>JAPVLO010000217.1:2485256-4970512 GCA_027257055.1 Cephalopachus bancanus
GCTTTCTGCCTGAGTTAACCCAGCCTCTCTTTCCAATCTTAACTTCTGTAATCTCTGCACCTGGCTCCTCGTGGCTGTCTCCCATTCCATAGCCACCGGGAGAGCGAAGAGCCGGTGCCATGCCACAGCTGCTGCGGCTGCACGCCTTTATCTTTTTTGTAATTGTCCCTTCTCATCAGCTGCTTTCAGTAATTCCAGCAGTACGACGGGCAGTTTCGGGGCCTCCCTGTACTCACACAGCTATTTATCAGGCTAACTACTTCAGACCACATAGTACCAGCGGTCTACCTTGGGATTGCCCCCAGCAGATGTTTCCTTCCCCCTCTGTCTCTCCTGCAGACGCAGGAGGGGACTTCTGAAATATCCTGTTTGTGATGCCAGTTGTAACGCGGTTTCCCCAGTTCTGAGAGGGCATGCACGTAATGTTTACTTATTCCAAAGAGGTCACCTGGAGGTCCAGCGGTGAGAAACACTGGTTTATTATATTACACTCATGGGAGGGTCACCGATGGCAGAGGGTCGGTGATGAGAGAATCTGCACTTCAGGACAGCACAGCAAGCAGTTTTATAATAAAGCAAGTTAATTAATCAAATTCCTACACAGTGTTTACAATCTCATAGATTGAGAGTGATGACAACATTGTTTTTGGTTGCTTGGTTATCTGCATCACCTGACCCGTTAATCCCACTTGTTAAAAACCTCTTCAGTCCTTCTAAGACCAGCCTCGGCGGAGGGCTGTTCCCTGGGAGAGGGACAGAAAGAAGCCATATTTAGGGGATAGAGGCAATGTCTGGACACCTAGGGCTGGGGGAAAGAAATGTCATTGCTTTTCTGATTTCATATTGTTTTGAGGCCCCATTTGTGTATCTTATCTTTTATGGCATTCGCTTTTGGAGAGATAATCAGGAATTGGTTGCTTATTCCAATTTCTGTAAGGGTGTTTCCTACGTGTTCTTCTAGGATTGTTTTAATTTGAGGTGTTACATGTAGGTCTTTGATCCACTTAGAGTTGATTTTTGTGTATGGTGTTAGGTAGGGGTCCTGTTTCAATCTCCTGCTTGTGGTCAGCCGTTTTCCCACCACCGTTTATTGAATAGGTTCTCCTCTCTCCAGTGGTTGTTGGTGGAGAGTTTGTCGAAGATGGGATGGTTGAGAAATTGGAGTTTTGCTTATAGAATCACTATCCTGTTCCATTGGTCTATATGCCTGTTTTTGTACCAATACCAGGCTGTTTTGATTATTGAAACTTTATAGTAGAGCTTGAAGTCTGGAAGTGTGGTACCTCCTGCTTTGTTTCTTCCGCTAAGGATTGTTTTGGCTATTCATGGTCTTTTATGTTTCTATATGAATTTTGTATTGTTGGTTTTAGGTCTGAGAAGAATGATGTTGGTAATTTAATGGGTATTGCGTTCAATCTGTGGATTGCCTTTGGTAAGATGGACACCTTAACAATGTTAATTCTTCCAATCCATGAACATGAAATATTTTTCCATTTGTTTGTGTCTTCTTGGATTTCTTTGAGCAGTGTTTTGTAGTTTTCATTGTAAAGGTCTTTCACTTCTTTGGTTAGGAAGATGCCAAATTATTTCTTTTTCTTTTTTTTTTTTTTTTGGTGGCTATTGTGAATAGAATTATGATTTTTTATTTGGGTTTCTGTCTGTTTATTGTTGGTGTTAAGGAATTCGACTGTCTTTTCCACATTTATTTTATACCTGAGACTTTGCCAAAGTCCTTTATCAGTGACAGATTTTCTTGGGTTTTCAAGGTATAGGATCATGTCATCCACAAAGAAGGATAACTTAACTTCCTCTTATTTGGATTTTATAAATTTTTTAATTGTGATTTTAAAATACATATTTACCATGTTAGCCCGTTTATCAGTTTTGAGTGTGTAGTTTTGTGATATTAATATGTTCGCATTGTTGTGTAACCATCACCACCATCCATCTCCAGATCTTTTTCATCTTCTCCTACTGAAACTGTGTACCCATTAAATCCTAACTCCCAGCCCCTGGCAGCTACCATTCTATCTCTATCTCTGTCTCTATTGTATGTCTATCTCTGTTTTATCTCTATCTCTATTCTATCTCTGTCTTTAATCTACTGTTTCTATTCTATCTCTGTCTGTATCTCTGTTTCATTCTGTCTCTGTGAATTTGACTGCTCTAGGTCCTTCACATAAGTGGAACCAATATTTGTCCTTTTGTTACTGATGTATTTTACTTAACATAATGTCCTCCAGTTTCATCTGTGTGTATCAGAATATCCTTTTTAAGGCTGTGACTATTTCGCTCTGTGAATATGACACATTTTGCTTATCCAGTTCATCTGTTGATGGACATTTGAGTAGCTTCTACCTTTTGACTATTGTGAATAATGTTGCTATGAACATGGCAGATATCTGAGTCTCTGTTTTCTCTTTTTTTGGGTATATATTCATTCACAAATGGAATTGCTGGATCATATGATCATTCTGTATTTAATTTTTGAGGACACGTTTCAACAGTCATGGTTGAGGCTGCATGTACACTTGTCTAGGGTTTTTTTTTCCAGATAGAATTTTTTTTTTTTCTCCAAGTACTGGTGGAATTTTTTAAAATCATGGTCTTCTAAGAGGCTTAGACTATAAACAAGGAATATGGATCCCAAGAAACAGCTTTTGGACTGAAAATCTTAAAGAATGATTGCAAACACATCTTTTATTACTAAATGTTTATTATTATTATTATTACTATTATTTTATTTTATTTTTTGAGTTGAAGTCTCACTCTGTCGCCCAGGCTGGAGTGCAGTGGCACACTGACGGCCACCGCAGCCTCAACCTGCTGGGCTCCGGCGATCCTTCCGCCTCAGCCTTCCAAGTAGCTGGAACTACAGGCACACGCACTACCATGCCCGACTAATTTTTTTGATTTATTGTAGAGATGAGGTCTTGCCAAGTTGCCTAAATGTTTATTTTTTAAAAACTGATTTCATTCTGTGTTTTTCAACTTAATGCCTCTTAAGTGCCTGGCACTGTTTTATGGGTGAGGATTTAGTGTTGAATAAATGAAGTTCTGGCCCTCATGGAGTTTACATTGTAGTGTGTGAGATAGTTAACAAGGAAACAAGTGTGTAATTTCAAGTGGTGAAAAGTACGTTAAGAAAAGCAAAACTGAGCCGGGCTCGGTGGCTCAGCCTGTAATCCCGCGCCTTTGGGAGGCTGAGGTGAATGGATTGCCTGAGCCCGCGGGTTCGAGACCCGCCTGGGCAGCGAGACCTCATCTCTACAATAAATCAAAAAATCAGCCGGGCGTGGTAGCGCATGCCTGTAATTCCAGCTACTTGGAAGGCTGAGGCAGAAGGATCGCCGGAGCTCAGCAGGTCGAGGCTGCGGTGGCCGGGAGCGGCCACTGCACTCCAGTCTGGGCGACAGAGTGAGACTCCAACTCAAAAAAAAAAAAAAAAGAAAGAAAAGCAAAGCTGAAGAAAGGAGATGGAGAATAGTGGAATGGGATGTTGTTTTGTAAAGGATAACGGGGAAGTCTTTTCAGAGGGGGGTGACATGGTGACACTTGAGCAAAGACTTGAATGACAGCATGAATCACATGAAGATGTTTGGAAGAGTATTCCAGGCAGAGGGAACAGCCCTGAGGTAGAAGCAAGAAATGCTTTTTTTTTTTGAGTTGGAGTCTCACTCTGTCGCCTAGGCTGGAGTGCAGTGGTCGCTTCCAGCCACCGCAGCCTCGCCTGCTGGGCTCTGACGATCCTTCCGCCTCAGCCTTCCAAGTAGCCGGAACTACAGGCGCGCGCTACCGCGCCCGGCTAATTTTTTGATTTATTGTAGAGATGAGGTCTCGCCAAGTTACCCAAGAGGGTCTCGAACCCGCGGGCTCAGGCAATCCACTCACCTCAGCCTCCCAAAGGCACAGGATTACAGGCGGAGCCACCGAGCCCGGCTAAGAAATGCTTTTTAAGGAGACAATTCAAGAATCTAATGACGGCCTATTTCTACCAGTAATAGAATGTACCTATATGAGGAAATGCGCCAGTTTAACATAACTCATTAGAGAGAATAGTACAGGTAAACTTGATGGAGAATGTTAGGGGTAATTTATATATTCTGTTAATGATTCTAGAAAAATACTGTATTTGTGGAGTGGGAGTTGCTTGCAAGATATTACTGACAAGAAATTCCAGCAACGATGACCACAGAGAAGGCACAACCTCTTCCTGTGAGGTATTATTTTCTTAGCAGATGGACATGTGCAGTAAACCCAAAGGGTACGTTGTCCTCTGTTCAGAGAAGGCAGAATGAGAGCACTGACAAAGAGGGCAGCCTTGGTCTCAGTATGTGATCCCTAAAAATCTTAGTTCAAGCCGGACGTGGTAGCACGCACCTGTAGTTCCAGCTACTTGGAAGGCTGAGGTGGAAGGATTGCCTGAGCCCAGCAGGTTGAGGCTGTGTTGGCCATGAGCATGCCACTGCCTTCCAGCCTGGGCCACAGAGTGAGACTCCAACTCAGAAAAAAAAAATCTTAGTTCATAAACGACTTAGCAAAGCAAAGTGTCTTGTAAATATTGTGTATGACAACAATATAGATATTGTTGGAAGAGCACATAGACTCAGATCTCAAGACAGGTTGGAGATTACTCATGTTTCACTGGTTGCTGTGCAGTAATGTAAAGTTCTGCTCGAAATGGCTTTGAGCCTCAAGAAATGCACGCCATCTCTTTTTAAAAATGTATTTTAAAAAAATTTTTAAAGTGTGGGGTCAATTCAGGGTTAGGTACATAAGTGGTCATTGTGCAGGCAAAGTGTGAGTGCCCTTATTGATGCCATATGCCCTCCCCTCCCTCCCCTGGCAGTGTTGCACTACTGCCAGTCCCTTTCTTATAGCATTAGTATAAATTCAGGGTTTGCTTATGAGTGAGTACATGTAGTACTCAGATCTTTGTTTCTGTGATAAATCACAGTATTATGGACTCTAAATCCATCCAAGTTGCTGTGAAGTCCATAATTTTTTCTTTATGACTGTGAGCAGCCAACAGATACATTAAAAAAATACTCAGCCTCACTAATCATCAAAGACATGCAAATTAAAACCACACTGAGGAGATACCTAACTTCAGTCAGGATGGCCATCATCAGTAACTCAAAAAACAAACAATGCTGGAGAGGATATGGGGGAAAGGGAAGGCTTCTACACTGTTGGTAGGAGTGTAAACTAGTGCAGCCTCTGTGGAAAACAGTGTGGCAATTTCTAAAAGATCTAAAAATCCACCTTCCATACAACCCAGCAACCCCCCTTCTGGAAATATACCCAGAGGAACTCAGATTACTCTATAAAAAAGATACCTGCACACACATGTTGATTACAGCATCATTCACAATAGCAAAAACATGAAACCAACCATGCTGCCCATCGAAAGAGGACTGGATAAAGAAAATGTGGTACATATACACGATGGAATATTATGCACCATCTCTTCTTAGACTCTCCATTTATCTTTTTACAAACCGATGGGACATTTGTAAATAATATCCTCAATGAGAAGTAAATGAATTATCATCTTGAGAATGCTGTGTTGTAATAAAAGGAATGTTACCTCTAGAAATGAGATACTAGTATTAGAAAACTTTTGTCTTTAGACTTCTTCCTGTATGTTCTGTTTGTATATATTAATTTTTTAATTGTAGATGTCTGCTATGGCTTGACTGTTTTCCCCAAATATCATAGAGTTGGAAACTTAATCCCCAAATTTGTATGTCGATTGAAGGTCAGGCGTTTGGGAAGTAATTAGAACTAGATAAGGTCATCATGGAGTGGCCACCCTGATGGGATTGATGGCTTTATAAGGGGATGAGAGACTTGATCTCACCCTTTCATCATGTTATGATACAGCAGTGACACCTTCTCTTGATCCCCAGCCTCTAGAATTGTAAGAAATAAATTTCTTTATAAATTACCTAGTCCATGGTATCCTGTTATAGCAAGAGAACAAGTACTAAGAGATTGTCTTGAACAAATGCAAAATAGTGAGATTTAGACTAGCATTGCATGAACAGGGCTTAGGATATCTGTCTGATATATTTAATCTGTAATGTTCTCTCCCAGCATTTCTGCTGTAAGTGGGTAGCACAGGATGGGCAGTGGGGTTGAGGAAAAATTATCATAGTTCCAAGAAAGGCCTCTAGTAATGCTTAATAAGGATAAGAGTTTTGTCTGACTTTCTATTTCTGTTTTTCATAAGAGGCTTTGTTGATGTCTCTGCTAGAGGGTCCTTTATAGCTAAAGTTTCTCGAAACGTGTTCATTATCAAGCCCACTAGGAAAAAGACATACAAGATTCTAACTGTAGACTTCGGAGGAAACTTAAGAGAAACACATTGTTCATTTGATGTGCTAACAGAGATTCTTTAAATAGCAGAAGCTCATTAGAATGAACTGCCATTATTAAGCCATTACATATCCCTTGTAATTATTTTTCACTGAAAATTTAAAGTAGTTTCCCCCACCCCATGTATATTTTGATCCTTAGTCTTGGTAACATGAAGAAAAATAGTGCCTGATTGCCTCCAGCTCCTAAGCCCTTATCTTCTTCCCATTTATAAGAACTTGAATGTTTCATAGGACCATTCACATACCTATTCCTTTGTTGATCCAGTGGTTTGGAATTTGAACTGTCCTAATGGAGACTGCCCCGATGGGGGAACCTTTGAGTGTCCATGTGCATGTTTCTGCTTTGTTCTTTGTTCGCTTCTTCTCTGTGTGCAGCCATAGTCTCAGGCTTACTGTCAGGTTCACCTAGCAGGTTTCCTCGTCTCTTCAGCTCTGCCAGTGGAACCCACAGTGACCTGACAAGAAATATACACCCTTGTATTTTTAACATTTCCTAAGTTGGTGTCAGAAAATATGAATGTTTGACTTTGAATGGAATTTGTAAGAAAAGATTAAAAAAAGACCATTCAGTTTCTTCAAATGTATTCGCTAATGTCAGTCAGCTCTCTTCTCTGCATATTTTTTGTGAACTCTCATCTGAACTCTGAATTCTCATCATCACCACTAAATCATCTGAAGCCGTTTCTATACTGTCGAGCCAACAGTAAAAACAGTTGTCCCTGACTAGAACAGTGATTTAGTCAAATATTGTGTGCCGGGCTCAAAGCTAGTCTTTCGTATCATAAACCCAAAGGCTCTGAATGGCACCATTGGTCAAGTTCTGCAGTCTATCTCAAGGGCCTCTCAATCATTTCCTGCCCTCTGCTTATAGGCTCTTTTTTTACTACCTTTTGGGAAAGCGTTTCATGTTCCTTCCAGAGCCGCTTCAGTTTGGGGGGACATAGCTGCTAAAAGGCAGCAGAAGCTTTGGTGCTGGGGATGCCTGGGCTGAGGCAGCTCCTGCACTGGCACTTGTGGGCATCACGGCTCTGCCCAGACTGCCGTACCAGGTGTTACTTACCTCCGCCGAAGACCTGACGAGGGGGGTGAGCGGGATGAGCGAGGCACGGGCTGAGGGCCAGGCTTCTTTCCGAAGGCAGCCTTCTCAGCCCTCCCTTCCCATTGCTGCCTGTTGACTCAGGAGGATCTGGTTCCCAGCTTGTGAGTGAGGAGGAGGATTTGGAGTGTGAGCTCTGGAGTAAAGGTGCCGGAATGGGATGGGCCCTTGCACAGTGCAGCCCGCAGATCCTTTACTTACCACTTTCCCAGAATTGCTCCTTAGGTTTAAATGTCTAGAAACCGGGTTTTACAGAATACCCGAACATGCTTAGGATGTGGTTCTCAGTCTAAGACAGGTCAGACCTGGCCCAGGCCCAGACCCCTCAAAAGACATTTCTCTTGCGATGGGCTGCTGCTTCTGCTTTCCAAGTGGGAGTGCATATTGGCTTTATTTAACTCTTAAAGCAACCTTGTAAAGTAGATGACGTTATCCTCATTTTAGAGATAAGGGAAGCCAGGTCCTTATTAGCACTTGCAGACTATAGCAAGAATCTTCTAATAAATCATCCTGCATCAAGTATCTCCTGCCTTCAAGCCATCCAGTAATCTTTCCATAACAGAAATATAAGGGTGCTTCTCTCCTGGTATGGCATTAGAGGCTTTTTTCTTTTTCTTTCCTTCTTTTTTTTTTGAGTCGGAGTCTCTGTGTTACTGCTGGAGGGCAGTAGCGCGATCTCTCTATACCTCCTGGACTTAGGCCTCAGCCCATTGGAGACTTGTTGATCTAACTCCTACCCGTACTTTTATAACATATGTACCCCTTAGACTTTAGATATGTTGTTTATCAACTTTCATCATTCATGATAATAGCTTATGTTTGTTCACTAAAATACTGGGTGCCTACTTGTTGTTTTTTGGTGGATGGTAAGGATTCTGAAATGAATAAACAGTACCTGCCCTTGGGAAGCTTGCAGTTTAATAGACATGCAAGTACTTATGCTGCAGTATTGGTAGATAATAGAGTCTGGAGTAAAGGACTTGAAGTGAGACACTGACTGGGACCGGAATTATTTCTGTTTATGTATTCTGTTTCTTCTGCCTTGAATGACCTTTTCTTTTTTATTTGATTCACTCTTACTGGTTCTTGAAACCAAATGGTAGATGAGTGGATGTATGGATGGTTGATTAGTCATAAAAAAGTGTTATCCTGCCTTCAAGGGACGTGTAGTCTAGCTGTAAATATTTTGAGAGGCATTTCCCTTTTACTTTAATTTCAAAAGTTCTCCTTTTAGTGAAGTTCTTTTTTTTGCTTTATGTGAGAGAGCCTTTTAAACACCGAAAGTAGCACTGTTAGGTGTGTATTCACTCTTCTCATTTCTGGAGTAGAGCTATATTTGTGTGCTGTAGACATTTTCCCTCCAAACATTTAGGAGAAAAGATAGTGTATAGATACTATTACACATAGATAGAAGAACCTGAATGCCAAGCCTGCCTCCACATGCCTCATTTTCTTAACCGCTTGGTCTCTTGTGGAAAGTGGGGAAAATAATGGACCTACACCTCACATTATTGAGAAAATTATAGGCATTAATTTAAGTAAACTGCTTCAGAATGACTGGGTTATAGTGAATTCTCAAATGATGGACCTTATGTTTATTCTTTTAATCATAATCTTCATATAGTATTTCTTTTAGTCTTTCATTTCTGTAAAGTTGGTGATAAGAAATATTTACATTCTAGCTATTATGTCTACACATCAAGTTTAAGCATGTAATGTAAGTCAGAACAATTTTGATAATTCTGAAACCTGGATGATAGAGACTTGGGACCTCTGTAAACTATTCTCTTTTGTATATTAAAAAAAAAATGTGTAAGCCGGGCTCAGTGGCTCAGCCTGTAATCCCGCGCTTTGGGAGGCTGAGGTGAGTGGATTGCCTGAACCCGCAGGTTCGAGACCCGCCTGGGCAACTTGGCGAGATCTCATCTCTACAATAAATCAAAAACTAGCCGGGCATGGTAGCACACGCCTGTAGTTCCAGCTACTTGGAAGGCTGAGGCGGAAGGATTGCCAGAACCCAGCAGGTTGAGGCTGCAGTGGCCACTGCATTCCAGTCTGGGCGATCGAGTGAGACTCCAACTGAAAAAAAAAAAAAAAAAAAAATCGTGATGCAGTTTAAAACAAATGTAAATCCAAAAGACAGTACAGATAACATTTTTTCCAAATATAGAAATTGCCTAAAGTGTACGATTTCTGTCAACTATTATAATTTTATAAAACACTGTTAGTTTTATGTGATGTTAAAATATTTGCATAATTTTATTAATGATTGTTATAATAAATGCATCTAAGCGGGACAGCTTTTTCCTGTCTAATGTTTTAACCCTAGCCCCCTCCCCTTCTCTTCCCCCCACCCCCTCCCCTCCTCCCTCTCCAGCCTTGACTTCTCAGGCCATCCTTCTACCTCACCCTTTCCAGTAACGTGGACTACAGGTGTGTGCCACCATGCCTGACTGATCTTTTTGAATTTTTTGTAGAGATGAGATCTTGCTATGTTGCTCAAGCAGGTCTTGAATTCCTGGGCTCAAGCAGTTTTCCCGCCTTGGCCTCCCAAAGTGCTGGAATTACAGGTGTGAGACACCACACCTGGCCACCTGTCTACATTATTTTTCAAATGAGTTCTTCGATGCTTGAAGATACATATAGCAATAGGTAATCTATTTTACTTTATCTGGAAAAGAGACTTCCATAGATAGATAGTTAAATTTTGAACCTTAGCTACAAAGCTTCAAAAAAAAAAAAAAATTTTTTTTTTTTTTTTTTGTGTTGGAGTCTCACTCTGTCGCCCAGACTGAAGTGCAGTGGCCGCTCCCGGCCACCGCAGCCTTGACCTGCTGGGTTCCGGTGATCCTTCCACCTCAGCCTTCCAAGTAGCCGGAATTACAGGCATGCGCTATCCTGCCCAGCTGATTTTTTTGATTTATTGTAGAGATGAGGTCTCGCTGCCCAGGCAGGTCTCGAACCCACGGGCTCAGGCAGTCACTCACCTCAGCCTCCCAAAGGCGTGGGATTACAGGCTGAGCCACTGAGCCCGGCTAAAAAAAAATTTTTTTAAATGTACTTTTGATGACAGGGTTTATAATTCATTTTTATGTTTTTTTTTTTTTTTGTAAAATATGCATAACATAAAAATTACCGTCTTAACTATTTTTAAATGTATAGTTCGATAATATTAAGTACGTTTATATTGTGCAGCCATCGTCACCATTCATCTCCAGAACTCTTCATCTTCCCAAACTGAAACTCTACACCCATTAGATAACTTCCTACATTCCCTCCCCCCAGTTTCTGGCATTCTGGCACCATTCTACTTTCTGTCTCTAGGAAACTGCTAGATACCACATATATGTGGAATCATACACTATTTGTCTCTTTGTAACTGACTTATTTCATTTAGCATATTATTCTCAAGTTTATCCAGGTTGTAGTATATGTCAACATCTCCCTTTTTAAGGCTGAATAATATTCCGTTTTATGTATGCACCATGTTTTGCTTATCCATTCATCTGCTGATGAATACTTGGGTTGCTTCAGCATTTTAGCTATTGTGAATAATGCTGATGTGAAAATGCATGTACAACTAGCTCTTCAGCAACCTTCTTTCAGCTATTTTAAGTATCTACCCAGGAGAAGAATTCCTTCTGTTTTTTTTCATGTGGTAAATCTGTTTTTAACTTTTTGAGGAATTGTCATACTGTTTTCCACAGTGGCTATACCATTTTATATTCTAAGCAACTGTGTACGGTGGTTCCAGTTTTTCCATATCTTAACCAACACTTGTTTTACTATTTCTGGGTCTTTCTTTTTCTTGTTTTGGTAGTAGCCATCCTAATGGGTGTGAGGTAGTTTTGCATTATGGTTTTGATTTGCATTTTCCTAATGACTAGTGATGTTGGGCATCTTTTCATGTGTGTATTTGTCCATTTGTAGATCTTCTTTGGAAAAATATCTTAAGTCATTTTCTGATTTTTGAATTGTGTTTTTTGTTGTTGAGTTTTAGGAGTTCTCTAAATATTCTGGATGTTAGTCCTTTATTAGATACATAATTTGCAGATATTTTCTCCCATTCTGTGTGTTTACAATTCATCTTTAAAAAAAAGAGGTTAAAATATGTTTGAAGACCCTTTTTTACCTTCATGATTCTGATTTCTCTGTCTTAATATTTATTTTATTATTTTATTTTAGAGACAGTGTCTTGCCCTGTTGGCCAAGCTGGAGTGCAGTAGTGTGATCATAGCTCACTGCAGACTTGAACTCCTGGGCTCAAGTGATCCTTCTTCCTCAGCCTCCCAAGTAGCTGGGACTACAGGTACATGCCACTGTGCCCAGCCCCTGTCTCAGCACTTTTTTTTTTTTTTTTTTTTGAGTTGGAGTCTCACTCTGTTGCCCAGACTGTGGTGCATTGGCATGCTTCTGGCCACCTCAACCTTGACCTGCTGGGCTCCGGCGATCCTTCAGCCTCAGCCTTCCAAGTAGCCAGAACTCCAGGCACGTGCTACCATGTCTGGCTAATTTTTGATTTATTGTAGAGACGAGGTCTCGCCAAATTGCCGGGGTGGCAATCCACTCGCCTCAGCCTCCCAAAGTGGTGGGATTACAGGCTGAGCCACCGAGCCTGGCCTGTCTCAGCATTTTTAATGGAACATAACTCATCCTTTATTTATTGAGTTAATGCTGTCGTAAATATTACTGTTTCGTGCCATTGGGATTTTTAGGGTTTTCAGTGTAGGGTGGAGGTCATCAGCCTCTATATTAGATGGCCCCAGAGACATATTAGCCTGGTTGTGGCTTTTGAAGCTTCCCTTTTAGTATCATCTTTTTGAAGATGCCCTCAAATGGCAAGGGATTTTTTACTGTCTCTGCTTCTGCTTGCTATTCATGTTCTCTTTTTGTTTTTGTTGCTCTTGAAATGTGTCAAAGGATAGAACTGAAGTTTATAAAGAAAGTAATTGTAGCTATTTCGCGTAATACCTGTATGTCCTTGGGCAAGTTACTAACCTCTCAGCCTCATCAGTAAAAAAGTTGTTGGAAGCCAGGTGTAGTGGCTCATGCCTGTAATCTCAGCACTTTGGGAGGGCGGAGGCGAGAGGCTTATCTGAGTTCAGGGATTCAAGACCAACCATGGTGAGACCTCATCTCTACAATCAATCAAAAAATTAGCTGGGCATGATGGCGCATGCCTGTGATTGCACCTACTTGGAAGACTGAGGTGGAAGGATTGCCGGAACCCAGCAGTCCAAGGCAGCAGTGGCCATGAACCTGCCTCTGCACTCTAGCCTGGGCGAAAGAGTGAGACTCCAACTCATAAAAAAAAAGAAAAAAGTTGTTGGGTTAGTTAAATAGTTAATACATATGAAAGCTCTGAGAACAGAGACTGGCATATAGTAAACCCACCCTACCCTCAGTTGGGTCTGCTAGGACCAGTGGAGCTTATTTTAACACTGTGACATCATCTGATTGGGATTAGTCTTGGACTGTTAATAGCAGGAGTACCTCAGAATGGTGATTCTGGAAGAAAGACTCATCAGCCTCCTAGGGGTGTTTGCATCTTCTAGGCCTCTCCCTATCTTGTAGGCTCCTTTTCTTTCCTGTCCTGACACCAAAGATTGGGTTTCTGTAGGAGACAGACCAGACTTGCCTGGAAAGAAAACGTCTCTGGAGCTATTAGACTGTGACTAATTCTCATTTCCAGAACGTAAAGGCAGCAGTTTAGGTAACATTTTGGCTAACGTTTGACCTAAGTTTTATGTGACATAACATTGCTCCATTTAACTTACGGTTTTGGTTACCTGAAAAGTAATGAACTCAATTCCTGAGAACTTTGAGAAGAAATATGGCGTTTGTACTGCAACTGCTGTTAGGGTTGCACAACAGGATTTGGAGGCACAGGGTGGGCTTAAGGACTATATCTGGTCCAGAAACCACTCCTCCCTTTTCTTCCACCAAGGCCCATGTTTTCTTTTAGTATTAAGGATCCAGTAGAAGATACGGAATGTCACCAAAATGACTTCATCCTGAAGGGAATTCCTATTGACTAGCGACTGCTAGGAAGAGACTGTCCCTAATTCCCAAAGATATTTTTATTTCAAGCGACCTCTCTAAGGTGAAAGAAACCTCAGCTGTCTCAGCAGCTTCTGCTGTTCATTGTAGTGGCAAATGGCCAGGCATCCTTAGTTCAACCTCTGGCTTCCCTAGTGCTTTCTTCACCAGTGGGGCTGTTGATGTCTTGTAACTCTTGTGTGGTTGCCTTAGAATATCTAATGGTGCTCCTTATAAAATAGAGCTTTTTAAAAAAGACATTTTTGATATGGCTTAAATCTTAGACTAATACGGGTTGAGTATTCTTTATTCACAATGCCTGGAAATAGAAATGTTTCAGTTTTTGGTTTTGTTTTTTTTTTTGGTTTTGGAATATTTGCATAAATATAATTGGATATCTTGGGGAGGGAACCCAGGCTTAAACATGAGATTTATTTGTATACAATTTATACACATAGCCTGAAGGTAATTTTATATATTTTTTAATAATATTGCGCATGAAATAAAGTCTATGTACATTGAACCATCAAAAAACAAAAGTGACAGGTATGGAATTTCCATTTGTGGCATCCTGTTGGCACTCAAAAAGTTCTGGATTTTGTAGCAGTTCTGATTTTGGATTTTGGGGTTAGGGATACCAACCCTGTAGTATCTTCAGTCACTGCAGTCCATACAAGACTCAAATGAAAACAGTTCTTGTGTGTTTGTGTACATGCATGTGTTGAAGCTAGAGTAGTGAACTCCGTCCACTTTTGACTTTTCTTCATCCTGAAGTAAAGGCTCTACTCCTTGTTTTGTTTCAATGTATTTTGTGCCATTAGCATACTCTGTGCTTTGTTAGTGAGTTTGCGCTCAGTCAGTAGACATAGAAAAGCAAAAAAAAAGAAAAGTGAAACAATATGGAACTTAAAAATTGAGTAAAGAGGGAATTGAGAAGAGGCCTGTCATAGAAGTGACACCATGGAATCTTTCTAAACCCTTTTATTTTCACTGTCTACCATTGCTCCCAGAAAAACAAACTCATTTTTTTTTTCTCATTTGGGAAAAGGCTTTTTGTTTCGCATAATGGTTTTATTCTGGATTTTTCTTAGCATATTCTAAACTTTTTGGAGAAAGAATTGTTTGTGCTGTTTGTTTAAAATATGTCTTTAGTGCATACGCTTAGGATTTGTGGCCACAAACTTGGTTTGCAAGTACCTATTGTCTTTGAAATGCCTGATGCCTGATCCCTAACCCTAATCCTTAACCCTAACCCTTGATACTTCTGTGGAGCTCAACTTGAAAACTAAGACATTAGACTTTCTGTTTTTTAAGCTTAAACTGAACACAGGCAGTTTTAGTTCCTGTTTTGCAAAAACTGACATTCAAAATGTATTACCCGAAAAAGCAGCCTTTCCTTCATTTGTAGTATTTTGGAACTGAAACTGTGAATAACACTAGGCATCAAACTTTTTGAAAGATTTTTTGGTTACGCGTCTATTTTTAAGTGGACGTTGCTGGAAGAATTACATTTTTACCATTCATTATTTACAAAATGGTGTCCACGGGGGATTGGTTCCAAGACTCTGCAGGTAACAAAGTCCATGGATACCCAAGTCTCTTGTGTAAAACGTGGTGTGGCATATAAAATGATGTGCATGTAACCTATACACATCCTCCTATTCACTTTAAATTGTCTCTGAATTACTTATAATGCCCGATACACTGTCAAGAGTTGTTATGCTGTGTATTGTTTAGGGAATAATAACAAGAAAAAACTGTATATGTTCAGTACAGATGCAACAATTTTTTTTCCTCCAAGTATTTTTGATCTGCAGTTGGTTGAGTCCATGGAGGCAGAACTCATGGGTGCAGAGGACTGGCTGTATATTAAACCTTTTATATTCCTTGCCATGTAGTTCTTAAAGAATGCACTAGCATGTCTTCAGCTGCCTGCAGCCTTTTTCCACTTTTACTACTTCCAGTAGTGTACGCTGAAGTAAAGGTTAAAACGCTGTTCTCATAGGTAGATAGGTAAGTTTCAAATAGGAGATTTGCTTATATAATTATAGGATTTCATTGGAGTTACTTCTACTTTGCATAATACCTATATTTAGTTAGTAGAAAGTTTCCCAATCTTATCTTGAACACCATACATAGTAACTTACATGCTTAGATAAATGCATTTTCATGTATATATGCAGTTTATAAAAGATTAGAGAAAAACATAAATGTTAGCAATGTTCTTAAATGTGAATTCCTAAGGTTATTGCTGTCTCAGTAACAAATGAAAATAAATTCCAAGCATCTTGTCACAGTTCTGTTTTCTATTAGGTTTTTTGGTGATATTTTGTGTATGTGTTTTTAACTTTACTTGTTAAAACACATCATTCTTCATTCTGAGGCTAGGTTAACTGTCTGCTGATTGGCTTCCTAGCAATTTGAGTAATTAACCTCAAATTGTGTTTTCTCTTCTTAAACCATTTCCCCTTTTAGTCGGATAAATTTTATTTATCCAGATGATGTGAAGATTTAGAAGTATTCCTATTAGCTCTGATATCGCTTAGAGTTTCTCCACCTCTTTGCACATCTATCTCCTTTAGCTGCTCTGAGAGTTGAAGTTCCATGGTTTGGAATTTAATCTGTAATTGTTAAAATATTCTCTTATTGCTACTGCCCTGTCTATGTTAAGTCATAATATCAGATTATAGAAAGCAGATTGTTGAGGTCTTTATGGAGAGGATAGATAAGATTTTTTCCTTGTGGCTCACTATGTAACTTCTCCCAAAATTACTACAGAACAAGTAACCTACAGATACTAAGCTGTAATTTCCTTCTCCCTCTTTTAGTAAAATGCCAACTTGCACAGATCAAAGATCAAGTTAAGCAACTTATCTTAAGGCAGAAAAATAACAGACCAGTCACTTAATTATGTGCTCTTTGTATGTGCAGTACAAATATCAATCTCTTAGTTTGTAAATTGCTGAGAAAGTTAGATTAAAATGAATAGTGGTTGCCTCTAAGAATTTAAAACAAAAATTGAAACTTTTTAATCACTCTGAATACTTTCCTGTGTTTTGAGGTACTCCTCCTGTTAACTATATTTTGATTAGTCTGATATATTACTTTTTACTGGCTTAGCAAGTATATAATTGGCATATTTTATAGAAAAAAATTGCAGCTAACACAGATTCATAATTCAAGCTTAAAGATTTATTTATATTTTCTGAAAATTTCATATGTGAATTTGACAGCATGATATTTGTTAAAAGCAAAAGAGGTTTTCAGTAGCTTTTTTTTTTTTAAACAGGATTTATTAAGAGGACAGAAACACTTCCACAGTGGGAGGGGATCAGAGGGGTTTCCCTCAGTAGCTTTTTAAAAAACGGTGTGATCTGAGATACTCTTGAAAAAATGAATAAAATTATTTTTGTTTCATACCAAGAAATGGCTGAAAAGACGCTGCTGGATCCAGGGTTGAAGGTTCGTAAAAGCCTCTGGGATTGTACTCCGAAGAACCAGCATGTGGAATGCCTGAGTGACTGAAGAAAATGGGTGCTAATGCATCCAACTATCCTCATTCATGTTCCCCGAGGATAGGGGGGAGCTCACAGGCTCAACAGACTTTTATAGGTAACCTTCAGTTTTTCCCGCTTCGTTTTATTTTGTCACAATAAACAGAATTGTGTTTTCAGTGGTCTTTGTAGATGAAAAGAAAATTAAGCTGTAGAAAAGTTATTGTAGATTATAATTCTTCAGCATCTAGATTTTCCTCCCAAAAATGTCAGTCTGGCTTGTATGGTTTTTATCCTAAACAAACTACTTGTAGCACAGTCGATCTTTTCTTTGGTTGTTGTAACCATAATTGCCAGTTACCTTAGGAAAGCTAACAGTTTCCATTGGTTTGCAAATAGTGAAATACCTATTTCCTGAGTACTCTACCATTCCATTTATTCTGCCCATACAAATGCAGCCTTGGTATAGTTAAGAAGAAAAAGAAACGTTTCACAGTTATTTGCAGGTAATATTCTTAATTTACAAATCTGCCTAGCTCTCATTTCCTAAAAATCTGCGATTAAGATCCATGATATATGGGCTTTGATAGAGAGCCAAGGAAGGACTTTTAAAAAAAAAATCCAGACTAATTTGCTCTATTTGTCTCTATTACTTATTTAATATCAACATGGGTTATTTGAACTTTTAATCCTCCTTTATAAAAAACAAAAGTTAATTTTATTTGAGTTGTTCAGTAATGTCTGCTTGCAGTTTTTCAGCATGAAAAATGTTAACATGAATGTTGAAAATGAATGTTAAGAAAAAAGAAACAAATTTTCATTTGTTTAATTTCCTTCTTAGGGACATCATCCTATTCTCAGCAAGGCTATGGTTGTGAGTCAAAATTGTATAGCCTTGACCATGGCCACGAGAAACCACAAGACAAAAAAAAGAGAACCTCTGGCCTTGCCACCCTCAAAAAGAAGTTTATTAAGCGTCGAAAATCGAATAGGTCTGCAGATCACGCCAAGCAGATGCGAGAACTCCTCTCAGGGTGGGATGTTAGAGATGTCAATGCATTAGTGGAGGAGTATGAGGGAACTTCCGCGTTAAAGGAGCTTTCTTTACATGCCAGTTTGGCTAGACCAGAAGCCCGGACTTTGCAGAAAGACATGGCTGACCTTTATGAGTACAAATACTGTACTGATGTAGACTTAATATTCCAAGAAACTTGTTTTCCTGTTCATCGTGCCATTTTGGCAGCGAGATGTCCATTTTTTAAAACACTGCTTTCTTCCTCACCTGAATATGGGGCAGAGATAATAATGGACATCAATACAGGTGGTATTGATATGTCCATGTTTTCTGCTTTGTTACATTATCTTTATACAGGAGAGTTTGGAATGGAGGACTCAAGGTTTCAAAATGTGGATATCCTGGTTCAGCTTAGTGAAGAATTTGGAACACCAAATTCCCTTGATGTAGATATGCGTGGACTTTTTGATTACATGTGTTATTATGATGTTGTCCTTAGTTTTTCTTCAGACTCTGAACTGATTGAAGCTTTTGGTGGAAATCAGAACTGTTTGGATGAAGAGCTCAAAGCCCACAAGGCTATTATTTCTGCACGATCCCCATTTTTTCGAAATTTATTACAAAGAAGGATACGGACTGGTGAAGAAATCACAGACCGAACTTTGAGGACTCCCACAAGAATTATATTAGATGAGTCCATTATACCAAAAAAATATGCAAAAGTGATATTACACTGTATGTATACCGACGTGGTGGATCTTTCTGTTTTGCACTGTAGCCCCTCTGTGGGGAGTCTCAGTGAAGTTCAGGCTCTCGTCGCAGGGAAGCCAAACATGACCAGGGCAGAAGAAGCCATGGAACTTTACCACATAGCACTGTTCTTGGAATTTAACATGCTTGCACAAGGTATGAAGTTCTGATTTTTAATTTCAATTTCCAGAATTACATATTTGTCTTCCAAATTGAAAACACAACCAGTGCACTATATGATTTCAGCGTTTGGAATGTTGACGGGGTCATTTTGCTTTTGAACCTTCGGTTATGACTTCTAAGACAGACTGAGGGTCTGTATTAATGTGGTTCTTTATTTAATATTGAAATCGAGCATTTGGTATTAGTGACTAAGCATTAGATGAGAGTTGAGGTTCTTTCTTCTCTAATGTAAGACGATAGTTGTAGGAATATGTAATTACTCACCTACACCTTGTCCCCACCCAAGCTTTGTACTAACCCAGTTTCCCAGAGTTCAAAATTAGATTCTCATATTTACATTCAGTACCTTGTTGATGCTTAAATGTTTGGAATAAGAATAAAAATTCATTACAAAAATGAAGATAGTCGCATTTGGATACAAACTTATTTGAATTAGAGAATTGAGCAAGGCTTCTGACTTAAATTTTAAAATAGTCCAAATCTTATTTTTAGGTTCAATTTGTATATCAAGCAACAGCCTACAGCATGTAAAGCAGTTAGTGCTAGGCTCATGTCCCTTCTTATTAAACTAAAATTTTAAAATTAGGACAGCTCATTTTTTGTGTTATGGGTAAATGAATTCATGAAAGTTACGTTAAAAGAAGTATGTGTCTTTTGGCAAATTTCAAAGACCTTTTGTGGGACAGCAAAATGACAGAATGCATACTTAACTTTCTATGGCCATATATTAGAAGAAAACCAGTTGTATGACATGAGATTACTTGAGAAATTTAATTTCGCTAATGCCTATTAGTTAAAAGAACATTAGAAGTAGCCAATTAGAAGAGAGTGTTAATGGTTTGGGCAGAAGACATGAACTTAAATAAGGAAAGCCAAGCACATTTTTCTAACTTGAAAATAATATGATTTGTATGGTTAAGTCGACCAGTTCATAGGGCTTTGAGAAATTGAAAAACAAAACAGCCCTGGTTAAATGACAGTGTGAAGCCTGGACCGGTGGCGCATGCCTGCAGTCCTAGCTGCTCAGGAGGCTGAAGGAGGAGGGTCACCGGAGGATGGGCGTTTGAGGCTGCATGCACTGCAGCCACACCTGTGAATAACCACTGCACTCCAGCCTGGGCGACAGAGCAAGGATCCATCTCTTTGAGGAAAAAAAAGAAGTCTGTAATAAATGGGAAGAAGGCATTGATAAACACGAGCGAAAAAGTGTTGCTTCTTTTACATAAAGAATCTTTGAAGACTGTATTTTACCATTATCTTAGTAATAATAGACCTCTTATTTGGATAGTAATCAAAATGTCATTAAAATATTTTCTTATTAGTTTAAAATCAGAATCATTATATTAATAGTAGGTCATTTAAATGTCAGATGACAGGAAAAATATGGTATAAAAAAATAATCCAGCCGTTTGACCTACCATTCATTTATTCTTTAAAACCAAATTTGCCAGAAAATTCTTCTACTGAAAAATTTGAAGTTTGTAACATTACCAAAAGGATGTGGCAATTGCTGTTTTTTCAAATTGTTTTTATTTTTTGATATGTTTTAATAATAAGAAACCAAAATGTATATATTTTGCATGAGAAAGCATCCCTTAATATAGTATTTTTTTAAAGTTTTGAGTGAAAAGTAAAATTGTGAACCAGTTTTGGATACTTGGTAATACTTACTTATTATTTATCTAGAGTTTTTTTTTTTAACCTTCCTAAGTGAGTTAATTTTTGTTATTGTTTAGTTATAAATTATATTTTATTCAGTGTATTTAAAGATATAAAATGACTTCGCATTATCTTAACCTGATTACTTGAAACAAGCAAAAAACAACAACAAAAATCGACCCCAGTATATGAATGTTCCCTTAAATTTGGGTATACATGCTCTTCTGTTTTCTTTTGTCATTCAAAATACATTTTGAGTTATTTTTGTTTTGTCTTATGTGACTCATGTGACTCAGGCTTCTTCCTGTACCCTTGATAATAGTCATACCAGGGTTTATAACAGACCCTAACTTTAACATAATTTTTGCCTCATTTCCAAGGGAGGAAAAATATTGGGTTACTTGCGGAGGGATTTTACACCAGAAAGTTTAAGAGCTCAGGTTCTAGAACCAGATGCACTGGGTTTAAATTCTTCTCTACCATGTTGTGATTTGTTTGACCTTAAGTAAGTCATATAGCCTCTCTAAGCCCCTGATTTCTTTTTCGTAAAATAAAAATTTTAAACCTAATGTAGGATTATTCAGATTAAAGGGAATAATATATGTTAGATGATCTAAATAACACCTGGTAGATAGTAAGCATTTAATAAATGCCACCTGCTAAGTGATAGTCATCATCACAACATATTTTTCACTGCCACATAGATTTATTTAAGTACAAATTTTTAAGTTTTAAAAATAATTATATTAATTAACCTCAACTAAAAATGTTTATAAATGTTTTGCCATTACTAATTTTAACAATTTCTTATAATTTTATCACTATTGTGAGCAGTACATACCTCATACTACACTTATCTAACTATTGTTTAAGTATCTGGCTGTTTCTCACTCCGCAATCAGTTGTTTTCAACAGGAGTTCTGAAGGTTAGTTAAGCTGGAGACATCTGTTGTGCATACCATGTGCATCCAGCATGGTACTAGTTATGTACCATTTGGAGAGAATTGAGTAAGCAGTCATTTTTTGTGTTTCATGATTCAGATGAGGACTTCTAGATTGTTAGATAACCTGAGGGTAAGATTGTAATATTCTCATCTTTGTGTCCCGAATGCCTGGGACTTAGTAGGCATTCAGCTGGTGTTTTTGTAGCAGTGACTGTTACATTTTATTCTAAATTAGATTTAACTTTATTTTTATTTTTTATTTTTTTGAGTTGGAGTCTCACTCTGTCATCAAGCTCCTGGCCACCGCAGCCTCAACCTGCTGGGCTCCGGCGATCCTTCCGCCTCAGCCTTCCAAGTAGATGGAACTACAGGCGCGCGCTACCACGCCTGGCTCATTTTTTGATTTATTGTAGAGATGAGGTCTCGTCAAGTTGTCCAGGCGGGTCTCGAACCCGCGGGCTCAGACAGTCCACTCACCTCAGCCTCCCAAAGGCGCGCGAGATTACAGGCTGAGCCACCGAGCCCGGCTTTTTTTTTTGAGTCAGACTCTTACTCTGTTGCCCAGGCTGGAGTGCCATGGCACGCACACGGCCACCACAGCCTCGAACTGCTGGGCTTAGGCGATTCTTCTGCCTCAGCCTATCCTTCTGCCTCAGCCTTCCAAGTAGCTGAAATTACAGGGGTGTGCTACCACGCCTGGCTTATTTTTTGATTTATTGTAGAGACAAGGTCTCACCAAGTTGCCCAGGCTGGTCTTGAACCCATGAGCTCAGGCAGTCCTCTTGCCTCAGCCTCCCCAAGTGCTTGGATTACAGGATTGAGCCATTGCACCCGGCCTAGATTTGACTTTAAAATGTAAGTCATGGCCAGGAGCAGTGGCTCATGCCTGTAAATCTTCATGCTTTGTGAGGCCGGGGGTGGGAGGATTGCTTGAGCCCAGGAGTTTGAGACCAGCTTGAGCAACATATCAAGACTTTGTGTCTACAAAAAATAAAAAAAAATAAGCCAGATGTGGTGGTGAGTGTCTGTAGTCTAGTTACTGGGGATGCTGAGACAGAAGGATCGCCTGAACCCAGAAGGTTAAGGCTGAGGTAAGCAGTGATCATGCCACTCACTGCACTCCAGCCTGGATAACATAGTGAGGCCCCTGACTCAAAAAAAGAACAAACACAGCCGGGCTCGGTGGCTCAGCCTGTAATCCCACACCTTTGGGAGGCTGAGGTGAGTGGATTGCCTGAGCCCGCGGGTTCGAGACCCGCCTGGGCAGGGAGACCTCATCTCTACAATAAATCAAAAAATCAGCCGGGCGTGGTAGCGCGTGCCTATAATTCCGGCTACTTGGAAGGCTGAGGCGAAAGGATCGCTGGAGCCCAGCAGGTCAAGGCTGTGGTGGCTGGGAGCGGCCACTGCACTCCAGTCTGGGCAACAGAGTGAGACTTCAACTCAAAAAAAAAAAAAAAAAAAGCTAGGCATGATGGCTCAAGCCTGTGATCCCAGCACTTTGGAAGGCCCAGGCAAGAGGATTGCTTGAGTCTAGGGGTTCAAGACCAACCTGGACAACTCGGTGAGACCTCATCTCTACAATAAATCAGAAAATTAGCTGGGCATGGTGGCGTGTACCTGTAGTTCCAGCAACCTGGAAGGCTGAGGTGGAAGGATCGCCTGAGGCCAGTGGGTAGAGTCTGCAGTGGCCTGTGAGCGTGCCACTGCACTCCAGCCTGGGAGACAGTGAGACTCCAACTCAAAAAAAAAAAAAAAAAAAATTGTGAAAAAAATTGAAGCCCAATTTGAAAAGGTGACAAATTCTATGAAGGGAATCTGAGACTTTTTTTTTAAGAGTAAATGTACTCTAAGTTGGAAAAAATGATTTAATTAATAGCTTAAATTTAATATCATAAAAAGAGGCAATGTAAGCAGATAGCAAGAGTGATTTGGCAGGTGAGTAAAGGGAGGATTCTTGGCTTACACAGAGAATGTTTTTTGCTTTTGTTTTTGTTTTGAGTTGGAGTCTCACTCTGTTGCCCAGGCTGGAACGCAGTGACGTGTTCACTGCCACTTCAGTCTTGACCTGCTGGACTCAGGTGATCCTTCTACCTCAGTCTTCTAAGTAGCTGAAACTATGGGCATGTGCCACCACACCCAGCTAGTTTTTTTTTTTTTTAAATTTATTATAGATACAAGGTTTCACCAAGTTGCTCAGGCTGGTCTGGAATTCCTGGGCTCAGGCAGTCCTCTTGCCTCTGCCTCCCAAAGTGCTGGGATTAGAGGTGTGAGTCACCATTCCCCGGTGAGAATGTGTTTTATTTTAATAGGCAATAGCAGGTAGTAGGCAATCTCAGGTAGATAATAGGGCCTCAATTATAGACCTGGCACTTTAGGACCAGATTTAACTTTACTTGATTTCCATTTAAACATAGTGAATTGAATATAGGTTTAATTTTGTTTCCTCCAAAGACCCAATATTATCATGAAGGAATAAAACAAATACAAACTCAGAATGACAAAGATACCTGAAAAGAAAGCAATAGTGGAAAAAGGGTATTAAGATTTTTGAAGGGCAGAAAGCAAATAGAGAGCTGTTAACTGACTTTGTAGAGGAGAACCTGTAGTGGGTCTGCTGCAGATTCATCCCTGGCTTTGGAATGGCTCAGGCTGGTGGTACTCCATACTCTGGAAAGAAGGGATAAGCATGGTGTAGAAGTAAAAGGAGGGATTCTGTTTTAAGTGTCATTTCTGAGTGGTTGGGCCTTTCCTCTGTCCTGGAATTTGCTTTTATTTGTGTTGTTATTATTTATATTGTTATTTTGAAAGGATTGTGATGTTCTCCACATGGTGAGCTCAGTACCCTCTGTTAAACAATCCGTTTTGCTTCCTGATTGTGCCATTCTTTATTATAGATGGATTGTGCACATGTGTCAGTACCAGTCTCCGTTTTGTTCCAGCAGTCCATTTGTCTGTTCTTGCGTTACTGACACTTGCAGCCATGTCGCAAACCCTGTCCCAGTCCCTTAGTTCCTCTTTCCATTACCATCCCCTCTCCAAACAAACACAAGAGACCTGAGCTTTTCTAAAATTTTCTGCATTTTTAAAAGAAATAGAACTTTGTGCTGCAGTGGAGGGGAGGGATGCAGCACAAGGCTGAAATCTGGAATGATGTGAGGCCTTCAGACGAGGTGGCGACGTCTCTCACTCCCCTTCCCCCACTCCAGTAATAGCCAAGCAGATAAAAGGAAATTGGAACCTGGAAATGGTGAACAGCCCAAAACACCTATAGATACTGATGTCGTGGGGCTCAGCAGTGAAGTTACGTTCAGGTGTTAACATAGTGAAAAGGTCAGCTTGCCTGTCACTCATTTTACAGAGGAGACTGCTGTCAGCAAATATGCTTGGGCTGCAGAGCTTTCAAACAACTGTTGACTTCCTCACTCTTACATGTGAAAACCCACCCACGGATAACTGGACATTTGAGGAAAAAAGTACTGAAGAAAACAGATAATGAAGGGGAACAGAAGAAAACTTCAATAGAATCAAAATAATCTTGTATGAAAGAACATTTTATGGAATCAGTAAGGCACAAGTAGAACGCTATAAAAGTAAAACAGGAGCTCTTGGAAATAAAGTGGCAGAAATGAAAGCTGTAATGGAAGCATTGAAAGGTCAAGTTGAAGAAATCTAGAAAGCCAATAACAAAGAGGTGGACAATAGTGGAGGCAAATAAGAAAACTTGGAGTATTCACCCAAACTCTAGCGTCTTAACAGTGGTTTAGAACTGTAGACCAAAGGAGAATGAAAAGAAGGCAGCATCGAAGGAGTAATACAAGCACTATTTCTAAAACGAAAGTAATTTTCATATTAAAAAGTTCCTTTTTCGGAACATTGGGAAAAGAGACAATGCGAAAATGTTTCAGGAAAGAATTAGATTTCATACAAAAAATTAGCAATCAGATGGTATTGAAATTTTCGGTAGCAACAACTGAACACTACATTACAGTGGTATAGTGCCTTCCAAAAGCTGATTATTTTAAACACAAAACTCCATATTTAGCCTCTCAGTCACGCCTAAGGCTAGTAAAGGCATTTTCTCAGTCCCACCTCAAGAAGCCTGCTTCCCCTGCGTCCCCCCCCGCTCAGGAAGCTGCTGAGGAGGTGCTCCACCAAATGATGAAGCAAACCAAGAACAAAGAGGGTAGGAGCCAGCAAACGGAGTTCAACCTGGGAAAGAAGCAGAGGAAATTCTGGGTACCAGCTTACAGGAGGTCTAATGGGCCTTCAGTCTAGACTGGACCAGGAGGGTGAAAGGCTCCAGGAAGGAGGGGTCTCGGAAGGAATAAATTATGTTAAATGTTTGAACATCAGGTAGCAAGGGGTTTTATGGATCTTTTGGTGCCTTTACAAATACTTAGCAGTAGGTCCATAGGAAATGAAGCAAATGGGAAAAGAAATTAATATCTCAAGATAAATTTACAATTCCATATTTAATGTATAATTCTAATACGCAGCATGGCCCAGCAGTAAGTGGTATTTAAGTATTCTGAAACACAGAATATTGATTTAATAAAAATTGTAATATAAAGAGATAAATACTACTAGAAGAAAGAGCTAAAGAATTGAGAATAGTTGCCTCTGGATTACAGGACTGAATGTGGAAGAGGGTATTTTGTTTTAAGAGTAAGCATTTTGTTACTACTAGACCTTTAACATTTTGAGCATATACTACTATAATTACAAAATTAACCTTATAAAAATGAAAGATATGACATCATTGCCCATAGCCAGAGAGACCTAGAGAAGGCCACAATCCTAAAGGATTGGGGAATTTTTCATATCTTTGGGGACTGTTACCTAATGAGATCCTGAATGTGATTGTAAATTACAAAGGGCTTTATCTCAGTTGGTCATCCTAACAGCCTGTGAATGTAGAGGGACTCAAAGATTAATAACTAGCCTTTCCAGGCTTGTAAGGGACATAAGCCCAGGAATTTGGGCATGGTAGGAGAGGAAAGCAATATGAGAACCAGTTTCCAAGGATGAGGGTAGGAGGCTGTGAGCCAGTAGGAGGAACAAAACGGCAAACTCGTGATTGAAGCATCAACTTGGAGGAGTCTCAGCTGTGAGCCTGATTTGTTGCTGAACCACTTGGGGTGGGGGTAATGTGGGCCTAGTTAGGAGGTTATGGAACTGTGGGGGCTGGAGCCTAGGTAGGTCACTTAGCCTGTGCTTCAGAGCACTTTGCTCTGAACAAAGGCTTTGTGCTGTTTCAGCCATTGTTTCCCAAATAGACAGCATTCCTGTATTGGTCATTTGACTTTTCTGACTGCTCAGCGTTAGGACCTTTTTCCTGGTTTTGGGAAATTCCTCATTGTGTAGGTCCTTGTAGGAGGCAAAGCCCACCTCTCAGTGGAAAATCCTAAAAGGTCAGATCCTTGCTTCCTCAGCCTTCTCTGTGGTTAGGGTTTCAGCAGTGACCTCAACTTTTTGAATTGAGAGTTAATGGCACAGAAAAGCAGGGACTATAGATAGTTCTTTCTGGAAGCATAGCGGTTCTGCAGTATCTTGTGGAAAAAGAGACAATGCCATGGCAGTGGTGACAGTGATGACATTTCACCATTCAGGGACAGTGTCATAAATACCGTTGTCCTCAGAACAGAACAGCCCAGAATTAACACCCAAGATTTACATGCATAGTCCAGTGTATGACATTTTTCTAAACTTTAAACTGCAGGTTTTATTTTTTTCATCTTGATTAAAAATACATTTTTCCAATTTTTGCAATATGAAATGTATTTATAACTTTATTTTTAAAGTGGACCTGGTCATGCATTTGCCCATATTTTTAGTCATAATGGATGTGTTTCTATTTTATTGAGTTAAAAATCTAACAAAGAAACAACTGAAAACGATGACCTCATTTCTTCCTTCAGTTTGGACAGGTTCCAAGAGTGTGTGACTTGAAACAGATGCAGAATAGCAGACTGTCACTGCTCCGCTCACTCACCCATCTCCCTCTTTGCATCCTCTCCCTTGTCCTCGTGTTGACACACTTCCCCTCTGTCTCAGTTAGCTAGAGCTGGCAGTTCGTTTTCCTTTGGTCTTTAATTGTTTCTTCTTCGGGAAATTAGCCTGAATGTACTTCCTAGAGAATAAGGGAGCAAAGCTAAAGATCATTATCAACATAAAGAACAGTAAATGCAGGTTTCAGTTAAATATGCAGCATAGATGAAGAATTAATCTTAGTTCCATGAATGGCAGTTCAAGTGACTCCGAAGTTCTGTATCTCTAACCATAATGAAATTTAGCACGCAAAAAAATTTTTACTCAAGATTATGGTGTTCTAAAGTATCATATTTAATTATATATTTTATTTTTATTTTTATTTTTTATTTTATTTTTGTTTTTTTTTTTTTGAGTTGGAGTCTCACTCTGTTGCCCAGACTGGAGCGCCGTGGCCGCTCCCGGCCACCGCAGCCTCGACCTGCTGGGCTCCGGCGATCCTTCCGCCTCAGCCTTTCAAGTAGCCGGAATTACAGGTGCGCGCTACCACGCCCGGCTGATTTTTTGATTTACTGTAGAGATGAGGTCTCACCTGCCCAGGCGGGTCTCTAACCCGCGGGCTCAGGCCATCCACTCACCTTAGCCTCCCAAAGGCGCGGGATTACAGGCTGAGCCACTGAGCCCGGCAGCATTTTCTATTTTCTGAGAACTTCTAAGGTATTTATTTTTCTTAAATTTTTACACCTTTTAATTTGTTTTGGAATTACCAATATACTTGTTGGATTTCCTCTAACCTATTATATTGTATGCTCCCTAAGTACAGTATCAATATCTTGGTCATAGTGCTTTGCTCTTAGTAGACTCTCAGCTACTTATTTTGCATTATTTTTAACACCTATGAAAGCCAAGTAACCTTTTCTTTATAAAAAGGGGGTCTGTAATAAGTGTTTAACTCTAGAAGTTACAAGCAAAATGAAAACATTTAACTCCAATCTAGGAGCTAAATATGAAGTATTATTTATAAGAGAAAGTTTAAATATAGTGTAAATGGTATAACTCTGTCCATTTAATTCATGATTTTAAGTTAAATGTCAAGAACCTTATCTGATTTGGGCATGGTAGTACATGCCTATAATTCCAGCACTTTGGGAGGCTGAGGCCAGAGGATCACTTGAGGTCTGGAGTTCAAGACCAGCCTGGTCAAGATAGACCCTGTCTCTACAAAAAATAAAAAATATTAGCCAGGTGTGGTGGTAATATATCAGTAATCTCAGCTACTTGGGAAGCTGAGGCAGGAGAATTGCTTGAACCCAGGAGTTGGAGGCTATGGTGAGCCGTGATTTTGCCATTGTACTCAAGCCTGTATGGCAGAATGAATCCCTGTCTCAAAAAAAACAGAAGTCCTGTCTCAACTCTTGTTAGTCCATTGATATGAAATAGAATATAAATTGAATTTAAAATATTCTTGAAAGCCAGTTAAAGCTATTCATTTTTTGAAGCCAAAAATGTTTAATCCAGGGCACAGTCTTTTTGCACTAATTTATACTTTAAATCAACAAACTAATTTTGTATTTAAAATTCAACAATAAAAATTTACTTATAATAAGATTGCATTTACGATAAATTGTATAACTCAGAATGTTAAAGTAACTTGGAAATTCTTACCCTAAATTAAGCATCTTTTTACTTCTTACTTGTCCTTTTTATTAAGGGCAATTAAAATTGTAAGGAGTTGCCAGTATTTTTTTCTTGTCTCTTAAAAGTAGAATGTTGCCGGATGTGGTGGTGACTCAGGCCTATAATCCCAGCACTCTGGGAGGCGGAGGCAAGAGAATTGCCTGAGCCCAGGGGTTCAAGAGCAGCCTGGGCAACATGGCAAGACCCCATCTCTACAATAATAAAAAAAAAAATTAGCCAGGCGTGGTGGCACACGCCTATGGTTCCAGCTACTTGGAAGGCTGAAGCAGAAGGATCACCTGAGCCCAGCAGGTTGAGGCTGCAGTGGCCATGAGTGTGCCACTGCGCTCCAGCCTGGGTGACAGAGTGAGACTCTGACTCAAAAAAAAGGAAAAGTAGAATGTTTATTATACTTTGTATACTTGAAATACATTGCATGTTAATAAGTATTATAGTTTGTTATGACTTTTTAAATGTAAATGTGTATCAGGCACTTTGTAACCATAGCAAGAAGTGTTATTTCTAAAATACATGCAGTTCGCTTGCAGTAGAGTCTGTTGAATATCTACCTTCTGTTTCTTTTTATTTAAGATTATGCAAAGTTTAATTAGAATCTTTCTCAGCAACAAGCAAACATTTTCTCTGTGATAATGAAATTCCAGGGACAAGTAGAATAACAAAAGACTAGTAACCTTATGGTATCACATTTTGTCTTGAATTATTGAGTATCTGTTCTTCACTACACCTTGCACATATCACCGTTTATATATAACTTTCAAAGTAAAACAATAATAAACATGAGTTGATTCGAATTTTTGGTGTCAGTAGTTATAAAATAAGGCACACAGAGTAAACAACTTTTAAAATATTTCAGGTTAACATTAATTGAACACCATTGCTGTGCAAGATGCTATACCAGGGAGAAAAGAATTAAAATGAATAGTATGTCTGTTTGGTTTTTAAGTGTTCAGCTTAATGAATTTTTTTATCATTTTTTTTTAAAGTGACATATAATAACTGTACATATATATATATATTTTTTTTGAGTTGGAGTCTCACTCCATCGCCCAGACTGGAGTGCAGTGGCCGCTCCCGGCCACCGCAGCCTCGACTTGCTGGGCTCTGGCGATCCTTCCGCCTCAGCCTTACGAGTAGCTGGAACTACAGGCGCGCGCTACCACGCCCGGCTAATTTTTGTTTGATTGTAGAGATGAGGTCTCACCAACTTGCCCAGGCGGATCTCGAACCCGCGGGCTCAGGCAATCCACTCACCTCGGCCTCCCAAAGTGCTGGGATTACAGGCTGAGCCACCGAGCCCGGCCTAACTGTACATATTGAAGAAGTGTACATAGTGATGTTTGGATCCACATAATGTAAAGTGATCTGATCGGTGCAATTAGTTTATCTATTATCTCACACATTTATCATTTCTTTATCTTGGGGAACAGTTTTTGATCGCTGTTATACTACATACCTAGCTTCATAGGCCCTTCACATTGCTTCATTTCATCCTTATAACCTTGCAGAACTTGGGAAATGGATTTCCCATTTGCACAGAAAGATCCGGAGATAAGTAAGAGTGCCCCAATATAATGGCATTTTGCAAACATGAACTTTGACATTGGAACTCTAGTCCTGCCTCTGCCGCATCCTGACCATATAAATTTTGTCTGGATTCCTCAGCTTGAGCTTATTTCCTCCTCTTCATATATATGCAGGCGCCAAGCACTATGCCTGGCTCACAGTTGGAGGGGCCTTGACAAATGTTTTAAAAACTGAGTTGTGTTAGCCCTTTAGTAGAAATTTTCTGAAGGTAGGAATTATTTTCCATGTACACCATTTGATAACACAATTTCAAGTGTCCAAAGTCCAAAAAATGATCACTTTCAGACTCTTTAAGGAGTGGTACATATATTGCATTCAGCCTCAGCACCCATATGATTACAATTACAGGGAATATTCTAAATTAGATGGCAAAACTGGGTCATACAAAATCGTCCCTAAAGCTTTCCCATGGTTGTGGACTATTTGGTGTAGTTTGGTTTAGTATATAGTCCCTTTTATCACTAAGATAAATGTCCTTATTGTCACATTTTCCAAAACCCCAACTTATTTAATTTTTTGACTCTGCCTTAGTAAAGTTTTGACTTCTCTTACACCTTCCCCCACCAAGGAGCACAGAAACTCATGGAGTCCGTGATACAGGTTATTTGATAAAAGGAAAATAACATCAAGGAGGGAAAATGACAAAAGGAAGGAAGAGTCTCTGCATAGTATGAATACCCTGCCTTTATTTATTCATTTAGTCATTCATTCATTCATTCATTGGAGTCTCACTCTGTTGCCCGGGCTGGAGTGCAGTGGCACCCTCATGACCACCACAGCCTCGACCTGCTGGGCTCAGGCAATCCTTCCACCCCAGCCTTCCAAGTAGCTGGAACCACAGGTGCGTGCCATGATGGCCAGCTAATTTTTTGATTTATTGTAGAGATGGGGTCTTGCCATGTTGCCCAGGCTGGTCTCGAATTCCTAGGCTCAGGCAATCCTCTCACCTTGGCCTCCCAAAGTGCTGGGATTACAGGCATGAGGCTTTTCAAACTGAGAATTAAGATAGAGAGTTGAAGTTTCTGTCTTAAAAACAAGTATTGCTCTAATCTCCCAAATTATCCAGAGGAGGAAGACTGTGACTAGATGTAAGCATTTTGTCTACTTCAGGTTTTAGAAGTAGCTGGAAGAAACTTTTCCAAGAACTAAGGTTAGTGAAGGTATCATTTGTTAACTATGAAAAACACTGGGCTAAGCTCGTCTTGTGGAATACCTCACCTAATCCTTACAGTAACCTATGGGCTGTCTGCTATCATTCTTCTTGATTAAGAGAGGCGGGAACAAATGCTAAAGTTGCTGCCTCTAAAGGCTACATCTACGGATAAAAGACGTCTTCAAAACAGGAGTTCATTTAGCACCTTCTCTACACTCAGTAGCCAGGCTTGCTGGATACTTTGCACTTTAACAGACTTTAGATAGTATGCTTGGTAACTTTCATAAGTATACCATCTCCTGTAGCAACTCCATGCTGAAAGTTTAAATTTGAATTAATTCATTTAAAAAGCAGTTTATACCCATTATTAGAAAAAAGGGAATTACATAGAACATAGCATAAAGTATTTTTTCACCCACTTCCACTGCTTTCCCCAAATCTTTATTGGTGACATGCTGTGTGCAGTTTGACCGATTTCCTTATAGATCTTTTTTATTATATTATTTTTATTTTATTTTATAAGACAGGCTCTTGCTCTGTTACCCAGGCTGGAGTGCAGTGGCATGATTATAGCTCACTATCACCTTGAACTCCTGGACTCAAGAGATCCTTCTGCCTCAACCTCTTGAGTTACTGGGACTACAGACATGTGCCACCACATCGGGCTAATTTTTAAAAATTTTGTAGAGATGGTGTCTCACTATGTTGCTCAGACTGGTCTTGAACTTGCCTCAAACAGTGCTCTTGCCTTGGCTTCCCAAAATCTTGGGGGCCAGGTGTGAGCTACTGTACCTAGTAGCCCTTACAAATCTTTATTTGTGCATGAGTGTGTGTGTGTATTTCATATGCATACCTTGTTCTGTTGTATAAATGGCATCACACTGTACATATTACTGTGACTTGCTGTTTTTATACTTGGCCTTGGAAAAGTTTTCATGTCAGTACATTCAGAGTTATTATAACTGCATGTTTTTAAAGTTACTTTCTGAAAATACAAATTAGATTACTTATATATATAATAGGTATAGATAGTCTATTATAGATTATAATGTATTATAGATTATACCTCTTGGCATAGATTTAGCACTAATGGTCAGATATTGAGATAACACAAATAATACTAAAGGTGTTTATAAGAACCCTTACAATCTCACTGCCCAGTTATAACTACTTTTGACAGAAAGTACCTTTTTATAAATATCTCCAAAGGACTGAATCTTAGTTTGGAGTATATTTATGGAAGTGCTAAAAACATTCAGTGAAAATAAACTGTCCAAAACCTGCTTGACTTCAACTATTTTTTTCATATATTTTGGTGAAAAGAAATATCAGTCTTTATCATAAATTAACATGGGCTAGCCTTACTAAATATGTCTGAGGGAATGACTTTCTATCAAAAAACACTGAGGTCTGTTATGGTTCTTTGCGCTAAAAACATTTTTCTATACCTCATACTTAGTGTTGGCATGTTTACAAAACTTCTGATAAATGTTTTGCATGTTATGGAGTTTGGAGGTGAAATGTCCACACATCCGAAAGTAGTTCCAAAAAAATGAAAATGCATTTGCACACTTAGTGTCTTTGTTTCTAACCATATTCCTCTTCAACCATAATAGAGCTAGGGCTTTTCCGAAGTGGTTTGGTTTTAATATTTAGGTTTTCACGGAAATCCATAGCCATTGCATTGTTTTTCTAAATCTGTTGAGATCTGAACTTGTATTTAATTATGAGTGCTTCAGAAATTTTTCTAAGCTAACCTCTGTGATTAGTTTGTTATTCTTTTTTTTGAGTTGCAGTCTCACTCTGTCGCCCAGACTGGAGTGCAGTGGCCGCTCCTGGCCACCGCAGCCTCGACCTGCTGGGCTCCGGTGATCCTTCCGCCTCAGCCTTCCGAGTAGTCAGAATTACAGGCGCACGCTACCACACCCGGCTAATTTTTTGATTTATTGTAGAGATGAGGTCTTGCCTGCCCAGGCGGGTCTCGAACCCGCGGGCTCAGGCAGTCCACTCACCTCAGCCTCCCAAAGGCGCGGGATTATAGGCTGAGCCACCGAGCCTGGCTAGTTTGTTATTCTATGCCTCATTTTAGACTCTAGATTGATAGATTTTGGTTTATAAGTGAACAGTAAAAATACTAAGTATCTAAAGGTCTTTCATGGTGAACACCACTTCTAAACTATATTTTGATAGTAATTTTTTAGAGATACCAGATTAAATAGAAGTAGATGAATTTAGTGGTATAAATCTGATCATAATGATAAGTTTGTAAACCTGAAGAAAAATCTGCTGTCCTGGTTTTCAAGCAAATAAAGGTAAAAATGGGACATTATTGGGAGTGAAAAAGACACGCCTTATCAATTCAAGTAAGCCTCTTGGCATAGATTTAGCACTATGACTCCTGTTCTTTATTCGTTTAACGAACACTTACTGAGCTCTGACTGTATGCCAGGCCTTGGGATTGAAGCACGGAAGGCAGTAGTCCAGTGGTGAGGACCAGTAGGCGTTACAGTGTGTGTGCCCTGATGGAACAAAGCAGTGGATGCTGCGAGAATGCCTAGAAGGAGGAGGAGACCCAGGGGTCCAATCAGGAGACAAAGGCGGGAGGACATTACCAAAGACATCCCAGAGAGGCCAGGCAAGGTGGCTCCACCTGTAATCCTAACACTTTGGGAAGCAGAGGCAAGAGAATTGCCTGAGGTAGGGCCTTGAGACCAGCCGGGGTAACTTGGCAAGACCTCGTCTCTACAGTAAGTCAGAATATCAGCTGGGTGTGGTGCTGTGCACCTGTAGTTCCAGCTACTTGGAAGCCTGAGACAGAAGGATCTCCTGAGATCAGCAGATCGAGGCTGTGGTACCTGTGCGCGTGCCACTGCACTCCAGCCTGGACAGCAGTGAGACTCCAGCTCAGAGAAAAAAAGAAAAAAGTTCCCAAAGAAGTGAGACCTGGGAATGAATAGGGGTTAAGTAATGATTGGAGATTAAAGGAACTGCTGCTACAAAGATCTAGAAATAAAGGAGAGCTAGGCCTGTTGGGTTGGGAGCTGCTGGTGCTGCGAAGATAAGAGAGGTGTGGCAAGATTGAGGCTACAGAGGCAAACGGGGCTGTGTGGTAAAGAATTTTCTAGACCCAGCTGAAACAATGGGCTTCATCCTGACTGTAGCAAGTCTGGTGGCCTGATTTCATTTGCATTTTCTGAAGGCTCTCCGGCTGCAGCATTTCTGAAGAAATGTTCTAGAAGTAGTGGGGCTGTAAAAAATTACATTATGTTCTGATAGAATCTATAACTTATAAATCAAAGTTACTAATCCTTTTAAAAGTTTTGTGCTCGGAAGAATTAATGGAACCCCTGTACTTTGTCAGACACTGCTGATAAGCACTTCACTCACATTGTCCTCTATGGTAGTTATTGTCTCCACTTACAGATAGACTGAGGCTTGAAGATACTGTCATTGGTCTGAAGTCACAGCTAGAAAGTGTTAAGGCTCAGATTTGTATCCTGGTCGTTTTGATTCCAGAGCCACTCTTTTCCAGTTGGGGGGAGAGGATGTACGATCCCTGAGAAGAAATCAACTGTGACATGTGTTGTTATGAAGAGAGCCCTTGAACATGTGTAAGGAGTAATCAATCAGTGGATATCAAGACGTTTTCTGGACAGCGTGGTTACGTGGCTGTACCCTATAAACTTGGAATTCTTAAGGATACCAATGTACTGTTTGTCACTAGTGGGGTAATGATTTCAGGGTAGTAAACAATTCATAGTGTAAATGGATGTCTTTTGTTTTAGGTAAAGAGATGTGAACACACTAAGTACTGGGATTGTTTTTATTTAACTTTTTTTTTTTAAATTTATTAGAGGAAAGAAAGGGAGACATGCCAGAGCTGGGATGGATAGGAAAAAGCACCTTTTATTTAACATTTTAATCTGTGGTGGAAAATTGTACAGCACATTTAGGTTGTCACTGACTATTTCTGCCTCCTTTATAGATCTTTGACTTGACCTGCTCTCTTGAGCCCATGCTTCCTTCCTAACCTCTTGCACACCCGGCAGATCCTGTGTTTGCTTTTGAATTAGAATATACCAGTACCCTTATCAAGGAATCTTGATTATAGTAATAGCTGTCATTCACTTACTGTTTACCATAAGTTAAGCAATGTGCTTAATGGCTGTGTGTATATTATTTAATCCTCCAGGTAATCTCCTGAGGTAGATGGCGTTTTCCACATTTTTCAAAGGAGGAAGCAGGCAAAGTGTTTACACATCACACAGCTAAAGATAGTTGGGATTGAGTTTCTGGTTAGTCCACTCTAGTGGTGTATCCTGTGTCTCTCTCCAGCAAGATGCCGGATTATATAGGAACGTGTTCAGTTTCAGGAAGTTAGGCATCCTGTCCATCCCAGAGTGAGAGCCTCCTTTGTGTATAGGTGTATAGGAGGGTTAGATGTGGTGTCTGTGTTCAGAGAGCTGATTCCCCATGGATGCTTTCCAGTTTCATTGTGCTGTTTTCATTACCCCTCCCCAAACACTTAAATGCAAACATTTAAAATGCCATATTAGAGAATGGTAATTTAAAACATTAAAGAAATATCAATCTATATTCAATTAGATGTCTGAAACAATCTGGTGTGTATGTTTCATGGCTTAAAGAGAAATCTTTATTAATGTTGTCTGTCTGCTTTAGCCTCCTTTTTTTTTTTTTGAGTCAGGGTTTTACTCCTTTACTTAGGCTGGAATGCAGTGGCATGATTACAGCTTACCACAGCCTCGACCTCCTGGGCTCTGACAATCCTCCACCTCATCCTCCTGAGTAGTTGCAATTACAGGTGTATGCCACCGCACCAGGCTGACTTTTTTGTAGAGACGAGGTCTTGGTATGTTGCCCACGCTGCTCCAACTCCTGGCCTCCCAAAGTGCTGGGATTATAGGCATGAGCCACTGTGCCCAGTTTCACCTCCTCCTTTACTAAGTTAACTGAAGTTATTCCCTGGAGGTTTTTAGCTTTTCCATCTCTGTCTGTTGTTTCCTCTCACACAGCTTGGCAGAAGCTGTAAGAATAGCGAATATAAGCCCTCAGTGTACATTTTCACTCAAGCAACATGGATCTCAGTGTTTGCCTCTTTCCCCTCAGAAGGAAGTCATGTTCTCAGGGTAGAGACTCTTCTTTCCTTTTCAGCATTGACTTAGTTTTGTGGTCAGGGACTGATTTTTTTACTGAGCACTAAAGAAGGGAATTCCTGGCAACGTCTATAGCCTGGGGTTGTTTTTTTTTTTTTTGAGTTGGAGTCTCACTCTGTCGCCCAGACTGGAGTGCAGTGGCCGCTTCCGGCCACCGCAGCCTCGACCTGCTGGGCTCTGGCGATCCTTCCACTTCAGCCTTCCAAGTAGCTGGAACTACAGGCACGTGCTACCACACCTGACTGATTTTTTGATTTATTGTAGAGATGAGGTCTCGCCAAGTTGTTGTTGTTTTTTAATTTAATTTTTTGAATATGTAATGTTTTCACACGGAGCAGAATTCAAAAAGGTACTCAGTAGAGTCCTCTACCACACCAGCTTTGTCCCTCAGCCACTCAGTTTCTCTCCACAGAGGCAGCCAGTGGTGCCAGTTTTTTGTGTATCATTCCAGATAGACAGTCCAGATGTCTCAGGACATAACTTTTAAAATACTGAAAAAGGAGTATAAGAAGACATTTAGATTAGACCAATAGTATTAGTAATGCCTTATAGCATTTAGCTATTGAAGACAACCTTGTATGACTATTAAAAGGGGCAGAAATTTGAGAGGTACACTTTCATGTAGATAAATACAGACATGCACCACATAAACAACACTTCCGTCAGTGGTGGACTACATGTATGATGGGCCTATAAAAGTTATATATTTTTACTGAACCTTTTCTATGTTTATATGTATTTAAATATACAAATACTTAGCATTGTGTTGTAATTGCTTACGATATTCAGTACGGTTACATGCTATACAGGTTTGTGGCCTAGGAGTAATGGGTTACACCATACAGCCTTGGTGTGTAGTATGCTACACCATCTAGATTTGTGTAAGTACACTCTATGATGCTTGCACAATGATGAAGTCACCTAATGATGCATTTCTCAGAACATGTACCGGTTAAGTGACGCATGGCTGTTTATGTTACCCTTTAAGACTATACCTCTGTATTATACCTCTTTACCTAACAGGGACAACCAAATTACAAATACTAGCTACAAGGTTTTAAGAAATAAAACCTAGAAAAATTCAACTTAAAATTCTTTTTTTGCCAAACTTTGATGCATCTTTACTTAAAATGTTGATTGAGTTCTTCCCACTCTTCAGAGATGTGGAAAAGTTAGATGTGTTCTTAGAAGAGAAAGCTGAAGTAAATCAAAGGAATGGGAGTACTAAGGGCAGACTAAAGTGATTAGGACTGTCCAGTGTGTCAGAAAGTATATTGCTAAGGTGGTCATAAACTTATCGCAACAAGTAGACCTTAAGGCGAACCCTAATGATTCCCATTTTCTGGTATTCACACTCTTATGTAATCTTCTCTCCTTAAGTGCGACTTTGTCCTTTGTATTGTTTCTAACCGTATGGCAAAGATGACAGGATGTCATTTTCTTGATTACTTTGTCGTAAGACCCCATTTTGATAGCAGACTGACGCTATAGGCTGTTTTCCTTGCCAGCCTCAAAGAATTTAGCTGCCATGTTGTGAGGTGGCCTGATGAGAGGACCACATGGCAACAACAGCATGACTCCCCAACTAACAGCTATCGAGAAGCTGGGGCCCCTTGGCATATTGCCGCAGAAATGAATTCTGCCCACAACCTGGATGAGCCTGGGGGCAGATTCTTTCCCTCTTGAGCCTTCAGATGAGAATACAAGCTCAGTTGACACCTTAATTGCATCCGTAGGAAACCCTGTCTGAAGACTTGGCTTGCCCATGCCCAGACTCTTGATCCACAAATAAATGTCTGGTTTTTTAACCTGCTGTTATTGTGGTAATTGGTTACACAGCAATAGAAAATGAATACACTATTCAGTCTTTTGTTGTTTTTTTCTTTAGGTCAGAACTGTCTAATACCAACAGTTTCATGTGCTTTAACTTAATTAGGGGAAAACGGAAATTTGATGAAATATTTAAGACAAGCCCTTTGATTTTATAGAACAATTTTGATTGCCTCATTTCTAGGAAATAGGTTCAAACTATACAAACATTCTGAGTGACATGAGATTGATAGATTACAGGCAACTAGAATTTATAAAGAAACCTCGATTGTTTTCTGGAATATTCTTTTTCTTCTACAAGCTACTTTTTGAATCAACACTCTGATTACTTTTACTCTCCAAAACTACCACACAAACTCATGTTGTTCTCTTTGACTGGAATAGTTTCTTTCCCATTTTCTTAAAGGTGTATTTCCAGTGTCACTTCACCTGGAAAACCATCTCTTGCCATTCTCACTCCACCTGAGAATTTAGGTAGGCCCCCTCCCCACCGTGTGCTTTTGTAACACTTATTACCTAGAGTTGAGATTACCTACTTTCTTTTCTACCCCTCCTAGTAGATCGTTAACGTCTTGAGATCAAGAGCTGTTTGATTGAGTCGTAGTCTCCCTCTGTCCCCCAGACTGGAGTGCAGTGGCACGATCACAGCTACTGCAGCCTTTGCCTACTGGCCTCAGATGATCCTTCCACCTCTGTCTTCCAAGTACCTGGGACTACAGGCATATGCCACCATGCCCGGTTAATTTTTTTGATTTAGTGTAGAGACAAGGTCTCGCTATGTTGCCAAGGCTTGGTCTCAAACTCCTGTGCTCAGGCAGTCCTCTTGCTTCGGCCTCCCCAGGTGCTGGGATTACATGTGTGAACCACCACACCCGGCCAAGAGCTTTATTACTTATCATTGTACCTCTCACATGAAGTATAGAGTACATAGCTCAGTAATGTTTTTAAATAAAAGTTTTAAAAGGCAACTTGGAATTTAAGGCTGGATGGCCCATTAGTTCGACCAAAATTCAGAGTGGCAATTAAAAATAACTAATTATTTCTTGTAGACCAGTGTTAAGACTAGAGATTTTTGCATCTGCTCAGTCTTTCCCTGAGTTCCCTCCAGAAAGTAAAGCCTAGGATAAGAGCTTGCATGCAGATAGTTTATTTTGGGAATTTCTTCCAGAGAAGAGGAGTGGGTTATTGGGAATAATGAAATGGAACAAAAGTGAGCCAATGCACATATGTATTCTGAGCTGGTCACTGCTGCAGGCAGCTAGGCATAATCCTGTTGGAAACCTCTGATAAGCCACAAGGAATACACTTCAGAATTGTCCACACGAGGGAAGGGAGAGGGGAACATTTATCCACCAGCTTCTTTTCTCCCACTGGAAAAGCGTTTCCCATAGGGTGTCACTCTTGTGGCTCACTGTGTGCCTAGCAGATTCCCAGAGATGCCTATTCCTAGGATCAGAATTTCCACAGCAGAAAACAGAAAGTACCAAGGCATGACTGAGGCAAGGCGCTGTAAGTTTACACCTTTGAAGCTGGGTTGCTACAGTGAAAAGCAAAGAGAATGTGAGGTGAACACAAGAGTTGCTTAATTCATTCTACTTGCATCACTCACATCAGTGTTCAGAGTTCAAGATGGTGGCCAGACACATCTCTGCAAAAGGTTTAATTCTGGGAAGATGATGGAATTAGTCACAGTCCGGCTGCTGCAAAGGCTGGAAGCTTCAACTGATATTCTTATCACAACTATATCTGAGTTCTGTCAGAGAAGCTGGGCAACTCTGACGTATGGGATAAGGAAATGGTCGTGGGAACTGGACTTTACACAAGTATAGGAGAAGCTAGGGAAGTGAGATCTGAAAGAGAGTGGGATCCAGAGGTGTTCTGAGCCAGTCAACCTGAGAAGCCAAGCACATCCAGCCACCAAGGCAAACTGGAGGAGAGTTCACTTGTGTCTGTGGGTCTGGAGCCATGCGTCTGTGGGTGGGCATGGGCCAGTGTGGGTCAGCAGGGCTGCAGCTGGAAGGAAGGGCTAGGGGCTAAGCAGAGGCCCAGGCACCCCTGCATTGGCCTGGCACCACATTGCGCTGCAGTGACTTTTAGAGAGTGATGACTACTGCCTCACTTCTGCCTTCCAAATCTGACATATCTCTCTTTTGGCCATCTCTAACTTGGGATGGTAATTGTGGGAAATGGTTCTCTGCAAAATCTCCTTCATCCCTCATCCAAACTAGATTTTTTGCCTTTCTTTGCCAACACTTCAGCAGACCTAGGCAACCTCCCAGGTAAGAGGAGCCAGATCTTCATTCCAGAGATACCTGAGCTCTTAGTTTCGTTATCCATAGTTGCTGCAGTTACTAGGTCTCTTATCATTGTCATTGGACAAAGAAGCACCAGAAGATACTCTAGTGAATTCCTTGAGTTCTGAGTGAATTTCTTCCTGCTCCTATTGTATTGCCACAGATTTTGCATCCTGGTCTAACACACTCAGGGTCCACTCCCACAAGTGTACCTTCAGGACCTCAGGACCTGTCAGTGCAGACAGCCAAGTCTTGCAATTCTTTGGGCATCTACTCTTTCCTTCCAGAATAAGGACTATATTCTCCTACTCACACTGTGCTATGAGCTTGATGCTGATTATTGGTTTGGAGGCAGGGGAGGCAGAAACAGGTCTTGAAGAGGACAAGCGTTATCTTTTCGGGTACCTGCAGGTTCTCCAGACAAGTGGAGATTGCTGTTCTCTAGTAAATAGTTGAAGGAGCTGATTCTCCTAGCCCAGAAAATTCGGATAAATCTTGAGTTCAACATTCTCAGTTAATCCACCCTGGTTTCTGTGTCCAGGTGTTCCTATCAGGTCCCAACTTTTATTGTAGAAGACTTGTTGAGGCCTTCATTCATAGTTCATTCTTGTAGTTCTAATATCCTTAAAATTAAATCTTGAGCCTGAGTTTTCCTGCAGCTACAGAAAAAAGGGTCTCCTTAAGTACTTACTTGGAAGTCTTTAGTCTTTGAAGAGTACCTAGATTTGAGGACTGGCTAACCTGAGCCTGTCACTTTCTTTTTTCACGGCTTCGAAAGCTGCTAACTAAAGCCAGCCAACATCTGGGCCTTACAGTTACTAATGTTCCCACTCCATTTAAGTGCCACTACTATTGCTGAGCTAACAGCACCTTGAGCAAAGGTGGTATAGTAGGAACGGAAAATAAGGAGGCTAATTGAAGGATATGTGGGAGTCTGTCAGATACATTGACTAGTTAGATATTGAGGTCAAAGAGGGCAGGTAGGTACAGTAGAAATTTAAGATTTCTAGCTTAGAAAAAGGGTAGTATACAGACACATTGGTTCCCCATATCCAGCATAATCTTCAGAACTCTAGTGGATTATTATAACCAACGTATGAGGAGATAAGACTCACGGGGTGGGTATGTGCTCTAGCATGCACTAAATGAGAGAACCAAGTGTTAATGATACAGCTGCCTGAATTCATAGCCCCTGCTCTTTCTACTACTATCTGCCACACTTGCTTCCCTCTTGTTTATTAATTTCTTTCCTCAGGATTTAGAAGCAGTCATGCACAGATTAGTAGGAAAGAATTGAAGCAGCTTTTCTCTCAAGCCTGTTTGCACTTGTAAGTCTTTCTGCTAACTCTTGTGCCACTGAAGTCTCGTGCCAAGTCTAAGGCCAGCCTTGCTCTTAGCTTGTGGTCTCGTTTTAAGTTGAATGACAAGTTGTGTTCTCCCTCTGCAGTTCTTTTCCTTCCTTCTTCAGTACTTGTTTCTTTCTTCCTCTTCCCATCCCAGCTCTGAACCTGGAAGCTGTTTATACATCTCCTGATGGACTTGAGCGAGTGGAAAGGTTTCCCAATGGCACTGATGAAACACCAGTGGGAGGGCCGGCGCAGGAAAAGTGGGGTCTGAGGGGTAATGAAGACGGATCCTGGCAGTGTGTTCAGAAGAGCTGTCCACATTGAGCCTTGCTTTAGTTACTGGAGGGAAAAACATGGACAGATGAAATAAAGAATTATGATTATTAAAAACAAACATTTAACAGGCCGCAGAATCATTCTTTTTGTTACTAAATTTCAAATTAATTCGCTTTACCTCTTTGTATGTCATCCTGAATTATGCATATTGGTTGTAGCTCACATTTTTGAAAGAGGCATTTTTACCCACATTAAGGATTAGAAAGAGAATATTCCAGTGAAAGAACAGAAGAAAGGTTTAAACAAGTAGGAGATGGATCTGTAAAGTGTGCTTATCACACAAGCAAAAGGAAAATTTTTTTTTTTTTTTTTTTGAATCGGAGTCTCACTCTGTCGCCCAGACTGGAGTGCAGTGACTGCTCCCAGCCACCGCAGCCTCGACCTGCTGGGCTCCAGCGATCCTTCCACCTCAGCCTTCCAAGTAGCTGGATCTACAGGCGCGCGCTACCACGTCCGGCTAGTTTTTGATTTATCTCGCCAACTTGCCCAGGCGGGTCTCGAACCTGCAGGCTCAGGCATTCCACTCACCTCAGCCTCCCAAAGGCATGGGATTACAGGCTGAGCCACCGAGCCCAGCTGTAAAAGGAATTTTAGATTGACTCTATGAGGCAGGGACCCCAAGGAACTCAGAATTTGCTTACAAAAGATTATGTATTTTTACATGTTTAAACTTCAGTCACCTCTAGAGTACTCTCCGTTTGATGCAATACACCTATCGAGGTTCTTTTTGCCACTGTTTTGAACTCATCAATTTTGATGCCAATTTTTGGCCATTGTTGTTTCGCCTCTTCCACATCAGCAAAACGTTTTCCTTTAAGGACTTTTTTCATCTGGAGTAGCAAAAAAAGTCACATGGGTTGAGATCAGGTGGGGAGTGCGGGGCATGGGGTCATGCCATTTTTGGTCAAAAACTGGTGGACAGCACGATGTGGGCAGGTGTGTTATAACTCACCCATCACGAAATGGGCAAATACATTGAAAGAGTCTCCAGAAGAAATTCGGTGAAGCCAAACACAGCCTCTTACAACAGTGCTAACTGGTACACAGATGCTTATGGGTTCCTAGAACACTTACCTAGCAGGAATGCCTGCACTACAAGGGGCCCACCATCCAAAAGAGAATTCTTTTTTGGGGGAATGGCCCCCCATACTATCTGTGAACCTCTCAACAGCATCTTTGAAGATTTGCTGCCTGAGCAGAATGCATTGGTGCCTTTTAGTCGTTAGATGCCTTGTAGTATTTTTCTGTTACAAGGAAGTTGTTAATGAAAGCTTTTGAATTCATCCAAAAAGTTACATGGTTTATTAGTTAGCCATTGCTGTGTAGCAGACAGTCTGAGAAAGCCAGTGGTATGTAGCAACCAACATTGACTTCTCACAAGTTTCTGTGTTAGCCGGGGCAGGTCTACTTCTGTTTGCAGCAGGCAAGGCTGCTGTCTGGGTCAGCAGGGGTGGCCGTGTTCCCAATGCTGCCCTTCTCCAGCTGGTACCAATAAGCCAGCCACAGTGTGTTCTTTTTTGTTGTTCTTTTTCTTTTTTTTTTTGAGTCGAAGTCTCACTCTGTCGCCCAGGCTGGAGTGCAGTGGCACGCTCATGGCCACCGCAGCCTCGACCTGCTGGGCTCAGGCGATCCCTCGGCTACAGCCTTCCAAGTGGCTGGAGCTACAGGCATGTGCCACCATGCCCGGCTACATAGTGTGTTCTTTCATAGAAGGCAAGAGGACAAGGCAAGCCTGTGTCCCCAAAAAGGAGGGGACTCTAGACAGCAGTGCTGTTCCGCGTGTCTACAATGAGTGAGGTAAGTGCAGAAATTGAGAGTCAGCATTAGAAACTTTTCTAGCAGTTGCCACAATACTTAAGCAATATTTCTGCTGAATTTTACAAAAGTATTGGTCCCTGACAGATTAGAGATTTTAAAAGAAAGAAAAAGAACTCTTGACCTGAGATAATTGGAGAAGTACTGAGAGAAGAGATGACATACTGCTTGCTAGTACTGAATACCTGCATGCACTTGGTGGACATTCTCATTTACGTGTTGGTCTTGAGGGGTTTGTGTTAGGAACATGTTGTCAGCAAGAGTCTGGCCATCTTCGAGTGTGCTCATAGTGCGTTTGGATCTACAAGACTTGTCCAGAATTTACCAAGAAAGTGGCGCCATATTGAAACCTCTTGGCATCTGCTTGCTGATCTTTCCTTATCCAGCACTTCTTCTAGCTCACTGCTGTGTTTACATTTTCATTTCAATATTGATAACCTTGACAGAGTCATTATCACTAATTGAAGTCCTTTACCATAATATGAAAATACTAATTTGGGCATTATAAGATTAACCCCTATATACTTTCCAACATTCTAGTTTTTTGCCTGTCTTCCTTTCGAGTTAATATCCTATGTTTGGTGTACTCACAATGTGCTTTTCTGTTGATGAGAAGTGGTTCTAAGTAAATAAGTTCTAACAAGCATTGATTACTAACAGTTCATTGGTTAGAGGAATAAAAAAGAGAAGAGGGAATCTTCAGGAGAGAAGGAAAGTATCTGTTTAAATGTAATTTGTCTTCTTCCTAGCTGTGTGACCTTGGACAAGTTATTTAATCCTCGTGAGCCTTGGTTTTCTCATCTGTAAAATGGGAATAGTAATACTAGTAATAATAATGAATAATAATGCCACCTTCTTCAAGAAGTGCTAGAATAAATATTCTAAGGTAAGCACATGGCACAGAGCATTGATACATATGTATAATAAGTTTTATACATAAGTTTTCAGATATTATTATTAGATATTATTATTTGCTTTTAGTTAATTACTAGGTATTAGGCACTGTAGAATCTGAGATAAGTCGGGGACTCTACCCCAAAGGAACTTCTAGTCTGATGAAAGAGTCAGATATACAAGAAAAATGTAATATTCCAAGAGTTTAGTGCTGTTAGAGAAATACAGGGCACCAGAGAAACGTTGAGGTGGGAGAAACACCTGATGTGGGCTTTGGGGAGTAGGATCAAGGTAGGCTCTTACAAGAGAAGGTGTCTAAGCTGAGTCTTAAAGGATGCAGAAGTTAAGAGAGGAGCCTTCCAGAGAGATGGAATACCATATGCAAAGGCCTGGAGGTGCAGGGGTTTAGTGGGATTCTGGGACGTTGAAGCAATGCAGCACAACTAGAATATAGAATGTGTTGGGATGGGAAGAGCAAGTAGGTGCCAGGTCATCAAGAGAAATGTAGTTTGGACTTGAAGTCATTTGCAACTTGAAGCTATTGAATAATTTGTTCAGAGGCATATATAATTTACGTTTTAAAAGATCATTCTGGCAACACTGGAGAGCATATTAGAAGAAGAAAGACAAGGTAGCAATTTTTAAAAGATTATTTCAATAATGCATGGAAAAAGTATCAGATTCTGAAAGGGAGGTAGTAGAAATTCAGTGGAGAGTCTGTGAAGGAAATGGATTTACAAGAAGAATGAACAGCATTTGGTGATAGACTGCTTTTGGGTTTCAGGAGAAGGAATCAGTAATGGTACTCAGATCTCTGGCTTTGGTAGCTAGGTAGATGTCATACCTTCTCTAAAATAGACTAAGGGGAGGATGAGATTTCCCATGGGAAATTAGTTAACTTTTGCATGTAAGGTGTTTGTGGAATATCCAGGTGAAACTGCCCAGTAAAGGTGAAGAGTGGCTCTGGGAGTTGTGAGAGCTCTGGCTTGCAGCTGTCCTCTGGGAAAATGAGCCTCAATGAGGGGACAACCGGGGGCTGGTGACATCACCAGGAAGCAGGCAGTGAAGAGCTGAGTATTCACAGTCCTCAGCTTAAGTACTCCAGAAGGCTTGAACAAATGTAGAGCGTCGAGAGTAGTCTCACTTAAATCTCCTAACAGCCCTGTGAGGTAGGAAGTATCTCAGTTTCGTGGATGAGAACATTTTGACTCAAAGAGTGAAGTGATTTGCCCAAGTGGATTTTGCGACTAAGTGGAAGAGCTGGGATTTCAAGTCCAGTCCGTCTGACTTTAAAGCCCGTTTTTCATACCATACCCTGCTTCTTTGTAGACCTCAGAAGTTTAAACGTATGGTCATCTTCAATTGTCTCTCTTCACCTCTGCCAGTGTTCTGGTTTAGTAAGATTGTGAACAGCCTTTTAAATAACCGTCTTTAATTTCCCACACTTCATTCCCAAACACATCTATCAGATTGACTCGTCCTATGCAATTCTACTCCAAATGCCTGCTTTAAAACAACAGACCAGCTGGGTTTGGTGACGCAGCCTGTAATCCCAGCGCTTTGGGAGACTGAGGTGAGTGGATTGCCTGAGCCCGTGGGTTCAAGACCTGCCTAAGCAACTTGGCGAGACCTCATCTCCACAATAAATAAAATTAGCTAGGCGTGGCAGCGCGTGCCTATAGTTCCAGCTACTCGGAAGGCTGAGGCGGAAGAATCGCTGGAGCCCGGCAGGTCGAGGTTGCGGTGACTGGGAGTGTGCCATTGTACTCCAGTCTGGGCGACAGAGTGAGACTCCAACTCAAAAAAAACAGACCAACAGAACTCCTCCACTGGCCACTGGATCAAGTCTGTACTCCTCAGCTTGGCATTCATGGCTCACCATGAGATCATGAAGACTGTTCAGAACGTTTCCATATTTCCTATTTCTCATCAGCACATATTCATGGTGTCATTTTTGTGTGGCTCTCATTGTGGGGATCTCAAAGTCTTCCTTATAAGGATGTTATTTTAAAGTTTAGATTAAAATTAATCTTAGGATTACTCTGCCATCTTTCTAAAACGGATTCTGTGGTGGAATCAGCTTGGATGTCTTTGGACCTTAGTTCCCTGTACCCTGTGAAGATTCTTTGCATTCTACCCCTAATGTGATAGCCAGCCTCTGCTCCTGTACTGTTCTGGAGGGACCCTTTGCTTGAGGAGAGAAGAAGAAATAAATTCTAATTGCTAGAGATTTTGTATTATTGAGCCAGTATCGCTCTTTCAACATCCGTTTGCTTCCCAAGACCCACTTTCGAGACAACAGAGAAGTCGGTTTTTTCTTCTGTCTCATGAAGGGCCGTCAAGCGTTGAAAAACAGCTCTATGTCTCTGCTCAGGTTTCTCTTCCGTAATCCAAATAACCTTTCTTGCTTGGCGCTTTTCTGCTGTGACAAGTCTCAAACTCTCCACTATTCTCTGGCCCTCCTCCGAGAAGGAAGGTCAGTGCTCACCTAAAACATAGGGCCCAGAATAACACAGCACCCCACAAGAGAGGAATGCAACATTTAGTTTCTTGATTAGGACTCAATGCTTGTACCTGAAAAGTCTGGGATTGCTTCAGTGTGTTAGCAGCTATGTCAAGTTTTGCATTCATTCTGTAGATACTATTTTGCATAATTGACAAACTAGCCTCTCCCCTATCATCTACTGTGCAGTTGATTTTCTTTTATGTGTGGAACAAATTTTCCTAGTGATATTCCAACTTCCTTTTGACTGATCTTTTTAGCCACTTATGATTCTGCTACGCAGTGTGTTGTTAACTGTGCTTCCCAGCTGGGTGTGGTGACACGCCGGTAGTCCTAGCTACTCAGGAAGCTGAGGCAAGAGGATTATTTGAGCTCATGAGATCGAGGCTGCAGTGACCAATGATCATGCCATTGCACTCCAGCCTGGGCGACAGAGTGAGACCTTGTCTCCAAAAACAAACCATCAAACACAAAACAAAACGGTGTTTCACAATTTGGAGTCATCTGGAGATTTTGAAGCATACTTTCCACATCTTACACAAATTCTTGATAAACAGAGCAAAAACAGAGGGCCCCCCCATTCCACCTTGAAGTTAATCAGTGCTACTTAGGAGTGGTTCTGCTGACTACCGTTCAGTCATCCTGTCTTTTCATCTTACCTATAAAGAGCTTATTTGTACATTTTTATTTAGCACACACGTACAAGAAAATGCTAGAGAGACCGTGAAGACAGCAGTCCCTGTCTTATACTAACAACCTAGCAATGTCATGAAATACTGTGTTAGATGGTTTGTGGAAATCAAGTTGCACAATTATCTGTGATATTTCTCTTATCTGGAACCTATCAGAAAACGGAATAGGGCTTTGCTTTTTGTAGACTCCATATTGGGTGCTATCGATCTCCTGTCACCTACAGGTAGAATTCACTCCCTTTCTCTTTTCACCTTTCATGGTTTCACAAATAACTTTGAACTTTGGACGTCTTTGACGTTCATTAACGTGACAACGTCTTTTGTCTGTATCTTTTAAAACTCTGAGATCATTAGAGAGCAGTCTGTATAGCCATATTTTTGGTGGTGGTATTTAAGTGTCTCTTTTTTCCACATTATCAGGAATTATTTTTTATTTTATGGTAAACTCAAAGAATTTCTGCCAGATTTAGGCATTTTCCCCCTCACACGTTTTGTCATTCAGATTTTATTTATCTTTATGTCTTGAAATGATTTATCCTAAGGAGAAGTAGCTGTGGCTATCCTCAGATTTTCTTCTGTTAGTTCTTAAAATGACATCGTTGCTTTCTCCGGGATCCTGGTCCTTTTCACTTAAACCATTCAAGTTTGTCAGCATTAAATCCAGGTGAATAAAACATAGAACTATGAATTTTGTCTGTTTTCTGAGGAGTTAACCAATCAGCAATGCAAGGTGTGATGTTTTCATTGGGGTGATACAAAGAACAGGTCTCTTCCTCGTTGGCAGCCCACCTGTCTTCCTTGGCATGGATTCTCTCGTTAGTCAGGTGTCTTCCACATTCTCCCCCTGGCCAGTTTCCACAACTACAGCATTTCTGCCGACTCTTCCCTTTCTACTGTACTGTCTTTTTCACATTATTGGATTTGCACATTGATATTTATTTTCTTGGTCAGTTGGGAGGATTCTCTCTGCCTTTTCTCTAAATCGCTGTAGGTGCCATAGTCTGTTGTGCCCCATCCCACCAAGTCTTGGTGGTTTCCATGAGATTTTATTTATCTCCTTGAGTTCTTTTTTACTATTGCTGCTTTTAAGTATAGTGCTTAGCACATTAATGTTCAATAAGTAATATTCATGATTAATCTCAAGAAGTATTTGCCTTTTCTTTTAGGCTGTGAGGATATCATTGCTGAGAGCATCTCATTAGATACTTTAATTGCCATCCTCAAGTGGAGCTCTCATCCATATGGCTCTAAATGGGTGCACCGACAAGCTTTACATTTCCTCTGTGAGGAATTTTCCCAGGTCATGACTTCGGATGTTTTTTATGAACTCAGCAAAGACCATCTGCTTACTGCTATCCAGTCTGACTACCTACAGGTAATCATTTATACACCTCTCAAATTCATTGTCATTCGTTATGTACACCAAGAAACCCATCCATACTTTATTATTCTTCCGTCACGAGTTGGGAAGGAGGAGAGAAATGGGCTGCGATCAAACCACCCAGGACTGCCCTCTTCATATTTTGGCAACAAAAGCTTTCTTTCTGGCTCACTTGATCTTCATACACCAAAAAGCGGTTGAGGTGGTAGGCAAGGTCAGAAGCACATCATGACAGTGATTGTCTTGGCTCCCATTAATACCGATTTCTATAGTGGTTTCTTTCTTTTGGTGGAGTGTCACATGCTTAAATTGTAGGCCGTAGCTTCAGCACAAAGTAAAATATTATTTAATTTCTGATCTGTTCAAATAATTATAAAAACTGAGTGTATATGTTCTGCCAAAATATGTTTTCAACTACTTATTTTTAAAATTTAAAAAAACATTTTTGAGCAGAAGTCTTATTCTGTCTCCCAGGCTGGAGTGCAATGGCACAGCCACCACAGCTTGGCCCACTGGGCATAGGCGATACTTCCGCCTTAGCCTTCCAAGTAGCAGGGACTACCGGTGCGCACCACCACGCCTGGCTCATTTTTTAATTAATTGTAGAGACGAGGTCTCACTAAGCTGCCCGTGCTGGTCTCGAACCCCTGGACTCAGGCAATCCTCTCACCTCCACCTTCCAAGTGCTGGGATTACAGGTGTGAGCCACTGCTTCTGGCAACTGCTTATTTTTAATCAGAAGTAGTTTTTACCAAATTCTTGTTTTCTTGACTTACATGTCAATCTAATTTGGTCATTTAAATTAATAATAGATTTTAAAAACTACCCCCCAAAAATCTTTCAGGTAAAGTATGTTCAACCTTATTTATTTATTTTTGTATTGGTTGCATGAATATTATGATAAAAACTGTACAACTGCTTTAATGCTATGAAGACATAAACCCACTGAGCTATTTCCTATCTCCTTTGAATTTGTACTAGAAAAATTATAAAATGCTACCATTTTAGTTAGAAATGTAGTAAAGAGTTAAGTAATCCACTCAGCATCTGTGCATTTTCCTTTGTATGTTGCTTTGATTGCAGTACAAATGTTGTCATACCTAGGCTTGATTTATGGAGAATCTTTGTTCATTACCTTGTCTCACTGTCCTGGCCAAGACTGGATGTTACATGTTTATGGAAATTAGGATTTGTCAGTTCTGTATATTGAGCTTTGTGTTCCTTCTTGGAAACTGAAATACTTGGAGAGCGGACTGGGTTTGTTCTAAGACTTTAAATAAAGTACAGAAAAATGAGGAGTACATTGCTGTTTCACAGATTGTGCTTCAAGAGTTCTTCACCAGTCAGGAGAAGGCCTTGCAGAGACTATAGTGTCTCCTGCCAAATCAAGTTGCTGTGCCTGGTTTTCTTGTCCCTGCAGAAGCTAGTAGTCACTCTGTATCCCTGTACTTTCACTTTCATTTATCTCTATCTTGTTCCAGAAAAAAATTTAAGACAGCTGTATAGAAACCATATAGTAAGATAAGATAATTTAAAATGGGAAAGGAACAGGATAAAGAAAAAAAAAGATGAAAATAACAATACAAAATTTAGTTGGAGCCAAGAGTGAGGTTGCTGGATAAAATATACGTAATGCGGTCTTGTATATTTGCTGTTGATAGATCACAGAATTAACTTTAAAATTCCAAATAGCCAATAGAAAGAGTGGAACATGGTAAAGTGCATGCTGTATTTACATTATGACTTAGAAAAAATCATGAATGAAATTAACCATTTATTAAATTTCACGAAAATAAATGTAAACCTTTTTTTAATTGTAGGCGAGTGAACAAGATATCCTTAAATATCTGATTAAATGGGGAGAGCATCAGTTGATGAAAAGAATAGCAGATAGAGGTAAGCTTGTGTTAATTAGCTTGTGTAGCTTGTGTAAATATTTGGTGGTTCTTGCAGTCTCAAAAGCTTACTGAAATGCTGTGCTGCACATCAGTTTTGAAAATTGACACTATTGTCTGGTGAAGATAGAAGTTTTTATAATCAGTAAAATCCTTTAGTGGAGTGGGCATAATTTGTTAAAATAAATGTATCAGAAAAATCTTATTTTGTAACTTTAATATGATACTTTTTATTATGTTCTTACATGCTTAATAATATATGTTGACCGATTCATGGAAGTATTAGAATAAAAAATTTCATGAAATAATTAAAGTGTTATAAAAGCACATTGTTGATGAAAATGTTCTGGAATGAGTGTTGATGGTTGCACAACAATGTGAATGTACTAAAAGCCACTGACGTGTACACTTTTAAATGTTTTAAGTGGCAAATGGTATATTATGTGAATTTTACCTCAATAAAAATATGAATACAGATGAAACACTTGTTTATTTTTCAATGTTGTGGAGGGTGAAAGAGAAGTCATCCTTTGGAATGACCTCCAGCTGGGGTTGCTGGAGGAGAGAAGGGCGTCTTAGTGGGAGGCTGGGCTTTCAGCTTAGCGTTCTCTGAAGTCTTCTACTTGTGTCTCCTTGCCTGTCTACCTCTTGTCCTCACCTCATGCATTGTTGTTTGCCTTTACATGAGGGGGGACCCAAGGAAAACCGGAATTATCTTTTGGAGGGCAGGCCCCTCGTAGTATGTTTGGAATTTGCTCCTGCAGATCAAACGGTCAGCCAATGTTTTTATTTATTTTTGTTTATTTTTATTTTTTGAGTTGGAGTCTCACTCAGTCGCCCAGACTAGAGTGCAGTGGCCGGGAGCAGCCTCGACCTGCTGGGCTACTTTTTTTGATTTATTGTAGAGCTGAGGTCTTGCCAAGTTGCCCAGGTGGTTCTCGAACCTGCGAGCAATTCACTCACCTTGGCCTCCCAAAGCGCAGGATTACAGGCTGAGCCACCGAGCCCGGCCGATCAACTAATGTTTCTATCTGGAAGTTCTGAGAAGATTGTGTCACGATTTGTGGAAGAAGCATCCTGAGTTGAGACAAATAGGTGACTAGTTCCTCTACCACGACAGTGCACACTGTGCTGCGTGTTCAGCAGTTTTTGACCTGAAATGGCGTGACCCCCATGCCCCAAGTGACTTTTTATTTTTTTTTTGGTTTCCCTGATGGAAAAAATTCTCAAAAGAAAGTATTTTGCCAGTGTGAAAGAGGTGAAAGAAAAAGCAGCCAAAGCACTAAAAGGCATAAAAAAATGATGAGTTAAAAACTGCTTTGGGCAGTGGAAAAAGCATCTCGGCAGGTGTATTGCATCAGACAGAGAATAGTTTGAAGGTGACTGAAGTTTCAACATGTAAGAATAAATTCACAATTTTTTATAAATAAATTTCGATTGGGGGGAGCTCCCCCATATATTGAATACAAATTTAAAGTTAGAGAAAGTAAATACAAATTTTCGTTTTCTGTCACTTTTCAATAGCTGTTTTCAGATATAATTGAGATATCATAAAGTTTACCTGTTATGAAGTGTTCAAGTCAGTGGTTCTTAGTATATTTAGATTTGTCCTGTCATATTTTTAAATATGAAAGATACTGTACTACACCTACCTTCAAACTTTCTTATGGATAGTAGTTCTTTAACATGCTACTATTTAAGCACTAGGGAACAAGCAGTCTTCCAATTTTATTTCTTCTATTTTATTTTTCTGTGGCCTGCAAAAGAATTTAGCAATTCTTAGATTTGAATTTTTTAATGTAAAAACCTCTACAGTTAATTTAGAAAGTTTTTAAAATGCCAATATGCAATTGATCCTCATTTGTATAGGCTGTATTTGTGAATTTACATACTTACTAAAACTTCCTTGTACTGTTAAAATTCACATCCATGGCACTTTCACAGTCGTTCATAGACACGCACAGAGCAGGAAGAAATTTGCCACCCAGTGAGCATATTCCCCACTGAAGTTGAACAAGGCAATGCCTTCTTGTTTTAGAGCTTCTTTTGTAAACAAGTATCCTTTCATAATCTATTTAGTGCCACTAAGTAGCTTTTACATTTTTAATGTTTTTTATTAGTGATCTTATTGTTTAAAATGGCCCCCAAGTGTAGTGCTTAAGTGCTGTCTAGTGTAAGACAAGGAAGTCTTACAGAGAAAATTCATGTGTTAGATAAGTTTCATTCAGTTGTGAATTACAATGCTGTTGGTCATGAGTACAGTGTTAATGAGCCAACAATATATATTAAAGTCTTTGAACACAAACACACATGTAAAACAAAATTATGATCATCTGACGAAAACGTTGTGACCACAGGCCCATAGGAACTGAACCCCATGTTTCCCCTGTGAGCAGTATAGTAGTTCGGTATTCACCAATTCATTGTTTGTGTCAACTTTATAGAGCATAACTATTACAAATAAGAATTGATTGTATACAACTCAGCATAATCACTATAGGACACAGATGTGTTCATTGATGTGAAGTTGGTAATGATGAAATATCACTTATTTAGGACAGAAAACAAGCATCATTAAGGGATAAAATTTTCCTTAAAACAGTACTTTTCAAAGTGAACCCACTTTGGAATGAAGAATGAAGAAGGAAGACAAATGGCTCTGCCCTTACCTGTTACATACTTAGGGGGTTTCATATAAGATTTTGTATGAAAACAGGATGCCACTACTTTAAGAAAAGATTATTTTGAACAGCAATGCCTTATGTAAGTATTAAGCCAAATCATAACAAGGCAGGGAAAACGAAATCATTTCCTACACACTTATAATGACTCCAGCAAAAGGTTAGCTTCTCAAAAATGATATTTTTATATATGTTTATTTTTTATTTATATATACACACGCACACACCCCATATGACTTAAGAGAAATATTAGTTTGCCTATTGAATATTTGCAAAAAAAATCCAGCATTTATACTCGAGAATGAAAAAGATCCTATTTTGTGTTAATTTTTTAAGAAAAAAAAAACACAGCCCCCTAGATTAAAGAGGTGATTAAAAATTTCCAAAATTCCATATGTAAAAATCAACTCTAAATGGATCAAAGACCTAAATGTAAAATCTCAAACTATAATAACCTTAGAAAATACAGGCGACACCATATGGAAATTGAAACTGGCAACGAATTCCTGATCAGAACCCCAAGTGCTCATACCATAAGAGATAAGATAGACAAGTGGGACCTCATCAAACTGAAAAGCTTCTGGAAAGCCAAAGAAACCATCAAGAGAGCAGGGAGACAGCCCACAGAATGGGAAAAAATATTTGCTAACTGTATATCTGACAAAGGCGTAACATCCAGGATCTACAAGGAACTCAAACATGACAAAAGGAAAAAAAACAGCTCCATTAAAAGGTGGACAAAAGACTTGAATAGACACTTCTTAAAAGAAGATATAGGGGAAGCCAACACACAAGAAAAAGTGCTCAGCCTCACTAATCATCAGAGAAATGCAAATCAAAACCGCATTGAGATAATACCCATCCCCAGTAAAAATGGCCATCATTAATAAAACAACAACAGATGCTGGCAAGGATGTGGAGAGAAAGGAACATTTCTACACTGCTGGTGGGAATGCAAACTAGTGCAACCTCTTTGAAAAACAGTGTGGCGATTTCTTTTTTTAAATTTTTTTTACTATAAAGATGTGGGGTACACTTCAGGGTTTGGTATACAAATGTTGCTTGTGTGGATAACCTTGTTGATGAGGTGTGCCCCTTCCTCCCCTAGCAGTTTCCCTCAACTGCCAATCCCACCCCCTTCCCCTGACAGTTTCTCATTACTGCCAATCCCTCTCTTATAGTATTATAATTGTTCAAGGCCCGTTTATGAATGAGTACTCTGTTCTTTGTTTCTGTGATAAATCACTGAGTGTGATTGACTCCAAATCTATCCACGTTGCTGTGAAGTCCATATGTTTGTCTTTATCTTTATGGCTGTATAATATTCCATTGTGTATATGTGGCGATCGCAGTGTGGTGATTTCTAAAAGAAGTAGACACTGACCTTTCATATGATCCTGCAGTCCCCCTACTGGGAATATACCTGAGGAACTCAAATCATTCTACAAAAAAGATACCTGCACATGCATGTATATTAGAGCACTATTCACAGTAGCAAAAGCATGGAACCAACTGGGCTGCCCATCGAAACTGGACTGGATAAAAAAATGTGGTACATAACACAATGTAATGTTACGCAGCCATAAAGAAGGACAAACACGGACTTTGCAGCAACTTGGATGGATTTAGAATCTATCATACTCGGTGATCTATTACAGAAACAACAGGGTACCATATGTTGTCACTCATAAGCAGACCCTGAACATTTGCCATAATAGTATAAGAAAGTAATTGGCAGTGGTGGGATACTGCTGGGGGGGTGCAGGGGGAGGGGTTGGGACACGACACAACAAGTGTACCTGATCTCAAAGCAGGCAAAGTGAACATCAAAAGGAGGTCCAAATTTACCTGTACAATGGCCACTTGTGTACCTAATCCTGAATTGTACCCCACATCTTTAAAATTAAAAAAAAATAAGTTTCCCACAATGATGTAATTTTCGCACCTCTGCTCTGGAAAGTGGACATACATTACACATTAAAGGTCAAAAGTTCTACTTTTTTTTTGAGTTGGAGTCTCACTCTGTTGCCCAGACTGGTGCTCCCGGCCACTGCACCCTTGACCTGCTGGGCTCAGGCGATCCTTCTGCCTCAGCCTTCCAAGTAGCTGGAATTACAGGTGTGCGCTACCACACCTGGCTAATTTTTTTACTTATTATAGAGATGAGGTCTCGCCAAGTTGCCCAGGCGGGTCTCGAACCCGCGGGCTCAGGCAGTCCACTCACCTCAGCCTCCCAAGGTGCGGGATTACAGGCTGAGCCACCGAGCCCGGCTAAAAGGTCTACTTTTATGCGGCACGTTTCCGTTGTAGAAGTTTAGGAGATTTTCATAAAAATCTTAAAACTAGATTGAGTGCACATTAGCTCTTGATGCTTTGGGCACAAAGTTCTTCATGTGTTGTTAAATTGCTGTTAAATATATACATATCCTCACATTCACAAACAAGAAAGCAAGCTTGTCCTTTACAACCACATGGGTGGAGCTAGAGAGCATCCTAAGTGAACTGATGAGGAAACAGAAGACCGAACTCCGGGTGTTCTCACTTATATGCGGGAGCTGAATGGCCGCACAGATGGAAGTCGTGGACGCTAGTAAGGGGAGAGATGGCGAAGCTAGGGTTCAGAAGTTTCCTGTTGGGTCCAGTGTGCACTCTCTGGGGAATGGGCCGCCTAAGACTCAACCCCCACCACTACACGATATGTTGATGCCACAAACATGCAAGTGTACCCCCTGAATCTAAAACAAAAATGGAGAAAAACGGGCATACTGATAACCTATAGTGACTAGAAATAGCATATGCCCATTTGGAATGCTGGTCATAAAAGTAAGAAGGCTTTTAGCATAATAAGCCCTAAGAAACTTTCAAGTTCCTTGTTTAAAAAAAAAAAAGACTTAAGAAAAAGCTGTTGATCAAACTAGATTTCAATAGATTGTCATCTTTTTTCCTTTGAGTTACGCTTTATTTCAGAGCAATCATAAAGGAATGTTATTGTACTATTGACACCATGCTTTTTCTTTGTCCAAGATTGTCTCTATTCCAAGAATGTCTCGTTTAATAAACGTCTTATGAAAGAAAAAATTGATTTGTAACACTTTTTAAAGCAGATGTACTTAAGTGGTGCTGCGAGTATATGCCCTAGAGAAGAAAGAAAGCCTGTCTCTGAACATTTAGATTTGGTTAGAGACTTTTCATTTTCTGTCTCATAGAGCCAAATTTACTGAGTGGCACTGCCCACAGTGTGAACAAAAGAGGCGTGAAAAGGCGAGACCTGGACATGGAAGAGCTTAGAGAGATCCTTTCTTCTCTCTTACCTTATGTGCGAATTGAACACATCTTACCTATGAGCAGTGAAGTCTTAAGTGACGCAGTAAGTGTTTCCTTTATCCCTTTTATGAAAAGAAAAATGCCAGGCTTCTCTTTTTTTATAATTGTAAATAATTCCTACTGCCAGTAGAATATTGAGAAGCAGTAAATTCCTTGAGCTCAGAAACAGGCATCTGCTGTGTACAATGTTGTGTCCCCCGTGCCTGTCACAAGGTACAATCCAGTGTTTGGAGAGTTGAGTGGGTAGGCAGGTCTCACTTTTGCACGAGCATTATTTTTAGGGACGTCAATTCAGTCATTATCAGTGTAGAGCCAGTCGATTCTTACTCAAAAAAGAAAAGGCAGAAGTTACGTTGAGAGAATCTCGAGAATGGTGGTGACTCAGAGCAGGGGATGGGGGATGGGTTCAGTGTGCACAAGAGTGGCCAGATGTTCTGATTCTATTTCATACCCAGTTGAAAATCATTAGACTTGCTCATGTTATTTTTACAATTTTTTTTAAAGCAGCGGATGCTTAAAAAATTAATAGAATTGCTTAAATGGATGGGCAAATCAATATTATAAATATTAGTTCTTCCCACATTGGTTTATAAATTTAATATAATGCGTATAAACATCATAATAGTTTTTTGTTTTTTTTTTTTTTTTTGAGTTGGCTTCTCACTCTGTTGCTCAGGCTGGAGTGCAGTGGCACGTTCACAGCCACCCCAGCATCGACTTGCTGGGCTCCAGCGATCCTACCACCTCAGCCTTCCAAGTAGCCAGAACTACAGGCGCGTGCTACCACACGTGTCTAATTTTTTTACTTATTGTAGAGACAAGGTCTTGCCAAGTTGCGGGGGCTGGTCCTGAACCTGTGGGCTCAGGCAATCCACTTGTCTCAGCCTCCCAGAGTTCTGGGATTACAGGCTGAGCCACCAAGTCCAACCCATAATAGTTTTTGTAACTGCACGAGAACATTACAAAAGTCCACTAGAAAAACAAACTGATATGAATATTTATTTGTTTGTTTGTTTGTTTAGAGATGGGAGCTCACTCTGTTGGCCAAGCTCCTGGAGTGCAGTGGTGTGATGGTAGCTCACTACAGTCTCAAACTCCTGGTCTCAATCAGTCCTCCCACCTTTGCCTCCCAGAGTGCTCACATTTCAGGCATGAGCCACTTCTCTAGCCTTAAGTATTTTTTTTTTTTGCTGTTTTTTAAAAAGGACATGATGAAGAAGGGTAACTTTTAGGATGTAAAACATATTTTTATTATTTTATTTTTTTTGAGTTGGAGTCTCCCTCTGTCTCCCAGACTGGAGTGCAGTGGCCGCTCCCGGCCACCGCAGCCTCGACCTGCTGGGCTCCGGCGATCCTTCCGCCTCCGCCTTCCAAGTAGCCGGAATTACAGGCATGCGCTACCACACCCGGCTGATTTTTTTGATTTATTGTAGAGAGGAGGTCTCACTGTCCAGGCGGGTCTCGAACCCACGGGCTCAGGCAATCCACTCACCTCAGCCTCCCAAAGGCGCGGGATTACAGGCTGAGCCACCGAGCCCGGCTAAAACATATTTTTAAATGCTAATATTCTATCTGTGAAGCTGGCATAATGGGTAAGATAAAATAGTTAAGAAAAATGTCCTAGTTAATGTAAGAAACATAATACACTAGCTATCATAAATCAGTGTGGTGCTGGACTGATTAGCAGGAGAGGAAGAAATTCATTTGAAGTTGAACTATCATTTCACTTACACCCAAAATCAATTCTGTTAGATTGAAGAATTAAATACAGTAAGTCCCCTCCATACAAATGAGTTCCGTACCAAGAGTGTATTCTTAAGTTCAACAGAGTTAGCCTGTGTTCCCAACTAACACAATCGGCTACAAGGTATTGTTCTGTGATAGGTTTATAATACGTTTCCCACAGTACATTAAAAAAAAAACCTCAAAAAATAACACAGTTATAATCTTACAGTAAGTAAGAAAAGTACACCAGACGTGTGAACTAACTTATGTGACTGGACATGCGAAAGCAGGTTTGCATCTTTGAATTTTTGCAACTGAAGGTTTATATGTAGAGGACTTGCTGTACTAAATTGAAACCTGCGGTTGGGGGCGGTGGCTCACGTCTATATTCTCAGTGCTTTGGAAAGCTGAGATGAGAGGATCATTTGAGCCCAGGAGTTCGAGGCTTCAGTGAACTCTAATTGTGCCACTGTACTTCATCCTGGGTAACAAAGTTAGACCCTATCTCAAAGAAAGCGGGGGGAGGGGAGAGGGAGAGAGAGAAACATGGACGAACTGGAAGAAAACATACTTATGGAATCTCTGTTTAGAAAAACTGTTCCGCCTCTCATAATAAAGAATACAAAATAAAACAGTAAGTTATTAAACGAGCAGTAAATATAGTAACCAACGGAATATGTTGCTACCCTGAACAATAGTTATGAATACTAATATATAGCAACATAGGAAATGCTAATGATGGAATATAACTAAGAATAAGGAGCATACAAAGTGTATATTTTAGAATTCAACTGTGTAAAAATTCATTTGAAAAAGACTGGAAGAGCCGGGCTCGCTGGCTCAGCCTGTAATCCCGCGCCTTTGGGAGGCTGAGGTGAGTGGATTGCCTGAGCCCGTGGGTTTGAGACCCGCCTGGGCAGCGAGATCTCATCTCTACAATAAATCAAAAAATCAGCCGGGCGTGGTAGCGCATGCCTGTAATTCCAGCTACTTGGAAGGCTGAGGCGGAAGGATTGCTGGAGCCCAGCAGGTCGAGGCTGCGGTGGCCGGGAATGGCCATTGCACTCCAGTCTGGGCGACAGAGTGAGACTCCGACTCAAAAAAAAAAAAAAAAAAAAAGAAAAAGAGTGGAAGGAAATCTGTCAGCATTATGGTTGTAATGAATTCGAATATTTAGTTTTTCCTTTTCTCTGTTTTCTGAATACTAGATAATGCTGTGTTTTACTAGTTAAAAATAACTTTGATGCAGCTATTTTTCATATATATATAAGAGTAATATTGGAGAAACAACTTTTGGTTTTGTTTAAAACCTGAGACTCAAGTCAAATGAAACCCTGTTTTTAGTTTGGAACAGTATTTTGGAACTTTGGTTAGAAAACATACAGTCTTTGTCCTTAATGCCATGCCTGAAACATAGAAAGTGCCCAGAAAAGTTCTGCTAATTATGACTGTGAGAGTTTGCGCTCTCTTTGTGTGTGCCAAGTACCTTCATCTACATTGCCTTCGTTTAATCCTCACAGCCACGTCAGGAACTACAGATACTTGATTTAGATTTTCTTGGCATCAGCAGGGCCTCCAGTTCAGATAGTTGTGCGGTGCCCCTCCTCCAGGGCCATACAGGAGCCCTTAAAGTGAGGCCCAGCTAAAAGATGTCCATGGTCAGATGGCTATTATTTAAATGGGGGAGTTGGGGTTTGAGCCAAGTCTGCTTTCCCCAAGTCCATGCTGCTAAGCACCTTGTGAGCCCAGAATCCATGCTGCTGAGCACCTACCTGTATCCTAGCTCATAGACCAAGTCTCTGTATTTGTTTTGTCTTGGTAGGAGGAAAGGAGAGATGGAATCAGTTCCCAGATACGTAAGGAAAAACAAAAGTCAGTTTTCATTGAGAGTTCTTAAATTTAGTCCAACTTTATTTCATTTTAATGTCTCTTGTTTTAAAAAATATCCTTCCTCTGTTTAGAGAAAAATTGAAAATTATGGTATGTTTGTGTTGACTTTTAAAAATATTATTACATATCTGAAGTATTTCTAAATTTCATATGTCTTAGTTTTCATTTAAATGGTAAAGTTTTCATTTAAATGGTAAAGTTTGCATATTTTAATAGGTACAGATATTTTTATCTTAGTGGTATTATAGTGCTACATAGATCTCTAGTTTATCTAAACAAAAAAATTTTTTTTAAGATGAAAAGAGGCTTGATTAGTACTCCTCCATCAGATATGCTTCCGACAACAGAAAGTGGAAAGTCAAATGCCTGGTTACGACAAAAAAATGCTGGCATTTATGTTCGTCCTCGACTGTTCTCTCCCTATGTGGAAGAAGCAAAGGTAATACAAACCATCTTAGATAGTAGATTACTTAATTACAAATCATATGCACAAAGAGGTTTGTTGTACTATTACTCAACTATTTGGAAATATCCTATATTTCCCATCATAGGGAAAATGAAAGTGAATTCTAGTCTGACTACTCCACAGAATAGTTTTCTGAAGCGTTTACTTAATCAAGCATGTTTTTAAACTTAGGTCTTATTAAAATGCATTTTCTGTTTTTCTCATCTTACTTGCCTTGCAAAGTGTTACAGTTTTACTGAAATGGTTGTCAGTACCTTGCTCTCTTGAGGGTAGAGGAAATGTTCTGAAAGAGGGTTGCACACATTTGTCTTCCTTGGTAAATTAAAGGAATGCCATGACCTCTTGTAACATACTTCTGTAGCAGCTGACTATACAAACTAAGAAAAAACTTTAGACCAATTAAGTAAATAATTGGCATTATGTGCACTGTAACATAAAGGACTTGTCAAGAAAATATGGTAACGTGAAAATGAAACACTGTAATTTTTGTTAGATATATTCAACCATAAGAACTTTGGAGTGGCCTTTGAGGGGATCTGTCAGTTTTTGAAAGTAAGAAATCACTATTGGACTTTCTGAAATAAATTCAAGAGGTAAAATAGTGTGTTTGGGTATAAAATTAAGTTGCCTTAAAATTTTTTCTCATTTTTCATTGCTAGAATTCCTAGTTTAAGGTATATGAAAGGATTTGTGAGGAGTCTGTTTTATTGCCTAGGTTGATAATGTACTTCTTGTTGAATGGATGGCATTTTTTAATAATTCTAAAACAAAGGAAGGGAGCAGAATGCTTGAATCTGGTTTTTCTGAAATAAGTGCAATCCTTAACATTGCTTAAGCAGCTGAGGTCTTCACAAAGGTCAAGTCTGATGACAAACACTCTGTGATATAGTAGACCTAACCGTGATTTCCTCTCTCTCAAGAATGGGCAGCCAAGCTAGTCAGACAGTCCTGCGGAGTGTCCCTGTTCCTCAGATGGCTGTGGCTACCCTGAGGAGATAGTCACCTCCATTAAATGTGGAGAATGTCTGCACTTTATCTCATTTTGGTCATTCTGTGGTTTGGTGAGATAGATTCATCTAAGTCTAATTTATCGAAATTGGATTTATTTGTAGGTCTGTTAAATTAATATCAATCTTTAATATTTTGTATTTTGAACATTTTCGTTACAACTAATATTTATCACATGTATACATTGTTTTCTTTATAATAATTTTGTGTACAATTTATTTCTGATTAATTTTATATCCTGTCTTCACATTTCAAATACTTAAAATTAAAAATAAGCTTCAGCTGGGCTCGGTGGCTCAGCCTGTAATCCCGCGCCTTTGGGAGGCTGAGGTGAGTGGATTGCCTGAGCCCGTGGGTTCGAGACCCGCCTGGGCAGCGAGACCTCATCTCTACAATAAATCAAAAAATCAGCCGGGCGTGGTAGCGCGCGCCTGTAGTTCCGGCTACTTGGAATGCGGAGGCGGAAGGATTGCCGGAGCCCAGCAGGTCGAGGCTGCGGTGGCCGGGAGCGGCCACTGCACTCCAGTCTGGGTGACAGAGTGAGACTCCAACTCCAAAAAAAAAAAAAAGCTTTTCAAAAGATGATTGCATATTTTCAGAGATGCTCCAAAAAGAGTCTTTAAAAATTAGAGGTAGAGGTACTTTCTTCTTTCACCATTAATTTTAAGCTTTATAAGCTAGAAATAATAAATTAATTCCCTTTTTATTTGATGGAAGTAATGATCTTCCTCCAAATGTGATTTAACACAGATGAACATTGACTGATTCTGTTAATACTGAATTCTTATTTCAGTCAGTGCTAGACGAGATGATGGTGGAACAAACAGATCTTGTGCGTTTGCGAATGGTTAGAATGTCCAATGTGCCAGACACGCTCTACATGGTCAGTAATGCCGTACCACAGTGTTGTCACATGATCAGCCACCAGCAGATCAGCAGTAACCAGTCAAGCCCTCCTTCAGTTGTAGCCAATGAAATTCCAGGTAAGGCAGTATACCAGGCATTTGTATTTAACTGAATAATCTTGTTATTGTTGCATTTGCTGATACTTGAACCCTCTTATATATGCTAATTACCTCCACATTTCAGTACTCCTTATGTCTTGTTCTCCTTAAATAATAATTACTTAAAAGCTAAAATTTTTGCTTTGCGTATTATTTGATATTGGTGAGTATACACAGTTTTTCAGGTTAGCCTAGGGTTTCTCAACCTTGGCCCTGTTGACATTTAGGGCTGGATGATTCTGTTTAATGGGGAGTTGTACTGTGCATTGTTTAACTGCATCCCTGCCTATACTCAGTAGATGCTAGTAGCACATGTGCACACACACCTTTGTGATAACATTTGGAAACATTTTTATGCTTCTAGACATTGCTAAATATACCCTTTGGGACAAAATCGCCCTGTTGAGACCACTGGTTTAAAAGAATTAAGGCTTTTTCACACTGTAGGGTACTTCTCATGTCATAAGACCCTTTGGGAGGGCAATAGGAACTTACACCACTAAGCTTGCCTATGTCCCCGAAAAATGTGATCCTTGTGGTTTTCCTAGAGATCCAGTTTTCCAAGATCTGCTCTCTGAAGGTTACTGTAGCACAGCTCTATGTCATATGATTTGGGGGGTATTGGCCACAGATCAAGGTATAGCTATTATGTCCAAAAACGTTTGAGCATCAGTTAATGTTGACTTTAACCAAAGGGCTCTAGTGTCAGTTTTTTTTGTCTTGAGTCAAGCTCTCACTCTGTTGCCCACCAGTCTAGAGTGTAGTGCCATGGTCACGGCTCACTGCAGCCTCTACTTTCTGGTCCTAGGTGATCCTTTTGCCTCAACTTCTCATGTAACTGGGACTATAGGTGTGTGCTGCCATGCCTGATTAATTTTTTTATTTCTGTAGAGATTAGGTCTTGCTATGTTTCCTAGACTGGTCTTGGAACTCCTGGGCTCAAGCAGTCCTTCTGCCTCGGCCTCCCGAATTGCTGGGATTATAAGCATGATTAAAAACAACAACAGTGACCAGGTACTTAGAAATGTATAGCTTTTGCCAACTATCATTACAAGATTCAAAATAAAAGCCAGGACCAGGTATGGTGCCTTGCACCTATAATCCTAGCACTTAAAGCCAGGAGTTCGAGACCAGTCTGGGCAACATAGAGAGATCCTGACTCTACAAAAAAAATTTTTTTGATTAGCTAGACATGGTAGTGTTTACCTGTAGTCATAACTACCTGGGAGACTGAGGTGGAAGGGTTGCCTGAGCCAAGAAGTTGGAGGCTGTAGTGAGCTGTGATCACATCATTATACTCCAGCCTGGGTGGCAGCGCGAGACAATGGAAATAGCACTCCAAATGTCTATTTCAATTAAAGATTAATAAAAGGCATAGCTACAGAACTTTGAATGCATAGTTTATTCTGGGACTAATGCCTTTCTTCAGTTGTTGCCTTATCAGATTTGGCCACTACCTGTTTATTTAAAATATACTTTAGATGACAGTGTGAAAAAAATATTTATTTAGCAAATCTGTACAGATTTTGAAGCTTTGGTAATTAGCACTGCTTTTCAGACTTGAAAATTAATACTATTGAATATCAGACTACTTTACTTTTACAACTTAATTTTAAAAGCCAAGATGGTCTCAAGCGAGTGTGCTCAGGAAAATAAGGCTTATCTCTGTGGTTTGGCCCTGGGAGCCTGACTCCGTGCTGGGGTTGCCCTTTGCTCTCACTTCCTTGCTGACCACACTCTCATAGGAGGCTGTGTAGCTTGTGGCCAAAGATTTGTGGGCTCATATCCTGGCTCTTTTACTTTTTTGTATGACTTTGGACAAACTCTCATTGCCTTTTCTCAGCATTGATTTCCTCATCTGTAAAATGGGGATAACATCCTCTTTCTAGAATTGTTGTGAGGACCTAATGAAGCACCATGAGTAATATGCTTAGGAGTTTGGCACAAAGCAAGCACTCAATAAACAGCCCCCTTTACCCTCCCCCCACAAAAAATAGTAATCACTCACCATTCTAGTCGATTTATTTTATAAATATGTATGTTTTGAGTCGGAGTCTCACTCTGCCACCCAGGCTGGAATGCAGTGGCACACTCAAGGCTGCTTCAGCTTTGATCTGCTCAGCTCAGGCGATCCCTCCGCCGCACCCTTCTAAGTAGCTGGAACTGTAGGCGCACGTCACCATGCCCGGCTAATTTTTTATTTATTGTAGAGATGAGTTCTCACCAAGTTGCCCAGGCTGCTCTTGTATTCTCTTGCCAACGTCTTCCAGAGTGCTGGGATTATAGACATGAGCCAGCATGCCCAGCCTTTTTGTTTCTTTTTTTTGAGTCAGGGTCTCGCTATGTTGAACAGGCTGGTCTTGAACTCCTGGGCTTTTGTAATCCTCCTGCTTCAACCTCCCAAAGTGCTGGGATTACAGGTGTAAACCACTGCACCTGGTCAGTTTATCTTGTAAATGTTTATAGACTTCATTCCTCTTCTCCAGCCCTACAGCTACAGACTTAGTTCAGGTGCCTAACTGGTATTCTGGCCGCTCATCTTACTCACCACATTCTGCCCTTTACGCCAGGGATCAGCACACCTTTTCCATCAGGGCCAGAGAGTGAATACTTCAGCCTTTGTGAATACTTTAGCCATAGCATCTGTGTCCTATCCACTCAACAGCCATGGATCATACCTAAATTAATGTGTACAGCCGCATACCAGCAAAACTTTATTTCAAAAACAGCGGGCTTGATTTCCCCTGCTGTTCACCAGCATCAGCGTATACTTCATCACTGCTCTAATTCTTCCATCCCCCTGCACTAGTGACTGCCAGGTATGCACAGGATACAGTTTTAATTCCGCGTCTAGCACATTCTCCCTCCTGCCTGCCCAGCCTCCTCTCTTAACACTCTTCCTGCTTGTAGTTCTGAGCCCTGAGTTCTCCTGGCCATGCCAGCCACTTGTTCCAGGCTGTCTCTCATTGCATTTTTTTTTTTTTTTTTTTTTGAGTTGGAGTCTCACTCGGTCGCCCAGACTAGAGTGCAGTGGCCGCTCCCGGCCACCACAGCCTCGCCTGCTGGGCTCCGGCGATCCTTCCGCCTCAGCCTTCCAAGTAGCCGGAATTACAGGCGTGCGCTACCATGCCCAGCTGATTTTTTGATTTATTGTAGAGATGAGGTCTTGCTGCCCAGGTGGGTCTCGAACCCGCGGGCTCAAGCAATCCACTCACCTCTGCCTCCCAAAGGCGCGGGATTACAGGCTGAGCCACCAAACCCAGCTTCTCATTGCACGTTTTATACATGCCTGGTCCTTCTGCTCAGAAGTCTTTCTTTGTGTGTCTGGTTTTCTCTCATTCTTCAAGACTCTACTTGGGGTTTGCCTTGTCTGGGCCTTTCTTGCCCCCAGTCTGGCTGACACCACCTAGTCTGCCCCTTCCTCCCGGTCCTTCAGCATCCTTTGTATATTTCTCTCCAGAGCACTTGTGACCTTGTACTGTAGTAACTTACTTAATTCATGTCACTGAGCCACAGCATTTTGATGCAGGGATCATACCTTTCATTCTGTGTTCCCTGATGCCTAAGTTCAGTCCCTGGTGCATAGTCAAGACTCAGAGATTATTTGGACAAAAGAATGAATATATTTAAAAGCCTTATAAAATATCTTGAGATTCAGGAGAGAATATGTAGAAGTTGTGAACTAAAGTAATACAACCCAGGAGCTGTTTGGTATGATCAAAAGCCTCTGGGCATAGTGAACTTTTATAATCTTGAAAAATAATTAGAGATCTATAAATTAATATGTTGTCGGGAAATTAAAATGCTATCAAAAAATTACAAGGTTTTAATGAGAAACACATGCTTTCTTTCTTTTGCTCACTGGGCAGTCTGGTGTATCTCGGGAATTTTGCCTGCATGTTGTTTTTCTCCTTCTAGTTCCTCGTCTCCTCATCATGAAAGACATGGTCAGACGACTGCAGGAACTACGGCACACTGAGCAGGTGCAGAGGGCCTATGCGCTGAACTGTGGGGAAGGCGCCACCGTCAGCTATGAAATTCAGATTCGAGTACTGAGAGAGTTTGGTCTTGCAGATGCGGCAGCAGAGCTCTTGCAGGTAGGAAGTGGCTTTAGCCTATTTAAAATAGCCTCATTTGTCAGTCAGGCCGTGTTGGAGACATCCTGAGGAGCCCTCAGCTTGCTGCGTCTTCTTCATCCACTCTCGTCCAGTAACTGGTATCTTTGATGACCTGCCTTCCAGTGAGAGGCAGTGTTATGGAGTGGGCTGAGCACGGGGCTAGAGTGAGAACTCGCCTGATATTCTGGTTAACTTGGAATGTGTTCCTTAACCGCCCTGAGCATCTGTTCTCTTACCTGTGAAGTGGATTGTTACAAAGATCCAAGGTACTATCTATAAAGCAACTAAGTATCTGGTACATAGCAGGCATGCAAGTGGTGACCACTAAAAAGTTCCATAGTGTATTGCAAACAGAGACAGCAGAGTAAATATTAGAAAATTCTGACCCTCCACTGATTTGGTTGCTAGGTTTCAGGTTTGACCCACTGTCATATTTACAGACCTTCCGGACATGCCCCTTTTCTCTCCTCTTCTCCCTCTTGTAAGGAATTTTTTGTATGAAAGCTTAAACCCAAGCACGAGAATCAAGGAATTTAGTGGGTTTGTTTTTGTTTTTGTTTGGTTTTTTTTTGAGTTGGAGTCTCACTGTCGCCCAGACTGGGGTGCAGTGGCAGCTCCCGGCCACCACAGCCTCGACCTGCTGGGCTCCAGCAATCCTTCCACCTCAGCCTTCCAAGTAGCTGGAACTACAGCGCACGCTACCATGCCTGGCTAATTTTTTTTTGATTTATTGTAGAGATGAGGTCTCGCCTGCCCAGGCGGGTCTCGAACCCACAGGCTCAGGCAATCCACTCACCTCAGCCTCCCAAAGGCGCAGGATTACAGGCTGAGCTACCGAGCCTGGTCTGTTTTTGTTTTTAAGCAGATAGAAACTAACTTCTAGCAATTATTAGGTACAAAATCAGTAACATTGATTTTGCAGTTAAGATAGAATTTGTAGATCAAATTTTAAATCAGAGTCTTAACCCTTTGCACTTGGATGACCCCACTGGGGGAACATTGCAAATCTAGTAAACCACTTGGGTATCCTCTCTCAGGGGATATAAAGAGATTGCTGGTGATTCTGTAGGACAAACTTAAGCAAGTGCAAATTTTTCCAAAAATGTATGTTTTCTTGAAGTTTTTCATTCAAATTGCATGAGAGGCTGGGCTCAGTGGCTCAGCCTGTAATCCCAGCACTTTGGGAGGCCAAGGTGAGTGGATTGCCTGAGCCCGCAGGTTCGAGACCCGTCTGGGCAACTTGACGAGACCTCATCTCTACAATAAATCAAAAACTAGCCGGGCATGGTAGCGCGCGCCTGTAGTTCCGGCTACTTGGAAGGCTGAGGCACAAGGATCGCTGGAGCCCAGCGGGTCGAGGCTGCAGTGGCCGGAAACGGCCACTGCACTCCAGTCTGGGTGACAGAGTGAGACTCCAACTCAAAAAAAACATTAAAAAAAACAAGCAAAAACAAATTGCATGAGAATACAAAGTGATGGAATATATACTGAGATGTGCTGCTAAAAACAATCAGCTGACATTATGTAGCAAGAGGATGTGTGAAGTGCTTTCACAGTGGTGTCAACACTTTTTTGCAACAGAAGGTAGCAATAAAGGGCATTTGTATAAGAAAGGCATTTGTGAGTATACCCTTTGTGTCTTATGGCATAACTTGCAAAGAGAGATAAGCAAGTTGCTATAGCCTGAAAAGAAAGAGACTTTCAAGGTTGACAGCAGATCATATTGAAGTTTTGAGCGACACAGATAGAATATATCTATCTGCATTGTCCGAAAAGTAAAATTGGTAGCGTAATATTCTTTTGATAACTTCATTTTATGATTTTATAATTTATAATTAGAAACTGTTTAATCTATTTCTTTAGATTGCAGAACTGGCAAAAGGATGAAAGTGAGAGCTGTAGTAAAAACAGCAGTGAAGATGAGTCAGATTCAGACTTTTACATGGATAAGTTAGTAAAAATAACCTTGATGTGGAACAAAATGATAGTAGCCATAGTGATGTCATCCCACCAAGAAGAAAATGGGCAATTGTAATAAAAAGTGATAGTGATGAAAGTGTTCGTAATTTTGAAGTAGAAGATAATGTATTGTTAAGTGAAGAATGGGAAGATGTTACAGAAAAGGACAATTCTTTAGCGAGAATAAATTTTGTTGTGTGTCCTGTTAGTTAACAGGACCACAGGTAGCAAATAATATAAGAGAACCAGTTGATTGTTTCACTCTGTACTTTAGAAATGTATTCGTGGCTAGTGTAATAAAAGAAACTGGGCAGTGAGACCTCATTTCTACAATAAATCAAAAATCAGCTGGGCGTGGTAGCGTGCGCCTGTAGTTCCAGCTACCTGGAAGACTGAGGCAGAAGGATCGCCGGAACCCAGCAGGTCGAGGCTGCGGTGGCCTGGAGCGGCCACTGCACTCCAGTCCGGGTGACAGAGTGAGACTCCAACTCAAAAAAAAAAAAAAAAGAAACATTGTTATGCGAATGAAAAAATAAGGAAACAGCAGCTGTTACACAAATTGATAAGGCATAAGTGGCATGACATTGATGGAAAAAAATGCTTAGGCTTTATCACAGTTATCTTAATGTGGGAGGAAGAAAATGAGACTGCATTGTCTGCCTGAATAGAAGAACACCAGGTGGAAGACATCACATTACTATGCACTACATGTATCAGTGAAGCTGCAATGCGTGTTGGTGACTGTTTCACACGTTACCATGTATTAGAAAAATATAAGACATAAAATTTTGATTTTTTTGTTATAGATAAGTTTCTCAATGTCCAAAATCTCATTATAAGCCAGATGTCATTACAGTAAAATAATTGGTTCCAACACTATACTATTTAATATAAAGCAATTTGTTTTTCACTGTTTTGTAAAAAAGTGCAGTTGAGTTGCCAGTAGGTGACCCGCAAGATGTCTCTGAGTGCAAAGGGTTAAATAAAATTTAATTTCATCTGGTCAAGTGATTCAAACATGTTCTTGCCACTGACTCCAAACTCCTTTAGCCTTTACTGTTTTAAAGAGTAGACAGGACCATTGCTAGGCCATTGCTGCAGCCATTGTCTTACTAGATTCTGGTGTGGCCTTATGTTCTTTAGCTATGGCTGTCGCCATGTTTCCTGGTGTTGGCCGCCTCCCTTACCTTGGGAAAGTGAATCTTCTCTTTCTTTCTCTCTCTCTCTCTAATTTACTTTTTAAATAAACTGTATCTTCTTCTCTTTTTTTTTTTGTTGTTGAGTTGGAGTCTCACTCTGTCACCCAGACTGGAGTGCAGTGGCCGCTCCCGGCCACCGCAGCCTCGACCTGCTGGGCTCCGCGATCCTTCCACCTCATCCTTCCAAGTAGCTGAAATTACAGGCGCGCGCTACCATGCCCGGCTGATTTTTATTTATTTATTTATTGTAGAGTTGAGGTCTCACCAAGTTGCCCAGGCGGGTCTCGAGCCCACGGGCTCAGCCAGTCCACTCACCTCAGCCTCCCAAAGCGCGGGACTGCAGGCTGAGCCCCCGAGCCCGGCAGCTGCATCTTCTAATCTAAAAAAGCCTGGTGTTCTTCAGCAAGGCAGCAGGTCATTTTTGGGTTCTCAATCTTCGTTTTCCCTCCTGAAAACATGTAATCTGATTTTCTACTCATTTCTATTCCCTTTGCCATTCTAAACTGTCTTAATTTGATGTCTTAAATTGTTTAAAGTAAGTCTTTTCTAATGTTTACCAAAATATTAATCAAACTTAGTCATGTTTAGTGAGTAAGGAAGAGTATTTTGCGGTTTTTATTTCAGACAGAGCATGAAGATGCTTTGTCAGAAAGTTTCTAGAAGATCCTCTGTTGTGCACCTCTGCTTTCTTTGGTGTTTAATGTTAGTCTTCTCTTCCAAGCAAAGAAATTTTGAATTTGGTTTTATGACCTATTTTTGCATCATCACATAATCTTGCAAGAGATAACTGACCTCCTTAACAGCTATTTCTTAGGTTAGGCTACGTAGGCTGCACTCTGTCCCTTTGTGTTATTATTAAAAAGGTAATTTTTTCTTGGGCTTCTGGCCTAGAAAACTATATTGTGCCTTTTACTCTTGCTGAATGTAGTTTTCATAGTTGCCTATAAATTCCCATCTATGAAATCTGTGAATAATGTCATGTTGCTTTTTTTTTAATCTTCCTTAGAATCCTCACAAGTTCTTTCCTGATGAACGCTTTGGGGATGAAAGTCCACTTTTGACAATGAGACAGCCTGGAAGATGTCGCGTTAATAGTACCCCTCCTGCAGAAACCATGTTTACAGATCTGGACTCTTTTGTGGCCTTCCATCCACCCTTGCCCCCTCCACCGCCTCCGTACCAACCCCCCGCTACCCCGGTCCACAACCAGCTCAAAGCCGGCTGGAAACAGAGACCCAGTCAGCATCCCTCACGCTCGTTTTCTTACCCCTGTAATCATTCGTTGTTCCACTCTAGAGCAGCTCCTAAAGCTGGTCCTCCCCCAGTCTACTTGCCAGGTGTTAAGGCTGCACCCCCCGACTGCACCAACATGGCAGGACTGGGGAGACCGACGGTGGCTGCTGCAGCCGCCGCCGCCGCCGCTGCTGCCACCACCACCATGTCAGCAGCAGTGGCATCCGAGAAGCAGGTGGTAAGTCGACACTTACGAGCTTGCCTGAAGTTAAAAGTTTATGGAATATTGGAAGCCGGTTTTTGGCCCCAAGAGCCTGTGGGACTCAGCAGTGCCCAGAAGTGTTGCTGACAAGCTGCAGATGTAAACTTGAGGGTATGGAAAAGAGAAAGAAAAAGCTAGTGTAGATTAATGAGAAGGGATGGAGGAGAGAGCCCAAAAGCGTGCATGCTAGCAGTCTGCAAGTATCTTATCTTTATGTTCCTTTGCTAGTATTAGGAAGGAGTGAGCAGTGCAAAGGAGTATACCAGTTTCATAGTGTTCTGTTCAAGCACATGTCTAGAATCTGTCTCTAGCTCCTACACTCCTGTTCTGTAGAACCTACTATTCTACCAGCGTATTTGGTGGGATAAGAGGGACAGTTACTTAAAGCTAAGTACAGTGTACCATCAGGACTAAAATGGAAAAGACTCCCCAGTCAGAAAATGAGCCCTCTGGCTTGCTTCTGCCTCTGGCAAGCACATCCATCAGAGCACCCATTTGGCTTGGAACCACAGTAGCTAGGCCTAGTAGGTATTGAATTGAGAGATTATTTGCTTGATTTTACACCATGTTAGAGGGTGAATTTCTGTTTTATGTAATACATTTGGAAAAAATACTAGTGATTTTTAAAGTTCTTCGACTCAGTTTCATGCAATCAGTAGCATTCAGTAGAGAGTAAAGCAAAAGAGTCATCTGTTAGTTCAGAGAAGCTTCTTTAAAATATAACTTGTTGGAAGTTGTAGACTAGTATGTCTGAAGTGTGACAATTAAGTTCGCAAACTCATCCTAGAAAAAGTGCTACATACCTCATTGCTGAATGTCAGTTACTACAGTCTTTTTTGAAGTACTCTCCTTGGGAAGCTATGCACTAACACCAGCAGCACCTAGTCCACCCATCAAAGCAAATTTGAAACTCTTTTTCTGGAATGGCCAACAGAGTTGTTATCGCAAGAATGTTGGAGTTTGAATTAGAGCAGCCCACAACATTAAGTTTCTTGTTAAAGATGTCAAGAGTGGAAGTGATGTCAGGCACATGCTAGTCCAGGTTTCTGGGGATAATGCCATGAAGAAAACAACAAATGAATTAAACATTTTTCTGAGAGGAGAGAAAGCATCACTGATGAAGAGAGGTCAGGATGGCCAGCAACTAGCAGAACTGATGAAAACATTGCAAAAACTCATCAAATTGTGTGTCAAAATGGTTGGCTGTGAGAAGCACAGCAGACCAAATAAACATCGATAGAGAAACAGGAAAATCGTAACTGAAAATCTTGGTGTGGGAAAGGTGTGTGCAAAAATGGTTCTGAAGGAGTTTTTGTATCATGACAGTGCACCAGCTCACAGTACGCTGTCTGTGAGGGAGTTTGTGGTCAGTAAAAAAATAGCTGTATTGGAACACCCTCCCTACTCACCTGATCGGGTCCCCAGTGATTTTTTTCTTTACCTGAAGAGAAAGGAAATATTGAAGACATTTTGATGACATTCAGGACATCAAGAATAACACAATAGCAGCTCTGATGGCCATTCCAGAAAGAGTTCCAAAACTGCTTTGCCGGGCAGACTAGGCGCTGGCATCAGTGCACAGCTTCCCAGGGGAGGTGCTTCACAGGTGACCATAATGATATTCGGCACGGAGGTATGAGTTTGTGAACTTAATTACCAGACCTCGTGCACACTTTGGGTCAGATTATGATCCTTCCTTGCCTTCTTGTACCCTCCTATCTCCTCTCCCTGCTTCTTCCCCACCAAAATCACAAAAGTTGAACAAAGATTGATAGTGTGTGATAACCAGATTCCCATCCTATTGACCTGGTCTTCAGTTCTACAGTTTAAAAAGTTCTACTACATACTTTAAATAAAATTCCTGTTAAAGGTACTTTATTTGTATGTTCCTTGCATACAAAGAAATAATAATAATAATGAAAAATTGAAAACAACTTAAATGTCCAATAGTAAGATAATGGTTAAATAAGTCATGATCCATCAATGCAGAAATGGTGATCTCAGGCTGGCACGGTGGCTCATGCCTGTAATCCCAGTGCTTTGGAAAGCAAAGGCAGGAGAACGGCTTGAGGCCAAGAGTCTGAGACCAGCCTGAGCAACATACTGAGACCCCATCTTTACAAAAACGTAAGCAATTGGCCAGCTGTGATGACGTGTTCCTGTAGTCCTGATTGCTCAGGAGGGTTACTTGAGCCCAGGAGTTTGAGGCAGTGTGACCGCTGTGAGCGGTGATCACACCACTGTGCTCAAGCTGGGGCACCACAACACAACCCTGTCTCTATAAACAAGTAAAAATATAGCCATGTATGTACTTGACTTTGCGAAAATGAATGCATATGCAAAGGAAACAAGGTGAGAGAAAGACCTGAAAGTGTTACCAGGGATAGTTATCGCTATATCAAAAGGTAGGGGTGTTCTTCTTTTCTTTATAGTTTTTGTATTTTTATAATTCCAAAAATAAGCATGTGTTACTTTTATGATTGGAAGACAGAATCAGCAAACCTTCTTACATAGAGGAACTCATGAGCCTTTTATCCTAACCCTCCCATCCTTTCTGCCTCTGTCTGCAGCGAACGCAGCCTGTGCTGAACGACCTGATGCCAGATATTGCTGTGGGTGTGTCCACACTGTCACTCAAGGACAGGAGGCTTCCGGAGCTTGCTGTAGACACAGAATTAAGCCAGTCAGCTTCTGAAGTGGCACCAGGGCCTCCCCAGCATCTGTCATGTATTCCACAGAGGCATACACACACTTCTCGGAAAAAACACACACTAGAGCAAAAAACAGAGGCCAGAGAAAATCAGGAATACCCGGATTTCTATGATTTCTCAGATGCTGCTTGCAGACCTCCTCCTGCCCCCAGTAGATGTGCCCCTTCTCCTTTGCAAGGTGGATATTTTGGTCCTGATTTGTACAGCCACAGTAAGGCATCACCAAGTGGCTTAAAGTCAGCCTATTTACCCAGCCAGACCTCTCCTAAAAAACAGGAAGAAGCTAGGAGAGAATATTCACTTTCCCCTGATGGGCATCCACATAGACAAAAGAGTGAGCCAATACACCTGGACGTCGTTGAACCACCTACCCAGCGGCCAGACTTTTCTTTGGCGGCCCCGGAAAGTGCTAGTACTGGTCCAGCCCATGTCAGGGGCCGAACTGCAGCAGAAACTGACTTGACTTTCGGGCTGACTCCTAACAGACCTTCCCATTCTGCATGTAGCTCGGAAGCTTCTGAAGAGAGATCCGGCAGAAGACTGGCGGACAGCGCGTCCCTGGGTCCTGGAGCTCAGAGAAACACAGGTTTGGAAAGGGGAGACTCCATAAGCCGAGGAAGGCGGTCGCCCAGCAAGCCAGACTTCCTCCACAAAAAGTCTGCCCTCTGAGGGCCACCTCCAAGTCGTCTGTGCCTGGATGTGAAACATCCCATTTTATGATGTAACCCGACAACTTACAGACCAGTTTATCGATGCCAGCTGATAACTCAGTTCACATTGTTTTATTCTAGTTTTTATAGATATATATGTGTGTGTTTATTAGACGTGGCATGCTAAGAGGGTTTTTTGATTTTTTTTAAATGCTGTATCTGTCTATTTTGTTTTTGAACAGTTGTGTGGGGAAGCCTTTTTAAGAGCAAGCAAGCTGGCACTTTTTTTTTCTCTTTGCAGATGATGGGATTATTTTGCACTTGTACATTTATTTTATCTGTATTGATTATTTTATCGGTATGTTAAACTTTATTGCCACATTTAAAAGACTATTTTCATACTTTTCATCTACCGATCTATGTGCATTGGATTGCACACTAAGATGTATTTTCTTATGAAATAGTTGTGTTTATTTTTTAATTATAGAAATTCCAAAGAACAGCACATCAAAATGCTCCTCTCTTGTCAGTAATTATTTTAGTTCAGAAATCTTCTCACTCAATCTCCATACATCTAATGTCATTCTTTTTTAGTAAATCCTGAGAGCTGGTCTTCATTCCTCCAACGAGAGTCCAGTCAGGGTCCTGAGATTTGCCGGTTCTGTAGAGAACAGGAAGGAGAAAAGGCTTTTATGCCCAGGCAGACGCTGTTGTGCTACTCAGGGTGTGGTAGGGATTTGCATGTCAGTAGACGAGGCTCTCAAGAGATCGAATCCTTCGGAGTTGTGAAGCGGTAGAAATAGTGTGTAGCTTACTGGTCGCACTGGCAGGATTTCTGGTTCTGAACATCAACTCTCAAGCTGCAATGGGTGAACTGGCTGCTTGTTGCCTTTGGTTGTCTTGCTGTGTATGGGGAAAAAAAACAAAAGGGCTTCAAATCTCATGGATGTTATTTGGTATTTGTAAGCATATTTTTAAAAAAGTGTTTTTCCAAGTATGTTTGAATTTTGGCGTCCTATAAAAAGTTGTTGCGTCATGCTTTGTCACCAAAAGAAAAAAATTGTTTTCAGTTAAACGCTACATGGCCTACTTGAACTCCACTGGGACGCTGGATTGGCATTTACTGGACCACTGAGCACATGGGGTCTTTTAAGAGCCTGTCCCTTGGAGGGGCAATGTGTGAGCTAAGGACTGTTTTTTTCTTACTCTCCAATATCAATGTATTAGCATTTGAGTTGTTAAGTCACTTCATTATTTGAGCATTCACTTTCTATTTTCACAAACACATCCACAGCCGTAGCACTTAGAAGAAAACAGACTTTCTGAACATTCCCTCATATGAAAATATCTGGGAACCTCTGTGTGTGTGTGTGTGTGTGTGTGTGTGTGTGTGTGTGTGTGTGTGTGTGTGTGTTGTAAACTATGAGTCACTCACACTCTAAAACTATGCAGGGCTAGGGAGCCTTTACAAGCTACCAGATAAATGAATTACATGCACTTTGAAGTCAGTAGGTTTCTATGGATGTCAACAACTATGATTTCTCCCACAACTGGTTTCTCTTATGGTCTTTTCCTACTTCACCCTGTGGATATACACTCAGGAATAGTCTGACATTTTAAAAAAGTCTAGCATTAGATAGTCTCAGAGGAAGGGTGTGTCTGTAGACACCGGTTCACTGCCACCACGTGTGCTGCCCCCTGACCAGTTAACTGCTACTGGTGTGCTTGCTGGTGCTGGCAGTGGTGCTGACTGAGCTTCTGCCCAGCCAGAGCCAACACTGACCAGCAGGTTGGCTGCATGTCACCTTTGAGACTCCTTCAAAGAGAAAGACACAGGACTTTGTTCTCATTTGTAAGAGGTCTGACTTTCATAATAGATGATGGTGTCTTGTGAAGCCCAGTCTTAGTCTCTCTCTTCAGAAACAAAAGATGCTGATTCCATCGTATTCCTTAATGTGTAATTTTATTATAGATATGTGTAATGTACTCATATTTTGATGTAGTTTTACATTTTTATTTGGAATCAGACTGTACTGTGCTGGTACTGCAAATAAGAATGAGTAGACCTAATCTGGATAAGAAAAAAACTTTCTCACTTCTGGCATATTTTTTTACCTCCAATGTTAAAACAGGGCTGTTGATACCACACAATCATTTTTCTAACTATTCATGAACTATTCTTTCATATCCCTGAAATATAACTATAAAAATAGGCCGGGCTCGGTGACTCAGCCTGTAATCCCAGCACTGTGGGAGGCCAAGGCGAGTGGATTGCCTGAGCCCATGGGTTCGAGACCAGCTTGGGCAACTTGGTGAAACTTCATCTCTACAATAAATCAAAAATTAGCCGGGCGTGGTAGCGTGCGCCTGTAGTTCCGGCCACTTGGAAGGCTGAGGTGGAAGGATCGCCTGAACCCAGCAGGTTGACGCCGGGGTGGCCATGAGTGTGCCACTGCACTCCAGCCTGGGTGACAGAGTGAGACTCCAACTCAAAAGAAAATGTATAATTTATAAAGTTTACTTTTAGTAATTTAGTAGCTTACCTGGCCAAACTCTCTGTACAGAGGGCCAACTTGCTCTGGTCTGTGGACTTGATGTCACTTGCAGCAGGCAAGCAGGCGTGGGTTTTGTGTGCATTAGGCAGGTGTTAGTGAACTCTTAACGTTTCCTGTGAAGTATGGTTAATAGGGTGGGTCGAATAGCTGTGTGCCTCTGGCTTTTCAGCTAATCTATTAAATCTTTTTTAATGCTGTATTTAGATAAATGTGAAGTCTGAGTAAGGGGGTTCTCAGAAACGAATATATGTGTGATGTAAAGTTATAGGCCACAGGAATGGGCATTTTCCTTGGTATGTCAATGAGAGCCAAATCACAGAAATACCAGATTTCCCTTGCAGGCTGTGGACAATCAGGCCGTTTGGACAATCACCACTTCCAGTGCTCACTGTGTGCGACGGTTGGAGGACTCCATTAGGTACTAGAGCAAAGAGGAGAGTCGCACTTCTTGAAGACACTGTTGACCTTTTTCTTAAAATTTTAGTTTTGTGGCTTCGATAAATGAGTCAGAAGTCACATGTGGCTCCTGAGGAACAAAAGAGCCACATGAAAGGTAACAAGTATTACTGTTTTGCTATTATTTTGTAAAGATAGGGACTCGTTGCCCAGGCTGGTCTCAAACGAGGCTCAAGTGGTCCTTCCTTCTTGACCTCCCCAAGTGCTGGGATTACAGACGAGAGCCATCACACCAGCAAAAGGCAAAAATTATTTGAAACGTAATTGTTGAAATCCTCCATGCCCATTCTCACATGCCCCATTTAACTGTATTTCTAGTCCCGTGTCCCTAGACCTAAGCTAACCTGATATTTCAATAACCTTCCTGGCTTTTAAGAATTTTTAGTGAGTTATTTATATCTTAAGTCTTTTTGTGGAATTCTTTTTTTTGAAAGCAGGATTTATTGAGAGGACAGAAAAGCTCCCACAGTGGGAGGGGACCTGAGGGGGTTGCCTTTTTTGTGGAATTCTTTATGAAACTTTACCTAATTCTTGTTTTGGCTTTCTTAGAAGCCCTGTTTTTTATTACACTTGTCATTCCTTCTTGTTTTTTTTCTTTTGATGTTGAAGTTCTAGCAGTGAGCATAACACTTGTACTTTGGAATTATGGTGCAAAACAGAGGAAGTGGCAAATGTGGCAGTTGCAGTGCGGCTTGAAGCCGACCTCTGAGCGTCACTCTCTCGAGTTGAAGGGTTAACTTTTCTTAGCAACTATCCAGCAAAATTTATCTATTTTCATAATGTCGAATCTGCTTTTTAGGGAAAAATGTTTCATGAAACACTTGTAAGATACTTATTTTGCAGTTAATTGTAAGGCATTCATGCTTTTATTCTGGGACTGAATTAAAAGGGAAATGCTTCTTTGACTTTTTAAAATTGTCCGGCTGACTTTCAGCTTTCTGTAGCAGCAGTGATGGGTGCTATTCCTGGTTCTGCAGTCGTTTACTTTGTCTACTAAGTGATTTACTTTCAAATCTCAGTATGGATAATCTTGCTAAAAGAGTTACCCCATGCACACCACTACAAGGTATTTTGCTGCTTTCATTAACACTGTTGTCTGAACATTGTTTTATGAAATGTCTTTTTGTCCGATAGATTGCCATAGCTGTTATGTAGTTATTGTATTGGCAAATCTTTTGATTTTTTTCCTCAGACTGCGTATCAGCCTTTCATATTCTGAATATTATAATGCTGTGGCCATTTCTGTAGAAAGGTTACTTGCAAGTCTTTGTCTTGAAAATAATCTCTTGTGTTTGTGTGTTTATGTGAGTTCTGTCTGCAAGGCCCGATAAGCTCCGGAAGCTTCATCGTATGTACCTGCACGTGACTATGTCTCTGGGTTACGTGGGCAGGGGTACAGAGCCCTGCTCATAGCTGTGGCCGAAAGAGAAACGTTCCTGAACTCCACTTGCTGTGTGTGTAGCACATCTGTACTTCAGAGAGGTGGAGCCTTCCACAACACTGCATTTCTTGTGGTTGTGCTGTTACTGGTATAGCGTCAAGTGCCTTCGATGCTAAAGGCTCAGAAATTTTTCTTAAACTGATTTCATGTCCTATGCAAGTGTTTTCTACAACCTGCATAACCTGTACTTTGTAAAACTTGTTTACGCTTCAATTGTACATAGTGATTTTTAAAGAAATATATAGTATTTTTATTTAGTACCTCCAAACTTGAATTCGTCTGTGTGAAGCATTGTAAAATGATACATTTCTCTTTTGAGTACCATTACAGTTGTACAGAGGTTTTCACTGGTTCTATTTTTCTACTGTTATTGATGAGCATGTAACACCGACTTTATCCTACATATAGGTGGCATTTCAAATAAACGGCTTGTATAGAATCTGCTGAGTCGGATACAATCTGTTTTAGCAGTGTAGCATACAGTCTGCAATTACAGAAGTGACTGTCCCCTGGAGGGTAGAACTGAGAGATTCTCTAGATTGCTTTCCTCCCTTTTTCTAGAATTTTCAGTCATTCAGAGCCATTTAATTATTATAATTTCCTTGGGAATCACATTTTATTCTGAATCATCAATTTCATTATTCCTGTCATTTCGTGGATGCGTTTCTGAGAGACTTCATTTTACAAGTTTAAGCAAAAACTTCCTTGGGTAGGAGACCCCAGAGGAAGCTCAGCATTGCACCCATGTGAACTGGGCACCCGGATGTGTTCTGCCTTTCAGAGACCTCCAAGGGTCAGAGACCTGGCTTAGATCCTGAGCATTCTTTCCCTTGCCAACTCACTTAGTAACGTTTTTCTACTTAAAAAGGAAGTCGAATCATGATCTAGAGTCTAGGACTCTGAAAACACAGGCAAAATGGGACGTTTTCTAATTTCGTTTTTAAAAACGGCTCTAAAAGAGCTCATTAAATTTTTGCTTTCATCATTTCACTGCTGAGTTCCAGCCTAGTATCTCATCCTTCATGCCTTGCTAGGTAAAATTCCTCTCTAGCTTGTAACCACGTTGGGATTGACATATCCACATAAAATTTAAGGTTTCTGTGGGTGAGCTGCTTAAATCCAAAAAGGGAAAGTGAGCAAATCAACTTTCATGTCTGTACTGTGGATCATCCCTGGTTATTTCCCTAGCCACGTGAGACTTTACGTCTCCTCAACACGTTGGAACATATTTCTGGAGTCAACACTTCCCAGAGTCGGAAATGTGGAGCAGCCGACGAAGTGGGAACCTGTTCTCAAGAACGCTGAACTCTGGCTGGAAATCACTTTGTTCTCAAAACAATCAACAGTGCAGGGCAGTTATCATGGCTAAGGGGAAGGCTAGCTTGCAGTGGCCCAGGGATGAGTGCACAAATGAAAGGAGAAATGCCCGATTCAGCGCTAAGCCCTTAATGTACCTCACCATTTGGTGCACTAGGACCTCTTTCCTTTAGTCCTCTGTGAATGAAGTGCGATGATCCATGGCACTTCACAAAAGAGAAAAACCAGAGAAGCTAGAAAGTTGGCAGAGCTGGGCTCAAACCCAGGTGGGCTGGCTCCAGAACCAGGTCCTCGGCCACCACACTGACCTGCACCCAGGAAGAATGTGACCCGAGCAGGGGAAACCCAGTGTGCAGGGGTGGAAGCAAGTTCAAGCCTGCATTCATTTATTCGTCCAGTGTTTCCAGACGCCGCTAGGGGGATTGATGGTCCTGGCATGGGAAGTCTTCTTGTGGGAGTGACCTTAAAGAAGCAGGTGACCGCATCTCTAGCGGCCACTGCACTCCAGTCTGGGCGACAGAGTGAGACTCCAACTCAAAAAAAAAAAAAAAAGGTGAAGGAAGAGTCAGGACGACAATGGAAGGAGTTTCCAGTGAGAGGCAGAGCCTGGATGGAGCTCAGGATGTGAGAGAAGGCGGGGTCGCCTTGGGTTTTAAGCTGGGGCATAATTAGCCAGATTTGCATGTTCCAAGTCACTTTGGCCCATGCCTGAGAAGTGAAGAGAAGTGGGAGTGGATTCAAGGAACCAGACGAGGAGCAGCCGTCCAGGAAAGAGCTGTGAATGGCCAAGAAAGAGGACGCATTTAGAATCGGATGATAGGGTGCAGTGTCTCAATGGTTTGGTGCCTGTTTGGACGTAGGAAAGAGGGAAAAGTCACAGCTCAGGGAAGGACGAGACAGATGAACGCTGACCATGGTAGCTGGGGAAATGATTGCCAGACTGCCAACTAGGAGACAGCAACTTATAAGCGGGAAGTCAGGAAAGCGTCCCAGCTAGAGACTGGAGTTGTCCACGTGCAGGGTGGTGCTCAGTACCTTGGGAGTAGGTGGAGTTCTTAGGGGAAAGGTTTGCAGGAAGACTAAAAGAGGCTTTGGACGGTGAACTTGGGAGAACTCCAGCCTCTCTGGGTCAGCTAGAGGGAGTTGCTGGCCAAGGGCATCTAACCAGGCGAAAAATCTGCAGAGTGGATCTGAGACGGTCAGCACTGTTTGAAACAGGAAGGGATACGAACTTTAAACACAGTGAGAGAAGAAAAATACAAAGTTGTGCACACGTGCACTTCCATTTGTGGAGAAGACAAGAAAAAGGAAATGTATAGTAAAAGTTCTGCAAGAATTGACAAGAACATTTGCAGGACTGCCTCTGGAAAGGGACCTTGGCAAGGCATCCAGCTGCCAATCGTGCCCTTGTTGTACTGGTTGAATTTTTAAATGGATGTGCATGTATTACTTCTTCCAAGTTAATTAAGGGTAAGAGATTAAGGCTCAATTCCACGCCTTCCCAAAAGCTAACTGTGTGGCTGCTTCTCTGAGGTTTTGGAGGCTCGAACCCCCAAGATGCTTTGGGTTGGCCACATGGAGAAAGTGTAGGCTTAGGAGAGTGGTTTGGTGGCACGCTGGGGACAGAAGCCAGGTGGGCAGGTGCGAGTCTGAATGGGAGGTGAGAAGGTGGAGACTGTCTGTGGAGACAGCCTTTTCTTTTTTTTTATTTATTTATTTTTGAGTTGGAGTCTCACTCTGTCACCCAGATTGGAGTGCAGTGGCTGCTCCCGGCCACCGCAGCCTTGACCTGCTGGGCTCCGGCGATCCTTCTGCCTCAGCCTTCCAAGTAGCTGGAACTACAGGCACACGCTACCCCACCCGGCTAATTTTTTTTTTTTATTTATTGTAGAGATGAGGTCTCGCCAAGTTGCCCAGGTGGGTCTCGAACTCGCGGGCTCAGGCAATCCACTCACCTCAGCCTCCCAAGGTGCGGGATTACAGGCTGAGCCACCGAGCCTGGCTAGCCTTTTCTTTTTAAAGACAAGGTCTCCCTCTGTTTCCCAAATGAGTGCTGTGATGCAATCATTGCTCACTGGGCTCAAGCGATCCTCCTGCCTCAGCCTCCTGAGTAGCTGGGACTACAGGCATGCACTACTGTGCCCAGCTAATTTTTAATTTTTTTTTTGTAGAGATGGGGTCTTGCTGTGTTGCCCAGGCTGGTCTCAAGCCCCTGACCTCAAGCAAATTTCCCACTTCAGCCTACCAAAGTGCTAGGATTACAGGTGTGAGCCACTGTGTCTGACCCTAGACAATATTTTTGAGTTGCTTAGTGGTGGAGGATGGAAACGGAAGGGGTTGTGAGGTGTGAGACGACAGCTGTCCACAGAAGCTGGGTGGAGTCACAGTACTAGCCAGCCACCCTTGTCATCTCACAGGCCTGTCATGAGAGACCTTGTCACGCATGTAGGCTTTTTTCTCTCTGGAAGGCAGGTGACCCTGTCAGGGTGGAGGAAGTCAGCTCAGCATCACTTGTTCTTAAGGACTGTCAGTTCCTTCTTGCACTTGCTTTTGCTGGGCAATCATTCTGGGCAGCCCCCTCAGGTCCCTCCCACGGTGGGAGCTTTTCTGTCTTCTCAATAAGTCTTGCTCTCTAAAACAAAACAAAACAAAAAAGCAAAACCATTCCACAGTATCTGCTAGTGTGTTTCAGAATCCTCTGGGGAACACCTGTGAGGCCACCAGTGTGTGATGCCCAGAATCTGGCATCCTCCACCTAAAAATACAAAAGCAAGTGACCCGAGCCTTATGGTGATTTCTAGCGTTAGAGAGCCTTTCTTTTCTTGGTCATCCTGTCCAGATTGTCAGCAGCATGCTGGTTCCCTGGTCACTCCCTGGGGACTGAGGTCCTCCTGGGTCCTTCCCGCCCATTCTCAGTGTGCCTGTGTGCTGCCTGTGCGGGTTCAAGGCTGTCCTCTTTGACGGAAAGGGTGGAAATGAGTTGCGTTGTTCTGTCCTCCCTGTCCTCAGCTAAGCCTCATCGTCCGTCCTTGCGCCACCCTGGGCTTTACATGTGACGTTGACGATATCGCTGAGACTTTTCACGGCCATCTCCTGGTCTTGAGTTTAGCTCCATGCCTCTTGCCGCAGACCCCGTTTCTACTCCGTCTCTGAAAACCAGAGCTCACCAGTTGTGTACCACCACACCCATCTCCTCAGATGCCAGCCTGTGTCATGTCCGCATCAGAACTAAGGTGTCCGCCTCTGAGGCCTCCAACACTCTGAGCCTCTTCTTGCAGAGCTTTGGATTGGGGGCCACAGTGACTTGTCTCCAAGCTTTGGTCAATGTGCATCCATAAAGATGCTTCGGAGTGTGCCTGTGCCCACCACTGGCTTGGGGCAGGCCCTCGGAGAGAATGAGAAGGCAGAGCCAGGAAACCCCACAGAAGGCAGGGCACCTGCAGCACAGGGTGGGTCTGGAGCCCGCCTCAGACACCTACTGGTGGTGAGATCTGGGGCAAAGCCCCAAACCCTCAGTTTCCTTATCCTTTTTTTTTTGCAGAGACAGTGTCTTGCTCTTTCACCTAGGCTGGAGTGCAGTGCCACTATCCTACGCTCAAGCATCCTCCTGACTCAGCCTCCCAAAGTGCTGGAATTACAGGTGTGAGCCTCCATGCCCAGTCAGTTTCCTCTTCTTTAAAATGGAGATATCAGTGCTCATACTGAACTCTGGTTACAAACTTGACATATTTAGGTCACAGTCCTCCAGTCTCCATAACGATAGGTCTTCTCATTCTCCAGCTCAAGTGAAAGACCTCCTTAATACCTGTCTCTAGGGTTGCTGGGAGGTTTTGTGGGCACCTGCTGACATTTGCACTCTCCTCCTGAAGTTCTTCACCCTTAAGCCTGCCTAACTACATATATATTCTTCATTTCTGGAACTTTCTATTAAATGCTTCATCAATGCCGTCCAGTTCTGTGACTGAACTGAAAGCATTCTTCCCATTTCTCACAAGGCCTAGGAACAAAGCTTACTAAAAATGCATATGTACATACACGTAATTATAAATATATATGTATACATGCAACATATAATAAGTATTGAAAGTGTTTTTTTAGAGGAAGATGGAAACAAGGGAAGAAGCAATCAGGGCCGATTTGCAGTGCATCGAGTGCTAAGAATGCCTATTGTTATCTAGGCATGTGATCATCTGTGTGGTTTTCTACAAACACTGATGTGAACCAGCCCTGGCCAGTCCCAGCCGGATTCACAGAACACCACTGGGTTTGCTTAAAATCCCTCTGAATTTAAAACCCATGAATGTCAGGTCACAAGGACAATTTTGCCTGTATGAGAAGCATGGGAAATGGTTTGGGGCTTGATACACACTGGTAGAATCCAAAGTAAAAGGCCTGCGAGAAAACCAGGTCAGAGGTCATTGCTCTCAGCCAGGCCCAACTAAACTAGAAACAATAAGCCTATCAGCTTAACCGGGCCTGGCTGAAGGCCAGAAGGCCACGGTCGGACGGCCTCAGCACAGGCCTCTACCAGCTAGAAGTCAGACAGTCCTCTGAGGCACTCAGCTGGGTCTGCGGCCTTCATCCAAAGGTGAAGATGAGAACTGTAGGTTAGTCTGTTAGTCCTGAAGGGAAGGACGGTGCAATGCCCAGGGTACTTGAATGCAGCACTCTGAGATCTTACTTGTTCTCACAGGCTCTTGGGGTCACCACGCATTCAGTAATAGAAAAATTCTCCACTTTCTTTTTAAAAAAGGAGCCAGTGTTCTCCAAAGCAGAGGGAAAACCAAAGCTCTCTCCATCTTACGTTTGCCTGCAGCTGAATCTTACTAGCCCAGGGAAAACAAATGCCTCCGTCCCCTCTCAAGCTTTTAAACTTCTTCCCTGAAACGACAATACAGACCAGCTTGCTTTCTGAAAAAAAATGACACAAGATCTAGCAAAAGACCTTACTGGAAACGAATATGCACATAGACATAGTTAGAAAACACACATGCAACATACGCATAGTCAAACATATGAATATTTTGAGAGGATGATGGTCATGGGGAAAGAAACAGCTAGGCCTGGGTCAAGGTGCATCCAGTGGTCAGACCCTTTTGTGCTCAAAGGACTTTTGTACTGTGGTGGACACACATTGCTGCGGGCTGGCTCTGGCTGGTCCCAGCTGGATTTACAGCTACACACTTTGCTTTAAGTTTCCCTGAGTCTAAAACCCTCGAATGCTAAGCCATGAGGACTATTTTACATGTCCAGAAAGCAATGGAAATGGTAGGGGGTTTGACACTTACCGGTTTCCGGGAAAGTGAAAGGCCTGTGAGAACACGAGTTTGTAGCTCATTTTCTTTTTCCTTTTTGCCAGTGGAGGTGGAGGCCATAAGCCTCACAGTGTAACAGGGCCTGGCTGCAGGCTCAAGGTGAGCATACCAGGCTGAGGTTTAATGCTTGGCCTTCCTGGCCCAGAGAGGAAAGCAGCCGCGAAGGGCTCAGCCTCGGGCGGCCTTTCCTTGCTAGCGTGTCTCATTTGCATCTGAAGGCAAACGTGAAAAGAAGACCCTTGTCCGAAATCCCTGAATGTTGGCCAAGGTGCAAAGCCCGCGGGACTCGAATGGAGACTCACACCATCTCACTTGCTTCCAGAAGCTGTGAGGCTCCCATTCTGTTACAAACAGCCGGGCAACCTTCTGTAGTCTCTTCTAAAAACAGAGCGAATGGTCTACAAATAGCTGGGAAAATAAAAGCCCTCTTCACCTTACATTTTCTTTCTTTTTTTTTTTTGAGTTGGAGTCTCACTCTGTCGCCCAGACTGGAGTGCAGTGGACCTGCCGGGCTCCGGCGATCCTTCCGCCTCAGCCTTCCGAGTAGCCGGAACTACAGGCATGCGCTACCACGCCCGGCTGATTTTTGATTTGTGGTAGAGACGAGGTCTCGCCAAGTTGCCCAGGCAGGTCTCGAACCCGCGGGCTCAGGCCATCCACTCACCTCAGCCTCCCAAAGGCGCGGGATGACAGGCTGAGCCACTGAGCCCGGCTCACCCTACATTTTCCCACTAAAGAGCTGTAAATGAATATATCCTTTAGCCTATCAGTCTTTTAATCATTTTCTCTGAAATAAGAATACAGCCCAGGCTGCTTCTTGGAAATAAACAACACAGGGCCTAGCAAGAGATCTTGCTAGAAATGAATACGTACATACACGTAATTATAAGTCTATACACTTATGTATGTATGTAACATGTTAATATTAAAAGTGTCTTTTCAGAGAAAAATGACAGTCCAGAAAGGAGCAACCAGGCCGGTTCACGCCAAAGTCAAAGGCCAGTGAGAAAATTAGGTTAGAGGTCGTTTTCTTTTTCCTACTTGACAGCGGCCATGGGTGTAAATGGCCCTCCCTGAAGGCTCATGCCTGGCCCACCAGGCAAAGGTTTAATGCTTAGGCCTTCCATAGCCGGAAAGAAAAAAGAGATCCTTGAGGGACTCACTTGGGCAGGTAGCCTTTTCTTTTTTTTCACAGCAGGGAAGCGTGCTTGCATCTAAAGGCAAAACTGAAAGTCTGTAGGGCCACAGAAGAAGATCAGTGTCTGGCATCCTTAGAGGCACAAAGCCCACAGGCTGGGAATCGAGTGCCACGTGATCTTTCTTGTTCTCTAAGGTCCCTAAGGCCCTCATTATCTCACTTACAGTCAAGCAACGTTTCCTCCCCTCTTCAAAAAGAGGAGAAAACCGTCCCTGAAATGTTGGGCAAATAAACACCCTCCCCTTCCTGTTTAGTAGACAGCTGAATCTTTTTTCTAGAAAGGGTAAAATGAATCTCTCTTTTTTTTGTTTTTGAGTTGGAATCTTACTCTGTCGCCCAGATTGGAGTGCAGTGACCGCTCCCGGCCACCGCAGCCTCGACCCACTGGGCTCCGGCGATCCTTCTGCCTCAGCCTTCCGAGTAGCCGGAATTACAGGCATGTGCTACCACGCCCGGCTGATTTTTTTATTTTTTTATTATAGAGATGAGGTCTCGCCAAGTTGCCCAAGCGGGTCTCGAACCCACGGGCTCAGGCAATCCACTCACCTCAGCCTCCCAGAATATCTCTTTTAAATACCTTGATTTGAGCCAGGCTCGGTGGCTCAGCCTATAATCCCGCGCCTTTGGGAGGCTGAGGTGAGTGGATTGCCTGAGACCCGCCCAGGCAGCGAGACCTCATCTCTACAATAAATAAAAAAATTAGCCGGGCGTGGTAGCGCGTGCCTGTAGTTCCAGCTACTTGGAAGGCTGAGGCGGATGGATTGCTGGAGCCCAGCAGGTGGAGGCTGCGGTGGCCGGGAGCGGCCACTGCACTCCAGTCTGGGCGACAGAGTAAGAATCCAACTCAAAAAAAAAATAAATAAATAAATACTGTGATCTGGCCAGGCACAGTGGCTCAAGCCTGCCATCCCGGCATTTTGGGAGGCCGAGGTGAGAGGACTGCCTGAGACCAGGGGTTTGAGACCAGCCTGAGCAACGTGATGAGACCTCGTCTCTGCAATAAAAATCAAAAAATTAGCCGGGCATGGTGGCTTGCACTTGTAGTCCTACCTACTTGGAAGGCTGAGGTGGAAGGATCGCCTGAGCCAGCAGGTCGAGGTTGTAGTGGCCATGAGCGTGCCACTGCACTCCAACCTGCGTGACAGAGTGAGACTCCAACTCAAAAAAAAAAATCTTGTTTTTAAAATTGTTCTCTGAAATAACAGTACCGCCTAGGGGCCTTTCTGGAGATAATGGCAATAATAGGGCCTAGGCAAAAGACCTTACTAAAAATGAATGCAAGCATACACATAATTATAAGCATATATATGTTACAAATAAATACTGGAAGTGTCTTTTGGGGAAAAGATGGTAGTGGAGAAGATATAAGTAGTGCTAGGTCAAAGTTCATTTAGCGCTAAGAATGCCTGGCCTATCTTTGCCCAGGCAAATGACCATCTGTTTGGAAGTCTACACACGCTGGTATGAGCCAGCGCTGACTGGTCTCAGCTGGATGTACATAACCCCACTGGGTTTGCTTAAGGTTCTCCTGGATTTAAAGCCCTTGAATAGCCAGGTCATGAGGACTATTTTGCACAGTCAACAAACATGGGAGAGTGGAGTTCAAACTGAAAAGCCAGGGAGAAGACTAGGCCAGAGGTCATTTTCTTTTTTCCTCCTTGCAAGCACAGGTAAAGTCAGGAGCCTATCTGGTTAATTTGTTCTTGCTGGAGGCTCAGGTCCAGTCCACGAGGGCTGAGGTTTAATGCTCAGGTCTCCCTCAGAGAAGAAAACAGAGCCCTGAGGCACGCACCTGGGCCTGCGGCCTTATGTTCCCAGGATGGGAATCTCACTTGGATCTGAGGGCAGGACAGTGAAAAAGAGGATAATAGAAGACAGACCTGCGTCTGATCATTTTAAAGGTTGCAGAAGATACAAAACCCATGGAATATGAATGGAATGCCCCTGGGTCGTGTTTCACAGGCTCTTGGGGCACTAGCAGCCAGGTAAGTTTCTCTCCTCTTTTCTAAAAAATAAGCCAACATTCTCCAAAATGTTGGTAAAATTGTTGGTAAAAATCCTCTCCACCCTACATTTTGTGCACAGCTGAATGCTCTCTCTCTCTCTCTCTCTCTCTTTTTTTTATGAGTTGGCAGCTCACTCTGTCACCCTGGCTGGAGTGCAATGGCATGCTCACAGCACCGCAGCCTCGACCTGCTGGGCTCAGGTGATCCTCCCACTTCAGCCTTCTAAGTAGCTGGAACTGCAGGCGTGGGGTACCACACCCGACTAATTTTTGATTTATTGTAGAGACGAGGTCTCGCCAAATTGCCTGGGCTGGTCTCGAACCCACGGGCTATGGCAATGCACTCTCCTTGGCCTCTCAAAGTGTCTGGATTACAAACTGAGTCACCAAGCCCAGCTGAATGTTCTTACTAGACAGAAAAAAATGAATATTTCTTTAATTATCATGCTTTCTAAACTTCTTATTCAATGTAATACAGCTTAGGATGGTTTCTGGAGTGAATGACATAAGGCCTAGCACAAGACTTTGCCAGATATGAATATGTGCCCATAATTATAAACATACTCATCTATGTGAACATATGAATATTGAAAGTGTCTTTTGAGAGGAATATGTTAATGTAAGAAGAAACACCCCACCCTGGTCGAAGTGAACTGACCACTGACCGTGGTTATTTTTGTTCAGGCGAGTGGCCATTTGTGTGAAAGTCTACACACGCTGGTGTGAGCCAGCTCTTCCCGGTCATAGCTAGATTTATAAAACCCCACTTGGATGCTGAAAGGAGCCCCTGAATTTAAACTTCTTAGATGCCAGGACCGTTTCACACGTTCAAGAGGTGTGGGAAATGGCTTGAGGTGCTCTAAACTGAAAGGCCATGAGGAAGCTAGGTCAGCAGTCATTTCCTTTGCTTTCTTGCTGAAGGTGGAGGCTGTGAGTCTATCGTCTTCACTGGGCCTGGCTGGAAGCTCATAGCTGGCCTGCCAGGGTGGAAGTCTGACAGTTAAGCCTCCCTTCTCCAGAAACAGAAGAAGAACTCTGAAGCCTGGGGGTTCCCTTTGCAGCCTGACAGCTCACTTGCATCTGAAGGCAAAGCTGAGAAAAGTAGGGTCAAGGACAAGACCCTTCTCTGTTACTCCCCAAATGTGGGGGAGGTACAAAGCCCTTGAGACGTGAGTGGAGTGCCACATTCTTCTTGCTCTCATAGGTTATTGGGGAACCCATTCTCTCATGAACAGCCAGGCAGCGTCGCCCCCTTCAGTCTCTGAAATGACAGGAAAAGAAAATCCTCTTCACTCTGTGTTTTGAGTACAGTGACATCTTACTAGACAGGAGAAAATTAATATATCTTTTAATTTCTTCTCTAAAATAACAGCTTGGGATGCTTCCTGGAATGAATGACACACACAGGGCCTAGCAAGAGGCTCTAGTAGAAATATTTGAACATGCCCATCCTTATAAACATACATATGTGTATGTGTGTGTATACATGTATGTGTGTATATTCATATATAGTATGAATATTTAATGTGTCTTTTGAGGCAAAGATGACAATGGGAAAGAAACAACCAGGCCTGGGTTGAATTTAATTCCGCCCTGACAGTGGCCGCTGGGGCCCAGGCAAGTGAGCATCTGTGTGGAGGTCTACAGACACTGATGGGAGCCAGCTTTGGCCAGTCCCAGGCAGATTTAAAGAACCCCAGTTCATTGGCGGAAGGAAACACCTGATCTTACAGTTCTTGCATGCCATGCCATGAGGACTATTTTACAAGTACAAGAAGCATGGCAATCAGTATTGGGATGGACATGCACTTGAGGACTCCAAACTGAAAGTCAGTGAGAAAACCTGGTCAGAGTTCGTTTCCTCTTCTCTCCCTGCCAGTGCGTGTGGGCACCTAAGATTACCATCTTTATTGGACCTAACGCCCAGCCCACCACTGCAGAGGTTTTATGCTCAAGTTTCCCTGAAGCAGAAAAATACAGAGCCCCCTTCCCCTCTGCCCCCAGGACCTCAGTGAGAAGTATGGCCTCTCCTTCAGTGTGGTAGCTCACTTTTATCTAAAGGCAAGTGTGAGAAGCACCGGGTCATAGAATAATACCTATGTTTGCTATTCCGAGAGGCTGAAAAAGAGACAAATCCTAGGACTCTAATGATGTGCAGGATGTTAGGGTTTGGACTTAGATGGGGTGAGAGTGGAGAGGCGCAGGGAGGTGCACAGCACCGCCGGGGCCGGCAAGCCGGAGATCCGAGTAAATTGCAAAGAGTTGCGACACACAGAGGCGAGAGAAGAAAAGATTTATTTAAGAGAAGTTCACCCCCCACAGACAGGGAGTGGGCCTACGCTCTGGGTGAGTGTGGCGTCGTAGCCCCCCAAAGCCCTGGCTTAAATCCTTGTCTTGGAGATGTTGCACATGACTGCATGTGACTGCCCGTGACTTCCTTATCGACCGCCTGTGGATGTCTTGGAGATCCTGTGACACAGAGAGCCATTAATGTCCGCCCACATTATCATAGCCCCTAGAGAAGGGCGTGACAAGGATTCTAATGCTCCTGCACCTTCCCAATCGACATTCCTTAGAGCTAGTGGAGGGTGCACCTCCCCTTATCTCCTGGGCATTCCCGTGGGTAGCTTCGGAGGATCCTTGGCTTCCCTGTAGATAGGGCCCAATTTACTGGAAGATCGAATCCCTACCTGCTCCCCCTCTGAGCGGTCATAACTTTTGCAATTACAAGTTTCATGACTTTTGCAGTCCTTGCCCCATGCATGATGTCCTAGGCCTTGTAAATTCCCTTTTCTCTAGGCAAGCTTGATTGCCACTATGAGATATCTCTGATACCTGGAAGTCTGTTTCTGAAAAGACAAAGTCGGCAAAGTTAATTATACCTGAAGTGTGCATTTCTCCAAAAGCATAGCTTCTACTTTCTCCTCATTGTGTCAGGGTTTAAGAACAAGATGAAAAATGGCTTCCCATTCTCAGTCTGTCCTTTCACAGGACGTGTTACCTGCTTTCATAGGCTCATGGGGTACCCATTCGTGCTCTACCAACAAGGCAACTTTTCTTTTATCCAAAGATGAGTGAAGAGTCTCTAAAATGTTGGGAAAATAAAAGTTCTCTCCACACTGTTTCATGTACAGCTGAATGTGTGTACTAGACAGGGGAAGAAACTATCATACCCCTTTAACTGTTATGCTTTTAAACTTCTTTGAAATACCAATACAGCTTAGGAGACTCTCAGGAGCTAATGACACTTGCAAAACCCAGCAAAGGACTTACTAGAAATTTTACATGCAAGAATTATGAACATATTGACCGTTTTTCTTTACCTTGCAAGTTTCTAAGGGGCCTGGGGAGATGGGATTTTAAAATGAACTGCTCCTATATAATGTGGTTTACTTCCCAACCTGACTCTGGCATAACATCACACAACAGATTATTTTAAAAAGAGCTGGGCTCTGTGGCTCAGCCTGTAATCCTGTGCTTTGGGAGGCTGAGATGAGTGGATTGACTGAGCCCGCGGGTTCGAGACCCGCCTGGGCAATTTGGCGAGACCTCATCTCTACAATAAATCAAAATGAGCCAGCCTGTAGTTCCAGCTACTCGGGAGGCTGAGGCGGAAGGATTGCCGGAGCCCAGCAGGTCGAGGCTGCGGTGGCCAGGAGAGGCCACTGCACTCCAGTCTGGGTGACAGAGTGAGACTCCAACTCAAAAAAAAAAAAAGGAAAAGAAAGGAAAAGAAAAGAAAAGTATTTTAAGACCCTGTAAGATGTTTGAGGACTTCTGGACCCTGGGCAGCTTTTAAAGACATTTAGGTAGTCTCTCTGACGTCTGCCACCTTTGAGGCTTCATCTACATGATAAGAAACTTGAAATTTTTCCTCTCCTTTATGTCAACAGGTCATCTCCTCTGCTGATTTCTTAATTCCTTAGATAAAAAGCGAAGTCTTGCTAACTAACTGCCAGTCAGGAAAGCTTTGGATTTCCCCATAACTTGCAAGCCCACACTTGGAGATGGTCCCACCTTCCCAGACCCAAACAATGTAAATCCCACCTGTATTGGATTATGGCTTTCTCAAACTCGTGTCCTCCTAAAATGTGTAAAACTAAGCTACAATTCAATAATGGCGGGCATTATGTTCTCAGGATCTCCTGTGGATGGTTGTCACGGGCCTCAGGGAGGCATCTTTCATCAACAAATTGGTACCCAAGACACTGGGCCTTGGAGAAGACTCAAGACACTCGAAGGAGCTGCCTGAACCCAGGACCAAGGTACCAGCAGGGGCCTATTAAAACCCACTGTCTTTGAGCTTCCTCTTGGGTTGACTTGGTAAGTCCCACTGAGCCCTGGACTCCCCATTTTAGCTGGTGGTCCTTTTGTTTTATTCTGAGCTGGTCTTTTTCTAGGAAACTGATTTCTGAGGTGCTTTCTAAAGGGTGTTCTCCACTGCCCTTTTTCCCAAAATAAATCCCAATTGACTGAGAATGAAAACAGACAGGGAGAACGAATCTCTTGGGCACCCCTGTTGGTTCTTTGGTGTCCCTACTAGCAAGCATTTGTGTGGATGGAAGAGTTCAAGACGCTTTTGAAACTGGCAAAAGGAGTGTTGGGGTTCGGGAGTATAGGTAGGCCAGTGCCATGGCAATAAAGCCAAGATTTGCAAAGGAAAGCAAAAGAGTTTATTCACATTGAAGAGAGATCTAAGAGATGAGTCAGCATGGCCTAGGTGTTTGGGTGCAGGGCATATTTAAAGCTAAGGCTTTTATGGGGAAGTAGGGGATGGGTGAAAGTTTCCTTGCAGCCGTGTTCCTAGATGTCGATGACATCCCTCAGGTGCCTTGAGGTTGTTAGGGCAACAACATATCTTGTGACTTCAGGCAGGGGTCTAGAGGGCAGACTCAGAAAGCTGGTCCCAATAGATTGTGAGGCCAGCGGGACTTCATATACCTGGAAGACAAATGCTTGGAAAGAGGAAGGAGTAATTAGCATAAAGCAATAGCAATTACCAATTTTACTCAAACAACTGGCTTTGTGAGCTAATGATTAGAGAAGGGCTGAAACAAGCTGCTATTTTAAGCATGACTAAGCCAGGCAGACTACAGTGCTTGCTCTTTGCCTTTTTAACTAAAGCGACTCCATTTTTAGGTTTTTTTTGAGTTGGAGTCTCACTCTGTCACCCAGACTGGAGTGCAGTGGCCACTCCTGGCCACCGCAGCCTCGACCTGCTGGGCTCCGGCGATCCTTCCGCCTCAGCTTTCCAAGTAACTGGAACTGCAGGCCCGCGCTACCATACCCGGCTAATTTTTGATTTATTGTGGAGATGAGGTCTCGCCAAGTTTCCCAGGCGGGTCTCGAACCCGCGGGCTCAGGCAATCCACTCTCCTCGGCCTCCCAAAGCGCGGGATTACAGGCTGAGCCACCAAGCCCGGCCCATTTTTAGCTTTAAGTGAGTATTCCCATATTAACTCTTGATCCTTTCAAGGAGAATCTTACATTTATAAAAGTTGCTTCTGTCTGTGTGTCTATATGTCTATATCATGTATATGTAAATATTTTGCTACCTAAATATAAGAAAGAACTCTAAGTGATTGACTTAAAAGTAAAAATGTAAAACATGTTTTCAGGAAAATGGAAACTTCGACTCATGCCTTTTATTCACATAAACATGAATTTAGTAAATTAAGATAAATTTAAAATTACTGATACAATAAAAATGTCTTCAGAATTTTGAGTCTATTGGTCTACTGGTTCAATGCTATTTCTACTAAATGTTTTAAGATATTACTTAAGTTTTCTATAAACATATGTATTTAGATTTAAGCCGTTAAGATATAATGGAACCAGCCGGGCTCGGTGGCTCAGCCTGTAATCCCGCGCCTTTGGGAGGCTGAGGTGAGTGGATTGCCTGAGCCCGCGGGTTCGAGACCTGCCTGGGCAGTGAGACCTCATCTCTACAATAAATCAAAAAATCAGCCGGGCATGGTAGTGCATGCCTGTAATTCCAGCTACTTGGAAGGCTGAGGCGGAAGGATCGCCGGAGCCCAGCAGGTGGAGGCTGCGGTGGCCGGGAGCGGCCACTGCACTCCAGTCTGGGCGACAGAGTGAGACTCCAACTCAAAAAAAAAAAAAAAAAAAAGATATAATGGAACCCAGACTCCGATATTTTTCTTTGTCTTAGATGCTACATCTGGTCCATAATTAAAATTCCTTGTCTCCTAGGTTTTTCACTAAAAATGAGTCATTAAGAGTAACATTGCATTTGTTGGTGGTGATATTTATTTTTATACCACTGTGATCTGAGAAGATGGGTGATATTCTTTCAATCTCTTGGAATTTGTTTATGCTTGATTTATGTCCAAGAACGTGATTGATCTTGGAGTATGTTCTATGTCCTGACAAGTAGAATGTACACTCTGTAGTTGTTGGGTAAAGTGTTCTGTAGATGTCTATTAAGTTCATTTGGCTGAGTGTTGAGTTGAAGTTCTGGATCTCCATATTGATTTTTTGTCCTGATGTTCTATCTAGGGTTGTTAGTGGGGTACTCAAGTCTCCAGTTATGACTGTGTATGGGTCAATGTCCTCTTTTAGTTTACTTGGCAGTTGATTTATAAAGCCCGATGCTCCTATTTTAGGTGCAAATATGTTTAGAACAGATATTTCTTGCTGGTGGATTGAACCTTTTATTATTATGCAGTGTCCTTCTGTAAATTATTTAATTTTTGATAACTTGAAGGCTGTTTTATTAAATATTAGAAAAGTTACTCCTGTCTGCTTCTGTTTTCCATTCGCCTGAAAGGTCATTTTCCAGTCTCCAATTTTGAATCTGTAGATGTCCTTTGTAGTGAGATGAGTTTCCTGGAGGCAGTAAATTGTTAGATCGTGTTTTGTTTTGTTTTTATAAATCTAGTTTGCTACTCTTTGTCTTTTCAGTGGTGCATTCAGTCCACATTCAGGCTGATTTTTGAAATTAGAGTTTATTCCCATAGAGTTTATTCACAGGACTCTTAGAAGGATGTTTTATTTTCTTTTAATGTTTGCATTAATATATGTTTGTGTTTTCATTTTTGTGAGTGCACTGCATGCCCTATTGACTCTGTGTTTCCTTGTATTCTTGTGAAGCGCATGGTTCTTTTTTTTTCTTCTGTGCTCAATACCTTCTTTTTTTTTTTTTTTTTTTTGAGTTGGAGTCTTACTCTTGTTGTCTCACAGCCACTGCAGCCTCGACCTGCTGGACTCAGGCAGTCCTTTTGCCTCAGCCTTCCAAGTAGCTGGAACTACAGATGCACACTACCATGCCTGACTAGTTCTTGTGATTTTGTAGAGACAAGGTCTCACCAAGTTGCCTAGGCTTGTCTTGAATCCCCGGGCTCAGGCAATCCTCTCGCCTCAGCCTCCCAAAGTGCTGGGGTTACAGGCTGAGCCACTGCACCCGGCCTCAATACCTTCTTAAGCATTTCCTGTAGAGCTGGTCTGGAAGTGGCATATTTTCTGAGAGATTTGATATCTGGGAAGGATTTTAATTCTCTGAATTGTGACCTCAAGTAAGTTTTGTTTAAACCATTTGAAAACCCTTCCTCAGGTCTTGCCAGATGTACTGGTATAGTTAACACACACAATGATTCCTGGACATTTAGGGGAATTTGGGAGAGATCTGTATGTTTCTTAGAATCTTGTGTTTGAAGTTCACCTCAGACAGTTCTTTCAGGATAGACCCCAATGACTCAAAGTCCACACACTCAAATGAAACAAATACATACCCACACACACACACATACACAAGCACACACTCACTCACACACGCTCACTCACTCATTGGCTGTGGATAGTTTTCGGAGTTTTTCTTCTTTCTGGAATCTAGTTTACTGGACACGCCCTGCATATTGACGCCAGAACTGGGCGTGTCATTTTCATCTGAAAACAGATTGTTAAAAAGTCCGAATGTAAGTCAAGACCTGCGAAGTGCGTGCAGGTTGGCTCACGTGCTCTTACCTGGGAACTGCACAGGTGCTTCATGAGAAATGAGTCTGAGGCCAACGAGGGAGAGTCTTGGTCTTGGTCGGGAAGTTGTTGGTGTCGGGGCTTCAAAAGCTCCATTGTCCTTGACTTTTTCCTGTTTTCTTTGGATTTCCCTGTGCTCGCTTCTCAAATAGAGTCTAGGCACGGCCACATGTTTATCTTTAATCCAGATTAATTATGTCGATGACAAGGGAATAGATGCTGTGGGGGCGTCATTATACAGTGTCATAATTTAATCCCAGTGGCATATTGATCCTTTTCCTCTGAGCTGTGACCTTTACAGAGTCTTTAGACATATACGATTTTCTCTTCTTAAAAAAATTATATATTTTTTTGTTTTAAAATTATGGGGTAGAAAGGTATACAAATATTCATTGTGCAGGTACCCTTGTTAATGAGGTGTGCCCCCCTTCCCCAGACAGGTATTGACTACCATTAATCCCACCTTCCTGCCCCTCCTGGCCCCCCCATGGGTTCCCGTCAATTCTTCTCTTATTGTATTACGGTAGTTTTTCAAGGTCCACTTATGAGTGAGAACATGTGATACTGAGATCTTTGTTTCTGTGAGAGATCACTCAGTATTATAAACTCTAATTCCATCCAGGTGGCTGTGAATTCATGATTTTGTTCTTTTTTATGGCGGCATAATATTCCATTGTGTATATGTACCACAATTTTTATCCAGTCCTCTTTTGATGGGCAGCATGGTTGGTTCCATTATCTTGCTATTGTGAATAATGCTGCGATAAACATACGTGTGCAGGTATCTTTTTTATAGAGTGATCTGAGTTCTTCAGGTTGTATTCCCAGTAAGGGGATTGTGGGGCTATATGGGACATCGATATTTAGGGCTTTTAGGAATCGCCACACTGCTTTCCACAGAGGTTGCACTCATTTACACTCCCACCAACAGTGTAGAAGTGTTCCCTTTTCTCCACATCCTCTCCAGCATCTGTTATTTTTTGAGTTATTGATGATGTCCATTCTGACTGGAGTTAGGTGGTATCTCGGGCTAGTTTTAATTTGCATCTACTTGATGACTAGTAGGCTGAACATTTCTTCATGTATCTATTGGCCACTCATATGTCTTCCTTTGAGAAGTGTCTGTTCATATCTTTTGCCCACTTTGTAATGGGGTTGTTTGTTTTTTTCTTTTCAGCATGTTTGAGTTCGTTGTAGATCCAAGATGTTATGTCTTTGTCAGACCTGGATTTGGCAAATACTTTTCCCCAGTCTGTGTGCTGTCTCCCTGCTCTCTTGATGGTTTCTTTGGCTTTGCAGAAGCTTGGCAGTTTAATGGGGTCCCACTTGTCTATCCTATCTCTTACGGCCTGTGCATTTCACGTTTTGCTCAGGAATTGGATGCCAGTTCCATCTTCCATAAGGGTGTGTCCTGCATTTTCTAAAGTTCTTATGGTTTGAGGTTTTACATTTAGGTCTCTGATCCATTTAGAGTTAATTTTTGTGTATGGGGATAGACAGGGGTCCTGTTTGAATCTGCTGCATGTGGTCAACCAGTTTTCCCAGCACCATTTACTGAATAAGTTCTCCTCTCCCCCGTGGTAGGTGGTGGAGGCTTTGTTGAAGATGAATTGGTTGAGAAATTGAGGTTTTGCTTCTGGAATCTCATTCTATTCCATTGGTCTATATGCCTGTTCTTGAACCAAAACCAGGCTGTTTTGATTATTGTAGCTTTATGGTAAAGTTTAAAGTCTTGTATTGTGATACCGCCTGCTTTTTTTTTTTTTTTTTTTCGGAGGATTGTTCTGGCTATTCTTGGTCGTTTGTGTTTCCATATGAATTCCTCTATGGTTTTTCCTGGTTTTGAGAAGACTGTTGCTGGTAATTTGATGGGTATTGGGTTAAAACTGTGGATTGCCTTAGGTAAGATGGACATCTTAACAATGTTGATTCTTCCAATCCATGAGCATGGGATATTTTTCCATGTGTTTGTGTTATCCTTGATTTCTTTGAGCAGTGTTTTGTAGTTTTCATTGTAAAGGTCTTTCACGTCTCTGGTTAGGAAGATGCCAAGGTATTTCATTTTTCATGTAACTATTGTGAATGCTTTTCATTTGGGTTTCTGTTTATTACTGGTGTAAAGAAATGCGATTCTCTTTTGGACATTTATTTTATACCCTGAGACTTTGCCAAAGTTCTTTATCAGTGCAAGAGAGTTTTTGACAGATTCTCTTGGGTCTTTAAGGTATACAATCATGTCGTCTGCAAAGAGAGATAACTTGACTTCCTTTTTTCCTATTTGGATACCCCTGATCATCTTCTCTTTTCTGATTGCTCTAGCCAGGACTTCCAAAACTATATTGAACAGGAGGAGTGAGAGTGGGCCTCCTTGTCTTGTTCCAGTTTTCAGGGGAAATGGTTTCAATTTTTGTCTGTTCAGGAGTATGCTGGCTATGGGTTTCTTGTAGATGGCTCTTACTATTATGAGGTATGTTCCACATATGCCTAGATATTCGAGGGTTTTTATCAAGAAGGGGTGCTGGAATTTATCAAAAGCTTTTTCTGCATCCAATGATATAATCATGTGGTTTTTGTTTTGACACCTGTTGATGTATATAATTACATTTATGGTCTTACAAATGTTGAACCAGCTTTGCATCCTGGGGATGAAGCCTACTTGGTTATGATGGATGATTTTTGAGATGTCTTGTTGAATCTGGTTTTCTAGGGTCTTGTTGAGAATTTTAACATCTATTTTCATCAAAGATATTGGCCTGTAATTCTCTTTCTTTGTTGGGTCTTTACCTGGCTTGAGTATCAATGTGATGTTAGCTTTATAAAATGATTTGGGGAGAGCTCCATCTTTCTCAATCTCCTGGAATACTTTCAGTAGGATTGGTATAAGTTCCTCTGTATATGTCTTATAGAATTCTGCTGGGAAGCCATCTGGTCCAGGGCTTTTTTGTGTGTGTGGGTAGTTTTCTTATGACACAGTCAATTTCCTTGATTGTTATTGGTCTATTTAGGGTCTTGGTTTCTTCTTTTTTCAACCTAGGCAGGTTGTGTAATGTTATAAAGTTTTCCATTTCCTTAAGGTTTTCAAGTTTGTTTCCATACAAGCGTACATAGTAGTCTCTAATGATCTTTTGTATTTCTTCAGGGTCAGATGTGATTTCATCTTTTGTGTTTCTGATTGTATTTATTTGGGCTTTTTCTCTCTTTTTCTTGGTCAGTCTAGCTAGGGGACCATCAATCTTGTTTATCCTTTCAAAGAACCAGCTTTTTGTTTCATTGATTTTTTTGTATTATCTTTTTGTCTTCTATGTCTCGGATTTGGGCTTTTATTTTGGTGATCTGGATTCGTCTGCTGAAGTTAGGGTTTTGGTGTTCTTGCTTTTCCAGCTTCTTTAGGTGTCTTGTTAGGCTGTTAATTTGTGATCCTTCCACTTTCTTCATGTGTGTTTGTAGAGATATGAATTCCCCTCTTACTACAGCTTTCATGGCATCCCAGAGATTTTGGTAAGATGTTTCTTCATTTTCATTTGTTTTCAGGTATCTTTTAATCTCTGTTTTGATTTCATCATTGACCCAGGAGTTGTTTAGCATCGTGCTGTTTTGTGTCCATGTCTTTGTCTGTTTGGGGGGAACCTTGTTGGTGCTGATGTTTATTTTTATTCCACTGTGGTCCGAGAAGGTGAATGGCAAAATTTTGATATTTTGAAATTTGTTTATGCTTGATTTATGGCCAACTATGTGGTCGATTTTAGAGTACGTTCCATGCAGTGATGAGTAGAATGTATATTCTGTGGCCATTGGATGGAGTGTTCTGTAGGTATCAATAAAGTCAATTTGTTCAAGAGTCACTTGAGGTTCTGGATCTCATTGCTGATTTTTATCTTGATGATCTGTCTAGGGTTGTGAGTGGGGTATTTAAGTCCCCAGCTATGATAGTGTTAGAGTCATTATCTTTTTTGAGTTTACTTAGAAGCTGCTTTATGAAAACTGGTGCTCCTATGTTGGGTGCATATATGTTTAAGTTAGATATTTCTTGTTGATGGCTTGAACCTTTTATCATTATGTAATGGCCTTCTGTATCTCTTTCTGATAGATTAAAGGGTATTTTGTCTGAGATTAAGATCATGACTCCTCCTTTCTTTTGTGTTCTGTTCACTTGAAAATTTTTTTCCCATCCTCTCACTTTGAATCTGTGAGTGTCCTTTCTAGTGAAATGAGTCTCTTGAAGGCAATAAATTGTTGCCTGATGATATTTTATCCATTTTGCCATTCTATGTCTTTATAGAGGTGCATTTAGTCCATTCACATTCAGGCTAATTATTGAAATGTGAGAATTGATCTCTATCATGAGGTTCTTATAGAGTTGTTCTTATTTGTTTGTTGTCTTTCTTTTGATTTTGGGGTTGGTCTGTGTGTGTTTTTAATCTTTTTCCTGCACTGTTGTGAAGAATGTTGTCGTTCTTTTTCCTTTTCTTCTGTGTTTAATACTTTCTTAAGTGTTTCTTGTAGAGGTGGTCTGGTGGCAGCTTAGGTTCTTAGGAATTGGATATTTGGGAAAGATTTTAATACTCCCTCACTGATGAAGCTTAGCTTGGCTGGGTAGGATATTCTTGGTTGAAATTGTTTATCTTTTAGAATTTTGAAGATAGGGCTCCAAGTTCTCCTAGCCTGAAGAGTTTCTGTAGATAAATCTGTTGCTACATTAATTGGTCTTCCATGGTAGGTGATCTGACCTTTTTCTCTTGCTGCCTTTAGGATTTTTTCATTTATAGCTACTTTGCTTAGGTGAATTATTATGTGTCTGGAAGTTGGTCTTCTCATTTGTTGTCTTGCAGGGGTTCTCTGAATCTCTTGTGTTTGAATTTTCATATCACTGATGAAATGAGGGAAGCTTTCTTCAATAATCTCATGGAATGTTTGTTCCAGGGTGTACTCTGTCTCTCTGCCTCAGTAAGTCCAATTACTCTTAGGTTTGGTCTCTCGAAGTAATCGTTCATCTCTTGAAGGTTTTGTTCTGTCTTTTTAAGCTTCTGTTCTATGTTTTTGGTAGTTTGGGTTAGTTCTACATTTTGTTCCTCAAGTTCTGGGATTCTTTCTTCTGCTTGGCTAATTCTGCTTTCCATGCTTATCAGTTTGTTCTTTATTTCATTCACATTATTCTTTACTACTGTTATCTCTGTTATCAACTCCTTCCTAGTTTCCTCTTGTCTTGCCTCAATTCTTTTTAATCTCTCCATTAATGTCTTGATATCTGGGTTTGTAGTTTGAGACCAGTCATTCTGGGGGTTCTTTACTGTTTGCATTCTGAAGTCAGTTTTCTCAGTGTCTGACCTCCCAGGGGTCTGTGAGAGACCCATATTCTTCTTTTGGTTTTTCTTCATTTGTGCAGATTTTTCTCTCCCCCTTTCCCTCCCCTTCTTTAATTCTGTTTTTCAGGGAGTGTGGGGTTGCTTTTACTTCTTTTTGTTCACCTCCAGTTCTTCTTTATGAGCATCCTCTGGCTTTGTTCACTTTTGAGGCTGGACTGTAGGTTGGGGCTGTACTTTTTGCAGTTTTGAGGTTTAATTGAGGGGGAAGCTGTGATTCAGAATCTATCTGCAGATCCCAGTATCCACCAACAGGTGTACGGGCACTCTGGATCTCACTTCCCACTGCCTTACAATCTGTCCATGCAGTGGAGTTGAGATTTGCTCTCTGGAACGAAAGGAGAAAAGAAAAAGGAAAATAATGGAAGAAGCAGGGGGTCAAGAGGAAGTTGGAGAGGGAGAAGGGTAAGAGGGAATACAGACATATATACCAACTAATGAATGAAAAGAGACACAAGGCCAGAAAAGAGTAGAAAACAAACAAACAAACAAGATTGCCTAAAGCATACCAGTAATCACACAAAGGCAGTCCCATAAATTCATGCCTTTCGATGTGCTTTTCCCCCAAACCAACACGTATTCTAACTCAAAAAGCAACAAAAGTGAGCTAAACAAACAGTCAAAACAATAAAATAAAAAATCAAAATAAGAAACCAGACTAGCTCTGGAGTCTTTCCTGAGTGTCTAAAGTCTCTTCAGCTCTGATCTCTGACCTCTCCCCTTTGCAGCCAGATAGACTCACTCCAAGCTTGGGTTGGTTCCCTTGGCTTGCTGCTTGAGAGGTCTGCCACAGGACTAGGTTGCCTGTGTCTGACTCAGCATAGGGGAGGGCCTTTCATCTCCTGTTTGGGGAGGTGACCTTAGCAACCAAGGTGGAGGCTGCTCGTAGATGGGCGGGGCCCTGCGAATCTCTGCCTGGAAAATGGCTGCGGTGGGCGGCTCCTCTTTCGCGATCCTTTCTCTCCACTCGTCCAGTCTATGGATAGGGCAGGTGGCAGGCATTGGCAGTGCTTTGGGCCCCCCACAGGGCCCTTCAGCCGGGAATGGAGCTGGTATCGCCAAGGGACGGGTGCCTAGAGCTTCCCTGGGCAGTGGCGGCTTAAGAGGGGGCTGGGCGGGCCGGAACTCCGATGGCCAAGCACTGGCCGCCGTTTTGGGCACTTCAGTCTGGGTGGCAGCGCAGAGCCCAAGGCACAGGTGCTGGGGCCTGCATGGGCAGTGGCGGCCTCGGGCCTGGTGGGGCGCCCCAGGAGGGAACCAAGCCTGCAGTTCCGAGGGGCGGGCATGGAGGGCCTCCCTGGGCTGCAGGTCGGAGACTGGGCTGGGCGCCCAGCCAGGGAGGGAGCTGGCAGTGGCAGAGTGCCGGCCATCAGTGTAGCCAGCCAGGGAACCCAGCTCTCTGCAAGGCAGTATCTGAGGGCCACTGCAGGCGGCAGAGGGCGGCTGGGGCCGGCTGAGATGGTGCAGCCGGGGCGGGCGCTGGGAGCTCCACTCGGCCGGGCGGGCTGCCTGGGGTGGAGCAGCACGGCAGAGGGGCCGCGGTAGCTGGCGGGCGTGGGGCCGAGGGTCTCCAGGTCTTGGACTGGTGCAGCTGGCAGTGAGCAGTGGGGTGAGGGAAGGAAAGTTAGCCTTTTTTTTTGAGTCAGAGTCTCACTCTGTCGCCCAGACTGGAGTGCAGTGGCTGCTCCTGGCCACCGCAGCCTTGACCTGCTGGGCTTCTGCCTCAGCCTTCCAAGTAGCTGGAACTACAGGCGCACGCTACTATGCTGGCTAATTTTTGATTTATTGTAGAGATGAGGTCTCGCCAAGTTGCTCGGGTGGGTCTCGAACCCACGGGCTCAGGCAGTCCACTCACCTCGGCCTCCCAAAGTGCTGGGATTACAGGCTGAGCCTTTATGGGAACTCACTTGCGGGGAATCTCAGAGTCCCACCTGTGCCGTTGCCATCTTGTCAAACAGTTTTTAATAGTTTTTTATCGAGGGTTGGACCTCGTGTGAGAAATACGTTATTTTAAATCATAATTTTAAATATGTTTCAAGCAAATAAGCTATGTCTCCCATAAAGATGAGATAATATAAGAAATAATTCCTGAAAGAAGCATGAATACTTTGAACTCTATTAAAATTAAAAACAAACATTGTTACGACAAAAGAGAATGTAAAGAGGATGACAAGACAACCTATAAGCTGAAACAAAGATTTTCTTGTTATTGTCTCTTATGTTGACTGGGCTTCCCTAGAGACTTCTTAAATAACGTCTGAGAGGAATGGGGTTTTTAAGTTTATCCGGCTTTTATCACACAGTAGCCCAAGAGATGCGGTGATAAGGTATGGGTTACGAGACACTCTCAGCAGTCCGGTTCAGTGGTTAGAGGGCTTCATATGGGCTTGCATAACGTTCTGCTTAGAACTCTGGGCCACCTGAGGACTCAGTGTCTCCAAGGTTCTCCTTCGACTTTGATTGCAAGTGCCTGTGGTTATATCGTGGCTTCCTGGGGGGTTCTCAATCGCTGCTCTACTCATTCCTTCACCATGTTATGGGACTTCCTCATCTTCATTTGGGTGTGGATCAGCAGGCTGGCTGATATGCTCCCTGTTGAAACAGAAGGCCCAGAGACATCTGGTTAATAATGAACTCATGTTGTTTGAATGTTTGGTCTGATTTCCTACTCTGTTTCCAACAGAAGATCAGCATGCTTGTCCAGGTACTAACAAGTGGGCCCGGTTTTGTTCTGCTCCTCTGACCTACCCAACATCGGATAACTCACCTATGATCTACATTCATATAAGTATACTTTTGTTATCAAAATTACATGAAAAATTTAATGCCCAAATTGCAATACCCCACATTGAAAAGTATGTTCATGTCATCAATGGAGGATAAGGCCTTATATGGAAAGAAAAATCTAAATTGGTCGGTGAAAGTCTGAGAACACGGGGTTAGGGGTCATTAACATGCTCCATGTCACTGGTGTGAGCAGTCAGGGCAGAATCTAAATTTCTGTGCACACAAAGGGGAGGCCTCACAGAAGTCATCTGTTTCCCAGGGAGGGTAATGGCACTAACATCAAAGAGAATATCTGGCTTCCTATTAGAGAACTTACATATAAAGCTGTTATCCTATCTTCAAAATAAATAGTCACTTTACCAAAGAGGAAAAAAAATTGTGAACTATGGCTCTGAAAATGAACTAATAACAGAATCTGTAAGAAAATTAATTCAACAGGAAAAACGTAACACATTAACAAGTAGGCAACGGGCAGGAAAAGATACTTCTCAAAAGAAGAAATACTAATGTCCCAAAGGCATGTAAAAAGATGTTCAGTGTTAAATGGAAGTTAAATCCATAGTGATGTATCTTACTCCAATCAGAATGGCTACCATTTAGAAAAGTAAAAAACAAACAAACAAATCTGATGCGTGCAAAGTTATAGGGAAAATGGAGCTCTTATACACTGGGAGTGAAAAATGTACACAAGTTTAGCTCCTGTGTGAAGTCGTTGGGATATCCTAAATAGCTAAAAATAGAACCACCATTCAAGCCAGCAATCTCATTTCTGAGTATCTACCAAAAGGAATCGGGATCATTTCATGAAATTTTACTTGCATGCACATGTTTAACACAGCACTATAAATAATAGCAAAGTCATGAAATCATCCTAAGTGCCCATCAATGTTAAACGGAATAAAGAAAATGTGGTGCGTATACACCAATGAATACTAAACAATCATAAAAAGAATGTAATTGTATATTTTGACACAACATGGAGGCAGCTGGAGGACATTATCCTATGGGAATTAACTCTGAAATAGGAAACTAATGTTGTATGTTTTCACTCACAAGTGGGAGCAAAACAATGGCTACAGAGACTTAAAGGTGAAAATAATAGACCCTGGGAGCTCCAAAATAGGAAGGAGACAAGGAGCAAAAGGGTGAGAATATGCCTGTCGGGTGCTATGTTTGCCATCTGAGTGCTGCTTCCACTAGTAGCCCAAGTCCAGAATCATGCCACATACCCATGTAACAAAACTGTACACGTACCAATTGGACTTAAAATTTTTAAAAATGCATAAACAAAAAACAAATAAATAAAATAGTAGTATTATAAATTGTAGTGATCACAATAGTGCTCATTAATAAAAACTATATTTTCCCAAATTCTACTAATATCACCAACTCCCCAGGACACTTTTATCAACTGTGGGCACTGTCCTTTCTTGAGGTTTCAAACACCAGAGCTTGCTGTGTAGCAGTATACATGGGAATAGGGCCCTCCCTCTGCTTATGAAAACCAGTCAAGCCCTGACTGTGCAGCTCTGGGAGAGGATGCCTAGGCTTGGGATTCCCAAGCATTCCCGTTTGGGAATCAGGATGAAACACAGATGACTCATCAAGGATTTGGGGCTCTCCTGTGTTTTCTTTGTAGCTATTTTAAAGGGTGATTCATAGAGACTAAAGATATTGAATTTGTGAGTGAGAGAAACAATGGATATGTGGGCATGTCTGACTAGGTTACCTCTGTGTTTTCAGGTTTTCCGTGTGAGGTGCAGCTGGAGGACACCGGGAGAGGCTTTGTCCAGCTCAGGGGCCGGGGGGAGGGGGGTGTGGTGGTCCCTGAGACTGTCCTGTTCAGTCTCTGGATTTACCTTCAGTAGCTACAGAATAAACTGGCTCCATCAGGCCCCAGAGAGGGGAATGGAATGGGTGGCAGTCGTATGTTATGATGGAATTCAGAAATAATACACAGACTCTGTGAAGGGCAGAGTCACCATTTCCAGAGACAACAAGGACCTACTGTATCTGCAAATGCACAGTCTAGGAACTGAAGACACGGCCGTATATTACTGTGCAAGAGACAGAGTGAGGAAACATCAGTGCGGGCCCAGACACAAACTCCCTGCAGAGATGCAGGGCTGAAGTCAGATGCAGGAGGTGGGGAGGACCCACCAATCAGAATCCACCCAGCAGGCAGCTGTAAATGGAGGTTAAGGTTAAGAGCTTGTTTCCTGTCAGGGTCGGAACTTCCTCCCTATCTGTCAGTTACCAAGAAACCTCTCTAATTTTAAGAGTCTGTGGCTATTGATGTCATTTCTGAAAATAAAAATAACATGATGCTAAGAGGACATATTTTTGCCCTGCAAAAAAGCAGATTGACATGTGTATTGATGCAAAGTCCTTATCCACAATCACCAGGATCAGAGTCCTGAGGAAACCTAGAGCTATCGGGGAGTCTTTTCCAATCAGGCTCGTGGCAGGGACCGCAGAGGAATTCCTTGATTAGTGCAGCCATTAGAGAATCTGATGAGAGGCAAGGGAGCATAGACAGGGCAAGGGTCATACTAACCCTAACAGGCTTCCAACTTACCTTTCGCCTTACACAAAATATGCAAATCAGACTCACTGGAGATCTTCAGCCCTCATTTTTGTAACTCATTTTTTTTTTTTACTTGTCGTTACGTTTCCTTTTGCTTTTCCTGACTCCTGAGAAGGAAAGTTGTGGTCTCTGTGGTCAAATTCCAGGGCTCAAGTCATTTGCCTGGAGCTCAGGTGTGTCTCAGACTGTGGCTCCTGCAGTCAAGTGGGTGAGGCTGAATGATACCTTCTTTACTCACTACTCCCGGGACATTCAGTGGTCTTGTGCGGGACATTCAGTGGTCTTGTGCGTAGACTCAGCTGGGAGACACAAGTGACAATTACTAGTGAATGAATATGTTACTGTGGATAGGTTAAGATGGTGAGCTTAAATTCAAAAGGAAAATGAAAGCTCAACAGAGCAGCAATGGACGCCTTAAATCCCAAGGAGGATAACGTGGCAAGCAGATTCCATAACGGAGTTCAGAGGAGAGAAGTAAATGAAACCCTAGCACTTGAACAGGGCAAAAAGTTTCCCCCGAAACTTACCTTTCAACAAGAGACTGCTCAACCCAAGCTACTGCAGAGCCCCTTCTCTCCCAAGCTCTAGATCTGACCCAAGGAGAGACCAACCCAAGGGAAAGACACCAGGTAAAGCAGTGGGCATTCTCTCAGACTTGAGTCCCTGAAGAGGACACCATATCCAATCTGGAAATAAAATAAAATAATTAAAAATAAAATAAGCAAAAATAAATCCCTCGAAATATCAGATAAATAAGTCAAATATTGTTTTTAAAGGAACTCATTGTGATCAAAGATAAAGCTGAACACCAGCACAAAGTAATCAGTAAGACAATTCTACATGTGAATGGAGAGGTTGACGCAATTAAAAAATAGAAATAAACTGTTTGAAAGAAATGTAAAATACAGGTGAAAGCTATAATAAGAGACTAGACAAAGTTGATGAATTAATCTCAGAGAAGGGACACAAGACTTTCAAACTAACACAACCAGAGAAAATTAAGAAAAATAATTTTTATTTCATAAACAATGCCTTCAAGAACTATGGAAAAATGTAAAGCATCTGAATCTACAAACCAAACACATTCCATCAGGAAAAGAAGTTAACCTATTCAAGAAAATCATTAAAAAAAATTTCTGGTCTTGAGTGAGAGCTAGACATCCAGATGTAAGAAGCTCACAGAACTTCTACAAGGTACATCACAAAAAGAACCTTACCAAGACATACAGTCGTCAGACTACCTATCTTCAATGTGAAATATAATATTCTTTTTTTCTTTTTTTTGAGTTGAACTCTCACTCTGTCACCCAGACTGGAGTGCAGTGGCCACTCCCGGCCACTGCAGCCTCGACTTGCTGGGCTCCAGAGATCCTTCTGCCTCAGCCTTCCAAGTAGCCAGAACTACAGGTGTGCGCTACCGTGCCCGGCTAATTTTTTTGGTTTATTGTAGAGATGAGGTCTCTACAAAGTTGCCTGGGTGGATCTCGAACCCGTGGGCTCAGGCAATTCACTCACCTCAGCCTCCCAAAGCACAGGATTACAGGCTGAGCCACTGAGCCTGGCTGGAAAGATATATTCTTAAGCCAGCAAGAGATAGTCACCAATCACCTTCAAATGAAATAAAATTAGACTAACAGCAGACTTCACAGTTTACACTTTAAGAACCAGAAATGTTTGACGGTCTTTTAAAATGAAGGACAAATATAGCTCTTTCCAGACAATTTTTCAGCACTAAACCTGTTCTACAAGAATTTTTAGCACTAAACCTGTTCCAAAAGAGATGCTCTAAGGTGTCCTAATCAAGGAAATGACGATACTAACCATCATAAAAGTCACATAAGTACAAAACCCACATACACTATAAAGCAACTGCACATTCGAAACCCCAAGACAGCTAGCTAAAAACAATATGGCATTATGGCAGGAATAAAACTGCATTTTTCAATAATTACCTTGAATGTAAATGGACTAAGTGCTCTGCTTACCAGATAAAAAGTGAAAAAATGGATTACATACACACACACGCGCGCACACACACACACACACACACACACCTTCTACTGCTCACAACAGGCCCACTTGAAGGTCAAAGACTGTTACAAATCAAAATTATTTGATAGGAAAGTATATACTATGCAAATGGAAAACAAAGAGCAGGAGTGACCATCCTCGTATCAGGTAACACAGACTTTAAACCAACAACAGTAAAAGAAAGGCATTATATAATGATGGAAGGTGTAATTAAACAAGAAGATTTAACTATCTTAAATATATTTATACCCAACTGTGGAACACTCAAATTCACGCCATCAATACTTCTTGAACTTAGAAAGGATATTGTTAGCAAAATAATATATTGGGAAACTGAAAACAAAGGTTATGACACAAGAAAAGACTATAGGCCAGTATCCCTGATGAATGTAGATGGAAAAATCCTCAACAAAATACTACTAAACCAAATTCGTCTGCAAGTAAAATAAAATTTTATTATGATCAAGGGAATTTTATTCAGGGATGCAAGAATGGTTCAATACTCACAAACTAATAAATATGATCCATCACATAATCAGAAGCAAAAACAAAAACCATACAATCATCTCAATAGATGCAGACAATGTATATGATAAAAACCCAACACTTTTCATGATAAACTCCTTAGGGAACTGGGGATTGAAGGAACATACCTCAAAATAAGAAAAACCATACATGATAAACCCACAGACAACCTCATATTTAATGGGGAAAATTGAAATAATTTTCCCACTGAACTGTAACAACATAAGGATATCCACTCTCACCACTTTGATTTACCTGGTATTGGACATCATAGCAAAAGCAATCAGGAAAGGGATGGGGAGAAAAAGGTATTCAAATGGACAAAAGGAAGTCAGAATATTTCTGTTCACTGATTACATGAACATATAGAGGGAAAAGTCTAAAGAATACTCCACGTGACCTGATAAACCAATTTAAAAAGTTTTAGGATACAAAATTAATGTATAAAAATCAGTATCATTTCTATAAAACAATAATGTTTAGTTCAATAAGTGAATCAAGAACTCAATCTGATTTATAATAGCCAGCAGAATATCCTATAAATATATTTAGCCAAGGATGTAACAGATCTCTACAAGGATAACTACAAAACATTGATGAAAGGAATTGTAGACACCACAAACAACTGGAGCATGTTCCATGCTCAGGGACTGGTATACTCAATATCCTTGAAATGACCATACAACCCAAAGCAATCTACAGATTCAGTGCAATCTCTAACCAAATACTGGCATCCTTTTTCACAGGACTAGAAAAAACCAATCCCAAAGGTTATGCAATCTGCAATAAAAAGAATAAATTTGATAGTATCCCATTTCTTGACTTCAAATTATACATGGTGTCTATAGTAACTAAAAGAACATGGCATTGGTACAAAATACACAGACTGATCCATGGTACAGAATAGAGAACCGAGAAATAAATCTACATATATATGAAAACTGATCTTCAAAAAAATCACAATAATTAAAAATGGATAACAGACACCCTACCCAATAAATGGTGTTGGAAAAATTGTCTGCCATATGCTAATAAACAAAACGATACCACTACCTTACATCATATAAAATATTAACTCAGGATGGACCAAAAACTTTAATGTAGAATGAGATATTTCAAAAATCTTAGAAGAAAGCCTAGTAAATGATGTCTTATAGACAGTGGTCTGGGCAAAATCCCCACACACACATGTAACAAAAATAGACAAATGAGACTTAATTAAACAAAAAGATTCTGCACAGTAGTATAATCAGCTTGCTGAACATAAATTTTTTTTAATCGATATTTTTTATTTTGATATTGTGGGGTACAGTTAAGGGTTAGGTATACAAATATGCTTCATTCAGGCCCCCTTGTTGATAACAGGTGTCTTCCTGTCTCCAGACAGATGTTTACTACCATCAGTCCCATCCCCCCCCATAGTCTCCCAACACTGTCAGTCATTTTCTTAGAGTAGTGCATTGGATGATCAACGTCCACTATATGAGTGAGAATATGTGGTTCTCAGATCTTTGTTTCTGTGAGAGGTCACTCGGTATTATAGACTCTAGCTCCATCCAGGTTGCTGCAAAATTCATGATTTTGTTCTTTTTTATGGCTGCATAGTATTCCATCGTGTATATGTACCACATTTTTCTAATCCAGTCCTCTTTTGATGGGCAGCATGGTTGTTTCCAGGTTCTTGCTATTGTGAACAACGCTGCGATAAACATACGTGTGCAGGTATCTTTTTTATAGAGTGATTTGAGTTCTTCAGGGTATATTCCCAGTAGGGGGATTGCGGGGTCATATGGAAGGTCGATTTTTAGAGCTTTTAGGAATCGCCACACTGCTTTCCACAGAGGATGCACTAGTTTACACTCCCACCAACAGTGTAGAAGTGTTCCCTTTTTGCCACACCCTCTCCAGCAGCTGTTATTTTTTTGAGTTGTTGATAATTGCCATTCTGACTGGAGTTAGGTGGTATCTCAGTGTGGTTTTGATTTGCATCTCCCTGATGATTAATGAGGCCTGATGATTAATGAGGTTGAGCATTTCTTCATGTGTCTGCTGGCTGCTCGGATGTCTTCCTTTGTGAAGAGTCTGTTCATATTTTTTGCCTGAACATAAAATTTAAAGAATAAAATGAAACACTGAAATTATGCCTTAACAAATGATTAACATCCAGAATCTCAAAGGAAGTCAAATAACTCAACATGCAAAAAACAGACATTCTCATCTAATGTGGAAAAATAACATGAATAGACACTTCTCAAAAGATCTCATACCAGTCAGAATGGTCATTATTAAAAAATAAAATAATGACAGGTGTTGGCATAAATGCAAAGGAAAGGAACACTCATACACTGTTGGTAGAATTGCAAACTGGTTCAAACTCTGTGGAAATACTATGGGGATTCTCAATGAACCAAAAATAGAAATGTCATTTGAAACGCAATCAGAATACTAGGGGTCTCCCCAAAGAAAATAAATGCTAATATATAAAAAATAGATACCTATACCTTATGTTCTTTGCACTGCTATTCACCATGGAAGAATCATGGCACCCACCTGTAGTTCCTGCTACTTGGAAGGCTGAGGCGGAAGGATTGCCTGAGCCCAGCAGGCTGAGGCTGCGATGGCCGTGAGCATGCCATTGCATGCCAGCCTGGGCAACAGAGGGGGACTCTAACTAAAAAAAAAAAAAAAAGAATCATGGAACCAACCAAAGTGCTCATCAATGAAGAAAATATGATTTGGATTAGATTAGATTAGATATATGAAGGAATAATAGGCTGCCATTAAAAAAAAGTATGTCATTGTAGCAACATGATCAAAGCCAGAAGAAAACATACTGTGTGAACTAACTCAAAAACAGAAAACCACAAATATAAAAATATTAAATTATAGACACTGATTAAAAACAGGAAGACAAGGAGGAGAGTTATAGTACAGAAGATATGTTGATTACAATGTACACTATACAGAAAAGGGTCACTTGAAGCCCAATACTCACCAGTATATAATATGTCCATGGAACAAATATGCAATTGTATCCCTTAATCTAAAATAAAATAGTTTTTTTGTTGTTGTTGTTGTTGGTTTGTTTTTTTGGTTTTTTTTGAGTTGTAGTCTCACTCTGTCGCCCAGACTGGAGTGCAGTGGCTGCTCCCGGCCACCGCAGCCTCAACCTGCTGGGCTCCGGCGATCCTTCCGCCTCAGCCTTCCGAGTAGCTGGAACTACAGGCGCGCGCTACCACGCCGGCTGATTTTTTGATTTATTGTAGAGATGAGGTCTCGCTGCCCAGGCGGGTCTCGAACCCATGGGCTCAGGCAATTCACTCACCTCAGCCTCCCAAAGGCGCGGGATTACAGGCTGAGCCACTGAGCCCGGCTAAAATAATGTTTTTAAAATAGTTAAAATAGAAAAAAAAATATTTTTCACACACACATATATAAAACCACAATAAAAATATGAAATCAAATGAGAAAAAATATGTATCTCTAGTTTTTTCTGTTTAATTGTATCTTCTTCAATATATCTCACTTATCTGACATATACTGTAAGCAGTTAGGAAGAGCCAATAGTCCCTCAACACTTGGCTTAGAAATCTCTTCAGTTAAATATTAATTTTATCTCTCATGTTCTACCTTCCACAATACAATAAAAATCAAATGCAATACAGTCACGTTATTTGCTACTTTTTAACAAGAAAATTCTTACTTAGAATCACCAGCATCCTAGCCATCATTCCCATCTAAAGCCACAACGGAAATACCTTTAATATTCGTATGCCTACATACATTCTCATCGCGATGGGATCTTACTTCCTTTTCTCCTCCTTTCTTTCTGATCCCTCACCAGGCTCACCTTTCACTCCTATATTTATGCAGTTTCTTTAGGGAATTCTTGGCTTTTTGCCCATCAGCTAAAAAATATCTGAGCCTTCACCCATCACCCAGTTCCAAAGCAACTTACACATTGTAGACATTTATTACAGAAGCACTTCATTTCTGTCTCATCATCTGCCTCAGGCAGAACATGATGCTGTAATAAAATGCCGTATACTGGGTGGGTTGAATATCAGAAATTAATTTTCTTAAAATTCTAAGAGCTTGGAATCACAAGATCAAGATGGCACATGATTCAGTTTGTTGTAAGGGCTCACATCCTGGCTTGAAGATAGCAGCCTGCTAGCACGTGGTGAAAACAGTGACAGAACTGACAGATTAGAACCCCCTCCCCACACTTGTTATCTCACTTAACCTTAATAACCTCCTAAATTCCTTTATCCAAATACAGTCATAGCGGAGGCCAGACTTTAACATAAAGTTTTGCAGGGACAAAATTCTTCCTATAGCAAACCTCCTTTTTTAACTATCTGTGAAGCACATTGGATGGGCAGCATGAAATAAGTTTCATTCCGGATCCTGCAGGTTTCTGAGCACAGAACTCACAGGCAGACTACTGCCTCTCACATCTGTTCCTGTCCTCAAGTTCCAGCACATCTTGAGAAGCCAAAGAAAACTTCCATCTCCTCCTCCTGGCTTTTCACCTCACCTTGGATCAGCTTTCTCATTGGATTCACTCATAAACGGACTTGAACAATTATAATGCTATAAGAAAGCGATTGGCCGTAGTGGGAAACTGTCAGGGGAGGGGATGGGATTGGCAGTTGAGGGAAACTGCCAGGGGAGGGAGGGGCACACCTCATCAAGGGGACCTGCATGATCGAAGTTTATATACCTACCCTGAAATGTACCCCACATCTTTATAATAACAAATTTTAAAAAAGAAACAAAAGTTCTTGTTTATGGTGTGAACATTCCTCTAGGTCATGAAATAATGTGAGTTATAACCAGCATCTTCTCACCTGTTGAATTTTCTGATTTCCAGATTCCTGGGAGGAGGCTTGTGATCACCAATATTTTCTCTTCAGTGTTCTGCTGTGTTTCTCTTTGGGTTGTCACATGTTCTTCTATGTCTGTCCAGATATACCACTTACACATAGTTGTATTAGATTTCTGATTATGGTAACAGGTCAAGGATGACTTCTGAGGGTACTACTGGTTTCTATTACAATATATAAAAGTTACAAAATCATCATCCCATCCTGACAAAATGACAAACTGAATGGTAAGGAGGTTTCTTGAGCCTATCAGGGAACTGATATTGCAAGGACATCTCTGACAAGAGACGCTAGAGACAGGAACATCCAAGATCACACATGAGAGACCTATTTAAATGAAACAGAAGCTGCAGGGGCACTACTTGGAGAGAACACTTCCGTTTTAATTACTATGTATGTTTAAAGGACAGGTGTGTAATGTGTGAGGTGAGAGCTCCTGGGGCTGCACACACAAAAGTCATGTGTTCTTTCTCTCCAGAAATCTCCAGGTTCTCAAGGTAACTACAAATAAAGTCACTCAGGATCTGAAGAAGGAAGAATAAATCAGAAATAGATATAGAGCCTTTCTCCAGACACCCTAAAAGGTAGGATTAACCAGAAAAAAATAAAACCTTTCTCCAGATACTCCTAAAGGGAGGATTGATTAGAAGTACACATGGAGACTTTTTAAAGACAGCCCCAAGAGGGAGGATTGATCAGAAATACACACAAAGCCTTCCTCCAGACAGCCCTGTATAGGAACACATTTAAAGAATGTTAACGGAGGTGGGAGAAGAATTATGCCTCATTCCAGATCCCCTTAGCCTCCTGTATCACCTGAGAGAAAAAAGAGTGCATAATGGTGAGAGGTGAAAGGAAATGGAGTTGAGACTTTGTCACTAAGGAAGGGAGTAGAGGCTGGGGGGGCAATGTGCTCTAACTCAGGCGACTCTCGGTGCAGGTCATGCCCAGAGACACAGGACCACTAAACTGCTGAGAATTAATAACAGTATCTAGCACTGCCCTTCCCAATCTACTACCACCATGACAGCTTACTAGGAGTGGATTAAGCTAGTGTGTGACAATACCCAGGGTCTGTCTCAGGACAGGCATGTGGGGAAGACCCAAAACAACATGAGTGACTAAACTGAGGTCAGCAGAGGAGCTGAAGCCTCTAGCCCCTGCAGCCTCCAGACACCCTCAGCACCTCTCTCACTGCCCTCAAACGCTTTGCTTCTCTCTTCTTAATGGCATGTGCCAAAGTTTCTCTCCTAGTCATGGAATGTTGGTATTTCCATGTGGATGCCTGAGGATTCAACCAGGGACACAGAACTGCATAGAGACTAGGAGAATCCTGCAGGGATCTGGCTTCTGTGATTGAAAGTGTGTCTAAAACGGGCCTCTGTCCTTGTGTTACTGGCCCAGGGGTTCACTGGGGAGGAAACCAAGAAAGGAACATGATCAGGAGGCTGGGGACACAGATGGACAAACTCCTCTGCCTTCCTGGTAGGAAGGGGTCTTTAGAAGCCTCGGGTCCCTCTAGGAAACGAACCACACTCACTTGCACACTGCCGCCCCCCAGCGAAGTGAACAGCAGAGCGAAGCCACCTGAGAAGCAAAGGGCTGTCTCCTTCTCCCAGTCCTTGGGGGTCTTCCCTTCCTGCAGGTGTGTGAGCTCCAGGGACCCCAGAGTTTATTCAGTGAGGATTTGTCCGCAGCCTGAGCCAGAGGCTCTGACCCTGGTTGTGGCTGCACTATTCCTGGCAGCAGTGACAAGGGACAGTCCACAGTCTCACTTTCCAGGATTCCCCCATTGTCAGAGGCAAGTGCCAGGGACCAGCCTGGATTTAGGGTATGACATATTTCCAACCTCTGGGGGAGATGCTAGAAAGCCATACTGTAATCCCCGCTGTGAGATGCAGAATCCTGGACCTTCATCCAATCACAAGAGGTGAGGGCACATGAGCCTCTCCCCACATGCAGCTTCTGTCTGAGTTCGGGAATTACTTCCATCAGGCCAGGTAGAGGGTATATCTTCTCAATGGGAGCTTCTTAAGCGAGTTCTCCTGTTCCTGAGGCTTGAGAACTAAAAGGACAGGTCAGTCTTCTTCTGTGAGACTAGAGGGACCCTCCCTTCAGAGTGGAGGCTTGGCTACACGGGGCGCTCAGGACCCACCAAGACAGGCTCAAGCCCCAGAAAAGGTGAACAGGAAGCTGGGGAGAGGTTTCCTCTAAGGGTGTGATTTTCTTGTTTCAAAAAATGTCTATAAGAAGAAGCTGGCAAGCTATTGGGAGCATTTATCAAATTCAGAGTTGAAATGTGTGTTACACGTAGAAGGGAAATTAATAACTCTACCAGGTATCTTAAAATTAAGAAACTGTAGGGCAGGAAGTATTTCTATACATATATGCTCCCGCACATACGCAAACGTGTGCACATACATATTAATGAGTGAAAATCAGGGGAGGCACCCAGATCACAGGAATATGGCGTTCAGTTAACCATGCCTAGAAACCGTCAGGTTGCTTCTGAGCCATTCTGCTGAGAGACCAAAGTGAGGAATGTGTCCTCGGGGGCTTGTTCTTCCGTGGGAGGGTCTCAGTCCACACAGAGTTCAGGATGTGCGAAGGACACCATCCTCAGACAGGATCAGGACTTGAACTTCAGCACCCCACTGCTGCATAATCCACACATCATCTGCCTTCTCTTTCACATGCTGGATCAGGTCTTTGGCTGTATACTATTCTGCCTCATGAATATGCAAATAGCTTAAGGGCTGCAGAGGTAAATAAGGATACGTCTGTTCCCTGAGAGTATCACTCAGCTACGGCATCCTTCCTCTAGAGAAGCTCCTGAAGAGCACATCTCCTCCCCATGAGCTGGTGGATACTCTTGGTGGCAACAGCTACACGGTAGAGTGCCAGGGATGAGGAGGGAACTGGGAACACTCAAGGGGAATTTCATCCGCTCCGGCCTCCTCGCCATAGGTACCTCTCCCCAGATCCAGCTGGTGCAGTCTGAGTCTGAGGGACGTCAGTGAAAGTCTCCTGCAAGGCTTCTGGACACACCTTCACCAGCTATGCTCTGAACTGGGTGAAGCAGGCCCCTGGACAAGGGCTTGAGTGGGGGGGGTTGATCCACCTGGTACTGGTGACACAAACTACGCACAGAAGTTCCAAGGCAGAGTGACAAGGGACACACCCATGAACACAGCCTACATGGAGCTGAGCAGTCTGAGACCTGAGGACACAGACCATGTAAGCCCACGTATGACTGTGTACGAGACACAGTGTGCAAAACCGTATCCTGAGGGTGTCAGAAACCCTGAAGGAGAAGGCAACTGTGCTGGGCTGAGGCATTGGCAGGAACAACATAGATACTCCATTTTGTGACTTAAAATCACGACAGTAGAATCAAGAAATAAGGGAAACTGCTTTGGTGGTGATAAAATACTTTCACTGAAGCACGGTCAATCCAGAACCTTGGAGCCCTCCCATTTTCTTAAGGGAGTCAACTCCACACAAAGGTCCTATGATGGAATTTTAGGTTTCTACTCAACTGGATTGGGAAATATCTACATAGCTGCTAAGGTATTACTGCTGTCTGTGTCTGTGCTGGGGTTTTCAAAGGAGATCGTCCTGTTAGTTAGTGGACTGAGTAATGAGGAGCTACCCTCAGTGTGTGTGTGTGGCGGGGGCACAATCCAGTCAGCTCAGGGCCAGATTGAAGACAAAAGGAGAGAAAAGTCAAATTCTCTCTCTCTCTCTCTCATGGAGCTGGGACACCAAATCTTGTTCTTGGACATCAGAACTCCAGTTTCTGTGACCTTTGAACTCCAGGACTTGCAGCAGTCTTGCCCCAAGGTTTTAGGACTTTGGCTTCAGAATTAGTGTCACACCATGATCTCCCCTGGGTCTCGGGCTTTTTACAGGGTTTGAGCCATTCTACCAAATTCACTGATCCTCCACCTTTCAGAATGTCTGTCCTGAAACTTCTCAGCTCCATCATCACAGTTGCTAATTCTGCTAATGAATTCCTTCGTCCATTTATCTATCACCTATCAACCATCTAGCTGTCTCTCACTGATCTATTATCTATTATCCATCTATCTAATATATCAGCTGTTTATCTATCAACTACCATCTATCTACCTATTATTTCATACGTAACTATAATCTATCTGTCATCTGTCTGTCTATCATCTGTCTTTTGCCTAAGGGTACTGTCTTTCTGAAGAATGCTGATACAGTCTTCTTCCTGAATTATCTTTTAATCAATCTAACACAGATCCATTATTTAAATCCTTCTTGTACTCTCTTACAAAGGCAATTTACATTACACCATAGTGATTGGTCTCCATTGAGAAAATGAAATAATAAACCAATATGTTCACCTATAAAACTGTTTTATTGACATGTAGGGCATTTACAAGTAAAAACTATGAAATATTTGTTTAGAAATTTAAAAAAGCAAAACGAATGAAAAGCAACACTATGGTAATTGATCAGAAATCTCAATATGAGTATATCTGTTGTCCACTAGTTGTCTATCAATTCTACACAAGTCTAAACGAATCACAACAGAATTCTTTGAAGTAATAGGTGAATAAGTTCTTTCTAAAAATACTTATGAAATTTAAAATAATCTAGAAAAACCAAGATTATTTAGAAAGATAAATACATTTGGAGATACTGCCTTGTCAATATTTATTTAAACTAATGCTACAAAATATAATGTAACAACATAAAATTCAATTATTTTTCTGTACAATACAGTATAAGTAAACTGAATATAAAGTAGTTTAATATAAATTCCATCAGAAATGTAATTAAATAATAATAATATTCTTAGAGACCAATTTTACAAAACAAGACAGAGTACTGAAATGTCTAAAACATTGCTAAAGGAAATTTAAAACAAATAAATTGAAATGCCTTTATGTTCAGGTGTTCAAGGATCAGCAGATTTAATATTATTAAGATAGTAAGATGGTATTATTCCCCAAAATGATGTACAGTTTACTTCAAATTATTTTTTAAATTCCTGCTTCTTTTATGCAGAAATGGAAACACGAATCCTAAAATGCATGTGGAAATAATAATATCCTACTATTTATGAGGATGTTGAAACAACAGCATTGGAGGGAGTTCTGTGTTGACTTTGAAAATTGGGCTCCAGTTCCTTCTATCCTGTTGTGCTTCTGCCAGTAGGTCTACTGCTATTCTCATGGGTCTTCCCCAGTAGGTAGTCTGACATTTCTGTCTCATTGCTCTAAGATTTTTTCTGTAGTGCCTATTTTGTGCAGGCTAACTACTATGTGTCGAGGAGTTGGTCTTCTCATTTGGTGTCTTGAAAGGGTTCTCTGTATCTCTTGTGTTTGGATGGTCACATGTCTGGGTAGGTGGGTAATGTTTTCTTATATAATCTCCTAGAATACTTGTTCAAAGATGTTCTCCATTTTCTTTTCTTCTGGGATACCAATCAGGTATAAGTTCAGCTCTTTATATAATCGCACATCTCTTGGAGGCTTCGCTTTTTCTCTCTGAGTTTTCTTTCTGTTTTTAATTGATTGAGTTAATTTCATGTTTTGGTTTTCAAACTTTGAGAGTCTTTCTTCTGCTTGATTAATTCTGCTTTCCATGCTTCTCATCTTGGTACTTGTTTCCTGGATGAAGTCTTTATGGACAAAATCTCTGTTACAAGTTATTTCAGTGTTGAATTTTGTCTTTCTTGAGTCTTATTCACTTTTCCATCTATTCCCTAATTCCTACTGCATTCTGGGCTAGTCGTTGGCAATTGTCATTGTTTGGACTCTGAGGTATGATTTTTTTCAAGTGTTGTCTCTTTGGTACCCTGGAAATTACTTGTGCTATTCCACTGATTTTTCCTATTTGTGAGAGATCTCTTTCTTTTCTCTTTCATTTCATTATTCAGTGGCAGTCAGAGGGGCTTCCAGGCTGATGTTTGCTCAGCCCTCTTCTCATTCCTGATCAGGGCTCTGAATTTATTCCATTTTAAAACAGGGCTGTGCATGGGAAGCTTTGCTGTCTCTTCTAGTTTTGAGAGTTGAGTAAGGTGGAGGATGGGGAGTTAGGATTCAGAAACTACATGCAAATCACAGTGTTCACTGACTGGGGTATAGGCTTCCTGAGACCCTCTCCCCACCACCACTCTATATGATGATGCAATGGGTATGTGTGTGTACCCCCGAGTCCAAGATAAAGAAACAGCAATGAGGAGAACAGACATAAGTAGAATGAAATAGAATAGTCAGGCCAGGTACAGTGGCTTATGCCTATAATCCCATTACTTTTGGAGGCTGAGGGGAGAGGACTGCCTGAGCCCACAGGTTTGAGACTAGCTGGGCAACTTAGTAAGATCTCATCTCTACAATAAATCAAGAAAAAATAGCTGGGCATGTTGGCGCAGCCTGTAGTTTCAGTAACATAGAAAGCTGAGGTAGAAGAATCACCTGAGCCCAGCAGGTCGAGGCTGCAGTAGCCATGAGCTTGCCAGTGCGCTGCAGTCTGGGCAACAGAGTGAAACTCAAACTCAAGAAAGAAAATAAAATAAAAGAAATAGAGCAGACAAAACTAATTTTTAAAAAAAACAGAAATTTAAAAAACACAGAAAAACTAGCAAAAATCAATACAACACACACACAAACACACACACACACAAGAAAACAAAACAAGAAAACAGGAAAACTGAACACACACACACACATACTCAACAAAAAAATGAAAGAGAAGAAAAAAGAAAAAAAAGAGGGGAGATACAATCAAACTTTCACACAAACATTCACACATTAAATGAAAACAAGAGAAGAACAAAATAGAAAAACTGAAAGATGGACACCAATCATTCATGTACACACATAAACAGAAAACAAAATAAATGAAAGAAGAAAGAAGAGACAAGAAGAAAGAAAAAAAAGGATTAAAAGAGAAATGCAAATTAAACCCTCATGTACACATTCATGCACAGAGAAAAATGAAAAAAAAAAATTAAATTCTGGGCACCATGAGCCCTCTTGTGGCAAATTCTGCAATTGTTCCTCTCAGCTGTTCACAGGTAAACCTGCCTGCTGTCTCCTGCAGCGCTGCAGCCTCATTCACAATCTCCCCAGCACAGCTCTGGAGGAGAGGAGGGGGTGGTGGGGGTGGGTCAGGCATCAGTTCTCCTCTACTACTCTTGTATGATCAGGGGGATTCCTTTTATTGGGGAGGCATGGGATTGTCTACTCCCCAGGAGCTGATGTGGACCACCCAAGTCAGGCTTATCCTGGAGAAGAGTCCTCCTATCTTGGCTAACATCCAGGTTCCACCTGGGTTTGTCCCTCTCAGTTGTTCCCAGTCAAGTGGGTCTAACATTTAGTGGATTACTGGGAAGAAAGCTGTTGGATCAGCCCAGGACCCACCACTGATCTCTTGGGAAGGGGTCTTCCTCATTATTTTATGGTCACACCCTTTGTCCCAGAGGATGGGGAACCTGAAACTGCACTTTTCAGTCCCTCCTAAGTTTGTGTTTTCAGGATATTCCCTCTGGGTCAGAATTGACACCAGAGTAGTTAACCCACAGCCACAGAAATTGGTCTGTTGCTTCTTGGTTGGAGTGCCAGAGCACTTCTCTGCCCACTTTTCAAGATGATGGCAGAGTGTCTGTTTTGACTTCTGCAGTGGAACTCTGCCTCTGGCTCCCTCACAGACCTCCCTCCATGGCCCTTGTTGTCATTGTCTGGGCAGGCATTCTGGTGGCCAGGAAGAACCTGGAACCAGCAGTCACTCCCAGCAGCTTCTCCCTGGGAAGGGCTTTGTTGATTTTTAAAAATGACACTTAGCTTCTTGGACCCAAGGAACGCTAGGGTCCAAGCACAGCAATTGTGGATCCAGCTGCTTTGCCAGGAGAGCCCTGACCACTTGCTCCTGAGTCCCCACTCAGTCAGCAACTCATGAGCCCACTTACAGACAAGTACACAAAATTGTCCATACACTCAACTCACACAGGGACTCGCATAGTCCAGTTGGCTATGCCACCATCATTCTCTGCTCTTGTGGGGAAGTTTTGACGATAGCTGAATATCTTTTGTAGATGTTCTTTATTAAGTCAAACAAGTCTCCCTCTATTTTAGTTTACTGAGAATTTTTAATGCAACTGCTGGTTTTTCCCAATAATTTTTCTGCTTCAATTGATATAATTGTGTGATATTTCTTTTTCAATATGTTGTTGTGATTCATTATAATAACTGATTTTTTAATGCTAAACTAGCCTTTCACTACTGGGATATGTCCAGCTTGGTCATCGTGTGTAAGTGTTTTTATACATTAGTTAATTTGATTTGTTCATATTTTGTTATAGATTTCTGCAGCCATGTAAATAAGAGGTATTTGTGTCTGTAATTTTATGTGTTGTGATGACTTTGCCTGGATTTGATAGCATGGTACTGTTGTCCACACAGACATATTTTGGGAATATTCCCTTTTATTTTATTTTTGAAGACTATTGCAGACATTTAGCAAAAAATTCCTTAAATATTTGCTAGATTTCATCAATAAATCCATCAGGACCTGGTGTTTCCTGATGTGGAATGATATTTATTGACTCAGATTATAATAGATATGAGTCTACTCAGATTGTCAGCATTTTCTGTATTCGTTTTGACAGACTGTGTCTTTCAAGAAATGTAAGGGACTTCTGGCAAGATAATGATGGGACAGGTAGGACTGTGAGAGTGTTCGCAAAAGCGAGTGTCTATAAAGACTCTTGCTTTCACCCAGGTGGCTACTGCTGCTACTGCCAGCCTGCTCCTCAGTCCCATGCACCACTCAGCAGCTGCCACCATGCTCACCACCTCAGCCACCCTGCCCAGGGTGGTCCTAGGCTCCAGGCCCTACAGAGCTCTGGGATCCTTCGGCAGCTGCACCACCCTGTCCTGCCCCAAGTCACACCACCTGCCTGCAGCACCTGGCTGTCTCACACTCCACCTCCTCCAGCTCAGCCCCAGGCCACTGTGAGACCAGAAGTCAGCTGGAGCCTTGAGCCAGGCAGAGACCTGTATTGTCCTGCCCAGCTCTGCCCAACTACACCCAGCCTCCAACTTCAGACCTAAGATCATCACATCAAACTGGGAGAGACAGAATCCCCTCCCCCATGCTAGACTGGACTAAGACAGATCAGATATGAGTGGCAGACTTGACAGGCAGCAAGCCGGCTGAGTCCAGATCTGATGCACCCTCCTTCTGCTGATGGCCTGAGGCATCCAACTCTAGGTGTGAGCAGCCCTACCAGCCTGCGATGGGAGCTACAGATCAGAGCTGAAAGAGTGTTGGACTTGCAGGAATGATCACAGAGCGAACCTGGTTTCTTGTTTTTATTTTATTTTAATTCTCTGTTTGTTTTACTTGTTTTCCCCCTCTTTTCTCTCTCTTCTTACTGTTATTGATAATGTTTCTGTCTTTACTCTGTTTCTTTTATTTCACAGATTGTTTTTCTTCCTTTAGACTTCCTATTTGTGTAGGGGAATAGTACATCATTAGGAAGGTTGGTTGGCTTGTGTCTTTGCAAGATTGTCCGTATGTTTTAGTTTTTGTTTCTCTTTTCTGTCTTTGTGTTTCATTTCATTTGTTAGTTGGTACATTTGTCTGTTTTCCCTCTTACCCTTCTCTCACTCCACCTTCCTCTTCCCCTTCTCTTTTCCATTCTTTTCCTTTTTTTACATCATTTTGCTTTAAGGAAGCAAACATATACCCCAAGTGCATGGATAGATTGCAAGGCAGTAGCAAGTGGGTTCCAGGGAACCCACACACCTGTTGGTGGATACTGGGATCTGCAGATCGATTTTGAATCACAGCTACCTCCTCAATTCAATCTCAAAAAGTACAGCCCTCAACTAACAGTCCAGTTGCAGAATTGAACAAAGCTAGAGGATTCACATAAGGAAGTATAAGCCATTGAACAAACAGAAGTAAAAGCAACCCTGCCATCCTTGAAGAACAGAATTAAAGAAGAGGAAAAAAAAGTTGGGGGGAATCAACACAAATGAAGAAAAACCAAAAGAAGGTATGGGTCTCACACAGAACTCTGGGAGGTGAGACACTGAGAAAACAGACATCGGCATGCAAACACAAAGAGCCCCCAGAATGACTGGTCACATACCACAAACCCAGACATTAAGACATTAATAGAGAGAATAAAAAGAATTGAGGAGAGACAAGAGGACAATAGGAAGGAGTTGATAACTGAGATAACAGCAGTAAAGAATACTGTGATTGAAATAAACAACAAACTAATAAGCATGGGAAGCAGAATTAGCCAAGCAGAAGAAAGAATCTCAGAGCTTGAGGACCAAAATATAGAACTAACCCAAGATGTCAAAAACAGAGAAAAAAAGCTTTAAAAGATAGAACAAGCCGGGCTCGGTGGCTCAGCCTGTAATCCCGCGCCTTTGGGAGGCTGAGGTGAGTGGATTGCCTGAGCCCGCGGGTTCGAGGCCCGCCTGGGCAGTGAGACCTCATCTCTACAATAAATCAAAAAATCAGCCAGGCGTGGTAGCGCATGCCTGTAATTCTGGCTACTCGGAAGGCTGAGGCGGAAGGATCGCCGGAGCCCAGCAGGTCGAGGCTGCGGTGGCCGGGAGCGGCCACTGCACTCCAGTCTGGGTGACAGAGGGAGACTCCGACTCAAAAAAAAAAAAAAGAGAACAAAACCTTCAAGAGATGAATGATTGCTTCAAGAGACTGAACCTAAGAGTAATTGGCCTTCCTGAGGCAGAAAGAGAGACAGAGACCACACTGGAACAAACATTCCATGAAATTATTCAAGAAAACATCCTTTATCTCATCAGTGATGCGAAAATTCAAACACAAGAGATTCCGAGAACCCCTACAAGACAACAAAGTAGAAGACCAACTCCCAGACACATAATAATTAGCCTAAACAAAGTAGGTATAAAAGAAAAAATCCTAAGGGTAACAGACCAATTCAAACAGCAGCAGATTTATTTGCAGAAACACTTCAGGAGAGCTTGGAGCCCAAACTGCAAAGTTCTCAAAGATAAACAATTCCAATGAAGAATACCCTACCTGGCTAAGTTAAGCTTCATCATTGAGGGAAAATTAAAATCTTTCCCAGACATTCAATCTCTAAGAACTTATGCTGCCTCCAGACCACCTCTACAGGAAACACTGAGGAAGGTATTAAACACAGAAGGAAGGAAAAAAAGAACAACAACACCCTTCACAGAATGTAGGAAAAAGATTGAAAACACACATGAATCAACCGAAAAATCAAAAGAAAGAAAACAAACAAACAGCAACAACAACAGCAAACTCTATAAGAACTTCACGACAGGGATAAACTCTCACATTTCAATAATTAGCCTGAATGTGAATGGACTAAATGCAGCACTGAAAAGACATAGAATGACAAAATGGATAAAATATCACGAGGTAACAATATATTGTCTCCAAGAGACTTATTTCACCAGAAAGCACACTCACAGACTCAAAGTAAGAGGATGGGAAGCAAAATCTCAGGCAAATGGAACACAAAAGAAAGCCAGCAGTTGCGTTCTTCATTTCAGACAAAATACCCTCTAAGTTATCAAAAATTTAAAAAGATACAAAAGGTCACTACATAACGATAAAAGGTTCCAAACATCAACAGGAAACACCCATCGTAAACATATATGCATCCAACATAGGAACACCAACTTTTATAAAGCAGCTTCTAGGCAAACATTAAAAAGATATTGATTCTAACACTATCATAGCCAGGGACTTTAATACCCCACTAACAACCCTAGACAGATCATTTGGACAAAAATAAGCAAGGAGATCCGGAACCTCAATGTGATCCTTGACAAAATGGATTTAATTGATACCTACAGAACACCCCAACTAACGACCACGGAATATACATTCTACTCATCACCACATGGAATGTACTCCAAGATCAACCACATCCTTGGCCATAAGTCAAGCATAAACAAATTTCATAAGATTGAAATTTTGCCGTGCACCTTCTCAGACTATAGTGGAATAAAAATAAATATCAACACCAACCAAGTTGCCCCCAAACCCACAAAGACATGGACACTAAATAACACGATGCTAAGCAAATCCTGGGTCAACATGGAAATCAAAACAGAGATTAAAAGGTACCTGGAAACAAATGAAAATGAATAAACATCTTACCAAAATCCCTGGATGCCATGAAAGCAGTAGTAGGAGGGGAATTCTTCTCTCTACAAACGTACATGAAGAAAATGGAAAGATCACAAGTTAACAGCCTAACAAACCACCTAAGGAAAAGCAAGACCATCAAAACCCTAACTTCAGCAGAAGAATCCAGGTCACCAAAATAAGAGCCCAAATCCAAGACATAGAAGACAAAAAGATAATACAAGAAATCAATGAGAGCAAAAAGCTGGTTCTTTGAAAGGTTAAACAAGATTGATGTTCCTCTAGCTAGACTGACCAAGAAAAAGAGAGAAAAACACAATCAGAAACACAAAAGATAAAGTCACATCTGACCCTGAAGAAATAAAAAAGATTATCAGAGACTACTATGTACACTCATATGGAAACAGACTTGAAAACTTAAAGGAAATGGAGGACTTTCTAACATTGCACAACCTCCCTAGGTTGAAACAAGGAGAAATTGAGACCCTAAATAGATCAATAACAATCCAGGAAATTGTGCCGTAAGAAAACCGCCTACCCCCAAAAAGGCCTGGAAGAGATGGCTTTCCAAAAGCACTATACAAAACATACAAGGAGGAACTGAAAACAATCCTATTGAAAGTATTTCAGGTGATTGAAAAAGATGGAACTCTCCCCAAATTATTTTATGAAGCGAACATCACAATGATACCCAAGCCAGGTAAACATCCTACAAAACGGAGAACTACAGGCCAATATCCTTGATGAACATGGTTGCTAAAATTCTCAACAAGATCCTAGCAAACTGCATTTAACAACACATCCCCAAAATCATCCATCATGACCAACCAGGCTTCATCCCCGAGATGCAATACTGCATCAACATTTGTAAGACCATAAACCTAATTAAACACATCAGCAGACATAAAAACAAAAGCCACATGTTTATATCGTGAGATGCAGAAAAAGCTTTTGATAAAAATCCAGCACCCCTTCCTGATAGAAACCTTCAAACCTCTAGGCATAGATGGATCATACCTCAAAATAGTAAGAGCCATCTACGAGAAACCCACTGCCAGCATACTGCTAAACAGACAGAAAGTGGAACCATTCCCCCTGAAAACTGGAAAAAGACAAGGATGCCCACTCTCACCCCTCCTGTTCCACATAGTTTTGAAAATTCTAGCTAGAGCAGTCAGAGAAGAGAAGGCAATCAGGGGTATCTAAATAAGAAAAGAGGCAGTCAAGTCATCTCTCTTTGCAGACAACATGATTGTGTACCTCGAAAACCTGAGAGAATCTGTCAAAATTCTCCATGCACTGATAAGGCACTTTGGCAAAGTCTCAGGGTATAAAATAAATGTGCAAAAGGCAATTGAATTTCTATACATCAACAATAAATGAACATAAACCTAAATAAAAAGCACAATTCCATTCACAATAGCCACACAAAAAAATGAAACACCTTGACATCTTCCTAATCAGAGATATGAAAAGCCTTTACAATGAAAACTACAAAAACCGTGCAAAGAAATCAAAGATGACATGAACAAGTGGTAAAATATTCCCTGCCCATGGAATGGAAGAATCAACATTGTTAAGATGTCCATTCTATCTAAGGCAAGCTACAGATTTAACACAATACCCATCAAATTACCAGCAACATTCTTCGTAGACCTAGAAACAACCATACAGGAATTCATGTGGCATCATAAATGACCACAAATAGCCAAAACAAACTCAGCAAAGGAAAAGCAGGAGGTGTTCACACCCAGATTTAAAACTTTATTATAAAGCCACAATAATCAAAACCGCCTGGTATTGATACACAAACAGGCATATAAACCAATGAAACAGTATAGAGATTCTGGAAGCAAAACCTCAATTTCTCAACCAACTCATCTTTGACAAAGCCTCCACCACCAACCACTGGGGAGAGGAGAACCTATTCAATAAATGGTTCTGGGAAAACTAGCTGACCACATGCAGAAGATTGAAACAGGACCCCTATCTATCCCCATACACAACAATTACCTCTGAATGGATCAGAGACTTAAACATAAAACCTCATCCCATAAGAACCTTAGAAAATGCAGGAGACATCCTTAAGGAAGTTGGAACTGGCAACCAATTCCTGATCAAAACCCGAAGTGCCCAGGCCATGAGAGAGAACATAGACAAGTGGGGCCTCATCAAACTGACAAGCTTCTGCAAAGCCAAAGAAATCATCAAGAGAGCAGGGAGACAGCCCACAGACTGGGAAAAAATATTTGCCTGTTCCATGTCTGACAAGGTCTAACATCTAATATCTACAAGAAACTCAAATGTGCTGAAAAGAAAAGACAAACAGCCCCCATTGAAAAGTAGGCAAAAGATATGGATAGTTCTCAAAAGAAGGCATATGAGCAGCCAACAGATACATGAAAAAATGTTCAGCCTTCTTTACGCAGCCATAAAGAAGAACAAAATCATGAACTTTGCAGCAACCTGGATGTAATTAGAGTCTATAATACTGAGTGATCTTCCACAGGAGCCAGGAACTGAGTATCACATGTTCTCACTCATAAGTAGTCCTTGAACAACTACTGCAATACTATAAGAAAAGGATTGACGATGGCAGGGGGGAGAGGTGCAGGGAGGTGGGGTTAACAGTCATCAAAATCTGCCTTGGGAAAGGGGGGCACACCTCATCAACAAATGTACCTGCACAGTGAATATTTATATACCTAACCCTGAATTGTACCCCATAATTTTAAAATTAAAAAAAGTTTAAAAGTTAAAAAAAAAAGAAATATAAGTTTTCATTTTATCCATATTATCTAGTTGTGGGCATTGATATTTTTCATTGTAACTTTTTCCTGTCCTTTAATAGTCATGAAATTGGAAGTCATTTCTCCTCTTAATTCTGACATTTACACATTGTGTCTTCCTCCTTCCTTCTTTCCTTCCCTTCCCTCCTTTCTTTCTTTCTTTTTCTTTCTTTCTTTTTCTCTTTCTTTGCCTAACTACAGTCTTCTCTTTTTTATTGGTCTCAAGTAAACTCATTTGGTTTTGTTGCGTTTAGGACTAATTTACTATTTTAAATTTTCTTTGTTTATTTTTATTATTTTTCTTACTTAGATTTCAGTTTTTTATTTCCTTTACTCTTAAGTATAAATTTAAATTACTGATTTTAGATCTTTTTTGCTCATATATGCATTCAGTGTTAAAATTTTCCTCTAAGCACAACTTTTGCTACAATCACAGAATTTGATGTCTTTTTCTAGTTATTAATATTTTCTTGTGATTCTTGAGGTTTCTCCTTTATGTATTGTATAAATTATTTTAAAGTGTGTTGCTTAATCTCTAAGTATATTTAAACTTTTCAGCTATCCCTCTGTTAATGATTTCTATGTCAATTCTATGACCTGAGAGAAGAAATTTCAAGATGTTTGTTTATGGCCCAGATTATGGTATAACTTTCTGATTGTTCATTGAGCTGAAAATAATGTGCATGCTGCTGTTGGATGAAGTAGCCTGTGGATGTCAAGTATATCCAGATGATTGCCTGCCAAGTACATCCATTTCTGACAGCGGGGTGTTGAAGTATCCAGCTGTAATAATGAACTTAGTGAGTTCTCCTTGTAGTTCCATGAAAGACATATCATACTGGCTGATGCTTTACTAATAGGTGCACAAAAGGTAAGTAGTGGTTGTTTTCTTGGAGAACTGTCTCCTTTATCATTATGTAATTCCCTTATTTATTGTTGATAACATTTTGTTCTGAAGGCAACTCTTTGTGAATAAAATATAGCTATTCCTGTTCTATTCTGAATAGTATTAACATGGTATCTATTTCCCCGCTCTTTTTTCTTATGTATTTGTATTTGTTACATTTAAAATGGGTTTATTTTTTATTTTATTTTATTTTTGTTGCTAAATATGTGAGGTGCAAGTCAGGATTCGGTAATTGTCCTATGTGCAGGTGAGAGTCAGGCCTTCCACGGGTCCTCATTGCCCCTGGTTTAGGATCAGGTGTGCTTGGTGATGTTATGTGCCCCTTCCTCCCCTGTCAATGTCCCACCACAGCTGATCCTTAAAATGGACTGTAAGAAAAATGTGATACATATACTTGGGAAAGAGTGTCACAGTCATAAAAAAGGACAACATTATACACTTCACAGTTCTTTAGATGGATTTAGAATCTAAAATGGATTTCTTTTAGAAAACATATGGCTGATCTTGTGTTTTGTATTCACACTGACAATCTTTTTATTTAATGGTGCATTTAGATAATTGATATGTAAAATCAGTATTAATATAGTTGACTTAACATATAACCTATATGTTACTTTTTTGTGGGTATCTCTTTTGCTTTTTTTTTGAGTTGGAATCTCACTCTGTCCCCCAGACTGGAGTGCAGTGGCTGCTCCCGGCCACCACAGCCTCGACCTGCTGGGCTCCGGCGATCCTTCCGCCTCAGCCTTCCAAGTAGCTGGAACCACAGGCACGCGCTACCATGCCCGGCTAATTGTTGATTTATTGTAGAGATGAGGTCTCTCCAAGTTGCCCAGGCGGGTCATGAACCCGCGGGCTCAGGCCATCCACTCACCTCAGCCTCCTAAAGGCGTGGATTACTGGCTGAGCCACTGAGCCCAGTTGGTATTTTTCTTCCTATTTTTGTTATTTATTTATTTTTTTACCTTTTGTGTTTTAATTTGATTACATATTGTTTAATTTAATCTTATTTTTTAACATTTCTGTTATACAATTTTCTTAATTTGGGTGATTTTGCCCTAGAGTTTGCAAAATTCATTTACAAATAATATAGCTCATTTTCAAATAGCATTATACAACTTTATGAAGATTGCCAGCGACTTGAAATTGCAAAATACTATTTCATCCTACCAGTCCCCATATTACTTCAATCATTAATACACACACACACACACACACACACACACACACACACACACACACACACACACAAATGGGCATCTGTTTGTCTTTTGCTCCATCTGAGGAACTTGATTTTTTAAAATTAAGAATGAGGAAAGTATTTTGTTTTAACCTTTACTTAATTATTTGAGATCTTTTTGTTTTATATGGTTTTGATTCTAACCTGTTTACAATGGTCCTTCTCTCTAAAAAGTTTATTTTAACATTTCTTGCAAGAAGATCTACTGGAAACAAATTTCTTTAATCTTTTTTTGCCTGTGAACATCTTTATCCATTATCCATAGTTTTGCAGTGTACCAAATTCTACTATATATTTCCGTTGTTCTTTTTTCTTGTATGCTTTCTGAGGGAAAGTTTAATACAATTATCTTTATTTTTCAACAGATAATATTTATTTCTACTAGAGTTTTTTGTGATATTTTCTCTTTTTTTAGTTGTTAAAATGATATGCTTTGGTATGATATTTATCTTTCTTGGTAGTCTCTGAAATTCCTGGATCAGTATTTTAGTGCTTTTTAATATTTAGTGAAATTGTTCGCAATTATTGTGCCACATATTTCTTTTTGGTGTGTATCTCTTTCATTTCTGGTATTCGCACTATGTGTTGTTTACACCTTTCTAAATTGTCTCACAACCCTTGGAGATAGTGTTCTATTTGTGGGTTTGTGTTTTTGCACGTGTAGATTTGTTTGTAATTTCATCTTTTTTCTTATGATTTTTAGTTTTGAAGATTTCTATTGAGATATTATTGAGTTCACATATTCTTTTCTCAGCTGTATCCAGTCTACAAATAAGCCCATTGAAGGCAAATTTTATTTGTTATAGCATCTTTTATATCTAGTATTTATTTTTAGAATTCACATCTCTACTTACCTTGCCATCTGTTCTTTCATACTGTTTACTTTATTCATTAAATCTCTTACCATACTATGTAGTTATTCTATTTGTAGTTATTCTGTTTGATTAATGTGTATTTCATCTTATTTTATAGAGATAGGATCTCACTATGTTGCTCAGGTTGCTTTCAAATTCCTGGGTTCAAATGATTCTCCTGACTGCCTTCCACAGTGCTGGGATTACAGACATGAGCCATCAGACCCAGCAAGTTACAGTTGTATGAAATTCAGTGTTTTATAATTCCACCTTCCCTGACATACCTGAGTCTCCTACTGATATTGATACCTGTTCTGTTTCTTCCATCTGTGATAGTTGACTTTAAGTGTGTCTTGTCATTTATTACCTGACAGACATTCATTATATACCAGGTGAAAATAATAGCTGTGAAGAGAGCATTAGTGATGTAATGAGTTTCATCTTTTGAAAATAAATAAATATAAATATAAATATATGAGTTTGGAAAAATTGAGTCATGGACATAGATTGGAGACTATGCTTGCATATCACATATATGGCAAATTAATTTTATTATGAATATTTGAACTAAATTACAAATGAATAATAAAAAACATGCAATTCAATTAAGCAATAGGAAAAGACCTGAACAGAAACTCCATAGAAAATAAGTATAAAAAAAGATCAAATTGATTTTTCATTAGGAAAATGTACATATAAACAATGAGTTACTACTACTAACTTATGAAATGAGTATAACATACAGTATTCACAATACCAATGGCAAAGAGGATGTGGAGAGACAGGAACTCTCACTCGTTGCTGGTGAGAATGTAAGAGTGGCACATCTCTTTTTAAACCCATGCTGACAATTTCTCATGGAGTTGCACATACATTTACTATGTAATCAAGCATGTTTTAATGTACCTATCCAAATTATTTGAAAATTTGTGCTTACACAAATGCCCTTATTTTACATTATCTAACTAGATAATTTTATATATCTATTTTATTTTGTGCTTTCTTTTTCTTCTGTAAATGATCACATCCCATGTATTCTAGGCCCTTATTGTGCAAGTAGGTATGAATCTAGCTGCATCTACATTTGAAAATAATTGTTGCAGTGGCTGCTGAAACTGAAGTGTGTTTTCTCTATAGGCACCAGGCAGTTAGGATTCCTCCAGTGACTTCCTATTTTTTTCTGCTTGGCTTTGGACCTTTACCTTGTGCAATCCCAGAGATAACCTGTGTCTTTCAGCTCTTCCAGGTGTATCCATCCAAGTGCCACATATACCTCATAATTGTCATTGAGGTGGAAGGGGTTACACTGAAGGGGCGCCCTGTGTCCAGTGACGATGCTGCACTCCAACCAGGTGTCGCCACCCTGAGTCTGAATGTGTCCTTTCAAGTGTCCCTGTCCCTCCTGCAGATGTGACAGTCATCCATGTGTTAATTTCTATTTCTGGAGTCGAATGTTTCTTTATTTTACCACATGTCCTTCCCACATCAACTATGGCTTTTCACCAATGTCCTCAATTTCCCCTTTTGCTGCCTTTTCCCACAGGATAAGGCAGTATTCCTGAGGGAAGAAGGAGAGTGTGTCTGTTCAAAGCTTTGGTGATTTCCTCTGTTCCCCTCCAGTTCCTATGGGTTCTTCCAGTGCTGTTAACACAGGGGCAATTGTGGTTTTTACCCCTACAGATGAATTCTTTGGTGATTTGGTGGTTGCAGGGCAGGATGTTTTTGGATGATATTTGGTCAAAGCTGCTTTTCCTCTTACCTAGACAGAACCATCTTGGGGAATAAAAGGTGGAGGCTTTCGAGATAAGTCCCCAATCCTGGAAGAAAAGGCCTCATGAACAGCAGGTATCCCCAAACTATATGTCTTCTGAGAATTTCAACTCAACTGCATTCAAATTCTACTCCAAGACACACAACGACGTGTCTAATTTCATCATCTACCAGCTCACATGACATTGGGTGGCCTCTGCCCAAGATGCAGTTATTTATCTGCGCCTGTTTCTCCCAGCTTTGTCTCACTCCAGATTTTAGGACTTTTGTTTGTCTTAGTACATTAATTATCTGATGTGGTGAAGAAAGTAAGCTACAGTTTGTTCATAGATATTGTAAGAATAACAGCAAATTGCTATGAAATATCTACATTGTCAACCTGAGCAAACGCTTTCTTTGTAATACTCTGAAAATGGAAAGGATACAAAATTAAAGCAGCTGAATTGATAAGCAAATGATGTTATGCGAATTGATGGCAATACTAACCATTATGAGAATCAAGGCCTTCTTCATATACAACAACATGGCTGATTCCCACGCAATTATGCTGAGTGAGAAGCCACACACACGGAAATGGGTGCTGTATGTGTCACTGTTACAAATTGGAGAAAATGGAAACAAACTTGATGCGACAGAGATGAGCAGCTGACTCAGAACCTTCCTCTTGCCGTTGAAGCCTTTTCATCCAGGACTGGGGATGCATCAGAAAGGGAAAGACCGGGGGAGGGAATCACAGAAGAACAAAAGAAAACATTTAAGGGGGATTCATTTATTAATTATCATGATTGTTATGATGAACAGGTGAGTGCATCTGTGGTACTTATCACATTGTACTCTTTAATTTTGTGAGCCTTACTGGAAGCCAACAGTAGTGCCTCATTAAGCCTGTTACAAATGAACAGGCAGCATGAGGGAAGAACTGATGAGGAGAAGGAGAATAACATGTGAAGAGTCCAATATCCATAAAAATACAACTGCAAAATAAATCTGCTTCTCTTTATATTTGTTATGGAAACATGAGCGTGCACAGCAATCATGCCAGGCTACCACTACGGAAGGGGTTCTGCAAACCTCACAGAGCATGTCCCATTGCATGTCATGGCTGGTTCAGGGACCGGCTGGGGGAAATGGTGAGGAGCACAGGCCAGTGTACCCAAGCTTACTCGGGCCAGGCGTCAGCTCCAGGAGCCTTTCACAATGCGCACATGAATCCGCTTGTAATTTTACACTAGGACATGGAAATATCATTGATACCACCCACCATGCCTTCTCTCTTCCTATGCAAAAATAAAGATGATTGGTGCTAAGTTTACATTAAATATATGCAGTAATTCATAGATCCATTAAAACTGTATCTCATTAAAACTGTTTAAGTAAAATACAATTTTAAAAAATGGGTGCCGTGTTCATTGAAACAAAATCTCATAATTTTCCCCAATACTGCCATTGTCACTAAGCTCCTCCGAGATCCTCCCGTCTGCTCTGGGCCCTTCCTTGCCTATCTGAGGCATCCCACCCCAGAGCTTGCTATACACCAGAAGAAATGGAAATAGGGCCCTCGCGCTGAGGACCAAAACCAGCTCAGCCTTGACCATGCAGCTCGGGATGAGGAGCACTAGGACTGGGACTCTTAGGTCTTCTTAGCTGGGGATCAGTTCTGAGCAAAGACAACTCACCATGGAGTTTTGGCTCAGTTGGGTTTGCCTTGTTGCCGTTTTCACAGGTGATTCATGGAGAACTAGCGATATTGAGTGTCTTGGAGATGCAACTGAGAGAAACAGTGGATATGTGTGACAGTTTCTGACCAGGACATCTGTGTGTTTGCAGGTGGCCAATGTGAGGTGCAGCTAGTGGAGTCGGGCGAAGGCTTGGTCCATCCTGGGGTGTCCCTGAGGCTCTCCAGTTCAGCCTCTGTATTTAACTTAAGCAACTACTAGATTAACTGGGTCCATCAGGCAGCAGGTAAGGAGATGGAGTGGGCTGGACAAATTTACTCTGATGGGAGGAGCACATACACACAAACTCTGTGAAGGGTCGATTCATCATCTCCAGAGACAATGCCAAGAACATGTTCTATCTGCAGATGAAGAATATGAAAGCTGAGGACATGGCCATATATTACTATGCAAGAGACACAGTGAGATGTCATTGTGGATCCAAACACAAACCTTCTCTCACGGAGAAAGTAGGGGATAGTAAGCAGGAGGCACTCAGGATCCACAGAAGTGGCAGCCCCTAAGGCGGGTGCCGACAGAGGTTGAGGGCTGCTTTCTTGTCAGTGCTGTGGCTTCCTTGGCATCTGTTTCTCCTGGGACGTCTCTGTGTTTATGATTCTGTGCCTACCACCAGATTAGAAAAGTCTGTTATTATAGGAGGAAACATTCTCATATGTTGCTAAGTCAGGTGTCACTAATGGAGGCAGAAAATTGCACAGAAGGCTGAGTGAGGACACTGTCAACCCAGAATCTAACTCTGAAAATCAGGAAGGAGAAGATGGGGAGGCTGTTGATGCTTCCCATCTACCCAGTGGTCCAAGATAAGTCTGGCATGTCCATCAGAGTCTCCCTGAGCTGCATTTGCCCATCAAGAATACCACGTGTATGCCAGCAGTGTCTATGTCTTAGTTATATTAACTTTATTCAGTCATTGTCTGGGGGTAGCTCCCAGGATGTGTGTCTTTGTCACAAACCAGAGGATTGATGTCAGAGAGGAGCACAGGTGCCTGGTCCATGAGGCTCTTTGTTGTTGGAAAGGTAGGAGGTGCATCCTCAGGGCAAGTAAACTTTATGGATTTTTATACATGAAAACATATTTACTTGATCCTCTCAGATGGCATGTAGATGCAAACTTGTACTCTGAAAATAATAGTTGTGCCCACATTCATCTTAAATGCATCATGGCCTAATTCTGAGAAGGGTCTTAGCACAGAACTGCCTTTCTCATGAGAAAGTATTAAATCTAGAGTGAAACCACGTGTTTCTCATGTTCTTTTTTTGGCATTCATATACTGAGAAATTGGGGCAACTCTTTTGCGTCCCCTTCCACTGTGGGAGCTTTTCTGTCCTCTCAATAAGTCCTGCTTTCTTAAAAAAAGACAAAAAAACTAAAACATATATTGAGAAATTGAGTAGAGTAGGGTTGTTCTTTGCCAACTATGCATCCTCTCCTCCCCAAAGAAAGAGCAGAGCTTTTCCTGCTACTGAGGCTCAGAAAGGAGCTGGTCCTGGCCACCACAGAACCTGCGGAGACCACATACACAGCTGTGTAGACTCGGGTGTATCCCCGTGTAAGAGCTTGCCCTGCCAGTGATTGTTGTCCAGTTCTCACTGTGGGTAAGAATTAGATACCACGAGGCTGTCACACTTCGGTTCTATTCTGGAAATCACCTTTATCACAGAGAGAGTTAAGAATATAATCTCAATATTCCTGACTGGTTTTTCCTTTTTATCAGGTTGCTAGTTTTGGAGAGAAATTTCCTTGTATTTATCTTAACCTAACTTCAAAGATGGGTCAAGGGGATTCAAAAATTTGACAAAAACAAATTATTTGTGAATCTTAATATGGTGTTCAGAATTTATGAACATCTGCTTCTGCGTTTTCAGTCAACATGTTAGGTGCTCAGACTAAGAAAGTCATAGCTACTTAGGCAGCTTGAGTCAAATTTGAACAATGTCACAGTGCTCTTCTGAGACTTCTTTTGAATGTAAGTGGCATTGATTGTAATGCTTTCTCATTAATTCATGATATAATGTATCTGAGTAGTCCCTGCTTTTCTCTTAGATAATCTAGGTAAGGGTTTGACGAATCTGTTATTATAAAAGATAACATGTAGCTCTGTTGAATTTTCTATTTTTTTAAAGTCTTATTTTATTTTTTAATTACCCTAAATCTTCACAGACACATTAATGACACATAGGTTGAAAGTCTGTTTGTAAATGCCAGATTCTTATTAGACTCAGATAAATGCATTTGGAAACCTTATGATGGATTTGCAGCTTCCACTACAAGACGAGAGAATCCACAAGCTGTGGGGACAGGAGAGAGACAGGCCTGTGTGAGGGCAGGAGGCTTGCTGTCGGGCTCAGTGTTTCCTTTCCTGAGGACACTCCTAATCACCTTCCTTACTCTGAGATTCAGTCATTTTTGTCAAGAGTGGGAAAATCACTTAATCTTATCTTTGAGGCATGTGGATGCAAACCGAGGGAGAAGGTGAGTCACACCTCGTCTCGGCACCTGCTCTTCTGGGCATGTCTACGTTCGATAGCACCCGTTTTAATGAAGACACAGCCTGGCTGGGCATGGCCACTGACCCACACTCCCCTTCATGGCACCATCTCCTTGGCTCAGGGTGAATCCCATTCGGTTGGCTTACTTCCAGCCTCTAGTCTGCACCCTTCTCCCTCCACAAGCTCTCAGCCTCACCTCTCACCCACGTCGTCCCCTGTGGACACATTTGATCTTGGCTATCTCTTCTCTCTACCTTGTCTCCGAACCACATCTTTTGTTTTAATACCCTGCTGCCAGCCATCTCGCCTAGACTCATACATAGGAAAGGGTTAACTGTACAGGCCTGGGTTGTGCAAACGCTTCACATTACCCAAACAGTCTTCAATCAGGAATGGCCCATGTAAACTCCTTGGGACGTGATCTGATTCCTTGGCATACACCTCTTAATGTTTGTTTTATCTTAGCCACTTTATTAAGGTATAATTTATGTGTGTAATCCTATACATTATTTAACATATTCAACTCAGGGAGCTTTTCTCCTACAGGTACACATCTGTGAAACAAAAACACCAAGCCATAACAATATCAGTTATTCCCAAAGTCTCCTCTTATGAACCAATTGTAAGTAGTATTATGAGTAGTATTACTTAGTATGTTTATGTATTTGTATCCGTGAGTGTGTATATGACTCAAAGCCTGGGTACCCACTGTACTAGTTAATTATGTAACAATTTTTGGAGAACACAAGATTTTGCTCTGGAGGGCTGGTGTTTGAACACTGCAGGTCAATTACACAGGTGCTATGTACCTCTCTGATGGAGACCAGTAAACAATGCTGGACACTGAGACTCAGGAGAGCTTCCCTGGTAGAAGACCCTTCACACATGTCACCGTTCATCACTGCTAAGGGAGCTAAACATGTACATGAGATTCCACTGGAAGAGGACACCTGAGAGCTTGTGCCTGGTTTCTCAGGAACTCCACAAATGGTACACCTTTGCTGATTTAAATTTATATAGTTTTCATAACCTCCCAAGGTTGAAACAAGAAGAAATTGAGACCCCAAATAGACCAATAACAACTCAGGAAGTTGACTCTGTCATAAGAAAATTACCTACAAAAAAAATGCCTTGGATCACACGGCTTTCCCATGGAATTCTACAAAACACACAGGAGAAGCTGATACCAATCCTATTGAAATTACTCCATTCAATTAGGACAAACAGACTTATCTCCAAATCATTTATAAAGCTAACATCACATAGATACGCAAACATGGTAATGATCAAACAAAGAAAGAGAACTCCAGGACAATAGCACTCTGACCTGATGAACATAGGTGCAAAATTCTCAACAAGAATCTAGCAAATCGAATCCAACACATCTTAAAAATCATCCACCATAACAAGGGTTCCTCCAGGATCCAGGCTGGTTCAAAAAGAAGAACCATATGAACATATCATTAAATACAGAAAAAAACTTTTGATGAAATTCAACATCTCCTCTTGATAAAAATCCTTGAACACTTAGGCACAGACAGAACATAGCCCAAAATAGTAAGTGCCATCTATGATGAACCTACATTCAATATACTGCTAAAAGGACAGAAATTGAAACCAATTTCTCTGAAAACCCGAACAAGGCTCCCCACTCTCACTCCTCCGTTCAACATAGTGTTGAAAGTCCTAATTAAAGCAATCAGACAAGAGAAGTAAATTTAGGTATCCAAATAGGAAAAGAAGAAATTAAGTTATCCCTCTTTGCAGACGACATGATCCTAGACCTTAAAAACCCAATAGAAAGCCGGGCTCGGTGGCTCAGCCTGTAATCCCGCGCCTTTGGGAGGCTGAGGTGAGTGGATTGCCTGAGCCCGCGGGTTTGTGACCCGCCTGGGCAACTTGGCGAGACCTCATCTCTACAATAAATAAAAAATGAGCCGGGTGTGGTAGCGCGCGCCTGTAGTTCCAGCTACTTGGAAGGCGGAGGCGGAAGGATCGCCGGAGCCCAGCAGGTTGAGGCTGTGGTGGCCGGGAGCAGCCACTGCACTCCAGTCTGGGCAAAACAAAACAAAACAAAACAATCCAATAGAATCTGTCAAAAATTTCCTTACACCAATAAAAGACTTCGGCAAAGTTTCAGGGTAAAAAATAAACGTGCAAAGACAATTACATTATTATACACCAACAGCAAATAGAGGTCCAAATAAAAAGCACAAACTCATTTAGAATAGCCGCAAAAAAATGAAATACCTTGGTATCTTTTTAAACAGAGAAGTGAAAGACCTTAGCAATGAAAATTGCAAAGCACTACTCAAATGAATTAAAGAAGACAGATAAATGAAAAAATATTCCATGCTCAAGGATTGGAAGAACTCACATTGTAAAGATGTCCATCCTACCAAAGGCAATCTACGTATTTTGTGCAACATCCATCAAATTACCAACTTCATTCTTCTTACACCTGGAAATGATAATACAGAATTCATATGGGTTCCCTCTCCCTCCCACACCGCGCTCCAGGGCACTCTCCGGCTGGTCCCCGTCGCTCCCTCGCCCTCTCCCCTCGCAAACTTGCGGCCTCTCACCCCTCACTCATTATCCGTTGTGGCTCAAGCCTGGCTGCACCCAACCGAGGGCTCCTCCCGGCTGCCCACCTGCAGCCACGGGACCCAGAAACATGTCGACCACACTCCTGTCCGCCTTCTACGACATCGACGTCTTGTGTAAGACGGCGAAGTCCCTGGCCAGCCTCAATCTGAACCACAAGCGGGACAAGAAGGCGGTGGGGATGCCCTGGCCACCGTCCCCAGCGCGGGCTTCATGCTGGCCTTCCTCCGACGGCACTCGGCCGGCATTCTGCACGCGCCCGCCCACCCTGCGCCCAGCCCTGCGCCCAGCCCTGGCAGCTGCTCGCTCGAGTGCCCGGGCGCCGCCAGTCGCGGCGGGCAGCGTGGCGGCGGCGGCGGCCCGGCCTCCCACCGCGCCGTCCAGGAGCCGGCGGGGGACGGGGCACAGCCCTGCTCGACAAGGAGAACCCATTCCGGGGCCGCCCGTCTGGCGAGAGCGGACGGCGCAGCCAGTACCTCCTGCTCCCGCAGCAGCAGCAGCAGCAGCAGGGGGGCGGCGACGCGCAGATCCACTCCACGCGCGCCAGGCTGAGCGGGGCCGGCCCCTCGAGGACAGCGGCACGTGCAGGTCCGGCGGGCAGGGCCCGTCTGCACGCAGCTTCCCCGAGCTGGCGGCCTCACGCGGCAGCCCGAGCACAAGACCGAACGGGGCTGCACCTTCCGCGCCGCCAGCCTCCGCGCTCCAGGCCGCACTGCCGCTCCGTCCACAGAGCGGACGGGCGGCGGCCCGCGCTGTCGGGGCGCCCCGGGGCCGCGCGCGTCCAGCGCCCGCGACGCGCTGCCCCCGGGCTTCCCGGCGAGCCACGGCCACGCCGCCCCGCGGCCTCGGCTTCTCGGGCGTCCCGTCGGGCGGCTGGGAGTCGCCGCGGCTGCTCGACAGCCCCACGTCGCGCCCGCCGCCGCCGCCCTCCGTCCTGCCCCTCGCCTCCGCGGGCGCCGCGACGTGCGGCCTCTCGGCGGCCGCGCGGCTCCGCGGCGCGGGAGGTGCCGGAACCGCTGGAGCCGGGGCGGCCCGCGCCGCCTGCGCGTGCGCCTCGTGCGCCCACGGCGCCTTCGCCTTCCGGCGGAAGCTGAGCAGCCCCCACACGCTCGCCGTCCGGGCGCACGGCCGCCGCCGCCCACGACCGCAGCCAGCAGCAGGGCCAGGCTCCCCCGCGCCCCCCGCTGGAGCTGCCGCGCCGCCTGTCCGAGCCGCCCCTTCGGCGCGTGCCCCGGCCCCCCGGACTCACCGTCGCCCGCGACAGCGACCTGCGCGGCTCCAAGTCCGCCAGCCGGGACCCCGGCCGCCGCCCGCCCCGCGGCAGCCGCCTGGCCGCCTCCGACGACGGCGGCGAGGGCGCCAGGGAGGGGGCCGGGAAGGCCGTCTGGGGGCTGCGGGGCGCCCGCGCCAGCTCAGGGCCCGGGGCGGGGTGATGCCGCCCGGCCGCCTGCAAGCCCGGCCAGGCTCTCGGACTCGGACTCGAACTCTGCCGGGTGGCGCCCGCCGCCCTTCCTTTTCTGGCCTCCTCTTGGTTTGCTTTTTGTTATTATTATTTTGTTATCACCAAGTTTCATTCTTGTTGAGCAAAAAAAAAAAAGCCAGCAGTCTCTTTGTGTTGATGAACAAGGTACTCACAGCAGGGCACGGGTGATGCGAACAAAGCGACCAACCAAATGCTCGCACCTGTTTTAGGTCTCTGAGTTCGCGACTTCAGGGAACACTAGCCGGCCCCAGCGGCTCCCCGCCTCCATTCCACCGCCGCCCCTGAGCAGCGGCCGCGGCTGTCCGGTAGGAACTGCGCCCAGGAGTTCCGGGGCAAGCAGCCCCCAGCACCGCCGCCACCGCCTGAACCTGCAGTCTCGGCGAGTCTGGCTCTGCCACGAACGTGTCTTGATGGTCTCCCTCAGCCCATGGCGCTGCCTTTTTTTTTAACGTCGTTCTATATGTCCGAGGAAAATAAACAACAAATCGTTGCATTCCAAAGGTAACTAACCGGTTACCGGTTTCAATGCCACCACTTTGTGGATGTTTAGTTGAGAAGCATTTTGTCTGCTCTCTGGAAGCCTCGGGCAGAGCTTAGTTTGCAATCGTTGGGAAAGAGCTGCTGAATTTTTAGCTGTTTTGGGTTGATTCACACCGCTGCACCACAACTCAATGTGAAAAAAAATTTAACTTATTTATTGTCTTGTGAAAAGCATACATGGAGAATTTTGTTCATACTGTATTTATACAGCATGATGAAAGCAATATATATCTATTCTTCTATTATGCTAAGTTATGATTGCCATTATTAATTGGCAAAATGTGGAGGGTATGTTCTTTTCACAGTAATATATGTGAAAATATTCTCCCTTCTAGCTCTTCACTTGGTTATTTTATTGTAAATGGGTCAGAAATTCTTAATTATAAAAAAGAAAGAAGTGGAGCTTGGTGGCTCAGCCTGTAATCCCGGGACATTGGAAGGCTGAGGTGAGTGGATTGCCTGAGCCCGCGGGTTCGTGACCCGCCTGGGCAACTTGGGAGACCTCGTCTCTACAATAAATCAAAAAATTAGCCCGGCATGGCAGCGTGCACCTGTGGTTCCAGCTACTTGGAAGGCTGAGGTGAAAGGATTGCCGGAGCCCAGCAGGTGGAGGCTGAGTTGGCCGGGAGCTCCAGCCACTGCACTCCAGTTTGGGCAACAAAGTGAGACTCCAACTCAAAAAAAAGAAAAAAGAAAAGAAAGAAATTTATATGGAAACACAAAAGACCTTGAATAGCCCAGAAAAATCGTTAGCAAAAGAAACAGGCAGGCGATATCATGCTTCTGGACTTTATATATTTATTTTTTATATAATCAATATTTTTTCTTATGATATTGTGGGGTACAGTTAAGGGTTAGGTATACAAATATGCTTCCTTCAGGCACCCTTGTTGATAAGAGGTGTCTCCCTGTCCCCAGACAGATATTTACTACCGATAGTCCCATCTCCCTCCCCCCCATAGTTTCCCACTACTGTCAGTAATTTTCTTATAGTATTACATTGGATGTTCAAGATCCTCTATATGAGTGAGAACATGTGATACTCAGATCTTTGTTTCTGTGCGAGGTCACTCAGTATTATAGACTCTAGTTCCATCCAGGTTGCTGCAAATTCATGATTTTGTTCTTTTTTATGGATGCATAGTATTCCATCATGTATATGTACCACATTTAAAAAATCCAGTCCTCTTTTGATGGACAGCTTGGTTGCTTCCAGGTTCTTGCTATTGTGAACAATGCTGAGATAAACATACATGAGCAGGTATCTTTTTTATGGAGAGATTTGAGTTCTTCAGTGTATATTCCCAGTAGGGGGATTGCGGGGTCATATGGGAGGTTGTTATTTAGAGCTTTTAGGGATCACCACACTGCTTTCCACAGAGGTTGCACTAGTTTACACTCCCACCAACAGTGTAGAAGTGTTCCCTTTTCGCCACACCCTCTCCAGCGACGGTTATTTTTTGAGTTATTGGTAATTGGCATGCTGACTGGTGTTAGGTGGTATCTCGGTGTGGTTTTGATTTGCATCTCCCTGATGATTAGTGAGGTTGAACATTTTTTCATGTGTCTGTTGGCTGCTTGGATGTCTTCCTTTGTGAAGTGTCTGCTCATATCTTTTGCCCCTTTTATAATGGAGTTGTTTGTTTTTTTCTTTTCAGCATGTCTGAGTTCCTTGTAGATCCAAGATGTTAAGCCTTTGTCAGACCTGGAGTTGGTAAATACTTTTTCCCAGTCTGTAGGCTGTCTCCCTGCTCTCTTGATGGTTTCTTTGGCTTTGCAGAAGCTTGTCAGTTTAATAAGGTCCCACTTGTCTATCTTCTCTCTTATGGCCTGTGGGTTTCAGGTTTTGTTCAAGAATTGGATGCCAGTTCCTATTTCCATGAGGGTATGTCTTTCATTTTCTGAAGTTCTTATGATTTGAGGTTTTACATTTAGGTCTCTGATCCATTTGGAGTTCATTTTTGTGTATGGGGATAGATAGGGGTCCTTTTTCAGTCTTCTGCATGTGATCAGCCAGTTTTCCCAGCACTATTTACTGAATAGGTTCTCCTCTCCCCAGTGGTAGGTGGTGGAGGCTTTGTAGAAGATGAATCGGTTGAGAAATTGAGGTTTTGCTTCTGGAATCTCAATTCTATTCCATTGATCTATATGCCTGTTCCTATACCAATACCAAGCTGTTTTGATGATTGTAGCATTATAGTAAAGTTTGAAGTCTGGTAATGTGATACCACCTGCTTTGTTTTTTTTGCTGAGGATTGTTCTGGCTATTCTTGGTCATTTGTGTTTCCATATGAATTCCTATGTTGTTTTTCTAGGTCTGAGAAGAATGTTGCTGGTAATTTGATGGGTATTGCATTGAATCTGTAGATTGCCTTAGGTAAGATGGACATCTTCACATTGTTGATTCTTCCAATCCATGAGCATGGGATATTTTTCCACTTGTTTGTGTCATCTTTGATTTCTTTGAGCAGTGTTTTGTAGTTTTCATCATAAAGGTCTTTCATGTCTCTGGTTAGGAACATGCCAAGGTATTTCATTTTTTTTGTGGCTATTGTGAATGGAATTGTGGTTTTTATTTGGGTTTCTGTTTGTTTATTATTGGTGTAAGGAAATGCAATTGTCTTTTGCACATTTATTTTATATCCTGAGACTTTCCCAAAGGCCCTCATCAGTATACGGAGGTTTTTGACAGATTCTCTTGGATTTTCAAGGTACACAATCAGGTCATCTGCAAAGAGAGATAACTTGACTTCCTCTTTTCCTATTTGGATACCCCTGATTGCCTTCTCTTCTCTGATTGCTCTAGCCAGGTCTTCCAATACTATCTTGAACAGGAGGGGTGAGAGTGGGCATCCTTGTCTTGTTCCAGTTTTCAGGGGAAATGGTTCCAATTTTTGTCCATTTAGGAGTATGCTGGCTGTGGGTTTCTTTTAGATGGCTTTTACTATTTTGAGGTATGTTCCCCATATGCCTACATGTTCAAGAGTTTTTATCAAGAAGGGGTGCTGAATTTTATCAAAAGTTTTTTCTGCATCTAATGATATAATCATGTGGTTTTTGTTTTGACATCTGTTGATGTATTTAATTACATTTATGGTTTTACGAATGTTGAACCAGGCTTGCATCCCAGGGATGAATCCTACTTGGTCATGATGGATGATTTTTGAGATGTGTTGTTGAATCCGGTTTTCTAGGATCTTGTTGAGAATTTTAGCATCTATGTTCATCAAAGATATTGGCTTGTAGTTCTCTTTCTTTGTTAGATCTTTACCTGGCTTGGGTATCAATGTGATGTTAGCTTCATAAAATGATTTGGGGAGAGTTCCATCTTTTTCAATCGCCTGAAATACCTTCAGTAGGATTGATATCAGCTCTTCCTTAAATGTCTTGTAGAATTCTGCTGGAAAGCCATCTGGACCAGCGCTTTATTTGTAGGCAGTTTTCTTATTATATCAATTTCTTATATCAATTTCCTTGATTGTTATTGGTCTATTTAGGGTCTCAATTTCTTCTTTTTTCAACCTAGGTATGCTGTGTGATGACAGAAAGTCCTCCATTTTCTTAAGGTTTTCCAGTTTGTTTCCATGCAAGTGTACATAGTAGTCTCTAATGATCTTTTGTATTTCTTCAGGGTCAGATGTGACTTCATCTTTTGTGTTTCTGATTGTGCTTATTTCGTTTTTTTCTCGTTTTTTCTTTGTCAGTCTTGCTAGGGGACCATCGATCTTGTTTATTCTTTTGAAGAACCAGCTTTTTGTTTCATTGATTTTTTGTATTATCTTTTTGTCTTCTATGTCCTGGATTTGGGCTTTTATTTTGGTGATCTGGATTCTTCTGCTGAAATTAGGGTTTTGGTGGTCTTGCTTTTCCAGCTTTCTTAGGTTTCTTGTTAGGCTGTTAATTTGTGATCCTTCCATTTTCTTCATGTGCGTTTGTAGGGATAAAAATTCCTCTCTTACTACAGCTTTCATGGCGTCCAAGAGATCTTGGTAAGATGTTTCTTCAATTTCATTTGTTTCCAGGTATCTTTTGATCTTTGTTTTGATTTCATCATTGACCTAGGAGTTGTTTAGCATCATGCTGTTTAGTGTCCATATCTTTGTGGGTTTTGGGGGGACCTTGTTGGTGTTAATGTTTATCTTTATTCCATTGTGTTCCGAGAAGGTGCATGGTAAAATTTCAGTCCTTTTAAATTTGCTTATGCTTGATTTATGGCAAAGAATGTGGTCGATCTTAGAATATGTTCCATACGGAGATGCATAGAATGTGTATTCTGTGGTCTTTGGATGGAGTATTCTGTAGGTATCAATTAAGTCCATTTGGTCAAGAGTCACATTGAGGTTGCGGATCTCATTGCTGATTTTTTGTCCTGATGATCTGTCTAGTGTTGTGAGTGAGATATGAAAATCCCCAGTTATGATGGTGTTAGAATCAATGTCTTTCTTTAGTTTTCCTAGAAGTTGCTTTATGAAAGTTGGCACACCTATGTTGGGTGCATATATGTTTAGGATAGATATTTCTGGTTGTGGAGTGAACCTTTTATCATTATGTAGTGTCCCTCTGTATCTTTTTAAATTTTTGATAGCTCAAATTAGGATCTGTCTCCTCCTTTCTTTTGTGTTCCATTCACCTGAAAATTTGTTTCCCATCCTCTTAATTTGAGTCTGTGCATGTCCTTTCTAGTGAGATGGGTCTCTTCAAGGCAGTATGTTGTTGCCTGGTGATATTTTATCCATTTTGCCATTCTATGCCTTTTCAGTGGTGAGTTTAGTCCATTCACATTCAGGTGAGTTATTGAAATGTGAGAGTTCGTCCCTATCATAGAGTTCTTGTAGAGTTGTTGTTCTTCCACTTGGTTTTTTTTTTTTTTTTTTTTGTCTTTCTTTTGGTTTTGGGGTTGGTTCATGTGTATTTTATTCTTTTTCCTGTACTCTTGTGAAGAACGTTGTTCTTTTTTCCATTTCTTCTGTGTTTAGTACTTTCTTGAGTGTTTCATGTAGAGGTGGTTTGGTGGCAGCATAAGTTCTTAGGGATTGGATATCTGCGGAAGATTTCAGTTTTCCCTTGCTGATGAAGCTTAACTTGGTTGAGTAGGTTATTCTTGGTTGAAATTGTTTATCTTTTAGGACTTTGAAGATAGGGCTCCAAGCTCACCTAGCCTGCAGGGTTTCTGTAGATAAATCTGCTTCTATTCTGATTGGTCTTCCATGATAGGTGATCTGGCCTTTTTCGATTGCTGCCTTTAGGATTTTTTCTTTCATGCCTACTTTGTTTAGGTGTATGATTCTGTGTCTAGGAGTTGGTCTTCTCATTTGTTTTCTTGCAGGGGTTCTCTGAATCTCTTGTGTTTGAATTTTTCCATCACTGATTAGATAAGGGAAGTTTTCTTGAATGATCTCATGGAATGTTTGTTCCAGTGTTGTCTCTGTCTCTCTTTCTGCCTCAGGAAGGCCAATTACCCTTTCAGTCTCTTGAAGTAATCATTTATCTCTTGAAGGTTTTGTTCTGTCTTTTTGAGCTTATTTTCTGTGTTTTTAAGAGTTTAGGTTATTTCTATATTTTGGTCCTCAAGCTCTTAGATTCTTTCTTCTGCTTGGGCAATTCTGCTTTCCATGCTTATCAGTTTGTTATTTATTTTATTCAAAGTATTCTTTATTACTGTTATCTCAGATATCAGCTCCTTCCTAGTTTCTTCTTGTCTCTCCTCAATTCCTTTTAATCTCTCCATTAATTTCTTGATATCTAGGTTTGTAGTTTGAGACCAGTCATTCTGGGGCTCTTCATTGTTTGCATTCTGAAGTCAGTTTTCTCAGTGTCTGCCCTCCCAGGGGTTTGGGAGAGACCCATATTCTTCTTTTGGTTTTTCTTCATTTGTGTAGGTTTCTCTCTCTCTCCCCCTTCCCCTCCCCTTCTTTAGTTCTGTTTTTCAGGGAAGGTGGGGTTGCTTTTGTTTCCCTTGTGCAATCTCCTGTTCTTCCTTATGAGGGTCCTCTGCCTTTGTTCACTTTTGAGGTTGGAGTGTAGGCTGTGGGCTGTAGTTTTTGCAGTTTTGAGGTTTAATTGAGGGGGAAACTATGATTCAGAATCTATCTGCTGATTCCAGCATCCACCAACAGGTGTATGAGCACACTGGAACCTATTTCCCAACCTTACAATCTGTCTGTGCAGCAGTATGTAGGTTTGGTCCCTGGATCAAAAGGGGGTACAAAAGAGGAAAGTAATGGAGGAAGGCGGGGTCTATAGGAAGTTAGAAAGAGAGAAGAGTGAGAGGGAAAACAGACAAATGTATCAACTAACAGGTTAAAAAGAGACACAAGGCCGGAGAGAAGGGAAAATAAACACGCAAGAAAAATTCCCTAAAAATACTGGTTTCTACACAGAGACAGACCAATAAAATCATGAAACAGATAGTGTAAGTCAGAAAGCAAACAAAAGTGAGCAAAACAAACAGTCAAAATGATAAAATCAAAAGTCAAATTAAGAGATAGACTAGCTCTGGAATCTTTCCTGAGTGTCTAAAGCTCTTCAGCTCTGAGCTCCAAGCTCTCCCCTTTGTTTTCATTTCAGGCAGCTAGATTTATTCGCAGTTTGGGTTTTGTTTTTTTTTTGCCTGCTGCCTGGGAGGTCTGCGTCGCTTAGTTGCTTTTGTCTGATTCAGCGTAGGGGAGGGGCTTTGTCTCCTGTTTACCTTAGGAACCCAGGTAGAGGCTGCTGATAGGTGGGCAGGGCAATGCAAATCTCTGCCTGAAGAATGGCTGAGGTGGCAGCTTCACTTTCGCGGATCTTTTCTCTCTGCTTGTCTGGGTCCCTGTTTGATCCACTATGGTGAACTGTGGTGGTGTGGGAGGCACTGGGGATCAACTGCACAGCTGGGTACTGGATCCATGGTGCCACCAGCAGGCTGGGGTGGAGGAAGGGGTCAGGAGTTCCCTCCTCTGGAGCTGAGAGCCTCTGATCAGCACCTCCTTAAGATATGAGTGCCTCAGCCAGCATGGGCCCAAAGCTCCAGAACTCCAAAGCTCCAAAGGGCAGGTGGTGAGCAGCAAGAGTGGCGCTGGGCCCCTCACAGGGGACTTCAGCCAGAAATGGGACCAGTATCTCTGAGGGGCAGGCACCCGGAGCCTCCCTGGGTGACTGGCGGCTTGGTGCTGGGTGCTGTGTGAGACAGTGTAGCCAGGGAGGGAGCTGAGACCCGAGACTCCCACGTGGGTGGGAGTCATGTACAGTGGAGCAGCCACAGCTGGGGGTGCAACATCCGGCCCTGTGTGGGACTGAAGGTCCCCGGTCTTGGACCAGTGTGGCTGGCGGTGGGCAGGGGGTGGGGGAAGAAAAGTAAGAGTCTTTTTGGGAACTCAAATTTGGAGAATCTCACAAGTCCACCTACGCCGTCACCATCTTACTGGAACTCCTGCTTCTGGACTTTAAACTTTATTATAAGGTACAACAATCAAAGCAGCATGGTATTAATACAAGAACACGTATATAGAGCAATGGAACAGGGTTTAGATCTGGAAGCAAAACCTCAGTTTCTCAACAAACTCTTCTTCAGAAAACCCTCCACTATCAAACACTGGGAAGAGGAAAGCCTATTCAGTAAGTGGTGTTAACAAAAACTGACTGACCACAGGCAGATTGAATCAGGACCACTACATATCACCACACACAACGATCAACTCTAAATAGGACCTAAATATAAAACCTAAAACTATAAGAATCCTGGAAAAAACATAGCAAACACTCTCAGGCACATTGGAAGAGGAAACATATCCTTGGTCAATTCTCAAAGAGAAAGTCATGGCAATTCCTAAAAGAACTAGAATTTGACCTTCCATACAGCACACCAATTCCCCTTCTGGGAATATATCTAGAGGAACCTAAATCACTCTACAAATAGATACTTGCACATGCATGTCTGTTGCAGGACAAAAGAAGGGAATTTGAAGTAGTTAAAACTGCCAGGGGAGGGAGGAGGTAGATACACAACATTAATAAGGGTACAGGACCTCAAACCAAGCAAGTGTGGACCAAAGGGAGGCCTAAAAGTTGCCTGTATGATAACCAGTTGTGTATCAAATTCTGAATTGTACCCCAAATCTTTAAAATAAAGTAAATACATAAATAAAGGGTAAGATAGACAAGTAGGACTTCAGCAATCTGAAAAGCTTCTGCAAAGCAAAAGAAAACATCAAGAGAGCAGGGAGACAGCCCACAGAATGGGAAAAAAAATTTTGTCAACTCTATATCTGACAAAGGCCTAACATTAAGTATCTACAAGAAACTCAAGTGTGCCAAAAGGAAATAAAAAACAAGCAAACAACCCTATTAAAAAGTAGGCAAATGATATGAATGGACTTCTCAGAAGTAGACATATGATCAGTCAACAGATACATGAAAAAATGTTCAGCTTCATTAACAATCAAAGAAATGAATATTAAAACCATGCTGAAATACCTCCTAACTAATTTTATACAGGAAATAAGATGACAAGTATGGAAAACAGAATTAATTTTTTAAAAAGAATCTCAGAATTTGAAGACCAAAACATGGAATTAAACTGATCTGTAAAAAACATAGAAAGAAAGTTCAGAAAGAAATAATAAAGATGTCAAGAGATGTGTGATTACATCAAAAGGCCATACCTTCATCTGAAGAAGAAAGAAATGGAAAGGGAAAATACATTGGGGCAAGTATTCCAAGGAATTAGCGAAGAAAACTTTCCACATATCACCAGAGAAGTTACGATCCAAACACAAGAGACACAGAGAACCCCCACAAGACATCAAATGAGAGGACCAATCCCTAGACACATAGTAATTCACCTACCCAAATTAGCTACAAAATAAAAAATCTTAAAGGCAGCAAGAGAGAAAGGTCAGACTAACTTCTGGGGAAAACTGACCAGAATAACAGTAGACCTATCATCAGAAACATCACAGGCTACAAGGGACAGGAGTCCAATATTCAAAGTCCTCCAAGATAAACAATTTCAACCAAGAATCTCCTACCCAGTCAAGTTTACATTCATCAGCAAAGGAGAATTAAAATTCTTCCCTTCCCAGCCATCTGATCCCTAAGAGATTATGCAGCTTCCAGACTATCTCTACAAGAGATGTTTAAAAAGTTATTAAGCAAAGAAGAAAGAAAAGAAGAATGACTACATACTTCTCAAAAGAACAGAGGCACATATAATTAACAGAGAATACATCATGACTGCAAACATGAAAACACACACATACATCAACACAAAAACTAAAAGAAAACAAACAAACAATAAACTTAATTTTTTTAACTAACAGAAGTCTTCCTGGGAAGAAACCATGGGGAGAGACTATCAGCTCCAGGCCATGCTTCCCCACTGCAGCAGGAGATATTGCTGGCTCCAGTCTCATTCTCACCACTGCAGCGCCTGGCCAGACACTGGCAGCAAGAGCTGTGAAGGGTGCCCAGAAGCAGAGCCCCACTGGAGAAAATGAAAGAGACACCCTGACACCATCTTATAAACAGGGCAGGAAAGTACTCCAGCTTGCTCACAACAGAGCAACGGACCCAATCTCTGTGACCTGCAGATCAACTGCTAAGGGGTGGATCATGACCCAGAGGGAATATCCTAAAAGCACAAACTCCAGAGAGACAGAAAAAGTTCTGAGTCTCAGGAGCCCCACCCCCTACCCTGATTCAGCTACAGGACAAAGGATGTGGCCAGAAAAGGACAAGGAAGACCTCCGGAAAGATCAGTGGTGAGTCCAGGGCTGACCCACCCCCTTCCTCCCTAGCAATTTTCTGAACATCAGACCCACATGGCTGGGTCATAACTGAAAGGGATGAACCCAGGTGGAACCTGGAAATCAGCTGCAACAGGAGGACTCCCCTCCAGAATAGGCCTGGCTGAGGAACCCCTGCCAGTACCTGGGAAAGAGATGATCCTGTAACACCCCACAGGAGGGGATGCCCCAGACCATATGAGAATATGACAGAAGGACTACAGCCACACTCACCCCCACTACCTTCTCCTCTGTCCCTGGTCTGGACACTCAGGAGAAAGTGAATAAGGCCAAGCTCTGCAGGAGACAGCAGAGGGGCAGCAGAAAGGAACAATTATGGAACTTGCTATAAGAGAACAGGTTTTAAAAATATATATTTTTAAACTTTTTGATTGTGTGTTAGTTTCTCTAATTTTAAAAATATTTTTCCTTTGTGCATTAATGTCTATGTGAAGGTTTGATCTATATACCCCTCTTTTTTTCTATTTCTTCTTTTGTTTTCTGTTTATGTGTATGTGAATGATTGAGTGTTCATTTTTCAGGATTTTTTTGTTGATTTATTTGTGCTCCTTTGTTCTTCTCTTCTTTTTAGTATAATGTTTGCATGAATACATGTGTGGGCGCTCAATCTGAATTCCTATTTTTTCTTTGTTTTTTTCCCCCATTCTTTGTCTTTTTCTTCTCCATTCATTTTGTGCTCGGCATGGGTGTGTGTTTGGTTTTCTAGTTTTGTTGTTGTTGTTTTTTGCTTTGTTGTTATTCCAGTTTGTGTGTGTGTGTGTGTGTGTGTGTGTGTGTGTGTGTGTGTGTGTTCCATTGTTTTTTGCTTTGGTTTCTGCTTTCTTTGTTCTGTGGGGTTTTTTTTTTCATTTTTTATTTTTTAACTTTTTGTCCATGTTATTTCATTCTAATTTTTTGTGTTCTCCTTATTTCTGGTACTACATTATGGACTCAGGGGTTACACAGCCTATCCACTGCATCATCATATAAAGTGGTGGTAGGGAATGAGTCTCAGGGAAACTGAGATTGTGATTTGCAAGTAGTTTCTGAATCCTAACATCCCATCCTCCACTTTATTTGACACTCAAAAGTACAAGAGATGGTACAGTTTCCCACCCACAGTCCTATTTCAAAATAGAATAAATATAAAACCCATATCAGGGAAAAATAAAGGGCAGCAAAGCAAGCATAAGAAGTGAAAACTTTTCCCATTACCACTGAATAATAGAACTAAACAGGAAAGAGAAAGATCTGTCACAAATGAGGAAAAACAAACAGAAGACCACAGGTAATTTCCAATGTAACATAGAGAAAATGCCTGAAAAATCAGAACTCAGAGCTCAAACAATTGAAGTCACCAATGACTGGTCCCAGAATACAACAAGGATTAGGGAATGGATGGAAAGAGTGAATAAGACTCAAGAAAGACAAGATGCAGCACTGAAAGAACTTGAAACAGAGATTCTGGCAATAAAAATGTAATCCAGAAAACAAATAACAACATGACAAGCATGGAAAGCAAAATTAATCTAGCAAATACTTTATAAGAACCTCTTGATGGGAATAAACTATCACATTTCATTAATCAACCTGAATGTGAATGGACTAAATGTACCACTGAAAAGACAAAGAATGGCATACTGGGTAAGAAACCATGACCCAATTATTTGCTGCATCCAGGAAACTCATCTCACTACAAAGGATGCACACAGACTCAAAGTTAGAAGATGAAAGGCAAGTGTCCAGGCAAATGAATCACAAATTAGGCAGGAGTCATGATCTTAATATCAGACAAAAAAGTCTTTAAGCTATCAAAAATTTTAAAAGATACGAAAGGACACTATATAATGATAAAAGGTTCAATCCATCCCTAAACATATATGCACCCAAGAAAAGAGCACCAGCCTTTCTAAAACAAATACTAAATAGACTAAAAGAGGATATTGACTCTAATGCTACTATAGCACATTACTAGAATACCCCAGTAACAGCCCTAGATAAGCCGTCAAGGCAAAAAAAAATCAACGAGGAGATCCAGAGACTCAATTTGACAATCGACCAAATGGACTTAATTGACAGCTACAGAATACTTCACTCAACAAGAGAATATGCATTCTACACACCACCACACTGAATGTACTCCAAGATAGATCACAATCTTGGCCATAAATCATGCATTAACACATTCTATAAGATTGAATTATTGCCAAGCACCTTCTCAGACCACAGTGGAATAGAAATAAATATCAATACCAACAAAATTTCTGCAAAGACCACAAAGATATGGAAATTAAAGAGCATGACACTGAACGACTACTGGGTCAACATTGAAATCAAAATAGAAATTGAAACATTATTCAAAACAAACTAAACTGAAGAAACATCTTACCAAAACCTCTGGGATGCCATTAAAACAGTTTTAAGAGGGGAATTTATATCTCTGTGGACACATATCAAGAAAATTCAAAGAACACAAGTTGACAGCCTAACAAATCAACTAAGGGAACTAGAAAGAGAAGACCACCAAAACCCTACCTTTAGCAGAAGAATTCAGATCACCAAAGTAAGAGCCCAAATATGGGACCGAGAAGATAAAAATATCATAGAAAATATCAACAAGACAAAAAGCTGGTTTTCTGAAAGAATTAGCAAGAGTAATGTACCCCTAACCAAATTGAAAAAGAAAGAGAAAAAACCCAATGAACACAATCACAAATACAAAAGATCAAAACACAACTGACTCCAAAGAAATACAGAAGATTATCAGAGATTACTATACACACCTGTATGGAAACAAACCTGATGGCCTAAATAAAATGGAGAACTTTTGACATCACACAACCACTCAAGGTTGAAACAAGAAGACATTAAGACACTAAGTAGACCAATAAAAACCCAGAAAATTGACTCTGTCATAATAAAATTATCTACCAAAAAAAAAAAACCAAACCTTGGACCAGATGGCTTTTCAGCAGAATTCTACAAAACATACAAGGAGGAGCTGATACCAATCTTTTACATATATGTATATAAAGATGTGGGATACAATTCAGGGTTAAATATACAAATGTTGATTATGCACTTACCCTTGTTGATGATGTATGCCCTTCCCTCCCCAGAAGTTTCCCTCAACTGCCAATCCCACCCCCCTCACCTGACAGTTTCCCACTACTGCCGATCCCTTTCAATAGTATTATAATAATTGTTCAAGTTTTGCTTATGAGTGAAAACATATGGTACTCTGTTCTTTGTTTCTGTGACAGATCACTGAATATGATCGACTCTAAATTCATCCAAGTTGCTGTGAAGACTATATGTTTGTCCTTCTTTATGGCTGCATAATATTCCATAGTGTATTCCAAACAATTGAGAAAGAGGAAATGCTCACCAAATCATTTTATGAAGGTAACATCACACTGATGCCCAAAATGTTACCTAACTACGAAAAAGAGAACGACAGGTCAATATTCCTTATGAACATAGGTGCAGAAATCCTCTACAAGCTTCTAGCAAATTGGATCCAACAACACATCTCAAAAATCATCCACCATGACTAAGTAGACTTCATTCCCAGGATGCAGGGCTGGTTCACCATCTGCAAGATGATAAATGTATCTAAATGCATCAACAGATGCAAAAACAAGAACCACATGATCATATCATTAGATGTAGAAAAAGCTTTTGATAAAATCCAGCATTCCTTCTTGATTAAAACTCTCAAACACCTGGGTATAGAAGGAACATATAACAAAATAATAAGTGCTACCTACAAAAACCCACAGCTAGCATATTTCTATATGGATGGAAAATGGAAAATTTTCCATTGAAAACCAGAACAAGACAAGGCTGCCCACTCTCACCCCTCCTGTTCAACATTGTGTTGGAAGTCCTAGCTAGAGCAGTTACACAAGAGAAGGATATCAGGTGTATCTAAATAGTAAAAAAGGAAGTTAAGTTATCCCTCTTTGCTGGCGATATGATCCTATACCTTGAAAACCCGAGAGAATCTGTCAAAAATCTCCTTACATTGATAAAGGACTTTGTCAAAGCCTCGGGGTTCAAAATAAATGTGCAAAGACAGTGGCATTCTTATACACCACCAGGAAGCAGGTGGAGAACCAAATAAATAGCACAATCCCATTCACAGTATCCACAAAAAATAATAAACTACATTGGCCTCTTCATTACCAGAGAAGTGAAAGACCTTTAAAATGAGAACTACAAAACACTACTCAAAGAAATCCAAGAAGAGACAAGCAAATGGAAAAATATTCCATGCTCATGGATAGAAAGAATCAACACTGTTAAGATGTCCATTCTACCAAAGACAATTTACAGATTCAACACAATACCCATTAAATTACCAACATCATTCTTCTCAGAGCTGGGAATGACCATACAGAAATTCATATGGAAACAAACAAACAAAAAAACCGACCACAAATAGCCAAAACAGTTCTTAGCAAAAGAAACAAAGCAGAAGGTATCTCATTTCCAGACTTCAAAATTTTATTATAAAGCTACAATAACCAAAACAGCCTGGTAAAGGTAGAAGAACAGTCAAATGGAATAGGATTGAGATACCAGAAGCAAAAACTCATCTTCAACAAAGCCTCCACTAATATCCAATGGGGAAAGGAGAACCTATTTAGTAAATGGTGCTGGGAAATCTGACTGACCACATGTAGAAGATTGAAACAGAAACCCTACCTATCACCATACACAAAAATTAACTCTAAATATATCAAAGACCTAACATAAATCCTCAAACTATAAGTACTTTAGAAAATGCAGGAGACACCCTTATTGATATTGGAACTGGCAACCAATTCCTATCAAAACCCCAAGTGCCCATACTATAAAAGATGAGAGACAAGTGGGACCTCATCAAAATGAAAAACTTATGCAAAGCAAAAGAAGCTATCAAGAGAGTGGGAAGACAGCCCACAGAAAGGAAAAAAAATATTTGTCAAATGCATATCTGACAAAGACCTAGTATCTAGGATCTACAAGGAACTCAGACATGCCAAGAGGAAAAAAAATCAGCCTCATTAAAAATTGTGTAAAATACATGAATGGATACTGCTCAAAAGAATAGATATGGGCAGCCAACAGACACATGAAAAAGTGCTCAGCCTCACCAATTATCAGAGAAATACAAATCAAAACCACCTAAGATACTGCCTAACTCCAGTAACAATGGCCTTCTTTAATAAAACAAACAGCAACCGATGCTGGTGAGGATGAGGAGAATAAGGAACACTTCTACATTGCTGATGGGAATGCAAACTAGTGCAACCTCTTTGGAAAACAGTGTAGTGATTTCTGAAAGAACTAGAAATTAACCTTCCAAATTACCCAGCAATACCCATATTGGGAATATACTTGGAGGAACTCAAATCATTCTACAAAAAAGATACCTGCACATGCTTGTTTATTGCAATACTATTCAAAATAGCAAAAATGGAATCAACTGTGCTGTCCATCAAAACTGGACTCAATTTTAAAAAAGATTGTACATATATACAATGGAATATTATGTAGCCATAAAGAAGGACAAACATGAACTTTGCAGCAACTTGGGTGGATTTAGAGTCTATCATACTCAGTGATCTATCACAGAAACAAGAAACAGAGTGCCATATATTCTCACTCATAAGCATAATTTGAGCAATTATCATAATACTATAAAAAAGGGATTGACAGTAGTGGGAAACTGCCAGGGGAGGGGGACTTGTATTGGAGGTTGAGGGAAACTGCCAGGGATGGGGGGGCATACCTCATCAACAAGGATACCTGCTTAATGAACATTTGCATATCTAACACTGAATTTTATCCCACATTTATAAAATAAAAAAATTTAAAAACAAAATACTTCATAAGAACCTCACGATTAGAATAAACAATCACATCTCAATAATCAGACTGAACTTGAGTGGACTTAATACACAACTGCAAAGACACTGAATGACAAACAGGATACAAAAAATGTGGTTCAATAATTTGCTGTATCCAGGAAACTCATCACACCACAAAAGACGCACACAGACTCAAAGTAAAGAATGGAAAACAAATTTCCAGGCAAATGGATTACAAAAGAAGGTGGGAGTGGCAAACTTAGTATCAGACAAAACAACCTTTAAGCTGACAAAAAAATTTAAAACTTATGAAAGGATACTACATACTGATAAAAGGTTCAATCCATCAACAAGAAATATCTATAGTAAACATATACACACCCAACACAGGAGCATTAGCATTTATAAAGCCACTTCTATATAAACTAAAAAAAAATTGACTCTAACACTATTTTTGCCAGGGACTCAAATACCCTGCTAACAACCCTAGATGTATCATTGAGGCAAAAAATAAACAATGAGATCTAGAACTTCAACCTGACACTTGTACAAATGGACTTAATATAAACCTACAGAACACTTCACTCAGCAACCACAGAACATACATTCTATTCAACACCACATGGAACATACTCCATGATTAATCGCATCCTTGGTCATAAATTAAGCATAAAAAAATTCTGTAAGTTTGAAATATTGCGATGCACCTTCAGACCACAGTGAATTAAAAAAAATTTTATCACCAACAAAATTCCCCCCAAACCCACAAAGACATGGACATTAAACAGCATAATGCTGAACCACTACTGGGTAAACACAGAAATCAAAACAAAAATTTAGAGTCCTAGAAACAAATAAAAATGAAGAAACATCTTATGAAACATTCTCAAATGCCACGAAATCAGATCTAAGAGGAGAATTTATATCTCTACAAACACACATCAAGAAAATGGAAATATGACAAGTCAACAGTCTAACAAATCATCTAAGAGAGTTGGAAAGGCAAAGTCACCAAAATCCTAACTTCAGCAGAATAATCAGATCACCAAAGTAAAAGGCTAAATATGGGACATAGAAGACAAATATGTCATAGAAAAAATCAACAAAACAAAAAGTTGGTTCTTTGAACGAATAAACAAGATTGATTGAACCTTAAACAGAATGATCAAGAAAAAGAAAACAAAGACACCAGCAAACACAGACATACAAAACATCAAATCACAACTGATCACAAGGAAATACAAAAGATTGTTAGAGATTATTATGCACACCTGTATGAAAACAAACTTGATAACCTAAATAAATTGGAGGACTTCCTGACATCACTCAACTTCCAAAAGTTGAAACAAGAAAATTGACTCTGTCCTAGAACAGTATCAACAAAAAGCCCTGGACCTCAAGGCTTTCCAGTAGAATTCTACAAATCACACAAGGAGAAGCTGATTCCAATCCTCTTGAAATTATACCAGGCAATTTAGAAAGATTATCTCCCCAAATCATTTTATAAAGTCAGCATCACAGTGATACCCAAACCGGGTAAAGATCCAACAAAAAAAGAGAACTACAGGTCAATATCCCTAATGATCATAGATGAAAAAATTTCTCAACAAGATTTTAGCAAATTGGATCCAACAACACATCACAGATATCATCCACCATGACTCCAGGCATCATCCCCAGGATGTAGGTCTGGTTCAACATCCTCAAGACCATAAACATAATTAAATACAACTGATGCAAGAATGAGAACCCCAATATTATATTATTACAATACAGAAAAATGTTTTGATAATATCCACTATCCCTTGTTGGTAAAAAACTTTGAATACTTAGACATAGAACGAACATACCTCAAAATAGTAAGCACCATCTACAATAAACCCACAGTCAATATATTGCTAAATGGACAGAAATTGGAAGCATTTCCCCTAAAAACCAGAACTAGACAAGGCTGCCCACTCTCATCCCTCTTATTCAACATTGTGTTGGAAGTCCTAGCTAGATCAATTAGACAAGAGATGGAAATCAGGGGTATCTACACAGGAAAAAAAGTTTTCATCCATCTTTGCTGATGGATATAATCCTATACCTCAAAAATCCAAGAGAATCTGTTATAAACCTCCTTACACTGATTAAGGACTTAGGCAAAGTCTCAGTATAAAAATAAATGTGCAAAACACAGTCACATTCATATACACCAATAACAAACAGGGAAAGAACCAAATAAAAAGCATAAACATATTCACAATAACCACCAAAAAATTAAATACCTCAGCATCTTCCTAACCAGAGAAGTGAAAGACCCCTACAATGAGAACTACAAAACATTGTTGAAAAAAATCCAAGAAGACAGTCTGGTATTGGTACAAGAACAGGCATATGGGCCAATGGAAAGGACAGAGATTATGTCAGCACAACCTCAATTTCTCAACCAACTCATCTTCAACAAAGCCTCCACCAAAAGAACTAGGAGAAGAGATGGTGCTGGGAAAACCAACTGACCACACACAAAATAATGAAACAGGACCCCTACCTGTCACCATACACAAAAATCAACTCTAAATGAATCCAATACCTTAACGTAAAATCTCAAAATAGAAGAATATTAGAAAATACAGGAAACACACTTACAGAAATCAGAGTAGGAAACCAATTCCTGATCAAAACCCCAGGTGTGGGAAAACTGGCTGACAACATGCAGAAGATTGAAACAAGACCCCTCCCTATCCCCATACACAAAAATTAACTCTAAATGGAACAGAGACCTAAATGTAAAACCTCACACTGTAAGAACCTTAGAAAATGCAGGAGACACTCTTATGAAAGTTGGAACTGTCAGGCAATTCCTGATCAAGACCCGAGGTGCCCATGCCATAAGAGATAAGATAGCCAAGCGGGACCTCATTAAACTGACAAGCTTCTGCAAAGCCAAAGAAACCATCAAGAGAGCAGGGAGATAGCCCACAGACTTGGAAAAAGTACTTGCCAACTCCATGTGTGAAAAAGGCCTAAGATCAAGGATCTACAAGGAATCAAACATGCTAAAAAGAAAAAACAAACAGCCCCATTACAAAGTGGGCAAAAGTTATGAATAGACACTTCTCAAAAGAAGACATATGAGTAGCCAACAGATACATGAAAAAATGTTTGGCTTTACTAGTCATCAAGGAGATGCAAATTAAAACTACACTGAGATACCACCTAACTCCAGTAAGAATGGCCATCATCAATAACTCAAAAAATAACAGATGCTGGAGAGGATGTGGTGAAAAGGGAACACTTCTACACTGTTGGTGGGAGTGTAAACTAGTAGAGTCTCTGTGGAAGTCAGTGTGGTGATTCCTAAAAGTTCTAAGAATTGACCTTCCATACGACTCTGCAATCTCCCTCCTGGGAATATACCCAGAAGAACTCAAATCACTCTATCAAAAAAGATACCTGCACTCGTATGTTTATTGCAACATTGTTCACAATAGGAAGAACATGGAACCAACTGTGCTGCCTATCAAAAGAGGACAGAATTTTTTAAAGTGTGTTACATATACACAATGGAATATTACACAGTCATAAAGAAGAACAAAATCATGAACATTGCAGCAACCTGAATGGAATTAGAGTTTATAATACTGAGTGATCTCTCACAGAAACAAAGAGCTGAGTATCACATGTTCTCACTCATAAGTGGACCTTGAACAACTACCATAATACTACAAGAAAAAGATTGGGAAACTGCAGGTGGTGGGGGGGTGGGGCAGTGGGATTGACAGTAGTTGAAATCTGCCTGGTGAGGGGGGGTAAACCTCAGCAACAAAGGTACCTGCACAATGAATATTTATATACCTAATCCTAAATTGTACCCCACAATTTTAAAATAAAAATAAAAATAAACCAAGATGTCCATGTCATAAGAGATAAGATAACCAAATGGGACCTCATCAAACTGGAAAGCTCTGCAAAGCAAAAGAAACCATCCAGAGAGTGGGAAGACAGCCCACACAATGGGAATAAATATTTACCCACTGTATATCTGACAAAGACCTTGCATCTAGGATCTACAAGGAGTTCAAACCTGTCAAAAGGAAAAAACCAAACAGATCCTTTTAAAAAGTGGGCAAAAACATAAATAGACGCTTCTCATAAGAAGATATACAGGCTTACAACAGACATATGGATAAGTACTCAGCCTTTCTAATCATCAGAGAAATGCAAATCAAAACCACATTGAGATATCACCTATCCCTAGTAAAGATGGCCATCCTTAATAAAACAAACAACAGCTGGGCTCGGTGGCTCAGCCTGTAATCCCGCGCCTTTGGGAGGCTGAGGTGATGGATTGCCTGAGCCCGTGGGTTTGAGACCCACCTGGGCAACTTGGCAAGACCTCATCTCTACAATAAATAAAAAATTAGCCGGGTGTGGTAGCAGACGCCTGTAGTTCCAGCTACTTGGAAGGCTGAGGTGGAAGGATCGCTGGAGCCCAGTGGGTCGAGGCTGCGGTGGCCGGGAGCGGCCACTGCACTCCAGTCTGGGTGACAGAGTGAGACCCCAACTCAAAAAAATAAAATAAAATAAAATAAAACAAACAGATGGTGGCAAGAATGCCAAGAAAAAGGAACACTTCTACACTGCAGGTGGGAATTCAAACTAATTCAAGTTCTATGGAAAACAGTGTGCTTGTTTCTAAAAGAACTAGAAATTGACCTTCCATATGACCCAACAATCCCCCTACTGAGAATATACCCAGAGGATCTCAAATCATTCTACAAAATGACCACTGCACACAAATACACAATGGAATACTATGCAGTCATAAAGATGGACAGACATATGGACTTCGCAGAAACTTGGATGGATTTAGAGTCTATAATATTTAGCGATTTATCACAGAAACAAAGAAGAGTACCACATGTTCTCACTCATATGCAGACCCTGAACATTTACCATGGTACTATAAAAAGGTGATTGGCAGTAGCAGAATACTGCTAGGGTTTGTGGGGGGAAACACATAATTTAGGGTACCTGATCTCAAACCAAACAAATAGGGGCTAAAGGGAGGCCCAAACTTTACCTGCATGATGTCCATTTGTATACCTAATCCTGAATTGTACCCTATATCTTAAAAAAAACTCACATGGTGGCAACTTATCCCAACACAGAGCAGGTTGTTCCCAATGGGGTGTTGTTCCTTGTGTACTAGATAACTGATTGTATAAAGCTAATTTACCCTGAGAAGGGGGTAGTTCTTTATGTCTTTGAGATGGAAAGTGTTCTCTTCATATGAAGAGGGTGGTGCTACACAAAAATCCTTCTGCTTTGGCTTTATGGTGGTGATGACGGTCCTCACTTAATATGTACCTTACCCAGGTCATGGCATGAGCTGTGATTATGGCTATAGACCTGGGACTCACCCAGTGACGTGAGTATCTTTAAATGTATATTATGGAAGGGGGTCACTAAAGAAGCCAGTGAAGGGGAAGACACAAATGTCCTAAAACAGCAGTGGTGATCTTTTCAGGTGCTCCAGCATTTCAAAGGCCTAAACATATATTCCCTATACATTTTCCTTTAAAGGAAGGTAAAATATAGATGGCAAAATGACTATTATAAATCAGTCTTCAATGTTCATGGGCAAAGAGAGTTGGCAAATTAGTCAAGATGAGGATTGCTGGACAACTAGTATCGATTGTCGCTATCCCAGCTGGCTGACTAGGCTATATTCACATTTATGGATAAAGTGCCAAAGGCAGAAGAGTCTTTTGAGACAGTTCTTGTCATCTGCATGGATATGTGAGAATTATCTCTTCATGTTCTTACACAACTGTATCCATCAGGGTTTGTTAGTTAACTCCATGTAGATTCTGACAGCCTTCTCACAGTCTCAAAGAAAAGTGAACAGGAGGCAATCCTTTATCTGGCTCTACAATAACATGAACCATGATGTGGAGAGGAGGGGACAGTGGAGGTTTTGAGACCTAATCCTGCCCCTCTAAGGCCCAGATCAGCCCACAACCTGCCTCGGGGTTCTAGGTTATGTATCCTGGGGTGTTTCTCCTGCAAGGCATCTGGTAACTATGCAAACTCAAGAGCAGACTTCCCATTTAAGCCCAGGGCTCCTTCCACCCAGTTGAGGTCCTTAGTGGCTTCCATTTCTGTCCTTTTCCAGGAAAGGGTCTGTCACTATCCTCCTCCTCCTCCTGGCTATTCTCCCAGATCAGTCTTACATCAGGCTTGGGTCACAGTGGGGATGGGCAAGATGGAACCACTGATTTGAGTCCTCTCTGTCCCGCACAGGTATCTGCATCCCGGTGCAGCAGGTGCAGTCTGGGGCTGAGTTGAAGAGACCCAGGGAGTCTCCGAGGATCTCCTATAAGACTTCTGGATACAGCTTTACTGGCTCCTGGATCAGCTTGGCTCACTACATGCCCAGAGAAGGCCTGGAGTGGATGGGCATGAAAGATCCTAAGTCTCAGATATTCACCACAGCCCATCCTTCCATGGCCATGTCACCCTTTCAACTGACAGCTCCGTCAGAACCATCTACTGGCAGTGAAGCAGCGTGAAGGCCCGGGTTACTGCCTTCTATTACTGTGTGAGGATACAGCAAGAGAAATTTGTGCTGAGGGTGGCAAATACCTTCTCCAGTGCAGATGCAGAGTGGGGCTCCCAGAGACACCCTCCCCAGGGTCCTACCCATTCACCCACTGAGGAAACAATGGCTGTGTTCTCAGGGGAGAGAACACGGGGAGAACAGCAACTGAGGATCACAGGCCTCATGTGATGGGACAGGGCACCTGCGCCCCAGAGGCCCTTAGGCTTCTTGCGGGAATGTAGACTGCCTTAGGGAGCTCCAACAGTGTGATCTATGAGATTGTCCATGGTGAATCTTACACAAATAGCATCAAAAGGCTGACTAACACGCACCTCTTAAATATGAACAACCCTTAACTAGAAAACCCATAGAATTCATCTTTGATGACCAGGTATACTTCTTTCCTTCCTTTATTCCTTTTGCTTTTGTTTTTGAATACAGACTTAGTGGCACAAGTGCAGTTTTGTTATGTTGATATATTGTGTAGTAGTGAAGTCTTGACTATCACTGTCCTTTTACTATTTTATTTCACAATTCACAAGTTACTCCCTTGTTTCATTAGTGTATTTATGGATTGTTTACTCTTTGTTAAGTTGTGTAAGTATTTGTAAACTAACGATAGCTTCTTCTAAAATAATGTTCCTCGTTGTCTTGATTTTATTCTCCATCTATCCATACATTTAAGTATTCATTTATCCCTCCCACTCCAGTTTGGACATTATGTGAAATCACACACAAACAACCTAATGTCATACACCATGAGGAAAAGTTGAAAACAGTAAGCTCATACTTAGCAGAATAAGCAAAATGACAGGGAACAAATTAGGAATAAACAAAACAGAGACTAAACCAACCATAAAAAAGATCAATAAAAGTTAGAACAAGGACACAGAGAAGGACTGCTGGGAGCAAAAGGAGGAGGGAGTAGGGGTGCTGGAGGATCCAGGAGGGAGACTGCGGATGCTGTTGGGAGCTGGCCGCGGAGGCCCGCTGAGCGTTAGGGGTCAGGAGGGGCCGTTGACCCCGAGACCACTAGGATGTGTTCGGGAGCTGTGGACCCCTTCCCTCCCTCCTTTTCCGTTTGGCACAAACTACCAAGAAAAGCTCCAGCTGGCTCTAACAGAAAACTCTGAGACCGGAACGTACACAGCTAACCTAGGAGTCTATTGTTCCCATTCTCCATGGCTTGTGGTCTTTTGCTTTATCACAACTTAAGTCTGACTTTGAGTCACACTGAGGAGCCTTAGTGCAGGTCACAGGTTCTCTTGATGTGACCTTTAGAAATTTATAGATATAGGTTTTAGAAAACAGTTTATATAGATGAAGAAAATTTAAGTAACCATTTTATTATAGAAGTATGGTTAGTTCAGTTTGATTTAGGGGGGCCAGTGAAGTTTGAATTAGGCCAGCTGGTGCTAAAAAATATAACCATAACAACAATTGTTTTAATAAAAACTAGTTAAAATTAATACATAATAGTAAAAGTTAATAATTCACTATGGTGGTTTTGTGTTTAGACAATGAGTGACGTTAATTCAAGATAATATAGTTATAATACAATTAAGAACACATAAAAAACTGGTTTGGGGAGCATTAAGCTAACAAGATACAAAAAGACAATTTGTGGTTGTTCTTCCTCATGTTCTTCCTTATGTATGAAAAAACATTGACTTGAGAATGGGGCGTGTCCTTTGTACACCTGGACCTATTCATATAAAAGACACATGCTACCTTTGTTTCCTGTGATGATGATTTTACAGAGTTTAGGGATAAAAGCCCTGGGATAACATTCAATAAACAGCTTCTAGTCACGTAAACAAAAGTCCATTCTCTTTCTTTCTCCCCCCTTTCTTTCTCTTTATATCTATCCCTCCAGTTTAAATCACTGATGCCATCACACTAGCTTTATTTGCTAGTCCACAGATGTGTCTTCCAGCAGTCTTCACACTGGTGGTGAACCCTCCTCCTACCATGCTTTTTGTCACAACTCAGTGTTGCTTTGACCTTTCCTTTGACCAGCCTCTCCTGTTTGGAAGAAGAAGACTCAAGGTCAATGATGGAAAGACTGTGTCTACCCTGGATATTACCCAGACAGCCTCCTATCAGCAAAGCATCTCTTAGAGTCATCTCACAGGAATGAGGGTGGCCAGGCAATGGCTTAGAGCCATTAGGGGTGCTCAGAAGGTGCAGGAGATGTCAAGGTTGGGCTGTTCATGGGGTGTGTAGCTAGGCCTCCATCTTCAGGGGTATCATGGACCAAAGCCCAGCTCCTGTGACCTGAGATCATCCCTGTGTCCATGCCTCAGCCACACTGCACATGGCAGCTCTTACCAGAGGTTGAGCCCGCTTCTGTGAGCCTCAGAGGATCTTTGTGACTAAAATATATTTTGGAACTGCTATGGTCTGAGACCCTGCTCCCTCCAAAGATACCTATGTTCCTGCCTGTTTCTCCTCCTTGATCATCTTTCATCTTATTTTTTCTGTACTGAGGCCCACGAGGGAACAGATTCAGAGAGTGGCTGGGGAGGGAGTTGCTGTTTGTATCAGTACTATCCATTCCTGTTCTAATCCTCAGATGCCTCTAGAAACTATTATTGTTCTCTTATCTAGGCTCTAGATTCTCATTTTTATTGCATGCAACTAAAGGACAAAGTGACTTTCTCTGCTTGCAGGCAAGATGTCACCAGTGACTGTAGACCTTTTCTTCACCAGGTGCCTACACAAACTCAGTCTTCTTCTTGCCAAGCAATTTTCTTGAGAATTTGTATCTTCTCTTGACTGAAGTTTTTTTTGCAAAGTTTCTATCCTGATCGTGGAATTTTTGGTATGTCCATATGGATGCCTTAGAGTTCAACCAGAGACACAAATGGGCACAGAAAAATGACTTTCTACAGGGATCTCACTGTAGTCATTGCATGTGTGACTAAGAAATGACTTTAAGAAGTGTCTCTGTCCATGTGTCATGGGCCCAGAGTTCCACTGAACAGGAAGCCAGGAAGGGAACACAGCCAGCGGCCTGGAGACACAAATGGACAAGCCCCATTGCCTTCCTGGTGAGGAGAGAAGCCTGGCATTCCTCCAGGGGATGAACCCTACTGACCTGCTGGCCACTGTCCCTCAACAAGGTGACAAGCAGAGCAACAGGACCTGAGCATATGATGACAGGCTGCCTCCTCCTTCTTGGCCTTGTGGGTCTCTTGTGGGTCTCTAGTGTGCACACTAGTGACCCCACAATTTTCAAGGAGTTCCCCCATCTGAGGTCTATCCTCAGACTCAGCCACAGGCTCCAAACCTTGTTGTGTCTGCAGTCCCCCGGCAGCAGTGGCAGCAACTGCCCAGAGTACACACACTTTTCTGGCATCCCCCATGGTCAGAAGCAAGTACCAGGGCTCAGACTCATTTTAGGGCATGACACAGACCACAACTCTAGGGGAGAAGCTTGGAAACCACATTGCCGCTATTGCTGTGAGATGCAGGAACCAGGACTTTGCTTCAGTCACCCGAGTCCTCCCAGCCCACGTGAAGCTTATACTCACCCCAGGGGGACATGTGAGCCCCACCAAATGTGCAACTTCTATCTGAAGACTGTAGGTATTTCAGTCAGACCAGGAAGTGAGTGCGTCTCCTAATGGGAACATTCTAAGAGAGCAATTCTGTTCCCGAGACTTGAGAACTAAAATATTGAGTCATCCTCCCCACAGAGACTACCTGCACAGATGAGACAGGAACAGGACCCCTAGAGTGATTCTCATATGAGAAGGGACAGAGCAGAGGCCAATAGCAGACCCTGGTCCACAGGGCCCCTGACCCATGTAGTTCACCTTCTTCATTCCCCTTGTGCTACATCACCGCCTACCTCTGATCCTGGGGAGACACCCTATTCAGGGTCTCCCAGGCTCTCACAGGTTCTCTTGTGACCCTCACCACAGGGTGGGCAGCTCAGTGTTGGCTGCACTGACAGGGCTGCGACCGACCCTCCAGGGAAGCTTGGATATTCCTCAGGGTTGTCTGCAGGTTCTAAATACAGGGAGAACAGGTGAACCACTGTGTGCATGTAGACAATCCCCAGCAGTAAGTTTGCTGTTGTTCTGTTTGACAAGGGCACAAACTCAGGCTTCCAGTCAGTGTGGGGGCCACTGCCCATGTCCTAGACACAGGGAAGGAGGACACGTTTTCTGCCCACTGCTGTGGAGACTATCTGCAGACTCTATGTGTTTCTAGATGAGCAGAGCCCCAGCTCTGAACCTGTGACCTGTGAGTTCAAGGCTTCCCTGATGAGACGTTTAATCAGAGGACCCTGAAGGGGAGAAGTGGCCACCCCAAAGTACTAAAGTTCCTTTGAACTCCTCATGAGAGTGGACTGGGTCAGAACATCTGGAGTTCCAGGGAAAGGGTTTTCTGGGGTTTAGCAAAATCCAACTTTGAGTTTTCCTGTATAGCATGTTGGGTTTATAAGGACAACTTGCTATTTCAGAAGATGGTGTGAGAAGCATGTGATGTCGCTTAAGGAGACTTCTGAACTAGGGCAGAGTCTTTTCTACTGGACTAAAAATTGAGAGGAAGATGCACTGTGAGGCCAGATAAAACTCTTCCTACAGAGAGGAGCTGGACTGCAGGGGGCATTCGGGACTCACCCAGACAGGCTCATCCCAGTAAAAAGGTGCACAAGAGGCTGAAAGGAGGGTTCCTGTCCAAATATGTCATTTCCTTTTATCAAAAAAGAAGACAGTCTAATAATAGAAAATAGTCTAAAATAACAATTTCCCAAAGAATGCTGATATTTGTATAAATATTTATTGGGCATACGGGGGGCCAGCTCCTGCAGAGAGATTTAGAGGGTCCCTGGAAGGTGGGGTAGCATCGGTGATTATTCTGGAGAAATAAAGAGAAAGAAAAAGGGAGAGAGAGAAAGAGACTGGACTCTGTCTAGTGCAGAAGCCAATTTAATGGGGCAAACCGTCAGCCTTTTATCCTAAAGTTTCACCGGCAAGATCACAGGATTTTCACATGAACACAAAGCCAGGTGGATGAGGGGCATCCCCCCACCCACCAGGTGTTTCCTCAAGCATGAGGAAGGACAATCCCAATATTATTTCACTGTTCCTTATGCTTGGTTAATGTTCCTTACAAACAATATAACAATTCTAACATCATAATATTCTAATAATCAATAACTTCTAAAACTTATGCATTCCCAATACCTAATGACTGACTTAAATCCTAATACCTTTCTATTCTGTGCTAATTTTACCTGTACTATAAAAAACTCTTAATTATAGCTCAAACCAGTTCCTAAAGAATGTGGCCCAGTCCAAAGATCATGCTGGGCTGTTTCCAAGAACAATTGATTATGATCTCTTAACAAAATGGCTATTCTAAAATCCTATGTATCTATCTTAATTTCTATAAAAATTTCTAATTCCTAATCCTAATATATAGAGCTGATTTTCAGCAATAAATCTTCTAAAATAAAACCCAAATACGAACTGTAATTGTACTAAAGCTAAAACAGCAATTAGTAGAAAGTGGGAACAATGAAATTTCTAAAGTTAGCTGTATTCTTATAAAACCTCAAAGTATCATGTTTGATCATGTTTGAACTAACATAATTCCCTGATGTAGCATGACCTATTCTACAATACTTTCTATGAATAAAATAAATTCAGCTTCTATAATAAGTAGAAAAAAACCAACACTAATTGTCACTAAAAAACTGGTTTAAAAGAATGCAGCCCAACCCAAAGTGGACGCTGGCCCCTTAGGAATGTGGCCCAGTCCAAAGTTTGTGCTGGACCATTTCTGGTAACTCTAGATAATCATCTATACCATCTAAAGCTGGAAACAGCTCTCTAAATGTATATACTAATTCTACAAATATACTTTTAAATCCTATAAAGAAGCTTGTATCATATATAAGGCTCCCAAATGTGACCTGAGTTTGAACTGTGTTAAGTTTAAAGCTGAAACCACAGTCTGTGAGAATCGGGAGCAATGTATCCTTAGAGTCAGCCATGCCTGTCATATTCTCAGAACTTCATGCTTAGATCATCAAAGTCCCTGCTAGTGGGTCATGCCAAGCAACAAAGAAGGGAGGAGGGAATGGGCCTTCAGCTCCTGAATGCAGCTTGGTAGTCTCAGGGTCCCCATCCCGCCTGGATCCCTAACGCTCAGGCAGGCCTCCACGGCCGGCTCCCAACAGGGCATATACGCCTAGCTCAATAAGACAAGGATAATCTCTTTTAATAAAGGAATTTGTAGGATTTCTAGATATCTCAAATGATAGAGGCTGAAGGACAGGGATGGCTGTATTGATTTTAATGGCATAGGACTTTGAGTGGCACAAGACACCAAGGTTATTAAATTCTTATATAAGACTAGAAAATGTTACAGGGGCTGGGCATGTGACAGTAAAGTGGAGGGTCAGAGATTGTTCAGGTACAGAAATTCAAGATGATCATAAATCAATATGTCCAGATGATCAATGATAAGAAAGTGTATAAAAACTATGCAACATCATACTGTGTTGAGTTTGAATAAGACCCACACAAATTCTAAACACGTAGTGCTGGACACGTTTATGGAATTTGAAGTTTATCAGGATCACACTCAATTCCAATTGTCATTAGGATTAGAAATACATACCTATATCATGCATCATGGATACAGTGTTATAACCAGCCGTCTTTGTACTGAGCGGCCTGGGAGCTCAAGACACAAGAGAGAAGCTTGAGAAATCGTCTTAGGAGGGCCCAGCTTGTCTTTGAGTGGTCCATTGGACCTGCTGGACTCTCTGTGTGAGGGACACAGGTCACCCTCTCAGAGTTACAAATGGATGCTCCAGTGCCTGACAGAGCCAGAGTAGAGCTTATTCCTTGATGCAAAGAGGCCTTGTCTAAACAGATTTCAGTGAAGTGTGAGGCACATGTATGCTCAAATGGGATTCAGACTTGGCTCGGGATCCCACTGTTGGCTGGCCCTTGTGTCATCTGTTTTTATTTTCTCTGGTTGTATTTGCTTGTGGGCTATAAAATATCCCGAAACATGAATATGGAAATAATTGGAAGTCAAATGAGGTAATTGAGGATATATCTGTGCCCTGAGAGTATCACCCAACAACCACATTCCTCCTCTAGAAAAGCTCTTGAGATCACATCTCCTCACAATAGACTGGAGCTGGAGGCCCCTCCTCTTGGTGTTAGTAGCTACAGGCAAGCAGCTTTTTGGTTACATATCTGATGAGAGGACAGTGCCAGACAAAGGGAACTTCATCCACTCCTGTTTTTTCTCCACAGGTGTCCACTCCCAGGAAGCCTGGGGCCTCAGTGAAGGACTACTGTAAGGCTTCCAGATACATATTCACAAACGTGCACTGGGTGCAAAGGCCCCTGGACAAGGACATGAATGTATGGGAATGATCAACCTTAGCACTGATGGGACAGTCTACATGGAACTGAGCAGTCTCAGATGTGAGCATGACTGTGTATTACTGTGAAGAGACAAAGTGTGAAAACCCACATCCTCAGAGTGTCAGAAACCTTGGAGGAAAAGTCAGTTGTGCTGGGGCTGAAGGGATATGTGATCATGAGATATTAGCTTGTGTAGAAAATGGAAATACATAACCAAGGAAAAGGAACAACAGAAACGTGTATGGACTCTAATTATGAAAGAAATATTCCATTCAACAGGCACCCGGTAAGCAAAATTAATAGTGTGGAGAAGGGCAACAACAACTAACACTGATACAAATAGTCCCTAGAAGGTATTGGGAAAAGACAAAATACAATCATAAAAGTTGTATAAAGATATTTCATATTTATTAAAATTCAACCCATTAAGAAAATGGAGCACTATAAAATGGAACCCAAAATATATTAAACTGAATTTCATTAGATTGAAGGGAGAAATAGAGATTTCTGAAATAATAATAGCCCAGGATTTTAAGTCCAACCTGGTAACATAGCAAAATGTAATCTCTAAAAAGAAAAAAAATTACAAAATAGTTGTGTGTGTTGCTGCATGCCTGTACAGGTACTTTGAATGCTGAAGTGGAAGGATCACCTAAGCCCAGGAGACTGACGCTGCCATGAGCCATGATTATTGTGATCTTGGGAGACAGAGTGATACCCTAACTCAAAAATAAATAAGTAAATAAGCAAATAGATTACAAAATAAAGATTTCCGATTGATATTTTAACAGCACACCTTAAATAACCGAGTGGGGAGGGTTGGTTATATTGTATCCCAAACTATCAGAAGAAATAGGTATTGTGTAGAAATGGGCACACGCAAAAATGGAAGCTGTAATGTCCATGATCTCCAGTGTGGGCTTCAGGATGGGGGTTTAGAGGAGCTAATGATGCAGTTCTCATCCAAAGTCTGGCAGCCTGGGGACCTGGGGCAGCCAATGACATAATTTCTGTCAGGAGTCTGATGGACTAGACACAAGAGAGACAATGGTGCAGTTCCATTCAGAAGTCTAGTAAATGAAGACCCAAGAAAACTTATGATGCAGCTCCAGTTGGAAGGCAGACAGACAGTGACAAAGGAAGGCCAATAATGTAACACACGACAAGAGGTTGGCAGTCTGGAACTCAGAAGAGGCAAGTTTGTAGACCCAGTCAGGGACTGACAGGAAGAAACCAAGAGACTCCTGTATCCTGGCGGACAGGAGACCCAGGAAAGCCCGTGATATATGTAGTCTCTGTCATATGGGCTACCAGGCAGAGCAATTAGGAATGGCAAAGATGTAGTTTATTCAGAAGCGTGTCAGGTAGAAATAAGAAAAGGAAATAAGGTAGTTGTAGCCAGAAGTTATCAAGCCTGCTGACCCAGAAGATCTTATGGTCAAGCTAATTTTGAAGGAAATATCCTTGAAAATATATACTTGTTAAGAAAGTCTGTTTTGTTTTGGGGGTCTACCAATTGGATGAGGTCCCTAGACAATTTGAAGACTATCTGCTGGACTCATATTTGATTGACTTAACTGTTAATATCATCGAAAAATTACATTCCAAGTTGATACAACAGTTATCACAGGGGCCCGTTTAGATTAGCTCCATGTTCCTTTATACAATTTATTCATTCATCTTTGAGCACGACTTTATGGTCTGGTGCTACAAGATGCTTCATGTCATCCCTAGTCCAAGAGTGATCATTTCTCCATAAAAGCTTTGGCTTCTTTGTCTGAAAATGGAATTTACAATAAAATTGAATGAATGTAAAATAAAGAACAGTATGTATTATTTAATAAACAAATAGATGACTATTATGACATTGGCAACAAAACTATGAAGAAGAATAAGATGTAATCAAAGGAAAATTGAGGCGAATACTTTATAACCAGAAACTATCAGTAATCAAGGGCATTGCTTCCCAGGCAAACATAAGATCCATGCACTTCCCACATCTAAAATTGTACTGTGTTTGCTTTAGATCTGTATGATGAAAAAAATTACATATCCAGGCCTAGGTTTTCCTGTCCTAGATATAGGCAGGACAGATTAGGGGACCATGAAAATTAAAGTGTGTGTGTGTGTGTGTGTGTGTGTGTGTGTGTGTGTGTGTGTGTGTGTGTGATTTGATTGCATGGGACTTGAGAAACATGAATGCTTATGAAGCTACTGTTTGATGTGATCTTTAACCAGAGGACCATAAAGGAGAAAAACTTCCCACAAATTTATGGAAAATTTCTGGAGTCGCCATATGTCTTGATTGCATCAGTGTATCTGGTATCTCCAGAGAAGGGGCTTCCTAGTGGTTTCATTAAGTACTTCCTTGGGGTCTCCCTGCAGAACGCACTGAGTTAAGTAAGAACAATTCACTACTTCATGCAATAATTTCGAAAGAATATTGTGCTACTGAAGGAGCATTCCAAAAAAGGGCTCAGCCACTTTATACTGGGTTAGAGATGCTGACAGGAACATGCTCTGTGAGCCCAGAGAAAACCTCCCTGCAGGATGAGAGCTGATTAATTATGTAGTTCTGTGTTGGTGGTAGGGGACATGGCTCTGCATGAACTTCAGAAAAGTGAGTTCTCCCTCTTTCCCAGTCCCTGCTCTCTGTAGGGGAAGGCCGTTTTTCCAAGTTCCAACAATCCTGGATAAAAGACATCAATAGGAAGAGGAATTGCCTAGCTAGGAGGCCACAGCAAAATTCAAATTATGACACTTTTACCAAATTAGGCTTTGAGCCAATACATATTTCTATCTTAATCTTGTCCTTTACTACATGTCTCCTGGTGGCCTCTGCCCAAGACAAGCCAATAAGCGGATACTCTTGTCCTGTTTCCCCCTGCAAGGGTTTGTCTCTCTACTGGTTTCAGGTTTGTTTTGCATCATGTACCTACAATTAACTGAAGTATTAAAGGAAACACGACTGTGCAGCGTGTCCACTTTTGTTCTTTTTGGTTAAGATGATGGTTTTTTTATTGCCATTTTTATGTAAGAAGAAGAACTGTTTTATCAGGAGCCTAATTCTCCAAGTTGAGTAGCAGTTATTTATAAAATCAATAAACTGGTAACAATCCAAGTGTCACTTGGTAGTTTCATTGACAGGAAAATGCCCAAGGGAAGTTCACACAGAGGAGATCCAGCCTAGTTCTCAGCCCTGAGTTGTGATCCAGCGGCCAGGCCAGCAACCAAACATAATTCTGGGAATATCTAAAGTAGAGCCCTCAGCCCTCCTGTGTGGAATTCAGGGGGACACCAAACCTCAGGCAGATGCTCATAACTCACCCAACTCAGTGACCCACTGAAGAGCACGTGCACAGAAAGCTCCCCCCAAAAGTTTCTGGCCACCATTGAGGGTACTTTTTCCTTTTACTTAGCAACATGGAACCCCCAGGATACCATCTCTGGCACCATTTTTCACCTGTGCCAGGGCTGACCCAAAATATAACTGAAGTAAAAATAAGTCTGCAAGAAAGTCCTTGAACTTGGTTCATTTTCCTGAGAATGCCATCATGATGTCAAAATCAGCATACATATTTAATCATCACGAAGAGGTTTATCTCATGATAGAATAAATCCATTGAATTAAAAATTGCATCCTGTGGGAAAGGGTCTAGTAGTGAGGCATGACCAGTTAATACCAGTGAGAAATGTAAGAAACGTAAGTGGCATCATTGCGTTTTGTTCCTGCTAACCTATGAGCCCTCTCAATATTCCTCTGGAGAGAAGTCTAGGACAAGTTTTGGCAATATTTCCCTCATCAGGAAATAGAAGGAAAACTTCTATTTTCTTTTTAGAAGGAAAACTTTTCCCTGAACACAACCTCAGTTTAGGTATACATTTTCCTGAATAAGACTTTACCCTCAGACAGGCGCACATTGTTCCCACATGGAGACTTTTCTCAGATAAGCACACGTCTTACATGGTTATGATCATCTATCAAGGGTTTTGCCCTAAGGGGTTCCTACCTTTTCTTAGGCAATTTAGCTTCTTCATCTTCAGTCACACTTTTGTAATAGATGCTTCTGGACTATTCCAATCTCCATCTGTTCCTCAGTGTCATTATGGCCCAAGGGAGGGAAGAAGATCTCAATTTTTTCTGGGAAAAATACAGTATGTCGAGCCCAAGATGAAAACCTCCTGCATCCTTGATGGATCATGTTCTAGGCAAGGCCTCTGAAAGCAGCCCTGAAGCATGTGTCCTATGTCATGTCTCTCCACTTCCATATGAGGAATTCATAGAAGATAAATAGGAAGTTCTTGTATTCCAACATTCTAAAATCTGTTTTATTCCTGTAACAGTTAAAAATGTTTTAAATATTTTTAAAATAAGGCATAATATTCATTCTAAAAGTTACATTACACATACATTAACCTTATCATATCTAATAAATGTATGTTGGCATTTATAATTATATATTTAAGTGTATATACACGTGTGTGTGTATATAATTACCAAGATAAATATTTTTAGATAGCATAAAATTGATTCTAACTTTCATACCCAAGGTGATCACTCTGAAAGATATCAATAGAGACCAGAATTATCTCTACACTAGAAATAACTTTAAAAAACAGTGAAAAATATTAAACAAAATTTTAATGTGTGACAAAGAGAGTGAGCTCTAGGAGATGGAAAAAAAAGAAGTAGTCTGACAAATGCATACTGAGATATTCCTTAGTTGCTTCCAGGTCAGAGACAAGAGGACACCCAAGTAAAGTCCAGGGAATCTGTAGTAAGAACAAGAAGCTGGGAATACAATGGGTCATTAAATGTCGAGATCACAGGCAGGCAGTGAGATGCAGATGCTCTTCAGAATGAGCTCCAATGATAAGAGGAGCACTTGCTCTTGAGTAAAGTGCAGATCAGTGTGTGGAAAACAGGCAAGTAGCTCAAGAGAGCACACCAGAAGCTTTTCTTAAAATCTACAACTATTCTAAAATACACAAAACATGATCGTCTGGGTGTGGTGAAATAGACATCATGGAGATGGGCAAGCCAAGGGACTCAAGAAGTCAACAGAGAGAAAATAGCAACAACTTGCCAGAGGGTGCTGGGGAATCATCCAGAGTTTGTGTTGATAAACTTTTCCCACTGTTCAAAACAGTTTTTGTACTCATCAGTTTTGATGCCTTTTAGTCAGATGTGACGGAGCTTCTCTGAGGCAGTGAGGCACAAGCCTGGGCGTTACTGGATGCCACCTTATTCGCATGCACTGGCATTCTCCAGACTTTATTATGAATCTGAGAGGACTGTGCATGCTTAATCCACCAATCTCATTGTCTCTCACTCATGTTTTCTGCAGTTGACAATCAAAATCTACAAGAGAACCCAGTGTAAATCACAAGCCTTTGATTATTGTAGAACTATGGTTTCACAACAACACTCTGAGATAAAGAGTGATCACACATTATGGTAGCAGTGAAAATTATTAAATTCCACAGAATGACAGAACTCAGAATGGCCAGCATGGGGATGCATCTATATCAGTGTGTTGTCTAGAAAGGTTCATCTATGTACATTATTTTACATACTATGGAGAAAAACTGAACTGGGGGTAGGATATGGAAGCATTGGAATTACAGAAATTCAGAATATCTTTTTCATAATGAAGAAGCAATACTATAATTGAAAGGTACACTAGTAAAATAACTTTATGATAAAACACATTGAGTGGATTCTCGTCATGTGTGTCTCTTAGTGGTAGCACACAAGTAAGCTCCCAAGGATTTCATAAGGGAGCTGCTGGGGATGAAGCTTGATTCAAGGAGGTAATTAGGGACGCAGGGAGCCTACAGATGCCAAGGGCAAGGAGAAAGCTTAACACTTGAAAAGAAAAGTGTCTCAGCTTGACATCAGAAACACATCTCTTTAGATCTGATAAGCAATTTATTAAAAAGTAAAAAAAAATTCAACAACACATTTAGCATGAAATCTTTAGCTTGGGCAACCCCCTTGGGTCCACTGTCATTGTGAGAGCTTTTCTGTCTTCTCAATAAATTCTACTTTCTCAAAAAAAAAAAAAAAAGAAATCTCTAGTTTATGTTTGAATATGAAAACAGAATTGCCCACAATTTTAGGAAACTGTCTCAAAACTTCACACGAAAAAACAACACTGACTCACTAGGATTCAAGAAGTGAGCAGTTCAGTCCTATGAGATACCAGGAAAGTGATGACTTTCAACTGTATTATAAAACATGATGCTATAAATAATCTAGTAGTAATTCCCAAAATAAATTTTATCATAAATAAAATAAAAGGTAAAACTTCTTTAAATTTAAAAACTTTTTTCTGCTAAAGTGTCAACAAAATGAATGATAAGTTTCTGAGTTAACAAAATCTTTATAAATCATATCACACCAAAAAATTTGAATATGTCAGAATCTGCAAAAGAAAACAATATTTTCTGGGCACGGTGGCTCATGCCTATAATCCCAGCACTTTGGGAAACTGAGGTGAGAAGATTGCCGGAGCCCACAGGTTCGAGACCAGCCGCGGCAACTTGGCGAGACTTCATCTCTACAATAAACCAAAAAATCAACCAGGCATGGTAGTGTGTGCCCGTAGTTCCAGCTACTTGGAAGACTAAGATAGAAGGATCACCTGAGCCCAGCAGGTTGAGGCAGTGGTGACCATGAGCATGCCGCTGTACTCCAGTCTGGACTACAGAGCGAGACTCCAACTCAAAAAATTAAAAAAGGAAACAGTAAAAAATACAAAACAATCATTTTATAAAACAGGCAATAACGTATACACACAGTCCATCAAAGAAGATATACAAATGATACAAGAAGAATATCATCATTATATACCATTAGAAGAATTCATATGGAGATGATGTGAGACATCACTATGCACTTTTTAAAGCTTTGTTTTATTTTAGAGATGTGGGGTACAAGTCAAGTTTAGGTACATAAGTAATCTACATGCTGGTGAAGTTTGGGTTTTCCTCTGGTCCTCACTTCTTTGGTTTAGGACCAGGTACCCTTTGTGCTGTAACATGCTCCCCCTACATCCCTGGCAGTGTCCCACAGTCTCCCTTTTAAAATAATGGCTCAATTTAAAAGAAATACTGGCAACACCAGTGTTGGTGAGAGTGGTAGATCCTAGAACCTGAAACATTTCTAGTGTAAATGCAAAATGAAACAGTCACTCTAGAAAGCAGTGGACAGTTTATCATAAAGTTAATCATGTTCTTAACACATGACCTAGAAACCTATGCTTGAGTGTTTGCTACAGAGGTATAAAATCCTATTTATACAAACATGTATTCAGACATTTGTAGAACTTTATAGGTGCTAGAAACTAGAAACAACCAAAAAGTCTTTCAAAGTTGGAAGGATACATAACCTAGGCAAATTGAACACTGGTGAGTAATAAAAACTGAATACCATGGATGTGCACATCATTACAGGTGAATCCCCAGACATGATGCTGAGTGAGAGAAGTCAGACTCCTGCCCTCAGAAGAAAGCCTCTCGGCCATCTCCCTCCTTGGTGCTCCCACAAACGAGCAGATCTGCAGATTAGCCTCTGTCGGCAATGTGTCTATCGTCTCCTTCAGCTTGCTTCTCACCACAACCTCCACGGTTGTTTTTTGGATTGTCACAGAATATTTGTACATATTTATGAGTACATGAAATATTTTGATACTTGTATAGAATGAGTAATAATGAAGCCAGGGTACTTAGAGTTTCTACCACTTCAAGCATGTATCATCTATCTGTGCTGAAAATATTTCAGATATCTCTTCTAGCTGTCTTGAAATATACAATTTGTCATTGTGAACTATAGTCACCCTCCTGTGCATGAATAATGAGAAAATTAAAACTTATTTCTTCTATCTAAATAAACGTTTGTGCCCATTAATTTGTGGTGATGGTGGCAGAGGACCATGCATGTATCAATATTTGTCATATGTAAATTTTAAATATATAAAGCTTATTATATGACAGTTAAACCTCAGTAAGTTTGTTACAAATGAAAAATACCTATATCGATAAGAAGTAGTTAAAAACAAATAAATACACACATATGAATGTCAATCTCCTGAAAATACACCTGCGTGAGTTCTGATTGTCTCTATATTCTAAAGAAAACTTGAGAATGTTGTATAATCATGAAATGTTCTCATCGTAGAAAGATAGTTCAGCAAACCAAATGATGTGGACCAAGATCAGTCCCGGGCTAGGCTCAGGAGAGTGGTCAGGAATGAGGAGCAGAGGCCCAGACACCGCTCTATTATCAGAATATACTCCTGGACACATCACACAGCTCCTCCAAGCTCTGTGATTAGTGTCATGCTTGAAAAATGAAGGTGGTGTTAAAAAACTACATGACATGCATTGTGTATAGTGAAATAATAAATATTCGATTTGTTACCAAGAAATTACATAGTAAGAAGTCACATTTAAAAAAATACTATCCTTGCCACCACACTACTGCAGGTTCCTCTCATCTGCTCTGGTCCCTTCCCTTTCTGAGTCATCTCATTCAGAACTTGCTATGTAGCAGGATACATGCAAATAGAGCCCTCCCTCTGCTAATTAAAACCAGACCAGCTCTGACACTGCAGCTTTAGGAGAGGAGCTCCAATCCTGATCTTCCCATTCAGAGATCAAGACTGAACAAAGACAATTGACCATGGTATTTGGGTTCTGCTGGGGTTTCCTCTTTGCTGTTTTAAAAGATGATAAATAGAGAACTAGAGATAATGAGAATGTGAGTGGATGTGAGTGAGAGAAACAGTGGACATTTGTGGCAATTTCTGACCAGTTCGTATCTGTGTTTGCAGGTGTCCAGTGTGAGATGCAGCTATTGGAGTCTGGGGGACACTTGGTCCAGTCGAAGGACCCTGAGACCTCCTGTGCAGCCTCTGGATTCACCTTCAGTAGCTACTGGATGGGCTGGATCCTCCAGGCTCAAGGGAAGGGGCTGGATAGAGTAGTGACGGTAGTAGCACAGACTATGCAGATTCCATGAAGGGTCGATTCACCATCTCCAGAGACAGCACCAAGGACTTGCTGTATCTGCAAATGAACAGTCTGAGAGCTGAGGACATGGCTGTATATTACTGTGTGAGACACACAATGAAGTGACTTCGGCGTGAGCCCAAACACAAACCTACTTGCGTGGACACAGGGCTGAAATCAACTGCAGGGGGCAGACGGGTTGCACCAGAGTCAAGCCCAGAGGCAGGTGCAGATGGAGGTTAAGGGCTGGTTTCCTGCCAGGATTTGGGATTTCATCTCAACCTGACAGCTTCCCTGACAAACACCCTAATTTTAGGATTTGGCACCTGTCAACGTGATCTGTAAATATGATAGAAACCATTATAACATAGGACATATACTCACAGGAACAAAATGCAGATTAATAATTGGAGAGATGGAAATTCTTCAACACAGTCAACAGGATCAGAGTCCTGAGGAAGACCAGGGAGACCTGGGAGTCTTTTCCACTCATCTTGGGACAGGAACTTCAGTGGGATTCCCTGATTAGGAGAGTCTCTTCCTTGGGCAAAACTGATTGTGGATACAAGATTCACCCTGTGCTGTGCAAATTGACACAGAGTCCCTTTCCTCACATGTAGTATTAGGAAGGACTTGTGCCAGGTGTCAGAATCCAAATGCTCACTTGTGTTAAACCCTGACACATGGAACCAGAGAAAGCCATGAAAGGAGGGCTCCTGTGCACATTTACCGGATAACCAGAAGTATCCTAAAATTCTAGAAACCACACCCTTGCCAAAAGCCACCATAACCTTACAACAAATAACTCCTGTAAGGACATGTGCCCAGACACTTCCTACCCAAAGTTGTACTAATGCCACCCTTGTTATTGGTCTTTCTTGCCTAAAATAATTGTCTTCAAACAACACAGGTAGCTCTACTGATATTTACTCTAAGTACCTGGGGATTGACATGCTGGATTCTCTTCTGAATTTATTTTCTACATTAAAGAATAAGGTTTGTCTGATGTTCAAAACAATCCAGATTTTTGACCATGAAGAAGATCTTAGGAATATGTGGTGAGAAGGCAACCTTAAAATACCATTGAATGTTTTGACGTGATGCATGCGTGGCTTAAAATATTTTGCTGTGTCTGTGTATAATACAGTAGAGTCTAATATTGGAGGTAAAAATTTAAAATGCAGGGGTCTTTTAGATATCAAAGATGGGGTAATAACAGCTGTGTCCTTGAGGGTCTAGACCATATCACTGTCTAGAAACATAGAGAAACAGACGGAAAGTGAGAAGGAGACAAAAAAGGAGGGAGAATGACTTTCAAAAGAGGAATCATCTGGATAAAACTGTTGAGTTCTCACTCATTAGAAATACCTGTACTGAGTGAGGAACCTTGAAGTCAAGTGAGGAATCTAGAACTTGTTCAGCTGAAGCATCTGCATGTATTTTGGAAGCAGCTATTTCCCCATTACAAGAGTGAAGAGCTTTTACATCCAACGAGGTATGAGTGCACAGCAAGTGATGAAGTTACCATGTTTCCAATGAAGATAGGCTGAAATGCCAAGGGTTTTTCCAGATTACTCAGGCATAACACACAAAGAAACATTTTGCATTTATGGATGTCTAGAGACAAAGTCTGTTGAGGAGATTTTTTTCAGGTCACAGAGATCTGTGTCAATTTAGGATTTCATCGGAGACAGGCTCTTTGTGAGGATTGGTCTGTTCATCAAGTAGTATCAAAATCGCCTCTAATGGAGTAGACTTCAATTGTGTGGAGCTCTGCACTCCTTGAGTTGTGAAAAGCAAAGCAAGCATGGACTCCCTGGATTTTCACTACCTTGTTGGTAAAAATATCTATGATTACTTACAAAGTCTAAAGGGGAGTTTTCCTCTGATATTGTTTTGAAATACACATGTTTGTGAACCACCTTTCACTACTTTCACCTGAAAGATAGTAAATAAGCTGTTAAAATATATATACTTGATAATTTTTATAATATGTACTGGAAAAACAATCTTAAACTACTGGTGATAAGAGTAGTCACCCATCATGAACCCCTCTGAATGTTTTGCCACAAGTACATACAATAGGGCAGAGGATGTTATTGGAGGAAAACTCTCTCAATGTTTTTTTTCTCCAGCTATGGAGACACAGGGCAATAATGCATGCGCCCTTGAGGGGGTGTATCACAATGCCATAGCGCTAGTGGAGTACAAGTGGCCAAGGGAATTCAAGGATTCCTTAACATCAGATAATTTTTACCCAAGGATGCCAGTTTTTAAATATGTGTCGAAGAATGTGAGAGGCAGCAGCAATGTGGCTTTTGAGTATCAGTAATGCGTTGCAGAATTTTTTATGACAATTCTCATAGTGAGTTGGCATATCATAGGTTGGAAGCACAAAATAGAGCCGCTTTTCATACACTGAAAAAGTTGCAATCTTAAAAAAGGAATTAAGTGACGTTATATAGAAAACCATCACAGTGTAAATAAAACAACATATTAAAATCCACTGAAAAGTAGAAGCTGAGGAATATTTACCTAAACTTGTCCAAAGGGACCTCAGGGCTGGGTTTCTGCCTTGCCCTACCTTTAGTATTTTCCGGGATTTTCGTGATGGCTGATCACACCTGACCAAGAATGAAGCCCTGCTGCCATTTTCTGTTTCCTCAACGTATTTATTTACGATAGTAACCGGTTTTCCTAAATTGGGTATGGTTTCTTAAAAGAGAAATATAAAGATTTCATTTGCAATCACCTGGTGCAGATTTTTAGAGTAAAATCCACAACTGCACATTTTCTATTCCTTATCATTTAAAATCAGGAGATAAGCATTTAACTTTAATAATGATGTCCTCAAATCTCTCAGGAGGTTTGTCTTCTGAGGGTTCAGATGATGTTATAACCCAGGCTAAGGTCACAGGTTTGGCATGATGTTCTGATGCAGCAGTGTCTTTAGCTTCTGTGGATTGCTTCCTGAACTGACTACCTCCTTCATATCAGCCAAGAATCTGGGACAGAGGAGGCTTCTAATAGTTTCCTGACCTGTCAATTTTTATTAGATTTCTGGAACATGTGAGAAATCCTTTGCTATGCAGTATCCCCAAACCATGCACTACTCTAAAAACATGGATGCATCCTCTGTTGTTAATTTCATTGGAAGATTCTAATAAATAAATGCAGCAATATCTTCTAAACTTATTTTACATCGGGCAGAGGAATATACCCTACTGGAAAGCTTACATTGTAATACAAATTCCTGATTAATTGCCTACAGTTTTATTGTAGAGACATAAGTCATCAACAAGTAATATTAGGTCACAGTGCTCAGGGGAAGTGTCTAATAAATCTATGGGATATACAGAAGATACCATTTTAATATGAAACTGTTGTGAGGGTAATCTTGCTTTTCACTTGGTTTTCAACCATGCTGATGGCTTGCCTCACTGTGTACCACAAACCAATTTTTCTTTTTGAGTTGGAGTCTCACCCTTGTCTCCCAGGATGGAGTGCTGTGATACACTCATAGCCACCGCAGCCTCGACCTACTGGGCTTAGGCAATCCTTCCACTTCAATCTTCCAAACAGTAGCAACTACAGACACATACCACCAGGGTCAGCTCATTTTTGTGATATATTTTAGAGATGAGGTCTTGCCAAGTTGCCCGGGCTGGTCTCGAACCCCCAGGCTCAGGCAGTCTTCTCGCCTCGGCCTCCTAAAGTGCTGGGATTATAGGCTGAGCCATTGGGCCTGGTCACCACAAACCAATTTGGACCACACATGGAACTAGAGATAATTCAAAACCATTTTTTAACTTTATGCTTCCAGATTTCAATAAATGGTGGGGAAAAAAGAAGAAAAAATGAACTTGAGTTGATGAAATAACAGGGGAAATCACAACTTAACAAGATTAGAAGCCGGTATGTGAGAGAGTCCAGGCCAGGATAATTCAATAGTTCATGTACCCAGGTAGTTTCTTGACCTAATTTTAAACACATAAACCCAACATGTTCAGTTCACTCCCCAGGTGACTCCTATAATGTGTGGACATGGTGACTTTATTCCCAAGAGTCACACACAGATATAAAATGGACTTGCAGAGGGAGGAGATGCTTCTTCAGAAATTCACTTTGAAGGACCAGAAATGCCCCCGTCAGATCATCTCTCCATCTCCATGAACAGAACTACACCACATGCCCACATGAACACCAAACCTGTAGGAATAACAAGAATGTTTCAATGGCACTGACCATTTTTTATCATATAAAATGAAGAGACACTGAGAGTGGAGAAGTAACAGAGGTCCTCTCAGTTTCCCAAGAAGGGCAATGGCACTAATGTTAGTGAACAGAATATCCACCAATGCTGAACTCCTGATATGGAGTTAATGCGTAAAGCTGTCACCACAATCCCCAATCTACAACTTTTCAGACAGAAACGTAAGTAGGTCAGACCATATCCTCAGGGTCACACTGGGAAGAATTGGAGTTATGAGCCACTACATTCTTATAAGATCTCAGACACAATCCCAAGAAACCCAAGGTCTCAGGAAAGTAGCTCACTGGTGGTTCAGTGAAAAATACATACTTCCCTCTGACCATAATATGCCCATCTTTTCCAAAAGCCATGCAGTCTGAAGCTCTATTGCCAACACTCATGAAGATTCTGCATTCCAGAGTATTGAAATTTAAGATCCATGGTTTCAAACCGTATTGGCAATGACAAGAAACACTTGCTCTGGGATGTGTGCCCTACCTTATCTCACAAATGTGAGTGAACCTAGAAGCCTCTATCAGAAACCTCCGTTGTAGCACTGCATAGAGTCGGCAATCCTCAGAGTTCCCCCTCAAGTCTAGTGTTTGAGCACCAGAGAGTTTTTGTACACAATCAGGTGAGAAGACAGAGAAATAGGATTAGGGGCTGATGGCCATTTCAACCATATTAGAATAATTATTATTCATTAGAAATATCCACCTTGTTCTAGAAACAAACTGTGTGATAGGGTGACCTGAAAAAAATGTAACTCCGTAGCAACCCTTTATTATACTTGGTAGAGAATCTGTTTCAGGTGAAAAATGTTCTCTCCAATTAAGTGAGCCAATAAAGCAGTTCTGAATTACAATAAAACAGTAGATTGTATGCAAGGTTATCTGAATTCAATGTGATTATTTCTTTTTTTTTTGAGTTGGAATCTCACTGTCACCCAGACTGGAGTGCAGTGGCACGTTCCCGGCCATTGCAGCCTCGACCTGCTGGGCTCTGGCTATCCTTCTGTCTCAGCCTTCCAAGTAGCTGGAACTATGGGCACGTGCTACCAAGCCTGGTTAATTAATTAATTTATTTATTGTAGAGATGAGGTCTCGCCTGCCCAGGCGGGTCTCGAACCCATGGGCTCAGGCAATCCACTCACCTCAGCCTCCCAAAGGCGCGGGATTACAGGCTGAGCCCCAGAGCCCGAGCTCAATGTGATTATTTCATTGAGCTGCTGTCCTGATGTGTTTGAATGTGTATGGGACAATTTAGAAGATGCTTGACTTGTGGTTTAGATACAAATGTTTGCATTAGAGGACCATTGATCCTATTCCTTAAAAAACACATCATAGGTCCTTGACCAAACTCAGCCCTCCAAACAGCTTGTTCAGCACACTTCCTGTCCTGGAAAAAGAGGACCCTGGGCTTGGGGAAGATGGTCTCCAGGAAAAAGACAGTTCTATGAGAGCACACCCACCAGCTGCTTCCAAGGTGGACACCAAAGACAGGAGTCTCTCCCATCCATTTTCCCTTTACAATTAAAGTCACCTCTCATTTGCAAATCTTCACTTTGGCACGCAGAATAAACCACCAAACATGTTTATGTAAATTCGGTGTCCTGCTGACCCTGGGAAATACTTTCTGAGAGTCAGGATCTTGCACAGTAGAACACGAATACACGAAATACCTCTCATTCTTGCTATTTCTTGTGGCAGCGGCTAGGTGTGAGGATCTCAAGGATGAAGGTTTAGTATGGCGCATTTGAGCACAGGGTCACCAAGGTGCTCTCTCTTCACAGGTGTTCTGACCCAGGTGCAGCAGCAGGAGCCAGGCCCATGGTTGGTAAAGCCATGGGTACTCCCTTCCTCCCCTGTATTGTCTCTGGTTATTCCATCAACAATGGTTACAAGTGGAGCTGGATCCACCAGCCACCTCTGGATCCACCAGCCACCTCTACACATATGGGTTGTAGACCAGTCTGGGATAAAGTCACCTGCTAAAGGTCACAGACAGTGATGGAGTCAGCTGAACCAGATGGTTTCCACGCTAATCAAGTGTGGGTGCAAGTGAGGAGCATTTTCTGAGGGGTCTAGTTCTTCAGTGAAGGGCCTCTTCTACAGGGAGTTCAGGGATAGAGCAGATGACATATATCCTCGACTAGAATTAGAACTTAAACGTCAGCATATAACTGTTATGTGGTCCTTGTGTCATCTAGCTTCTCTTCGTCATGCTGGGTCAGGCCTTGGCTTATGGATTGCCTTCCTTACAAGTATGCAAACAGCCTGAGGACTACTGAGGTGAAAACAGGTATGTCAATGCCCTGAGAGCATCACCCAACAACACATTCCTCCTCCAGCAAAGCCCCTAAGAGCATAACTCCTCACCATGGACTGGAGCTGGAGGATTCTGCTCTTGGTGGCAGCAACTACAGGTAAGGGGCTTTTCAGTTGCAAGGGTGAGGAGGGGATCAGGGCATGAAAAGCGAGAGTTTATAATCTTATGTCTTCTCTCCACAGATGTCCACCCCAAGGCCCAGTTCCTGCAGTGTTTGGTGGAGTTAGGGAAGCCTGGGACTTAGTGTCTCCTGCAAAGCTTCTAGATAGATACGAACTGGGTGCAACAGGCCCCTGGACAAGGGCGTCAGTGGATGGGATGGGTCCAACTTAATACTGGTGGCACAAGCTACACACAGAAGTTCTAGAGAAAAGAGACCACTGCAAGGGACACATCCACAAGCACAGTCTATGTGGAGCTGAACAGTCTGAACCCTGAAGACATGGCCATGTATTAAGGTGCAAGAGACACAGATGAAAACCCACATCCTGAGAGTATCAGAAACCCTGAGGCAGAAGGCATCTGTGCTGGGTTGAAACTTTAAGAGGGACAGCATGGGTGTCCAATTTTGTGACTTAAATTATGACTGAAGATGTAAGAAATGAAGGAAATTTATTTGTTATTTAGGACAGAACTGGTCTACACCACTACAACCCATGTGTTTCTGTGGTCTTTGGACTACAGCACTTACACCACTGTTGCCCTGGGTTTTCAGGCCATCTGTTTCAGATTGAGAATTACAAAATGAGCTCCCCCTGGGTCTTGAGTCTTTTATACTGGGTCTGAGCCATGCTACTGAGTTCTGTGTTCCTACTCATTGCAGACAATCTATCCTGGGATATCTCAGCCTTCACCATCACATTTGCAAATTATTATAACAAATTCCCTCTTACCTATCATCTATTTATTAGTCTATCTACTCATCTTTAATGTAGCTATCATCTATGTACCCTATAATTCATCTATCTTATATCTATCTATCTATCTATCTACATCTTTCTCCTATTGGTACTGTCTTTCTGAAGAACACTGACTAATATATCTCTTTCCTGAATTATATTTTGGAAAGCTTAATATAAGTCCAGATTCTCTAAGTCCTTTCCCACACCCTCTTACAAAGACAATTCACATACTCCATGGCGAGTGGTCTCCATTGTAAAAAATAATCATAACCAACACATTCACCTACAAAAGCGATGTTGTTTGAGTGTAGGACATTGACAACTGAAAAATATAAAATATTTGTTTAGAAAGTCAAAAAATAAATGCCAATAAACAATATGGTCATTAATCAGAAATCTCAATATCATCAATCTCAATTGATGTCTGTTATCCACTAATTATCTATTTATTCAGCAAAAGTCTAAACAAATTACAGCAGAATTCTTTGTAGTAACAGATGAACTAGTTCTTTCCAAAACATTTATGGAAAATCTAATGACCTAGAAAAAAAATATTTAGAAAGATAAATAGATTCGTAAATATTATGATATCTAAACTCAATACTTATTAAAGACTACTGCTGCAGAATACAATGTAAACACATACAACTTAATTACATTTTCTGTATAATGCAGTAGAAATAACATGAAAATGAAATATATTCATTTAAATACCATAAAAATAGTAATTTTAATATTAATGATAGTCTTGGAGAAGAATTTTACAAAATACATGCAAGACTGTGTATTGCAACCTATAATCATTGCTGAAAGACTTTTAAAGTCTAAATAAGTTAAAATATGTTGTACGTTCATTTGCTCATTAAATTAGCAGATAATACGATGAGGATGATATTATCCCCCAAACTTATCTACAGATTCAGTTCAACCTTTTTTACAATTCCATCTTCTTTTTATTCAGAAATGAATATGTTTATTCTCAAATTTATACAGAAATAAAAATATCTCACTAGACATGAGGGTCTTGAAACAACAACATTGAAGGTCTATGGCAGGGATTACAGGAGAGGCAGACTGAGAAGAAGGAGTGAGTTTAATTCCCCAAGTGAAACTGCCCAGAATATGGGTGGAGAGACTGAGTCACAGTTGTCTGAAGAGCAGCAGTTGGGGTCTTTTGAGTGTTCTTCTTATCCACAACTAGCAGAGACCACGTGTGGTGTCACAGGACGTGCAGAGGAGGCAGGTTCAAAGGTCTAAACATCTGTTGATTCAGGTTGTGTTAAAAATAATTGAATGAGGACAGGAACAAGATGGCGACGGCATAGGTGAACTTGTGAGATTCTCCGAACGTGAGTTCCCAAAAAAACTCTTACTTTTCTTCCCCCATCCCCCAGCCCACCACCAGCCACACTGGTCTTAGGCCCAGGGACCTTCGGTCCCACGCAGGGCCAGATATTGTGACCCCCTGCTGCTGCTGTCCCATTGCGTGCGTGGGAGTCTCAGGTCCCATTCCCCTCCCAGCTCCCTCCCTGGCTACATAGTCTCCAGCCCAGCACCTGGCACCAAGCCGCCGGTCACTCAGGGAGGCTCTGGGTGCCCGCCCCTCAGAGACACCGGTCCCATTCCTGGCTGAAGTACCCTGTGGGGGCCCAGGGCCACTCTCACTGCTCACCGCCTGCCCTTTGGAGCTTTGGAGCTCTGGAACTCTGGGCCCACCCTGGCTGAGGTGCTCAGCGCAAGACCCCAAGCTGGGGGACCCAGACAAGCGGAGAGAAACATATCTGCAAAAACTGCCTCACCATACTCCAGGCAGAGACTTCCATTGCCCCGCCCACCTATCAACAAACTTTACCTCAGTTCCTAAGGCAACGGCGCAAAACAGGAGACAAAGCCCCACCCCTATGCTGCAACAAAAAACAAAGGGGAGAGACCAGAATCGGAGATCACAGAAATGACTCTAGTCTGATCGCTTATTTTGACTTATGATTTTATCATTATAACTGTTGGTTTTGATCACATTTGTTGTTTAACTTCTGACTTACACTGTTTCTTGATTTTATTGGCCTGTCTCTGTGTAGCTATCAGTATTCTTTAGGGAATCTTTCTTACCTGTCTTTCTTCACTTCTTCCCGGCCCTGTGTCTCTTTCTCACCTGATAGTTGGTATGTATATCTGTTTTCCCTCTCGCTTTTCTCTCTTTCTAACTCCCTATTGACCCCCCTTCCTCCATTATTTTCCTCTTTTATAACCCCCTTTTTAATCTAAGGACCAAGACTACATACTGCTGAATGGACAGATTGTAAGGCAGAGGGAAATAGGTTCCAGTGTGCTCATACACCTGTTCGTGGATGCTAGAATCAGCATTCTGAACCACAGCTTCCCTCTCAATTAAACCTCAAAACTGCAAAAAGTACAGATTGCAGCCTATGCTCCAACCTGAAAAGTGAACAAAGCCAGAAGACCCTCATAAGGAAGAACAGGATATTGCAGAAGAGAAATAAAAGCAACCCCACTTTCCTTCAAAAACGGAATTAAAGAAGGGGAGGGAAAGGGGGAGAGAGAGAAAAATCTACACAAATGAAGAAAAACCAAAAGAAGAGTATAGGTCTCTCCCAGACCCCTGGGAGGGCAGACACTGAGAAAACTGACTTCAGAATGCAAACAATGAAGAGCCCCAGATGAAGGGTCTCAGACTATAAACGTAGATATCAAGACATTAATGGAGAGATTAAAAAGAATTGAGGAGACACAAGAAGAAACTAGGAAGGAGCTGATATCTGAGATAACAGTAATAAAGAATACTGTGAATGAAATAAATAACAAACTGATAAGCATGGAAAGTGGAATTACCCAAGCAGAAGAAAGAATCTCAGAGCTTGAGGACCAAAATATAGAAATAATCCAAACACTTAAAAACACAGAAAATAAGCTCAAAAAGACAGAACAAAACCTTCAAGAGATGAGCGATTACCTCAAGAGGCCTAACCTAAGAGTAATTGGACTTCCTGAGGCAGAAAGAGAGACAGAGACCACACTGGAACAAAATTTCCATGAGATCATTCAAGAAAACTTCCCTTATCTAATCAGTGATGCAAAAATTCAAACACAAGAGATTCAGAGAACCCCTGCAAGACAACAAATGAGAAGACCAACTCCTAGACACATAATAATTTGCCTAAACAAAGTAGGCATAAAAGAAAAAATCCTAAAGGCAGCAAGAGAAAAAGGCCAGATCACCTACCATGGAAGACCAATCAGAATAGCAGCAGATTTATCTACAGAAACCCTGCAGGCTAGGAGAGCTTGGAGCCCTATCTTCAAAGTCCTAAAAGATAAACAATTTCAACCAAGAATAACCTACCCAGCCAAACTAAGCTTTCATAAGTTTCATAAGTTTCATAAGCTTTCATAAGTTTCATAAAATGAGGGAGAATTAAAATCTTTCCCAGATATCCAATCCCTAAGAACTTATGCTGCCACCAAACCATCTCTACATGAAACACTTAAGAAAGTACTAAACACAGAAGAAAAGGAAAAAAGAACAACGTTCTTCACAAGAGTACAGGGAAAATAATAAAATATACACGAACCAACCCCAAAACCAAAAGAAAGACAAAAAAAAAAAAAAAAAACCAAGTGGAAGAACAACAACTCTATAAGAGCTCTATGATAGGGACGAACTCTCACATTTCAACAATTAGCCTGAATATGAATGGACTAAACGCACAACTGAAAAGACATAGAATGGCAAAATGGATAAATTATTACCAGGCAACAATATACTGCCTTCAAGAGACCCATCTCATTAGAAAGAACATACTCAGACTCAAAGTAAGAGGATGGGAAACAAATTTTCAGGCGAATGGAACACAAAAGAAAGGAGGAGTCGCAATCCTAATTTCAGACAAAATACCATTTAAGCTATCAAAAATTTAAAAAGATACAGAGGGCCACTACATAATGATAAAAGGTTCACTCCATCAACAAGAAATATCGATCCTAAACATATATGCACCCAACATAGGTGCGCCAGCTTTCATAAAGCAACTTCTAGAAAAACTAAAGAAAGATATCAACTCTAAAATAATTGGATGAGTTTGAGCTTGTTTCTCACAGACATTTGAGCTGATGAAGTTTGCCTTAATGAGACAAAATAAATAACATGAAGAAAACACACAGAATCCATCATTTGTATGGCAAGGGCTCATATTTCCTGATATTAAAACTTGCTCTGATAAACAGCAATCACGATTGGATAACACTAGAATAAGACCAGACATAGAGCAAGAAAAAAGTTGAGAGGTCAGAAATAAATTGTTAAGATCAACTGATTTTCATCAAAGGCAACAAGAATATTCAATGGGGGAAGAAATAGTTCTTTTCAACAATTGAGGAAAAATGGACATAAAAACGGATATCAGTGAAGTTGGACTCAACCGCCCCTGCATACAAAATATTAGTCATTGCAAAAATAATACTTAAACCAACGTGAGATATTGCTACTCACTACTATAGAGCTAAAATTGTAAAAGGCTATCTCCAAATGATAGAAAGAATGTGAATGAAAATGAAATGCACAGTTTAGGTGGCAAAACTGTCATATGCCTGATTGGGAATGTCCAATGCCTGTTCCACCAGGAACACAACTCTGGTCAGAGTGCCTGAATTAACATCTTGTCTACACCAGCTATTCCCTAGTGCCCTTGACATGCTCCTAACATCAACCTTTACCAAGGCTCTATCAATAAATTGAGGGTGCATTAAGATGTAAATGTCATAGGGATGCTATATTTGACGCTGACATCTGTTCCAACAAAAGACCCTGAGATGACCTGATTAGTAAGGAACTCACATGATAAGATGTGTTGAGTCCATCTCTTCCTGTCTATAGTCAACACACTCCTCCTGGTTTTAACCAAAGGGTCCAGATGTATCCTGTTACTCTGAATCACCCAACTTCTGATGACTCTTCTGTTACTCACATCCATGGAGTACATCATTTACTATTTAATTCACAAAAATTTTGAATACTCAGGTCATCATACCCCACACTTGAATGTTTATTCACGCAATTAATAGAGCAGAAGGCCTTCAGAATCAGATGAATCTGAACTAGTTAATATAGGTGTGAGGACAAGGACTTGAGTATCATTGACCTGTCTCATCACAGGCAAAAAGTCTCAATATTTGGGAGAGCCTGTGTGGGTGACAGTTTGGTGGATCAATGCAGGACAGTCTGTTCCTTGTGCATTCAGAGGACAGGGTTCACAGAGATCCTCTCAGGTTCGCAGAAAGGATAATGGCACTAATATTAGTGAAGAGACTATCCACCAGTGCTGACCGCCTATTAGGTAGTTTATGTAGGAATTTGTCACCACCATCTCCAATCTACAACTTTTCAGACAGAAGCACAGAGAGGTCAGGCCACATCCTCATGAAGAAGGATGGATATATGCCCCACTACTTTATCAGAAGGTCTCAGACACAACCCTAAGTCCCATGATGTCTTGGGGGAACATCTGCTTGATATTTAGTTGAAATATCTACATCCTGGAATGAGGGGCTTCCCTGTCATTATGACTGATGATTTTCTGAAGTATGATAAACAGTGAATTATATTCAGGTTTCCTGATTTGGTGTGATTATTACATTTTTCTGAAGCCCCAACATGACTGAATGGATATGGGACAATTTATATGACATTGAGTGTGTGGTTGTTTATATAAAAATCTTTAAGAGGAGAGCAGCATGGACCCTACGACATATCCATTCTTAATCCCTGACCAAACTATTTCCTGACGGCCTCCACCAGCATGTTTCTTGATCTGAGAGAAGACCTTGCACTTGGTGAAGGATTTCCCTTAAAAGAGGACTGAGTTTAAGAGGGCACAGCCGGAATCCTTTTTCCAGACAAGGGTCCTTCATCCCTTTCCCCTTTCCATTCAGAGGCACCTCCTGCATAAGAATCCTCAGGTGGGAATCCAGAAATGACCACCAACCACAGTTACTTAAATCTGGGGACCTTCTGAGCCTGGGAAATACTTTCTGAGGGTCATTGCCCTCACACACAAGAACATAACATTCCTGTGGTTCTTCCTCTTTCTGGCAGCAACTCCTAGATGTGAGAGTCTCAGGAATTCACACATGAAGCTTTGGGGTACTGCATTTGAGCACAAAGCTCACCGAGCTGCTCTATGTCCTTAGGTGTCACGTCACAGGTGCAGCTGCAGGAGTCATGCCAGCCTGATAAAGCCTTCAGAGACCTTCTCCCATACCTGTGCTGTCTCTGGTGACGCCATCAGCAGTGGTTACTGGTGGAAATGGATCCATCAGCACCAATTGTAAGGGATGGAACAGATTGGGAAAATCTATCCCAGTGGGAGCACTACCACCTATCCCTCAAGAGTCAAGTCACCATGTCAGTAGACATGTCCAAGAACCAGCTCTCCCTGCACCTGTGCTCTGTGACCTCAGAGGACATGGCTATGTGTTAGTGTGTTAGAGACCCAGTGACAGGAAATCACTGGGACACAGATTCAAACCTCCATGTTGAAAAGGAAGGAGGGTGATGGGCGAACGTGTTACTACTTACCACCAGGGGTCGTGCAGGACCTTCATAGTCTAGGTCAGGTGCAGCTGCAGAAGGGAACAGGGAAGGGCTTGACCTCTCTGATCAATGGTTTTCTCTCCTCACCAATATCTTTTCTGTTTGTAGGGTATCACATTTTCTTTCTTTCTCTCTCTCTTTCTTTTTCTTTCTCTTTCTTTCTCTCTCTCTCTCTTTTTTCTGTCTTCCTTCCTTCCTTCCTTCCTTCCAGTCTTTCTTTCTTCACTACTTTTCCACATCCTTGCTGCACATAAAGAAGGAAGAAAATTCCTCCATTTGCAGTTGAGATGTTACCTGTCATTAGTGTTTTCCCATTTGCTCATTTCTATAAGGTTATTTTAACTTCTTGTGAAACAAAACACTCTAAGGATTTATGTAAATGGCAAAATCATATTGCTGCAAATCTCATATGCTGGAACCCTAAACCCAAAATCTCAATATTTGGGAGATCTTGTGTGGGTGACAGTTTGGTGGATCATGTATACAGAGATATGCGTTGAACTAGGCAGAAATAAATACATTATCTTATGATAATGAAAGGCAAAAAAAAAAAAAAAACAACCCCAAAACAAATAAACAACAACAACAAAAAAACCCAAAAACCCTGGAGAGAACTCATATTTGGTGGAGGAAAGATGAGAATTTTCCAAAGTCTTTAGCATTCTAACATGAGTCACATCAATAGACTGAGAAGAGGAAAGGAAGGTATGAAAAAGATAGAGAGGAGATATGAAAAAGAAAAAATACTACTCAGAGCTGTCATATGCAGGTGTCACAGTGGAGCTGATGTATCTATTTCATTAGTCTGGGTACCTTGTTGAAACATTTTGGTCTTTCTTGTAAGGCAGATCTACTAGGTAGGACTTTAGTTTTTGCTTTTTCGGTAAAGTTCTTAATTATTCATCATTTTTGGACAACACTCATTCACAGATAGGTTCTTGGTTGGAATCTTTCTGTCTATTTTATTTTTTTTAGTGATTTGAATGAAGTTGTGTACTACATAATGATATTTTGGTCAGGAAGAGAGCATATAGGCTGGGCTTGATGGCTTAGCCTGTAATCCTGCACTTTGGGAGGCCGAGGTGAGTGAATTGCATGAGCCTGAGGGTTCGAGACCTGCCTGGGTAACTTGGCGAGACCTCATCTCTACAGTTAATCAAAAATTAGCTGGGCATGGTAGCGCATGCCTGTAGTTCCAGCTACTTGGAAGGCTGAGGCGGAAGGATTGCCAAAGCCCAGCAGGTCGAGGCTGCGGTGTCCAGGCGTGGCCACTGCACTCCAGTCTGGGCGACTGAGTGAAACTCCAACTCAAAAAGACAAAAAAAAGGTAGTGGTCTCATCGCTATAAAAATTATAATCCTTTATTTTGACTGCTTCCTTTCTATGTTCAAATGTTTTTTAAATACACTGATTCCACAGTGTTATAGTTTCTTACAGTATTTATTACAGTAACATGCTAAATATGTTTGTTACAAGGAATATGTACAATGTAGCCTAGATGTGTACTAGGCCATACTCTCTAGGTTTGTGTAAATACACTCCATAATACACAATTTATAAATTGCCTAAGGACACATTTCTCAAAATGTGTTCTTGTCATTAAGTCACACATCATTGTATAAAACCTGTCTTCCTTCTAAACTGAAAACTTTCTGCCAAGAAATCTGCTGATATTTTGTTTTTGTTTGTTTAATCAATATTTTATATTATGGTTTTGTGGGGTACAGTTAAGGGTTAGGTGTACAATTACATTTCATTCAGGCACCCTGTTGATAAGAGGTGTTTCTCCATCCCCAGACAGATATTTGCTACTGTTAATCCCATCCCCTCCCCCCCATAGTTTACCAGTACCGTCAGTCGTTTTCTTACAGTATTACATTGGATGTTCAAGGTTCATTATATGAGTGAGAACATGTGATACTCGGACCTTTGTTTCTATGAGAGGTCACTCAGTATTATAAAGTCTAGTTCCATCCAGGTTGCTGCAAAATTCATGATTTTGTTCTTTTTTATAACTGCGTAGTATTCCATCGTGTATATGTACCATATTTTTAAAATCCAGTCCTCTTTTGATGGGCAGCATGGTTGGTTCCAGGTTCTTGCTATTGTGAACAATGTTGCGATAAACATACGTGTGAAGGTATCTTTTTTATAAAGTGATTTGAGTACTTCTGGGTAAATTCCCAGTAGGGGGATTGTGGGGTCGTATGGAAGGTCGATTTTTAGAGCTTTTAGGAATCGCCACACTGCTTTCCACAGAGGTTGCACTAGTTTACACTCCCACCAACAGTGTAGAAGTGTTCCCTTTTCACCACACCCTCTCCAGCATCTGTTATTTTTTGAGTTGTTGATAATTGCCATTCTGACTGGAGTTAGGTGGTATCTCAGTGTGGTTTTGATTTGCATCTCCCTGATGATTAATGAGGTTGAGCATTTCTTCATGTGTTTGTTGGCTGCTCGGATGGCTTCCTTTGTGAAGTGTCTGTTCATATCTTTTGCCCATTTTATAATGGGGTTGTTTGTTTTTTTCTTTTCAGCATGTTTGAGTTCTTTGTAGATCCAGGATGTTAAGCCTTTGTCAGACCTAGAGTTGGCAAATACTTTTTCCCAATCTGTAGGCTATCTCCCTGCTCTCTTGATGGTTTCTTTGCAGAAGCTTGTCAGTTTAATAAGGTCCCATTTATCTATCTTCTCTCTTATGACCTGTGGGTTTCGAGTTTTATTCAGGAATTGGATGCCAGTTCCGATTTCCATGGGGGTATTTCATTCCTTTTCTAAGGTTCTTATGGTTTGAGGTTTTACATTTAGGTCTCTGATCCATTTGGAGTTAACCTTTGTGCATGGGGATAGATAGGGGTCCTGTTTCAATCTTCTGCATGTGGTCAGCCAGTTTTTCCAGCACCATTTACTGAATAGGTTCTCCTCTCCCCAGTGGTAGGTGGTGGGGGCTTTATCGAAGATGAGTTGGTTGAGAAATTGAGGTTTTGCTTCTGGAATCTCAATTCTATTCAATTGATCTATATGCTTGTTCCTGTACCAATACCAAGCGTTTTGATGATTGTAGCTTTATAGTAAAGTTTGAAGTCTGTTAATGTGATACCACCTGCTTCGTTTTTTTTTGCTGAGGATTGTTCTGGCTATTCTTGGACGTTTGTGTTTCCATATGAATTCCTGCATTGTTTTTTTCTAGGTCTGAGAAGAATGTTGCTGGTAATTTAATGGGTATTGCATTGAATTTGTAGATTGCCTTAGATAAGATGGACATCTTCACAATGTTGATTCTTCCAATCCATGAGCATGGGATATTTTTCCACTTGTTTGTGTCATCTTTGATTTCTTTGAGCAGTGTTTTGTAATTTTCATTGTAAAGGTCTTTCATGTCTCTGGTAGGAAGATGCCAAGGTATTTCATTTTTTTTGTGGCTATTGTGAATGGAATTGTGTTTTTTATTTGGGTTTCTGTTTGTTTATTATTGGTGTAGAGAAATGCGATTGTCTTTTGTACATTTATTTTGTATCCTGAGACTTTGCCAAAGGCCTTTATCAATGTAAGGAGGCTTTTGACAGATTCTCTTGAGTTTTCAAGGTACACAATCATATCATCTGCAAAGAGAGATAACTTGACTTCCTCTTTTCCTATTTGGATACCCCTGATTGCCTTCTCTGATTGTTCTAGCCAGGACTTCCAATACTATGTTGAACAGGAGGGGTGAGAGTGGGCATCCTTGTCTAGTTCCAGTTTTCAGGGGAATTGGTTCCAATTTTAGTCCATTTAGGAGTATGCTGGCTGTGGGTTTCTCATAGATGGCTTTTATTATTTTGAGGTATGTTCCCCGTATTCCTAGATGTTCAAGGGTTTTTATCAAGAAGAGTGCTGGATTTTATCAAAAGCTTTTTCAGCATCTAATGATATAATCATGTGGTTTTCGTTTTGACATCTGTTGATGTATTTAATTACATTTATGGTTTTACGAATGTTGAACCAGCCTTGCATCCCAGGAATGAAGCCTACTTGGTCATGGTGGATGATTTTTGAGATGTATTGGTGAATCCAGTTTGCTAGAAACTTGTTGAGAATTTTAGCATCTATGTTCATCAAAGATATTGGCCTGTAGTTCTCTTTCTTTATTGGATCTTTACCTGGCTTGGGTATCAATGTGATGTTGGCTTCGTAAAATGATTTTGGGAGAGTTCCATCTTTTTCAATCGCCTGGAATACCTTCAGTAGGATTGGTATCAGGTCCTCTTAAATGTCTTGTAGAATTCTGCTGGAAAGCCATCTGAACCAGGGCTTTTTTTTGTAGGAAGTTTTTCTTATTACGTAGTCAATTTCCTTGATTGTTATTGGTCTACTTAGGGTCTCAATTTCTTCTTGTTCTAACTTAGGTGGGTTGTGTGATGTCAGAAAGTCCTCAATTTCCTTAAGATTTTCAAGTTTGTTTCCATACAAGTGTACGTATGGAAGTCTCTAATGATCTTTTGTATTACTTCAGAGTCAGATGTGACATCATCTTTTGTGTTTCTGATTGTGCTTATTTGTCTTTTTCTCGTTTTTTCTTGGTCAGTCTAGCTAGGGGACCATCGATCTTGTTTATTCTCTCAAAGAACCAGCTTTTTGTTTCATTGATTTTTTGTATTATCTTTTTGTCTTCTATGTCCTGGATTTGGGCTTTTATTTTGGTGATCTGGATTCTTCTGCTGAAATTAGGGTTATTATGGTCTTTCTTTTCCAACTTCTTTAGGTGGCTTGTTAGGTTGTGAATTTCTGTTCCTTCCATATTCTTCATGTGTGTTTGTAGTGATATAAATTCCCCTCTTACTATAGCTTTCAGGTCATCCCAGAGATTTTGGTAAGATGTTTCTTCATTTTCATTTGTTTCCAGGTATCTTTTGATCTCTGTTTTGATTTCATCATTGATCCAGGAGTTGTTTAGCATCATGCTGTTTAGTGTCCATGTCTTTGTGGGTTTTGGGGGGACTTTGTTGGTGTCAATGTTTATTTTTATTCCACTGTGGTCCGAGAAGGTGCATGGTAGAATTTCAGTCCTTTTAAATTTGCTTATGCTTGATTTATGGCCGAGTATGTGGTCAATCTTAGAATATGTTCCATGTGGTGATGAGTAGAATGTGTATTCTCTGGTCTTTGGATGGAGTGTTCTGTAGGTATCAATTAAGTCCTTTTGTTCCAAAGTCACATTGAGGTTCCAGATCTCCTTGCTGATTTTTTGTCCTGATGATCTGTCTAGGGTTGTGAGTGGGGTATTAAAATCCCCAGTTATGATGGTGTTAGAGTCGATATCTTTCTTTAGTTTTTCTAGAAGTTGCTTTATAAAAGTTGGCGTACCTATGTTGGGTCCATATATGTTTAGGATAGATATTTCTTGTTGATGGATTGAGCCTTTTATCATTATGCAGTGGCCTTCTGTATCTTTTTTCATTTTTAATAGCTTGAAGGGTATTTTGTCTGAAATTAAGATTGCTACTCCTCCTTTCTTTTGTATTCCATTTGCCCGAAAGTTTGTTTCCATCCTCTTACTTTGAGTCTGTGGGTGTCCTTTTTGGTGAGGTGAGTCTCTTGAGGGCAATAGATTGTTGCCTGGTGATATTTTATCAATTTTGCCATTGTATGTCTTTTCAGTGGTGCAATTAGTCCATTCACATTTAGGCTAATAATTGAAATGCAAGAGTTGATCCCTGTCATAAGGTTCTTACAGAGTTGTTCGTGTTTGTTTGTTGTCTTTCTTTGGGTTTTGGAGTTGGTTCACATGTGTTTTTAATCTTTTGCCTGTACTCTTGTGAAGAATGTTGTTGTTCTTTTTTCTTTTTCTTCTGTGTTCAGTACTTTCTTAAGTGTTTCTTGTAGAGGTGGTGGTGGCAGTGTAGGTTCTTAGGGATTGGATATCTGGAAAAGATTTCAATTCTCCCTCACTAGTGAAGCTTAGTTTGGCTGGGTGGGTTATTCTTGGTTTAAGTCCTTTCTCTTTTAGAACTTTGAAGATAGGGCTCTAGGCTCTCCTAGCCTGAAGGGCTTCTGTGGATAAATCTGCTGCTATTCTAATTGGTTTTCTCTGATAGGTAGTCTGGCATTTTTCTCTTGCTGCCTTTAGGATTTTTTCTTTTATAGCTACTTTGTTTAGGGAATTATTATGTGTCTGGGAGTTGGTCTTCTCATTTGTTGTCTTGCAGGGGTTCTCTGAATCTCTTGTGTTTGAATTTTTTCATCCTTGATGAGATGAGGGAAGTTTTCTTGAATGATTTCATGAAATGTTTGTTCCAGTGTGGCTTCTGTTTCTCTCTCTGCCTCAGGAAGCCCAATTACTCTTAGGTTTGGTCTCTTGAAGTGATCATTCATCTCTTGCAGGTTTTGTTCTGTCTTTTTGAGCTTCTTTTCTATGCTTTTGACAGTTTGGGTTAGTTCTGTGTTTTGGTCTTCGAGCTCTGAGATTCTTTCTACTGCTTGGCTGATTCTGCTTTCCATGCTTATTAGTCTGTTATTCATTTCCATCACAGTATTCTTTACTGCTGTCATATCGGACATCAGCTCCTTCCTATTTTCCTCTTGTTTCTCCTCAATTTTAAAAATTCTCTCCATTAATGTCTTGATGTCTGGGTTTGTTGCGTGTAACCAGTCATTCTGGGGGCTCTTCATTGTTTGTGTTCCAGAATCTGTTTTCTCAGTGTCTGACCTCCCAGGGTTCTGTGTGAGGCCTATATTCTTCTTTTGGTTTTTCTTCATTGTTGCGGTTTTTCCCCCTCCTTACTTTTTCCTTCCCTCCATGTCACCGTCTTCTTTAATTCTGTTATTCAGGGGTAAAGGGGTTGGTTTTACTTCTGCTTGTTAAATCTCCTATTCTTTATGTATGCCCTCTTCCTTTGTTCAATTCTCGAGTTGCACTATAGGTTGAGGGTGGTCCTTTTTGCAGTTTTGAGATTTACTAAAGGGGGGAGCTGTGATTCAAAATTTATCTGCAGATCCTGGTATTCGCTGACAGGCGTGTGGATAATGTGGAACCCACTTCCCACTACCCTGAAATCTGTCCGTGCAGTGGGGCTGTAGGTTTACTCCCTGAAATAAAATGTGGTTAACAAAGGGGAGTGAATGGAGCAGACAGTGGGTTGAAGGGGAGGTGGAGAGATAGAGGAGTAAGGGGGAAACAAACGAGTGTGCCAACAAATAGAGAGAGGCCTATACTGAAACAGATAAAAACAATAGACTACAGATACAGACGAACCAACTCTCATACAAAAAAAATAAAAAAATTTAAACATATAGTGATGCTAGCATACAAGCTAACCAACCACCTTATTAGTGTGCTGTTCCTCTATACAAAGATATGGTTTACAGAGAGAAGAAAAGAGAAGAAAAGGAAGAGGAAAAAAGAAAAAAAAAGGGAACAATACAGTAGGAATAGAATGAAGTTATTAAACTAACAGAATCAATGAAGCATACTCTGAGACATTTCGTTTAAGTCCAATGTCCTTTCAGCTCTGATTTCTAGCTTTCTTTTCAAGCTGGTAAATTAGTTTGCAGTTAGGGTCAGTTGCCCCTGATCTGCTGTGAAGGACAGTTCAGATCACCCTTCGTTCACAACTCTGGCCTATGTCTTTTTCAAGCTCGTTTCTCCTGTTTCGGTGTTGTTACCTTGAATCGCCAACAGGTGGTGCTATCTCAGCTGCTCGCTCCAGAGGGGGCGGGGTGGACAGGAATGGCAAAGGCTGAAGATGGCTGCCTGCCTCAGGGCAGACAGCCGGAAACCCACGGCAGGCAGGACGTCCCGGTCACGAGAGAGGTGGCAGTGATCTCAGTAGATCTTCCCTGGAGGGGCCTGAAGGACTGAAGCAGATTGCCTCTGGCCCGGGTGGTGTGATGTGCTACGGCGGCGGCAGCGGCGGCGGGGGGGGGCCGTGGTGGTGGCGGGGGGGGGGGTGCGGCAGTGGCGGCAGCGCCGTTTGCGCTGCAGTGACTGTCCAGTGGCAACGGCCAAGCTCCGCATGAAGAGCAGGCTGCGATGTTGGGGTCCGTAGCCCCCCGGGCGAGAGTCAGAGGCCCACTGCAGCTCTCCTTTGCAGAGGGTTTCACAGACCCGGTTGCCCCGTCACCATCTTGCCGCCTCTCTCCTGCTGATGTTTTTCAGATGGTTCTCTTTCATGTGAAATGTCACCTTTTTCATACGGTTTTCAAAAATCTCTTTTAATTTTAACAATTTGGTTATAAAAATCTCGATGTTGTTTCATCCTGGTTCATCTGATTCAGGACTTACTTCTTTTTGGATCTGGAGAAATATTTTCTTCCCCAGATTTGAGAAATTTCTTAGCACTTATTTCTTTGGATAATTTTTATTGCGCACTCTCTTGAGTAATCTCGCTCTCTCTCTCGTGTGTGTCTCAACTTTGTATAATTCCTAAAATGTTTATTTTGTTTTTCAGTGTCGTGTCTGTCCCATAAGTCCCCAAGCTTTAATTAATCTTTTATTTTTGTGTCTCCTCTAGCTGTACCATTTGAAAATATACTTTTTTAGTTTACTGTTCCTTTGGTCATTTGTTCTACTCTATAATATTTATTTTTTAAATTTAGTTATTACATTCTCCATCACGAAAGTTTTTTTGGTAGTCTTTTAAAATGTTTTCTGGTGTTGTTAAAATTCTCAGAAAGTCCATGCATTCTTTTCCTGGCACACTTAACATGTTTATAAGGTTCATTTTAAATTTTTGTGAGTCAATTTATATATTCATTTTTCCATTGCTGCCAATTTTGGAAGACTTATCTTATCTTCTGTTTCAATTATGTTTCCCTGTTCTTCATTTTTCTTCAAATCGTATGAGACTCTCTTCTCATGAGAAGAAATAGCTATCATACCTACACTTCACACACTGGACTCATAGAAGAGAGAACACTCACCAATCAAACCACCCAGGGAGTATAGTGTCTGAAAACATTGTAATGGGTCTAAACTTCTGTCTTTATTCTTAGGGGCCCAGGAGCCCCTGTAGTAAGCTGAGTTTTTCCAGTATTTCTAAAGAAATGTGAGTTTTTCCCCTCTGGCAGCCCCTCACTAATTTGGATAATTGAACACAGTTTTTTTATTGAGTTATGACTCATTAAAAGATTATTAATTCAATTCTCTCTTGAAGGCAACTAAACATTGCAATTTTGTGGTTACTTATACAATTCCTCTGAAGTTTATCTTTTGAAGATTTAGACTAGAATACAAGTTAGGTTGAAACTTAATGTTTGGTGTAAAGGTATTCTATAACTTTTTTGTTATCTTCCATTTTTTTTTTTTGAGTTGGAGTCTCACTCTGTCACCCAGACTGGAGTGCAGTGGCTGCTCCTGGCCATCGCAGCCTCAACCTGTTGGGCTCTGGTGATCCTTCCATCTCAGCCTTCCAGGTAGCTGGAACTACAGGTGCACGCTACCACACCCAGCTAATTTTTGATTTATTGTAGAGATGAGGTCTCGCCAAGTTGCCCAGGTGGGTCTCGAATCCGCGGGCTCAGGCAATTCACTCACATCAGCCTCTCAAAGGCGCAGGATTACAGGCTGAGCCACCAACCCCAGTTGTTATCTTCCATTTTTTAACTAATTGGTTACAACGTTATATTAGAGGAAACTTTGCTATGTAGAAATGCATCTAAAAGTTTGTAACCTTATAAATTTTGATGGGTTTTTAGAGGATGTTAGAATTACATTTGTTTGCAGAGCATCTTGTTCTACATTAACAACTTCTTCTTTAACTTATCTTGCTTCTTTCACATTTTTCAAAATCAGTGAGAAAAAATAAAACTAGTCCACATGTTCAACACATTGCTTAGAATAACCTTAGCTAAATATCCAACTTGATCACTTTAAAATAAAAAATGTTATTCAATGTAACAAAATACAGATAAACTTTCTGTCATTTCATAAATAGAAGTTCCTAATACCAAGGTACCAATCACATGTCAAGTTCTCCAAAAACCTACAAAGACATGTACACTAAACAGCATGAAGCTAAGCAACTTCTGGGTCAACATGGAAATTAAAACAGAGATGAAAAGATACCTAGAACAAATGAAAATGAAGAAACATCATACCAAAACCTCTGGGATGCCATGAAAGTAGTAGTACAAACACACTACAAACACACATGAAGAAAATAGAAAGATCACAAGTTAACAGTCTAACAAGTCACCTAAGGAAGCTGGAAAAACAAGACCACCAAAACCCTAATTTCAGCAGAAGAATCCAGATCATCAAAGTAAAAGCCCAATCCAGGAAATCGAAGCCAAAATGATAATACAAAAAAAAATCAATGAAAGAAAAACCTGGTTCTTTGAAAGGATAAAAAAGATTGGTGGTCTCCTAGACAGACTAACCAAGAAAAGAGAGAAAAACACCCCAAATAAACTCATTCAGAAACACAAAAGATGAAGTAACAATGGACCCGAAGAAGCATAAAAGATAATCAGAGACTACTATGTACACCTTTATGGAAACAAACTTGAAAACCTAAAAAAAATGGAGGATTTCTCACATCACACAACTTGCCCCAGGTAGAAACAAGAAGAAATTGAGAACCTAAATAGACCAATAACAATCCAGGAAGTTGACTCTGTCATAATAAAACTACCTAAAAAAAGTCCTGGATCATATGGCTTTCCAGCAGAATTTTACAAAACAAACAAGGAAGAAATGACACTAATTCTACTGAAAGAATTCCAGGTGATTGAAAAAGGTAGACCTCACCCCAAATCATTTTATGAAGCTAACATCACATTGATACCCAAGCCAAGTAAAGATCCAACAAAGAAAGAGAACTACAGGCCATTATCCTTGATGAACATAGATGCTAAAATTCTCAACAAGATCCTAGCAAACTGGACTGAGCAACACATATCAAAAATCATCCATCAAGACCAAGTAGGCTTCATCCCTTTGACGCAAAGCTGGTTCAACATTGGTAAGACCATAAACGTAATTAAATACATCAACAGACATAAAAACAAAAACCATGTGATTATATCAATAGATGCATAAAAACCTTTTGATAAATTCCAGCACTGCTTTTTGATAGAAACACTTGAGCATCTAGGCATAGATGGTACATGCCTCAAAATAGTAAGAGCCATCTACAAGAATGCCACAGACAGCATAATACTAAACAGACAGAAATTGGAACCATTTCCTCTGAAAACTGGAACAAGACAAGGATGCCCACTCTCCCCCCTACTGTTCAACATCGTTTTGGAAGTTCTAGCTAGAACAATCAGAGAAGAGAAGGTGATCAGGGGTATCCAAATAGGAAAAGAGAAAATCAAGTTATCCCTCTTTGCAGATGACATGATTCTATACCTCGAAAACCCAAGAGATCTGTCAAAAATCTCCTTGCATTGATAGAGGATTTCTGGAAAGTCTCAGAGTATAAAATAAATGTGCAAAAGACAATCACATTTCTATACACCAGTAATAAGCAAACAGAAACTCAAATAAAAAGCACAATTCCATTCATAATAGCCACAAAAAATGCAACACCTTGGCATCTTCCTAACCAGAGATGTGAAAGATCTTTACAATGAAAAGTATATAACACTGCTCAAAGAAATCAAGGATGACACAAACAAGTGAAAAAATATTACTCATGGATTGGAAGAATCAACATTGTTAAGATGTCCATTCTACCTCAGGTAATCTACAGATTTAACACAATACCCATCAAATTACCAGCAACACTCTTTTTAGACCTAGTAAAAACAATACAAGAATCCTTTTGGAAACATAACTGACCACAAATAGCCAAAGCAATACTCCACACACACAGAGAAGCAGGAGGTATCATACTCTCAGACTTTAAACTTTATTGTAAAGCTACAATAATCAAAACAGCCTGTTACTGGTACAAGAACAGGCATATAGACCAATGGAATAGAGTTGAGACTCCAGAAGCAAAACCTCAATTTCTCAACCAACTCATCTTCAACAAAGCCTCCACCACCAACCACTGGGGAGAGGAGAACCTATTCAGTAAATGGTGCTGGGAAAACTGGCTGACCACATGCAGAAGACTCAAACAAGACCCTATCTATCCCCATACACAAAAATTAACTCTAAATGGATCAGAGACCTAAACATAAAACCTCAAACTGTAAGAATCTTAAAAAATGTGGGACGCATTTTTATGGTAATTGGAACTGGCAACCAATTCCTGATCAAAGCCACAAGTGCCCATGCCATAAGAGATAAGACAGACAAGTGGGGCCTCATCAAACTGACAAGCTTCTGCAAAGCCAAAGAAGCCATCAAGAGAGCATGGATACAGCCCACAGACTGGGAAAAAAATATTTGCCAAGTCTATGTCTGACAAAGGCCTAACATCTAGGATCTACAAGGAACTCAAACGTGCTGAAAAGAAAAAACCAGACAACCCCATTACAGAGTGAGCAAAAGATATGAATAGACACTTCTCAAAAGAAGATGTATGAGCAGCCAACAGATACATGAAAAAATGTCATCAAAGAAATGCAAATTAAAACTACACTGAAATACCACCTAACCTCAGTATGAATGGCCATCATCAATAACTCAAAAAATAACAGATGCTGGAGAGAATGTGGAGAAAAGGGAACACTTCTACACTGTTGGTGGGAGTGTAAACGTGTGCAGCCTCTGTGGAAATCAATGTGGTGATTCCTAAAAGTTTTAAAAATCAACCTTCGATATGACCCCACAATCCCCCTACAGGAAATATACATGGAAGAATTCAAGTCACTCTATAAAAACGATACCTGCACATATATGTTTACCACAGCATTGTTCACAATAGCAAGATCATGGAACCAACCGTGCTGTCCATCAAAAGAGGACTGGATAAAAAAATGTGGTACATATACACAATGGAATATGATGCAGCAGTGAAAAGAACAAAATCATGAACTTCACAGCAACCTGGATGAGCTTGGAGTCTGTAATATTGAGTGATCCTTCACAGAAACAAAGAGTGGAGTATCACATGTTCTCACTCATAAGTGGACCTTGAACAACTTTTGTAACACCATCAGAAAAGGACTGACAGCGGCGGGAAACTGCAGAAGCATGGAGGGGCAGAGAGGTAGGATTGGCAGTAGTGGGAAACTGCCTGGGAAAGAGGGGGCTCACCTCACCAACAGGGGCATCTGCACAATGAATATGTGTATACCTAACCCCGATCTGTACCCCACACTTTTAAAACAAAAAATTTAAAGGTGACAAAAAGGAAGTTGAGCAGCACTTTCAACTAGCTTGACATAAATGGAATTTGGGCAAAGCTACTATGAATAAAAGTAGAATTTACATTAAAAAAAGAACAAAAACAGCCCATAAGAAAGTAGGTAAAAGATATGAATAAGCACTTCTCAAAAGAAGATATACGAACAGCCAACAGATTCATGAAAGAATGCTCAGCCTCACCAGTCATCAAAGAAATGCAAATTAAAATGACACTGCGATACCACCAACTCCAGTCAGAATGGTCATCATCAATAACTCAAAAAACAACAGATGCTGGAGAGGAGGCAGCAAAAAGGGAACACTTCTACTTTGTTGGTGGAGTGCAGACTAGTACAGTCTCTGTAGAAAACTGTGGAGATTCCTCAAAGATCTAAAAATCGACCTTCTGTATGACCCAGCAATCCCCCTATTGGGAATACACCCAGAGGAGCTCAAACACTCTATGAAAAAGACCTGCACACAGATGTGTATTGCAGCATTGTTCGCAATAGCAGGAACATGGAACCAGCCGAGCTGCCCATCAAAAGAGGGACGGATTAAAAAAATGTGGTACGGATATACGGAGCTCGGCTGTTGCCACGGCTGGGACATCGCAATGGACTGGACAGTCACTGCGGCACAAACGGTGCCGCCGCTGCCACTGCTGCCGCCGCAGCCCCTCCCCCCACCGCTGCTGCCGCTGCCGCCGCCGCCGTGGCCTCTGTGACGGCCGCAGCACATCACACCACCCGGCCGAGGCGATCCACATCAAACCCCTTCAGGGAAGATCTGCTGGGATCGCTGCCACCTCTCCTGCGATGGAGACTGTCCTGTCCCCTGCCGCCTGCCCTGAGGCAGGCAGCCATCTTGTTCCTGTCCGGCCCCACCCCCTCTGGGGCGAGCAGCTGAGATAGCACCACCTGCTGGCGATTCAAGGTAACAACACCGAAACGGGAGAAACAAGCTTGATAAAGACATAGGCCAGAGTGCTGAACAGAGGGTGATCTGAACTGTCCTTCACAGCAGACCAGGGGCAACTGACCCTAACTGCAAACTAATTTACCAGCTGGAAAAGAAAACTAGAAATCAGACCTGAAAGGACATTGGGTTTAAACGAAATGTCTCAGAGTGTGCTACAATGATTCTATTAGTTTAATTACTTAATTCTATTCCTACTGTATTGTTCCCTGTTTTCTTTTTTCCTTTTCCTTTTCTTCTCTCTGTAAACCATATCTTTGTATAGACGAACAGCACACTAACAAGGTGGTTGGTTAGCTTGTATGTTAGCATCACTATATGTTTTATTTTTATTTTTTATTTTTTGTATGAGAGTTGGTTCGTCTGTAGCTGTGGTCTATTGTTTTTATCTGTTTCAGTATAGGCCTCTCTCTCTATTTGTTGGCACACTCGTTTCTTTCCCCCCTTACTCCTCTATCTCTCCACTCCCCTCTTCAACCCACTATCTGCTCCATTCTCTCCCCTCTGCTAACCACATTTTATTTCAGGGAGTAAACCTACAGTCCCACTGCACGAACAGATTCCAGGGCAGTGGGAAGTGGGTTCCACATTATCCACACGCCTGTCAGCGAATACCAGGACCTGCAGACAGATTTTGAATCACAGCTCTCCCCTTAAGTACATCTCAAAACTGCAAAAAGGACCCCTCCAACCTACAGTGCAACTTCAGAATTGAACAAAGTAAGAGGACATACATAAAGAATAGGAGATTGAACAAACAGAAGTAAAACCAATCCCTTTACCCCTGAATGACAGAATTAAAGAAGACGGTGACATGGAGGGAAGGAAAAAGTAGGGAGGGGGAAAAACCGCACAAATGAAGAAAAACCAAAAGAAGAATATAGGTCTCATACAGACCCCTGGGAGGTCAGACACTGAGAAAACAGATTCTGGAAAACAAACAATGAAGAGCCCCCCGAATGACTGGTTACACGCAACAAACCCAGACATAAAGACATTAACGGAGAGAATTAAAAAATTGAAGAGAGACGAGGAAAATAGGAAGGAACTGATGTCAGAAATGACAGCAGTAAAGAATACTGTGATGGAAATGAACAACAGACTAATAAGCATGGAAAGTAGAATCAGCCAAGCAGAAGAAAGAATCTCAGAGCTCGAAGACCAAAACACAGAACTAACCCAAACTGTCAAAAGCATAGAAAAGAAGCTCAAAAAGACAGAAAAAAACCTGCAAGAGATGAATGATCACTTCAAGAGACCAAACCTAAGAGTAATTGAGCTTCCTGAGGCAGAGAGAGAACCAGAAGCCACACTGGAACAAACATTTCATGAAATCATTCAAGAAAACTTCCCTCATCTCATCAAGGATGAAAAAATTCAAACACAAGAGATTCAGAGAACCCCTGCATGACAACAAATGAGAAGACCAACTCCCAGACACATAATAATTCGCCTAAACAAAGTAGCTATAAAAGGAAACATCCTAAAGGCAGCAAGAGAAAAAGGCCAGACTACCTACCAGGGAAAACCAATTAGAATAGCAGCAGATTTATCCACAGAAACCCTTCAGGCCAGGAGAGCCTGGAGTCCTATCTTCAAAGATCTAAAAGAGAAACAATTTCAACCAAGAATAACCTACACAGCCAAACTAAGCTTCATTAGTGAGGGAGAATTGAAATCTTTTCCAGATATCCAATCCCTAAGAACCTACGCTGCCACCAGACCACCTCTACAAGAAACACTTCAGAAAGTACTGAACACAGAAGAAAAAGAAAAAAGAACAACAGCATTCTTCACAGTGCAGGCAAAAGATTAAAAACACACATGAACCAACTCCAAAACCCAAAGAAAGACAACAAACAAACAGAAACAACTCTGTAAGAACCTTATGACAGGGATCAACTCTTGCATTTCAATTATTAGCCTAAATGTGAATGGACTAAATGCACCACTGAAAAGACATAGAATGGCAAAAATGGATAAAATATAATCAGGCAACAATCTATTGCCTTCAAGAGACTCACCCTCACTAGAAAGGACACCCACAGATTCTAAGTAAGAGGATGGGAAACAAACTTTCAGGCGAACGGAATACAAAAGAAAGGAGGAGTAGTAATCTTAATTTCAGACAAAATACCCTTCAAGCTATTAAAAATGAAAAAAGATACAGAAGGCCACTACATATGATAAAAGGCTCAATCCATCAACAAGAAATATCTATCCTAAACATATATGCACCCAAAATAGGTGTGCCAACTTTCATAAAGCAACTTCTTGGAAAACTAAAGAAAGATATCGACTCTAACACTATCGTAACTGGGGACTTTAATACCCCACTCACAATCCTAGACAGATCATCAGGACAAAAATCAGCAAGGAGATCCGGAACCTCAATGTGACTCTTGAACAAATGGACTTAATTGGTACCTACAGAACACTCCATCCAAAGACCACAGAATACACATTCTACTCATCACCACATGGAACATATTCTAAGATTGACTGCATACTCGGCCATAAATCAAGCATAAGCAAATTTAAAAGGACCGAAATTCTACCAAGCACCTTCTTGGACCACAGTGGAATAAAAATAAATATCGACACCAACAAAGTCCCTCAAAACCCACAAAGACATGGACACTAAGCAACATGATGCTAAACAACTCCTGGGTCAATGACGAAATCAAAACAGGGATCAAAAGATACCTGGAAACAAATGAAAATGAAGAAACATCTTACCAAAATCTCTGGGATGCCCTGAAAGCTGTAGTAAGAGGGGAATTTATATCCCTACAACAAACATGAAGAAAATGGAAGGAACAGAAATTCACAACCTAACAAGCCACCTAAAGAAGCTGGAAAAGCAAGACCACAAAACCCTAATTACAACAGAAGAATCCAGATCACCAAAATAAAAGCTCAAATCCAGGACATAGAAGACAAAAAGATAATACAAAAAAATCAATGAAACAAAAAGCTGGTTCTTCAAAAGGATAAGCAAGATCGATGGTCCCCTAGCTAGACTGACCAAGAAAAAATGAGAAAAAAAAAATAAGCACAATCAGAAACACAAAAGATGAAGTCACATCTGACCCTGAAGAAATACAAAAGATCATTAGAGACTACTACGTACAACTGTATGGAAACAAACTTGAAAACCTTAAGGAAATGGAGGACTTTCTGACATCACACAATCTACTTAGGTTGGAACAAGAAGAAATTGAGCCCCTAAATAGACCAATAAGAATCAAGGAAATCGACTATGTAATAAGAAAACTTCCTACAAAAAAAAGCCCTGGTCCAGATGGCTTTCCAGCAGAATTCTACAAGACACTTAAGGAGGAGCTGATACCAATCCTACTGAAGGTATTCCAGGCGATTGAAAAACATGGAACTCTCCCCAAGTCATTATACGAAACCAACATCACATTGATACCCAAGCCAGGTAAAGATCCAACAAAGAAAGAGAACTACAGGCCAATATCTCTGATGAACATAGATGCTAAAATTCTCAACAGGATCCTAGCAAACCGGATTCACCAATACATCTCAAAAATCATCCACCATGACCAAATAGGCTTCATTCCTGGGATGCAAGGCTGGTTCAACATTCGTAAAACCATAAATGTAATTAAACACGTCAACAGATGTCAAAACAAAAACCACATGATCATATCATTAGATGCAGAAAAAGCTTTTGATAAAATCCAGCACTCTTCTTGATAAAAACCCTTGAACATTTAGGCATACGGGGAACATATCTCAAAATAGTAAAAGTCATCTACGAGAAACCCACAGCCAGCATACTCCTAAATGGACAAAAATTAGAACCATTTCCCCTGAAAACTGGAACAAGACAAGGATGCCCACTCTCACCCCTCCTGTTCAATGTAGTATTGGAAGTCCTGGCTAGAGCAATCAGAGAAGAGAAGCAATCAGGGGTATTCAAATAGGAAAAGAGGAAGTCAAGTTATCTCTCTATGCAGATGATATGATTGTGTACCTTGAAAACCCAAGAGAATCTGTCAAAAGCCTCCTTACATTGATAAAGGCCTTTGGCAAAGTCTCAGGATACAAAATAAATGTACAAAAGACAATCGCATTTCTCTACACCAATAATAAACAAACAGAAAAACCCAAATAAGAAGCACAATTCCATTCACAATAGCCACACACACACAAAAATGAAATACCTTGGCATCTTCCTAACCAGAGACATGAAAGACCTTTACAATGAGAATTACAAAACACTCCTCAAAGAAATCAAAGCTGACACAAACAAGTGGAAAAATAGCCCATGCTCATGGATCAGAAGAATCAACATTGTGAAGATGTCCATCTTACCTAAGGCAATCTACAAACTCAATGTAATACCCATGAAATTACCAGCAACATTCTTCTCATACCCAGAAAAAACAGCACAGGAATTCATATGGAAACACAAACGTCCAAGAATAGCCAGAACAATCCTCAGCAAAAAAAAAAAAAAAAACAAAGCAGGTAAGTATCACAATACCAGACTTCAAACTTTACTATAAAGCTACAAAATCATCAAAACAGCTTGGTATTGGTACAGGAACAGGCATATAGATCAATTGAATAGAATTGAGATTCCAGAAGCAAAACCTCAATTTCTCAACCAACTCATCTTCGATAAAGCCCCCACCACCTACCACTGGGGAGAGGAGAACCTATTCAGTAAATGGTGCTGGGAAAACTGGCTGACCACATGCAGAAGATTGAAACAGGACCCCTATCTATACCCATGCACAAAAGTTAACTCCAAATGGATCAGAGACCTAAATGTAAAACCTCAAACCATAAGAACCTTAGAAAAGGAAGGAAATACCCTCATGGAAATCGGAACTGGTATCCAATTCCTGTACAAAAACCCGAAACCCACGGGTCATAAGAGAGAAGATAGACAAGTGGGACCTTCTTAAACTGACAAGCTTCTGCAAAGCCAAAGAAACCATCAAGAGTGCAGGGAGACAGCCTACAGACTGGGAAAAAGTATTTGCCAACTCTAGGTCTGACAAAGGATTAACATCCTGGATCTATAAGCAACTGAAATGTACTGAAAAGAAAACAAACAACCCCGTTATAAAATGGGCAAAAGATATAAGCAGATACTTCACAAAGAAGACATCCGAGCAGCCAACAAACACATGAAGAAATGCTCAACCTCATTAATCATCAGGGAGATGCAAATCAAAACCACACTGAGATACTACCTAACTCCAGTCAGAATGGCAATTATCAACAACTCAAAAAATAGCAGCTGCCGGAGAGGGTGTGGTGAAAAGGGAACACTTCTACACTGTTGGTGGGAGTGTAAACTAGTGCAACCTCTGTGGAAAGCAGTGTGGCGATTCCTAAAAGCTCTAAAAATCGACCTTCCATATGATCCCGCAATCCCCCTACTGGGAATATACCCTGAAGAACTCAAATCACTCTATAAAAAAGATACCTGCACACATATGTTTATTGCAGCGTTGTTCACAATAGAAAGAACCTGGAAACAACCATGCCGCCCATCAAAAGAGGACTGGAAAAAAAAAAGTCGTACATATACACGATGGAATACTATGCAGTCATAAAAAAAGAACAAAATCATGAATTTTGCAGCAACCTGGATGGAGCTAGAGTCTATAATACTGAGTGACCTCTCACAGAAACAAAGATCCAAGTATCACATGTTCTCACTCATATAATGGACCTTGAATATCCAATGTAATACTATAAGAAAATGACTGATGGTACTGGGAAACTATGGGGGGAGGGGGATGGGATTAACAGTAGCAAATATCTGTCTGGGGATGGGAAAACACCTCTGATCAACAGGGTGCCTGAATGAAACGTAATTGTACACCTAACCCTTAACTGTACCCCACAAAACCATAATAAAAATATTGATTAATTAAAAAAAAGTGGTATGTATGCATGGTGGAATATTATGCAGCCATAAACAAGGACAAAATCATGAACTTCACAGCAACCTGGATGGACTTATAGTCTATAATACTGAGTGATCTATAACAGAAACAGAGAACTGAATATCACATGTTCTCACTCATAAGCGGACCTTTAACAGTATTGTAATACTATAAAAGATTGGCAATACTGGGAAATTGCCTGGAGTTGGGGTGGGGGTGGGTGCAGGTTTGGCACTGGTGGGAATCTGTCAGGGGAGGGGCACACCTCATCAACAAGGGTACCCTGCATAATGAACATTTGTATGCTTAACACTGTATTGCACCCTACATCTTTAAAATAAAATAAAATACAATAAAAAAGAAATAACCTCAAGTATATTCCAAAAATCGGTGTCCTTATTCAACATAAAATGTTAAAGCAGGTTTAGGGTCACAGTAATATTGATCAGAAGTTACAGAGCATTCCCGTGCACCCCTGCCACACTCGCAGAGGCTTACCCCCATCCACATTCTGCACCAACATCTTAAATATATAATAGTGGATGGACCTACATTGACAGTTATTTGCTTTGCTGGTGTTCCCTTGACATAACAATCCATCCCAGTTAGAGGAAAAGAGAGTCAGGCAATTCTTCCTTGTGCTTTTATTCTAGGACCCATAAAATGTATATTTGCTTAGAGCTCATCTGAATACTGGGTTTCCAGTATTCAACCTTTTGAGGCAGGGCCAAGTCTCTGAAAGACCAGCAACTTCTGAGGAATCCCATGATAAATTCCCCTTAAAAGAAGTGGAGACTTTGGCCATGAGTGATGTATGATGCCCTGTAGTTGGCTCAGACACACTGCAAGCTCTTGGGAGGTTGTTCTGGACAAGGCTCTTTGGGAAGGGAAGTCAAATACATGCATTGGATTTGGGCAGAAACAATGGTTTCCCCTACTAAAGTGAGTTGGCACCTCAAAGACATGCTATTAGGGGTCCACAATGGTCTCCTTTCACTGCCTGAAAATAAGCCAGTAGCAAGAGCCAAATTGGTCTTGGAGGGGGAAAGCTCCCCCTGGGGACACTGGTTATGCAGAGGCCTGCCATCCACCTCCTGAGCAATTCCATCTGCATGATTGTCAGTATCAGCCCCTGGGTGGGTGCAACCTGGAAGATGACGAGATGCATGCAAACATCCTCCCAGTGACTAACCACTACTAACAAGACAGGTGTCTTCGGGGATAAACGTAAGTATATTCTCATCTTGTGCAGATATTTCCAAATGCCATGTGTGACAGTAAGAACCTTAAATAAGGCATGATTAACAAATAACTTGAAGACTTAAGATGGGTAAGATAATGGGTCACCCTCAAGGGACTCCAAATGCTGAGGGCTCACATCCTCATGTAGGATTTTGTACAAGGAATTGCACCAGGAACTCACAGAGTATCTCAGAGAATCCCAAAAACATCCCCCCCATAGTAAAAGTTGAGGGCAAGTATTGCTAAATTCCAAAAAATAAAACTATGAAAGCTTAATACATTATCAGTTTAGTTCAAATGCATTTATGAATACTGTCTGATGGATAAATGCACAATGTAACAGAGGATTTCCGTATATCTGCCCGTGTGATTTCTGAACAAACACCCGAGTTCCTTCTTTCATGGGGAAGCCCCTTAAATTGAAATCTTTTTGTGGGTGACATTCCCCAGCCCTTCCCTCTTCCCTAAATATCCCTCTGCCTCTGCGTGATAAGTTCCTATCAGTAGAATAAGGTAAAACAAGATGAGGTAATCGATCACGTGTGTTCTTGTTTCTCTTTTTTCAAAGAGTGAGATGTGAGTGTATCACAGCCCAAAGCTTACAGTGGACAAAAAATAGTAAAGGAAGGAACTACATTTTAGCACCTAATACATCCCAAGTCTACCAAAAGAATCGCCACCACTTCCTCAATCCTGTATCAGAAATTCTCCTGAGTCATTTTATTTGCAAACTACCCTGAATAAACTTATTTTAAAGAGTACTGACTCACCTACCATCAAGATGTGACCTATGTATTGCTCTTTAGAAAGGAACTGTAAAGTGAATACACTGTATACCTCCTATTCTTACAAGTCTAATCGTCTCTTTAACTTATTCTAATTTGTGATTTATTCAGTCAACTCTACAAATTACTTTCACGGGTATGAGTACCAATTTCAATGCCAAATATAAATGATAATTTTCCTGTATCACTTTATACAACCTCTTATAGCTTTAGTCCTCACTGACCACTTTCAGCTTCTGGAATTAATATCTTCACATTTTAAGGCAACTATATTTACATTTCAATTATCTTGTTTCAGTTTTTCTGCCACATCTGACTGATATTTAATTATATAATTTATTGGATCTTGATGAAATCAAAAATTCAGTCATTATTTATTGCAAATAGCATTATAACAACCATTTTTTTTAGTGAGGTTTCTGCCATTATTAAAAGATGCCTGAGACTGGGTAATTTATAATGAACAAGAAAGTATTAAATCATAGTCCTGGAGCTGGGAAATCCATGACCAGGACACTTGCATCTGGTGAGGACCCTCATGCTTAGGCATCCCCTGGTGGAAGGGAGAAGGTCAAACTGAGGTAAAAGGAGGCCAGAATTGCCCTTTAGTTAATCCTGCTTATGGCAGTACACTGACAGCTCTATCACCTCTAAGTGTCCCATTTCTCAGTGTTGTTACAGTGGCAACCAAATTCCATTATGAGTTTTTGAGGGAACAAATATTCAAACAATGTGCCAATCAAGTGCATTAATATTTAAATTTAACTGGCAACTCCAAGCAAGGGAAAAACATTTTTCTGCATCTGAGGGTTCGTGAACATTGTAGTTCAAGAGATCTTGAGAAATTCGTCCAATACTGACATTCCACTTACAGTGCTCTCTCTGTGTGTATCAGAACTTTCTCCACCATGAACTATGGAGGCTGACCAGGCTGACTTCGCATTGCATACTGAGTGCCTTAGCCGGTAATGTTAGATATTATGCCTACTGATAAATAGCGCCACCTCATGAGCTGAACTGTCAGCCATTTGGAGTCAGTTTGATTAATTCACCTCAAGCCACGTCTCCTTCGGAGGCAGAATTTTTTCTTAAGAGATTCAGTTCCTTATTATCCATGGACTTGCCAATGCTACCATAGCACTTCTGCCAAAACCACTGTCTGAGGTGCTTAAAAGACTTGTTTGAGATTCTGCTTGATATCATTAAAAAAACAAGGAATCTGGCTTTCTTGGAGGGTAGGAGCTATACCCTTGTAAATAGAAGCGTGCTTTCCAGTTTTGCTACATCATTCAGTTTTTCTCAGATATACCTAGTGTAATGGAAGGGCTGATGAAGTATCTACAAATGGGCTTGTGTGGGTTTATATACAGGTGATTTATGACCTTTCTATGAAAGACAGTGTAAGCCCTAAATAAAAATTCATCCAGGATGTTTTGTATGCCTGCAAAGAATGGGTTTTTTAAGATTATACTGCTGCCCAGTAGCTAAACGACATACTTCTACAAACAGTAGGTAGAAGAAGAATCTGTCTCTCTAATAGCAACTGTGGTGGAAACCTTAAGAAATGTCTTCACTCTCCAAAATCATAGGCTGTAGTGTAATAGAAAATCTTGTCCTCAGGGGAAAATGCTTGCATGTAGTGGTTCCACTGAAGTGGAGCCTGTTACTGTTGCTTTGTCCATGGAAGATCCCAGTAGACTGAACACACCAATCAAGAAGTATTATTAAGATGATGATGGTAAGTGACTCCAGTTCCTTTGGTTTGTGTCTTTAACTTCCAACAGAAACAAAAGAGCAAACCGGTCTAGGCAAACTCTGTGCATTTCTTTTACTACATTCAACATCAGGTAGAACAACTGCATCAACCAAAAGACAGAAAATAACCAAGTGATCAAGGGCAATGGCCACTTTATGTTTATTACATTGAATACGTTTTCAAGCCTTTCCTGATGAAAAATCTGTTCTGGTATGTGTTCCATTTTTTAATTGGTTGTTGTCTTCCTCTGTTTAATTGTATGTTTTCATGTATAAACATGACACAAATCCTTTAATAAATACATAATTTGGAAAGGTATTCTGTAAGATTACCTCTGAGAATTTTTTATTACTATATTAGTGTTTCTCACACACTTAAAAAAATTTAGATACAGTAAATTTCATTATTTTTCTATAATGCTTTTATTGGTATTATATCTACAATATTAGAGTAAAATACAAAAGGAGCAAGGATGTCTCTCATATGCCTAAGTCCATGCTACAATCAAGCAATGGAGGTTTAAGCTCCATGTTCTTGAAAGATGGCATATCAACATAAGTTATTAGGAAGTATTTTGTCTTAAATGTGTGTCTGTCTTTTCTCCCCAGCATAGGTATATATATATATATTTCATACTTTCTTTAAAAATCTGTTCTGCATTATTTATTTTTGTTAAAACTCTTCTGGGCATAGGAGTTCTTTCAGGTTGGTTCCTGCATTCTTTTGACATGTCCAAATTTTGTAAGGAGTTTTTCCTTTAAAAAAATTAGATTTAAAGAACACAAGAGCCCTTTTATGACATGGACATAATTCATAGTGATTAATTCTGAGGTTTAAGTGTGATTGTCCCTTGTACTATTAAATAATTACTTATCCCTTATATTCCTCCCACCTTTCTATCCTTGAGTCTCCAGTATCTATTATTCCCCTTTCAATGTCCATGTGTTCACATTATTTAACTCTCACATATAAGGGAAAACATGTGTCATATGACCCTTTGTTTCTGAGTTATTTCACTTAAGATAATGGCCTTCAGTTCTATTTGTGTTGCTGCAGAAAACAAGATTTCACAATTTTTAAGGCAGAATAGCATGTGTGTATATATGTATATGTTAAGAGATGTTCACCATCATCAGAAGTGCTGGATGCTCATGGTATTGCCTCTTGTAATTGCAGAAGTCAAGCATGACTTGTATTCACCTTATTGAGTATTACAATTTTAACCACATTTTAATCATCTTAAAATGTATATAACTTTTTGGCATCATATATATGATATTTTTAATCATTCATTGATGGACAATTAGGTTGGTTCCATATCTTTGTCATTGTGAAGAGTGCTGCAATAAATATTTTATATAATAATTTATTTTTCTCTGTGCACATATTCAGTAGTTCAATTGCTGGATCAAATAGTTCCATTTTTACATCTATGAGAAACCTTTATACTCTTCTTCATAGAGGTTGCAGTAATTTAAATGCCCGCCAATAGTGCATAAGTATTCCCTTTTTCTCACACATTCGTCACATTTGTAATTTTTCACTATTTGATTAAAATCATTCTGATTGATGTAAGATGGTATCTCATTGTGGTTTTAATCTGATTTTCATTAGTGGTTAGTGGAGTTCAGCTTTATTCATATGTGTGTTGCTTATTTGTGTTATCTTTGCAAAATGCTTGTTCACATCCTTTGTTCATTTTTAACTAGGTTATTTTGTTGTTGTTGAAGTTGACTTGTTTGATGTCCTTGTACATTGTGGTTATATTAGCCATATTTCAGACCATAGTGGAATAAAATTAGAAATTAATTAAAGAGGAACTCTCAAAATGATACACCTACATGATAATTAAACAACACACTCTTATGCAATCAAAACCTCTTGGATACAGCAAAAACAGTGCTAAGAGGGAAACTTATAGTGTTATATGTCTATATCAAAAAATGGAAAACTTACAAATTAACAACCTATCAATTCACCTTAAGGAACTAGAGAAACAAAAATAAACCAATTCCAAAGCCAACAGAGGAAAAGAAACAACAAGGATAAGAAGTAAAGGAGATTGAGATTCAAAAAAGGATAAATGAAACCAACAGGTAATTTTTTGAAAAGATAAATAAAATGGACAGATCACTAGGTAGATTAGCAAAGTAAAAGAGCACAACCAAAAATGATAAAAATGGCATGACTTCTAATACCACAAAAATACAAAATATTATCAAAGCCTACTATAAGTAAGTCAACAGGCAAAGACTTGGAAACAGGAGGAAATTGATACATTCTTAGAAATATACAACCTAACAAGATTGAATCAGAAAGAAATAGAACTCCTGAACATACCAATAATCAGTGATAAAACTGAATCAGAAATTTTAAAATTTCCCAACCAAAAACAGTCAAGGACCAGATGAGTTCACAACTGAATTTTACCAGATGTACACAAAAGGGTTGGTAAGAATCTAATTAAAACTATTTCAAAAAAATCAAAGAGGTAGGATCACTTCCTAATTCATTTTAGAAAACCATTTTCATGCTGATGCCAAAATTCATTATGGGCACAAAAAACTACGGGCTAATAAACCTGTTGAACATAGATGTAAACATCTACTACAAATCACTAATAAAAATACAACCATAGCACATTAAAATGACAATATAACACAAATAAGTGAGTTTTATTCCTGGGGGGCAAATATGTCTCTGAATAAATCAATAAATGTAATTCATCTCATTAACAGACTGAAAAACTAAAATCATATAATCATCTCAATAGAGGCACCAAAGTATTTGATGAAATCCATTTCTTCATAACAAAACTCCTCAACAAACTAGACATCAAAGGAACATATCTCAAAATAATAAAAGGCATATATGACAAACTCACAGTCACCATCATACTGAACAAGAAAAATGTGGAAACATTCTCCCTAAGAACCAGAGCAAGGAAAGGATTCCCCCTTTCAACACTCCTATTCAACATGCTACAGGAAGTCCTTGCAAAGCAATCAGGCAACGGAAAGAAATAATGGGTATGTACACAATTATCATTTCTATACACTGATAATGATCAAACTGGAAACCAAATCAAGAACACAATCCCATTTACAATAACCACACGGTATCAGTCAATGTGCAGCTGAGAGGGCTGAACACAGGTGGAGCCCTAACAGGGATCCCTCCTGTGTGGTGAACTGGGAAAATGCCCCTACAGCCTGGTGGCAGCTGCCAATACCTGGGGGAGATATAACCCAGCTTCTCTTCTGCAGAGCAGGCAGAGAGGGAAGATCCTGCAACTGATTGTGGGAGCCATTGGCCCCCAAATTAGGGGAGGAAAGAGAGGAAAGCCCCCTTCCCCTTAGCCAGCACAGAGAGCAGATGTGTGTACAAAAAGCTAAACAACACTGCAAACCAGGTGCAGGCCAAAAAAAAGAGCCTTAAGATTTTTTTTTTTTGAGTTGGAGTCTCACTGTCACCCAGACTGGAGTGCAGTGGCCGCTCCTGGCCACCGCAGCCTCGACCTGCTGGGCTCCGGTGATCCTTCTGCCTCAGCCTTCCAAGTAGCTGGAACTACAGGCATGTGCTACCACGCCTGGCTGATTTTTTATTTATTGTAGAGATGAGGTCTCGCCAAATTGCCCGAGTGGGTCTCAAACCCATGGTTTCAGGCAGTTCATTCACCTCAGCCTCCCAAAGGTGCAGGATTACAGGCTGAGCTACCAAGCGTGGCAGAAGCCTTAAGTTTTAAAAACAACCACAAGACGGAGTGCAAGCCTCACAATTTTTTTCTTTTTTCTTTTTTACTACTCTCTTTATTTTATACTTGTTTTCTTTGTTTCTCTTTCTTCTCTCTTTTTTTGTTATGTCTGTGACAGTCTGCATTCACTTTTTGCCAGAGACCAGCTTCAGCCAGGTTCAGGGTGCCCCAAAGGTGGAGATGGTGTTGGTGATCGGGGGGAAGAAGAGAGAAAAAGAGAGAGTGAGAAAGAAAGAGACTGGACTCCAGTCTAGTGCAGAAGCGAATGAGTGTTATTGAGAATTACAACGGCCTTTTATACACAAAGTCAGATGTGGGAGGGGCGTCCCCCACCCACCAGAAACCTTAATCCATGAAAACTTAATCAGTGTTTGCCTTTAAACCCTTTTCATATGATAACCTTAAAATCTCATAACAAAGGATAACCTAATCTGTGACTGACATATTCTATAAACCTTTTTCATCCTAAACTGATTGATTTATGCCAAGTTAAACAATTCTACAGAAGCTTAAGTATTTACTTTACAAACGAAAGTGGCCCATCCCAGAATGTTTGGAATGTGGCCCAGCCCAAAGTTCACAGTGGGTTACCTGCAAGTAACCCAGCCGCATTCTTTCAACAAAATGTCTGTCTTCTAAAACTATATTCTACAGTTTACACCTTCAATAAATCCTAAGATCATGACCCAGAAGCCTGTGACCAATACTAAGGCTCTTAGATGTGACACAATTTTGAATTATAAGTTGTGTGAAAGCCAGAACCGCAGTTTGTGGAAGAATGGGAACAATGAGCTTCTAAAGTTAGCTTGTGTTCATCCCGGTCTCAGAGTTTTTATGTTTTGAGCTCACAGGAGCTTAATCTGGTTAGTGCTGAGTAGAAAGGGGTCAATAGGTCCCGAATGCATCCTAGTGGTCTCAGAGTCAACGGCCCTTCCTGATCCCTAACGCTCAGTGGGCCTCTGTGGCCAGCTCCCAACAATTTTTCATGCTTTTTTCCTTATTTCTGTCTCTTTTCCCTCTTTCTTTTCTTTTTTCACCTCTTTTCCTTGTCTTTTTCTTTTTTCTCCTCTTTTCTTTCTTCCTAACTTTTTCTCTGTTCTTTTCCTTTCTCATTTGTTATTTTTTGGACCCAGGGGATACTCCTACACCTTCATTGCATGGACATATTGTGAGGTGGCAGAAGGTGGGTTCCAGAAGGCCCACACCCTAAGCACCGGACATTGTGATCTGCAGGTAACTTCTGAATCTTAGCCCCCAATACACATTATTCGACCTCCAAAACTGAAAAGAGACAGCACAACTCCCTACTCCCAGCCCCATTTCAAAATAGAACATTTGGAGACCTTGCTCAGGAATGGATATCAAGCTGAGCAAATAACAGAAGTGAAATCTCCCTCTATCACTGAATAATGGAATTAAAGAAAGAGGAATGTGATCTGTCACAAATGAAGAAATATCAATGGGAAATTATAGGTAACTACCACAGCCCCAAAGTGACAATGCATATAAAAAATATCTCAGAGCCAAAACAATGAAAATTACTTACAATTTCCAGAACACAACTGAGACTAGTTGGATGGAAAGAGAGAACTAAACACAAGAAAGATAAGAAGCAACACTGAAAGAACTTGTAACAGAGATTTGGGGTATGAACTCCATCCAAGAAATAAATACAAGCTGATAAGTATGGAAAGAAGAATTCAACAAGCAGAGAAAAGAATTAGAGCTTAAAGATAAAACATGGAATTAACACAATCTGCTAGATATAAAAAAAATCAAAAATAAGGAACAACGCCTCCAAGAGATGTGCAAATACGTCAAGAGATCAAACTTATGTCTGATTGGTATACTTGAAGCAGAAAGGGAAACAGAGAGCACCTTGGAGCAAGCATTCCATGAAGTTATCACAGAAAGCATTCCTCATCTCACAAGAAACATGACCATTCAAACACAAGAGATTAAGAGAACCCATGTAAGTCATCAAATGAGAAGACCAAACCTTGGGAACATAGTAATTCATTTACACAAAGTCAGTATAAGAGAAAAAATTCTAAAGGCAGAGACAGAAAGGTCAGACTAAATGCCAGGGAAGACCAACCAGAATAGCACCAGACTTCTCTGCTGAAACACTACAGGATAGAAGAGATTGGACTGGAGTCCAATCTTCAAAGTTCTCAAAGATAAACAATTCTGACCAAGAATTTTTCTACCCAGCTAAGCTAAACTTCATCAGCAATGGAGAATTAAAATACTTCCCAAACTAATAAAGGATGCTGCCTCAAGACCAGCTTTACAGGAGACATCTAAGAAGGAATTAAGCAGAGAAGAAAACAAAACAATGACCACACACTTTGTGAAAGTACAGGCATAGAGCCAACAGAACATATAAGACACCTACAAAATTGAAAACTCACATGCATATTAATAAAAAATTAAAAGAAAGCAAAACAGCATTATAAGAGCCTTATGACAGGGATAAACTCACATTTTAATAATCAGCCTGAATGCCAGGACTAAATGCACCACTGAAAAGACATAGAATGGCAAACTGTATACAAAAGCATGACCCAACAATACTTGTGTAACACATCTCGCTACAAAGGACACCCACAGGCTCAGTGTTACAGAATGAGACATTAACTTTCAGGCGAATGAAAAACAAAAAAAGGCAGAACTTGAGATTCTAATATCAGATAAAATAACCTTCAGGCTATCAAAAATGTAAAAAGACACAGAAAGACACTACATAATGATAAACTGTACAATCAATCAGCAAGAAATAGCCATTCTAAGCATATATGCACCCAACATAGGGGCACCACAATTTATAAAGCAGCTACCAAGTAAACTAAAAAAGGATATTGACTCTAACACAGTCTTAACTGGGGACTTAAAAACCACTAACATACTACAGGAGATGGATTGACAGTAGCAGGACACTGCCAGAAGAAGTAGGGGTGAGTGGCATGTAACATCAGTAAGGGTACCTGACCCTAAACCCTATTGTATTTAAGGGGAAGTGAGGATCAGCTGAGGACCCAACCTTCACCTGCACATCAACTGCTTATGTACCTAATCCTGACTTGTACCAACATCTTTAAATAAAATAAAAACTACAATATTCACACATATGAAATATGAAGTAATAAATATAACCAAGGAGGTGAAAGGTCTCTACAAAGGGAACTAGAAACCACTAATATAATTAATTAGAGATAACATCAAAAAATGGGGGGAAAAAGCCTCCTCTGCTCATGGAGTGAAAGAAGCAATATTGGTAAAATGACCATATTTGCCCAATGATGTTTGCAGATTCAATGTAATTTTGATCAAGATGCCAAATCATTTTTTTACAGAATTCAGAAAAAAAATTCTAAAATACTTATAGAACAACAACAACAATAAGAACCCAAATAGCCAACGAAATCTTAAGCATAAAATACAAAGCTGGAGGAATTGCGTTACCTGACTCAAATTATACAAGTCTATAAAAACCAAAACAGCATGGTAATAGTACAAAAATAGAGACATAGATTATCAGAATAGAACACAGAACTCAGAATTAAAGTCAAATACTACAAAAATAGTGATCTTTAACACAGCTGACCAAAATACACAATGAAGAAAGAACACCCTGTTCAATAAATAGTGATGGGAAAATTGGATAGCCATATGCAGACAAATCAAGCTGGATTTAAGAATAAGAAGAATAAAACTCCTGTTTCTCACCAAAGACAAAATGAACTCAAAATGGATTGAAGACCTCAGTGTTACACCTGCAACTGACAAAGCACTACATTTTTTGTTTGTTTCCCTACTGATAAAGTCCTCAAAGGGAAACATTTTACCAATGTGGAAGACATGAAGCAAAAAAACAACAGAAGCACTAAAAGGAAACAAAATTGAGGAGTTCACAAACTTTCTTGAGCAGTGGAAAAAATAATCTCAACCACTGTGTTGAAACACACAGAGAGTACTTTGAAGGTGACTAAAATTTAAACATGTAGGTACACAAATTTTTATAAATAACTTCTGGGTTTTGGTATCACTGAAGAATAATTCTGAACTAGGGTACAGTCTTTCATGCTGAGCTGGAGATCCTGAGAAGAAGATGTTCTGTGAGCCCAGACATGAACCTCCCTGCAGGGTGGCACCTGTGCAGCATGGGACTCTCAGGACCTTCCCAGAGAGGCTCCAGCCCGGAGCAGGGGCACAGAAGGCTGGGGAGGAATTTTTTTTCAGGGCCTGGGTTTTCCTTATTTCAAAACAAAATACTTCAAAGTTAAAATAAGAATTTAGCAAGGAGTATGCATGTGTCTTTAAGATCCTATTGTATTTAAAGAATTTATGTAACTCAACCAGTCAACAAAAATCACACTTAAAAGAAGAAATTTCTGGTGCTTTCTGATGCATCAAAAGTTAAGATATAAGATGATGCATAGTTTTACTAATTTGGGGTTTGCCAATGGGGAATGCACTAATCCAAGAAATTAGACTTGCAGAAGACCAAGCCAAGAAGAAGTTAAAAGTTTCAGTGTGCCATCTGAACATGGGTTCACTTTGAGCACTATGTCATGCGAGAGTTTGTTTCATAGTAAAGAAGTTTCATCTTCACAAAATTCTGGGCAAACAAGGAGACACAGGTCATTGGTTATAAAACATCCTACCTAGGGCAACCCCTGCAGGTGCCCTCTCACTGTGGGAGTTTGTCTGTTCTCTCAATAAATTCTGTTTTCTCACTTTAAATAAATAAATAAAATATCCTACCTCATGACTATGCAAGAGTCCTAGGGGCCACTGAAGTGAATACAGATATGTCTGTACACTGAGAACATCAACCAACAGCCACATCCCTCTTCCAGAGAAGCCCCTGAGAGCACAGTTGCTCATTATGGACTGGAGGATCCTCTTCTTGGTGGCTGCAGCTACAGGTGAGGGGCTCTCCAGTCCCAAAGCTGAAGTGAAAGCTGGGACCAGCCAAGTGTGGGAGTCCAGCTCCTGCAAGGTTCAGAGGTTCCTGGAGGTGAGATGGAGTAGATGACTGGGGTGAGAAAGAAAGGGACTGGACTACTGTTCAAAGTGAGCAGAAGCCGTTTATTGCAAACTAGAGTGGGCTTTAATCCCTAAATTTTGCAAAGTCACCATCACAAAACACAAAATGTAGCATGTGCCTTTCATATGAACAGATTAAGGTGCAAAAAGGACACCCCCACTCTCAAGCAAATGTTTTTTCATACAGAAGGAAGAACAACCAAAAATTGGCCACAGTTTTTGTTTCTTATGTTTGATTAATGTTCTCCAAACCATTTTCTTATGTGCCCTTAATTGTATTACAACTACATCATCTTGAAAAAACATCACTCAATGTCTAAACCCAAAACCACCATAATGAATTATTAACTTCTACTATTCTGTGCTAATTCAAACTAGTTTCTATTTTAAAAATTGTTGCTATGGTTACACTCTCCTAACACCAGCTGACCTAATTCAAACTTCACTGGCCCCCCTAAATCAAACTAAACTAACCACACTTCTACAATAAAATGGTTACCTAAATTTTCTTCAATCTATATAAGCTATTTCCTAAAGCCTATATCTATAAATTTCTAAAATTACATCAAGAGAACCTGTGACCTGCACTAAGGCTCCTCAATGTGACTCAAAGTTGAAATTAAATTGTTTAAAAGCAAAAACTGTAAACCGTGGAAAACGGGAACAATAGACTTCCAAATTTAGCTGTGTTCATTCAGGTCTCAGAGTTTTCTGCTAGAGTCAGCAGGAGCCTTTCCTGGTTGCAGTGCCAAGTTGAAAAGGAGGAAAGAAATGGGGTCAACAGCTCCTGAACACATCCTAGTGGTCTCGGGGTCAATGGCCCTTCCTGATCCCTAATGCTCAGTGGGCCTCCATGGCTGGCTCCCAACATCCACCCACCCCTACTGCCCCCCTCCTTCCCTGCTCCGAACCCTGGGGAGAGAGTGAAAAAGGTGGAAGTTCTACAGGAGACAGCAGAGCAGACAAGAGGAACAATTACAGAAACTACCATAAAAGGGCAGGGTTTTTTTTTTTTCCTTTTTAATTTTTAAATTTTTTGCCTGTTTGTTACTTCATATATTTTTAAAATATTTTTCCTTTGTGCATGAATGTGTATGTAAAGTTTTGATCCATATTGCCCTCTTTTTTTTTCTTTTCTTTACTTTTTCTTTCTTCTTTTGTTTTTCGTTTTCTGTTTATGGGTGTATGAGAGTGAATGACTGCTCATCTTTAATTTTTTGATGTTGGCTGATTTTTGCTCTTTTGCTCTTTCCTTTTTATTTTATTTTATTTTTTTAGTTTAAGGTGTGTGTAAATAAATGGGTGAGGGTTCAATATAAATTTCTCTTTTCTCACAATCTATCTCTTTTTCTTCTCAATTCATATTGTGCTAGGCATGTGTATGTGTGTTTAGTTTTCCTGGATTTTTTGTTATTGTTTGTTTTGTTTCACTTTGTTACTATTCCAGTTTGTTATGGGGTGTTTGTGTGTATGTGTGAGTGTGTGTTCAATTACTTTTTGCTTTGGTTTCTGTCTTCATTCTTCTGTGTTTTTTTCTTTTTTAAAAATTCTTTTCCATCACATTACATTCTATTTTTCTTTGCACTCCTCAATACTGTCAATATATATTGGACTCAGGGGGTACACACATGTACCCATTGCATCATCATATACAGTGTGGGGGGGAGTAGGACTCAGTGAACATACATCACAGTGAACATTGTAATTTGCAAGTCATTTCATTACTGAACTCCTTGCACCCCATCCACTGCCTTATTCTACTTTCAAAACCACAAGAGACAGCAAAAGTTCCAAGAAACAGTCATGTTTCAAGATAGAACAAATCCAGAGCCTAGATGAGGGAAAAATAGAGGGCTGAGCAAACATCAGAAGGGAAAGACTCTCCCACTGACACTGAGTAATGGAACTAAAGATAAAAGAAAGAGATCTGTCACAAATGAGGAAAAACCAGTGGAAGACCACAGATAATTTCAAGTGCAACAAAGAGAAAATTCCAGAAAAACCATACCCTGGAGCTCCAACAATGGAAGTCACCAATAATTAGCCCAAAAATATGACAAGGATTAGGGAATGAATGGAAAGAGTCAATAAGTCTCAAGAAAGACAAGATGCGACACTACAAGAACTTGTAACAGAGATTTTGGCAATAAAAATGTCATCAAGGAAATAAATAACAAGATGACAAGCATGGAAAGCAGAAATAATCAAGCAGAAGAACAAATCTCAGAACTTGAAGACCAGAACATGGAATTAACCCAATCTTTAAAAAGCATAGAAATAAAATTAAGAAAGAAAGAACAAAGCCTTCAAGAGATGTGTGATTACATCAAGAGGTCAAACCTACACCTGATTGGTATCCCAAAAGAAGAAAGGGAAATGGAGAAAACCTTGAAGCAAGTATTCCAGGAGGTAATCCAAGAAAACATTCCCCATCTCAAAAGAGATGTGACCAGCCAAACAAATACAGGGAACCCCCACAACACATCAAATGAGAAGACCAACCCCTAGAAACATAGTAATTTGCCTACACAAAGTAGCCACAAAAGAAAAACATCCTAAAGGCAGCGAGCAAGGTCAGATTAACTGACAGGGAAAACCAATCAGAATAACAGCAGACTTATCAGCAGAAACACAACAAGCGAGAGGGGACTGGAGTTGAATATTCAAATTCCTCAGAGAGAAACAATTTCAGCAAAGAATTTCCTAACCAACCAAGCTCGGCTTCATTAGTGATGGAGAATTAAAATCCTTCCCAGACATCCAATCTCTAAGAGATTATGCAGCTTCCAGACCAGCTCTACAGGTGAGACTTAAAAAGGTATTAAGCACAGAAGAAAGAGAAAAACAGGACCACATGCTTCCCAAGAGAACAGCCGAGCACAAAATCAACAGAGAATACAGCACAATAACAAACTTGAAAACACACACATACATCAACCCCCAAAGCTAAAAGAAAATAAGCAAAGAAAAAACTTTATAAGAATGTCATGACAAGCCGGGCTTGGTGGCTCAGCCTGTAACCCCGCACCTTTGGGAGGCTGAGGTGAGTGGTTTGCCTGAGCCTGTGGGTTCGAGACCCGCTTGGGCAACTTGGCAAGACCTCATCTCTACAATAAATAAAAAATTAGCCGGGCATGGTAGCGTGCACCTGTAATTCCGGCTGCTTGGAAGGCTGAGGTGGAAGGATCGCCGGAGCCTAGCAGGTCGAGGCTGCAGTGGCCTGGAGCAGCCACTGCACTCCAGTCTGAGTGACAGAGTGAGACTCCAACTAAAACAAACAAACAAACAAAAAAAGAATGTCATGACAGGGATAAACAATCACATGTCAATAATCATCCTGAATGTGAATGGACTAAATGCATCACTGAAAAGACACAAAATGGCAAACTGGATAAGAAAGCATGACACCAGTATTTGCTGCATGTGGGAAACTCATCTCACCACAAGGGATGCACACAGAATCAATGATAAAGAATGGAAAACGAGTTTCCAGGCAAACGGATCACAAAGAAGGCAGAAGTCACGATCTTAATATCAGACAAACTAAACTTTATCAAAAATGTAAAAAGATAAGAAAGGACACTACATAATGATAAAAGCTTCAATCCATCAACAAGAAATATCCATCCTAAGCATACATGTACCCAACACAGGAGCACCAGCATTTATAAAGCAACTACTAAGTAAAATAAAAAATGATTTTTACTCTAACACTACTATAGCAGGAGACTTGAATACCCCACTAACAGCCCTAGGTAGATCATTGAGGCAAAAAATCAACAAGGAGATTCAGAGACTAAACTTGACACATGAAAAAATGGATTTAATAGATACTTACAGATTATTCCACCCAACAACCATAGAATATACATTCCACTCATCACTGCATGGAATATACTCCAAGATCAATCACATCCTTGGTCATAAATCAAGCATAAACAAATTCCATAAGCTTGAAATATTGCCATGCACCTTCTTAGACCACAGTAAAAGGAAAATAAATATCAACAACAACAAAATTTACCCAACACCCACAAAGACATGGACAGTAAATAGCATGATGCTGAACAACTCTTGGGTCAACACTGAAATCAAAACAGAAATTAAAATATTCCTGGAAAGTAATGAAAATGAAGAAACATCTCTGGAATGTCATGTAAACAGTTTTAAGATTGGAATTTATATCTCTGCAAGGACACATCCAAAAAATGGAAAGATCACAAGTTGAGAGCCTAACAAACCACCTAAGGGAGATAGAAAGAGAAGACCACCAAAACTCTAACTTTAACAAATAATCAAAAAAGAGCCCTAATTAGGGACAATTATATCATAGAAAACATCAACAAAACAAAAACCTGTTTCTTTGAAAAAATTAGCAAGATCAATGGACCCCTAGCCAGAATGACCAAGGAAAAGAGAGAAAAAGTCCAAATAAACACAATCAGAAATACAAAAGATCAAATCACTACTGACCCTGAAGAAATACAAAAGTTTATCAGAGATTACTAGGTACACCTATATGAAAACAAACTTGATAACCTAAATGAAATGGAGGACATTCTGACGTCACACAACCTTACAAGGTTGAAACAAGAAGACATTGAGTCACTAAAAAGACCAATAACAACCCATAAATCAAGTCTACTATAAGAAATATACCTACAAAAACAACCCCAGAACGGATGTCTTTCCAGCAGAAGTCTACAAAATGCACAAGGAGGAGCTGATACCAATCCTATTGAAAGTTTTCCAGGCAATAAGAAAATTGAAATTCTCCCCAAATCATTTTATGAAGCTATCATCATACTGATAAACAAACCGGGTAAAGATCCAACAAAATAAAGAGAACTACAGGCCAATATCCCTTATGAACATAGATGCTAAAATCCTCAACAAGATTCTATCATATCAGATCGAAAAACGCATCTCAAAAATCATCCACCATGACCAAGTAGGCTTCATCCCCAGGATGCAGGACTGGTTCGATATTCACAAGATCATAAATGTCATTAAATACATCAACAGATGTATAAACAAGAACCACACGATTATCTCATTAGATGCAGAAAAAGCTTTTGATAAAATCCAGCATCCCTGATTGATGAAAACCCTCAACACCTAGGTATAGGAGGAACATACCTAAAAATAGTAAATGCCGTCTACGATAAACCCACCGCTAACACAAGGCTAAATGGATGTAAAATGGAAACATTTCAACCAAAAACTGGAACAAGAAAAGGCTGCGCATGGTCACCCCACTTATTCAATGTTGTGTTGGAAGTCCTGATTAAGGCAATTAGTCAAGAGAAGGAAATCGGGGGTATCCAAATAGGAAGAGAGAATGTCAAATTATCCCTCTATGCTAATGATATGATCTTATACCTTAACTTGCTTGCACTGATAAAAGACTTTGGTACAGTCTCGGGGCACAAAATAATTGTGTAAAAGACTGCTGCATTCTTCCACACCAATAACAAGCAGAGGAACCAAAAAAAAAAAGCACAGTCTCATTCACAATAGCCACACACACACAAAAAAAGACCTCGGCATCTTCCTAACCAGAGAAGTGGGAGACCTTTACAATGAGAACTACAGAACACTGTATAAAGAAATTCAAAGACACAAATAAATGGAAAAATATTCCATTCTCATGGATAGGAAGAATCAATATTGTTAAGATGGCCATCCTACCAAAGGCAAACTACAGATTCAACATAATACCCATTAAATTACAAACATCATTCTTCTCAAAACTGGAAATGACAATACAGAAATTCATATGGAAACATAAATTACCACACCTAGTCAAAACAATCCTTAGCAAAAGAAACAAAGCAGGAGGTATCACACTTCCAGACTTCAAACTTTACTATAATGCTACAGTAATCAAAACAGCCTCATATTGGTACAAGAACAGGCATATAAAACAATGGAAAAGGATAGAGATTCCAGAAGCAAAGTCTCAATTTCTCAACCAACTCATCTCCAACAAAGCCTCTACCACCAACCACTGGTGAGAGGAGAACCTATGCAGTAAATGGTAGTGGGAAAACTGGCTGACCAAAGCAGAAGATAGAAACACGAACCTCACCTATCACCATACACAAAAATTAACTCCAAATAGATCAAAGGCCTTAACCTAAAACCTTAATCTATAAGAATTTTAGAAAATACAGGAGACACCCTAATGGAAATTGGAACTGGAAACCAATTCCTGATCAAAACCCAATGTGCCCATAACATAAGAAATAAGATAGAGAGGTGAGTCCTCGACACACTGAGGAGCTTCTGCAAAGCAAAAGACACCATCAAGAGAGCAGGGAGACAGTCCACAGAATGGGAAAAAATATTTGTCAGCTGTGTATCTGACAAAGGCCTAACGTCTAGGACCTACAAGGAACTCAAGTGCGCTTAAAAAAATAGCTCCATTAAAAAGTTGGCCAAAGACATGAATAGACACTTCTCAAAATAAGAGATATGGGCAGATCAGACACATGGGAAAGAGCTCAGCCTCACAAATAATCAGAGAAATGAAAATCAAAACCACAGTGAGATATCACCTAACCCCTGTAAGAATGACCATCATTAATAAAACAAAACAAACAACAATAGATGCTGACTGGGATGTGGAAAAAAAGGAACACTTTTACACTACTGGAGGGACTGCAAACTAGTGCAACCTCTTTGGAAGACAGTGTGGTCATTTCTGAAAAAAACTAGAAATTGACCTTCCATATGACCCAGCTATACCCCTATTGGGAATACACCAGGAGGAACTTAAATTATTCTTTAAAAAGTACCTGCACATGTATGTTTGTTGCAGCTCTCTTCACAATAGCAAAAATATGGAACCAATCATTCTGCCCATTGAAGCTGGACTGGATTGTAAAAAGTGGTACATATACAAATGGAATATTATGCAACCATAAAGAATGACAAACGGACTTCACAGCAACTTGGATGGATTTATCATACTCAGCTATCTACCACAGAAACAAAGAACAGAGTACCATATGTTCTCACTCATAAATGGAACTTGAACAATTATCATAATACATAATACTGTAAGAAAGAGATTGCCGGTAAGATGATAATGGCATAGGTAGAATTGTGAGATTCTCCGAAAGTGAGTTCGTAAAAAGACTCTTACTTTCCTTCCCCCACCCCTCTGCCCTCTGCTAGCCACACCAGTCCGAGGCTCGGGGACCCTTGGTCCCATGCAGGGCCAGATATTGTGCCCCCAGCTGCTGCTGCTCCACTATACGTGGCCCCCACCTGCCGCATGGGAATCTCGGCTCCCTCCCCAGCTACATTGTCTCACACAGTGCCAAGCCACCGGTCACCCAGGGAGGTTCTATCATGGTTAGAGGGAAGTGTGTCTTTTTTTACTAAAGCACCAGTGAGTTGAGAACTTATGAGGCTTGAGATTATGTCTGAGATCTTATAAGAAAAGAGAGGTTCATATCTCCAATGTTGTCAATGTGTGATCCTGAGGATATGGCCTGCCTTCTCTGTTTCTGCCTGAAAAGTTGTAGATTGGGGATTGTGGTGACAACTTTATATGTAAACTCTATAATAGGAGGTCAGCACTGGGGGATATCTCTTCACTAATGTTGGTGCCATTACCTTCCCTGAGTACCTGGGAGTACCTCTTTGAGTCTTCCCACTAAGGGCAAATAATAATAATAATAATAACCCACAGGTCTTGCCCTGGTTAGTTACACTTGTGATAAGAGGAAGCTCAATGACATATAGTTGCAGTGTCCTTGCACACATATTGACCATTTCAGATACATCTGTTTGAAAAATGCTTTTCTCTGTTTAATCACATGAATAAAACATTGAGTGTGCTGGGATGCCATGAAATCAGTTTTCAGAGGGGAATTTATATCTCTGCGAGCACACATCAAGAAAATGGAAAGATCACAAGTGGAGAGCCTAACAAATCACCTAAAGGAGCTGGAAAGAAAAAGCCATCAAAACCTCAACTTTAGCAGAAGAATCCAAATCACAAAAATAAAATCCCAAATGCGGGACATAGAAGACAAAAATATTGTAGAAAACATCAACAAAACAAAAAGCTGGTTGTTTGAAAGAATTAACAAGATTGATGGGCCTCTAGCCAGAATGACCAAGAAAAAGAGAAAAAGCCCAAATAAACACAATCAGAAATACAAAAGATCAAATCACAACTGACCCCAAAGAAATACAAAGAATTATCAGAGATTACTATGTACACCCATATGGAAACAAACTTGATAATCTAGATGAAATGGAGGACTTTCTGACATTACACAACCTCCCCAGATTAAAACAAGAAGACATTGAGACATTAAATAGACCAATAACAACCCAGGAAATTGACTCTGTCATACGAAAACTACCTACCAAGGAAACCCTGGACTGGATGGTTTTCCAGCAGAATTCTACAAAACGTACAAGGAGGAGCTGATACCAATCCTACTGAAAGTATTCTAGGCAATTGAGAAAGATCGAATTCTCCCCAAATCATTTTACAAAACTCACATCACACTGATACCCAAACCAAAACAATCCTTAGCAAAAGAAACAAAGCAGGAAGTATCACACTTCCAGACTTCAAACTTTACTATAAGGCTACAGTAATCAAAACAACCTGGAATTATTGGTACAAGAACAGGCACATAGAGCAATGGAACAGGATAGAGATGCAGGAAACAAAGCCTCAATTCCTCAACCATTTCATCTTTGACAAAGCCTCCAACAAAAACCACTGGGGAGAGGAGAACCTATTCAGTAAATGGTGTTGGGAAAACTTGCTGACCATATGCAGAAGATTTAAACAGGACCCCTACCTATCACCATACACAAAAATTAACCCTAAATGGATCAAATACCTAAACATAAAACCTCAAACTGTGAGAACCTTAGAAAATGCAGGAAACACTCTTATGGAAGTTAGACCTGGCAACCGATTCCTGACCAAAACCCAAAGTGTCCAAGCCATAAGAGATAAGATAGACAAGTGGGACCTGATTAAACTGACAAGCTTTTGCAAAGCCAAAGAAACCATCAAGAGAACAGGGGGACAGCCCACGGACTGGGAAAAAGTATTTGCCAACTCCAGGTCTGACAAAGGCTTAACATCTTGGATCTACAAGGAACTCAACGTGCTGAAAAGAAAAAAACAAACAACCCCATTATAAAGTGGGCAAAAGATATGAGCAGACACTTCTCAAAGGAAGACATCCGAGAAGCCAACAGACACATGAAGAAATTTTCAACCTTACTAATCATCAAGGAGATGCAAATCAAAACCACACTGAGATACCACCTAACTCCAGTCAGAATGGCCGTTATCGATATCTCAAAAAATAACAGTTGCTGGAGAGGATGTGGTGAAAAGGGAACACTTCTACATTGTTGGTGAGAGTGCAATCTAGTACTACCTCTGTGGAAAACAGTGTGGTGTTTCCTAAGAGTGCTAAATATCGACCTCCCATATGACCCTGCAATCCCCCTACTGGGAATATACCCTGAAGAACTCAAATCACTCTATCAAAAAGATACCTGCACACATGTGTTTATCACAGCATTGTTCACAATAGCAAGAACATGGAACCTACCATGCTGTCCATCAAAAGAGGACTGGATTAAAAAAATGTGGTACATATACACGACGGAATACTATGCAGCCATAAAAAAGAACAAAAACATGAATTTCGCAGCAAACTGGATGGAACGAGAATCTATAATACTGAGTGACCTGTCACAGAAACAAAGATTTGATTATCACATGTTCTCACTCATATAGTGGACCTCGAAAATCTATCGTAATACTATAAGAAAAGGATTGACAGTGGTGGGAAACTATGGGGGGGGAAGAGGAGAAAGGAGGTGGGATTAATGGTAGTCAATATCTTTCTGGGGACAGGGAGACAGCCCTTATCAACAAGGGTGCCTGAATGAAGAATATTTGTAACCTAACCCTTAACTGCACTCCACAATATTAAAATAAAAAACATTGATTTAAAAATAAATAAATAAATATATTAAAAGTAGGGAAAAGACATGAATAGAATCATCAGAGAGATGCAAACCAAAACCACATTGAGATACCACCTAATCCCCAGAAGAATGGCCATCATTAATAAAACAAACAACAATAGGTGCGGTGAGGATATGGAGAAAAAGGAACGCTTCTACACTGCTAGTGGGAATGCAGACTAGTGCAACCTCTTTGGAAGACAGTGTGGCGATTTCTGAAAGAACTAGAAATTGACCTTCCGTATGACACACCAATTCACCTATTGGGAATATACCCAAAGGAACTCAAATTATTCTACAAACAAGATACCTGCACACGTATGTTTGTTGCAGCTCTAGTCACAATAGCAAAAACAGGGAAACAACCATGTTGCCCATCGAAGCTGGACTGAATTAAAAAAAATGTGGTACATATACACAATGGAATATTATGCAGCCATAAAGAAAGACAAATATATGGATTTTGCAGCAACTTGGAAGGATTTGGAGTCGATCATACTCGGTGATTTGTCACGGAAACATAGAACTGAGCTCCATATGTTCTCACTCATAAACTGACCTTGAACAATTAAAATACCATAAGAAAGTGATTGGCAGTAGTGGGAAACTGTCGGGGGAAGGTGGGATTGGCAGTTGAGGGAAACTGCTGGGGGAGGGAGGGGAGTACCTCATCAACAATGGTACCTGCATGATCAATGTTTACATACCTAACCCTGAAATGTACCCCCACATCTTTATAATAAAAATTTTAAAAGAAAAGAAAGGGATTGGCAGTAGTAGGTAACTGCCAGTGTAGGGGGTATTGGACTGGCAGTTCAGGAAAACTGCCAGGGGAGGGAGGGGCACACCTCATCAATAATGGTACCGGCATAATGAACATTTGTATACCTAACCCAGAATTGTACGCCACATCTTTTAAATAAATAAATAATTCTCTTACCTGTTGATGAAACAAAAGGACTCGAGATTTTCAACTTTTTTCCCTGAAGAATACTGGTCTCACATTTTTAGTCTTAGGCCCCGATAAACCTGGAGCTTGCTTACCCTGTGATCATGTACACAAATGAAGACTCATATGCCGTTTATGCAGCAGTGTCCAGGTAGCTGATCTTGATCTCTCTGACAAACTTGAGCAGAGAAAGCCTGACTACATTGTATATGAGGAAGTATGCTATCATGTCCCAGCATTCCCCAACCTGCTTGATCTATGTCTGCCTTTCCTGGACTCTTGCCTCATCTCCAGGTCTGGCACTTCTCCAAACCGACTGAGGAAAACAAACCAACTGTTTACATCTGACGTTTTCTGCTCTCATTTCATCCTCACTCATTTTGTGCTCCCCTTTCTCCTGACACTGGCCAAGACCTCTTTTGTGCAATACTGCTGGTGGGCCTGGCCAGGGATGAGATGCCCCTCTTTCCTACAAGCAAAGAGGTAACCATAGCATTCTCTTGCAATTGTGCTTTGGATATTTTACAAATTCGATGTAGCAGCAACTCCCTTCAGAGTTTCCAGATCAAACGACTGGCACTATCCAGTTGGAAGAGAGACACACTTTGGTACATTGGTGGGACCACACTCTAAAAATGAACATGCAGCTGGGACCCAGAAGAACCTCACAGAAGAACAGAGATTTCTTCTCACTCTCAAAGCCAAGTTCTTCTGAAATAGAACCACAAGGTCAGATTGGACTTAAATGTCAACATACATAGAAAAATTGGCATGTCTAAGGTATTACTTTGCTATTGTATGGAGCATTCTTGTTTGTGCTAATAAAACCTCTTTCTTGTGCAAAAACAGGAAGAATTAGTTTATATAATTATATCTGTGGTTGATACCTGACAAAAGAAATGATTCCAGTCTCCAAAATCATAGGCTGTGATGGAATAAAAGACTTTGTCCTCAGGGAGAAATGAATGGATGTAGTGGTTCCACTGGAGAAGAGTCTGTGATTGTTGCTTTGCAAATAAAGGATCCCATGACACTGAACATACCAGCTAAGAGATTGTTATTAGCATGGTGGTAGTAAGTGACTCCTATCTCTTTTGGGGCTCCATTTTCATTTACCAACAGAAACAAAAATGTTAGCTAGACTAGGCATGATCTGTGATTTTCTTCTATTGAATTCGGCATTAAGTACAACAGTTGTATCAAACAAAAGCCTGATTGTGGCCAAGTGATCAAGGGCAATTGTCATTTCATGTTTATGGCATGACTCAACCCACCAGGCAAGCAGCAAAATAATCCCACACTGGCATTATGACCATGTCTTGGCAGATGCAGAGGAGGGATTTGACTGTAATGAATGTCAAGTATAGTCAGAGCATCAGCTACAACAATGGACAAACACACTTGACCACAAACACTGACATGGTGGGGTCCACTAAGATTGGGAATGGCTATTGTTTCAAACCTTTCTTGACAGAATGTATTGGATGTGGACTTGCCTATAACCTTGCATGAGTGTGTGTTGCATATGACTGTAAGTCATATGAATGAATTGAGAATGTGTGTGAGATTATAAGTATGTTATGTGTCTATAGGGAGATGGGTTTTAGGCAAGTAATATCTAAATTTCATTCTGAAATTACTCAGTATATGTTTGAGCTGCTGGAGTCTGAAGATCAATGTTTACATAAAAGATTTCTCAATAAGATTAACAGTTAATTTCCCACCAGAAATACTGGAGTTCAGAATACAATGGATTGACATTTAAAATATGAACACACAACATCAATCTTTGGGTACTGATGGTCTCTTTATCTGATAATGAAACCCTCAAAAATCTTAATTTTTATTGTGATTAATTGAATCTAGATAGCAATGTGTGTAGAACTGACATTTGGAGTCTTCCTATCCATGAACAGAAAATATTGCTTTATTTACTTAGGTATTTTATTTGTTTCAACAGAATTATAAAGATGAACTACCTACCAAAAAATCCTTGGACCAAATGGCTTTCCAGCAGATTTCTGCAGAACATATAAGGAGGAACTGATACCAATCCTATTGAAAGTATGCCAGATGATCGAGAAAGACGGAACTCTCCCCAAATCATTTTATGAAGCTAACATCACACACCAGGTAAAGATCCAACAAAGAAAGAGAACTACAGGCCAATATCCTTGATGAACATAGATGCTAAAATTTTCAACAAGATTCTAGCAAACTGGGTCCAACAACACATCTCAAAAATCATCCACCATGACCAAGTAGGCATCATCCCTGGGAGGCAGGGCTGATTCAGCATCTTCAAGACCATAATATGATTAAATACATCAACAGATGTAAAGATAAAAACCACATGATTATATCATTAAATGTGAAAAAAATATTTGATAAAATCCAGCACCTATTCTCGATAAAACCCTCAAATATCTAGGCAAGATGGAACATACCTCAAAATTGTAAGAGCCATCTATAAGAAACCCAAAGCCAACATACTACTAAACAAACAGAAATTGGAACCATTTCCCCTGAAAACTAGAACAAGACAAAGATGCCCACTCTCACCCCTCCTGTTCAACATAATATTGGAAGTCCTAGCTAGAACAATCAGAAAAGAAAAGGGAATTAGGGGTATCTAAATAGGAACAAAGGAAGTTAAGTCATGCCTCTTTGCAGATGACACGATTCTATACCTCAAAAACCCAAGAGAATCTGTCAAAAACCACCTTGCACTGATAAAGGATTTTGGCAAAGACTCAGGGTATAAAATAAATGTGCAAAAGACAGTCACATTTCTACACACCAACAATAAACAGAAACCCAAATAAAAAGCACAATCACATTCACAATAGCCACAAAAAATGAAATACCTTAACATCTTCCTAAGTAGAGAATTAAAAGACAATGAAAACTATATAAAACACTGCTCAAAGAAATCAAAGATGTTCACAAACAAATGGAAAAATATTACATTCTCATGGATTGGAAAAATCAACATTGTTAAGATGTCCATCCTACCCAAGGCAACATTTAATGCAATATCTATTAAAGTACCAGCAGCATTCTGCTCAGAACTGGAAACAACAATACAGGAATACCTATGGAAACATAAACTACCACAAATAGCCAAAACAATCTTCAGCAAAAAACCAAAAAACAAAGTGGGAGTTATCACACTCCCAGACTTTAAACTTTATTATAAAACTACAATAATCAAAACATCCTGGTATTGGTACAAGTATAGACATTTAGACCAATGGATCAGGATAGAGATTCCAGAAGCAAAAACCTCAATTTCTTAGCCAACTCACCTTCAACAAAGCCTCCACCACCAACCACTGGAGAGAGGAGAACCTATTCAGTAAATGGTGCTGGCTGGGAAAACTGGCTGATCACATGCTGAGGATTAAAACAAGACCCCTACCTATCACCACACATAAAAAAAACAACAACTGTAAATGAATCAAAGACCTAAACATAAACCCTCAAACTACTTATATATAATCTTAGAAAATGCAAGATACACCCTTATGGAAATTGAAACTGGCAACCAATTCCTGACCAAAACCCCAAGTGCCCATTCCATTCGAGAAAAGACAGACAAGTGCAACCTCATCAAACTGACAAGCTACTGCAAAGCCAGAGGAACCATCAAGAGAGTTTGGAGACAGCTCACAGACTGGGACAAAATATCTGCCAATCTATATCTGACAAAGGGCTAACATCTAGGATCTACAAGGAACTCAATTGTGACGAAAAGAAAAAAAAATCAGTCCCATTGCAAGTGGTAAAAAATATGAATAGACAATTCTCAAAAGAAGACATATGAGCAGCCAACAGATACATGAAAAAATGCTCAACCCAACTAGTCATCAAATAAATGGAAATTAAAACTACACTGAGATACCACCTTACTTCAGTCCAGATGGCCATCATCAATAACTCAAACAACAACAGATGCTGGAAAGGACGTGGTGGAAAGGGAACACATCTACACTGTTGGTGGGTGTGTAAGCTAGTACAGCTTTCGTGGAACACGGTGTGGCAATTCTTAAAATATATAAAAATCAACCTCCCATACAACCCTGCATTGCCCCTACTGGGAATATACCTGGAAGAACTAAAATCACTCTATGAAAAAGATACCTGCACATGGGATGTTTATTGCAACATTATTCACAATAGAAAAAACATGGAACCAACCGTGCTACCTGTTGAAAGAGGAGTGATTTCAAAAAACGCAGTAAATACGCACGATGGATTATTATGCAGCCATAAAGAAGGACAAAATTATGAATTTCACAGCAACTTGGATGGACTTAGAGTCCATAATACTGAGTGATCTATCAAAGAAACAAAGAACCTAGTGTCACATAAGAAAGGGATTGCCAGTAGTGAGAAACTGCCAGGGGAGAGTGGGGTGGGATTGGTAGTAGTAGGAAACTGCCAGGGGAGGGTGGGAATGGGATTGGCAGTAGTGGAAAATGACCAGGGGAGGGATCACACCTCATAAAAAGGGTGACTGCATAATGAACATTTGTATACCTAACCGTGAATTGTACCCCACATATTTAAAATTTTTTAAAAATTAAGAAGAAAAGGAAAAAGAAGAGAAAAAAAGAAACTACTGGAGACACCCTTATGGAAATTGGAACTAGTAACAAATTTCTGATCAAACCCCAAGTGTCCATGCCATTAGAGGTAAGATAGATAAGTGAGACCTCAGCATACTGAAAGGCTTCTGCAAAGCAAAAGAAACCAACAAGAGAGCAGGGAGACAGCCAATAGAATGGGGCAAAATATTTGCCAACTGTTTATTTGACGAATGCCTGATATCCAGGTTCTACAAGGAACTCAAATGTGCCGAAAGGAAAAAAACACAAACAGCCCCATTAAAAAGTGGGCAAAAGTCATCAATAGACACTTCTCAAAAGAAGGGATGCAGGCAGCCAACAGACACATGAAAAAGTGCTCAGTCTCACTAATCATCAGAGAAATGGAAATCAAAACCACACTAAGATACCACATAACCACAGTAATGATAACCATCATTAATAAAACAAACAACAACATATGCTTGCAAAGATGTGGGAAAAAGGAAACACTTCTACACTGCTGATGGCAATGTAAACTAGTGCATCCTCTTTGGAAAACATTGTGGTAATTTCTGAAAGAACTATAAATTGACCTTCCATATGACTCAGCCATCCCCCTATTGGGAATACACCCGTAGGAACTCAAATCATTCTGCAAAAAAAGGTACCTGCAGACGCATGTTTATTATAGCACTATTCACAATAGCAAAAACTAGAAACCCACCATGCTGCCCATCGAAACTGGACTCAATAAAAAAAAGATATGTGGTATATACACACAATGGAATTTCTGCACCCATAAAGAAGAAAAAACATATGAACACTGCAGCAACTTGGATGGAGTTAGAGTCTATCATACTCAGTGATCTATCATAGAAACAAATAACAGAGTATCATATATTTGCATTCATAAGTGTATCTTGAACAATTACCATAATACTATAAAAAAGGGATTGGCAGTAGTGGGAAACTGCCAGGGTTGGGAGGTGGGATTGGCAGTAGTGGTAAACTGCCAGGGGAGAGGGGAGGGATTGGCAGTAGTGAGAATGTGACATGAGAGGGGGTTAGGATTGGCAGTAGTGAGAAACTACCAGGGAAGTGGGGGAACAACTCATCAACAAGGGTGCCTGCATAACGATCATGTGTATACCTAATGCTGAATTGTATCCAACATATTTAAAATAAAAAATTTCTTTAAAAGAAGCAAACAGGGTAACTGCATGTACAGACCCAAAAGCAGAAGATATATTGACCTGGGTCAAAGAGGCACCACCCTAACCCCCCTCGCCTTTAACGGACATAACCCTAGCCCCATCTCATGCCATGTTAGATGATGTTGTGCACAGGCCCACCCACGGCCATGCCTGTGATGGTTACCTAATCTGCCCAGTTGTCCAGGAGTCTGAAGAGGCCCTATGTTCTCTCTCAGAATCTCCTTTGGTGTAGTGGCCACAGCAGATGGTTCTGGCCTGCCTCCACTAAGGACACTCCTTGGACCCAATCTCTTTGGAAGAATACTTCTGATCTGGGACATGATACTGGCAGAGGGACAGGTTGCCGTCAGGGCCTCCCTCTTGCTGTTGGGGCTCTGGGTACTCCTAGATTCAGTCCAGTGTTCCCCAGACCATCCCCTATGGCACTATGCATCCTCTGAGGTGGTGATTACTAGAAAGGAGACGCAGAGTGGCAAAGGCATTCAGATGACAGGCTGCCTCTCTTACAGTCTGTACTTTGGGGGCCAAAGATACATCCTCTGCACACAGAGAAATAACCTGTTTTGACCCAGACACCTGCTGGTGACCACTCAGGTTGATCAAGGAGCCTTGCAGACGGATTATCCATACATCCCTTCAGACTACTACAACCTTGGCCACCTGGAGGAGATTCTTCTATCCATGGTGCCATGGAAACGTGCTACAGGGGCCTAAAGGCATCATGAAGCTGGACGACCTTGCCTATGAAATCAAGTCACTTGAGGGTTCCCATGGGTTTGAACGTGTCGCTTCCCAGATAGTGGCTAACCCCATATAATGGGGCCTACATATAGCTTAGGTCAGGAGGAAATGGGCCCCTTGTTTTCTGAATCAAATATCTGTGTGGCTCCCAGGATTCCCACACTGTTTTATATTTCCCATAATGTCTGGATAAAGGTCATGGTCAGGTCTCCTATGCAATGTAAGTCAGTAATGCAATAACACAAAGTGTCTCCAAATGGTCATAAATGTGCTTAGTGTGGTTGACAACATACTTCAAGGTTATGATCTGAGTTACTATATTTCTCAGCCTATATATTGTTTGTGATCCAGCTCCCATGGATGAACATGGTAGATAGTGTGTGATGGCTAATTAGTATAAATGAACCTTTTATTTTACTCTTCAACCTCATTCATTCGTGTTAATACATAAAGATTGCCCACATGAAGTTCATTACATCCCAGAGCGGTTTGGAATTGGTAGAGAAGATAATATGCTATTTGTTGGTGGTGCTCTTAACAGACATGAATTAATAGTATCTATTGTAATAACCAAGAGAGTTCTCAGAAGTTTTGGAGTGAATTATGATGACACCTGGTGCAAATGTCAGAGAAGGGCAAACCGCATCATTCAACGATACACTGGATGACAGATGCATTCAGTAATTGCACCTTTATACATCTACAACATATATTTGGGTATGCTGCAGGCAAGTGTGCTCATGACAACTAAATGGTTTAGTATAATAAAAGTTTAGCATAGGCTCATTGTGGGAACAATGTGGCGGACATTAGGGAGCAATGTGACTGTGGCTTCTTAAAGCAGTGTCACACTGATGAATGCTGTAAAAGTGACTGTCGCTACAAGATGAACAGTTTCTGTAATATAGGAACATGCTGCGCAGATTGCAAATACTCCCCTGCAGGTACTCTTTGCACACACACCCAAAATATTTGTGATCTTCCAGAGTACTGCCTTGGGACCACCTCAAAGTGCCCTGCAGACTATTATATGCAAGACAGAACCCCTTGTAGCGAAGAAGGCCATTGCTTCCATGGAAACTGCACTGATGGTTGTATGCACTGCAAGGAAATCTTTGGTGGAGGTGCTCAGGTTGATGGGAACATCTGCTGCAATATAAATAGGGTTAGATGCTGATTTGGATTTTGTCACAGAAATATAACAACAAACTGCTTTGCCATTTGCTGAGGAAGATAAGATGTGTGGAAGACTGCTGCATACCAACGTCATTCATCTTCCTCAGTGGCTGGGACGTGCTGTATTCCATCAGTCACTGACAATCAGGGTCACATGCTTTGGGTTGAATGAACACCGCTCGACAGAAGCAACTGAGGTTGGTCATGTGAGGAATGGTATTCTCTGTGCTCCTGAAAAGTTCTGTCTTAATACCTATTGCCATGGATATGTGACGGCACCAAATTACAACTGTCTCCCTGAAAAGTGCAGTCATAGAGGGATTTGCAACAACAGAAGGAACTGCCTTTGCCATGTAGGCTGGGACCCTTAACAGTGCCCCACAACAGGTTCTGGTGGGCCCTCTCCAAAAACAAAGTGGAAAGTGGCACAAAGTCAGGAAGCAGTAGCCTATTTGAGAGTAGTCTTGGATCGTATTTATGCCTTCATAGCTGCATTGAGCTTTGGGGTGGACACAAATGTGAGAACTATCAAGACTGTCACTGTTATGAAAACAATAGTTACTTAGCTTGTTTAAAAAAGAATGAGCCAGTCTCCCATCCTTGTAAAAATTGATAAATTGGAAAAGGAACATCCGCTTAGAGAATTTGTGAAGGAGAGGCAAAGTTCAAGTAGTCTACATTTCTTGAAGTTTGCAGGAGGCACAGGAGTCCTCCCTCATATCGTGGGGAAACAGGAGGCATTGGCTTCTGCCTAATGTTCTTTTTGTAGATTCTTGATGCTCATTCTGAAATAAATTTTCAAACCAAGTATCAGTATCTTCTACATCTTTTTATAAGTCCTTTGGAGACTAAACTGAGCTTCAGGCTCTGGCCTGGGAGGAGACTTGAGCCTGCTACTCGAACTTCACCTGAGGTCGCTGCTTCCTGAATGAATGGAAGTTGCCACTGGCTCCTTGAAGGGCACATATGTGACATGTCTCCAGAAGTGCGCTTCTGAGCACGAGGTTTTCCTCATTTTCCAGGTAATCTGTCCTCCAAGCCCAAAGTGAGTTTATGGCAATTAGGGGCTACTCTAGGCTAAGGCTTCCTTTTTCTCACTGGAGTGTCTATGTGATGTTAGGTGGGAAGGATGAGGGTTGAAATCCTCCACCAAGCATAGGCTGTGCTACCTGAAGCCCAGATTCTCCCAGGTGGGAAGCTGCAACCAGGAGGTTGAATGTGGCATCCAAAGGAACTCAAGTAGAAAAAGAGGTGAAAGTGCCCTGCAAGGTTGCTAGCATTGAGTAGGCATCTGTGCATGTTAGTTCCTGTTTCCCTTCTTGCCTTCACATTTCAATAAAATGAAGCGTGAGGGTCATGGGGGTACACTGAGATGAACAGCAGAAACCAGGTTTGCAGAAGAGCAGGCCAGTGGGGGTGGAAAGTCAGGCTCTCTGTGTTTGCAAATAAAAGAAAGTAGAAGTTAAATGGATAAACAACTAAGGAGAAAGGTATTTTAATTTCGGTTGCAATTTCCAGCTATGTTGGATTTTTAAATGCAGTACAGATACACCAAAGAGAACTTAAAAGACAGGGATCACAAGTCTAAGATAATATACTTCTGTTCTTGCCTCACCATTCACAGAAAACCAGCATAATTCTGCAGTCAGACAGGCAGTTTCTACATACATGTAGAGTTAAAGCTGAAACGTTCTTATCCACAGGGCTTACTTAGAACTCCCATCCCTTTTTCAAACACATCTTGGTATCTTCTCTTTGAACTTTTCTCCAAATTCTCACGTTCAGCATTCACTGAAAATCCTACTAATCTGTCTCTGTACCCCTCTCACGACAATGCAATACTTTGTGAATTACTATAAATGGGAATGGTGAATAAAGAACCTGCTCTCTGCCGTGTCCTGTGGATGCTAGTGATTTTTTTTTGATGGAACATCATCCCCCAACTCTGGAAGCACCACCCCCCACACCTCCATCACCCACGCATCCCCCACTCATACATCTATTCCCACGCCCCCACCTCTCATGAAACCCCCGCTCGTGCCGTTCTCTGCATTCCCACCACTCATGCAGCCCTCCTCATGCCACTTACCCCACGTCCCACCCGCCCCACTACTCAAGCATCCTCCACTCATGCATTTTCACTCACACTCCACCACCCATGCATCCACCCCCATTTATCTTCTCCCACCCTGCCCCCAAACATGTGTTCATCAAGGAAGAAAGCATGTGCTGGGAAAGAGACACAAGCCTCCTCTACACAGACACGAGCCCTGCGCTGGGCCTGCACTTGATGAATCCTAGTGTCCCCCAGTTAGGTGACTAAAAATTGCTAATGTAAACATGCAAATGTCAATAATCACTTATTTTTGCAAAAAGATGTGGAAAAGTGTCAGGGTCAAAGTGGAACCACCTATGTTTTAAAAACTGACACATAAAGCTATGAAATGCCTTAAAGGGAGGGCCTGAGGCAAAAACTTCTGAGAACAAAAAGGATCAAAGGGACTCATTAAAAAACCACAATCTAGCCAGGCTCGGTGGCTCAGCCTGTAATCCCGCGCCTTTGGGAGACTGAGGTGAGTGGATTGCCTGAGCCCGCGGGTTCAAGACCCGCCTGGGCAGCGAGACCTCATCTCTATAGTAAATGAAAAAATCAGCCGGGCGAGGTAGCGCATGCCTGTAATTCCGGCTACTCGGAAGGCTGAGGCGGAAGGATCGCCGGAGCCCAGCAGGTCGAGGCTGCGGTGGCCGGGAACGGCCACTGCACTCCAGTCTGGGAGACAGAGTGAGACTCCAACTCAAAACAAAACAAAGCAAAAACCCACAATCTTGCACAAAAGTCACCACAATGTTACACAGAAAATACTTCCACGAAGAAATGTGCCCCAAGACTACCTGTCCAACTTTGGACGGGCATCATCCTTGTTGCTGAATTTTGTAGCCATGGGATAGTCATCCCAAAACAAGACGTGATTCCTGTTGCTTTTACTGCAAGTCACTCTGTCCTCCTTTGCCTCCCTGAATATGTCCATCAGCTACTATGGCCCACGTTTTCCCATTGTAATGCCCTATTTCTGAACACACGCCATTTTCTTTTAGACAACCTCTCTTGTTTGTTCTTCAGGTTGAAGAGTCTAGCACTCTAGCATCACACTACATGTGAATAAAGTGCTCTGGGATCAGGTATGTGAACTAGTATTCAAAGTTACAACTACTTTTCTTATGCTTAGATGTGGACTGTGGATTTCTGAGAAGAGGTTGCAGAGGTGAAGTCCTATTATCTTCCCAGCATGTCAAGGCTGCATGTAGTGACACAACTCCCCTCTGCTAGGGATAACCTTAATCACCTGACTGTGCTACGGTTTGTCACAGTCTCCAAGGCAAGATTAGTTTATTTCAAAATGTGCTTTTTTAGGAGAAAATGACGGGTTGCTTCTCTTCACTAGAGAAATACTGGCCATGAGCAGGAAGGAGGAGATACTCCTGGGGAAACCACTCAATTATCAAGGCGAAACACAAAATGAGACAGGGAAAATAAGTGTGTAAACCCTCTTCCACCTGTCATGGGGTAGATGTCCTCTACTGAAAGAATTCTGTGTCCATTCAGGGAGGCCTGTGTTGAGGTCCCCTCACTGTATCTCACCCAGGAACACCCTGGCATCCACACAGCTCAGCTGCAGGGAGAACTGGCTGGAATTTCTCTGGAGATGGAGAGAACACTTTCACAGAGGCTGTGTGGTATACCTCACACTGAACCCTGGTAAATTACCTCCCAGGCCATGGACATCTAAGTACAATTCCATCTCTTGCATCCCAGAGGAGCACCGCCGCAGCTTCAAGCTCATCCTGACTGCTCTCAACCCTCCACTGCTCCATGCCAGATATTTGCAAAGGTCCAGAGATGGCCTCATAACCTGCAGCTACAAGCACAGTGTTATGCATGAGTGGAGGATGCATGAGGGGTGATTTGTGGGGTAAGTGGCATGAGGAAGGCTGCATGAGTGGTGGGAATGCAGAAAAAGAGGCATGATTGGAGGATTCATGAGAGGTGGGGGAGTGGGAAAAGATGTTTGAGTGGGGGATGCATGGGTGACGGAGGTGTGGGGGATGGTGCTTCCAGATTGGGGAGAATCTTCTCTGTCTGTGCTTCTGTCACCCTGAAAAGTGGCCAGAAAGTAAACCAAGCCTGAGACCCTCCTGGGTGCAGGCAGCCAGAGCATTCTATCCTGACAGCACTAGCAGCCTTGCCAGGGCTCCTTCCCAGGAATGCAGCCACCTTTCTCTGGGGGCTGGGGGGTGGTCTCATATAGTCCCATCACACAGGGAGAGCAGGGGACAAGTAGTAGTGTCCCCAGAACCCTAACCTGGCCTGAGGCCATGTACCTGCACTCCTGCAGCTGCTCAAGGACAAGGACAGTCTATGACAGTCCCCACCAGGACATTTTCTACATTCTCTGTGGGACACTCAGATGGTCCACACCTATGCCCATAGTGCTTCTGACAACATCAGGAAAAACATATAAGGTAGGGTGGGACGTGAGAGGATGGAGATTTTCTGTAGAAGAGCAAAAACATAATGGTAAAAAGAAAAGAAAGAAAGATGGAAAAAGAAGAATGGAGAAAAAAAGGCACATGCAACACTTGTAGAGACAATGCCTGAAACTTGCTTTTCAAAACTGAGGAGATTAAACCACAATTTAAAGAAAAACTGTCATGGAAATTGGGGAAAGAAGCTCCTTTGAAGTACATCTTGAAAACATGAACAAAACCAGAATGCTGGCAGTCTACGGATAGAAGGGTATGGAGAGCATCGAGGAAATCATGCCCAGGTCACCATATAAACTTGGACCTCACGTGAACATTTGCAGCAGGCTCGATAGAATGAGGTCTAGAAACTCTGATGGGAAATTAATAATTGAATATAATTCTGTGCCCATGCAGCTGGCTGTTTTAAATTGTTTCATGCTGTTAAGCAAATAACCCCAATTACATGTGGCCCAAGGACATGAACAGACATATTTCAAATGAAGAAATACAAATGGCCAATAACATGAAAAAACGCTCAACATTCGTAATCATCAGGGAAACACAAACTAAACCACAATGAATATTACCTTACACCAGTCAGAATGGCCATTATTAACAACTCACAAAACAATAGTTGTTTGTGCAGATGCAGTGAAAATGGAATGTTTATACACTGTTGGTGGGAGTGTAAATTATTAGTACAACCTCTATGGAAACCGAATCGAGATTTCTCAAAGAACTAAAAATAGACTTGCAATTCCACTATTGGTAAATACCCTAGGGAACAGAGGTTTTATGCAAAAAATCACCTGCACTAGCATGTTTATTGTAGCACAATTAACAACGAAGATGTGGAATCGACCTAAATGCCCATCAACATATCAGTGAATAATGAAAATGTGCCCCCCCCACACACACACCATGAAATACTACTCAGGCATAAAAAATAAAAACATAAAAAAATTCTTTGCAGCAACTTGGATGAAATTGGAGACCATCATCCTCAGTAAAGTAACAGGAGAAAAAAATCAGACACCACATGCTGTCTCTCATGAGTGGGAGCTGAGCCAAGGGTCTGTAAAGACATACAGAATGGCATCAAGGACATTGGAGACTCAGAAAGGGAGGGTGGGACGGGGGAGGAATGAAAAACCACCTATCAGGTACAATGTGCACAGATAGGGGTGACGGCTACACTTAAAGCCTAGACTTCTTCACCACTGTACAATGCTGTCCTGTAACCAAAACAACCTGTGCCCTTAAATTTACTGAAATAAAATAAAAGTTGTTTGATGCTGAGAAGTATATTTTATTTATTTATTTTTAAACATATCTTTATTATAAACTTGTGGGGTACAGTTAAGGGTTAGGTATACAAATGTGCATCATTCAGGCACCCTTGTTAATAAGGGGTGTCTCCCCATCCCCAGACAGATATTGACTACTGTTAGTCCCACCTCCCTTCCCCTCCTTACCTTCCCATAGTTTCCCACCATTGTGAGTTCTTTTTTTATAATTTTATGGTAGATGGTCAAGGTCCACTATGTGAGTGAGAACGTGTGATACTCAGATCTTTGTTTCTGTGAGAGACCACTCAGTATTATAGACTCTAGTTCCATCCAGCTTGCTGCAAAATTCATGATTTTGTTCTTTTTTATGGCTGCATAGTATTCCATCGTGTATATGTACCACATTTTTAAAATCCAGTCTTTTTGATGGACAGCATGGTTGGTTCAAGGTTCTTGCTTTTGAGAACAATGCTACGATAAACATTCGTGTGCAGGTATCTTTTTTTTAATATTAATCAATATTTTTTATTACGGTTTTGTGAGGTACAGTTAAGGGTTAGGTGTACAATTACGTTTCATTCAGGCACCCTGTTGATAAGAGGTGTTTTCCCATCCCCAGACAGATGTTTGCTACTGTTAATCCCATCCCCCTACCCCCCCCATAGTTTCCCAGTACCGTCAGTCATTTTCTTATACTATTACATTGGATGTTCAAGGTCCATTATATGAGTGAGAACATGTGATACTCGGATCTTTGTTTATGTGAGAGGTCACTCAGTATTATAGACTCTAGTTCCATCCAGGTTGCTGCGAAATTCATGATTTTGTTCTTTTTTATGGCTGTGTAGTACTCCATCATGTATAGTACATTTTTTTAATCCAGTCCTCTTTTGATGGGCAGCATGGTTGTTTCCAGGTTCTTGCTATTGTGAACAACGCTGCGATAAACATATGTGTGCAGGTATGTTTTTTATTGAGTGATTTGAGTTCTTCAGGGTATATTACCAGTAGGGGGATTGCAGGATCATATGGAAGGTTGATTTTTAGAGCTTTTAGGAATTGCCATACTGCTTTCCACAGAGGTTGCACTAGTTTACACTCCCACCAACAGTGTAGAAGTGTTCCCTTTTCACCACACCCTCTCCAGCAGCTGTTATTTTTTGAGTTATTGATAATTGCCATTCTGACTGGAGTTAGGTGGCATCTCAGTGTGGTTTTGATTTGCATCTCCCTGATGATTAGTGAGGTTGAGTATTTCTTCATGTGTTTGTTGGCTGCTCGGATGTCTTCTTTTGTGAAGTGTCTGTTCATATCTTTTGCCCATTTTATAATGGGGTTGTTTGTTTTCTTCTTTTCAGTACGTTTCAGTTCCTTGTAGATTCAGGATGTTAAGCCTTTGTCAGACCTAGAGTTGGCAAATACTTTTTCCCAGTCTGTAGGCTGTCTCCCTGCTCTCTTGATGGTTTCTTTGGCTTTGCAGAAGCTTTTCAGTTTAATGAGGTCCCACTTGTCTACCTTATCTCTTATGGTCTGTGGGTTTCGAGTTTGTTCAGGAATTGGATGCCAGTTCCGATTTCCATGAGCGTATACCCTTCTTTTTCTAAGGTTCTTATGGTTTGAGGTTTTACATTTAGGTCTCTGATCCATTTGGAGTTAACCTTTGTGCATGGGGATAGATAGGGGTCCTGTTTCAATCTTCTGCATGTGGTCAGCCAGTTTTCCCAGCACCATTTACTGAATAGGTTCCTCTCTCCCCAGTGGTAGGTGGTGGAGGCTTTGTCGAAGATGAGTTGGTTGAGAAATTGAGGTTTTGCTTCTGGAATCTCAATTCTGTTCGCAAGTATCTTCTTTATAGAGTGATTTGAGTTCTTCAGGGTGTATTCCCAGTAGGGGGATTGCAGATTCATATGGGAGGTCAATTTTTAGAGCTTTTAGGAATCGCCACACTGTTTTCCACAGAGGTTGCCCTAGTTTGTACTCCCACCAACAATGTAGAAGGGTTCCCTTTTCCCCACACCCTCTCCAGCAACTTTTATTTTTTGAGTTATTGATAATGGCCATTCTGACTGGAGTTAGGTGGTATCTCAGTGTGTTTTTGATTTGCATTTCCTTGATGATTAGTGAGGTTGAACATTTCTTCATGTGTCTGTTGGCTGCTGGGATGTCTTCCTTTGAGAAGTGTCTGTTCATATCTTTTGTCCATTTTATAATGGGGTTGTTTGTTTTTTCCTCTCAACATGTTTGAGTTCTTGTAGATCTAAGATGTTAAACCTTTGTCGGAACTGGAGTTGGCAAATACTTTTTCCCGGTCTGTAGGCTGTCTCCCTGCTCTCTTGATGGTTTCTTTGGATTTGCAGAAGCTTGCCATTTAATGAGGACCCATTTGTCTATCTTCTCTCTTGTAGTCTGTGGGTTTCAGGTTTTGTTCAGGAATTGGATGCCAGTTCCAATTTCCATAAGAGTGTGTCCTGCATTTTCTAAGGGTCTTATGGTTTGAGGTTTTAAATTTATGTCTCTGATCCATTTAGAGTTAATTTTTGTGCATGGGGACAGATAGGGGTCTTGTTTGAGTCTTCTGCATGTGATCAGCCAGTTTTCCCAGCACCATTTACTGAATAGGTTCTCTCTCCCCAGTGGTGGGTGGTGGAGGCTTTGTCAAAGATGAGTTGGTTGAGAAATTGAGGTTTAGCTTCTGGAATCTCAATTCTATTCCATTGGTCTATATGCCTGTTTTTGTACCAATACCTAGCTGTCTTGATGATTGTAGCTTTATAATAAGGTTTGAAGTCTGGTTATTGATACCACCTGCTTTTTTTTTTTGTGTTTCTCTTTTTGCTGATGATTGTTCTGGCTATTATTGGTAGTTTGTGTTTCCATATGAATTCCTGTATTGTTTTTTCTAGGTCTGAGAAGAATGTTGCTGGTAATTTGATAGATATTACATTAAATCTGTAGATTGCCTTAGGTAGGATGGACATCTTCACAATGTTGATTCTTCCAATCCATGGCATGGGATATTTTTCCACTTGTTTGTGTCAGCTTTGATTTCTTTGAGCAGTGTTTTGTATTTTTCATTGTAAAGGTCTTTTGCATCTCTGGTTAGGAAGATGCCAGGGTATTTCATTTATTTGTGGCTATTGTGAACGGAATTGTGCTTTTTATTTGGGTTTCTGTTTATAATTGGTGTAAAGATATATGATTGTCTTTTGTACATTTATTGCATATCCTGAGACTTTGCAAAAGTTCTTTATCAATGTAAGGAGGTTTTTGACAGATTCTCTTGGATTTTCAATGTATGCGATCATGTCATCTGCAAAGAGAGATAACTTAATTTCCTCTTTTCCTATTTGGATACCCCTGATTGCCTTCTCTTCTCTAATTGCTCTAGTTAGGACTTCCAATACTATATTGAACAGGAGGGGTGAGAGTGGGCATACTTGTTTCAGTTTTCAGGGAAAATGGTTCCAATTTTTGTCCATTTAGGAATATGCTGGCTGTGGGTTTCTCATAGATGGCTTTAACTATTTTGAGGTATGTTCCCCTTATGACTAATGTTCAAGGGTTTTTATCAAGAAGGGGTGCTGGATTTTATTAAAAACTTTTTCTGCATCTAATGATATAATCATGTGGTTTTTGTTTTGACATCTGTTGATGCATTTAATTGCATTTATGGTTTTATGAATGTTGAACCAGGCTTGCATCCCAGGTATAAAGTCTACTTGGTCATGATGGATGATTTTTGAGATGTGTTGTTGAATCCAGTTTGCTAGAATCTTGTATATAATTTTAGCATCTATGTTCATCAAAGATATTGGACTGTAGTTCTCTTTCTTTGTTGGGTCTTTACCTGGCTTGGGTATCAATGTGATGTTGGCTTCCTAAAATGATTTGGAGAGAGTTCCATCTTTTTCAATTGCCTGGAATACCTTCAGTAGGATTGGTATCAGCTCCTCCTAAATGTCTTGTAGAAGTTCTGCTGGAAAGCCATCTGGACCAGGGCTTTTTTTTTGGTAGTTGGTTTTCTTATTACGTAGTCAATTTCCTTGATTGTTCTTGGTCTATTTAGGGTCTCAATTTATTCTTGTTTCAACCTAGGCAGGTTGTGTGATGTCAAAAAGGCCTCCATTTTCTTAAGGTTTTCAAGTTTGTTTCCGTACAAGTGTATGTAGTAGTCTCTAATGATCTTTTTATTTCCTCATGGTCAGATGTGACTTCATCTTTTGTGCTTCTGATTTTGTTTATTTGGGGTTTTTCTCTCTTTTTCTTGGTCAGTCTAGCTAGGGGATCATCGATCTTGTTTATCCTTTCGAAGAACCAGTTTTTCGTTTCATTGATTTTTTGTATTATCTTTTTGTCTTCTATGTCCTGGATTTGGGATTTTATTTTGGTGATCTGGATTCTTCTGCTGAAATTAGGGTTTTGGTGGTCTTGCTTTTCCAGCTTCCTTAGGTGGCTTGTTAGGTTGTTAATTTGTGATCCTTCCATTTTCTTCATGTATGTTCATAGGGATATAAATTCCCCTCTTACTACAGCTTTCATGGCATCCCAGTGATTTTGGTAAGATGTTTCTTCATTTTCCTTTGTTTCCAGGTAACTTTTAATCTCTGTTTTGATTTCATCATTGACCCAGGAGTTGTTTAGCATTATGCTGTTTAGTGTCCATGTCTTTGTGGGTTTTAGAGGGACCATGTTGGTGTTAACGTCTATTTTTATTCCACTGTGGTCTGAGAAGGTACATGGTAAAATTTTGGTCCTTTTAAACTTGCTTATACTTGATTTATGGACAAGTATGTGGTAGATCTTAGAGTAAGTTTCATGCAGTGATGAGTAGAATGTGTATTCTGTGGTCTTTGGATAGAGTGTTCTGTAGGCATCAACTAAGACCATTTGGTCAAGAGTCACATTGAGGTTTTGGATCTCGTTGCTGAATTTTTGTCTTGATGATCTGTCTAGGGTTGTGAGTGGGGTGTTGAAGTCCCCGGCTATGATGGTGTTGGAGTCAATATTGTTTTTAGTTTACCTAGAAGCTCCTTTTTGAAAGTTGGTGCTCCTATGTTGGGTGCATATATGTTTAAGATGGATATTTCTTGTTGATGGATTCAGTCTTTTATCATTATGTAGTGGCCTTCTGTATCTTTTAAAATTTTTAATAGCTTGAATGATATTTTGTCTGAAATTAAGATTGTTACTCCTCCTTTCTTTTGTGTTCTGTTCGCCTGAAAGTTTGTTTCCCATCCTCATACTTTGAGTCTGTGAGTGTCCTTTCTAGTGAGGTGAGGCTCTTGAAGGCAATAGATTGTTGCCTGTTGATATTTTTTCCATTTTGTCATTCTATGTCTTTTCAGTGGTGCATTTAGTTCATGCACATTTAGGCTAATTCTTGAAATGCAAGAGTTGATCCCTGTCATAAGGTTCTTATAGAGTTGTTGTTCCTGTTTGTTTGTTGTCTTTCTTTTGGTTTTGAACTTGGTTCCTGTGTGTTTTTAATTTTTGCCTGTACTCTTGTGAAGAACATTGTTTTTTCTTTTCCTTTTCTTCTGTGTTCTGTACTTTCTTAAGTGTTTCTTCTAGCGGTGGTCTGGTGGCAGTGTAAGTTCTTAGGGATTGGATATCTGGGAAAGATTTCAATTCTCCCTCACTAATGAAGCTTAGCTTGGCTGGGTAGGTTATTCTTGGTTGAAATTGTTTATCTTTTAGAACTTTGAAGATAGGGCTCCAGGCTCTCCTAGCCTGCAGGGTTTCTGTGGATAAATCTGCTGCTATTCTAATTGGTCTTCCCTGGTAGGTAGTCTGGTCTTTTTCTCTTGCTGCCTTTAGGATTTTTTCTTTTATAGGTACTTTGCTTAGGCAAATTATTATGTGTCTGGTAGTTGGTCTTCTCATTGTTGTGTTTCAGGGGTTCTCTGAATCTCTTGTGTTTGAATTTTTGCATCAGTGTTGAGATGAGGGATGTTTTCTTGAAAGATTTCATGAAATATTAGTTCCAGTGTGAACTCTGACTCTCTCTCTGTCTCAGGAAGGCCAATTACTCTTAGATTGGGTCTCTTGAAGTAATCATTCATCTCCCAAAGGTTTTGTTCTGACTTGTTAAGCTTCTTTTCTATGTTTTGACAGTTTGGGTTAGTTCTGTATTTTGGTCTTCATGTTCTGAGATTCTTTCTTCTGCTTGGCTAATTCTGCTTTCCATGCTTATTAGTTTGTTATTTATTTCCCCTCATAGTATTTTTTACTGCTGTTATTTCTGTCATCAGCTCCTTCCTATTTTCCTCTTGCCTCTCCTCAATTTTGTTAACTCTGTCTATTAATGCTTGATGTCTGGGTTTGTTGCTTGTGACCAGTCATTCTTGGGGCTCTTCATTGTTTGTATTCTGAAGTCTGTTTTCTCAGTCTGACCTCCCAGGGGTCTGTGTGAGCCCTATATTCTTCTTTTGGTTTTTCTTCATTTGTGCAGATTTTTCCTCCCTACTTTTCCCTTCCCTCCACTTCCCCGTCTTCTTTAATTCTGTTATTCAGGGGTGGAGGGGTTTCTTTTACTTCTGTTTGTTCAATCTCCTATTTTTCCTAATGTATTTCCTCTTGTTTGTTCAGTTCTGGAGTTGGACTGTAGGTTGAGGGCAGTCCTTTTGTAGTTTGGGGACTTAATTAAGGGGGGAGTTGTGGTTCAAAATCTCTCTGCAGATCCCGGTATCCACCAAAAGGTGTATGGGTAGTCTGAAACCCACTTCCCACTGCCTTGGAGTCTGTCTCTGCAGTGGGGTTGTAGGTTTACTCCCTGAAAGCAAAATGAGGTTAACAGAGGGAAGAGAATGGAGCAGGCAGTGGGTTGAGGAGGGGGTGGAGAGAGAGAGGAGTGAGAGGGAAAACCAATGAGTGTACCAACTGGTAAGTGAAAAGAGACACAAAGACTGAAACAAATATAAAGAAATACAATAACCATGACCTAAAACTAACCAACAACCATATAAAAAGCTAAAACGTACAATGGTGCTAATGTACATGCTGACCAACCTCCTTTTTGGTGTGCTATTCCTTTATACAAAGATGGGGTTTACAGAGAACTAAGAAAAAAGGCAAAAGGAAAAAAAAAGGCAAAAAGGGATAGATTAAAGTCATTAGACTAACAGAACCAACCAAGCACACTCAGATTTTTCCTTTAAGTCCAGTGTCCTTTCAGCTCTGATTTCTAGTTGTCCTTAAATGCTGGTAGAATTGTTCACAGTTAGGGTCAGTTACCCCTGGCCTGCTGTGAAGAACAGTTCAGATATGGGCCCTCTGCCCAGTCAGTTACTGAGATCTGGCTTTTTCTATTTATCAGGAGGGATGAGCCTCTGCCATTCCCGTTTTGATATTGTTACCTTGGACTCCCAGCAGGTGGTGGTATTTCATGGCTGCAGTCCAGAGGGGAGTGAGCTGGTTATGGATCCATGACCTGCAGCAACTTCCCCATACATGGGGGGAGTTCTACAGTCCTTAATCCGGGCTAGGAGTGTGGTGTGGCAGTGGCAGCAGCAGCCGGGCAGCGGAGATCTCAGAAGATCCTGCTTATGGGGGCTTCATGGTCTGAAGTTGTGGGTAGCCTCAGGCATGAGCCGGGAATGACCACAGTGGCAACATTCGCGACTGAGGGAGCAGCCCAAGCACAACATCGCTGCTGTGATACCTGAGTAGCGACGGTGGGTGATGGTGGCAGCTGAGCTCCCTGTGAATAGCAGGCTGTGGAAGATGGGAACTGCAGCCCTTGGGAGACAGCTAGGGCCTTTATGAGTGTTTTCTACCGCAGAGGGTCTCACAGACCATGCTGCCCCATCGCCATCTTGCCGGAAGTCCAAGAAGTATATTTTAAATGAGGAAATGCTGTGGGAAATTTACATTAGAGTGCATTATCAGTTGTCATGGACCGAAGGGGAGAGTAAAATAATTGTCAGTAAAAGGCAAATGATCCCAGGGAGAAGGGATGGGGGAGAAAAAAAAGAGCTGCAAATGATGCTATGTACGTGGGTGTAAACGAATGCTGAGTGGGCAAAAAATAGGTCATGGTGTGTAAGACTCTAAATAACAAGAATAAGATTGACACAAGCCACCTGGGAGATTCAGCGTGAGAGGGGAGATGGTGTCAAGCGCAATGCCATCCACAGAACTAGAGGGGAGAACAAGCATTTTTAGAGTCTGCTGGGTCAGATCTTCTCAGTTGGCTGTCTGTGAAAGTGCCCAAGGAATGTTCTCGTGTCCACCAACTACCCTCTCAGTGGAACCAGCATAAGGTATAAGCATTCATCTGTCATTGAAGGAAGACACTGAAAGGGAGGGACGGTAGAATAGGATGTAGAAGACAACGTGTAATATGATTCAGCCTTTAAACACATCAGTGTTTACAACACATAAAGTTTAAATTGTTACTACATTTCCAAAATGAGAGAAAATATTCATAGTTTGTGGGAAAATGCATTGTGTGCCTCAGATTATGACCTGGCTGTGAATTTCCTCTGCTCCCATAAACAATGAGAAAAATTGGCAAAACTATGTGAAATTCTTCTTCTCAGACATGGACCCAGAAGAGGGCACCCTCGTGTCTTGGAGACATGGAAGGGAACTCTCAAAGACCTGGAAAGAACTACATGGGAGCAGGAGAGGGACAGCACCTGGAGCTCACATGGGGTCAGGAATAGTTTCTGGTCCAAAAGATGGAGTCAGCTTAAAAGCCTCATAAATCAACAATATTCAGATTGAGATCTCAGAAGGGTTTTACATAGTTCTCGAGAAAAATTTACCCTTTATTAACTGCTGCTCTGGTAAGCCCAAAGACTTTCAGAGCACAAGCCCCCAAAAAATCAGGGGGAAAAAAATCTGCCAGAATAAGACACTTATAAGAATAGAGGAAAATCTCAACACCCAATGGTCAAACTTACAATGTCTATCTCCACACTACAAAGGACTGAGAAATGTGATCCACAATAAGAAGAAATATTGACATGTAGAAACTGATCCAGAGTCACGTGGGTGAGAGATTGCGTAGACAAGATCATTGAAAATATGAGTGGCGCCCCAAGCCACACGTGTGCGGGCAAGTGCACAGGTCCGGGCCCTCCAGGGGTGCCCCACAGTCTCCAACGAAAGTGTGGGCAAGGACCTGGATTAACCCTTTCCCTGCTCACCCACTTAGAGGCTCAGTCATGTTCTGTACTGTGCAAGCGGGTGGCGCCCTGTCCTTCCCAACATGCACAGTGCATGCACTGGAAAGAGGTGTACTCGCCAGCTAGATATTCTGTGCTTGTGGCAGGAGGAGGGCTGCTACCATCAGGGACATGCACGATTATCCTCCCCACCCCACCCTGTCCCCAAACTAAAAAAAAATCCAAAACACACTGCCACCCACAGTACCCCCACATCCCGCGTCCATCCTGTCCCAGTCTGCATGCTAGTGAGTGCGGAGAACCCGTGGCAAGTGTCTGTGGCTATGCCAGGCTGCAGGTCTGGAGTGCTCCTGATCAGAGTTAATCTGATCTGAAGATTTTGGCATTCAAGGTATTCAGATGATAGCCTGAGTTGTTCATGGAGTTTTTCATCAGTATGTCTGAAACTATTAAATATAATCAGGATTATCATAAAACTCTGTTTCTGAAAACACTAAATGAACAACGCCTGGAAGGAGAATTTTGTGATATTGCTATTGTAGTTGAGTATGTGAAATTCAGAGTGCACAGATTTGTTCTTCCTGCCTGCCGCACCTGTTTTAAAAAACTTTTCAAGAAGTTTGAGGTTGATTGTTCTTCAGTAATAGAAATAGATTGTCTCATTTTAATATATTTGAAAAGATCCTGAACTACATGTGCACCACAAAGATTTCTGTAAAAAAAGATGTTAACTTGATGTCATCAGGTCAGATTCTTGGTATCTGATTTTTGAACAAGCTCTGTTTTCAGAAGCATGATGTGTCTAGTCCTGATGAAAATAATGGCCAATCAAAAAGTAAATATTGCCTCAAAATAAATCGGCCCGTGGGAAATGCTGCTGACACTCAGGATGTGGAAGAAATTGAAGATCAGGATGACAATCGCTCTGATAACACTGTGGAAGGCACCTCCCCCGCTCTGAGTCAGGAGGACTGCAAGTCACCCACAACAATGCTCATGGTACAGGAAGTGATTTTGAAAGTGCTGAGGAGTGAGCAAGTTCAGAAAGTCAATTGCTATGGCCAGAAAGTGGAATTCTGCAGACCTCAGAATCAAAGGACTTGGGATCCCAGGCCCCTTGCGTCTTAACATTTAATGATAGGATGAGAGAAGTGAAAGATGAGCAGACACCAGGCTGGACAACAGCTGCTAGTGACATGAAATTTGAGTATTTTCTTTATGGTCACTATCAGGAGCACATTGTCCATCAGGCGTGTGGTAAGACATTTTCTGATGAAGGCAGATTGAGGAAGCATGAAAAAATCCACATAGCAGACCAGCCATTTGTGTGTGAGATGTGCACAAAAACTTTCACCACACAGGCCCACCTCAAAGGGCACCTAAAAATCCACACAGTTGTGGCGTGTGTGGAAAATCCTTTATTCATGCCCCAGACTTAAAGAAGCATGAGAGAGTTCACAATAATGAAAGACCGTTGGCATGTCACATGTGTGACAAAGCCTTCAAACACAAGTCCCACCTTAAGGATCACGAAAGAAGACACAGAGGAGAAAACCCTTTTGTGTGTGGCTTCTGCACCAAGGCGTTTGCCAAGGCATCAGACCTGAAAAGGCATGAAAACAATATGCACACTGAAAGGAAGCCAATTACCCCTGTGTCATCCAAAGCGAGACAGAACAGTTGCAGGCAGCAGCCATGGCTGCTGAAGTAGAGCAGCAGTTAGAAACAATAACTTGTAGCTAGAGGTGATGGAACAGGAACACTTGTCTGGGAAGCAGAGACTGAGATTATATGGATCATAATGAATGAACACATGTTACTCTATTTTTGTGAACAAATATGGAGCACTGTACTCACTGGACTTAAGGTAGTGCTTGGTTAGGTATTTTTAAGATTTTTCAAGGAAATAATCCTCAGGTCCAACCAAACTATTTCAGTCCTGTCTGGTGCCTAGTACTCATGTTGCCAGCACCCTTCCCCTTCTTTTTTATGATTTTAATGTGAGAACTCCTGTGTTCAGTTTAGAAATGAGAGACTTCTATTTTTAATTCCTCTACACTTGCTGCACTGACGAGTGTCCTGCACAGAGTAACAATCCTAATCATCAAAATACTATGCAACTTATGGTCAAAACAGTAGTTTTGATAACTTAATAAAAGTACTTCAAATATTCGCAGAAAATCTTGATGGGTGGTTGACCAAGAACACTGCACAAATGTGGGAACAAGTTCTGAAGATGCAGAATGCTGTTAGATTTGTATTTGGTTTGTTGGTTTTATATCACTCTTTTTCACTGTTTTGTGGGCAAATAATGGTTGTTTTGCCGAAATGTTTCTTCATCCATTTTGATTGCTCTGTATTCATCCCAAAAGTTGTAGTGACACATACTGGAAGTTGAACAAACCCACCTGGATGATGGTGTCTTGTGGATGAGTTCTTGGTTTTCTCTTATTTGGGGCATTGCCACTCTGCACCAGCTGGAATTTGTGGAGTGGACCAATGGTGAGAGAATAGAAAAGGTTCTCAGACAAGGTTTTACAAGTGCAACTATTGCAAGATTTCCTGGATTACAATAATTCTTAACTGATTTTAAAATTGGATTCTTGGGATGTTCAGTAAGATGGTGACGGGACAAACTGAACTGTGACAATCTCCACAAAAGGTGACACCTGAAGGCAGTTCCACGCACCGCTGCAGCTGCCACCCACATGGGGGTTGACTGCTATAGCCAGGTCCATGCAGCAAACAGCCTCCAACACACTATGGCCTCTGTAAGGGACTACTGCTGTTTGCTACCAGCTACTGACACTGTGACTCTCAGCTCTAGCCCAGGAATTCCTGGCGCACTCCTCCACCCCAAACCACTGGCAGCACACCAAATGCAGCACCCAACCATATCACTGGTTGATAGTGCCTGATGCCAGACACACACCATTGCCCATCATAGTGGATCATCTATGGATCCAGAAGAGTGGAAAAAAAGGACGAGTCGAGAGAAAGGATTAGCAAAAGAGGAGCTGCCCACTGCAGCCATTTTCCAGACAGAAATTCGCACTGCCCCACCCATCTCCAAGCAGACTCCACCTTGTTTCTAAGGTAACTTGCCTAAACAGGAGACAGAAGTCCCTCCTCTACGCTGAATCAGACACAGACAACTTGGTCCTCAGGCAGCAAGGCACCAAGCCAAGGGAACCGACCCAATCTATGAGTAAATCTCTCTGCCTGTAATGAGAGCAAAGGGGAGGGGCTAGAGATCAGAGATGAAGAGACTTTAGACACTCAGGAAAGACTCCAGAGCTAGTCTGGTTTCTTATTTTGATTTTTGATTTTATTGTTTTGACTGTTTGTTTTGTTCACTTTTGTTTGCTTTTTGATTTAGACTCCCTGCTTGTGTTGGGGAAAAACACATCAAAAGGTATGATTTTATTAGACTGTCTTTGTGTGATTACCAGTATGCTTTAGGGAATTTTGTTTGTTTGTTATGCTTTTCTGGCTTTGTGTCTCGTTTCATTCATTAGTTGGTAGTGTATGTCTGTTTTCCCTCTTCCCACTTCCTCTCCCACTTCTCTCTCTCCCACTTCCTCTTGACCTCCCCTTCTTCCATTACTTTCCTTTTTCTTACCTCCTTTTGTTCCAGGGAGCAAACCTAAACCCCACTTCATGGACAGAGTATAAGGCAGTGGAAAGTGGGTTCCAGTGTGCCCATACACCTGTTGACAGATACAGGGATATACAGGTAGATTCTGAATCACAGCTTCCCCCTCAATTAAACCTAAAACCAGCAAATAGTACAGTCCCAAAACCACAGTTCAGCCTCAAAGGTAAACAAAGTCAGAGGACCCACATAAGGAAGAACAGGAAATCGAACAAAAGGAAGTAAAAGCAGCCACACCTTCACTGAAAAACAGAATTAAAGAAGGGAAGGGAAAGCGGGGGAGAAAAATCTACACAAATGAAGAGAAACCAAAAGAAGAATATGGTTCTCTCACAGACCCCTGGGAGGTCAGACAGTGAGAAAACTTACTTCAGAAAGCAAACGATGAAGAGACCCCAGAATGACTGGTCTCAGACTACAAGCCCAGATATCAAGACATTAATGGAGAGATTTAAAAAAATTGAGGAGAGACAAGAAGAAACTAGGAAGGAGTTGATAACTGAGATAACAGTGGTAAAGAATACTGTGTATGAAATAAATAACAAACTGATAAGCACGGAAAGCAGAATTAGCCAAGCAGAAGAAAGAATCTCAGAACTTGAGGACCAAAATATAGAACTAACCCAAACTATCAAAAACATAGAAGTTTTAAAAGACAGAACAAAACCATCAAGAGATGAGCGATTACTTCAAGAGACTGAACCTAAGAGTAATTGGACTTACTGTGGCAGAAAGAGAGACAGAGGCCCCCTGGAACAAACATTCCATGGAATTGCTCAAGAAAACATCCCTCATCTCATTAGTGATGTGGAAATTCAAAGACAAGAGATTCAGAGAACCCCTGCAAGAAAACAAATGAGAAGACCAACTCAGAGACACATAATAATTCGCCTAAATAAAGTAGATATAAAAGAAAAAATCCTAAAGGCAGCAAGAGGAAAAGGTCAGATTACCTACCATAGAAGACCAGTTAGAATAGCAGCAGATTTATCTTCAGAAACCCTGCAGGCTAGAAGAGCTTGGAGCCATATGTTCAAAGTTCTAAAAGATAAACAATTTCAACCAAGAATAACCTACCCAGCCAAGCTAGGCTTCATCAGTGAGGGAGAATTAAAATCCTTCCCAGATATAAAATTCCTAAGAACTTACACTGCCACCAGACAACCTCTACAAGAAACACTTAAATAAGTATTAAAACAGAAGAAAAGGGAAAAAGAATAACAATGAAGAGTATAGGAAAAAGATTAACAGCACACAAGAACCAACCCCAAAACCAAAGTAAAGACAAAAAACAAACAGTAACAACAACAACAGCTCAATAAGAACCTCATGATGGGGATCAACTCTCACATTTCAATAATTTGCCTGAATGTGAATGGACTAAATGCACCACTGAAAAGACATAGAATGGCAAAATGGATAAAATATCACCAGGCAACAATATATTGCCTCCAAGAGACTCATCTCACTAGAAAGGACACTCATAGACTCAAAGTAAGAGCATGGGGAAAAAAATTTCAAGTGAACAGAACACAAAAGAAAGGAGGAGTAGCGATCTTAATCTCAGACAAAATACTTTTTTTTTTGAGTTGGAGTCTCACTCTGTTTCCCAGACTGGAGTGCAGTGGCCGCTCCCAGCCACCACAGCCTTGCCTCCTGAGCTCCGGCAATCCTTCCGCCTCAGCCTTCCGAGTAGCCGGAATTACAGGCATGCGCTACCATGCCCAGCTGATTTTTTTGATTTATTGTGGAGATGAGGTCTCACTTCCCAGGCAGGTCTCAAACCTGTGGGATAAGGCAATCCACTCACCTCAGCCTCCCAAAGGCACGGGATTACAGACTGAGCCACCGAGCCAGGCTGACAAACTACTTTTTAAGCTTTCAAAAATTTTAAAAGATACAGAAGGCCACTACATAATGACAAAAGTTTCAATCCGTCAACAAGAAATATCCATCCTAAACATATATGCACCCAACACAGGAGCGCCTTCTAGGTAAACTCAACAAAGATATTGACTCTAACACTGTCATAACTGGTGACTTAAACACCCCACTTACAACCCTTGACATATCATTGGGACACAAAATCAGCAATGAGATCCGGAACTTCAATGTGACTCTTGAACAAATGGACTTAATTGATACCTACAGAAAACTCCACTCAACAACCACAGATTATACATTCTACTCATCACCGCATGGAACATATTCTAAGATAGACCACAACTTGGCCATAAATCAAGCATAAAAAATTCAAAAGATTGAAATCTTGCTATGCACCTTCTTGGACCACACTGGAATAAAAACAAACATCAGCACGAACAAGGTTCCCCCAAAACCCACAAAGACATGGACACTAAACAGCAAGAAGCTAAACAACTCCTAGGTCAATGATGAAATCAAAACAGAGATTAAAAGATACCTGGAAACAAATGAAAATGAAGAAACATCTTACCAAAATCCCTGGGATGCCATGAAAGCTGTAGTAAGAGGGGAATTCATATCTCTACAAACACATATGAAGAAAATGAAAGGATCACAAATTAACAGCCTAACAAGTCACCTAAGGAAGTTGGAAAAGAAAGATCACCAAAACCCTAACTTCAGCAGAAAAATCCAGATCACCAAAATGAAAGGCCAAATCTGGGACATAGAAGACAAAAAGAACACAAAAAATCAAGGAAACAAAAATCTGGTTCTTTGAATGGATAACAAGATCAATTCCCCCCAGCTAGACTGACCAAGAAAGAGAGAAAAAGCCCAAATAAACACAATCAGAAACACAAAAGATGAAGCCACACATATGGATTTTGAATAAATACAAAAGATCATTAGAGACAACTATGTACACCTGTATGGAAACTTGAAAACCTTAAGGAAATGGAGGATTTTCTGACATCACACAACCTGCCTAGGATGAAACAAGAAGAAATCAAGACCCTAAATAGATCAATAGCAATCAAGGAAATTGACTATGTAATAAGAAAACTATCTACAAAAAAAAGCCCTGGACCAGATGGTTTTCCAGCAGAATTCTAAAAGACATTTAGGGAGGAACTGATACCAACCCTACTGAAAGTATTCCAGGCAATTGAGAAAGATGGAACTCCCTCCAAAGCATTGTATGAAGCTAACATCACATTGATACCCAAGCCAGGTAAAGACACAACGAAGAAAGAGAACCACAGGCCAATATCTTTGATGAACATAGATGCTAAAATTATCAACAAGATTCTAGCAAACCGTATTCAACAAACACATCTCAAAAATCATCCATCATGACCAAGTAGGCTTCATTCCTGGGACGCAAAGCTGGTTCAACATTCATAAGACCATGATGTAATTAAATACATAACAGACGTCAGAACAAAAACCACTTGATTATATCATTAGATGCAGAAAAAGCTTTTGATAAAATCCGGTACCGTTTCTTGATAAAAACCCTCGAACATCTAGGCACACGTGGAACATACCTCAAAATAGTAAAAGCTATCTATAAGAAAACCACAGCCAGCATACTCCTAAATGGACAAAAATTGGAACCATTTCCCCTGGAAACTGGAACAAGACAAGGCTGCCCACTCTCACCGCTCCTGTTCAATATAATATTGGAAGTCCTGGCTAGAGCAATCAGAGAAGAGAAGGTAATCAGGGGTATATGAATAAGAAAAGAGGAAGTCAAGTTATCTCTCTTTTCAGACGACATGATTGTATACCTTGAAAACCCAAGAGAATCTGTCAAAAACCTCCTTGCACTGATAAAGGACTTTGGCAAAGTCTCAGGGTATAAAATAAATGTGCAAAAGATAATCGCATTTCTTTACATCAATAATAAACTAACAGAAACGCAAATAAAAAGCACAATTCCATTCACAATAGCCACAAAAAAAGAAAATAACTTGGCATCTTCCTAACCAGAGACGTGAAAGACCTTTGCAATGAAAACTACAAAACATTGCTCAAAGAAATCAAAGATGACACAAACAAGTGGAAAAATATGCCATGCTCATGAATTGGAAGAATCAACATTGTGAAGATGTTCATCTTCCCTAAGGCAATCTACAGATTTAATGCAATACCCAACAAATTACCAGAAACATTCTTCTTAGAGCTAGAAAAAACAATACAGGAATTCATATGGAAGCACAAACAACCAAGAATAGCCAGAACAAACCTCAGCAAAAAAAAAAAAAAAAAAAAGCAGAAGATATCACATTACCAGAATTCAAACTTTACTATAAAGCTACAATAATCAAAACAGCTTGGTATTGGTACAAAAACAGGCATAAAGACCAATGGAATAGAATTGAGATTCCAGAAGCAAATCCTCAATTTCTCAACCAATGTATCTTTGACAAAACCTCCACCACCTACCACTGGGGAGAGGAGAACCTATTCAGTAAATGGTGCTGGGGAAACTGGCTGACCACATGCAGAAGATTCAAACAAGACCCCTATCTATCCCTATACAAAAATTAACTCTAAGTGGATCAGAGACCTAAATGTAAAACCTCAAACCATAAGAACCTTAAAAAATACAGAACACACCCTTATGGAAATTGGAACTGGCAAGCAATTCCTGAACAAAACCCGAAATGCATGGACCATAAGAAATAATATAGACAAGTGGGACCTCATTAAACTGACAAGCTTCTGCAAAGCCAAAGAAACCATTAAGAGAGCAGGGAGATAGCCCACAGACTGCAAAAAAGTATTTGCCAACTCCATGTCTGACAAAGGCCTAACATCTTGAATCTACAAGGAACTAAAACATGCTGAAAAGGAAGAAAGAAACAACCACATTACAAAGTGGACAAAAGATATGAACAGACACTTCTCTAAAGAAGACATACGAGCAGCCAACAGACACATGAAGAAATATTCAACCTGACTAATCATCAAGGGGATGCAAATTAAAACTACACTGAGTAAGTACCTAACTCCAATCAGAATGACCATTAACGATAACTCAAAAAATAACAGATACTGGAGAGGATGTGGTGAAAAGGGAACACTTATACACTGTTGGTGGGAGTGCAAACTAGTGCAGCCTCTGTGGAAATCAGTGTGGAGACTCCTCAAAGCTCTAAAAATCAACCTTCCACATGACCCCGCAATTCCACTACTGGAAATATACCTTGAAGAACTCAAATCACTCTATAAAAAAGATACCTGCACACACATGTTTATTGCAGCATTGTTCACAATAGCAAGAACCTGGAACCAACCATGCTGTCCATCAAAGGAGCATTGAATTAAAAAAATGTGGTACATATACACAATGGAATACTACACAGATATAAAAAAGAACAAAATCATGAATTTTGCAGCAACCTGGATGGAACTAGAGTCTATAATATTGAGTGATCTCTCACAGAAACAAAGAACCGAGTATCACATGTTCTCACTCATAAGTGGACCTTGAACATCTATCATAATACTATAAGTATTACTATAATACTATAAGTAAAGAATATAATACTATAAATATTACATAATACTATAAGTAAACAATCGGCAGTGGCAGGAATCTTTGGGGGGGAGGGGCAGGGAGGGCAAGGGTGGTGGGATTAACGGTGGTCAATATCTGTCTGGGGACGGGGGACACCCCTTATCAACAAGGATGCCTGAATTATGCATATTTGTATATCTAACCCCTCACTGTACCCCACAACTTTAAAATAAAATATAGGTTAAAATAATAATAAAATAACTAAATCTGCAAAAAAAACTTTACTATAAAGATACAATAATCAAAACAGCCAGCTATTGGTACAAGAACAGACATATAGACCAATGGAATAGAATTGAGATTCCAGAAGCAAAACCTCAATTTCTCAACCAACTCATCTTCGACAAAGCCTCCACCACCTACCACTGGGAGAGGAGAACCTATTCAGCAAATGGTGCTTGGAAAACTGGCTGACCACATGCAGAAGATTCAAACAAGACCCCTATCTGTCCCCATATACAAAAATTAACTCTAAATGAATCAGAGACCTAAATGTAAAACTTCAAATCATGAGAACTTTAGAAAATGCAGGACATACCCTTACGGAGGTTGGAACTGGCATCCAATTTCTAAGCAAAACCCGAAATGCACAGGTCATAAGAGATAATATAGATAAGTGGGACCTCATTAAACTGACAAGCTTCTGCAAAGCCAAAGAAACCATTAAGAGAGCAGGGAGACAGCCTACAGACTGGGAAAAAGTATTTGCCAACTCTATGTCTGACAAAGGTCTAACATCTAGGATCTACAAGGAACCCAAACGTGCTGAAAAGAAAAAAACAAACAACCCCATTATAAAGTGGGCAAAAGATATGAACACACTTCTCAGAAGACATACAAGTGGCCTACAGACACATGAAGAAATGTTCAACCTCACTAATCATCAAGGAGATGCAAATTAAAACTACACTGAGATACCACCTAACTCCAGTCAGAATGGCCATTATCAATAACAAAAAATAACAGATGCTGGAGAGTATGTGGAGACAAGAGAACACTTCTACTCTGTTGGTGGGAGTGTAAACTAGTACAGCTTCTGTGGAAATCAGAGTGACGACACCTAAAACCTCTAAAAATCGACCTTCCATATGACCCCACAATCCCCCTATTGGGAATATACCCTGAAGAACTCAAATCACTCTATAAAAAATAAACCTGAACACGTATGTTATCGCAGCATTGTTCACAATAGCAAGATCATGGAACCAGCCGTGCTGTCCATCAAAAAAGGACTGGATTTTTAAAATGTGGTACATATACAAAATGGAATATTATACAGCCATAAAAAAGAACAAAATCATGAATTTCGCAGCAACCTGGATTGAATTCGAGTTTATAATACTTAGTGATCTCTCACAGAAACAAAGATCTGAGCATCACATGTTCTCTCTCATAAATGAACCTTGAACAAATACCGTAGTACTATAAGAAAAGGATTGAGAGTAGCAGGAACCTATGGGGGGGCTGGGAGGGGCAGGGAGGTGGGATTAACGGTAATCAATATCTGCCTGGGGATAGGAGGACACACCTCATCAACAAGGGTTTCTTCACAATGAATATTTGTATACCTAACCCTTAACTGTACCCCACAACTTTAAAATAAAAAATATATATCAAAAAATGGAATAAAAAATAAAAATAATAAAATTGGATTCTTATCTCAGATCAAAATTAAGAACAAATACGCTTCTTCAACTACACTTGTGTAGGTTAACAGATTGTCATTAAACTTTTGGACTCTCTGGAGTACATGGTTTATCCATAAAGGAGATGCAGTATGCTCACTTAAATTAATAAATTTTAAATCTTTTAAGTGTGTAATTAGTAGTGTTGGTCGTATGTATTTCAAGCAAATGTGGACAGCTGCAACGTTTTTGCACATGAAAATAACATCCATAGCATCAAGCATCAGACTTTTTAACAAATATTGAAGATTGTCAGACCAAATGTTTATGCTTTGAAGTATATTTCATCACTGGTTACAGTTTTTTTCTCTTTTAATTTTAATTTTGAAATTGTGGGGTACAATTCAGGGTTAGGTGTACAAATGTTCATTGCACAGGTACCCTTACTGATGAGGTGTGCCACCCATCCCCAGGCGAATATCAGCTACTGTCAGTCCCGGTTACCCAGCCCCCCACCCCCTCCCTACAGTTTCTTGCTACTTTCAATTCCTTTTCTACAGTAATATGGCAGTTGTTCAAGGTCCACTTACACGTGAGAACATGTGATACTCAGCTCTTTGTTTCTTTGAGAGATCACTCAGTATTATAAATTCTAATTCCACCCACATTGCTGCAAAGTTCATGATTTTGTTCTTCTTTATGACTGCATAATATTCCATTTTATATATGTACCATATTTTTTAAATCCAATCCTCTTTTGATGGACAGCATGGTTGGTTCCATGTTCTTGTTACTGTGAACAATGCTGCGATAAACATACATGTGCAGATATCTTTTTTATAGAGTGACCTGAGTTCTTCCAGGTATATTCCCAGTAGGAAGATTGCGGGGTCATATGGAAGATCAATTTTTAGAGCTTTTAGGAATCATCACACTGCTTTACACAGAGGTTGCACTAGTTTACACTCCCACCAGCAGTGTAGGAGTGTTCCATTTTCGCCACATCCTCTCCAGCATCTGTTATTTTTTGAGTTGTTGATTATGGCCATTCTGATTAGAGTTAGGTGGTATCTCAGTGTAGTTTTAATTTGAATCTCCTTGATGACTAGTGAAGCTGAGCATTTTTTTCATGTGTCTGTTGGCTGCTCGTATGTTACAGTTTTAAATAGAAGTTGATTGCTTTTTCATGGCTGTGAATCAGAATTTATAAGCCCTGTTCCAGTTGGTGTACTAAATGTACTTTTAACCATTTCTTTAGAAATACATGAATGGATCTGCAGACAGTCCCTGCAGAGGAGAGAACTTTGTGGAGAAAATAATATGGTATTTATTGGTGCTCTTTACAGACATGAATTAATGTAGTATTGTAGAAAATGGTAGCTTTCCAATTTCATTTCTGGTTGCTAGGATTTTTAAAAAATAATTTAAAGTTTTATATATATATATATATATGTATATATATTTAGTTTTATATATATCGTAAAAGCATTGTACAGATCCAAAAGCAAGAGGAAACATTGATCACGGTCAGAGAACACAGCTCCGCTAACCTCTACCCTTTCCCTTCATGGACATAACCCTAGCCCCATCTTATGTCATAGTAGCTGAAGTAGTGCCCAGACTCACCTAATGCCACACTGATAATGGTTACCTAATACCCCTGGTTATTCAGGTACCCACCTAGGGGGTCTGAGGAGGCCCTTTGTTCTCTGTCAGAGTCTCCTTGGGTGAAATGTCCACAGCAGATGGTCCAGACCTGTCTCCACTGAAGACACTCCCTGGACACAGCCTCTTTAGATGAATACTTCTGAGCTGGTTCATGAGGCTGGCAGAGGAATGGGTTGCCTTCAGGGCCTCCCTCTTGCTGCTGGGACTCTGGACATTCCTAGCTTCAGTTCAGTGTTCCCCAGGCCATCCCCTATGGTGCTATGCATCCTCTGAGGTGTGATTCCTAGGAATGAGAGGCAGCATGACAAAGGCATTCAGATGACAGGCTAACTCTCCTACAGCCTGCACTTCGGAAGCCAAAGACACATCCTCTGCATGCAGAGGAAGAACTTGTTTGGGCCCAGACACCTGCTGGTAACCACTCACGATGACCAAGGAGTCTTGCAGATGGATTACCCCTACATGCCTTCTGACGTTACAGTCTCGGTCACCTGGAGGAGATTACTCTATCCATGGTCCCCATGAGCATGTTCAACAAGGGCCTTGAAGTAGTCATGCCTATGAAATCAAACCCCTCAAGTGTTCCACGGGTTTGAGCACGTTGTTTCCCAGATAGTGGATGACCCCAGAGTAATGGGACCCACATATAGCCTAGGAGAAGAGAAGATGGAACCCCTGTTTTCTGAGGCAAATATGAGTATGGCTCCAGGGATCCCCTCTCTCTTTTATAATTCCCATAATGGATGAATAAAAGACCATGCCCAGGTGTCCTGTGCAATGTGTAGTCAATATCACAATAATGAAAAGTGTCTCCAAATGATAATAAATGTGCTTAGTGTAGTTAACAACATACTTCAAGGCTGTGATCTGAAGTACTATATTTTTCTCCTGAACCTATATACTGTTCATGATCCAGTTTCCTTGAATTCATCTGGGAGACATAGTCCGATGGCTAATTATGATAGACAAACCTTTTATTATACTCTTTGACCTCATTCATCCATGTTAATACATAAAGATGGCCCACATGAAGGTCACTACCTCCCAGACCCGTATAGACTGTGTGGAGAAAATAATATGGTACTTATGGTGCTCTTTACAGTCATGAATTAATAGGATCTATTGTGACAATCAACAAAGTTCTCAAAAACCTTGGTGTGAACACTAATGGCAAATGGTGCAAATGCCAGAGAAGGACAACCTGCATCATGGGCAACCTGGGATGACATGCATTCGGTAATTGTACCTTTGTATACCTAACGACATATATTTGGGGATGTGTAGACGAGTGTGTTTTTGACAACCAAATTGATTATTATAATAAAGTACAACACAGGCTCACTGTGGGAACCACATGGTGGACAATGGGAAGCAATGTGACTGTGGCTTCTTAAAGCAGTGTCATGCCGAAGAATGCTATCAAAATGAATGGCACTATCTAATGGGCTGTTTCTGTCACATAGGAATATGTTGCACAGATTGCAAATTACTTCTCTGCAGGGACTCTCTGCAGACCCATCCAAAATATTTGAGATCTTCCAGAATATTGCTTTAGGACCACCCCAACCTGCCCTGCAGACTAGTATATGCAAGACGAAAGCCATTGCAGTGAAGAAGGCTACTGCTTTCATGGAATCTGTACTGACCATCATGTGCACTACAAGGAAGTCTTTGGAGCAGGTGTTCGGTATGGTGAGAACATCTGCTACAATATAAATAGGATTTGTTTCCGATTTGGATTTTTGTCACAGAAGTGTAAGATCAAACCGCCTCAGCTCTTGTGCTGAAAAGGATAAGATGTGTGAAAGACTGCAGTGTGCCAACATCACCCATCTTCCCCAGCTGCAGGAACATGTTGTATTCCATCAGTCATTGACAAGCAGGGTCACCTGCTTTGGGTTGGATAAACTGCACTCAACAGAAGCAACTCATGTTGGACATGTAAGGAATGGTACTCTCTGTGCTCCTGGAAAGTTCTGTCTTAATACCTATTGCAGTGGGAATGTGACTGCACTGAAGTATAACTGTCTCCCTGAGAAGTGCATTCGTAGAGATATTTGCAATAACAGAAGAAACTGCCATTGTCATGTAGGCTGGGTCCCTCCATGGTGCCTCAGAGCAGGTCCAGTGGGTGTGCAGGCAGCTGGCCCCCTCCAAAAAGAATACGGAAAGTGGCACAAAGCCAAGAAGCAGCTGTCTATTTGAGAGTGATCTTCAGTCATATTTGTGGCTCTTTGGGGTGTCCACAAATGTGCAAACTCTCAAGACCGTCACTGTTAAGGAAACAAAAGTTACTCAGCCTATTTAAAAAAGAACAAGTCTTTCTCCCAGCCCCAGTAAAAATAGAGAAATTGGAAAAGGAACATCTGCTTAAAGAATCCGTAGAAGAGAGGGCAAAGTTCAAGTCGTCTACATTTCTTGAAGTTTGCAGGAGACAGGGGTCCTTCCACACATCATGGGAATACAGGAGGCGTTGGTTTCTATCTAATGTTCTCTTTGTAGGTTCTTGAAGCTCACTCTGAAATAAATTTTCAAAACCAAGTGTCAGTGTTGTCTATATCTTTTATAAGCCCTTAGGAGACTAAAGTGAGCTTCAGGCTCTGGCCTGGGAGGACCTTGAGCCAGCAGCTGGGTCTTCAACTGGGGTCACCACTTCCTGAATGAATGGAAGTTGCCATGGCTCCTTGAAGGGCACATGTATGACATTTCTCCAGAAGTGTGCTTCTGAGCATGAGGTTTACTTCATTTTCCTCCAAGCCCAAAGTGAGTTTATGGCAACTGGGGGTTACTCTCAGCCAAGGCTGCCTGTTCCTCACTGGGATGGTTATGGGCTTTGAGGTGGGAAGGACGAGGGTTGAAATCCTCCACCAAGCACAGGCTGTGCCACCTGAAGTCCAGATACCTCCAGGAGAGAAACTGCAACCAGGAGGTTGAATGTGGCTTCCAAGGTAATTCAAGCAGAAAAAGAGGTGAAAGTGCCCTGCAAGGTACCTAGCACTGAGTGGGCATCTGTGCCTCTTAGTTCCTGTCTCCTTTTTTACCTCCACGTGCCAATAAAATGAAGCATGATGGTCAGCAGGGTATGTCGAGCTGAATGGCAGAAACCAGGTTCGCCGAAGAGCAGGCTAGTGGGGGTGGAAAGCCAGGCTTTCTGTGTTTCCAAATTGTTTAAAGGAAAGTGGACGTTAAATGGATAAACAACTAAGGGGAATGACATTTTAAGTTAGGTTACAGTTTCCAACTATATTGGAATTTTTTTAAAAATATTTTTTATTATGATGTTGTGGGGTACAGCTAAGGGTTAGGTATACAATTACGTTTCATTCAGGCACCCTGTTGATAAGAGGTGTTTCCCCATCCCCAGACAGATATTTGCTACTGTTAATCCCATCTCCCTCCACCCCATAGTTTCCCAGTACCGTCAGTCATTTTCTTATAGTATTACATTGGATGTTCAAACAAAGCCTCCACCACCTACCACTAGGGAGAGGAGAACCTATTCAGTAAATGGTGCTGGGAAAACTGGCTGACCACATGCAGAAGATTGAAACAGGACCCCTATATATTGGAATTTTAAATGCAGTATAGATACACCAAAGAGTACTTAAAAGACAGGGACCACAAATCTAAGATAATACCTCTTTCCCTCACCATTCACAGAAAACCTGCATGATTCTGTAGTCAGACTGACAGTTTCTACGTACATGTAGAGTTAAAGCTGAAACGTTCTTATCCACAGAGCTTGCTTAGAACTCCCGCCCCTTTTCCAAACACATCTTGATATCTTCTCTTTGACGCTTCTTCCAAATTCTCACATTCAGCATACATTGAAGATCCAACTAATCCATCACTGCATCCCTCTCACCTCTACCCAATATTTTGCAAGTGAATATAAAAGGGGATCAGCGAACCTGCTCCCTGCTGTGTCCCATGGATGTTAGGTTTTTTTGGGTTGGTTTTTAGGACTCCATCCCCCCACTCTGGAAGTCCCCATGCCCTTACCACCCGTGCATCCTCCACCACTCATGCTTCTTCCTCTTGTGCCACTTCCTCCACACCCACCACTCATGCTTCCCTTCCACTTTTACATCTCCCCCCACACCCCACCATTCTTGCAACCCACACTCACACCCTTTCCCCACACCCCCACCACTCATGCATCCTCCTACTCAAGCCTTATCCCCAAGACCCCCACAAATCATGCATTTCTCCACTCCTGCATCTTCCCCTACACCCCCACCCTTTGTGCATCCCCTTCCTCGTGTATCTTCCTCTACAACCCCAACACTCATGTATCCCTCCACTCCTGGATTGTTTCCCACACCCCCACCACGCATGCATCCCCCACGCATTCATCTTCCCCCAATCCCTCCTCTCACGAAACCTTGCATGTGTGCATCTTTCTCCAAACCTCCTGCACTCACTCATCAGCCCACTGGGGTCTCTTCCCACACCACTCTCGCATCCTTCCTTCATGGATTGTCCCCTCCAGTCCCACCCCTCGGGCATCTCCCCACACGTGCTCTTCCCCCTTCTCCACCACTCATGCATTACTGCATTCGTGCACACTGCCCCACATCCCCACGACTCAAGCATTCCCCTCATGCCTCTTCCCACACAGTCCCAACACTCATGCATCCCTCAGGTTCTGAACTGTCCCCCACACACCACCAGTCATGCATCCCCCACTCATGCTTCTTCCCCAACACCCTCATGACTCCTGTATCTTTCCCCACACCTCTACCACCCAAGCATCCCCCTACTTGTGCAACCTCTTACACACCCCCACACTCGCTCGTCCCTCCATTTCCGTCTTCTCCCTGCCCCACAACTCATGCATCCTTCCACTCATGCATCTCCTCCTGTACCCCACCACTCATGCATGCCCACACTCGTGCACCTTCCTCACACTCTGCAATTCATGTGCCCCTTCACTTGTGCATCTTCCCCATACTCTACCACTCATGCACCTCCCACTCATGCACCTCCCACTCTTCCCCCACATCCCACCACTCATGCATTACTCACCTGTGCCTCTTTCCCCACAAACCCACACTCACACTTCCCCCCAATCATGCGTCTCTCCCACACTTCCACCACGCGTGTGGCCCTCCTCAGGTATCTCTCCCCACACCCCCATATTTTATGCATCTCCCTCCTCATGTATTTGCGACCACCTCCCCAGTACTCATGCATCCTCCCACTTGTTCCCCTTCCCTCACTCCCTCACGACTCATTCAGCCCCTCTTCATCCATGTTCCCCCATACCCTGCCACTCCTGCATGCCCCGCTCATGACTTTTGCGCCACACCCTAACCACGTATGCGTTCCCCAATGGTGCCTCTTGCCCCATATTTCCATCACTCATGGATGCCTGCACTTGCACCTCTTCCCCTACACCTCCACCACGTATGCATTCCTCCACTTGTGCATTTTCCCACACATCTCAACCACTCATCCACCCTTGTGCCTCCTCCCATAAACACCAGCCACGCATGCATTCTACCATTCTTGCCTCTGATTGCACACCTCCACCACTCATGGATCACCCACTCGTGCCTCTTCACCCACACTACCACCATTCATGCATCCCCTCCTGCATGCATCTTTTCCCACACACCTACCACTCAGGCGTCCCCTCACCCGTGCCTCTTCTTCCACAGTCCTGCCCCTTACGCATTCCCCCACTAGTGCTTCTTCTCTCAGACCCCCAATACGTATGCATCTTCCTCTCAGGTATCTCACCCGCCCCACTCTCCCACCACTCACGCATCTCCTCACTCCTGTATCACCCTCCCACACCTCCACGACTCATGCAGCCCCCACTCGTGCCCCTTTCTCCACTCTCCACCATTCATGCCTTCCCCAGTCTTGCTTTTCCCCCCACATCCCATCATGCATGCATACCCCTCTCATGCCTCTTTCCCACACCCCACAATGTGTGTCTTCCCCAACTCGTGCCTCTTCCTCCACACCCAAACCACTCACACATCCCCCACTCACTCATCTTTCTCCATTTCCCAGTAGTCATGCTATTTCTCACTTGTGCCCTTTCCCTCACACCCTCAAGATGCACGCATGCCCTCACTCAGGTATCTCCTTCCACACCCCCACCACTCATGCCTCTCCCCACTCATGCATCTCCCCCCCACATTCCCACTACCCATGCATCCCTTCACTCGTGCGTCTTTGCTCACACCCATGCCTACCTGTTCATGCATCTTCCCCTGCAGCATCATCACACATTTATCTCCCCACTCATGCCTTTTTCCCCTCACCCCAGCCACTCATGCATCTCCTACATGTGTCTCTTCCCTCACTTCTCACCACTCATGCATCTTGCAATCACAAATCTCCCCCACACCCCCACCTCTCAGGCATTCCTCCACTCATGTCTCTTCTCCCACAAGTCAAATACTCATGCATCCCTTCACTGGTGCATCTTTCCCCACACCTCACCACTCATGCAGCCGCCCACTCATTCGTCTTCTCCCACACCCCCAACACGTATGCATCCCCCAGTTGTGTCTCTTCCCCACACTCCACCACTCATGCATCCCCCGCCTGTACATCTTCCCCCACATGCCCACCACTCATGCAAACACCGACTCATGTATCTTTTTTCTACACCCCACCTCTCATGCATTTTCCACTCATGCCTTTCCCCCACATTCCACTACTCCTGCTTCCACTCACTCATGAGTCTCTCCCCACACCACACCACTCATACATCAATTCATGCCCCTCCTTCCACACCTACACCACATCAGCATCCCCCACTTGTGCCTCTTCCCCCACCCCCACCACTCATCCGTCACCTGAACATGTATCGCCTTCACACACCCACCACTCATGCACAATAAATCTCCCCACTCGGATCTTTCTTCCACACCTCCAGCACTCATGCATACCCCACTCATGGATCTCCCACACACCGCCCCCCAACTCATGCATCCCCTCAACTCATGCAAATTCCCACACTCCCTCCGCTCATGCCTCCTCCCACTTACGCATCTCTTCCTACATTCTACTGCTCTTACATTCCTCATTCATGTCTCTTTCCCCACATCCAACCACTCATGCATCTCACACTCACGCCTCTTTCTCCACTCCCCACCACACATGCTCCCCCCTGCTCATGCATCCTCCCCCACAGCCCAACTACTCATGCAACCCCCACTTGCTCCTCTTCCCCACACTGCCACCACTCATGCAAACTCCCTCATGCCTCCTCCTCCACAGCCCCTCTAATCATGCATCCCCTCACTCATGCATCTTTCTCCATACTTCTGAGACTCATGCATCCACCACACATGCATCTCCTCCATCACCCCAGCACCCATGCATCCCTGCTTAGGCAACTTCCCCCACAACCCAACTATTCACGCATCCCCCATTTATGTTCTCGAACTTCCATCACTTATGCATCCTTCTATCATGTCACTTCCCACACTCTCACCACTCATGCACCATCCACTCATGCTTCTTCCTCCGCATTCCCACCACTCACTTATTCCTCCACTCATATGTGCCCCCCAAATCCCCATCACTAATTCATATCCCACTTGTACATCTTCCCACACTCCCACCATTCATGCACCCCTCCACTCGTGCCTCCTTTTTCACACCCCCTCCACACATGCATCTCCCACTCATGCCTTTTCTTCCACACTACCACCATTTATTCATCCCCCAATCATGCATCTTCCTCCTTATTCCCACCACTCAGGTATCTCCCCACTTGTGCATCTTCTTCCATACCTCCAAGACTCATGCACAGCCCAAACATGCATCTCCCCCTACACCTTCACTGGTCATGCATTCCTCCTTGTGCCTCTTCCCTCACACCCCTACCACTCATTAATTCCCCACTCATGAATTTTCCCTTACATCCCCATCATTTATGAAGCCTTCCACACTTGCATCTTCCCCCACAAACCACCACTCATGTATCCCCCACTTTTGCCTCTTTCTCCACTCATGTATCTTCTCACTCATGAATATTCCCCCATTCTCCCCTATTCATGCACCCCCCACTCGTGTTTCTTTTCACACTCCCACCATTCATGCATCCCCCCCACCTGTGCCTCTTTTCCCACACCTCCACCACTCATGCTTTCCTCATTAATCACGTATCTTCTTCCACAACACCATCATTTTTGCATCCCTCATTACTTGTGTTTTTCTCCACATACCCACCACTCATGTCTCCCTCATTATGCATGCATCTTCTTCCAAATCCCCACATTTATGCATTCCTCCAATATGTGGATTAAAGATGTACCATCTCAATCTTTATTACTGTCAACAGACCCTTCTAACACACAAAGATTCCTGTAGACTCAAGGTAAAGGTTTGGAAAAAATATCCCATACCAACAGAAACCAAAAATGAGCAGAATTATTCACTTTATTTCAAAACATATTTAAATTAGCAACAGTGAAAAAGTCAAAGTTTAATGTACAACTATTAAAGGATCAATCCAACAAGAAGATATAGCAATTCTAAATATCTGCACCTAGCACCAGAGCTCCAAGGTTTATTAAACTAATTCTACTAGAGCTAAGAAAAGAAATAGACACCAATACGATAATAGTAGGAGACTTCAACACTTCCCTGACAGCAATAGACAGATTATCAAGGCAAAAAGCCAACAAAGTAACCTTGGAATTAAACTGGAATCTAGGGCAAATGGCCCTAACAAACATCTACAGAATATTCCATCCACAAATTATAGTTTTTACATTTTTCTCACCAGCACATTGAACATTCTCCAAGAGATATCATATTATAGGCCAAAAATCAAGTCAATTAAAAAAATCAATAATATCAAACATCTTCACATGTGAATAAAACCAGACATTAACTCTAAGAAAATGTCACAAAATCAAACAAATACATGTAAGTCAAGCAATCTGCTCCTGAATAGTCCTTGAGTCAGCAATGAAATCAAGATAGAATTTTTTAAATCTCTAGAAATGGATGACAACAATGACACAAGTTATCAAAATCTCTGGTACACAGCCAAGTCTGTGCTCAGAGGAAAATTTATAGTACTTAAAACCTACAAAAAAAGACTGATTCCATATTGATAATCAAAGGTCACATCTCAAGGAACAAGGAAAAACACAAATAAATCAAACCCAACGTTAGCAGAAGAAAAGAAATAACAAAGATCAGAGCAGAACTAAATGAAATTGAAGCCAAAAATAAATACAAAAGATCAGTGAAACAAAAATTGGTCCTCTTCAAATATGGACAAAATTTATAGAATATTAACTAGATTAATTAAGAAATAGAGAAAGAAAAATTCAAGCTAGCTCAATCAGAAATGAAAATGAAGACATTATGACTGATGCCACAGAAATACAAAAGATCAGTCAAGATTATTATGAACACCTCAATGCAAACAATCCAGAGAATTTAGGGAAAATGGATAATTTCTTGGAAACATACAAACCCCCAATCTTGAATAAAAAAATAAATTAAAATCCTAAAAGACCAGTAACAAGCAACAAGATTGAGATAGTGACTAAAAGTCTCCCCAAAACAACAACAAAAAGTCCAGAACTTGTTGCACTTACAACTAAAGTCTTCAAGGCTTTCTAAAAAGAACTGATATGAATCCTGCTGAAGATATTTCAGTAGATTAAAGGGAAAGTATTCTTGCTAACTTATTCTAAAAAGTCAGTATCACCTTAATACCAAAGCCAGGAAAAGACACAATGACAAAAAACAAAACTACAGATCAATATTCCTGATGAACATAGATGCAAAATCCCTCAACATAATACTAGCAAACTGAATTCAACAGCACATTAAAAATATATATACCACAATCAAGTGCATTTTTATCCCAAGGATATGAAGATAGTTCAACATCTGCAAGTCAATAAACATGAACCAACCCATAAACAGAATTAAAAACAAAAATCATGTGATCCCTTCAATAGATGCAGGAAAAGTACTTGATAAAATCAAGTGTCCTTTCATGATAAAGCCCTCAATAAATTAGGCACACAGGAACATTTCTCAAAATAATAAAATACATATATGAAAAACCTACAACCAACATCATCTTGAATGGAGAAAAGTTGAATGCAATCCCCCTTAAAACTGCTACAAGGCAAGAATGCCTTCTTTCACTCCTCCTATTCAACATAGTACTAGAAGTTCTAGCTGGAGAAATCAGGCAAGAGAAAGAATTCTTATGCAAATTGAAAAAGAAGAAATAACTATCTCTGTATGCTGACATTATAATATTATACCTAGATAATCCTAAAGACGCCTCCAAAAGACTCCTGGACTTGATAAAAATTCAGAAAAGTTTTATAATTCAAAATCAACACATACCAATCAGTAGCAATGCTATACATCAACAGCGACCAAGGTGAGAATCAAATTAAGAACTCAATTCCATTTTCAATAGTAGCTAAAAAGCTAACATGCCCAGGAATATACTTAACCAAGGAGGTGAAAGATCTCAGCAAGAAGATCTTTAAAACACTGAAAAAACATGCAGAGAACACAACCCAGTAGAAAACATCCTATGCTCATGGATTAGAAGAACCAATGTTGTTAAAATGACCATATTACTCAAAGTAATCTAAAGAGTCAACCTATTCAATATCAAAATACTGTACTATTTCACAATTAGAAACATTAATTCTAAAATTCATATGGATCCCAAAAAGTGCCAGAATAGTCAAAGCAATCCTAAACAAAAAGAACAAAGTTGGAGGCATCATATTGCCTAACTTCAAATTACACAAAAGGGTAGAAGTAACCAAAACAACATGATACGGCTACAAGGGCAAACACACGGACCAATAAAACAGAAAACAGAATCCAGAAATAAACCCAGCTGCAACCAACTGATCTTCACCCAAGCAGACAAAAAGTACACTGGGGAAATCACACCCTATTCAACAAATGGTGCTGGGGAAATTGGACAGCTACATGCAGAAAAATGAAACTTGAGCTTTATCTCTCACCATATACAAAAATTAACTCCAGTTGGATTAAAGACTTACATGTTATACCTGAAACCATAGAAATCCTAGCAGAAAACCTAGGGAATACTCTTCTAGATATCAGCCTAGGTGAAGAACTTATATCTAAAATCCCAAAAGTAAATGCACTAAAACAAAAATAAATATGTGGGGCTTAATTAAACTAAAAAGCTTCTGCATGGCCAAAAAAAAAAAAAAAAAAAAGCGAAAAAGCAGAGTAAATAGACCACCTAGAGAGTGGGAGAAGATATTTGCAATTTATACATCTGACCAAAGGCTAATATCCATAATCTACAAAGAACTCAAACAAATCAGCAAGATAAAACCAAATAACCCCAATTAAAAGTGGGCAAATCATATGAACAGGTATCTCCCAAAAGAAGATGCACAAACGGCTTACAAATTTGGGAAAATACTTAACATCACTCATCATCAGGGAAATGCAAATGAAAACCACAAAGAGATACCACCTTACACAAGTCAGAATGACCATTATTTAAAAAAATCAAACAATCTCACCACTTGTTTCTAACCAAAGGAACAGAGGTCATTGTATTTAAAAAGACAACTGCACTCAGATGTTTATAGCAGCATAATTTGCAATGGCAAAGATATGGAATAAACCTAAATGCCTATCAACTGATCAGTGGAAAATTAAAATGTGTATGTATACCATGGAATACTATTCAACAATAAAAAACAATGAAATAATGTCTTTTGCAGCAATTTGTATGGAATTGGAGACTATGTCAAGTGAAGTAAACTAGGAACAGAAAAACAAACACCACATGTTCTCACTTATGTATGGTAACTGAACTGAGGATCTGCAAAGGCATAGCGAATGGTATGATGGATTTTGCAGACTGAGAGAGAGGATAGTGAGAAGGGGTGGAGTGATGAAAAGCCAACTTTTGAGACCAATGTGCTAAGTCCACTTAAAGCCCAGACTTATTGGCCAACATACAATGCGTCCATGTAACTAAAAATTATTTATACTCCCTGACACTACTGAAATTAAGAGAAAAAGCAAAAATCGATTGCAAGGCCAGACTGCACTGCTCTGAGATAGGGCAGAGAGTACAAGCCATTTAATGAGTATAGGGAGGTGGGGGTCCTCAAGGTCTTGCATTTTGCCCATGTGGACAATAAAGCTCTGATGGTCTGCAGACTAAGAGGTACTCAGAGAGAACCATCTTGTTTAGGAAGGCACCCAGAAGGTAGGTGACAAGAAATCTCCCTGTGAGGGAAGTAGACAGAGGTACCTTGTTACCTTGCTTCTCCTTGAGTGCTCACCAGGTCTGTAGTCAGCACAGGGTGTGGTTAAAGGAGGTGTCAACTGGTTGCTTGTGCATAACTTAAAATCAGATTTAGTTTTGTTGTCTGAAAATGAGCCAGCATATCTCCTATCTCTGAGAGAAGATTTATGACCTAATGAATGAAATATTCTAGTATTCTAGTGGCGTCTTCTTGGAAGGTAACCTCCAGGGCAGATAGATGGGTTACCCAATTTAGAGATGAGTTATTTGCATTTATAATCACTCCTGCTTTCTAAGCAATTGCTAGATGTCAGCAATTGCTGTGCCAAAGGTTTCATAAGTATCCCCGCATTTATTTCTCAGAACAATCTTAGAAGCTAGAACATTTTATTTTTATTTCACAGATGAAGAAACAGATTTAAAGAATTGTGACTTGCCCAAGATCACAGAGGTAGATAAATAATAGCATCTGAGCTCTTAGCGCTGTAGAAGGCTATCTCCAGTGTTCTAATGTATTTGTTCAAGCTTTTCATGTACATTAAGTAGTATGTCTAACTGGCACAGAGTGTGATGGATGACCCTCTATCTTGATCTTTAGTCATTTGCAAACCGGCTTCATGAATTTGGCCCTATTTATAAATAATCTATACTATTAAGTTACTATTTATAATTTTTAATTTAATTGTTACTATTTGGCCTCATTTTATTTTATTTAATTTTATTTTTTGAGTTGGAGTCTCACTCTGTAGCCCAGACTGGAGTGAAGTGGCATGCTCCTGGTCACCACAGCCTCGATATGCTGGGTTCCAGTGATCCTTCCACCACAGCCTTCCAAGCAGCTGGAACTACAGACACGTGCTACCACACCCAGCTAATTTTTTACTTAGTGTAGAGAAAAGGTCTTGCCAAGTTTCCCAAGCTGGTCTTGAACCCACAGGCTCAGGCAATCCACTTGCCACGGCCTCCCAAGGTGCTACGATTACAGGCTGAGCCACTGAGCCTGGCCTGGCCTCATTTTATTTTTTTATTTATTTATTTTTTGAGTTGGAGTCTCACTCTGTCACCCAGACTGGAGAGCGGTGGCTGCTCCTGGCCACCGCAGCCTCGACCTGCTGGGCTCCAGCGATTCTTCTGCCTCAGCCTTCCAAGTAGCCGGAATTACAGGCATGTGCTACCATGCCCGGCTGATTTTTTGATTTATTGTAGAGATGAGGTCTCGCTGCCCAGGCGGGTCTCGAACCCGCGGGCTCAGGCAATCCACTCACCTCAGCCTCCCAAAGGCGCGGGATTACAGGCTGAGCCACCGAGCCCAGCACCTGGCCTCATTTTAAATAATATGCATGCAATAACAACTCATGTACTAATTTAATTATTCTCAACTTCACACTAAACAAAATACATTTTTTTAAATTCCCAAAACTCTAATAAAGAAACAGACTGGTTGATAAAAGTGGGTAAATCAAGCAAGACAAAAATTACCTAAATTTCACAAAAATAGTTTTCCAAATTTTCATGCTTAATTAGTCAGTACTAAAATACTTTAGATATACAATTTAAATAAGCCTTATGGTACAAGTCAAATTGCCTTGGTAACCCATCTAATAAATCATGCAATGTCCCTAAATTTAAACTATAAAAAATTGACATTTAAGAGGACATAATCCAGGGTTAGTGATGAACTCATAAAGAGCCTTCATGACCACATAGTGCTTCCCAAGTAGTTAGTGCTTCCATTACAAAAACCTCTGCATTCCATGAGTTGTCATGGAAGAGATTAAATCATACAAATTAAAAATATGTGGGTGGAGAGGGTGACTGTTATAAATTGCTAAAATAGTTTATAGCCAATATTTGGTTTGCCAAACCCCATAATCTTACAAAGGAGATCAAACTTTCAGACACATTTCTACTATATGATAGGCTAATTATTTTCACAGGAATTTCATTTGATTGTCATTTTCAATACATGTTTTCCAGTATAGAAAGTTTTACTGCATAGCTTTTCCATACAAGGGGGCAAATGCTATAACAGCAATTAAAATGTTATTAGAAAACGTGTTTTCTTAATGGGGAAACAACTCCAATGGTATTGTTAGGCCTGGTCAAATAAATGGACTGCTATTCCTAGCAGCTAGCTAAAAATCAAGAGGCAAAGACTGGAAGCAAAGAGAGTGTTTAATGTCTATAATCAGCTTATAGGGAGGCAGGTCAGCATCAATGCCAGAAAGCCTGCTACAAGAAACAGAAATTCATTCCAGTAGTTATACCCAAAATTTATAGCCCTTTACCCACACTGAGTCTGAAGCCTACATGCAGCTTTAGCAGGACTCAAGATTTACATTATCAATTTTTGATACATGACCAGTTAAAGCAATTGCAGTATTTGGAAAGAAGGGAAAATCATAGCATTTAAGATATCCCATGATTTTGGATTGGAAAAATCAACATTGTTAAGATGCCCATTCTACCTAAGGCAATCTACAGATTTAATGCAGTACCCATCAAATTACCAGCAACATTCTTCTCAGACCTAGAAACAACAATACCAGAATTCATATGGAAAGATAAATGACCAAGAATATCCAAAACAATCCACAGGGGAAAGAAATAAAGCAGGAGGTATCACACTCCTTTAAACTTATTATAAAGCTACAATAATCAAAACAGCCTGGTATTGGTAAAAGAACAGGAATATAGATCAATGGAATACAATTGAGATTTCACAAGCAAAACCTCAATTTCTCAACCAGCTCATCTTCGACAAAGCCTCCACCAACAACCACTGGGGAGAGGAGAGCCAATTCTGTAAATGGTGCTGGGAAAACTGGCTGACCACATGCAGAAGAATGAAACAGGACTCTACTTATCCCCATACACAAAAATCAGCTCTAAATAGATCAGAGACCTAAACATAAAACCTCTAACCTTAAGAACCTTAGAATATGCAAGAGACACTCTTATGGAAATTGGAACTGGCAACCAATTCCTGAGCAAAACCCCAAGTGCCCATGCCATTAGAGGTAAGATAGAAAAGTGGGGTCGGGCTCGGTGGCTCAGCCTGTAATCCCGCGCCCTTGGGAGGCTGAGGTGAGTGGATTGCCTGAGCCCACGGGTTCGAGACCCGCCTGGGCAGCGAGACCTCATCTCTACAACAAATCAAAAAATCAGCCGGGCATGGTAGTGCATGCCTGTAATTCCGGCTACTTGGAAGGCTGAGGTGGAAGGATCGCCGGAGCCCAACAGGTCGAGGCTGTGGTGGCCGGGAGCGGCCACCGCACTCCAGTCTGGGCGACAGAGTGAGACTCCAACTCAAAAAAAAACAGAAAAGAAAAGTGGGATCTCATCAAACTGACAAACTTTTGCAAAGCCAAAGAACCTATCAAGAGAGCATGGATACAGCCTATTGACTTGGAAAAACATACTTGCCAACTCCATGTCTGACAAAGGCCTATAATCTAGGATCTACAAGGAACTCAAATGTGCTGAAAAGTAAAAAACAAACAGTGGCCAAAAGCTATTTATGAACAGTTATCAAAAGAAGTCGTATGAGCAGCAAGCAGATACATGAACAAGTGGTCAACCTCATTAGTCATCCAAGAAATGCAAATTAATTAGAGATTTCTGGCAAGATGGTGATGGAGCAGCTTGGTCTATGAGACCCTCTGCAAAGGAGAATGCAGAAGGACTCTGGCTCTCTCCCCAGGGGGTTGCAGATCCTATCTTTAGCAAGCTGCTCTTCACACAGAGCTTGGCTGTCACCACTGCTGAAGCATCACGGCAGTCTGGGCAGCCACTGCAGCTGCAGATGCCGGAGATGCTGCCACCATCTCTGTGGTGGCCATCGCACATCATGCCACCTGTGCCTGAGGTGATCCACGACTTCAGATCTTGAAGCCCCTGCAAGCAAGATCTGCTGCGATCGCTGCCGCCTCTACTGCCACTGTGACGTCCTGCCAGGCTGTGGGTCTCCTCCTGTGTGCCTTGAGGCAGTTTTCCATCTCTGGCTTTCTGTCTGGATCCATCCCCTCTGGGGCAAGCAACTGAGATAAAGACCATCTGAAGTGGTGAGATAGCACCACCTGTTGGCAATTAAGGCAACAACACTGAAACAGGAAAAACAAGCTTGATAAACAGACACAGGCCAGATCTCAGTGGTGAACTGGGCAGTGATGAACTGAGTGGTGATCTGAACTGCCCTTCACAGCAGGCCAGGGGCAACTAGCCCTAACTGCGAACAAATTTACCTGAGAAGACAGCTAGAAATCAGAGCTGAAGGAACACTGAACTTGAACGAAAAGTCTCAGAGTGTGCTTTACTGGTTCTGTTAGTTTACTGACTTGATTCTATTCCTACTGTTTTCTTCTTTTTTCCTTCTCTTTTCTCCTCTCTGTAAACCATATCTTTGTATAGAGGAACAACACACCAATAAGGAGGTTTGTTAGCTTGTATGTTAGCATCATTGTATGTTTGATTTATTTTTTGAATGGTAGTTGGTTACTCTGTAGCCATGGTCTATTGTTTTTATCTGTTTCAGTTTAGGTCTCTCTCCCCATTTGTTGGTACACTCGTCTGTTTTCCCCCTTACTCCTCTCTCTCTCCACTCCCCTCTTCCCCCACTGTCTGCTCCATTCTCTTCCCTCTGTTGACCTCATTTTATTTCAGGGAGTAAACTTACAACCCTACTGCACAAACAGATTCCAAGACAGAGGGAAGTGGGTTTCAGATTATCCATACACCTGTTGGTGGATACCAGGACCTGCAGATAGATTTTGAATCACAGCTCCCCCGTTAAAGAAATCTCAAAACTGCAAAAAGGACCACCCCCAATCTACAGTGCAACTCCAGAATTGAACAAAGTAAGAGGACATACATAAAAAAGAATAGAAGATTGAACAAACAGAAGTAAAAGCAACTCCTCTACCCCTGAATAACAGAATTAAAGAAGATGGTGACATGGAGGAAAGGAAAAAGTAGGGAGAGAAAAAACCGCACCAATGAAGAAAAGCCAAAAGAAGAATATAGGTCTCACACAGACCTCTGGGAGGTCAGACACTGAGAAAACAGACTTCAGAACACAAACAATGAATAGCTCCCAGAATGACAGGTCACATATAACAAACCCAGACATCAAGACATTAATAGAGAGAATTTAAAAAATTGAGGAGAGACAAGAGGAAAATAGGAAGGAGCTGATGTTAGAAATAACAGCAGTAAAGAATACTGTGATGGAAATAAATAACAAACTAATAAGCAGGGAAAGCAGAATTAGCCAAGCAGAAGAAAGAATCTCAGAGCTCAAAAAACAAAACACAGATCTAACCCAAATTGTCAAAAACATAGAAAAGAAGCTCAAAAAGACAGAACAGAACCTTCGGAAGATGAATGACATCTTCAAGAGACCCAATCTAAGAGCAATTGGCCTTCCTGAGGCAGAGAGAGAAATAGAGGCCACACTAGAACAAACATTTCATGAAATCAAGAAAACTTCTCTCATCTCATCAGTGATGCAAAAATTCAAACACAAGAGATTCAGAGAATCTCTGCAAGACAGCAAATGAGAAGAACAACTCCCAGACATATAATAGTTCACCTAAACAAATTATATATAAACGAAAAAATCCTAAAGGCTGCAAGAGTAAAAGGTCAGACTACCTACCAGGGAAGACCAATTAGAATAGCCGCAGATTTATCTACAGAAACCCTCCAGGCTAGGAGAACCTGGAGCCCTATCTTCAAAGTCCTGAAAGATAAACATTTTCAACCGAAAATAACCTACCCAGCCAAGCTAAGCTTCATCAGTGAGGGAGAATTGAAATCATTCCCAGATGTCCAATCCCTAAGAATCTACGCTGCCACCAGACCACCTCTACAAGAAACACTTAAGAAAGTATTGAACACAGAAGAAAAGGAAAAAAGAACAGCAATGCTCTTCACAACAGTACAGGAAAAAGGATTAGAAACAGACATGAACCAACTCTGCAACCAAAATAAAGACAACACACAAACAGGAAGAACAAAAACAACTCTGTAAGAACATTATGATAGGGATCAACTCTCACATTTCAATAATTAGCTTTAATGTGAACGGACTAAATGCACCACAGAAAAGACCTAGAATGACAAAATAGATAAAATATCACCAGGTAACAATTTATTGCCTTCAAAAGACTCACCTCACTAGAAAAGACAGTCACAGACTCAAGGTAAGAGGATGGGAAACAAATTTTCAGGCGAATGGAACACAAAAGAAAGGAGGAGTTACAATCTTAATCTCAGATCAAATACCCTTTAAACTATCAAAAATTAAAAAGATACAGAAGCCCACTATATAATGATAAAAGGTTCAATCCATCAACAAGAAATATTCACACTGAACATATATGCACCAAACATAGGAGCACCAACTTTCATAAAGCAGCTTCTAGGTAAACTAAAAAAAGATATTGACTCCAACACCATCATAGCTGGGGACTTCAACACCCCACTAACAACCCTAGAAATATCATCAGGGCAAAAAATCAGCAACAAGATCCGAAACTTCAATGTGACTCTTGACCAAATGGACTTAATTGATACCTACAGAACCCTCCATCCAAAGACCACAGAATACACATTCTACTCATCACCGCATGGAACATACTCTAAGATCGATCACATACTTGGCCATAAATCAAGTGTAAGCAAATTTAAAAGGACCAAAATTGTACCATGCACCTTCTCGGACCACAGTGGAATAAAAATAAACATTAACACCAATAAGGTCCCCCCAAAACCCACAAAGACATCGACACTAAACAGCATGATGCTAAACAAATCCTGGGTCAATGATGAAATCAAAACAGAGATCAGAAGATACCTGAAAAAAAATGAAAATGAAATAACATCTTACCAAAATCTCTGGAACACCATGAAAGCTGTAGCAAGAGGGGAATTTATATCCCTACAAAGGCACATGAAGAAAATGGAAGGATCACAAATTAACAGCCTAACAAGCCACCTAAAGAAGCTGGAAAAGGAAGACCACAAAAACCCTAATTTCAGCAAAAAATCCAGTTCACAAAAAACAACAACAACAACAACAAAACCCTAAATCCAGGACATAGAAGACAAAAAGATAATACAAAAAATCAATGAAACAAAAAACTGGTTCTTCGAAAGGTTAAACAAGATCAATGGTTCCCTAGCTAGAATGACCAAGAAAAAGACAGAAAAAGCCCAAATAAACACAATCAGAAACCCAAGAAATGCAAATTAAAACTACAATGGGATGCTACCTAACTCTAGTCAGACTGGCCATCATCAATAACTCAAAAACTAACAGATGCTGGAGAGGATATCGCGAAAAGGGAACACTTCTACATTGTTGGTGAGAGTGTAAACCACTACAGCCTCTGTGGAAAACAGTAGTGTGGTGATTCCTAAAAGTTCTAAAAATGTAAAAATGAAATACAATCCTCCTACTGAGAATATACCAAGAAGAACACATATCACTCTATCAAAAAGACACCTGCATGCGTATGTTTATCGCAACATTGCTCACAATAGTAAGAACATGAAACCAACTGTGTAGCCCATCAAAAGAGGACTGTACTAAAAAAATGTGGTACATTTAAACAATGGAATATTACCTAGTCATAAAGAAGAACAAAATCATGAACTTCACAGTAACTTGGATGGACTTAGTGTCTATAATACTGAGTGATTTTTCCAGAAACAATGAACTGAGTATCACATGTTCTCACACATAAGTGGACCTTGCACAGCTATTATAATAATATAAGAAAAGGATTGACAGTAGTGGGTAACTGCAGGGCATTGGAGAGGTGGAGAGCTGAGATTAGCAATAGCAGGAGTCTGCCTGGAGAAGGGGGGACACACCTCATCAACAAGGATACCTGCATAATGAATATTTGTATACCTAACCCTGAATTGTACCCCAAATTTTAATATAAAAAATTTAAAAGTTACAAAAGCTAGGATAGTATAGACTTAAATTGGAAAAGAAGAAGTCATGAAAAATAACATTTCAGTACAGGTAAAACGTGTAGTCCAAACACTTATTAGGAAAACATACATAAACGTATAAAATTAATAATTTGTCCCATGCCAAATTACATGTATTATAGGGATAAATGCTATTTAAACATTTTTAAGCATAAACTATATGCGTAGAAAAAATACACAAGATCACAGGTATATTGCTTGAAAAACATTTCATAATATGAACATATCCATTTAATGAGCACTGTGAACAAATCACAATCTATTACAACTCAACAGATGCTCGTTTATTCTTTCTCCTCTTGACTGTTGCTTCTAAGAGTAACCATTATTGTGCCTGTAATTTCATAGATAAGATTTGCCTACCTGTAAACATTATATAAATAAGATCAAAGTTTTTGTACTTGATTATGTGTGACTTCTTTTGTTCAAAATTACATTTGTGAGATGTGCCATGTTGTTGCCTGCAGGTTTAGCTAATGCCTTCTCATTTTTGACGAATACTCCTTTGTGTGGCTATATGCAATGTTCTTGTCCATTCTACCATACATACATATTTTGAGTTATTTTCATTTTTTCTTATAAAAATATTGTTGGTATAAGCAATTTTGTAAGCATTTTTGTTGTTCACACACCAGCAGGGTTAGATTACTCATAGATTTATAATTAAGTTTATAGAAGCAAAGAATTAGAAAGGATTATTGGGTTACATAATACATTTATAATCAAAATTATAAAACAAGGAAATGAAACAATGCAAAAGAAAGAAGTAAAAAAGGAGAAATTTTGTGAACGTAAATACTTTTAAAAATTAAAATTATATGGAGAAAAGGTGAAAACTAGTGCTAGAATCTAATAATATTTTATAACTAAAAAAGTTTGCATTTTTTTTCATTGTGAGAGCCTACCAGCTATTAGAGAAAACATACTTCCCTGGTGAACTCAGAGACTGTCTCACATAAATCTATTGCAATATAAATATTGACCATACAACTCATTAGTGCTTTCTAGCCAGAAGATTAAACAACTTACAAAGACAAAAATAATTAGAATGTTATTGGACTTCTTAAAAGCAACATAAAAATTAGGGCAAGTAGAATAAACTTTTCAGAAAAATCTAAGTATGTTAATTAGCAAACAAAGAATACTATGGCCCACTAAAAAGTCCTTCTATGTAAAAGGAAGGACTATGTAAAAGGAAGTTGGAATGGCTAGATTAACTTCAGGCACAGGAAAATTCAGAACAAGGAATGTCAACTAGAAAAAAGGGACACATAAATAATAATAAAATAATCAATTCGCCAAGATAACATAAAAATCTTATATTTCTATGAGTCTAACAATGCATGAGGAAAAACCACTCAAGAAAAATAAATGGAGCAATATACAAATCTCAAATTATATAGCAGTCCAACATCTCATTCTTAGTAAATAATAGAAAAAAGTGAAAATTAACAAAAAGTATAAAAGATCTAAACAAGGATATCAATTAAAATAACATAATTGACATTTTAGAACACACTACCCAATATGTCCTAATTCATACTGTTTTAAGTATACAGAAAGAAGGAGATAGGCTATACTCTATGCCATAATCAAACATTAGCAAACTTTAAAAGGTTTTAAAAGACTATAAAATATGTTGTCTTGAAAAAACTGAATAAATTAAAAATAAATGCCAAACATGAGGAATAGACATCGTTTTGGTAAAATGATTTGAGTTTCCTCTTCAAGTTATTGCTACAGCAAATTAAATTAATTTTTTAAAGGTCAAACGAACCTTATATTCCTAAAATAAACTCTACTTGGGCATGATGCATCAAAAAAAAACATAATTGTAACAATCTTTTATTCCCAGAGCTCTGGTCTGTAACAGTCCAGTGTCCTTGTATTCACGGATGAAAGAGAGGTGGCCAATGCCCACTCCACACACCTGTTGGCCTTGGTCCACTCTCCTAATAATTAGGTGGTCTGGCTTGCCTGTCTGTTTTTTCTTTATGACCAGCAATGACTTGCTAGATAAGATTGGCCAGTTGGGCAGGGCCGGGCTAGGAGAGAAGCAGGGGAGGGGGTTGTGGGGAGAGGGTTGCAGGGGGAGAACAGGAAAAATAAATCCAAGCAACTATTACATTTAACCCAACTCAGCTACAAAAGAATACAGGTTTTAAGGATTTTCAAAAGGACTGTCCTAATATGACCAAAATGGCCTCTTTTCAGCTTATAACAATATGGGTACTTATTTCATTAGACAAGTTATAAAATTGTTAAATAGAGTATTACAGATACAATGCATTAGGCAAAGCTAACTAAGTTGACTAAATTGCCATGGTCAAAGGCATTACAAATTAATGGCAATCTGATCCACTTCCAATGAAAAGTATAAGTTGATCTCTCATCAAATGGTCACTCAAAGTTGTATGTCCCTAATAGTTAAACCTCATACATCTCCTGCCCAACTGAATTTTATATGATTAAATCCCGCAAGACTATAATACCTTATGTCAAAGTGTGCTTTCCCCAAGTAAAAAAACCTTTTCATGGTCCACCAACTTAGGACATTCAACCTCTTCACAATCTAAAACCCAGAGATCGTTTTTTCTAAAACAGCATCAGAATAAGGCTTCCCTTGCCACCCACATTACTAAAAAACTTCTGGATCTTAAACTCTGCGTTTATAATCTCACAGTATAATGGGCAACTCCAGAGTGTGGAACTCTGCATCCGTTCAAGACCCTAATATGAAGCAACCCAGAAACGGTTCTCCCCAGAAGAAGACAGCAACTTGGGTGTAAAGCTCACAGATGGAGACGTTGGCTATCATGCAATCTATCTTTCAATGTTTTCTTATATATGCCTCTATAAACAAAAGGACTAAAATGAGATTTCTCTATTAGACTCTAATGGGGTATGCTTTTATTTATAGAAAATTTCACAGCTAACTTAATCAATAGTTACCCTTATACATTAATAAATAAAAATGAAAGTCAGTGTAGGTAGAAAAAAGTGTGTGTGTGTGTGTGTGTGTGTGTGTGTGTGTGTGTGTTTGTATGGATATTTAACAAACATTCTAGATTAAAAACCAACATTGCCAAGAAGCCCTCACTCTTCTAGATGGATATCATTTATTAGGAGTCTTTTCTCATTGCTAGAGTAAGGGAGACAATGGTTCAAAATTTATCCCTCATAATAGGTTCTATAACAGATTCTACTACAAAGACTATAGTTACATAACAGATGTCAAATTCTTTTGCTAAAGTTGTGCTACATGATAAAATTACTCTAAATTAATTACTAGCTAAATAAAAAAAGATCTGTACAGTTGCTGACACTTCATACTACACCGAAAATAAGTGGAGAATTATAAGAATTCAGTTATAGGAGATGAACAAACAGACTACGTAGTTAAAATGACTAGTATTTGTATCTGTCTCATTGTTTGATCTACTTAATATTAATTGGTTTGTCTCCTAGAGACCCTACAGAGAATACTCCAAATTCTCGCTGTTGTCATCCCGGTAGTCATAATATTTGTTTCCGTGGTGCACTGTATCCTCTCAAAAGTTTTAAATGTTTACATACAGTCATCTGTAAAATGTCAAGTGGCCCCTCTTCAAGTAAAATGATAAAAAGTCAACAAAATGTGTAACCATGAGTACACAGTAATCTGTAAATCACCTATGGAGACCAGAAACCCAAATCACGGTAATGTAGGGGGACATGAAGGCTATGTATTTTGATCACAACCTCAACTAAAAGAGTCCAGGAGGAGAAAAATGTTAAACAAAATCATGAGAAGCCCTTGTTTTAGATTGAACATGTATATTAGGCCCCATCCTGAATATCAGACTTAGCCAAAATAGTCATTCTTGCTAAATGCGACAAACTAAAGCTTTTAAAATTCAGGGAACTCTGAAAACCAGGTTGTTTCCTTTCCTGCCAGCAGGAGATTCCAACAAAGGAGGTCTCCTCGACTCTAACCCTACACTAAAACAAATCATCTAAAGTCCTTATTCCCATCTCACAAAGCCCATTGTTCTGTATTTCCCAGGGGGACTTGAGGCTAAATTAGCACATTTACAATAGTGATGGAGTAACATCCAAAGTCACTCGAAACTTTTGGTCACCCTCTCCACTGAGAAGATGACCAAAAGTGGGGAATTGTTAAATTAAATACAGCCTAAAGCTGCCTCCCTACCTATTTTAACTTCAGCCCTAGGGTTTCTCCTAGATAACGATCTGTATCCTGACTGGACATGTAAACAGACTAACCTACTTTTATGCCAACCACAGAGTTCTGGCCAATATGGAGGCCAACTATTCAGACTGGGTTCATATGAGACAGTGACCGAGCTGTAACAAATCCAGCTGTGTCAGTACCTCACTTCCATTTTCTGTTCTTCGCCTTTCTTCTTTCGTCCTTAAACCTTCTTATACCACCTGTACCTGAGTCGCTCTGAACCTCCTCTGGTTGAAAGGCTGCCTGATTTGCATATCGTTCATTACTCACTCAAATGCTATATTGATTTTAAGACTCTATTTTGTTTAGTTCTGCTCTTATCTTTATTATACTTTCCCCCCTGCTAACTTGGGGTTCAGTTAGTTCTTACGTTTCTAGTTTTTTGCTGGGAATCATTACTTTGTTTATACAAACATATATCTACTTTTTAATGTAGATGTTTATGGTTATAAACTTCCCTCTTAGCATTGCTTTTGCCATGTGCCACAGGTTTGAGTGTGTTTTGTTTACATTTTCATCTGTCTCAAGACATTTTTAAAGTTCTATTTTAATTTCTTGATTTACTTGGTGGTCATTCAGGAGCATGCTGTTACATTTTCATGTATATGTATAGTTTCTAAATTGAATCTGTTGTTCAAAAATTATTGTGTGCTTTCAAGGTGCCATATTTCCTCAAGTTTTCACATTTCTGGGGCCCGTAGCTTGATGTCTGTGCATGTGATGTAATGGTCACTTCTTCTAGTTGTTGAACTGACTTCTGAAGAGGAGGGATTTTTTCTGGAATATGTCTCTATGATGATGGTTGGTAAGCCTAAATTAATTTTGAGTCTGCATGTTTTCAGTAGTGTAGGCTTTATATGATTTCTTTGTGTACAATGTCAGTGTTTCTGGGATTTTCTTCAAGTCAGAGTTGCAGTGGTGAAGCTTTGCTAGAGTTAGGAATGCCAAGTGTGGCTCTTCTCAGGTCCCAGTGGTGGCATCTGCAGTCCAGGTGTGCCTGTCCTTGAACCCCAAGTGGCATAATTGGGTACTGGTTTTGCAGGTCCCGGCAAGCCAGACCTTAGGCCTCAAGGCAGAGTGTTTAGACACCAGCATTTGCAACATTGGGCCATATGGGCAAGCAGGGCCTCAAGTCCCTGGATCACATGCACATGTGTGTGAAAAATGGTAGTCAGGGTGGCAGAATATCCTTTGGGCTCCAAGCAAGAACTGGCTAATATTAGCTAAATCTTACTTGATAATAACTGCTCCTAACAGTGGTGCCTGCAATGGTCTTGGTAGGTTAATCCCCCTGCATCTAGGTGTGTGTGGTTGGACGTCATTGGTGCTGTTGCCAACAGGCTTAGTGGGCCCAACATCAGGTCCCTGGGGGCAGTGCACAAATATGAGAGATGGTGGAATGGGTGGCACTATCTGTAGGTCTCCAGCAGTGTGCTTGCGTTCTGGGGGCTGGTGCCATGGCCAGACAGGCAGAATTCATGTGTGTAGGGGGCAGGCTACAGTACACGCTGCAAGGTGCAGCACACTGTGGCCGTAGATATGGAGAGCCAGACCCCAGGGTTCCAGCTAGCACACAGTAGCGCAGCTATTGGTGTGCGGGGTTGCTATCAGCAGTCACCAGCAGGCAGTCCTCTGATGGCAGGTGCCCGGCTTCGGCTCTTGGTGGCTGTGGCTGCAGTAGCAATGTGTGCAGGGGCAAGAGAAGGCCTGCTTGCTGGACACGCTTTGGAGCTTTAAGCCCACAGAGTTGGGGATGGGGTTGGTGGGCAGACTGGCTAGAAGTGCTGAAGCAGTTAATCCCCATGCACCTAGGTGTGTGTGAAATTGGAAGACACTTGGTAACATGTGTTTTGGTTCCCGGTGGCATCAGTGGGTTCAGAGTATGCAAAGGGGATCTCTCTTCTAGGTGTGAGCCCAAGCATGGTGGCCATGCTTGAGAAGTTGGGTAGCTGCCCACAGCCCCAGTCAGGCAGCTCCAAGACTTCTGTAAGTGCCTGCTTTGGTTCCCTTCCTCCCAGGGCCAGCCTCCTAAGTGCAACCCTGCCCTTCCCCAGGTAGCAGGGTCCTTAGGGGGCTAGTGTGCTGGGGACCCTGCAGCACTGCGGAATCAGGCTAGCATGGTGCCATCAGTTTTCTGTGTGGATGCCATAGGATGTCCCTGGGAGCTCCTAGTGGATGCAGGAGTGTAGGAGCCTTGTGCCTCAGGATGGAATACAATCTCGCATCATCTTGATCTCTGGGTATGTGCCTCACTCAGGTGGGTTTCCTGTCTGAAGCAATGCCCCCACAACATCCCTAGTCTGCCACCACCCACTCATCTCAAGACCTGTGTGGGCAGAGCTGCTCTCCTTGGCTAGGATATCCTCAGTCCTGGGGGGTGCTAACCCCTGAGGTCTCTACTCACCATCTCCCCACACTGAAGACTCCTCAGCCCAGTCACCCCTTGCCACACTGGCTGCCTTGCCTCCCTCTCCTTCATGCCCCAGTGTTTTCTCATGACTTCTTTGTCAAGTTCCAGCATTGTCAATTTAAGGCTCTGTTCGAAATGTGAGGATATATTTTATTATTTGGCCCAAATCTTTCGAGAAGATTGGTGTCTGATGCCTTTAGGCGGTCATCTTGAAACCCCCAATCATACTTAAAATTTTACAATATTGAAAAAGACACAAATAAATGAAAAGAATCCTATGTTCATAGACTTTAAGAATTAATATTGTCAAAATGTCTATACCACCCAAAGCAATCAATGAATTCAAAAGCAATCCTCAACAACGAACAAACGACATCTTTTATGTATATAGAAATAAATTCCTAAAATATGAATGGAACCACAAAAAAACTTGAAAAAGAAATAGAACTCTTGAAAAAAAAACTACAACTAGCGGCAGCACACCACCTGACTTCACAAGATACTGCAAAGCTACAGAAACGAAAACACCACAGCACTGGGAAAAACAAACACAAGGACTTGTTGGACACAACAGACAGCCCAGAATTAAATGAACACATTTACACCCGACTTACTTTTGACAAAGAGGCTAAGAACACACAATGGGGGAAAGACAGTCTCTTCAACAAACTGTGATGGAAAAATTGAATATCCACAAACAGGAGAATAAAATGAAACTCATGCACCATACACATAAGTCAACTCTAAATAAATTGAAGACTGAAAGTCAAAACTCAATGCTGTGAAATTGGTAGAGTAAAAAATCCTTGCAAAGCCCCATGACATCAGTATGAGCAGTGATATGCGGGATATAAACTGAAGGTACAGGCGGCAAAAGGAAAAATGAACAAATGGAATCACCTCAAACTAAAATGCTTCTGTAAAGCTTTTTAAAAATCATCAACAGATGAGGGGACAGCCTGGAGGATACAAGAAAATATTGATATTCAAAATACATAAGGAACTCAAATAGTTCAGCAGGAAGAAAACAAATGGCCTGATTGGAAAATAGACGACCTAAGTAGACATTCTCCTAAACTGGCGTACGGTCACCAACAGGCACCAAAAATGCTCAAAATCGCTTCACATCCGGAGATTGCCTATCAAAAGCACAATGAGATTTGTCTTGCCCTTATTAGAATGACTGCTAATTTTTAAAGACAAAAAGTAACAAGTTTGGCCAGGAGATAGGGAAAAGGGGACAGCTTTATGCTGTTGGTGGGAATGTAAATCAGCACAGCCACTATAGAAAGCAGCATGGGGGTTATGAAAAAATCAAACAATAGAACTACCATGTAATGAATCCATCCACTACTAAATATATACCCAAAAGAAATAAAATAAGTATGTCAAAGTGACCTCTGTGTTCCAAGATTTACTACAGCACTATTCACAGTAGTCAGATATGGAAAAATCCTAAGTGCTCACCAATAGATGGATGTATAAAAACGTGGTACCAAATCACAGTGAAATAATGTTCATCCAAAACAAAGAAGAAAATATTGTCATTTCTAACAACATGGGAATCTGGAGGACACTATGTCATCAGGGACCGAGACATCCACCACTGGGTTCACGGCAGAGACCCTCTAACAAACACAGATCAAAAAGAGAAGAGCATTCCACATCTACTTGACGTAAGTCTTACATGATGCTGGAGACTTCCGAAATGAAGAACATAGCACCCAAGGGAAACTGTGCATTTCATGGCCACCCATGCCCAAATATGTCTTGGGGACAAAGGACGTGATGTACTGGTGGAAATTTGCAGGGATCTCAGCAAGACCTATTTGTTGAGACTCTTGTTTGCTTTCCATGTCACCTTTCTGTCTTCCATTTACAGGACAGGACACCTGTCCCAGGGGAGGAGTGAGAAACAGGTCACAGGGAGACCTTCCCACTGCTGTGATTGGCTAGCTTCCTTCATCTTGAAATGCTCAGCATGCCGATTTGCCATATCAGTGGCTATTGCTTGTGAGCCCCATCACTGTCCAGTTGGGAACAGTCAGTGTCCACAGAAGGGTGGGACAGGGTGAGCTGCATGGCCCAACCCGCTGGTGCAGAGCAGACCTGCATCTCAGTAGTCAGGGGCTTCTCCCCCTGAGCTCTGACTGCACCACGGACCTCTCAGCCCTGCATTGTGGTTCTGAAGAACACAGGGAGGGGAATCTGGGAGGACCCAGAGAAAGCCTCATCCCTGCAGAGAGCTTGAGCCACTGGCTTCCCCCTGAGAGTCAGACGGAGGACCAACATCACCTGGATGGATGCTCAGAGCCAGGCTATAACTTGCCGCATGCTTCAGCTGTCCCGCCTCACCTGGCCGACTCCCACTCCCGCCAAAGATGCCCACTCTCCTTCTGACACTTCCCCCCTCCCCATGAATGACAAAAAATGGCCGTACCAAAATCTGAGTGGTGGGTAGATTCGCTGGAGGCTGTAAATCTCATTTGTGAATGGTTTGGTAACAGTGGTGTGTGTGTGTGTGTGTGTGCGCGCGCGTGTGTGTGTGTGTGTGTGTGTGTGTGTGTGTGTGTGTGTGTGTGTGACTGGGAAGTTGGGACAACTCGTGAGCTTCATCATGTGGAATTAAAGGGGTTTGTTGTATTTGGCCTCATTCAAATAGCTGGGAGGTGAAAACAGATGCTCTTGGTGGACTAAAACATTATTTTGTAAAACCCTCTGAATCCAAGCCTCCTTCTTGTTCAGGTTTAAATTACATTTACCAGAAAATATGAATATGCAACTATATTTATAGCTAAAAGAACATCGAAGTTTTGAAAATTGGCTCGCTGATCGTAGAAACTTCTTTTTGAACCTTCTCTTATTTGGCAAAATGGTGTCTTGCCTTACCATGAATGTGATTAATGACCAGAAAAATAAAGCACAGCACTGAATGTAAAAATCACAAAGGCCAGGCGAGGTAGAAAGAAAGGTGCAGTAGTTGCAACGGTTGCTTTGGCATAAAATTGACTGTGAGAAAACAGCGCCACATCTCTGTGACCGAACAGAAGGGGCAGAAGTTCGAACTGTTGCTTTAGCGTGAACTGACTATGAGACTACAGGGTGACACAGATGCGAAGTGGTAGGGCAGGCCACAGCGGGCCACTTGGCTGAAACAGGGGTGGAGGACAGAGCCCGCTGACGGACCCCTTCTTCCGCCCACCACGAAGAGGCCCAGTGAGAGAAGCAGCTGGCATGGGGGCTTGGGACGCGATGAGCTTCCCCTTGGTCAGAATGCTGCAAAACTCCTTTACTTTCTAATGAATTTTCTAAACATTTTGCACGTGTTTAAGACACGTAGTCACGTTTTCCTGTAACGTGTACACAGGATGTTTTGAAAATTAGCTAATCTGACTGGAAAGGAATAAAGGTTGGCACGGAAGCGCTGCAGGTTAAATGGCAACACTCTTGGACGTCTCTTCTGAGTGTCTGCTCTCAGGACTCTTTCGCCGGGTAAAGCTGGTGAGGACAGGTCCCCACGCGTCGTGCATCCTCTGCGTTCTCGCTCTGCCAGAGAAGGTCCTCTCCCAGCAAGGCCTCGCCCTTCAGCCAGCACCCCCACTGCCCCACATGGCATCTCCGTGGGTGTTGGATTCATCCCTGAAAAAAGTGGCAGATGGTTGTTTGTGTCCAATGACTTTGAGACACCAGGGAGCCCCTTTCTAGGATCTAGCTTTGATTCTCAACCACAAAGTGCTGCTTCTTTGGTGTGAGGAGAGCACTAGCCCGACAGAAACCACCTCCCTGGGTCCAGCCTCAGCTCAAAGGTCCACAGGGCTGCTCTGGGAACTGCAGGGGATCACCTACATCTGGAAATATTTCAAATATAGGTGGTATCATCAAGGATTTTTACATTTATTTCTAATTATCTGTTATTCTAAATGCCTGTTTTGTGAGGTCAATGCTTGCTTATCTAAGTCACATGTGCTGTGACTGCATTTGGGCTTCATTATGATAGATAAACTCTGTTTATTCTTCATTTTCCAAAAAAATACACTCGCACACTTGAAATAGACAGACGCTGAATACATATTTACATGAAAATGCATATACATATTTAAAATCTTTCTCAGATTAATTTTTAAAAGCTATAGTTATACAGTTGGGAAGATAAAATAAGGAAAATGAGCTTTGTATATTTTTTAAGGTACAGAATAGGTCAACTTAGACTTCCTGTCCACCTCACAGATAACAGCAGAAACTCTCACCTTAGCCCTCTGGAAGAACGTGTCCCCTGCATAAGAGCAAACCATAAATACAGCAGCATTCACACAAACGGATTTGCAGCATTGGAATGGCTCACTCCTGGAGCGATCAAGGTGGCTTGCCTAATTTCTGACTGGGAGTAAGGGTCATGCCTCCCTGGAGAAAGCGTGCATGGCCCAGAGCCTTCTCAGCTGCTCAGCAACGACCTGTGGTCTCCAGTCACAAACTAACAGCTATGGCAGGAGATGGGAGAAGTGGAAAAGGAGGACAGATGATGGCAGGAGATGCACAGGTGACAAGGCCCTAAGTTAACAAATGTTGAGCATGAAATGCCACCTTTATGATGAAGGGAACAGGCACATGATGAATGTTAAAGTCCATAAGACAGGAACCCAAGAGGTCACCTGAAGTGGACATTAGAGCAGGTGGCTTTTACACCTGCTCAGGGTGGCCTTCACATCCACAACAACCACCTTGTAACAGTTCCCTTGCCTGCTCAATGCCTTCACACAGGACATCCTGGCACAGCCTCTACTCTGCCCACAGTGCTGGCACATTGATGAGGAACTGTTTGGAGACACACGAGGAAAGTTCAAGACAACAGTTGCTGTAACGTGCAGACCTCAAGGATGCCGACATGGATGCTATAGAACGCCCACTCCATGACATTAATGGGGATTTCTCTTGGTGAACTGTATTTGTGCGTTTTGGGTTTTGTTGTTCTTCTAAGTTATGTTACCAGACTACAACATGAGCTCTTAGTGAAGTCTCTGTGAAAATACACACCATTGTAAATGGTCCACAGCATTAGCTTTCTCCGTTTCAACTTCCTATATACTTTCTTCAACAGAATTCATATTCCCTTTCCTTCTCTCCACAACTCTGCCCTATTCTCTAAGCAGAAACCCTGAGGATCCCATTTGGGTAAGGTGATGGGGAGGCGACCATCTGACACAAGTCCTGACATGGGGTGGGGGATGTGCTATGTGCCAGGGCGATCTTGTGTGTGCAATGAGTGGGGAAGCCCTGGCAGGAGAGAATATTATCCCCACAGGAAGGCCCCCAGGGTCACAAGGGAGAGGTTAGCTGTAAGGGGTGCAGGGGGAAGACGCAAGTGCAGGGGGAATGCATGAGTTGTAGGGGAGTGAGGGAGACACTTGTGGGGGGCAAATTTTGAGGGTTGGGTATGCGGGGGGTGGTGCATGAGTGACGGGATGTGGAAGATGCATGATGGAAGGTTGCACGAGTGGTGCAAATGTGGGAGGAGATGCCTGCGTGAAGGATGCATGAGAGAGGAGGGTGTGAGGGGAGATGCCTGATCAGGAAATGCATCACAGGTGGGGGATGAAGGAAGGTACTTCCCAAGTGAGGGGGAGGCCTGAGGAGTTGTGGGGGCGTTTGGGAAGACACATGACTGGGGGATACATGAGTGGTGGGGGCATGGGAGAAGGTAAAATTAGTGGGGCATGCGTGAATGGTGAGGGTGTGAGGGTCGATGCATGATTGGGGTTGCATGGCTGGCGGGGAAGTGGAAGTAAATAAATGCGGTGGATGCGTGAGTGGTGGCCTGTGGGCGAAATGCATGAGTGGAGGATGCCTGAGGGGTGGGGTTGGTGTAATTCGCATAAGGAGGGATGCTCGAGGATTGTGAATGCGGGAAAAGATGTGAGTGGAGAAAGCATGGGTGGTGGAGTTATGGGGTATGGTGCTTCCAGAGAGAGGGCATGATGTCCCATCAAAAATAGCACTGCATCCATAGGACACAGCAGAGCGCAGGCTCTTTGTTCACCGTTCCCATCCATAGTCACTCACAAAGTGGGGGATTGCAGTGAGAGGGGTACAGAGAAGGATTACTAGGGTCTTCAATGAATGCTGAATGTGAGAATTTGGAGGAAGGTTCAAAGAGAAGATATCAAGATGTGTTTGAAAAAGGGATGGGAGTTCTATGTAAGCCCTGTGGATAAGAACATTTCAGCTTTCACTCTACATGTACGTAGAAACTGCCAGTCTGACTACGGAATCATGCCGGTTTTCTGTGAATGGGGATGGAAGGAAGGAAGTATATTATCTTAGATTTGTGATCCCTGTCTCTTAAGTACTCTTTGGTGTATCTATACTGCATTTAAAATTCCAGCGTACTTGGAAATTGCAACCTAACTTAAAATGTCATTCCCTTAGTTGTTTATCCAGTTAATGTCCCCTTTCCTTTCAACAATTTGGAAACGCAGAGATCCTCGCTTTCCACCCCCACTGACCTGCTGTTCTGCAAACCAGGTTTCTACAGTTCATCTCTACGAACCCAGCTGACCTTCATGCCTCAGTTTATTGAAATATGGAGTCAAGAAGGGAGATGGGAATTAACACGCACAGACGCCCGCTCAGTGCTAGGGACCTTCAGGGCACTTTCACCTCTTTTTCCTCTTGAATTCCTATGGATGCCACATTCGACCTCCTGGTTGCAGTATCCCACCTGGGGGTTTCTGGGCTTCAGGTGGCACAGCCTATGCTTGGCGGAGGATTTCAACCCTAGTCTTTCCCACCCAAAACCCACAGCCGCCCCAGTGAGGCACAGGAAGCCTTGTCTGTGAGCTGCCCCCAATTGCCATAAACTGACTTTGGGCTTGAAGGAGAGATTGCCTGGAGAATGAGGAAAACCTCATGGCTCAGAAGTACACATCTGGAGAAGTGTCATACATGTACCCTTTAAGGAGCCAGGGGCAACTTCCATTCATTTAGAAAGCGGCGACCTCTGGTGAAGACCCAGCTGCTGGCTCCAGTCCCCTCCCAGGCCAGTGCCTGAAGCTCACTTTAGTCTCCTAAGGGCTTATAAAAGATGTAGACAACACTGACACTTGGTTTTGAAAATTTATTTCAGAGTGAGCATCGAAAACCTACAAAGAGAACATTAGATAGAAACCAACGCCTCCTGTTTCCCCATGATGTGAGGAAGGACCCCTGTGTCTCCTGCAGATTTCAAGAAATGTAGACGACTTGAACTTCGCCCTCTCTTCCACAGATTCTTTAAGCAGATGTTCCTTTTCCAATTTCTCTATTTTTACAGGGTTCGGGAGGTCGATTTATTCTTTGTTAAACAGGCTCACTAACTGTTGCTTCCTTAACAGTGACGGTCTTGATATTTCGCACATTTGTGGCCACCCCAAAGAGCAACGCGGCTATGAAGGCATAAATCCGAGCAAAGAGCACTCGCAAATACAACACTGCTTCTTGACTTTGTGTCACTTTCCGCATTCTTTTGGGAGGGGGCCCGCTGTCTGTACTCCCACCGGAACCTGCTCTGAGGCAGCGTGGAGGGTCCCAACCCACATGGCAGTGGCAGTTCCTTCTGTTATTGCAAATACCTCTATAACTGCACTTCTCAGGGGAACAGTTGTAGTTCAGGTCCGTCACAGTCCCATGGCATCGGGCATTAAGACAAAACTTTCCAGGAGCACAAAGAGTACCATTCCTTACCTGTCCAACATCAGTTGTTTCTGTTCCGCGGTGTTCACCCACCGATGAGCAGTCGAAACCTTCTTTCTGCACCTGCTGGACTCCAACATGCTCCTGTAACCGGGGAAGATGGGTGACATTGGAACACTGCAGTCTCCCACACATTTTATTGTGGTTGGCACAGGCTCTGGGCTTGAATGATGTTATCTCTCTGTGACAATGTCCATATTGGGTCCCTTCTTTATTTATATCATAGCAGTAAGTGTGACCCTGCAAAGCCCTGGCACCAAAGATTTCCTTGCATTGCACTTCACGGTCAGTGCAGTTTCCCTGAAAGCAGTAGCCTTCTTCACTGCACGGGGTTCCGTCTTGCATATAAAAGTCTGTAGGGCATGCCTGGTTGGTCCCACCGCAGTACTCTGGAAGATCACAACTATTTCGGATGGGTCTGCAGAGAGTCCCTGCAGGGGAGTATTGGCAATCTGTGCAGCATGTTCCTAAATGACAGTAACTGCCCATCTTGTAGCGGCAGTCAGTTGTGCAACACTGATCGGCGTGACATTGCTTTAAGGAGCCACAGTCACATTGCTCATGATCGTCCACCACATAGTTCCCACAACGAGCTTGTACTGCGCTTTTATTATAATACATGATTTGGTTGTCAAAAATACAGTTGCCGGTGACACCCGAGAGTATATTGTTCATATGTCCAAAGGTGCAATTACTGGCTGCATCTGTCACTCCAGGATATCGTGCCATGATGCAGGTGGCCCTTCTCAGGCATCTGCACTCTGGTTCATCATAACGCACTCCAAGACTCCTGAGAATTCTGTTGGTTATTACGATAGCTACTGTTAAGGCATGTCTTCCAAGTTGACCAATGTATAATAAATTATATTGTCCACAAATCCGATAAATCACTGGATCGTAATGACCTTCATGTGGGCCATCTTTGTTTATCAATAGAGATGAATGAGGGCGAAAGGTTTCATAAAAGTTTTGCCGATAATAAATAGCTATTGGACTGATTTCACTATGGTCATTCATGTTAGCTGGATCACGGACAGTATATAGGGTCAGAAGAGAAATATAGAACTTTATGTCAGTGCCTTGAAGAATGCTGTCAGCTATACTAGCAATATATAGAATCTCATAGAGACACTTTGTATCATTTCGGAATTGACTACACATACGATGGGAGGCCTGAAAATGGCCTCTTAACCAGCCAGCATGGGAGCTATAAATCTGATGGGGGAGCCTTGGAGCCATGCTGATATTTGCTTCAGAAAAGAAGGGATCCAACTCCTTCTGTCCTAGGCTATATGTAGGCCCCGTTATATTGGGGTCAGCCACTATCTGGGAAACAATGTGCTCAAACCTGCTGGAACCCTCGAGAGGCTTGATTTCGTAGGCAAGGTCGTCCAGCTTCATGACTCCCTTGAGGCCACCAAAGCACGTGCTCATAGTGACCATGGACAGAGGAATCTCCTCCAGGTGGCCGAGGTAGTAGCAGTCTGAAGCGATGTAGGGGTAATCCATCTGCAAGGCTCCTTGGTCATCCTGAGTGGTCACCAGCAAGTGTCTTGGCCAAAAGAGTTTCTTCATCCGCATGCGGAGGGCATGTCTTTGGCCCCCAAAGTGCAGGCTGTAGGAGAGCCAGCCTGGCACCTGAAAGCCTTTGCCATGCTGTGCCTCCTTCTTAGGAATCACCACCTCAGAGGATGCATAGCGCCATAAGGGAGGGCCTGGGGGACCCTGGACTGGGGCTAAGAGTGTCCAGAGCACCAGCAGCATGAGGGAGGCCCTGAAGGCGACCTGTCCCTCTGCCAGCCTCATGTCCCAGCTCAGAAGTATTCACCCAAAGAGATTGTGTCTGAGGAGTGTCTTCAGTGGAGCCAGGTCTGAACCATCTGCTGTGGCCACTTCACCGAAGGAGACGCTGACAGAGAACAAAGGGCCTCCTCAGACTACCTGGGTGGGTCCATCAACAACCAGTGGGATTAGGTAACAATCACAGGCGTGTCAGTGGATGGGCCTGGGCACTCTAACAGCTACCATAGCCTGGGTTGTGGCTAGAGTGATGTCCATGAAGGCTCACCTGGAAGGGAAAGGGAAGCGAGGTTGGGGCTGTGTCTCTTTGACCCCAATCAAACGTTTCCTCTTGCTTTTGGTTCTATACAATGCAGTTGCCACATTTTCTTTCCTTTTTTTATTTTAAAGATGTGGGATACAATGCAGGGTTAGGTATACAAATACTCACTATCCATGCTCATGGATTGTAAGAATTAGCAGTGTTAAGATGTCCATCCTACCCAAGGCAATCTTCAGATTCAATGCAATACACATTAAATTACCAGCACCATTCTTGTCAGACCTGGAAAGAACACTGCAGAGACATCCAGTAGAAGGGGTGGGGATTTATATTTCTCAATGTTTCTCTCAATAAGGAATCATCAAGCGAGCAGGGAGAAAGCCCAGAGACTGGGAAAAAGTATTTGCCAACTCCAGGTCCAACAAAAGCTTAACATCTTGCATCTACAAGGAACTCAAACATGCTGAAAAGAAAAAACAAAACAAAAAACAAACAACCAAACAAAAAACAACCCCATTGTAAAGTGGGTAAAAGATATGAGCAGACACTTCTCAAAGGAAGACATCCAAGCAGCCAACAGACACATGAAGAAATGTTCAACCTCACTAATCATCAAGGAGATGCAAATCAAAGTTACACTGAGATACCATCTAACTCCAGTCAGTATGGCAATTATCAATAACTCAAAATGTGACAGTTGCTGGAGATGGTGTGGTGAAAAGGGAACACATCTACACTGTTGGTGGGAGAGCAAACTAGTGCAACCTCTTTGGAAACCAGTGTGGCGATTCCTAAAAGCTCTAAATATCGAACTCCCATATGACCCCGCAATCCCTCTACTGGGAATATGCTCTGAAGAACTCAAATCACTCTATAAAAAAGATACCTGCACATGTATATTTATCACAGCATTTTTCACAATAGCAAGAAGCTGAAATCAGCCATGCTGTTCATCAAACCAGGACTGGATTTAAAAATGTGGGACATATACACAATGGAATACTACGTAGCCATAAAAAACAACAAAATCATGAATTTTGCATCAGCCTGGATGGAACTAGAATCTATAATACTGAGTAACCTCTCACAGAAACAAAGATCTGAGTATCACATGTTCTCACTCATTTAGTGGACCTTGAACATCTATCATAATACTGTAAGTAAAGAATTGACAGTGGTGGGAAACTATGAGAGTGGGGGAGGGAGAGGAAGGGAGGTGGGATTAATGGTAGTCAATATCTGTCTGGGGACGGGGAGACATCCCTTATCAACAAGGTTGCTTGAATGAAGAATATTTGTATACCGACCCCTTAACTGTACCCCACAATATCAAAAAAAATATTTATTAAAAAAAAATTACCAGCATCATTCCTGTCAGACCTGGAAACAACAATGGAGAGACATAGGCATTCAGTGATGCTAGGAATGGTGATCATCTACCCCTAAAAGTCAGTGCTTCTTGTAGCCCCAAGGCAATGATCTATTTTGCTCGATAATTTTCTCTTGAATAAAGATGGTAGAAAGGCCTTTCATATAAAGAAATGTTTAATCAAGTCAAGTCAGCGTTATAAAGATTCTCCAGTCACATTAAATTCAGAGATAAATAGTAATATGTGATCAAATGGCTTATTTATGAACTAGCAGAAAAGGCAAATAATTCAATGTGAGTATTTGCAGGCGCCTGAATTTTGGCAAAGTATTTAATCTATACACATCTCTGGAAGTAATGATATGGGGAAACTTTTCTCCAGCCTCTCATTGATCCCTGACTATGTTCTTCAACACTTTTAAGGGCCTAAAATAAGAGGACCCTGAGAATGTTGAAGGTGGATGCCAGGTGGAGGACTGACATTTGTGAGAATGTAGCCAGCATTTCCTCCCAGGTTGAGCACCATGGACAGGGACCTCACCTCATCCTCTTATTTGCATACAAGCTCAGTGCCCAGAGGCATATCACAAGTCACACAGAAGAAGCCATAGTACACATTTACGTGTACATGGCTTTCCTCATGTTATAAATGATTTTCCTGAAGTCATGACCTCAGCCTTAAGAACATGAAACACCTGTGGTTCTTCTCTCTGAGGGCAGCGCCCAGAGGAGAGTGTCTCATGGTACAGACATGACAATATAAGGATGCTTCACCTAAGCACATGAATCACTACGGCCCTTTCTGTCTCCAGCATCCGGTCACAGGCGCTGCTGCAGAAATTGATATATATAGTGAAAAGAGAAAAATAGTTATCCTTATATCCTGGTGGTTTTGTATAAATATCTCTTTTTCTATTCTCCTGTCTTGTCAGACAAATTACTATAAACAGTCAGAAATAAGCAAAATACTTCTTGAATATTTGCTTGGAAACTTCCTCAGCTAAATATCCAATTTCATCACTCTAATGTTCTACCTGACACAATACAACAGAAAGCAAATTCAACTCACTCGAGTTGTTTGACAGTTTATTACAATACAATTCTTCTTTCCAGTAGCCAATATTGTGGTCCTCATTTTCACCCAAGATTCACCAGAAGTACCTTCAATGTCCATATTTCTACCAACAAACTGATTATTCTTATGTGTGTCTTCTGTATGTAACAGACACTTACTCTAATGCTTGCCTCTTTATTTTGTGAACCCTCATCAGAATTACCATTCATATCTATATTAGTCCAGTTTCTTTAGTCACTCCTTAGCATTCTTGTATTCACCTCAAAAACATGTTAGCCCCTACTCATCACCCTGTTCTGGATAACATATTATAGGTATTTGTTTCAGAAGCACTTCATTTGTCAGTACCATAAACTGTCTCAGGCAGCTTGGGCTGCCATAATAAAATGCCAAAGACGAGGTGGCTTAAATATCTGAATTCGTGTCATTGGTGTTCTAGAAGCAGGAAGTACAAGATCAAGATGATATAGAAGGTAGTTTGTTGATATTTTCCTGTTGCAGATTTCAGCCTGCCAGTGTTGTTCACATGTAATGGAGAAAGGGGGGAGAGACCATCCTCTGAAAAATAAAAAATATTTTCAAACTAGGATCTCACATTTATTATCTCATTTAAACTTAATTACCTCCTCTCCTGGAGCTAGGGGGTTCAGTATAAGAATTTTGTGGGAATACAATTCTGTCCATATCAAGCCTACATTTTCATTTTCTGTGAAGTACATTGAATAGGCAGAAGGAAATAAAGTGCCCTCCTGATGCCAAAACTTCCAGAAGGCAAAGCTGGTGTAATGTCCTCAGAGATCAACAGTTGCCTCTCACAGGGGACCTTGTCCTGGAGGTCTGGCCCTTCCTGGGAAGGTGAAGTCACTTCCATTTTCTCCTCCTTCCCTGCACCTCACTTGAGAACAGCTTTTTCATTGTTGTGTCTCGAGTTTAAAGAGTACAGTTCCTGTTCCAGGTGTGCGGACCCAGGGCAGCTACTGTATCTAGCTCAAGGGATGGAGAAACCCTTCAGAACATGACAGCACTTGAGAAGCAACCAGCTCTCACTTGTACTTCCTGAATTTCAGGTCTCTTGGAAGAAAATTGAATTTATTGAGATGTTCTCTTAAGTGTCTTACTTGGTCTTTCCTCTGTGTCTCCACACATTCAGTTATAGTTCAGGTGTCACTCATGCATAGTGACACAAAATTCCTGCTTTGAGTAACAGATCAAAGATCATCTCTCCGGTACTTGTGGGGTTTGCTACAACATGGAAACATCACCAAAGTCATCATCCCCACCTTTCTCCCAAGAATTGTCTATCTAGGTCGAGCATAGTGGCTCACACTAAGGCTGGCCACGATGAGAGTACTGCCTGAGCCCATGGCTTTGAGACCAGCCTGGGAAACTTGGTTAGACCTCATCACTACAGTAAGTCAAAAACTTAGCCAGGCATGGTGGCACGTGCCTTTAGTTCTAGCTGCTCATAAGGCTTATGCAGAAGGATCACCTGGGCCCAACGATCGAGGCCGCAGTGGCTATGAGATTGCCACTGCACTCCGGCCAGGGCAACAGAGTGAGATTCTGCCTCAAAGAAAAAAAAAAGGATTGTCTATCTAGAATTTAGTTTTCTTAATTCATCAAAGAATTGCAATTACAGGAAAAACCACCTTGTACAAAAACTAGAGATACAGGCACATACAAAATCACAGGATAAAGTTGCTTATTTGTGTCAGACACTTCTGGAGGCTCAAATCATTGGTGTCACCTACAGGGTGACTACTATGAATGTTGGAAGTACAGATGTAAATGTATAGAGGACTAGTGTGAGAGTTAGAGCTCCAGAAATCCCCATATCCCACACTCTAGTGACTTTCCTTCCAGAAACTGAATGGCTCAGAAAATCACTGAGATACACAGAGAGGCTTCTCCCGAGAGACCAGCCAGTCGAAGCGCTTTTGTATAATCTTATTCAACGTGTGGGAAAAGAATTAATTCCCATTGAAGACCTCTTCCCATCCTTCCTTTGTCATACAAGTAAACAAAATTTAGCCACAGAGGTGAGATTCAAAAAAATAATTTGGGGCTGCTGAAGCCAGGGAAGGGAGCAGAGAGAGGGGTGAAAATCATATACAGAGAGTTGGCAAGATGGCAACAGGACATGTTGAACTGTGAAGATCTCCACAAAAGGTGGCTCCTGAAGGCAGTTCCATGCATCCCCACAGCCATGGCCTCCACAGGGGGAGGGGGTGGCTGCTATAGCCAGTCCCACACAGCAAACTGCCTCCATCACATTATGGCCTCTGCAAGGAATTACTGCTGTGGTTGCTACCAGGTGCTGAACAGATACTGACACTGCAGTCTCAGCTCCAGCCCCATGGAATTCCCAGCTCACTCCTCTACCTTAAGCTGCCCGTGGATACTCCACACTGCAGTGTCCAGCTGTCTCACTGGTTACCAGTGCCTGATGCCAGACACACACCATCATTGCCTGTCATAGCGGATCAACTGGGCCCCAGATGAGTGGAGAGAAAGGACCGGCAAAAGTCAAGAGTAGTCCACACCTGGTGAGAAGGCGACCACTGCAGCCATTTTCCAGGCAGAGATTTGCATTGACCCACCCATTTCAGCACAGCCTCCACTTTGTGTTCCAAGGTAATCTTGCTAAACAGGAGAAAAAAGCCCCTCTCCTATGCTGAATCAGACACAGACAACTCAGTTCTGTGTGGCAGACCTGTCAAGCAGCAAGCCAAGGGAACTGACCCAAGCTATGAGTAGCCATGCTTGCAATGGGAGCAGAGGAGAGGAGCTAAAGCTCAGAGCTGAAGAGACTTAAGACTCTCAGGAAAGACCTCAGAGCTAGTCTGGTTTCTTATTTTGATTTTTTGTTTTGTTTTGACTGTTTGTTGTGTTCACTTTTGTTGCTTTTTGGTGTAGACTACCCATTTGTGTTGGGGAAAAATACATCAAAAAGCATGATTTTTATTGGACTGTCTTTGTGTAATAACCGGTATGCTTTAGGTAATTTTGTTTGTTTGTTTTTTACTCTTTTCTGGCCTTGTTTCTCTTTTCATTCGTTAGTTGGTATGTATGTCTGTATTCCCTCTTACTCTTCTCTCTCTTCAACTTCCTCTTCACCCCCCTCGTTATTTTTATTTCTCTTACTTCATTTATTCCAGGGAGCAAACCTTAACACCACTGCATGGACAGATTGCAAGGCAGTGGGAAGTGGGTCCCAAGGTGCCCATACACCAATCGGTGGATACTGAGATCTGCATACAGATTCTGAATCACACCTTCCCCTCAATTAAATCTCAAAACTGCAAAAAGTACTGCCCCCAACCCACAATCCAGCCTCAAAAATGTACAATGTCAGAGGATCCTCATAAGGAAGAATGAGAGATGGAACAAAAAGAAGTAAAAGCAACCCCACATTCCCTGAAAAACATAATTAAAGAAGGGGAGGGAAAGAGGGAGAGAAAAATCTACACAAATAAAGAAAAACCAAATATAAGAATATGGATCTCTCACAGACCCATGAGAGGTCAGACACTGAGAAAAACACTTTGGAATGCAAACATGAAGAGCCCCCAGAATGACTGGTCTCAAACTACACCCAGATATCAAGACATAAATAGAGAGATTAAAAAGAATTGAGGAGAGACAAGAGGAAACTAGGAAGGAGTTAATAACTGAGATAACAGTAATAAAGAATACTGTGAATGAAATAAATAACAAACTGATAAGTATGGAAAGCAGAATTAGCCAAGCAGAAGAAACAATCTCAGAGCATGAGGACCAAAATATAGAACTCACTCAAACTGTCAAAAACATAGAAAAGAAGCTTAAAAAGACAGAACAAAACCTTAGAGATGAGCGATTACCTCAAAAGACCAAACCTAAGAGTAACTGTACTTCCTGAGGCAGAAAGAGAGACAAAGACCACCCTGGAACAAACATTCCATGAAATTATTCAAGAAAACCTCCCTGATCTCATCAGTGATGAGAAAATTCAAACACAAGAGATTCAGAGACCCCCTTCAAGACAACAAATGAGAAGACCAACTCACAGACACATAATAATTCACCTAAACAAAGTCGGTATAAAAGAAAAAATCCTAAAGGCAGCAACAGAAAAAGGTCAGATTAACTACCATGGAAGATCAATTAGAATAGCAGCAGATTCATCTACAGAAACACTTCTGGCTAGGAGGGCTTGGAACCCTATCTTAAAAGGTCTAAAAGATATACAATTTCAACCAAGAATAACTTACTCAGCAAAGCTAAGCTTCATCAATGAGGGAGAATTAAAATCCTTCCCAGATATCCATCCCTAAGAACGTGCACTGCCTCCAGATCACCTCTACAAGAAACACTTAAGAAAGTATTAAACACAGAAGTAAAGGAAAAAAGACAACAACGTTCTTCACAAGAGTACAGGAAAAAGATTTAAAACACACATGAACCCAAAAACAACCCAAAACAACCCAAAATCAAAAGAAAGACAACAAACAAACAGGAACAACAATAACTCTATAAGAACCTCATGACAGGGATCAACTCTCACATTTCAATAGTTAGCCTGAATGTGAATGGACTAAATACACCACAATACACCACTGAAAAGAGACAGAAAGGCGAAATGAATAAAATCTCATCAGGCAACAATATATTGCCTCCAAGAGACTCATCTCACTGGAAAGGACACTTACAGACTCAAAGTAAGAGGATGGGGAACAAAATTTCAGGTGAACCGAGCACAAAAGACAGGAGGAGTTACCATCTTAATCTCAGACAAAATACCCTTTAAGCTATCAAAAATTTAAAAAATACAGAAGTCCACCACATAATGATAAAAAGTTCAACCCATCAACAAGAAATATCCATCCTAAACATATATGCACCCAACATAGGAGTGCCAACTTCCATAAGGCAACTTCTAGGTAAATTCAAAAAAGATATTGACTCTAACACTATCATAGCTGGGGACTTGAATACCCCACTCACAACCCTAGACATATCATCAAGACAAAATTCAGCAACGAGATCCAGAACCTCAATGTGACTCTTAACCAAATGGACTTAAATGATACCTACAGAACACACCACCCAATGACCAAAGAATATACATTCTACTCGTCACCACATGGAAAGTACTTTAAGATTGACCACATACTTGGCCATAAGTCAAGCATAAACAAATTTCAAAAGATTGAAATTTTGCCCTGCACCTTCTCAGACCACAGTGGAATAAAAATAAATATCAACACCAATAAGGTTTTCCCAAAACCCACAAAGACATGGACACTAAACAGCATGATACTAAGCAACTCTTGAATCAATGTTGAAATCAAAACAGAGATTAAAAGATACCCAGAAACAAATGAAAATGAAGAAACATCTTACCAAAATCTCTGGGATGCCATAAAAGCTGTAGTAAGAAAGGACTTCATATCACTACAAACACACATGAAGAAACTGGAAGGATCACAAATTAACAGCCTAACAAGACACCTAAGGAAGCTGGAAAAGCAAGACCACCTAAACTCTAACTTCAGCAGAAGAATACAGATCACCAAAATAAAGGCCAAATTCGAGACATAGAAGACAAAAAGATAATACAAAAAAATCAATGAAACAAAAAGCTGGTTCTCTGAAAGGATAAACAAGATCAATTGTCCCCCAGCTAGACTGACCAAGAAAAAGAGAGGAAAAGCCCAAATAAATGAGATCAGAAACACAAAAGATGAAGTCACATCTTACTCCAAAGAAATACAAAAGATAATTAGAGAGTACCATGTACACTTGTGTGGAAACCAACTTGAAAACCTTAAAGAAATGGAGGACTTTCTGACATCACACAACCTGCCTAGGTTGAAACGAAGAAGAAACCTAGACCCTAAATAAACCAATAACAATCAAGGAAACAGACTATGTCATAAGAAAACAACCCACAAAAAAAGCCCTGGACCAGATGGCTTTCCAGCAGAATTCTATAAGACATATAAGGAGGAACTGATACCATTCCTACAGAAAGTATTCTGGGTGATTGAGGAAGATGTAACTCTCCCCAAATCATTTTATGAAGCTAGCATCACATTGATACTCAAGCCAGGTAAAGACCCAACAAATAAAGATAACTACAGGCCACTATCTTTGATGAAAATAGATGTTAAAATTCTCAACAAGACCTTAGGAAGCCATATAAACAATACATCTCAAAAATCATCCAGCATGACCAAGTAGGTTTCATCCCTGGGATGCAAGCCTGGTTCAACATTTGTAATACCATAAATGAAATTAAATACATCAACAGACGTCAAAACAAAAACCACATGATTTTATCATTAGATGCAGAAAAAGCTTTTGATAAATTCCAGCACCCCTTCTTGATAAAAACCCTCGAACATCTAGACATATGTGTAACAGACCTCATAATAGGAAAAGCCATCTACGAGAAACCCATAGCCAGCATACTCCCGAACAGACAAAAATTGGAACCATTTTCCCTGGAAACGGAAACAAGACAAGGATGCCCGTCTCAAGCCTCCTGTTCAATATAGTTTTGGAAATCCTGACTACAGCAATCTGAATAGAGAAAGTGATCAGAGGTATCCAAATAGGAAAAAAGGAAGTCAAGTTATCTCTCTTTGCAGATGACATGATTGTATGCCTTAAAAACCCAAGAGAATCTGTCAAAAACCTCAGTGCAGTGATAAAGGACTTTGGCAAAGTCTCAGGGTATAAAATACATGTGCAAAAGACAATCGCATTTCTTTACACCTATAATAAACAGAAACCCAAATAAAAAGCATACTCCCATTAAAAATAGCTACATGAAAAATGAAATACCTTGGCATCTTCCTAACCAGAGATGTGAAAGACCTTTACAATGAAAACTATAAAAGACTGCTCAAAGTAATCAAAGATAACACAAAAAACTGGAAAAATATCCCATGCTCATGGATTGGAAGAAAGAACGTTGTTAAGATGTCCATTCTACCTAAGGCAATCCACAATTTTAACCCAATATCCATCAAATTACCAGCAACACTGAACTCAGAACTAGAAAAAAACAATACAGGACTTCATATGGAAACACAAACGTCCAAGAATAGCCAGAACAATCCTCAGCAAAAAAAAAAAAAAAAAAAGCAGGTGGTATTATATTACCAGACTTCAAACTTTACTATAAAGCTACAATCATCAAAACAGCTTGGTATTGGTATAGGAGCAGGCATGTAGATCAATGGAATAGAATTGAGATTTCAGAAACAAAACCTCAATTTCTCAACCAACTCATCTTCAACAAAGCCTCCACCACTTACCACTGGGGAGAGGAGAACCTATTCAGTAAATGGTGCTGGGAAAACTGACTGACCACATGAAGAAGATTCAGATAGGACCCCTATTTAGCCCCATACACAAAAATTAACTCTAAATAGATCAGAGACCTAAATGTAAAACCTCAAACCATAAGAACTTTAGAAAATGCAGGATACGCCCTTATGGAAGTTGGAACTGGCATCCAATTCCTGAGCAAAACCTGAAATGCACAGTCCGTAAGAGATAGGATAGACAAGTGGGACCTCATTAAGCTGACAAGCTTCTGCAAAGCCAAAGAAACCATCTAGAGAGCAGGGAGACAGCCCACAGACTGGGAAAAAGTATTTGCCAACTCCATGTCTGTCAAAGGCCTAACATCAAGGATCTATAAGAAACTCAAACGTGCTAAAAAGAAAAAAACAAAGTCCATTACAAAGTGGGCAAAAGATATGGACAGACATTTCTCAAAAGAAGACATATGAGCAGTCAACAAATACATGAAGAAATGTTCAGCCTCACTAGTCATCAAGGAGATGCAAGTTAAAACTATACTGAGATACCGTGTAACACCAGTCAGAATGGACATCATCAATAACTCAAAAAAAAACAGATAGTGGAGAGGTTGTGGTGAAAAGGGAACACTTCTACACTGTCGGTAGGAGTGTAAACTAGTACAGCCTCTGTGGAAAACACTGTGGTGATTCCCAAAAGTTCTAAAAATTGACCTTCCATATTACCCCGCAATCTCCCTACTGGGAATATACCCTGAAGAACTCAGACAACTCTATAAAAAAGATACCTGCACACATATGTTTATCACAGCATTGTTCACAATAGCAAGAATGGAACCAACTGTGCTGCTCATCAAAAGAGGACTGGATAAAAATTGTGGTACATATACACAATGGAATATTTATGCAGCCATAAAAAAGAACAAAGTCATGAATGTCGCAGCGGCCTGGATGGAATTAGAGTTTATAATATTGAGTGATCTCTCACAGAAGCAAAGATCTGAGTATCACATGTTCTCACTCGTAAGTGGACCTTGAACAACTACCGTCATACTATAAGAAAAGAATTGACAGTGGTGGGAACCTATGGGGGGGGCAGGGAGGGGCAGGGAGATGGGATTAATGGTAGTCAATATCTTTCTGGGGAAGGGGGCATACCTCATCAACAAAGGTACCTGCACAATGAATATTTGTATGCCTAATACTTAACTGTACCTCACAATTTTAAAATAAATATATATATATATAATTTTTTTAAAAAAAGAAAATCATATACATCTGAAAAGGTCACAGTTCAGAGGAAAAAGATCAATATGCCACTGGGATTAAATTATGACAATATATAATGACCCTCCACACCATCTATTCCCTTGTCATCAACATAATTAATCTGGATTAAAGATAAACATGTGGCCAAGCCTAGACTCTATTTGAGTCAAAGAAAACAGAAAAAAGTCCAGGAAAATAGAGTTTTTGAAGCCCCTGACACCAACAACTTCCAAACCAAGATCAAGACTCTCCCTCATTGACCTCAGATTCATTTCTCATGAAGCATCTGCGAAGTTCCCAGGTAACAGCAAGTGAGCCAACCTGCATGCACTTTGCAGGTCCAATTTTTTTAAATCTGTTTTCAGATGAAAATGACATACCTAGTTTAGTGTCAGTGTGCTGGGCATGTCCAGTAAGCTAGATTCCAGACAGAAGAAAAATTAAGGGCATATTACTCTGAAAATTATCCACAGTCAATGAGTGAGTGAGCATGTGTGAGTGTGTGCTTGTGTATGTGTATATGTGTGGGTGTGTATTTGTTTCATTTGATTGTGTGGACTTTGAGTCATCGGGGTCTATCCTGAAAGAACTATCTGAGGTGAACTTTAATCACAATATTCTAAGAAGCATAAAGGTGTCTCCCAAATTCCCCTAAATTTCCAGGAATCATCGTGTGTGTTAACTGTACCAGTGAATCTGGCAAGTCCTGAGGAAGGGTTTTTCGAATGGTTTAAAAAAACTTGAGGCCACAATTCAGAGTTCTCTGAGTTTAGTAGGGAGAATTCATTACTTCAGAAGATGATGTGAGACACATATGGTGTCACTGAAGGAGCATTCTGAAGGCAGGCACAGCTTTGTCCACTGGGTTAGAGAGAGGAAGATGCTCAGTGAGCTGAGATAGGAATCTCCCTGAAGAGTAGAGCCTAGGCAACAGAGAGCACCCAGGACTCACCCAGCACAGGCTTCAGATCCAGAGAAGGTGCACAAGAGGCTGCTGGGAGTGTGGTTCTTCTTAGGGTCTGGATCTTCTTTATTTCAAAATAAAATGTAATAAAAAGTTAAAAGTAATAATGTAGCGAGGACTGCAGACATAACTTTAAGCATTCTATTTTACTTGGAGCATTTATTAAACTCAACATGTCACTGAGAACCATATTTAAAGGGATACATTTCTAGTGCTTTCAGTTGTATTTGTAGTTAGAATGAGAACATGAATGGTTTAGTTGATTCAATGTGGACACACAGATTCCAGGAGGTAGACTTGCAGAAGGAGAAGCCCAGAAAATGTTGAGGATATCTGTGTGCCACTTAAACATGGGATTGCTTTGAGGATTTGAGGATTTGCTGAGGGCAATTATTTCTCAGTAGAAAAGTTCTGGTTTCACAGAATGCTGGTCATCACGGTGGATACACATCATTAAACAGCATTAGGACTTGGACATCATCATCTACAGTTGCATAGTCCATGTGCCATCTATCTTCTCTATCTCATGCTGGATCAGGTCTTGGGAAATGAACTGCCTGCTTCATGAATATGCAAATGACCTGAGGTCTACTAATGTTAATACAGACACATATGTGCCCTAAGAACATCACAAAACAACACATCCCACCTCTAGAGAAGCCTCTGAAAGCACAGCTCCTTATCATGGAATAGAGCTTGAGGATCCTCTTCTTGGTGGCAACAGCTACAGGTAAAAGGCTCTCAAGTCCCAAGGCCAAGGAGGAAACCAGGTCCAGTCAAGGAGGATGTCATACATTCCTGTCTCCTCTCCACAGGTGTCTACTCCCAGATCCAGCTGCTGCAGCATGGAACTGAAACGAGGAAGCCTGAATCCTCAGTGAAGTTCTCCTGAATGTATTCCAAACACAGTCACTGGCTACTTTATGCAGTGGGTGGGAAAGGCCTCTGAACAAGGACTTGAGTGGATGGGAAGCATATATTTATATTAATACAATGGCGACACAATTGATGCACTGAAGTTCCAGGGCATAGTCACCCTGACCAGGTACACATCCATGAGCACAGTCTCATGGAGTTGAGCAGTCTGAGAACTGAGGACACGGTCATGTATTACTGTACAAGACACAGAATGTGAAAACCCACATCCAGAGAGTGTCAGAAACCCTGAGGAAGAAGGCAGCTGTGCTGTGCTTAGGGGATGACAGGAATTATGAGACTGAAGTTTGCTTACATAATGGTGTTATGTAACTGTGGAGAAGGAGCACTAGAAACATATATAGGCTCTAATTATGTAAGAAACATGCCATTAAAAATCATTTTATAAGCAAAATTCACAGAATGGGGAAAAGCAATAATACATATACAAATATTCCTATATAAGTATTTGTGAAACATGAGTTTCAAATCTGACTGATCAAAAATTTGGGGCAATAGTGCTTCATCATATGGCAAGTGAAAGTATAATATTTTATTTTAAAAATGTAGAGTACAATTCAGGGTTAGCATACAAATGTTCATTATGCAGGTACCTTGTTGGTGAGGTGTGCCCATTCCTTCCCTGACAGTTTCCCGCTCCTGACAATCCCACTCACCTTCCCCTGGCAGTTTCCCACTACTGCCAACCCCAAAATATAATTCTTAAGATATAGGTCAATTATATTTTTTTTAACCAGTCCTTACTTCAACATAAAATTGTAAAGCAAGCAGTTTTAGGGTCAAAACAATATTAAGCAGAAGGAATAGAGCATTCCTATACACCTCTATCCTACATGCACAGCCTTGATCTCTTCTATCAACATTCTGCAACAGCAGTCTAAATTTATTACAGTGGATGAACCTATATCAACATATCAACTATTTTCTTTCTAGGACCTATAATGTATATATTGATTTAGAGCTCATCTGAATCCTAATTGACTAAGTCCCTCTTCAAAGGGTAAGATCTCTAACCTTTGTAAGGCAGATCCAGGTCTTTAAAAGACCAGCAGCTTCTGGTGAATCCCATGATGGATCACCTTTAAGAGAAGTGGAGACCGTGGCCACGAGTGATGTAATCTCAGGGGAGGTTGTTCTTGGCAAGGCTCTTTGGACAGGAAAGTCAAACATATGCATTGGATCTAGGTAGGAACAATAGCTTTCCCTAAAAAGGTGGGTTGACACCTTAAAGACTCTCAAGGGTTCACACTGGTCTCTTGATGGATGCACATTAGCTAGAGGCAAGAACCTAATTGGTCTTAGAAGAGGAGAGACTCACTGGGGTTCCTGGTTATGGGGGTGCCTGTCATCCACCGTCTGAGCAATTCCATCTGCTTGATTGTCAGTCCAGCCCCTTGGTGGGTGCACTATGGAAGATGACAAGATACATGCAAACATTCTTCCAGTGATTATCCACTACTACACAGGCATAAATAGTCTGTGTTCCACAACAAGACAGGTACCTTCAGGGATAAACCAGAACTTAAGTATATTCTCATCTGTGAGAACTCTGCCAAATGCCATGTGTGACAGTAAGAAAATTAAATTAGAAATAAGTAATAAGCCGGGCTCGGTGGCTCAGCCTGTAATCCCGTGCCTTTGGGAGGCTGAGGTGAGTGGATTTCCTGAGCCCGCAGGTTCAAGACCAACCTGGGCAGGCAAGATCTCATCTCTACAATAAAATCAAAAAATTAGCTGGGCGTGGTAGCGCGTGCCTGTAATTCTGGCTACTCGGAAGGCTGAGGCAGAAGGATCGCCGGAGCTCAGCAGGTTGAGGCTGCGGTGGCCGGGAGCAGCCACTACACTCCAGTCTGGGTGACCAAGTGAGACTCCAACCCAAAAAAAAAAAGAAATAAGTAATAAAAAACTGAAGACTGGAAGTGAGCAAGATAATGGGTCACCTTCGAGGGACCGCACACACTGAGGGCTTACTTCCTCACACAGGCTTTTTTCCAGAACTGTGTCAGGAACTCACAGAGGATCATGGAGCATCCTGAGAACACCCTCCATAGTAACAGTGAGGGAAGTATTACTAAATTAGTAACAGTAAAACTATAAAAGCTTTGTACACTATCAGTTTAGTTAAAATGCATTTAGGAATACTGTCTGATATATAAATGGACAATACAATTGAGGATTTTCTTATATCTTCCCATGCTACTTCTGAGTAAACACCCGAGTTCCTTCTTTCATGAGGAAACTCCTTAATTTGAACATCTTTTTGTGGGTGAACATCTCCCAGTCCTTCCCTCTTCCCTGCACATCCCTTTATTGTTGTGTAATGATAAGCTAACATCAGTAGAATAAGGTAAGGTATGTCAGGTAATGGATCATGTGTGTTTTTGTGTTCATCTTTTTTTCATAGAGTAAGATGTGAGTGCATTATGGCTGGAAGCCTACAGTGAACACAAAGTAGCAAAGAAATGCACCGTTTCAGCAGCTAATGCATCCCAAGGCCACCAAAAGAATCACCATCACCTCCTCAATCCTGTATTGGGAATTCTCCTGAGTTATTTTATTTGCAATTTAACCCAAAGAAGTGTATTTTTAAAAGTACTGGCCCATCTTCCATCAAGATGTGACTCATACATTGCACTTTATAAAAGAATAGTAAAGTGGATACACTGTACATATCCCAGTCTTGCAAGTTTAATAGTCTCTTTAACTTGTTCTAATTTTTTTGTTTCCTGAGTCAACTTTCCAAACTGCTCTCATGGGTATAAGTAGCAATTTCAATGCCAAATATAAATGATAATTGTCCTGTGTCATTTCATATAACCTCTTATAGCTTTAGTCCTCACTGGACACTTTTAAATTGTAGAATTAATTTCATCATGTTTGTGACATTTATTTGCATATTTAACATCTTGTTTCAAAGTTTCTTCCAAATCTGTTTGATATTTAATTTTATAATTTCTTGGCTTTTGGTGAAATTAAATATTTGGTCAATATTCTATTAGAAATAACATTATAAATTTAAACTCTTTTAGTCAGTTTTGTGCTGTTATTTTTAAAAGTGTGTTTGATTGGGTAATTTATAATGAACAAAAGCATATTGGCTCACAGTCCTGGAGATAGGAAGTGCAAAAGCATATTGGCTCACAGTCCTGGCGATAGGACTTTGGCATCTGGAGATGACATTTGTGCTGAGGCCAAGTCCAAGTCCTCTTAAGAGGCAGAGTTTTTTATTAAGAGATTTGACCACTAATTATCCATAAAATTGCTGATGCTACCATAGTATTTATGCCAAAACCACTTCCTGTTGTGCTGAGTGTCTAAATGACTGGAATGAGTTCTTAAATAACTGGAATGAGTTCATTAGAAACCAGGGAGGAGACCCAGGGGTGATCTCTGCACCCTTCCAAACTCAACAATCAGTGGCCAAGACAGGATACCTCAAGTGCATGATATCAGAGAGACAGATGCCTTACCCCCACACTTGACCAAACACAGATGCTTACAATCAGAACAGGAGACCCAGAAGCACACACTCTGGAAGCTTATTCCATGAAGATCAGCTAGAGCAGCTGATCACTGGCATCAAGTGCCATGGAGGGAATGCAGGGAGGGAGACTGAGGCATACTCCCAAGGAAGCAGGGGAAGAGCTCACCCTGAGCCTGGACTAGGCTCCAGAGTCTTGCCACGTGGTCTGGAAACCCAAAGACTGGTAACTGCAGGGAACGGAGCTATTGACCCCAATAATGGCAGGAACAACAGGTGGCAGAGATTCTTTAATGCCTGGGCAGAGAAGCGCTCCAGGGAAGTCTCTGCAGAACAGCAGAAATGCATCTAGAAACCAGACACTGATCTCTGCATTGCATTGGGCTTCTCTTTGAGCCCTAGAAAACATTACCCACAGTGCACAAGTCCTGGCAGGGAACAGCAGATGCAGAACCCCAACAATCCACTCCAGGTCAGAAAAGAAGGAACCTCAATCTCTAATGTTCTCAAAGATAAACAGTTTCAACCAAGAATTTCCTACCCAGCCAAGTTAGGTTTCATCAGTGATGTAGAATTAAAATCCTTCCCTAAATCCTAAGAGAATATGCTGCTTCAAGATCAGCGCTACAAGAGATGCTTTAAAAGGTGCCATGCACAGAAGAAAAAGAAATAAAATAAAATCTACATATTTCACAAGATCAAAGCAAACACAGAAGCAGCAGAACACACAGTATACCTGCAAACATGAAAACACACACATATATGAACACAAAAGCTAAATGAAAACAAAACAGCCATATGAGACCATTATGACAGGGACAAATGCTCACATTTTAATAATCAGCTTGAATGTGAATGGACTAACAGCAACACTGAAAAGACTGAGAATGGAAAACTGGATTTTAAGAAAAGACCCAGTTATTTGCTGTCTCCAGGAAACCCAACTTACCACAAATAATACTCACAGACTCAAAGTTACAAAATGGAAAACAAATTTGCAGGCAAATGAATCACAAAAGAAGGCAAGAGTCATGATCTTAATATCAGACAAAACAACCTTTAAGGTGTCAAAAATTTGAAAGGATGTGGAAGGACACTGCATAATGATAAAAGATTCAATCCATCAACAAGAAATATCCATCATAAACATATACATACCCAACACAGGAACACCAGCTTTTATAAGGCATCTACTAAGTAAACTAAAAAAGGATATTGACTCTAACACTATCATAGCTAGAGAAATGAATACCCTACTAACACCCTAGATAGATCATCAAGGCAAAAATTGAACAAAAAGATCCAGAACCTCAACTTAACACATGACAAAATGGACTTAGTAGATACCTACAGAACACTCCAACCAACAACCACAAAATGTACATTTCACTCATAGCCACATGGAATATACTCCAAGATCGATCACATCCTCAGCCACATATCAAGCATAAACAAATTTCACAAAATTGAAATACTGCTATGCACCTTCTCACACAACAGTGTTATAAAATTTCCCCCAAACTCACAAAGACATGAACACTAAATGGCATAACATTGAACTACCCCTGAGTTAGCACAGAAATTAAAATATTTCTGGGGGAAAAATGATGAAACAACTTTTTAAAAAAACCTCTAGGATAAAATGAAATCAGTACTAAGAGGGGAATTAATATCTCCACAAGCACACATCAAGAAAATGGAAAGAACAGTTAACAGCCTAAAAAATCACCCAAGGGAGCTGGAAAGGCAAGACAACCAAACCAAAACCCTAACTTCAGAAGAATATTCCAGATCACCAGAGTAAAAGCCCAAATACAAGACATAGAAGACAAAAATACAATAGGAAAAAATCAATGAAACAATTGCGTTTTTTACTGAGGATTGTTTTGGGAATTCATGGTCATTTATGTTTCCATATGAATTCCTGTATTGTCATTTCCAGGTCAGAGAAGAATGCTGCTGGTAATTTAAAGGGTATTGCATTAAATCCATAGATTGCCTTGGGTAGAATGGACATCTAAACCATGTTGATTCTTCCGAAACATGAGCATGGAATATTTTTCCATTTGTTATTGTCATCTTTGATTTCTTTTAGCAGTGTTTTTTAGGTTTCATTGTAAAGGTCTTTCACATCTCTGGTTAGGAGCATGCCAAGATATTTGATTTTTTGTGGCTACTGTGAATGTGATTGTGCTTTTTATTTGGGTTTCTGTTTGTTTATTATTGTAGTATAGAAACGTGACTGTCTTTTGCTCACTGATTTTATACCCTGAGACATTGCCAAAGTCCTTTATCACTGGCAGAAGGTTTTTGACAGATTCTCTTGGGTTTTCAAGGTATAGCATCATGTCACCTGCAAGAGATATCACACTCCCAGACTTTAAAGTTTGTTATAAAGCTACAATAATAAAAACAGCCTGGTAGTGGTCTAAGAATAGGCATATAGAACGATGGAACAGGATAGAGATTCCAGAAGCAAAACCTCAATTTCTCAACCAACTCATCTTTGACAAAGCCTCCACCACCAATGACTGGGGAGAGGAGAACCTATTCAGTAAATGGTGCTGAGAAAACTGGCTGACCACATGCAGCAGATTAAAACAAGACCCTTACCGATTCCCACACACAAAAAATCAACTCTAAATGGATCAAAGACCTAAATGAAAAACCTCAAACTATAAGAACTTTAGAAAGTGCAGAACACACCCTTATGGAAATTGGAACTGGCAACCAATTCCTGATCAAAACCCCAAGTACCCATGACATAAGAGATAAAATAGACAAGTGGGATCTCATCAAATTGACAAGCTTCTGCAAAGACAAAGAAACCACCAAGAATGCAGGGAGACAGCCCACAGACCATGAGATATTTGCCGACAGTATGTCTGACAAAGGCCTAACATCTAGGATCTAAAAGGAACTCAAACATGCTGAAAAGAATAAAACAGGAGATCGAGCAAGATGGCAACAGCATAGGTGAACTGGTGAGATTCTCTGAACGTGAGTTCCCAAAAAGGCTATTACTTCTCTTCCCCCATCCCCCCAGCCCACCACCAACCGTGCTGGTGCCAGGTCCGGGAACTTCAGTCCCACACAGGGCCAGATATTGCGGCCCCCCCACTGCTGCTGTTCTACTCGTGTGTGGAAGTCTCCAGTCCCAGTCTCCTCCAGATCCCTCCCCGGCTGCATTGTCTCCAGCCCGGGCACCCAGCACCAAGCCACCAGTCACACAGGAAGGCTCTGGGCGCCCGCCCCTCAGAGACACCGGTCCCATTCCTGGCTGAAGTACTCTATAGGGGGCCCAGCACCACTCTCGCTGCTCACTGCCTGCCCTTTGGAACCTTGGAGCTCTGGAACTCCGGGTCCACCCTGGCTGAGGCACTCAGCATGAGACCCCAAGCCAGAGGACCCAGACAAGCAGAGAAAAACAGATCTGCTTAAACTGCCTCGCCATTCTCCAGGAAGAGACTTCCATTGCCCCGCCCACCTATCAACAAACTTTACCTCATTTCCTAAGGCCAGATATTGCAGCGTGCGGGGGAGTTTTGGGTCCGTGTTCCCTCCAGCTCTCTCCCCAGCTGCATTGTCTCCAGCCTGGCACCCGGCACTGCCAGTCACACAGGGAGGCTCTGGGTTCCCACCCCTCAGAGACACTGGTCCCATTCCTGGCTGAAGTACCCTGTGGGGGGCCCAGAGCCACTCTTGCTGCCCACTGCCTGCCCTTTGGAGCTTTGGAGCTCTGGAACTCTGGGCCCACCCTGGTTGAGGCACTCAGTGCGAGACCCCAAGCCGGGGGACCCAGACAAGTGGAGAAAAACAGATCTGGGTAAACTACCTTGCTATTCTCCAGGCAGAGACTTCCATTGCCCCACCCACCTATCAACAAACTTGACCTCAGTTCCTAAGGCAACAGCGTGAAACAGGAGACAAAGCCCCACCCCTACGCTGCAATGAGAAACAAAAGGGAGAGGCTGGAATCGGAGATCACAGAAATGACTCTAGTCTGATCGTTTATTTTGACTTATGATTTTATCATTGAAACTGTTGGTTTAGATCACGTTTGGTGTTTACCTTCTGACTCATACTGTTTCTTGATTTTATGGGCCTGTCTTTGTGTAGCTATCAGTATTCTTTAGGGAATCTTTCTTACCTGTCTTCTTCACTTCTTCCCAGTGCTGTGTCTTTTTCTCACCTGATAGTTGGTATGTATATCTGTTTTCCCTCTCGCACTTCTCTCTTTCGCTTATTTTGACTTATAATTTTATCATTGTAACTGTTGGTTTAGATCACGTCTGTTGTTTACCTTCTGACTCACACTGTTTCTCGATTTTATTGGCCTGTCTCTGTGTAGCTATCAGTACTCCTTAGGGAATCTTTCTTATGTGTCTTTCTTCACTTCTTCCCAGCCCTGTGTCTCTTTCTCACCTGACAGTTGGTATGTATATCTGTTATCCCTCTCGCACTTCTTACTTTCGTTTATTTTGACTTATGATTTTATCATTGTAACTGTTGGTTTAGATCACGTTTGTTGTTTACCTTCTGACTTACACTGTTTCTCGATTTTATTGGCCTGTCTCTGTGTAGCTATCAGTTCTCTTTAGGGAATCTTTCTTACGTGTCTTTCTTCACCTCTTCCCGGCCCTGTGTCTCTTTCTCACCTGATAGTTGGTATGTATATCTGTTTTCCCTCTCGCACTTCTCTCTTTCTAACTCCCTATTGACCACCACTTCCTCCATTATTTTCCTCTATTATATGCCCCCTTTTTAAATCTAGGGACAAAGACTGCATACTGCTGAATACACAGACTGTAAAGCAGAGGGAAAAGTGAACAAAGTCAGAAGACCCTCATAAGGAAGAACAGGTCATTGCAGAAGAGAAATAAAAGCAACCCCACCTACCCTCAAAAACAGAATTGAAGAGGGGGAGAGAAAGGGGGAGAGGGAGAAAAATCTACAGAAATAAGAAAAACCAAAAGAAGAGTATGGGTCTCTCCCAGACGCCTGGGAGAGCAGACACTGAGAAAACTGACTTTGGAATGCAAACACTGAAAAGCCCCCAAAATGAAGGGTCTCAAACTGCAAATGTAGATATCAAAACAATAATGGAGAGAGTAAAAAGAATTGAGGAGACACAAGAAGAAACTAGGAAGAAGCTGATATCTGAGATAACAGTAATAAAGAATACTGTGAATGAAATAAATAACAAATTGACAAGCATGGAAAGCAGAATTACCCAAGCAGAAGAAAGAATCTCAGAGCTTGAGGACCAAAATATAGAAATAACCCAAACTCTTAAAAACACAGAAAATAAGCTCAAAAAGACAGAACAAAACCTTCAAGAGATGAGTGACTACCTCAAGAGGCCCAACATAAGAATAATCGGACTCCCTGAGGCAGAAAGAGAAACAGAGAGCACATTGGAACAAACTTTCCATGAGATCATTCAAGAAAACTTCCCTTATCTAATCAGTGATGCAAAAATTAAAACACAAGAGATTCAGAGAATCCCTAAAAAACAACAAATGAGAAGACCAACTCCTAGACACATAATAATTCACCTAAATAAAGTAGGCACAAAAGAAAAAATCCTAAAGGCAGCAAGAGGAAAAGGCCAGATCACCTACCATGGAAGACCAATCAGAATAGCAGCAGATTTATCTGCAGAAATCCTGCAGGCTATGAGAGCATGGAGCCCTATCTTCAAAGTCCTAAAAGATAAACAATTTCAACCAAGAATAACCTACCTGGCCAAGCTAAACTTCATCAGTGAGGGAGAACTAAAATCTTTCCCAGATATCCAATCCCTAAGAACTTATGCTGCCACCAAACCATCTCTACATGAAACACTTAAGAAAATACTAAACACAGAAGAAAAGGAAAAAAGAACAACGTTCTTAACAAGAGTACAGCGAAAAGAATAAAATATGCATGAACCAACCCCAAAAACAAAAGAAAGACAAAAAGAAAAAGAAAAAACCAACTGGAAGAACAATAACTCAATAAGAACTCCATGATAGAGACGAACTCTCACATTTCAATAATTAGTCTGAATGTGAATGGACTAAACGCACCACTGAAAAGACATAGAATGACAAAATGGATAAAATATCACCAGCCAACAATATACTGCCTTCAAGAAACCCATCTCACTAGAAAGGACATGCACAGACTCAAAATAAGAGGATGGGAAACAAATTTTCAGGCGAATGGAACACAAAAGAAAGGAGGAGTCGCAATCCTAATTTCAGACAAAATACCACTTAAGCTATCAAAAATTAAAAAACATATAGAGGGCCACTGCATAATGATAAAAAGTTCACTCCATCAACAAGAAGCATTTATCCTAAACATATATGCACCCAACATAGGTGCGCAAACATTCATAAAGCAACTTCTAGGAAAACTAAAGAAAGACATTGTCTCTACACCATAATAACTGGGGACTTTAATACACCACTCACAACCTTAGACAGATCATCAGGACAAAAACTCAGCAAGGAGATCCGGAACCTCAATGAGACTCTGGACCAAATGGACTTACTTCATACCTATAGAACACTCCAACCAAAGACCACAGAATACACATTCTACTCATCACCACATGGAACATATTCTAAGATCGACCACATAATTGGACACAAATCAACTATAAGCAAATTTAAAAGGACTGAAATCCTACCATGCACCTTCTCGGACCACAGTGGAATAAAAATAAACATTGACACCAACAAAGTCCCCCCAAAACTCACAAAGACATGGACACTAAACAGCATGATGCTAAATAACTTCTGGGTCAATGATGACATCAAAACAGAGATCAAAAGATACCTGGAAACAAATGAAAATGAAGAAACATCTTACCAAAATCTCTGGGATGCCTTAAAAGCTGTAATAAGAGGGGAATTTATATCCCTACAAAAACACATGAGGAAAATGGAAGGAACAGAAATTAACAACCTAACAACCCACCTAAAGAAGCTGGAAAGCAAGACCACAAAAACCCTAATTTCAGCAGAAGAATTCCGATCACCAAAATAAAAGGCTAAATTCAGGACATAGAAGACAAAAAGATAATAGAAAAAATCAATGAAACAAAAAGCTGGTTCTTCGAAAGAATAAGCAAGATCGATGGTCCTCTAGCTAGAATGACCAAGAAAACAATGAGAAAAAAAACAAATAAGCACAATCAGAAACACAAAAGATTAAGTCACATCTGACCCTGAAGAAATACAAAAGATCATTAGAGACTATTACGTACACTTGTATGGAAACAAACTTGAAAAACTTAGGGAAATGGAGGACTTTCTGACATCACAAAACCTACCTAAGTTGGAACAAGAAGAAATTGAGACCCTAAATAAACCAATAACAATCAGGGAAATCGACTACATAATAAGAAAACTTACTACCAAAAAAAGCCCTGGACCAGATGGCTTTCCAGCAGAATTCCACAAGACATTTAAGGAGGAGCTGATACCAATTCTACTGAAGGTATTCCAGGCGATTGAAAAAGATGGAATACTCCACAAATCATTTTACGAAGCCAACATCACATTGATACCCAAGCCAGGTAAAGATCCAGCAAAGAAAGAGAACGACAGGCCAATATCTTTGATGAATATAGATGCTAAAATTCTCAACAAGATCCTAGCATACGGGATTCAGCAATACATCTCAAAAATCATCCATCATGACCAAGTAGGCTTCATTCCTGGGATGCAAGGCTGGTTCAACATTCGTAAAACCATAAATGTTATTAAATACATCAACAGATGTCAAAACAAAAATCACATGATTATATCATTAGATGCAGAAAAATCTTTTGATAAAATCCAGCACCCTTCTTGATAAAAACCCTTGAACATCTAGGCATACGGGGAACATACCTCAAAATAGTAAAAGCCATCTACGAGAAACCCACAGCAAGCATACTCCTAAATGGACAAAAATTAGAACCATTTCCCCTGAAAACTGGAACAAGACAAGGATGCCCACTCTCACCCCTCCAGTTCAACATAGTATTGGAAGTCCTGGCTCGAGCAATCAGAGAAGAGAAGGCAATCAGGGGTATCCAAATAGGAAAAGAGGAAGTCAAGTTATCTCTCTTTGCAGATGACATGATTGTATACCTTGAAAACCCAAGAGAATCTTTCAAAAACCTCCTTACACTGATAAAGACTGTTGGCAAAGTCTCAGGAGTCAAAATAAATGTACAAAAGACAATCGCATTTCTCTACACCAATAATAAACAAACAGCAACCCAAATAAAAATCACAATTCCATTCACAATAGCCACAAAAAAATGAAATACCTTGGCATCTTCCTAACCAGAGACGTGGAAGACCTTTACAAGGAAAACTACAAAAACTGCTCAAAGAAATCAAAATTGACACAAACATGTGGAAAAATATCCCATGCTCATGGATTGGAAGAATCAACATTGTGAAGATGTCCATCTTACCTAAGGAAATGTACAAATTCAATGCAATACCCATCAAATTACCAGCAACATTCTTCTCAGATCTAGAAAAAACAATGCAGGAATTCATATGGAAACACAAACGTCCAAGAATAGCCAGAACAATCCTCAGCAAAAAAAACAAAGCAGGTGGTATCACACTACCAGACTTCAACCTTTACTATAAAGCTGCAATCATCAATACAACTTAGTATTGGTATAGGAACAGGCATATAGATCAATGGAATAGAATTGAGATTCCAGAAGCAAAACCTCAATTTCTCGACCAACTCATCTTCGACAAAGCCTCCACCATCTACCACTGGGGAGAGGAGAACCTATTCAGTAAATGGTGCTGGGAAAACTGGCTGACCACATGCAGAAGATTGAAACAGGGCCCCTATCTAGCCCCATGCACAAAGGTTAATTCCAAATGAATCAGAGACCTAAATGTAAAACCTCAAACCATAAGAACCTTAGAAAATGAAGGAAAAACCCTCATGGAAATCGGAACTGGCATCCAATTCCTGAACAAAACCCAAAACCCACAACTCATAAGAGAGAAGATAGACAAGTGGGACCTTATTAAACTGACAAGCTTCTGCAAAGCCAAAGAAACCATCAAGAGAGCAGGGAGACAGCCTACAGACTGGGAAAAAGTATTTTCCAACTCCAGGTCTGACAAAGGCTTAACATCCTGGATCTACAAGGAACTCAAACGTGCTGACAAGAAAAAAACAAACAACCCCATTATAAAATGGGCAAAAGATATGAACAGACACTTCACAAAGGAAGACATCCGAGCAGCCAACAAACACATGAAGAAATGTTCAACCTCACTAATTTGCAGGGAGATGCAAATCAAAACCACACTGAGATACCACCTAACCCCAGTCAGAATGGCAATTATCAACAACTCAAAAAATAACTGCTGGTAGAGAGGGTGTGGTGAAAAAGGAACACTTCTCAACTGTTGGTGGGAGTGTAAACTAGTGCAACCTCTGTGGAAAGCAGTGCGGCGATTCTTAAAAGTTCTAAATACCAACCTCCCATATGACCCCGAAATCCCCCTACTGGGAATATATCCTGAAAAACACAAATCACTCTATAATAAAGATACCTGCACACGCATGTTTATCACAGCATTGTTCACAGTAGCAAGAACCTGGAAACAGCCATGCTGCCCATCAAAAGAGGAATGGATTTTGAAAATGTGGTACATATACACGATGGAATACTACGCAGACATAAAAAAGAACAAAATCATGAATTTCACAGCAACGTGGATGGAACTAGAGTCTATAATACTGAGTGACCTCTCACAGAAACAAAGATCTGAGTATCACATGTTCTCACTCATATAATGGATCTTAAACATCCAATGCAATACTATACGAAAATGACTGACTGTACTGGGAAACTATGGTGGGGGGAGGGAGATGGGATTAACAGTAGCAAATATCTGTCTGGGAATGGGGAAACACCCCTTATCAAAAGGGTGCCTGAATGAAACGCAATTGTATACCTAACACTTAACTGTACCCCACAACTTCACAAAAAAAAAGGAATAAAACAAACAGCCCATTACAAAGTGGACAAAAGATATGAATAATATAGTTCTCAAAACAAGATATACAGCAGCCAACAAATGCATGAAAAAAATGCTCAGCATCACTAGTCATCAAAGAAATGCAAATTACAACTACACTGAGATACCACCAACTCCAGTCAGAATAGGCATCATCAATAACTCAAAAAACAACAAATGCTGGAGAGGATATAGCCAAAAGGGAACACTTCTGCTTTGTTGGTGGAGTGTAAACAAGTTCAGCCTCTGTGGAAAACAGTGTGGTGATTCCTAAAAGATCTAAAAATCAACCTTCCATACGACCCCGCAATTCTCCTGCTGGTAATATACCTGGAAGAAATCTAATCACTCTATAAAAAAGACGTGCACACATATGTTTATTGCAGCATTGTTCACAATAGCAAGAACATGGAACCAACTGTGCTGCTCATCAAAAGAAGACTGGATTAAAATGTGGTATATATACATGATGGAATATTACATAGCCATATTGAAAAACAAAATCATGAACTCCACAGCAACCTAGATGGACATACAGTCTATAACACTGAATGATCCGTCACAGAAACAAAGAACCGAGTATCACATATTCTCACTCATAAGCAGACCTTGAACAACTATTGTAATACTGTAAGAAAAGGATTGGCAGTAGAGGGAAACCGTAAAGGTGCCAGGGGGTGAGGAGGTGGGATTAGCACTACTGGGAGTCAGCCTTGGGGAGGGGGGTACACATCATCAACAAGGGTACCTGCATAATGAACATTTGTATACCTTACCCTGATTGTACCCTTCATTTTAAAAAAAAACAAAAATTAAAAGTTAAAAAAAGAAACAAAGAGCTGGTTCTTTGAAAGGATGAACAAGATTGATGAACCTCTAGCATCCAAGAAAAAGCACAAATAAGGGGGGGATTCCTGAAGATGGCGATGGCATAGGTGGATCCATGAGACTCTTTGAACGTGAGTTCCCAAAAACACTCTTATTTTTCTCCCTGCAGCCCCCTGCCCATTGCCAGTCACACTGGTAAGAGGCCGGGGGACTTTTGGTCCCACGCAGGACCAGATATTGCAGCTTGGCTGCTGCTGCTCCACTATATATGTGATTCCCGCTCTGGGCACCTGCCCCTCAGAAATACTGGTCCCATTTCTGGCTGAAGTGCCCTGAGAGGGACCCAGGGCCACCACCTGCCCTTTGGAGCTTTGGATATCTGGAGCCCTGGGCCCACCCTGGCGAGGCACTCAGCGTGCCACCTCAAGCCTGTGTAAGGGAGTAGAACCCCAAGCTTGCATAAGGTGCTTATAGGAGGCTCCCAGCTCCAGAGGAGGGAACATCCGACCCTCTCCTCCACCCCAGCCTGCTGGTGGCACCCCGGATCCAGAGCCCATCTGTACAGCTGGTCCCACCTAGCGACCCAAACGAACATCTCTAAAAGTGAAAGTAAAACTACCACTTCCGCCATTTTCAAGGCAGACTTACATCACCTCGCCCACCTATCAGAGCCTCCACCTCGGTTCCCAGGGTGACATCATTAAACAGGAGACAAAGCCCCTCCCCTACACTGAACAGACTGAGACAACTAAGAGTTACAGACCTCCAGGGCAACAGGCTAGCTGTCTGCAACAAAAACATAAGGGAGAGGCGGGAGATCAAAGCTCAAGGGACTTTAGCCACTACAGGACGAGAGAAAAATTTACACAAATGAAGAAAAACCAAAAGAAGAATATGGGTCTCTCCCAGACTCCTGGGAGGGCAGACACTGAGAAAACTGACTTTGAAATGCAAACAATGAAGAGCCCCCAGAATGACTGGTCTCAAAATACAAACCTAGGCATCAAGACATTAATGGAGAGATTAGAAAGAATGAGGAGACTCAAGAAGAAACTAGAAAGGAGCTGATATCTGAGATAACGGTAATAAAGAATACTGTGAATGAAATAAATAACAAACTGATAAGCATGGAAAGCAGAATTACCCAAGCAGAAGAAAGAATCTCAGAACTTGAGGACCAAAATATAGAACTAACCCAAACTCTCAAAAACACTAAAAACAAGCTCAAAAAGACAGAAAAAAACCTTCAAGAGATGAGCGATTACCTCAAGAGGCCTAACCTAAGAGTAATTGGCCTTTCTGAGGCAGAAAGAGAGACAGAGACCACAGTGGAACAAGCCTTCCATGAGATCATTCAAGACAACTTCCCTTATCTAATCAATGATGCAAAAACTCAAGCACAAGAGATTCAGAGAACCCCTGAAAGACAACAAATGAGAAGACCAACTCCTAGACACATAATAATTCACCTAAACAAAGTAGGCATGAAAGAAAAAATCCTAAAGGCAGCAGGAGAAAAAGGCCAGATCACCTACCATGGAAAACCAATTAGAATAGCAGCAGATTTATCTACAGAAACTCTGCAGGCTAGGAGAGCTTGGAGCCCTATCATCAAAGTCCTAAAAGATAAACAATTTCAACCAAGAATAACCTACCCAGCCAGATTAAGCTTCATCAGCGAGGGAGAATTAAAATCTTTCCCAGATATCCAATCCCTAAGAACTTACGCTGCCACCAAACAACCTCTACATGAAACACTTAAGAAAGTACTAAACACAGAATAAAAGGGGGGAAAAAAGCAACGTTCTTCAAAAAAGTACAGGAAAAAGATTAAAATACACATGAACCAAACCCAAAAACAAAAGAAAGACAATAAAACAAGTGGAAGAACAACTCTGTAAGAACTCTATGATAGAGATAAACTCTCACATTTCAATGATTAGCCTGATGTGAATGGACTAAATGCACCACTGAAAAGACATAGAATGGCAGAATGGATAAAATATCACCAGCCAACAATATACTGCCTTCAAGAGACCCATCTCACTAGAAAGGACATGCACAGACTCAAAGTAAGAGAATGGGAAACAAATTTTCAGGCAAATGGAACACAAAAGAAAAGGAGGAGTCGTGATCCTAATTTCAGACAAAATACCATTTAAGCTATCAAAAATTAAAAAAGATATAGAGGGCCACTACATAATGATAAAAGTTTCACTCCATCAACAAGAAATATCTATCCTAAACACATATGCACCTAACATAGGTGCACCAACTTTTATAAAGCAACTTCTAGGAAAACTAAAGAAAGATATTGACTCTAACACCATCGTAACTGGGACTTTAATACCCCACTCACAACCCTAGACAGATCACCAGGACAAAAAATCAGCAAGGTGATCCGGAACCTCAATGTGACTCTGGACCAAATGAACTTAACTGATACCTACAGAACACTCCATCCAAAGACCACAGAATACACATTCTACTCATCACCACATGGAACGTATTCCAAGATTGAACACATAATTAGCCATAAATCAAGCATAAGCAAATTTAAAAGGGCCGAAATTTTACCATGCACCTTCTCAGACCACAGTAGAATAAAAATAAACATTAACACCAACAAGGTCCCCCCAAAACCCACAAAGACATGGACACCAAGCAGCATGACACTAAACAACTTCTGGATCAATGATGAAATCAAAACAGAGATCAAAAGATACCAGGAAACAAGTGAAAATGAAGAAACATCTTACAAAAATCTCTGGGACTCCTTAAAAGCTGTAGTAAGAGGGGAATTTATATCCCTACTAACACAAATGAAGAAAATAGAGGGAGCACAAATTAATAGCCCAACAAGCCACCTAAGGAAGCTGGGAAAGCAAGACCACAAAAACCCTAATTTCAGCAGAAGAATCAAGATCACCAAAATAAAAGCCCAAATCCAGGACATAGAAGACAAAAGACAATACAAAAAATCAATGAAACAAAAAGCTGGTTCTTCGAAAGGATAAACAAGATCGATGATCCCTAGCTAGACTGACCAAGAAAAAAAGAGAAAAAAACCAAATAAGCACAATCAAAAACACAAAAGATGAAGTCACATCTGATCCTGAAGAAATACAAAAGATAATCAGAGACTATTATATACACTTGTATGGAAACAAACCTGAAAACCTCAAGGAAGTGGAAGAGTTTCTATCATCACACAAACTACCTAGGTTGAAACAAGAAGAAATTGAGACCCTAAATAGACCAATAACAATCAAGGAAATTGACTATGTAATAAGAAAACTACTGACAAAAAAAAGCCCTGGACCAGATGGCTTTCCAGCAGAATTCTACAAGACATTTAAGGAGGAACTGATTCCAATCCTACTGAAGCTATTTCAGGTGATTGAGAAAGATGGAACCCTCCCCAAATCATTTTATGAAGCTAAAATCACATTGATACCCAAGCCAGGTAAAGACCCAACAAAGAAAGACAACTACAATCCAATATCTTTGATGAACATAGACGCTAAAATTCTCTGCACTATCCTATCAAACCAGATTCAACAACACATCTCAAAAATCATCCATTATGATCAAGTAGGCTTCATCCCTGTTACGCAAGCCTGGTTCAACATTCATAAAACAATAAATGTAATTAAATACATCAACAGATGTCAAAACAAAAACCACATGATTGTATCATTAGATGCAGAAAAAGCTTTTGATAAAATCCAGCACCTTCTTGAAAAAAACCCTCGAACATCTAGGCATACAGGGAACACACCTCAAAGTAGTAAAAGCCATCTTCAAGGAAACCCACAGCCAGCATACTCCTAAATGGACATAAATTGGAACAATTTCCCCTGAAAACTGGAACAAGACAAGGATGCCCACTCTCATCCCTCGTGTTCAATATAGTATTGGAAGTCCTGGCTAGAGCAGTCAGAGAAGAGAAGGCAATCAGGTGTATCCAAATAGGAAAAAAGGAAGTCAAATTATCTCTATTTGAAGATGACATGAACGTGTACCTTGAAAACCCAAGAGAATCTGTCAAAAACCTCCTTACAGTATAAAGTCCTTCGGCAAAATCTCAGGATACAAAATAAATGTGCAAAAGACAATCGCATTTCTCTACACCAATAATAAACAAACAGAAACCCAAATAAAAAGCACAATTCCATTCACAATAGCCGCAAAAAAAAAATGAAATACCTTGGCATCTTCCTAACCAGAGACGTGAAAGACCTTTACAATGAAAACTACAAAACTCTGCTCAAAGAAATCAAAGATGACACAAACAAGTGGAAAAATATCCCATGCTTATGGATTGGAAGAATCAACATTGTGAAGTTGTCCATCTTACCTAAGGCAATCTGCAGATGCAATGCAATACTTATCAAATTACCAGCAACATTCTTCTCAGACCTAGAAAAAACAACACAGGAATTCATATGGAAACACAAACGTCCAAGAATAGCCAGAACAATCCTCAGCAAAAAAAAGCAAAGCAGGTGGTATCACATTACCAGACTTCAAACTTTACTATAAAGCTACAATCATCAAAACAGCTTGGTATTGGTATAGGAACAGGCATATAGATCAATGGAATAGAATTGAGATTCCAGAAGCAAAATCTCAATTTCTCAACCAACTCATCTTCGACAAAGCCGCCACCACCTATCACTGGGGAGAGGAGAACATATTCAGTAAATGGTGCTGGGAAAACTGGCTGACCACATGCAGAAGATTGAAACAAGACCCCTATCTATCCCAATACACAAAGGTTAACTCCAAATGGATCAGAGACCTAAATGTAAAACCTCAAACCATAAGAACCTTAGAAAATCAAGGACATACCCTCATGGAAATCGGAACTGGCATCCAATTCCTGAACAAAACTCGAAACCCACAGGCCATAAGGGATAAGATAGACAAGTGGGAACTCATTAAACTGACAAGCTTCTGAAAAGCTAAGGAAACCATCAAAAGAGCAGGAAGACAGCCTACAGACTGGGAAAAAGTATTTGCTAACTCCAGGTCTGACAAAGGCTTAACATCTTGGATCTACAAGGAACTCAAACTTCCTGAAAAGAAAAAAAACAAACAATCCCATTATAAAATGGGCAAAAGATATGAACAGACACTTCACAAAGGAAGACATCTGAGCAGCCAACAAACACATGAAGGAATGCTCAACCTCACTAATCATCAGGGAGATGCAAATCAAAACCACACTGAGATACCACCTAACTCCAGTCAGAATGGCAATTATCAACAATTCAAAAAATAACAGCTGTTGGAGAGGGTGTGGTGAAAAGTGAACACTCCTACACTGTTGGTGAGATTGTAAACTAGTGCAACCTCTGTGGAAAGCAGTGTGGTGATTCCTAAAAGCTCTAAACATCAATCTCCCATATGACCCTGCAATCCCCCTACTGGGAATATACCCTGAAGAACTCAAATCACTCTATCATAAAGATACCTGCACACAAATGTTTATCGCAGCATTGTTTATAATAGCAAGAACCTCGAACCAACCACGCTGTCCATCAAAAGAGGACTGGAATTTAAAAATGTGGTACATATACACGATGGAATACTATACAGCCATAAAAAAGAACAAAATCATGAATTTCGCAGCAAACTGGATGGAGCTAGAGTCTATAATACTGAGTGACCTCTCACAGAAACAAAGATCTGAGTATCACATATTCTCCCTCATATAGTGGACCTTGATCATCCAACGCACTACCATAAGAAAATGAGTGACAGTGGTGGTAAACCATGAGGGCGGTATGGGACTAATGGTAGTAAACATCTGTCTGGGGTTGGGGAGACACCTGTTATCAACAAGGGGGCCTAAATGAAGCATATTTGTATACCTAACCCTTAATTGTACCCCACAATTTCAAAGTAAAAAATATTGATTAAAAAAAAGAAAAGAGCAATATAAAAAAAAACCTTTAAACACATTTTGCCAAAAAAAAAGAAAAAGCACAAATAAACAATCAAAAACATAAGAAATCAAGTCACAACTGACCCCAAAGAAATGCAAAAGATTATCAGAGAATACTATGCACACCTGTGTGGAAACAAACTCGATAACCTAAATGAAATGGAAGATTTCTGACATCACACAACCTCCCAAGGTTGAAACAAGAGGAAACTGAGATTCTATGTAGAGTGATAACAACTCAGGATATTGACTCTATCATATGATAACTAACTTCAAAAAAAGCCCTCGACCAGACAGATTTCCAGTGGACTTCTACAAAACATACAAGTAGGAGCTAATGCCATTACAAAACATACAAGTAGGAGCTAATTCTATTTAAAGAATCCCGAGCAATCAGGAAAGGCAGAACTATCTTCACATCATTTTATGAAGCTAACATCACACTGATATTAAACTAGTTAAAGATCCAACAAAGAATGAGAACTATAGGTCATTGTCCCTGATGAACATAGATGCAAACATTCTCAACAAGATTCTAGCAAATTGGATCCAGCAACACATCTCAAAAATCATCCACCATGACCAAGTAGGTTTCATCCCTGGGATGCAGGATTGGTTCAACATACACAAGACCACAAATGCAATTAAATACATCAACAGATGTAAAATCAAGAACCACATGATTATATAATTAGATGCAGAAAAGGGTGTTGATAAAATCCAGCATCCCTTCTTGATAAAAACCCTCAAATGCCTATGCAAAGAAGAACATGTCTTAAAATAATAAGGACCATCTATGATAAAGCCACAGCCAACATATTACTAAATGGAAAGAAATTAGAAGTATTTCCCCTGAAAACCAGAAGAAGACAAGGCTACCCACTTTCATCCCTCCTGTTCTAGCTAGAGCAATCAGACAAGAGAAGGTAATTAGGAGTATCCAAATAGGAAAAGAGTAAGTCAAATTATCTCGCTTTGTTGATGATACAATTCTGTACCTTGGACACTCAAGAGATTCTGTCATATACCTCCTAGTACAGTTAAAGGACTTTGACAAAGACTCAGGGTACAAAATCAAAGTGCAAAAGGCAGTTGTATTCTTATACACCAACAACAAACAGGCAAGGAACCAAATAAAAAGCACAATCTCATTCACAATAGCCACAAAAAATGAAATACCTTGTCATCTTCCTAATCAGAGAAGTGAAATATTTTTGCAATGGAAACTACAAAATACTGCTCAAAGAAGTCAAAGATGACACAAACAAATGAAAATATATTCCATGCTCATGGGTTGAAAGAATCAACATTGTTATGATGTCCATCCAACCAAAGACAGTCTACAGATTCAGTGCTACAACTATTAAATTACCAACATCATTCTCAGAACTGGAAACAACAATTCAGAAATTCACATGGAAAAATAAATGACCACAAATAGCCAAAACAATCTTTAGAAAAGTAACAAAGCAGGAGGTATCACACTTCTAGACTTTAAATTTTATTATAAGTCTACAATAGTCAATACAACCTGGTATTGGTACAAGAACAGGCATATGGACCAAGATCAATGGGATAGAGATCCTGGAAGGAAAACCTCAATTTCTCAACCAACTAATCTCCAAAAAAAACTCCAAAAACAACCACTGGGGAGAGGAGAACCTATTCAGTAAATGTTGCTGGGAAAACTGACTGACCATGCAGAAGAAAGAAACAGGACCCATACCAACCACCATACACAAAAATCAACTCAAAATGGATCAAAGACCTAAATGTAAAACTTCAAACATTAAGAATCTTAGAAAATGCAGGAGACATTATTACAGAAATTGGAATAGTCAACCAATTCCTGATCAAAGTCCATAAGAGATAAGATGACAAGTGGAACCTCATCAAAATGAAAAGCTTCTGCAAAGCAAAAGAAACCATCAAGAGAGCAGGGAGACAGCTCACAGGCTGGGGAAAAATATTTGCAAACTGCATATCTGACAAAGGCCTAACATCCAGCTTCTACAATGAACTCAAATGTGCTGAAATGAAAATAACAAACAACCCCATTAAAAAGTGGACAAAAGACATGAATAGACACTTCTCAAAAGAAGACATATGAGCAGCCAACAGACACACGAAAAAATGCTCAGCTCTACTAATCAGCAGAGAAATACAAATCAAAACCACATTGAGATAATACCTAACTCCAGCAAGAATGGCTATCGCTAATAAAACAAAAAAACAACAGATGCTGGTGAGGATATGTAGAAAAGGGAATGCTTCTAAGCAGTTGGGGGAATGCAAACTAGTTCAAACTCTATGGCGATTTTGAAAAGAACTAGAAATTTACCTTCCATATGATCCATGCATCCCCCTTCTGGGAATATACCCAGTGGAACTTAAATCACTCTACAAAAAAGAGACTTGCACACTCATGATTATTGTAGCACTATTTACAATTGCAAAAACATGGAACCAACCATACTGCCTATCAAAACTAGATTAGATTTTTTAAAATGTGAGCTGGGCATGGTGGTACATGCCTGTTGTTCCAGCTATTGGGTAGACTGAGGAACAAGGATCACCTGAGCCCAGCAGGTCGAGGCTGTGGTGTCCATGAGAGTGCCACCTCACTTCAGCCTGGGTGAAAAAGTGAGATTCTGACTCAAAAAAAAAAAAAGTGGTACAAATACACGATGGAATAGTACACAGCCATAAAGAAGAACAAAATTATGTATTTTGCAGCAACTTAAATGGATTTAGAGTCTATAATACTCAGTGATTTATCACAGAAGCAAATAACTGAGTACCACATGTTCTCTCATAAGTGGACCCTGAACATAATACAGTAGGAAAGGGATTGGCAGTAGTTGGAACTACCAGGGTGGGGAGTGGGGGGCACATAGCATCAATACGGGGACGTGATCTCAAACCAGGTGATGTGAGGCCTAAAGGGAGGCCCAAACTTTACCTGTACAATGACTACTTGTATACCTAATACTGAATTGTACCCCATATCTTTGAAATGAAAGATTAATTGATTAATTGATAAGAAACTAAGGATTCTGGTTGTTCTGAAGGTAGAAACTGTGCTGTTGTAAACACAAGCGGCAAAAAAAACAAAGCAGGTGGTATCACATTACCAGACTTCAAACTTTACTATAAAGCTACAATCATCAAAACAGCTTGGTATTGGTATAGGAACAGGCATATAGACAATGGAATAGAATTGAGATTCCAGAAGCAAAATCTCAATTTCTCAACCAACTCATCTTCGACAAAGCCTCCACCACCTACCACTGGGGAGAGGAGAACCTATTCAGTAAATGGTGCTGGGAAAACTGGCTGACCACATGCAGAAGATTGAAACAGGACCCCTATCTATCCTAATACACAAAAGTTAACTCCAAATGGATCAGAGACCTAAATGTAAAACCTCAAACCATAAGAACCTTAGAAAATGAAGGACATACCCCCATGGAAATCGGAACTGGCATCCAATTCCTGAACAAAACCCGAAACCCACAGGCCATAAGAGATAAAATAAACAAGTGGGACCTTATTAAACTGACAAGCTTCTGCAAAGCCAAAGAAACCATCAAGAGAGCAGGGAGACAACCTACAGACTGGGAAAAAGTATTTGCCAACTCCAGGTCTGACAAAGACCTAACATCTTGGATCTACAAGGAACTCAAACGTGAAAAGAAAAAAACAAACAACCCCATTATAAAATGGGCAAAAGATATGAACAGACACTTCACAAAGGAAGACATCCGAGCAGCCAACAAACACATGAAGGAATGCTCAACCTCACTAATTTGCAGGGAGATGCAAATCAAAACCACACTGAGACACCACCTAACTCCAGTCAGAATGGCAATTATCAACAACTCAAAAAATAACAGCTGCTGGAGAGGGTGTGTCCCACTGTTGGTGGGAGTGTAAACTAGTGCAACCTCTGTGGAAAGCAGTGTGGCGATTCCTAAAAGCTCTAAATATCAACCTCCCATATGACCCCACAATCCCCCTACTGGGAATATAACCTGAAGAACTCAAATCACTCTATCAAAAAGACACCTGCACACGAATGTTTATCGCAGCATTGTTCACAATAGCAAGAACCTGGAAGCAACCATGCTGCCCATCAAAACAGGACTGGATTTTTAAAATGTGGTACATATACACGATGGAATACTATGCAGCCATCAAAAAGAACAAAATCATGAATTTCGCAGCAACCTGGATGGAACTAGAGTCTATAATACTGAGTGACCTCTCACAGAAACGAAGATCGGAGTATCACATGTTTTCACTCATATAATGGACCTTGAACATCCAATGTAATACTATAAGAAAATACTGACAGTAGTGGGAAACTATGGGGGTGGTGAGGGAGATGGGATTAACGGTAGCAAATATCTGTCTGGGGACGGGGACACACCTCTTATCAACAAGGGTGGCTGAATGAAACGTATTTTTATACCTAACCCTTAACTGTACCCCACAATATCATAATAAAAATTAAGTCTCTGGTTAGGATCTCTGACTGCAAAAGCATAATGAACAAGGACCAACAATAATTAATTAATTAATATCCCTTAAAAACGATAAGACAAATTATGGTACATCAAATTTAAAAGAATATTATTCTTTTATTATTTTTTTTACTTAAAAAAAGGTGAAAAATGTCTCTACATGCTGGAATGGATCAAGTTTCCAGGTTACATTTTTAATAAAATTACAAAAAAGTATAAAAAAATAAAAAATAAAATAATAATAATAATAAAATGTTATATGAAGCAAAACACTCTTTAAAAATTCAAGATGAAATTTAAATATTCATGACAAATAGAAACTGAGTACCTCAACCCTGAACATCTCTAATTCTCAGGAATGGTATGATGGGAATAAGTCTGAAAATGGATGGCTCAGTGTTTTCTTTTTTCTGCCCCGAGGTGTCCTGTTTCAAAAGTGGCAGCAGGAGTTTGGTCCAAAACTGGTAAGTTCCTTGCAGATCCTCTCCCTGACCAGAGCTGTCTCTTGATTCTCTATCACAACCAGTCATTACTCTTTGAACTGGATTCACAATTCCTAGGAGAAGGCCTCAAGAGGATGCACAGAGTTGCAGTGGTTGTTCATACCTCAGCCTCTTCTTTGAAGGAGAGCCATCATATTCAGAGACTCAAGCATAAACCAGATCTCACAATAGCTGTGTCAATGACCTCCAAGGACACAGCCATTTATAACTCAGAGAGAGAGACACAGGGAGGCCATCAGTGTGAGCACAGATATAAACCCAACTGCAGTGAGACAAAAGGGCATTGAGTGTAAGGGGACATGCAGGACCACCTGCAGACTCTGGATTCATGGCGTTCAGGGCCCTAACTCAGGAGAGTTGCAGATCTTGACTGGAGATGGGTTTTTTGTCATGCTGTATGTTCCCTGTACTAAGAATATGTAAACGATTTAAAAGAAAAATTTGACAAGGACTGCTGATGACACTAATGGATTTCTAAGTATTCTAGTAAACTGCAGTGATGCTTCTAAGTGAGAAGAGAAATAAACAGAATTGAAAAAGATGGAAGGAGTCAGGATTTATACACAGCTGTATAATGAGAAACAATATCAGATATATGTGTTCATGAAGAAGGTCCTGAAGATGCAGAGACAGTCTGGGCTCTGGAAATGTAAGATTCAGGAAATGAGTGTGAACAAGAGACATGAGGATAGGAAAGCACATCCCAGAGATCACTCTCCATAGGTACATAAAAGTCTGCCACCAAGACTGGCATTCTTAAAGATTAAGGGCCTGGATATTATGTCATAATTTCCAATATGTAAAATGTGAGATAGGAGCAAAATTAGAAAGAAAGACTCCACTGAGAAGCTTAGAAAATAGTATAATTGTTAAACATCACTGTGGACTTCCCTAATGCATTTGGACTCTCCATGGGAAGGAAAATCTGTCAGAACCAAGGTTTTGCTAAGACATAGAGGGGGAGCTTGAAGCATCCAGGAAATGGATTAAGTACATGGTTCCAGAACTGTTTCGGGGATGTCAGAGCAGACTTGGCCATGGAGTCTCTGGTTAGGATCTCTGACTGCAAAAGCAGAATGAACAAAGACCAGGCGCTGAGCTCTGAGTCCAGCACTGCATCAGTGCCTCAGTCACACAGGTGGTGGTCTAGGCAATTCCCAGAAAACTTGTTCTCATTGATGGTTAAAATCTTCTTAGAATTGTGCTACTATACGAGACACAGTATTCAACTATATATCTTTCCCATTCTCCTCCAGACACCTGTGTCACTGATGGCTCTGGTTGGTAATCTAATTCCTTCTCCTTCTGATTACTGACAGACATGCCCTTTACTAAGAATCTTCCATGCCTAATCCCAAGTTGGCATGTAATTCACAGAAGAAGTGAACACAACATCCACTCTTTTTATCTGCATGCCAACAGTCAGAAACTTTGATTTTTATTGGCATTACATTGAAACTAGATATCAGCTTGAAAAGAACTGACATCTGAAATCTTCCTATCCATGAATATAAATTATTGCTGTATTGATTTTGGTATTTGATTTAGTTCATTAGAGTTTTAAATGTTTCCCTTATGGAGATCATGTTCATATTTTGTTAAATTCTGTCCTAGATATTTTATTTTGGAGTGCTAATGTAAATGTATTTTTAATTTAAAATTCAGCCTTTGCATTGCTGGCATATAAGGAAAGCTTTGCCCTAAATTTTAACATATGAAAATTTTGAATAAACTTTTCTGCATTTAAGATGTACAGTGTGCTGTTAAATACAATTTTACATAGTTCTTTATCTTGCATTCCTTTTAGAAATATAAAAGACTGTAAATATCTGTGGAAGTTATTTTAAATGTTGATTTATAAATATTTAGTAGTACAAGTGAAGATCTCTTATACATAATGGAGAAGTCTAAGCTTGTAGTGGACCTATTAAAAGAAGAGTGAACATTGTACTCAATAGGTAACATTTAATCCATCATCAACCTCCCACATTTGTAGTCTCCAATGTCTATTATTCCACTCTGTTTGTACAGGTGCCCCCGTAGCTTAAATTGCATTTAAGAAATATAACATATAGTGTTTGACTTTCTGTTTCTAAGTGTCCCTGCTTCTCCTGCAGGTATGATGCTGGCTGGTGCGAGTGTTCACTCTCATTCCTGGAGCTGTGTGTGTTTTTCCATGATATCCCTCTCTCAGCTAATATGACTTTCTAATGATGTCTCAACTTCTGCTTGTACTGTCCTTTCTTGCAAGATGAGGCTGATATTCTTGAGGGAAAAGAGGGGAGGTGGGTCTGGACAGAGGCCTACTGTTTTTCTCCCTTCCCCTCTAGTTCATACGGATTCCTTTCATGCCTGCAACACAGTCACTTTGATGGCTTTCCCCTGCCAAATAATGCTTTTGAGATCTAGTTGTGACAGGGGAGGTTGGTTTAGATGATTTGCAGACATCGTTGCTGCTCCTCTTCCCCAAGCAGAAACAACTGAGGCAGAAAAAAGGTGGAGCTTTGTGATGTGTCCTCAATCATGGAGGAAAAGGTTTCAGTGGCACTAGAAACACCCTTTGCTGGGCACGGTGTCTCACACCTCTAATTCCAGCAATTTAGGAGGCCAAGACAAGAGGATTGACCAAACCCAGGTGTTCAAGAGCGGCCTGGGCAACATGGCAAGATATCATCTCTACAGTAAAATAAAAGTAAAAATAAATTAGCCAGGCATCATGGCATATGGCTGTCATCCCAGCTACTTGGAAGACTGAGATGGAAGTGTCACCTGAACCCAGCAAGTCAAGACAGCAGTGGCCACAGGTATGTCACTGCATTCCAGCCTGAGTGACAGAGTGAGACACTGACTCCAAAAATAAAGCAAAACAAAAACACCCCAACTATCTGCCTCCTCTGAGAATTTCAACTCTAACTTCTTATCACACTTGACTTTAAGAAATGCAATGATTTGTCTAATTTAATCGTGTACAAGCTCATGTGACATTTGGTGACCTCCAAGTCTTTGCCTCTCTCCAGTTGTTAGGAATTTTTGTTTGTCCTATAACATCAATTTCCTGATGTAATCAAGAATATTTGCTCATTTTCATTGTGCTCAAGTTAGATGCTGTGGTAAGAAAACTAACAAAGTATTTTTATATAACTATATCTCGAAGCATATTAGGAGATTGACTTGTAATACTCAGAAACTGAAGACAATGCAAATATTGAGTAGTTTTATAGCAAGCAAATAGAGAATTTATTCATTGATTTGAATATTGTCCATTGTGATAATCAATAAGTTCTTGATATGCAACAACATGAGTGGTTTACACATAGTTATGCAGAGTAAGAAGACACACACAAAAAAGATGCACTACATATTTTACTGATATAAATCTAGAAAATGAAAACCAATTTAAAATAAAAATATCAGGGGCTGATTCAGGACACGGTGGGTGTAAGGAATGGCTAGAAGAAATGACAAAGGAACAAGAGGAATCTTTAAGGGTAATTAGTTTGCTCATAATTTTTTTGTTATGATTGATGCCCAGGTGAGCTCATACATTGGTACTTACCAAGCTGTCCCTTTCAATATCTATGATATCTATGTTATGTTTATTGCATTCTAATTATGCCTCATTAAATCTATTACAAATAAAATAAATAAATAATCTAATTTGGAATAACTGATGGAGAGACAGACAATAACATGCGAAATTCCAAAGACTTGCAAAAATACAATTGAACCAGCATCTCTTCATATTGTTTGCATAAACTCAAGACTGCACACAAATTTCACAATGTTCTCTCTATAGGAAGGGAGTTCTGCAGACCTCAATAGGCTTGTTTCACTTGTGCTGGGGTTGGTTCAGGGAGAAGTCAGGTACATCAGTGAGGAGCACAGGCCCAGATACCCAGGGTTACTCCAACCAGATGTGAGCTCTGAAAACATGTGCATCTGCTCATATTTTCACATCTGTAACATGGAATCATCATTGATAATACATGTCATGTTTTCCCTGCATATGTAAAAATAAAATAAGATGATTAGCACTAAGTATACTTTATTTATTTATGTGTTTTTCTTGTAAATGCACTGTACTTCAGTAAAACTAATTGAAAATAAAAGTTCAAAAATAAGTTCTATGAAGCTATGAAAGGATGACATCCCCAGGACACTACCACCTACTCTAAGCCTGTCCCTTTCTGAGACGTTCCACCCAGAGTTTGCTATATACCAAGAGATCTGCAAATAGAATCCTCCCTCGGCTGATGAAAACCAACCCAACACTGACCCTGCAGCTCTGAGAGAGCAGAACCAGCCCTGGGATTCCCTTCCATTCTCATTCATGAATCAGATCTGAGCACAGAAGACTCGACATGGAGTTTGGGCTCTGATGGGTTTTCTTTGTTGATATTTTAAAAGGTAATTCAGAGACTTCCAGCAAGATGGCGACGGGACAACCCGGTCTGTGAAAACCTCTACAAAGGAGAACTGCAATGGGTCTCTGACTCTCGCCCTGGGGGCTACGGACCCCAACATCGCAGCCTGCTCTTCATACAGAGCTCAGCCATTGCCACCACTGGAGCATTGCAGTGGTCTGGACAGCCACTGCAGCACAGACACCACCGCTGCAGCCGCTGCAGCCACCGCCACCAGTAGCACATCGCACCACCCAGGCGAGAGGCGACCCAAAACTTCAGTCTTTGAAGCCGCTTCAGGGAAGATCTGCTAGGATTGCTACCACCTCTCCTGTGACCGAAACGTCCTGCCCGCCATAAGTCTCCTGTTGTCTGCCCTGAGGCAGGCAGCCATCTTGCCATCTTCAGCCTCTGCTGTCCCTGTCCGGCCCCACCCCCTCTGGGGCGAGGAGCTGAGATAGCACCACCTGATGGCGACTCAAGGTAAAAACACCGAAATGGGAGAAACAAGCTTGATAAAGACATAGGCCAGAGTGGTGAACAGAGGGTGATCTGAACTGTCCTTCACAGCAGACCAGGGGCAACTGACCCTAACTGAAAACTAATTTACCAGCTTGAAAAGAAAACTAAAAATCACACCTGAAAGGACATTGAACTTAAACGAAATGTCTCAGAGTGTGCTTCATTGATTCTGTTAGTTTAATGACTTAATTCTGTTCCTACTGTATTGTTCCTTTTTTTCTTTTTTCCTCTTCCTTTTCTTCTCTTTTCTTCTCACTGTAAACCATATCTTTATATAGAGGAACAGCACTCTAATAAGATGGTTAGATAGCTGTTATGTTAGCATCACTATATGTTTTATTTTTGTCTATATGAGAGTTGGTTCGTCTGTAGCTGTGGTCTATTGTTTTTAACTGTTTCAGTATAGGTCTCTCTCTCTATTTGTTGGCACACTCGTTTGTTTCCCCCCTTACTCCTCTATCTCTCCACCCCCCTCTTCAACCCAATGTCTGCTCCATTCTCTCCCCTCTGCTAACCACATTTTATTTCAGGAAGTAAACTACAGCCCCACTGGATGGACAGATTCCAAGGCAGTGGGAAGTGTGTTCCAGATTATTCACACACCTGTTAGCAAATACCAGGATCTGCGGACAGATTTTGAATCACAGCTCTCCCCTTAAGTAAATCTCAAAACTGAAAAGGACCACCCCCAACCTACAGTGCAAATCCAGAATTGAACAAAGTAAGAGGGCATACATAAAGAATAGGAGGTTGAACAAACAGAAGTAAAACCAATCCCTTTACCACCGAATAACAGAATTAAAGAAGACAGTGACGTGGAGGGAAGGAAAAAGTAGGGAGGGGGAAAAACCACACAAATGAAGAAAAACCAAAAGAAGAATATAGGTCTCACACAGACCCCTGAGAAATCAGACACTGAGAAAACAGATTCTGGAACACAAACAATGAAGAGCCCTCAGAATGACTGGTTACATGCAACAAACCCAGACATCAAGACATTAATGGACAGAATTTTAAAAATTGAGGACAGACAAGAGGAAAATAGGAAGGAGCTGATGTCAGAAATGACAGCAGTAAAGAATACTGTGATGGAAATGAGCAACAGACTAATAAGCATGAAAAGCAGAATCAACCAAGCAGAAGAAAGAATCTCACAGTTCGAAGACCAAAACATAGAACTAATCCAAACTGTCAATAGCATAGAAAAGAAGCTCAAAAAGACAGAACAAAACCTGCAAGAGATGAATGATCACTTCAAGAGACCAAACCTAAGAGTAATTGGGCTTCCTGAGGCAGAAAGAGAAACAGAAGCCACACTGGAACAAATATTTCATTAAATCATTCAAGAAAACTTCCCTCATCTCTTCAAGGATGAAAAAATTCAAACACAAGAGATTCAGAGAACCCCTGTAAGACAACAAATGAGAAGACGAACTCCCAGACACATAATAATTCACCTAAACAAAGTAACTATAAAAGGAAAAATCCTAAACACAGCAAGAGAAAAAGGCCAGACTACCTGCCAGGGAAAACCACTTAAAATAGCAGCAGATTTATCCACAGAAACTCTTCAGGCCAGGAGAGCCTGGAGCCCTATCTTCAAAGTTCTAAAAGAGAAACAATTTCAACCAAGAATAACCTACCCAGCCAAACTAAGCTTCATTAGTGAGGGAGAATTGAAATCTTTTCCAGATATCCAATCCCTAAGAACCTACGCTGCCACCAGACCACCTCGACAAGAAACACTTAAGAAAGTACTGAACACAGAAGAAAAGAAAAAAAAACAACAACATTCTTCACAAGAGTACAGGCAAAAGATTAAAAACACACATGAACCAATTCCAAAACCCAAAGAAAGACAACAAACAAACAGGAACAATGCTGTAAGAACCTTATGACAGGGATCAACTCTTGCATTTCAATATTAGCCTAAATGTGAATGGACTAAATGCACCACTGAAAAGATATAGAATGGCAAAATGGATAAAATATCATCAGGCAACAATCTATTGCCTTCAAGAGACTCACCTCACTAGAAAGGACACCCACAGACTCGAAGTAAGAGGATGGGAAACAAACTTTCAGGCAAACGGAATACAAAAAAAGGAGTAGCAATCTTAATTTCAGACAAAACACCATTCAAGCTATTAAAAATCAAAAAAGATACAGAAGGCCACTACATGATGATAAAAGGCTCAATCCATCAACAAGAAATATCTATCCTAAACATATATGCACCCAACATAGGTGCACCAACTTTCATAAAGCAACTTCTAGGAAAACTAAAGAAAGATATTGACTCACACCATCATAACTGGGGACGTTAATACCCCACTCACAACCCTAGACAGATCATCAGGACAAAAAATCAGCAAGGAGATCCGGAACCTCAATGTGACCTTGGACCAAATGGACTTAATTGATAGCTACAGAACACTCCATCTAAAGACCACAGAATACACATTCTACTCATCACCACATGGAACATATTCTAAGATCGACCACATACTCGGCCATAAATCAAGAATACACAAATTTAAAAGGACTGAAATTCTACCAAGCACCTTCTCAGACCACAGTGGAATAAAAATAAACATTGACACCAAAAAAGTCCCCCCCAAACACACAAAGACACGGACACTAAACAGCATGATGCTAAACAACTCCTGGGTCAATGAAGAAATCAAACAAGGATTAAAAGATACCTGGAAACAAATGAAAATAAAGAAACATCTTACCAAAATCTCTGGAATGCCCTGAAAGCTGTAGTGAGAGGGGAATTTATATCCCTACAAACACACATGAAGAAAATGGAAGGAACATAAAATCACAACCTAACAAGCCACCTAAAGAAGCTGGGAAAGCAAGACTACAAAAACGCTAATTTCAGCAGAAGATTCCAGATCACAAAAATAAAAGCCCAAATCCAGGACATAGAAGACAAAACGATAATACAAAAAATCAATGAAACAAGCTGGTTCTTCAAAAGGATAAACAAGATTGATGGTCTGCAAGCTAGACTGACCAAGAAAAAATGAGAAAAAAACCAAATAAGCACAATCAGAAACACAAAAGATTAAGTCACATCTGACCCTGAAGAAATACAAAAGATCATTAGAGACTACTACGTACACTTGTATGAAAACAAACTTGAAAACCTTAAGGAAATGGAAGACTTTCAGACATCACACAACCTACCTAGGTTGGAACAAGAAGAAATTGAGACCCTAAATAGACCAATAACAATCAAGGAAATTGACTATGTAATAAGAAAACTTCCTACACAAAAAAGCCCTGGTCCAGATGGCTTTCCAGCAGAATTCTACAAGACATTCAAGGAGGAGCTGACACCAATCCTACTGAAGGTATTCCAGGCGATTGAAAAAATGGAACTCTCCCCAAATCATTTTACTAAGCCAACATCACATTGATACCCAAGCCAGGTAAAGATCCAACAAAGAAAGAGAACTACAGGCCAATATCTTTGATAAATATAGATGCTAAAATTCTCAACAAGATCCTAGCAAACTGGATTCAGCAATACATCTCAAAAATCATCCACCATGACCAAGTAGGCTTCGTTCCTGGGATGCAAGGCTGGTTCAACATCTGTAAAACCATAAATGTAATTAAATTCATCAACAGATGTCAAAACAAGAACCACATGATCATATCATTAGATGCAGAAAAAACTTTTGATTAAATCCAGCACCCCTTCTTGATAAAAACCCTTGAACATCTAGGCATATGGGGAACATACATCAAAGTAGTAAAAGCCATCTACGAGAAAGCCACAGCCAGCATACTCCTAAATGGACAAAAATTGGAAGCATTTCCCCTGAAAACTGGAACATGACAAGGATGCCCACTCTCACCCCTCCTGTTCAACATAGTATTGGACGTCCTGGCTAGAGCAATCAGAGAAGAGGAGGCAATCAGGGGTATCCAAATAGGAAAAGAGGAAGTCAAGTTATCTCTCTTTGCAGATGATATGATTGTGTACCTTGAAAACCCAAGAGAATCTGTCAAAAGCCTCCTTACATTGATAAGGACCTTCGGCAAAGTCTCAGGATACAAAATAAATGTACAAAAGACAATCACATTTCTCTACACCAATAATAAACAAACAGAAACCCAAATAAAAATCACAATTCCATTCACAATAGCCACAAAAAAAATGAAATACCTTGGCATCTTCCTAACCAGAGATGTGAAAGACCTTTACAATGAAAATTGCAAAACACTGCTCAAAGAATTTAAAGATGACACAAGTGGAAAAATATCCCATGCTCATGGATTGGAAGAATCAACATTGTGAAGATGTCCATCTTATCTAAGGCAATCTACAATCCAATGCAATACCCATCAAATTACCAGCAACATTCTTCTCAGACCTAGAAAAAACAACACAGGAATTCATATGGAAACACAAACGTCCAAGAATAGCCAGAACAATCCTCAGCAAAAAAAACAAAGCAGGTAGTATCACATTACCAGACTTCAAACTATACTATAAAGCTACAATCATCAAAACAGCTTGGTATTGGTACAGGCACAGGCATATAGATCAATGGAATAGAATTGAGATTCCAGAAGCAAAACCTCAATTTCTCAAACAACTCATCTTCGACAAAGCCTCCACCACCTACCACTGGGGAGAGGAGAACCTATTCAGTAAATGATGCTGGGAAAACTGGCTGAGCACATGCAGAAGATTGAAACAGGACCCCTATCTAACCCCATGCACAAAGGTTAACTCCAAATGGATCAGAGACCTAAATGTAAAACCTCAAACCATAAGAACCTTAGAAAATGAAGGAAAAACCCTCATGGAAATTGGAACTGGCATCCAATTCCTGAACAAAACCCGAAACCCACTGGTCATAAGAGAGAAGATAGACAAGTGGGACCTTATTAAACTGAAAAGCTTCTGCAAAGTCAAAGAAACCATCAAGAGAGCAGGGAGACAGCCTACAGACTGGGAAAAAGTATTTGCCAACTCCAGGTCTGACAAAGGCTTAACATCCTGGATCTACAAGGAACTCAAATGTGCTGAAAAGAAAAAAACAAACAACCCCATTATAAAATGGGCAAAAGATATGAACAGACACTTTACAAAAGAAGACATCCGAGCAGCCAACAGACACATGAAGAAATGTTCAACCTCACTAATCATCAGGGAGATGCAAATCAAAGCCACACTGAGATACCACTTAACTCCAGTCAGAATGGCAATTATCAACAACTCAAAAAATAACAACTGCTGGAGAGGGTGTGGTGAAAAGGGAACACTTCTACACTAGTGTAAACTAGTGCAACCAACTAGTGCAATCGCAGTGTGGCGATTCCTAAAAGCTCTAAAAATCGACCTTCCATATGATTCCGCAATCCCCCTACTGGGAATATACCCTGAAGACCTCAAATCACTCTATAAAAAAGATACTTGCACACGTATGTTTGTTGCAGCATTGTTCACAATAGCAAGAACTTGGAAACAACCATTCTGCCCATCAAAAGAGGACTGTATTTTAAAAATGTGGTACATATACACGATGGAATACTACGCAGCCATAAAAAAGAACAAAATCATGAATTTTGCAGCAACCTGGATGGAACTAGAGTCTATAATACTGAGTGACCTCTCACAGAAACAAAGATCCGAGTATCACATGTTCTCACTCATATAATGGACCTTAAACATCCAATGCAATACTATACGAAAATGACTGACCGTACTGGGAAACTATGGTGGGGGGAGGGAGATGGGATTAACAGTAGCAAATATCTGTCTGGGTACGGGGAAACATCCCATATCAACAGGGTGCCTGAACGAAACGCAATTGTATACCTAACCCTTAACTGTACCCCACAACTTCAGAATACAAAATTAAATAAATAAACAAATAAATAAATAAATAAATAAAAAGATCCGAGTATCACATGTTCTCACTCATATAATGGACCTTGAACATCCAATGTAATATTATAAGAAAATGACTGACCGTACTAGGAAACTATGGGGGGGAGGGGGATGGGAGTAACAGTCGCAAACATCTGTCTGGGGATGGGGAAACACCTCTTATCAACAGAATGCCTGAATGAAATGTTATTGTACACCTAACCCCTAACTGTACCCCACAAAATCATAATAAAAAATATTGATTAAAACTAAATAAATAAATAAAACAGAAAAAAAGTAACTCATGGAAACTATAGATATTGAGTGCATGAATGGATTTGAGTGAGAACCAGTGTACATGTATGGCAGTTTCTGTTCAGGATGCCTCTGTGCAGGTGTCCAGAGTGAGGTGCAGCTCTTGGAGTCTGGGGGCAGCTTGGTCCACCCTGGAGGGTCCCTGAGACTCTCCTGTGCAGCCTCTCGTTTCACTTTCAATGACTACTACATGTTCTGAGTCACACAGAGTCTTCAGAGAAGGGACTACAATGGGTTGTTCTTATTAGAAAAACAACTAATAGTTACCTAACAGAATATGCTCCTTCTGCGAAAGGCAGATTCACCATCTCCAGAGACAATGCTAAGAACATGCTGTATCTGCACATGAACAGAGAGCTGAGGACACGGCAAGAGACACAGTGAGACAACATCAGTGTGAGGCCAGAAACAAACCTCCCTGCAGAGGCTGCACAACCACCAGAGGTTCATCACCACTGGGCACTGGGTTCTTCTCAGGATTAGGTTCAGAGGGTTGTAGAGGACTGTTTTCTTGCCAAACTTTGGGCTGCCTCTCCATCTGTTCCCTTGGGAATCTGTCTGGATTCACAATTCTTTAGTAACATGTGATGTCTCATAATACACAATGTTTTTGTCTGTTTCCTTACTTGTAAATACAGGAAACATTCTCACCTGCACCAGTGTCAGAGTGTGGCTTCATCCCTGTGCTTACCAGGATCAGAATCCTGAGGAAATCATGGTGACTTGGGGAAAGTTATCTAAGAGACTCATGGAAGGGACCCAGTGAGATTTCCCGACTAGAAGAGTCTTTGAAAGTCAAACTGGTGCCCACAGGGAGGCTGGACCAGGGTCAGTGCCTTTAAAAACCTAGCAGGTATCACATCTTTTCTTCTTCCCATGTAAAATTATGCACACAGCTCAGAACTCATCCTGCTTCCTCTTTTCATTTTAATCAACTTTCTAAACCTTATTCTCATACCTCCCCTTTCTTCTTCATTCCTCTGATAAGATTTTTCTGTCTACCAAATCTTAGGGCTGAGCATCTTTGCCTGGAGCTCAGGTATGGCCAAGGCTCTGGCTCCTGCAGGGCCCAGGAAGGCTGATGGAACCTTCTCATTCACCACTACCCCATCCCTCCTGCTGCCTTCTGTTAATGGAATCATTTGGGAAGTGCAAGTGGACATTAGTCTCCAAGGGCATAATAATAGTTTTCTCAAAGTGGAAAATTCCTATAGAATTGACCCTGTGCTTCTCACAATATTATGGCCTGATATTTCTCATCTTTGACATTAGTGAGAGCTGAGAATTGACCCCACTGCTGTGGGCCCTGGGTGGTAGCGATGAGGGGGTCTGTCTAGGCATGTTGTGTTTCAAAGGGCTGGCCATCTAGAAGGACAGGCTGAACTTCCTGGGAGTAGGCTGAAACTGCCACCCACCACAAAGATTGATTATGTTCTGTCTGTCTGGGATTGAATAAGACCCACCCAGGTTATCTAGGACAGTCCTCCTGATGTAAAGAAAGCTGATTGCTGGCTTTCATAACATTAAATAAATTCCTTCACAGTAACCCAATAGGTTAGTTTTATTTGAATAATTGAGATTATAGCCTTGCCAAGTTGACACATAGAACCAATTACTGTCATGCTTATTTTTTATTTGACATGGAATTGGCTCATTATATGTAATTTTGCTAAAATATTTAATGGTATTTGTCTTCTGAGAAGCAAGCTCTAAGTCTGGCCTAAGTTCATGTGCACTTTCAAAGGACTGCATCCATTCTTTTAAGAGGAAATACAGGGAGAGTGAAATTAGGTTGAAGAAGCTGTTAGCACTCGCTGGAGATCTGTCTCTGAAGGAAGGAGAAAGAGAGAAGGAAGACTGGTTGGAGATGTCCCAGGTTTCTCTGTAGTCCAAGGGAGGTGCAGATTGCCATTGAGCCATTCTCAAGGCAATATGCCCCCTCAGGGGACCTCATGGCTCCCAGTAATGGCTCTACCTCAGGTCACTGAGGATCTAAGTCATCTTCTGAGAGTGGACCATGGGATGTGAAACTTCAGCACGAACCACAAAGTGGACCTCAGAGAGCAGCAGCCAGCATCTGGTCCAGGTGCATTGTGCTCCCATAGATGCAGGGACAAAGGTGCTATCTCAGGGTCCACATGCTGTGGGTTTCTAAACAGAACACAGGCTTTTACTTTGTTTTCTTGAAAGACATGTGAGGTTAACATGCAATCTTTAAAGAATTGTAATATTTAGATTTACTTCAGTTGCATCATTCCCTAATTCTCTTCAATATCCTGGCACAGAGCTGCCTTTCCCATTAGGAACTGTTAAGAGGATTGAGAACATGCTTTTTCAATTTCAGAGTCTTCACTCCATGTACAGAGATTGTAAGTGGAGTGAGTTTGACTCTTGTCTGCCCTGTCTCTTGTCTCCCCAGGGAGAGCAGAGATGTGCCCAACTCAGAGTCTGGAGAAGGAGCTGCCCCTGCATACCCCAGAGGCTACGGAGACCCCAACATGGTTTAAGAGAGTCAGGAGGTTCCCACGGGGGGGGACCTCCAGCTACCCTACTGCCAGTGACAGTTAGTCGGGTCCTAATTGTGGGGTTAAGAATTCGAATACCTATTAACCCACCACACTTCAGCTCCATTATGCAACTCATCATTACTACAAATGCAGGTAATACCTCAATCTTAATTTTCTGACATCATTTTCTACTCTTATTCCACTGTACGTTTGATTAGAGAAGAGAGTTTCCTTTTTGTTTACCAAAGACAATCTCAGAAACTGCTGAAATTCTCAGTTAAGATGAAAATTTGGACCTGTTTGGGGACATAAATTAACATCCATGTAGAGTGATTGTGTGTGGACATAAGTCAGTCAGGTACATTCCTAGGAAGATGGTTGCTGAATCATATAGTCAAATCAGGATTAGACTTCCCTAAAGTTGTCTCCAGCAGTGTCTGAAAGAGAGACTCAGCTGAGCCTGTCACCTGCTGGGAGAAAGCCCAGCACCCATGGTGAGGTCACACAAGGAAGAACAAAGGCTCATATCTCAGCCCTGACTGAGTTGCCAACCAACAACCTGGCCACCAACCAGATATAAGACTGGGCCTCTCAGAAGTGGAACCCCCAGCACTCCTGTATATGAGCTTCAGGGGTACCACAAAACTACCCGTGGGTATTCAGAAATCACCCAATGCAGTGACCCACTGAGGAGCAGGTGCACACAGGGGTCTCCTTTTACTTAACAACATCTAACCCTCAGGATGCCATCTACTACATGATTTGCAACTTGTGCCCCGATTGATTCAAAGCAAAACTGAAGTAAAAATGAATGTTCAGTTTACTCCTGAACGTGGGTCGTCTAAAAATGTCATCATCATTACCATCGTCATCAACACCACCACCATTTTCATCATCACCATGATCATGATTGCAATATCAATGTGCATATTTAGCCACCATGAAGAAAGCTTGTCTTAAAAAATAAATTCATTGAATTAATAATTGCATTCCATATGAAAGTTCTCATAGTAAGTACTGGTCCATGAATAAATTAGTGACAAAATATCAGTAAGGTAAATGCCACCATTCTGTTTGGTCCCAGCTCACCTTTGAGCCCTCTCAATATTCTTTTGGTGAACAATCTAGGACAAGTTTTGGTTATACTTCCTCTATCAGGAGATAGCATTTTTCTTCTTTGACAGGCATACCTTAAATAATAGACTGTATTTTGATAAAAGCTTCCCAGGGTTTATTTCTACATAAAGTTACAACATGAGCTATTTTTCTGTCTCACAAATAAATCACTCTGAAGTTTCTCATCATCCCTTGATGGGAAAGATTTCCTCTGAACACAGTCTCAGATCAGGTGTACATCTCCCTCAGACAGGTACACATGTCTTCACATAGACTCTTTTCTCAGACAAGTACACATGTCTCACAAGTGTTATAATCATCTATCAGGGTCTTTGCCCCTCAAGGTTCCTTGTTTTTTCTTCAGCAATTTAGCCTCTCCATCTCCACCCACATTTTGGTCGTTGGTGGTTCTGGACCATTCCACTCTCTGTCTGTCCCTTGTTGTCCTGAATGGGAGAGATCTCAGATTTCTCTGTGAAGGAGACAGCATGTGAAGCCCAAGATGAAAACCACCCACATCCCTGATATTTCATGTTCCAGGCAGAGTCTCTGAAAGCAGCCTTTAGGCATGTGTCTATGTCATGTCTCTCCGCTTCCGTCTGAGGAATCCATAGAAATGATATAGGAAGCTTCTGCATTCCAACATATTAGAATAAGCGTTTTTCTCCAGTGAGTTATAGATGTTTTGAATATTTTAAAAATAAAGTATGATATTCAGTCTAAGAGATACATTATGTATGAACCTAATGATATTTACTAAAATTATCTTGGAACCTATAGTTGTATAATAAAAATATGTAAGTATTATTTTATATATATATATGCATATGTGTGTATGTGTGTGATTATATATAATCTTCCAAGATAATTATCTATTTATTTATTTATTACAGAGATGTGGAGTACAATTCAGGGTTAGGTATATAAACACTGATCATGCAGGTACCCTTGTTGATGAGGTATGCCCCTCCCTCCCCTAGTGGTTTCCCTCAACTGCCAATACCAACCCCCCTGACGGTTTTCTACTACTGCCAACAAGATAATTATTTTAAGATAGTATAAAATAAATTTCAACCTTACGCAAGATGATCACTCTAAAATATAACAACAGAGTCTAGAATTATCATTCCAGTAGAAACAACTGGAACAAAATGAATTGTATTAAACATCATTTTAAGATGTTTGACATCAGATACAAAGACAATGATCTCTGGGAGATGGGAAAGAAAGAAGCACTCTGACAAATACATACTGAGATATATGAGATATTCCTTAAGTGTTTCCAGGTCAGAGCCAGGAGGGGACCAAGCCAGAGTCCAGTGGATTTGGAGTAAGAAAAAGGAACTGGGCGCCCAGCAGGCCATGATGTGTAGAAATCACAGTCATACAGTAATATGTAGACACTGTTTAGAATGACCTCCCCCTATTGTAAGGGTAACACCTGCAGGTGAGCAAAGGGCACATCAGTGTGTGGGAATAAGCAGCTTGCTCATGGCAACACACAGGAAGCTTTTCTTAGAATCTATCACTGTTCTAAAATATGCAAAACGTGACTCTCAGAGTGTGGGTGAAATAGACATCATGGAAGTAAACACACCAAGGGACTCAGCAAGTCGAGAGAGAAAATAGCAACAACACACCCAAGGGTGGTAGAGATTCACTAGCCAGAATTTATAAAATATGCTAACTGTCTAGATTTTTTTTAAATCTGAGGTATACAAAGAAACAAAAAGTGTCACCAATGCACAGGCAAGAATTTTAGACCACAGCAACTCTGTCAGAGGATCAAAATGTAAAACTTCACAAGCTGAGACTTCAAAGCAACCACCAGAAAAATGCTCAAAACACTAAAATAAGTTATTCCTATATAAGTATATATTTTAACTAATTCATGGTTATTTTAATTAAACACAACTCAAAATACTTCTCTGTAGTCAACTGAATGTAAAATTTGGCCAAATTTAGGCCACAAACATTCTTTCCAAGGTTCTGAAACATGATAAGAGCCAAATACAGGGGAGTATCAGTTGAACTTCAGTTTTTCAGAGGCAGTGAGGTGAAAGCCTAGGGGTTTTGGTTATGACCCTGATGCCACTTTCTTTGCATCATTTAGCTTCCTCAGGGCTCTACTCTGAATCTAAGAGGATTGTGCATGCTTAATCAGTTAATCTCATTGCATGTCAGTCATATTTTCTGCAGTTGACAACCAAAACTCTCAGCAAAGAACCCAGTGTAAACCACAAGCCTTTCATTATTGTAGAACTATAGGTTTACAACAATATTATGAGTTAAAGAAGGATCACACCTCATAGCAGCAGTGAAAAGAATTAACTTCCATAGAATGAGAAAGCTCAGAATGGTCAGCATGGAGGTACATCAATATCGGTGTGTTGTCTAGAAATGTCCATCTCTGTACAATGTTTTGTGTAGAAGGAGGACAATCTGAACTGGATCTATTCTCCATGGCCCTATGAGCACAGAGATTATCTCCAGAGCAAATGCAGACTGAGGCTGGAACAATTAGCCAGCCCCTTCCCTGAGAGTCCTCCAGGTCACCTGTCAAAGTTTCTGATCATTATTGGACTGAGAAAGAGGGAAGTCAAACCTGTAGTACTCCGTCTCTACAGGACGGAGGTGGTACAAGGACAAGGTCAATTATCCATGGACTATTCCTGCATACGTACGCAAACACACTGGTAAGAAGGCACTTGTTTACAATGAATGAAAATGTTTTTTAAATTTATATTGTCTCTTTTAAACAATTTCATACTTTCCCTTTCCAACCATAAAAAGAATATACCTAAACACTTAGGGGTAGCTCTTGATCTTACAATTGCACACCCTTTGTTTCTTGAAAGGAATAACAACACCATCTGTCTGGTTCTCTACTCTTATCCTTCAGGACAATAATAAGAAGGCTGTGTGATCCCTAGATGAGCGTCCAAAGAAAAAGCCCTATATTTGGGGGGTGGGGAAGGAGTCTCACCACCTATTTTGCATCCAAACACTCTGAGGTCATTGTGACCTGAGAGCCAGGGTCCTGAAATGAGCAGGTGTCCCCCATGGAAGCAGACACAGCAGAGGATTCACTGCTCCTCATCAAAGGCTCACTCTACTACTGAGTCCTGAGAACCAAGACGTCCCCATAAAGTCAGGACCACGTGTGGAAAATGGAGATCTCTACCAGCTCCAACCTCCTCTGAATTGAAAAGTCCAGCATGGGCTCTGGGTCAGGGACTACTGTGCCTACCAAGGATACACTTTGTTCCATACTCCTACTACTAGCCAACCCTTTTTGTGAGAGCTCTGAAAAGTCTTCCAATGTCTCCTGAACAGGCTTCAGCATCTTCTTGTGCTTTCTCCACAGGGGTCCTGCCCAGTCACCCAAAAGGAGTCTGTTCCTGCACTGCTGAAGCCCACCCAGATACTGACTCTGACCTGCACTTTCTCAGGGTTCTCACTGAATACTTCTGAAATTGGATTTCCCAGGCAGGATTTCCCCCTTTGGAAAAAAGCAAAAGGGTCACCATCTCCAAGGACACCTCCAAAAAGCAGATGTTCATAACAATGACCAACATAGACCCTGTAGACACAGCTACATGCCACTGTGCATGGAGAGCACAGAGACACAGCCTATGGTGTCCCCTGCACAAGAACCCAGGCTGGCTCTCTCCACTTGGTTGTGATCACTCTTCACCTCTGCAAAACAGGAAAGAGAGACGGAGATGCCATTTCCTGTCAGTCCCTGTGGATCCTCCCTCCACCCAACAGACTCAGAGCCCTGCCTTCCTACCTACTCTTTATTAATACATGGAAGTTTCCTTGTGAGTGATCCATGCAAGTGGAAGCTGTATTCTGTTTAATAAAATTCAAGACAAAAGGTTTTTATTACCGAAGTCAGATACGTCACTGACATATTGCCACTGGGCTCATGGGCTCAACCTCTCCAAGTGCAAGAATATAAATAAACAAAATGTATGTCTTTATTAAATTGGGAACTAAACTTGGAGAAGCATGCAGTGATATGGAAGAAGGAAAATTGCAAAAATGCAGACACTAGGTATTCTCCTAATGAAGACAAATGTGGTTTAAAGGTGGATTAATAAAATAACTTTATGAATTGATAAGAACAGATTGAATCCTCATCTGGGGTGTCTCTTAGTGACAGTGCACTAATGAGTTCTCAGGGATTTTATAAGGGAGCTTTGAGGGATGTAGCTTCATTCCAGGAGACAATTAAGAACAGGTTGCCCACGAATGCCCCAGGTAAGTAGAAAGCCAAAGACTGGAAAAGGAAAGTACCTGAGTTTGACATCAGAAACGCATCTCAGCAGTTCTGACTACAGATTCACCAAAAAAAGTTTTTTTAAAAAGTCAACAACACATTCCATATGAAATCTAGAGGTCATGTTTAAACATGAAAACATAATTGCCCACAATTTTGGGAAAGTCATCTCATTACACAGGTCAACTACACTCAAACAAACAACACTGATTCAACAGAATTGAAGTAGTGAGCAGATCAGTCCTACAAGACACCCGGAAAATTAATGTCTCAAATGCCTTATAAATCATGACACTCTGAACAGTCAAGCAATAATCATGTAAAGAAAATCTTATGATCAAATCAATAAAATTAAAGTAAATGTCAAACTTAAACATAAAACAATTGTTTCTGCTAAACTATCAACAAAATGAATAACAAGTTTCAGGGTTAATACAATAATTGCAAATCATATGACCACCAAAAAACTTTTATTCAGAATTCCAAAAAGAAAACTGCAAAAAAGAAGAAACAATCCATTTATAAAACAGGCAACTGCCGCGGCCTCCGTGACGGCCGGCCGTAGCACATCACACCACCAGGCCTGAGGCGATCCACATCAAACCCCTTCAGGGAAGATCTGCTGGGATCGCTGCCACCTCTCCTGCAACTGAGAATGTCCTGCCCACCGCCATAAGGCTCCTGTTGCCTGCCCTGAGGCAGGCAGCCATCTTGTTCCTGTCTGGCCCCACCCCGTCTGGGGCGAGCAGCTGAGATAGCACCACCTGCTGGCGATTCAAGGTAACAACACCAAAACGGGAGAAAAAAGCTGGATAAAGACATAGACCAGAGTGCTGAAAGGAGGGTAATCTGAGCTGTCTTTCACAGCAGATCAGGGGCAACTGACTCTAACTGCAAACTAATTTACCAGCTTGAAAAGAAAACTAGAAATCACACCTGAAAGGACATTGGACTTAAATGAAATGTCTCAGAGTGTGCTTCATTGATTCTATTAGTTTAATAACTTAGTTCTATTCCTGCTGTATTGTTCCCTTTTTTCTTTTTTCCTTTTCCTTTTCTTCTCTTTTCTTCTGTCTGTAAACCATATCTTTGTATAGAGGAACAGCACACTAATAAGGTGGTTGGTTAGCTTGTATGTTAGCATCACTATATGTTTTTTTTATTTTTTATTTTTTGTATGAGAGTTGGTTCATCTGTAGCTGTGGTCTATTGTTTTTATCTGTTTCAGTATAGGCCTCTCTCTCTACTTGTTGGCACACTCGTTTGCTTCCCCCCTTACTCCTCTATCTCTCCACCCCCCTCTTCAACCCACTATCTGCTCCATTCTCTCCCCTCTGCTAACCACATTTTATTTCAGGGAGTAAACCTACAGCCCCACTGCACGGACAGATTCCAGGAGAGTGGGAAGTGGGTTCCACATTATCCACACACCTGTCAGTGAATACCAGGACCTGCAGACAGATTTTGAATCACAGCTCTCCCCTTAAATAAATCTCAAAACTGCAAAAAGGACCACCCCCAACCTACAGTGCAAATCCAGAATTGAACAAAGAGGGCATACATAAAGAATAGGAGATTGAACAAACAGAAGTAAAACCAATCCCTTTACTGCCAAATAACAGAATTAAAGAAGACGGTGACGTGGAGAGAAGGAAAAAGTAGGGAGGGGGAAAACCGCACAAATGAAGAAAAACAAAAAGAAGAATATAGGTCTTACACAGACCGCTGGGAAATCAGACACTGAGAAAACAGATTCTGGCACACAAACAATGAAGAGCCCCCAGAATGACTGGTTACATGCAACAAACCCAGACATCAAGACATTAATGGACAGAATTTTAAAAATTGAGGACAGACAAGAGGAAAATAGGAAGGAGCTGATGTCAGAAATGACAGCAGTAAAGAATACTGTGATGGAAATGAGCAACAGACTAATAAGCATGAAAAGCAGAATCAACCAAGCAGAAGAAAGAATCTCACAGCTCGAAGACCAAAACACAGAACTAACCCAAACTGTCAAAAGCATAGAAAAGAAGTTCAAAAACACAGAACAAAACCTGCAAGAGATGAATGACCACTTCAAGAGACCAAACCTAAGAGTAATTGGGCTTCCTGAGGTAGAGAGAGAAACAGAAGCCACACTGGAAAAAAAATTTCATGAAATTATTTAAGAAAACTTCCCTCATCTCATTAAGGATGAAAAAATTCAAACACAAGAAATTCAGAGAACCCCTGCAAGACAACAAATGAGAAGACCAACTCCCAGACACATAATAATTCGCCTAAACAAAGTAGCTATAAAAGGAAAAATCCTAAAGGCAGCAAGAGAAAAAGGCCAGACTACCTACCAGGGAAAACCAATTAGAATAGCAGCAGATTTATCCACAGAAACTCTTCAGGCCAGGAGAGCCTGGAGCCCTATCTTCAAAGTTCTAAAAGAGAAAAATTTCAACCAAGAATAACCTACCCAGCCAAACTAAGCCTCATTGGTGAGGGAAAATTGAAGTCTTTTCCAGATATCCAATCCCTAAGACCTACGCTGCCACCAGGCTACCTCTACAAGAAATATTTAAGAATGTACTGAACACAGAAGAAAAAGAAAAAAGAACAACAACATTCTTCACAATAGTACAGGCAAAAGATTAAAAACACACATGAACAAACTCCAAAACCCAAAGAAAGACAAACAAACAGGAACAATGCTGTAAGAACCTTATGACAGGGATCAACTCTTGCATTTCAATTATTAGCCTAAATGTGAATGGACTAAATGCACCACTGAAAAGACATAGAATGGCAAAATGGATAAAATATCATCAGGCAACAATCTATTGCCTTCAAGAGACTCACCTCACTAGAAAGGACACCCACAGACTCAAAGTAAGAGGATGGGAAACAAACTTTCAGGTGAACGGAATACAAAAGAAAGGAAGAGTAGCAATCTTAATTTCAGACAAAATACCATTCAAGCTATTAAAAATCAAAAAAGATACAGAAGGCCACTACATAATGATAAAAGGCTCAATTCATCAACAAGAAATATCTATCCTAAACATATATGCACCCAACATAGGTGCGCCAACTTTCATAAAGCAACTTCTTGGAAAGCTAAAGAAAGATATTGACTCTAACACTATCATAACTGGGGACTTTAATACCCCACTCACAACCCTAGACAGATCATCAGGACAAAAAATCAGCAAGGAGATCCGGAACCTCAATGTGACTTTGGACCAAATGGACTTAATTGATACCTGCAGAACACTCCATCCAAAGACCACAGAGTACACATTCTACTCATAACCACATGGAACATATTCTAAGATCGACCACATACTCGGCCATAAATCAAGTATAAGCAAATTTAAAAGGACCGAAATTCTACCAAACACCTTCTCAGACCACAGTGGAATAAAAATAAACATTGACACCAACAAAGTCCCCCAAAAAAATACAAAGACATGAACACTAAACAGCATGATTCCAAACAACTCCTGGGTCAACGACGAAATCAAAACAGAGATCAAAAGATACCTGGAAACAAATGAAAATAAAGAAACATCTTACCAAAATCTCTGGAATGCCCTGAAAGCTGTAGTAAGAGGGGAATTTATATCTCTGCAAACACACATGAAGAAAATGGAAGGAACAGAAATTAACAACCTAACAAGCCACCTAAAGAAGCTGGAAAAGCAAGACCACAAAAACCCTAATTTCAGCAGAAGAATCCAGATCACAAAAATAAAAGATGAAATCCAGGACATAGAAGACAAAAAAATAATACAAAAAATCAATGAAACAAAAAGTTGGTTCTTCAAAGGATAAACAAGATCGATGGTCCCCTAGCTAGAATGACCAAGAAAAAACGAGAAAAAAAACAAATAAGCACAATCGGAAACACAAAAGATGAAGTCACATCAGACCCTGAAGAATTTCAAAAGATCATTAGAGACTACTACGTACACTTGTATGGAAACAAACTTGAAAACCTTAAGGAAATGGAGGACTTTCAGACATCACACAACCTACCTAGGTTGGAACAAGAAGAAATTGAGACCCTAAATAGACCAATAACAATCAAGGAAATCGACTACATAATAAGAACACTTCCTACACAAAAAAGCCCTGGTCCAGATGGCTTTCCAGCAGAATTCTACAAGACATTCGAGGAGGAGCTGATACCAATCCTACTGAAGGTATTCCAGGCGATTGAAAAAGATGAAACTCTCCCCAAATCATTTTACTAAGCCAACATCACATTGATACCCAAGCCAGGTAAAGATCCAACAAAGAAAGAGAACTACAGGCCAATATCTTTGATGAATATAGATGCTAAAATTCTCAACAAGATCCTAGCAAACTGGATTCAGCAATACATCTCAAAAATCATCCACCATGACCAAGTAGGCTTCATTCCTGGGATGCAAAGCTGGTTCAACACCTGTAAAACCATAAATGTAATTAAATACATCAACAGATGTCAAAACAAAAACCACATGATCATAACATTAGATGCAGTAAAAGCTTTTGATAAAATCCAGCACCCCTTCTTGATAAAAACCCTTGAACATCTAGGCATACGGGGAACATACCTCAAATAGTTAAAGCCATCTACGAGAAAGCCACAGCCAGCATACTCCTAAATGGACAAAAATTGGAAGCATTTCCCCTGAAAACTGGAACTAAACAAGGATGCCCACTCTCACCCCTCCTGTTCAACATAATATTTGAAGTCCTGGCTAGAGCAATCAGAGAAGAGGAGGCAATCAGAGGTATTCAAACAGGAAAAGAGGAAGTCAAGTTATGTCTATGCAGATGATATGATTGTGTACCTTGAAAACCCAAGAGAATCTGTCAAAACCCTCCTTACATTGATAAAGGCCTTTGGCAAAGTCTCAGGATACAAAATAAATTTACAAAAGACAATCACATTTCTCTACACCAATAATAAACAAACAGAAACCCAAATAAAAATCACAATTCCATTCACAATAGCCACAAAAAAAATGAAATACCTTGGCATCTTCCTAACCAGAGACGTGAAAGACCTTTACAATGAAAATTACAAAACACTGTTCAAAGAAATCAAAGCTGACACAAACAAGTGGAAAAATATCCCATGCTCACGGATCTGAAGAATCAACATTGTGACGATGTCCATCTTACCTAAGGCAATCTACAAATTCAATGCAATACCCATTAAATTGCCAACAACATTCTTCTCAGACCTAGAAAAAACAACACAGGAATTCATATGGAAACACAAATGACCAAGAATAGCCAGAACAATCCTCAGCAAAAAAACAAAGCAGGTGGTATCACAATACCAGACTTCAAACTTTACTATAAAGCTACAATCATCAAAACAGCTTGGTATTGGTACAGGAACAGGCATATACATCAATGGAACAGAATTGAGATTCCAGAAGCAAAACCTCAATATCTCAACCAACTCATCTTCGACTAAGCCCCCACCACCTACCACTGGGAAGAGGAGAACCTATTCAGTAAATGGTGCCGGGAAAACTGGCTGACCACATGCAGAAGATTGAAACAGGACACCTATCTATCCCCATGCACAAAGGTTAACTCCAAATGGATCAGAGACCTAAATGTAAAACCTCAAACCATAAGAACCTTAGAAAAGGAAGGAAATACCCTCATGGAAATCAGAACTGGCATCCAATTCCTGTACAAAACCAGAAACCCACAGATCACAAGAGAGAAGATAGACAAATGGGGCCTTATTAAACTGACAAGCTTCTGCAAAGCCAAAGAAACCATCAAGAGAGCAGGGAGACAGCCTACAGACTGGGACAAAGTATTTGCCAACTCTACATCTGAAAAAGGCTTAACATCCTGGATCTACAAGGAACTGAAATGTACTGAAAAGAAGAAAACAAACAACCCCATTATAAAATGGGCAAAAGATATGAACAGACACTTCACAAAAGAAGACATCCGAGCAGCCAACAAACACATGAAGAAATGCTCAACCTCAGTAATCATCAGGGAGATGCAAATCAAAACCACACTGAGATACCACCTAACTCCAGTCCAAATGGCAATTGTCAACAACTCAAAAAATAACAGCTGCTGGAGAGGGTGTGGTGAAAAGGGAACACTTCTACACTGTTGGTGGGAGTGTAAACTAGTGCAACCTCTGTGGAAAGCAGTGTGGCGATTCCTAAAAGCTTTAAAAATTGACCTTCCATATGATCCCACAATCCCCCTACTGAGAATATACCCTGAAGAACTCAAATCACTCTATAAAAAAGATACCTGCACACGTATGTTTATCGCAGCATTGTTCACAATAGCAAGAACCTGGAAACAACCATGCTCCCCATCAAAAGAGGACTGGATTTTAAAAATGTGGTACATATACACGATGGGATACTATGCAGCCATAAAAAAGAACAAAATCATGAACTTCGCAGCAACCTGGATGGAACTAGAGTCTATAATACTGAGTGACCTCTCACAGAAACAAAGATCTGAGTATCACTTGTTCTCACTCATATAATGGACCTTGAACATCCAATGTAATACTATAAGAAAATGACTGACAGTACTCGGAAACTATGGGGGGGGATGGGATTAACAGTAGCAAATATCTGTCTGGCGATGGGAAAACACCTCTTATCAACAGGGTGCCTGAATGAAATGTAATTGTACACCTAACCCTTAGTGTACCCCACAAAACCATAATAAAAAATAATGACTAATAAAAAATAAATAAAACAGGCAAAAATCTGTACTGACATTCAAGCCTGTAATCCCAGCATATTGGGAGGCCAAGGCCAGAGGATTGCTTGAGCCCAGGGGTTCAAGACAGGTCTGGGCAACTTGGTGAGACCTCGACTCTACAATATATCAAAAAAAAAAACTAGTTGGGCATGGTAGCACACACCTCTAGTTCCAGCTACTTGGAAGGCTAAGGCGGAAGGATCACCTGAGTCCAGTAGGTCGAGGCTGCGGTACCCTGAGAGTGCCACTGTGCTCCAGCGTTCTCAACTTAATTAGACTTTGATTCGAAAAAAAAGACAAACAAGTGATATATTAGAAGGGCAACATCATTTGCCATTATAGAAATTCATATCACGATCATATGAGACATCAGTACACTCTTTTTTAGAATGACTCGAATTAAAATGAAATATTTACCAAAGCAATGTTGATGAGCCTGCCAGATCCGAGAGCCTAAAACATTTCTAGTAAAAATGAAACCGTTACTCAAAAGCAATGAACAGCTTCTTATAAAATTATACATCCCATAACAGAAGACCTAGAAATGTACCCCTGAGTGTTTGCCACAGTTATAAAATCACATTCATACACACCTGTATTCAAACATTTACAGAAACTTCATAGTTGCTAGAAACCAGAAACAACCCCAACATTTTTCAAAAGTTGAATGGATATATAAACTAGGTAAATGGAATACTGTACAGCAACTACAATGGAAAACTATTGGTGGATCCACAGACATAATGCTACTTGAGAGAAGCCAGGCTCAAAGACCACAAGGAGGTACAGCCATGAGTACCACACAGTCACCTGGGATGATGGTGGTTTGGGCTGGGCTCTCTCTGTCTCCTTCCTGACCACACCCAGATGTGGAGGTCCATTACTTGAAGGTGGAAAGTTCTATTATTCTCAACCATGCACTCAAGTTTAAATTATTCCATAGACAAAACTAAACAAACATGACTCCTTTGAATGAACGGGGTCTCATCTTTGTCCTGTCCTCAGGAGAACTCCACCCAGCCATCTCCATCCTTGGTTCTCCCACACCAACAGCCCTGCTAGACTCTCTCCAATGCGTCAGTTGTCTCCTCCTAACTACCTCTCACCACAACCTCCTCTGGTTCTTATATTGTTACATAATATTTGTACATTGTTATGGGTACATGTGATATTGTGTATGTACTGATTAAATCAGGATTCTTAGAGTTTCTACCACCTTGAGCATTTATCAAGTATTTGTGCTGACATTTCAAATATTCTCTTCTAGCCATCTTAAAATATAAATTTATTTTTGTGAACTATGTTCACCCAACAGTACATTCAGAACAAGAACATTAAAACGTATTTATTCTATATAAGTGTATGTTTGTTCACATTAACTTGATTGCAGTGATTGATGCAGAGGATTACACATGTGTCAATATATATCAATTGCAATTTTTTTAGATTGGAAAATATAGCTTATTGAGAAAGTAAATTAGAGAGACAGAAGAGTCTTCATTTTTAAAATGTGAAATTTTTATATACAATTATACCTCAGTTTTTCACAAAGAAAAAATATATATGAAGGTAGAGAAAGGTAGTTAGAAACATAGATAAACACATATGAAATGTCAGAGACTCCTGAAAATATGATTGCATGAGTTCTAGTTGTTTATATATTCTATTTTCCAACTGTATTCATATTTTATTTTAATAATAATATCTAGTTTTGGCAAATTAGGACAACAGCATTCTTGTATACTTCTGGTAAATGAAATTGGTAAATCTTTTGGAAGGGTAGTTTAGTACTGTGCTTAAAAACGTCAAATATGTCATTACTTTAAACTAAGAACTTTACTTGTGAAACTAAATACCACAGGAAAACATGACTAATGTAAACTCATGTGCACACATATTAAGAGCATTAATTATATATAGTATAAAACACATTTAGTGTATATATATATATACATACATAACATGTCATAGTTATAATATATACATATATGTTAAGGATATTGATATACCTATGTTACACATAAATGTTAATATTTATTATAGAATTGCCAGATCAGAATATTGGAGATACTCTAAATATCTATTAATAGGAAAATAGTCCAATCATCATACTGACAAAATTATGTGTATGGAGCTACTTTTAAAATGGGCTAAATTTATAGTGTACTGATGATTTCACAATTAAAGTATGTGCAAAACAGTTAGTTTGATAACATATCTGAAGCAATTTTTGTTAGGATTCTTGTAATATCTGCTGAGTTGCCAAATGAAGTTGCATGCTATACTGGCATCTTACCTTGTTACCAACTAGATTTCTATTTCTTAACTTTTTGCATTTTGTGTCCCATGAGTGCTTGCTCACATATTAGTTGCTCAGATAAATCTGAGTCTTGCCAAGGGATTGCACATGGGGACCCATATTTCACATAAACATTTCAGTATATTTGGTAAAATTTCATTTCTTTTTTTTTTAAGATACAGGGTACAATTCAGGGTTAGATATACAAATGGTCATTGTACAGGTAAAGTTTGGGCCTCACTTTGGTCCCCACTTCACCTGGTTTGAGATCAGGTACACTTATTGATGAAGTGTGTCCTCCCCTCCCTTTCCACCATTTCCCACTACTGCCAATTCCTTTCTTACAATATTAGGATAACTGTTCAGGGTCCACTTATGAGTGAGAATATGTGGTACTCGGTTCTTTATTTCTGTGACAGTTCCCTGAGTATGATAGATTATAGACTCCAAATCTCTCCAAGTTGCTGCCAAGTTCATAATTTTGTCCTTCTTTATAGCTGCATGATATTTCATTGCATATATACCACAGTTTTTACAATCCAGTCTGCTTTCTTTGTTTTCTTTTTTTATTTTAAAATTGTGGTGTACAATTCAAGGTTATATATACAAATATTCATTGTGCAGGAACCATTGTTGATGAGGTGTGCCCCCCTTCCCCAGGAAGATTTCAACTACTATCCATCCCACCTCCCTGCCCCACCCCCCACTATTTCCTGCTAGTGTCAATCCTTTTCTTATAGTATTACAGTAGTTGTTCAAGGTCAACTTATGAGTGAGAACATGTGATACTCAGATCTTTGTTTCTGTGAAAGATCACTCAATATTATAAACTATAATTCCATCCAAGTTGTTGCAAAGTTCATGATTTTGTTCTTCTTTATGGCTGCATAATACTTCGTTGTGTATATGTACCACAATTTTTTATTCAGTCCTCTTTTGGTGTGCAGCACAGTTGGTTCCTTGTACTTGATATTGTGAACAATGCTGCAATAAACATACATGTGCAGGTATCTTTTTTATAGAGTGAGACTGATACCAATCCTATTGAAAGTATTCCAGGTGATTGAGAAAGATGGAACTCTTCCTAAATCATTTTATGAGGCGTACATCACATTGATACCCAAACCAGGCAAAAAAGAAAGAGGACTACAGGCCAATATCTTTGGTGAGCAGAGATGCTAAAATTCTCAATAAGATCCTAGCAAACCAGATTCAACAATACACCTCAAAAATCATCCATCATGACCAAATAAGCTTCATCTCTGGGATGCAAGCCTGGTTCAACATTTGTAAGACCATAAACGTAATTAAATACATCAACAGACATAAAAACAAAAAACACATGATTATATCATTAGATGCAGAAAATGTTTTTGATAAAATCCAGCACCCCTTCTTGGTAAAAACCCTCGAACATCTAGGCAGAGGTGGAACAAACCTCAAAATAGTAAGATCCATCTTTGAGAAACCCACAGCCAGCATACTGCTAAACAGAAAAAAAATGGAACCATTTCCCCTGAAAACTGGAACAAGACAAAGATGCCCACTCTCACCCCTCCCGTTCAATATAGTTTTAGAAGTCCTAACTCAGAGAAGAGAAGGCAATCCAGGGTATCCACATAGGAAAAGAGGAAGCCATGTTATCTCTCTTTGCAGATGACATGATTGTATACAGTGAAAACCCAGTCTACTTTCGATGAGCAGCATGGTTGGTTCCATGATATTGCTAGTGAATAATGCTGCAATAAGCATGTGTATACAGGTATCTCTTTTCCAGAATAATTTGGATTTCTCCAGGTATATTCCAAGAAGGGGAGTTGCTGGGTCATATGAAAGGTCGATTATTATATCTTTTAGGAATCACCACACTGTTTTCCACGGAGATTGTACTAGTTTATTTTACACCAACAATTTAGATATGTTCCCTTTTTGCTGCATCCTCTACAACTTCTGTTATTTTTTGAATGATTGATGATGATCATTCTGACTGAAGTTAGATGCTATCTCAGTGTGGTTTTAATTTGCATTTCTTTGATAATTAATGAGGCTGCATGTTTTTTCATGTATCTGTTGGCTGCTCATATGTCTTCTTTTGAGAAATGTCTATTCATACCTTTTGCCCACTTTTTGTTTGTTGTATTTTTTTCTTTTCAGCATGTTTTAGTTCCTTGTAGATCCTAAGTGTCAAACCTTTGTCATATACATTTGGCAAATATTTTTCCCATTCTGAGGTCTGTCTCCCCACACTTATGATGGTTTTTTTGCTTTGCAGAAGTTTTTCAGTTTGATGAAGTCCCAATTGTCTATTTTATCTTTTAGGCCATGTGCATTGAGGTTTTGATCAAAAATTGGTTGCCAGTTTCAATTTTCATAAGGATGTCTCCTGCATTTTCTTTTTTTTTTTCCCAAGTAGGAGAGGAGTGAGTGACCAAAGGATCCTGCATTTTCTAAGGTTCTTATAGTTTTAGGTTTTAGGTTTAGGCCTTTGATCCAATGAGAGTTGATTTTTGTGTATGTTGATAGGTAGGAGTCTTGTTTTAATATTCCGAATGTGGTCAGCCAGTTTTCCCAGCACCATTTATTGAATAAGTTCTCCTCTTCCTAGTGGTTGTTATTAGAGGCTTTGTCAAAGATGAGTTGATTGAGAAATTGAGGTTTTGCTTCCAGAATCTCTATACTGTTCCATTGGTCTATATGCCTGTTCTTGTACCAATACCAGGTTGTTTTGATTATTGTAGGCTTATAATAAAGTTTAAAGTCTGGAAGTGTGATACCATCTGCTTTGTTTCTTTTGCTGAAGATTGTTTTATTCATGACTGTTTATGTTTCAATATGAATTTCTGTATAGTTTTTTCCAGATCTATGAAGAATAATGTTGGTAATTTAATGGGTGCTGTACTGAATCTATAGATTGCCTTTGATAGAATGGACATCTTAACAATGTTGATTCTTCCTATGCATGAGCATGGAATATTTTTCCACGTATTTGTATCATCTTTGATTTCTTTGAGCAAGCAGTTTCTTTGGAGGGGGAGTATTTTTCTTTATTTCTTTTTTATTATAAAGATGTGGGGTACAATTCAGGGTTAGGTATACAAACGTTGGCTTTGCAGGTACCCTTGTTGATGAGGTATGACCCTCCTTCTCCTAGCAGTTTCCCTAAACTGAATCCCCCTCTCCCCTGACTGTGTCCCACTACTATCAACCCCTTTCTCATAGTATTGTAATAATTGCTCAAGATCCACTTATGAGTGAAAACATATGGTACTCTGTTCTTTGTTTCTGTGATAGATCACTGAATATGATCAATTCTAAATTCATCCAAGTTGCTGCAAAGTCCATATGTTTGACCTTCTTTATGGCTATAATATTCTATTGTGTACATGTACCATATTTTTAATACAGTCCAGCTTCAATGGACAACATGGTTGGTTCCATGTTTTTGTTATTGTGAATAGCAAAATACCTATACCCAATGGAATATTACACAGCCTTAAAGAAGAACAAAATTACAAATTTTGCAGCAACCTGGATAGAATTAGAGTTTATAATACTGAGTGATCTCTCACAGAAACAATGAGTTAGTAAAAGATATTGACTCTAATGCTATCATAGCTGGGAATTTTTATTATTATTGTTGTTGTTGTTGTTATTATTATTTTTGAGTTGGAGTCTCACTCAGTCGTCCAGACTGGAGTGCAGTGGCCGCTCCCGGCCACCGCAGCCTCGTCTGCTGGGCTCCAGCGATCCTTCCGTCTCAGCCTTCCGAGTTGCCGGAATTACAGGCATGTGCTACCTCGCCCGGCTGATTTTTAGATTCATTGTAGAGATGAGGTCTTGCTGCCCAGGCGGGTCTCGAACCTGCGGGTTCAGGCAATCCACTCACCTCAGCCTCCCAAAGCCAGGGGATTACAGGCTGAGCCACCGAGCCCAGAATAGCTGGGGATTTAAATACCCCCACAAACAACACTAGATTGGTCATTGAGGCACAAAATCAACAAGAAGTTCCAGGACCTTAACTTGTTGTTTGACCAAATGAACTTAATAGATACCTATAGAATACTCCATCCAACAACTAGGGAATATACATTCTACTCATCACCACATGGCATGTACTCCAAGATTGACCACATCCTCAGCCATAAATCAAGCTTCCCCATTCAGGGATCAGGACAGAACACAGAAGATGCGCCACCATGGAGTTTGGGCTCATTTGACTTTTCCTTGTTGCTATTTTAGAAGGTAATTCTCACAGAGTAAAGATATTAAGTGGGTGAAAGGATATGAGTGAGAGAAACAGTGGATATGAGTTACAGTTAATGGCCAAGACGTCTCTGTATTTGCAAGTGTTCAGTGTAACGTACAGCTGCTGAAATCTGGGGGAGAATTTATCCAACCTGGACGGTGCCTGAGACTCTCCTATGTAACCTCTGGATTCACCTTCAGAAGCTATTGGATGAGCTGGGTCCACCAGGCTCCACTCCAGTGGATTGGAGTAATTAACCTTGATGGGGTAGCACAAACTGTCCAGACTACATGAGGGGCAGATTCATCATCTCCAGAGACAATGCCAAGAACTTGCTTTATCTGCAAATGAACAGTCTGAGGACAGAGGACACAGCCTCATATTACTATGCGAGACACACAGTAAAGTGACATCAATGTGAGCCCAAACACAAACCTCCTTGTATGGACACAGGGCAGATATCAACTACAGGTGGTGGACAGGACCCACTGATCGGAGTCAAGCCTAGAGGTAGATACAGATGGAGGTTAAGGACTAGTTTCCTGTCATGGTTTCTGATTTCCTCTCCATCTGACAATTTCCCAGGAATCTTTCTAATTTCAGGAGTCTGTGTCTGTCAAAGTGATCTCTAAATATAAAAGAAACCATTAAAATATGAGGGCAAACGCATAATGCAGATTGCCACATAGAGAGGTGGAAAGTTCTCAAAGACAGTCACCAGTATCAAAGTCCTAAGGAAGCCAAGGGGGACCCGGGAATCTTTTTCAATCAACCCAGGGAAGTGCCCTCCATGGAATTCTATGATTATAACAGACTTTAGAGATTATTTGGCCAAAATGGGTTATGGGTGTAGAATTGACCCTGTACTGTGCAAACTGTCACAAAGTTCCCTGCCTCAACCCAGAGTTTTAGGAAGATCTTGTGCAAGTTGTCAGAATCCAGTTGCCATCATTTTTGTTAAAACCCTGATAAGTGGAAACAGGAAAAGCCATTAAAGGAGAGTTCACAACACGTGTCGCTGAAATCCTGAACGATCCCAGAAGACTGCAAAATCACATCCTTGCACAAAGTATACCAAATCTTACAACAAATTACTTCTGCTAGAATGTGCCCAGCCTGCCCAAACCTGGACTGATGCCACCCTTGTTATTGGTCCCCCAGCCTAAAATAACTGTCTCAAAACAACACAGGTAGCTGTACTCATTTTTTTATGTACCTAAGGATTGCAATGCTGGAGTCTCTGCTGCATTTGTTATCAACGTTAAAGAATAAGGCCCCTTCATATACCAAAAATAAGGTAATAATGGCTGTGTTCATGCGTGAGTAGTTTATATCTCTATCTAGCAACAAACAGAAATAAACAGAGAGAGGGAGGGAGTGAGGGAGGAAAGAATGGAGGGAGGAACGGGGGGAGGGAGGAGAGAGAGAGAGAGAAAGAGAGAATCGGATCTCCAAAAGGGAATCATCTGAATAAAAGTGATGAGTTTTCAGTCATAGAAACAAATGTACTTAGTGAGAAGTCAAGTAAAGAGTCTAGAACTTGTTTAGTAATAGCTTCAACATGTGTCTTAGAGGCAGCTGTTGCCCCATAACAAGAATGATGACCTTTTAAATCAATAAAGTGTGAGTCCACAGCAAGTGATAAAGTTACCATGGTTCCAATGAAGATAAGTTGAAATGCCAAGGTTTCTCAAAAAAACTCAGGCAAAAGCACACAAAGAATCTTTTTGCATTTATGGATATCTAATAACAAAGTCTGTTCAGAATACTTCTTCAGGTTACAGAGATCTGCAGAAACTTAGGATTTCATAGAAGAGAACCTCTTTGTGTGGGCATTTGATTCATCAAGTAGCATCAAAAATCACCTCTATTGGAGTAACCTTCCAATTGCATGGAATGCTGCATGTTTTTCTTGAGTTGTGAAACATGAACCAACAATGGATTTCCTACTTTCATGCTGATAAAAATCTCTTATCTGATTTATTCCAATATTTTTTATTTCTTAAATTTTTATTGATATTGTCAAATTAAAATAGAACAAAGAAACATGTATTTTTCCAAAAAAAATGTTTTGTACAAAAATACTGTCTAAATTTCCCAAAGAACTTCCAACACAGTAGCACCTTTTCATGCACTGAATATAACTATTAGCACAGTGTCAAAAATGTGGAAGGCAGAAGCAAAATAAATATGTAAATAGTTTGCCACTGAAGACATTCCACACTCTATTATTGTCTGTACATATGTGGGAGGAGGGGAACAGCCAACTTCAAAGTGAGTGGTATGACTTTTCCTGATCTAGAATGGTTTGGCCCACTTCTGTTTAATCTTCCAGTTTAGCATATTTTCAAAATTAGTCTGTACTTGACTGGACGTGGTGGCTCATGCCTATAATCCCAGCACTTTGGGAGGCCAAGGTGAGAGGATCACCTGAGCTCGTGGGTTCCAGACTGGCCTGGGCAAGTTGGTGAGACCTTGTCTCTACAATAAATTACAAAATTAACTGGGCATGGTGGTGCGTGCCTGTAGTTCCAGCTACTTGGAAGGCTGAGGTGAAAGGATCGCCTGAGCCCGGCAGGTCGAGGCTGCAGTGGCCAGGAGTGGCCACTGCACTCCAGTCTGAGTGACAGTGAGACTCCAACTCAAAAAAAAACTAGTCTGTACTCAAAAGTACAGTTTAAAAAATGAAGTGAAACAAATGGAAAAATATTCCATGCTCATGGATAGAAAGAATCAACATTGTTAAGATGTTCATCCTACCAAAGGCAATCTACAGATTCAACGCAATACCCATTAAGTTACAACACCATTCTTCTCAAACGTGGAAATGACAATACAGAAATTCATATGGAAACATAAACGACCACGAAAAGCCAAAACAATCCTTAGCAAGAGAAGCAAAGCAGGAGGTATCACACTTCCAGACTTCAAAATCTACTATAAGTCTACAGTAATCAAAACAGCATGGTATTGATACAAAAACAGGTACATAGACCAATGGAACAGGATAGAGATTCCGGAAGCAGCCTCAATTCCTCAACCAACTCATCTTTGACAAAGCCTCCAACACCAGCTACTGGGGAGAGGAAAACCTATTCAGTAAATGGTGCTGCGAAACAGACTGACCACAAGCAGAAGATTGAAACAGGACCCCTACCTATCATCATACACAAAAATTAACACTAAATGGATCAAAGATCTAAACAAAAACCTCAAACTATACGAATTTTAGAAAATGCAGGAGACACCCTTATGGAAATTGGAACTGGGAACCAATTCCTATTCAGAACCCTAAAGGCCAATACCTTAAAAAATAAGGCAGACAAGTGGGACCTCATCAAATTAACGAGCTTCTGCAATGCAAAGGAAACCATCAAGACAGCAGGGAGACAGCTCACAGAATGGGAAAAAATATTTGCCAATTGTAATCTGACAAAGGCCTAACGTTTAGGATCCATAAGGAACTCAAATGCACCAAAGGGAAAAAACAAACAGCCCCTTTAAAAAGTGAGCAAAAGACATGAATTGACACTTCTCAAAAAAAGATACACAGGCAGCCAACAGACACATGAAAAAGTGCTCAGCCTCACTCATCATCACAGAAATGCAAATCAAAACCTTACTGAGATACCACCTAACCCCTGTAAGAATGGCCATCATTAATAAAACACACAACAGATGGTGGCAAGGATGTGGAGGAAAAGGAACGCTTCTACACTGTTGGTGGGAATGCAAACTTGTACAACCTCTCTGGAAAACAGTGTGGTGATTTCTGAAAGAACTAGAAATTGACCTTCCATATGACCCAGCAATTCCCCTATTGGAATATACCTGGATGAACTCAGATTACTCTACGAACAAGATACCTGCACACTATGTTTGTTGCAGCTCTATTCACAATAGCAAAAACATGGAACCAACCATGTTGCCCATTGAAGCAGGACTGGATAAAAAAAATGTGGTACATATACACAATGGAATACTATGCAGCCATAAAGAAGGACAAATATATGAACTTTGCAGCAACCTGGATGGATTTGTAGTTGATCATACTCAGTGATGTATCACAGAAACAAAGAACAGAGTTCTATATGTTCTCACTCATAAACGAACCTCGAACACTTATAATGCTATAAGAAAGCAATGGGCAGTAGTGGGAAACTGTCAGGGAAAGGGAGTGGGATTGGCAATTGAGGAAAACTGCAAGGGGAGGAAGGGGCATACCTCGTCAACAGAGGTACCTGCATGATCAGTCTTTGTGTACCTAACCCTGAATTGTACCCCACATCTTTATAATAAATACATAAATTAAATTTTAAAAAATGAAGTGAGATGGCAGAGTTTGTGTAGTAATATCTGTCCTTCAAAGTTCATGCAACCAACTAAAGCAATTTTTTTCCTTTTACTAATAAATTTGAGTGCAGTTCAGTCATTTGAAACCATCTACAAATCCACAGGATTAAACAGTTTACCAAGATCATTATCTAACAGTTAAGAACTGGAGAAAATGAGGAAAAGGTGTAAAAACAAACAACGAAAATGACCAAGTTACCTGGATATTTTAACTACATAATGAAGATGAATGTCAAGGCTACAAAAACGGGGGAGGGGGGGCAGAAGCAATTGTATTTAAACCAATTTGTACAAGTTTGCAGTTTACTTTGTCTCCAAGTTCTCAAACCTTTCAAGACCTGAAAAGTGAGATACTGTGTCTAAGGAACTTTTTTCTGTTTCTGTTTTTTGTTTTTTTGGTTTTTTTAAATTCACACCAAAGAAGTTGAGGGTCTGATTTCTTTTGTGGGGATTTCGATCAAGTCAACAGCTTGCTCTGTTGGGCTACTGTTTGCATACGAAGTCCATCGTGAAATCAAACTCGCTCTGCCCCAGCCAGAGTTTGGGCAGCTCCTTGATGTGGTCCAAGACCGTTTCCATCACGAAGGACATTAGCACTTCCTCGTCAATGAAATCAGTGCGCATGACGTCGGGTGGCAGCACTGCAGCAGGGACGTGGGCCACGGAGGCAGTCATGTCGCTGCCGCCGTCGCCGCTGCCACCACCCGCTCCACCAGGGCTGCTGCTGCCAACGCTCTGCTTAGAGCTGCAATCTCAGAAGCCGCAGGTTTATCCCGTTCATTGGGTAGCCTGCAGCAGGGTGCAAATATGACAAGTCGAGGTTGTGGGGGTAGGGGTGATGGTGGAAATACTGATAGCTGAGCTTCTGCAGCTGCATGCTGGCAGGTAAAGAGCCTGCCTGGTTGGCCACCGGGGGGCCCATGAACTGGGAGTTGTTAAATCTGACACAGGGGGCCAGAGCCCTGGGGGGGGTCCTCCATTCACCATCCCTGGCCCCATCACGTGCCTGATGCCGCTGGTGACATTCACGTTGCCCATGCCATAGTGTATGTGCTCCCCCATTGGGCTTGAAGGTGGGTCGGGGCTGCTGCTGGTGGTGGGGAGATTGTGAATAAGGCCACAGCTCCTCAGAAGACAACAGTGGAGCTTACCTGTGAGCAGCTGTGAGGATCAAATACAGAACCTGCCACAAGAGGGCAGGCTGTTTTCTGGTTGTTGTATTTTTCTGTTTCTGTTGGTTTTTTGTTGTTTTTTAATTTTTTCTTCTCCTTTATGCATGAATGTGTATGTGAGGGTTCTATCTGTATTCCCCAACCACCTTTTTTTCACTTTCTTTCTTCTTTTCTTTTTTCTTCTTTTTTCTTTCTTTTGTCTTTCATTTTTTTGTCTTCTATTTATGTGTATATGTGAATGATTGAATGTTTATCTTCCAGTTGTTTTGTTTGTTTGTTCTCCATTTTTAGCTTAATGTGTATGTGACGGTTTGATTTGAAATCCTTTTTTAAATCTCCCTTCTCTTTTTTTCTTGTCCTTTCATTTTGAGTTTGGTGTGTGTGTGTGTGTGTTGTGCGCGCGCACGCGCACGCACGCGTGTGTGTGTGTGTTTGATTTTCCTGTATTTTTTATTTTCTTGTTTTACTTTTTTCAGTTTGTTTTAGTTTTGGTTTGTGTGTGTATTTAATTGTTTTTTGCTTTTGTATCTGCTTTTGTTTTCTACTTTTTTTAAGTTTTGTATGTGTGCATCTTATTTTATTCTACTTTTCTCTGTTCTCTGCATTGCTGTTACTGTATCATGGACCCAGGGGGTATGCACATATGCCAATTGCATTGTCATAAAGAGTGGTGGTGGGGAGTGTGTCCCAGGGAACACATACCACTATCAGTGAACTTAGTGATTTGCAAACAGTTTCTGAACCTTAGCTCTGCATTCTCTGCCTTCTTTGACTCTCAAAACTGCAAGAGAGGAAAGTTTCAAAATAGCCCTGTTTCAAAGTAGAACAAATTCAGAGCCCTGATCAGGAAAGAATAGAGGGGTGAGCAAGCATCAGAAGTGAAAACCTCCACCACTACTACTGAATAATGGAACTAAAGAGAAAAGAAAGAGATCAGTCACAAATGAGGAAAAATCAACAAAAGAACAGAGGTAATTTCCAGTGTAACAAAGAGAAAATGCCTGAAAAATCATACCTCAGGGCCCAACAATGGCAATCATCAGTGACTGACTCCAGAATAAAATAGGAATCAGGGAATGGATGGAATGAGTGAATAAGACTCAAGAAAGACAAGATGCAATACTGAAGGAACTTGTAACAGAGAATTTGGCCATAAAAAGTTTCATCCAGGAAATAAATAACAATATAACAAGCATGGAGAGCAAAATAAATCATGCAGAAGAAAGAATCTCAGAACTTGAAGACCAAAACACAGAATTAATCCGATCTGTAAAAAACATAGAAAGAAAGAACAAAGCCTCCAAGAAATGTGTGATTAGAGCAAGAGGCCAAACCTACTCCTGATTGGTATCCCAGGAGAAGAAAGGGAAAGGGAGAACACCTTAGAGCAAGTATTCCAGGGAGTTATCCAAGAAAACTTTCCTCATCTCACCAGAGATGTGACCATCCAGACACAAGAGATAAAGAGAACTCCCACATGACATCAAATGAGAAGACAAATATATAGACACATAGTAATTTGCCTACACAAAGTAGATACAACACAAAAAATCCTAAATGCAGCAAGAGAGAAAGGTCAGACTACTTACCAAGAAAACCAATCAGAATAGCAGCAGACCTATCTTTAGAAACACTACAAGCAGCCGGGCTCGGTGGCTCAGCCTGTAATCCCGCACCTTTGGGAGACTGAGGTGAGTGGATTGCCTGAGCCCGTGGGTTTGAGACCCACCTGGGAAACTTGGTGAGACCTCATCTCTATAATATATCAAAAAATAAGCCGGGGGTGGTAGTGCACACTGTAGTTCCAGCTACTTGGAAGGCTGAGGTGGAAGGATCACCGGAGCCCAGCAGGTTGAGGCTACGGTAGCCAACAGCAGCCACTGCACTCCAATCTGGGTGACAGAGTGAGACTCCAACTCAAAAGAAAAAGAAAAAGAAACACTACAACCTAGAAGAAAGGACTGGAGGCCAATATTAAAAGTCCTCAAGGATAAACAATTTCTACCAAGAATTTCCTACCCATTCAACTGACAGTAGTTGATATCTGCCTGGGGAAGGTGGGGCATATCTCATCAAAAAGGGTGCCTACACAGTGAATATTTGTATACCTAGCCCTGAATTGTACCCCACAATTTTAAATAAAAATTAGAAGGGAAAAAAACTGAACAGAAATAGAATAAAGTAGCTAAAAAAAGAAAGAAACACTACAAGCTAAAAGAGAGGACTGGAGGCCAATATTAAAAATCCTCAAGATAAACAATTTTGACCAAGAATTTCCTACCCAGTCAAGCTGAACTCCATCAGTGATGGAGAATTAAATCCTTTCCAGACACCCAATCCCTAAGGGATTATGCAGCTTCCATACAATCTTTATAGGAGACCTTTTAAAAGGTATTAAGCATAGAAGAAATAAAAAAAAGAATGGCCCTGTATTTCCCACTTCCCAAGAGAATAGGAGAACATAGAATCAACAAAACTAATCATGAATGCAAACTTGAAAATACATACATACATTGATGCAAAATAAAGAAAAACAAACTAACAAACAAACCAGAAACTTTATAAGAACCTCAAGATGAGGATAAACAATCACATTTCAATAATAAGCCTGAGCATCAGTGGACTAAATGCACCACTGAAAAACACAGAATGGCAAACTGGATTTAAAAAAACATGACCCAGTAATTTGCTGCATCCAGGAAAATTATCTCACCACAGGGGAAGCTCACAGACTCAAAGTTAGAGGATGGAAAACAGATTTCCAGGCAAATAGATCACAAAAGAAGGCAGGAAGCACAATCTTAATATCATACTAAACAACCTTTAACCAGTCATAAAGTTAAAAAGATACAAAAGGACACTACATAATGATAAAAGATTCAGTCTATCAACAAGATATATCCATCCTAAACATATATGCACCCAACACAGGAGCACCAGCATTTATAAAGCAAGTAAACTAAAAAATGATATTGGCTATAACACTATTATACCTGGGACTTAAATACCCCACTGAAAACCCTAGATAGATCATTGTGACAAAATTTTAAAAGACATCCAAAACCTCAACTTGACATTTGACCAAATGGACTCAAAAAGACCTACGGAACACTTTGACCATAGAATACACGTTCTACTCATAAGCACATGAAACATATGCCAAGATTTATCACTTCCTTGGCTAGAAATCGAGCATAAGCAAAGTTCAGAAGATCAAAATAGTGCCATGCACCTTCTCAGACCACAGTGGAATAAAAATAAATGTTAAAACCACCAAAATTTCCCCAAAACCCACAACGACATGAATATTAAACAGCATGATGCTGAATGATAACTGGGTCAACACAGAAATAAAAACAGAAATTAAAAGATTCCTGGAATCAAATAAAAATGAAATAAAATCTTACCAAAAGCTCTTAGATGCCATGAAAGGAGTTCTAAGAATGGAATTAAATCTCTATGAACCCATATCCAAAAAAATGGAATGATCACAAGTCAACAGCCTAACAAATCACCTAAGGGAGTTGGAAAGACAAGGCCATCAAAACTCTAACTTTGGCAGAAGAATCAAGATCTCCAAAGAAAAAGCCCTAATATGGGAAATAGAAGACAAAAAATATCATAGAAAAAAATCAGCAAAGCAAAAAGCTGGTTCTTTGAAAGAATAAACAAGATTCATGGATCCCTAGTCAGAATAACCAAGCAAAAGAGAGTAAAAGCCCAAATAAACAAAATCTGTTGCAAAAAGTCAAATCACAACTGGCCCCACAGAAATTCAAAAGGCTATCAGAGACTACTATGCACACCTGTATAGAAACAAACTTGATAACCTCTATGAAATGGAGGACTTTCTGACATCACAAAAACCTCCAACGTTGAAAGAAGAAGACATTGAGACACTAAATATACCAATAACAACCCAGGAAAATGACTCTGTCATTAGAAAACTGCCTACAAAAAAAATCCTGGACCAGTAGGCTTTCCAGCGAAATTCTACTAAACATACAAGGAGGAGCTGATACCAATCCTATTTAAAGTATTCCAGGCAATTGAGTAAGATGATAGTCCCCCCCAATCATTTAACAAAGCTAACCTGACACTGATACCCAACCAGGTAGGGAGTCAACAAAGAAAGAGAACTGCAGGTCAATATCCCTAATGAACATAGATGCAAAAATTCTTAACAAGATTCTGATATATCAGACCACAACATATCGCAAAATCATCCACCATGACCAAGTAGGCTTCGTCCACAGTCAGCAGGGCTTTTTCAATGTTTGCAATATCATAAATGCAATTAAATATATCAACAGATGTAAAAAACAAGAATCACATGATTATATGATTAGATGAAGAAAAAAACGTTTGATAAAATTCAGCATCCCTACTGAAAAAAAACCCTCAAATGCCTAGGCATAGAAGAAACATACCTCAAAATAGTAAGCACCAACTACAATAAACCCACAGCCAACATATTGCTAAATGAACAGAAACAGAAAGCATTGCCCAAGTAAACTGGAATAAGACAAGGTTTCCCACTGTTGCCACTGCTGTTCAACATTCTTTTGCAAGTCCTAGTTATAGCAATTAGACTTGAGAAGAAAATCAGGGGTATCCAAATAGGAAAATAAGAAGTTAAGTTATCCCTCATTGCTGACAACATGATCCTATACCACAAAAATCCAAGAGAATCTGTTAAAACAAATTTCCTTGCACTGATAAAGAACTTTGACAAAGTTTTGGTGTACAAATTACATGTGCAAAAGACAGTCACATTCTTATACACCAGCATCAAACAGGCAGAGAATGAAATACAAAGCACAATTCCATTTACAATAGCCACACAAAAATGTGAACTACCTCGGCATCTTCCTAAACAGAGAAGGGAAAAACCTTTACAATGAAAACTACAAAACACTGCTCATCCAAGAAGACACAAACAAATAGAAAAATATTCCATGCTCATAGGAAGAATCAACACTGTTACGATGTCCATCCTACCAAAGGTAATCTACAGATTCAACACAATATCCATTAAACTACCAACATCATTTTTCTCAGACCTTAAAATGACAATACAGAAATTCATATGGAAACATAAACAATAATGAATAGCCAAAAAAATTCCTTAGCAAAAGAAATAAAGCGAGAATTATCACACTCTCAGACTTTAAACTCTACTATTAAAAATTACAATAATCAAAACAGGCTGGCATTGGTACAAGGACAGGTATACAGAACAATGGAATAGGACAGAAATTCCAGAAGCAAAATCTCAATTTCTCAACCAACTCATCTTTGACAAAGCCTCCAACAACAACCACTAGGGAGAAGAGAACCTTTTCAGTAAATGTTGCTTGGAAAACTGGCTGACCACAAGAAAATTGAAACATGACCCCTACCTAACACCATACACAATAGTCAACTCTAAGTGGATTAAAGACCTAAAATCAAAACCTCAAACTATAAGAATCTTAGAAAGCACAGTAGAAATCAGAGTAGTCGCTCAGTTCCTGATTAAAACCCCAGATGTTCATGCCATAAGAGATAAGATAGAGAACTGGGACCTCATTAAACTGAAAAGCTTCTCCAAAACAAACGAAACCATCAAGACAGTGGAGAGACAGCCTACAGAATGGGAAAAAAATATTTACCAACTAAATGTCTGACAAAGCTCTAACATCCAGTACTTACAAGGAACTAAAATATGCTGAAAGAAAAAAAAAGCGCCATTAAAAAGTGGGCAAGAGATATGAATAGACATGTTCCAAAAGAAGATATATGGGCAGCCAACAGACACATGAAAATGTGCTCACCCTCACTAATAATCAGAGAAATGAAAATCAAAACCACATTGTGATACCACCTAACCCCTGTATGAATAGTCATCATTAATAAAACAAACAACAGATGCTGGCAAGGATGCAGAGAAAAGGGAATGCTTCTACACTACTGGTGGTAACGCAAACTAGTTCCATCTCTAGAGAAAACAGTGTGGAGATTTCTAAAAGAACCAGAAATTGACCTTCCATATGACCCAGCAATACCCCTACTGGGAATATACCTGGAAGAACTCAAATCATTCTGCAATAAAGATACCTGCACACACATGCTTATTGCAGCACTATTGACAATAGCCACAATATGGAACCTACTATACTGCCCATCGAAACTGGATTGGTTTAAAAAAAAGTGTGATGCATATACACAATGGACTATTACTCATTCCTAAAGAATGAACATATGAACTTTGCAGCAACTTGGATGGATTTAGAGTCTATAATTCACAGTGACCTACCACAGAAACAAAGAATTGAATACTACATGTTCTCTCCCTCATAAACAGACCCTGAACTTTTGCAATAATATGATAAGGAAGGGATTGGCAGTAGCGGGATACTGCTGGGGAGGGTCGTGCACATAACATCAGTAAGCGTACCTGATCTCAAATCAGGCAAAGCGTGGACCAAAGGAAGGCCCAAATTTTACCTGTGCAATGTTCACTTGTATACCTAATCCTGAAGTGTACCTCACATCTTTAAAATGAAATATATATGTATATATCAAAAATCTATTTTTGATGACCAAAGAAAGAAAAGGCGCTAAACTTTGTAAACTGTGAATGAAAAGTAATTGAATATAAATAAATAAATAAACAATAGGGAAGAGGATGATACTGGAAGTTAAAAATCTAATTGTATTGTACTGCAGTTACTAAGTCAAAGGGTATAATGCCCAGTCCTTGAGAGAGTGGACCTTAATGCCAGAGTGCTAGTGGAGTGTATATTGCCAAGGGAATTAAAGGATTTCTTCATATCTGATCATTTTAAAGATATTCCAATTTTTACACATGTGCGGAAGATGTAAAACATAGTATCAATGTAGTATTTGAGTATCAGTAATACATTACAGATTTTTTAATAAAAATTTCTAAATGGGTTGGTAAATCACAGGTTAGAAAATCAAAAGAAAGCAGCTTTTCATCAACTGAAAGGACGGTAGTCTTATGTCATGGAAATATCTGGAATTAGAAAGAAAATGGTCATACTATTTATAAAATAGATTAAAATTCCTCTTTAAATGATGCCCTTGAATCTCTCAGGAGGTTTATCCTCTGAGGGTTCAGATGATGTTATAACCAAGGCTGAGTTCGCAGGTTTCACACAATGATCTGATGCCACAGTGTCTTTAGCATCCACTGATTGCTTCCTGCGCTGACTACCTCCTTCATATTAGCCGAGACTCTGGGTTGGAGGAGGCTTCCAACTGATCCTTAACATGTCCATTTTGATTTACTTTCCGGAATATGTGAGAACCCCATTTTTTACAAGGCATTTCAAAGTCATGCATTACTCCAGAAACACGTGGGTTTCTTCCTTTGTAATTTGGATGGAAAACTAATGAATACAGTAACATCTCTCAAGCTGATTTTACATCAGACAGAGGAATATATCTTGTAGGAGAGCTTGCATTGTAATACTTATTCCTGATTAATAACCTACAGTTTTATTGCTGAGGCAAGAGTCATTAACAAATAATATTACGTCAAGGTGGGAGTGCCTAATAAATCTGTGAATGTACACAATATTCCATTTTAAAATGAAACTTTTGTGAGGACAATCTTGATTTTCACTTGGTTTTCAGCCATGTTGTCATCCTACTCAAACATCTGATCTCCAATTTCTCTAAGTTCACACTCTGTTCTTGGTTTCTTCTCTACGCATGGTACTAGGGATAATTCAAAATCATTTTAAGTTTCATGCCTCCAGAGAATTATGTAAGACTATTGCAGCAGAAAATGGAAAAAAACTTAAATTGAGGAAATAACAGGGAAAATCATAACTTAATGAAATTAGAAGCCTATATGTGGGAGCTTCTAAGCATGGATAATTCAACATTTCATGTACCCTGATAACTTCTTGACCTAATTTTAAGCACATTAAACCCACATGTCAGCTTCATACTCCAGTTGACACTCATGCTGTGTGGACATGATGACTTCATCCCCAAGGGTCGCGCATGGATATGAACATGAACTTGTAGGGGGAGAAGAAGATTTTTCTGAAATTCACATTTAAGAACCAGAAATGCCACAAAAGATCATCTTTCCACCTCCATGATTAGAACTACATCACATGCCCACATGGACACCAGTCCCTGATAGGGATAACAAGAATGTTTCAGTGACACTGACCATTTTTATCCTATATAAGAGGCAGATACTGACATGAAAGTTTTGAATAACTAAATTTCCATAACCAAAATGCAATTATGTCCAAATAATTACCTACGTCCTCTCTGAATTATTTCTAGTGATGATTGATTTTCATCCCCATTACCAATATTTCATACTAAACTTCCAAGAGAATAGAGAGAACAAAAACAAAATCAAGGCAGTGAATCTCTGCATATTCATCATCGATGAACACAAATGAACCAATATAGTTTTCTGTGCACAGCTGTTACTCTGAATAAATTGTGTTTCTACTATATACAATGACCTCAGCACAGACACGCCATCCTCCTCAAACATCTGGTCAACAATTTTTCTAAGTTCATACTCTGTTCTTGGTTTCTTCTCCAAACACTTTACAGAGGTGAAAATAAATTGTCAGATAGAACTTCCCTTAACTCTCAAGATGAAATCTACTGCTTCGTTTGATCTTTTTCTGACCATAATGATTGACTTCTCTTGGCCTGTTCATTACTAATTATTTTTAAAGACATCACCTTTAAATATTTACCCCTGTTATTTTTGTCTCTATGATAAGTTGTTGTGGGGTTTTCTATTAGCATTATAACATAATCGAATGCCCTGCCACATTTGTTGCTAATAGTACCCATAAGTGTCACAAGATATTTGTTTTTTCCACCAGAATAGTTATTTATTTTAATAATTAAAATATAATTATTTTATTTGGGATGGACATAACCTAGCAACTCTCTTACATCTTCAAATATCTGTGCCCACTGGTTATATTTTTTTCTCCGTTTGACAGAGTTTATACTAGTCATACCCCAAGTTCATTATTCCCCCAAAGGCAAAAACTGGTCCTTCAGCATCTGCTCAAACAAAAGCCCAAGAAGCCACCTGACTAGTGATGGTGTTAAATGATGAGTGTAGCTCACCTAGTTCTGAATTTTGAATCTGTCTCTTCTGCTTTTCCGTCCACACAAGGTAATCCCACTTGTCTAGGCTCTAAGAAGAGAATCCAGTTTATCCTGTTACTCTGACTCAACCAAGTTGATGACTCTTGTTACCATCTACATGGAGTAAATTACATATTATTTAATTCACTGAATGAAAATTGAATACCCAAGTTGTAATGCTCCACACTCAATGGTTTTTTTTAATGTTTATTTATTATAAAGATGTGGGGTACAATTCAGGGTTAGGTATATGACCGATCAGCAGGTACCCTTGTCCATGAGGTATTCCCCTCCCTCCCCTAGCAGTTTCCCTCAACTGCCAGTTCCATCCCCCCTCCCCTGACAGTTTTCCACTACTGTCAATCACTTTCTTATAGCATTATAATTGTTCGAGTTCAGCTTATGAGTGAGAACATATGGAACTCAGTATGGAACTGAGTATAATCGACTCAAAATCCATCAAAGTTGCTGCAAAGTCCATATATTTGTCCTTCTTCATGGCAGCATAATATTCCATTATGTATATGTCCCACATTTTTTTATCCAATCCAGCTTCGATGGGCAACATAGTTGGTTCCATGTTTTTGTGATTGTGAATAAAGCAGCAACAAGCATAGGTGTCAGGTGTCTTTCTCGTAGAAAAATTTGAGTTCTTCCGGGTATATTCCCAATATGGGAATTGCTGGATCATATGGAAGGTCAATTTCTAGTTCTTTCTGAAATCGACTCAGTCTTCAAAGAGATTGTACTAGTCTGCATTCCCACCAGCAGTGTAAAAGCATTCCTTTTTCTCCACATCCTCGCCAGCATCTGTTGTTTGTTTGTCTTTGTTTTATTAATGATGGCCATTTTTAAAGGGGTTAGGTGGTATCTCAATGTGGTTTTGATTTGCATTTCAGCCAGTTTTCCCAACAACATTTACTGAATAGGTTCTCCTCTCCCCAGTGGTTTTTGTTGGAGGCTTTGTCAAAGATGAAATCGTTGAGGAATTGATGCTTTGCTTCCAACATCTCTATCCTGCTCCATTGATCTATGTGCCTGTTCTTGTACCAATACCAGGTTGTTTTGGTTACTGTAGCCTTATAGTAAAGTTTAAAGTCTGGAAGTGTGACACCACCTGCTTTGTTTCTTTTGCTAAGGATTGTTTTGGCTATTCGTGGTCGTTTATGTTTCTATATGAAATTCTGTATTGTCATTTCCAGGTCTGAGAAGAATGATGTTGGTAACTTAATGGGTATTGCGTTGAATCTGTAGATTGCCTTTGGTAGGATGAACTTCTTAACAATGTTGATTCCTCCTATCCCTGAGCGTAGAATATTTTTCCATTTGTTTGGGTCTTCTTGGATTTCTTTGAGCAGCGTTTTGTAATTCTCATTGTAAAGGTCTTTCGCTTATCTGGTTAAGAAGATACCAAGGTATTTCATTTTTCTGGTGGCTATTCTGAATGGGATTGTGCTTTTTATCTGGGTCTCTGCCTGCTTGTTGCTAGTGTATAGGAATGCAACTGTCTTTTGCACATTTATTTTGTACCCTGAGACTTTACAAAAGTCTTTTTATCAGTGCAAGCAGATTTTTGACAGATTCTCTTGGATTTTCAAGGTATAGGATCATATCCTCAGCAAAGAGGGGTAACTTGACTTCCTCTTTTCCTATTTGGATACCGCTGATTTCCCCCTCTTGCCTAATTGCCTTAGCTAGGACTTCCAACACAATATTGAACAAGAGGGGCGAGAGTGGACAGCCTTGTCTTGTTCCAGTTTTCAGGGCAAATGATTTTAGTTTCTGTCCATTTAGCAATATGTTACCTGTGGGTTTGTTGTAGATGACACTTACTATTTTGAAGTATGTTCCTTCAATACCTAGGTATTTGAGGGTTTTTATCAAGAAGTGGTGCTGGATTTTATCAAAAGCTTTTTCTGCATCTAATGAGATAATCATGTGGTTCTTTTTTTACACCTGTTGATGTATTTAATGACATTTATTTTCTTGTGGGTGTTTAACCAGCCCTGCATCCTGGGGATGAAGCCTCCTTGGTCATGGTGGATGATTTTTGAGATGTGTTTTTGGATCCGATTTGCTAGAATCTTGCTGAGGATTTTTGCATCTATGTTCATAAGGGATATTGGCCTGTAGTTCTCTTTCTTTGTTGGATCTTTACCCGGTTTGGGTATCAGTGTGATGTGAGCTTCGTAAAATGATTTGGGGAGAATTCCATCTTTTTCAATTGCCTAGAATACTTTCAGTAGGATTGGTATCAGCTCCTCCTTGTACGTTTTGTAGAATTCTGCTGGAAAACCATTCAGTCCAGGGTTTTCTTGGTAGGTAGTTTTCATATGACAGTCAATTTCCTGGGTTGTTATTGGTCTATTTAGTGTTTCAATGTCTTCTTGTTTTAATCTGGGAGGTTGTGTGATATCAGAAAGTCCTCCATTTCATCTAGGTTATCAAGTTTTTTTCATATGGGTGTACATAGTAATCTCTGATAATTCTTTGTATTTCTTCAGGGTCAGTTGTGATTTGATCCTTTGTATTTCTGATTGTGTTTATTTGGACTTTTTCTCTTTTTCTTGGTCATTCTGGCTAGAGGCCCATCAATCTTGTTAATTCTTTCAAAGAACCAGCTTTTTGTTTTGTTGATGCTTTCTACAATATTTTTGTCTTCCATGTCCCATATTTGGGCTTTTATTTTTGTGATTTGGATTCTTCTGCTAAAGTTGAGGTTTTGATGGTCTTCTCTTTCCAGCTTCTTTATATGATTTGTTAGGCTCTCCACTTGTGATCTTTCCATTTTCTTGATGTGTGCTAGCAGAGAGATAAATTCCCCTCTGAAAACTGATTTCATGATATCCCAACACACTCAATGTTTTATTCATGTGATTAAACAGAGAAAAGGATTTTTCAAACAGATGTATCTGAATTGGTCAATATATGTGCAAGGACACTACAACTATATGTCATTGAGCTTCCCCTTATCACAAGTGTAACTAACCAGGGCAGGACCAGTGGGTATTTTGTTTTGTTTTGTTTTGTTTTTTGCCCTTAGTGGGAAGATTCAAAGAGGTACTCCCAGGTACTCAGGGAAGGTAATGGCACCAATATTGGTGAAGAAAATATCCCCCAGTGCTGACCTCCTATTGTAGAGTTTACATATAAAGTTGTCACCACAATCCCCAATCTACAACTTTTCAGACAGAAACATCGAGAGGTCAGGCCATATCCTCAGGATCACACATTGACAACATTGGAGATATGAACCTCTCTTTTCTTATAAGATCTCAGACATAATCCCAAGCCTCATAAGTTCTCAGCTTACTGGTGCTTTAGTAAAAAAAGACATACTTCCCTCTAGCAATGATAGGCCCATCATTTCTGAAAACTATTCAGTCTGAAGCTCTGTTGCCAACACTCATGAAATTTCCATATTCCAAAGAATTGAAAGTCAAATTCCATAAATTCAAAATGCATTGATAGTGACAAGAAACAACTTCTCTAGTATGTATGTTCTACGTTATCACCTGCATGTGAGTGAGACTGGGAACCTCTATTAGTTACATCAGTTTTAGCACTGCATAGAGTTGACAGACCAAAAAGTTCATCTCAAGACTAGATTCTGAGCACTAGGAAGTTCTTACACCCACTCATATTAGAGGACAGAAGAAGCAGGATTAGTGGCTGCCGACCATTTCAACAATGTTAGGAAAATTACCATCTCATTAGAAATATCTACCTTGCTCCAGAAACAAACTGCATGATAGGGTGATTTTTAAAAATTCAACTCCATAGCAATCCCTCAATATATTTGGTAGAGAAGTTTTTCAGGTGAAGAAATGTTCTCTCCATTAAGTGGGCCACTAAAACTGTTCTGAATTACAATAAACAGTGAATCAGATCAAGGGTTATCTGAACTTAATATGATTATTACATTTAGCTGGCATCCTGATGTGTTTGAATGGTTATGTAACAATTTAGATGATGCTTAACTTGTGGTTTAGATATAAAACTCTGTCATAGAGGATCACTAACCCTAATCACAAGAAAATCATAATTGGCCTTTGACTAAACTCAGTCCTCTGAACAACTTCTATCCCGGAAAAATAGGACCATGGTCTTGGGAAGGGTGGTGTCTGGGGAGAAGATAGTTCTATGAGGGCACGTTTACCAACATCTTTCTAGGGTGGACCCCAAAGACAGGGGTCTCTCTCATCCATTTTGCCTTTACAGTCAAAGTCACCTATCAGGTGCAAATCCTCCCTTGGACTCCCAGTTAAGCCATAACATGTGTTTACTTAAATTCAGTGTCCTACTGGCCCTGGGGAGTACTTTTTGAAAGCCATGGACCTCTCACAAAAGAACATGAAACATTTGTGATTCTTGCTTTTTTCTTGTGTTACCTCCCAGGGATTCAGGTAATCCCTGAATCTCAGTCTCAGGGCTTTAGAAATGAGAATTTGAGATGCTGCACCTGAGCACAGTGCTCACTGAGGTGCTTTCTGTACACTGGTGCAGTTGCAGGAGATGGGCTCAGAGCTGGAGAAGCCTTGAAGACTCCCTTCCTCCCCTGTGTTGTCTCTGGTTACTCCATCTTCCATGGTTATGACTGGAGCTGGAACCACCAGCGTCCAGGAAAGGGGCTAGGGGGAAATGGATGCATCTATTATAGTGGGAGGACCAACTACAACTCAGCCCCCAGGGATTGAGTCACTATGTAACTAGACATGACCAAGAACCAGTTCTCCCTGGAGCTAGGCTCTTTGACCTCAAAGGTTATGGACAGCCATATATTGCTGTGCAAGGGACACAGCAAGGAGACCTCAGTGTGAGCCTAGAAACAGACCTTCCTGTAGGGAGGCAGGAGAGAGATGGGCATAGGTAATATTCAGGACTATCAGGGGTGCTCAAGACCCACAAAGCACAGGACCTAGTTCAGGAGTAGCTGCAGGGAGAAGCAATTAGGGCTTTCTAATCTGATAAGAGCTTTACTCTCTTCATCAACACTTAGCTATATCCAAAGCATCTCTTTATTATTTGTGCTTTAGTTTGCACATCCTTGCTGCAAGAAAGAAAAAAAGGAAAGAAATATCTCTGTTTACAGATGATATATCACTAATCACTAGTACCTTTCACCAAATTCATATGCATGTCTTTCTTGACAGTATAATAATCTGGGGAGGTTTGCCATCCTTTGATAACTGTCATAAATGGAATTGTTTGTCACTCTGAAATGTATCTATTAAGAATCTTACTCTCTGTGAGGTTATATTGGGGAGAGGGCTTTAAAGGTAGCAATTATGGTTAAATGCAGTTATAAGTAGGAACCCTAACCTAACAGATCTACTGCACTTATGAGAAGAGGAAGAGATACTGGAAACCTCTCTCTCTTCTCCAGGCAAGATTCCATCTCTTTACATGCTAGGGAGAGAGTCTTGCCTTGATTTGGGATTTCCAGACTTTAGAACTTTGAGAGAAAAAATAAATATCTTTTCTTTAAGCTCCCTAGTCTTTGGTAGCTTGTGATGGAAGCCTGATCAGACTCACACAATAAAATTCTATTAACTGAGTCTGCATGATGGAGATGCAGCTCACTGAGGCTGGACACATCTCTCACATTTCCCCATAAAATAGATGCGAAAAATAACTCCAAGATCAAAACCTGGCAAAACTCCTCCAGGTCATTTTCTGGTCCGGGGTCGGGGGGGGGTCTCTGCAATCAGCCTAGAAGATGTATGCTAAGACATGTCTCTCAGCTTCTACTTGAACAATTCTCATGGATAATGAGGACCTTCTGCTGTCACCCGTGTCCCACAGAAATCCACAGCCATAGCTTTTGTCTCCCGTTATCTAAACTCCCACTAAACATGATCTTAAACAAACAAAAACTTAGAGTCTCAGTCCTGCTCACTTTTTCTCAAGCTTTTCCAAGTACCAAGTGCTGGGAAGAGACTCAATAGTTTTATCATCAATGCACCCAACTCCACAAATTCCCTAGATTTTTTTCACGCATCCATTCTTCTGTGCCCATACCATGCATATGTGTAGTTTCAAGTGACATATGTTCTACTGAAGGACAGACCTATGTTCTGCAGGCCAAAAACCTGCCAACCCCAGGCATCCTCTAACATCTTACCCCCACCTTTATCAGTGACTGTCCAGATGGTCCCATCAGCTGTAGGACACTGGGCTGAGCAAGCTTATGATTGACTAACACATAAAATTCACTTATTTTTCTGTACAATACACCATAAATAACCTGTAATCAAAATAGTTTAATTAAACGCCATCACAAAGAGTAATTTTAATAATAATAATCTCAGGGATCACGTTTACAAAGCAAGGGCACGACTATGCACCTAAAACTATAAAACTTTGTTAAAGTAAACTTAAAACTTAAATAAATTGAAATATCTTGTATATTCAGGGGTTTGTGGATCTGCAGAGTTAATATTGTAAAGATGATATTATTCCTGAAGCTGATGTGCAGATTCAATTCAACCTCTTTTACAATCCCAGCTTCTTTTTTATGCAACAATTGGTATACTGATCCTAAAATGCATATGGAAATAATAATATCTGACTATCTTGAAACAACAACACTAGAAGTCTATGGTGAGTTGCAAGAATCAGAAGAGAGGGACTGGGGAAAAAATTACTTGTCCAGGTAAAGTTGTTCAGCACCTTGGTGGGGAGTATTATTCACAGTTGTCCGAAGAGCAGCAGTCGGTCTTTTGAGACGCAAGGTTCTTCTTACCCATGGCTAGCAGAGCCCAGGTGTGTTCTCACAGGACATGCAGAGGAGGCACACTTAAAGCTCTATACACCTGCTTATTAAGGTTATGTTTAAAACAGTTGGATGTGTTTGAACTTGGCCCTCACAGGAAAGGCCCTCTCAGAGACAGATAAATCTAAATGGGTCAATATAGGTGTCAGGACACTGAGATTGAACTTCATTCACCTGCCCCTTATCACAGGTATGACCAGCCACAACATGATATTTATCTTTTGTGCACTCAGAGGAGAGGTGTCACGGAGGTCTTCCCAGGTTCTCTGGGAGAGTCATGGCACTAACGTTAGTGAAGAGAATATCCACCAGTGCTGACCTCTTATTACAAAGTTTATGCATGAAGCTGTCACCACCATCCCCAATCTACAACTTTTTAGATAGAAGCATAAAGAGGTCAGGCCACATCTTCAGTGTTTCACAAGAAGGAGGCTGGATATCTGCCCCACTGCTTTCTCAGAAGATCTCAGACACAGTCCCATACCTGATAATGTCTTGGGAGGGCAGCTCTCTGGTGTTTTGTTAAATATCTACATCCTGGAATGAGGAGCTTCCCTGTAATTTGGCTGATAATTTTCTGAACTATGATAAACAGTGGATTGCATGCAGGATTCCCTGAACTCAATGTGGCTATTACATTTGCATCAAGTCCCAATGTGATTGTGCAGGTGTGACAATTTAGATGACCCTGGGTGTGTGGTTGTTTATATAAAACTCTTTAAGATGAGGGCAGTATGGACCTATTGGTAAAGCCATTCTTGGTCTTTGACCAAACTGGGTTCCCTGACTAGCTTCTTCAGCACATTTCCTGACCAGGGAGAAGACCCTAGGCTTGATGAAGGATTTACCTTAAAAGAGGACTGATTTTATAAGAACACAACCAACATCTTTCCAGGGTAACTACTAAAGACATGGGCCTCCTTCATCTATTCCCTTTACATTCAAAGACACCTCTCACATGCAAATTCTCACTTGAGCACCCAGAAGAAACCACCACAAGTTTATTTAAATTCAGAGTCCTGTTGACCCTGGGATACACTTTCTGAGAGTCGTGGATGACATGCACAAATTCATGACACACGTGTGGTTCTTGCTTTTTCTGGTCACAGTTCCAAGATATGAGAGTCTCAGGGATTTACATATCAAGGATTGGGGTGCTGCATCTGAGCACAGTGTTCTCTGAGGTGTTCTCTGTCCATAGGTGTTCAGGAGTTGGACCCAGGACTCCTGAAGCATTTGGAGACCCTCTCCCTTGCCTGTGCTATCTTCGGGTAGGCCATCAGCAGAGATACTGCTGGCACTGGATCTGTGAACCCCAAGGAAAAGTGTTGGAGTGGGTTGGACAAATCTATCATAGTAGGAGCATTAACACAATCTGGCCCTCAAGAGTCAAGTCACCATGTGAGGAGACACGTCCAAGAACCAGTTATCCCTGCAGATAAGTTCCATGACCTCAGATGACATGGCCACATATTACTTTGTGAGAGACACAGTCAGAGGAACTCAGTGTGAGTCAAGACACAAATTCTCCCTGCTGAGAGATTGAAGTGAGATGGGCACAGGCATTACTACTGAACATCAGGAGGCACTCAGAATGTACAAAGCCCAGTTGAGGAGAAGGTACAGGGAGGGATCCAGAGGGGCTTAATTCTCTAATTCGTGGTTTTTATTCCTCACCAATATCTTCCTTGCCTATAGAGAAACACTTCCTTCCTCCCTCCTGCCTTTCCTCCCTCCTCCCTCCCTCCCTCCCTCTCTCCCCCCATTCCTCTTTCTTTCTTTATTCCTCCCTCCCTCCCTTCCTTCCAGGTGTACTTTCACTTCTCTGGTTAGGTGGATGCCAAAGTATTTTATTTATTTGGGTGAGGTGGGGCTATTGTGAATGGAATTGTACCTTTTATTTGGCACTCTTTTTGTTTGTTGCTGGTGTATAGAAATGCAACTGTCTTTTGTCTTTTGCAATTCAGTTTTCACCCCAAGACTTAATCAAAGTCAATTAGCAATGTAAGGAGGTTTTTGACAGATTCCCTAGGGCTTTCAAGATATAGAATAATATTGCCCGCAAAGAGGGATATCTTGACTTCCTCTTTTCTTACTTGGATACCTCTGATTTCCTTATCTCACCTAATTACTCTTGCTAGAATTTCCAATACTATGTTGAACAGGAGGGTGAGAGTAGGCAGCCTTGTCTAATTTATGTTCTCAGGGAGGGAAAATGTTTCCATTTTCTGCCCACTGAGCAAAATCTTGGCTGTAGGTTTATCCTAGATGATTCTTACTGTTGTTAGGGATATTCCTTCTATGCCCAGGTGCTCACGAGTTTTTATCAGGAAGAGATGTTGAATTGTGTTGAATACTTTTTCTGCATCTAATGATATCATCATGTGCTTCTTGGTTTTCATCTGCTGAAGGGCTGAATTATGTTTATGGTATTGCAAATGCTAAACCTGTTCTGCATCGCAAGAATGAAGCCCACTTCATCATGGTGAATGATTCTTGAGATGTGTTGTTGGATCTAATTTGCTAGAATCTTGTTTAGGATTTTTGCATCTGTGTTCGTCAGGGACATTGGTCTGTAATTCTCTTCTCTCTCTCTTCTCTCTTCTCTGTCCATGCGTATGTGTGTGTGTGTTTACTTTTATGGATTCTCTGTATGCTCTGTTAACTCCTGATGCCTGTACTCTTATGATGTGCATACTCTTTTCTTCTGTCCTCAACACTTTCTTAAGTGTCTCCTGAAGGGCTGGTCTTGAGGCAGCATATTCTCTTAGGGATTCAATGTCTGGGAAGGTTTTAATTATCTGTCACTGTTGAAACTTAACTTGGCTGGGTAGGAAATTCTTGGAATTGGTTATCTTTAAAAGCATGAGTAATTAGAGTCCATTCCCTTCTGACTTGCCATATTTCTGCAGATAAGTCTGGAGCAGTTCCAACTGGTCTCTTGTACTTGAGTGGTCACACCTTGGTGAGATGAGGTATGTTTTTCTTGGATGAACTCATGAAATTCTGGTTCCAAGATGTTCATCATTTCCCTCTCTGCTTCAGGGATGCCAATAATATGTAGATTTGGCTTCTTGATATAATCACACATTTTTTGGAGGCTTTGTCCTTTACTTTTGAGTTTTTTGTAGTTGTTGTTTTTAACATTTTGGCTTAATTCCATATTCTGTTCTTCAAACTCTGAGATTTTTTTTCCTCTGCTTGGTTAATTCTACTCCCTATTCATATTAGTTTGTTATTTATTTGGGGGTCGAGGTGTTTACTTCTGGTATTTCACAAGAGACCATTTTGAAGTTGGTCTAATCCTTTACAATTTCATTGAGTTTTGCTTCTTGTATCTCTTGTTCTTGTTCATTTTTGCCATTCAATCTTTTATTTCTGTAGCTATCATCTGAGGCAAGTTGATCTGGGTGCTTTTCATCATTTGTGCTCCAATGGCTGTTTTTCTGGGTGCTGTCTCTATAGACTCTGGGAGTTGCCTGTGCTTTTCCATTGATCTTTCCTCACTTGTGATGAATCTCTTTTCCTTCTCTACAATTCTGTCACTCAGAGAGGGAAAAGCATTCACTTCTGCTACTTACTCCACTCTGTGGTCAGATACCATAATTAATACCAGGTTCTCTCTCTCCCTCTGGTAAACTAGTCAAACCAGTTTTCAGACCCAGAAGAGCTTCTGATTCTGTCTGAGCCTGAAACAGGTGAGAGGTGTGGTGTCTAGAATCCCATACCTCCCACTGCTTTCTGGTCTCTGTGTTTACAAAGAGTTCCTCACAGGGTGAAGGGCATATTGGCATCTGACTCTCTACTCTTTGCCTTGGTTGGCATGAGGAATGCCAGTCTGATCCTCCCATAGCTGATGGTGGTGGATTTGCCAGCTACATTCACTTTGCATGCTGCTCTCTTCCTACTGAAGAGGCCTCCAAGGCAACCGTGACCCGCAGGTGGGTCTGTTCTCCCTTGACAGGTTCTGTTAATGCCAGTTTCCTCTCCACTGCTAATCTTTTCAGGCTAGATTACTTGCCCCCATTACATATGATTGATTGCTGGTGGCAGGAAGAAAGGAAGGTTACTCAATTCAGCACATCCTGGAATTACTCACCCCATTCCTTCTCCTGGCATGATCTCAGCTCTTATGCCTAGCTTGAGGCTGGGGGATGGGCCACCGGGGTTCCATGACTTTCTTTTGTTTGTTGTGTGACCAAGGAGACCCCCTGGTTGAAGGCAGTTTTACCTCTCCAGACATGTTCAGGGTGCCTATTTTAATTGGAGGCTGAATCCCCATTCTCTGCCCAGCCCTGCAAAAGAAGCTCTGGTCTGTTATACCACCAGAGCTAGGACTTGTCAGTCAAATTCATCCCACAGATGGGCCCTTTGTGGGAACCACTCTCCATTCCACCTGGGAATTGGTGCCAATCACTGCCTCCTGACCAGGTTTCCTCCCATGTGAAGCTGAAAATATTGCACAACTGGGAAGAAGTAAACCATTTCATCACTCAGTCCTCTCCCTCTCCAAGCAGATCTTCCTGTTTTGTGCACACCTGTTCCTGGGTCATCTGTGCAGAGTGGGCTGGGGCACTTGGAACTCCACACCTACCATGTCTTTCTAGAATCTGTGTACTCAGAAAGACCTTTTATGGGCTCATGATGATCCACCTGTTCAAAAGTGCTCTGAGTAAATCTGTCTAAACATGGTGGAATCCCTACTCTTAGACTTTCTAGGTGAGGGTGGCACAGATGTGCTGCTCCACAGTGACTATCTTGGCACATCCTGTTATTCTTCATTTCTGAAGAGCACTTTTACCACAGATGGGTTCTTGCTGGACAGGTTTTTTGTTTGTTTATTTTATTTTGCTTTAGCAATTGTAATGAAGTTAAGCAGCACATAATGATATTTTAGTCAAGAAGAGACCATCTAAAATACTCTGTTATTGTTTTCCAGTGTGTTTTCTGTCCCTTAAGTCTCCAAGTCTTAGTTAACAAAACTCTTTCTCTTTTTTCTTTTTTTTTTTTTTTTTTGTCATCTCCACTGTCCATATGATTTTAAATCATCTTTTTTTGGTTTAATGTTTCTTTTGTTCATTTGAGCTACTCTTCTTTAAATTATTTTTTTAGTTCAGTTAATGTGTTCACCATGGTCAAGATTTTTTTGTCTTCATTTTAAACTTTTTGGATCTTCATATTCTCTTAATGTCCTTTCATTCTTTTTCTAGCTCACTGAACAGGTTTATAAATCTTCAAATTTTCTATCAGGTAGCTAACATATATATGTTTTCATTGGTGTCAATTTTTGGAGCTTTATCATATCTTCTGTTTGGACTGTTTCCCTGTTTCTCATTTTCCTAGAGACTGCATGTGGCTATCACCTCATTAGAAGAAATAATGACCATACCTATGTTTTACATACAAGGCTTATAGAGGAAAAAGCTGTCACCAATCAATCCAGCCAGTGATTGTGGCATCTCAAAACTTCATACTAGGTTCAAACTGTCTCAGGTAGCATGGGCTGCCATAATGCAATACCATAGGTTTGGTGGCTTGAATGTCTGAAATTAATTTTCTTAAACTTCTGGAAGCTGGGAAGTACAAATTCAAGATGCTACATAATGTAGTTTGTTGGGAGGGATATTTTCCTGGCTTGAAGATTTCAGTCTGTCTACTGTGCTCTCATATAAAGCAGAGAGAGAGAGAGAGGAGACAGATGGAGAGAGAGAGAAAGAGATTAGGAGTTAACATCTACTATCTCATTTAACCTTAATTACCTACCATCCTAAAATTTTTTCTCCAAATACATTCATATTGGGATGGGGTTCCCATATATGAATTTTGTGGGTATACAATTCTGTCCATATCATGCCTTCATTTTAATGTTCCGTGAACCACCCTAGTTGGGCAGAAAAAAATAAAGCACTATCCTAATCCTCTTCACACATCCAAAGATTCCTGAAAGCAGAGCTGAGATAATGTCCTCACAGATCGACCACTGCTCCCACAGGGGACCTTGTCCTCAATTTCTGACACCTCCTGCAGCCGAGGACACATCCATTTTCTCCCCCCCCTTCCTTCATCTCATCTGGAAACAGCTTTGTCATTGCAGTGTCTTGGATTTAAGGTATAAGCTTCCCTGTTCTAAGTGTGAGTGAGGGCCCAGGCGCACCTACTTGATCCAGCCCAGGGGCAGAGAACATGACAGCACTTGAGAAATAACCAGCTCTTCCTCTTGTCTGTTTTAATTTCTGAATTTCAGGTTCCATGGACATAAGTCGGCATTTTTGAAACGTTCCCCTAAGTGTCCTGCTTGGTGGTTTCTCCATGTCCTTGCATGTTCAGTTATGTTAGTCTGGGTGCTACTTGTACAAAGTGAGATAAAATCCATGCTTCAAGTAAAAGACCAAGGTGAGCTCTCATGATACTTTTGGGTTTTGCTTCAGCATGTAAAGGTCTTCAAAGGCATTGCACCATCTTTCCATTAAGAAGTGTCTGACTACCTAAAAATCAAGGATTTTTGAATCCACCAAATAACTGTAATTATAGGAAAAACCATCTTCTCCAAAAACTAGAGAGTCAGGCACATCCAGAATCATAGGGGAGACCTGCTTATCTGGGACAGAAACTTCTGGAGATTCAAACAGTTGGTACCACAAAGTAATTACTATAAATGTCCGAAGTACAGATGTAAACTAGTGTAAGGGTGAGGACTCCTGTGTTCCCCACACACCACATTCTAGTGACTTTTCTTCAAGGAACCTACAGCTACTCAAGCTAACAGTGTAAATAGATACCCCAATGGCTCTGAAATATGGAGGTATAATCACTGAGAAATACACCCAGAGGCTTCTGCAGACAGAACTTCCAGTGGAAGGACTTTTGCATAATCTCAGCAACGTGTGGGTAAAGAATGATTTTCCATTGCAGACCTCTTCTTCCAGGTTTTATTTAGTATGCAAATAAATAGATTTAGCAGATATGGGTAAGACGTGAGAAAGGAGTTTGAGGATCCTGCATCCAGGGGAGGGAGCAGAGAAAAGGATGAAAATCACCAGTACATCTGGAGACTCTGTATAAAGGTTGTAGCTCATAGGAAAAAAACCAATACACAGCTTGGATTAAATTGAGCCAACATATCATGATTCCCTGCCACACCCACCCCGTTCTTATCAGTATAATTCATCTGGATTAAAGATAAACATGTGACAATGTATATATTATTTGTGAGGAGGAGAATTGAAGGAAACCAAAGGAAACAGAAGAGAAAAAGTTCAGGACAGTGGAGCAATTTGCTGCCCTTGACACCAACAACTTGCAGACCAAGGACAGGACCCACCTCTTTGGCCTCAGATTCATTTATCATGGGACATCTGGGTAATTCCCAATGAGAGCAGGTGAGCCAAATGTGCGTGCACATCCAAAGTCTCCACTTGTATCCTGTTTTCTCTAGATCTATTTTAATAAGAAAGCCACATGCCTAGACCTAGTGTCAGTGTGGAGGGCACCTCCAATGGGCTAGGTAACAGGAAAAAGAAAAATCAGACGCCATTACTTTGAAAATTATTCAATATGTGAGTGAGTGTGTATATGTATGTATTTGTGTCATTTGAATGTGTGGGTTTTGAGCTCCTGGGATCTGTTTTGAAGGTACTACCTGATATGAATTATAACCACATGGTTCTAAAGAAGATAAAGAGCTTCACCCACATTTTCTGAAAGATTCTAGAGTCATTATGTGGTTAACTGTACCAGTACATGTGACAGCCCCCGGGGAGAGGCTCTTGATTGGTTAAAAAATACCTTATGACTTGGGGTTATGACTCAGAGGTTTAGTAAGGGGAATTCACGATTTCAGGAGATGTTGTGAGACGCATATGGTGTCATGGAAAGGGCATTCTGAACATGAACATAGCTTTTTATACTGGGTTAGAGAGTGGAACATGTTCTGAATCCACATAGGAACTTTCCTGAAGAGCTGGAGATGGACAGCAGGGGGCGCTCAAGACTCACGCAGCACAGACTCCAGCCCAGAGTAGGTGCACAGGAGGCTGAGGTAGGAGGGCTTCCTCCCAGGGCCTGGGTCTTCTTTATTTTAAAATAGCATGCTATGAAAAAGCTAAAATAAGAATTTAGCAAGGACTAGTAACATGGTTTTAAGCATCCTATTTTACTTGTAGCATTTCCTGGAGGAAAAGGCTCAAACAGCAATAAAAATGTGCCAACTACATGTCCTCTGAGAATTTCTATTCTAACTCTGTACCACACTCAACTTTAAGAAATGCAATGGTGTGTCTAGTTTAATCATTTGCTAGTTCGCATGACATCTGGCAACTTCTGCCATAGATCTAGTCATATTCTGCTCCTGTTTCTCCCCACAAGTCTTTGTCTCTCTCTCTAGATTTTAGGGCTTTTGTTTGTCCGATAATGTCAATTATCTGATGTAATCAAAATGTTAGTTTTCATCCTGTTCAAGTTAGATGTTGTGCTAGAAAAAATTGCAAAATATTTTTGGATGTCTGCATCTCCAAGTATCATAGGAAATTTATTTGTAATACTCAGAAACTGAAAAAAGTACAAACAAATATCGAATAGTTTTAGAATAAACCAATAGTGACATATTTATTTGAATGCTATGCGTTATGATAAGCAATGCATTCTTAATATGCAGCAACGTGGTTGATTTACACATAATCACGTTGAGTAAGAGGCCACACAAATAAAACATACACCTGATATTTCACTGTTATAATTTCTATAAAAGTGAAAACTAAGTTAAAATTAAAAAGGGGTTGATTCAGGATATGATGGTAGTAGGGAATTGCTGGGGAAGAAGAATTACAAAGGAACAAGAGGAAACTTTAAGGATGATTCACTTTGTTCATTATAATGATTGCTAGGATGGAAGCCCAGATGAGCACATGGGTTTGTACTTATCAAACTGTGCACTTTAATTATTATGTGATGTTGATTTTATTTCAGTAATGATTGATTACAAATAAAGAAAGAAAGAATATAACCTGAAATAACTAATGGAGAGACAGGCAATAAGATGACAGATCCCTGAAACCTCTAAAAATACAACTATGACACCAGCTTCTCTCCACACTGTTTGGGTAAACACAAGAGTGTACACAAATCACACCATGTCCTCATTACCCAAAGGGGATTCTTCACACCTCACTAGACTTGTTCCAATTGTGGTGGGATTGGTTTAGAGAGCAGTCAAGTCTAGTGCGGAGGAGCACAGGCTGAGGTACACAGGCTCACCCATATCAGACGTGAACTATGCAAATTTGTGCTTCTGCTTGTAATTTCGCAACTGTAACATGGAATTATCATTGATACTACACGCCATGTTTTCCCTGCATAAGTAAAAGTACAGTAAGATGATTGGCACTAAACTTCCATTAATTATATGTGTGTCTTGTAGACCCACTGTACTTCAATAAAACTGAAAATAAAAAAATAAGTTCTATATATTTATGAATGCACTATATAATAAGGAAAGATTACGTTTTCCAAATGCTATCCTTATCACCAGAATCCCCCAGGATATTCCTACCTTATATGGGCACTTCCCTCTCTGAGATGGTCTATGTAGAGCTTTCTATACAGCAAGAGACATACAAATAGGGCCCCCCTTTGTTGATGAAAGCCAGCCAAGCCCTGACCCTGCAGCTCCGGAAGAGGAGCCCCAATCTTGGAATTCCCAGGTGTTCCCATTCAGATATCAGGACTGAACACAAAAGACTCACCATGGAGTTTGGGCTCAACTGGGTTTTCCTTGTTGCTGTTTTAAAAGGTGATTCATGGAGACTAGAGATATTGAGTGTGTGATGGGACGTGAGTGAGAGAAGCAGTGGATATGCGTGGAAGTTTCTGTGTTTGCAGGTGTCCAGTGTGAGGTACAGCTGGTGGAGTCTGAGGGAGGCTTGGTCCAGCCCAGGGCATCCCTGAGACTCTCCTGTGCAGCCTCTGGATTCACTTTCAGTAACTCTCACATGAACTGGGTCTACCAAGCTCCAGGGAAGGGGCTAGAGTGAGTCTCATACAGTAATACTGGTGGTGGTAGCACATGCTATGCAGACTCCGTGAAGGACAGATTCGCCATCTCCAGAGACAACACCAAGAGCATGCTGTATCGCAAATGAACAGTCTGAGACCCGAGTAGCTAGCCATGTATTATGGGAGAGACACAGTGTGGAAGTGTCCTGTGAGCCCTGACTCAAACCTCCCTACAGATGGTTGGAGATGATTAGATGGGGGCACTCAGGACCACAAGGGGGCAACCAGGAGTACATGAGGGGATGAGAACCCAGAAAGTAGAAGGAAGGAACTTGGGTTCAAGTGCAAAGGAAGGACTGGATGGGTCTTCTGTCTGAAGCTGTGGTCTCACCCCACAGTTATTTCCTCCCCTGAGAACTCCATACAGTGTTTTTAGGGATGGATCTTGTCTCCAAACATCATGTGTCTTAACTGCATACAACTTATAATTATCTGTATTTTCTCTTCTGCCTTAGTTCATGATGCACAGTAATATTTATTGATTTGTGATACACACTGCTGCATGGTCCTAGTAGTTGTCAAGTTTATGGACACTTGATGTCTCACATGATTCTACTTTGGAATCTCAAGCAGCGCTTCCCACTCAATTGTGTCTCCAAGTCTTCTCTTCCCAGTGCCTTCTCAATCCTGGTTCATACAATACCTTTTTAATGAGTGATCAGGGTAATATTGAACATGTCAATATTAGTTTCCTATATTACTGGAGTTATCCCCTACACACACACACACACACAGACACACACACACACACACACACACACACACACTCAAAGGAAATTTGTCAATTACTGGAGATGATTTGGGTTGTTTCAATTTTAAGTGGTCAGTTTCTGACCCTGGGTCATTAAAGTCCAATAAACTTGACAAACAAATTCAAAACTCTCCACCCTCAAGAAAAATGTTCTGGTCCAAATGTCAGTACTGCTGAGACAAAGGCTGAGAAAACTCTCTACGATCATAATTCAGTCCAGATTCATATAAACATCTATCTGCAGATAACTTTTTATATATGTAGATATTCCTTACTACATATGGTTAAAACGTACATGCATAAACCCAACTTTTTTCTTCTGTGCCTTGAGAAGGCACCAGTGCTCACTTCTCACTTGGTGTCACTTGGCATGTGGATGATAGATGACCTCACTTGGACCTACAAAAGAACAGAGCTTCCAGCAGGGACAGGGGAGGGCATTCAGGGTATGCAAAAATTGCATGACCTTATTTTCCATTAATAATGTGCACCCAATTTGGTTTCCCCCATAGTAGTTAATATTCTAAGATAAGAGATTTAAGAATACATTTTGTATTTCTTCCTACTTATTTAAGATTTCTAACTTTTGCAAATGTTATGTTTGTTTGTTTTTTTAATTTAATTATTGTTTTTATTTTAAAGATGTGGAGTACAATTCAGGGTTAGATACATAAGTGGTTATCGAGCAGGTAAAATTTAGGTACCCTTATTGATATTATATGCCCCCCTCCCTTGGCAGTGTCCCACTACGTCCAATCGCCTTCTTGTGGTATTATGATACAAGTTCAGGGTCTGCTTTTGCTTGCGTACATGTAGTACTCAGAGCTTTGTTTCTGTGATCAGTCACTGAGTATTACACACTCTAACATCCAGGATCTACAAGAAACCCAAATGTTTGGGTTTTTCATGTATTTCATTTTAAAGATGTGGGGTCTAATTCAGGATTAGGTATACAAGCAGACCCGGTGCAGGTAAAGTTTGGACCTTCTTTGGGTCCCCACTTTGCCTGGTTTGAGATCAGGTCCCCTTATTGATGTTGTGTCCCCATCCCTACCCCGGCAGTATCCTGCTACTGCCAATCCCTTTCTCAGATTTATGGTTAATGTTCAGGATCTGCTTATGAGTGAGAACATGTGGTACTCTGTTCTTTGTTTCTGTGATAGATCACTGAGTATATCTGTTTTTCCTGATATATAGAAAAATGCTAATTGACCTTTAATACTTTGTAGATGATGATATTACCAAAATACCTAACTAATTCTTCTATATTTTATTTTAAAGTGAACACAGTCTTATCTTGAACCAAGAGTTTTTGTTGTGTTTTTTTTTAAGATGTAGGTTAATGTTCAGAGTTAGGTGTACAAATGATCATTGTACAGGTAAAGCTTTGGCCTCACTTTGGTTCTCACTTTACCTGGTTTGAGATCAGTTACCCTTATTGATGAAGTGTGCCCCACCCCCATCCCCTGGAAGTTTTCCAATACTTGGAATTATTATTGAGTTGGAGTCTCACTCAGTCGCCCAGACTGGAGTGCAGTGGCCGCTCCCGGCCACCGCAGCCTGGACCTGCTGGGCTCCGGCAATCCTTCCGCCTCAGCCTTCCAAGTAGCCGGAACTACAGGCGTGCACTACCATGCCCGGCTGATTTTTTGATTTATTGTAGAGTTGAGGTCTCGCTGCCCAGGTGGGTCTCGAACCCACGGGCTCAGGCAATCCACTCACCTCAGCCTCCCAAAGACGCGGGATTACAGGCTGAGCCACCGAGCCTGGCTAGAGACCGAGCATCTTTTTGTGTATCTGTTGGCTGCACGTATGTCTTCTTTTGAGAAACGTCTATTCATATCCTCCTATCTCATTGAGAATGTGGAACAGATGCTGTATGCTGGCAGCCATTCTGGTCTCACTCACATCTGCATGGGATGGTTCAACCACGTATCATTAATTCTGACATCTTCTATGGGCACACAGTTTTTCTTTGGTTAATCAAGCCTGCTTTTTGTTGTATGATTATAATAATTTTACATAGTAGAATTGATTTTATTGTATTTTGAATTTTGAATCACTTTAAAATTGCCTGCATAAACAACACTTTTTGGTAGTGTATTATATTTTACTTATATTTGTATTTGGTTTATCACTTTTTCTAGAATCTTCACATATCTCTCCATTAGTCTGGTAAATGTTTTTGAGATCAAGTTATGCTGAGCACTTGAGTGTTCCCTTCATAGTGGCATCAGATGGGATCTCAGTAGTAATTATTTCATATGTGGGGATTCTTCCAGGTGGCCTGTCTAACATTACTGAAAGAGTATTGTTGGATGGTAAGTCATGAGGACTCACTATCCCTAGGAACAACTGTCACTGTAGGAGGTGAGACAACAGCAGCAGCCCGAAGGGCAGGTCATTGCATTGTCATCTGGAATCCTCAGATCCTTCTCCCAAACACAGTGAATCTTCTCCACCCACTTCCCACGCTGCCCAGAGGGTGTAAAGAGAGATATCTTGGAGTGTCCTGATCCTGGGATGCTGTGGAACGTGAGACAGCCTGAGGTCATGGCACTTGGAATGGTATAATCCAGTCCTCGATACACAGACCTGTAACCCTTCTCTTTCTAATCAAACACGTTTCTTTCTTAGAGAGGACAGTGGACCACAGCCCTGAACAAGGCACAGACTAGAATCGGATATTCATTTCCTCTGTGCAAGTTTCCATTTGTGCCTTCACTGCATTTCTTTGGTGGTAACATTTCATACCATAAGGTTCACACGATTTCCACAGTAGACAAATGGATCAGTCTGGGTATCTAGTCCAGGAGCCCATTGAACTGGTCTTACCAGGAATCCAGAGGTAGGGGATGGACAAGCTGGGCAGTGCCAAAGTGTCCACAGGGCACAATACATGCAGACGCAGTCCCTCTCCTGCTTGTGAAAAGCTGTTCATCTCCTGTCCCTGAAGGTTATAGTAAGGATCCCTGTGGCTCTGTTCTTCCCCAGTGTCCACACCATGGGGCCTGTGACAATATAGGTTAACTTCTCATTATGCTCAAAGTTAATGTCCCTCCTGCATCCGCCTCAGCTGTGATGGCTCTACTTAAAGCTGTTCTCAATTTACATGCTATATGAAGTTCAACTTTTGGAGGGCTGCTTTCTTATCAGTGCTGTGGCTTCCTTGGCATCCGTTTCTCCTGGAACCTCTCTATGTTTATTGGGATTATCTGAATCTCTCCTACAAGGCCTGTAGATCCACCTTCACTGACTACAATGTGAGCTGGATTCACTAGGATCCAAGGTGAAGGCTGTAGTGTGTGTCAACAGTAAGTAATCCAATTTGGAAAGATGCAATTGTATTCTCCATCAGTACAACGAATATTTACAATTACCACCATCAATCCTACAACCCTGTAAGCACAATCTCTCTTAATATACCAATATGAAAGTTGATCACATGATTTTGTTTAACTGTACAAGAGACACTGTGAGGGACTGTCAGTGTTAACCAAGAAACACACCACCCTGCAGGGGCAGCCAGGACACCAGAGGTCTCTGGAGAACCAGCTCAGCCACAGACCAGACAGAGGCCAGGGTTTCCTTTCACATCCTGATGATTCCTGGCCCAATCCAAGTCTTCCCCTCTACCTATTATTGTTACATTTTGTAACCTCTTTTGTCATTTTTTGATGGAAAAAGTTAACATGGAACAGAAATTCAATACAACTTTCAATCCTTCATTTTTAGTTCACATCCAGCAATATTCCTTGAGTAATGCTATAACAACAAAGTCAGTGTTGGCCTTGACTTTTCCAGTTTGGACAATTAGCACTGTTGGTTGTGATTGTGTTACAGATGAAAGGGGTGTACAGAGAAGTGGTTTGTCAACTGGTCAATGCCAGATCTGCGCCTTTCCTTATCTCTTGCTTCAGACAAGTACACGAAATCCAGCAAAAAAAGAGTGCTTGGCACATGGAAGAGTGTTCATCTTCTCTTACAAAATTGAAGGTTTCCATGGCTCTATTATATAAATAATTTGCCTACACTGATGTCTAAAAGAGCATTTCCTAGATATTTGTCAAATAAGGCTGCAGGAGGCGCTCAGGACCACAGAAACTGGGGCAGTCCCAGAGGAAAGTGCAGATGGAGTTTGAGGGCTGCTTTCCTGTCAGTGCTGTGACTTCCTTGGCATCTGTTTCTTCCGGGACATCTCTATGTTTATGATTCTGTGCCTACCACTGGATTAGAAAATTCTGTTAATATAGGAGAAAGCATTCTCGTACATCCCTAAGTCAGGTGTCTCTAATGGAAACAAAGAATTATACAGGAGGCTGAGTGAGGCTGCAGACATCATGAGCCCAGAACCCAAATCTGAAAATCAGGGAAGGAGAACGGGGGGAGATTGTTGATGCTTCCTGTCTACCCAATGGCCCAAGCCAAGTCTGGCATGTTCACGAGTGCCTCCTTGAGCCACAGTTGCAAATCAAGAGTATCCCATGTATACCAACAGCACCTATGCCTTAGTTAGATTAACTGTATTCAGTCATTGTCTGGGTGAGCTCCCAGGATGTGTGTCTTTGTCACAAACTAGGTGAACGATGTCAGAGAGGAGCACAGGGTGCTGGGTCCATTGGGCTCCCTGTAGTTGGAAAGGTAAGAGGTGCATTCTCAAGGCAAAAACATTGTTTATGGATTTTTATACATGAAAACATATTTACTTGATTTTCTCAGGTGGCATAGAGAAGCAAACTTGCACTCTACAAAAAATTGTGGTGTCCACATTCATCCTAAATGCATTATGCCTTAATTCTGGAGGGTCCCTGACACAGCTTCTTTTCACTTGAGGAATTGTTAAATCTAGAGTAAGACCACGTGTTTTTTAATGTTCTTTTGTTTCTATTCATATACCCAGAACATCAGTAGAGTAGGGTTGTTCCTTGCCAACCATGATCTCTCCTCCCCAAACAAAGAGCAGAACTTCTCCTGCTGCTGAGGCTCAGGAAGGAGCTGGCCCTGCCCACCCCAGAACCTGCAGAGATCCTATTCATAGCTGTGCAGACTCAGGTGTTTCCCCATGTGGGAACCTCCCATGCCAGGGACTGCTACCCAGGTCTCACTGTGGGTCAGAGTTAGGCACTGAAAGTCTATCACACTTCGGTTCTATTTTGAAAACCACCATTATCACAGAGAGAGGCAATAATATAATCACAATGTTCTTGACTGGTTTCTCCTTTTAATTGGGTTGCAAGTTTGGGGGAGAAAGGTATTTCCTTGTGCTTGCCTTAATCTAACTTCAGAATCTACTGAATTGGTCAAGAAGATTATTTGTGAACCTAAATGTGGTGTTCAGAACCTGTGAACACCTGCATCTGTATTTTCAGTCCATGTATTAGGTGCTCATTCTAAGAACACCATACCTACCTGGCAGCTTAAGTCAACTTTGAACAATGTCAGAACCCTCCTCTGAGACTTCTTTTGAATGTGAGTGGTATCGGTTGTAATGCTTTCTCTTCAATAGATGATATAATGTATCTCAGTGTGGTTCTGATTTGCATCTCCCTGATGATTAGGGAGGTTGAACACTTCTTCACGTGTCTGTTGCCTGCTTGAATGTCTTCCTTTGTGAAGTGTCTGTTCATATCTTTTGCCCATTTTATAATGGGGTTGTTTGGTTTTTTTCTTTTCACCACGTTTGAGCTCCTTGTAGATCCAAGATGTTAAGCCTTTGTCAGACCTGCAGTTGGCAAATACTTTTTCCCAGTCTGTAGGCTGTCTCCCTGCTCTCTTGATGGTTTCTTTGGCTTTGCAGAAGCTTTTCAGTTTAATGAGGTCCCACTTGTCTATCTTATCCCTTATGGCCTATGAGTTTTGAGTTTTGTTCAGGAATTGGATGCCAGTTCCAATTTCCATGAGGATATGTCCTTCATTTTCTTAGGTTCTTATGGTTTGAGGTTTTACATTTAGGTCTCTGATCCATTTGGAGTTAATTTTTGTGTATGGGCATAGATAGGGGTCCTGTTTCAATCTTCTGCATGTGGTCAGCCAGTTTTCCCAGCACCATTTACTGAATAGGTTCTCCTCTCCCCAGTGGTAGGTGGTGGAGGCTTTGTCGAAAATGAGCTTGTTGAGAAATTGAGGTTTTGCTTCTGGAATCTCAATTCTATTCCATTGATCTATATGCCTGTTCCTATACCAATACCAAACTGTTTTGATGATTGTAACTTTATAGTAAAGTTTGAAGTCTGGTAATGTGATTCCACCTGCTTTGGGGTTTTTTGCTGAGGATTGTTCTGGCTATTCTTGGTCTTTGTGTTTCCATATGAATTCTTGTGTTGTTTTTTCTAGGTCACAGAAGAATGTTGTTGGTAATTTGATAGGTATTGCATTGAATCTTTAGATTGCCTTAGGTAAGATGGACAGCTTCACAATGTTGATTCTTCCAATCCATGAGCATGGGATATTTTTCCACTTGTTTGTATCATCTTTGATTTCTTTCAGCAGAGTTTTGTAGAGGTCTTTCACGTATCTGGTTAGGAAGAAGCCAAGGTATTTCATTTTATTTGTGGGTATTGTGAATGGAAATGTGCTTCTTATTTGGGTTTCTGTTTGTTTATTATTGGTGTAAAGAAATGCGATTGTCTTTTGCACATTTATTTTATATCCTGATACTTTGTCGAAGACCTTTGTCAGTATAAGGAGGTTTTTTACAGATTCTCTTGGGTTTTCAAGGTACATGATCATGTCATCTGCAAAGAGAGAAATTTGACTTCCTCTTTTCCTATTTGGATACCCCTGATTGACTTCTCTTCTCTGATTGCGCTAGCCAGACTTCTAATACTATGTTGAACAGGAGGGGTGAGAGTGGGCATCCTTGTCTTATTCCAGTTTTCAGGGGAAATGGTTCCAATTTTTGTCCCTTTAGAAGTATGCTGGCTGTGGATTTCTCGTAGATGGCTTTTACTACTTTGAGGTATGTTCCCTGTATACTTAGATGTTCGAGAGTTTTTATCAAGAAGGGGTGCTGGATTTTTCAAAAGCTTTTTCTGCATCTAATGATATAATCATGTGGTTTTTGTTTTTACATCTGTTGATGTATTTAATTACATTTATGGTTTTACGAATGATGAACCAGCCTTGCATTCCTGGGATGAAGCTTACTTGGTCGTGATGGATGATTTTTGAGATGTGTTGTTGAATCTGGTTTGCTAGGATCTTGTTGAGAATTTTAGCATCTATGTTCATCAAAGGTATTGGCCTGTAGTTCTCTTTCTTTGTTGGATCTTTACCTGGCTTGGGTATCAATGTGAGGTTAGCTTCATAAAATGATTTGGGGAGGGTTCCATCTTTCTCAATCCCCTGATACACCTTCAGTAGGATTGGAATCAGCTCCTCCTTAAATGTCTTGTAGAATTCTGCTGGAAAGCCATCTGGTCCAGGGTTTTTATTTGTAGGTAGTTTTCTTATTACATAGTCAATTTCCTTGATTCTTATTGGTCTATATAGGATCTCAATTTCTTCTTGTTTCAACCTAGGCAGGTTGTGTGATGACAGAACGTCCTCCATTTCCTTGAGGTTTTCGAGTTTGTTTCCATACAAGTGTACATAGTAGTCTCTAATGGTCTTTTGTATTCCTTCAGGGTCAGATGTGACTTCGTCTTTTGTTTTTCTTATTGTGCTTATTCGGGTTTTTTCTCTTTTTTTCTTGGTCAGTCTAGGTAGGGAACCATCGATCTTGTTTATCCTTTCAAAAAAACAGCTTTTTGCTTCATTGATTTTTTGTATTATCTTTTTGACTTCTATGTCCTGGATTTGGGCTTTTATTTTGGTGATCTGGATTCTTCTGCTGAAATTAGGGTTTTTGTTGTCTTGCTTTTCTAGCTTCCTTAGGTGGCTTGTTAGGCTGTTAATTTGTGCTCCTTCCATTTTCTTCATGTGCATTTGAAGGGATATAAATTGCCCTCTTACTACAGCTTTCATGGCATCCCAGAGATTCTGGTAAGATGTTTCTTCATTTTCATTTGTTTCCAGGTATCTTTTGATCTCTGTTTTGATTTCATCATTGACCAAGGAGTTGTTTAGCATCATACTGTTTAGTGTCCATGTCTTTGTGGGTTTTGGGGGAAACTTGTTGGTGTTAATGTTTATTTTTATTCCACTGTGGTCGAAGAAGGTGCATGGTAAAATTTCGATCCTTTTAAATTTGCTTATGCTTGATTTATGGCCAATTATGTGGTCGATCTTAGAATACCTTCCATGCGGTGATGAATAGAATGTGTATTCTGTGGTCTTTGGATAGAGTGTTCTGTAGGTATCAATTAATTCCATTTGGTCAAGAGTCACATTGGGGTTCCATATCTCATTGCTGATTTTTTGTCCTGATGATCTGTCTAGGGTTGTGAGTGGGGTATTAAAGTCCCCAGTTATGATGGTGTTAGAGTCAATATCTTTCTTTAGTTTTACTAGGAGTTGCTTTATAAAAGTTGATGCACCTATGTTAGGTGCATATATGTTTAGGATAGATATTTCTTGTTGATGGAGTGAGCCTTTTATCATTATGTAGTGGCCCTCTGTATCTTTCTTAATTTTGATAGCTTAAATGGTATTTTGTTTGATATTAGGATTATGACTCCTCCTTTCTTTTGTGTTCCATTCGCCTGAAAATTTGCTTCCCATTCTCTTACTTTGAGTCTGTGCATGTCCTTTCTAGTGAGATGGGTCTCTTGAGAGCAGTATATTTTTGCCTGGTGATATTTTATCCATTTTGCTATTCTATGTCTTTTCAGTGGTGCATTTAGTCCATTCACGTTCTGGCAAATTATTGAAATGTGAGAGTTCATCCCTATCATAGAGTTCTTATAGAGTTGTTGTTCTTCCACTTGGTTTACTGTCTTTCTTTTGGTTTTGTGGTTGGTTCATGTGTACTTTATTCTTTTTCCTATACTCTTGTGAAGAATGTTGTTCTTTTTTTCCCCTTTTCTTCTGTGTTTAGTACTTTCTTAAGTGTTTCATGTAGAGGTGGTTTGGTGGCAGGGTAAGTTCTTACAGATTAGATATCTGGGAAAGATTTTAATTCTCCCTCACTGATGAAGCTTAATCTGGCTGGGTATGTTATTCTTGGTTGAAATTGTTTATCTTTTAGGAGTTTGAAGATAGGGCTCCAAGCTCTCCTAGCCTTCATGGTTTCTGTAGATAAATCTGCTGCTATCTAATTTGTTTTCCATGGTAGGTGATATAGCCTTTTTCTCTTGCTGCCTTTAGGACTTTTTCTTTTATGCCTACTTTGTTTAGGTGAATTATTATGTCAGGAGTTGGTCTTCTCATTTGTTGTCTTGCAGGGGTTCTCTGAATCTCTTGTGTTTGAATTTTTGCATCATTGATTAGATAAGGGAAGTTTTCTTGAATGATCTCATGGAAGGTTTGTTCCAGTGTGGTCTCTGTCTCTCTTTCTGCCTCAGGAAAGCCAATTACTCTTAGGTTCAGTCTCTTGAAGTAACCGCTAATCTCTTGAAGGTTTTTTTCTGTCTTTTTGAGCTTGTTTTCTGAGTTTTGGAGAGTTTGGGTTAGTTCTATATTCTGGTCCTCAAGCTCTGAGATTCTTTCTTCTGCTTGGGTAATTCTGCTTTCCATGCTTATCAGTTTGTTATTTATTTCATTCACAGTATTCTTTATTACTGTTATCTCAGATATCAGCTCCTTTCTAGTTTCTTCTTGAGTCTTCTCAATTATTTTTAATCTCTCCATTAATGTCTTGATATCTAGGTTTGTATTTTGAGAGCAGTCACTCTGGGGGCTCTTCATTGTTTGCATTCCAAAGTCAGTTTTCTCAGTGTCTGCCTTCCCAGGGGTCTGGGAGAGACCCATATTATTCTTTTGGTTTTTCTTCATTTGTGTAGATTTTTCTCTTGTCCCTGGAGGAAAAAGAGGTACAAAAGAGGAAAATAATGGAGGAAGGGGGTGTCAATAGGAAGTTAGAAAGACAGAGTGAGAGGGAAAACAGACATTCATACCTACTAACAGGTGAAAAGGAGACACAAGGCTGGAGAGAAGTAAAAAAAAAACACAGAAGGAAAATTCCCTAAAGAATACTAGTAGCTACACTAAGACAGACCAACAAGATCATGAAACAGATAGTGTAAAAGATAGAAAGCAAACAATAGTGAGCAAAACATACAGTCAGAATGATAAAACCAAAGGTCAAAATAAGAGATCAGACTAGTTCTATAATATTTCCTTAGTGGCTTGAGCTCTGATCTCCAGCCTCTCCCCTTTGTTTTTGTTGCAGGCAGCTAGCCTGCTGCCTGGGAGTTCTGTGACTCTTAGCTGTCTCAGCCTGTTCAGCATAGGGGAGGGGCTTTGTCTCCTGTTTAACGACGTCACCGTGGGAACAAAGGTGGAGGTTCCAATAGGTGGGTGGGGCAATGCAAATCTGCCTGGAGAATGGTGGAGGTGGTAGCTTCACTTTCACTTTTAGGGATTCTCGTCTGGGTCTCTGACTGGGATCAGCTGCACAGCTGGGCGCTGGATCCGGGGTGTCACCAGCAGGCTGGGGTGGAGGAGAGGGCCGGGCATTCCCTCCTCTGGAGCTGGAAGCCTCCAATCAGCACCTTACACAAGCTTGGGGTTCTGCTCCCTTACACAAGCTTGAGGTCACACGCTGAGTGCCTCAGCCAGGGTGGGCCCAGGGCTCCAGAGCTCCAAAGCTCCAAAGGGCAGACGGTGGCTCTGGGTCCCTCACAGGGCACTTCAGCCAGAAATGGGACCAGTATCTCTGAGGGGCGGGTGCCCAGAGCCTCCCTGGGTCACCAGCAGATCGGTGCTGGGTGCTGGGTGAGACGATGCAGCCAGGGAGGGAGCTGAGACCCAGGACTCCTGAGCAGATGGGAGTCACATATAGTGGAGCAGCCACAGCCGGGGGCCACAATATCTGGCCCTGTGTGGGACCGAAGGTCCCTGGGCCTCATACCAGTGTGGCTGGTGGTGGGCAGGGGGCTGTGCGAAGAAAAGTAAGAGTCTTTTTGGGAACTCATGTTCGGAGAGTCTCACGAATCCACCTATGCCATCGCCATCTTACCAGAACCCCCTAAAATCTCCTTTTCATTTATTTTTTAATTACCCCAAAGCCTCATGGACATACTAATGAGTCATAGATTGAAAATCTGTTTGCAAATGTCAGCTTCTTATCAGACTCAGTTAAATTCATCTGGAAACCTCATGAGGGATCTGCACTTCCACCACAAGACAAGGGATAGAATTCATAAGCCGTGGGAATGGGAGGAAGGCAGGCCTGTGTGAGGGCAGGAGTCTTGCTATCAGGGTCAGGAATTCCTCTTCTGGGGACACACCTTGTTGCCTTCCTCACTCAGAGATTCAGACATTTCTGTCAGGGTGGGAAAATCACTTAATCTTATCTTTGCTATATATGGATGCAAACCTAGGAAGGAGAGAGTTGCACCTTGTCTCTGTACCTGCTCTCTTGGGAACATCTACCTTTGATAGCTGTCTTCTTCCACAAACACAGCCTGCCTGTGCATGACCACTGACCCACATCTACGTTTGTGATACTCTCTCATTGGCTAAAGGAGAACCCCACTCCCTTGGTTTACTCACAGCCTCTGGTCTGCATCCTTGTCCTTCCACAAGCTCTCAGCCTCACCTCCCATCCACATTGTCCCACGTGGACACATCTGATCTTGGCTACCTCTTCCCTATTCCTTTTCACTGGACCTCATCTTTTATCTAACAGTCTTTTGTCATCTCACCTGAACTCATACACAGGAAAGTGTTAACTGAGCCAGCCTGGGTTGTTCAAACCCTGCACATTCCCCAGTCTTCTATCAGGACTGGTTCATGTCACCTCCTGGGAGCCAAGAGCTGATTCCTTGTCATACACCTCCCTATGTGTGCTTTATCTTAACCACTAAATTAAGGTACAGTTTACATACGTAAGCCTATGTTATTTAACACATTCAACTCAGGGAGGGTTGGTGTAGGTACATATCTGTGAAACAAACCACCGCCAAGGCAATAGTAATATCAGTCATTTCCAAAGTCTCCTTTCATACCCATTACTATAAGTAGTGTTAATAGTTGTATTACTTAGTATGTTTTTGTATTTGTGTCAGTGTGTGTATGTGGCCCAAAGTCTGGGTATGCATTGCATTAGTTAATTATATAACAATTTCGGAGAACCCCAGATTTTGCTCTGGAGGCCTGGTGTCGGAGCATTGCAGGTCAGTTGTGAAGGTGCTACATACCTCTGTGAGGTACCCCAGTAAAGACTCAGGAGAATGTCTCTGGTGTAAAATGCTTCACATGAATCACTGATAAGAGAACTAAACATGTACATGAGATTCCACTGGAAGAGGACACCTGAGAGCTTGTGCCTGGTTTCTCAGGAACTCCACATCTAGCACCTTTGCTAATTTAAATTTATATGCTTTCTACAACTTCCCAAGGTTTAAACAAGAATAAATTGAGATCCTAAAGAGATTATTAACAACCCAGGAAATTGACTCTGTCATTAAAAAAAAAAAAACCTACAAAAGAAAGTCCTGGACCATACAACTTTCCGGCAGAATTCTACAAAACATAAAAGGAGTACTTTCAATCCTACTAAGTGCTCCAGGCAATCCAAAAAGACAGAATTTTTCCCAAATATTTTATGGAGCTAACATCACACCAGTACCAAAAACAGGTAAAAATCCAACAAAGAAGATAACTACAAGCCAATATCCCTAGCAAACATAGATACAAAAATTCTCAACAGGATTCTAGCAAATTGGATCCAATAGAACATCTCAAAAATCATCCACCATGATAAAGTAGGTTTTAGCCCCATGATGCAGGGCTGGTTCAACATCTACAAGGCCATAAATGTAATTAAATACATAAGCAGATGTAAAAACAAGAACCACATGATTATATCATTTGGTGCAGAAAAAGCTTTTGATAAAATCCAGCATCCCTTCTTGATAAAAACCCTTGAAAACATAGGCATAGATGGAACATACCTCAAAATTGTAAGAACCATCTATAATAAATCCACATCTAATATACTGCTAAAAGGACACAAATTGGAACTATTTCCTCTAAAAATCAGAAGAAGACAAGGCTTCCCACTCTCACCCCCCCCACTCAACATAAAGTTATACATCCTTGCTAGAGTAATCAGACAAGAGAAGAAAATCAAGGGTATCCAAATAGGAAAACAGGAAGTTAAATTATCCCTTTCTGCAGATGACATGATTCTATACCTTGAAAACCCAATACAATCTGTCAAAAACCTCCTTGCACTGATAAATGGCTTTGGCAAAGTCTCAAGGTAGAAAATAAATGTGCAAAAGAGTCACATTCTTATACAACAGCAACAAACAGACATAGAACCAAACAAAAAGCACAATTCCATTCACAATGGCCACAATAAAGAAAGAGAGATATTCCTAAACAGATAACTTAAAGACCTTTACGATGAAAACTACAAAATGCTACTCAAATAAATCAAAGATGGCACAAAAAAATGGGAAAATAATTCATGCTCATAGATTGGAAGAATTAACATTGTTAAGATGTCCATCCTACCAAAGACAATCTATAGATTTAACACAATACCTATTAAATCACCAATTCTTTCTTCTCAGACCTGGAAATGGTAATACAGAAATTTATATGGAAACATAAAAAACCACAGATAGTCAAAAAAATCTTTAACAAAAGAAACAAAGCGGGAGGCATCACACTTCCATACTTTAAACCCTACTATAAGACTATGATAATCAAAACAGCCTGATATTGGTACAAGAATAGACCAATGGAACAGGATAGATTCTGGAAGCAAAACCTCAATTTCTCAACCAGCTCATCTTCGACAAAGCCTCCAACAAAAACTACTGGGGAGAGGAGAACCTATTTAGTAAATGGTTTGGGGAAAACTGGCTGACCACATGCAGAAGGTTGAAACAGGATCCCTACCTATCACCATACACAAAAATCAACTCTAAATGGATAAAGGACCTAAATGTAAAACCTCAAACTTTAATAATTCTAGAAAAAAGGTAGGAAACAATTTTAGACCCATTGGAGTATACAGTCAATTTTTGATCAATTCTCTGAAAGTGAATGCCATGAAAGATAAGCTCAATAAAAGGGACCTTATCAAAATGAAAACCTTCTGCAAAGCAAAAGAAACCATCAAGAGAGTAGGGAGACAGCCCACAGTATAGGAAAAAAATATTTCCCAACTCTATATTTGACAAGTCTGTCATCCAAGGATCTACAAGGAACTCAAATATGATGAAACAAACAAACAAAAACCTAACAACCCTATTTAAAAAGTGAGCAAAATATACAAATACACACTTCACAGAAAAAGACATATGAGCAGCCAACAGATACATGAAAAAAAACTCAGCCTCACTAATCATCAAAAAGATGCAAATGAAAACCACACTGAGATAACACCTAACTTCAGTCAGTATGGCCATCATCACTAACTCAAAAAACTACAGATGCTGGAGAGGATGCAGGGAAAGAGAATGCTTCTACACTATTGGTGAGAGGGTAAACTAGTACAACTTCTGTGGAAAATAGTGTGGTGATATCTAAAAGATCTAAAAATAGAGCTTCTATACAACCCAGCCATCTCCCTTCTGGGAATATACCTAGAGGAACTCAAATTACTCTATAAAAAAGTGTTGCAGTACTATTCAGAGTAGCAAAAACATGGAACCAACCATGCTGCCCATTGAAAGTGGACTGTATATTTTAAAATGTGGTACATATACAAGATGGGATATCACATAGCCATAAAGAAAAACAAAATTATGAGCTTCGCAGCAACTTGGGTGGATATAAAATCTATTAATAGTGATCTATCACAGAAACAAAGATCTGAGTACTACATGAACCCACTCATAAGCAGACCCTGAACGATTATCATAATACTATATGAAAGGATTTGTCAATAGTGGGACACTGCCAGGAGAGGGAGGGGGTACATAACATCAGTACAGGACCCCAATATTAAATCAGGCAATGTGGGGACCAAGGGGAGACCCACACTTCACCTGTACAATCATGGTCACTTATGTACCTAACCCTGAATTGTATTCCACAGCTTTAAAATTTAAAAAAATATATGCTTTTCTCTATAATATGCTGTAAGCATGAGCATAGCAGTTTGTTTGAAGTCCCGTATTTCTACTGATCAGGGAACCTGAAGATAGTCTTGGAACGCTCGGAATTATTACATCAGCAGTGGTATTTGCTAGAAAATCCCTGACTTACTAACAATGGCTATGTCATTGTGCATAATATCAAAGGATGAGAAGGTGGGTAGATGAGGTTGCCTGTCTGGCTACAGAATCTCATGTCATGAGACCGTTTAAGGACTTCAAAAAGGAGCAAGAGGTAAAAGTCACCAATGGAATTTAGAGAGTATAGCCCACAATACCCATTGAGTTACCAATATCATTCTGCTAGGGGAGGGAGGGGCATACCTCATCAACAAGGGTACCTGCATAATCAATGTTTGTATACCTAACCCTTAATTGTACCCCACATCTTTATAATAAAAAAGTAGAAAAAAAATAAAATAGACCAAACTCTCAAAGAGATTCGTCCCCCCAAATCAATGAAATACGATGTGAAGCAATTCATATCTGTGATAGCTAAAATGAAAGGAAAGTCAATCACAATCAATCCTACATTCTCAGATGAGTTTGTAGACTCTTGTTCACCACCAAAGGAGACGACTTCTCTGGAAGATACAGGACACACAACAGCCACACAGAAGGCATCCAAGGCGTTGTGCTGGGAAGGGAATCCATTAGGTTCAAGGAAGAAGAACAATGTGGAAGAGTTGTGACATTTTGGGACATGATTAATTGGTATCATCAGATCATGGACCTTTGCCAGTGGACTGTGAGAGTGACTAACATGGCAGTGTATGCTTGACTCTGTAAACTGCAGAAAGGAGGAACACATTTGGGTGGCTGCTGTACCAACAACTCACAGTATTAACAGAAATATCTCACACGGCAGCAGCTGATCCCAACACACAGCAGGTTATTCCCTGTAGGATAGCATTTCTGGTGCACCATATAACAGATTGTATACAACTTATTTTCTCTGAGAAGGGGATTGTCTTTCCTGTCTTTGAAATGGAAAGTGGACTCTTCAGGTGAAGAGGCCGGTGCTACACAACTAAGTCCCGCTGCTTTGGCTTTAAGACGATGGCGATGGTCATCACTTAACATGCACCTTACCCAGGACACGGCATGAGTCGTGATTATGGGGATAGACCTGGGACTCACCCAGTGACACGGGTATCTTTAAATGTATGTTATGGAATGGGATCACTAAAGGACGTGGTGAAGGATTAGACACAAGTTCCTAAAACAACATTACCAGGAATTGGGGGAAGCAATAACGAGCTCCACTGGTCCTCCAGCATTTCAGAGGCTTAAACCCATATTCCCTATACATTTTCCATTGGAAGAATGTAAAAATCAAGAAGAGAAAATGACCATCATAAATTTGATCTTGAATGTTCATGGATGAATATCTGGCAAATTACTCAAGATGAGGATAGCTAGACAACTGAGGTCAATTGTCCTGATCCCAGCTGGCTGACTAGGCCATATTCACATTCATGGGTAAAATGCCAAAGGTGAAGAGGAGGCTTTTTAGACAGTTCTTGTTATCAGACATACATATGTGAGAATTCTTTCTTCATGACCTTTCACAGCTGACTCTATCAGGGTTTGTTAGCTTGCTTTAACGCAGTTGACTCCATGTAGATTCTGACACAGTCACAAAGAGTGGGCAGGGTGAAACTCTTGTTCTTGTCTTTCAAGAACATGAACCAGAATGTGGAGTGGGGTGGGGATGGGAGGTTGTGAGAATATTGAGACCTTATACTGCCTTTCTAAGGAAGCTCGGGTCAGCCCACAGCAAGCCTCTGGGTTTCTGGGTTATGTATCCTGGGGTGTTTCTCCTGCAAGGCAGGTGGTAACTATGCAAACTCAAGAGCAAAACTTTCTATTTAAGCCCAGGGCTCCCTCCACAGTGAGTCTTTCTCATCACCCAGCTGAGGTCCTTCGTGCTTCCCTTTCCGTCCTCCAGGATAGGGTCTGTCTCCATCCTCACCCTCCTCCTGGATGTTCTTCCAGGACAGTCTCACCCAGGGCTTAGGTCACAGAGTGGGTGGGCAGGAGGGAATCACTGAGTTGAATCCTGTGCTCCTGCACAGGTGCCTGTGCCTAAGTACAGCTGATGCAGTCCAGGGGTAAAGAGACATGGGGAGTCTCAGATGTCATGTAAGAATTCTGGATATGGTTTTACGGGCACCTGGATTGGTTGGGTGTGTCAGATACCCAGGAAAGTCTTTTGGGATTAAAAAGACTGGTTGGGAGGATCTGTCCTGATCTATCCTACTGGCTCAGATACGCTCTATAGCCTGTCCTTCCCCAGCAATGTCATCATCTCTGCCGACAGCTCCATCAGCACTACCTACCTGCAGTGGAGCAGCCTGAAGCCTTTGGACACTGCCTTGTATTACTGTGCAAGACACACAGTGAGAGAAAATAGTGCTGAGGGTGGCAAATTTCCTGTCCAGTGCAGAAGCAGAGTGGAATCCCCAGTGACATGTTCCCCAGGGACCTCCCCATTCACCCACTGAAGAAATACTAGCTGTGTTCTCAGGAGAGAGAACTTGAGAAGGACTGCAACTAAGGGTCACAGGCCTCCTGTGACAGGACAGGGGACCTGCCTCAGAGGCATTTAGGCTTCTTGTGAGGATGTGGATTCTCTGAGGGAGCTCAAACTGTAATCTACAAGGTTGGCCATGGTGTATATTACACAATTCACATCAGAAGGCTGCCTAACATGCACCTCTTACATATGACAAACCATTCACTTGAAATTCCACAGAATTCATCTGTTCCTGCCTGCTATACTTCTTTCCTTTCTTTATTCATTCTGTTCTTTTTTTTTAATATAGACTTAGTGGTAAAAGTGCAGTTTTATTATGACAATATATTGTGCAGTAGTGAAGTCTTGGCTGTTATTGTTCTTTTACTATTTTATTTCACAATTCACAATCTTCTCCCTTGTTCTTAGTATGTTTATGAATTGTTTACTCTTTGGTTAAGCTGTGTAAGTTTTGTAAAATAATGACGTGATGGCTTCTTCTAAAAGAATGTTCCACTTTGTCCTGATTTTATTCTCCATCAACCCATATATTTAAATATTCATGTATTTCCCCCCCACACTCCAGTTTGGACATCATGTGAAATCATAAACAACCTAACATTACACCATGAGGAACCATTAAAAACAGTAAGCTCATACTTAGTGGAAGAAGCAAAATGACAGAGAACAAATTAGAAATAAACAAACTAGAGGCCAGACCAACAGATTAAAAAAAGTTAAATAAAAATCAGAAAAAAGAGGAAGAGAGGGGCTACTGGGAGAAAAGGGGGGAGGGTGTGGGTGTGCTGAAGGAGCCAGGAGGGAAAGTGTTTGTGTCGTCCAGCCCTATTTGCTAAGGAACAGATGTGTCTTCATGCAGTTTTCACACTGGCAATGAACACTCCTCCTGAAATGCTTGTTATTACAAGTCAGTGCCCCTTGGCCCTTCCTTTGACCAGCCTCTCCTGTTTGGAAGAAGAGGACCAGAGGTCAATGAGGACAGAAGTTTGTCCACCTTGGATATTACCCAGACAGCGTCCTCTCAACAAAAAATCTCTCAGAGCCAGTTCACAGGAACTAGGGTAGCTGGGCCAAGGCTTAGAGCCTTCAGGGTACTCAGGAGATGTCATGGATGGGATGGCCATGGGGTGTATGGTCAGGTCTCCAGCTGCAGGGGCATCATGGACCAAAGCCCAGCTCCTGTGCCCCGAGTTCATCCTGTGTCCATGCCTCAGCCACTCTGTGTACAGCAGCTTTTGCCAGTGGTTGAACCCATTTCTCTGAGCCTCAGGCGATCTTTATGGCTAAAACCTTTTCAGAACCGCTGCTGTCTGAAACCCTGTGTACCAACCCTCTTTTCTTCCTACTCCCTCCACAGATACCTCCGTTCCTCCCTGTTTCTCTCTTTTGATCATCTTTCATCTTCTCTTTTCCCTGACAGGAATGCCATCTATTAAGTCTCTTCCATATCTAATCCCAACTTAGTATCTGATTCACATATGATACAGTATAACAGTCATCTATTTCTGTACAAGAGACACAATGATGGGACAACAGCATAAGCCCACACACAAACCTCCAAGCGGGAACGCATGGCTGAAATCAGCTGCAGGGGCACTCAGAGCTCTCACTGGGGTCCACTAGGGAACAGATTCAGAGAGTGGCTGGGAAGAGAGACCCTGCCTGGGTTAGCACCCTCCTGTCCTGTGCCAACTCTTAGATTCCTCTAGAAATTATTCTTGCTCTCTTAGCTGGGGTCTAAATTCTCACATTTTCACCACATGCAACTAAATGACAAAGTGACTTTCTCTGCTTGCAGGTGAGATGTCATCAGTGACGGTATACCTTTCCTTTACCAGGTTCCTACAGGACTCAATTTCCTTCTTGCCAAACAGTCCCTTTCAAATTCTCCTATTCCCTTGACTGAAGAATTTTTTTGCCAGAGTTTCTCTCCTGCTCATGGAATTTTTGGCATTTCCATGTGGATCCCTTAGAGTTCAACCAGAGACACAAACAGGCAGAGAAGAATGGCTTTCTTCAGGGATCTCACTCAAGCAACTACATGTGTGTCTAAGAAGAGACTTTAATAAGTGCCTCTGTCCATGTGTCACAGGCCCAGAGGTCCGCTGAGCAGGAAGCCAGGAAGGGAACATGACCAGCAGGCTGGGAAGACAGAGAGACAAGCCCCCCTGCCTTCCTGATAAGGAGGGGCCTCTGGAAGCTTTGCATTCCTCTAGGGGATGAACCACACTCACCTGCTGGCCACTGTCCCCAACGTGGTGACCGGCAGAGCAAGAGCACCTGACGAGAGCCGCTGATGAGGGGCTGCGTCCTCCTTCCAGGCCTTGAGGTTCTCCTCTTCCCACAGATGTGTGAGCACCAGTGGCTGCAGAATTTTCAAGGGGTTTCCCCAGCTGAGGTTTATCCTCAGCCTCAGATACAGGGCCCAAACCTTGTGGTGTCCGCAGTGTCCCTGGAAGCCCCCACACTTTCCAGGCCTCCCCCATTGTCAGAAGCAAGTACCCGGACCCAGCTTCATTATAGGGAATGGCACAGACCCCACATCTAGGAGACAAGCTGGGAAGCCACAGTACAGACCCTGCTGTGAGATGCAGGACCTGGGACCTTGCTTCAATCACCAGAGCCCTCCCAACCCACGTGAAGCTCGTGCTCACACAGGGGGGACATGTGAGCCCCTCCCCCTGTGCAGCTTCTAGCTGAAGTCTGGAGCTATTTCGATCAGATCAGGAAGTGCGTGTGTTTACTAATGGGAGCTTTTTAAGAGAGCCCTCATGTTCCTGAGACTTGAGAACTAAAATAATGAGTCATTCTCCCTGCAGAGACTACCTGCACAGATGAGACAAGGATAGGATGCCCAGAGTGATGTCCATGTGAGAAGGGGCAGGGCAGAAGCTAATGGCAGACCCTGGTCCACAGGGAACCTGACCCATCCCGCTCACCTTCCTGAATCCCCTGGTCCTACAACAGCATCTGCCTTTGCTCCTGGGGAAATACCCCATCCAGGGTCCCCAGGCTCTTACAGGCTACTGGATGTACCTCTGAGAGTGAGGCCAGCTGGGGTACTGGCCTCTTGTGATCCTGACCACAGAGTGGGTGGCTCAGTATTGGCTTCACCAACCGGGCTGCATCTGACCCCCCAGGGAAGCTTAGAACTTCCTCAGGGTTGTCTGCAGTTTCCAAATGCAGGGAGAATAGGCAAGCCTCAGTGTGCATGGCCCCATCCCCAAGTGTAAGTTTGTTGTTGTGGTTCTGTTTGACAGGGAGCCATCTCGGGCCTACAGTCAGTGTGGGGGGACACCACCCATGCTCCAGACAAAGGAAGGAAGAGCACATTTCCTGCCCATTACTCTAGACGCCGCCTGCAGTCTCTGTGGGCATTACTGGATGAACAGGTACAGGTGGACTCTAAGTCCTGTGACCTGTAGATTCAAGGCTTCCCTGAGGAGATGTTTAATCGGAGAATGTTTAAGGAGAGAAGAGTCTCCCCCAGGCCCTGAAACTCTTTTGGACTCACTGTGAGAGTGGACTGTGTCAGAGCATCTGGAGCTCCAAGACTGGTGCTCTTTGGGATTTTATGAAATCCTAGCTTGGGTCTCCCTGTACAGCATGTTGGGTTTAGTAAGAACAATTCACTATTTCAGAAGATAATGTGAGAATCATGCAGTGTCATTGAAGGAGACTTCTGAACCAGGGCACAGCCTTTCATATTCGTCTAGAGAAATGAGAGGAAGATGCGTTGTGAGCACAGACAAAATCCTTCCAAAAAGAGTGGCGTCTGGGCTGTAGAGGGCACTCAAGACTCACCCAGACAGGCTTCAATTCAGGAAAAAGTGCACAGGAGGGTGAAAGGAGGGTTCCTATTCAAATGTATCATTTCCCTTTACCAAAAAAAGATAGTCTAAAAAAAGAAAATAGTCTAAAATAACAATTTGACAAAGAATGCTGACGTTTGTATAGATATATATTGGACACATATACCTAACTCAATAAGACAAGCAGAACCTTATTTAATGAGGGGGTTTATAGGAATTCTGAATATCTCAAATGAGAGAGGCTGAAGGACATGGATGACTGTATTGATTCAAGAGGTGTAGAACTTTGGATGGCACAAGACACCAAGGATGTTGAGTTCTGATATCAGAACTAGAAAATGTTTCTGGGGCTGGGTATGTGACAGTAAAGTGGAGGGTCAGAGACTGTGCAGGTGCACAAGTTCAAGATGATCAGAAATCAATATGTACAGATGATCGATGATAAATATGAATTGAAAGCATGTAAAAGCTGTGCAAAATTCTACAGAGTTTGAATAATTCTGTAGAGTTTGAATAATTCTCACACTCAGTCTAAACACAAAGTCCTGGGCAAGTCTGTGGAATTTGCAAGTTTATCAGGAGTCACATTTCATTCCTATTGTCATTAGGATAAGAAACACAACCCTGTATCATGCATCCTGGATACAGTGTTAGAAGCAGTCTTTGTACTCAGTAGCCTGGGAGTTCAGGACACTAAGAAAGAAGCTGGGGAAATTGTCTCAGGAGGGCCCAGCTTGTCATCAAGCAATTCACTGGACCTGCTGGACACTTGGAGTTAAAAATGGGGTGCTCCAGTGCCTGAAGGATCCAGAGTGGGGCTTCTTCCTTGATCCAAAAAACTCTGTCTACACAGAATTCATTGATGTGTAAGACACATGTATACTCAAATGGGATTGGAACTTGGCCCTCAAGATCCCATGTGGCCCATGTGTCATCTGTCTTTGCTTTCTTTGGTTGTATTTGGTTGTGGGCTATAAAATACCCTGAAACATGAACATGTAAATAACCTGAAGTTTAATAAAGCAAGCAAGGATATTCCTGTGTTCTGAAAGCATCACCCAACTCCCACATCCCTTCTCTAGAGAAGGCCCTGAGATCACAGCTCCTTACCATAGACTGGAGCTGGAGGATCCCCTTCTTCCTGGCAGTAACTATTGATAAGTCTTTTTAGTTACAAGGCTGAAGAGAGGACAAATGCCAGGCAAAGGGGATTTCACCCACTCCTGCTTTCTCTCCACAGGTGTCCACTCCCAGGTCCAGCTGGTGCAGTCTGGGCTGAGGTGCAGAAGCCTGGGGTGTCAGTGAAGGTCTCCTTCAAGGCTTCTGGGTACACCTTCAGCAGCTAAAATATTCACTGTGTGCGACAGACCCCTGGGCAAAGGCATCAATGCATGGGAATGGTCAACCCTAATAATGGTGGCATAGCCTACAAGAAGCTGAGCAGTCTCAGACCTGAGGACACAGCCGTGTATTACTTTGTGAGAGACACTGTGTGAAAAGCCACATCCTGAGAGTGTCAGAAGACTTGAAGGAAAAGCCAGCTGTGCTGGTGCTGAAAAGATGTAAGTGATCATGGTGTATTAGGTTGTGTAGAAAAGGGCATTATGTAACCAAGGAAAAGGAACACTCAACACATGTATGGACTCTAATTGTGCAAGAAATATTCCATTCAACAATTGCCCAATAAGCAAAATTAACAATGTGAAGAAAGGCAACAACCACTAACACTGATATAGACAGTCCCATGAAGTTATTGAGGAAAGACAAAACACTCCCATAAGAGTTTTATAAAGATATTTCATATTTATTCAAATGCCAACCCATTAAGAAAATAAAGCACTAAATCAGAACCCAAAATATATAAAACTAAAATGATTACATTGAAGGGAGAGATAGAGATTTCTGGACTAATAGTTGAAGACATGAATGTTCCAATTTCAAAAATGGACACAATGCCCAGAACAAAGATAACATAAAAGAAGACGTTAACAGCACCATCAGAGGGTTAGTCTTTATAAACATATACGGGATACTCCAATTAATTTAAGCAGAGTATATAGTTTTCTCAAATGCAAACAGAACATTCTTCAAAGTACATCATATATTAGGAAACACACACAAATATACACCCTTCAATGAATATAAAAATGAAATAATACAAAATATCTCCTCTGATCACTGCAGAAGGAAACTAGGAAACAAATATATAAAGAATAATGAAAAATTCACAAAAATGTGAAGCTTAGAAACCACAGTGTTTAAACAAGTGGGATATTAAATTTTATGCAGCCATAAAGGACAAATATATGGACTTCACAACAACTTGGGTGGATTTGGAGTCTATCATACTCAGTGATCTATCACAGAAACAAAGAACAGAGTACCATATGTTCTCACTCATAAGCAGACCTTGAACAATTATACTATTAGAAAGCATTTGGCAGTACTGGGAAACTGCCTGGGCTGTAGGGGGCATTCAGGACTCACCCAGACTGGCTTCAGCCCAGGAAAACGTGCACAGGAGGTTGTGAAAGGAGGGTTCCTATCCATATATCATTTCCTTTCACCAAAAAAAGATAGTCTAAAAAAAGAAAATAGGAGACAGGGCAAGATGATGATGGCATAGGTGAACTGGTGAGGTTCTCTGAATGGACCAAGGCTGCATACTGCTGAATAGACAGACTGTAAAGCAGAGGGAAAAGTGAACAAAGCCAGAAGACCCTCATAAGGAAGAACAGGTCATTACAGAAGAGAAATAAAAGCAACTCCACCTTCCCTCAAAAACAGAATTGAAGAGGGGGAGGGAAAGGAGGAGAGGGAGAAATATCTACAGAAATGAAGAAAAACCAAAAGAAGAGTATGGGTCTCTCCCAGACGCCTGGGAGAGCAGACACTGAGAAAACTGACTTTGGAATGCAAACAATGAAAAGTCCCCAGAATGAAGGGTCTCAAAATGCAAATGTAGATATCAAAACAATAATGGAGAGATTAAAAACAACTGAGGAGACACAAGAAGAAACTAGGAAAGAGCTGATATCTGAGATAACAGTAATAAAGAATACTGTGAATGAAATAAATAATAAATTGATAAGCATGGAAAGCAGAATTACCCAAGCAGAAGAAAGAATCTCAGAGCTTGAGGACCAAAACATAGAAATAACCCAAACTCTTAAAAAACAGAAAATAAGCTCAAAAAGACAGAACAAAACCTTCAAGAGATGAGTGACTACCTCAAGAGGCCTAACCTAAGAATAATCGGACTCCCTGTGGCAGAAAGAGAAACAGAGACCACATTGGAACAAACTTTCCATGAGATCATTCAAGAAAACTTCCCTTATCTAATCAGTGATGCAAAAATTCAAACACAAGAGATTCAGAGAACCCCCACAAGACAACAAATGAGAAGACCAACTACTAGACACATAATAATTCGCTAAATAAAGTAGGCACAAAAGAAAAACTCCTAAAGGCAGCAAGAGAAAAAGGCCAGAAAACCTACCATGGAAGACCAATCAGAATAGCAGCAGATTTATCTGCAGAAACCCTGCAGGCTAGAAGAGCTTGGAGCCCTATCTTCAAAGTCCTAAAAGATAAACAATTTCAACCAAGAATAAACTACCCGGCCAAGCTAAGCTTCATTAGTGAGGGAGAATTAAAATCTTTCCCAGATATCCAATCCCTAAGAACTTATGCTACCACCAAACCATCTCTACATGAAACACTTAAGAAAGTACTAAACACAGAAGAAAAGGAAAAAAGAAAAACATTCTTCACAAGAGTACAGGGAAAAGAATAAAATATACATCAACCAACCCCAAAGCCAAAAGAAAGACAAAAAGAAAAAAGAAAAAACCAAGTGGAAGAACAACAACTCAATAAGAACTCCATGATAGGGATGAACTCTCACATTTCAATAATTAGTCTGAATGTGAATGGACTAAACGCACCACTGAAAAGACATAGAATGACAAAATGGATAAAATATCACCAGGAAACAATATACTGCCTTCAAGAGACCCATCTCACTAGAAAGGACATACACAGACTCAAAGTAAAAGGATGGGAAACAAATTTTCAGGCGAATGGAACACAAAAGAAAGGAGGAGTTCCGATCCTAATTTCAGACAAAATACCATTTAAGCTATCAAAAATTTAAAAAGATCCAGAGGGTCACTACATAATGATAAAAGGTTCACTCCATCAACAAGAAATATCTATCCTAAACATATATGCAACCAACATAGGTACGCCAACATTCATAAAGCAACTTCTAGGAAAACTAAAGAAAGACATTGATTCTAACACCATAATAACTGGGGACTTTAATACACCACTCACAACCTTAGACAGATCATCAGGACAAAAAATCAGCAAGGAGATCCGGAATCTCAAAGAGACTCTGGACCAAATGGACTTAATTGATACCTATAGAACACTCCATCCAAAGACCACAGAATACACATTCTACTCATCACCACATGGAACATATTCTAAGATCGACCACATAATTGGACACAAATCAGTTATAAGCAAATTTAAAAGGACTGAAATTCTACCATGCACCTTCTCGGACCACAGTGGAATAAAAATAAACATTGACACCATCAAAGTCCCCCCAAAACCCACAAAGACATGGACACTAAACAGCATGATGCTAAATAACTCCTGGGTCAATGATGACATCAAAACAGAGATCAAAAGATACCTGGAAACAAATGAAAATGAAGAAACATCTTACCAAATTCTGGAATGCCTTAAAAGCTATAATAAGAGGGGAATTTATATCCCTACAAACACACATAAAGAAAATGGAAGGAACAGAAATTAACAACCTAACAAGCCACCTAAAGAGGCTGGAAAAGCAAGACCACAAAGTCCCTAATTTCAGCAGAAGAATCCAGATCACCAAAATAAAAGCCCAAATCCAGGACATAGAAGACAAAAAGATAATAGAAAAAATCAATGAAACAAAAAGTTGGTTCTTCGAAAGAATAAACAAGATCAATGGTCCCCTAGCTAGACTGACCAAGAAAAAACGAGAAAAAACAAATAAGCACAATCAGAAACACAAAAGATGAAGTCACATCTGACCCTGAAGAAATACAAAAGATCATTAGAGACTACTACGTACACTTGTATGGAAACAAACTTGAAAACCTTAAGGAAATGGAGGACTTTCTGACATCACACAACCTACCTAAGCTGGAACAAGAAGAAATTGAGACCCTAAATAAACCAATAACAATCAAGGAAATTGACTACGTAATAAGAAAACTTCCTACAAAAAAAAGCCCTGGACCAGATGGCTTTCCAGCAGAATTCTACAAGACATTTAAGGAGGAGCTGATACCAATCCTACTGAAGGTATTCCAGGCAATTGAAAAAGATGGAATGCTCCCCAAATCATTTTACGAAGCCAACATCACATTGATACCCAAGCCAGGTAAAGATCCAGCAAAGAAAGAGAACTACAGGCCAATATCTTTGATGAACATAGATGCTAAAATTCTCAACAAGATCCTAGCAAACCAGATTCAGCGATACATCTCAAAAATCATCCAAAATGACCAAGTAGGCTTCATTCCTGGGATGCAAGACTGGTTCAACATTTGTAAAACCATAAATGTTATTAAATACATCAACAGATGTCAAAACAAAAACCACATGATTATATCATTAGATGCAGAAAAAGCTTTTGATAAAATCCAGCACCCCTTCTTGATAAAAACCCTTGAACATCTAGGCATACGGGGAACATACCTCAAAATAATAAAAGCCATCTACGAGAAACCCACAGCAAGCATACTCCTAAAAGGACAAAAATTAGAACCATTTCCCCTGAAAACTGGAACACGACAAGGATGCCCACTCTCACCCCTCCGGTTCAACACAGTATTGGAGGTCCTGGCTCGAGCAATCAGACAAGAGAAGGCAATCAGGGGTATCCAAATAGGAAAAGAGGAAGTCAAGTTATCTCTCTTTGCACATGACATGATTGTATACCTTGAAAACCCAAGAGAATCTGTCAAAAACCTCCTTACACTGATAAAGGCCTTCGGCAAAGTCTCAGGATACAAAATAAATGTACAAAAGACAATCGCATTTCTCTACACCAATAATAAACAAACAGAAACCCAAATAAAAAACACAATTCCATTCACAATAGCCACAAAAAAAATGAAATACCTTGGCATCTTCCTAACCAGAGACGTGGAAGACCTTTACAAGGAAAACTACAAAACACTGCCCAAAGAAATCAAAGTTGACACAAACAAGTGGAAAAATATCCCATGCTCATGGTTCAGAAGAATCAACATTGTGAAGATGTCCATCTTACCTAAGGCAATCTACAAATTCAATGCAATACCCATCAAATTACCAGCAACATTCTTCTCAGACCTAGAAAAAACACTGCAGGAATTCTTATGGAGACACAAACGTCCAAGAATAGCCAGAACAATCCTCAGCAAAAAAAAAAACAAAGCAGGCGGTATCACACTACCAGACTTCAAACTTTACTATAAAGCGACAATCATCAAAACAGCTTGGTATTGGTATAGGAACAGGCATATAGATCAATGGAATAAAATTGAAATTCCAGAAGCAAAACCTCAATTTCTCAACCAACTCATCTTTGACAAAGCCTCCACCACCTACCACTGGGGAGAAGAGAATCTATTCAGTAAATGGTGCTGGGAAAACTGGCTGACCACATGCAGAAGATTGAAACAGGACCCCTATCTATGCCCATACACAAAAATTAACTCCAAATGGATCAGAGACCTAAATGTAAAACCTCAAACCATAAGAACCTTAGAAAATGAAGGAAAAACCCTCATGGAAATCGGAACTGGCATCCAATTACTGAACAAAACCTGAAACCCACAGCTCATAAGAGAGAAAATAGACAAGTGGGACCTTATTAAACTGACAAGCTTCTGCAAAGCCAAAGAAACCATCAAGAGAGCAGGGAGACAGCCTACAGACTGGGAAAAAGTATTTGCCAACTCCAGGTCCGACAAAGGCTTAACATCCTGGATCTATAAGGAACTCAAGCATGCTGAAAAGTAAAAAACAAACATCCCCATTATAAAATGGGCAAAAGATGTGAACAGGCACTTCACAAAGGAAAACATCTGAGAAGCCAACAAACACATGAAGAAATGTTCAACCTCACTAATCATCAGGGAGATGCGAATCAAAACCACACTGAGATACCACCTAACTCCAGTCCGAGTGGTAATTATCAATAACTCAAAAAATAACAGCTGCTGGAGAGGATGTGGTGAAAAGGGAACACTTCTACACTGTTGGTGGGAGTGTAAACTAGTGCAACCTCTGTGGAAAGCAGTGTGGCAATTCTTAAAAGCTCTAAAAATCAACCTCCCATATGACCCCACAATCCCCCTACTGGGAATATACCCTGAAGACCTCAAATCACTCTATAAAAAAGATACCTGCACACGTATGTTTATCACAGCATTGTTCACAATAGCAAGAACCTGGAAACAGCCATGCTGCCCATGAAAAGAGGAGTGGATTAAAAAAATGTGGTACATATACACGATGGAATACTATGCAGCCATAAAAAGGAACAAAATCATGAATTCGCAGCAACCTGGATGGAACTAGAGTCTATAATACTGAGTGACCTCTCACAGAAACAAAGATCCAAGTATCACATGTTCTCATTCATATAATGGACCTTGAACATCCAATGTAATACTATAAGAAAATGACTGACGGTACTGGGAAACATATGGGGGAGGAGAGGGATGGGATTAGCAGTTGCAAGTATCTGTCTGGGGATGGGGAAACACCTCTTATCAACAGGGTGCCTGAATGAAACATAATTGTACACCTAACGCTTAACTGTACCCCACAAAATCATAATTAAAAATATTGATTAAAAAAAGAAAGAAAGCATATGTATAAAGCAGTTATACTATTCTATCCTCAAAGTAAATAGACAAACTGCCAAATAAGGAAAAAATTTCAAACTATGACTCTGAAAATAAACTAACAACAGAATCTATAAGAGAATTAATTCAACAGGAAAAAAGTACCACATTTAAAAATAGGCAAATGACATGAACAGGTACTTCTCAGAAGAAGACATACAAGTGTCCCAAACGCATGTGAAAAGATGCTCAATGTCACTAATCATCAGTTAAATGGACATTAAATTCATAATGGGGTACTATCTCACACAAATCAGAATGGCTCCAGCTGGGTCTAGGATTTACCGAAGGAGAAACGGAGTCGGCATTGAAAGAAACACTCAGACAACTGACTCTGGTGTTAGCAGGACAGATGCTGTTTATTGCTAGTTAACAGTGAGCTCTTATATTATTAGTATACGGCAAAGAACAGAGAAAATTCCTACAACAGATGTAACCAATAACTTAATTAATAACCTTGACTGAGATAAGAAGCAGAACAGATAATTCATGCATGATGTTTTTCAGGAAATCCTCCTGATGCACACTCCTTCTTGCATATCATCCTTTAGAAGTTATCACCATCTAGTGATCTTTCAAAGCAAACAACTTTCATTTATTATCTGAAAGCGTCTGATCAAGCCATTATCTTTTGAGAAATTTTTCAAGCTATACCACGAAGGTAAGCAGACCAAAAATACTAACTACTTTCAGTTAGTAAATCTTAAAATAAGTTTTACTTAAACTAAACACAATACATCTGTTATACATCACTTGTCCAATTAAAAAGCCTTAAAGTCTCTAAAGCCAAACTATAAATCGTATCTAGTGATAGCTGGAATTTGAAACCTATTAACTTGACTAGAAATAGTGGCTAACACCTAAAAAATAACTATGAGAGTGACTTACTGTGAAAATACACACACTAATCTTTATTCTGATTTTAACATGCAAAATGAACAAAACATAATTAAATAAAACTAACACAACTAAAATCATTACGGCTGCATAAATGCTAATGAGATTTTATGTTTAGGTTAATGGTGGTTTAGAGGGTGGTTTGACGTGTTTTTCTTTTTTATCAATAATCAATATTTTTTATTATGGTTTTGTGGGGTACAGTTAAGGGTTAGGTATACAAATACGTTTCATTCAGGCACCCTGTTGGTAAGAGGTGTTTCCCCGTCCCCAGACAGATATTTGCTACCGTTAATCCCATCTCCCTCCTCCCATAGTTTTCCACTACTGTCAGTCATTTTCTTATAGTATTATATTGGATGTCCAATCTATGAGTGAAAACATGTGATATTCAGATCTTTGTTTCTGTGAGAGATCACTCAGTATTATAGACTCTAGTTATATGCAGGTTGCAGCGAAATTCATGATTTTTTTCCTTTTTATGGCTGCATAGTATTCCATCGTGTACATGTACCACATTTTTTTAATCCACTCCTCTTTTCATGGGCAGCATGGTTGCTTCCAGGTTCTTGCTATTGTGAACAATGCTGCGATAAACATACGTGTGCAGGTATCTTTTTGATAGAGTCATTTGAGTTCTTCAGGATATATTCCCAGTAGGGGGATTGCAGGGTCATATGAGAGGTTGATATTTAGAGCTTTTAGGAATTGCCACACTGCTTTCCACAGAGGTTGCACTAGTTTACACTCCCACCAACAGTTGAGAAGTGTTCCCTTTTCACCACACCCTCTCCAGCAGCTGTTATTTTTTGAGTTGTTGATAATTGCCATTCTGACTGGAGTTAGGTGGTATCTCAGTGTGGTTTTTATTTGCATCTGCCTGATGATTAGTGAGGTTGAGCATTTCTTCATGTGTCTGTTGACTGCTCGGATGTCTTCCTTTGTGAAGTGTCTGTTCACATCTTTTGCCCATTTTATAATGGGATTGTTTGTTTTTTTCTTTTCAGCACATTTGAGTTCCTTGTAGATCCAAGATGTTAAGCCTTTGTCAGACCAGGTGTTGGCAAATACATTTTCCCAGTCTGTAGACTGTCTCCCTGCTCTCTTGCTGGTTTCTTTGGCTTTGCAGAAGCTTGTCAGTTTAATAAGGTCCCACTTGCCAAACTTCTCTCTTATGACCTGTGGGTTTCAGGTTTTGTTCAGGAATTGGATGCCAGTTCCGATTTCCATGAGGGCATGTCCTTCAATATCTAAGGTCTGATGGTTTGAGGTTTTACATTTAGGTCTCTGATCCATTTGGAGTTAACCTTTGTGCATGGGGCTAGATAGGGGTCCTGTTTCAATCTTCTGCATGTGGTCAGCCAGTTTTCCCAGCACCATTTACTGAACAGTTTCTCCTCTCCCCAGTGGTAGGTCGTGGAGTCTTTGTCAAAGATAAGTTGGTTGAGAAATTGAGGTTTTGCTTCTGGAATCTCAATTCTATTCCATTGATCTATATGCCTGTTCTTGTACCAATACCAAGCTGTTTTGATGATTGTAGGGTTATAATAAAGTTTGAAGTCTGGTAATGTGATACCACCTGCTTTGGTTTTTTGGTTTTTTGTTTTTGTTTTTTTTTTTTTGCTGAGGATTTTTCTGGCTATTCTTGGAAGTTTGTGTTTCCATATGAATTCCTGTGTTGTTTTTTCTAGGTCAGAGAAGAATGTTGCTGGTAATTTGATGGGTATTGCATTGAATTTGTAGATTGCCTTAGGTAAGATGGACATCTTCACAGTGTTGATTCTTCCAATCCATGAGCATGGGATATTTTTCCACTTGTTTGTGTCATCTGTGAGTTCTTTAAGCAGAGTTTTGTAGTTTTCATTGTAAAGGTGTTTCACGTCTCTGGTTAGGAAGATGCCAAGGTATTTCATTTTTTTTGTGGCTATTGTGAATGGAATTGTGTTTTTTATTTGGGTTTCTGTTTGTTTATTATTGGTGTAGAGAAATGCAATTGTCTTTTGCACATTTATTTTGTATCCTGAGATTTTGCCAAAGGCCTTTATCAGTGTAAGGAGGTTTTTGACAGATTCTCTTGGGTTTTCAAGGTACACAATCATATCATCTGCAAAGAGATAACTTGACTTCCTCTTTTCCTTTTTGGATACCCCTGATTGCCTCCTCTTCTCTGATTGCTCTAGCCAGGACTTCCAATACTATGTTGAACAGGAGGGGTGAGAGTGGGCATCCTTTTCTTGTTCCAGTTTTCAGGGGAAATGATTCCAATTTTTGTCCATTTAGGAGTATGCTGGCTGTGGGTTTCTCATAGATGGTTTTTACTATTTTGAGGCATGTTCCCCGTATGCCTAGATGTTCAAGGGTTTTTATCAAGAAGGTGTGCTGGATTTTATCAAAAGTTTTTCCTCCATCTAATGATATAGTCATGTGGTTTTTGTTTTGACATCTGTTGATGTATTTAATTACATTTATGGTTTTACGAATGTTGAACCAGCCTTGCATCCCAGGAATGAAGTCTACTTGGTCATGATGGATGATTTTTGAGATGTATTGTTGAATTCAGTTTGCTAGGATCTTGTTGAGAATTTTAGCATGTATGTTTATCAAAGATATTGGCCTGTAGCTCTCTTTCTTTTTTGAATCTTTACCTGGCTTGGGTATCAATGTGATGTTGGCTTCGTGAAATGATTTGGGGAGAGTTCCATCTTTTTCAATCACCTGGAATACCTTCAGTAGGATTGGTATCAGCTCCTCCTTAAATGTCTTGTAGAATTCTGCTGGAAAGCCATCTGGACCAGGGCTTTTTTTTGTAGGTAGTTTTCTTATTATGTAGTCAATTTCCTTAATTGTTATTGGTCTATTTAGGGTCTCAAATTCTTCTTGCTCCAACCTAGGTATGTTGTGTGATGTCAGAAAGTCTTCCATTTCCTTAAGGTTTTTAGTTTGTTTCCATACAAGTGTACATAGTAGTCTCTAATGGTCTTTTGTATTTCTTCAGGGTCAGATGTGACTTCATCTTTTGTGTTTCTGATTGTGCTTGTTTGGTTTTTTTCTCATTTTTTCTTAGTCATTCTAGCTGGGGGACCATCGATCTTGTTTATTCTTTCGAAGAACCAGCTTTCATTGATTTTTTTATTATCTTTAGGGTTTTTTTTTTATTTAAAAATTTCAATTCAATTTTTTTTCATTTCACTTGATTTTCATTGATTTTTTGTATTATCTTTTTGTCTTCTATGTCCTGGATTTGGGCTTTTATTTTGGTGATCTGGATTCTTCTGCTGAAATTAGGGTTTTTGTGGTCTTGCTTTTCCAGCTTCCTTAGGTGGCTTGTTAGGCTGTTAATTTGTGTTCCTTCCATTTTCTTTATGTGTGTTTGTAGGGATATAAATTCCCCTCTTACTACAGCTTTTAAGGTGTCCCAGAGATTTTGGTAAGATGTTTCTTCATTTTCATTTGTTTCCAGGTATCTTTTGAACTCTGTTTTGATTTCATCATTGACCCGGGAGTTGTTTAGCATCATGCTGTTTAGTGTCCATGTCTTTGTGGGTTTGGGGCAACCTTGTTGGTGTTAATGTTTATTTTTATTCCACTGTGGTCCGAGCAGGTGCATGGTAGAATTTCGGTCCTTTTAAATTTGCTTATGCTTGATTTATGGCCAATTATGAGGTCGATCTTAGAATACGTTCCATGCGGTGATGAGTAGAATATGTATTCTGTGGTCTTTGGATGGAGTGTTCTGTAGGTATCAATTAAGTCCATCTGGTCCAAAGTCACATTGCGGTTCCAGATCTCCTTGTTGATTTTTTGTCCTGATGATCTGTGTAGGGTTGTGAGTGGGGTATTAAAGTCCCCAGTTATGATGGTGTTAGAGTCAATATCTTTCTTTAGTTTTCCTAGAAGTTGCTTTATGAAAGTTGGTGCACCTTGTTGGGTGCACATATGTACGTGTTTTTCCTTATGCTTGACAATCTTTTGGAAAATATCTTTGCCTTGAGATAACCACCTGAGCAATTATTATTATCTTTCAAGCACCAACTTCATCATTATGAGAACTTAAGCTTGTGAACCTAAAACAATCTTCAAAGTAACTATAAAACATCAAACTACAGCATTAAATCTTAATTAATGATTCAGAATAAAAACCTTGTTAACATAATCAAAGCCTAATAATTTTTGTCAACCCTCATATATATGTATATTAATTATATAAGCTTGCATGATTATACATTTACCAACTATGCTTAATACATGGATAAAACAATTATCATGCCTAGAATAGCACTACCAGCAACTCTATTCAAAACAATCTCAAACTATAACACTATTCCTAAAAGCACAAAACAATCTTAAACTGTAAAACTATTCCTAAAGCCAAGAATGATAGTTTTGGCCCAAAGTCTTAAATTACAGTCCTTGAAGTGCCTCAAGAAAGTTTCTGGGTGTACATTTCTCCATGTATCAGGAGTTTTCTCTGGGATTTCTATGGTCTTCAAAGCTTCCTAATTGTCTTTCCTTATCCAGGTGTTTTCATTGCTTTTCTTTTATTGTGCAGTGTATACTCCTAAAGAAAATTCAAAAGAAGCTTTTAATGATGTTTCCCAAGCCAAAGTTTGCTTTCTGTATCCAGTTAATTTATCATAAAAGTATCCAATTAATAGATCATGAATTCAGTGAAAACCTATTCTACATACGTCAACTAAAATCTTAACTATTAAATTAAATAAAAAACCTTAACGATTAATCTTTACCCTAAATCCATTTTTAAAAGTTATAAATCACATACATAACTCCTAGGTATGTGTTTTAACTTATAATGAATTCATAATGAACTTACTATGAACACGTGCTTCTAAAAAACCTTATGTCTAAACACTAAACTACATTATTCTAAATCAAATAAAAAGTAAACATACTTATATTATTTTTTTACTCAAGCAATATCTAGTAACTCATAACCAAGTGAAAGAAAGCATCTTAAACGTGCTTCAGAGTTTAACCATTGCATATCTTATAGAAGCCCAAATGGCATTGCAGGAAATGGAAAAATGAACAATGACATTCCTAGGTCAGTTGTGACTTCACATAAACATGTTGTTTTCTTCATGCTCGATTGTGCAAAGGTAGAAGACAGAAGGGCCTCAGCTGCCCACACTCGCTTTGTGGCCAGGGGTCCTCAGCACACCTGGACTTTGTCAATCAGGCAGGCTTCCAAGGCTGGCTCCCAACAGGCTATCATTTTTAAAGTTTTTTAAAACATAGATTCTTGCAAAGTTGTGAAGAAAATGGAGCTCTTATATACTTGGGGTAAAAATATACATGAGTTTAGCTCCTGTGTGAAGTAGTTTGGATATTTCTCAAATAACTAAAAATAGAACCACCATTTGAACTAGCAATCTCATTATTGAATTGTTGACCAAAAGGAACAGGAATGATTCTACCAAAATAATACTTGCATTTATATGTCTTTCACAGCACAATAAATGATAGCAAAGTCATGGAATCAACCTAGGTTCCCCTTAATGGTGGGTTGAATAAAGAAAATGTGGTGCATATACACCAATGAATAATATGCAGCTACAGAAAGAATGTAATCATGCATTCTGCCACAACATGCAGCTGAAGGTCATTAGTCTAAGTGAATTAATTCCAAAAAAGAGAACAAAATGCCATATATTTTCACTCATATATTGGAGCAAAGCAATGGTTACACAGACACAAAGATAAAAATAGTACACACTGGGGACTGCAAAATTGGAAAGAGAGACAGGGAACAAAAAGGTGAAAGTGTGCCTATTGGGTACCATGTTTGCTCTTTGAGGGATACATTCACTAGTAGCCCAAACCCAGAGTTTCACTACATGCCCATGTAACAGATATGCATATGTATCCATTAAATTTGAAAATTAAAAAATACCCAAAAATAAGTAGAAACAAAATAGTAATATTAGAGATGTGATCATCACAACACAGCACATACTTACAGTAATAAGAAATCTATTTTCCCAAATGCTGTCAATATCACCAAACTACCCCAGAACACTCCCATCTACTCTGAGCCCTGTCCTTTCCTGACACATCACAGTCCAGAGTCTCCCATATAGCAGAAGACATGCAAATAGAGCCCTCCCTCTGCTGATAAAAACTGGGTCAGCCCTGATACTGCAGCTTTGGGAGAGGAGCTCCAGCCCCAGGATTCCCAGGTATTTTCATTCAGAGATCAAGACTGAACACAAATGACTCACCATAGAGTTTGGGCTCATCTGGGTTTTCCTTGTTTCTGTTTTCAAAGGTGATTCATGGAGACTAAAAATATTGATTATGTAAGAGGATGTAAGTGAGAGATACAGTGGATATGCGTGGCAAGTTCTGACCAGGCTATCTCTGTGTTTGCAGATGTCCAATGTGAAGTGCAGCTGGTGGAGTCTGGAGGAGGTCTGGTCCAGCCCAGGGGGTCCCTGAGACTCTCCTGTTCAATCTCTGGATTCACCTTCAGTAGCTACGGAATGAACTGGGTCTGCTAGGTCCCAGAAAAGGGGCTGACAGTTGTATGGAATGATGGAAGGCAGAAATACTATGCGGACTTGATGAAGGGCAGATTCATTGTTTCCAGAGACAATAACAAAAACATGCTGTATCTGCAAATGGACAATCTAAGAGCTGAGGACAGGGCCTTGTATTACTGTGCAAGAGACACAGTGAGGAAACATTAGTGCAGGCCCAAACACAAACCTCCTTGCAGTCATACAGGGCTGAAGTCAGCCGCAGGGGGTGGGCAGGACCCACTAATCAGAGTCAACCCAAGAGGCAGGCGCAAATGGAAGTTAAGGGTCATTCTCCTATCAGGGTATAGAACTTCCTACTTATCTGTCAGTTACTCAAGAAACCTTTAATTTTAGGAGTTTGTGTCTATCAATGTCATCTTTAAATACATAAATAACATGATACTATGAGGACATATTCTCACAAGCAAAAAGAAAATGCAGATTGCCATGTTCATTGATTCTTGAGGAAGCCTAGGTGTACCTGGGAGTCTTTTCCAAACAGTCTCATGCCAGGGACCTCAGTGGAATTCCCTGATTTGAACAGCTGTTAGAGACTCTAATGAAAGGTAAGAGAGAGTGTACGAAGGGTCAGTGTCGTATTTAACTTAACAGGTTTCCATCTTACCATTCTCCTGACACAAAGCATGCAAAACAGATTCACCACAGATCTGGGGATCCTTTCAGCTTGTAAACAATTTTCTTTCTTTTTATTTGTTCTTGCATTTCCATTTGCCTCTCCTGATCCCTAAAAAAGAAAGATGTGGTGCCTCTTCTAAATCCCAGGGCTCAAGCCCTTTACCTGGAACTCATGTGGCTCAGACTGTGGCTCCTGCAGCCACGTGGGTGAGGCTGATGGGACCTTCTTCACTCACCACTTCTCGGACTCTCCATGGTCTTATATATAGACTCACCTGGGAAATGCAAATGACCATTACTAGTGAATGAATATAATACTGTGGATAGGTCAAGTCTGTTAGCTTAAGTTCAAAAAAGGAAATGAAAGCTCAATGGAGCAGCAACAGACACCTTAGATCCCAGGGAGGAGAAGGTGGGCAAACATCTTCCATGACGGTGTTAAATAGAGAGAAGTGAGTGAAGCTGCAGCACTCAGGGCAGAAAGCTTCCCCCTGAAACTTACCTTTCAACTAGAAAGCAGCTTGACCCAGGCCACTGTAGAGCCCCCTGAGTCTCCCAAGCTCTGAAAATGACCCAGGGAGAGGTCAACAATGTGTAAAGGGAAAACACCAGGTAAAATGGCAGGCATTCTCTCAGATCTGAGCTCCTAGGAGGACACCATCTCCAAACTGATGATAAAATAAAATAAATATAAATAAATAACCCCCTAGAAATATCAGATAAAGAAGTCAAATAAGCTGGGTACGGTAGCTCACACCTGTAATATCAGCAATTTAGGAGGCAGAAGCAAGAAGATTGCCTGAGCCCATGGTTTCAAGGTCAGCCTGGGCTGACAGGAAGAGACCTTGTCTCTATGATAAACCAAAAAATTAGCCAGGCATGGTGACACATGCCTGTAGTTCCAGCCACTTGGAAGGTTGAGGCAGAAGGAGCACCTGAGCCTAGCAGGTCGAGGCTGAGGTGGCCATGAGTGTGCCACTGCACTCCAGCCTGGGTGACAGACTGAGACTCTATCTCAAAAAAGAAAGAAGCCAAATATTGATTTTAAATGAGCTCAATGTGATAAAAGACAAAGCTTAAAATCAACACAAAGTAATTAAACAATTCTGACTGTTGATGGAGAGATTGACACAATTTTAAAAATAGAACTGAACAACTCATTGAAGGAAATATAAAACACTATAGAAAGCTTTACTAATAGACTAGACCAAGTAGATGAATTAATCTCAGAGCAAAAAGACAAGTCTTTCAAATTAACGCAGTGAGAGTAAATTAAGAAAAAGATCTTTTTTCAATGAACAAAGCCTTTGAGAAATATGGAATAATGTAAAGCATCCAAATCTACAAATTAAGCACATTCCAGCAGGAAAAGAAGTTAAAGTAAAAGGCATGGAGAACCCATTCAAGGAAACAATTCAAGGAAATGTTCCTGGTTTTGAGAGAGATCTAGACATGCAGATGTAAGAAGTTCACAGAACTTCTGCAAGATACATCACAAGAAGAACCTCACCGAGACATATAGTTGTCAGGCAATCTAGAATCAGTGTGAAAGAAAATATTACAAGAGAGAAGTTCCAATCACCTATAAATGAAATGACATTAGACTAACAGCAAACTTCTCAGGTGACACCCTACAAACCAGAAAAGATTGGGTGTTTCTTTATAAATGATGGACAAATAAACCCTCAGAGAATTTGTCAGAACTAAACTGGCTATACAAGAAATGCTCTAAGTGTCCTAATTAAGAAAATGAAATGATGATACTAACCATTATAAAAGGTCACATAAGTAAAAGTCCACAGATTCTCTAAAGCACCTACGCATTTGAAACCCCAAGGCAGTCACCTAAATCACTATGAGAGGAACAAAACCTCACATATCAATATTAACCCTGAATGTATATGGGTTAAATGCTCCACTTACAAGATGAAGATTGAAAAACCCAACCTTCTTCTGCCTACAAGAGACCCACCTAGAAGTCAAAGATGGCTACAGACTCAAAGTTGTTGGATGGAAATATATATATATATATATTATGCAAGTGGAAACAAAATCAAGCAGGAGTGGCCAGCCTCATATCAGATACACAGACTTTAAACCAACAACAGTAAAACAGGGGCATTATGTAATGATGAAAGGTGCACTTAAACAAGAAGATTTAACTATCTTAAATATATTTACACCTCACTCTGGAACACCCATATTCATGAAGCTAATACTTCTTGACCTTAGAAAACATATTGATAGCAATACAATATATTGGAAAACTTATAACAAAATAAGGCAATGACAAAACAAAAACTACAGGCCAATATCCCTGATGAATCAGATGCAAAAATCCCCAACAAAATACTAGTGAACCAAATTCAACAACATATCAAATAAAAATTTATTACAATCAATGGAGTTTTATTCCAGGGGTGCAAGAATGGTTGAATAAGCACAAATTAATAAATGTGATTCATCATATAATCAGAAATAGAAACAAAAACCATACAGTCATCTCAATAGACGTAGACAATGCATTTGATAAAATCCAACACTTTTCATGATAAAGCACTTAAAGAACCCATTGAAGTCACATACCTCAAAATTAGAAGAGCCATGTATGATAAACCCACAGCCAACCTCATATTTAATAGGGGAAATTGAAATTCTCATGGAGAATTACCCCTCAGAACTATAACAACACAAGATATCCACTCTCACCACTCTGATTCAACATGGTATTGGAAATCCTAACAAAAGCAATCAGGAAAGGGATAGAAAAAAATACATTCAAATGGAAAGGAGGAAATCTTAGTATTTCTGTTTGCTGATTACATGAGTATATAGAGAGAAAAGTCTGAAGAATACTCCAAGTGACCTATAAACCAATATAGTAAAGTTTCAGGATACAAACTCAATGTACAAAAAGTACCATTTCTATACACCAATAATGTTTAAACCAACAACCAAATCAAGGGCTCAATCATATTTACAATAGCCACACCAAAAAAACTACAAATGTTTTTAATCAAGGAAATGAAAGACCTCTACAAGGAAAACTCCAAAACACTGAAGACAGAAATTGTAGATGATACAAACAATTGGAGAACATCTCATACTCATGGATTGGAAGAATCAATATCCTTGAAATGACTATACTACCCAAAGCAATTTACTGATTCAATGTAATCCCTAACAAAATACTAGCATCATTTTTCACAGAAATAGAAAAACCATTCCTAAAGTTTATATGGAATCAAAAAGGAGCCCAAATATCCAAAATAATCCTCAGTAAAAAGAATGAATGTGGTGATATCCGTGGGTTGACTTCAAATTATACACTATGTGTATAGTAACTAAAAAAACATGGTGCTAGTACAAAATAGATGGACTGATCCATAGTACGGAATAGAGAATCCAGAAATAAATCCACATCCACATATATACAAACAATTGATCTTCAAAAACACACAGCAATTAACAAGAAATGGTATTGGAAAAACTGTTTAGCCATATGTTAATGAGTGAAACTACATTGTTATCTTACACCATATAAAAAGTCAATTCAAGATGGACCAAGGACTTTAATGTAAGACCTGAAAAGCAAAAATTTTTTAGTTACTATACACACAGTGTATAATTTGAAGTCAACCCACGGATATCACCACATTCATTCTTTTTACTGAGGAAAATCTAGTAAGTGATGTCTTATGGACATTTGTCTAAGAAAAACTCCCAAAAGCAAATGCAACAAAAACAGTCTATCTCAGAACAAGAACTTGGGGATGACTCAAAACAACAGGGGAGGAGAGTCTAACAAATCACCAAAGGGAGCTGGAAAGAGAAGACCACCAAAACCCTGACTTTAGCAGAAGAATTCAGATTACCAAAATAAGAGCCTAAATATGGGACATAAAAGACAAAAATAACATAGAAAACATCAAGAAAGCAAAAAGCTGTTTCTTTGAAAGAATTAACAAGATTGATGGACCCCTAAACAGAATGACCAAGAAAAAGAGAGAAAAAGCCCAAATAAATACAACCAGAAATACAAAGGATCAAATCACTACTAAACCTGAAGAGATACAAAGGATTATCAGAGATTACTATGTACACCTATATGGAAGCAAACAGATAACCTAAATGAAATGGAGGAATTTCTTTTCTTTTTTTTTTTTTCACATCAGGCAAGGATTTATTAGGAAGCTTATTAGTCACAACGAATAAAAGTCATGAAAAGAACTTAGAGATCTCCAAACTCTGGCACTGGACTTACAACACGAGTTAGAAGCTAATAAACATTACGAAAGTTTCAAGGAGAATCATAATTAATTCTCAATATTACCCCAACCAAATTACCCAAAAATACAGAAATGATTCCCAGGCTCTCCCCAGATTGCTTAGCTAGGTAGTGGGAAAGAAGACCTTCTCCCAAGTTCTCACGCATCAGCAGGAGACACCTGCCCTTCTAGCTCTGACCACTTGTGCATGACAGACAACTCCAAGCTGGGCAACTTGACAAGAATGCTGAACAATGGCAGGGGAAAGAAGCAGGCAAGAACACGTGTTTTTAGCTGGAGACCTTCCTGGTGGTGAATAAACACAATTCTGAGGCTTCAGAAACTTTTCTGTAGCCCATCAAGAGTTTCCACGTTTTTAAAACCTAAGTCACACAACAATCCTGCCACAAAGCAACAAGATACCTGGAATCCCATGGCCACATCGACTGAAAAGGAAGAGTTATTCAAGACTGCCAGATGCCACCCAGCCCCAGACCCAAGTTCTGCAGTGCTCTAGAGAACCACGATTGTCCCTCAGTGCCCACACAACCCTCCCAGTGGTGTGGTATCTTCCATAGGCCAGGTTTCTGCAGCAAGCCCAAAGACCAAGCTTGACACAGGCTGTGGCAGCCACCTCTCTCTGGAACCTCATCCCTTTGTCCTTCCCAACAGGTAGTCATACATCTTCACTGACATGGCGCCTCTGTGGGAACCTTGGCTAGCCCTTAGGAAATGAAGTGTGTGAAATGAAGGGTAACCTGATGGACCCTGTGGTCTGCTGGGAAGGCAGATGCTTCATAATTGCAGATGGTCACCTCATGTCGGCGAAGCTCAGTCCATTCTCCTCTCAGGCCAATATAAAAGACCTTTGTGGTATCTGCTCCGAAGTTTTTTGAAATATGAATCGAAAGATGAAAAACATTTGAAAAACGAGAAATTTTTGTGGCATACTCTAATTCCCCAGTTAGATCCCGGTTCAGACTAAAGGTCTGATCTGGCTCCCTTTCTGTGTCATCAAAAGACATCTGTGAAATGTTCTTGTACAGTCTCATCTCAGAGGGGTGTGAGTCATCGTCCTCTCCCATTATAATGATGCCTTTGAGCTTGACATTGCCCGTAAATGGAATATTAAACAGAAGCTTTTCATCTGCATCACTTTCAACAAACTTGGAGCGGTCGGCCCGCTTCTCTCACGGCTTGAAGACGTCGCGGCCGCTGCCCTCGCGGCTCTCGTTAAGGCACTGCAGCCACTCCAGGTCAATGCGCAGGTACAGGCCGTAGGCCAGGCCGCATTGCTCGGGCGGCTCCTCCCGCTCAGCGGTGCAGCGACAGCCGCCCCCGCCGTGGCTGTGGCTGTGCCTGTGCGACATGGCGACACCATGGTCCGCTTGGCCCCTCAGCCCAACGGCCACACTCGATCGCTTGGCTCTGCTCCAGCCGCCAGGAATCTCTGACATCACACAACCTCCCCAGGTTGAAACAAGAAGACATTGAGACACTAAATAGATCAATAACAACCCAGGAAATTGATTCTGTCATACGAAAACTACTACAAAAAAAAGCCCTAGACCGGAGAGCTTTCCAGCAGAATTCTACAAAATGTACAAGGATGAGATGATACCAAACCTACTGAAAGTATTCCAGGCAAATGAGAAGAATGGAATTCTCCCCAAACCATTTTACAAAGCTAACATCACACTGATAAGCACACAGCTAACCTATTGTTAAATGGATAGGCACTGGAAACACTTCCCCTGAAAACTGGAACAAGATAAGTTTGCCCACTCTCACCCCTCTTGCTCAATATTGTGTTGGAAGTCCTACCTAAGGCAAGGAGACAAGAGAAGAAAATCAGGGGTATCCAAATAGGAAAATAAGTCAAATTATCCCTCTTTGCTGATATGTTCCTATACCTTTAAAATTGAAGATAATCTGTCAAAAACCTGCTTGCACTGATAAAGGACTTTGGCAAAGTCTCAAGGTACAAAGTAAATTTGCAAAAGACAGTTGCATTCCTATATACCAAAAACAAGCAGGCAGAGACCCAAATTAAAAGCACAATCCCATTCACAACAACCACAAAAAAATGAAATACCTCGGCATCTTCCTAACCAGAGAAGTGAAAGACCTTTACAATGAGAACTACAAAACACTACTCAAAGATATCCAAGAAAACACAAACAAATGGATAAATATTCCATGCTCATGGATAGGAAGAATCAACATTGTTAAAATGTCCATCTGACCAAAGGCAATCTACAGAGTCAACGAAATACCCATTAAGTTACCAACATCATTCTTCCCATACCTGGAAATGACAATACAGAAATTCATAAACGACCACAGATAGCCAAAACAATCCTTAGTAAAAGAAAAAAAGCAGAATGTATCACACTTCCAAACTTCAAACTTTACTGTAAGGCTACAGTAATCAAAACTGCCTAGTATTGGTATAAGAACAGGCATATAGACCAATGGAACAGAATAGGGATTCCAGAAACAAAACCTCAATTTCTCAACCAACTCATCTTTGACAAAGCCTCCAACAGCAACCACTGGGGAGAGGAGAACCTATTCAGTAAATGGTGCTGGGAAAACTTCTGACTACATGCAGAAGATTGAAACAGGACCCCTACCCATCACCATACACAAAAATTAACTCTAAATGGATCAAAGACCTAAATGTGAAACCTCAAACTATAAGAATCTTAGAAAATGCAGGAGACATCCTTATGGAAATTGAAAGTGGTAACCAATTCCTATTCAGAATCCTAAATGTCTAAACTTAAGAAATAAGATAGACAAGTGGGACTTCATCAAACTAACAAGCTTCTACAAAGCAAAAGAAGCCATCAAGAGAGTGGGGAGACAGTCCACAGAATCGGAAAAAAATATTTGCCAACTGTATGTCTGACAAAGGCCTAACATCTAGGATCTATAAGGAGTTCGGATGTGCTGAAAGGAGAAAAACAAAAAAGTGGGCAAAAGGCATGAATAGACACTTCTCTAAAGAAGATATACAGTCAGCCAACAGACACCCAAAAAAGTGCTCAGCCTCACACATCATCAGAGAAATGAAAATCAAAACCACACTGAGATACCACCTAACCCCTGTAAGAATGGCCATCACTAATAAAACAAACAGCAACAGATGCTGGCAAGGATGCAGAGAAAAAAGAACATTGCTGGTGGGAATTCAAACCAGTGCAACCTCTTTGGAAGACAGTGTGGTGACTTCTAAAAGAACTGGAAATTGATGTTTCAGATGACCCAGCAATTCCCCTATTGGGAATATACCCACAGAAACTCAAATCATTCTACAAAAAAGATACCTGCACACGTATGTTTGTTGCAGCCCTCTTCACAATAGCAAAAACATGGAACCAACCATGTTTCTCATCGAGGCTGGACTAGATTTTACATATACACAATGAAATATTACACAGCCATAAAGAAGGACAAACATATGGACTTCCTAGCAACTTGGATGGATTTAGAGTCGATCATACTCAGCAATCTATCACAGAAACAAAGAACAGAGTACCATATGTTCTCACTCATAAGCAAAGCTTAAACAATTGTCATAATACTATAAGAAAGGGATTGGCAGTAGTGGGAAACTGTCAGGGGAGGGGGGTGGGATTGGCAGTTGAAGGAAACTGCTAGGGGAGGGAGGGGCATACCTCATCAACAAGGGTACATGCATAATCGTTTGTATACCTTACCCTGAATTGAACCTCACATCTTTATTAAAATAAAAAAAAACAGGCGAGACAAATCAACATCACTAGAGGAGTTGAAGCCTCTGACACCTAGAGCCTCTACACATGCAACCCTCTCTCACCATCCTCTGACTCTATTTCTCTCTCCTTAGTGACATTAACCAAAGTTTCTTTCCTGCCTATGGAATTTTGGTATTTCCATGTGGATTCCTTAGGGTTCAACCAGAGACACAGAACCATGAAAAGATCAGGGATTCCACCCAGGGATCTGACTTGGGGTGATTGTGGGTATGTCTAAGAAGGGCCTCTGTCCATGTGTTACATGTCCTGCAGTCCACTGGGCAGGAGGCCAGAGAAAGAACATGACCAGCACACCGGAGACACAGATGTACAAGCCCTTCTTAACAATGAGAAGAGGCCTGTGGAGGTCTGGAATCCCACTAGGTGATGAACCACACTCACCTCCCAGCCATAACTCCTCAATAAAGTTACATTGTTGCAGAGCAGCATCACCTAAGCAGCCATTCATGGGCAGCCTCCACCTCCCAGTCCTCGAGGGTTTCCCCTTCTGCAGGCGCATGAAGTCTAAGGGCCCCAGGGTTTTCACCAAGTTCACCCAGACAGGTTCTGGCCTCAGCCTCAGTCACAGGCTCCAAACCTGTTGGTGGCTGCAGTGTCCCAAGCAGCAGTGACAAGAAACAGCCCAGAGTCCCCACACTTCCAGGCCTCCCCCATGATCAGAAGCAAGGCCCAGGGCCCAGCCAGGTTGAGGGTATGACACAGGTCCCACCTCTGAGGAAGCACTGGGAAGCTGCATTGCAGCTCCTGCTATGGGATGCAGGATCCAGGACCTTGTTCCAGTCACTGGAGTCCTCCCAACACATATGCAGCTCCTGCTCACCCCAGGGGAACACATGAGGACCCCGCCATGTGCAGTTTCCAGCTGAGGTCTGGAGCTATTGCAGTCAGATCAGGAAATGGATGTGTCTCCTCAACAAAGGCCTTTTAAGTGAGCTCTCCCGTTCCTAAGACTTGAGAACAAAAGGACACTCAGTCTCCCTCTGTGAGCCCAGAGGAAATCTCCCTGCAGGGTGAGGACTGGGCTGCAGGAGGTTCTCAGGACCCACCCAGACAGGCTCCAGACCCGAAATAGGTGAACAGGAGGCTAGAGAGAATTTTCCTCTAGAGATATGGGTCTTCCTCTTTCAAAAAAAAAGTCCACATAAGAAACTGACAAGGACTCCTAAAGTTTGCACAGATATCCCAATCTATTGGGAACACTTATCAAATTCAATATTACAGTGAAAACCACATGTAGAAGGGGACTTTGTAACCTTACTAGGTATCTTAATATTAAGTAACTGTAAGGAGGGAGTATTCCTATACATCTATGCACACACATACATATACACATACACACATACATATGAATGAGTGAAAATTGGGAGAAGCAAACTGATCACAGGAATACAAAATTCAGATAACAAAGCCTAGAGACCCATTACAAAGTGGGCAAAAGTTATGAATAGACATTTCCCAAAAGAAGACATATGAGCAACCAACAGACACATGAAAAAGTGCTCAGCCTCACTAGCCATCAAAGAAATGCAAATCAAAAGCACACTGAGATACCACCTAACTCCAGTCTGGATGGTCATCATCAATATCAAAAAACAACAGATGCTGGAGAGGATGCAGGGAAAAAGGAACACTTCTACACTGTTGGCTGGAGTGCAAACTAGTACAACTTCTGTAGGAAAACATTGTGACAAATCCTAAAAGATCTAAAAATCAACCTTCCATACGACCCCACAATCTCCCTACTGGGAGTATACCTGGAGGAACTCAAATCACTCTATGAAAAAGATACTGCACACACATGTTCATTGCAGCGTTATTCATAATAGCAAAACATGGAACCAGACATGCTAGCCATCAAAAGAAGACTATATTTTTAAATGTGGTACACGTGCACGATGGAATATTTCACAGTCATAAAGAAGGACAAAATTATAAACTTTGCAGCAACTTGGATGGACTTAGCATCTATTATACTGAGTGATCTAAAACAGAAACAAAGAAATGAGTACCATATGTTCTCACTCATAAGCGGACCTTGAACAATCATCACAATATTATAAGAAAGAGTTTGGCAGTAGTGGGAAACTGCCAGGGGAGGGGAGCATACCTCATCAACAAAGGTACTTGCATAATGAATATTTGTATATCTAACCCTGAATTGTACCACACATCTTTAAAATAAAATTTAAGGGGAAAAAAAGCCTAGAAACAGTCAGATTGCCTATGAGTCATTTGAATGAGGCCTCAAAGAGAGGAATGCAACCTAAGAAGGCTTGTTCTTCAATTGGAGGAGCTCAGTCCACACAGAGTTCAAGATGTACAGGGGACACTATCCTCAAACAAGATTAGGACTTGATCTTAGCATTCCACTGTTGCATGATCTATGTAACATCTGTCTTCTCTTTCTCATGCTAGAATAGGTTTTGGCTATAAAATATCCTGCCTTATGAATATCCAAATGCCCAGAGGGCTACTGAGGCAAATACAGATACATCTGTGCACTGAGAGCATCACCCAACAGCCACATCCCTCCTCCAGAGAAGCCCCTGAGAGCACAGCTCTTCACCATGTACTGGAGCTGGAGGATCCTCTTCTTCATGGCAGCAGCTACAGGTAAGAAGCTCCCCAGTGCCAGGGTTGAGGAGAGGACCTGGGCGAGTCAAGGTGGATTTCATCCATTCCTGGCTCCTCTTCACAGGTGCCCACTCCCAATTCCAGCTGGTACAGTTTGGGGACTCAAGGAAGGTCTCCTGCAAGGCTTCCAGATACACCTTCACCAGCTCCTGTATGCACCGGATACAGCAAGTCCCTGGACCAGAGCATTAGTGGACGGAATTGGTACCATCTACCATCTCCCCTAGTACTGGTGACGCAAGTTATGCACAGAAGTTCTAGGGCAGATCCACCATGACCAGGGACACATCCACAAAAAAAGCCTACATGGAATTGAGCCATCTGAGACCTGAGGACATGGCCATGTATTACTATGCAAGAGACATGGAGTGAAAATCCACATCCTTAAAGTGTCAGAAACCCTGAGGAAGAAAGTAGCTGTGACTGGGTGTGACGCAGGCACAGAGACAATGTGGATACTTTCTTTTATGTGTATAATTACACAAGTAAGAAACGAAGGAAACTGCTTTGGTGATTATAAGGCACCTTCACTGAAGTTTTGGATCAGTCGCACTTTCTTAAGGTATCCAAATCCAAGCAAAGTCCCTATGATGGAGTTTTAGGTCTCTACTTGACTGGATTATGAAATACCCACGGAGTTGACAAAGCATTATGCCTGTGTGTGTCTGTGCTGATGTTTGCTAAGGATATTGTTCTCTCAGTCAGTGGATCCTCAGTCCAAGGATCTGGTTTGGCAAAATTCCATTTAAGGTGTTTTATAATCACCAAAGCAGTTTACTTCATTTCCTGCTTCTAAAGAGGGAGGATCTACTCCACGTGGGTGGGCACAATACAGTCAACTGGGGGCCAAATAGAAGACAAAGGTCAGAGGAGAGTCAAATTATCTGTCTCTCATGGAGTTGGGGACACTCATCTCATGTTCTTAGACATCATAACCCCAGTTTCTGTGGTCTTTGGACTCCAGGATTACACCAGCGTTACTCCAGGCTTTCAGGTTCTTGGCTTCAGACAGAGTTACATCGTGAGCTCCCCTGGGTCTCAGGCCATTTGACTGGGTCTGAGCCATGCTACCAAATTCCTTGGTCCTCCACCTTGCAGACAATCTATCCTAGGATTTCTAGTATTCATCATCACATTTGCTAATTATCCTAATAAATTCCCTCTCATCTCTATCTATCATCTATTACCTATCTATATCTATCTCTTATCTATCTCCCATTTATCTATCTCCCATTTGCCTAATCTATCAATATCTATCTCTGTCTGTTATCTTCTATCATTTGTCTATCTGTCTGTCTATATCTATCCATCCATCTATCTATCCATCTTTCTCCTATTGGTACTGTATTTCTGAAGAATGCTGTTGAATATAGTCTCCTTCCTGATTTGTCTTTTGAAAAACTTAACACAAGTCCAGATTCTCTAAGTCATTTCTTACTTTCTTTTACAAAGACAATTCATATTACCCCATGGTGCACAGTCTACATTGTAACAAAAATAATAAACCAACATGCTCACCTACAAACCTGGTGTTCTTGGAGTGTAGGGCATTGACAACTGAAAATTATAAAATACTTGTTTAGAAATGTAAAAGAAAAACAAAATAAATGACAAGAGACACTATGGTCATTCATCAGAAATCTCCATTTCAGTATGAAGTCTGTTATCCACTAAATCTCTATCAATTCTACAAAAGTCTAAACAAATCATAGCAGGATTCTTAAAAGTGATAGGCAAACAAGTTTTTCTAAAGCATTTATGGAATTTCAAATGATCTTGAAAACACAACATTATTAAGAAAGATAAATATATTTGGAAATGTTGTCTCATCTAAACTCAATATCTGTTAAAAATTAATGCTGCAGAATGCAATGTAAACACATAAATACAGTATAAATAACCTGAGTATAAAATATTTTCATTTAAATATGATCAAAAATAGTAATTTTAATAATAGTAGTCTTAGGGATCGATTTTAGAAAATAAGGAAGACTATGTATTGAAAGTTATAAAACATTGCTAAAGGAAATTTAAAACTTTAATAAATTGAAACACTTTGTATGTTCAGGTGCTCATAGATCAGACTTAATAAGGTGAACATGTATTATTCCCCAATCTGTTCTGCAGATTCAATTCAACATATTTTACAATCCCAGCTTCTTTTTATGGACATACTGATCCTAAAGTGCATGTGAAAATAATAATATCTGACTAGCCATGAGGGTCTTAAAAGAACAACATTGGAAGTCTGCAGTGAATTGCAGGGATTTCAGGAGAGGGCGACTGAGGATAGAACTTACTTGCCCCAGTGAAGTGGTTCAGCATCTTGGCGGGAAGTCTGAGTCACAGTTTTCTGAAGAGCTGTCGGGGTCTCTTTAGCCCCAGGTTTCTTCTTATCCACGGCTAGCAGGGACCTGATTTGGCCTCACAGGACATGCAGAGGAGGCAGGTTTAAAGGTCTAAACACCTGCTTATTAAGGTTATGTTAAAAAAAATTGGATGTGTTTGAGCTTGTCACCCACAGGAAATATTTTTTCAGAGCCAGATGAATCTGAATTGGTCAAGATAGATCTCAGGACACTGGGCTTAAGCATCATTGACCTGCCCTTATTACAGGGTGACCAACCAAGGCAGAAACTGTGTTCCTTGTGCACTCAGAGCGGAGAGCTCACAGGGGTCCTCTCAGGTTCCCAGGGAGGGTAATGGCATGAATATTAGTAAAGAGAATATCCACCAGTACTGACCTCCTAATATAGAGTTTAAGTATGAAGCTGTCACCACCATTCCCAATCTACACCTTTTCAGACAGAAGTATAAAGAGGTCAGGACCCGTCCTCAGACTCACACGTGGAGGAGGATGGAGATATGCCCCACTAATTTCTTAGAAGGTGTCAGACACAATCCCAAGTCTCAAAAGGCCTTGGGAGGGCAGCTCCCTGGTGTTTAGTGAAAAATACCTATGTACTGAGATAAAGAGCTTCCCTGTCATTATGCCTGATAATTTTCTGAACTATGATAAACAGTGAATTCCATTCAGATTTCCCTGAATTCAATGTGATTATTACATCCTCAACATGATTGAACGGGTATATGACAATTTAGATGACCTTGGGTGTGTCATTGATTCTATTAAAATATTTAAGATGAGGGCAGCATGGACCTATTGGCAAAGCCATCCTTGGTCCCTGACCAAACTCAGTTCCATGACCAGCGTCTGCAGAACATTTCCCGGGGCAAGAGAAAATCCTGGTCTTGGTGAGGGATTTCCCCTAAAAGAGCAGAGTTTATGAGGACACAATCAGCATCATTTTTCCAGTGTGAACCCTAAAGACAGAGGCCTCTTCCATCCCTCTCCTTTTTACATTCAAAAGCACCTCCCACATGCAAATCCTCACTTGGGTACCCACGGGAAACCACCACACATTTACTTAAATTCAGGTTCCTGCTTACTTTGGGAAATAGTATCTGAGAGTCACGTGCCTCACCCACAAGAACACGACACTCTGAGGTCTTTCCTCTTTCTGGTGTCATCTCCCAGATGTGAGTCTCAGGGATTCACACATGAGGGTTTGGGACACTGCATCTGGGCACAGGGCTCACCGAGATTCTCTCTGTCCTCATGTGTCCTGTCCCAGGTACAGCTGCAAGAGTCAGACCCAGGACTGGTGAAGCCTTTGAAGACCCTCTCCCTCACGTGCACTGGCTCCAGTTACAACATCAGCAGTGGTTTCTGGTGGAATTGGATCTGCCAGCTCCAAGGGGAAGGTCTGGAGTCGATTGGGCAAATCCATCATAGTGGAAGCACCAACTACAACACATCCCTCAAGAGTCAAATCACCATGTCAGTAGACACGCCCAAAAACATGTCCTCCCTGTAGCTAAGCTCTTTGTGTTACCGTACAATAGACACAGGGCGGTGACCTCAGTGTGAACCCAGACACAAACATCCCTGCAGTGAGGAAGGAGGGAGTTGACCTGAGTGTTACCACCTACACCAAAGGGTGGTCCCAACACACAGAGCAGGTGCTAGGAGGGAACAGGGAGGGGCTTGCTTCTCTACTCAATGGTTTTCTCTCCTCACCAACATCTTTCCTGCCTGTAGGGCATTTTGTGTTCTCTCTCTCTCTCTTTCTCTCTCTCTCTCTCTCTCTCGCCTTCTTCCTTTCAGCTCCTCTGTCTCACAACCTTGAAAGAAGGAAATCCTTCTATTCACAAGGCATCTTACAGCTGAGATGTTTTCTGTCACTAGGATTCTGCCTTAACTTGTTCCAAATGGCCATTTTACCTTCTTGACCAAGGATTATCACAGCCCCTGGGTTGAGGAAATTGGCCGAATCATTTTTCCCTCCAAATCTCATATGCTGAAGCTCTAAACCCAATGGCTCTTTATTTGGGACAGCCAGTACAGTGATTGTTCTATGGATCATGTATATGAAAATATGGGTTGAATTTAGGCAGGAACAAGGATATTCTATCATGGAAATGAAAGTCAAGAAAACCCCTGGTGAAAGCTCATTATACTTGGTGGAGGAAAGATGGGAAATTTTTCCAAAGTCCAATGTTCTCACCTGAGTCACATAAATAGAGTGAGAAGAGGCACAGGAGATAGGACTTGAGATGGGGGAAAAAGAAGGAAAAAAAACTACACAAAACTCATATGATGGATGTCAGAATGGAGCTGATGTAGCTACTTCTTTATTATGGGTACCCGGTTCAAAGCCTTTGGCATTTTTTAAGAGCAGTCTCATAGGTAGAGCTTCAGTTTTTGCTTGTTTGGGAAAGTTCTTAGATATTCTTCATTTCTGAAGAGCACTTGTACCACAGATAGTTTCTTGGTTGGATCTTTGGTATGTTTGTTTTATTTTGTTTTGGTTATTTGAATGCAGTCATGCACCACATAATGATATTTTGGTCAATAAGTTACCATATAACAGAAGGTAGTCTCAGGAGATTGTACTGCTTTGCTGGAACTGATTCCTTTCTGTCTTTAGCTATTTTTAGCTACATAAACATTTACCATAGTGCTGCAATTTCTTATAGTATTTATTACAGAAACATGCTATGCATGTTTGGTGACTAAGAGCATCATGCTGTACAATGTATTATAGGTGAGTAGCAAGCTATATCCTCTAGGTTTATGTAAATATCATGCTTGCACAACTTAGAAATTGTCTAAGGACACATTTCTCAGAATGTGTTCCTGTAATTAAGCCACACATTTTTGTATAAAATCTGTCTCCCCTTCTGAACTGAAAACTTTCTGCTGAGAAATCTACTGATATTTTGGGGTGGTTCTCTTCCATGTGTCATTTTTTCACTGTTTTCAAAAATCTGTTTGACTTTTAGCAATTTAATTATGAAGTGTCTCGATGTTGTGTCATCAGGTTTATCTTACTCAGGATTTATTTCTTTGGCGGATCTGGATAAATATTTTCTTCCCCAGATTGGAGAATTCCTAAAATGCATATTTTGTTTTTCACTGTGGTTTCTTTACCTTAATTCCCCAAGAATTAATTAATGCCTTGCATTCTTTTTTGTCTCCCCTGACTGTATAATTTCAAATCATCTTTTTTAAAAATTTATTACTTTTTTGTTCATTTGAGCTACTCTTCTTTATGACATTTCTTTTCTAGGTCAGTTATTATATTCTCCACCAGCAAGATTCTTGCTTGCTCCATTTTTAATGTGCTTCTTGTTGTTGTCATTAAAATTCTCAAAATGTTCTTGCATTCCTTTCTTAGCTCATTGAATATGTTTATAATGCTTACTTTGGATTTTCTGTAAGGTAATTAATATATCTATTTTTTAAATGTATGTAAATTAATGGAGCTTTATCTTGTTCTTCTGTTTGGATTATGTTTCCCTATTTCTTCATTTTCCTTGAAGCTATATGTGGCAATCTTCTCATTAGAAGAAAAAGCTACCATGCTTATACTTTCACACACTTGGCTCATAGATGACAACAGCCTCACCCATCAACCCACCCAGTGATTGTGGCATCTTAAAACTAATATTGGTCCAAACTTCTGTCTTTGTTCTTAGTGGCCCATGGGTTCCCTAGAGTACATTGGATTGTTCCAGTGCTTCTAAAGAGGAGAAGTATACATTTTTCCCCAGGAAGTCTTTGAAAAATTTGGATCACTGGACACTGTTTTATCATTGAGTTATAATTCATAAAAGTAACATCAGTTCAGTTTCTCTAAAGAGGTCAATAAACATTACTATTTTATCACTACTTGTTTTAATTCCTCTGGAGATCATCTTTTGAATATTTGGAGTATAAACTAGATTGGGGCTGACTTTTTGAGGTAAAGATATTCTGCAGCACTTTGGTTATCTTCCATTTTATTTTAGTTTATTTTATACTCATTGACGTCCAATATTATATTAGTCAAATTTTTGGTATGAAGAAGTGCATCTAACTATTCCTAATCTAGTTATTTTGATGGGTACCCAGAGGATTTTAGAACATCACTTGTTTGCAAAGCAGCTTGTTCTACTTTCATTAACATTTTCCTCTTTATCTTGCTTCTCTCACATTTTTCTATAATCCGTGAGGGAAAAAACTAGTATACGCACTCAACACTTTGCTAAGAAATAACCTCAGCTACTGGATAAATAAATGTGGTACATATACACAATGGAATATTATGCAGCCATAAAGGACAAAATTATGAGCTTTACAGCAACTTCGATGAACTTAGAATCTATAATACTGAGTAATCTATCACAGAAACAAAGAACTGAGTATCACATGTTCAAACTTATAAGTGGACCCGGTTTCTGTTATTGGTCATACTCAGTGATCTATCACAGAAACAAAGAACAGAATCCCATATGTTCTCACTCATAAGCGTACCTTGAACCATTATAATACTATAAGAAAGCATTTGGCAGTAATGGGAAACTGTCGGGGGCGGGGGGAGCAGGATTGGCAGTTGAGGGAAACTACTAGGGGAAGGAGGGGCATACCTCATCAACAAGGGTACCTGCATAATCGATGTTTGTATACTTAACCCAGAATTGTGCCCCACATCTTTAAAATTAAAAAAAATTTTTTTTAAATAACCTCAGCTAAATATCCAAGTGTACCACTTTCATGTGCTAAATTTTATCGAATGTAACACATTACAGAAAATCTATCTGTGATTTTATAACGAGAAACTTATGTTACCAAGGTTCTAATTATATAGTAGGGATAGGACTAAGGCAGGCATTCCTAGTGGCGGTCTGAGATGAGAGATCACACAGGACTTTTATTACCCCTGCATGTATGGGGTAATAACACTGACAACTGTGAATAGCACTAGCTCCCTACTCTACAGTTACAGGTAAAATTACCATCGCCAATATAATTAGCACCTTTTATAATGACACAAGGAGGGATGTAGCCACTTTCTAGGTCACGAAGTGCGGAGGAATGTGCTCTGCTCTCCACCACTACTTACTAATGAGATCTTAGACACAACCCCAGGATTCATTGATACACAGCCCCAGAGGGCAGTGCTCAAGGGATGATCACAGACAACCTGCTTCCTGCATCTGAGAGCTTGCCTGTGACCAGTGTGCACTTTTCACTTCTACAGACTGTTACATGTGAACTTCTACTGCTGAGTCATACATGTTCTCCTCCTTAACATGATACAAACAATGTGCAAACAAAATTCATGGGCAAAGACACAGACCACAATTAATTGACACTTGAAGATTATCTGATTGTATACATAAACATGTGGCTACTGTTCCAGCATACAAGTGAGCTAAAGAGCTTCTACTAAATATATGCTTCTACAACATCAGAGACATCCAGTAGAAGAGTTGAGGATTTGTGCTTCTCAGTTTCCCTCAAGGACAGAGTACAGATGTCCAGGGTATTCCTGCAGACACTCAGGAATAAGAAAGATTACAAGCAGTTGGAATTCCAAATATGGTAAAAATGCTAACTACAGCTTTAAAGATCTATGCTTCTTCACGCCCCATGGCATGGATGCCTTTTGCTCCTTATTTATCCTTGAATACAGATGGTAGTGAAGCCCTTTCAGATGAGGAAATGTTCACCCAAGATAGGTGAGTGTTCCAGAAAGAAGTTCCAGTCACATGAAATTCAGAGAAAACTACTTATATTTGACTAAAAATTTTACTTATGAACTAGTGGAAAAGGCAAATAAATCAATATGGGTATCTAAATATTTGAAGGGACCTGGATTTTGGGGAGTATTTAATACATACACATATCTGGAAGTAGTGATGTGATGACATCTTTCTCCAACCTCTCATTGACCCCTGCCTATCGCTTTCAGCACATGTAATGGCCTAAAATAAGAGGACCTTGGGAATGGTGAAGGGTGGGTGTTGGCTAGAGGATGGAGCTTTGTGAGAATACAGCCAGCATCTTCCTCCCAGGTAGAGCACCATGGACAGGAACCTCACCTCATCCTCCTTCGTATTTGCATACAAACCCAGTGTCCACATGTGTATCACAGGAGTCACCCAGAAGAAACCACAGTACACACTTACATTTACATAGCCTTCTTCAACTGCTAAATTATCCTCTTGGAGTCATGACCTCAGCCTTAAGAAAATGAAACACCTGTGGTTCTCCTTCTCTCTGGGGGCAGCTCCCATAGGAGAGTGTCTCATGACTCAGACATGAAAATAGTAGGATGCTTCACCTAAGCACATGAATTACTACAGTTCTTTCTGTCCCCATCACCAACTCACAGGTGCAGCCGCAGCAGCTGAGGCCAAGACTAACGTCTGTGCAGACCTTCTTCTTCACCTGTTCTGTGTCTGGATTCCCTGTCGTTGATAGTTTGATTCACCAATCCCAAGGAAAAAGGCTGAAATAGATGACTTCCACCATCATGGTGAAAACACAAACTTCAACTCATTCCTTGTGAGTCTATCACTATACATTCCTGGCTTCAGTTGAGATCATTGAATAAATTGATGAATCACATCTATAATCTCCGTATCAAATATTTTTCAGCAATGTTCTCAGTATCCGCTTTAAAACAAGCTTGTTCATTTTGCTATACAGATTATCTGGTAATTATGTTAACATTCACGACAATGTAAAAGTAAAATACAGTTAACTGAAGTTGAGAAATAGAGAAAAAGATAGGGAAGAGAAGATTAAGGATGCTAATATACTCATCTTAGAATTAGGGAGTCAAATACACAATGCATAGCAAAACAAATACAACAAGTGTTAGCCTGCTACTAGGTTGAAAGGTAAACAGAAGAGGACTGATGTTTAGCTATATTAAAAATAGGAGAAGAGAGTGATGAGGAAATAGGTAAACCTTAATCTGTTATAACATAGAGTCAATAAATAATGTGATAGATTAATGAAGAGGACACTTTTACTAGAGATATTGAAGCAATGGTTGTAAGTGATGCCACTTCAGACTTGGTCTGGGGTTGGGAAGTGGTAGGGAAAGTGCCTGTGACTTTCACCTGTCGGCATGGGTTATTTTTATACATAAACACGGGGTGTGAGTGGCAGACTTTCCTCTGGGTTAATGGAAAACCTGTGGAAATGGATAACGGTGATGGCTGTACAGTGTTGTGGGTGTAATGAATTCAACTGAATTGTATTCTTTAAAATGGTTAACATGGTGAGTTTTATGTTATATGTATTTTACCACTATAAAAATTTTCTCTGAAAAATTACTATGATTAGTCAGGAGTAACCAAAATACTCCTTGAAACCTTAGATTAGAAATCACCTCAGCTAAATATCCAGTTTTATCACTCCAATGTTCTACCTTTCACAATATCATAGAAAACATATGCAATTCATTCAAGTTATTTGGCAATTTGTAACAAGAAATTTCCTTCCTTTGTTTTAATTATTATGGTCTAATTTCAACCTGAGGTCTCATCAGAAGTGCCTTTAATGTCCATATTTCTACCAACATTCTGATCATGGTTATTTGTGTGATTCTTTAAAAGGTAGGAGCTTATTCCCCTGCTCTCCTCTTTATTTTCTGAGCCTTCTTCCGACTCACTCATTACATCTATATCTGTCCAGTTTATTTAAGGAATTCTTAGCATTTTTGTATTCATCTCAAAAATATTTTAGCCCTGCTCATCATCCAGTTTCAAAGCAAAATATACATTGTAGGTATTTATTACATATTTCTTCATTTCCCAGTCCCACAAATTATCTCAAGCAACTTGGGCTGCCATAATAAACCACCATAGACTGTGTGGCTTAAACATCTGAAATTAATTTTCTTGAAGTTCTGAAAGATAGGACTACAGAAAGGTGCTAGATATTGTGGTTTGTTGAGAGAGAGAGAGAGAGAGAGAAGGAGGAGGAGGAGGAGGAAGAGAAAAGGAAGAGGAAGAGTTAAGGAGGGAGGAAAAGAGGGAAAGATCTTCCTCTTAAAGCTAACGATACTTTCAGATCATGACCTCACATATATTATCTCATTTAACCTTAATTACCCTAAAATCCTTTCTCTAAGTACATTCATATTGACTGTAGGGCTCCAACATATGAATTTTTATGGGCATACAATTCTGTACATACCAAGCCTTCATTTTAATTTTCTGTGAAGCACATTAGATGAGCACCAGGAAATAAAATACCCTTCTGATTCTCCCCACACAAAAACAGACAAGAGGCAGTGTTCTCACAGGTAGATCATTGCCTCTCACAGGGGATCTTGTCCTCGAGGTCTGGCAAGCAAAAGAGGACTGATGTTTAGCTATATTAGGAGGAAGAAAAGAGATATTTGTTGTGGAAATATGTAAGCCTTAATCTGTTATAACATAGAGTGTTTATTCCTTCCTTCCCTCACCTCATCTGAGAACAATGTTTATATTGCTGCATCTTGGGTTTAAGGAATAAGCTTCCCTGTTCTAGGTGTGAGGGCTCAGGGAAGCTACTCAATCCAACCCAGGGATGGAAATATCCTTCAGAACATGACATCACTTGAGAAACAACTAGCTCTCACCTGCTGCACTCTCTGAATTTCAGGTTCTTCAAAAGAAAATTGAAATTGCAGAGACTTTCTCATAAGTTTCCTGCTTGGCTTTTTTCTCCTTGTTCCTGCATGTTCAGTTATGTGAGTCCAGGTGTCACTTATACATAGTGAAGTAAAACTTCTGCTTCAAGGAACAGGTAAAAGATGAGCTCTCAGGATACTTTTGGTTTTTACTCCAACATGTAAAGATCTTCAAAGGAATCATCCCCACGTTTTCATCAAGAAATGTCTGACTATCTAAAAATCAATGATTTTTTAATCCATCAAAGAACTGCAATTACAGGGGAAAAAACACCTCCTCAAAAACTAGAGCCATAGGCAAAGCCAGGGCCACAAGAAGACATGCTTATCTGTAGCAAAAACTTCTGGAGGTTAAAACAGCTGGTGACACTTACAGGGCAATTACTATGAATGTCTGGCAAACAGGTATAAACACTAGTTTGAGAGGGTGAGAGCTCCTGGCCCCCATACCCCACACTCTAGTGACTTTCCCTCCAAGAAGCTACAAGTTCTCAGGGTGACAATGCAATAGATACCCTAATGGCTCTGAATGTGCAGAACTAATCACTGAGAAATACACCCAGAGGCTTCTCCAGATAGACCATCCAGTAGATGGATTTTTGTAAAATCTTATTCCATTTGGGGGAAAAATTATTTCCCATTGAAGATCACTTATTTCAGCTCCCTTTATTATGCTGTTGGATTCTGCAGCCAAAGAAGGAAGTAGAGAAAAGAGAGGAAATAATCTGTATATCTGGAGACTCTGCAAAGACCACAGCTCAGATGACCAAAAGGCCCAAACACCACTGGGATTCAATTGTGACAACATATTATGGTCACCACCCCACTCGTTACTGCCTCTTCAGTATAATTAATTAGGATTAAAGATGAATGTGTGGCAATACATTGACTCTATCTATGGAGAAGATTTTAGGGAGACCCAAAAATAACAGAAGATAAAAAATACAGGACAATAGTGTGCTTTGCAGTCTCTGACACCAACAACTTTCAGACCAAGATCAGGATCTTCTCTCACTGACCTCAGATTCATTTTTCAATGGCGCATCTGCAGGGCTCTCATGTAAGAACAGGTAAGCCCAACACACATGCACTTCCCAAATTTTCACTTGTATCCACTTTTCCTTAAGTCTGTTTCAGGAGAAAATCACATATCCAAGCCTATATGATGTTCTCCTGAAACAAATTTAAGGAAAAGTGGATACAAGTGAAAATTTGGGAAGTGCATGTTGTTGGGCTTACCTGGGTGTCTGTGTAGGGGCACCTCTGATGGAATAGATACAGGAAGAAGAAAAATTAGGGGACTATCACTTTGAAAATTATCGAGAGAGAGAGAATGTGTGTGTAATTTGTTTGTGTCATTTAAGTTAGTGAGCTTTAAGCCATTAATGTCTCTCCTGAAGGCACTGTCTGATGTGTACTTCAACCACATGATTCTAAAGAGGATAAAGGGCTCTCCCAAGTTCCGCAAAAGGTTCTGGACTCACAATGTGTATTAACTATATCAGTTATGCATCTGACAGCCCCTGGGGAGGGACTCCCTATTCCTTCCAAAAATACCTTACTTGGGGTCACAACACAGATAGTTTTCTAGTTTTAGTAAGAGAAATTTAGTATTTCTAGAGATGGCATGAGACACATATGGTGCCACTAAAAGAGAATTTGAACCAAGGTATAGTTTTTCATGCTGGGTTGGCGAGAGGAAGAAGCTCTGTGAGCCGAGGGGAACTTCCCTGCAGGGTAGAGCCTGGACAGCAGTGGGTGCTCGGGATCCACACAGCACAGGTTCCAGTCCTGGAGCAGGTGCACTGGAGGCTGGGGAGGGATGGGGAGAAATGTTCATCACAGGGCTTGATGAACATTTATTTCCAAACAAAAATGCCAAAAGAAAGGAAAAAATAAGGATTTATCAAGGTCTACTGACATGACTTTAAGCATCCTATTTTACTTGGAGCATTTATTTTTATTTTTTTGAGAATTTATTAAACCGAAACCTATCAATGAGAACCACATATAAAGGAGAAATTTCTGGTGTTTTCAGATATATTAACAGAATGGGAATATGTATGAATTAATTAATTCAATGTGTTCAAATATCAGGAGACACACAGATCACAGGAGACAGACTTGCCGAGCAAAAAGACCAGAAAATGTTGAAGCTGTCAGTGTGACATTTGAACATAAGATGGCTTTGAGGATCATGCCCTGTGAGCTTTTGTTTCTTAGTGGAGAAGTTCTGGCTGCATGGAGTTCTGGTCATAACAATGGATATACAACATTAAACAAGTCAGGTTTGGACCTTGGCATCCACAGTTGCATGATCCCTGTGTCATCGACCTTCTCTATCTCATTCTGGATCAAGTTTTGAGCCATAAAATATCTTGCCTCATGAATATGCAGATAGGCTGAGTTCTACTGAGATACATATGTGCCCTGAAAGCATCACCCAACAACACATTCCCTCCCCTAGAGAAGCCCTGGAGAGTACAGCTGCTTTCCATGTACTAGAGCTGGAGGATCCTCTTCTTGGTGGAAAGAGCTGCAGGTAAGGGGCTCCCACATCCCAGGGTTAAGGAGTGGACTGGGGCCAGTCAAGGGAGATGTCATCTATTCCTCTCTCCTGTCCACAGGTGCCCACTCCCTGGTCCAGCTGGTGCCATCTGGGGCCGGGGCGAGGAAGCCTGGGACCCCAGTAAAGGTCTCCTACATGGCTTCCAGGTACACGTCCACCAGCTACTTTATGCACTGGCTGCACCAAACCCTGGACTAGGCCTTGAATGAATGGGAATAATTTACCCTCACAGTGGTGAAACATACTGTGCACAGAAGTTCCAGGGCCGAGTTACCACTACCAGGGACACGTCCATAAGCCTATGCTACAGGGTACTGAGCAGTCTGAGACTTGAATACACAGCCGTGTATTAGTGTGTGAGAGACACAGTGTGAAAACCTACATCCTGAGAGTGTCAGAAACCCTGCCCTGAGGGAGAAGGCAACTGTGCTGGGCTGAGAGGAAGACAGGGAAACAAGATTATTAAGTTGTTGAAAATGCCATTACATAACTGTGGAGAAATAACAATAGAAACATATACAGACTCTAATTATATAAGAAATATTCCAATCGCCCTATATACAAAATTTTCAGACTGTGGAAAAGCAATACCACTTACACAAACATTCCCATGTAAGTATCTGTGGGGACGTGAGTTTTCAAATCTGACTGATAAATAATTTGAGAAATTATACTTGATCGCATGGTAATACAAACTATAATTCTTGTTTTTTTTTAGGCTCAAACATATCTTTATTAATCAAAATAGAAAACATTCCAGTCAACCCCATTTTTGTCAATGAGAAATAAGTTTGTTAATTCTTGTAGCATAAAAATCTGTGCTTTGGGATTTGGTGAACTCTTGGAAAGCATTTTCTGCATCCTGCTGGTTGTGGAAGCGTTGTCCCTGCAAAACGTTGTCGATATGCTTGAAGAAGTGGTGGTCAGTTGACAAGAGGTCAGGTGAATTTGGCGGATGAGGCAAAACTTCATAGCTCAATTCATTCAACTTTTGAAGTATTGGTTGTGCAGTGTAGGATGGTTGTCATGGAGAAAAATCAAACCCTTTCTGTTGACCGATGCTAGCTGCAGGCATTGCAGTTTTCAGTGCATCTCATCGATTTGGTGAGCATACTTCTTAGATGTCATAGTTTCACTGGGATTCAGAAAGCTGTAGTGAATCAGATTGGCGGCAGACTGCCAAACAGTGACCATGACCTTCTTTTGGTGCCAGTTTGACTTTTGGAAGAGTTTTGGAGCCTCTTCTCAGTCTAACCACTGAGTTGGCCATTGCTAGTTATATACAATTCACTTTTTGTTCCATGCCACAACTGATTGAGAAATGGTTGATCGTTGTTGCATAGAATAAGAGGATATGACACTACAAAATGATTTTTTTTTTAATTTCGGTCAGCTCATGAGGCATCCACTTATTGAGCTTTTTCACCTTTCCAATTTGTTTCAAATGCTGAACAAGCATAGAATGGTCATCACTGAGTTCTTTGACAACTTCTAGTGAAGTTGCAAGAGAATCAGTTTAGTTAATTGCTGTCAGTTGGTCATTATCAACTTCCGATGGCCAGCCACTATGCTCCTCATCTTCAAGGCTCTCTCATCTCCTTTGCAAAACTTCTTGAACCACCACTGCACTGTACGTTGGTTAGCAGTTCCTGGGCCAAATGAGTTGCTGATGTTGCGAGTTGTCTCCACCACTTTACAATCAATTTTGAACTCGAATAAGAAAATTGCTTGAATTTGCTTTTTGTCTAACATCATTTCCATAGTCTTAGGAGAAATAATTCAGTTGTAGCCGCCAGCATGCACAGAATCGTCTGCTGTTCTCAGGGCTCTCCTGAGAAAAGTCTGCTGAATACAGCTGATCCTCATCAACTAGAGCCTGGCCCACACCATCTCCTATGACAGAAAAGCAGCTGTAGCCCTGGATCTGTGGAGAGAGCAATCAGGGAGAGCTGGAGAGGAGCTCCACCACTGGTGAGGAAAACCAGCCAGAGTCATTTTCTCTGTCCTGGGACCAGGCAGAAACCTGCATTGCCCCTTCCAGCTCCACTCAGCCTCCAACCTGCGACCTAGAGGTTAGCTCATCAAACTCAGAGAGACAGAGGCCCCTCACTCCTCCACGCAGGCACAGGCACAGACCCGTCAGATCAGAGTGGAAGATCTGACAGCAGCTGGCCGGGTGAGTCCAGATCTGATCCACTCTCCTCCCACAATAGTCCCTGGGGCTATTGATCTGAGCCGAGAACAATCCTATCATCCTGTGCTGAGAGCAGAGGTGGGGACTGGAGACCAGAGCTGAAAGGAAGTTGAAGTTACAGGAACAGCCTCAGAGCGAATTGCGGTTTTTTGTTGTTGGGTTTTTTGTTTGTTTGTTTTTTGCTGTTTTTTGTTTTGATTTATTTGTTCTGATTGGTTTTTTGTTTGTTTGTTTGTTTGTTATTTTAGTTTTGTGGGGTTTCTTCTTTTCCTCTTCTCTCAGGGGTATCCAAATAGGAAAAGAAGTTGTCAAGTTATCGTCTTTGCTAACAATAATATCTTTGAGTGTTTTGAAGATTAGGCTTCATTCTCTTCTAACCTGCAGTGTCCCTGTAGATAAGTCTGCTGCTATTCTGATTGTCTTCCCCAGTAGGTAGTCTGACGTTTCTGTCTTACTGCCTTTAGGATATTCTTCTTTTATACCTACTTTGTGTAAGCAAATTACTATGTGTCTAAGAGTTGGTCTTCTTATTTGATGCCTTGCAGGGGTTCTCTGTATCTCTTGCATTAGGATTGTCATGTCTCTGATGCGATGTGGCAAGTTTTCTTGGATAACCCCTTGGAATGTTTGTTGCAGGCTGCTCTCATTCTCCTTATCTGCTTCAGGAATACCTATCAGTCTTAAGTCTGGTCTCTTAATATAGTTGCACATCTTCTGAAGGCTTTGTTCCATCCTTTTAAGTTTCCTTTCTATGTTTTTAACAGATTGGGTTAGTTCCAGATTTTGGTCTTCAAGTTCTGAGATTCTTTCTTCTGCCTGGTTAATTCTGCTTTCCATGCTTGTCAGCTTATTATTTATTTCATTTACTGTATTCTTTATAGTTTGCATCTCAGCCATTAGTTCTTTCATGGTTTCATCTTGCTTTTCTTGGTTCCTGTTCATCTTTTCCTTCCATTCCTGGATCTCTGCATTTGTAGGCTGAGGCCAGTCAACCTGGGTGCTCTTCATTGTTTGAGTTCCAAAGGCTGTATACCTGTGGACTATCCTCCTTGGACTTTGTGTGGTGCTTGTGGTTGTTCTTTGGTTTTTCTTCATTTGTGGTGGATTTTTCTTTTTTCTTTACTTCTGTTACTCAGTGAGAAAGGGAGTAGTTTTCACTTCTTTTTGCTCAACCCCTTATTCTCCCTTGAATAAAGCCTCTGGACTAGTTCAATTTTTGGAGCCAGGTTGGAGCAGGAAAGCTATATTACTCCCTTGCAGATCTGAGATTTGAATGAGGTGTGTTAGGGGCGGCTAAGATTCAAAAGCTGTCTGACGATCACATTGCTTGCTCATTGGTGTGTGTGCCCCCAGGGGTCTACTTCCCACCACCTTACAGTATGTCCATACAGTGGAAGCATATGTATCTACCCTGGATACAAATAACATGAAGGACAGGAAAGGCGTTAATAAAGAGAGAATGTGGAGAGGATGACAACAGAGAAGACAAAGGTGAGAAGGAAAAAGATACAAACTGGCTACAGGGAGACAAGCAAAGAGAGAGAAAAAGAAGAAAGGAGAGAAAACCAAACCAAAACAGTAACAAAAACAAGACAAAATGAAAAAAAAAAAAAAAAGAAAGAAGAAAAAAACCAAACAGCACGTAAACAAACAAAAACCCCAAGGAAACTAAAACTGATAATATGAGGAAATTTTCACACTCATATATAATGTTATTGGTCAGAAAGAAGAAGGACTAAAACAGAATGAAATGCCCACTCCCAAGAAGCTATATTTAAAATAAATAATTGGTTGAGTCATGCAGATACAAAAAGAAACAAAAACAACAACTACGACAAAACTTATGTAATTCTTCAGCACCCTCTTTCAGCAGTTTCATGACTCCAGGTTTCTTGTAAGAATGACCCAAGCACTGCTTCTCTTAGGTGGTGCCAAAGGGAAGGGGTTTTAGAAGGGAGGAGCTTCCAACTTTTAAATCTGTCCCCCTGTTTACCCCTTGCATTGTGGAGAGGCTGGAAGGGGTCCCTGGCTGATCTGCCTGTGTTTCACCCTCTCTGTGTGTGCTAATCCTAACACTGCCCGCCTGAGTCACACGCCTCACAAGTCACTGGGGAAAGGGTGTAGGATCTCCTTGAAGCACACTCCTATTCCTCCACTGCAAATGCTTCAAATCAACCCCCCCCATTTACCCCATGGATTTGGGGGAAGGCTGCGAACTGCCCCCAGTCGATCCTCTTATGTTCAGGTCTCTCCGTGAGTGTCGCTGTGATCTAGGACTGGGTTCTTTCGCAGGGCAACCTCAGCAGACTGCAAATGCTTCAACTGGGGGATGGGGCATCTGGGTCTCCTCAGCTGGGACTCTGGTTGGGTTACTCTGGTACATTTTCTCGCAGTTCTTGTTGCTGGTGCTTGACCTGGGACGAAGGTTGCAGCGGCAGACAGCGCCTGTTGCGGGTTATTTTCACCATTTTAGTCCTTTTTCTCCCTTTCAGGGTGATGCTGTAGAGATGGTTGCCTGCCTCTGTGCCAAAGAACCCGCTGAACCCTGCGCAGCTATGCAGGGCAGCCTGTGCAGAAGATGTCAGTCCTCTCCTTTCCACATCTCCACTCATTCAGACACTCACACAACATTTGCTGACACCCTAGGGTGAATACTGGTCTCTTCACCCATTCATTTATGCGGAGATTCATGCACTGCGACCGCCTCCATCGCCATCTTGCAGGAAAGCTTGCCTGCTTTTTTTTTTTTTTTTTGAGTTGGAGTCTCACTCTGTCGCCTGGGCTGGAGTGCAGTGGCCGCTCCCAGCCACCGCAGCCTCAACCTGCTGGGCTCCAGCGATCCTTCCGCCTCAGCCTTCCAAGTAGCCGGAATTATAGGCATGCGCTACCACGCCCAGCTGATTTTTTTTTTTTATTTATTGTAAAGATGAGGTCTCACTGCCCAGGTGGGTCTCAAATCCGCGGTCTTAGGCAATCCACTCACCTCAGCCTCCTTAAAGGCACAGGATTACAGGCTGAGCCACCGAGCCCGGCAGCTTGCCTGCTTTTTAATGCAGCTCTTTTTCTTGTTGAATTAACTTTCATATAGATTCTGGCTTTTAGTTTACTTCCAGAGCCAAAGTTTGCAATTTTTTTTCCTATTCGGTAGGTTGTCTATTTACTTTAAGGAGAGTATAAGAGCTTTATACGTAAGCTTTCTAATAGGAGGTCAGCACTGGTGGATGTTCTTTCCTCAGATGTTAGTGCCACCATCCTTCCTAGAAACTAAAGATGACTAATGTAAGCCCTCTCTGAGTGTGAAAGAACTCAGGTCCTGCCCTGACTGGAAATGACTCCCAAGCCCTGTGTTCTCAGCCTTTCATTGGCCAATTTAGATTTTTCTGTCCATAAAAGGCCTTATCTCCATTGATAGGATGAACAAACTCTTCAGCGGGGTGTGGCAATATGGGTATTGGATTTTTTTTAGTAAATTTAATAATAAATAACATACCCATGAATGTAGATAATAAGTGACTCATCAGATGTTGGGTAAATCAGAGTAACAGAACAAAACTGGACCTTCTTGTTAGTACCTGGACAAGTGGACTGACCTGTTGGAAACAGTGGAAGAGGCAGACCAAACATTCAGAACCAGGTCAGCTCATTACTAACCAGGCAGTCTCTGGGCCTTTTGTTTAAACAGAGGATACAAAAAAAATGTGGTACATTTACACAATGGAATATTATGCAGCCATAAAGAAGGACAAATATATGGACTTTGCAGCAATTTGGATGGATTTGGAGTTGATCATACTCAGTGATTTATCACAGAAACAAAGAACTGAGTTCCATATGTTCTCACTCATAAGAGGACTTTGAACAATTATAATGCTATAAGAAAGCGATTGGCAGTAGTGGGAAACTGTGGGGGGGAATGGGAATGGCAGCTGAGGGAAACTGCTAGGGGAGAAAGGGGCATACCTTATCAACAAGGGTTCCTGCATGATCAATGTTCATATACTTAACCCTGAAATGTACCCCACATCTTTATAATAAAAGTTTTTTTAAAAAATTTGATACCTTGGACATCAACATCCTAAAGTTCTATGACTTAATATGGTTATGTATGGTAAAGTTACAATTAAAATGTTTTATTTGAAAAATAAATAAATAAATAAAACAGAGGATACATCATACGCCTACTGATCTGGACCCAGTGTGAAGAAGTGGGAGTACCCCCAACATGGTGAAGAAGTGAGTGAAGCAGTGGGTGAGAAACCCCCAGGAATCCACAACACAACCACAGATGCTTGCAATCCAAGTCAGGGGAGTACATCGGAAACCCAGGGTTCTGAGTAGAGTCCCAAGTAGTGACCGTGCAAACCTACGTGAAGCTCCTCTGGCCACTGAACCCTAAATACAGACACTATCCCTTAACCTGCATGTTATTACCACATCTGTAGGGCTCTTGTACAATAAAAGTGTGATAAACCTAAAAGATCCTCATTCCTCTCAGATGTTATTAAGTAGTCTCTAGGGAGACCCAGTCAGCAGAAGAGACAAAAACAAGAAGATATTTAGCTTAGTTTATAAATTATAAATTGTCTTATCATCCTCTTTACTCTAACAATGTTTTTACCTTTAATGAAGTTCATACTATCATGTTTCTTTCATGAATTATTTCTTATATTATTTCTTTTTTATTTAATGTGAGACATAATTTATTTATCTGAAATATATATATATATATATATATATATATATATTTAGTTGGAGTCTCACTCCATCACCCAGACTGGAATGCAGTGGCGCACTCAAGGCCACCCCAGCTTCAAGCTGTTGGGCTCGGACGATCATTCTGCCTCAGCCTTCCAAGTAGTCAGAACTACAAGCATGCACTACCAGGCCCAGATAATTTTTTACTTATTGTAGAGATGAGGTTTCACCAAGTTGCCCAGGCTGGTCTTGAACCCACAGACTCAGGCAATTCACTCGCCTCGGCTTCCCAGAGTGGTGGGAGTACAGATCAAGCCACCAAGCCCGGCCTGAAACGTTTTAAATCACAGATTTTAAATATTTTCCACGTTAGGTGAGACATTTCATCAAAAATTGTACTAAAATGTGTCAATAGAAACATTTATGGAGAAACTGTGCATTTAAATGAGATACCAATCCTAACTGATTGGAATGTTTAAAATAGACAACACTGATGCTACCAAATGGGAGTCAGAATGTGGAAGACCAAGAACTATCACGCATTGCTGTGGGAAAGAAAAATGGTAAGTCCATAAAATAGAAGCCATTTTGGCAATTTTTGGTAACGTTAAAAGGGGATCTAGCAGCTTTGATTCAAGATATTTACAAAGCCGATTCAAAAACTTATGTTAACACAGATATCTTCAAGGGAATTCTCATATCAGCATTATTAATTGGATTTCTTTCCCACTTCCTGAATGAAAATCTAAAACAATGTAGCAAAGGGTTATTTGTACAATTTCCCATATAATTACAGTATATACACATTTCTATTGTTTCTTTACTTCAAGGATTAACCCCATATTCTAAAGAAGCCTTCAACCTCATACTTCCTGTCACTGCCTCAGGTTCAGTACAACCACCTCCTCCCTCAGGGTTTTTGACACTCTCAGTATGTGGGTTTTCACACCATGTCTCTCACACAGCCATGTCCTCAGGCCTCAGATTGCTCGACTCCATGTAGAACAGAAAACTCTATGAGTGACCACTGGTTGACCCGTGTGAGTGTCCCAGAAGCCCCATGACAGCTCTGAGAATGATATGAGTTCCTCAAGGTATATTCCAAGTAGGAGGATTGTGAGGTCATATGGAAGATCGAATCTTAGATCTTTTGGGAATCACCAAACTGTTTTCCAGAGATTTGAACTAGTTTACATTCTCACCAACGGTGTAGAAGTGTTCCCTTTTTCCTGCATCCTCTCCAGCATCTGTTATTTTTTGAGTTATTGATGATGGCCATCCGAACTGGAGTTAAGTGGTATCTCAGTGTGGTTTTAATTTACATTTCTTTGATGTCTAGTGAGGCTGAGCATTTTTTCATGTATCTGTTGGCTGCTTGTATGTCTTCTTTTGAGAAACATCTATTCATATCTTTTGCCCACTTTGTAATGGGGCTGTTTTTTTCTTTTTGGCACATTTGAGCTCCTTCTCGGGTTGAAGCAAAAAGAAATTGAGATCCTTAATAGACCAATAACAACCCAGGAAATTGACTATGTCATAAGAAAACTACCTACAAAAAAAAAAAAAACCTGGACCAGATGGCTTTCCAGCAGAATTCTACAAAACATACAAAGAGAAGTTGATACCAATTCTGTTGAAAGTACTCCAGGTAATCAAGAAAGATGGAACTCTTCCCAAATCATTTTATGAAGCTAACATCACATTGATACCCAAACCAGGTAAAGATCCAACAAAAAAAGAGAACTACAGGCCAATATCCTTGATGAATATAGATGCAAAAATTCTCAACAAGATTCTAGCAAATCAGATCCAACAACACATCTCAAAAATCATCCACCATGACCAAGTAGGCTTCAACCCCAGGATGTAAGACTGGTTCAACATACTCAAGACCATAAGCATCACTAAATACAACAACAGATGTAAAATAAAAACCATATGATTATATCATTAGATGCAGAAAAAGCTTTTGATAAAATCCAGCACTCCTTCTTGATAAAAACTCTCAAATTCTAGACATAGATGGAATATACCTTAAAATAGTAAGCGCCATCTATGGGAAGCCCACAGCCTGTGAACATACTGCTAACCAGACAGAATTTGGAACCATTGCCCTGAATACCGAAACAAGACAAGGATGCCCACTCTCACCCCTTCTGTTCAACAGAGTATTGGAAGTCCTAGCTAGAGCAATCAGACAAGAGAAGTAAATCAGGGGTATCCAAATAGGATAAGAGGAAGTCAAATTATCCCTCTTTCTAGACAACATGATTCTATACCTCGAAAACCCAAGAGAATCTGTCTAAAACCTCCTTGCACTGATAACTGTGGTTCTTATTGCCTTCTTGAGTGAGGTAAATGTGCCCAGGAGAAAAAAAAATATTTAAAGCCACATCAGCAACTTACCTCAGATTGCTCTACTGAAAAAGACAGTGCTGGGCCTTACAAGGACACCTCTCCCCAGCCTCAGGTTCACCTGCTTCTGGGCTGAAGGCTGTGCTGGGTTTGTCCTGAGTGCCCCCTGCAGTTCATCTGATGCCCTACATGGAAGTTCCCTGTGGGCTTACAGAGCATGTTCCTCTCGGGGCCTGAGCCTAGTATGAAGTGGCTGAGCCCTGGTTCAGAATACTCCTTCAGTGACACCCTACGCTTCTCTCACGATCTCCTGAAATGGAGAATTTGCCTTACCGAACCTATTAAACTCTGCAAGGTGACCCAAAAAAGAATTATTTAAAACCACCAGGGAGCCCCTTCCCTGGAGCTACAGATGTTCTGATTCATTGGAATCACAGTGACTTCTGAAACTTTGGGGCACTTTAGTGGAGCTTCTGATCCCTTTAGGCTCCTCCAGCTGAATATTGCATCTGAGAATGCCTTCAGGTGCATATGCCTGTGGTCAAATCCCTATTCCATATCTAGCATTTCCCCCCCCACACACACACATACACATACACATACACACACACGGTGGCTGATTTTTATAGCCACATGCCCCTAATTTGCCAATTTTCTAAGTATTGAGTTCATGAGAAGGGTCTGCCACACCTACCCAACGCCTGTTTGTGTGGCTGTCTTTGTCAAGCAGAGCTAAAGGAAACAAGATATCAATGTAGACTTCGTAAGTTAATGCATGTTGAGTCCACCTGTTCTCACCTGGGAACCCAGCAGATGCCCCATGAGAGGTGACTCTGAGGTCAGTGAAGGAGGATGTTGACCTTGATCTTGAGCTTATTGATGTCAAGGCTTAAAATTTCTGTGTCCTTGACATTTTCTCTCTCGTTGCCTTTGGGTTGTCTTATGGTCTCCTCAGATAGTCTATGCATTGCCACACGTTCACCTTTCCTCCAGATTTACAACAGATGTAAAACAAAAACCATATGATTATATCATTAGATGCAGAAAAAGCTTTTGATAAAATCCAGCACTCCTTCTTGATAAAAACTCTCAAATTCTAGACATAGATGGAATATACCTCAAAACAGTAAGCGCCATCTATGGGAAGCCCACAACCAACCTACTGCTAACCAGACAGAATTTGGAACCATTTCCCTGAATACCGAAACAAGACAAGGATGTAATGTGTGGGGCATGAGAACATTATATAGTCTCACAATTGAATCTCCATGATTTAGTGACCTTCTTCTTCTGGGCTGTGACTTTTACAAAGTGTCTCCAGGGGCCAAGCAGATTTTTGCCCCTTTCTATACTCCCTCCCTGAATGCAGCAAATCCAGATTATTTCACTGAATTTTACCCCTATTAGGCGGTTGTACTCCTTTGCATGACAGTGGAAGTCTGAGGGGAAGAGTCTAAAATCAGGTAAAATTTTCTTTTTCCACATAGTGTAAGGTCTGGAGAAATCCTTTCCCTGTAGATTCTGTTGTAGATGGTGCCTGGTGTTTTTCTTAGTGACTAGTCCACACCAGTTCAGAGCTAGAGAGAAGCTATTTGTGTTGTTACCTTGAGAACTTGGAGGTTTGGAGGAAAAGTTCACAAGAATGTGGGTGTGGGAACCCCAGTGACTCTCACCTCACGCTAGTTCATCCTTGTCCTCTAAACACTCATAGTAATTACCATGTGTGTGCAAATGACTAGTTGGTTTTTTTCCTCCAGCAGGTTCTGTTCCAGGTAAACAGGGCTCACCTATGATTCCAGAAGTGCCTGTCAGTAAACATGCACGTGTGCCATGTTAGGGGGAGAGCATGTGTAATTCTTAGCAAGAAGATGGAACGCTTAATAGTTGGAAGAAGGGTTCCCCACCCAGGAATCAGGGCCCTAAATAGTCCCCAGGGTTACTGTCCTCTAGGTGCCCGAAATCAGTGGAGCCCAGGACTATGCCTGAGTTTTTGGAATAGTAGTGGTGGAGAGCAGAGCACACTCCATCCCTCCTCAATGTGTGACCTAGGGTGTGTCCACCTCCCTCTGAGCTTTATTTAATGAGGTGTCAATTTGACACTGTAGTAGTAACTTTAAATGACAACAGTGAAAATGTTATATATTAATTACCGAACCAAAAATTTTAAAAATGTATAAACATGTTCAATGAGCTAAGAGAAGAATTCAAGAATAATCTGAGCTTTTTTAAAACATAATTTTGTAAAGGATACACAACATTCTATTTGCTGGAAAATTCAATGCCTAAACTGAAAATTTTAATAGTGGTTTTTATAGAAAAATGCTTAAAGTGAAAGGAAAAAAAACACAATAAACTCAATAAAAGTCTATTGGATGTGTTACAAACAGAGGAGTTTAAAACAAAGAATCAAACCTAAGAAACTTAGGGGACTCCACAAAGTAAACCAAAATATGCATTGCAGGTGTTATAATGAAGGATGAGATAGGGATGAGAAAGAGAGAGAGAGAGAGACCATAAAGACTCTTCAAAGACAAGGATGACCACTCTCACGCCTATTTTCATTCATATGAGCCATCAGACAATCACCCTCCCAGGAGCATCTTAAGAGAATATTTCCAATTTTCTTCCTCGTTATTCTTCATGTGCATTATGATTGTCCCTTCCATGTACTCACATGATATAGGGCTTTGCGCCCCAAAGTCCCCAGTACAGCTCTTGGACTCTAAATACCTCCAAGACACATTCATGTTTTCTGTTCCTTTGTTGTTTATATTGTTTCGTTTTAAATCTTCTGGAGGCATTAGTGATGATGGGAGTGACCGATCTGCCCATTCCATTTTCTGACCTCTGCTTGATCAAGCCAATCATAAGCTTGCTCAAGCCAGTGTTCTACAGCTGATGGGACCATCTGGACATTCACTATATAAGATGCTTGAGATACTAGAGGAGGCCTGGGTCAGCAGACTTTTTGGCCCACAGAACACAGGTCTATCCTGCAGTAGAGCCTATCATCTGAAAGTGCATGCACATGGAGTGTCCATAGAAGAATAGATGCAAGACAAAAATCTAGGGAATGATGTGGGATTGAGTACACTGATGGTCAATCTTTATTGAGACTCTTCCCCGCACTTGGCATTTGGAAAAGCCTGGGGAAAAGTGAGCAGGATTCAGAACCTAAGTTGTTGTTGGTTTAAGGTCAGATTTAGTGGGAGTTGAGATAGTGGAAGACAAAAGTTATATCTGTGGGTTTCTGTGGGACACTGGATGACAGCAGAAGATGGGCAGAGATCAGGGCTCCATCCAAATGGTTCTCATTATCCATGAGAATTATTCAAGTGGAAGCTGAGATCCAAGTTTTAGCATATAGCCTCCAGGCTGATTGCAGAGACCCCCACCTAGAAAATGACCTGCTAGGGCTTCGACAGATTTCGATCTTGGAGTTATTCTTCTCCTCTAATGAATGGGAAAATGTGAGAGATGTGTCCAGCCTCAGAGCTAGCTCCTTCTCCAACATGCAGACTCGGTTAATATAATTATGTTATGTTAGTCTGCTCAGCCTTCCATCCCAAGATATCAAAGACTGGGTAGTTTAAACAACAGATATTTTTTTCTCTCAAAGTTCTGAAGTCTGGAAATCCAGCTTCAAGGTAAAGCCTCTCTTCCTGGCTTGTAAAGAGACACTGTCTTGATGTGTTCTCACCTGGCCTCTTTGTGCACCTGGTGAAGACAGAGAGGTTTCCAGTGTCTCTTCCTGTTCTCATAAGTACAGTAGACCTACTGGATTATGGTTCTAACTTACAACCATATTTAACCTTATTTATCACCTTTAATGCCCTATCTCCAAAGATAAATCCATTGGAGGTAAGGTTTCAACAAGATAAATTTCAGTGACACAGAATTCAGTTTATGATACTAATCAAAAGATAGATCCGTAGATTATTTAGATTGTTTAGATTGTCAAAAAGGAGAAACGGGCCATGGGCCATATATATGGACTTGGTGAAGGAAAAGTCCCAGTGAAAAGTGATATTTCATCTGTAAAGATACATTTCCATCCTCTTTTTCCTTCCTGCAGCAAGGATGTGAGAAACCAGAGCACAAATAATAAAGAGGTACCCTGGACACAGCTGAGTGTTGATGAAGAGAGGAAACCTCTGATCAGATAAGAAAGCCCCTTCTTGTTTCTCCCTTCATCTGCTTTTGAACTGGGTCTTGGGCTTTGTGGATTCTGAGCTCCTCTAATGGTCCTGAGTATCACCTACTCCCAGCTTCCTCCAACCTTCAGGCAGGGAGGTTTGTTCCTGGGAGCTGCCACCAGAAATAGCAAGAACTATAGCTGTGTCATGTTCTTGTGTGTGAGATCCATGACTCTCAGAAAGTATTTCCCAGGGTCAGCAGGACACTGAATTGAAGTAAATGTGTGTGGTGGTTTCTTCTGTGTGCCCAACTGATGATTTGCATATGAAAATTGACTCTGATTGTAAAGGGGAAAGGAATGAGAAAGATACCTGTCTTTGGGATTCTCCCTGGAAAGAGGTTGCTAGCTGTACCCTCACAGAACTATCTTCTCCCTGGGGACCACTCACACCAAGCCCAGGTTCCTCATTTTCCAGGACAGGAAATGTACTGAATGAGTTATTCAGGGCTGGGTTTGGTCAAGGACCAAGGATATATTTTTAGGAATAAGGTCAATGGTCATCTATAACAAAGATCTGTGTTTAACTAACCACAAGTCAAGCATCATCTAAAATGTCACATACCCATTTAAAGATATCGAGACAGAGCTAAAGGTAATAATCACATTGAGTTCATCAGCCCTGGATTTAATCCACTGTTTATTGTAATTCAGAACAGCTTTACTGGCTCACTTAATTGGAGAGAATATTTTTTCACCTGAAACAGCTTCTCTACAAAGTATGTTGAGGGTTTGCTATGGAGTTGGATTTTTTTCAAGTCACTCTATCATGCAGTTTGCTTCTGGAACAAGGTGGATATTTCTAATGAGATGGCAATTAACTTAACATTGTTGAAATGGTTGGCAGTTCCTAATCCTGTTTCTTCTGTCTACTTATCTGAGTGTGTGCAAGAACTCCCTGGCACTCAGACTCTAGCCTTGAGGGGGAACTTGGAGGATTGTCAACTTTACACAATGCTATCACAGAGGCATCCGATAGAAGCTCCTAGTCTCACTTACATGCTGGGCAATAATGTAGGACACCTATCTTGGAGTAGCTGTTTATTGTCACTGCCAATGCATTTTGAATGCATGAAACTTAACTTTCAATACTTTGAAATATAGAAGCTTCATGAGTGTTGGCAACAGAGCTTCCGACTGAATGGCTTTCAGAAATGATGGGTCTATCATGGCTAGAGGGAAGTATGTCTTTTTAACTAAAGCACCAGTGAGCTGCTTTCCAGAGACACTGTGAGTCTTGGAATTGTGTGCGAGATCTTATAAGAAAGTAGTGGTATGTATCTCCAATTCTTCTCAATGTGTGACCCTGAAGATATATCCAGGTCTCTCTATGTTTCTGACTGAAAAGTTGTAGATTTGGGATTATGGTGACGACTTTATACATAAACTCTCTAATAGGAGGTTAGCACTGGTGGTTATTCTCTTCACTATTATTAGTGTCATTACCCTCCCTGAGAACCAGAAAGGACCTCTATGAGTCCTCCCTCTGAGTGCACAGGGAACACAAGTTCTACCCTTCCAGTTCACACCTGTGATATGGGGCATGATAATGATATACAATTCCAGTGCCTTCACACAAATATTGACCAATTCATATTCATCTGTGCTTGAAAAGCACTTTCTTCTATTTAATCACATGAACAAACCATTGAGTGTGGGGCATTACAAATTGGGTATTCAATATTCATTCAGTGATTAAATGGTAAGTAATTTACTCCATGAATATGGTAACAAGAGAGTCATCTATTTGGGCAAGTCAGAGTAGCAAGACAAATGGGACCCTCTTGTCTGAGCCTGGACAGGTGGACTTACCTTTTGTGCGTAACAAATGGGAAAGGACAGACTCAACATCCAGAACCAGGTGACCTAATTCTCATCGTCTAACATCATCACCAGCTAGGTGGCTTCTTGGACTTCTGTTTGAGCAGATGCAGAAGGACTCGTCCTTGCTTTCAGGGGAATAATGAATTCCAAGCATGATTAATATAATCTCACACTCACAGATAAGGAACTATGATAGGTTGGCACAGATTTTTGTGAATGAGTTTCTAGGGTATACTTATCCCAAGCAAAGAAATAATTATTCTGGTAGGAAAAAAAACAAAGATCTTGTGGTATTTGTAGGCATTATGAGCAGCATATATGGCAGGGCATTAGATTATGTTACAATGCTAATGGAAAATCACAAAACAATTTGTTGTAGAGACAAAAAGAGCAAAAGAACAGGGGTACAGATTTAAAGGAGGCGCCTTTACAAGTCACCAGTAATGAACAGATCAAGAGAAGACAATCATCAAGTCCTGAAGGCAAATTAAATGAAGTCATGGATTTCATGTTGAGATTTAAAGAGAGTTCCATCTGACAGTTTATTTTTCACCTCTGTGAAGAGTTTAGAGAAGAAACTAAGAACAGAATACGAACTTAGAGAATTAGAGGCCAGATGTTTGAGGACAATGGAGTGTGTGTGCTGAGGTCATTGTAAAGAGTAGAAATATAACTTATTCAGAGAAACTGCTGTGCTCAGAAAAAAATATTGGTTCACTTGGATTTAGTGATGATGAATATGTAGGGTTTCACTGCCCTGATTTTGTTGTTATTCTCTCAGTTCTCTCGAAACCTCAGTTTTGAACATTGGGAGAAGAAATAAAAACAATCAAAAGGAGTTATTCAGAGAGAATGTAGGTAATGGTTTGGACATCATTAAACTTAGGGTATGGAAATTTAATTATTTAAAACTTCCATATCAGTGTCTCTCCACTTTATAGGATAAAAATGGTCAGTGTCTTTGAAACATTCTTGTTATCCCTATTAGAGTTGGTGTCCATGTGGGCATGTAATATAGTTCTGTTCATGGAGGTGGAGAGGTGATCTATTGGGGTATTTCTGGTCCTTAAAACAGAATTTCAGAAGAATCTTGTCCTACTCCTGCAAGTCCATTTTTATACCTGTGTGTGACCCTTGGGAATGAAGTCACCATATCCACACATGATGAGTCCAACTGGGAAATGAAGCTGTCATATTGGGTTTATGTGTTTGAAATTAGGACAAGAAACTACCTGGGTACATGAACCATTGAATTATCCAGGCTTGGAAACTCTCACATGCAGCCTTCTAATTTTGTTAAGTTGTGATTTTCCCTGTTATTTCATCAATTCGAGTATTGTTTTTTCCCCCCATTCTACTGAAATACCCTCATATAATACTTGGGAGTCATGAAGTTAAACTTATTTTAAATTATTCCTAGTACCATGTATTGTCTAAATTGGTTTGTGATACACAGTGAGACAGGCCAGCAACATGGCTGAAAATCAAGTAAAAACCAAGATTACATTCACAACCGTCTGTATTAAAATGGAATACTCCGAGACCCGCCTGGACAACTTGGCTAGACCTCATCTCTACTATAAATTAAAAAAAATTAGCCGGACAGGGTAGCGTGCACCTGTAGTTCCAGCTACTTGGAAGGCTGAGGTGGAAGGATCGCTGAAGCCCAGCAGGTCAAGGCTGCGGTGGCCGGGAGTGGCCACTGCACTCCAGTCTGGGCAACTGAGGGAGACTCAAACTCAGAAAAAAAGAGAAAATAATAAAATAATAAAATGGAATACTCTGCACATTCCATAGATTTATTAGCCACTCCCACTGAGAACCTTGACCTGATATTATTTGTTGACTTTTGTCTCAACGATAAAATGGTAGGTAATTAATCAGGAATTAGTATTACAATATAAGTTTTCCTGTACAGTGTATTCCTCTGCCTGATGTAAAATCAGCTTAGGAGATGCTAGTGTATTTATGAGAGAAATACCAGGGAATAAACCCATACATTTTTGGAATAGTGCATGACTTTGGGATGCTTTGCAAACAAAGAAGTTTCTCACATGTTCTGGAAATCAATCACAATGGACATGTTAAGAAACTATTAAGCCAGGTTCAGTGGCTCAGCCTGTAATCCTGCACCTTTGGGAGGCTGAGGTGAGTGGATTGCCTGAGCCCGCGGGTTCGAGACCCGCCTGGGCAAATTGGCGAGACCTCATCTCTACAATAAATCAAAAAATTAGCCGGGCATGGTAGCGCGCGCCTGTAGTTCCGGCTACTTGAAAGACTGAGGCGGAGGGATCGCCGGAGCCCAGCAGGGCGAGGTTGTGGTGGCCAGGAGCCACCACTGCACTCCAGTCTGGGCAACAGAGTGAGACTCCAACTCAACAAAAAAAAAAGGAAACTATTAAATGTCTCCTCCACCCCAGATTCTGGCTAACATGGAGGAAGTCAGGGCAGGAAGCAATCCATGGAAGCTAAAGCCACTGTGGCATCAGATCACCATGCCAAATCTGTAACATCATCTGAACCCTCAAAAGATAAATCTCCTGAGAGATTTAAGGGCATCATTACAAAAGCTTAATGTTTATCCCCTGATTTTAAATTATAAAGAATAGAAAATGTGCAGCTTATAGGATTTACTCAAATTATCTTTTTCAGATGATTTCAAGTGAATATTATTTCTATTTCTCTATTGTGCAAACCTACCTGATTAAAAAAGTTGATTACTATCTTAAATAAACACGTGGGGAAATTTGAAGACAGCAGGGGTTGATGATTTGTCGAGTATAACCAGTCAACAACAAAATCCTAAACATGGGGCAGAGCCGAGAACCAAGCCCCAAGGGTCCTTTGGACACATTAAGGTCAAGATTCTCCAGCTTTCACCTGTCAGTGGATTTTAATATATTTTATTTACATTATGACTCTCTATATCTTCAGATAATTCCTTGACAAAATACTACAGCCCTTTTCGTTGATGAAAAGCTGCTTTGGTTTTCCAATCTGTAATATGCTAACCCATTGCTGGAATCATTATTAAATACTACATTGTTACTTCCTTTCACAATCTTCCACACATGTTTACAAATTGGCATCTTTACATCAAAATCATCAGTTTTTAGAGAATTCTTGGATCCCCTTGGCCACATATATTCCACTAGCACTCTGGCATTATGGTCCACTCCCTCAAGGACACATGCATTATTACCCTGTGACTCAGTACACTGAGTGCTTTTTACCTCCAAGACAACCCTCTGCCCTATTGTATTTAGATGTAGCAAAACACTGAAAGGGATTCATGTATGATGACCACTCCTATCACCAGTAGGTTAAGATTGTTTTTCCACTGCATATTTTTAAAATATCTACCACCTATTTTTTAACAGTTTCTTACAATCACCTGGGGCAAGGCCAGGGGAAACAGACTGGGCACCACTTTGGGGAGTAAACGAGGCCTGGAATGAGGACAGGGTGGCACAAGCTGAATGGAGCCAAGACTCCCCAGGGAAGACGTGCCTCCAGGAACCCTCGGTGTGGCTTTCTTCACTTTGCAGGGAACTCACCAGGCAACTGAGAGCCTGGGAAAAGTTTCAGACACCCCAACCCTAACTTGACATACAGGGCAACAATCTCATCAGCTCAGAAGGGGCAGCGCCTCAGCCTTTGTGGAAAAGCTGCAGGGACATTAGAGTATTTTCTGTGCCCAGCAGAGGTCGCTCTCTCGCTGTGCCATGTCCAGGACAGAGACAACAGAAAAACTCCAAGTTCATCCAAATATATGCTTGAATAGGCTTATTCTGAGAAAAATGTGAGTGACTGAGGCCCGTGGCACCTTCCTAAGAGGTCCTGAGAACATATGTCCATGGTGGTTGAATTGTAGCTTGATTATATATGATGTTGGATGAAGTGTGGTGTAAAACTCATGCTCTACTAACTTCCTTGCCTCAAAAAACCATAAATCAATAAGTGTAAGCTCTACATTGGTTCAGCCAAGGAAGACAGGGCATCTCCAAGCAGGGGATTGCACGTTATAGGTGAATTCAAAGACTTCCTGATTGGCAGTCGGTACCAAGATTTAGACTATATCTAAGAAATTTTGAAATCAGTAAAGAAAATTGTGATGGGGCTTGAGATAAGAAGTGTCATGATATGTAGATGAAGCCTCATAGGTGGCAACCTCGGGAGAGAATATGTGGTAAATATCTGGTTCCTCTGGGGACTCCCAGGAAGGTGATTCTTTATAGATGCAAATTTCCCCAAGAGATAACTTTTGATTTTCTGCTTTATCTGTATGTGATGTTATTCCACAGTCAGGTTGGAAAGTAAGCCATATTATACACTGTCTGATCAGACTTAATGGTTTGCAAGGTATGACTCCCTAGGCTCCCTTAGTGAGGAATTTGAATGATAGAAAAAGAAAGGCTCAGAGTTTAGTCCTCAACAGACCTGCTATGCAGCTGCCGTCTTTCCCAGGGTCCTCTGGGCAACTGCTTATTTCTTGGTACTTCCTTAACATTAAATAAAGGAAGTGCCTACTCAATGTACATCTCCGTTCATCATTGGAAAGGCCGAAATATATTATACATACATATTATTCTGACAAGAAGTAGAGACTTTTGATAAATGCATCTGACTATATTTCACCTTAAGAGAAAATAAAACCATGGAGAATTACTTAAGTGTAAATTGTGCCTAATTATGAGTAGAATACTAACAAAATAAAAATAGCAACAGAGTCAACTTATGCATTTTAAAATAATATTCTGTGGCACAGGTACTTGTTATCAAAAATTGAACATTTAATTCACCATGTGTAGTGACTGTCACTGAGCAGACTTCTGTTCCTGCTGGAGAAGTCACAGCCTACCCACACGGGGACTTCCTGCAGCAGCCATGTATGTCTCACAGCTCTGTCTACAACACACAAGGGAGTTGCCCAGTGCACACGGGAATTTTCTGAGGGATATGAATACTTCTACATAAGCAGAAAAAGACAGGAACCTGAGGACCTGCAACAGGAGATGAGTCTCCCTGCTCCGGAGATATGAGCATTTGCATCTAAAGTAGAGATGTAGCCTCATGTCTACATTAGCACCAACAAGACGTTGTTCACAAGGACTTGTGAGAGTAATACACCCACTTCCCCAATTTAGCTGCACAGCCCAGGCTGCAGAGTGGGAGAGGCTGGTTCTGGGGAAAGTCACTGCTTCCCCCTCCGTAGTCATCCTCTCCAACTGCTCCACACAGGTGTCAATGTGGTAATGCCACCATGACATTGAACTTTACACCTGAGCCCTAAAATGTATTGAGGGGGTTTTCCATACATCTACCCACTAATGCATCCAGTCTTTCATCTATGCATGCAACTATCATTCCATACTTCCATCCATCCACCTGTTCACCTATCCATCCAATCACCCATACATTCACTCATCTGCCCATTCATGCACCCACTCACCCATCCATCCATCCATCCATTTATCCCTCCATCCATCCATCCACCCACTTATGCATCCATCCATCCAAACTTCCATTCATCCACCTATTCACTCTTCTACCCACTCATCCATCTATCCAGCCAGCCAGACAGCCATTCATCTATCAGCCCACCCATCCATCCACCCATCCATTTATCCATCCACTCCCTCACCAATATATGCATCTACCTTTATGTGCTGCAAATCTTCAAGGATTAATACACAGCACTATGTGACAATTCTGAACTCAGGTTTGGTAGGTAGCAAGGTTGAACAGGCTGGTTCCCTCTCAATTGTAATATTGGTAGGGTGAAGGAATATGGTAGATTCACTTATTTGTTCAGTTTCTGGATAGAAGAAGCAGGGGTCATGCTAGAGAACAATAGAGGCTTCTGCTGTAGGCACAGAGGTAATGAAGGCCTCCTGATGTAAGACCTGGAGAAGTAAAAACTGGCCCCCACATGAAAGAAGAGCAAATGGAAGAATTTTCCAGGGCTAACGAACTGTTATGTGTTAAGGAACTGAGAACAGTCCAAGCACAAGCCTGTAATTACTAGTCTCCCTGCATGTCTGTGTGTGTTCCATAGTGATTGTGCCAACTCTAAATACATTGATGACTCACCATTGCCTTTATGTTAGAATAAACAAAAGAGGAAACAAATCACTGATGAATCCTACAACGTGCCCTCTCCATCTCTGTAAGTCTTCTTTCAGTCTCTGCATCTCTCATCTCTGTCTCCATGATCTAGCCTATTTCTCAATTTAATTATTTCTACAAAAGCTCTCAGGTTCCATCTACTATTTTGGAAATTTTCTTTTTACCAACTAACCGATATAAGTTGGAGAATGTTTGAATGCTTTCTCCAACTTTTTTTAAAATGTTGTGGCTCGTTCTCTTGCTGCAGAATGCTTTTTAGCATGGGAGCACTCTTAATGGGATTTAGGATTGCTATAAATTATCATTTTTCCATAATTACAATTATTATTTTTGTACCAGTGTAGGGTATTGAATTGCATTACTGTGTCATAGGAATGAGAATTTTGATTTCAGCAGCTCTCTTTTTTCTTAATAATGCCTGTATCAAAATACATACTGTGGCAGAGAGGGGCTGATAACAGTTAAAAATATTGTTTTTAAAGATCAATCTGCAAGCTCCGAAAACCTGCTAGACAGGTTTTGCTTAAGAAAACCAAATAGCCAAAGACGACTTTCCTGGAAATGCAAGATAGTAACCAATTCACAACCTTAACCCAAATCCTCTCTTTGTGAAGTTATCAGTTTACAACCCTTGCTTGTTATGCACATCCTGGAGACCATTTGATCTTTGAAAATCTGGTTTTGCTAAGTACAGCCTTGTAAATTCCAAAGAAAATGTGTAGTCATCACTCCCAACCCCCTCCCTTACCTAAACTAAGGTATAAGACCCCTCTTCTCCCTCCCCAGGGTGCTCAGCCTGGGAGCATTAGCCCGCTGAGTCATGCTGGAACTAATAACACTGCTACTTCCTAAGATAGTCTCCATGTCACGGCCTCTCTGTGTTCCAGCAACAATACCATTATCTATACAAAAACAGTTTAATAACAGACTTAATGATGTTTTGAATCATCCCTCTAATACTTTGAATTGCATGGTTGAGAAGTGGCTTATAGTTATTTTATATTATTTTACCAGAATTACTATAAACATCTAGTAATATTTTACATGTGTACCAGCAAGCTGTCTTCATACTCCTGAGGTTTTCTATTACTAGAACTTGACCATTTTTTATCTTTTTTTATTTTTATATGTTATATATTTTAGTTATTTTCCAATATGATGGATTCTCCAAGGGAAGGTTTCTCTTTCCTGCACTACACATACTAACACATCTAGTAAAATATATTGTTGTATACACACACACAAATGCAATAACTTGGACAAAAAAGTAGATGCTGCCTGGTGCCAGACATACAAAAATTAGCAAGAGTATTTGAAATTATGATGAAACGTGAATGCCCCTACCTTTCTGAAGGGGGTTTAACATACACAGGTTCAGAACAGTCAAAAGGCCCTTGAGACTTGCAGTAAGGCCGCTGCTTGAAGAGAGAGGTTCTAAGCTGACTTCAGCCGGCAGGAGAAAGGGGATGAGGTCCTGGACACTGCAGAAAAGCAAACTCTGCAGCCCTGCTGGTCACAAGTGATCCTGGTGTCTAACCCACCATCTGCAACAGCAGTGAGGAGCTGGGAATTACCATTGTAGAAGCCACGAGAAGCTCACCCCAGCATAATGCATAAGTGTTCGTATGCCATTGAAGACAGAAGTTGAAAGTGAGGGAGGGTAAACAGTACATAGAAGATAAAGCGTGACGATGATTCAGCCTTTAAAATACATCTGTGTTTTCAACACATGATGCTTAAGGAGTAACTACATTTCCAAAATGAGAGGAAATATGTATAGTTCCTGAGAAAATACAGTATGTGCTTCAGGTTATGACCTGGTTGTCAATTTCCTCTACCCCCATCAACAATGACAAAATTGGCAAAACTATGTGAAATTTTTGTTCTCAGACTTTGGACCTGGCAGAGGGCCCCCTTATGTCTTGGAGGGCTGATCAGCACAGGCATAGTAGGAAACCACCAATGACCAGAAAGACCCACAGAGAAGGGAGAGAGAGACAAGAGCTGGAGATCACACAGGGTCAAGAAGAGCTTCTGATCCAAGACCTTAGATACCTCATGATTCAGAGAGATTCAGATAGAGATCTCAGAAGGGTTTTATAAAGTTCTGGAGAAAAATTTACCATGTGATTGTTAACTGCTTATCTGGTAAGACCAAAGACTTTTAAAGCAGAAGCCAAAAAAATGGGAAGCAAAACCAAAAGCAACCACAAGGCCACTTGTAAAGAATAGAAAAAAATCTCGACACCCAAGGGTAAAATTTACAAATGTCTACTTTCACACAGCAAAGGAGTGAGAAATGTGACTCACAATAAGGAGAAATATTAACCCATAGAAACTGACCCAGAGTCACATGGGTGAGAGAATGTGTAGATAAGGACATTGAAAATATGGTAACTGAATTGTACAGATCCAAAAGGAAGAGGAAACATTGATCAGGGTCAAAGAGACACAGCCCTACTCCCCTCTCCTCTTTCCCTTCCAGGTGAGTGAGCCTTCATAGACCTGCTCCCAACCATTTCCCAAGTCACGGCAGCGGAAATAGTGCCCAGGCCCACCCACTACCATGCCTGTGATTGTAATCTAACCCTCCCAGTTGTCCAGGTACCCACCCAGGGCATCCGAGGAGGTCCTTTGTTCTCTGTCAGAATCTCCTTAGGTGAAGTGGCCACAGCATTCAGTTCAGACATGGCTCCACTGAGGACACTCCATGGACCCATTCTCTTTGGATGAATGCTCCTGAGATGGGACATGAGGCTAGCAGAGGGACAGATTTCCCTCAGGGCCCCCCTCTTGCTGCTGGGGCTCTGGGAAACTCCTGGCTCCAGTCCAGTGCTCCCCAGTCCACCCTTCACGGTAGTACACATCCTTGAGGTGGTGATTCCTAGGAAGAAGACGCAGCATGGCAAAGGCATTCAGATGCCAGGCTGGCTCTCCTACAGCCTGTATTTTGGGGGCCAAAGATATGTCCTCTGCATGAGGAGAAATAACCTGTTTTGGCCCAGATATCTGCTGGTGACCACTCAGGATGACCAAGGAGACTTGCAGATGGATTACCCCTACATGTCTTCAGACTGCTACTAATTCGGCCACCTGGAGGAGGTTCCTTTATCCTTGGTCACCATGAGCATGTGCTGTGGTGGCCTCAAAGGAGTCATGAAGCTAGATGACCTTGCCTACGAAATTAAGTCCCTTGAGGGCTCCCAAAGGTTTAAGAACATTTTTTCCCAGATAGTGACTGACCCCAATACAGCAGGACCTATGTACAGCCTAGGACAGAAGAAGATGGATGACCTGTTCTCTGAAACAAACATCAATGTGGATCCCAGGGTCCCTACTATGTGGTTTAATTCCCATAATAGCTGGATAAAAAAGGCCAAGGTCAGGTTTCCCAGGCAATGTGTAGTAAATGCAACAATGATACAAAGTGTCTCAAAATGATCATAAATATGCTGAGTGTAGTTGACACATGAAGATCACCATAACCCTGTGCAGTTGGGGCTTTGTACACCTCGCCTGGCATTTGTTGGTGCTCTAGAGAGACATGACATAATAATAGCTATTGTAGCAAGCAACAGGGTTATCAGCAATCTTGGTTCTGATTATGATACTAAATAGTGCAGATGCCAGAGAAGGACAGCCTGCATCATGCAAAGATACCCAGAGATAACAGATGCATTCAGTAATTGTACCTATATGCATCTACAACATTTATTTTCCACAATGTGGAATAAAGGCAAGTGTGTTTTTTAAAACTAGATAGACTATTTTAATAAAACCTTAGCACAGGCTTGTTGTAGGAACTATGTGGTAGATGATGGGGAGCAATATGACTGTGGCTCCTTCGAGCCGTGTTATACCAATGGATGTTGTAAAACTGACGGTCACTACAAGATGGGAAGTATTTGTCATGCAGACACATTCTTCACAGACTGCAGATACTCCCCTGCTGGGACTCTCTGCAGACCTATCAAAAATATCTGTGACCTTCCAGAGTACTGCCTCATAGCCACCCTAAAATGCCCTGACAACTATTATATGCCAAATGGATCCCCATGCACTGCAGAAGGCCTCTACATGAGGGGAACTGCACTAGTCACCATGTGCACTACAAGGAAATCTTTGGTATAGGTGCTCAGAACAGTGGGGAAGTCTGCTACAGAATGAATATGCAAAACCACACATTTGGATTTTGTCGCAGAGATATAAGATCATTTAGATATAATCCTTGTGTCGATCAGAATAAGATGTGTAGAAGACTGCAGTGTACCAACATCATCCATCCTCCCCAGCTGCAGGAAGATGTTTCATTCCATCAGTTGTTAATAAGTGGGTCCCCTGCTTTGGGTTGCATACACACCACTTGACAGAAATGACCGATGTCTGACACGTAAGGGAATGTGTCCCCTGTGGTCTTGGAAAGACCTCTCTTAATACCTATTGTCAAAGGAATGTGCCTCAACTGAATTAAGACTGTCTTCCTGAGAAGTGCAGTTAGAGAGGGATTTGCAACAACAGAAACTGCCATGCCCTGTAGGTTGGGACCCTCCACAGCGCCTCAGAACAGGTTCCAGTGGAATTACCAACAGCCAGTCCCCTTCAAAAAGAATGCAGAAAGTGACACAAAGTCATGAAGTAGAGGTCTATTTGAAAGTGGTCTTCGGTCATATTTGTGCCTTCATAGCCGCATTGCTCTTTGGGGTGGCCACAAATGTGCGAACTATCGAGACAGTCACTGTTAAGAAAACAACAGTTACTCAGCCTGTTTAAAAAAACAGTAAGTCAGCCTTACAACCCCTGTAAAAATAGAGAAACTGGAAAAGGAACATCCGCTTCAAAGAATCCATGGAACAGAGGGCAAAGTTCAAGTCATCTACATTTCTTGAAGTCTGCAGGAGACACAGGTGTCCTCCTTCACATTGTGCGGAAACAGGAGGCATTGACTTCTGTCTAATTTTCTCTTTATAGGTTCTTGAGTTCACTCTGAAATAAATTTTCAAAACTAAGTATCAGTGTCTTCTACATCTTTTTACAAGCCGTTAGAAGCCTAAACAGTTTTAGCCTCTGGTCTGGGAGGAGACCCAAGCCAGCATCAGGGTCTTGACCTGAGATTTCTGGTCCCTGAATGAATGGGAGTTGCCCCCAGCTTCTTGAAAGGCACATGCATGGCATTTCTCCAGAAGTGTGCTTCTGAGCCATGAGGTTTTCTTCATTCATGAGGTAATCTGTCCTCCAAGCTCAGAGTGTGTTTATGGCAATTGGGGGCTATTCCCAGCCAAGGTTGTCTGTTCCTTACTGAGGTGGCTATGGGCTTTGGAGTGGGAGAGACAAGAGTTGAAATCCTTCACTAAGCACAGACTGTGCCACCTGGAGCCCAGATTCTCCCAGGTGGGAGACAAACCAGGAGTTGATTGTGACATCCAAGGGAATTCAAGCAGAAAAAGAGGTGGAAGTGCCCAGTAAGGTCTCCAGCACTGAGTGGGTGCCTGTGCATGTTGGTTCCCATCTCCCATCTTCTTGCCTTCGCGTTTCAAACTGAAGCATCAAGGTCAGCTGGATACATCGAGATGAATGAAAGAAACCAGGCTTGCAGAAGAGCAGGCCAGTGGGGGCAGAAAGCATGACTTTCTGTGTTTCCAAATGGTTTAAAGGAAAGTGGACGTTAAATGGATAAATGACTAAGGGGAATTCAATTTTAAGTTAGGTTACATTGTCCAGCTATATGGGATTTTTAAGTGCAGTACAGATACACCAAAGAGAACTTAAAAGACAGGGCCCACAAATCTAGGAAGTTACATTTCTCTCCTTCTGTTGCCATCCTCAGAAAACCACCTTTATTCTGCAGTGTTACTGGCAGTTTCTAAGAACATGTAGAGTTAAAGCTGCCATGTTCTTATCGACATGGCTAGAACTCTCACCCCCTTCTCAAACACATCTTGATTTCTTCTCTTTGAACCTTTTCCCAAATTCTCACATTCAACCTACATTGAAGATCTGACTAATCTGTCTCTCACTACAACCCAGTATTTGTGAATGGCCATAAATGGGATCAGCGAACAAAGAACCTGCTCCCTACCGTGTCCTGTGGATGTTCGTGGGTTTGTTGATGCAGCACCATCTCCCCACTCTGGAAGCAACATCTCCCACAATTCTGTCACTCATTCATTTCCCAGTTGTGCGTCTTCTCTCACACCTTCACCATTCAGGTGTCACCTCCCATGCATCTTCCCCAGCACCTTCACTATGCATGCATGCCCCCAATCAAGCATCTTCTCCACATCCCCAGAACTTATGCATTTTCCCCACACCCACCACTTATGCATCCCCCCACTCGTGCCTCTTCCCCCACACCCCACCACGTAGGCATCCCTCCTCCCGCCCTCACCCCGCACGCCGCCCCTCATGCCACCTCACTCTTGCCTCTTCCCCTCGCCCCAACACTCACGCATCCTCCCGTTGTCCTTCGCCCATACCCAGCCGTGTCTGCATCCCCCAGTCATGCACCTTCCCCCACATTCTCACCACGCATGCGTCCTCCGTTCCTTTATCTTCCCTCACACCCCCACCGCGGAGGTGTCCCCATTCACATGCCTTTCCCCACAGCCCTACCACTCACTCGGGAAGCATCTTCCCCCATAACTCACCACTCATGCATTCCCCAGGTGCGCATCTTCCCTCACACCCCGCCACTCGTGCATCCCCCACTCAGGTGTCTCCTCCCACACCCCCACCCCCCATGCACCCTTCCAGTCATGCATCGTCACACATTCCCTGACTCAGGTATCTCCCCCCACATCCCCAGCCCTCATAAATCACTCCACTCAGGTGTCTCCTCCCACTCTCCCACAACTCATGAATCCCCCCATTCTTGCATCTTCCCCCTGCATCCCCCACAGATGACATCTCCCTTGTGACCTGAAGGGGCCTCCCTGGGGGATCATCTTCCCTCTCTCCAGGGCCCACCCAATCACGGCACACACAAGATCACCCTGGCACATGGCACATCTCCCAGCCCATGTTAGGGTTCGTATCAGATGGCCACCTCTCCCTCACCTTACGCAGGTGGAATCCTCAGGAACTCTGCTTAGAGAATGGGGCAGAAGTATGGAGGGAAGGAGGGCAAATATGGATTCTGTTGAAGAAATCATATAGGAAGTTGGAGCATAGAAAGCTAATGCTGGGAAATGTTTAGAATTATGCATATTTTAACAAAAACATCACTAAGAGAGTTCATGTTGTAGCTAGGTAAACATAACTTAGAAGAAAAATGATACCCAAAACATACAACTACAGTTCACCAAAAGAAACCCCCCTTAATCTACTTGGAAGTGGCCTTTCAAGAACATCGACAATTTCATCCTTGAGGTCTGCATGCTATAGCACGTGTTGTCGCGATCTGTTCTCCTGGGCCTCCTAGTAATTCCCCATCAATGGGTCAGCACTGTGGGCAGATCAGAGGCTGTACTGGGTTTCACTGTGTGAGCGGAACTGAGTAGGTAGGACAACTGTTACCAGGTGGTCGTTGTGGATGTGAAGGCCACCCTGAGCGGGTGTAAATGCTCACCTGTGGGTGGGCAAAGAGTGCACAGTGAAGGTTTCCTGGGCATGCAGTGAGGGACAGCTGTGGGGCTCAGGGCTCTGGGCTCTGAAGAGGGTCCTGGCCAGGGAGGGACCAGACACTCAGAGAATGAGACCAGGCTGGAGTCTGACCGAGAGGTCACTTTCCCCACCCCACCCCCCATTCTCTCTGTTTAGAATGAATCTACTCCCATGGCCTGCGAATTATGAATCCTATTTGGCATGTCTTCTGTTTCATGCTACATCTATCCTGAACATCTACCTTCCAGTTCAATCATCTTTTCTGCTGCTTTGTCTATGGTCTGGTGAAGCCCACCTGCTGTAATGTTCATTTCAGGTGTCCCATTGGATTCCTATCTCAGGGACTATGATATACATCCTGTACCTGTTACCTTCATCATAAAAGTGTCATTTCGTGCTGTACCAGGTAACACAGAGGCTTGTCACCTGTGCATCTTCTGCCATCATCTGTCTTCCTTCTCTACTTTCCCATCTCCTGTCATAGCCAATAGTTTGTGACTGGAGATCAGAGTTGGTCCCTGACCAGTTGAAGAGGTTCTGGGCCACACAAGCTTTCTCCAGGGAGGTATGACCCCTACTCCCAGTCAGAGTATAGGAAGGTCCCTTGTTCCACTCAGGGACTGAGCCATTTCGAGGGTGGAATTCAGTGTGTATGAATCATTCTTTATTTATGATTTTCCCTCATGGATGGGACACAGTCTTCCAGAAGGCTCAAATGAGAATTTGTGATGTTATCCCTCAGGTGGCCATAAACTCTGAGTTGACCTAATCTGTCCCAAAACAAAACAAAACAAAACAAAAACTCAGTTTCAGTATTTTCCTTTCTAAATACATAACTATGGTTTTTTTTAATGTAATTATAAGAGAAATTCTAAATATGTATATGTATTTTTCATGTAATGTATGCAGTATCCAACTATTTCAAGTATGTGTATGTTTTTTTTTTAATAGCACAATGAAGACCAAACTGAGTCACAGCAACTGTGACTTAGTTAAGCAAGAATCAACCTCAAAAAACAGGCATTCAGAAGAAGAAAAAACAGAATTCTTGGTGATACCACCTATATCTAAAATAATTCTAGATGTAGGTGACCCCCCGCTTTTGTTCCCAGAGCAGCCCTGTGGACCCCTGAGCTGAGGCTGGGCCCAAGGAGATGGTTCCTGTGGGGCTTGTGCATTCTTCACACCAAAGAAGCAGCACTTTGTGGAAGGGAATCGAAGCCAGGTCCTGGGAAGGGGCTCCCTGGTGTCTCAAGGTCATTGGACACACATTGGACGCACCTGTCACTTGTTTAAGAGAAGTGACCCAACACCCACAGAGATGCTACATTGAGCAGTGTAGATGTTGGCTGAGAGGTGAGCTCTCTGTTGGGAGAGGCCCTTGGGCAGAGGGCGTGAACACAGAGGACAGAGGACAGGCGGAGAGCTGTGCCTCAACAGCTTGACCTGGAGGAAGAGTTTTGAGAGCAGACACTCAGAGAAGGCGTCAAAGAGTGTTGTCATTTAAGCTGCAGCTCTTCTGTACCCATCCCTTATTCTGTTCTAGTCCAAAATTGGCTGTTTTTTTAACTTCCTATATACACCTTACAGGAAAATGTGACTCTATGTCTTAAAATATGTGTGAAATGTTCAGAAAAGCTTATTAGAAAATAAAGGAGTATGCCTCATTCTGACCAACCTAAAGCCTATCAGGTTCCAAGTCTCCATGGCCAGCAGGTTCTCTCACTGACTGACGGATTCGTTGGGGTAGAGGAAGGGACCCCAGCAAGAAGGGCCCTGCTCTCCGCCCCTGCTTCAGCGGTGTGGCCCTCTCTTGGCTGTCCTACAATTCCACATGTGTGTGACATTGTGTTCTCACAGTCAGTTCTGTGCCAAAGCAACAGTTGCAGTTATTATACCTTTCGTTCTACCTCACCTGGAATACTGTACCAACTGGCCTTCAGGGTTTTTCCACCCCGTGCTGGGCTTTGTTTTTCTCACCATTACTCACACTCACAGGAAGGCGAGATACGGTTTTGCATAAAGAAGAGAAGACTCAAAAAGAAGTTTCTATAGACCAAAAGACCCAATTTTCCAAACTTCAATTTTCTTTTGGTTGCAAATATAGCCACATGTTCAGATTTTCTGGTAAATGTAATTTGAACCTGAACAAGAAGGAGGCTTGACTCCCATGGATTCTACAAAATAGTCTTTATAACCTGCCGATAGCATCTATTTTCACCTCCCAGCTATTCAAAGGAGGGAAAATACCACAAACCCTTTGGCACCACATGATGAAGCTCATCTCGACTCCCCAGTCCAGTGCTAACGCTGGGCAACAAATTTCCTTGTTCTCACTCATAAGCGGACCTTGAACAATTATAATGCTATAAGAAAGCGATTGGCAGTAGTGGGAAACTGTCAGGGGAGGAGGGGGAGGGATTGGCAGCTGAGGGAAACTGCTCAGGGAGGGAGGGGCATACCACATCAACAACCCGCATAATCAACGTTTGTATACCTCACTCTGAATTGTACCCCACATCTTTATAATAAAAATTTTTTTAAAAAAGAAACTTCCCAAAAAACTTCCACAGGTGAATATGTTAATACACACACACACACACACACACACACACACACACACACACACACACACAAACCCCTGTTGCCAAACCATTCACAAATGAGATTTAAAGCATGCGGTGAATTTACCTATCACTTCACACACATGCATACAGTATGAGAAGACCAGGTAACAAGATTTAAAGAGATGGTGAAACGCCCACTCAGATGTGCTCTTCAGTAATGTACCCCAAATATGTCTCTCATATGAATTGTCTTTACTGGGAAAGTACCCCAACTTGCTATTCTCAGTTCTCGGTCTTTAATAACACCCCATTCGCCAAAGAGTTAAACAAGAGAAAGAAAGAAAGCAGCCACAGGAAACACGTAGGAATGAGGGTTTAACTTTAGTGTGCTTGTGTGTGTCTAGTGACAGTTATTGATGGAAAGAGGTAGAAGCTGTGGCTAAAAGCAGCTGTGACAAGGCTGTGGTCATCCAGTTAGATTCCTTCACAGGAAGTGGTGATTTCCTTAAGCATCCTGCATTTCTGATGAGTGAGATCCTCTTAAACTCAATAGGATCCATGAGTTAGTAAGTGAAGTGGTGATGGGACTGGGACCTTTGGGTGCAAACCGAGGTGAGACTGCTAAAAAACTCTGGTCATCTTATAAGACTAAAGTGAGGAGCCGGGCTCGGTGGCTCAGCCTGTAATCCCGCACCTTTGGGAGGCTGAGGTGAGTGGATTGCCTGAGCCTGCGGGTTCAAGACCCGCCTGGGCAGGTGAGACCTCATCTCTACAATAAATTTTAAAAATTAGCCTGCCGTGGTAGCGTGCGCCTGTAGTTCTAGCTACTTGGAAAGCTGAGGCGGAAGGATCGCCAGAGCCCAGGAGGTCGAGGCTGCAGTGGCTGGAAGCGGCCACTGCACTCCAGTCTGGGCGATAGTGAGACTCCAACTCAAAAAAAAAAAGGAAAAAAGACTAAAGTGAGAATAAAAGCAACATCATAGTTTCCAAATGATTTTCGGCATAGTAGAGAAGTTAGAATGGGAGAATTCTTCTCAGACTGGCTGCTCCAAAAGTCTCTTGGATACTTTATGCCTCAGTTCTTTGTCAGTTATTGAACCTGATATCGTCGAAGGGACATTCACAACATCCCTCAAATGTGCTAAATATTTGCCAACATTATTGTACCTCAAGTAAAAAAAAAACAGAAAACATTGTCTGCGCATCACCCTGCTTAAAAATGGCATTGTACTGGTTTTCAGCTGCAGGGAACAGAGAATCTCTCCCAGAACAAAGGATAGTCAGGCTCCTCTTCTCAACAAGGCCTTGACCTTGGGTCCCTGCATCTGTTCTTGCAGAGGACACAAGTCTTTACAAGAATCCTGCTAAGTCCTTTTAGAGAGAATGACCCAAACTGACAGGTAATCACACTCCAAATCTGACCAGATTCCTTTTCCTGCACCCTTGGTATCTGATCACACTGGCCTACCTTCAGCAAGAATCTTGTCAGTAGGTATAAAGGAATTGCCCTGCGTTGGGTGTCTCTCTGATTGATTTTTCATTTATTGACTCCCCCTCATTTTTCTCTTGCCTCCAAGTCCCCAGCTGTCTTTGCTATATCTTGGGTTAAGTCTTGATCTCTTGTCCCTGTTGGGATAAACTGTACACCTATCTTAATAGTCCTAAATAAAGTCTTCCTTCTCATTGTAACAAATACCAGAACAGTGTGTCTCCAAAGTCATGTAACAAATTGCCACCACCCATACAGCTTGAAACAATACTCATTTACCATGCTTAACCATACTCTTTCCCTCTCACACTCCCTCTTTTTCAAAACAGGCTTATGGTATTTCTGCTGAACTAAATTCCTCCAGAACCCAAGGGGATTTGCTCTGTTATGCAGATTCCAGACCCCCGGATCCTTTAGCCATAATCCCTCCCAGTCTTTGACTCTGCAGAGACAGGGGAAGGGCAGCAAACTTCAGCTTCCTGGAGGCCCTGCTGTGACTTAAGAGATGTCCAGGCACCCCCATCTCCAAGAGCTATATGTGATCCTGCAACTCTGGCAATCATTCCTCTCTGCCAGCCAGTCTCACCCAGAGGTGTGCTGGAGCTGGCTGCTGGCATCAGGGCTAGTGAAATAAAATGCAAATCAAAGCAAAACCACCATTTTCCTTCCCAGTAGGTAGTGTAAGCTATGGGACAGTTAAGATGTGGCTAATTGGCCTACATCTTAACTCCCTACATCTACGCTCCCTTTCTGAGAGGCACAGGCTGGTAGGGGGTTGGCTCTGAGGCCCTGGACACACAGCCTGATCATGGGAAGCTCCTCTGGACACGTACAGGCCTCCTGGGTCTGGGTCTGCCTACTGCAGTAGGTATTCTATATGGAGGAGTTGGTCACCCTGGGACTTTCTGGGACTGCTGAGCCCTAAGAGAAATGGAGAAAGAGTTGGGCCGAGTGTGTGTCATACCTGTCCCAGCACAGCCTCCAAGTCAGGGTTGAGGAATCCTTCTTCTGCCTGGGCTCCTGGGCACTGAGAGGAGTATTAGCTTTGAATAAATCATAGAGTGCATGTGAAGGCAGATGAACATTGATGTACATAACACAGGTATGAACACAAGAACACTGATTCACGCACACATGCATACACATATAGAAGCAGCTAGACACATACATGTGTGCATTTCTGCCTTGTTCCACGCATGCACACAACATACACACATATACATGCACATATGGACAAATACACATGGGATATTATGCACAACATACATATGAACATGCATACATACATATGTGGACACACATACATTCCCACCAACATCACCTTCTGATTTTGGCAAAACCATTTTTCTCCCTCTATGGAGAGGAAAGTGGGCTTTCTTAGGGGGAATGCTGGCCAGGCAAGGTGGGGAGGCTGGCCTATGGGGCAAGCTGCAGCCAACATTTGCCCAGGAGATGGTGGGGGCTGGTCCTCAGGCTGGCTCTCACAGGATGTCAACAGCCCAATTCCCCTGCAGGGACAGAGATCTCTGTGGGTCCTCCCCACTTTCCCTTACTGTGCTCCTCAGCACAACAATGCAGGGCTAAGGATTTGGTGGTGAAATTAGAACTCAGGAAGAGAAGCCATCGGCCACTGAGATGCAGGTCAGTTCTACACTGCAGGTTAGGCCATGCAGCTCACACTGCTCCACCCGTTTCTGTGGACACTGATAAATCTCAGCTGGACAGTGGCAGAGCTCACAAAGCAATACCCTACAGTATGACAAATTGGCATGCTGAGCATTTCAAGATGAAGAAACTAAGAAAACCACTGAAGCAGGAAGGTCACTCTCTGACCTCTTTCTCACTCTTCTCCTGAAAAGCTCATGAGACTAGTGTAGAGGACAGATATGTGGACACGGAAAGGCAACAAGAGTCTCAACAAGCAGGACTTGCTGTGTTCCCTCTAAATGAAGACCAGTAGATCACTTTTGTCCCCCAAGCTTGCCTCAACATGGCTGGCCATTAAAATATGCAGTTTGCCTCAGGTATTAGGTTCTTCGTTTCAGAAGGTTCCAGTGTTGTGGAAGACTTACATCAACTAGATGTGATATGCTTTTTTCTTGTTAATCTATATCTGTTAGAGGAGTCTTAGCTATGAAGCTAGTGGTGAGTGTCTTGTGCCATACTGCATAGGTCTAAAGGGATACCTGCCTGATGCCAGCCACTTTTTCAAGAAAAGAGGTTAGGGACCACAGGAGGTATGAGATCAGCATCTGCCTCTGATGAAGCCTCAACCTGCTTCCCCTCGTGGCAGAAGGTGAAAGTGAGCCAGTGTCATATGGTAAGAACAGAAGCAAGGAGAAGATGTGCCGGGCTCTTGTTTGCAGTCAGATTGTGGGAGAACTAACAGGGAGAACTCACTCACCACCAGAAGGACAGCACCAGGTCATTCTCAAGGGATCCCCCTTGACCCAAATACCTCCCAGCAGGCCCCACCTCCAACACTGGCGGTCACATTTCTGCATGATGTTTGGAGAGGACATGACAAAAGACATCTGCGGATAAGAAAGACTGCGGGGGTCCAGCCCCACAAGGGTCGTGGGCTTTCCTGAAGGAGAGACAGATAGGCGAAAGACGAAAATATTATACTCGGACACCTGCTTCCTGAACAGATGACAATTTAATGCCAGTTAACACAGAGCTTTTATACCATTCATAAAGGGGCAAGACAAAGAAAATTCCTTCACGTGCATACGCTTTAAAAGTTACCACCATCTAGCGATCTAGAAGTGACAAATAAGCCAAGAACACTCTCTACTTTCAGTTAATGAGTCTTTATCATAAAGCCAAAAATGATAGTTTTAGTTCAAAGTCCCGAATTACAGTCCTTGAAATGTCTCAAGAAAGTTTCCAAGTGCAAAGTTCTTCATGTAGCAGTAGTTTTCCCATCTGGGGCTTCTATGACCTTCAGAGCTTTGTAATCTCCTCTTTTGTCCAGGTGTCTTCGTTACTTTTCTCTTATCCTGCAGTGTTTGTTTCTAAAGAGAACTCAAAAGAAGCTTTTAGTAATGTTTCCCAGGCCCCCAAGGTTGCTTTCTGTCTTTAGCTAATCTATCATAAAAGTGTCTGATTAGTATATTATGAGTTCAGTGAAAACCCACTCTATAAATGTTAACTTAGAGTTTTAACTACTGAATTAAGTAGAAACCTTAACGATTAATCTTTATCCTAAGTCAGTGAAAACAGTGTTATAAATCACCTACATAACTCCTAGATAAGTGTTAGAACTTATAATGAATTCATAATGAACTTACTATAAACTTGTGCTTCTAAAAAACCTTATGTCTAAACACTAAACTGAATAATTCTAAATCAAATGAGTGAATATACTTATATCATTTTTTACTCAAGCAATATCTAGTAACTTATAACCAAGTGAAATAAAGCATTCTTTTTTTTTTTTTTGAGTTGGAGTCTCACTCTGTCACCCAGACTGGAGTGCAATGGCCGCTCCCGGTCACCGCAGCCTCGACCTGCTGGGCTCTGGTGATCCTTCCTCCTCAGCTTTCCAAGTAGCCAGAATTACAGGCGCATGTTACCGCACCCAGCTAATTTTTTTATTTATTGTAGAGATGAGGTCTCGCCTGCCCAGGCGGGTCTCGAACCCACGGGCTCAGGCAATCCACTCACCTCAGCGGGATTACAGGCTGAGCCACCGAGCCCGGCTAAGAAAGCATTCTTGATGTGCTTCAGAGTTTAACCCTTGCATATGTTAGAAAAGGCCAAGTGGCATAGTGGGAAAATGGAAAAATAAACCATGACATTCTCAGGTTAGCTGTGAGTACTTCGCATAAACATGCCATTTTCTTCTTCCACAACTGCACAGAATTTCTTCAGCCGTACCAACAGCAAAGATGGAAGAAAGAAGGGCCTCAGCCGCCTGGACTCGCTTTGTGGCCGGGGTCCTCAGCGCACCTGGACTTTGTTAATCAGGCAGGCCTCCAGGCTGGCTCCCAACAAAAGACTTACTACCTTTTCTCCCCTGCAGCATCCAGAGCCAGAGCAGGTGAGGGTCCACGAAAGATAAACCTCACCCCCCCCCGCACCTGGCAATGGTGGGTTCTTCAGCTTCAGCCAGGACAGGACATCTGAGAACCAGGACAGTCACTGCAAGTCACTCACAGGATATACCAGCACCTGGGCTATGGTCTCCTCAGTGTCTGGACACCAACCCTGGATGGGGACCAGACACAGAGAGGACCCATGTGTGTGTTTCCCTCCTCAGAGACCCCAGTGGCTCACCCAGGACGCTAGGGCTGAAGAGTCTAGCCAGCATCATCAGGGAACTCGTGGGAAAACACAGTGTCTTAGGTCCACTCTGGCGTGTGTGTGTGTGTGAAGGTGCAGATCCCATGTAAGGGTCTCCAGGCCCCTTCCCTTCCCATGGCCTGTGTTTCTTTGTGAGACCACTCCCCTTCCCTCGAGTGTCATAAGCAGAGGCTTTTCAGGAGAGGGAGGGATCACCTCTGCAGCTTTAGTGGAGCAGACACAGGTACAGTGAGTGCATCCAAATTTTTGGCTCACAGCAAGTCTGGACCACTCCCCACCAGGTCCCCTCAGCCCTGCCTGCACCCCAGTGAGGTCAGAAGAGTGAAAACTGAAGGCACTTGTGAGAGGCACAGGGGTGGGCCACTTGGAAAAAGGGATGTGCGTCCACCCCAGGAGGGAGAAGACTGTGGGGTAATGGATAGATGGAAAGGTAATGCTACCCTTTCTGGGGCCCATTCTGACAGCAGCCCTTTCCAGGGCACGAGGGCAAGACAGAACTCCCTCTTCCCCTGTCTGTACAATCTTGGAGAAATACGTGTGTAATGTGTACCTAAAGTTGGGATGAAAAGAACCAGAAGTATCCCACAATCCCAAGTCATCCTGAAGTAGGGACTCAGCAGGACTAGTCTCCCAAAGTTTCACACAGCCTGGACTTCACCAAAAAGATGGGACGTGGTAGAAACCATTGAGACCAGCTAAGACCAAGATGACCCTGAAAGCGATCTCTGCTTTCCCCTTTTGCCCATTATATGGTAATTATGATACAGTGACATGCTAAAAGGCACTCCCACCAGCACTATGACAGCTTACAATTACCATGGCACTCTGGGAAGTTACCTTGTAGGGTTTAAAATGGAGGGGAACATCTCGATTCTGGGAACTCCCCATTCCTTTCCCAGGAAACCCATGCTTAGCAGAACATTAATAGGTAGCTATAATAATAAAACTCCAGTGATTCATGGGCTGCGGTTCTTCCTACAGGCCAGCCCAGTCCACTCTGCCTGTGGAGTAGCTAGCTCTCCGTCATCTCAGCACAATTGCTTTCATTTTCCAGCTGAAACCCCAGCGATGCACAGGGGCTGCTCTGCCCTTGGAGTAGCCGCCTTTCTATCCCTCTGTTCTTTCAATAGACTTGCTTTTACTTTACCTTGATAGCTCCTCTTGCATTCCTTCCTGCATGAAGCCGAGAAGCCACTTGGCCCCTCAGGTGGGACCTGGCCTATATCAGTCCCATCCCAGCTCCTGCCAAGGGGTCCTTGGTTGCCCCCTAAGCAGCAGCAGGGATGCCCCTGAGTCCCCCATAATTGAGGAGCTGAAACAACATCTGTCCTGGAAGAGAAACCAGAGACTCTCCATTGCTGCAAGGGAGCAGCCTCTCAAACAGCCCCCTGAGGGGAGCCCCCAGACCTGCATGCCCTGCGAGTAGAGGCAGGATGGGAAGGAAGCGCCTGGACAAAGGGTATTTATTCAGCGGCTATTCAAAGAAAGGAAAAAGGAAATAAAGAAGCAGCAATTGCTCCCATGTCCTGCTCCAGTGGAGGAGCAATTTCAAATGCAACATGACATCCATTCTCCTCTGAAGTGTGGGCATATGTTGTTATGTTGTAGTTAAAATGCTCTGGTGGCATGAGGGGTGCAGGGGAGCCTTCCTGTAAGAGTCCTTCTTGAAGTCCTGGAAATGGAAGGCAGGCCAGGTGAGGGGTTGACCTCGGTGATGCTCAAAGTCAAGGCTTTCCATGCGGGGGATGTGCTGAGAGTGTGCAGGGAGCTAGGGACAGGGTCAGAGGGACAGGGGACGTGGAGCTCCAGGTGGTTCACTAGGTTTCGGAGATGGTGTAGAGGGAGCAAAACCAGAGAGAGAAGGTGGGCAGAGTCCATGCTTGCAAGTGCAATTTTGGCAGAAGCCCTTTATGAAAAGACTGGTAGTGAGGTATCCCTCAAGGGTGGATGAGGTTGGGTGAGAAGAGACAGTTTCCAGCCACCGGAGACAGGGTATTAGAAGTACCGTGGTGTGTAGATCCCCATTGTAAAGACAGAGCAGAAGTGTTACAGGTGAGTTGCGGCAGCAATGAGGAAACCTCAGGAAGACAGAGGAGGAACCCTGGAGGGGTAGGCAACCCCAGGAGGAAGTGGGGTGAGAGGAGTAAAGCATTGCATATGAACATATGCACAGCTATGGGGTTCTTCTCTATAGATAACGTCTCAGATCATTCTTTTTTCAAATTCTTCAGCCCCCAAAATGTCAGGGCTTCTACATCTATTTAAAACCCTTCTACATCTATTTAAAACCAATGACCCAGAGACCACCTTGTAAGTAACAGGTTCATGTGGCTGAGGATGCTAGACTCATCTGTTCTCCACTGATGCACAACATCTTGGCTCACCTGCCCAGATTCTAATAAGAAGTCTCAATTTTTTCCTGTTAATCTGACTCATCTGGCTTCTGGGAATTCTCCTATCACTTACATTCAGGTAGGTAGAATTTTTTAAAATTTAATTCCTTTGGTTATTATTACTGAATGGGCAAATTGAACTATGCTGCATTCAAGGTTATGGTTGTGGAATGATGTGGAAGACAGGGCCTTTCAGAGTTGATGATACCGAAGTCAGTCAACATATAGGTGAGGACTGGGCCAAGGACGGGAGACCTGACCAGTCTTAACTGTTCTGTGGAGCAGGGCCATCGCAGATTTCTCCTGGGCAATCAGAGACGAGGGTTTTCACAGGTTGCTTATGGATCCCAGGGTTTGTCGGTACACTAATAACAGTGACGAGAGTATCTACCCCTGGAATTCTATCACAGAGTTTACATATTAATTGCAACTTCAGTCTCCAATCTACACATTTTTCAGACTGAAGTTAATAAGTTCACACCCTCAGGATTACACATTAAGTAGGGATGGAGGTGTACTGTAGCCTCCACCACTACATACTCATACAATCTCAGTCACAATCCCAGGATTTACTGACATATGAACTTAGAAGCAAAGCTCTCAGCTCCTGTGCAGTGGATCGGTTTCCTCTGACCATGAATAACAGATTCCTCCTGCAAGCCTTTAACTATAAAGTTTTATTGCCAATAAGCATTCAGGTTTTGCCCTTAAACTGGTGGAAAACATGTTCTGAATTCAGAAGTACTTGGAAATGACAAGAAGGGGACACTCTAGGATATTTGAGTCTATACATGAAGACCAGGTTACTGGCCCAACACGTTGGTGACAAAGAAACAAAGTGAGAGGAAGTCAATATTAGCCCAGATGCAAGGCCCCCCCTGCTGAAAATAAAAAATGAAAGCTTTTTCCCTAAGATCAAAAACAAAAGAATTCTCACTCTCACTACTTCTCATCACCATAATACTAAAAGCTGTAGTCAGAGCAATTAGATAGGAAAAAGAAATTAAAGCCATCTAAATCTGAAAGGAAAAAAGTTAAACTGTCTCTGTTTACAGATACCATCACCTTATACATAGAAAACTCTAAAGACTGTGCAAAAGCTGTTAGAGGTAATAAATAAATTCAGTCACACTGCAGGGTACCAAATTAACATGCAAAAATCAATAACATTCTTGTACGCTAACAATGAATTCTTTGAACAATAAGTCGATATATCAATCTCATTTACAATAGCATTTTTGAAACCACTAAGGAATAAAGTTAACGAAGAAAGTGAAAATCTGTGCATTGAAAGCCATAGAACAATGATGGAAAAGATTGAAAACAATGCAAATAATTGCAAAACTATCTCAGGTTCATAGATTTAAAAAATTAATATTGTTAAAATGTCCATACAAGCCAAAGTGATCTACAGACCTAATGTGTGAAAGTTCTCAGAATAGGGCAATCCCTTTGAGTCCTCCCCACTGTGGGAGCTTTTCTGTCTTCTCAATAAATCCTGCTTACTAAAAAAAAAAGAAAGTTCTCAGAATAAAAATAAAGTCGCTGATACTAACAAAACCCTGATAAATAGAGCTAGGGAAAGCCATGAAGAAAGAAATCTCAAATTTGTATGCTTTATAACAAAAAAAGATTCTCAAAAATCGGTACTCTTGCTCAAAGGCCATCACACACTTATGCAAAATACTTCTGCTAGGACATCTGCCCAGCAACTTTTGGTTCAATCTAGGACAGGTGTCACCCTTTTTGTTGATCTTTGTAGCCAAGTGTTAAATAAAGTGTAGCCCAAAGGTTTCTCTGGAGATAGTGAAGTATAAGCTAATTGGACATTTAAACAGACTAACCTACTCTTGTGCCAGTCACAGTTTTGGCCAAGCAAAAGTGATCGACTATTCAAACTGGGTTCAAATAAGGCAAAGGCCGATTTGTAACCAATCTGGCTGTTTCTGTACCTCCTCTCTATTTTCTGTACCTCATTTTCCTTTTTCTGTCCATAAATCTTTTTCCGCCACATGGTGGCGCTGGAATCTCTCTGAACCAAGAGGCGCATGGTTTGCAAATTATTCTTTACTCAATTAAACTCTGTTAAATTTAGTTTGCTGGATTTGACTTTTAACACATGAATAATTATTTCAAAGCAATATGTAGTGCAACTCCTTTGTTCCTTTAAAAGCCTTTGTCTTCCTTTATCTCCCTGAATATGCACATTGCTTACTATGGTTTCTGTTCTCAAAGAAAGATGCTCCATTCTCAAATAAACATCTTTTTTTTTAGAGAGCCTCTCTCTGTTTGTTGTTTAGGATGGTAAAGTATTGATGAAAGAAGCAAAATTTTTATGTGATTAAAGTTAAGTGATATCAGCCTGGCATGGTGGCTCACACCTGTAATCCCAGCACTTTGGGAGGCAGAGGCAAGAGGATCGCAAGTTCATGGTTCGAGACCAGCCTGGGCAACTTGGCAAAACCTCATCTCTACAATAAATCACAAAAATTAGCTGGGCATGGTGGCACACTCCTGTGGTTGCAGCTACTTGGAAGCCTGAAGCATAGGATCACCTGAGCCCAGCAGGTCAAGGCTGCGGTGGTCGTGAGTGTGCCACTGCACTCCAGCCTGGGCAACAGTGAGACTCTGGCTCAAAAATAAATAAATAAATAAATAAATAAAATAAAGTATATCAGCTTAATAGGCTGTTATAATTATGTTTTACATAAGCCTCGTGGCAGCAAAAAAGAAAAAATCTATACAACACACAAACAATAAAAAAGGAGAGAATAAAAAAGGGATACATAAAATCAATGAAACACAAGTAACGAAGCAAGGTAGAAAAAAGAAACAATAGAAGTACAAAAAAGAAAACAGCCGGGCTCAGTGGCTCAGCCTGTAATCCCGTGCCTTTGGGAGGCTGAGGTAGTGGATTACCTGAGCCCGCGGGGTTCAAGACCCACCTGGGCAGCGAGACCTCATCTCTACAATAAATCAAAAAATCAGCCGGACATGGTAGCGCATGCCTGTAATTCCGGCTACTTGGAAGGCTGAGGCGAAAGGATCGCCAGAGCCCAGCGGGTCGAGGATGCGGTGCCGGGAGCGGCCACTGCACTCCAGTCTGGGTGATAGAGTGAGACTCCAACTCAAAAAAAAAAAAAGAAAAAAGAAAACAATAAAATGGTCATGGTACATTTTTTAATACAATTACTTTAAATGTAAATGACTGGAACTCGCCATTCAAAAGGAATGCAAAGGCTGGTTGAAATTTAGAAAGCAAATATCCAGCTATATAGCTTTGGTCTATAAGAGACTCACATTATGGTTTATATTTATTTATAAATCTACATATAAAATTGCATATATTTATCATGTACAACATGATGTTTTGAAGTATATATACATTGTGAAATGATTAAATCTACCTGTTTGGTGCTAATGTAGCCATGAGGCTATATCTCCACCTTAGATGCAAATGCTCAGGTCATCAGAGCAGGCAGATTCATCTCCTGTCGCAAGTGCCAACGTTCCTGTCGTTTTCTGCTTAGTTAGAAGCCCGCACAACCCACAGAAGTTTCCCGTGTGCACTGGCCACCTCCCTTCTGTGTAGTGGACAGAGCTTTGAGACACACATGGCTGCTGCAGAAAGTCCCTCTGTTGGGCAGACTGTGACTTCTTCAGCAGGCACAGTCGTCTCCTCATTGACAGTCACCACACATGGTCATTAAATGTCCCGTTTCTGATCACAAGCACTTGTGCCGCAGAGTATTCTTTATTATTATTATTTTAGTTGGACTCTCACTCTGTCACCTAGAGCGGAGTGCAGTAGCACACTCACGGCCACCCCAGCATTGACCTGCTGGGCTCCAGAGATCCTTCCACCTCAGCCTTCCAAGTAGCCGGAACTACAGGTGTGCGCTACCATGCCCGGCTAATTTTTTTGGATTTATTGTAGAGATGAGGTCTCACCAAGTTGCCCAGGTGGGTCTCAAACCCGCAGGCTCAGGCAATCCACTCACCTAGGTCTACCAAAGCATTGGATTACAGGCTGAGCCACTGAGCCTGGTCAGAGTACTCTTCTAAAATGCGTAAGTTGGCTGTGTCACTATTTTTAGTTTTGGTAATAATTTACTCATAATTAGACACAGTTTACACTTGAAGTAATTTTCAACAGCTTTATTTTCCCTTAAGGTGAAAAGTCAGATGTATTTATAAAACATCTCTACCTCTCGCAAGAAAAGTACACAGGGATGCCAAAAAAATGTATACATATTTTAAGAGATACTATCTATGTATTACTTTTTGAAGTTGAATTAAATTTAGGCAGCAATGTGCAGTAGGATGCTCATTCAACTGTGCTTCCAACATTTTGACCATTCTGTCTGTCACATAGTGACGCCAGCATTCATTTGATTAATGCCATATTTTGAGAGAACATCATGCTTAACATGTGTATATGTATTTTTGGCATCCCATATATGTATAATATATCTTGGCCTTTCCATTGGTGATCTGAGATGTCCATGGAGAAGCACTCCCTTTATTTGATGTTAAGAAAGTACCTAGAAAGAAGCAGCAGCCAAGAGGACCCTGGGAAAGACAGCAACTGCACAGTAGGTCTGTTGAGAACTAAACTCTGAGCCCTTTTATCCCTCAACCAAATTCCTAACTAAGGGAGCCTGGGAAGTCAAGCCCTACTAACCATAAAGTCTCCTCAGACAAATTTATAACATGGCTTACTTTCTCACTGACTCTGGAATAACAGCACATCCAAATATAAAAGCCATCTCTTAGAGAAATTTGCATCTATATAGAACCCCCTTCCTGGGGATTCCCAGAGGAGCCAGATGTTTTCCACCTATTCTCTCCCAGGGCTGTCCCCTATGATGTTTGATCTACATATCAAGACACTTCCACAAACTACCCTTTACTCCTTATCTCAAGCACTTTATCTCAATTTCCTTTACTGATTTCGAAATTCCTTAAACAGAACCTAACTCTTGGTACTGACTGCCAATCAGGAAAGCTTTGAATCCATCTATGACCAACAATTCCCCACGTGGAGATGTGCTACATTCCTGGACTGAACCAATGTAAACCTCACACGTTTTGATTTATGATTTTTTTTCTGTCTTCCCAAGATGCATATTGAGGCAGGGTAGTTAGTACAGCATGAGTTTTGTGCCATACTTCACCCAACATCATATATAACCACGCTACAATTCAACCACCATGAGCACATGTTCTCAGGACCTCTTGGGACAGAGTCACAGGCCTCAGTCACTCATATTTGGCTCAAAATAAGCCTCTTCAAGCTTAAATTTTGGCTGAACTTAGAGTTTATTCATTGTCACTGACCTGGGCACAGCTGATACCCTCGAAGTCCCCAGCTTCTCTGCAGAGGCACAAGGAGCTGTCCCTTCTCCTGAGCTGATAAGATCGTTCCTCTATGTGTCAAATTAGGGTAGGGGTGTCTGAAGCTTTTCCCAGACTCTCAGCTCCCTGGTGCGCTTCCTGCAAAGTGAAGAAAGCCACCCTGAGGGTTCCTGGAGGCACCTCTTCCCCAGGGAGTCTTGGCTCCATTCAGCTTGTGCCACCCCATCCTCATTCCATGCCTCCTTTGCTTCCCAAAGTGGTACCCAATCTGCTTCCCCTGGGACAAGGCTAACAAGGGGCGAGGGTACGTGAGGAGAGAAGTCTCTACCCGAACCACAGCAGCGACTGCCTACAGATTCACAGACCAAGCACACATTTCCCTTCCTAAGTCCCAGGGTAACACACCGAGAGCTCGTTATTTTATTTTAGTTTTTTGTTCTGTCTGAAGGAGGGTTCTGAAGTCATCATGCCCACTGTTGATAAACACATGAGATCTCTGTGCTGTCTCTGCCTGGCTTCCACAGATTTCCAAAATGAGGCGTGGGCTGCGTGTGGTGTCTGCCTGGGACTCCGCACTCTTCTCCTTGTCCAGGTGTCCTGTCCCAGGTGCAGCTGCTGCAGTTGAGCCCAGGGCTGGAGAGGCCCTGGAAGATTCTGTCTGTCACCCACTCCACGTCTAGAATCTCCATCGCCAGCAATTACTTCAAGGCCTGGACTCAGCAGCCCCCTGGACAGGGGCTGGAGTGGGTGGGGCCTTGACTCTGGTGTAGCATGCACCTCAGTCCTCCCTTCCAGGGCTGCACCTGCATCTCTCCAGAGACAGGTGTAAGACCTGGTTCTCCTGAAGCTGAGCTCCGTGACCACGGAGGACACGGCCAGGTACAACTGTGAGACACAGTGAGGGCACAGTCGTATAAGCCAGACATGGACCTCCCTGCGGAGGGCACCCAGGACCACAAAGGGGTGCTTGGACATTGGGGAGCCTACGAGCAAAGGGGTTCAGCCCCAGGAGCAGGTGGTGAGGACCGACATGTCCACTGCTTGTCTGGTCAGTGGTTTTATTTTCTCTGAGTAAACCACCTCTCCCAAAGACTCACGGTCCTCTCACCTTTGTATTTTTTCCCTTTGCACCATCCAACAGAGGTAGTCTCTCGCTGCTCCTTGCTTACTTAAAGACTCAGGAGTCCTTCCTATAGCTCTGGCCTCTACTTCTGGAAATACTGCGTTTTTGAGGAGGCATGTGGGGGAAATCCCAGGTCAGCACAAAGGAAAAGCTACTGGAGTCCTGGCACACAAGGGCCTCTACAGCCACAACACCCTGGCACGCAGCCTGCCTCAGCCCCAGAGCACACGTGGACACCAACCTCATGCAAAAGGAAGCATGGTGTCTCTGTTCAGCATCGGAGTGTGTGACCAGTTTACACTGGGTGGTTACCATTTCCTAACATAAAGCATTCAAATGCTGCTTCAAGCTGCAGTGGTGTAAAACGGTTTTACCTTCCTTCCTTAAATAGAAAACAGGGATGGGGCTGAGGAAGCAGCACTGAAAAACAGTTTTCAGACATTTGGAAGTAGACACACACGATTGTGATCTCTGAGAAAAGAAAAAAAAACAGGCTGGCTCATGCCTGTAATCCCAGCCCTTTGGGAGGCCAAGATGGGAGCGCCCCTTGAGCCCAGGACTTAAAGATCAGCCTGGGCAACATTGCGAGACTTTGTCGCTACAAAAAAAGAAAAAACAAACGATTCGGGCACAGTGGCATGGCCCACAGTCCCAGCTATCGCCTGAGCCCAGGAAGTTGAGGCTGTGGTGAGTAGTGATCGTGCTACTGTACTCCAGCCTGGGCAAGAGAGTGACACTCTGACTCAGAAAAAAAAGAGAAGCTGGGCTCGGTGGCTCAGCCTGTCATCCCGCGCCTTTGGGAGGCTGAGGCGAGTGGATTGCCTGAGCCCGCGGGTTCGAGACTCGCCTAGGCAGTGAGACCTCATCTCTACAATAAATTTTAAAAAATCAGCCGGGTGTGGTAGCGCATGCTGTAATTCCGGCTACTTGGAAGGCTGAGGCGGAAGGATCACAGGAGCCCAGAAGGTCGAGGCTGCGGTGGCCGGGAGCGGTCACTGCACTCCAGTCTGGGTGACAGAGTGAGACCCCAACTCAAAAAAAAAAAAAAACAGAAAGAAAATAAATGAAAAAAAGAAACAAGCAAACAAGTCCTGCTATTGCCTGAAATTAGCTTCCAGGACACAGGGACATGCATGGTGCATTGAACAGACAGAGTACAGAGTCCACAGAGGCCAAGGCAGTGGCCATGTGTTAGGGCAGTGCCTGGGAGAAGGCTGCTACATGGCAAGGAAAGCCAGCCGGAAATATTGGGCTATCCCCCAAGTCCTTGGCTGAGAAACTACTCGATATCAGGGAGAAATCACCAGAAATCTGTGAGCCAAAACCTTCCCAGAACCCACAGAGGAAGGATTTGTCTGTGCTGCCACTAGCCAGGGTAGAAAAACCTCGTGCAGCATGGTGGACAAAGCAGAGTCCTCCAAAGGCAATCACATTAGTTGTGGCCCTGAACTAGCCCAAGACTGAAAGTCACTCTGAACCTACCCTTTAAAATGCCTAAAATATAGCCCAGGAAGAAACCAATTGATTCCAAGCAATGCTACCATGTGCTAGAGCAAAACTTCTAGAATTACAATGCCTGACATGAAATTAAAAATAACTAAGCATTCAGAAAAAGCAGGAAAATATATCCCATAATTAGAATAGAAACCAATAAATAGAAACACACTCTGAAAAAAGAGGAGTTCTGTGATGGTTAATTTTATGCATCAACTTCACCGGGCTCAGCTGACCGCCCAGATAGCTGCTATCAGGTGAAACACCGTATCTGTGTGTGAGTGTGTGAGGCATTTCTGCAAAAAGATCAGGGTTTGGATGGATGGAATAAATAAAGAAGATCTGCCCTCACCAGTGTGGGCAGGCATCATCCAGTCTGTGGATGGGCCTGACTAGAACCCCGAGGCAAAGGGAGGGCAGATTTGCTCTCTGGGCTGAACAAAGTCATCCATCTTCCCTCCCTTGGACATCAGCACTCCTGCACTTGCACCTCCTGCTCCCTGGTCCTCGGACTGATGGGCTTGGACTGAACCACACCATCAGCTTTCCTGGACCTCCAGCCTGCAGATCACAGATCATGGGATTCCCTGCCTCCATAATCCCAGGAGCCAGTTGTCATAATAGGTCCTATTGGTTCTGGGTCTCTGGAGAACCCCGAGTAATGCATGGTATTAAGGACACAAGTGTAGAGACAATTATTAGAGATATCCTCTGTCTTTTAATAAAGTAGAGAATACCAGAACTGTCATGAGAAATGGGAGGCTTCAGAGGCTTCTACTGGAACTTCTATAGGTTAAAAAATACAGCATCTGAAATGAAAAATATACAAAAATAGCTTACTGCTGCAGATTAAAGATAAGTGCATTTAAAGAAATGCAATAGAAAGAACCCACAGTTCTTATAGTTTGAGTTTTTACATTTATGTCTTTGATCCATTTTAGAGTTGATTTTTGTGTATGGTGATAGGTAGGGGTCTTGTTTCAATCTTCTGCATGTGGTCAGTCAGTTTTCCCAGCACCATTTACTCCTCTCCCCAGTTGTTGGTGGTGGAGGCTTTGTCGAAGATGAGTTGGTTGAAAAATTGAGGTTTTGCTTCTGGAATCTCTATCCTGTTCCATTGGTCTGTACTGTTCCATTAGTCTATTTGCCTGTTCTTGTACCAATACCAGACTGTCTTGATTATTGTAGCTTTATAATAGAGTTTAAAGTCTGGGAGTGTGATACCTCCTGCTTTGTTTTTGTGTGTTTTGTTTTGTTTTGTTTTTGTTTGTTTGTTTGCTGAGGATTGTTTTGGCAATTCGTGTTCATTTATGTTTCCATATGAATTGCTGTATTGTTGTTTCCAGGTCTGAGAAGAATGCTGCTGATAATTTAATGGGTATTGCATTAAATCTGCAGATTGCCTTGGGTAGGATGGACATCTTAACAATGTTGATTTTTCCAATCCATGAGCATGGAATATTTTTCCATTTGTTTGTGTCATCTTTGATTTATTTGAGCAGCGTTTTGTAGTTTTCATTGTAAAGTTCTTTCAACGTCTCTGATTAGGAAGATGCCAAGGTTTTTTTTTTTTCTGGCTATTTTTGTGAGTGGAATTGTGTTGTTGTTGTTGTTGTTGTTGTTGTTGTTGTTTTCAACATGTCAAAATTTTATTTCATCCAGCAATGAGGAAAACAAGAAGTGAACTGATTCAAAGAGTGTTTGAGGAATTCGTTGGTTATTTATAGGCTAAAAGAAAAAAGAATGTTAGTTTATTATACATAAAACTGGGTGACATAGTTCAGGGCCTTGAAACCATAATCTTTAGAGTTATTTTTTCTGCCATTCAGAAATATGTAAGTTACACATAACTTCATGGTGTCTGTTGTGTTTCTGTTTGTTTATTGTTGGTGTATAGAAATGTGACTGTCTTTTGCACACTGATTTTATACCCTGAGACTTTGCCAAAGTCCTTTATCAGTGCAAGGAAGTTTTTTGAAAGATTCTCCTGGGTTTTCAAGGTATAAAATCACATCATCTGCAAAGAGGAATAATTTGACTTCCTCTTTTCCTATTTGGATACCAATTCCTGATCAAAACCCCAAGTGCCAATGCCATAGAGATAAGATAGACAAGTGGGACGTCATCAAACTGACAAACTTCTGCAAAGCCAAAGAAACCATCAAGAGAACGGGAGACAGCCCACAGACTGGGGAAAAATATTTGCCAACTGTTTGTCTGACAAAGGCCTAACATCTAGGATCTACAAGAAATTCAAATGTGCCAAAAAACAAACAGCCCCATTACAAAGTGAGCAAAAGATATGAATAGACAGTTCTCAAAAGAAGACATACGAGCAGCCAACAAATACATGAAAAAATGCTCAGACTCACTAGTCATCAAAGAAATGCAAATTAAAACTACACTGAGATGCCACCTAATTCCAGTCAGGATGGCCATCATCAATAACTCAAAAAGCAACAGATGCTGGGCAGGATGCAGTGAAAAGCGAACACTTCTACACTGTTGGTGGGAGTGTAGACTAGTACAGCCTCTGTGGAAATCAGTGTGGCAATTCCTAAAAGATCTAAAAATCAACCTTCCATATTACCCTGCAATTCCCTTACTGGGAATATACCCAGAAGAACTCAAATCACTCTATAAAAAAGATACCTGTACATGTATGCTTATCACAGCATTGTTCACAATAGCAAGAACATGGAATCAACTGTGCTGCCCATCAAAAGAGGACTAGACTTTTAAAATGTGGTACATATACACGATGGAATATTACACAGTCATAAAAAAGAACAAAATCATGAACTTCACAGCAACCTGGATGGATTTAGAGTCTATAATACTGAGTGATCTTTCACAGAATCAAAGAACTGAGTATCACATGTTCTCACTAACAAGTGGACCTTGAACAATTATCATAATACTGAAAGAAAAGGATTGGCAGTAGTGGGAAACTGCCGGGAGAGGGGCAGGGAAGCAGGATTGGCAGTAGTGGGAGTCCGCCTGGGGAAGGGAGGGCACACCTCATCAACAAGGGTACCTGCATAATGAACATTTGTATACCTAACCCTGAATTGTACTCCACATCTTTAAAATAAAAGAATTAAAAGTTAAAAAGAGAAACTACCCAAAATAGAGAACAGAATAAAAAGTTTCCAAAAAATGGCCAAGGTGTAATGTAAAAGAAAAACAGAAAGAGTCTAATATATGTGTAATTGGAATCCCAAAAAGAGATGAAACAGAAAGGACTCAAAAAATTTAAGAGAAATCATGAGTAAATATTTTCAAAATTTGGTGGAAAGTATAAGCCCACATATGTAAGAATGCCAAAGTACCCTCTTCCAAGAAGAATACAAATAAAGAAAATCAAATCAAGGCACATTAAAATCCAATTCCTGAGAACCAATGAAAAAGAGAATAATCTTACAAGTAGTAAATAAAAAACATGTTGTGAAGAAAGAACAAAATAACAACAACAAAACTTCACAAGAAAAGCTATCAGAGCCAGAAGACAATAGGTTACACCTTTAAAGCACTGAAAGAAAATTTTAAGGTGCTCAACTTAGAATTCCAAACTGAGGAAAAACACTTTTCAAATTTGAAGAAAGAATTGAATGGAAGCTGGGCTCAGTGACTCGGCCTGTAATCCCGCACCTTTGGGAGGCTGAGGTGAGTGGATTGCCTGAGCCCGCCGGGTTCGAGACCCACCTGGGCAACTTGACGAGACCTCAACTCTACAATAAATTAAAAAATTAGCCAGGCGTGGTAGCGTGTGCCTGTAGTTCCAGCTACTTGGAAGGCTGAGGCGGAAGGATCGCTGGAGCCCAGCAGGTCAAGGCCACCGTGGCTGTGAGCAGCCACTGCACACCAGTCTGGGTGACAGAATGAGACTCCAACTCAAAAAAAAAAAAGAATGGAAATGAAATTACAAAATATCAAAGCTTATGAGTTGCAGCTAAAGCAGTGCTTCTATTAGAAATGAGTAAAGCTCTCCAGTCAATAATCTACTTTCCTCAATTATTACAGTTTCAAAGTGGTGGCTCTCCGGTTCTTGAAGAGATACACCTGGGTTATAAAAGCGGCAAAAGACTTATCCTGCTTTTAAATAAACCCACATACATTTCAAAGAGGCAGAGAATTTGCAACCACACGTTTGCTAGAGGAAATGCTCTAAGAAACAGGAGGAAGTCTCTTTCCCTTTCTCTCACAAGGAAGAATAGGGCTTTTTCTAACTGAGCTTTGTATTTCCCTCCACCTCTCATGGCCTTTGAGTGGGGATCACCAACAGTAAGTCAGTGGCAAGAGATATATTTACATATCTCAAATATATACAGAAATAAAACAATTACATTGTGTATATATACACACATTATCTATATGTATATATAGCATACATATATATTCACAAGTTTTTTTTCTTTCAAAATTAATTATCCAACTGATTGGTGCTTGTATGCTCAAATGTCCTTGATTTTATCAGTGAATTTGAACAGTTTGGGGGCGTTTTGTTTCTTTGGTTGGTTGATTTTTGTTTGCGGATTCTTTAAGATTTTCTATCTACAGCCATGTGTCCCTGAGCAGAGACAGTCTTATCTTTCCTGCAACCTGGCACCTTTTGGGGAGTCACGGGCAGCGGGTGCCTGGTGGGCACCTGAACAGGAGCCCAGCGGGGGATGTGGAGTGGGGGCCTGTGCTGGTTCTCACAGCATCGGCACCTGCAGCCTGGATGCTTGTCCAATCTCCAAAGCCACAGGTCGGGGCCTGTCAGGGACTGGAGTTCAGGCCTGCACACTTTAAGAGATCATTCCCAAGCTCCTGGGGCGTCAAACGCGTCGCACCCTCGGGGCATCGGTCCCACCTCCCCATCTGCATCCTCAGAGCTGGGGCGTGAAACACTGAACCCGGCCTGTGGTCTGCAGCCGCGGCCGGCCCAGTCCGGCAAGGCAGGTTCGGTTCAGAGTCGGCTGCAGCCCAAGTGCACGCGGGAAGCCCCCATTCTCGGGGCAATGGTCACATCCGAAGACGAATCAAGCCAAACTCCGTGGTGATGTCACCCAGGACGGTCAGTTGCGTCGACAAGAGGACAGAGATCCGCGCCGTGCCATCCAGTCTTTCCATGCGCAAGGCTGGGTGTCCACCTAGCCTTACTGGCCACCTAGCCTTCCTTCTCAGTGCGGGGTCGTCCTTGTCCGTGGCCCGACCCGCGCCCTCCTCTCGGCCCCGCGCCCTCCCTGCTCCATCCCCGCCTCCCCTGCCCCGCCCCCTCCCCCACTGTCTCCTCTGCCCCATCCCCACGCTCTCCCTCAGCCCACCCGTACCCTCCACTCACCTCCCTGCTAACGGACCCCCACCCCCGCCGCCCTCTTGTCACACACCGCCCCACCCCCAGTCCTCTCTCCGTCCACCGTCCTCCCCTCCACCCGACCTTGCAGCAAGTTACTTGCTCTCCAGCTGTCCCTTCCCGCGGGTACCCCGGGGCTGCCCAGGCCTGAGGAACCGCCTCTGGACCGCGTAAATCCCGCAGGTGCCCAGCGCAGGCTGATCCTGCGAGCGCAGAACACGCTGGCAAAGCAGCCAAGGGTGCCACCTGCCGTCCTGCTGGGGGCGGTGGTCCAGTGGCGCCAGTAACGAGCAGCGGGCAGCGAACTCCTGCGGTTCAGTCAAGCAGCAGTGGCTCTTGGATGTGGCGAGAAACAGTCACACTCCTGTCCCCACGCCGGTGATGCAACTTCTGTGGGTGAGGCATGTGAGGAGCAGAGGACAGGCCCACAGACCAAGGGCCACAGAGCCCCTGACATCCTATGCTGCACAGAGCCGCCCCCCCACACCCCAGCCTCGTGGGCAGCCCATCAGGAACCACCCCTCTCCAGATTCCAGTTGAGGCAGGCTGAGAAGGAAAAGCTTCCACCCCACCCACCTCCATGCACAGCAGCCCTGGCCTCTGGTGCTCTGCAGAGGCCCTCCTTCCAGGATCCTGCAACCCCTCCTGGGTACCATCACACCCCACCACCTGGAGGCAAAGCCTATCTCTTTCCACTGCAGGGAATCAGATCAAGGACATGACCCAACACACGGGCCCTGTGGCTCTGCCTCTGACTTTAGTGGCCCAGCACGTAGCCCCTGTGGCTGTTGTGCCCCTGGCTTTAAGGACCCAGCACAGGGCCCCACTGGGTGCTATGCCTCTGATGTTAGGGACCCAGCACAGGACCCTGTGGCTGCTGTGTCTATGACATCAGGAACCCAGCACGTGGTCCCTGTGGATGCTGTGTCACCAACGAGGAACCCAGCTTGTGGCCCCTGTGGCTGCTGTGGCTCTGACTTTAGGGAGCCAGCAGCTGGCCCCTGCAGGTGTTGTGCCTCTGACTAGGGACCCAGCATGTGGCCCTTCTAGGTGCTGAGCATCTGACTTTAGGGACCCAACACATGGCCTCTGTGCCTGCTGGGCCTCTGATTAGAGACCCAGCACATGGCCCCAGGAGCACAGGGACAATACCTCTGTCTTCCTCAGGAAGGTGTCCTCGGTGCCTGGAGGGATGCTGGATGTCATAACCCACAGGGTTTGAAGAAATGAATGAGTGGATAAATGAGGAGTTCTGACCAATTAACAGGGGCATACAGGCTGATTGAGGACAAATGCCAAATGCTGGAGTCCCAGAGACATGGCACTCAGCCCACGCCCAGGGGTTCCACCTCCCAGCACCCCCATGGGTCCAAATTGCTGAAGGAAATGGCTTTGGAGGAACCTGGTTGTGGACCTGAGAGTCTCTGTGCTTTAGCGACTGCCCTCATCCCAGGGCCTTATAGCAGCTGTGACGCACACAGGCAAATATGGGTGGGCTCCTATTTAAATACAGCCTCCTATTTAAATACAGCCTCCGCCTACAACTCTAACTGACCCAGGACAGTCAACGGCAGTCAAGGAAATGCCTGTCTCCTTCCTCATCTTCCTCCCTGTGCTGGGCCTCTCCTGGGGTCAGTGTCCGGAAGATGCTATGGTCACAGCTGCACCCACGGGTGATGCAGTAATTAACTGTGTGCTATTTCCTTTCATTCTCAGGTGTCTTGTCCCAGGTGCAGCTGCAGGAGTCGGGCCCAGGACTAGTGAAACCCTCGGAAACGCTCTCCCTCACGTGTGTCATCTCTGGGGACACTGTCTCTAGCAACAGTGCTACTTGGAACTGGATCAGGCAGTCCCCAGAGAAAGGCCTTGAGTGGCTGGCAAGGACCTACTACTACAGGTCCAAGTGGAACAAAGACTATGCACCCTCTCTGCAGAGTCGAGTAACCATCGACCCAGACACATCCAAGAACCAGTTCTCCCTGCGGCTGAGCTCCGTGACCCCCGAAGACACGGCCATATATTTCTGTGCAAGAGACACAGTTAGGGGATGGCAGTGTGAGCCCAGACGCAAACCTCCCAGCAGGGATGTCATGACCACTAGGGTAGCACCCAGAACACCCAGCACAAGGCTCAGACCAGAAACAGGTGCAGAGTTCAGCAGAGATGAATTTCCTACTGTGTCTTCATTGGTTTTGTTCCACAGCTCAGCAAGAGAGATCATAAAACCCCTTTTTGACATTTTTAGGGATATTTTTCCTTAGCCTAAAACAAAAATTAGCACGTTTCTTCACAGCATATAGAGGAGAGTGCGCACAATTACTGATCCCTTGTTACTTCAACGAAGATGACTTTCAAAGAGTTTGTTTGCATCATGTTGGAGGAAAAACAAGCTTGCCATTGGGTTGACACTGAATTAAGTCACTCTTTTTTTAAAAGAGACCTTTTCATTCATGCCTTTTTCTACCTGTGGAAGCTTTGTGTGCCTTTTTTAATTCAATTAGTGTGCAATTCACTAACATAAAAATTAGTCGTCTTCAAGTGTGCGATTTAGTGGCACTAAGTACAACCACCATGTTGTACAATCATCACATCTATCTAGTTCCAAAGCATCTGATTACCCCAAAAAGAAATCTGTACTTAAGCATCAACCCCCCCCACTCCAACCTCCCCAGCCCCTGACAACCTCTAATCTGTGTGCTTCTTTTAAACTAAATTCCCAGAGTCACTGAAATAGCAACCATGGGAGGTATGGATTGAGTCTGCAAGACCTGTGCTGGATTCTGGACAGAGACTTCTGTAACACACCTACAGACCCTCAAAGGAATCACCTCTTCTTGGTGTGCGTGTCCTTTGATCTTCTGTTAATGAAAATCTCATTTTGCCTAAAACACTTGATAATTTTACTGTATACTAACGTAACTGAGTCAGCCTGCACCACTCTCTTAAGTCGCTGCTGACTTGAACCATGAACTAGTGCCCACTCTCTGCCTTATTGCATCTTCTTCTGTAGTTGGTAGACTTTTCATGGTGTCACCGCTTATTTCTTTTCGTTCTCTGTTATAAGCAAGTTGCTGAGAAGAAGGGTCATCAAAATGGTGGAGAAGCTCCTGAAACATTGAAAGCAGAAACCATCAGAACCAACACTGTCAGACTCTGGGAAACAGTCAGTGGTTTGAACCACTAAGTGAACACTGAGTCAAATCAAAGAAAATTTGAAAGCAAGAGAGTAAAGCTTGTGACGTCTCCTGTCCACACCCACCCCTCCCCCACATGGCAGCTTACTTGTCCTGGTGTGGAGCCCTGGTTCCTGGATCCAGAGAGAGAACACCACAAATTATTGTGTCTGTTCCAACCTGTCTGGGGCTGCAGGAAACTCTCCTTCCCAGCTGACCCTCATGCCCATCTGACCTCATCCTCACCCAACCCTCAACCTCACCTGACCCTCAGCCCCATCAGAACCTCATCCCCACCCAAGCCTCGTCTCCACCTGGTCCTCATTCTCACCTGACCCTCATCCCCACATTGAACTATCTCCAGTGAAGACAAAGAGACCTGTATGTGGCACTTGGGGATATGGTATCACAGCTCAGTGGGATGTGTGCCCAGAGAGAAGTCATCTGTGTTGGAGAATGAGTCACAAGATACCAAGGAACCAGGTGACCCAAGCTGGGCTGGGGCTCTCCCTTCCATGGAGTATTGGCCGCAGGTGGTCTGTTTTGTGCTGCAGTCAGAAGGTGCAAGACCACCAGGTGACCCGAGCTTAGTCGGGGTTCTCCCTTCTGTGGAGTGTTGGCTGCAGGTGGTCTGTTTATGCTGCAGCCAGGAGACACAAGATGACCAGGGACCAAGTGACCCGAGCTGGGTTTGGCCCCTCTCTTCCATGGCCTGTGTGATGGCAGGTAGTCTACTGTGTGCTGCAGCCAGGAGATGCAAGATGACCAGGGACAGGTGACCCAAGCTGGGTTGGACCCCTCCCTGGCACAGCCGGTATGGTGGCAGGTGGTTGCTGTGTGGTGCAGCCAGGAACCCACCCAGGGAGCATGATGGCATGGCTCAAAAAGTACATCATGCAACATTAGCCCAAGGGGACAGCCCTGTTTGTCCAGGTGACCAGTTGAGTTGGGGAAGGAGCAGCATCTGGAGTGGTGGTGCTCGACCAAACCCTCCACTTGGAAAGGATGGGTGATCCCAGTGCCATGGGTATGAGGCCTGGCTGGTGCTGGGAGGGGGAAAGCTCATGGACAAAAGGCCCCAGCTCTCCTGAGGTGGCCAGCGTCGGGACAGGGCTGCAGAGTTTGGGCCAGCTGAGGACAGGCGGGGCCCCCAAAAAGGGAGCCTGGGACACCATCACCCACACTCCATGGAAGACTAGAGGCCAGAGGGAGGGGCCATGGGAACCTCAGGGTCAGCTCCAGAGATGAGCCTGGGACCATCTTGGAGGTGCCAATGAGGCAAATGGAACCCACTGAGAAGGAGACCAGCCTTGCACAGGAAGTTGCAGGCTGAGGCCCAGGCCCTTCTGGAGAAATTGTTTCACTGGGTTCCTTGCCAAGGGTCCTCTAGGAGCAGGGTCCTTGACAAGGGTCTCCATGAACTTGTCCAGAGCAGCCTCTCTTGTGATCTCCTCTGCTCTGGTTGGTCTGTGGTGGCTGCCAGTTCTGGAAAGTCCTGCCACATGGGTGAGATGCCTTGTTTACATTCACCAGGGGTGTCCAGTCAGACTGTGCCCGTGTAGAATGCCTTCAATGCACCAGCCCAGGCCTGGGTACAACAGTGAGGGCAAGGCCTCGGAGCACTTGAACGCTTGAGTTCAGAAGGTGCAAAGATTCAATCTAAACCCCAAGTCACATGCCCCTGCAGCTGCAGACCTGAGCTCAGGGAGGCAGCCTGATCCTACCCTGGAAGAGGCCACCAGTGCACCAGCGTCAGGCCCTGAGTGACAAACCCAGTGTGGCCCAGGAAAGACCTGGGGAGCAAGAGGCCCAGGTCACAGCACCAGGCCAGCCATAGTATCAGATCGGGTGGGAGGGGGCAGCGGGGCTGGGGTGGACAGGCCACTTGCGGCAGCACTGCTCACTGTCAACCAGGGGGCTGTGTTCTTCTGTGTATGGAACCACGGCCTCCTGTGAGTGTGCTTGTGCACGAGCACGTGTGGTACACATGTGCTGTGTGTCTGAACACATGTATCTATGCATGTGTGTGCGTCTGGTCTATGCATTGAGTTTTTAAGACATTTTGAGAAGGTTTTGGGTATTTTTTGTTTCTCAAACCATAGAGGCCACCCTTCCTTTAAAGCCCAGGGAGAAAAGAAGCGGCAGCAGCTTCTGTGGGGACAGTGCTCCCATCATTACTTGGCTGTGTCCCCCTTCCCCACACCTCTTAAATTCCTGGGAGTCAACATCCCTGAAATCCTCAAAGGGTTTCTAAGGCACAAAGATGGATGTTGCCAGAAACATCTGACTCCAATCCTCTGGCTCCAGAAGGAGAGATTCCAGGGTGAACAGAGGTAACTTGGTAGAGAGGCCTTTGGAAGGGGTCCAGGTGGGAGGAAAGAGGGAAACAGGCTCCCATTTTTGCTCCCTGTCACACCCTTAAACACAGGAGGGGCTCTACGAGTCCCAGCCAGAATGCAGCACTTGAGAGCCGAGCAGTGGTCACCTCCCACTTATCTTAGCTGCCTGTTTGCATCAAGAGTTGGATTCTGTCATCACCATTGGCCGGCTCTGGGACCGCCACCCAGATTCAGACTGAGCCTGGCTACCCAAGTTGGGTGGTGGGCCGGGGTGCTGACAGGCAACAGGGGGCTCATGTGTCCCTAAGCCAAGGCCACTGCATCCAGCAAAGGGGCAGACACTGGTCCTGGGGAGCCATGGCCAGCAGCCTGCACTACCCAGGATAGGAACAGCCATGAGTGGTCATCAGTTCAAGGCTCTTCTGGCCATCTTGTGACCCTGGAGGTTACCTGGAAGAGGTGAGGGGGCAGCCTGCCTTTCAAAGATTCCCAGATGAACCCATCAGGGCGTCTGATGGGCAGCTGGCCACAGTCCCAGAGTGGCAGCCGGACATTAGGGCCATTCCCACAGTCACACACTTGGTCACAGGCTGCAGGCCAGGATATCCTCTGGGCACACAGTGTCATCTCAGCCAAGACTTACGGGTCAGGACAGACCTGGAAGCTCCGCTGTCCACAATCAGGATTGAAACATGTGCTCCAAACCCAGCCAGAAGTCAGTGCCCATTTCCCCTTCTCCCTAAGTGAGCACTAGCCCCACCTACCTTGTTACCTAAGTATGACACCTTCATCCCTGGAAACCCTGGCTCTGCCCTGCTGGGGGGCCGTCGTGTGCAGACATCTTCCCCTCTTGTGCCTCCACCTCACATCTGCATAGGGATGGTGACAGTGGCGATGATGATGGCTCCCCTCACATGCATGGCAAGGACTAAATGACACATCAGGCAATGGGGTTAGTGCCAGCCCTTCCCAAGCACTGTCTATGTGAGCTGTCCTTGTCAAATTGTTGTTCCCACATCCTCCCATGCAGAACACCCTTAGTCTTTTGTACCTGAAACGTCTACCTTCACCATGCCAAAGCCCAGCCTAGAATTTTGCACCAACCCCCATCCCTCCCCATGTGCCAAACTGTAGGACAAGGCACCACATCCTCCAGTGGAGGCAACATTCCCTCTTGTCCCATGTTTATGGCCGTCCCCAAGAGACTGTGCTTTCCAGGCAAAGGTTCAGTGGCGACCTGCAGGCAGCACATCTGGCCACTCATATTTTGGCATCCCTGCAGTGATGCCACTGTTTTCTGTGGTTCTTCACTGCTCCGACCACCTGCTCACATGGCAGGCACAACTTCTGAGGACTCTGGACACACTGGTCCATTCAATGACAGTGCTGGCCCCATGCCAGGAAGGACACAACAGGCAGGACCCTACTGTTGGGCACAGGACAATGATCATAGAGATGATGACAAGCTGGCACTTTCCTTTCCTATCAACAAAATGTAAAACTGACTCAAGAAGAAATGGATTTCATAATTGGAATAATCCCCAAGAAAGCATTCAGCTTATCAAATAATCACCTTCATAGATGTCTTCCAGCCCATATGACTCTATGGGTGAGTTTTCAGATGTTCACAAAACTAATCATTTCCGTAAGAACTGCTCCAGGACTCAGAGGAACATGGGAAACTCCAAAGTCCCCAGGGAGAAACATGGGCTAATTTACACATCAACAAAGAGCCAAATGTCATAAATGATGTCCTAGAAAGCCAAATGCTATCCATATCATTGAATGAGGATTTGCGCCAGGAGATGGAGCCACTTATAGCTCATCCCAACACTCACACAAATGATGACTCAAGGTCAACTAATTAGAGGACCAGCAGTCCCACTGGGATCCCAAGAGACTAGCCCCAGCAGGACACCCAGACCTGACATCACAGAGAACCTGACATCACAACAGGCTTCCAGATGGAAATGGAGGCTCCACAAAACTACTGAAAGACAGATCCAGACAACTGCCTAAAATTGGACAGACTCCATACAAATCCAAATCATGAAACCAGGCCACACCTTTAAAGATCTTTTACACTTAAAACCTATCAAAACTTAAAAGTAAGTAACAAACTCAAAAAATGGTAACCCAATATATACATAAGCTAATGAGAAAAAGAGCGTATCCCTTAAAAAACAAGCAAAGGTGCCAGGCTCAGTGACTCAGCCTGCAGTGACTCATAATCCCAGCACTTTGGGAGGCCGAGGTGAGAGGATTGTCTGAACTTGCGGGTTCAAGACCCACCCGAGCAACTCAGCAAGACCTTGTCTCTACAATAAATCAAAAACTAGCCAGGCATGGTAGCGCGCACCTGTAGTTCCAGCTACTTGGAAGGCTGAGGCTGAGGGATCGCTGGAGCAGCAGGTTAAGGCTGCAGTGGCAGTGGCTGGGAGCATGCCACTGCACTCTAGTCTGGGTGACAGAGTGAGACTCCAACTCAAAAAAAAAGAAAAGGAAAGAAAGGAAATATGCAAAGTGTATAACACAACTCCCAAAAGAGACACAAGTGGCTAGCTCATACAGAAAAATGCCTTGTGAACAGACATTCTTCAGAGTATTATACATAAGACTATTGGAATCAGGCTAATGTCTGAAGAAATGATGGTGCATGCATTCACAGGACTATCCCAGGAACACTCCCAGTTATGTTTGCTATGTGTCTCTGAAAATATGGACAGCATCCATGGGTGACGTCATTTAGCAAAATGGTACAAAGCTCAACACTCATTGTGGGATAACTGTGGTGCAAACATAAAGACCAAACTGAAAAGTAGTTCATAAATTAATTGATGCTTACATTCAATTTTAGGCCTAATTTTTAAACAATCTTAGAAGCACATGCTCCTATTGCAGCCGCATGGAGAGGCTGGTGAGAGGCGACGAGGTGTGTCCTGGGCCTCCATGTGCTCTACAGACACTCTTGTGGCACTGCTCTCAGGGTTTCCCACGAGGGAAGGCCCCCGCATTTGCCCCTCACCAGGCCTGGCACCGAGGGTGCTGCTACCTTAGGTGTGGCAGGGGGTTATCACACCTTAGGTCTCAGTGGGAGTTGTCCCAGATGTTTTGTGCTGCTATAACAGAATATCTGAAACTGAGTAACTTATCATGGACAAACACATGTTAGCTCACAGTTCTGGAGGCTGGGAAGTCCAAGGCCAAGGTGCTGGCGTCTGGCAAGGGCCTTCTTGTTGCATCATCCCATGGGGGAAGGCAGGACAGCAAGAGGGGGCCAGAAAGACCCTTTGACAACAGCACCGATCCCATCATGAGAACGGAGCTTCGCGACCTAATCAGCACTTAAGGGTCCTATCTCTTTGTGCTGTCAATGGTCATCAAGTTTCCACATGAGTTTGGAGGGACAAGGATTCAAACCATAACAGGAATGTTTTCACCTTAGGTCTGGAGCAGGGGGTGTTCCCACCTTAAGTCTGGGGCGGGAGGTTGTCCTATCCTAGGTCTGGGGCAAGGGGTGCTCCCACCATAGGTCTGGGGCAGGGGGTGTTCCCACCTGAGATCTAGGGCAAGAAAGTCCCACCTTAGATCTGGGCCAAGCGGTGCTCCCATCATAGGTCTGGGGCAGGGGGTGTTCCCACCTGAGATCTAGGGCAAGAAAGTCCCACCTTAGATCTGGGCCAAGGGGTGCTCCCATCATAGGTCTGGGGCAGGAGATGCTCCCACCTAAGGTCTGGCGGGGCGTTCCCACCATAGGCCTGGGTAGGGAGTCCTCCCACCTTAGGTCTGGGGCAGTGGGTGCTCCCACCTTGGGTCTGGGGCAGGGGGTATTCCCATCTTGGGTCTGGAGCAAGGGTGCTCCCACCTGAGGTCTGAGGCAGGAATGTATCCACCTTGCCTTTAAGCCCCACTGTGGAGAGGAGCTGGTGGGAGCCTACATGATGACCTGGGTCAAGACACCTACGGTGACACATCATTCCTTATCAAGGAGACTCAGCACTGGTCTCCATGTCCAGGGATGTCTCTACAACATGGGAGTGCAGTCCAGCCCTACACAGCTTCTGAGGGGTCCTCCTTGGCACAGAGTCTGGGGGCATGTCCTAAACTCAGCCAGAATCCCCTGCTCATTTACCGCCTAAGCCCAGCAGCAACATGGTGGAGCCCAGCCCAAGCCAACCTCTCATGGTGGAGGCCAGGACTCCAGGTCCCCCTCCAATCCCCTCAGGGGCAGAGTCCCAGGCAGCAGAACCCCAGCCAGTCCATGCAGAAGAGGCTTCAGGGGCCCAAGGGTCACAGACATCAAGAAGGGTTAGACCTCAGGAGGACTGGTCTCTCAGTAGTCAGCACTGAGGCCCCAGGAGCCACCCACGATGCCGTGGAGGGAGTCGTGAAAAATGCCCAATGCCGCCTCCTCTCCTGTCCATACTCGAGGTCCAGAAAAAAGTTCTGATGTTCCCAGACCTGTTGCCCAGAGAAGCCCACATCGTTCCCTGTGGGACCTGGCCAGTCTGTGCAGAGAATCACCTAAATCTTGCACTCAAGGGACAGGGGGCAGGAGAGGGACTCTCAGCCCGTGTCCTTAGAGCATGGCCAGCTGCCTCAGGATGGTGTCCTGGAGGCCCTCTGCCATTCTGAGGTGCCAGGGGCCGAACTAGGAGCAAAAGCTGAGGCAGGAGACCTCCCGCCCAGATGCCAGCAACTCTGTTGCAAGCAGGAAAAACACCCAGATGTGGTTTGGGCATGGGCTGAGAAGGAAAGAGTCCAGGGAGCAGACACAGCATGGTCAGTGCCAGAGGCACCTGAGAGAAGCTGACCATACACGTACCCAAAGAGAGGCCCTTTCAGGGATCCAGCCCTCTCCAGGCTACTTGTCAGCTCTCCATCCATCCTGCAGCCCCCTAAGATAACAAGCGTCCACCAGCCTGCCAGAGGGAACACAGAAGACCACAACCCCCCTCACACCCAGCTGCCTGGTGCCCACTGGCCAAAACTCTACCAGGTCCACCTGGGTCAGGGCCTAAGCCTTCTTCTTGGCCCATCCATGCACGTCCTGTGAAATCCAGTTTTAGCAAAGAGCTGCTGAGTCCATTCAGCAAAATCTCCCACCTGGATACCTGACTGGGCACCTCCTCTCCTGCTTTCTGCAAGAATCCTGCTGGGGCAGCTCAACCAGAATCTCCCTCACCGGATGACTCCTCTTAGCAAGTGTCCGCCCTCAGACCTCTCGCTTCTTGGCTGTGAACTCCACTGGCCCGAGCTGTGTTCAGAGCTGAATCCAGTCTCCCCACACTGCAAGGCCCCAATGCCAGGTCCCTGCACCAACCACGATGGTCCTGAACAGTCTGTCTTAGTGTGCTGCAACTCTTGCCAGTTTTCTTCACCGCCACTGCCCGACGAGACAGAATCGGCAGGTGGAGGTCGGAGCCTCTCAGCCCCAACTGGCAAGATCACTCCAACACTCTCTGCTTTAACCTGTCCTGTTGTTTATGATGTGGTCCAGAGAGACTTTAATCCCCTTCTGACTGGAGACACCACATGTGCTATAATGATGCCAGACAAAGGCTGCAGCACCAGTGGCCCCCAACAGGTCACCCAAGCCTGAGGCCTTGACTGTCATGTAGCCAACGACTCTGCAACACAGCGAGTTTCCAGCCACTCCCACAGAAAGGCAGGAAGACACAGAGCCTTCTGGAGGAAAAGCCCGAGAGTGACTCCACCTCGGATGCCAGGACACCCAGAATCCTTGTCTCTGGCACCCTGCAGCCCCTCAGGCTGCACAGATGCTGGGCACCCCATACGTAAGACCCAGCTCCTACACCAAGTCTCCACCAGCATTGGGTCTGCAGGGGCAGCAGCATGGGTGTGCTCCCTGAGAGCACCAGGGTGGTGGCCAAGCGCTCCAAAGCTCCCGGGGCTGCTTCAACAACAAACCCTCCGAGGCCAGCGGCAGCCCAAGCTCCAGACGTGCCTGCAGGCACCACTCCAGCAGTCATGGGCACCCATTCCTTCCACGCCCTGCACTCCAGGCCCACCCCACCCTACCGGCCCACCGCCACCTGCCTGGGAAAGCTCCACACTGGAACCACCCACCTGCTCCAACCTGAGCCCCTTGCCCAGAGCGTTTGTGCACAGGGTTGATAGCCGGGAGTTCTCCACGCCTTCATAGTGGCTCTGTGTCTCCTGCACCAGGAGCGTGTATCTCAGGGCCTAAGAGCTGTTCCTTGGAGTGTCCTCACCACAATGGAGGGGCCTGTGTCTCCAGGCTCTGGAAGACAGAGTCCCAACCTCAGTGGGTCCACCCAGGAGCACTACCATCATTGGGTAACTTCACTTCCCCGACTGGCCCTGGCCCCAGCAGCTTTCCAGCCCCTCCTCCTCCCGTTCAGGTGGAGGATGAGTTCAGCTCCTTCCCCTAAGTCAGCAGTTCATAAAAACCCTTTCCACTGCCTTCACTAACGTCTACTGTCATTACTCACTGGCTGCACCTCCAGGGAAGTGTGAGGCAAACCCACACACTCAGAGACAAAGACCCTTCCAGGATAGCACTGCTAGGGACCAGCGTGATGCTCCCTGCTGTCCTCCCCATGGGCCTAGGAGGCGGCTGACCTCTTGAACACCTCCTTCCCCAGCTCCAGGGCAGACCCCAGGGAGAACACAGTTTGGGAGGCTGCCCCTCCTGGCTGGAGGCCAGTCCAAGAGGCTGGGCAGGAAAGGGTATGGACACAGGATGACCTGCCCACACCCCACTTGTGTCCACCTATTCCTGCCCTGGGGAGCCCACTTGGGAGGGCAGGATGGAGGCCCTCTCTTCACTGTCCCCTACCTGGCTCCTACAGGGACCCTCAAGATGTGGACAGGGAGGACAGCCAATGGATGGTCCTCAGAGACCAAGACTTCTCTCTGGAGACCCAGTCCGAGCACCCCTCACTAGCCCTGCCCCTCCTCCTCCCCCTGCTTTCCCACCCATCCCCTCCTGGGAGTCCCCAGGGAGCCCTCAAGGAGGGACAGTGAAGACACTGGATGGCCAGGCCATTTGGTAGGATGCTCTACCATGGTGGAACTCATAGATACTGAATATGGTTTTCACTCTGGTACGGTTCTCTAAGAGAGTACCCAACGTGACAGGACACAGGACAAATGCCACAGGGCGGGGATGGTTCCAGGGCTGCAAAAGTCCCGCACAGAGAGCCTGAGGACCTGAGGGGTGGCACCTGCCCACAGGTCACAGACACCCCCCACGAGGGTTCACTTCCCTGTGTTTCTGGGAGGGCAAAGCAGCACGAGTGGGGCCTGGGCCAGGAGGTAGGTCCCCTCAAGGAGGGGCCAGGCAAGACACCTGCAGACTCTACACCGGGGAAAGCTGCTCAGAGAGCCGAAGACTCCTACCCTTACCTGCCCTCCTACCAGGGGCCTAACCACAGTGGTCCTGGCCCACCCCACACCCCCAAGTAGAATGTATGCAGGGCTCAGGCTGTGGGAACTCCTCCAGTTGGGCCCCCACACTCCACCACACACCTAACACAGGCCCCCTGGCCCCAGAGCCCAGGCAGGAGGCCCCACCTTACAGCCCAGCCCCTCCCTGGCGGCCCCAGGTCCTGGATGGATTCTGAGAAGGCCTGAGTCATGGTGGTTGATGGGAACCACCACCATGAGAAACGCTGCCTCCAAAACTGTCCCCTGGCCACCGCGGAACCCACCCAGAGAGGTGAACAGCCACCCCGCACCCACGCCCCTGGGGTCCCATAGCCCCAGCACCCAAACAGCGTCCTCATTGGATGGTGAGGACGGGTGGGGGCTCGGGTGTCACTCACCACTTCCCTTCCTGGGCAACAGTTCTGGGCACCTGGGTCCCAGCAGCCAGTGCTGGTCACAGGTGGAGGAAGTGGGCCTAGTCTGGGGATGTCTGTGCTCCTGTGCCTGGGAGGCCTGGGCTCCTCAGATACAGCCCAGGGCAGCCCAACACCACCACCCTCCTCCCTCAGGACACTCACAGGAAACAGATAAGCTCCAGGTTAGGATCTCAGAGCCCAAGCCCCTTCCTGTCCCCACTTTCTGCCAGACCTCCACCAGCGCTCCCCACCCCTCCCCACTCAGAGCCGGCCTCTGGGGTCACTGTGTGGGCTTTTGCAGATAACAGTGTATTTCTTCATTAACTGCCAGCCTCAGTGCTCCCTCCCACTCCCCTCCCCACCTCCCCCCTGCCCTCCTTCTGTCTCCCTTTCTCCCTCCCACCAACCTCCCTCCTCTGTCTCTCTCCGCCTCCTCCTTCCCTCCCTCTATCCTTTTTCCCTCCCTGCCCTCTCCCTCTGTCTCCTCCCTCCCTCCCTCCATCTCTCTCTCCTTCCCTGCCATCTTTCTCTCTCTCTGCAGGGGTAAGTTCCAGTGCCCCTGGCAGCCTCCACCCACCCAGCTCACCCATCCAGTCTGAGATCTGGCTGCACCCGGACAGCCCTGTGTTTCTGTCCTCGGAGCCCCCATGCTGGTCTCTAACCACACTATCTTCCCCTTCCTCCGGATGCCGACGTGCTCCCGGCCTCTTCTGCCTCCACAGCCTCAGTGAGTCCCACCTGTGCGCATCCCCTTCCCACGCCTGCCCTTAATGTCTTTGGGCCCACGATAGAGGACCATTCCCTCTCCCTTCCCCATCCCTCTTCTCCCTCTGTCTCCCAGCCCCTTTTCCCTCAAGGACCCACACCTGTTTTTCCTGGACAAAAAAGCTCAACCCAACTCTTCCCCTACAGGCCTGACTCTTGGGGACCAAGTGCCCCCTCACCCAGGCCCATTAGAAGAGACATCCCCTCCACAGGTCTCACACCCCTGTAAGGCATCAGTGGCCTCTGCACCCGTCCCGGTGCTCCCTACAGTCAGGGTCACTACATCAAGCTGGCTTCCACCACCCTGGCTAGCATCCAACTGTCTTGTCACAGACCACACCTGGCAGGAGGCTGGGGATGAGTTTAAGGGAAAGATCCAACCATTCACTGGCCAGGAGGAGGCAGGGCTCCTGCTCCGTCATCCAGTACTCCTGCTGGCCTCAATTCTGAGAGAGCTGGAGCCACCCTTGAGTGGAAGCTGAATGCCTGAACCCCTTAGATGTCCTTGGACAGTAACCGATTCCCCGCCCAACCTAGATGGGAACCCAACACCATGGCTGGGTGGGTAGCCAGCAGCGTCCCGAGCCCCTCACAGCAGCCCCACGCCCACCTGGCTGCTGCGGGCCAGGCCTGCTGACCTCTGTGGGTTCAGCCTCCCTGAGCAGGCTGGCAGGAAAGGGCCTGACTGCACAGGCCCTGGCATCAAGGAAGAATGTAGGGCTCTGAGGCCTTGCAACAGGAGCAGACAGCCCACAGGGATCCCTGTGCAGGTCCTCATCCCTCCAGACCATGTCACTGTGGGCCACAGGAGGGGCTGGAGCTCCTGGGAGCAGCCGAACCCACTCACCCCCACACATGAGGAAATGTGGCCAGCTGTCCCCTGGATGGGGCCTCACACCAGGCTCTTGGGGGAGTCCCATCTCTCACTGGGCCAGGAAGGAAAATGTCTCCGGGAACCCCCAGGGCACAGAGACACAGAGATGCAGACACAAGACCCAACATGGGTCCTGGCAAGGCAGAGACCAGGTCTCCTCCTGTCCACACCTGACCTGGGAGGATGTGACCCTAGTCTGTCCACACTGCAGATGAGCCTGTGAGGGAGAAGGGCACAAAAGACAGAGTGTTGAGCAGTTCAGCCATCCCAGGCCCGGTGGCCGCAGTCCAGGCTAAGGGAAATGTCAGGTTTGAACATAGCCACCCACAGCAGCCACCAGGAACAGATACCAGACAGGAGACAGAGTTCGCCGGCCACTCCAGGGATGGTAACTCCAGGAGGGCACATACCACAGCATGCACAGGAGGGGCCAGAGCCCACCGGGGTCAGGGCAGATGTCGCCAGGATACCTACCAGCCCGAGGGACAATGGCACCACAGAGGATTGTGTGCTACAGAGGGAGAAGGAAATGTCTCCTTCATCCCCGTAATCTATGGTTCAAGAAGTTGCCCCAGGAAAGCGTGGGAGTCCCTGTGCAAATGTTTGGGTCCACAGTGACTCCAACTCACTGCGAGATTCAGACAAAAAAACCACAATAAACACAGACCTTCCTTTGCCCAGAGCCAGGAGAGACACAGGGACACCACTGGGAAGGAAGGATTTTGTGGAGGCATGTATCCCTGTGTGGGTACTCCAATAATAGTTATTGCTGCACCAAAGTGACACAGCCCCAGTCCCAAATTTCACCCAAAACCCACCAACTCTCCAGGTGAAGTGCTGCCACCGCGTCTCAGCAATGGGGCCTGGCAGTCCATCATGTGCAAAAAGACCCAGGCCCCTGGCCCAGAAATCCCTCCCATGGTCAGCTGAGCACACAGGAGAGGAGAGGCGAACAAGGACCTTCATGGGCCCCGAGAAAAGGCTTCGCAGGCCTGTGGAACGGGAAGGAGACAGGGAGGACAGAGTCTGTTGTTCCCGCTCTTGTGTGCAGATTCCATGTGTGGGGCCCCACGTTGCTGGGGGGAGCCCAGGATGACAGCCTGAAGGGAGAGCACAGGGAGGGGGGTGCAGAGTCATCGCTTACATTGGTCACCGCAAGAGTTGTCCAAGCCACACAGCAAGCGGAACGGGATCCTCGAAGCTGAGGCGGACACACAAAAGAGAGAATCTGTGAGACGGACTTGCAGCAAAGATCTGCAGGGACGATCTGGAATGATAAGCAGAGACATCATCAGACGTTTCCCACACAAGGGCAGGGCACAACCCCAGGATCCTCCAGGCGTTGCTGCAGCACACAGCTTGGGACACGCTCACAGGGACACTGTTAGGTGAGGCAGGACTGTACACAGCACCACCCACACTCACTTCCTGAGAGCCTCTTGTGCAGAGATGTACATGATAGCATATTTGTAACAACCCAAACTGGAAACACACCAAGGCCCCCTGCAAGAGAACAGACAAGTAAGTGGAGGCAGATTCATAGACAAGAGGACAGCAATGAAATAAACACAGCACAACCACAAGGGACCAGATGCTCTGCACCCGCAACCTGTGGTCACCAACCTGCCTGGCCCTGACCTCTGACCCTATTCCTCAGTCGTTTCCAAGAGAGATGGTTCTGGGAGCAGCCAGAGCCGAACCACAGCCCAACATGGCCATCCTGAGTTGTTACCAGAAGAAGCCAGCCGAAGACTCCAGCTTGCACAGAGACACACAAAGAAGTTTCCAGAGTTCTGGTCTCCCCTCCCCTCTGGACATGCTGTCCCAGGACAGTCCCCAGCTGAATCTCAGCAGGAAGCCATTCCATCTCCAGATGACCCCAGTAGACAAGCACGGGCCCTCAGGGCAACCCAGCCCTACCTGGACTTCAAGAAGGCATACCAGGTTGCCCCAGCCCAGTGCACCTGCCCTAGAGCACCACGATCTAGGACTCCTGTCCACCGAGGGACATCACCACAGACTCCTCCTAGAGGATAGGAACCCCTGAGGGTGTGGCAGGACCTTCCTGCCCACGATGTCAGGCAGAGGCCCCCAAGATGCAGCCCTGCTGTTCACGGGCCCCCTGGACACCTGGACCCATGGCCTAAGGTGGTAAGGCCCCTGGCCATATTCAGGGGCTTTTTGTGCAGGGCCCTCTTACTGTGTGACTATAATAACTACCACAGTGATGGACCCAGAAGCAAATTCCTGACTGCACCCACTGGGGCCACACACGATCCTCAGCACAGCCCTTGTACTCAATAAAGCTGGTGCCCGAGTATCTGTGCCCAGACCCTGGCCTCAAAGGTCACTCTGGCCATCTCAGCCTATGAGGGCTTCAAGGGACTCCAAGGAAACCACACTGACCCCCACAGGCACCTCAGCCTCTCCCTGACAGCCATCTACCAGGACCCCAGTAACTCAGGCAATAACCATTTTGGCTCCCAGCACCATCTCCCAGAGGCCTCGCCCTTTATCCCCACCTGTTAGAATCCGGGCAGGGTCCCCCAGCTCCCAGCAGGCAGGACCCCCTGATGCCTCCCTTCTGAGAGAGAACTGTAACCTTCAGGGCCAGCCTTTGGGTGCAGACCTGTTTAGCCACTGCATGGGAGATACCTGCCCTGTACGGGCCCCCTCTGGTCCCCACAAGACAGATATCGCTTCATGAGCCCTCAGCCCCTCATACAGCCTTAGAGAGAGGTCCCACAGTCCCTGAGGGAGAGGAGCACTTGCCCAGGTTTGCCTGGGACCCTGAGGTAGGCTAACAGGAGCAGAGGCTAGAGCTGGACCTGCATTAGCTGCACAGGCCCACAGGAGGGGGCAGCTCCCAGCTGGCTGCTGACCCTGATGCAGGTGGATCCCTTTCCCTGGCCTGTTCCAGAGCCCAAGGAGACTGCAGACGCCTCTCTCCAGAAGAGGACTGTTCACAAGTCTGGGTGCCTGGACAGCCCTGGCCTCCCAGCACTGGTGGTCCCTGATGTAGCTGTCTGGACCCTCCCCGACCCCTGAGTTCCTCCCACTAGCCCCTTCCCCAGGCCCATGTCCTCGTTTTTGTCCCAGGGTGTCAGGCTGTGGTCTATATAGCTACAGAGACCACAGTGGTGCCACACACAGTGATAACCAGACCAAGTAGACAAGCCCCACCCTGGCCTGGAGTCCCATTTATCCTGGAGCCCTGGAGCCTCTGCTCTCTGACCTCTGACCATCTAGACAGAGATCTGTGCTCCAGGCATGGACGACAGAGAACGAAATCAGAGGCTGAGGTGGGGTGCGCCAGCAGTCAGGGTTCAAATGTGGCTGGAGGGCAGTGCTAGGCAGGGGCAGGGGACCGGAGGATCCTGGCCCAGAGGGTGCAGGCCACCGCATTGAGAGGCCAGAGGCCTGAGGCAGGCACCAGGGAGGCACCAGCAGAGGGTGCTGTGCTCCACGCAGCCCAGTCTCACAGTCAGGTCTCCAGGGGCAGCAGGCACAGAAGCCCCCAGGCCAGACCCTAAGATCCTCACCAGCCCCCAGCCCTCCCACAGGGGCTGCAACAGCAACCCTCTACGGAGGGGAAACTGAGGCATGGAGCAGACTCACCCATCCAGCTAGGGAGGAGGCTGGGAGCCCAGATCGTAGGTCCAGAGCCCTGTCCATATCCAGCAGCCAGTTCCACCAGATTCAGGGACTGTCCTGGAGACGTCTCCTGCTCAGCTACAACCTGCAGGTAAAGCCCACCCTAAGAGAACCTTGGTAAAGACCCAGCCCTTGCCTGGGGACTTCTCCTCCCAGTTCAGCTTCCCAGATGTCATCCCTGGGGAAGGTGGGGGACTGGCCCTGGGGAGTCAACCTGGGGACCATGCTCCGGAACAGACATATTGTTGGGGCCTCTGTCACTGTGCTACTGGAGTAGTGCCCACAGTGATGCAGCCCCTCTCAAAAACGGTGCTGCCTCCCCTACTGGGGCTGACCTTGTGTCCCCTGCCATCCTCCCCATGAGTCTGGGAGGCTGCTGACCTCCTGGATGACTCCTTCCCCAGCTCCAGGGTCAGAGCAGACCCTGGGGACTCTACAGGCTAGGAAGCCACCCCTCCTGATCAGGAAAGGGCCTGGGCAGGAAAGGGTATGGATGCAGGACGACCAGCCCACACCCTGCACGTGTCTGCCCACTCTTGCTCTGAGGAGCCCCCCAGCCCCCATTCTATCTCCAGGCCCCGGGAGAACAGGGTAGAGAACCTCTTCTCATGGTCCCCCTGGTTCGTGCCAGGACCCTCGGGTGTGGACAGAAAGGGCAGTTACTGGGTGTTCCTCAGAGTCCAGGACTTTTCGCCGGAGACCCAGCCGGAGCATCCCTCTCCAGTCCTGCCCTTCCACCTCTCCTCTGCTCTCCCCACGATCCCCTCCTGGGAGTCCCCAGGAAGCCCTCGAGGAGGGACAGGGAGGACGCTGGATGCCAGACCATCTGGTAGGAGGCTCCGCCACAGGGGAACTATGAGCATGTTAGCTTTCTTGGTGATGTGATCTACACTGCACTTGCCTCCCATGGTGGCAGGTTGTAGAGCAAGTTCCAGAGGCAGTGTGGGTGGTCTACTGCTCTCACTGAGCTGACCTGGAACCCACGGACTTACTCACCTCCCATCCCTCCCCAACCTCATCCTGGTCAGCCACACAGTCCCAAGTCCCAACCTCACTAAAGCCAGCAGGAGCTGGGCACACAGAGACTCGGAGGCAGGGAGCACCCAGGTCAGTTTGGTGGAGTGGAGAGACTGGGGGAGTTTGACTGGGAATGCTCCCCCACTCTCCCCTGGGTCCACAATCCTCCTCTGAGGCCCCAGCATCCCTCCAGGCTGTGGGTGGGACAAGCAGGAGGGGATACGCTGCAAGGGACCCTCTCATGCTGGAATACCCCCACAGTGGCTCAAGTCAGACTCAAAAGCTCCTCGTGAGCCCTATCCCAGGGAACCAGGCCCAGCACAGCCCACACAGACAGGACAGAACCAGCAGTGGCCAAAAGGAGCTCGGAGCCAGGGCAGAACCGAACACGGGCCAGATCAGGGCCGACCCGATTCAAGCCAGGTGGCCCTGCTCTCACCTTGTATGAGAAACCATCTAGAGCCTGGCCTCTGGGAAGCAGCTGGCCTCTGCCATAGAACCCCATCCCCATGGCTCATGCAGAGCCACTTTGGGGGTATTCCACCGTGAGACAGAGACACGGGCTCCTGTGGGAGCCACACACGCTGGGGCTGAGGGCTCAGCTCAGGGAGAGGAGCCAAGCTTGAAGGATCCATCAAGGCAGACGAGACCCAGGATCTGTGAAGTGGGCCAGGAGGCCCCACACAGACCAGGTTTCTGACTGAGTCTCTGTCACAGTGGGTACTGGTGGTTGGACCCACAGTGACAACCACCAGGTCAGAAACCCCCTGCCCCAGTCCGCCCAGTACAGGGGCCAGGGAGCCTGAGGACCCTTTAGGACCTGAAGGGGGCACCTGTCCACAGGCCACAGATTTCCCCACCGGGGCTCACATTCCCAGAGGCATAGTGCTGCCTAAGGGGGGCCGGGGCAAGGAGATAAGCCTCCACCCAAGGAGAAGCCAGATGGGACCCCAGCAGCCTCCCACACAGCCACACTGCTCAAAGAACCCAGGTCCCACAGCCCCATCTCACCTCAGGGCCTGACTGTAGGGCGCCTGGACCACCCCACACCCCAAACAGAATGTGTGCAGGCTTCTCCAGCTGGGCCCCCACACCCAACGCTGCACTTAAAACCAACCCCTGGACTCCGAGCCCCGGCAGTCTCCCCCCCGCACAACCCAGCATCACCCAGGCAACCCTAGGCCCAGGTTGGATTCTGGGCATCCCCGAGTCATGGTGGGTATGGTGTGAGCTCTCACTGTGAAAAACACTACCTCTGTAATTGTCCCCTGGCCACCACTGAGCCCAGCCAGAGAGAGAAGCAGCCACCCCACACCCACTCCCACCGGATCCCAGCACCCAGGCTTCAAACAGCATCCCCATCAGATGGTGAGGACCAGTGAAGGCTCAGTTGCGACTCACCACTTCCCTCCCGGGGTGATGGTGCTGGGCACCCAGGTCTCAGCATCCAGCTGGTCAGAGGTGGGACAATGGGCCCGGTCTGGGGATGCCTGAGCTCCCAGGCACAGCTCAGGCACAGCCAGAGGCCACTACCCACCTCCCTCAGGAGGGTCGCAGGAAGCAGATAAGCTCTAGACCGAGACCTGAGAGCCTGAGCCCCTTCCTGTCCCGACTTCCTGCCAGACCTCCACCCCGCTCCCCACCACGAGTTACACAGCACAGAGCTGGGCCCTGCACACTCTGGGGCCACTCGTATGGGCTTCCCCAGAAAACACTGCATTTCTTCATGAAGTGCCAGCCTCAGTGCTCCCTTCCTCCCCTCCCCCTTCCTCCTTATCTCCCTCCTGCCTTCCATCCTCCTTTCTCTTCCCTCCTCCTCCCATCTGCCTCCCTCCCTCCCTCCCTGCCCCCCACCTTCTTCTCTCCCTACAGGTCTGAGATCCAGTGCCCCCTGCAACCTGGTCCTATCCAGCTCCCCTCCTGGGGAGTCTGAGATTGGGCTCCACTCGGACAGCTCTGTCCCTGTTCCTGGAGCCTCCATGCTGGTCTCTGACCACACCATTGTCCTCTTGCTCCAGACGTCCCTTCCAGGCTGACCCCTCTGCCTGTCCACCCCTTCTGTCTCTGCAGCCTCAGTGGGTTCCACCTGTGCCTACCCCCTTTTCACTCCCACCCTTAATATCCTCTGGCTGCCAGAGTCCACAACACAGGACCATCCCCTCCCCTCCTCATTCCGCTCCTCCCCGAGTTCCCCAGATCCTCTCCCCCTTAAGGGCTCGGGCTTGTACTTCCTGGACAAAAGAGCTCAGCCCAACTCTTCTTCCTTCAGGCGCGGCCCTTGGAGGTCAAGTGCCCACTCGCACCAGGTGCGTTGGAAGAGATGTCCCCTCCCCGGGTCTCATACCTCTGTAAGGTGTCAGCAGCCTCTGCACCCATCTTGGCTCTCAGCTCTCCCTACAATTGAGGCTACTGCAGCAAGTCAACTTCCACCACCTTGGCTAACACCCGCCTGTCCTGTCACTGACAGGCTCCAACTGTCCACAGGCTAGGAAGAGGTCGCCCAGCACTCCTATTGGCTTCAAACCTAAACAACCTGGACCTGCCCTTGAGTAGAACCTGAATGCTGAACCCCTTAGAGAGATGGTAACTGAGTACTTGCCTGACCTGTGCAGAAGGCCAAACACCACGGTCGGACAGCCAGCTGACACCCTGAGTCTCTCACAGCAGCCCCTGGCCCAGCAGAACCCCTGGGGGTTCAACTTCCCAGAGCCAGCTGCAGGTATGGGGCATGACAGCACAGGCTCCTGCCCCTAGGCAGGGTCTGGGGCTCTGAGGTCCTGTGGGGGGGAGCAGGCGGCCCCTGGCCTACCACCCCATGGGGCTCCCCGTGCAGGCCCTCAGCCCTCTGGATGACGCTACTGTGGGTCACAGCCAGGGCTGCAGCCCCTGGAGAAAGCTGGCCACCCTGAGCACATGAGGAAATGTGGCCAGCTGTGCCCTGGACATTGACTTATGCCAGGATGTGGCAGGGGTGCCCCACCTTTCACCAGGCCGGAAAGTCTCCAGGAATCCCAGGACACAGAGCAGACACCCCTAGGTGCTCCCCACATGGGTCCCACCAAGGCAGAGGCCAGGCCTTCTCCTGCCCATACCTGACACATAACTGGGAAGACACAGCCCAAGTCTACCGCACAGATGAGCCCATGAGGACAAAGGGCACAAAAGACAGAGTCTCGGGCAGCTCAGCCATCCCCAGACTCCAGTGGCCACAGTCCAGGCTAAGGAAGACATTGAGTTTGAACATAGCCACACTCAGCAACTGCCAGGAACAGATACCAGACAGGAGACAGACACTCGCCGGACACTCCAGGGACGGCAACTCCAAGAGGGCACCTAGCGAAGTGTGCACAGGAGGGACCTGAGCCCATCGGGGTCAGGGCAGATGTCACTAGGACACCCACCAGCCCCAAGGGACAATAGTGCCACAGAGGAAGGGGTGCTAGAGGGAGAAGGGAATGTCTCCTTCACCCCCCATAATCTGTGGCCCAAGAGGCTGCCCCAGAACACGTGGGAGACCCTGTACAAAGATTTGGGTCCACGGTGTCCCCAACTCACCGTGAGTTTCAGACAGATGCTTGCCAGTCACTCCAGGGACAGCAACTCCAAAGGAGTACACAGTGCAGCATGCACGGGAGGACCACAGCCCACCGGGGTCAGGGCAGACGTCACCAGGACTCCCACCAGTCCCAAGGGACACCAGGCACCACAGAGGAGAGGGTCCTACAGAGAAAGATGGGGACGTCTCCTTCACCACCCCCCAATCTGTAGCCCATGCTGCTGCTCCAGGAAATGTGGGAGTCCCTATACAAATGTTTGGGTCCACAGTATCCCCAACTCACACTGAGTTTCAGACAAAAGCCCTCAATAAACACAGTCCCACGACCAGAGCCTAAAGTCAGCAGAGATGCAGGGAAGGGAAGATTTTGTGGAGGCACATGTCACCGTGTGAATACGATTATGAGGATGAGTATTACTACACCCACAGTGACACAGCCCTGGTCCCAAACCTCATCCAAAGCGCACACACTCTCTGTGCTGAAGAGCAGCGGCAGCATCTGGGAAATAGAGCCTAGGGGTCCATCATGTGCAAAATGGCCCAGTTCCCTGGCCCAGACATCCCTCCCCAAACTAGAGGAGTCTCACTGAGCACACAGGAGAGGAGAAGAGAGGAGAGCAGGGAATTTCATGGGCCCCAAGAAAGGGCTTTGTGAGCCTGCAAGATGGGAGGGAGACAGGACGGGCAGTCTCCTGGTCCTGCCCCTGTGTGCAAAGATCCCATATGCGGGGTCCCAGGTTCCTGGAGAAAGCCCAAGAGGACAGCCTATAGGAACAGCACAAGAAAGGGTCACAAATTCATCACAAACGTCTATCACGGCAAGGGTCGCCCGAGCCCATATCACAAGTGGAACCGGATCCTAGAGGCTGATGCAAACATGCTAAAGAGAGAATTTGTGAGACAGAATTGCAGTGTGAATCTGTAGGGATGACCAGGAACACCGAGCAGAGACAGAAAATGTCCCACATGAGGGTAGGGCATGACCACAGGAACATCCAGGCATTACTGCAACACACAGGGCAGGACATACACACAGAGACGCTGTTAGGTGAGGCAGGAATGAGCACACAGCACCACTCCCTGAGAGCCTCTCATGCACAGATGTGCACGACAACATATTTGTAACAGCCCAATGTGGAAACACACCAATGTCCACAGGAGAACAGGTAAGTAAGTAAAAGCGGTTTCATAGATAGAGAAGACAAAAACAATGAAATCGACACAGCAGGACCACGTGGGACTAGATGGGGGATGTGGTGACAGTGTTGAGTAAAAGGAGTAATAAAAGCAAGCCCAAAAACTGCTTTCAAAAGAATTTTCCCTAAGCAAAATTAACTCTCTTCTTAAGGGATACATTTCCCAGCTGGAAATTATAAAGAAAGCCAAGAAAAAGATGTTCACAAAACCAAGTGGTTCTGACCTCTACTGGGGAAGAAAGAGGTGACCAGAGACATAGGGAGTACGAAAGTCTCCAAAGAAGAATAGAAGAAATACCTCACACTATCTTGGAAACAGCCACAAACTTCTGAAACACATGAGGACAAAGCGCGGGCTGTATTTGGAAGGTGTTCACTGCAGCAGAGTTCATACTAGCAGTACATTAGCCCAAGGTGACTAAGCAAATGATAACACAGGAGATTCTCCAATGATGCAGGTCCATATGTTATGCGAAACGTCTACACTCTATCCCAGGAGAAGACACGCCAAAGAGAAAAACACCTGATGATGTTAACACATGCATCCCTGGGCATCTACCAGACAAATGCAGGCAGCAGACTGGGGCCAGGCTATGTCCCTGCTAGACGTTCCTGCTGCCTGACTTGGAGCCAGTAGTGTGCCGTGCACCCTGAGAACTGATGGAGCCCATGGGGCAGCGAGGATGACCAAAACTGAGCACGAGACTCAGTGTCATAGTTACCACGGTCATAACGGGCCTACCTGCACACAAACCTCACCTGCACCTGTATCTCACCTACACATGGACCTGCCTACACCTGGATACTATGAGTATGGTGGTTACCACAGCAGTGCAGCCTGTAACCCAAAACCGTGGGCAGCAGGCAAGACAGAGAATAGTACGATCCCCACTGCTTTCCTGGATGCATCCGTGAATCAGCACATGAGGGCTCTTGCCCACGAGGTCCACATGGAGCATGAAAAGGATGGACTGAAGCCATCACTACACCTAAGCCAGACCTCACTCTGCAGGCTCACATCGTGCTGACCCTCCCAGACCAGTCTAGAAGGGAGTGCCAAGTCACAGTGCCTGTCCTGCCAGTCAATCTGGAAGCCCCTGGCTCAAGGTTGGTCCACTTGTGGAGCCACAGCTGCCCCCCCCCACTCTGCAGGGAACCCAGGAGCCCCCAACTTTGGGCAGGGGCATCACAAGCAGGGATCCAGCCCCTCCGCTCTTCTCCTACACCCTGTGGACACCCAACTTGTCTGGCCCTGACTTCTGATCCTGTCCTGGGTCTTTTCCAAGAGAGATGGTCCTGGGAGCAGCTAGAGCTGGACCACTGCCCAACCTGGCCATTCCAAGTTGCGCCATTTCCAACCTCACCACAGGAAGCCGACTGAGGACTCCAGCTTGCACAGAGAGACACAGAAGCTTCCAGAGAACTGGTCTCCCATCCCCTCTGGACATGCTGTCCCAGGACAGTCCCCAGCTGGATCCCAGAAGGAAGCCATTCTGTGTCAGGCTGACCACAGTAGACAAGGACGGGCCTCAGGACAGCCCAGTCTTTCCCAGATTCCAAGGGGGTGATCCAAGTGGCCCCGACCCATGACCTGCTCCAAAGGGCCAGGATTCAGGAGGTCTGACTCCTGCCCAACCTTCAGAGACGTCACCACAGACCCAGGCCATTCCTGGGGGACAGGAGTCCCCAAGTGCGCATCAGATCCCACCTGCCCATGATATCAAACAGGGAAGATTCTAAGGGTCCGAGACCCCCAAGACACAGCCCTGCTGTTCACAGGCCCCCTGGGTACCTGAGCCTAGGTCTAAGATGGTAAGTCCACTGGCCACACGCAGGGACTTTTTGTGCAGGGTCCCCCTACTGTGGTACTATAATAACTACCACGGTGATAGACGCCACAACAAAATTCTGACTGGACCCACTGGTGCCACACACACATTTCTCAGCTCAGCCCTTGTGGCCGGGAAGAGCTAGTATCTGAGCACCTGTGCCCAGAACCTGGCCTTGCAGGACACTGCGCATCTCAGCCCATGAGAGCTTCAAAGGGCTCCAAGGAGACCACACGGACCCCACACCTACCCCAGCCTCTCCCCAACAGCCTCACAACTCTGGCAACAACCTCCCTGGCTCCTAGCACACCTGCCAGAGGGCTCACCCTTCATCCCGCCTGCTGGAATCTGGGCAGGGTCCCCCACACTCACAGCAGGCTGAGCTCCCAGATTTTTCTCCCTCTGAGAGAGCACTGTGACCCTCGGGGCTGAGACAAGCAGGAGGGGAGATTCTGCAAGAAACACTCTCACGGTGAGATACTCCCACAGTGGCTCAGACCAAAGACCCTTGTGAGTCCTCCCCCACGGCACTAAACCCAGGACAGCCCACACAGACATGATAGAACCAGCACCCCTAGGAGGCTGTACCAGAAGGAGCTCGGAGCCAAGGGCAGAGCAGGACATCACCAGGGAAAATCTGGGCTCCGACCCAGGTGGTCCTGCTACCAGCATTCAGGAGAAACCATCTCCAACCCAGCTTGGGGAGGCAGCTGGCCTCGGCCATGGAAGCCCATCCCTGTGGCTCGTTCAGCACCACTGTGGGGTATTCCACTGTGAGACAGAGACACGGGCTCCCATGGGAGCCACACATGCTGGGGCTGGGTGCTCAGAGCCTAGAGATACGAGCTGGCCCAGAAAACCATCAGGGCAGACAAGACCAGGGAGACTTGAGACCAGTGGTAAGCAAGGATGCCCCACAAAGACCAGAAGGTTTCCGATGGTGTCTGTGTCATAGTGGGTAGCAGTGACTGGACCCACAGCAACAACCACCAGGCCAGAAATTCCCTGCCCAAGTCAGCCTGGCCCAGGGGCCTGGAAGCCTCAGGACCCGTTAGGATCTGAGGAGTGGCACCTGCTCCCAGGCCACAGACTTCCCCACCAGGGCTCACATTCCTGGGAGAGCAGCCGTCTGAGGGGAACCTGGGGCCAGGAGATAGGCCCCCACTAGAGGAGAAGCCGGGGGGATACCAGCAGTCTCCCCACAAGGCCAAGCTGCTCAGAGTCCAGGGCCCCAATCCCACCCTGCCCTGAAGGGCCTCTCCTTAGGGGTCCTGGCCCACCATGCACACTCAAGCTGAATTTGTGCGGGGCTCAGGTTGCGGGAGCCCCTGGGCCCCCATATCCCACACTCTACCCAAAATGAGTCCCCTGCCCCTTGGTCCAGCCTCACCTAGGCAGCCCCTGGCCCAGGATGGATTCTGAGCAGCCCTGAGTCACAGTGGGTATGCTTGGAACTACCACTGTGAGAAACGCTGCCACCAAAACTGTCCCCTGGCCACTGCTGAGCCCAACCAGAGATGGGAGCAGCCACCCCACACCCATGTCCACCAGCTTCTGTAACCCCAGCATCCAGACCCTGCTCAGCATCTCTACTGGATGATCAGGACGGGGTGGGGGGCTCTTCATGTGTCACTCACCACTCTCCTTACTGGGCAACATGGTGCCAGGAGCCCGGGTCCCAGCAGCCAGCGCTGGTCGAGGTGGGGCAGTAGGTCTAGTCTGGGGTGTCTGTGCTCCTATCCCTGGGAGGGCTGGGCTCCCCAGGCAAGCCCAGATCCAGCCAGATGCCTCTGCCCCCCTCCCTCAGGAGGGTCACAGGAAGCAGATAAGCTCCAGGCCAGGATCTTCAGCCTGAGCCCCTTCCTGTCCCCGCTTCCTTCCAGACCTCATCCCTCCACCCCCAATTCTCCATGCCCTCTACCCCCGCCCCCGCCGTGCTGCACGTGACAGAGGTGTCCCTGAAGCTCCACACAGAGCTGGGCCCTGGACACTCCGGGGTCGCTTGGGTGGGTTTCCCCAGAAAACAGTGCATTTCTTCATTCAGTGCCAGCCTCAGGGCTCACTCCCTTCCTCTTCCCTCCATCTTCCTTTCTCCTTCCTGCCTGTTTCCCTCTTTCTGTTGCTCCCCTCCTTCTCTCCCCCCCACCCCCGTCCATCCTTCCCTCCCTCCCCAAGCCTTGCTCTCTCCCTACAGGCTTGAACTCCAGTGCCCCCCGCAGCGTCCCCAGCCCCGTTTGGCCCACCTCCTGGGGAGTCTGAGCTCTGGCTCCACTGGACAGCCCTTTGTCCCTGTCCCTGGAGCTCCCATGCTGGTCTCTAACCACATTGTCCTCTAGCTCCAGACGCCCCTCCCAGGATGGCCCTGGAGGTGCTCACGCCCATTCTGCCTCCACAGCCTCAATGGGTCCCACCTATGCCCACCCCTTCCCAATCCCGCCCTTAACATCTCCTGGCCACCGAAACCCACAACACAGGGCCGTACCCCTTCCCCTCCCACCCACTCCTCCCTGAGTCCCCCAGCTGATTCTTAGAGGGAGGAAGGAATGTCTCCTTCACCCAACCCCCAATCCATGGCCACGCAGCTACCCCAGGACACGTGGGAGCCAGAGCACAAAGGTTTGGGTCCACGGTGTCCTCAACTCACCCTGAGTTTCACACAAAAGCCCCCAGAAACACAGACCTTCCACCAGGGCTCAGGGCCCACAGAGACACAGACACCGCCAGGAAGGAAGGATTTTGTGGGGGCATCTGTCACTGTGTGACTACTGTACTAGCGGGTATTGCTATACCCACAGTGACACAGTCCCGGTCCCAAACCTCGTCCAAAGGGCACCCACTCTCCGGGCCAAGGGGCTTCAGCAGCATCTAGAAAGTGGGACCTGGAGGTTCATCATGGAAAATATGACCCAGTCGCCTGGCCCAGACGCTGAGCACACAGGAGAGGAGGGATGAACGGACACCTACATGGGCCCTGAAAAAGGACTCTGTGGGCCTGCAGTACTAGAGGCAGACAGGCTGGGCAGAGTCTGCTGTTCCTGCCCTTGAGTGCAGAGATCCCATACATGGGGTCCCAGGTTGCTGGGGAGAAAACAAGAGGACACCTGCGAGAAGCACACAGGACGTGGGGTGCAGATTCATCACACACATCCATCGCTACGAGGGCTTCCCGAGCCCACAAAGCATGTGGAATGCACTGGATCCTCAGAGCTAAAGAGAGAATTCGTGAATCAGACTTGCAGTGTGGATCTGCAGGGATGATCCAGAAGGCCAAGCAGAGACACCAGCAGACAGAACGTGTCACACGAGGGCAGGACACAACCACAGGACTGTACAGGTGTCACTGCGCGGCACACAGCTCGGGACACACTCACAGGGGTGCTGTGAGATGAGGCAGGACTGTGCACGCAGCACCACCCCCAAAACTCACTCCCCAAGAGCCTCTTGTGCGGAGATGTGCATGATAGCATATTTGTAGCAACCCAATCTGGAAACACACCAACGTCCACCTCAGAAGAACAGGCAGATTCATAGGCAAAAAGACAAAAGGACAACAACAATGAAACAAAGACAACAGAACCACATGGAACTAGACGGGTGACGTGGTGATGGTGTTAAGCAAAAGGAGTAATAAAAGCAAGTCCAAAAAACCGCTTTCAATGGGATTTTCCCCAAGCTAAATTAAATATCTTCTTAAGCTACACATCTCCCAGCTGGAAATTATCAAGAAAACTAAGAAAAAGATTATCACAAAGCCAAAAGTGGTTGTGACCTCTACCAGAGAAGAAAGAGGGATGACCAGAGAGTGGGAAAGTCTCCAAAGAAGAAGAATAAAAAAATACCCCACACTCACTTGGAAGCAGTCATAACTTCTGAAAACAAGAGGACGAAGTGAGCTGTATTTGGAAGGTGTTCACCACAGCAAAGTTCATACTAGCAGTACATAAGCCCAAGGTAGCTAAGCAAATGGTGACACAGGAGATTCTCCAGTGATGCAGGTCCGCATGGTATGTGAAATGTCTATACTCTAAACCAGGAAAAGACACGGAAGAGAAAAACACCTGATGATGTTACCGCTTGCCCCTGGGCATCTCCCAGACACAGGCAGGCAGCAGAGCACAAGGCCAGGCCAGGTCCCTGCTAGAAGCTCCTGGGGCCTGGCATGGAGGTAGTAGAGTATCACGCACCTCAAGAACTGCTCAGTTGGCAGAGGCCACAAGGCAGCAGGGATGGCCGAGGCTGAGTGTGAGACTCAGTGTGATAGTGACCATGGTCATCATGGACCTCCCTGCACATGAGCCCCATTTGTGCCTGGATCTCACCTATGCATGGGCCTCCCCTGCACCTAGGTCTCACCTATACAAGACCTCACCTGCATCTGTATTTCACCTATACATGGGCCTCACCTGCACCTGCTCTGGGTCTTGCTGGAATCAGGTTAGCACTAAGACTCCATGACCATCCAGGATTGGAGAGTGACTCCTGAACTCTCATGTCTGACTTCCTGGGTGGACCCATCTGTCGGTCCTGAGAACACTGAAGCTCCAGGCTGATTCTTTATGACTTGGGGGCATTTATGAGCCCAGATAGGCATTGCAGTGGGTGAGATTTCTTACTGAGAACAGACTGCAGCCTGAGGTGAAGCCTCAGGACAGAGCCAGGCAGGATCAGTGTCTAACTATAGGACCCAAGAGCTCTCGGCAGGAGACCTGAGCATCTGTAACCACAACCTTCCCTGGGGATTCTGCCTCCCTACCCAGGCCGGCTCTGACATCCCAGGCTCCCCCAGGCTCAGCCCTGGAAGTGGGTTTGGGGCAGGACCTGTATCACTGTGGTATTACAATAACTTGTGGGGATATTACATACACAGTATCTCAGAGCCCATCAAAAACTGTCCCCAGCGGCCCAAGTCACAGCTGTGCCACACCAGGATTTTGAACAGGGCCACAACGCCATGGGTATAGTGGTTACCACAGCACTGTAGCTAGTGACCCAAACCTGGGGGCCGGTGGACAGGACAGAGGACACCACCCTCCCAGAAGCTTCCCCAGACACGGCCATGAGTCAGCACACCAAGGCTCCTGCCCGTGGGGTCCACATGAAGCATGAAACCGATGGGCCAGAGTCACCCCCATATGTCAGCCATACGTGGTTCTGCAGGCCCACACCCCTGCTGACCCTCCCGGACCAGTCCAGGGAGCAGGGGCAGGTCACACGGCATCATCCACGGCTGTCTAGCCAGCGGTTCTGGAAGCTCCAGGCTCAACACTGGTCTCCTTGTGTGATCCACAGCTGCTGCCCCCTTCTCTGCAGAGACTCCATGAGCCTCCACACCAGGGCAGGAGTGGCATGAGAATGAGGATGGCCCCTGTGCTCTGCCCCCAGGCTCCTGTGGTCACCAGCCTATCCCACCCCCACCCTGACTGCTGACCCTGTCCTGGGTCATTTCCAAGAGAGAAAGCCCTGGGTGCAGCCAGAGCTGGACCATAGTCCAGCATGGCCATCCCGAGTCATGCCATCTCCAACCTCACCAGGGGGAGCCGACTAAGGACTCCCACTCGCACAGAGAGAGACAAAAAGGCTGCCAGAAATCCTTGTCTCCCCTCCCTTCTATACACGCTGCCCCACAACAGTTCACACCTGAATCACAACAGGAAGCCATGTCCGTGTCAGTACAGCCCCCAGCAGACAAGGACAGGCCCTCCGTGCAGCCCAGCCCTTTCCAGACTCCAGGAGGCATCCCAGACTGCCCCCGCCCCATGCACCTTCTCCATTTTTCTGAGGGACGTCACCACAGGCACAGGCCTCTCCTGGGAGCAGGTCAGATCCCACCTGCCCACGATGACAAACAGGGAAGATTCAGAAGGGTCCAACAGATGTAGCCCCCACATCCGCTGGCCCCTGGACACCTGGGCCATAATTAAGTGGGAAAGGACCCTGGCCACACTCAGGGGCTTTTTGTGCAGGGCTTCCCAACTGTGTTACTACTATGGGTACTACCACAGTGATGGACCCAGCTGCAAAATCCTGGCTGGCCCCACTAGGGGCACACACTTTCCTCAGCCTAGCCTTTGTGACTGGGAAGAGCCAGTGCCCGAGCGTCTTGTCCAGACACAGCCTTGAAGGACACTCTGGCCATCTTGGCCCATGAGGGTTTCAAAGGGCTCCAAGGAGACCACACTGACCCCACAGCCACACCATCCTCTCCCCAGAGCCACCTGCCAGGAGCCCAGCAACTCTGACAACCACCACCCTGGCTCCCAACACCACCTGCCAGAGGCCACGTCCTATATCCCAGCCTACTGGAATCCCAGCAGAGTTCCCCAGCTCCAAGTAGGCAGGACTCTCAGATCCCTCTCCTCTGAGAGAGTACTGTGACCCTCAGGGCTGGGGCTTGGATGCAAACTCGCTTAGCCGCTGCCTGGGAAACACCTTCCCTGGACGTCTCCCTAGTCCCCACGAGGCAGAGATGCCTTCATGAGCCCCCAGCCCCACTTACAGCCTTAGAGAGAGGTTCCGCTGTCCCTTAGGGAGAGGAGCCCTTGCCCAGGTCTGCCTGGGACCCTGGGAGAGGCTGACAGGAGCGGAGACCGGAGCTGGGCCTGCAATCAGCTGCACAGGAGCTCGAAGATGGTAGGGGTCACGCAGGAAAAGGCAACTCTCATTGGGTCTCTGACCCTGATGCAGATGGGCCCCTTTTCTGGCCTGACCCAAAACCCAAGGGGGCTGCAGAGGCCTCTCCAGGAGAGGTTTGTGCACGAGTCTAGGTCCCTGGGCAGCCCCAGCCTCCCAATCCTGGTGGCCCATGGAGCAGCTGTCCAGATCCTCTCTGGTCCCTGAAGCTCCTCCGGCCAGCCCCACCCCAGGCCCAGATCTCAGTTCTTGTCCTGAGATTTCAGGCCATGGGCTATACAGCTCCGGGGACCACAGTGGTACTGCCCATAGCAGTAACCAGTGTCAAGCGGATGGGCCCCCAACCTGTGTCCCGGACCTGAAGTCCCATTTATCCTGGGGCTTTGAGGCACAGCTTTCTGACCTCTGGCCCTCTAGATGGAGGTCTGTGCTATAAGCATGGATGACAGAAGAGTGACATCAGAGATTAGGGTAGGAGGAACCGGAGAGCCCAGGCCTGGGAAGTTCAAGCCAGCGTTGAGAGGACAGAGGCCCGGGACAGGCACCAGGAAGCCATGGGGCTCAGGGCAGGCACTTGAGAGTGCTGTGCTCCACATGCCCCAGCCCCACTGCCGGGTCTCCAGGGGAGGTGGGCACAGAAGCCCCCATGCTGGGCTCTAAGATCCTCATCCGCCCCCAGCCCTTTCCCACCTCCACAGGGGGGAAACTGAGGCATGGAGCAGAACCACCCAGCCAACTAGGGAGAAGGCTGGGAGTTCGCACCGTAGACCCGGAGCCCTGCCCATACCTGGCATGCACCTCCACCAGGCACGAGGATGGTCTCAGAGATGTCTCCAACAGAACCACAACCTGCAGGGGAAGTCCACACCAAACGGCCCCTCAGGCAGCCCCACCCCTTGCCTGGGGACTCCTCCTCCCAGTTCAGCTTCCCAGAGCTCCTCTGAGGGGGGGGGCAGCACCCAGGTACATGCATATCGTTGGGGCCTCTGTCACTGTGCTATGGGAGTAGCTCCCACAGCAACGCAGCCCCTGCCAAAAGCCACACTGCCTCCCCTGCTAGGGCCTGGTGCTCACTCCATTCTGCCCACAAGCCTAGGAGGTGCTGACCTCCTGGACAACCCCTTCCTCAGCTCCAGGGCCAGAGCAGTCCCCAGAAACACTGCAGGCTGGGAGGCCAGACCTTCCTGACCAAGCTCAAGGAAAGGGTATGGATGCAGGACGACCAGCCCACATCCTGCACATGTCCACCCACTCTTGCCCTAAGAAGCCTCCTCAGCCCCTGTCCTGTTTCCAGGCCCTGGGAGGACAGGATGGAGGCCCTCTTCTCATGGTCCCCTCACCCGGCTCCTGCCGGGACCCTCAGGATGCAGACAGGGAGGACAGCCTCTGGGTGGTCTTCAGAGCCCAGAACCTCTCTCCAGGGACCCAGTCTGAGCACCCCTCACCAGCCCTGCTCCTTCCCTTCTCCTCTGCTGTTGCCCCCATTCCCTCCTAGGAGTCCCCAGGAAGCCCTTGGGTGGGACAGGGAGAATGCTGGACGGCTGGGCCTTTTGGTAGGAGACTCCCCCACTGTGGAACTCATAGAAACCATCGATTATACCCTTGATGTACCTATATATTCCCACAGTGGCAGACCAAAGGACAAACATGATAGGGCAGGGCTGGGGCTATCTAAAGTCCTGCTGACAGGTCCCGACATGTTAGAACACTGATGGCTGGGCCATTTGGTAGGAGTCTCTACCACAGTGGGGTTATGAACATGTTGGGTGATGTTTTCTACACTGCACTTGGCTCCCACGGTGGCAGACTGCAGGCAAATACCATGGGCAGGCTGTGGGTGGGGAAGGGCCCCGCAGGTAGTCTACTGCCCTCGCTGAGCTGACCCGGGACCCATGGACCTGCCCACCACCCCTCCCTCCCCAACGTCATCCTAGTTGGCCACACGGTCCCAAGTCCCAACTCCACAAAAGCCAGCAGGAGTGGGGCAGAGTGCAGCCAGAGATTCCAGGGCAAGGAGCCGCCAAGACAGCTTGGGACAGGGGAAGTACTGGGGGAGTTAGACTGAGGACGCCCTCCCACTCTCCCCTGGGTCCACAATCCTTCTCTGGGACCCCCACAACTCCCCCAGGCTGTGGGCGGGACGAGCAGGAGGGAAGATTCTGCAAAGGACCCTCTCACTGTGGAATACCCCCACAGTGACTCAGCCCAGACCCCAAAGCCCCTCGTGAGCCCTGCCTAGTGGCACCAGACCCAGCACCGCCCATGCAGAGAGGACAGAACCAGCATCCCCAGGAGGCCACGGTCAGAAGGAGCTCAGGGCCAGGGCAGAGTAGAACATGGACCCCTGATCAGGACGGACCTGAACTCTGACCTGGAAAGCCCTGCTTTCAGTCTGGGGAGAAACCATCTCCAGCCCAGCCACGGAGAGGCAGCTGGCCTCAGCCTCGGAGTCCCATCCCCATAGCTCGAGCAGACCCCAGAAAGAGACGTGGGCTCCTGTGGGAGACACACACACGTGGCTGGAGGCCCAGAGCCCAGGAGGAGCCAGGCTCAAGGGATTCCATCAGGACAAGACTAGGGGAACGTGGGGTCAGTGGCCAGGAGGGGGGTCCCACACAGCTCAGGTTTCCGACAGTGTCTGTGTCACAGTGGGTGATAGCGGATGGGCCCACAGTGATAACCACCAGGCCAGAAACTCCCTGTCCAAGTCACCTGACACAGGGGCCTGGAGGCCCAAGAACCCGATCTTGGATCCGAGGGATGGCACCTGCCCCTAGGCCACAGACGCGCCCCCACCAGCAGGGATTGAATTCCTAGGAGGGCAGGGCCATCTGAGAGGGGCCTGGACCAGGAGATGGACCCCCATCCAGGGATGAGTGAGGCGGGACCCCAGCTGCCTCCCCACAAGGTCAAACTGCCCAGAGAGCCCAGAGCCCCAACCCCCAGCCCACCCCGGGGGCCTCACCTCAGTGGGCCTGGCCCACCCCCACACTCCCAAGCAGAATGTATACAGGGCTCAGGTAGTGGTCACTCCTCCAGCTGGGCCCCCACACCTGACAACACACCTAAAACCCACACCTAAAGCCCCGGAGCCCAGGCAGGAGGCCCCACTCTGCAGCCCAGCTCCACACAGGCGGACGCAGGCCCAGGGTGGATTTTGAGCAGGCCTGAGTCATGGTGGGTTATGGGAACTACCACTGTGAGAAACGTTGCCTCCAAAACTGTCCCCTGGCCACTGCCAAGCCCAACCAGAGAAGAGAGCAGCCACCCTACACCCACAATCCCAGGCTCCCGTAGCTCCAGCACCTGGGCCCTACACAGCATCCCCATCAGATGGTGAGGACAGGTGGCCGCTCAGTTCTCACTCACCACTTCCCTTCCTGGACAACGGTGCAGGGGGCCCGGGTCCCAGCAGCCATCGCTGGTGGGGGCAGTGGGCCTAGTCTGAGGTGTCTGTGCTCCTATCCCTGGGAGGCCTGGGCTCCCAGACACAGCCCAGGACCCAGCCAGATGCTGCTGCCTACCTCTCTCGGGAGGCTCACAGGAAGCAGATAAGCTCCAGGCTGCGGTCCCAGAGCCCGAGCCCCTTCCTGTTCCCATTTCCTGCCAGACTCTTCCCCATACTCCCCCACCCAGTTACACAGAATGGAGATATCTCTGCAGCTCCACACAGAGCTGGCCTCTGCACACTCGGGGGGCCGCCTGTAGGGGCTTCCCCAGAAAACAGTGCATTTCTTCATTCAGTGCCAATCTCAGTGCTCACTCCCTCCCTTTGTCCCTCCTCTTCTTCTCTCCCTCCACTGCTACCTCTCTTCGTGCTCCCTCCCTCTTTCCCTCCCTCCCTCTGTCCACCCCTCCCTTCCTGTACCTCCCTCCCTCCCTACGGGGTGAATCCCAGTCTCCTGCAGCCTTCTCCCATTCAGTCCACCTTCAAGGGACTCTGAGCCGGGGCTCCACCTGGACAGCCTTCCGTTAGTTTCTGCAATTCCCATGCTGGTCTCTATCCACATCATCCCCCTTTCCCTCCAGACACACCCCTCGGTTGACCCTGGACCTGTTTCTTCCCCCTTCTGCCTCCACAGCCTCAGTGGGTTCCACCGATGCCCACTCACCTTCCCACTCCTTCTCTTAATATCCTCTGGCCTCTAGAGTCCACAGCACAGGACCGTTCCCTCTCCCTTCCCCACAAGGGCCTTACCTGCACCTGGATCTCACCTATATCTGGACCTCACCTGCACCCTAACCTCACCTATACATGAATCTCACCTGTACCTGGATCTCATCTATACATGACCTCACGTGACCTGGATCTCAACTATACGTGACTTCACCTGCACCTGCTCTGGATCTTGCTGGACCAGGTTAGCAATTTGGCTCCACACCCACACAGTATTGGAGAGGGATTCCCGAACTCTTTCATCTCTGACTTCCTGGGTGGAGGCACCTGCCAGTCCTGGGAATGCAGAAACTCCAGAGTGATCCTTTATGGCTTGAGGGCATTTGTGAAAACAGATGGACATGGCAATGGACAGGATTCCTCACTGAAGACAGACCCCAGCGTGAAGTGGAGCTTCAGGACAGAGCCAGGCAGGGTCACCATCACCTACAGGACCCAAGTGCTCCCAGCAGGAAACAGGAGCATCTGAACCCCCAGCACTTCCTCATGTTTCTGCCTCCCTCCCCATACTAGCTCCCTCCCAATCCCAGGCTCCCCCAGGTGGGTTTGGGGCAGGGCCTGTGTCACTGTGACACTACTTGGACTGGTTATTATACCCACAGTATCACAGAGTCTATTAAAAACCCATCCCCGATAGGCCCGAGCCAACACCACGTCACCCCAGATTTTGAATGGGACAGCAGCACCATGGGTATGGTGGTTACCACAGCAGTGCAGCTGGTGACCCAAACCCAGGGACCAGCAGGCAGGACAGAGACCACCACCCCCCTCGCAGCTTCCCAGGACACTGAAATGAGTCAACACACAGTCTCCTGCCCATGTGGTCCACATGGAGCTTGAAATCTACAGACCAAAGTCACCCCCATGTGTCAGCCAGGCCTGGTTCTGCAGGGCCACACCTCTGCTGATCCTCCCAGAACAGTCCAGGGGATCAAGGGAAGGACACCGTGGCTGTCTGGCTGGCCGTTCTGGAATCTCCTGGCTCGAGGCTTGTCTACTTATGGGGCCACAGCTAGAACCCCCACTCTGTGAGGACCCTGTGAGCCCTGGTGTCTGGGCAGGGGTGGTATGAGGGTGAGACCGGCCTCTGTGTTCTGCCCTCGTCACCTGTGGTCATCAGCCTGCCTGGCCCTGACTCCTGACCTCTGACCCTGTTGTGGGTATTTTCAAGAGAGATGGTCCTGGGAACAGCCAGAGCTGGACCGCAGCCCAACATGGCCATCCAAGTCGTGCAACTGCCGACATTATCAGGGGAAGCCAACCGGTGACCCAGCTTACACAGAGAGAGACAAAGAAGCCTTCAGAGAGCTGATCTCCCATCTCCTCTGGACATGCTGTCCCAGGACAGTCCCCAGCTGAATACCAACGGGAAGCCAACTTTGTGTCATGATGACCCCAGTATACAAGGAAGGTGACTCAGGGCAGCCCAGCCCTTCCCAGACTCCAAGGAGGCATCCCAAGTTGCCCCAGCCCCGTGCACTTGCCCCAGAGGGCCAGGATCCAGGAGGCCTGACTCCTGCCCACCCTTCCATGGGACGTCACCACAGGCCTCTCCTGAGGAACAGAAGTCCCAGAGGGTGTATCAGACCCCACCTGCCCACGATGTCAGTCAGGGGAGATTCAGAAGGGTCCAAGGCCCCCAAGACACAGGACCCCTCCCACCAGCCCCCTGGACACCGGGGCCAGGGCCTAAGATGACGAGGGCCCTAGCCATATTCAGGGACTTTTTGTGCAGGGCTCCCCTACTGTGTGACTATTATAACTACCACAGTGATGGACCCAGCAGTATAACCCTGGTTAGACCTGCTGAGGCCACACACACTTCTCAGCTCAGCCCTCATGGCCAGAAAGAGCCAAGGCTGCGGTATCTGTACCCAGATCCCTGCCTCGCTGGACACTCTGGTCATGAGGGCTTTAAAAGACTCTGAGGATACCACACTGACCCCCCACAGCGAACCCAGTCGCCCACCAGGAGCCCAGCAACTCCGGCAACAACCATTCTGGCTCCCAGCACCGCCTGGCAGAGCCGCACCCTTCATCCCAGCCTGCTGAAATCCAGGGAGAGTCCCCTATGCTCCCAGCAGAGAGGATTTCCACATCCCTCCCCTCTGAGAGAGCACTGTGACCCTGAGGGCCGGGCTTCAGATGCAGACCCACTTAGCCACTGCATGGGAAATGCCTGCCCTGGACATCTCCCCCTCAGTCCCCATGAGGTAGAGATGACTTCGTGACTCCCCCAGCCCCACTTACAGCCTTAGAGAGGAGTCCCACAGCCCCGTAGGGAGAGGAACGCTTGCCCAGGTCTGCCTGGGACTCTGGGGGAGGCTGACAGGAGCGGAGGCTGGAGCTGGGCCTGAACGCAGCTGCACAGGAGTTTCAAGAGGAGGGAAGAGGCACTTCCCAGCAAGCCACTGATTCTGATGCTCATGGGTCCCTTTCCTGGCCTGTCCCAGTGCCCAAGGAGGCCGAAGAGGCCTCTCTCCAGGTGAGGACTATGTACAAGTCTGGGTTCCTGGGCAGCCCCAGCCTCCCCAGCCCTGGTGGCCCCGAAGTGCAGCTGTCTGGACCCTCCTGGCCCCTAAAGCTTCTCCCTCCAGCACCGCCCCCAGGCCCAGGACCAGGTTTTCGTCCTGGGCCTTCAGGCCGTGGTATGTACAGCTATGGGGACCACAGTGGTGCTGCCCATAGCAGTAACAAAGATCAAGCAAACAGGCTCCCACCTTTTGTCCTGGACCTGAAACCCCCTGTTTATCCTGGGTCCCTGGAGCCACCTCTCTCTGACCTCTGATTCTCTAGATGAAGGTCTATGCTCTAGGCATGGATGACAGAGAGTGAAATTAGAGGTTGGTGGAGGCAAACAGCCTCCAAGCCTCACTGGAGGGGCAGTGCTGGGGGTGGGGAGCAGGAGGGGCCAGAGGTCCCTGACCTGGGAGGTACAAGTCAGTGTTGCGAGGCCAGAGGCCTGGGGCAGGCAACATCAAGCCATGGGGCCCAGGGCGGGCAACTGAGGATGCTGTGCTCAACACAGCCCAGCCCTACAGCCAGGTCTCCAGGAGCAGGGGGCACAGAAGCCCCCACACTGGGCCCTAAGATCCTCATCTGCCTCCAGTCTTACTACAGAGCCTGCATCAACACCCCTCCACAGAGGAGGATACTGAGGCACAGAGCAGACCTGCACAGCCAGCAAAGGAGGAGGCCTGGAGCCCTGCCCATATCCAGCACCTGCCTCCACCAGACTCGAGGACTGTCCCAGAGATGTCCGCCATGAAGCCCACACAGAGGGGCCCCACAGTCAAGTTCCAACCCCCTTCCCAGGAGACACCTCCTCCCAGTTCAGCTTCCCGGAACCCATCTCTGGAGAAGGTGGCGGGCTGGCCCCAGGAGACAGGGTGGGGGGGCAGTGCCTGGGGACAGGCATAGTGTTAGGGCCTCTGTCATTTGGTATGGTATAGCTCCCATGGCAGCTATTTGGTCTCAGAGGCAGAACCATGGGGGGATCATAGAAACTGGATTCAGTTATGACTATAGTATGCTCCCAGAGATGGTGAACACACCCAGCATCAGGCCAATGGGGCCTGGGTGCACCCCGCACGCCCAAGTAGACCATTTGCAGGTCCCAGATCCATGGGAGCTCCTCCAGCTGGGCACTCACACCCCACTCTGCACCTGAAACCAGCTCTGAGGCCCCAGAGCCCTGGCAGGAGACCCTGTCTTCAGCCCCAGCCCACCTAGGTGGCCCCAGGATCAAGGGGATTCTGAGCAAGCCTGAGTCACTGTGTGTATAGTGGCAATTACCCTGTGAGAAACGCTGCCTCCAAAACTATCCCCTGGCCACCGCTGAGTCCAGCCAGAGAAGGGAGCAGCCATCCTGCACCCATGCCCACCACCCCCCTTAAACACAGCACCCAGACCCTACACAGCATCCCCATCGGATGGTGAGGATGGGTGGGGGCTCAGGTGTCACTCACCTGCTTCCTGGTGATGGTGCCAGGTACCCAGGTCCTGGCAGCTGGCACTGGTCACAGGTGGAGGCAGTGGACCTAGTGTGGGGTATCTGTGTTCCTATCCCTGGGCAGCCTGGGCTCCCAGACACAGCCCCAGCCCCAGCCAGATGCCACTGCCCACCTCCCTCAGGAGGCTCACAGGAAGCAGAGAAGCTGGAGGTCAGGATGTCAGAGCCCAAGCCTCTTCCTGCCCACTTCCTGCCAGACCTCCCCACCACCACCCCCATTACCCAGGGCAGAAGCATCCCTGCAGCTCCACACAGAGCTGGGCCTTGAACGCTCTGGGGCCACTTGTGTGGGCTTTTCCAGACAACAGTGCATTTATTCAGTGCCGACACCCTTCCTACCTCTTTCTCTCCATGGTGGCTGCCTCCAAACTTTCTCCTTCTGTCTCCCCTTCTCTCCCCTCACCCCTTCCCCCTCATCTCCCACTTTCCTCCCTCTCTGCCTTCCTTCCTGCATTGGGAAAATGCCCCAGAGCGCCCAGCACAGGTCAGCCCTGAGCTTGGGATCACCTCCTCACACATGGTCACAGGCCAGGGTTCCAGGGCAGGCAAAAAAGGGGTGATACCTCCAGCTCGGCCACAGCCCAGCCTAAGAAATGAGGGGAAGACAGAATCCAGAAATTTCCCTAAATGCCCAGAAAAGAATGACCCACAATAGTCAATAACAAATGTATTGCATCAAAGTCACCAGACTTCAAAATAAGTAAAAATCAGACTCTGGGCAAGTGCATCAGATCACTTATAAGGGGGAATAATTTAAACTCAGACTTCTCAAAAACATCTAAAAATCTTTATTGATGCCTATAAAACCCTGCTGGAAAGAAAATACGACCCACGAATTTTATGCCCAACAAAACTGGCATTCAAGTTTCCACTTGTACAAACTAGGGGAATTCTGTCCCCTTGTATCCTTTCCTCCATGCAAAAATTTTACATCAATGTTTAAATGTGCTCATAAATTTATATGGAAGATGTATTTATTTCTATTAATTCAATAGGTACAATAAAGAATGTTGACATATTATGTTTTCAAATAAAGACAAACTTTATCCAAATTTTCTCCCATAAAAATGCCAAAACCTCAGGAGGGGTAGATACAGACAAGCCAGGGCAGGTGCTGTAGTGTCAAGGGCAGGAGGGCCGGACATTGTCATCTCAGGGGTCCCCTTGCACTAGCGTCTGTGCATCTGCCAGGCAGGTTACTATCTCCAGGGAACCACTAAAAGCAAGGCCAAGGCAGCTGAGCCAAAAAGCTAGCAGAGCTACAGAAATGAAGCTACAGAAAGTGTTGATTGCGCCCAGAGTGGTGAGGAGGGGTAAATTGAGAGCAGACACCACAGGCATTAGAAAAAAAGAGCTCAGGGAACCCTGAAAGACTCAGCCTACAAACAGCAGGCTCAGAGGAGCTTCACCATGAAGAAAGAGGTGACAGATATGAACCAGAGCTGTATCAACCTTAAACCAACAGCAGCAAAATGCATCAATAGAACACTTGCCCGAGCAATATTACCAAAGATGAGCTGAAAGTGTCAACCATGTGACACTTCTGAATAAAAAATAATAGCACAGTTGGATTTATGAAGAAAAATCATGAAGCCCAAATACAAGTGCTTAGAGAAGAGGGAAAAAATGAGCAGAAGAAGATATAATATGATCTGGCCAAAATTATGAAAGAAATAATTTAAGAAACTTCACGATGACAAGTAGAAAGAGTCTAAGGAAAAATAGATCCCAGGGAAGACACAGATAGAACACAGGGGAGCAAAATGAATGAGACAAAATATTGAGTAGAAGTAAAATTTTACAGAATTAAAGAGAAGTAGCAGCTATGGAAGACAGGCAAAGAAGTGATAATACACATGCAACCAGAGTCCCTAAAAGAGAAATATTCACCAATCCACTGTCTTGTTTTATTCCAGGATGTAGTTTTTGAAGAATGGTTTTAAATGTTTTGCATTCTACAAATTTTAACCATTAATTTGGAAAAGAATTAAGTTGAGCAGTAGTCAAAAAACTGCAATCATCTATTAGGAGGAAGACAGGCTGCTCTCAGATTTCTTACCAGTCACGTTCAACACCAATAAATGTTAGAACACCTGCAGGATCCTTTAAGGGGGAAATGGTACGTAATCTGCTGTATAGACATAGTCAATCTGTTCTTCAAGAATCAAGGCTACTGAAAAACAGCTCCAAACATTCACAAATCCACAATCCCAGGATGTAACTACAAGAGGAAGACTGTCAGCCACCAAAAGATGCTTGGAGAAGACAAGGCTGAGAACCAGAAGTAAACATTGAGTGACCTTAACTATGAGACTAAGACAGAAATGACCATGGGAGACCATGGTGCTCAGTGGAAAGGAAATGATGCCTTCCCTGACAAAGTGGACATTTTAAAATGAACAAATGTCAGAGACTGACATGGGGTTAGAGTACTTCTGAATTACTAACTTACACCTAACAGTTGGCAGTTAAGGGCATCAGTAAGTCTAAATCATGTATATTAGACAACATAGAGCTTAAGAAAGCATTACTTACTACAATCATAGATGGTAGAGATGACAGGAAAGAGGAAGAGGAAATCAGATGATTTCATACTTGTATATAGTAAAGAATTAAAGCAAATTGTCTAAAGAAATATAAATAATTTTTTGAAATGAAATAATAATAAAGGCAACCATATACATACAAAATAAGAAAGAACAAGATAACTTAATATGGAAAGGTTTTTGGAAGTTAAAGAGAGAGAAAAAAATATGACATAAACCAGTAAAGTAAAATTGAGATCCATCACAACAATAAATATAAGTGGTCCTGCGTTTGCTTCGGCAGCACATATACTAAAATTGGAACGATACAGAAAAGATTAGCATGGCCCCTGCACAAGGATGACACGCAAATTCGTGAAGCGTTCCATACTTTTTACAATCATCAAAACAGCTTGGTACTGGTATAGGAACAGGTATATAGATCAATGGAATAGAATTGAGATTCCAGAAGCAAAACCTCAATTTCTCAACCAACTCATCTTCGACAAAGCCTCCACCACCTACCACTGGGGAGAGGAGAACCTATTCAGTAAATGGTGCTGGGAAAATGGGCTGACCACATGCAGAAGATTGAAACAGCACCCCTATCTATCCCCATACACAAAAATTAACTCCAAATGGATCAGAGACCTAAATGTAAAGCCTCAAACCATAAGAACCTTAGAAAATGAAGGACATAACCTCATGGAAATTGAAACTGGCATCCAATTCCTGAACAAAACCCGAAACCCACAGGCCATAAGAGATAAGATAGACAAGTGGGACCTTATTAAACTGAAAAGCTTCTGCAAAGCCAAAGAAACCATCAAGAGAGTAGGGAGACAGCCTACAGACTGGGAAAAAGTATTTGCCAACTCCAGGTCTGACAAAGGCTTAACATCTTGGATCTACAAGGAACTCAACGTGCTGAAAAGAAAAAAAACAAACAACCCCATTATAAAATGGGCAAAAGATATGAACAGACACTTCACAAAGGAAGACATCTGAGCAGCCAACAGACACATGAAGAAATGTTCAACCTCCCTAATCATCAGGGAGATGCAAATCAAAACCACACTGAGATACCACCTAACTCCAGTCAGAATGGCAATTATCGATAACTCAAAAAATAACAGTTGCTGAAGAGGGTGTGGCGAAAAGGGAACACTTCTACACTGTTGGCGGGAGTGCAAACTAGTGCAACCTCTGTGGAAAACAGTATGGCAATTCCTAAAAGCTCTAAATATTGACCTCCCATATGACCCCGCAATCCCCCTACTGGGAATATACCCTGAAGAACTCAAATCACTCTATCAAATCACTTCTATCAAAAAAATAAACGCGTATGTTTATCACAGCATTGTTCACAATAGCAAGAACCTGGAACCAACCATGCTGTCCATCTAAAGAGGACTGGATTAAAAAAATGTGGTACATATACACGATGGAATATTATGCAGTCATAAAAAAGAACAAAATCATGAATTTCGCAGCAACCTGGATGGAACTAGAGTCAATAATACTGAGTGACCTCTCACAGAAACAAAGATCTGAGTATCACATGTTCTCACTCATATAGTGAACCTTTGAACACCCACAGTAAACTATTAAAAAAATGATGGGAAACTATGGGGGGGAGGGGAAGGGAGGTGGGATTAACAGTAGTCAATATCTGTCTGGGAACAGGGAGACACCCCTTATCAACAAGGGTGCCTGAATGAAACATATTTGTATACCTAACCCTAAACTGTACCCCCACGATATCAAAATAAAAAATATTGATTAAAAAATAAAATAAAATAAAATAAAATAATATATATATAAGTGGTCCTAATTTGCCTATTAAAAGGAAGAGACTTTCAAATTGGATCACAAAACAAAACCCAACTCTGTCTAGTACATGAGTATTACACATAAAGTGAGAAAAAAACTTGAGCAAAATTTACCCCAGGCAAATCCAATTGTTTCCTCTAATAAAATGTCAAGCTCTGTGCCAGGAACAGATAATTCTCCCTGCATTTTCTCCTCACTTTCCAAGTCCTCTTAGGGAAGAAATCAAGGTAGGGAGACAGGAAAACAAGAGGCTATTAGGATTTACCAAGTGTCTTTTTTATCAGGCCCTTCACATCCACTACTTCTTTATTCTAGAAGACTCTCCCAAGGAAGATGCTCTTATCCATAATTTTTTACTTGAGAGAACTTGAAGGTCAGGGTATGTGAGTGACTTTTCCAAGGCACCTTCACAGTAGAAGTGAAGCTGGTTTCAGTCATGGTTTGGCAGATCCACAGCCCCTGCTGTTTCCACTACTTCAAGGAAAATAAATCAGGTCAACCTACCAAAAGAACCCCAGGCAGCTGGCATGGTTCTGAGCAGACACACCTCCACCCATGGGAAAGCGGCACTACTCACCAGCCAGGGATGGCAGTGGCCTTTGCACACGGAGACCAGCACATTGCTGGATCTTGGAGAAGTCTTCATGTTCTAGGAGCTAATAGGGCCATGTTTCCTGGCTCTGTTCCACCCTGAGGCTTCCTCCAACACAGGTTGTGTGTCCACCATGAATGCGGATCTTCAGAAGCCCTCCAGGAATTCTGAGGGCCCTGTGATCTTAACCCTCCCCTTTCACTTTCAACTGGAAATTTATAACAAGAGGATTCTATGGGGCATCAGGGAAAGCATGGGAGAGAATCTCAAACACCAGGTCAAGACAGCTCGCAGGCAAAACTGGAAAGTGACCTCAAAATGCATAAGACTTGACAACGCAAACAAATGAAGGCAAATTGCAGACCGTGACAAAGGACCCTCTTCCTGTCCCTGAAGGATGCATCTTGATTCCCTCCACCGCCGCTTGGTGTAGCAAAGAAACAGCAAAAGAATAAGCGTAGCGAGCTCCAACTTTGTTCAAGGGCCTTCACCCATCCCTGCACATAAGCTCCGACAACTTTAGAGACTGAGATAAAACATAGAAACAGCGATTGTGCCATTTTCAAAATGAGCTCTGGGACAAAAGGAGAAGCAGGCAGACAACTTACTGTCTTGTTAACGACTCTTAGGAATATGTGACCTGACCAAGAACAAAGACCCCAAGCTCCTGGGACTCTCACTAGCCAGCGCCCAGGTGCCTGCACACATCAGTGACCTCCTGATCCCAGTCCCTCCTTTTCCCCTGGCCTTAACATAAAAGAGCCTGAAACCGCACTGACTTGGGATGGCCCCCTGGGACACTCGTCCCATCCTCTCAGTGTGCAGGGTCTCCCAGTAAAGCCACCCTCCTCACTCCAACTACTGGTTGTCATGCAGTGAGCAAAAGAGGCTTGGACTCAGCAACACCAGGGCTGCAGGCTTCCCACCGGGTGCTGGTGGTGGAGCCTACAGCTTGACCCAATCTACTCGAGCCTCAAGACAAAGAACAAGGCCTGGGGGAGAGGTCACGGTCTCTGAGACTTTGTCAAATGTCCAGGCCATCACACTGAAGAGACTGACATGTCTCCATCTCGTGGGACACCAAGCTTGGGGTTGGAACTCCGGAGCTCCCACTTCCATCTCTGAGAATCCACGCCAGTTTCTGGCCCCTCCTGTGGCAGTTCCCAGGACCAGAGGCCAAATTAGGCCCTCCAAGATCTCAGAGAAAGCAGGGTGCTCCTGGGCACAAGGTAGTAAGTCACGGACAGATGGCAATGTTCCAGACAAGGAGATGCCAAGGAAATGGGGGTTTCTCCTCTTGTGTAAAAGTGGGAGACTGGCCAGGAGAAGGCACCAGCTCCTGCCCTTCCCCTGTGGCAGGTGTTGGTGGCGGGGCTTCCCACTCCTGGCCACAGCAGCCACACTCCTATCTGAAGGAAGGGCCAGACATCCACAGGACAGCAGCCCACCACACCATCATGAGACTGTCTTGTTCAGTGACCAGGAAACAACAGCCTTGGCTACCGTTGCTGACCAGGCCCATCCCCACAGCGGATGTCATACACGCCACAGGCCCTCTCCCACAGTCCCCCTCTTCCAGGAATGTGGGGGCCTCACGAGACCTCTTGGGACCTTCGGACCCTCCTTTCTGCTTCTGGGCTACTGAGTAGGGGACGTCCCGTGAGGTACTAGACCCTGAGCTCTTTCTTAGACCTCTGCCTTGTGAAATCTATTGCATGAGTTGGTGCCCTCTCCTGATTTCTCTTTTCTCATTTCTACTGTTTTTGCTCGTGTTATTGGGTGTCAGTTTTGGGGGGGGGTCTGTTTCTTTTCACTGATTTATCTGTATTGCCCTGGGTAACTTCTCACCTGGTTGCATCGTCGACAGCAGCAACTGTGTGCTCCTGCACGCACCTTTGAAATGGAGCCGCGAGACACTTTCCTCCCATGGTTTTACTCACGAATACCTTTCCCCTGAGCTGAGACCCAGCAGCAGCAGCAACAGCAGAAGCAGGAGATCACATACCCAACACAGGTACTATGCGCTCTCCCTGCTCAATCCGGGTTGTAGCACACCTGTGATCCAGCCATCTGATCTACCAGAGTCAGACCCTGGGGACACATGATCCTGGAACCCACTGATTCACTTGACCTGGAGGACCAGGGAAGCCATGGGGTCCCCCACATGCCTTGTCCTTCAGTGAGGCCTGTCCATGACTGCCTCTGGTCACCCAAGCAGGTACCAAGGGTTACCTATCACTTATTCATCTCCTGGACATCATAACCTAGAAGTCCAGTGACCAGGCAAGCGTCACTCATCTGCCCGAGCCAGATCCTTCCATCCTTGTTTACCCGGTGGCCTCTCCCTCTCTGACTTGGACATTGAGGTCCCCACGCCAGCCAGAGAGCCACTCCTAGTCCATGGGCTTTCTTCAACAGTTGTGGAATGGACATGTCCTGACCAACAAGTAGGCTGCATGGCCACAGCACCCTCTCCCTCACCCTCAGTGGTTCAGCCCTCAGCTCAGGAGGCCTGCACAGGGCAGCCTAGCCAGGAGACACCTACGGGCTGCCCGTCCTGAGTGGGGTGGGGCCCCCAGGAGACCAGCTGTGGGAAGAGGCTGAGAAGCCAACTTGCCCGCCCAGTGGGCCCAGCTCTGGTTACCCCATGGCACTCATCCAGGCACTAGGCCTGGGACATCCGTGTCCTTTCCTTGGTGTATGCTTGCAGTGAGTAGGGCAGAGGGTGTGCTGCCAGAACCAAGCCCCGAGTGCTGCAGAAGGAGCTGGCCTGGGCACAAGCAAAGCCACGGACAGTAAGGGGTGGAGGACATACCGAATCCTGAAAAACCCCTGCACAGCACTGCCAGGGCCAGACAGAGGAGGGACTTTCTACGAAAGACTTAAAGACTTTGCAAAGGCCAGGCCCCATCCTCCACAAGGCCTAAGGAAACGTTTGGGTCTGCTAGAGCCCGGTGGGTCCTCCAAAGTGGGTGAAGAGGCAAGGCTGAGGCTGGGCTGCGGTGGGGAGGAGGAGGGGGTAGGCCTGGGATAGGGGTAAGGTTGGGACTGGGTCTGAGGGAGGTGCGGGATGGGACTGGGAGTGGGGCTAGGGCTGGGGAGGGAGCAGGCAGGGCATGGTGGGCCCCTTCCCTCCCGCTATCAACACCGCAGGCCCCAGAGGGCAGAAGCAGATGCTTCCTGCAGGGCCTGGGCAGCCCTCACCCCTCGGCCCCTGAGAAGGACCCAGAGCTGACTGCAGGAAGCAGGGCCTCTGGAAAGGGGCTGGGAGCGCCAGGGGTCCCACTGTGAACTGCAAGCCCCCCAGTGAGTTTCAAAGGGCAAGCTATGACTGCAGTGCTCCCTCAGAGAGCAGGACCCCAGGCTATGAGGAAACAGAGACTGGACCCCCTCTCACCCACCCCAGGGCTCCTGAGGCCCAGGCATAAGGGCATGAGGCACAGCCCACCCCTCAGCCTGCTCCCCTAACCCTGCCAGCCCCCCCAGAGCCAGTGGTTCTCAGACCACAGAGCCACGCCCACCCCAGCATCAGACCTCCCTTCTCCTTTACCTTCTTGCTACTCCACCCCCTCACAAGCACTTCCCGGCCATAGGGGCCCACCTGGGTTCTCAGCCCCTCACAGCTGGACTCAGGTTTCTGTCATTGTCCTCAGCCCAGGATATGCATTCCCATGCCAGAGACAGTCCAACAGCATCTGGAGAGATCCTCTGCCCCAGGCAGCACTTCGGGGTCTCCCTTTCCTTCCTGGACCCCTGGAAGAACCACCCCAACTTCCCCATTCTCCCTATCCCTACAGAAGTTCCTAGCCCTCTCTCCCCAGGCCCCCATCCCAGCCCACATTGTGCCCAAGGGAACCTTCTAGAGTGACACTCTCAATGAACCCCCACATCCTTCAGCCCCTTCGATGGTACCAGGGCCCCCTTTGAGGCCAGCCAAGCAAGCCTTCTGGTTTCTCCAGGTGCAGGTCTTAGCCTCTGGGTCTTTGCCTTGGCTGTTCCTCTGCCTGAAACTACACACAGCCCCAATAAACATCTCACCCGCCCTCCCTCAGCAAGACTTCAGGGGCACCTCCCCCATCACCAGCTGGCCTCTGCCCCTCAGCTCTCCCTGCCCCTCAGCTCTCCCCCACCAGACACCCAGCAAGGACACTCCCTGTGCTCACACCAGCCTTGGGAGCCAGCCTACTTCGTCGTCTTTGCGACCCTGCCCCAGTGCGCCTGTGGGGCACTCCCGGTCCGCGTCCGTTTGCCCCTGCAGACTCCCCTCCACCAGGCTCAGGAGGAGGGCAGCCTGCACGTGTCCAGAGAGGGTCCTCTCCTCAGACCACCATGCCCCTGCCCCACTCCCACCACAGAGCGAGTCCTGCCCAGCGGGACCCCGTTCTCTGGGCGGAACCTGTGAGGCAGCCTCCACCGGGAGCGGACACAGGATAAGAGCGAGAAAGGCAGCCCCGCCCCAAGGGTCTGAGGTGAATCCAGGATGGGCCCACCGCCCCTGGCAGGATGTTCCTCCCGTCATCACCACCCTGGGCCTCTCTCCGAAGCTGAGAAAATAACTCAAAAAGCAGGCAGAAGGCGCGGAGAGGAAAGAGGAGGATCAGAAAATCACCCATCGAGTACAATGTCCCCAGGCTGGGGTGGGCACCCAGACCCAAAACTATCTGTACCCCCAAAGCTATTGAAATACAATAAATAAAAAATAAGCACCTGAAAAAATTAGCATTCTACTAAAAAAAAAAAAAAAAAAGCAGGCGGGCGCAAGACAGTGTGACAGACCCAGCTTCAAATCTGCTCTATTTCTAAAGAAAAAGCAAAAGGTTCACAGGTGGCCTTCCACCCTTGCAGGATCCTCAGCCATGCATTGGCACTGTAACTGGGAGGACCAAAGGGTCAGAATTCCCAGATGTGTCATGGCTGGCAGCGGAGGGGAAGGTCTAGAGGCACCAGTCCGAGGTCCACCCTGGCCTCAACTATTGGTGCACCTTGCCAGGCCTCACCCCCTCCCTGCACGCTCCCCTTGAGGCCGGGTTTTGGCTGAGCTGGGAACCACTGTGCTAACTGGGACCACAGTGTCTGATAGCTCTACAAAAAAAAAAAAAACCCGCCTCTGCTCCCTGGGGACGAATGAGGGTTTCTGTGGCCCCAGGCGCAGGCTGGCTCATATGCCTATGTGAGCACTGGGGCCGGGGCACCTGTCACCATCTCCGCAGGTGAGTCTTGTGTCCAGGGACAGCAGCTTCTGGAGCCAGGCGAGCAGTTTGACCTCAGACACCAGGGCAGGGATCAGGAGGAGGGGAGCGTTTTTGTACAGGAGGAGTGGGAGGGTGGAGGCTGTGCTACACGGACTTCAATATCTGGGGTGCGGGCACCCTAGTCACCATCTCCTCAGGTAAGTTCCCTGCAGTCCCTCCAGTTTTCTCTGTCCAGGCACCAGGCCAGGTCCTGGGGTTCCACAGCCAGTCTGTGTCCGGCTTTGGGGGAACAGGAGGCCACCTGCTCTGGGGTCAGGCTGGAGCCCACAGGCAGGCCATGAGTGAATTTCAGCCCCATCAGCTCCAGCCCAAGATGGTGAGAAGCCCACATCAGGAGAGAAGCTGCAGGAATGGGCCTGGCCACAGGGACAGGACCTGGCCAGAAAGAGAAGCTGTAGCAAGGCTGGGGCTGGGTCCTGGCCAGGCACGCACATCAGTGTGGCTAGGGGTACTTTGAGCACTGGGACTAGAGGGCCCTGGTCTCTGTCTCCCAGGTAACTTTGTACCTGCCTGCCTCTCTCTTGGTCCTGGGGTCCATGTGATGGGGCAGGGACTCCAGTTGTCCCTGTTTGGAGCTGGGCAGGGAGGTCTCTCTGAGCGTTCCACACAGGTGCAGGTTTATGTCTGGCCAGGATCTCCTGTGGGATGCATTTGCCTACGGTGGCCAAGGGGCCCTAGTCTCCATCTCCCCAGATAATTTCGCCTCTACCCACCCCTATCTTGGTCCTGGGGTCTGTGTGGCAGGACAGGGGGGCCAGTTGTCCCTGCTTCGTGTTAGCGCAGGGTGGCCCATCTGAGCAGCCCACTCGGGTGCGAGTTTATGTCTGGATGGGAATAGGAACTGTGTCCCTGTGTTATGCATTCAGTTTCTGGGGCCCAGGGACCCCAGTCACCGTCTCCTCAGGTAAGACGACCTCCTTTCTGCCTCCTTGGTCTGAACTGGAGCTGGGAAAGAAGCGCTCAAAGTTTCTTGGTCTGTGCGGGGCCATGTGAGCCCTCGGGAGCTCCTTCTGGGGCTGCCAGTCCTACATTCTGCGGTTGCCTGTCTGTGGGTAAAGGGACCCTGCTCCCAAAACGAAGGGTGGGCAGAGTCAGGCCTATGTCTGGGGACGTGGTGACCTGAGGAGCCAGGGCTTGCTGCATTCTGGCCAGGCCCCGGGCAGCCAGGGGAGTTGGGTTTTTGGACTACCCCTAAAGGGAGCCTCCCACAGTGTGACTACTTTGACCACTGGGGTCAGGGAGTCCTGGTCACGGTCTCCTCAGGTGAGTCCTCACAAACTCTCTCTCCCACTTGACTTATTGGGGTTTTGCTGCATTTGGGGGGAAAATAAGTGTGTCTCGTCTAAGAAGGTTAAGAAGGACTAGGTGCTCAGGAAGGGGTTCCCAGGGGCATGGCGGCTCACACAGACAAGGGCAAGCGCTCCACTTGCTCCTTCCCAGATCCTACAGTCAGAGGTCTCTCTGTGGGTCCAGGACCCTCGGTCCTCCCTGGGCTCTGCCTGACAGTCCAAGGGCTTCGCCGGGCACCAGTCCTTGCCCGGCATCTTGGCATAGTTGTCACAATGTGACGGAGAGTTTGATGTCTGGGGCCTGGGACTCAAGGTCATGGTCACCTCAGGTGAGTCCTCACCATCTTTCACTCGAACTGCACTGGGTGCTGGGATCTTGGATTCAGAGTTGCCGAGGCATTTTGGAAGCAAGAAAAAGGAACTGGGGAGAGGGTCCCCCACAAATGGGAGCTGGAGTCCAGCCCCCAACCTAGGCCACCGGCACTGGGGCCAAGTGGCTTCTCTGACTGCTGTCAGGGGCTGTCTGGCCATCCTGGAGCAGAGACTTCTGTTCACCTCTGAAGCGCTGTTTTCTGGGGCAGGTGAGCAGCGGGCATGTGGGTCTCCTGAGGGTGGATTAGCAATGTCTTTCATGGTCAGACCGCCCAAGTCTGCAGTGGTCTGGCTTCTGAGGGGCCAGGCTGGAACATGAGGCACCCAGGAGGCCAGCAGAAGGTTGCAGGACCCTCTGGCCCGGTAGAGAACCAAGTGTAGGAGAGCCCAGGACAGGGAGTTGGATGGCCAGCCTCTAAAGAACTCCTAGAGACAGGCAGGTCTCCAGGGACCAGGCAGATGCCAGGCTGGGTACCCAGGATTTTGGTGGAGTGAAGATGGCAAGTCTGACATTGTGACTACTACGGTTTTGACGTTTGGGGCCCAGGGACCTCAGTCATCGTCTCCTCAGGTAAGATGACTTTCTTTCTGCCTCCTTGGTCTGTCCTGGAGCTAGAAAAGAAGCTTTCAAAGTTTTCTTGTCTGTGTGCAGCCATGTGAGCCCTCGGGAGCTCCTTCTGGGGCTGCCAGTCCTACATTCTGCGGTTGCCTGTCTGTGGGTAAAGGGACCCTCTGCTCCCAAAATGAAGGGTGGGCAGAGTCAGGCCTATGTCTGGTGACCTGGCGACCTTAAGACCCAGGACCTGCTGCATAGCTGGCCAGGCCCCACACAACCAGGGGAGTTGGGTTTTTGGACACCCTCTAAAGGGAGTCTGCCACAATGTGACTACCTTGATGTCTGGGGCACGGGAACCCTGGTCACGGTCTCCTCAGGTGAGTCCTCACAAACTCTCTCTCCCACTTGACTTATTGGGGTTTTGCTGCATTTGGGGGGAAAATAAGATAAGTATGTATGATCTCAGGCTAAGAAGGACTAGGGGCTCAGGGGTTCCTAGGGGCATGGTGGCTCTCACAGACAAGGACAAGCGCTCCAGACGCTCCTTCCCAGACCCTACAGCCAGAGGTGTCTCTGTGGGTCCAGGACCCTTGGTCCTCCCCAGGCTCTGCCTGAGAGTCCAATGCCTCACCGGAGACCAGTTCTCACCCAGCATCCTGGCATAGTTGTCACAATGTGACAACTGGGTTGACCTCTGGGGCCAGGGAATCCGGGTCACCGTCACCTCAGGTGAGTCCTCACCACCTTTCATTCAAACTGCACTGGGTGCTGGGGTCTTGGATTCAGAGTTGCCGAGGCATTTTGGAAGCAAGGAAAGGGAACTGAGGAGAGGGTCCCCCACAAATGGGAGCTGGAGTCCAGCCTCCAACCTTGGCCACCGGCACCGGGGCCAGGTGACTTCTTTTCCTGGCCTGGAGGGACCACTTTGTGCTTTTTCAAATGCTGTCAGGGACTGTCTGACCATCCTGGAGCAGGGGCTTCTGTCTACCTCGGAAGCACTGTTTTCTGGGGCTGTTGTCCAGCGGGCGTGTGGGCCTCCCGAGGGTGAACTAGGACTGTCTTTCACGGTCAGACTGCCCAGGCTGGAGCCAGGCTCTGAGGAGCCAGGCTGGAACATGAGGCACCCAGGAGGTCAGCAGAAGGTTGCAGGACCCTCTGGTCTGGCAGAGAACCAAGTGTAGGAGAGCCCAGGACAGGGACTTGTATGGCCAGCCTTCAAATAACTCCTGGAGACAGGCAAATCCCCGGAAACCAAGCAGACGCCAGGCCGGGTACCCATTGTTTTTGTGGGGTGAAGATGGCAAGTCTGACATTGTGACTACTACAGTTTTCAATTCTGGGGCCAAGGTACCAGACTCACGGTCTCTTCAGGTAAGAATGGCAGACCAAGAATTTCATTTTCTACTCTTGCCTGTGGGGTCTTTGGAGCAGATTCGTCTCGGGAAGTGTTCCTAAGGGGACCTGAGTGGGTTGGTCAGCAGGGGACGGGCATGGGTGTGCCTTTGGGGTCTCGGAGCTTCCATGGATTTTCTGATGCCTTATAAAATTAGGAATTTCATGGGGCATGTCTGATGGAGTCTAAGTCCCTGGGAGAGGGGTCAGGGCTTGGGGAGTCACATTGGGTAGCATGCTGGAGAGAGCCAGGACCCATGGCTGGAGACAACCCAGGCACAGTGGGAGATACTGAGTTGTTGTAGTCTTAGTGTTGGTCAAGGAATGTGTCTCAGTCGCGGTGTTTATGGGACCACAGGATATCACCCAGAGAGCCCACAGTAAAAGATTTCCTTTAGAATTATGCGGTATTTACAGTTCTTTATTAGCTAGAGACAGAAGTGTCTAAGTGAATCCAGCAATGATGCATAGTCTCGGTGTTGGTCTTGGTGAGAACGGGGTGAGGGTCTGGGGTTCTGACAGGAATGTAAGGAGGCTCTGGAGCTCAGGGCCGTGAGGACAGCTTCCAAGAGAAAATGATTCGCTCACCTTAAGAGACACTTACCAAATGTAAAATTGTGACTTTAAAATGTGAGAGATTTTCAAGTGTACCAAATTTTTTAGATATCAGAATATTTTTAAATTTTATTATTCAATTAACACCTGTGAGCCATGTCTCTTTGGAACTGATGTTGCTGCAAGTTCAGCCAAAAAATAGTAACATGGTGCTGTCGGCCCTTGATGCAGGACTGAGTTTTGGCAACAAATAAATTAATTTTTTTTAATTAATTGAGCGAAGCTCAAAGTGGATTGTGAGCTAGAGTAGAGACAGTGCAGGCTGGGGTACCTGCAGCAGGTGGCAGGAAGCAAGTCACATCGAGAGTCTATTTTAGGAAGCAAAAAAAACACAACTGGAAAATTTATAGCTGTGGTTGTGGAGAGGTGGTTTTGCCTGGCCGGCAGGTCTGAAAATCCTCCACTGAGCAAAACAACACCTGCTGATTTACATTTCTAAAACAAGACTGGGCTGGCAGAAACTGGAGAGCTTCCTTTTTTAACTATTTGGATTTAATTTTTCAATCTTAGCTTATCAACTTCTAGTTTGTTCAAATTTTGCTTGTCAACTTCTAAACTATAGTCATTTTCAAAGTAAGGTGTTTAAGAAATTAAACAGTCTTAAGGAAGGTTTATTAATGTATTTGTAAAACTTTTTTAAATTACTTGGTTATGCCTTTATGTGACAAGTAATCTCAGACTTTTTTCAAAACCCGAAGTGTTATTTTTACAATGACTGTGTTCAGTTTTTTAAGTTAATCGGTTTTGTCTTTGTGCTTAAGAAGAACATTTTGAATATTCTGATAGGGTTGACTTGGTTTCAGTATTTTTAAAGACCACTTTTCAAGTATTTAACTTAGGAAAAATTTTAGTGAAATGTGTGCAATTATCCTGAACTATTTCAGTAAGGCATGATAGTTGATGGATTAAGAGAAAACTCCCCAGTGAAAAGAAAGGAATATAGGAATATTCTAGAAGAACAGGTTCCACTTTGAATTCCTGACTCAGCCTCTCAGGGAATCCATGCCCCACAGAGGGTATTTGCGGGTACCCGCCGGCCTGACCTGGGCCTTGGGGCAGCCAGGTCCCCTGGAGCTGGAATGTGGGGCTATGGCCTCTGCCACCAGGCCCCCTGGCTGCTCTGGAACCAGCCATTTTTAATGGACTTGGAGGGATTATTGGATGTCTAAAACCCCATGGAGACTCCAGGGACAAGGCACCTGACATGGTAAGAGAGAGGCAGCTGCTACTGCCAAATTTGCTCCTTTTAAATGTTTGTGTTTGATGCTTTATTTCTGCTTGAAGGGGAATCAGTCTTTATTGATTAATGAGAGAACAAGATGTACTTGTGTGGGTCCTTAGAGGGACCACTGTCTGGGCCTCCCACAATTAACTGTCTCAAAAGAACATCCCAAGGAACAGTCATCATGAGCAACTCTGCTGCCTGTGAACTATTGGCTATACCGTTCTTCCTTTCACGTTGTCTTTCTCTAAGTTATAAATGCAACCTTGGATTTTAGATCATTATTGGAGCTCATGACTTCCAAAGTGACTTAAGGTAGACAGCAGAATTTCAAGTGGCAAACTCAGATGGAATGCATTTCCTGGTTTTTAATGAGGATTTTTATCAAGTCAGAGGCTTGCTTTAGATTCATAGGGGGAAATTCTGGGCTCAGGAGATACTCTGGGAACGGGGAGGCTCTGAAGGGAGCATCACCCAACCCTCTCCTCTTGATGCACAAGCAAGGCACCCATTCTAGAGAAAAGGAACTTTTCACTTTATCACAGGAAGTTTCCTAGATTCTTAATCTAAACTTCATGATGTTTTAAGGGCTATAAAAGTGCCAGGAAGCCGGGCTTGGTGGCTCAGGCTGTAATCCCACGCCTTTGGGAGACTGAGGTGAGTGGATTGCCTGAGTCCACGGGTTCAAGACCCGCCTGGGCAGGCGAGACCTCATCTCTACAATAAATCAAAAAATTAGCCGGGCGTGGTAGCCCATCCCTGTAATTCCGGCTACTCGGAAGGCTGAGGCGGAAGGATCGCCGGAGCCCAGGAGGTCGAGGCTGCGGTGGCCGGGAGCGGCCACTGCACTCCAGTCTGGGCAACAGAGTGAGACCCCAACTCAAAAAAAAAAAGTGCCAGGAAATATTCCACCCAGGTGGTGGAAGGTTGGGAGTGCTACCGGTACCACTTTGGACCACAAGCCGGTAGAGAGGGGACAGGAATGCAGGAATTGGGTAATCAGGTAGGAACAGAGGCCAGGTGGGCTGTGCAGCTCCAGGAATGAGGGGCTGACCTGGGTGAACTGAGTGAGCTGGGCTGGACTGGGTGAGCTGGGTGAGCTAGGCTCAGCTGAGCTGACCTGAGGTGAGCAGGACTGAGCTGAGCTGGATGAGATAGGTGAGCTGGGTTGAGTTCAGTTGAGCTGGGATGGGGTGAGCTGAGCTGAGCTGGGTTAGCTGGGTGAGCTGGGTAAGTTGGGTGAGCTGGGCTGAGCTGGGTGAGCTGAGCTGGGATGAGCTGAGCTAAGCTGGGTTTGACTGAGCTGGGCTGACCTGGGTTGAGTTTGGCTGGGCTGGGCTGAGCTGGGCTGGGCTGAGCTGAGTTGGGTGCGCTGGGCTGGGTTTGGCTGAGCTGGGCTGAACTGGGATGACCTGGGCTGACCTGGGCTGAGCTAGTCTGGGCTCGGCTGATCTGGGCCTGGCCAGGCAGAGCTGACCTGGGTTGAGCTGAGCTGAGCCAGGCTGAGCTGGGTGAGCTGGGCTGGGCTGAACTAGGCTGAGCTGGGCTGAGCTGACCTGGGCCGAGCTGGGCTGAGCTGAGCTGACCTGGGCTGAGCTAGGCTGGGTTCAGCTGAGCTGGGTTAGTTGGGTGAACTGGGCTGAGCTGAACAGGGCTGAGCTGGGCTGAGCTGAGTGAGTCTAAGCTAGGCTGAGCTGGGCTAGGTTGAACTGAGCTGACCTGGGCTGAGCTGGGTGAGCTAGGTGAACTGGGAAGAGCTGTGCTGGGTTGACCTGGGCTGAGCTAGACAGAGCTAGCCTGAACTGAGCTAGGCTGGGTTCAGCTGAGCTGGGCTGAGCTCAACTGGGCTGGGCTGAGCTGACCTGGGCTAAACTAGGCTTAGCTAGGCTGGATTCAGCTGAGGTTGGCTGAGCTGGGTTAGCTGGGTGAGCTGGGCTAGCTGGGCTGGGTTCAGCTGAGCTGAGCTGGACTGGACTGGGCTGGGATGGGCTGACCTGGGCTGAACTGAGCTGGACTGAGTTGAGCTGATCTAGGCTGAGCTGAGCTGAGCTGGGCTGGGCAGAACTGGGCTAGACTGAGCTAGGCTGGGCTGAGCCGAGCTGAGGTGAGTTAGGCTGGGTTCAGTTGAGCTGGGCTGGACTGGGCTAAGCTGGTGTGAGCTGAGTTAGCTGGGCTGAGCTGGGCTGCGCTAGGTTGGGTAAGTTGGCTGTGTTTGGCTGAGCTGGGCTGACCTGGGCTGAGCTGTACTGAGCTGGGTAAGCTGAGTGAGCAAGGCTGGGTCCGGCTAAGCTGGGCTAAGCTAGGCTGAGCTGGGCTGAGCTGGGCTGAGCTGGGCTGAGCTGAGCTGACCTGGGCTGGGCTGAGCTGAGCTGAGCTGGGCTGGGTGATCATGGTAAGCTAGGCTGGGTTCAGCTGAGCTGGGCTGAGCTAGGCTGAGCTGGGATGAGCTGGGCTGGGCTAGGCTGAGCTAGGCTGGGTTGTGCTTGGCTAGGCTGGGTTGGGTTAAGCTGAGCTGGGCTGGGTGATCATGGTAAGCTAGGCTGGGTTCAACTAAACTGGGCTGAGCTGGGCTGAGCTGGGCTAGGCTGGGCTTGGCTGGGCTGGGCTGGACTGGGTTGGGTTGAGCTGAGCTGGGCTGGGTGATCATGGTAAGCTAGGCTGGGTTCAACTAAGCTGGGCTGAGCTGGGATGAGCTGGACTGAGCTGGGTGAGCTAGGCTAGGTTCAGCTATGCTGGGCCGAGCAGGGCTGAGCTGGGCTGAGCTGGGCTGGGCTGAGCTGGGCTGGGCTGGGCTAGGCTGAGCTGGGCTGGGCTTGGCTGGGCTTGACTGGGCTTGGCTGGGCTGGACTGAGCTGGGCTGGGCTGGACTGAGCTGGGTGAGCTATCCGGACTGAGCTGGGCTGAGCTGGGCTGAGCTAGGTGAGCTAGGCTGGTTTCAGCTAAGCTGGGCTGAGCTGAGCTGAGCTGGGCTGAGCTGAGTTACCTGGGCTGGGCTAGGCTGGGTGAGCTTGGCCGGGTTGACTGAGCTGGGTTGACCTGGGCTGACCTGGGCTGAGCTGGGCTGAGCTGGATAAGGTGAGCTGACCTGGGCTGAGCTAGGCTGACCTGGGCTGAGCTGGGCTGAGCTGGATAAGGTGAGCTGACCTGGGCTGAGCTAGGCTGAGCTGGGCTGAGCTGGGCTGGGCTGGGCTAGGCTGAGCTGGGCTGGGCTTGGCTGGGCTGGGCTGGACTGAGCTGGGCTGAGCTGGGTGAGCTAGGCTGGGTTCAGCTAAGCTGGACTAAGCTGGGTTGAGCTGAGTTACCTGGGCTGGGCTGAGTTGCATGAGCTAGGCTGAGTTCAGCTAAGCTGGGCTGAGCAGGGCTGAGCTGAGCTGAGCTGGGCTGAGCTGGGCTAGGCCAGGCTGAACTGGGCTGGGCTGGGCTTGGCTGGGCTGAGCTAGGCTGAGCTGAGCTGGACTGGGCTGAGCTGAGCTGGGCTGGGTGATCATGGTAAGCTAGACTGGGTTCAGCTAAGCTGGGCTGAACTGGGCTGAACTGGGCTGAGCTGGGCTGAGCTGGGCTGAGCTGGGTAAACTAGGCTAGGTTCAGCTAAGCTGGGCTGACCTGGGCTGACCTGGGCTGAGCTGGGCTGAGCTGGGCTGAGCTGGGCTGAGCTGGGCTGGGCTGAACTGGGCTGGGCTATGCTGGGTGAGCTTAGCTGGGTTTGACTGAGGTGGGTTGACCTGGGCTGAGCTGGGCTAAGCTGGGCTGAGCTGGGTGAGCTAGGCTGGGTTCAGCTAAGCTGGACTGAGCTGGACTGAGCTGGGCTGAGCTGGACTGGGCTGGGCTGAGCTGGGCTGAACTGGGCTGAGTTGTGCTTGGCTGGGCTGAACTGGGCTGAGCTGGGCTGAGCTTGGGTGAGCTGGGTGAGCTAGATTGGGTTCAGCTGAGCTGGACTGATCTGGACCTGGCCAGACTGGGCTGAGCTGGGCTGAGCTGGGCTGTGCTGGGCTGAGCTGGGCTGAGCTGGGCTGAGCTGGGCTGGGTAAGCTGGGTAAGCTGGGTAAGCTTGGCTGGGCTGGGCTGGGCTGGGCTGGGCTGGGCCGGGTTGGGTTGGCCTGGGCTGGGCTGAGCTGGGTTGGGCTGGGCTGGGCTGGGCTGGGCAGGGCCGGGTTGGGTTGGCCTGGGCTGGGCTGAGCTGGGCTGAGCTGGGCTGAGCTGAACTGGGCTGGGCAGGGTTGGGCTGGGCTAGGCTGGGCTAGGCTGGGCTGGGCTGAGCTGGGCTATACTAGGTTGAACTCGGCCTGTCTGGCCTGGCCTGCATGTGCTAGTCCACCTGGCTAGTTAGGGTTAGCTTATTGGGTCACTGACTGTTTTGTCTGGGCTTGGTCTGGCTGAGCTGTGTCTTGGACCTGCCTTGGGCAGGAGTGACCTCCACTGGGCTGAGATGCCTATGCTGGACTGTCCTGGCTGATGCTGTGCTGGGTTGATCTAGGCGCTCTCACTAGCATTTGTGATCAACTGGGCAGAGCCTACATTGGATTCTCCTCACACCCTTTCTCCCTGGGAACCCACACAGGCCTGAGTTGTCCTCCTTGAGAGACTCAGGATAGCTGGAGTGTAGCTGAGCTGGGGGCAGCATGGTCATGCTACTGGGGCTGTCCTCAGGGCAGCCTGCCTGGCATGGCTGCAGGCTTCCTGCCCAGATGTGGAGCCTGAACCTTCCCAGTTCCATGTGCTATGCACTGAGTGTACTGGCACTGTGGCTCCTGGCCCCAAGGAAGGCAGAGCTGGCCCGACTCATGTCTGAGCCCAAGGCATCCTGGCAAGAAGCCAGGGCAGGTGTGCCCCTCAGTGCAGGGCAGCAGTCAGGTGGATGGGGCAGGTCGGTCCAGGCGCAGGGGTCTGGGGCCTGCATGCGCCGGTGCCTGTATGAGGACCCCAGGCTTCACCATGGCTCCTGCCACACCCTCAACCACGACCACCCACGCCTTGGAGGCCAGCAGGTAGACTCGGCCCTGAAGGGGCAGCCGTGGCAAGAGCACCACTCAGCCACGACCGGAAGGGCAGGAGGAGACGGCTCCTCATCCCTCCCTTTCTCTTTTGTCCACCCACACCGGTTCTCAGAGAGCCAAGCCGCCCCCACCCTCTTCCCCCTGGTCTCCTGTGAGAACTCCCTGCTGGAGCAGAGCAAAGTGACGGTTGGCTGCCTGGCGCGGGACTTCCTGCCCGACTCCCTGTCCTTCTCCTGGAAGTACAAGAACCAATCAGATGTCAGAAGCGTGCAGAACTTCCCGGCCATCCTGAAGAATGGCAAGTACACGGCCACCTCGCAGGTGTGGCTGCCCTCCCAGAATATCCTGCAGGGAACAGATGACCACCTGGTGTGCAAAGTCAAGCACAACAATGGCAATAAGGACCTGAACGTGCCTCTCCCAGGTGAGCGCCAACCCGGCCCTGATGCGGCAGCGGGAGACTCCAGGCAGGTGGGTTGGCCTCGGGCTGACATCTGTCCCCTCCACAGCAGCGATTGAGGAGCAGGCCCCCAACGTGAGCATGTTTGTCCCGGATCGCAACGCCTTCCATGGCTCCCCCCGCAAGTCCAGTCTCATCTGCCAGGCCACAGACTTCAGTCCCCAGCAGATCAAGGTGTCCTGGCTACGTGATGGGAGGCAGGTAGAATCTGGTGTCACCACAGGCCCCGTGAAAGCTGAGGCCAAGGGGTCCGGGCCCAAGACCTTCAAGGTTACCAGTACGCTGACTGTGAGTGAGAGTGACTGGGTCAGTCAGAAAATGTTCACCTGCCGTGTGGATCACAGGGGTCTGGTCTTCCAGAAGAACGTGTCCTCCGTGTGCAACGTCGGTGAGTGGCCTGTCCCCAAGGCAGTACCCATCCCTCCTGGCACACACACACACACACGCACACACACACAAAGACACACACACACACACACACACACACACACACACACACACACACACACGTGAGGTCTGCTCGGGCCTGACAGATGCTGCCCCACATGTGGCCACCTGCTCCCTGACCCTTGGCTTCCCAGAGCGGCCAAGGACAGGGGCAGCCAGGGCCCCAAGGCAGGGCTGGGGGCCCAGGGAAGTCAGCAGCTCTTTGGGTGAAAACCACCCCTTCCCCAGCTCACACCAAGCAGACCCTGAGCCATATCCTTCTGCCTCCAGGTCCATCCCCTGGTATCCAGGTCTTTGCCGTGCCCCCCTCCTTTGCCAGCATCTTCCTCACCAAGTCCACCAAGCTGAACTGCCTGGTCACCGACCTGACCACCTACGACAGCCTAAACATCTCCTGGACCCGCCAGAGCGGCGAGATGCTGCTGACTCACATGAGCATCTCCGAGAGCCACCCCAATGGCACGTTCAGTGCTATGGGCGAGGCCAGCATCTGTGAGGATGACTGGAACTCAGGGGAGCGGTTCACATGCACTGTGCGCCACACAGACCTGCCCTCACCAATCAAGCAGGACGTCTCCAGGACCAAGGGTAGGTGGCCCCCTGTCAGGACCGCCTCGCCATCTCCAGGTCCCCTCCCAGCCCAGGGCCCCCTCAGCCATCCCCAGGCCCGCTTCCTGCCCGGGACCCCCTCAGCCATCCCCAGGACCGCCTCCCTACCCGGGACCCCCTCCCTATCCCCAGGGCCCCTTCCTGCCTGGAACCCCTCAGCCATCTCCAGTGCCCTCTCTGCCCAGGACCCCCTTGCCCGTCTCCAGGCCCCCTCCCTGCCTAGGACCTCCTCGCCCATCCCCAGGGTTCCTCCCTACCCAGGACCCCTTCGCATGACCCCAGGCTCCCTCCCTTTCAGCCATCCCTAGGCCTGGGACACTTCCAACCATCCCTAGGCCCCCTTCCTGACCAGGACCCCCTACCTATCCCCAGGTCCTCTTCCTGCCCAGGGCTCCTCCATCCATCTCCAGGCCCCCTTCCTGCCTGGGGCCTCCCCCTCCACTCACACATCTCTCTGCCCACAGGGATGGCCCAGCATAAGCCCGAGGTGTTCCTGCTGCCACCGGCCCGGGAGGAGCTGAGTCTGCGGGAATTGGCCACCATCACCTGCCTGGTGAAGGGCTTCTCCCCGGCAGATGTGTTTGTGCAGTGGATGCAGAGGGGGCAGCCGTTGTCCCCCGACAAGTACGTGACCAGCACACCGGCCCCTGAGCCCCAGGTCCCAGGCCTGTTCTTCACCCACAGCACACTGACCGTGTCCGAGGAGGACTGGAACACAGGGGAGAGCTTCACCTGCGTCGTGGGCCACGAGGCTCTGCCCAACAAGGTCACCGAGAGGACCGTGGACAAGTCCACCGGTAAACCCACCCTGTACAACGTGTCCCTGATCATGTCCGACACAGCTGGCACCTGCTATTGACCATCTGACCTGCCCAGCAGCCAGGCTCGGGGGCCCAGGCGTGCCGTGCTCGTGCAAATAGCCGGGTCCACAGGGTGATCTGTCGCCTCTTGTGAAATTAGAAATAAAGAGATCCATTCAAAAGAGACTGGTCCTGAGTGCCTGCTGGGGCTGCGGCTGTGCTGCACTCACCCCGCGCCCACCCCACAGACCACCCTGTACCACACCCCACCCTGCCTCACCCACCGTACCTCTGAGCAGCCTCACAGGCAGAACCCAGGCATGCCGCTCCCTCTGCTGCTTCCAGAAGGATGGCAGCAAGCAGGGCACATGACTGGGGCACACATGCCCACATGCATGGACACATGTGCTTGGACACACATGGACACTCATGCACAGACACGTGCACACATAAAGACACACTAACACAGGCACATACAGGGACATGCAGAGACATGGGCACACAGGCACACACAGAGAATTTTAACACTCTGGCATACACGCACAGACTCACACATGTATGGATGGATACCCACACACACATAACACATTCACAGCCACACACAGAGACACAGATATGGACACTCATGGACATGGGCAAACATGGACTCACTGAGACACACAAATGTGGGCATACATATTCACACACGTGGGCACATACACACACAAACATGCATGTGCACTAACATGAATACATACACATCTACACACACAGAGAGGTACACACAGCAAACACAGACACATACAAAGACACGTGCACACACAAGCCAGCCTTCACATACAAAGACACATGCACACACAAGCCAGCCTTCCTGCAGCCCCTCAGTGCTTGTCAGATACTCCATTCTCCCAGCAGCTCTGCTTCCTGCTCATGCTGGCTCTGGGCTCCTGGTCCCAGGTTCTGCTTGTCCTTCTATCTCAACTTGGAGGGGCTTCCCCAGGCTGGCCCAGGCTGGCCCTGACCAGGGCCACCATCTCCAGGCCCAGGGCAAAGAGCTCAAAGAACCACCCCGGGCTGAACCAGCAATGGCTCTTCAGGGAATCCTAGGCCTGTGCCTGGGAGGGGCCCAAATACAGAGGCCCCTAGCCCAGGCTTCTGAGAAGGGCAGTCGGTCCCCTGGTGCCCACACCCAAGCAGAGCCAGGGGCCAGGCCATATCCCAAGAGCAGCAATGCCTGGGCATCAGCCAGGTGTGGGAAGGCCACCCCAGGGGCTCCTCTCAAAGGATGCCTCAGAAGCTGAGGCCGATGAGTAGGCAAAGCCCCTGCCCCCCAGGGCAGGAAGCTGTAAAGATGGCTTCCCAGGGAAGGCAGTGCCAGGCAGGCAAGGCCAGACCCCAGTGAGGCTGCCTCCCCACGCACTTAGCCCTCCCCATGCACTTAGCCCTTTGGGCCTGAGCTTCAGATGCTGCCAAGGGTCACCTGTGCAGGGCTGCAGCTCCTGATGCCCTCATCCAACTGTAAAGCTCAGGCATCCATCTGTCCTCTGGCCTGGCAGGGCAGACAGAGCCCGCCGATGTCCCCACACAGATTCTGCTCAGAGAAGCAGCTGGGGAATCCAAGTCTGATGGGGAGTGAGGAGGGGCACCCTCAGCCCAGTCATCCCACCTGCCCACACCACACCCCAGGGAACAGAGGCCTCCCTGCCCATGCCCCCATGGCTCTGGCTCTGCCGCCCCCATCCCCAGGAGAATCAGGACATGCTGGCCACCACTCCGCTGGGGCACCAACCTCCAGCACCCCTCATGTCCATGTGCTACATGTCTCGCGCCCTCTCTAGCACCTCTGGGCTCCTGGGACACAACTTCAGGGTCCCAACGCTGCTCAGCCTCGGCCTGTGCCCACCTCCACATCAGGCGGTTGGGGATCCACCCACGCCTGGCTCTAGACTCTCCCTGTGCACACACCCTGACTGCTCTGAGCTCTGCGCTGTCTCCCCCTCCCCCACCACTCCCCATCCCCAGGGCGCAGCACAGCCAGGGGCCCAGGGTGGGCTCGAGGATGGGCTACTCTTCTCCCCATCCCCGGGGACTGACCTGGTGGGGGCTGTCACTGGGCAGCCCCCCCGCAGCTGCAGCCTGACCCTGCCCTCTGTGCTGTCCCTGCAGAGGGGGAAGTGAGCGCAGAGGAGGAGGGCTTCGAGAACCTGTGGGCCACCGCCTCCACCTTCATCGTGCTCTTCCTCCTGAGCCTCTTCTACAGCACCACGGTCACCCTGTTCAAGGTAGAGCAGCAGGTGCAGGGGGAGGCCACAGGGACATCAGGCCCAGGGCCTGGCACCACCACCCTCCGTCACCACTGCCCCCGCTCCCGTCCCCACCTCACATCACCACTGTCGCCAGTTCCCGTCCCAGCCTCGCGCCACCACTGTTGCCAGCTCCCGTCCCAACCCCACTGTCACCACTGCCCCCGACTCCCATCCCAGCCTCGCGTCACCACTGCCCCGGCTCCTGTCCCAACCCCACTGTCACCACTGCCCCTGACTCCCATCCCAGCCTCGCGTCACCACTGCCCCGGCTCCCGTTCCAACCCCACTGTCACCACTGCCCCACTCCCATCCCAGCCTCGCGTCACCACTGCCCCGGCTCCCGTCCAACCCCACTGTCACCACTGCCCCCAGCTCCCGTCCCAACCTCATGTCACCACCACTGTCACCAGCTCCCGTCCCAGCCTTGCGTCACCACTGCCCCAGCTCCAGTCCCAACCTCGCATCACCACTGCCTTGGCTCCTGACCCAACCCCACTGTCACCACTGCCCCCAGCTCCCGTCCCAACCCTGCCGTCACCACCGTCACCACCACTGTCCCAGCTATGGAAAAGGTGATTCACACTGTCTCTGTCCCTGCAGGTGAAGTGACCACCCAGCCGAGGGACATCAGAGACCAAAGGAACGGAAGCAGGAGGGCTGCCTGCGGGCTGGGGCCCAACCCATGTGGCCTTCTGGCTTGTGCTTAGTCCTCCACGGGCTACCCCAGCTTCAGCTCTCACGCATGCTTCCCTAACTGGGCGATGCCACTGACCTGCATCCATGGCGCGGCGCTGCCTGTCTTGGCTGTGTATATGCTTGTTGCCCCGAAATAAACACATACACTTTATTCTGTGAAACTGCTTCTCCTAGAGTTCTTTTTCAAACTTTTCCTGCTGCGTCTGCATCTCGAAGGGGGACTCAAATTCCTAGAGAGCTGTGGGTAAAGGAGCTGTCTGAGCACAGGCTTGCCGGCGTTGGGCCCAGGGAAAGGGGCCACACGGGGTCAGAGTGCCCAGGTTCGAACTGCCCACAACAGGAGGGAACCTAGGCCTGGTCTCCCAAACACAGTCCCAACTGGGAGACGGGGTTCAGCCTCGGGGCCTCGGTGTGTGCTCAGCAGGGGCCGAGGTCACTCCTGCCACTGTCCCGAGCAAGCCCGGCCACCGCAGGGACTCAGGAGGGGCAGGACAAGCCCTTGGGACCCTGAGGCCCTTTCTGCTCAGGGTGGGGAAATCACACTCTGTAGGAGCACAGGGGTCAGGCAGCTGCACGGGAGTGTGAAAGTTGTCACAAAATTTTCAGGTAAACAAGTGTCTCAGTTGGCTCCGACCACTGTGACAAAGTGTGGTAGACTGGGAGGCTCAAACAAAAGCCTCTTGCCATTCTGGAGGCTGGGCATCTGAGGTCAAGGTGCCTGACTCTGTGTCATGAGGGCCATGTCCCAATTTAGAGACGGCATCATCCAGCTGAGGTCCTGTGTGGTGGGAAGAGGGTGGAGGAGCTCCCTGGGGTGCCGTTCATAAGGGCACTAACCCATCATGAGATGAGGCTCCAGACTCGTGGTCGCATCGCCTCCCGGAGGCCCCACCTCCTCACGCCATGGGTTTAGGGTGAGGATTAACCATGGGAGTGCTGGTGACATGGCACACAGTCCATGACCCCAGCCGGGAGCATGTGTGTGTGACACGGCATGGGAGAAAGGCTCCATGGAGACAATAATAGGGAGGCAGAGGCTGAGGGCTGTGGAGGAGAACAAAACTCCCAAGAGGCAAGGGCAGAAAATTAGCTCAGAGACAGGAATCAAGCAGACACCATTAGGGGCATCAGTTGGGGGCTCGCTTGGCCATGGTGCAGGGGCCAGGGTGGCCCACAGGTCACTGGGGGAAGCCCAGGACAGCTGCAAGGCCAGGTAGAGACAGTGGTGGGAAGGAGAGGACCAGGCCCGAGGGTCTTGCCACAGCCTGAGGCCAAGAGTGTGTCTTACAAGAGGCATTTGGGACAGTGTCTCAGAAGGGTCTGAGAGTAGAGCCCCAGAGGAAGCGGTCTCAGGGTTTTGAGGACCAGCCCAGCAATCACTCTGAGGCAGCTGTCCTGGGGGTGTTGGGACCTCAGCATGCAAGTCACATCCCTCCCACTAAGTGTGCCCTTCAGAGGACACAGCCAGGCACGTGTCCCTGACAGACCCCACGCTGGCACCAGCCTGGCCCTAGAGAGTGCATCCAGGAGAGTGGGATGCCACAGAGTCGGTGGGCGTCTGCCCTCCAGCTGTGGGCTCCGTGTCGGTGGCCTCCAGCCTAGGCTCCATCATGGTTTCATGGAGCTCATCATGGGCTTATCCTCCCTGGCTGGGGAGGATGAGGTGAGGACCCCACAAGCCTGGTCACACCCAGAGGGCTGGGAGTCTGCAGATGGGCTGGATGACCATTCAGGACAAAGCGTGTGTCTGTCAGCTAAGGTTGCTACAACAAGCACCAAGACTGTGTGGCTTTGACAACAGAAGCCTATTCCCTCCCGGGCTGGAGGACAGACGTCTAGGGTGAAGATGTCGGCAGGGCAGGTGCCTCCTTGTCACAGGGGGAGTATGCCCCAGGCCCTTCTCCAGGCTTCTGGGGTTTGCTGGCAACCTCTGGTCTTCCTTAGCAGGTGGAAGTAGTGCCCCAGTCTCTGTCTCCACCTCACATGGCACTGTTCCTGCGTGCCTGTCTGTCCAAATGTTCCTGTTTACAAGAACAGCAGTCATACTGGTTTAGAGGTGCGCCCTAACCCAGAAGGACCTCGTCTGAACTCAATTGCATCTGCAAAGACACTATTTCCAAATAGGTCACTTTCTGAGATCCTGGAGGTTAGAGCCTCAACATATGAATTTGTAAGGGAACACAACTGGACCTGTGACAGTCCACCTTCTGACCACCCAGAACTCATATCCTTCTCACACACAAACCTCCAGCATCTCACATCTCAACAACCCCATTCAGCATCAACTTCATCTCTAAGTCCAAAATCTCATCTAAATATCACCCAAATCAGGTATGAAAGAGGCTCAGGGCTGATTCATTCTGGAGTAAAATTTCTCTCCATCTTGGACCTGAGAAAGTAGACAACCAGTTACCTTCTCCCAAAGCACAATGATGAGACATAGAGTAGTTGTTCCCACTTCAAAAGGGAGAGACTGGAGCACAGGTGCCCAGCAAGTCCCAAACCCCTCAGATCTGAAGCTCATAACCAGCCCTCTTCGGGCCCATGCTCTGTCCTCTAGGCCCTCTGAGGCCGCTCCACCCTCTGCATTCACAGCCTTGCGTCAGTGGCTCTGATCTCGTCATTCTCCCTTCATTTTGTCTGGTCTCCCTCCCCTCCAGCCCAAGCTAGCATTGTTTCTGCGGTCATAAAATTCCCAAAAGCTTCGTCAGTCTCCCATGACATTCATGGAGTTGAAGTCAATAGGCAAGAGGGTCCTCCAAATACACTTGGGTGACTTCATTTCCATCCCTGGCTTCTGCTCAGATGGTTGACGGGATCCGCGAGCCACACGTCCAATCTCGTTAGGAAGCGGTGGTCCAAACATGCCCTAGGCCATTTCCAGAGCACACCACTGGACAGGCTGAGACCTTCCAGCTGTCCAAGTTGTGGTTCCTGTTTGCTTAACAATTCCCTCTTCGATATGTCTCTCTCCTCCCACATTTTAATGTAAGCAGCAAGGAGAAATCAGGCCATCCCTTCAACACTTTGCTTAGAGATCTCCTCAGCTAAATATCCAAGTTCAACACTTATAAGTATAACGTGTTCGTCATTTTTGTCAGAGGCCTCACCAGCAGCACCTTGAACATTCAAAACTCTAGCAACATTCTATTCATGACAATTTAAGTATTCACTAAGATGAGAGGAGTTTTCCCTGTAGTTTCCCTCTTTCTTTCTGAGCCTCACCAGAATCACCCTTAACATCCACGTTTCTACCAGCATTCTTCAAGGACATCTAGGCTTTTTCTAACATGCACCTCAAAACTCTTCCTGCCTTGACCCATTAGCCAATTCCAAATTCACTTCCACAGTTTTACATATTTGTTACATCAACACCCCTCTTCTGACACCAAAATCTGTATTAGTTTCCTATGGTTTGGTACATGACTACAGGGCATAAACAACAGAAGTTTATTCTCTCGTGGTCTAGAGGGCGGATGTCAAGGGTCAAGATGTTGGCAGGGCTGGTTCCTCTGTGTCACAGGGAGAATCTGTTCCAGGGTTGCTGGCAACCTTCGGTCTTCCTTGGCTGGTAAAAGCAGCACCTCAATCTCTGTCTTCATCTCTGCATGTCTGCCCGAATGTCCCTTTGTATAAGGACAGCAGTCACATTGGTTTAGTGGCTCACCCTAATCCTGAATGACCTCACCTGAACTTGATTACATCTGCAAAGACTCCATTTCCAAGTGCGAAGTCACACACTGTGGTCTGCAGATCAGAGCTTCATTAAACATATGAATTTGTAGGGGGGCACAAGTCACCCCATAACAATGCCCACCCCAGCATCTCTCCAGTGGTGCTGGGGCAGGGACCCAGCCAGGATGACACCTTAGAACCTCAGGGAAATGTGAGAATGGTCCAGAAAGACCCAAGAGGTGGCTCAAAAGCGGGCATTGGGGCTTCATTGCTTAGGTGGGAGATTCTGAACAGGGCCATGAATGCCGCCTAGGACACGGGGATTGACTGTCCTACTCAGAAAATACCTAGACAAAGATGTAAATGGGAGGAAGGCAGGATCACCAAGTGTTTCGGAAAGCAGGTGGCAAGGAAGTGGGAAGGGGGACGAGCTTGCATGCTAGGCTGAGCATCAGTGTGGTAGGTGGGAGGCCATGGATGGAAGCGGGAGTCCAGGAGAAAAGGCCCTCTTGAGACTAAGATGGAGCTGTGCCATCATCAGTGATGCAGGAGGGGACCCTGCACTCTCAGCTGCCCTGGACCCCCAGCCCCCAGGAAAATGAGGCTGAGACCCAGGCCCAGCAGGGAGTCACACACTCTGAGAGCCCTGCTGCTCCCAAGGCCTGCCGTCCACAGAGTGGGGCCCCTCCCCCACTTGGACCCTCCCCTTTAAGCCACTCCCATCTTGAGCCCCTCCCATCTAGGTCCCTCCCATCTAAGCCTCTCCTCCTCCTCCTCAGCTCCTCCCCTTTAGGCTACTCCTAGCTTGCTCTTTCCCCTTTAAGCCCCTCCCTTGTCAGCTCCTCCCTCTCGACCCCACCCCTTTAGGCCACATCCTTCTCAGTCCCTCCCCTGCTCTGCTCCCACCTTCTCGAACCCTCCACCTCTAGGCTCCTCTCTCAGCCCCACAACAGGCCACGGCAGCTCTGGGGCTGGTTCTAAGCAGCAGAGCCCCCAGGACCAGGCATCAGGGGAAGGAGGATATAATCCCACCAGCTCCTGCAGGAACCACACAGAGAGCTGGCCAGCCACATGGTCCCTCCAGCAGCAAAGGGACCCCAACCTCCTCTGCAGGGCAGCTGAGGGCCAGCAACTGGTAGTCTGGGTGTGGGAGCTTTATAGCTCTAGTGGCTTTCTGGCCTAGGGTGCCCCCCTCCCGTCAGAGGTCCCAGGGAAGTGGCTCACAGAAGAGATGGGTGACAACAAGGACACTGAGGATCCAGGGCCGGGCAGGGGAGCGTGGAAGCCACCGAGGGAAGACCTCTTTGCAGGAGCTCTGGGCTGCAGCAGCCCAGTGCCGACACAGACAGGCCCTCCGTGTGAACAGGAGTCATTCTGATCACGGAGCAGGAGGTGCAGCCATAAGGGCATGAGCCACAAGTCCAGCCCCGCCCACTCCAGGCCCTTCCTCTCGGCTCCCCTCCCCACTGACCCCCTGCCCCTGGCGCTCCCACTCCATCCTCTTGGGGCCTCTCCCCTGCTTCTGCCCTACACTCCCGGGAACCTCCAACCTCAGACCCCTCGTGTCTGTCTTCCAGAGGCCACAGCACCGACCGTGTACCCCATCATCTCAGGCTGCACCCCCAACAAAAGCAAGCAGGTGGTCCTGGCCTGCTTGGTAACTGGATACCACCCGGAGCCCGTGGAGGTCACCTGGCCCTCAGGGGCGCAGGGCCAAAGCAAGACCACCTTCCACACCCTGCTGTCAACGAAGCACAGCTACACCACGGTCAGCCAGCTCACCTTCCCTGCCTCCCAGTGGGACCAGCGCCATCTCCCCAAGTGCCACGTGGAGCACAAGCCCAGCAAAACCACCATGGAGAAGACCTTCCCACGGCTAGGTAAGTGACCCCAAAGACCACCGGGAAAGGCCCTCCAGGACCCCCAGCTCCCTCCACTCAGGGCCCGGCACGAAGAACGGGAGCAGGGTCTGGGCCACAGGCCCCCAACTCTCCACCTCAGACGACCTGCCCTTCTGCCCCGCTCCTTCCGACCCCTCCCCCTCGGCCTCTCCCCCTCTCAGCTCCTCCCCTCTAGGTCCCGCCCATTTTCCGCCCCTCCCCTCTTGGCTTCTTCCAAGTCCGCTTCTCCCTCCGGGTCCCTCCCCTCGAGGCCCCTTTCCTTTCGGCCCCTCCCATTCTCTGCCCCCGCCCCCTAGGTCCCTTCCCGCTCAGCCCCTCCCCTCTGAGATTCTTCCATTTCTGCTCCCCCTTCCCCCCTCAGTCCCTTCCCTCCGCCCCTCCCATTCTCTGCCCTTCCCCTCTAGGCTCCTCCTCTCTAAGCGCACTCTTTCTGACCCCACCCCTCTCTCTTTCTCCTCCTATAGGCCCCACCCTTCTGGGCCTCCTCTTTCTGCCGCCACATCTTCCAACATACGGATTCGTTTCTTTCCTGACCTGGTCCTCAGTGTGCAAGGAGCTGGCTGCCTCAGCGAAGGCAGCTGCTGAGTGGGGCCTCCCCCAAGCAAGCCTCCTTCTCAAGCGGCATGCCCTCCCTTCACACCCCTTCCTGTCCACACCCGGCTTGGGCACCTCACTCCTTTCTGCCCTGGCCCTCAGCTGCGCTGCTCCTTTGATTTTAGTACATTGGAACTCGCAGCCCTCCTCGGGGTCCGACACACAGCCCCCAAGTAGAGGGGGACTCCTCCACGCCCACCAGGACCCCAGCCTCCACTAGGAGCCCAGGTGAGAAACCCTGCCCCAGCATGCCCCACCCACACCCACCTGCTCATCCCTCAGGCTGCCTCCTCCAGGCGACCCTCCATGACACCTTGTTTGAAGTCTTCAAGTCACACCCTGTGTAGGGAAGGGGACACTGAACGGATCTCTAACAAGCACCTACCACAAGCTAGGCCCTGCCTGGGAGCCAGCAGACACCGCCACTCTTGAGCAGACCCCAGGCCAGCACCAGGGCTTTCCTGGCTTGTTGGCCTCGGGCTCTACGTCTCTGAGCCGAGGTGTGAGCTTGTTTTGCTGCCTCATGTGGAGGCGCCAGGAGTGCAGGCCCACTGCGTGTGGCCTGAAGGGCCGGGCCAGGCTGAAGCCCCCTGTGCAACCCTGACGTCCACCTCCCCACTCTGCCCTTTTGGATGGTGTCTCCCTGGCCCCCACCTTCACCCTCTTCCTCCTCGGAAGGAGGGTTCTCACCAGGCACTTTGGGGAAGTGCAGAAGCGTGACTCTCACTGGCCCAAGCTGCCCAGGCACTCGTGGACAGTCGTGGACTGTCCCATCAGGAGGCACCTGCCTCCTCTGCAAGGCCGCCATCAGAAGCAAGGGGTGGAGAGGGCTGGGCCGGCAGATGGAATGACTGCCCCCGCCTGCCCTCAGGGAGTGGGTCAAGCTCCGATGAGGGCTGTGGCCTGCTGTGGTACCTGCTTGGTGGCTCCTGCCCAGAGGGTGGTCCTTGTACCCCTGCCCTGGGCCAGACCTAAGTCTGCTCTGAGGTCCAGAACATTGACACTCCCAGGCCCTGGACTTGGAGTGGGCTGATCAGAGCAGGAGAGATGGACCAGCAAGAGAGGGGCAATTCCTCAGGTGAGAAGGGGCACAGCTGCTCTCCGAGCCAGGTGTGCAAGCTGAGCCCTCCGTCTGCTCATGGGACGCAGAGGCTCCACCACAGAATGAGCCGTGTGCACCAGCATTGGCCTGGAGCCAGCTTGCATGCCCAGTGGCCTTGCTTGCTGGACAGAGGCTCTCACCTGGGCAGAGCCCAAGAAGACCACCAAGAGCTTTCTTAGACCATGGCTCTGCTTCCTGGCTCCTCGAATTCCCACAGCAACATGGTGGTCTCCCTGTGCCGTGGTCAGGCTGTGCCCTCCTGTCCAGGTGAAGATGGCCTTTCTTGGGTGTGCCTGAGATGCCCTGACAGCAGGAGCTGAGCCCTCAGGTCAGACCTGCACTGCTCTCTGGGAGGACCCAGCTGACCCAGACACTGCCAGGGTGTGGCACAGCTCAGCACTTGGCTACTCACACCTGATGCAGCCCTGAGCCCATTTGGTGTGGCCTAGAAATGTCTTTGTAGTTTTAGAAAGATGGAAGAAGGGGAGGAGGAAGAGAAGGAGGGGAGGAGAAGATGCTGGCCCCTTATACATCTTCTCTTGAGAAACGTCAATTCGGGTCTGTTGTCCATTTTAAAATAGGTTGTTTCTTACTATTGAGTTGCTTGAGTTCTTTGTGTATCTTGGATCTGTCAGATGTAGGATTTGTGAATATTTTCTTCCAGTTCATAGGTAGTCTCTTCACCCTGTCAATTGTTCCCTGAGGGAAAAGAGAAGGGGGAGGAGAAAGAGGAGAAGGGGAGGAAGAGAGGGAGGATGATGAGGAGGTGGAGGAAGAGATGAAAGATGGAGAGGGGAGGCAGTGGAGGAGGAGGAGAGGAGGTGGGAAGAAAAGTGGGAGGAGGAGGAAGAGGCAAGAGGACAAAGAAGAGTGCAATGGTTACCTTCAAAATGCTAATGACATTCTTCGCAGAAATGAAAGACCCATTGTGGTGCTCAGAAAGAGGCACAAAAGACCCCAAATAGCCAAAACAATTGTGAGCAAAAAGAAAAACAAAGTAGGCAATGTCATGCTTCCTGACTTCAAAGCATATTATAAAGCACATGTAATCAAAACAGAATGGTACAACTTAAAACAGACACACAGACCAAGGAAGAGCACAGAGAGCCAGAGATAAATCCACACATTTGCACTCAACTGATTTTCAACAAGAGTACCAAGAACACACTATGGGGGAAGAACAGTCTCTTCCATAAATGGTGCTGAGAAAACTGTATGTCCACATACAGAAGAATGAACCTAGTCCCTTGTCTTACACCATACACAAAAGTTAACTCAAAGTAGATTAAAGACACATAATACCCAGAACTGTAAAACTACTAGGAGAAAACGCAGAGGAAAAGCCATGATATTGGTCTGGGAGATGATTTCTGGGTGCAGCCTCAAAAGCTCAGGCAGCAGAAGCAAAAATACACAGAATGGGATCCCATCAAACTAAAAAGCTTCTGCACAGCACAGGGAACTGTTGAACCCGGAACTCTAATGAGAGATAGAGACCAGAAAGAGCCAGCTCCGATGCAAACACACGAGGGTCTTTATTCAGGCTCGAGTCTGGGCTCTCGCATGAAGTCCACAGAGGCTTCATGGACCAGAGTCCCGATTCACAATGGCAAGCAGTTTTTATGCACAGTTACAGAGGGAGGGGAAAGAACTTTAAACTTGATTTTACATGATTGGGTAATTTCTCCTAATGGGTACGGGAACACTTGGTATTGGTGGGTACTGCCCGTGATTGACAGAAACTCACTTAATGGGCAGAGTGGAATGTTAGATAAGTTAGGTCCATGCAGTCCCTGCGTATGAAGTAACCCGAGCCGGCAGGCAAAGGGTTACATTAGCCCTTTAAGTTTCCAGCCCAAGGTATGCTTAGGAAAGCTTGTTTGCTTAATATTTACATAACATAACATGGTCATTATGGGACAACAAAAGCCAAACTTAACAAAATTTTAAATATGAATGCTGCAAACACATACAGTGAATGTGGGGTAGAAATTCATATACTAATTCTGGGAATTTATAAAATATCACAAGCGTATTATAGCAAGGCGGTTTCTTTTATAAAAGTCTTTGTTCCCTGGAGGTTTACATAGCCACTGCGTGTAAATTATCACTGGGATAAAAACCGGTAATAGAGAGCTGCTGGCGCCTCTGAGTCTGCTGCCACCTTGTAGGAATGTCTGAAAGGGGCTTGTTGCTTTATCATTTACATCCCGTTGTAAAAGCAGAAGTTAACCTATTAATTTGGGGCTGACAATGCTTAACCCAAGAGTTCTAAATACAAACACTAGTTACGCCATTATACAAGGCACCCAACATATGCCTAATTCTATGGAGTCTGAGGTAGGATTTAAAGTACTAAGATTTCATTTGAGGTAGAATTAAAAGTACTAAGATTTCATAAAATACATGAGGCAGGAATACACAAAATATATAGTAAACATGAGGTGGGGATATATATGAAATATAGTGAACTAAACGCTACTTTTACAGCAAATATGGGTTTTTTTAAGTTTCTTGGTTTCTTGGGTCTCTCAATAGCATGCTCTTAACCTAAATCTATTGTTGTCCTCTAAGGAACAATTGACAGGGTGAAGAGACTACCTATGGACTGGAAGAAAATATTCACAAACCCTACATCTGACAGGGGGCTGTGATCCAAGATACACAAAGAACTGAAACAACTCTATAGTAAGAAACAACCTATTTTAAAATGGGCAACAGACCCAAATAGACATTTCTCAAGAGAAGATGTAAGGGGCAGTAAGTGTATGAACAATGCTCAACGTTACAAATCATCAGAGAAACTCAAATTAAAATCATAATCAATATTGCCTCACACCTGTTAGAACGGCTGTTATCAAAAAGAAGATAACGGGTGTGAAGGTGTGGAGAAAAGGGAACCCTTGCACCCCCACTGATCAAATGTAAATTAGTACTATTATTATGGAAAACAGAATGACATTTCCTCAAAAAACCTTATGTGATCCAGCAATCTCACTTCTAGGTACTTGTCAAGAAAGAAAGAAAGAAAAGAGAAGAGAAAAGAAAGAAGAAAGAAAAGAGAAGAGAAAAGAAAGAAATTACTATTTAGAAGAGATACCTCCACTCTCATATTTATTGTAGTACTAGTCACAATGCCCAAGACATGGAATCAACCTGTCTATCAACAGATGAATGGATAAAGGAAATGAGACATGTATGCACCATGGAATCTTACTCAGCCTTAAAAAAAAGAATGAAATCTTGTTCTTTGCAACAATATAGATGAACCCGAAGACATTTGTGCTAAGTCAGGGGTTCCCAATCCACTGTCTGTGACCTGTTAGGAACCAGGCTACACAGCAGGAGGTGAGCAGCCAGGCCGGTGGAGCTCTGACTTCTGTCAGATCAGCGGTGGCATTCGATTCCCATAGGAGCATGAACCCTGTTGTGAACTGCACATGCAAGGAATCGAGGTTGTGCACTCCTTATGAGAATCTAATGCCTGATGATTTCCACCCCCATCTGTGGAAAGACGAAACCAGTCCCTGATGTCAAAAAGATTGGGGACTGCTGTGCTAAATGAAATAAGCTAGGAACAGAACGAAAGGCTGCATGGTCTCACTTATACAGTATGTGGAATCTTAAAAAGTCAAACTAGTAGAAACAGAGAGTAGAGCAGTGGTTGGGAGAAGTTGCCCAAAGGACATAAGACTCCAGTTAGACAGGAGGAAGGAGTCCAAGAGATCTATGCAGAACGTGGTGACTATGGTTAGTAATGATTTACTGTGTTCTTGAAAATTGCTGAGAGACTAGATGCTAAGTGTTCTCACCACAGAAAATGACATGTGGAGGGATGCGTGGTAATTAGTTTCCTTTAACTATTCCACAGGGGATACATATTTCAAAACATTGTGTTGAGCGTGATAAGTATACATGATTTTCTGTCCATTAAAATTGTTTTTTAAAAAAGAGGAGAAGAGATGGAAGAGGAAGAGTTGAGCCAAGAAGAAGACAGAGAGAAGGAAATGCCTGTCTTTGTTTGTTTGTTTGTTTGTTTGCTGACCCCTACTCTATCCAAGAATCTAAGGCCCAGTAACTTATTGACCATTGGGACGCTAAACTATTAGAGGTCTCTGTTGTACGGATGGTCCTTGAATGCTTAGAAACTCATGACCATCAAGGGCCCCCAGTAGGACAGTCAGAGTCTTCTCCAGAACCAGACACCCCTCGGGAAACACTGAGTAAAGGACTATCAGGTGTGGCTATGTCTCAGGACACCCGGGGGCTAGTGCCACACAGGCAGGGGCAGGCTGAGGGAGGCTCTACAGGAGAGGCGAGGCAGCCTCTGTGCCTCCAGGAAGGTCAGTCTGACCAGGATGCCCTCACTGCCCCCTCCCAGATGTCTTCCAGTGGCTGCATCCAGATGCTAGGAAGAGGGAACCCCAGGGGCCAGGTCAGTCCCTGTGGAGAATGGGGAGAGGGGACACTGGAGAAATCCCGGACCACGAGTGGGTCCCGGCCTGAGGACAGGAGGCTCAGCAGAGCTCTGAAGGCAGCAAAGGCCAGTTCTGCTGAGGGAAGAGCCAGCAGCCAGGGCTGGATGATGACCAGGTGCAGCAGTGCCTGTGGCAGGACGGCTTGGCTCACAGAGCCCCCGGCTCCCGGAGGCAATGTCTGCACCTGTCAGACAGGGAGGCCTGTACTCCGGAGAAGCCACTGCAGGCACCAGGGCCTGACTGCTCTTTGCTCCCAGAGGTCCAGCCATCGGGCTCTTCCTTACTGTCCCTGCAGAGTATCCACGCCCCACCCCTGCTGTCAGCATCTACCTGCTGCCTCCACCTCTGCAGGACTTGTGGTTCCAGGACAAGGCCACTACCACCTGCCTCATGGTGGGCAGTGTCCTGTAGGAAGCCCAGCTGTCCTGGGAAGTGGCTGGGAAGCCCCTGCCAGGGGTGTGGAGGAGGGGCCACTGGAGCAGCACCTCAATGGCTCCCAGAGCTGGAGAAGTCGTTTGGACCTGCCCAGAGCCTTGTGGGACTCAGGGACTCCTGTCACCTGCACACTCAGCCATCCCAGCTTCCCAGCTCCCAGGTTGTTGACTGCACTGAGAGAACCTGGTGACGCTGGCTCCCAGGAGGGAGAGTAAGGGCTTCCAGGGCCCTGCCACCCCGGGTCCTGCCCCCACGGCCCTGCCTCCCCCCACACTTTGCCCAGGGCCCTGCCCTGTCCTACAACTGCCACCCCATGCCCTGTCCCAGGGCCCTGAGCCTTCTACACCCTTCCCTGGGGCCCTGACCCTCATGCCCCACTGGGACTTCCCAACACTCCCACCCCAGCTGTGCCCATGCCCATCAGGGCCCCAGCAGCATCCATCATCTCCTTTCCTGACAACGTGAGAAGGGCACACACTGCTGTCCCCAGCTGGCCTGCTTCTCACAGGGTCTCTTGTGGTCAGAGCATGATGGCTTCCCCACCTCCCTGGAGCCGCCCAGGCACCCAGCAACCTTTCAGTCTGCCTGCTGACCGTGTCCACCATGCCGAAGGCGGACCTATGGCTCCTGTGCGAGGTGTCGGACTTCTTATCCCCTGATCTCCAGGTGATGTGGCTGGAGGGCCAGCGCCAGGTGGATGCCTCTGGCTTCGCCGCAGCGCACCCCACTGCACAACCCATGAACACCACATTCAGGGCCTGGAGCATGCTGCACCTCCCTGATGCCCCCAGCCCACAGCCAGCCACCTACACGTGTGTAGGCCTCATGGGAGGCATGGGGCCTCCCGCACGCTGCTTAATGCCAACAGGAGCCTGGACACTACATGTGAGTCACACGGGGGCCCAGGGCTGGAATGGGGTTGCCAAGGGAGGTGCCATGGAACAGACTCCAGCCTCGGATGGGGCCTGGCAGCCTGGAGGGCCTGCGCCACCCAGGGTGGGTGGACCCACTCCACATCTGGAGAGGCCAGGCTATCCAGCACTCCTGGCCGTGGATACCCTGTGCTTGTGCTCCCCCGAAACCCTGCCCTGGCTGTCCACACACCACATGCTGGCCATGCTGGAAGATGGATTTTACCCCTGGCCAAGCCCCAAGTGGTCATTTCCTGTCAAGACGTTCCCCATTGCTGGGTTCCAGTCAGTGACCACCCCTGGGATGGACATCAGTGTGGTCACCCCAAGCATCTGCCCTCCCCAAGCTATCTGACCATTCAGGAGCACAGTCAACACCTATAGAAGCCTGAGGGTCTCCCCAGACATGAGACTTGGTCTCAGGTCCAGTGAAATGTCAGAGCCACATATGCCCATTGTGGGCCCTAACTGTAGGCCACTCAGAGTAAGGGGCACTCACTGTGGAGGGCCAGAGCCCATCCTGCTCTAAGGCCTGGGGTGAGTGGGCCTAACCTCCTGCCAGGCCAGTCCTTGGTCACCGCTTCAAGGCACAACACCCAGACCAGTGCCAATCCTGCTTCTCACGTGACCCCAGTGGGACATGGTGGCCACACTGGGCCAGGCATACAGCAGGATGCTATCTCCCCTGCTCAGGGCCCATACCAACGAGTGTCCAGCTGCCCAGCCAAGGGAGGCAGCGGGAGGGTCCCACTGTGAGCTGCAACTGGGGCCCAGGACCCCAGGTGCCCCACGGAGCCAGTAGCAGAAAGACACCCAAGTCAGCAAGGGCAGATGAAGGTCATGCCAGGTGCTGCTGGGTTCTAGGCCCCAGTGTGGGCCTCCCTCCAGAGTGGCCCTGTACGGGGGGCCAGCCCCTGCAGAGAGATTTAGAGGGTCCCTGGAAGGTGGGGCAGTATTGGCGATTATTCTGGAGAAATAAAGAGAAAGAGAAAGGGGGAGAAAGAAAGAGACTGGACTCTGTCTAGTGCAGAAGCCGATTTAATGGGGCAAACCGTAAGCCTTTTATCCTAAAGTTTCACAGGCAAGATCACAAGATTTTCACGTGAACACAAAGCCAGGTGGATGAGGGGCGTCTCCCCACCCACCAGGTGTTTCCTCAAGCATGAGGAAGGACAATCCCAGTATTATTTCACTGTTCCTTATGCTTGGTTAATGTTCCTCACAAATAATACAACAATTCTAACATCATAATATTCTAATAATCAATAACTTCTAAAACTTATGCATTTCCAATACCTAATGACTGACTTAAATCCTAATACCTTTCTATTCTGTGCTAATTTTACCTGTACCATAAAAAACTCTTAATTATAGCTCAAACCAGTTCCTAAAGAATGTGGCCCAGTTCAAAGATCATGCTAGGCCGTTTTCAAGAACAATTGATTATGATCTCTTAACAAAATGGCTATTCTAAAATCCTATGTATCTATAAAAGTTTCTAATTCCTAATCCTAATATATAAAGCTGATCATCAGCAATAAAGCTTCTAAAATAAAACCCAAATACAAACTGTAATTGTACTAAAGCCAAAACCGCAATTAGTAGAAAGTGGGAACAATGAAATTTCTAAAGTTAGCTGTATTCTTATAAAACCTCAAAGCATCATGTTTGATCATGCTTGAACTAACATAATTCCGACATAGCATGACCTATGATACAATACTTTCTATGAATAAAATAAATTCGGCTTCTATAATAAGTAGAAAAAACCTACACTAATTGTAACTAAAAAACCGGTTTAAAAGAATGCAGCCCAGCCCAAAGTGGACGCTGGGCCCTTAGGAATGTGGCCCCGTCCAAAGTTCGTGCTGGGCCATTTCTGGTAACTCTAGATAATCATTTATACCACCTAAAGCTGGAAACAACTCTCTAAATGTATATACTAATTCTACAAATACACTTTTAAATCTTATAAAGAAGCTTGTATCATATATAAGGCTCCCAAATGTGACCCGAGTTTGAACCGTGTTAAGTTTAAAGCCGAAACCGCAGTCTGTGAGAAACGGGAACAATGGATCCTTAGAGTCAGCCATGCCTGTCATATTCTCAGAACTTCATGCTTAGATCATCAAAGTCCCTGCTAGTGGGTCATGCCAAACAACAAAGAAGGGAGGAGGGAATGGGCCTTCAGCTCCTGAACCCAACCTGGTGGTCTCAGGGTCCGCAGCCCACCTGGATCCCTAATGCTCAGGCAGGCCTCCACGGCCGGCTCCCAACAGCCCTGTGCTATGGGTTTACAGAGATGCCCAGGACAGTGTCAGACTCCACCTGCCTCACACAGATAGGCCCACAAAGGTGGCATCCTGGTGTGTGTGCGTGTGCACATGCATACCTGGGATATCCATGCATTGCTTTGCACCCAAGCAGAGGTCACTCTCCTGTGAAAAGATGCAGATGGCGCCATGGCCAAGAGCTCAGGCACAGCTGCCACATTCTCAGTCTTGAGCAGCCCAGAGTTTTGGGATTTTTGGTGGCTCAAGACCCAGATTCAGAGAGCTCCTCCTTTTCCCCTGCCTCAACTTTCCCCTCTCTTTTACTGGAGACCCATAAGACCCACGTCCTGAGGCTGCTGTGAGGACATGAACTGGTGCTCAAGATGCCATGTGTGATTGTGTGGAATGGGACAGGGTGGGCATGAGGCATGCAGGCACATGACAATGACCATACCACTCAGTGCCAGCACTGTCACCACTCTGTCTTGCTGCTGGTTCCTGGGAGGTGAGTCCTATCCCCAGCATGGACTCAAGGGCCTCCTGAGCTTTGCCCAAACCAGTCACCTCTGCCCACACTCCTGCCCACACCATGTATGTCCACCTCCCAGGGCCACACACTGAAGACATCCAGTCACAGCCCCATTCCCTCTCCCATGTGTGCAAGCCAGACACTCTCCTAAGGACCCACTGGACCTGGCCTTCACTGAACAAAGCCCAGGTCATGTGCACTGTATTCTGAGTATCTCAAATTATTTGACACAGTTGTGTGTTGGGGTAGATGAGCAAGGGGTGGGAGCCAGCAGAGATCTGCACCTCCTAGCAGATATGCCATCAACTCAGCTGCACTCATGTGTGGATGGGCAGGAGTGGCCCCGGCCTGCAGGACCAGGGAAAACCTCATCTGCCTGGTCACTCTCCAAACCTGGCCACGATGCCCCCTGTGCTTCAGAGCAAGGATGACAGCAGCGATGACTACACAGACTTGGACGACATGGACAGCCTGTGGGCCACCCTGTCCACATCCGTGGCCCTCTTCCTCCTCATTGACCTCTACAGCAGCATCATCACCTTCATCAAGGTCAGGGAGGCCGCAGGCTCTCTGCACTCAGTGCCCCTGGTGGGGGCGGTACGATCAGATGCCCTTGGGGGGGTACATTGGAGCCTGTCCAGGAGCTCCGGATGAGGCAGAGGCCCTGGGCCCAGAAGGACGTGCAGGCCTCCTGTGGGTACAGGATTGACCCCACTCCCCTGACTGCCTGTCTTTAGCACCCTCAGGCTGCCAGCCCCCATCCTACCCAATGACTTTCTTGCAGGTGTAGTAGCCCCAGGAAAGTAGGCACCCGGTCAGGAGGGCAGCTCAGCCACTGTGCCTGCTTGTGGCTACCAGGAGCTGAGGACAATGTACCCAGACTCCGCCCTGTTCAGAGAGAGGCCCCAGCTGCATGACTCCATCCCCCACAGAATCCTGCTTTTCCGACCTGGAGAACAGCACCCATCATGCCCCCAGTGGCACAAAGCCCCCGCTCAGCCCTAACCTCTGCCTTCTGTGCTTCCTGACTCAGTCCCTGGGTTCTCCATAAACATACTTTGGTTCATCTCACCTACCTCCTGTTTCGTTGTCCTGGCAACCTAAGGACACAGGGATACAACCCAGGGGAGTGCAATGTTTGGGGAGTGCAATGACAGGTGACACAGCAGCCAGCTGTCACAACAAGGAAACTTAAATGGAGACCCTCTACCCTGGAGTTAATTGGCTGAGAGACCCTCAAGACCAAACACACAAGGTACACTCCTCACACATGCACACACACACATGCACACAGACACTTATGCACACATGCACAACTCACATGTGAGCATGGTTCATGCATACGTGCAATGCACAGGATCAACCGCATACTCATAAACACATAGTACTCATACATGCATGCAAACACAGGCCAAGGCAGAGGTATGTATGTATATATGCATGCCTATGCAGGCCTGCAGACACACACATCTGCATGCACATACATGGACTTGCACCTGTGCACATAGGTATGCACACAGGCTTGCAAAGATTCACATGCTCCTGCACCCTCCACACACACACATGAACACAGATTCACACATGCACACATACCACAAGAAGATGCATCAGGTGATGGAAATGGGAACAACTGTGCACCGAGCACTGTCTGTGTGCGCCTGATTCCACATCTTGCTATCTGCAGGACCTCAAGCAAGACCCTGAACCCGTCTCCTCTATCAGAATGGGGTGAAAATGCATCTCTCACATGGAGTGGGGTGAGATGTGACTCCAGAAAGGGGCTCAGGGAGCCCTGGCACTGGGCAGCACCCAGTGAACACCAGTCCTTCTGGCATAGTCTGCCGTGGGCTGAATGTTTGTGTCCCCCGAAATGCATGCATCAAAATCCCAATCTCCAATGCAATGGTATTAGAGACGAGGATTTTAGAGATGGTAAGGCCTTCTGATGAGCCCTCAGCAGTAGGATTAATGCCCTGACAAAAAAGGACCCAGGGGGCTCCTTCACCCTTTCTTCCGTGTGGAACAGTGAGGAGGCACCATCTATGAACGAGGATGCAGGTCTCACAGACAGGGAACCTGATGGATCCTTGATCTTGGACTTCCAGCCTACAGAATGCTGAGAAGTAAATTTCTCTTGTTTGTAAGCCAACCAGTCTATAGTATACAAAAGTCAGCAGAATCAAAATGGAGTGATGTGTATTTTTTTTAAAATGACAGAGCCAAGGAAGCCCAGAAGCAAAGAGTCTCCATGCATAAATGCTTGATAATAAAAACCATCAAAGGTCCGAGTATCACATGTTCTCACTCATATAATGGACCTTGAACATCCAACCTAATATTATAAGAAAATGACTGACAGTAGTGGGAAACTATGGGGGGGGATGGGATTAACAGTAGCAAATATCTGTCTGGGGATGGGGAAGCACCTCTTATCAACAGGGTGCCTGAATGAAACGTATTTGTATACCTAACCCTTAACTGTACCCCACAACATCATAATTTAAAATATTGATTATAAAAAATAAAATAAAAAACCATCACAAAGCATTCTACAAAAACCACAGCCTTGCACAAAGGCCACCACAACCTTACACACAAAATACCTCTGTGAGGACATCTGGCCAGCAACTCCATGTCCAGCCTCAGGCTGGCATCACCCTTGTTTTTGACCCCTGAAGCCAAAGATCATTTTCTCAAAACAATTATGTAGTCTTCCTCATTTTTCCTTTAAAAGCCTTTGTCATCTTGGCCGGGCTCAGTGGCTCAGCCTGTAATTCCAGGACTTTGGGAGGCCGAGGTAAGTAGGTTGCCTGAGCCCACGGGTTCGAGATCAACCTGGGAAACTTGGCAAGACTTCATCTCTACAATAAATCAAAAATTAGCCAGCGTGATAGCACATGCCTGTAGTTCCGGCTACCTGGTAGGCTGAGGCAGAGGGATCACCGGAGCCCAGCAGGTCAATGCTGGGGTGACCGTGAGTGTGCCACTGCCCTCCAGCCTGGACGATGGAGTGAAACTTCAATTCAAAAATAAAATAAAATAACATTAAATTAAATAAAAACCTTTGTCTTCTTTTACCTCCCTGAATACACAGTTTGTCATGGCTCACATATTCTCATTGCAATGACCTATTCCAAATAAATATCATTTTGTTTTAGAGAGCCTCTCTCTGTGGGTTATTTAGGTGGACACATGGTGTCAGAAGTGGGATCTGAAGAAGAAACACTACTGGAAGGAATCAGTGATTCTTGGAGTAGTGTGCAGGACTCACTTGAGCCCCTTGAGCGAAGAGCTCACTTTTCCTGTCTTGATGAATTATCCCTGAGGACGATCCTCCCTCTTTTTAGTAGAGACTTTTTAATATTATTGGAGATTTGTTTTGATTATAAGACCACCTTAATAAGCCAGGCTCAGTGGCTCAGTCTATAATCCCAGCACTTTGGGAGACTGAGACAAATAGATTGCCTGAGCCCACGGGTTTAAGACCAGCATAGGCAACTTGGCAAGACCTCGTTTCTACAATAAATCAAATATTAGTCAGGCGTGGTAGCATGTACCTATAGTTCCAGCTACTTGGAAGGCTGAGGCAGAAGGATTGCCGGAGCCCAGCAGGTTGAGGCTGCAGTGGCCAGGAGCATGCCACTGCACTCCAGTCTGGGCAACAGAGTGAGACTCCAACTCAAAAAAAAAAAAAAATGACCACCTTAATAAAAGACATTTTATCTCTCCTGGAATGATAAAAAACTTTTCATCTTTTCTGATAAGAGTCTTCTAAAATAAAGACTTTCTGGTTTGAGTACTCTGGTTTCTACAGAGTTTATATTCTGTCTCTGAGGCAAGTCTCTTGGTGAATTTACTTTTGGGTCTCCATGTACCTAATTTAATATTTTGTTTGATCTGCATGCCTGAAATAAATATATTATGAACACTCTTATCTTGTTGTTGCTATGTGTGTAATTACACACATTTGTAAATGATGTGGTTCTTTACTCTCACTTTTTTCTGAGAACCTTCTGAGAGCAAAATAAACATTCTAAATGATTGACACAGGATGGCTAATTAGAAATCACTTGGGTGGTCACCATCACCTAAAACACTGGCCCAAACTCCTGGCATTCCCTGATAGGATGATATTTGAGATTAATAAGAAGAGGTTCAGTTAGGAGCATAACTGGAGCCCAGAGTTTGAATCCAGAATGGACAACATATAGTGAGAATGGCCATTATTCAAACTCTCTACCAAAAATCCTGCAAATACAGAACTAGCATGTAGAGCCTTCTAAGTTCTCTGTCTCTCTCTCAGCCTCCCTCTTCCCCCGCCCCACCTGCTTTTTCTACTGGCACTGACATTAAGCTCACTGTTCATGGCATTTTAATCAAGATGTGTTTTTTTGTTTTTCTAGCAATTCATTTTAATTTACCCTCTAATCAAGGACAGAACCGGTTTTTCGGAGGTAGCTATTGATAATTGTCTTACAATACTCACCCCAGCGTGTTTTGTACTAATTAGCTTTTTTTAAAAAAAATAAGTGGGTGCAATTCAGGGTTAGGTATACAAATGCTCATTATGCAGACATCCTTGTTGATGAGGGGTACTCCACCCCCTGGCAATGTGTCACTACTGCCAATCCCTCCCCCACCCTCCCCTGGCAGTTTCCCCACTACTGTCAATCCCTTTCTTAGAGTATTACCATAATTTTTCAAGGTCTGCTTATGAGTGAGAACATGTGATTTTCAGTCCTTTGTTTCTATGATAGATCATTCAGTATTATAGCCTCTAAGTCCATCCAAGTTGCTGTAAATTTTATAATATTGCCCTTCTTTATGGCTGTGTGATATTCCATCATGTATATGTACATTTTTTTATCCAGTCCAGTTTCAATGGGCAGCACAGCACGGTTGGTTCCATATTTTTGCTATTGTAAATAATGCTGCAATAAACATGTGTGTGCAGGTATATTTTTCATACAGTGATTTGAGTTCCTCCAGGCATATTCTCAACAGAAGGTTTGCAGGGTTGTATGGGAGGTAGATTTTTAGACCTTTTAGGAATTGCCACCCTGCTTTCCACAGAGGCTGTACTAGATTATACTCCCACCAACAGTGTAGGAGTGTTCCCTTTTTGCCACATCCTCTCCGGCATCTGTTGTTTTTTGAGTTATTGATGATGGCCAACCTGACTGGAGTTAGGTGGTATCTCAGTGTGCTTTTAATTTGCAATCTTTGGTGACTATTGAGGCTGAGCATTTTTTCATGTATCTGTTGGCTGCTTGTATGTCTTCTTTTGAGAAGTGTCTATTCATACTTTTTGTCCACTTTGTAATGGGGCTGTTTGTTTGTTTGTTTGTTTTTCGGCATGTTTGAGTTCCTTTTAGACCCTAGATGTTAGGCCTTTGTCAGATATACAGTTGGCAAACATTTTTCCCAGTCTGTGAGCTGTCTCCCTGCTCTCTCAATGGTTCTTTGGCTTTGCAGGAGCTTGTCAGTTTGATGAGGTCCCACTTATCTATCTTATCTCTTATGGCCTGGGTACTTAGGTTTCAATTAGGAATTGGTTGCCAGTTCTAATTTCTACAGGGTGTCTCCTGCATTTTCTAAGTTTCTTATAGTTTGAGATTTTACATTTAGAGTTGATTTTTGTGTATGGTGATATGTAGGGGTCTTGTTTTAATCTTCTGCATGTGGTCAGCCAGTTTTCCCAACTCCATTTACTGAATAGGTTCTCCTCTCCCCAGTGGTTGATGGTGGAGGCTTTGCTGAAGAAGAGTTGGTTGAGAAATTGAAGTTTTGCTTCTGGGATCTCTATCCTGTTCCATTGGTCTATATGCCTATTCTTGTATCAATACCAGGTTGTTTTGATTATTGTAGCTTTATAATAACTCTTAAAGTCTGGGAGCATGATGCCTCCCATGTTGTTTGTTTGTTTGTTTGTTTTTGCTGAGGATTGTTTTGGCTATTCATGGTCGTTTATGTTTTCATATGAATTCCTGTATTGTCATTTCCAGGTCTGAGAAGAATACCGCTGGTAATTTAATGGGTATTGCATTAAATCTGTAAATTACTTTGGGTAGGATGGACATCCTAACAATGTTGATTCTTCCAATCAATGAGCATGGAATTGTTTTCCATTTGTTTGTGTCATCTTTGATTTCTTTGAGCAGCGTTTTCTTGTTTTCATTGTAAAGGTTTTTGACTTCTCTCATTAGGAAGATGCCAAGGTATTTCTTTTTGTGTGTTATGTTATGTTGGCTATTATGTTGGCTATTATGAATGGGATTGTGTTTTTTATTTCAGTTTCTGTTTGTTTATTGTTGGTGTATAGGAATACGACTGACTTTTGCATATTGATTTTATACCCTGAGACTTTGCCAAAGTCCTTTAATAGTGCAAGGAGGTTTTTTATAGATGTTCTTAGGTTTTTAAAGTATAGAATCATGTAGTCTACAGAGAGGGATAACTTGACTTCCTCTTTTCTTATTTGGATACCCATGATTTATTTCTCTTGTTTGATTGCTCTAGCTAGGACTTCCAATACTATGTTGAACAGGAGAGGTGAGAATGGGCCTTCCTGTCTTTTTCCGGTTTTCAGGAAAAATGATTCCAATTTCTATCTGCTTAGCAGTATGTTGGCTGTGGGTTTCTCATAAATGGCTCTTACTATTTTGAGGTATGTTCCATCTATGCCTAGATATTCAAGGGTTTTTATCAAGAAGTGGTGCCAGATTTCATCAAAAGATTTGTCTACATCTGATGATATAATCCTGTGGTTTTTGTTTTTACATCTATTGATGTATTGAATTACATTTAGGATCTTGAGGATGTTGAACCAGCCCTACATCCTGGGGATGAAGCCTACTTGGTCTTGGTGGATGATTTTTAAGCTGTGTTGTTGGATCCAGTTTGCTAAAATCTTGTTGAGAATTTTAGCATCTATGGTCATCAAGGATATTAGCCTATAGTTCTCTTTCTTTGTTGGACCTTTACCTGGTTTGGGACCAATGTGATGTTAGCTTCATAAAATTATTTGGGGAGTGTTCCAACTTTCTCGATTACCTAGAATACTTTCAATAGGATTGGCATCAGCTTCTCCTTGTATGTTTTGTAGAATTCTGCTGGAAACCATCTGGTCCAGGGGTTTTTTTGGTTTTTTGTTTGTTTGTTTGTTTTTTGTAGGTAGGTTTCTTATGACAGGGTCTATTTCCTGGATTGTTATTGGTCTATTTAGGGTCTCAATTTCTTCTTGTTTCAACTTGGGGAGGTTGTGTAATGTAAGAAAGTCTTCCGTTTCATTTAGGTTTTCAAGTTTGTTTCCGTACATGTGTACATAGTAATCTCTGATAATCTTTTGTGTTTCTTTGGGGTCAGTGAATGGCTGCATCACTGACGAGATAAGGGAAGCTTTCTTAGATAATTTCTTGGAATGTTTGCTCCAGCGTAGTCACTGTCTCTCTATCTGTCTCAGGGATTCCAATTAATCTTAGGTTTGGCTTCTTAAACTAATTGCTTATCTCTTGGAGGTTTTATTCTGTCTTTTAAAGCTTCTTTTCTGTGTTCTTAACAGTTTGAGTTAGTTCCATATTTTGGTCCTCAAGCTCTGAGATTCTTTCTTCTGTTTGGTTAATTCTGCCTTCCATGCTTATCAGTTTGTTGTTTATTTCATTCACTGTATTCTTTATTGCTGTTATCTCAGTTATCAACTCCTCTATTCTTTCCTCATCTCACCTCATTGCAATTTATTCTCTCTATTAATATCTTAATATCTGGGTTTGTGGTTTGAGACCAGTCATCCTGGGGGTTCTTCATTTTTTTTTTTTTTTTTTAGTTCCAAAGTCTGGATTCTCAGTGGCTAACCTCCCAGGGGTCTGTGTGAGACTCATATTCTTCCTTTGGTTTTTCTCCATTTGGGTTGGTCTTCTTCCCTTTTTATACCTCTTCTTAATTCTGTTGTTCGTTGATGGGGGGATAGCTTTTATTTCTGTTTGCTCAATCTCCTATTCTTCCTTATGTAGATCCTCTGGTTTTGTTCAATTCAGAAGGTGGACTGGGTGTGAGGACAGGTGCTTTTTGCAGTTTTGAGATTTAATTAAGAGGGGATCTGTGATTCAGAAGCTATCTTCAAATCCCAGTATCCATTGACAGCTGTGTGGGCCCCCTAGAACCCACTTCCCATTGCCTTACAATCTTTCCATGCATTGGTGGCATCTGTTTGCCCCCTGAAAGTAAAATGAGAAAAGAAAAGGGAAAAGAGTAGAAAAAGGAAGGAGGAAGATGAACGGATGGTGGAGAGAAAGAAGAAGAGGGAAAACAGACAGGCATATCAACTAATGAATAAACAGAGAAACAAGCAAAGACAGAAAAAACAAAATAGACAAAAGCATACAGACAGTCATATAAACAAACAAACAAAAATCCCTCTGCTGGTGTACTTTCCCTCAAAAATACCCATACGCAAACAGAAAATCTAAAAAAAATTAAAATAACAGAAACAAAGCAAGTGCAAAAACATAAACAAAAACAGAAAGAAGAGAAAAGAGAAAAAGCAAAAACTGAAGCAAAAAACAAGAAGAAAAAAACTCACTCTATGACCATTTCTGTAACTCCAGGTTCCTTTCACAGCCTCTGCCTTAGGGTGTGGCTCCTGTCTCCAGTCCCTCCCCTCCACGCTCAGCACAGGCTGATAGGGCTGCTCTCAGAGTGGGTCAGATGCCCCACTGACTACTGTGGGAGGAGGATGGAACAGATCCACACTCACCCTACTCTCTGCTGCTGCTGCTGCTGCTGTCAAATCTCCCACTCAGATCTGATGTGTCTGTGCCTGTTCCAGCATGGGGGAGGGGTGTCTGTCTCTCTGAGTCTGATGAGATGATAGCCTCTGGCTCCCAAGATGGAGGCTGGGTTGAGTTGGGCAGGGCAATGCCAGTCTCTGCCCGGTCTGGGACTGAGAAGATGGCATCGCTCAGTGTCTCATCACTGATGTTGGAGCTTTATTCCAGATTTCCACAACCTGCCTTCTCCATGGTTCCTCCTGCTCATGCCTGGTCTGCTGTTGCAGGTGATGGTGTGGCCCAGGTACCAGGTGCTGAGGGGCAGCTGTTCTCTGCTGCCTCCTCTCAAGAGAGCCCTAAGAACAGCAGATGATCCTGCATGCCTGGGTCTTTAATCACAGGGCGATGGTGGGTTGCAGTCATCACTGGAGGAGAGCCCCAGATGCATGAACCCAAGTATCCCTTCTGACAGACTTTCACTCAGCCACCCGCACACATCCACTCACACAAAGAGTCTTTATGGACACTAACTTTTGCGGAGACTCTCACATTCCAACCTGTTCCATCACCATCTTGCCCGGAAGTTAAGATTCTTTAAAAGGTCTTAAAGGGCTTTACAAATTATAACAGCTCTGTGACCAACAAACTAGACCTAAGAGTCATCCCTTTTGAAAAGGTAAATTGAGGTTTTCCTGACTAATAACTGTTTTGTGTAATGGAATCGTTAATTGGATTTTTATTCTAAAAGAAAATAACTAGATACATTTTTAGAGAAGTCAGGCTCTCAGACACAACAGGTCAAAGTCTTGAGCACAGAGTAATAATATAGAGTAATAATGTATCTCTGGTACAAAATTTTGCTTTGCCAGGCAATAGCTAGAAAAAGAAAAAACTGCTAAAATATTTGCCTACCTACATTGTCTAGTCAAGCAAATCATACCAGCAACCAAAAGATTGGTTTACTACTAGTTTAAGGCTACATGGAGATTTTGCTTTTCTTATACAATTAAACCAATTCTAGCTAAAATGTTAACAGTAAAAATTTAAACCTAAACTCATTTAAAACTGAAAAAAGATCCTAAAACCAAACTTCTGTGGTATCTGCTTTACCTGAAATTTTAGTCAAAGGTCTTTATTAGATTACTTATCAGGGCAAATAAAGTTTAGCCATGTGAACAGTCCCAATTTTCAAAAATATAATTTGAATTAAACTATCTTTTATAAACTGGTGATTTGGTACGCATTACTATCTCATGACTAAAATTCTAAAATGAAAGTTATAAGATCTTTATTTGTGTATATGTATATGTGTTTAGGTGTATTTATACATATATACATGTACTATGTTATATGTTATGTCTGCATGATAAAATCTAGCACAATTATCCAGAAATCCCTTAAGGAATTTTATTCAGATTAGCTTAGATAAATGACCACTCATATAAAATATATACTAATTAATCCAAATATATTTTATTTCACATGACTTATGTACACTTTAATAAGTAAGCTGATTTTAAAACTGCCGATAGGATAAAAATAGAAATGTATCACTTCTCAAACCACATGATAATCTCATTAGATGCAGAAAAACTTTTGATAAAATCCAGCATCCCTTCTTGATGAAAACCCTCAAACACCTAGGTATAGAAGGAGCATACCTCAAAATAGTAAGTGCCATCTATGATAAACCCACTGCTAACATATTGCTAAATGGACAGAAACTGGAAATATTTCACCTGAAAACAGGAACAAGACAAGGCCGCCCACTCTCACTCCTCTTGTTCAACGTTGTGTTGGAAGTCCTAACTAGGGCAATTAGATAAGAGAAGGAAATCAGGGGTAACCAAACAGGAAAAGAGGAAGTCGTTATCCCTCTTTGCTGACGATATGATCCTATACCTTGAAAATCCAAAAGAATCTGTCAAAACCTGTTTGCACTGATAGACTTTAGCAAAGTCTCAGGGTTCAAAATACATGTGCAAAAGACAGTTGCATTCTTATACACCAACAGCAAGCAGGCAGAGACCCAAATAAAAAGCACAATCCCATTCATAATAGCCACACAAAAATGAAATATCTCACCATCTTCCCAACCAGAGAAGTGAAAGAACTTACAATGAGAACTACAAAACACTGCTCAAAGAAATCCAAGAAGACACAAACAAAGGGAAAAATATCCCATGCTCATTGGTTGGAAAAATCAACATTGTTAAGATGTCCATCCTATCAAAGGCAATCCACAGATTCAACGCAATACCCATTTAATTACCAACATCATTCTTCTCAGACCTGGAAATGACAATACAGCAATTCGTATGGAAACATAAACGACCACGAATAGCCAAAACAATCCTTAGCAAAAGAAACAAAGCAAGAGGTATCACACTTCCAGACAAATATAGTCTGAGCCCAGCAACAGAGTAAGACTCTGACTCCAAACTTTACTATAAGGCTACAGTAATCAAAACAGCCTGGTATTGATAACAAGAGCAGGCATAGAGACCATTGGAAAAGGATAGAGATTCCAGAAGCAAAGCCTCAAAATCTCAACCAACTCATCTTTCATAAAGCCTCCCTCAAAAACCACTGGGAAGAGGAGAACCTATTCAGTAAATGGTGCTGGGGAAACCGGCTGATCACATGCAGAAGACTGAAACAGGAACCCTACCTATCACCATATACAAAAATTAACTCTAAATGCATCAAAGACCTAAACATAAAACCTCAAGCTGGGCTCGATGGCTCAGCCTGTAATCCCGCGCCTTGGGAGGCTGAGGTGAGTGAATTGCCTGAGCCTGCAGGTTCGAGACCCGCCTGGGCAGCAAGACCTCATCTCTACAATAAATCAAAAAAAAATCAGCCGGGCGTGGTAGCGCATGCCTGCAATTCCGGCTACTTGGAAGGCTGAGGCGGAAGGATCGCCGGAGCCCAGCAGGTCGAGGCTGCAGTGGCCGGAAGCGGCCACTGCACTCCAGTCTGGGCGACAGAGTGAGACTCCAACTCAAAAAAAAAAAAACCTCGAATGCAGGAGACATCCTTATGGAAATTAGAACTGGCAACCAATTCCTGATCAAAACTCTAAGTGCTCTATTTACAATAGCAAAAACATGGAACCAACCATGCTGCCCATCAAAGCTGGACTGGATTTTTAAAATGTGATACATATACACAATGGAAAATTATGCAACCATAAAGAAGAACAAACTTTTTGACTTCACAGCAACTTGGATGGATTTAGAGTCACTCATACTCAGTGATCTGTCACAAAAACAAAGAACAGAGTACCATATATTCTCACTCATAAGCGGACCCTGAACAATTATAATACTATAAGAAAGGCATTGGCAGTAGTGGGAAACTGCCAGGGGAATGGGGGGTGGGATTGGCAGTTGAGAGAAACTGCCAGGTGAGGGAGGGGCACACCTATCAACAAGGGTACCTGTATAATAAACGTTTGTATACCTAATACCCCACATCTTTAAAACAATTTTTAAAATAAATGAAAAAACCTGAAATGTCTTGAGGCTTGTCACCATATATTCTGTCTAGATTTGCCAATCAGATAGTTTTATATTTATCTTTGAAATATATATTTAAGCTGTCAAGATTTGACATGAAGGCCATAAAACTACAAATCCAGCCTAAAACAAAATGATCTTTGTACAGTTTTTTTATTAGAAAAACTAATGTAATATTGTTATCTGAGTTATCAACAAAATATCCATATATTTAACTTTGTTTCTTTCTTAAGTGAACACCTGATATTCACAGGCTATAAAAATAGTAACAGGAAAATAACTTTAAGTAATTACTGCTGCAAGTTGGGGCTCATACCTACAATCCTGGCTCTTCGGGAGGCCAAGACAAGAGGATTGCCTAGCTCCAAGAGTTCAAGACCAGCCTGGGCAACATGACAAGACCTCATCTCTCCAATAAATTAATTTTAAAAAACATAACTTTAAGATTTTAAATTACATGAAAATTCATTTATAAACTCATCTCTGCATTAAAAATTAGCTGGACATGGTGGTGTGCACCTGCAGGCTCAGCTACTCAGGCGGCTGAGGTGGAAATATGGTCTGAGCCCAGTAAGTTTAGGCTGCAGTAGCGGTGATCATTCCACTGTACTCCAGCCTGGACAACAGAGTAAGACTCTGACTCAAAAAAAAAAAAAAAAGAATGACTATGGTTGCCTAGTAGCTCAGTAGCTCAGATATCACAAGTAATCTGTGTAAATTTTTAAAAATAAATTAATTATATAAATGTAAGTGATTTTAAGTTTATAAATGAACTTTCATGTAATTTAAAATCTTAAAATTATGTTTCTTTAAATTAAATAATAAATACTCATTGGCTGTCTGGATCATTTCCAAATAAAAATTTAAAACTAAAACAAATTGCTGAACATAAATAGGTTTGTTCTTGATTTTTTAAATTTTATAGAAATATTAAATACATCCAAGTCTACTAATATACATTAAAAATTATGTTAAGGGAAAGCATGTTTTCAAAAATAACAAAATAGTTCTCATCTATAAAATACTGATACAGGACAGATGGCTCAGAATTGCTTACTAGAAATTAAGGTTATTAAGAATTAAAATTGTAATTAATATACAATTCTGTCTAAAAAGTGTACCAAAAATAAGATGTGTCTTTTTATAAGTAGAAATTATAAGAAAGGCATTAAAATGTTCTTAGTAACAATAATTTTGTCTAATTTATAGGTTGTTTCAAAAGAAGAATTTAGGCAGGAAATAAAAACAAGATAGAATGAGTCAGTAAGTAGAGACAGAGATGTGAAGAAAGTTACGGTAAGGAAAGTTAAAAAGAAATGAGAAGAATTTTGTGTGAGGGATAATCTTGCATGATATAATACATTTTTGTCCTAAAGTAAAATTACTGATTATTTTAAAAAGAGGGAGTATAGGACAAAGCAGAAAGTCTCAATATGTCAAAAAAGGTCTGAGAAAGTTATAATAAGGTTTTTGGACGATGACTTTATGAAAGGAAGTTTGTGTGTGATCAAAAAGGCTATAATTAGAAGGAAATTATTCATCAATCTTTCTGAAGATTGAGTGTTGTCAATACAAGGGCACTAATACAAAACTAAAAAGGTATTCCCCTATGTTCGAGCATCAAGGTTTTCTTGAAGTATAGATCTGCTCTTAGCAAAATCCCAAGTTTTTCTTTTTACTTCTAAAACCTGTTTCTTTAACGGCCATCTTCTAAACTGCAGGCAGTTTCTCTATCTGTGACATTTCTTACTGATATTCATTTAACGTCCCCAGTTTCCAGGTGAAATGCTGTCCTCTTCATTTAGAATGGTAATTTCATTTGTTGGGGTAGAGTTTTCTTCTTAAAGCCTCTCACATTCATATTTCAGTCCAGCTTTTGTTGTATCACAGCACGTGATTTGTAGGTCATGCATCCTCATCTCCAGCTCTTTCTCCCCTTGAGATAAATTGGGGATATATCTCTCTCCTTCAACTTTTTCATCAAATCCTGTAACTTTTTTCCTCTGGTTCTAACACCGCTGCTTAGACTTGATGTTGAAATGCTTATCCTGAAGGCACAAAAAGCAATATTTTCCTCCAATACAGCCTGATCCTGCACTCTTGGCTTTTCTCAATATGTCTGAATGTTCTATGTAAGCAGAAAGTTTCACAAGCTTTTACTTTTTCTAAGAGCCTTATGTTACCCTGCTCAAAGTACTAGTTTTCCTGTTTGTAGTCTCCTATAAAATAGTATACATTTCTTGTTTGTATTCTCCTATAAAATAGTATACTTTTTCTGTGTCTGATTACATTTAAGCAATGTTTTCATCATGTTCAACTTCCGGTTTATCTAAAAGAATGGGCTTCTCGAAATAAGAAGCAATCACACTGCAGGGAGTTTTTATTTACCTTTTAGGTAACTGGCTGAAGAAACAGAGATTTTACATTTTATTAGGATAATTTTCAGTGTTGTCTTTATGAGATTTTTGATTACTTAGAAAAACAGTTTTGAAAGGGTTAATGTTTTGTTTTTAAGCAGAGTTTAACTTTTTTTTTATTTTAGAATTGAGGGGTACAAGTGCGGGTTTACTACATAAGTAAATTGTGTAGGTGAGGTTAGGGCATCCCACAGGCCCTCTCTCTCCCAGTGGGTTAAGATTTTTTTAATTCTTATAACTTTCTGCATTGCTTTTAAAAATCATTTGATTATCACTCTGGTTAAATAAATGATCTGTAATCATCGTGACCTATAATCCTGCTTTGGTCAAGTGTTTTTGCATCTTTTGACATTTTTGTCAGTCTTCCCCAGGATCAAATTCTAAATTAAGTCTTTTGACCCAGAACTCACTTTGAAATACTCTTCGCCAAAAGTCCAAATTTTAGAGTTGGGCCCCCTGGAGATCCTCAAAGAATGTTATCGTTCACCTTATGGAACTAGTAAATGATTAGGTTTACTTGGTAAATTATATGGGAAACATTGACAAATGATAAGTGGTATTAGATCTTTCTAATTTATGGGTATGCTATTCATATAAATGTTTCAAACATTACATACATTCACAGAAATCAAATGTCATAATTTTTACTGCAATGTTAAATCTTCCTTAAAGTTATATTTGTAGGAGTATACTTGATGTGAGTAGTCTGAAGAGTGCATATAATACATAAAAGCTTGATGGGCCTGATGTGATGCTATCAGTCATAATTCTGTTATCTTAAAATGCTGTATGTAATAGAAATAATAACATTTTCTTATCAATTGCTTATTAGAATGACTTTTCATCAGATTTTTAACCATGGATATTTTAAATTTGTATAATCCACAGTAATTGTCTTGATTTTTCTCTAAAATGATTTGCAAATAGCTATTCACTTTTTATCAAAAGGACTCTTAAATACAATTTTATGATAACTTTGAGATTTATGAACTAAATAAAAATTTTTCAGAACTCCCAGCCTGGGCAACATAGCAAGACCCTCTCTCTACAAAAAAAATAAATAAATAAATAAAAATTTTAAATTAGCTAGGCATGGTGGTGTGCACCTGTAGTCCCAGCTACTCAAGAGGCTGAGACAGGGAGATCACTTGAGCTCAGGAGTTCAGGGCTCCAGTGAATTATGATTGTGCCGCTGCACTCCATCCTGGGAGACAGAGCGAAACCTTGTCTCAAATACAAAAGCTAAAACAAAAGCGGTGCGTTCATGAAACTGCTAACCAAGATTAAACAGGATAAAAATTAATTACCTGATACTGAATAACGATGAAGATAATATTTATGACTTTTATTTAAAATTTTGTTGCCTTTTTACTTAAATGTTTTGTTTTCCATAATTAAGAAAATTTTCTTTCTTAAACTGTCTTAGTTTGTTTTTGTGTTGGTATAAAAAAAATTACCGGAGCCAAGTACCTTATAAAGAAAAGAGGTTTATTTGGCTCACAGTACTGCAGGGTATTCAAAAAAATCATGGCACCAGCATCTGCTTCTGTTGAGGGCTTCCAGCTGCTCCCACTCATGGAGGAAGTCAAGGGGGAGCCGGTATGTGCCCAGATTACATGACTGGAGAGATGGCAAGAGATATATAAGGCACCAGGTTCTTTTGATCAACCAGCTCTCATGGGAACTAGTAAATTAAGAACTCACTCATTGCCATGAAGGCAGCACCAAGTCATTTGTGAGGAATTTGCTCCCATGACCCAAACTCTTCCCAGTGGGCCCCATCTTCAGCACTGGAAATCAAATTTCAACATGAAGTTTGGAGGGGCCGATATCTAATCTATTATATCAGCTTTCTATCATTTACAGCTATTTGGCAAAGGACAATTTTGAGAACTAAGATGAAAGTATTTGTTCTCCCCCCACTGTATTCCTCCAGAATTTAAAAACTATGTATGAGTTTTTAAACTCATTCTTATGGCAACATGGTTATTTGCATGAATCTAATAAAAATCTCTCTATAGCAGAACACAATTAGAAACATGGGTTACATTGCCAAAGTTTTGTCTGAAATATCATATTTAAGAATGTCCATAGAATGTCTGGCTTCCAGGGTTCCCAGAATTACATTGAGCATGTAAAAAGTTATACATCCATGTACATATAAGAGGGAGGATTCCAAAAACACAGAATTCTCTTTTGGAGGGCAGGCCCCTTGTTGTACATGCTTCCCCTGCTAGAGAAGTGTTCCAGAAATTCATCAGCATCATTGTACCAGTTACTGTTGTTGTGAGAGGCTGCATTCAGCTTAAGTGATTTTTTTTTTAATTCTTTCAACGGGTTTACCCATTTCATGATGGCTGATTTACGTGAACAACTTGACAGCCTTCCCACACCACTCTGAGTTTTCAGCAGTTTTTGACCAAAACCTGCACGACCCTTGTGCCTCACCCTCTCTATTCACCCAGTCCCACCCTTTTTGTTTGTTTCCCCAGATGAAAACAGTCTTCAAAGGGAAATGTTTTGCAGATGTGGAAGAGGTCAAACAAAAAAAATGACAGAAACACTAAAAGCCATCAAAATTGATGAGATCAAAAGTCATTTTGAATAGTGAAAAGTGTCTCAATAGGTGCACTGCATCAGAGAGTATTTTGAAGATGACTGAAGTTCAAACATGCAAAATTCAATACATATTTTTTTGTAAATGAAACCTGGGGTCTTTGGGGTCCCCCATTGTATACCATGGAATACTATGATGCCATGAAAAACCATGTCCTTTTCAGCAACATGGATGCAGATGGAGACCATCATTCTAAGCCTATTATAACAGAACCAGAAAACTGAATTCCACATGGTCTCTCTTATAACTGTTAGCTAAACACCGAATAAACACAGGCATAAGGATTAAAAACAACAGGAACTGGGGACTTCTAAAGGAGAGAGGAAGAGAGGGTTGAAAAACCACCCATTGGGTACCATACTCACCACCTGGGTATACAGAAGCCTAACCCATGCAATATACCTATGCAACACTCCTGCACATGTACCCTTTGAATCCAATACATGAATAAATAATAAATTGTGTTGCTCCACTGTTGGGTGTCTATATGTTTCAGATAGTTATTACTTCTTGCTGATTGAGCCCTCTATTACTATATAGTGTCTTCATTGTCTTTTTTTTTTTTTTTTTTTTACTGTTCTTGATTTTAAATCTGTATTATCTGACACAAGAATAGTGTTCCCCACTCCTTTTCATTTTTCATCTGTCTGGTATATTTTTCTCCAATCCCTTTACCTTGAGCCTATGAGTGTTATTGGCAGTGAAATTGGTCTCCTAGAGACAGAAGGTAGATAGGCCTTGTCTTTTTAATCCAGTTTGCCACTCTGTCTTTTGTTTATTTATTTATTTATTTTGAGTTGGAGTCTCACTCTGTCGCCCAGACTGGAGTGCAGTGGCCGCTCACGGCCACCGCAGCCTCCACCTGCTGGGCTCCGGTGATCCTTCCACCTCAGCCTTCCAAGTAGCTGGAACCACAGGCGTGCGCTACCACACCCGGCTAATTTTTGATTTATTGGAGAGATGAGGTCTCGCCAAGTTGCCCCGGCGGGTCTCGAACCCGTGGGCTCAGGCAATCCACTCACCTCAGCCTCCCAAAGGCGTGGGATTACAGGCTGAGACACCGAGCCCGGCTCCACTCTGTCTTTTTAATGGGGCAATACAACTGTTGTTATTCACACTTGCTATTGATACGTGAGAATTTGTTCCTGTCACAGTGTTGTTAATAAGTTTCTGTGTGATCTTAGTTTTGTGGATGATTTATATTGTCTGTAAACTGTTTATATGTGCTTTTGTGTTCAGTGGTATTTTTTGTTTGTTTCTCTATTTAGAACTCTCTTATGCATCTCTTATAGGGCCATTCTAGAGGTGACTAATTCCTTTAATATTTGCTTATCCAGGAAAGATTTTATTTCCACCTTTGTTTATGCAGTTTAGTTTGGCAGGATAAGAAGTTCTTGGATGACTTTCTTTTCTTTAAAAGGGCTAAAATGGATCCCCAATCTCTTCTGTCTTTTAAGGTTTCTGCTGAGAGGTCTGTTGTTATTCTGATGGGTCTCCTTTGGTAGGTAGTCTGCTCCTTTACTCTGGCTGCATTTGAGATTTTTTTTTGTGCTGACCTTGGGTAGTCATATGCCTTGGGACTGGTAAGCCTGCGCAGCATCAGAAGTTCTCTGAATTTCTTGTATCTGCATCTTGACCTCTCTACCAAGATAGGGGAAATTTTCATGGATGATGTCCACAAATACTTTCTCCAGATTGTTCCCATTCTCTTCTCTCTCAGGAATGCCCATCAGACATGGATTTGGTCTTTTTTACAAAAATCTCATACCTCTCAAAGGTTTTCTTCATTTTTTAAATTATTTCTTCTTCAATTTTGTCTTACTAGGTTGATTCCAAGGATCGGTTTTCAAGCTCTAAAATTCTTTCTTCCGGTTGATCTAGTATGTTTTTAAGCCTTGTGAATGTGTTTTGAAATTCATGAAGTGAATTATTCAGCTCCAGAAGAATTTAGTTCTTTCAGTTTAGTTCCTTACTAGAATAGCCATGTCATCTTCAGTTATTGAACTGTTTTCATGGTCTCTTTTATTTAGGAGACCAGGTTATCTTGGACCTAATTCTATATGTCATTATGGTCGAAACATTATGGTTAGGATTCATCACTAGGGAGCTGGTGTAATTGTTTGGGGGCAACAAAACACCCTAGGTTTTTGTGTTGTCAGAACTCTTATCTTTCTCTCCATTCCTCCCCCTCTCTCCCTCCCTTCTCCTTCTCTTTCTCCCCCCTTCCCTTTTTCTTTCTCGTCTCTCTCTCTCTCTCTCTCTCTCTCTCTCTTTCTCTCTCTCTCTCTCTCTCTCTCTCTCTCTCTATTTTTGAGTTTGCTATTGTTGTAATGGGGTTTTCTTTCTTCTTTTCCCTTATGGGTGTGACTGTGTTGTATGTTGTGCATGATCAATTGACTTTATTCCCATTTTCAAAGGGTGCTCTGGACAGGTTCCTTGGTTGCTGCTAAGGTTCCTTGATTGCTGCTAGTATGATGACTAGTCACAGCAGTGTGTTTTTGTGAAGTGGGCTAGTTCAGGCTGCAGACTCATAGATGGTGCTTAAAAGCGAGGGCCAGTAGCAGTGGCTGTGCCACAGCTGGACTTTCAGAAGACCAACTGATCTCAGCCACAGTGACTCCTTTGGGGTCTGAAGCAAGAGATCCCCAACTGGGAAGAAGCTGCTGAGATGGGAGAGCGAGAATGGAGCCCCAAAAGATCACTGCTTCTGTCTATTTGGGCTACGGAGTGTGTGTTGGTGTGGCCCCATATTTTGAGGTGGTGGGGAAAGACTATGGAACAGAACAGACTATGGAAACTGGATCTTAATAACGGACTCCAAGTAGACTTAGCCTGAAAGCCACTTTCTCCAATCCCCTATTGCTCAAATGTGGCCAAAAGGGGTCTGACACTGACTTCCTGCCACCAATCACTTTCTTCAACATCAGAGCTGGCAGGAAACCTGAGCTAGTTCCATCCAGGCACTGAAGGACATTGAAACCTAGCTGTAAGATGATTGACCAGTGACACTTTGAGTAAGATCTTGTTCAGAAAGGGAAAATGTGAAAGTTGTCAAAATTTAAAGAGTCCCTGGTGTTTAAAAAAAACCTGACATATAAAGGGAAAACTTCATGTATAAATGCCTGATAACAAAAACTACCATAAATCAAAGACTGCAAAACCTCAGCCTTGCACAAAGGCCAATGTAACCTCACAAGAAATACTTCTGCAGGGACATCTGTCCAGCAACTGCCTGATCAGTCTCATGTTGACATTGTTCTTGATCCTTGTAGCCAAGGATAATCTCCAAAAGTGATTATGTAACTCTCCTCATTTTTCCCTTTAAAAAATCTTTGTCTTCTTTTACCTCCCTGAGTATCATGTAATCCCCTATGGCACACGTGTTCTCATCGCAACACCCTATTCCTGAATACATGTTGTTTTCTTTTAGAGAGGCTGTCTTTATTTGTTATTTAGATTGACAGATACTTGGATATAGCAGCCCAAGTAGGTTAAGACCTCATCCAGAGCCTCCCAGCAGCAGACAAGAGAGCCTGGATGTGACCCTGGTCAGTTGGACATCGTCTTTTCTCACTCTACCAGTAGTGAGCTGGGGAGGGAGCTTGGCAGGTGCCTACCTGAATGTGGGCCCCAAGCCGGTCCTTTCTGCCACTTTCCCTCCCCCACCCACAGACCTGAGGTTGGAGTGAGGATGAATCACTGCATTAGCCATCCCTCCCCCATCCATGCACAGCATGGGATTCCTTGTTGGCTCCCAGGATGCCACCCTGGGGGATCTTCCTCTCACAGCTGTCCCACTCTGCCTCTCCACCACCCCAGCTCCCCACTTGGTGGGCTCATTCAGTCTCATGGCTTCCTATAGCATCTGTTCATAGTTTCAATTCATATCTCTGTCCCTAGATGTGGGCTTTTATTCCATGTGTTAGTACTGGAGGTCAACTAGACACTCCATACTCTACAAACCCAAAACTGAATGTGGTTGGCTGAATCAAGGCTCCCAAAGGTGTTCTCATGGTGATCCCTGAAACCTGTGAATCTGAAATCTTATATGGCCAAAAGGACTTTAAGATGTGATTAAGTTAACAATCTTGTGAAGGGGAGGACACGGGATGATCTGAATGAGCCTTAAATGTGACCACGAGTGTTATCAGAGGGAGACTTGTGACAGAGGAGAATGTGCTGAGACTCCAAAGCTAAAGCCTACATTGTTAGCTGTGAGGACGGAGGAAGGGGCCACCCTCCAAGGAGTGCAAGGCATGCAACTCCAGGAGCAGGGAAAGGCAGTAAACGAATTATCCTGTGGAGCCTCCAGACAAAGTAAGCTTCCACCAACACCTTGGTCTTGGCCCGGAGAGACTAACTTCAGACTTCCAACCTCCAAAACTGTAAGAGAAAATGTTTAAGCAACTGGTGGCTATCTCTTACAGCAGCCACAGAAAATTAATACATTGCTTGTCCCTCCAAAGCCAGCAGCCACTTCATCCCACCATGTCCCAGTCAATGGAGCCCCATCCTCCTAGTGGGGTGGTTGAAACCCTGAGGAATCTCAGACTCCTTTCTTTTCTCTGTACCCCAGAAAGCCACCGTTTTCCCCTACTGTCTTACCCGCCACTTCAGTCTGAGCCTCTGTGACTTACCTGGAGAGTTTCCCTGTTGCCTCCTGAGGGCCCTCTGCCCGCTTTGTCCTCTGCAACCTCTTTCAGCCCCCCAGCAAGGGTCATTTCTCCCTAAAGCCCACGAGGGCTTCATACCATCAGAGGTCAGGTCCTCATGGCAGCCGCCACCTCAATCTGGCCTCCTATCCTTCCACACCTCACCCAGGCCCCACCCCCTGCAGTTCTTGCTCTTTTTGAGCACACAGGACCCCCTGGGTTGGGGGGTCAGACCTGGCTATGATCTCTTCTCAGGCTCACGCAGCTCACTCCCTCCTCCCTCAAGCTTGCACTTGAAGCTGATGATAGGGAAAATCAAATTCTGCCAAGAATATCTGAAGAGGTTAATTCTGAGCCAGTGTGAGTGTCCTGGCTCAGGGTAACACCATCTCAAGAGGTCCTGAGAAAGTGTGCCTGGGGCAGTCGGGTTGCAGCTTGGTTTTATACATTCTGGGGTGACCAGAATGTAGGTAAAATCATACATCAATATGTGGGATGCAAGGAGGCATCAAAAAAGCAGAATTTACTTATTTTAAAATTGTCAATTTATTCTTACATGTTTTAATGTCGGTCACCTTCAAAGTACTCTCCATTTGATGCAATATACCTGTCACCTATCAAAATGCTTTTTCCACTGCTCAAAACAGTTTTTGAACTCCTCAAATTTGATGCCTTTTAGCGCTTCTGCCATTTTTTGTTTTACCTCTTACACACTGGCAACATGTTTCCCTTTGAGGACTTTTTTCATTCAAAGGAAAAAAAAAGTCACTTGGGGTGAGATCAGGTGAATAGAGTGGGTGAAGCACAGGGGTTAGGCCATTTTCCGTCAAAAACTGCTGAACATTTAGCATGGTGTGGGCAGGTGTACTCATCAATCACCCATCATAAAATAGGCAAACATGTTGAAAGAATCTCCACACAAAAAAGTCACTGAAGCTGAACACAACCTCTCACGATGATGCTAGCTGGTACACTGACTGATGGGTCCCTAGAACACTTACCTAGCAGGAAAAGCCTGTGCCACAAGGGACCCACCCTCCAAAAGATAGTTCTGGGGTTTTTTGGGTCCCTCCTCATACATACATTGGTTTGGCCTGAAAAGGTGGGACCTCTTGAAGTGGGGGCAACAAGTCATGGGTGAGGTTAGGGATTATTTAGTTGAGAGTTGAGAGAGTTAAGCTACTGTCTGAAGACATGAAGTCAGCAGAAAGGAATGCCTCACTTAAGGGGATTGTGGGGCCAAGGTTCTTCTTGTTATGCAGATGAAGTCGCACAGGTAGCAGAGATACTAGATGGTAAATGTCTCTTCTCGCCTTAAAGCTGTCAGACTCTCAGTCAAACTCTCCCAGATCAGGAGAGGCCTAGAAAGGGAAGGCCTGGCTGCACTGATAGAGGTTCTCTTCAGATGCAAATTTTCCCAATAAAAGACGGCTTTGCAGGGTCATTTGCATCTTGGCAGCCACTTCAAGATATGTCAAGGAAATATATTTGTGGGTAAAATATTTGTATTCCCTTCGGGGCATCTGTCATATGATGCTGTGCCAGAGTCAGGTTGGAAAGTAAGCCACATTAAATGGGATTAATCACTATAAGAAAGCGATTGGCAGTAGTGGGAAACTGTCAGGGGAGGAGAGGTAGAATTGGCAGTTGAGGGAAACCACTAGGGGAGGGAGGGGCATACCTCATCAACAAGGGTACCTGCATGATCAATGTTTATACACCTGACCCTAAATTGTACTCCACATCTTTATAATAAAAACTTATTTTTTAATTAAAATAAATAAATAAATGGGGTTAATAAAAACCTGTCTAACAAGACTCTGTGATTTGTAGAGCAGGACTCCCCAGGCCACTGAGATTAAAAATGGGCCAAGAGAGAAAAAAAGGTCAGGAGTCCTCAAAGCCCACTCCAACTTCCAGAATTAAAGCAGCTCCACAGTCCCTGCCCCACCCTTGCTTGCATTTGCCTCTCTGCCAGGCATGTTCGACAGTTCCCTCACTTGCTACATCGGTGGTCAGTGCCTGGCTCCTCCCTAGAAAGGGGCTCCAAGAGCACAGGGATAGCACTAGACATCCTGCTGTCCCCAGTAAGCCCAGCACTGACAGGCCTTCATTGAATGGTCATCAGTGATGCCTCCAGCACAGAACACTCGAGGTTGCAAAATCATGACTGCCTCCCCCCTTCATCCCAACATGTCATGGCTACATCAAAGTGGGTTTCCCAGAGTGACTTCCCTTCTGAAGCCCGTCCCTCTCAGCCTTCCCTGCCTTAGCAAGTGATTGCCACCTGCCAAGTCCCCTGGCATCCTACCCAATCTGGCCTGCCCTGCCCCTCACCGTCCACACTCCCCACAGCTGTTCCCATGCTGTCCACTCTCCCACCGTCCACTCTCCACTGCTCCTGCCCCCTGCACCATCTCCGCTCTTCTGCTCCTGCCCGCATGCTGACCGCTCTCCCCAGTGGCCCCCCTCTCATGGTCCACTCTCCCCTGACCCCCACCCAGAGCTCCCACAAACCCTCTGGCCCCACCCTCCATGCTGTCCACTTTCACTTTGTGCCTTCCACTTCCGCCCTCATCCCACGAGGTCCGCTTTCACCCCATGCCACCCTACTCTTCCCCCACGCCATCCACTCTCGCCCTGCGCCATCCACCCTCTTCTATTCCTGCCCCCACACCATCCACTCCCACTCCACAATGTCCACTCTCTCCCGCTCCTGCCCCACGCTGTCCACTCTCACTCTGCCATCCATCCTCTTCTGTTTGTGCCCCTACACCATCCATTCTCCCCAACTCTCACCCGTGCTGCCCATTCTTTCCTGCTCTCGCCCCACAATGCCCACTCTCCCCACTCTCACCCTGTTGGGAGCTGGCCACGGAGGCCTCCCTGAACGTTAGGGATCAAGGTGGGCCGTGGACCCCGAGACCACGAGGATGCATTGACCCCATTCCCTCCTTCCTTTTTCATTTTAGCCCAAAGGAGCTCTGCCTACCTAAGCTGAAGGCTCTGTGACGGTGACAGGCATGGCTCACTCTAGAAACCCATTGTTCCTGTTTCCCATGAACTGCGGTTTCGGCTTAGGTATTAGATATAATTCAAACTCAGGTCACATTTGGGAGCATTCTCTACGGTACAATCTTCTTTATAAGACTTAAAAGTATATTTGTAGAATTAGTATATACATATGGAGAGCTGTTTTCAGCTTTAGATGGTATAGATGATTATCTAGAGTTACCAGAAATGGCCCAGCATGAACTTTGGGCTGGGCCACATTCCTAATGGCCCAGAGTTATCTTTGGACTGGGCCACATTCTTTAGGAAGTGGTTTGAGCTATAATTAAGAGTTTCTAAAGTGTAAGTAGAATTAGCACAGAATAAAAAGGTATTAGGATTTAAGTTAGTCATTAGGTGTTGTGTATGCATAAGTTTTAGAAGTTATTGACTATTAAAATATTATGATGTTAGAATTGTTGTATTGCTTTTGAGGAACATTAACCAAGCATAAGGAACAGTGAGATAATTTTGGGATTGTCCTTCCTCATGCTTGGGAAAATGCCTGGTGGGTGAGGGACGCCCCTCATCCACCTGGCTTTGTGTTCACGTAATAGTCTTATGATTTAATTGGGATTGTCCTTCCTCATGCTTGAGGAAACACCTGGTGGGTGGGGGACGCCTCTCATCTACCTGGCTTTGTGTTCACATGAAAGTCTTGCGATTTAACCTGTGAAAATTTGGGATAAAAGACTTACTGTTGGTCCCATTAAACGGCTTCTGCACTAGACAGTCCAGTCTCTTTCTTTCTTTCTCTTTTTAATCTATCCCTCCATGTTTCTTTCTTTTAATATCTATCCCTCCAGTTTAATTGCCAACACCATCTTTCCTACCAGAGACCCCCAATATCTGCAGGGGCTGGTCCCCAGCAACTGGCCCCCGCATCACCTCACGATGTCCCCTCTCTCCCACTCTCGTCCTGTGCCATCCACTCGCCCTCACTCTTGCCCCATGCTATCCACTCCCCTGCCCTCACCCCACGATATCCACTCTCCTTACTTTCACCCCATGCCATCCACTCTCCCCAACTCTCACCCCATACTGTCCACTCCCACCCTCTCTCACCCCATGACTGCTGTCCACTCTCATCCTGTGCTGTCCACTCTCCCCCACTCTCATGACATCCACCCTTGCCCCTTGCCACCATCTGCTATCCCCCATGCCACCTGCCCTCCCCTGCCCAGAGATCCTGAAGACTCACTGGCCCCGCCTCCCCCCATGGCCAAGATTTATTTTAAGAATAAATCTGTCCTGGCATCCTGGCTCAAACCCACCAATTAGTTCTCACTGTTCCAAGAACAAAATAAAAACCCTCTCAGGCCTGACCTGCTGACCCAGGCCAGCCTGGAGCCCCAATACCTGTGGCCCCACATGCCTCTCTATCACCTGGGTCAGCCTCACCCCATCCCCACTCACATTTTGTGATGGTGTCAGTGTCCACCTGCTTCCTTTTGGAGAGCGCAAACAGCATGTACCTGCTGAAAGGAGGAAGGGCCAGGCCAGGAGAGTGATCTCAGAGCCTATGCCAAAGGAGGGAGCTGCGTCAGTCTCTGACCTAAGCCACGAAGACCCCTTGTGGGGTCACAGCTGCCGCCCAGTCATCCCCAGGGAAGTGGCTCCTGGCTTTTTTCTTGGACCCTGTGTTTTCAAAAAGACTCTGGGAGGCAGGAAGGGATGTAGAATGCCAAGGTCCAGACCTGTGGTTTCCCTCAAGGACTGTGGGTGCATGGTTCAGGGCAGAGGGTCTGTATTGAGCTCTTTTTCTGTCTGGGAAACAACTTTACAAAATGCCCTAAAACACAGGATGCAGTACACATGGTTCCCAACGACCTCCTCACCTGGCACCTCTTCCTGGCGCCAGTCTGCTGGGCGAGCACAGTCAGAGTATTTGGCAAACATCTGCAAACCAGGCCCCCTCAGCCTTGCTGTATCTGTTTCATTTCTTCAACAGAAAAATCCAGGAGGCTGCCTTCCAGCAAAACTTCCTCTTTTCATGCTACATGAATGTCCACTGATTCCCAACCAACTACAGAAATCTCTCTGCGGAGGCACATGACAACCCCAGGTGGCCCAGGGCCCTGCAGGCCGCTATGTATTTACAGCTTTCCCAGCATCAAAGTCACAGCCATAACTCAGCCTGTGGCATGGGCTTTCACCCCTGCACGCTCTGCAGCCCGCCCATGTCACCACAGCTCAACCAGGCTGATGGCACCCTTCCAGGTGGCACCTCAGGGCAGAAACATCTGTTTCCAGCTGGTAACAAACAGGACACACGAGTCTCTCACACACCTCAAGCAAGCCTGGCCAGAGTTTGTGGTATTCACCACCAACCGCAGGTCTGAGCCAGCTAACCCCCATTTCACCCCCCTTCCACCCTCTGGGTGATTGGGGGAAGGGTCTGAGCCTGTCCTCCCTAGACTTGTGGACTGAGGCCTCCCACAGCCTGGGCAGAAATCAAGCTATAGTCTTCTGCTCTGAAAGGGCCTCCTAGTGGCCTGCATATCTCCCTCCGAGGCCCCGGTGACTAGGGCTTGCCAGGTTTGTTCTAGAAAACATCAGTCAGGTGAAAGAGGAAAGAGATTGGATTCTGTTCTCATTATAAGAACAAAAAAGTAAAATCGGGACCAGCATTGATACAAATCAGTAATTATGGGAAACATCTACATTCTCATGGGGTGAATTCGTGTTTTTTCAGAATGACACCAAGGCTGGGAACATTAAAAAGTAAGATTGCTTGATTTGCCCATGGCGGGGGAATGACATAACTATAAGAACACAAAGCCACCATAAATAAGGTAAACTCAAAGGAAAGAGAATGGCCAACGTGTCTAATATCAAAAGACTCTGTATTAGTGAGGCAACCCTCTCAGGTCCCCTCCCACTATGGGAGCTTTCCTGTCCTCTCAATAAATCCTGCTTTCTAAAAAATAAAAAAAGAGTCTATATTAGTGAGGGTTCTCCTGAGAGACAGAATCAGTGGGATATGGAAGTGGATATAGGCAGATACAGATATAGATATAGATTAATTATTGATATAGATACAGATATAGAATAGATGCAGATATGCATACAGATACATATGCAGATATAGATTACATATAGATGCAGATATAGATATGGATTACATATAGCTATAGACATAGATATGATATAGATACAGATATAGATATAGATTAGATATAGAGATAGGGGTATGGGTATGGATAAAGTGAGAGGTGAGACAAAGAGAAAAATTTTAAGGAAGTGGCTCACTTAATTGTGGAGACAAAGCTTCAAAACCTGCAGGGCAAGTAGCAGGCTGGAGACCCCAAGCAGGGCTGATGTTGCTGCTCCAGGTTGAAGTCCAGCCTGCAAGCAGAATTCTCTTCTCCCTGGGGACTTCCATCTGTGTTTTCTTAAGGCCTTCAATGGACTAAATAAGACCCATACACATTATGGGGGGGTGATGCCTTACTCAAAGTCTTAAATGGTAAGCATATTAAAACTGTCTAGACTAGTGTTTAGCCAAATATCTGGGTTCTATGGCCTTGCCAAGTTGACACCTAAAATTAACTATCACAGAGTTCAAGACCTTGAAAGAGAAGGATCCAGCGGAAGGTGGGGAAGAGGAAGTGGTTCCCAGTGAGTCACGAACCAACAAAACACAGGAAAATCATCAAAAGTCCCAAGTCATTGATGGAGAGCAACTTCCAACAACTTTACTCAAGTGGCAGAAGTTCACTGAGCACCTACTGTGTGCTGAGCTGGCACTAAGGCAGACACATGGGGTGTGCCTGCCCTGGGCCCCACAGTCCTCATGGAGAATGGATAGCACAACTGAAAACAAATAAACGCTCCAAAAAGGACAAGAACACCAGAGGAGACACAGACCTCAGTGCCAGGTGTCCAGAACGTGTCCCTGGGAAAACCTGCATGGAGCAAGGGCAGCCCAGCCCAGGCAGAAGTAGCAGGAGCAGAAAAGTTTCTGAGGCAGAGACACACTTCAGAAGTTCAAGCAGCAACAGGAAGGCCAGTGGGCTGCATGGAGGAAGAGGGCATGGGAAGGAGGAAGTTGGGAAGATGGGCCAAGGACCAGACTGCACAGAGCCAGGATTCTAGCCTTGGCCTTTATTCTGAGGAGATGGGAAGACCCTGGAGGTACTAGGAGAGGGGTTAAGTGTTTCAAATATTGCACTGGGGTCCACTGGAAAGTGAATCACACTGGAGCAAGGGCCGAAGCCAAAGACCCCACTGGTGTTTGTGCATAAGCCCCAATGGAAGAGCAGAAAAATCCCAGAATATACAAAAATATCCAAAATAACAAAAAAATTCCAAAATTATTCAAAACAACAAAAAATTCCAAATATTCACAAATTTTAAATGTTATTCTTTAAAATATTATTACTACAAATAATAAAAGGCAATATTAAAAATAGTGGGTAACTGTTACAAAGTCCACACACAGGAATTAATTTTGTTTCTATAGACCAGCAGCAAAAAAAAGATGTGAATTTTATAAAGCTGCCAGAAGTCTGCTTCTGTTAAGGGGATACAGGGAACTGGGACCAACCCTTCTGCTGAGGAATATTAGGAAATCTGGAAGAAATATCTTTAAAATCTGCTTGAAGGCAGTAGAGAGATAACAAAGTAGTGAATAATTATGAGACTAATAGGCAAAATAAGACAGACTTTCATAGATTTAACCCTATCATTTGTAGCTACTGCTAGGCCCCACTCTCCAAGTGTTTGCTCATTCTGGGATAATCAGCTGAGGAGCAATTATGACAACCTTAGAGCTAGTGAAAAACTTGGAAGCCAGGTCCCACCAAGAGAAAGGCACTGGAAAATCTCTGCACTTTGGATTGGAAACCCACAGGCCTGCTTCATAGTAGTAAAGATAAAGTAAGCTATCACTTACATGGACTGCCACCCAGGTGCAAGTTATCCAGGTCCCTAAAAATGCTCAACCTCAGTTTTCACGCCCCACCTCTCTCCTGGCACGGCTGGGAGTGGGGATGGGGTGTGTCCTCCTACCCTGAGAGGCCTGGTCACCATCTCCATGTCCTCCTCGCCACTCTCCCAAAGCTCCGAAGAGTGCTAATGTCACCCAAGGAGGCTGGGAGGAACTATGGGCTGAACCTTCCATTAGGAAAAAGCTCTTAATTTTCAAATCCGGGTATCATGGGACTGGAGTCATCAACTTTGGTCTACAGATTATTTCCTCATCCCCTCAAATCTCCAGGAAGAAGAGACATTAATATCAACCCACCCCAAGACCCCCTTGCCCTGGCCTCAGGAAAGGTCGGTCCCTTCATAGCCCAAAGTCTGCAAGGAGAAAAATTTTTTCTTGAAGATATATAGTGCTAATGATCCTAAAAAATAATAGATTCTAAATTTAAAATGTTGGGTCATAGTGAATGTTCTCAACATAAAGGATACATGTTTGAGATGATGGATATGTTAATTACCCTGATCTGATCACTATACATTATATGTATGGAATATCACCATGTATCCCATGAATTTGTGCAGTGATTGTGTGTCAATTAAATAAAGTTTTAAAATTTTGAAACTAAAAAAAAAAAAAAAACTCAACCTCTGCCAATGGAATAAGTTGACCCACATTACAAATGCTACCAGGATCGTGCCAGAGGCTTAGGAAAATCATCTTTGGAAAATTATAGCATCACTTTAGACTCAAATGCTCAACCCATTTCTTCTGGATACAATGTCTGGCACACAACCACAAATAACCAGACACACAAGGAAACACAACAACATGAAGAAGAACTAGCAGAAACAGAAGAACAACAGGGGCCCCAGACTCCATCTATTGGAATTATCAAATGAAGACTTTAAAAAAACTGTGCTGCTCGGTTCCAGGAGTTTAAAGACAATCTGAAATTTTATCAGAAATTGTAAACTATATAATACAACATAACAGATCTTTTTTAAATTTGGAATTCTAGAGCTGAAGTAAGAATTACATAAACTCAAAACTCAATGGATGAGTTTAGAAGCAGTGTTACCACAACTGAAGAAAGAATTAGAGAACCAGAAATTGGGTCAGCAGAAAATATCTAGAATGAAGAATAGGAAAACAAAATCATGGAACTTTAAAAAGTGAGTTGAAAGAATGGATAAACTGATAAGTTTTAACATATAGCTAGAGTGCCAGAGAAGTGAGAAATAAGGGAGGATACATTTGTTAAAGATGTAATGGCAGAAATCTTTCCAAAATTAAGGGAAAATTCTATTTCACTATTCAACTAGAATAAAACATAGAAAATCACATCTATTTATAACATTATAAAATTCTGGAAGACTGAAGGAAAAACAGCCAGGAGGAGGAAGAACCCTTATACTACCTCCAAAGGATCAACAGTAATGCTGGCAGTTAACGTCACAACAGAAACAAGAATAGGAAAAAGTGTTATCTTTAACGTGCTGAAAGAAATAACTGCTAATCCAGGGAAACTTTCCTTTTTCTCTTCTATTTAGTTTTGGGTTCCTAGGGTTGTCATAGCAAATTACCATGAACTGGGTGGCTTAAATCAACAGAAATTCATTCGTTCACAGTTCTGGAAGGTATGCATCTAAAAGCAAGGTGTTGGAAAGGCTGATCTCCCTCTTAAGGCTCTAAGGGAGGATGCCTCCTTGCCACTTCTAGTTTCTGTGGTTGCCAGAAATCCTTGGCATTCCTTAGCTTGAAGATGCACATTCTAACCTCTGCCTCCATCTACATGTGATGTTCTCCCTGTATCTCTCTTCCTAATTTCCCTTTCTTACAAGGACAGTAGTCACAGTGGATTTAGGGCCGACCCTGCTCCAGTATAACCTCATCTTAACTTGATTTCAAATGCAAAGACCCTATTTCCAAATAGTGCCACATTCACAAGTTCTGGGTGGACACAAATTTGGGGGTAACACGATCCAACCCAGTATACTTTCCTTTCCTGAGCATTTGGGCCTGAAGCTGGTAAGTGGAAGAGCAAGGAGGGGGTCCCTGCATGGTGCGGGAGAGAAGGGAGGTGCAGAGGCCCACATGATGCCAAAGCAGAGTCAGGGCCCAAAGCACCCACACAGGGTAGGAGTGAGAAGCCTGATGTAGGAAGTCATATGTTAAGCAAGATGAGGAGGATTCCACATGTAAAAGGAGTGCAGACTGGAATGGAGACAGGGAGGTCAGAATATCTTCTCTCATTGCAGGATGAAGGAGGGATAGGATAGAGAATAGCAGATGGGGAGATTGGTTGCCTACAAGGGGATTGATCAAGTAAGTAAATAACTGAAAAGAGTGGAAGACAGAGAAGGCAATTACAAATACCAAATGAGAAATCTAGAATAAAATAAATTCTGTGTACTGGATTAGAATTGGATACATCAGTTTGAATTGATGATTTTCAATATACAGAGACATTACATAGATGTTGTCCTGATTTATAGGAAACACTAAAATATTCATGAAGGAAGGGACATCAGATCAACAAAATACTCTTGAATGGTTCAGGAGGAAAATAAATTCTTTGTACTTTTCTTGCAACATCTAATTTTTTTGCTGAAAATGAAGAAATATTTCCAGACAAAACAATATTTGTTTCCAACAGACATCACCAAGGAACTACTTAAAAATATTAAAGACAATGACTTCAGATGAAAATTCAGAAATAAGAGAGAGAATTTAAGTGTAAAACACACAGGTGGATAAATTTTAAGGAACATTGATGAATAATAATGATTGTGATGATGATGATAATGCCTGCTGAAGACAGAAAATTAAAACATAATTAAGATGCTTAAAAACATATAAGTAAGGAAGGACTAATGACATTGCATAATCTGAGAAGAGGATGAAAGAATTAGTGACTTTTTTTGATATATCAATAGAAAAAATGCAACTGTGAAAAAATATATATTCAAAGTAAGTAAAAGAGAGAAAAGAAGACAAACAAGCAGGACAGCATGATTGAACATATATATGGAATCTAGAAAGGTTGAACTCATAGAAATAGAGATTTGAAGTAAAACTCATAGAAATAGAGGCTGGGATTGTTCACAATAGCAACAACATGGAACCAACTGTGCTGCCCATCAAAAGAGGATTGGATTTAAAACATGTGGTATATATACACAATGGAATATTACACAACCATAAAGAACAAAATCAGGCTTCATCCCTGGGATGCAAGCCTGGTTCAACATTCGTAAAACCAAAAATGTAATTAAATACATCAATAGATGTCAAAAAAATCCCACATAATTATATCATTAGATGCAGAAAAGGCTTTTGATAAAATCCAGCACCCCTTCTTGATAAAAACCCTCGAACATCTAGGCATATGGGGAACATACCTCAAAATAGTAAAAGCCATCTACAAGAAACCCACAGCCAGCATACTCCTAAATGGACAAAAATTGGAACCATTTCCCCTGAAAACTGGAACAAGACAAGAATGCCCACTCTCACCAATCCTGTTCAGTATAGTATTGGAAGTCCTGGCTATAGCAATCAGAGAAGAGAAGGCAATCAGGGGCATCCAAATAGGAAAAGAGGAAGTCAAGTTGTCTCTCTTTGCAGATGACATGATCGTGTACCTTGAAAACCCAAGAGAATCTGTCAAAAACCTCCTTACACTGATAAAGGCCTTTGGCAAAGTCTCAGAATATAAATAAATGCACAAAAGACAATCGCATTTCTTTACACCAATAATAAGCAAACAGAAACCCAAATAAAAAACACAATTCCATTCACAATAGCCACAAAAAAAAATGAAATACCTTGGCATCTTCCTAACCAGAGACGTGAAAGACCTTTACAATGAAAACTACAAAACTCTGCTCAAAGAAATCAAAGATAACACAAGCAAGTGGAAAAATATCCCATGCTCATGGGTTGGAAGAATCAACACTGTGAAGATGTCCATCTTACCTAAGGCAATCTACAGATTCAATGCAATACCCATCAAATTACCAGCAACATTCTTCTCAAACCTAGAAAAAACAACACAGGAATTCATATGGAAACACAAACGACCAAGAACAGACAGAACAATACTCAGGAAAAAAAAATAAAGCAGGCGGTATCACATTACCAGACTTCAAACTTTACTACAAAGCTACAATCATCAAAACATCTTGGTACCGGTATAGGGACAGGCATATAGATCAATGGAATAGAATTGAGATTCCAGAAGCAAAACCTCAATTTCTCAACCAGCTCATCTTCGACAAAGCCTCCACCACCTACCACTGGGGAGAGGAGAACCTATTCAGTAAATGGTGCTGGGAAAACTGGCTGACCACATGCAGAAGATTGAAACAGGACCTCTATCTATCCCCATGCACAAAGGTTAACTCCTAATGGGTCAGAGACCTAAATGTAAAACCTCAAACCATAAGAACCTTAGAAAAGGAAGGAAATACTCTCATGGAAATCGGAACTGGCATCCAATTCCTGTACAAAACCCGAAACCCAAAGGCCATAGGAGATAAGATAGACAAGTGGGACCTCATTAAACTGACAAGCTTCTGCAAAGCCAAAGAAACCATCAAGAGAGCAGGGAGACAGCCTACAGACTGGGAAAAAGTATTTGCCAACTCCAGTTCTGACAAAGGCTTAACATCTTGAATCTACAAGGAACTCAAACGTGCTGAAAAGAAACAAACAACCCCATTATAAAATGGGCAAAAGATATGAACAGACACTTCACAAAGGAAGACATCTGAGCAGCCAACAGACACATGAAGAAATGTTCAACCTCCCTAATCATCAGGGAGATGCAAATCAAAACCACACTGAGATACCACCTAACTCCAGTCAGAATGGCAATTATCAACAACTCAAAAAATTACAGCTGCTGGAGAGGGTGTGGCAAAAAGGGAACACTTCTACACTGTTGGTGGGAGTGTAAACTAGTGCAACCTCTGTGGAAAGCAGTGTGGCAATTCCTAAAAGCTCTAAATATCAACCTCCCATATGACTCCGCAATCCCCCTACTGGGAATATACCCTGAAGAACTCAAATCACTCTATCAAAAAGATACCTGCACACGAATGTTTATTGCAGCATTGTTCACAATAGCAAGAACCTGGAAGCAGTCATGCTGCCCATCAAAAGAGGACTGGATTTTTAAAATGTGGTACATATACACGATGGAATACTACGCAGCCATGAAAAAGAACAAAATCATGAATTTCGCAGCAACCTGGATGGAACTAGAATCTATAATACTGAGTGACCTCTCACAGAAACAAAGATCTGAGTATCACATGTTCTCACTCATATAGTGGACCTTGATCACCCAAATTATTACCATAAGAAAATGAATGATAGTGGTGGGAAACTACGGGGGAGAGGGAGGGGAAGGGAGATGGGATTAATGGTAGTAAACATCTGTCTGGGGACGGGGAGACACCTTTTATCAACAAGGGTGCCTGAACAGAGCATATTTGTATACCTAACCCTTAACTGTACCCCACAATATCATAATAAAAAAATATCGATTATAAAAAAAAAGAACAAAATCATGAACTTCGCAGCAACCTGGATGGAATTACAGTCTATAATACTGAGTGATCTTTCACAGAAACAATGAACTGAGTATCATATGTTCTCACTCATAAGTGGACCTTGAACAACTATTGTAATACTATTGAAAAAGGAATGACAACAGCAGGAAACTGCAGGGGCATGGGGTAGTGGGGAGGTGGGATTGGCAGTAATGGAAAGCTGTCTGGGGAAGGGTGGCACACATCATCAACAAGGTTATCTGCACAATGAATATTTGTGTACCTAACCCTGAATTGTACCCCACAATTTTAAAATAAAAAATTTAAAGGTGGAAAAAAAAAAAAGAAGTAGAGGCTGGGGGCAGGGAAGAAGGAAATGTGGAGCTCTTGGTCTAAGGGTACAAGATGGCAGATAGACAAGATAAATAAGTTTTGGGACCTATTGCACAACAGAGCAATTAAATTCAATAATAATATAAAGTTATACAGTTTAAATTAACTAAGAGAGTAAATTTAAAATGTCGCATCACAAAAAAATAAGTAAATGAGGTGACAAAATGTTAATTAGTTTGAGTTAATTATTCTATATTGTTTACATACATCAAAACATTACACTGAGCCCCATAACTGGATACAATTATGACTTGTCAATTTAAAAATATTTTTTTAAAAAAATCGCATAACTAGATGAGAGAGGTAGATTCAAATATAGCATTATTTACATTAAATGTAAATGGACTTGGAATGATTTCACTGAAAATGGCAAAGTTGAGATCTCCAAAAACCTGTCCTTTCACTAAAGCAACAAAATTAAGCTGGCAAAAACTGTCAGAATCCATTTTTTCAGAATTCTGGAGTGCAATAAAAAAAACTTTTTTTAAAAAAGGAGTACTTAATAAAGAAAGAAACTGCTAAATTTAGGTAAGAAAGAACTGTGACATGGAGACTTCAGTCCATGTTCCTGGTGTGGTTTGCTCGTGCCAGAAAAGACAATAAAAATTTTTTTTTTAGTCAAAAAATTGTGTTTGTGAGTCTTGACCTATCTGATGGTTCTCTGAAGGATGAACTCAAGGGCTTGCCTTTATTTTGTTTCCCCTCCAAAAAAAATTCTCTGTGGAATTTATAACCACTTAGGTCAATAGATAATAGAAGGGCCAAACAGCAGACAGACCAAAATGCCTTGGAAGAAAAAGGTTAAGGAAGGAAATATGTGGGGAGATAAAAACTTTAAAAAGCTCCCACATATACTGGGGAATCCAGAAGGCCATGCATTTCTAGATGCATGCTGAGAAAAGACCTGAGGAGACCCTAAGCTTACATCTCTAGCTGATCATTAGGCTTCACATGAGCAAGAAATAAAAGTTAACATAGAGTTATAAATGGCCTGGCTAAGTGCTGCAATAGTGCTATAACTCAGGGCACATTTGCAAAGACCAGGAGGGTCTTTTTATTCTTTTTATTTTTCTGGTTTTTTTTTAACTTGAAAGATTTAAGACAACCTCTGTCAAATCACTAGCTGACCACTAAACTAACATAACAGTGATTTCACTGGCCACATATAACAGATAATAGTTTTTACATAAATAGTTTACAAAAGTCACTAAACAAACAACTATAATCCACAATAAGCACAACAACAAATCCTATAGAGGGAAAATAATCTAATCTTCCACATTATGATATTCAAAATTTCCAGTTTTCAACAAAAAAAATACAAGACATGTAAAGAAACAACAAAGTATGGCCCATTCACAGGAAAAGAGTAATATTAACAAAAACTTTCCCTGAGAAACCCCATACTGTGGTGTTACTAGACAGACTTTAAATCAACTGTCTTAAATACTCTCAAATATTTTCAAAGAGCTCAAGAAAACCAGAAGTACAATGTCTCAAGAAATAGAGAATGCCAATGAAGCAATAGAAATTATAAAAAGGAACCAAATAGAATTCTTGAGATACAAAGTACTATAAATAAAATGAAATATTCACTAGGGATTCAACAGTAGACTTGAGCAGATAGAAGAACCAATGAATTTGAAAGCAGATGAACTGAAATTCTTCAGCCTGTAGAACAGGAAAAAAAATTAAGAAGGATGCAATTAATTCAAACAATATAATCAATAAAATTGATCTGCTAAGCATATTCAGACCTTGGGAAGAACAGCTACAGAATTCACCTTTATTCCAAGCTTGTGGAGTATTCACATATTATACCATAAATTAAGATCCAGCACATTTTGAAAGACTACAAATATTTAGTTATGATGTGACCACAGTACAATTAAGTCAGAAGTCAACAACAAAATGATCATTGTAAATACACATATGTTTGGAAAGTAGGAAACAAACCACTAAATACCCCTGAAGTCAAAGGAGAAATCACTATGGAAAATTAAAGTTAAAACAAGTTTAAGATATTTCTAACTGAATGATGAGAAACATGCCACATAACAAAACATTATGGAATGCAGCCTAAACAACGCTTAGAGGAAAACTTGTATCTTTAAAAGCACATACTATGCAGATAAAAGTTTGAAAATAGTTGTGCTAAAAATCTATCTTAAAAAGTTAAACAAGAATGTTAAAACAAATGAAAGTAGAAGGAAAAAAGTCATTAAAATAATGTTAAAAAATTGAATTGAGGATAGTAAAGCAAAGAGATGATCAACTAAGTGAATTAATAAAATTGATGTCTCTGATGGCACTAGTTGGGGGGGTGATAAATACAAATAACCAAAGTCAGAAGTAATAAAAAGACATCATACAGATCCTACAGGTGATTAAAATGTAATAAAAGAATATTTTGGAGTCATTATCCTCCCAGAATGTTTTTTGTGTTCCGAAATGAGAGAGTACTGTAGAATGATTGCAAGCTGAGAACGTGGAGAGAGAAGCTTTATATCAGTAGATTAAATTTCGAAGAACTCTATTAATCAGAAAAAAAAAAAAGAATATTTTGGAAAGCTTTAAACTACCATAATGTGAACAGTTGGATGAAATGAAAATGAAAACATTCCTGAAAAAAATAAAATACACTAAAACTAAAATATACTAAATATACAATAAATAATACACAATCTGAGTATATATTATATATAATATGTAACTGAGTATATATTTTATATACTCAGATTTTCTATTATTTATTTATATTTAGTATACAATATACAAGGTCCAACAATTAAGTTTGCGAACTCACCCTAGAAAAAAGTGCTACTTACCTCATTGTTGGTAAGCCACCTTCAAGTACTCTCCTTGGGAAGATATGCATCAATGGCAGTACCTAGGCTACCCATCAAAGCAATTTTGGAACTCTTTTTCTGAAATGGCCATCAGAGCTGTCATCATAGTAACTTTGATGTCCTGAATGTCATCAGATGTCTTCCTTTCAATATTTCCTTTATCTCTGGAGAAAGAAAAAAGGCACTGAGGACCAGATCAGGTGAGAAGGGAGGGTGTTCCAACACAGTTACTTATACAGTGCTGCCAAAAGGAAAAAAACAAACAGCCCTATTTTAAAATGAGCAGAGGACATGAATAGACACTTCTCAAAAGAGGACATACGAGCAACCAACAGACACGTGAAAAAATGCTGAGCCTCACTAATCATCAGAGAAATACAAATCAGAACCATAATGAGATATCACCAACTCCAGTAAGGATGGCCATTATTAATCAATCAATCAAAAAACAACAGGCCCAGGTGTGGAAAAAGGGGATGTTTCCACATTGTTGGTGAGAGTGCAAACTAGTCCAACTTCTATGGAAAATAGTGTGGCAATTTCTAAAGAAACTAGAAATTGACCTTCCATACAATCCTCCTTCTGGGACTATACCCAGAGGAACATAGATTGTTCTACAAGAAAGACACATGCACACACGTGTTTATTACAGCACTATTCACAACAGCAAAAACATGGAACCATCCTACTCCTCAACAAAAGGAGACTGGATAAAGAAAAGGTGGTCCATATATCCAATGGAATATTACACAGCCATAAAGAAGGACTAAATCATGGACTTCACAGCAAATTGGATGGAGTTAGAAACAATCATACTTAGTGGTGTATTACAGAAACAAAAAATAGAATGCCACATGTTCTCACTCACAAGTGGGACCTGAACATTGATCACAATCACACCAAGGAAGGATCGGCAGTCATAAGACATTGCCAGGGAAGGGGGAGCATGTAACAACACAAAAGGTACCGGTCCCAAAACAGGGGAAGTAAACTTCACATGCACATCGATTACTTATATAACGAATCCTGACTTGTATCCCACATTTCTATAATAAAGTAAAGTTTTTAAAAACTGTCATTGGGGACCAGATCAGGTGAGTAGGGAGGATGTTCCAATACAGTTATTTATACAGGGCTGCCAACATAAGCACATGGTGGTAAGTTCACAAACTTAATTATCAGCCCTCAACAAATAACAGCTCTGATGGCCATTCCAGAAAAAAAGTTCCAAAACTGCTTTGACGGGTGGACCAGGTGCTGGCATTGGGGCATATCTTCCCAAGGGGAGCACTTCAAAGGTGACCATAGTGATATTCAGCAATGAGGTATGCAGCACTTTTTCTAGGATGGTTCGCAAACCTAATTGTCGGAACTCATATACACATGTCAATAAATTTTAATCCACAGTTTTTAACCTTACCCCAAAGAAAATTGTGAACAAAGCATGACTTCATAGGACATTTCTGATAAATATTTAGAGAAGAAATTTCAACGTTTTTGCACAAACTCTTCCAGGGTGCTGAAAAAGTGTAAACACTCCACAAGCCATTTTCTGAGGCCAATGTGATTTCAGTGTGCCATCTATTTTCTGTCAGGACCCTGACTGATAAAGGAATTCATCACAGAAATGACCCCTGGAAACTGGTCTTCAAATGGGCTTCTTGGAGTGTTTCTCATGTATCTGAGAAGCACAGACATAATATATTTGCCTGGAGGAAATGGCATGGGTAAGCCATGACATGCAGAGGCATCACCGTGACTCCGATTGTCACCAGTGGTAGCATGGGAGAAGCACACAGAGAGGAAAAGTCATTGGAAGATCAAGGTGCTGCAGCACATTGTTATGGCAGCAAAAGAGATGCTAAAGAATATGGAGTCATCAACTTTGCCTTATGACCCTAGAGAGTGTACACAAGAGGAAAGAGACATGAAAAGCCACAAACACAGCATTAACACATAGAGAGAACCAGAGAAACCTGAAGGAGTTTCTCACCTCCTGGTGACAGGACTGGCATGGCTGAGAACCAGCCAACTTACCACAGATTAACGTATTAGAAACTGTGATGCTACAACATGCAAGGGATCATCATCATCCCACTTATCCCCAAACATAGGGTTCTAATTGCACCCTGGTTGGAGATGTATCCAATTTCAGAACTGTGTTCTAAGAATCTGCTTCCTAGGACCACTGTTGTCTTTGTTTAAGGTTCCTAGAAGCAGCCCTTGAAAAACTATTTGAAGTATACAAAGGTTATTTGAGAGGTGAATCCAGGAAACACTGGTAGAGGAGTTAGAAGTGAAAGAAAGCCATTAAAAATAGTATCAATAAGTCCATTACCATGGAAATACCTGCAACCTAACTTCGCCAAGGGTTCCAGTGTCAAACACCTTCCCAGTACCTCCTGTGCAGCGAGAAAACTAGGGTCTTTATACACCAACTCTGGTTAGCCACTGAGAGCAGTTTGTGGGAGCATATCCTATGGCACATCAGGCTTTAGAGAAAGTCCTCAGGCAAGAAAATGCAAGTGCTAGTAGTTACAGGTGCAGCCACATGCACTAAAGGGTAAAAGTCCAGAGCACAGGGGATGGTGGGGGAGAGAGCTGCTGTCACAGGTATACAAGTTCTCAAGTATGCAAGATAATGCCAGATCATCTTCCAAAGTTATGGCACCAATAAACATCCCATCAACAAATCTCATCCCCATCAGCAATACTCATGCACAAATGATTTCTTCCAGTCAATTGGGAGTAAAAGGATGTATTTCACACTGGTCTCAACGTGTGTTTCCTTAATTCTTAATGAGGTTGAAAATCTCCCTCACACACTCAAGGACTTTACTTCTTGCAATAACTCCTTCTCTCTCATGAATCACCAATTTTACTTCTCTATGGAATCATTAACACCAATATAATATCACTTGTTTTTTAAAAATAGAAAACTTCCCTTAATTCCACATTTATTGCCACCATGTTGCTCTGTTTCCTGTATGGCAAACCCCTGATGAGTTGTCTATGTTCACTGTTTCTAATTTTCTCAGCCAAACCTTTCTTCTATTTTTTCTTCATTACCTTTCATATGTACACTTGAGACCAAAAAAAAAGCATAAATGAATCAAATATAGAAGTTATAAAATACACCAAAGTAGTACATGCCCATGGAAAAGCACGCAACCAAAAACCAAAACAGCACCAATGATTTGCATCTATCGGCATTTCCTTCTTTTATGCATCTCCTTTTCTTTGACCAGAGGTAGCTATGTTCCTGATTTTTGTATTTATCATTCCCTTCCTTTCCATAAAAAAATCATCAAATATGTATGTATATCTGAACCCGTCTAACTCTGCTTGTTTTGGAGCTTTATAAAATTATATCATACTATATTTAGTCTTCTGAGATGGGGGGTTTTTTAACCAATTTTTACACATTTTGTTTCCAAGATTCATCTATGTTATTGTGAAGTGTAGTGTTTTATTCATTTTCATTCCTATATAACAGTCCAGAATTCATTTTCCTTGAGTAGTTGTTTCAACATTTTTCTGTTATTAGCTGTGCTATAATCACATTCTCATTCCTGTTAGGACACAGTTATGGATGGAATGTGTCCTCACCTTACCCCAAACTATATGTTGATGTTTTAATCCCCAGTGTGATGGTATCTGTAGATGAAACCATCGGGGAATAATTAAATCTTGGAGGGATCATGAGGCCGGGTCCTTGTGGTAAAATTGGTGTCCCTGTAAGAAAAGGAAGAGACTGGATCTCCCTGCTCTTTCTGCCATGTGGGCACAGTGAGAAGGCAGCCATTTGCAAACCAAAAAGAGAGCCCTCAGCAGAACCCAACCAGGCTGGGACCCAGATCCTGGACCTCCAGCCTCCAGAACAGTGAAAAAAATATATTTCTGTTGTTTAAGCCACCCATTATGTGGTATTTGGTTATGGTATCACAAGCTGACTAGAACACACACACATGTAAGAGTTTCTCTATGGAATATGCACTGGAGTGGAAGTACTGGGTTATAGGATATTACCTCCTTTCAGTGTGATATAAAGTATTTTATCAAACATGTTGCTGTGACAATTAACTAGATTCTAACCCCTCTGGGGAACAAAGATGAGCACTGTAGAATCTATGCCTCAGAGGGATGAGGGACCTAGGATATTTATACATGAGCTTCTCATCAGTCATGGGTTGAAGGCTGCTCCCAGGGGTACTAATTCCTGGCACTTCTGGTCAGTCTTCATGTAAGCTCTGGAAGCCATAGGAAATATCCAGACCAAAAGATGCAGGTGTTTGAAGTTGGAAGTCAGCATGAACTGAAATGGTAAAGGCCAATGAAACCTAGAAGACACCAACAGCATCCACTACAGTCCACCCCTTGCTTGAGTAAGATGCACCTGTGCCCCATGATGATCACGCCACTTCCTGTTACTTACTCTTGGCAATGACCTCTCTTACCATAGCCTACCATACCCTACCTCTGTTTCTCCAGAGGCCAGATAACAAATGTCAAGTTTCTGCCAGAAGCTAAATGTATTTATCCTGATTATGCACTTAGACCTAGGAAAATGTGAGATGGATTTGGGCTGGAATTCCTCTTATCCACTGGCTCTATACACGTTCATTCCAACAGGTAGGGAAGAAAGAGAATATAGAGGCCTTCATAGTGTTTTATACCCTTGGTTCATTGGGTCTGCAGAACAACCTATGGTCTCTGCTGCTGCAGGTGACCCTGAGGCCTGCACTGATCTTTGTCATCTCTCTTCTGGAGATGAACTTGTAAGAGAGTCGCCCTTGAATTTGGCAAGGACTTCTACTAGACTGTGTTCTATACCTGGTGGGCTGACCCAAACCTTCATTAAGAATCTCAGGCCCTTAGCCGGGTGTAGTAGCACATGCCTGTAGATCCAGCTACTTGGAAGGCTGAGGAGTCTCCCTGCACTCCAGTCTGGGCAACAGAGTGAGACTCCAACTCAAAATAAAAGAATCTCAGGCCCAACCCCAAATGTCCTTATTCCAGGCCTTGGAACTCCATTCCTTCATTATCAAGGTTCCTCCCTTAGTGGAGGAGACCTTTGAGCTTTTGAATTCAACCTTATTTATAAGCCCACTACTCTTACAATCGGATCCTGAGTCAAATTTTCAGTACAGAATCTCCTCTGGCTACAGGAGATGGGGCTTCTATAAATGCCATGATAGAGGCTCTTACAATCAGATCCTGGGCCCAATGTTCAGTTCAGTTTGTCCTCTGGCTGCCGAAGATGGGCATTTCTTTAAACGCCATAATAGAGGTTTTCTGATCTTCACACCATTCTCCGATGTGATAGGAGGCTCACCTGAACCTATCATTTTAGTGATTCAATTTCATTAAACAACAGGTTTCAGATTGTAAGCAATTCTACCGTTCTTATAATTGCCACAGTATCCACTGCTCTTATAATTACCACTGATCCCATCTCTTCCAAACGCCAAATTGTCTATTCCTGTCCCATTATGACAATGCAGGAAGAATTGATAAAAGGACTAATTACAGAAGTGAGTGGGACATAAGAGAACCACAGGGGATAATGCGTTAAGCCAGGCTAAGGAGCAGTAGAGCTGTTACAGCCTAAATCTCAAACTATTTTAGACAAGATACAAATTACAAAAGAAATTATTGATAAATGTAACTATATTGAAATTTAAAAGTTGTGACCATCAAAAGAAACCTTAAAGAAAATGAAAATACAAGTTACAACCTGGGAAATACATTTGCAACATCTATAGCTGACAAAGAAATGCCACCAATCATATGTAAACAATTCTTAAAATCAGGAAGAAAAGCACAAACAGCCCAATAGAAAATAAATCCAAAAGACATGAGAAGGCATTTCAAAGAACAGAACACATATAAGGCCAATAAATATTTTAAAAGGAGTCAACTTCATTAATAATCAGGAAAAAGGGGGAAGGGAGGAAGATGGCAGCAGAGTCTGTTGGACTATGCGAGTCCCAGTGTGAGTGAGTGAGTTTGTGGAAAGTTTTGTGTATGTGTGGATGTGTAAGTGGGCGTGTGAGTGGCTGACTGAGTAGGGACTGAGAGGAAGTGGCCGGGGCTCTCCTGGTGAAGCGGCTGATGGTGCAGCTCTAGTGCTTCCTGAGGCGCAGAAGCTGAGCGCCTTTTTTTAAAATCAACAAATCCTTTCCCAGGAAGAAGCTGCTGGGAGAGACTGTCAACTCCGGGCTCTGCCTCACCACTGCAGCACCTGGACAGACACGGGCAGCAAGAGCCACAGAAGGAGCACAGCGAGGGAGCCCAGAGGCAGAGCCCCACTGGAGAAGATGAAAGAGGCACCCTGCCACCATCTTGAAAACAGGGCAGGAAAGTGCTCTGGCTTGCTCACCACAGAGTGACAGAACCAATCTCTGTGACCAGCAGATTAACTACTCAGGGGTTGATCGTAACCCAGAGGGAATATCCTGAAAGCACAAACTCTGGAGGGACTGGATGAGTGCTGAGTCTCAGGTGCCCCACCACCTTCCCTGATTCAGTACAAAGGATGTGGCCAGAGAAGGGTGAGAAAGACCTCCAAAGAGACCGGCTGTGAGTTCGAGGCTGACCCAACCCCCTCCTCCCCTGAAATCCTCTGAACTTCAGACACACACAGCTGGGGCACAACTGAGAGGGACAAATCCAGGCAGAGCCTGGGTGTCAGCCACCATAGGAGGACTCTACACCAGGATAAGCCTGGCTGGAATGCCCCACAACCAGTATCTGGGTAAGAGATAATCCTGCACTCCCCCAGCAGAGGGAATCTCCCTGACCACATGAGAGTGGGAAGGGAGGACTGAAACTCCACCCACCCCCACCACTGTCTTCTCCTTCCCTGGGCTGGATACCTGGGAGATTGTGAATGAGGCCAAGCTCTGCAGGAGACGCAGAGGGCTTACCTGTGAGAAGTTGAGAGGAACAACTACAGAACAAGCCAAAAGAGGGCAGGGGCTTTTGGGGGGATTATTTTGTTTTTGTTTTTTTCATTTTTTTTCCTTTGTGCAAGAATGTGTATGTGAGGATTTGATCTGCATCCTCCCTACCTTTTTTTTCTTTTTCTTTTTCTTTTCTTTCTTTCTTCTTTTGTTTTTGGTATTCTGTTTATGTGTGTATGTGAATGATTTAGTATACATCTTTCAGTTTGTTTAGTTTGTTTCTGCTTTCTTGTTCTTCTCTTTTTTTCAGTTTAATATGTGTGTGAATATTTGTGTGAAGGTCCAATCTGAATTCTTTTGTTGTTGTTCTTTTTCTCTCTCTCTTTCTCTCTTTCTCTTTTCCTTTCATTTTGCATTGGGCATGTGTGCATGTGTTTTTCCAGTTTGGTGTGGTGTGTGTGTGTGTGTGTGTGTGTGTGTGTGTGTGTGTGTTTAATTGTTCTTTGCACTTATTTCTGCTTTTGTTATTCCATGTTTATTTTTTTAATTTTTTTCAAATTTATGTCCATCTTATTTCACTCTACTTTTCTCTGTTCTCCTCATTGCTGTTACTGTAGCTTGAACTCAGGGAGTACACACATGTATTCATTGCATTGTCATGTAGAGTGGTGGTGGGGAGTGGGTCTCAGGGAACCCATACCACAATCAGTGAACACTGTGTTTTGCAAATAGTTTCCGAATCCTAGCTCCCCATCCTCCACCTTTTTTTACTCTCAAACCTACAAGAGACAGCAAAACTTCCCACTCACAGCCCTGTTTCAGAACCCTGATCAGGAAAAAGTAGATGGCTGAGAAAACATTGACGTGAAAGCCTCTCCCACTGCTACTGAATAACAGAACTAAAGAGAAAAGAAAGATCTGTCACAAATGAAGAAAAATCTATAGAAGAACACAGGTAATTCCCAGTGCTACAAAGAGAAAACACCTGAAAAATCAGACCTCAGAGCTCAAACAATGGAAGTCATCAACAACTGGACCCAGAATATAACAGGGATTAGGGAATGGACAGAAAGAGTGAATAAGACTCAAGAAAAACAAGATGCAACACTGAAAGAACTTGTAACAGAGATTTTGGCCATAAAAAAAGTTTAATCCAGGAAATAAATAACAAGATGACAAGCATGGAAAGCAGAATAAATCAAGCAGAAGAAAGAATCTCAGAACTTGAAAGCCAAAACATGGAATTAACCCAATCTGTAAAAAACACAGAAAGAAAACTCAGAAAGAGAAAACAAAGCCTTCAAGAGATGTGCAATTATATCAAGAGGTCATACCTATGACTGATTGGTATCCCAGAAGAAGAAAGAAAATGGAGCAAGTATTCCAGGAGGTTATCCAAAAAACCTTCCCCCATGTCACCAGAGTTGTGATCATCCAAACACAAGAGATACAGAGAACCCCTGCAAGACATCAAATAAGAAGACCAACCCCTTGATACATAGTAATTCACCTACACAAAGTGGGTACAAAAGGAAAAATCTTAAAGGCAGTAAAAAGAAAGGTCAGACTACTTACTGAGAAAACCAATCAAAATAGTAACACATCAGCTGGGTTCAGTGGCTCAGCCTGTAATCCCCCGCCTTTGGGAGGCTGAGGTGAGTGGATTGCCTGAGGCTCGGGGTTCAAGACCCACGTGGGCAGCGAGACCTCATCTCTACAATAAATCAAAAAATTAGCCAGGCGTGGTAGCCATTGCCTATAGTTCCAGTTACTTGGAAGGCTGAGGCGGAAGGATCACTGGAGCCCAGCAGGCCGAGGCTGCGGTGGCTGAGAGCAGCCACTGCACTCCAGTCTGGGCAACAGAGTGAGATTCCAACTCAAAAAAAAAATAGCAACTCATCTATTGGCAGAAACACTACAAGCTAAAAGGAACTGAGGTCCAATACTCAAAGTCCTCAAAGATAAACAATTTAAAGCAAGAATTTCCTACACATCCAAGCTCAGCTTCATGAGTGATGGAGAATTAAAATCCTTCCCAGACATCCAATCCTAAAGATTATGCAGTTTCCAGACAGCTCTACAGGAGATGTTTAAAAGGTATTAAGCACAGAAGAAAGAAAAAAAAAGAATGACCACACATTCCCTAAGGGAACAGCAGAACACAGACAACAGAGAATACATCACGACTGCAAACTTGAAAATACACACATACATCAACCCAAAAGCTAAAAGAAAACAAACAAAGAAAAAACTTATAAGAACCTCATGATGGGGATAAACAATCACATTTCAATAATCAGTCTGAATGTGAATAGACCAAATTCACCATTGAAAAGACACAAAATGGCAAACTGAATAAAATACCATGACCCAATAATTTGCTGCCTCCAATGATAAAATGTTCAATCCATCAACAAGAAATAGCCATCCTAAACATATATGCACCCAACACAGGAGCACCAGCATTTATAAAGCAACTACTAAGTAAACTAAAAAAAGATATTGACTCTAACACTATTATAGCAGGGAACTTGAATACTGCACTAGAAGCCCTAGATAGATCATCAAGACAAAAAATAAACAAGGAGATTCAGAACCTAAACATGACACTTGACCAAATGGACTTAATAGATACTTACAGAGTATTCCACCCAAAAATCACAGAATATATATTCTACTCATCACCACATGGAATGTACTCCAAAATCAATCATATCCTTGACCATAAATCCAGCATAAACAAATTCCATAAGGCTGAAATATTGCCATGCACGCTCTCCGATCACAGTGGAATAAAAATAAATATCAACACCAACAACATTTCCCCAAAGCCCATAAAGACATGGACACTTAACAGCAAGATGCTGAACAACTACTGGGTCAACACTGAAATCAAAGCAGAAATTAAAAGTTTCCTGGAAATAAATGAAAATGAAGAAACATCTTAACAAAATCTCTGCAATGCCAAGAAAACCATTCTAAGAGGGGAATTTATGTTTCTACAAGCACATATCAAGAAAACAGAATGATCACAAGTTGAGAGCCTAACAAGTCACCTAAGGGAGCTAGAAAGAGAAGACCACCAAAACCCCAACTTTAACAGAAGAATCCAAATCACCAAAATAAGAGCCCAAAAATGGGACATAAAAGATTTCTAAAAATCATAGAAAACATCAACAAAACAAAAAGCTGGGTCTTTGAAAGAATTAACAAGTTGATGGGCTCCTAGCCAAGATTGACCAAGAAAGAGAAAAAGCCCAAATAAACACAATCAGAAATACAAACGATCAAATCACAACTGACCCCAAAGAAATACAAAAGATTATCAGAAATTACTATGTACACCTGTATGGAAACAAACTCGATAACCTAAATGAAATGGAGGACTTTTTGACATCACATAGCCTCTCCAGGTTGAAACAAGAAGACATTGAGACACTCAATAGACCAATAACAACCAAGGAAATTGTTATAAGAAAACTATCTACCAAAAAAAAAAAACCCTGACTGGATGGCTTTCCAGCAGAATTCTACAAAAGGTAAAAAGAAGAGCTGATGCCAATCCTATTGAAAGTATTTCAGGCAACTGAGAGAGATGGAATCCTCCCATATTATTTTATGGAGCTAACATCACACCCCAAACCAGGTACAGATCCAACAAAAAAAGAGAACTACAGGCCGATATTCCTTATGAACATAGATGCAAAAATCCTCAACAAGATTCTATCATATCAGATCCAAAAACACATCTCAAAAATCATCTACCATGACCAAGTAGGCTTCATTCCCATGATGCAGGACTGGTTCAACATTCACAAGATCATAAATGTAATTCAATACTTCAACAGATGTAAAAATAAGAACCACATGATTATATCATTAGATGCAGAAAAAAGCATTTGATAACATCCAGCATCCCTTCTTGATAAAAACCTTCAAACATCTAGGTATAGAAGGAACATACATCAAAATACTATGTGCTATCTATGATAAACCCATAGCTAACATATTGCTAAATGAATGGAAACTGAAAACATTTCCCCTGAAAACTGGAAGAAGATAAGGCTGCCCACTCTCACCCCTCTTGTTCAACATTGTGTTGGAAGTCCTAGCTAGGGCAATTAGACAAGAGAAGGAAATCGGGGATATTCAAATAGCAAAACAGAAAGTCAAGTTCTCCCTCTTTGCTGATGATACAATCCTATACCTGGAAAATTTAAGAGAATCTCTCCAAACATGCTTGCACTGATAAAGGACTTTGGCAAAGTCTCAGGGTACAAAATAAATGTGCAAAAGACAGTTGCATTCCTATACACCAAGAAGAAGCAGGCAGAGACCCAAATAAAATGCACAATCCAATTCACAATAGCCACACACAAAAAATGAAATACCTTGGCATCTTCCTAACCAGAGAAGTGGAATACCTTTTTTTTTTTTTGAGTTGGAGTCTCACTCTGTCGCCCAGACTGGAGAGTAGTGGCCGCTCCCGGCCACCGCAGCCTCGCCTGCTGGGCTCCTGCGATCCTTCCGCCTCAACCTTCCGAGTAACCAGAATTACAGGCATGCGCTACCACGCCCGGCTGATTTTTTGATTTATTGTAGAGATGAGGTCTCACCGCCCAGGTGGGTCTCGAACCCGCGGGCTCAGGTAATTCACTCACCTCAGCCTCCCAAAGGCACGGGATTACAGGCTAAGCCACCGAGCCCGGCTTGGAAGACCTTTATAATGAGAACTACAAAACACTTCTCAAAGAAATCCAAGAAGACACAAACAAATGGAAAAATATTTCATGCTCATGGGTTGGAAGAATCAATATTGTTAAAAATGACCATCCTACCAAAAGTAATCCATAGTTCAATGCAATACCCATTAAATTACCAACATCATCCTTCTTAGACCTGGAAATGACAATACAGAAATTCATATGGCACATAAATGACCACAAATAGCCAAAACAATCCTTAGTACAAGAAGCAAAGCAGGAGGTATCACACTTCCAGACTTCAAACTTCTTTTTTTTTTGGAGTTGGAGTCTCACTCTGTCACTCAGACTGGAGTGTAGTAGCCGCTCCTGGCCACCACAGCCTCCACCGGCTGGGCTCCGGTGATCCTTCCGCCTCAGCCTTCCAAGTAGCTGGAACCACAGGCATGCGCTACCACACCTGGCTCATTTTTTATTTATTGTAGAGATGAGGTCTCACCAAGTTGCCCAGGCGGGTCTTGAACCCGCGGGCTCAGGCAATCCACTTACCTCAGCCTCCCAAAGGTGCGGGATTACAGGCTGAGCCACCGAGCCCGACTCCAGACTTCAAACTTTACTGAAAGCCTGCAATAACAATCAAAACAGCCTAGTATTGGTACAAGAACAGGCACATAGACCAATGGAACAGGATAGAGATTCCAGAAGCAAAGTCTCAATTTCTCAACCAAATCATCTTTGACAAAGCCTCCCTCGACAACCACTGGGGAGAGGAGAACCTATTCAGTAAATAGTGCTGGGAAAACTGGCTGACCACATGCAGAAGATTGAAACAGGACCCCTACCTATCACCATACACAAAAATTAACTCTAAATGAATCAAAGACCTAAATGTAAAACCTCAGACTGTAAGAATCTTAGAAAATGCAGGAGAGACCCTTATGGAAATTAGAACTGGCAACCAACTCCTGCTCAGAACCCTAAGTGCCCATACCATAAGAAATAAGATGGACAAATGGGACGTCATCAAACTGATGAGCTTCTGCAGAGCAAAAGAAACCATCAAGAGAGCAAGGAGACAGTCCACCAAATGTTAAAATATTTATTATGATACTTGTTCAAGGTCCACTTATGAGTGAGAACATATGGTACTCTGTTCTTTGTTTCTGTGCTAGATCACTGAGTATGATTGACTCTAAATCCATATAAAAATATCCAAATAAAATATTTGCCAACTGTATATCTGACAAAGATCTAACATCTAGGATCTACAAGGAACTCAAACATGCCTAAAGGGAAAAAACCAAACAGCCCCATTAAAAAGTGGGCAAAAGCCATGAACAGACTCTTCTCACAAGAAGAGATACAGGCAGCCAACAGACACATGAAAAAGTGCTCAGCCTTACTCATCAGCAGAGAAATGAAAATCAAAACCACATTGAGATACCACCTAACCCCAGTAAGAAAGGCCATCTTTTTTTTTTTTAATGGCCATCATTAATCAACAAACAACAGATGCTGGCAAGTATGTGGATAAAAAGGAACTCTTCTATACTGCTGGTGGGAATGCAAACTAGTGCAACCTCTTTGGAAGACAGTGTGGCAATTTCTGAAAGAGCTAGACATTGACCTTCCATATGACCCAGCAATTTCCCTATTAGGAATATACCTGGAGGAACTCAAATCATTCTACAAAAAAGACACCTGCACATGTATGTTTGTTGCAGTTCTCTTCACAATAGCAAAAACATGAAACCAAGCATGCTGTCCATAAAAGCTGGACTGGATTTTAAAAATGTGGTACATATACATGATGGAATATTATGTAGCCATAAAGCAGGACAAACATATGGACTTCACAGCAACTTGGATGGATTTAGAGTCAATCATACTCAGTGATCTAGCACAGAAACAAAGAACAGAGTACCATATGTTCTCACTCATAAGTGGACCTTGAACAAGTATCATAATATTATAAGAAAGGGACTGGCAGTAGTGGGAAACTGCCAGGGGGGACAGGATTGGTAGTTGAGGGAAACTGCTAGAAGAGAGAGGGGCACACCTCATCAACAAGGGTACCTGCATAATCACCTAGCCCTGAATTGTACCCCACATCTTTAAAAATTTTTTTTAAATTAAAAAATACGGAACATGGAAAGATCACAAGTTAACAGCCTAACAAATCACCTAAGGGAACTGGAAAGACAAGACCACCAAAATTCTAATTTAAGCAGAAGAATCCAGATCATCAAAGTAAAAGCACAAATACAGGACATAGAAGACACAAATATCATATTTTAAAAATCAACAAAACCAAAAGCTGGTTCTTTCAGAGAATAAATGAGATTGATGGACCCCCTAGCCAGAATGATCAGGAAAAGGTGAGAAAAAACCTAAATAAACACAATCAGAAATGCAAAAGATCAAATCACAACTGACCCCAAAGAAATACAAAAGGTTATCAGAGATTACTATGCACACCTGTTAGGAAATAAACTTGATAACCAATATGAAATGGAGAACTTTCTGACACCACACAGCCTCCCCAGGTTGAAACAAGAAGACACTGAGACACTTAATAGACCAACAAAACCCAGGAACTTGACTCCATTGTATGAAAACTACCTACAAAAAAAAAAAAAAAAAACCCTGGACCAGATAGCTTTCCAGTGGAATTCTACAAAATGTACAAGGAGTAACTGATACCAATTCTATTGGAAGTATTCCAGGCAATTGAGAAAGTTGAAATTCTCCCCAAATCATTTTACAAAGCTAACATCACACTAATACCCAAACTGGGTAAAGATTCAACAAAAAAGAGAACTACAGGCCAATATCCCTAATTAACACAGATGCAAAAATTCTCAACAACATTCTAGCAAATCGAATCCAACAACACATCTCAAAAATCATCCACCATGACCAAGTAGGCCTCATCCCCAGGATGCAGGACTGGTTCAATATCCACAAAACCATAAATGCAATTAAATACATCAACAGATGCAAAAACAAGAACCACATGATTATATCATTAGACATAGAAAATGTTTTTTATAAAATCCAGTATCCCTTGTTGATAAAAACCCTCAAACTCCTGGATAAAGAAGGAACATACCTCAAAATAGTAAATGCCATCTATGATAAACCCATACAGCCAGCATATTGCTAAATTGACAGAAACTAGAAACATTTCCGCTGAAAGCCGGAACAAGACAAGGCTGTCCACTCACCCCTCTTGTTCAACATTATGTTGGAAGTCCTACTTAGAGTAATTAGACAAGAGAAGGAAATCAGGGGTATCCTAACAGGAAAAGAGGAAATTAAGTTATCCCTCTTTGCTGATGATATGATCCTATGCCTCAAAAATCCAAGAGAATCTGTCAAAAACCTGCTTGCACTGATAAAGAACCTTGGCAAAATCTCAGGGTATAAAATAAATGTGCAAAAGATTGTCTCATTCTTATACACCAACAACAAGCAGGCAGAGAACCAAATAAAAAGCACAATCCCAGGCAACCCCCTCAGGTCCCCTCCTGCTGTGGGAGTCTTTCTGTTCTCTCAATAAATCTTGCTTTCTAAAACAATAAAACAAAAAACACACAATCTCATTCACACCACAGGAAAAAAAGTGAAATACCTTGGCATCTTACTAACCAGAGAAGTGAAAGACCTTTACAATGAAAACTATAAAACATTGCTCAAAGAAATCCAAGAAGACACAAACAAATAGAAAAATATTCCATGCTCATGGATAGGAAGACTCCACATTATTAAGATGTCCATTCTATCAAAGGCAATCTACAGATTCAACACAATGTCTATCAATTTACCAATATCATTTTTCTCAGACCTGGAAGTAACAGTACAGAAATTCATATGGAAACATAAATGATCACAGATAGCCAAAACAAACCTTAGCAAAAGTAACAAAGTGGGGGGTATCACACTTCCAGTCTTCAAACTTTATTATAAGTTTACAATAATCAAAAGAACCTGGTATTGGTACAGGAATAGGCATATGGACCAATGAAACAGGATAGGGATTCCGGAAGCAAAACCTCGTTTTCTCAACCAACTCATCTTCGACAAAGCCTCTACCAACAACCACTGGGGAGAAGAGAACCTATTTAGTAAATGATGCAAGGAAAACTGGCTGACCACTTGTAAAAGATTGAGACAGGACCCCTTCCTATCACCATACACAAAAATAAATTCTAAATGGATCAAAGTCCTAAACATAAAACCTCAAACTATAAGAACCTTAGAAGCCGGGCTCGGTGGCTCAGCCTGTAATCCCGCGCCTTTGGGAGGCTGAGGTGAGTGGATTGCCTGAGCCCGCGGGTTCAAGACCCACCTGGGCAGCAAGACCTCATCTCTACAATAAATCAAAATATCAGCCGGGCGTGGTAGCGCGTGCCTGCAATTCCGGCTACTTGGAAAGCTGAGGCGGAAGGATCGCCGGAGCCCAACAGGTCGAGGCTGCGGTCCCGGCCACTGCACACCAGTCTGGGCGACAGAGTGAGACTCCAACTCAAAAAAAAAAAAAAGAGAACCTTAGAAAATATAGGAGACACCCTTGTGGAAATTGGAGCTGTCAACCAATTCCTGATCAAAACCCCAAGTGTCCATGCCATAAGAGGTAAGACAGACAAGTGGGACCTCAAACTGAAAAGCTTTCACAAAGCAAAATAAACCATCAAGACAGCAAGGAGACAACCCACAGAATGTGAAAAAATAAAGGTCTAACATCCAGGATCTATAAGGAACTCAAACATGCCGAAAGAAAAAACCAAACAACCCCATTAAAAAGTGGGCAAAAGTCATAAACAGACACTTCTCAAAAGAAGAGATACAGGCAGCCAACAGACACATTAAAAAGTGTTCAGCCTCACTCATCAGCAGAGAAATGCAAATCAAAACCACATTAAGATATCACCTAACCCCAGTAAGAATGGCCATCATTAATAAAACAAAAACGCCAGGTTCGGTGGCTCAGCCTGTAATCCCGCGCCTTTGGGAGGCTGAGGTGAGTGGATTGCCTGAGCCCATGGGTTCGAGACCCGCCTGGGCAGCGAGACCTCATCTCTACAATAAATCAAAAAAAATCAGCTGGGCGTGGTAGTGCATGCCTGTAGTTCCGGCTACTCGGAAGGCTGAGGCGGAAGGATCACCGGAGCCCAGCAGGTGAGGCTGCAGTGGCCGGGAGCGGCCACTGCACTCCAGTCTGGGCGACCAAGTGAGACTCCAACTCAAAAAAAACAAAAACAACAGAAGCTGGCAAGGATGTGGAGAAAAAGGAACTCTTCTGCACTGCTGGTGGGAATGCAAACTAGTGCAATCCCTTTGGAAAACAGTGTGGTGATTTCAAAAAGAACTAGATATTGTCCTTCCATATGACTCTGCAATCCCCCTATTAGGAATATACCCGGAGAAACTCATCATTCTACAAAAAAGATACCTGCACATGCACATTTATTGCAGCACTATTCACAATAGCAAAAATATGGAACCAACCATGCTGCCCATCATAACTGGACTGGATTTTTTTTTAAAGTGGTACATATACACAATGGAATATTACGTAGCCATAGAGTGACCTATCACAGAAACAAAATACAGAGTACCACATGTTCTCACTCATAAATGGACCCTGAACATTTACCATAATACTATAAGAAAGTGATTGGCAGTAGCCAGGGTGAAGGTTGGGGGACACAACATCAATAAGGTACCTAATCTCAAACCAGGCAAAGTGGAGACCAAAGGGAGGCCCAAACTTTACCTGTATGATGACCACTTGTATATTTAATCCTGAATTGTACCCCACATCTTTAAAATAAAATAAAATTTTTAAATCAGAAAAAATTAAATCAAGGACAGAAGGAGATATCATTTAGCAAAAATTAGGAAGTCAGACAGTAAGTGTCAAGATGTAGATCCACAGACTCTTTCATACATTGCTGTTGGAAAGTCAAATTGGAAAAGTCACTTTGGAAAACTGTTCACCATTGTCCTCAAATGTGGCATATTTCTATACTCTATCACCAAGCAATTGTACACCCAGATATGTACTAAAGAGAGCTCCTTGTGTGTATACACCAGAAAATATATACAGTGGATCAGGTGGATCATGGGTCAGAACCAGGGTGAGTAATATGGAATAAAGGATTTACACTAGGGATTAGACAGCACAGCTGTGGGAAAGTGAAGATCTGAACGTAACCCCTGTAGAATCAGAGAAACGTCACTGACCAGAGACCACGAAGGGGGCCCTTGAGGATGTCTATGGAAGGCTCTTGCCCCTACATCTGGTAGAAGGCCTAAAGGTGCATCAGGGCATCAGGGCAAGCAGCCAGGAAGAAAGCCTGGATAAGATGCATGGAAAAGGAAGCACAAACTGGAACCCACAAAGACAACAATTCCTTGAGGAAAGTCTGGAACCTGCTTCTCTGGTGCCTGTGGAAGAACCTGGTGCCCTTCAGCCTGGGGCTGCCCATCCGCCTGGCCCAGGATTTGGACCTGAAGGAGATCTGGTGAGAGCTGGGAGTGAAGCCACCCCAGGCTAACAAGGTGAGTGTGCAGGTCAGTGGCAGCATGTGGGCCCAGCTGCTGGGCTCTGCACCAGCCTTCCAAACAAAAGCGCTGCTGCCTCATCTTTGCCTCCCCAAAATTGTGTGGATGCCTCTTATGACCAAACCGAATGAGAGACCTCACAGGGAAGAGAATTCTAAGAAATTGGCTAGAGCTTAGCTAAGATGACATGGACCAAAATCACCTCAATCCACTCCTTGTCCACCAAAAATGCCTCTTAAGACCATGTTTAGCTCCCAAATAAAACACCCATAGCAAAATTACCTTGCACCTAACATGATGAAATTATCCCACTTACAACATGCCAATGCTCCCCTTGAACAAGGAGAACAAGCCCAGAATATCACTTTAACTTTCTTTAGGTGGTATTCGTTTCTCTTCTTGATGAGTAACACTCAGCCTTGGGTATCCTGCAATTCAAACACTGAGACATTTGGTAAATCACTCCTACTACATCTTATGTTGAATGTAGGGGGATGGGAGGGTGGCAAGAAGAAAAGGACTGGTTAATAAATATACAAACATCTAATCAAATCAAGGAACAATCTTGGAATTCCACCCACCACACTCTGGGTCAGTCAGCCCTTTCTGTGGGGCGCTCGTGGGTGATGTACGCACAGGACATGGCACCAGGACCTAGAACCAGGTGCTCACTTGTGAACGATGCACACACGAGATATGGCACCAGAACCTTGAACCAAGTACTCACTCGTAAGTGACGCACAAACAGGACATGGCACTAGTCCTTCAACCAGGTAGTCACTTGCGGGTGATGCAGGCACAGGACATGGATCCAGACCCTGAACCAGGGGCTCCCTCCCAGTGATACGCACATGAGGTATGGCACAAAGACCTTGAATCAGGTGCTCACACATGGGTGATGTATGCACAGGACATGGCACCAGGACCTTGAACCAGGAATTCACTCGTGGGTAATGCATGCATGGGACATTGTACCAGGATCTTGAACCAGGTACTCACTCATGGGGTGATTGTATGCATGAGACATGACACCAGGACCTTGAACCAGGACTCTGAACCAGGTGCTCACTTGTGGGTGATGTATGCACAGGATGTGGCACCAGACCTTGAACCAGGAACTCAGGCTACAAAGATGGACCCAGTCCATCACCTAAAAATATGTGGATCATGGGGCTGTCATCCTGACTACCGTCCTGACCTATAAACTCCCTTCAATAAAGCCACTTTGCTGTCCCTATGCTGCCTTCACCTCTGTAAAACACGGTTGTCCCACGGTAGTCTTTTTAAACCCAGTGGCCCCCGGGCTGGAGCAGCATGCCCTGTTTAAACCGCCGTCTGTGGTTTCATTTTTCTCTACAGCACAGTGTTGTGTTTAAATTAATGAACTTTCTGCGTTTAGAACAGTTTTGAGTTTACAGACAGGACTGAGTAGAAAGTGCACAGTTTTCCTACACTCCAGGGCCCCACACACTTACCTGTTATCAATGCCTTGCATCACTGTGGCACTTGTGTGACAAACGAAGAGCCAATACCGACACATCATCATTAGGCAAAGAATGCAGTTTCCATCGGGTTCACCCCGTGTGTTGTCCCACATCAGTGATATTGCAAGCTCCTCGGTGGCTTAAGCTGCCATTGTTAGCAAGGCTGAGGTGAGGTTTTGCTGGGAATGGGGACCTCAGGTGGACCAGTTCCCATGGTGGCAGTGGCTGTCTGAACATACCTGTCCTTGGGCCCCCAGGTGACATATGTGGGCACCAGTGTTTGTGAGTCCAAGTGGATTAATTCACAGGCCTCAAAGTCGCTTGCTCAGGTGCTGCAGTGGCAGAGCAGGCCAGGCCAGTGGACAGGTTTTCAGTCCCCTGGGCCGTGCACATGGTGTGAGTGATAGTGGCAGTGGTAGGACAATCCTTGGGTTCCAGTGAGACATAATCTGGTGTTCACAGGGCCAGTCCCAGGCCCCCAGCTGGCACATGTGGAGGTAGTGGCAGGCTGGGTGGGTGTATCTTTAGGACCCTGGAGGAGTGCACAGGAGCTGGCTATGGACCTGGGTGGAACCATCTCCAGGTCCTCATGTGGTCTGCTCAGGCACTAGAGGGCTTCAGGGATATATTCCCAGGCCACCAGTAGTACACAAGACACTGGCTATGATGGGCAGAGGGGATGATTCCCTGACCCCCAGCAGCAGCGCCAAATGAAGAGAGAGCTGGTCATCAGGGCTTGTGCAAGTGTGTAGTGGCCCTGCTATAGGGGGATGGAATCACTCATTTATGCCCTGATGGTGGTGACAGCAGCACCGGCAGGTGGAGAGAGCTGTCCTAGACCTCATGCTAGCGTGCTGTGTCCCTGCTGCTGATGGGAGTAGGGTTGCTGCCAGGGCCAGCAGCCCCAGGCAGGTGGGTTTCAGGCTCTGGGGAGTACATGCATTGGGGCCCTTTGGTGACACCCTCCCCAGTGCACCATACCACTCATCCCCCGGGGTGCAGGACACTGTCTTCTAGGGTGCTGGAGACCATGCCGCTCCATGGAGCAAAGCCAGTGTCACCCAACTGCAGTCCTCTGAGTGGATACATGGGGATGGGATGGGACCCTAGGGACATGGGGACTCATTAATTTTTAAAAAAGAGAGGGAGGCAGAGAGAGATGACACATCTAGAAGAAGAATGCTGCAGGGTATCCTGATTGTACTGACTTCCTTCTGCACCCCAGATACTACACCCACTTTGCCATAAATCTGTGCCTACTGTGGGCATCTGCCAGTCTAGTGTTCAGTCAGGAAGACAAATGCCCAGGAAGTAAAGTGAAGAAGTGCCACCTCCCCAGCAAGGTGGGAAACAGCTCCCACAACTGTGAAACGACCCTCATTCCCATAAGACTGCTCAGATTTACACCAATTGTCAGGCACAGTTGACAATCGGAGTTTAAACTGACACAGTCCTTGTCGTCAGCAGCTGGTGTTATCTACCAGGACTAAGTATGCACATGCCTTTCAACCCAACAATTCTACTTCCAGGAATCCACTCTACAGACATTCTCACATGTATTCACTGAAGCAGGTGTGTGACAGTGGAAAAGGAGTCGCCTTGGCAGGCCAGCAGAACAGCAGGGCAGCCACATAAGGGACAGGGCAGCCACCCTTAGAGTGAGATTCTTCTGCAGGTAACGGCATGGAGAAACCCCCAGGACACTGTCAGGTGTGAGGAAGCAGGCCTAGAATGATATCTATTACCATTTATGTTTTAAAAGTGAGGAGTGGCGTATTTGAACATGTACACACATTTGCAAGTACGGGAAGCATTCTGGGAGGTTGCACATGGGACTTGAGAGAGTGACTCGTGGGAAGTGAGGACACTGGCCCAGAGCTGGCTGTGGGGACAGTGACCCTCCATGTTCTCCTCTGACTGGTCTTTCTTGCAACTCGAATGTATTCATGCATCCCATAAGAAACATTATCACAATTAAAATACATGCATGACATACTGAATGACAAGTCCTCTCCTCACTGACTTTCGGATTTGTCATGCTGTGGCCCTGCCCTGCTTCTGACTGTAGTTGTTTGGGCCCCAGACATCAGAATGGACCCCTTAGGCACTGCCTGAGGACCCTGACTCCTCAAGCAAGACAGCATTTACATGACAAGGTTAGCAAAATACCTAGACACACCAATTTCAAGGCTCCCAAATGCACATGTATCACTTGACCAGAACCTAAACTTGATATCACACCGCTGTGTGGTACATGTGACATGACTGCCTGATGTGGGGCACTAGTCCTCCCACCAAGACAAATGCCAAGCTTATCAGAAGCCCACCTCTGAGCAGAGAGTCACCAAGTGCCTCTCACTCTAAGACATTTCATTGTTCTGACTGCAACATCTCTGACATTGGGTGACTTCTCCAACCACCATGGGTTCAGTCATATCCCTGACATGGTTTCCATGGTGACGAATGCACAGCTAGGTATGAGGAAACCCCTATTTGATGCTTCATTTCCATGTCAGCTTGGCTGAGCCACTGTGTCCAAACATCTGGTCAAAAATTATTCTGGTTGTTTCTGAGAGGGTGCTCGTTTGGATGAAATCAACATTTAGATCAGTGGACACTGATCCTAGTACCCTGTCCTCCTTAATGTGGGTGGGTGTATCCAGTTAGTTGAAGGCCCTGATGGAACAAAGAATGAGCTCCCCCTAGCAAGAGGAATTCTGCTGGCAATGACCTTCAAACTGGAACTGCAGCCTCCAATCTCTCCGGGGTCTCCCACTCACCTTGCAGATTTTGGACTTGCCAGGCAGAATTCGTTTAGTACCAAGAAGTCTGTGAGGTCCACTGTTGGCTCAAGTCAGATCCTTTCCCAGGAACCTCATCCTTCTGTGGCCTTAACAGTTTTTCCAAAGCCCTTCCTGGCCACATACCTCCTCCATGGGAGCCTCATGATTCCCCTCTGCCTCCAGCCACTGCCACCCGTGTCCACCAAGGGTTTTTCCAGGATGGGAACATCATGTCAAGAGAGGACCCCTGGCAAGGATGAGGCAGCAGCCCACAGCTCCCCACTATCCCCATCACAGCTTCTCTCATTGTGTGGCCAAGAATGTAAACACCCTGAGCCCCCTCCTTCTCTGTCCATTCTGTTCTCCGGGTCTTGAGGGCCTGTCAGAACACCTCCCTGCACCTGCCCAAAGTTGGCTCATCCTGCAAATCTCGGCTCCTCTCCCTGCTCTAGGCACAGAACTCAGCTGTCCCATCCCATTGGTGGCCCCATCCTCTGACCCAGCAGCACCCCTGAGTGCCTTTGTAGCCTCTGCCATGGGTGCAGGGATCCCACCGTGGGAGGTGGGGTGTAGTAGGAACCCAGAGGCTACTCCTCCATGTGGAGCCTCCTGCCAATCAAGACCCCAACAGACCCGCTCAGTGACTAAGCTGGAGGGAAGTCCTGAGTGGGCACCCTGGTCATTAACACCCTGGAAGGGGGAGATTGCTTTCCAATTCTAAACATGCACCCCCCCAACATGAGCAGTGCATATTCCATGGAACAACACCAAACCCCGTCACCTATCTGGGCTTGATGCGAGGAGAGCAGTCCCTGGAGTACCCCTGCAATAGTTGGGATAGTTGCCCCTCAAACCTCATTGTGCAGACATATAAAGCCCAAACAGGCCAACAAAAGCTGTATAAGTTATGCTGAGGAAAGTGGCTTCAGGGCTGGATTTACAGATGTTGCAAGAAACCTTTTGACCCTAGTAAAAGTCATAAGCTTGCTAACCGCTGAAAACGATAGTAGTTAATCACCACTGTAAAAAGACTTGGCCATTATCTTCAGAAACAGATCTCCACACTCAATGGTCTTGCACAACTTCCCTCCCTAGACCCTTCACATGGCACGTGACCTTCCTCTTCAGAACCCTCCCGTGGCACGTGAACTTCTCTCTAAAGATCCCACATGTGACACGTGGCTTTCCCTCTTTAGACCGCTCACACAGCACCAGACCTTCCCTCTCAAGACCCTTTGCACGACATGTGACCTTCCTTTTGCAAACCCATCACACAGCGCGATCTTCCCTCTCAAGACCCTGCCTGTGACCCGTGGCTTTCCCTCTCCAAACCCTTCACACAGCCTGTGAATTTACCTCTTCACCTTCCTCCGATAGCATGGGACCTTGCCTCCTTAGACCCCTCACATGGCCTGTGACCTTCCCTCTCCAGACTCTTCATATGGCGTGTTGAGACCTTCCTTTTCCAGACCAGCCACACAGCAAGTGGCAGTCTCTATCCAGACCCCTTACGTGGCATATGACCTTCCTCACTAGACTCCCCATAGGCTGGCTGACCTTCCCTTTCCAGTCCCCTCACGTGGCTCGTGCCCGTCTCTCTTTAGACCCCTCCACATGACATGTGACCTTCCGTCTCCAGCCCCCTCGCATGACACATGGCCTTCCCTCTTTAGACCCCTCACACGGCATGTGACTTTCCCTCTACAGACTCCTTATACAACACGTGACCTTCCCCTGCTAGACCCCTCACATGGCACGTGACCATTTTCTTCACACTACCCACACAGCACGTGACCTTCCCTTTTTAGACTCATCAAAAGGTATGTGACCTTCCCTCTCCTGACTCCCCCCAGGGCCCGTGACCTTCTCTCTCCAGATCCCCCATATCTTACGTGAATTTCTCTCTCCAGACACTTTATACAGCACACGATATTTTCTCTCCAGCCCCCCAAACAGCACATGACATTCCCTCTCCAGACTCCTCATATGACTTGTGACCTTCCCGACCCACACCCTTCACATGGCACGTGACTTTTCCTCCTTAGACTCTTCCACATGACACGTGACCTGCCCTCGTTTAGACTCCTCATATGACACATGACCTTCCATCTTTAGACCCTTCGTATGACATATGACCTTCTCTCTCCAGACCCCTCACAGGGCACATGACCTTCCCTCCTTAGACCCCTTAAATGGCATGGGAACTTCCCTCTCCAGACCCCCTCCCATGGCCCAGGACCTTCCCTGTCCAGAAACCTCACATGTCTTGTGACCGTCCCTCTCCAGACCCTTCATATGACATGTGATCTTCCCCCTCCAGACCCCTCCTGTGGCATGTGACCTTCCCTCTTAGACCCCTCCTATGGCACGTGACCTTCCCTCTCTTAGACCCCTTACACAGTACATGACCTTCCCTGTCCAGACACCTCACATGTCATGTGACCATCCCTCTCCAGACCCCTCCTATGGCACATGACCTTCCCTCTTCAGCCTTCCCTAGCACAACCTTATAAAACACCTCTTCAGCCACTGCCTCTTGGCAGACAGCCTGTCTTTGCTGCACGGCCTGTTGCTACCTTGCCACGTACTTTGCCTTTCATCAATCTACCTTTCTCAGTTCATAACTACCTTTTAAATTATTTTACCCCCACAACACCAGTCTCAGCAAGTCAAGTCTACCCACAATACTCATGTTAAAACTTGATTCCCAGTGTTGGAGGTAGGGCCTAATGGAAGGTGTTTGAGCCATGAGGGTGGATCCATGAAAGGCTTGGCGCCCTCCTTGTCCTCGCAAGAGTGACCTCTGGCTCTAACAGTCCCCAGGAGAACAGGTTGTTGAAAAAGCCTGGCCCCTTCTCCTCTCTCTTCTTCCAGCCCCCCAACCCCCCAACCCCCCTCCCCCCAACCCACCCCTCACCACCCTGACCTGCACACATGGCTGCTCTCACCTTACCGCACAAGTCAAAACAGCTTGGAGCCCTCGCCCGATGCAGATGCTGGAGCCGTGCTTCTCATACAGACTGCAGAACCGGGGAACAAATAAACCTCTTTTTATTATTAATTACCCAGCCCCAGACATTCCTTTAAAGAAACACAAATGGTCTCAGGCAGCCCCCAGCAGCCACCCTCTTGCATGTCCCTGCAATGCTTTATGTGTCTACACCTCCAACTAAATCAGTTGGGAGGGATTAAATGGAGGGACCACTTGCTGATACAAGTCTGGTCTCACTGCAGGATCCCCCAGGATACTGAGGCCTTTAGAGCAGGCATCAGCAGAGTGAAAGGCAACAGAAGAGGCCACTTTGGCATGAGTTGTTTTGAGCTCAAGACAGCTAAAAAGAAGCTGGCGCAAGAAAAACGCTCTGTCTATTCACTTTCTACCTGGAAGGGCAGACGGATTCTTAATCTCCAGAGACAACCCCAGACCCTTATCAGCATAGAGGCATCTGCACAACAAACCTGCTAACTAGCACACATCTTTCCTTAGTTTCCCTTATATATTTGCCTTCTCTGATTTGCTGCTTGGAGACATAAAGCCCCTTGGTTTTGTCTGATTGCTTATCTAAAAATGGTTATCCTTTTGCTGAGATGCTCTATAAGCTCAAAATCCAAATGTCCCATCTAATTACTCATCTCTGCTCCCTGTGTAAGCATGAAGCAAGTGCTAACAAACTTCATTATTTTTCTTCCATTAATCCGCCTTTGGTTATTCTAATTTACAGGGTCCCAGCCAAGAAACCTAAGATGAATAGAGGGAATTTTTTTTTATTTCCCTACAAAAGCAAGCCCCTCTCATACACACACTGGAGGGAGGGGAGCAGGTCTGAGACCTAGAACAGAGACCCCTTGAGCTGTCTGTTGAAGGAGGGGGCAATCCCAGGTGACCCTGCAAGGAGACAGCCAGGGTCAACTCTCGGTCTCAGCATCCTCTCCCTCTGGTCTCTCCTAGGCTGGCCAGCACCCAAGGAGCTGACCCGTCCAGCATGCAGGAAGTAAGGCAGGTTAGAATCTGTTTTAAAGACAGGGCTTGTGGCGCAGGTGGGAAGCTGGCCTGGTTGGGGGTGACAGAGCTGGGGGATCCAGACACCCACAGCCCGAGGGCTCGAGCTAGAAAGAGCCCCTGAGTCAGGTTTGCTGAGCTGATGACAGGAAGCATGATGACAGGGCACACTGTTAGACATTGCATGCTTCAGGGCTGTTAGAGTAAGCTGAACAGACCACACCAGTTCTTCCCATCTGAAAGATGGCCCATTCCAACTATTGAGAGAACCAAGAGATTAAAAAAAAAACTCTAAGAGAACTATTACTATATGAATTCCTACCCCACATTCACTGTATTCGTTTGCAGTGTTTGTACTTAGAATTTTGTTAAGTTTAATTTTTGTTTGTCTCATAAAATAACCGGTTGCTTCCGCAACTGCTGCTAGCAGTATGTGAATGTCAAGTAATAAACCCCTCCCGGACAATCCTTTGCTTAGCCGGCCTGCTTGCTAAACCTAGCTTATCTGACATTCCACTCTGCTCATTTAGCTGCTTCCCCGTCAATCACAGGTAGCTGAGCGGACCAGACCAATCCCAAGTGCCCCCGTACCCATTAGGAGAAATTACCTATCATGTAAAAACAAGTTTAAAGTTCTTTCCCCTCCCTCTGTAATGATGTATAAAAACTGCTTGCCATGCTGGATCGGGGCTCTCGTCCCTGAAGCTGCTGCTTCGGGCATGAGCCCAGACTCGAGCCTGAATAAAGACCCTTGTGTGTTTGCATCAGAGCTGGCTCTTTGTTGGTCTCTCGGATTCTGAAATTTGGGTTTAACACTATCAGGAGGGATACTCAAGAGGAGAGGCTGCCCATTACCCAAGCTACTTTGGAGCCCCCAGAACATTCTGATGCTGAGGAGGAGCATGAAATCTGACAGAAACAATACTCCATCTGGCTTTGATGATGCTTGGGTAAAGCACAGTGGGAAATCCATGCTCCTGCCCACCTCCATATCTCTAGGGTGACTTGAGGGACATCCGTGGTCCTGGAAGATGCTGCATCAGGCTCCCCCAGTGAAGCCCATGCAGTGGGAGCTTCATGCTCCTGCTTGCCCCACGTCTCTAGGGTGACTTTGGGGGGCAACTGTAATACTGGAAGATGCTTGGTCAAGCTCTCCCAGTGAAGCCCATGTGCCCTTGGCTTGTGCAGGACTGGAAGGCCCAACCACACCAGCAAAGCTGGGAAACTGACAGAGGCTACCCTGGCATGACAGGACAGCAGATCTAGAAACTGGGTCAAATAAGGCCATGCCATTGTGCACATGCTGCCAAAAGAGCAACTGAGGGGGTTAGACAAGGGCAGTCCAGTTTCAGTGCACCCGGGGGTCACAAATACCTAAAAATTTGGAATTGGGTAGTACATTAAATCTGGAAAAGTTTTGACGTGCATGTTAGAAAAAGCCTAGACGTCCTTGAAGCCTACTGGTAGAAGCATTGGTGTTCGAGATTAAATAGTCACAAACAGAATGTTACTAGAGATATGAATGTTCAAGGTGCCTCTAGTGAGGCCTCTGACAGAAATGACAAATGTGCTATACTTACAAGTGATGAACTTGGATATTTAGCTGAGGATGACTCTAAGCAAAGTGTTGAAGGCGTGGCCTGATTTCTCCTTGCTGCTTACAGTAAAATGTGAGAGGAGAGAGACAGATTGAAGAGGGGATTGTTAAGCAAACAGGAACCACAACCTGAACAATCTGAACAGCCTGTACAATGTTGTGCTCTGGAAATGGTCTAGAGTCTGTGGGGGCAACCACTTGCCAATGAGATTGGATATATGGTTCAAGGGCCTGATCAACATCTGAGCAGAAGCCAGGGATGAAGAAGAGGTCACACAGGCATATCTGTGAAGAGCCCTCTTGCCTGGTGGCTTGAGTTCCATGAATGTCACGGGAGGTGGACAAGCCTTTTTGGGAATTTTATGACTGCAGAAACAATGCTAGCTTGGGCTGGAGGAGAGGGAGACCAGACAAAATGAAGGGAGAATGACAAGATCAGAGCCACTGATGCAAGGCTGTGGATGCAGAGGGTGGAGCAGCCCCAGAGGGCCTAGAGGACAGAGTATGGGCCCAAGGAGCCTCAGATCTGATGGGGTTTACCTTGCTGGTTTGGGGCTTGCTGGGAATCCATGCTCCAGTCTCTCCCTTTTGGTATGGGAACAACTACTCTACGTCTGTCTCATCACTGTGCTTTGGGAGAAGGTAACTTGTTGTCTGCTTTCTCAGGTCCAAGATGGAGAGGAATTTTACTCCAGAATGAATCATCCCTGAGCCTCACCCATACCTTATTTGGGTGACATTTAGATGAGATTTTGGACTTAGAGTTGATGCTGAATGGGGATGTTGAGATGTGAGATGCTGGAGGTTTGCGTGCAAGAAGGACATGAATTCTGGGTGGACAGAGGGTGGACTGTCATGGGTCCAGCTATGTTCCCCTACAAATTCATATGTTGATGCTCCAACCCCCAGGATCTCAGAAAGTAGCCTACTTGGAAATAGTGTCTCTGCAGATGTAATCGAGTTCAGATGAGGTCCTTCTGGATTAGGGTACGCCTCTAAACCATTATGACTATTGTCCTCATAAACAGGGAACATTTGCACAGACAGGCATGTGGGGACGATGCCACATAGAGTGAGGCAGAGACTGGGGTGGTGCTTCCACCTGCCATGGAAGGCTGGAGATTGCCAGCAAACCTCAGAAGCCAGGAGAGTGTCCTGGGGCAGACTGTCCCCAAGACACAGAGGAACCAGTCCTGCCAGCATCTTCACCCCAGAAGTCTGGCCTCCATCCTGAAAGGGAATAGGCTTCTGTTGTTGAAGCCACATAGTCTTGGTGCTTATTGTGGAGGCCCTTAGCTGATAGACACACAGTGGTCAGCCAGACCTGCACGAGGCCTTGCCACCCCAGCCTACCCTCAGGCTTCCAGCCCTCTGTGAGTGGCTGGGCTGCATGGTAGCTTCACCTTGTCCTCCCAAGCCTGGGAGGATGAGCCAATGATGAGCCTCACATGACCAGGATGGAACTGAGGCTGAAGACAGCCAATTAGGAGCCCAGAGCTGGAGGACAGATGACCACTAACTACAAGAGTATCCCCTCTCTCCTGGATGTTCTCTCTAGGACCAGGGTGGGGTCCGGCAGGAACACATGCCTGGCTGTGTCCTCTGGAGGGCACATTTGGTGGGAAGGATGTGATTCGCACCCCAAGGTCATCTCCCACTCAGCTCAGAGCTCTCCCCGTACTCCCCTCTTCCTCCCTGCCCTCAGGCTCTGCCAGCCCCTGCTCAGCCCTGAACGCCTCCTCTGCCTCCCCTCTGCCAAGTTGGCAACCTGTGCCCCCACTCTGCTCGTACTCCTGTGGGGTCCACATCCCCGGCCCCAGGAGCAGAGCTGGTGTTCCTGGCCCTGGCAGCCCACCCTGTTCCTCCAAGAGCTCAGACCCAGGGCCTCCTGCCCAGTGCCCTCTCCTGTGCCAGCTCTGGCACCACCCTGCCCTGCTCCACTGCAGCTGCCCCTGACAACCACTGCCCAGCTCAGTCACATGCTCCTCCTCCCATGGGAGGCTCCTGGGCTCTCCTGAGTGAGAGGTTCTGGAGAGAGGACCAAGGAGAAGAAATCGCCAAGACAGAACGGGGACCTGGGCTCAAAAGAGAGCCCAGGCATGGAGAGGCATGGAGAAGGCCAACAGGGTGCAGCAGGCACTGTCACCGCCAGGGCCAGCAGTTCTGGGTACTTGGAGCCAGGGAGTAAAGACAGTGCCTGACAGCTCAGGTATCCCATCCTTCCCCTAGGTATAGGGGCACCCAGCACCCCCTCCCCCACATACCCACAAGGCAACCAGGGCATGTCTGGACTCCCCCCTCACCTTGACACAGAAACCACCAGAAGAAAAGGGAACTTCAGGAAGTAAGCCACGCACCCCGGTTTCAGTCCTGTTCTTAGTCTCTGCGGGGGTGGAGTCCACACTTCTGAGGACCTGAAGGCCAGAGCTGCCATCTCCTGGGAAGACAGAGCTGTGGTGATGGATGGAGTGTGGGGCATGGAGGCCCACATGTGCGGAGCCAGAGCAGGTGAGGCTCGGGGCCTAGAACCTCGGTGAGTAGGGTGGCATGGCAGTGGTGGAGAGGAGGGGATAGAGCTGGGTGATCATGGGCCCTCCCAGACCCGAGCTGTCCACAGGCCCTGGGAGGAAGGCAGACGCTGAGGGGAGGCCAGCCCCCACACAGAGGCCTGCAGGGCTGCCAGTTCAGGGGAGGTGGGCTGTCATCAGGCCCACGAGCATCCCAGCCAACAGGGCTAGACAGGCCAGAGGCATGTCCTTGGGAACAAAAGGAGCACGACAGAACAGGGCCACAAGCTGTGTTGAGACATGCGGCGGTGCTTAGTGGAGACAAGCCAGGGGAGGAGGATGCCAGGACAGGGGTGGGCCTGAGCAGAGGACAAGGCACAGGGCAGGAGGAGAGGAGGCCCTAGTGGGCTGAAGGGGCCTTTCCAGACCAGGAAAGTGGCCCCAGTGCAGAACAGGGTCAGAGGTCGTGCCCAGGTGTCCTCAGCCCAGCCAGGGCCAGGGGCGACAGGTGAGCTGGGGGTAGAGCATGGTGGGCAGGCGTGGCAGCAGGACAGGCTGCAAGCGGGGCGGTGGGGAACCTATACAGGTCAGCAGGGCCAAGGTTCGCTGTGGAGAGAAGGGTGACTGTGCAGAGCACGCATCAGGAGGGAAAAGGGAAGAGGGCAGGAAGGCAAAGAGGGGCCTGGCTCTTGGGCCAGGGGGCAGTGGGCAGGGGCTGAGGGTCCCATGGGCACAGGGCAGTGGACCCAGCAGAGCAGGGGACTGGGGGAAGCAAGGTCCAGGGAAAGCTCCCAGAGCGGGGGCAGAAGGAAGAGGAGAGGCCAAGGGTCGAGGAGCTCACCTAGGAGACGACTAGGCCAGGGGCAAGGGGCCCAGCTGAGGACAGCCCCATGGTGCAGGGAGTGAGCCCAGCCCTGGGTGAGGAATGAGGCAAGAAGTAAAAACTGCCTTCGCCCAGGGTGCCGGGATGGGAAGGAGGAACACTTGAGGAATGGGGCGAGCGGGGGAGGCAGGATGAGCAGGGGCAGCTCAGGGAGCAAGGGCAGAGCAGGCGCAGGTGAGCAGAGGCAGGAGAAGCCAGGATGGGAGCACCTCTGGGAGTCCGGGGGATGAGGGCAGAGCAAGAGCAGGTGAACAAGGGCAGGGGGAGGCAGGAGGAGCGGAGGGGAGCTCCGAGGATGAAAGCAGAGCAGGTGCAGGTGAGCAGGGGCAGGGGGAGCAGGATGAGCAGGGGGCAGCTCTGGGAGCTCAGGGGATGAGGGCAGAGCAGGGGCAGGTGAGTGGGGGTAGCTCAGGGAGCGAGGGCAGCGCAGGCACAGGTGAGCATGGGGGGTGCAGGATGAGCAGGAGCAGCTCAGGCAGCTCAGGGGGCAAGGGCAGGTCAGGGGCGGGTGAGCAGGGGCCGGGGGAGACAGGACGAGCAGGGTTGAGCTCTGGGAGCTCAGGGGGCAAGGGCAGAGCAGGGGCGGGTGAGCAGGGGCCGGGGGAGGCAGGACAAGCAGGGGTCAGCTGAGGGGGCAAGGGCAGAGCAGGGGCAGGTGAGCAGGGGTGGGGGAAGCAGGGCGAGCCGGGTAGCTCTAGGGATGAGGGAAGAGCAGGTGGAGATGAGCGTGGGCAGAGGGGAGGAGGGACGAGCAGGGAGCACCTCTGGGAGCCCAAGGGATGAGGGCAGAGCAAGAGCAGGTGGACAGGGGCAGGGGGAGGCAGAACGAGCAGGCGGTAGCTCAGGGAACGAGGGCAGAGCAAGCACAGGTGAGCATGGGCGTGCCGGGGGGGTGAAGCAGGATGAGCAGGGGCAGCTCAGGGAGCTCAGGGGGCAAGGGCAGAGCAGGGGCAGGTGAGCAGGAGCAGGGGGAAGCAGGACGAGCAGGCAGCAGCTCAGGGAACGAGGGCAGAGCAGGCACAAGTGAGTATGGGCGGGGGGATGAAGCAGGACGAGCAGAGGCAGCTCTGTGAGTTCAGGGGATGAGGACAGAGCAAGAGCAAGTGAACAGGGGCAGGGGGAGGCAGGAGGGGCAGAGGGGAGCTCTGAGGGCGAAAGCAGAGCAGGGGCAGGTGCGCAGGGCCAGGGGGAGCAGGATGAGCAGGGGGCAGTTCTGGGAGCTCAGGGGATGAGGGCAGAGCAGGGGCAGGTGAGCAGGGGCAGGAGGAGGCAGAACGAGCAGGGGCAGCTCAGGGAGCAAGGGCAGAGCAGGCACAGGCGGGCATGCATGAGTGGGGGGGAAGCAGGATGAGCAGGGACAGCTCAGGGAGTTCGGGGGCAAGGGCAGAGCAGGGGCAAGTGAGCAGGGGAAGGGGGAAGCAGGGCAAGCAGGGGGTAGTTCTAGGGATGAGGGAAGAGCAGGTGGAGATGAGCATGCGCAGAGGGGAGGGGGGGTGAGTAGGGAGCACCTCTGGGAGCTTGGGGGATGAGGGCAGAGCAAGAGCAGGTGAACAGGGGCAGGGGGAGGCAGGAGGGGCAGAGGGGAGCTCCGAGGGCGAAAGCAGAGCAGGTGCAGGTGCGCAGGGGCAGGGGGAGCAGGATGAGCAGGGGGCAGCTCTGGGAGCTCAGGGGGCAAGGGCAGGTCAGGGTCGGGTGAGCAGGGCCGGGGGAGACAGGACAAGTAGGGGTCAGCCGAGGGGGCAAGGGCAGAGCAGGGGCAGATGAGCAGGGGCCGGGGGAGGCAGGACAAGCAGGGGTCAGCTGAGGGGGCAAAGGCAGAGCAGGGGCAGGTGAGCAGGGGTGGGGGGAAGCAGGGCGAGCAGGGGTAGCTCTAGGGATGAGGGAAGAGCAGGTGGAGATGAGCAAGGAGCACCTGCGGGAGCTCAGGAGATGAGGGCAGAGCAGGGGCGGGTGAGTGGGGGCAGCTCGGATCAAGGGCAGAGCAGGCACAGGTGAGCATGGGCGGGTAGGGGGGAAGCAGGACGAGTAGGGGCAGCTCAGGGAGTTCAGGGGGGAGGGCAGAGCAGGGGCAAGTGAGCGGGGGGAGGGAAGCTGGGCAAGCAGGGGGTAGCTCTAAGGATGAGGGAAGAGCAGGCGGAGACAAGCATGGGCAGAGGGGAAGAGGGATGAGCAGGGAGCACCTCTGGGAGCACCTCTGAGGGCTCAGGAGATGAGGGCAGAGCACGAGCAGGTGAACAGGGGCCGGGGGAGGCAGGAGGAGCAGGTGCAGCTCAGGGAGCAAGGGCAGAGCAGGGGCAGGTGAGCAGGGGCAGTCAGAGGCAGGATGAGCAAGAGAAGCTGAGGGTAAGCAGGGGCGGGCGAGACAGTAGGAGCTGGCAGGAGGTCAGAGGAAGAGGACAGATCCGGACCCTCATCCAGCAGCAGCGAGCTCTCCGGCAGCACACAAAGGAGGTGTCAGGAGAGCGCGGCAGCCTCCTGTGAGAGGAGCACATGGCTGAGCTGAGCAGCATGGGGTGGGGCAGCTGCAGTGGAGCAGGGCAGGGTGATGCCAAGGCTGGCACAGTAGAGAACGCCGGGCAGGGAGGCCCTGTGGCTGAGCTCTTGGAGGAGCGTGTGGGCTACCAGGGCCAGGGCCACCAGCTCTGCTCCTGGGACCAGGGATGTGAGTCTGGTGGGAAGCAGAGTGGGGACACAGGCTGCTGCCTGAGGGGCGTTCAGAGCACAGCAGGGGCTGGAAGAGCCTGGGGGCAGGAAGGGAGATGGGAGGGTGGGCAGGGCTCTGGGCTGAGTGAGAGGTGGGCCTGGCAGGTGGGGACTTGGCTTCCCCAGGGTAGGCGTATGTCTGACTCACTCCAGGGGCCCAGGACCACTGGGTCAGCACAAGGAAGGACACAGGGCCCGCCCTGTGGCCCTGGGGTGTTCACACAATGCAGGGAGGGGCAGGCAGAAGGTGGACGCAAGGATTCTGCCTGTGCTGGGTGGACCTGTGCTGAGTTCAGCCAGGAGGAAAGCTCTGGAGAGAGCCAGGTACGGACAGCAGCCAGCAGGGGCAGGCCTCGGCCCACCCTGGTGACGGCAGGGTGGTGAACGTGGGGACAGGGGTAGAGGGGCCATGGTGAGCCTCAGGAAGCCGTGCAGGACGCCCAAGAAGGACTCGATGGGCCCGGGCGCTCCGACCCAAGCCTGTGCTAGCGGGCATGAGGGGTTCCAGGGAAACGGGACAAGGCTGGAGAGGAGGTTCCCAGGCAGCTGTTCCAGGACAGGGATGGTCCAAGGCGCCGGAGCCTGGGCAGCACTCCACCCAACACAGCCTGCTGCCTGGACAGCAGAACCAGTTCCAGAAACAAGGGCCCTGGAGGCTAGAGGCTGGCCACCACTGTAAACACGTGTCTCATCAAGGGAGGAGCTTGGTGCTAGGACCAGGAAGGGCAGCAGGGTTAGGGGCTGTGGGGGACCTGGAAGACACAGGAAACAGGGGCACAGGTACAGCTAGGAATCCACAGGAGGCTGGAGGAGGGACAAGCATGCCTAGGTGGTGTTTGAGGACAGGGCCAAGGACAGGCTGGAGGCCCCAGGCTGTGCTGGCTCCAAGCAGTCATCAAGCCCTGACCCTGACCGGCAACTTGTCCAGCGCCTGCAGCTGCAGGGGCAAAAAACCCTGGGGCAGAGAGAGAGGGCAGCTGGTCCTGCAAGCACGTCAGTGGGAGGGCTGGGCGGGAGCTCAGGGCCAGCCAGACACCAGGCCCAGCCTGGGCCCCAGGGAGATCGGAGCTAGAGGAACCTCAGGGCTGGGCCCGGCTCTACCAACACTAGGGTCATACGTGCCTCCTCTCCTGCAGCCTCCACCACGGCCCCGTCCGTCTTCCCCCTGGCATCCAGCTGTGGGGACACAACCGTGGCCCTGGGCTGCCTGGCCAAGGGCTACTTCCCTGAGCCCCTGACTATGACATGGAACTCAGGCGCCCTGACCAGCGGCGTGCACGACTTCCCGGCAGTCCTGCAGTCAGGGCTCTACTCCAGGAGCAGCATGGTGACCGTGCCTGCCAGCAACTCGGCCACTAGTACTTGGACCTGCAATGTAGCTCACATGGCCAGCGGCACCAAGGTGGACAAGAAAGTTGGTGAGAGGACAGCCCAGTGCGGGAGGGCATCCACCGGGAGAAGGGCTTGAGGCCAGCCCTCTGCCTGGATGGGCCACAGCTGGGTGGCCTCAGCCAGGGATGGTGACCCCTCTCCACCTGGAGACTCTGCCAGTGCCTCTCCTGCTCAGGGAGAGAATCTTCTGGGTGCTTCTGCCAGACTCAGGATGGGCACTGGCTGGATGCCCCTGCCCCAGGCTCCAGGCACACAGAGGTGGATTCTGTTCTCAGCCCCGCCAAGATCCACACCTGGGAGGAACTGGCCCTGACCTAAGCCCACCCCAATGGCCACACTCTCCCCACCTCAGCCTGGACACTTTCTATTTGCCTAGACCCCAGTAAACCCCATCTTCTCTCTCTGCAGAATACCCCAGGAAGCGGCCAGAGGAGGACTGTTCCAAGTGCTCGTGTAAGTCAACCTGGACCTGGCCCTCCAAGAAGGGGGATGAGGGCCCCAGAGCAGCTTGAGTCAGAGGACAGGCCCCGCCCCAGGTGCTGACATGGTCGCCCCATCTCCCCCAACTAGGTTGTCACACCCTGCTGGGAGGACCGTCAGTCTTCATCTTCCCCCCAAAACCCAAGGACACCCTCATGATCTCCCTGACCCCCAAGGTCACATGTGTGGTAGTGGACGTGAGCCAGGATGAACCCGAGGTCCAGTTCACCTGGTATGTGGATGGCATAGAGATGCACACGGCGCAGACGAAGCCACGGGAGCAGCAGTCCAACAGCACGTACCGCGTAGTCAGCGAACTCCCTGTCCTGCACCAGGACTGGCTGAAAGGCAAGGAGTTCAAGTGCAAGGTCAACAACAAAGCCCTCCCAGCCCCCATCGAGAGAACCATCTCCAAGGCCAAAGGTAGGAGCGGTGGGCTGGTGGGTTGTGGCAGAAGAATTTCACTGGTCCCACAAACAAGGCCAGCTCAGCCCACCCTCTGCTCTTGGAGTGACCTCTGTGCTGGCCTCTGTCCCTACAGGGCAGCCCCATGAGCCACAGGTGTACGTCATGCCCCCACCCCAGGAGGAAATGAGCAAGAGCCAAGTCAGCGTAACCTGCCTGGTCAGTGACTTCTACCCTGAAGACATCCATGTTGAGTGGCAAAGCAATGGACAGCCGGAGAAAAGTTACAAGAATACCAAGCCCACGCTAGACAGCGATGGCTCCTACTTCCTCTACAGCAAGTTGACTGTGGGCAAGAGCCATTGGCAAGGGGGGAACACATTCACGTGCTCTGTGATGCATGAGGCTCTGCACAACCACCATACGCAGAAGTCCCTTTCCCGGCCTCTGGGTAAATGAGCACTATGCCCTCTAAGACCTTGGCTCTCAGGACCCCGTGAGGATGCCTAACACTCACCCCCGTGTACATACTCCCAACATCCAGCATGGAAATAAAGCACCCAGCACAGCCCTGGGCCCCTGCGAGACTGGTGGTTCTTTCCATGGGGCAGGCCAGACTGGGGTCTGATTGCCATGGGGAAGACACATTGGGTTCCACACAGCCAGGTCCCAGGGTGTGCAGGTCCACCACTTAGTGGGGGCAGGGAAGCCTTGCCAGAGGAGTCTTTTGTTCCTGGCCCTCCCTCCAGTCAGCACTACCCTGGGCTGGGCAGAAAGAAGCCCCAGGAGCCCCCCGGGTACACTAGCACACAGTCCATCTCTGCAGGAGCCTGTTCTTGTCTGCAGGTCCCTGTCCACACAGGGACACACCTAGCTATGAGTGTCAGGACAGCCGCCCCTTGGCCCCCTGGCCCTGGCAGCACTCAGCTCAGGCAGCTCTGCCAGCCTTGACCCTGCATGGAGTCAGGGTTGCCCACCGTGGGAACACTACCCACTCACAGGGACACCCAAACCTTTGCTCCAGGGAGGGACTGTCTAAGACACCCACATGGACACTGCACCTAGACCCCTGAAAACAAGCCCCTCTTGCTGAGCCCTGGCCAACCCAAACCGCCATGGCAAACACGCATGCACCTGCTTCCATGGCACACACGTGTGTACATGCTTAACACAGGGGTGCCCCAGTGGCCCCTGAGCAAGGCCCACTCACACAAGCACTCCCCCAACAGCCACCCCATCCCAATCCCACCTCAAGGCCCACAGGCTGCTCAGACGAGGGGCCCAGCACCCCCCCCACACACACACCCCATGCCCAGACTGACCCCACACAGGGGCACACAAGCCCTATCACTATCCCAGCCTGAGGTCACGTCTCTTCACACTGCCCTTCCTCACAGTGGGGACTGCAACAGGGACATGCTTCACCATTTTCCTGTCCTCTGGGCTCGGGTGCCAGGGACGGGGCAGAGGGCCAGGGTGGGCAGATACAGATCCACTCCCTGCCGGGGCTGGGACACAAGGAAGAGGGGGCCAGGCCACCTTTCATCGCTGAGTTCTAGCTGAGCCTTGGGGCAAAAGCTGAAGGAGTTAGGGGCAGAAGCTGGTGCCGAGGGAGAGAGGCCCAAGGGATCCCCCTCAGACAGTGTCAGTCCAGCCAGGGTCCTTTGTCCTGGGCCCTGCCAGAGGGAAGTGCCCCCAGAGGCTCAGCCCAGGGTATACCACACTGACCACCCCCTCCCTGTCCAGAGCTGCACCTGGACGAGAGCTGTGCCCAGGCCCAGGACGGAGAGCTGGACGGGCTATGGACCACCATCACCATCTTCATCACACTCTTCCTGCTGAGCGTGTGCTACAGTGCCACCGTCACCTTCTTCAAGGTCGGCCCACACTGTCCCCATGCTGCCCCTGATGCTGACTCCGCCACTGTCCCTGACAGTCCCCACAGTGTCCCTGACACTGCTCCCATGCTGTCGCCACACCGTCCCCATGTCATTTCCATGCTGTCCCAACACAGTCACCATGCTGTCCCCACATTGTCCTCAATGCTGTGCCCCATGCTGCTCCTCTTGCTTTCTCCGCTTTTTCCCCAATGCTGTGTCCCATGCTGTCCCCAATCTGTCTCCATATTGTCCCAAATGCTGTCCCCCATGTCATGCCCCATGCTGTCCCCACTCTGACCATTGTCTCGCGTGTTGTCCCCCACCATCCTCACACTTTCTGCACACTGTCCCCACACTGTCTCCAGTCCCTGTACCCATGCTGTCCCCACTGTCCCCCACTGTTCCATGTGCTGTCCCCCAACTGTCCCCATGCTGTTCCTGACACTGTCCTCGTACTGTCCCTGACACTGTCCCCAACATTGTTGTCACACTGTCCCCTCACTGTCCCTGACACTGTCACCATGCTGTTCCCACACAGTCCCCTATGCTGTTCCCACACTCATCCCAATACTACCCCACACTGTCACTACTGTGTCCCCACTGTCCCCCCACTGTCCCCTCACTGTCCTCATACTGTCCCCATGCTGTTCCTGACACTGTCCCTCACTGTCTTCATATTGTTTCCATGCTGTCTCCATGTTGTCCCTGGCACTGTCCCCAACACTATCCTCACACTGTCCCTTCATTGTCCCCGACATTGTCCTTATGCTGTCCCCACACCGCTCCCAACATTATCCCCTGTGCTGTTCCCCCACTGTCCCTACATTGTCCCCATATGCTGTCCTCACTCTGTTCCCCATGTTGCCCCCACATTGTCCTTGTGCCATCCTCCACACTGTCCCTACTCTGTCCCCCACTTAGTCTCCTACATGCTGTTCCCTACATGCTGCCCTCACACTGTCCCCAAGCTGTCTTCACGCTGTTCCCCACACTCTCCCCATGCTGTCCTAGACACTGTCCCCTGCACTGTCCCAGAACTATCCCAACACTGTCCCCCACGTGCTATCCCCACACCATCCCCTCACCTTGTTCCACACACACTGCCTCCACCCATGGTGTTCTTATGATGTCGCCCCACAGTCCCTACACTGTCCTCACACTGCCACCATGTCGCTCCTGACACTGTCCCCTGTGCTGTCCCCTGTGCTGCCCCTATACTCTACCCCACTATTCCCATGCTATCATCCCACAATATCTCCCCCATGCTGTTCCCACAGCGTCCCACACTGTGCCTTCAAGGCCTTCCTCTCTACGTCCAGCGGTGAGACCCTGGCACCTGAGAGCATGGAGGGGTGGGGACCTCGAGCCAAGGGTTGTGGCCTCACTTACCCATACGCTGTCCCTGCAGGTGAAGTGGATTTTCTCTTCGGTGGTGGACCTGAAGCAGACAATCATCCCCGACTACAGGAACATGATCGGGCAGGGGGCCTAGAGTCACCCTCTACATGGGCATCCAGGACTGCCTAGACCCCTCCCAGGAGCCTGCCTACCATGCTTAGCTGCCATGCAGGTCGCACCTGCCCTCTGACCTCACCACCCATGGCCCTATGACTTTCTGACCTCGCCGTCAACCTCTGACCCTGCCATGCCTGGCCTGTCCCCCTTTGAGAACCTTGAGGGCGGGTGCACTTCAGACCTCAGCTGCCTGGGGTGCTGGGGGCTTTGTGTCCCCTCACTGGGACACCCCTGCCCTCAGAGCAGCCTGGCACTCACCCACGAGGAGACAGAGGCCAACATCCTAGGCATCCACCCAGTAAGGGGTGACCCCATCCATGCCAGCTTCCGGATACTGACGCATTTTTCCAGATGTTTGAGCAGGGCCACGAGGCTAAGCAGCAACCTTTAACAGGGAAGCTTCCAGAGGTGCTGTTAGGGGTCACACCTTCCTCCCAGCCCATGCCTGGCATGGCTCCATCCTGGGACTCTAGTGAACTGCTGGTCTGAGAAATGAACTTGTTTTTATTTCAAGCCAAGAACACTGTTCCTTTGCTCCTGGAAAGGAGTCTTCCATGGAACAGGATTTCGCATGCTGGCACTACCTCTTGACCACTGCTCACCCCAATAGATTCTCAGAGGTGGGACTCAATCCACCTCAGAGTCTGCACTGAGAAGAGCGCTGGGCCCAGGACACTGCAGGCCCTGGCTCCATGCCACAGAAGCACTCAGAGAAGAGCCTGGGCCACGTGACTGCTGTGGGCCCAAGGGTGGGAACACCCAAGGAGGAATGGGCATGCAGCTAGGCAGGCCTCCTGCAGAGGGGCAAGATATATTTGTAGGTCCCATAAATGTAGGGAGCTGAGGAGCACCAGGGGAGAGAGGTGGAGAGACACCCGGAGAGCACAGCCAGACCTGGCCCCGAGGCACCCGCTGTAGGAACCACCAGTCACTCAGGGGTGACAAGATGACCGAGGAGAGAACCCAGTCCACGGGGGCCTTAGCGAGCAGGGCCAGATGGCCACAGGCCCTGGACAGGGACCCCCGTGCTCCACTGCTCTGTCCCTTCTTTGGGTACAGGCACATGGGATCTGCAGTCAGGAAGAGAAACGAGCAGGGAGATGCGCCCGGCCCCACCACCATAGAGGGCAAGGAAACCACACAAAGGAAGTACCACAGTTTTAGCTTGGGTAGCTTTTCTCTTTTCTTTAACTTTCTAAAGCCCAGTAATTGTCTTTAATGTCTCTTGTTTTTCTAAATAAAAGCTAAACGTCCTCTAAAAATCCTTGACTCTGTGCTGGGAAGTAGCTTCCTATGTCAACGCACCTCAGGCCATGGGCTGCAATGTCAGAAGGAGGGTGCCTGACTGGCAGTCTGGGTCCAGGGAGGGTTCCCAGGGCAGGGAGCCCTCTCCTTGTGCAAACCATGCCCCCTGCTCTGCATGACCTTTCCCGATCCCCGATTGTGGCCAGTGGCCACCTGGTCTCCTCGTCTATCCTACAAAGATGCATTTTTTTCCTCCCACCTGGGTAGCACCCACCTACCTCAGTTACTCTGCAGTGGACTGGAACCAGAGGGTCTGAGGGCCTCACGGGACCAGGGGCAAGTTGGGGTGAGACCTGGGGGTGGCCTCCAACTGGCTGGGCAGAACTTCACGAAGAAGCTTCGCAACCAACTGCGGCCAGAAGCAAGAAGCGTGTGTCAGGTATGTACCGTCCACTCAGGCTGCCATAAGGACTCCATGGACAGGCAGCGCAGACAGTAACACTGGTCTTCTCACAACCTGGAGGTTGAAGTCCAAGATGGAGGTGGCAGCAAGGCTGGTTCCTCCCAACCCTCTCTCCTTGTCTTGCAGGTGCCAGTTTCTCCTTGGGTCCCCACATGGTGCTCCTTCTGTGAGTGTCAGTATCCTAATCTCCTCTTCTTATAAGGGCCCCATCCAATTGCATCAGGGCCCACACTGATGTCCCCATTTTAACTTACTTCTATAAAGACCCTGTCTCCAAACAGTGACATTCTGAGGAACTGGAGTCAGAACTTCAGCATATGAGTTTGTAGGGAGACACAATTTAAGTCATTACAGTCCACCCTCTGGCCCTCAAAGTTCATGTCTTTCTCACATGTAAAATTCATTCCTACCATCTCAACATCCCTTAAGTATGGGTGAAACTTGGGACATGACTCACTTAGGAGTAAAACTTCAGCCCGTAGGAGGCCTGCGGGGTACCAAGAACGAGGACCAGGCAGGGGACAGAGGTGGAGAGAGGCATTTTTAAAGACAAGCAAAGATGCACCCTAGTTAAAGTTGCAAGGGTAGATTTTAAGCATAAATAACTATGACAGTAGGAAAAAGAGCCCAACATGACCCAAACTCACCCTCCATCTGAGCAGAAGTGACAGACCCACCAAAGGGAGAAGGAGCAACCAGGAGGGTGCTCAGGCTGGGGCCAGTCAGGAAGTGAAGTCACCCAGCACTGGCCTTGTCCCTAGGTGGGCCGACTGCATCCATGCGGGCCCCTGCTGAGGTCGGGACTCTGTCCTCAGGAGCGACACAGCACCCTCCCTCGTGGTGAGGATGCTTCAAGGAACGGCTCTCAGGCTCCGAGACAGATGCGCCTGGTGGAGCAGACCCAGGGCCACTGTGAAGGGACAGAGGACTCACAACTCAGCCCTGTGCTCAGACACTCTGAGCAAGTGGCTTGGGTTGGAGAAGACAGGCGGTTGCAGCTCATGGAACTTTCCCAAGCAGGCACTGATGGGCAGGTTTGGCAGAGTGGCCTGGAACCACCAGAAATGGTTAGTGTCTGTCAGAGTCTCCCTAGGCCAAGGTCAAGACTGGGTGGGTAGAGGCTCCAAAGAGCCCGACTGGAGTCGGGGCAGGAAAAGGCCCTGTCTGTGAGGCCTCAGCAGCCACAGAAGCCACATGAGAATGCTGAGGGAGCCCCCTGTGGCACGAGAGAAGCCATTTTACATGGGAAAGGGTAGTGGTTGGATTCTATTTGGTGGCGTCACTGCAACAGATGGGAGGGTGGAATTCTAGGTCCTGCATTGCCACAGGACTCCGTGGCAGATTTAGACCGATGTTCTCTGGATGGTGGGCTCCAAAGGACCCAGGCCTGGGCTGGGGTCCTCTAACTCCTCAGGACATAGTATACAGCCGCCAAAGCGCAGGAGAGCCCTGGGGTGCAGGAAGCTCGGGCGTGACTGGCCAGCCCCATCCCAACCCAAGGATGGCATCCCAGAGTTGCTGGGGTGCTCTGTCCAGAGAATGTGCCAGCCCTCGGGGACATTACTGGGCAGGCTCCCACCCTCTCCCCTCCACAGGGCCCTCGGGAATCTGGGGTTTGGTGCGGCAGACTCCGGTCCTCTGTCCTGCGGGTGCACAGCCTGGCCAGGCTGAGAGAAGGAGAACTAGGCAGTGCTGGGTGCCAGCCATTCCATGGACCCAGGGGCCACGCTTCCTGCAGCCCTGCCTCCTATGGGTCCCAGGCACCAGGACCCAGCTCCCCCGAGGAAACCAGCCCTTCCCTGAGGTGCCTCTCCCTGTCTAGCACCTGGACCAAGCATCAGCCTCCAGCTAAGATGTCTTCCACAGGAAACCACCCCCGGCCTTGAAGGCCCTCCAGGGACTCTCCAGCAGGGCAACATTACAGGCAGCTCCCATACAGAAGCCCTTGGTGTTACAGCTATGTGGTGTGACATGATGTGACATCCCTGGTGTGATGTGAAATGGCATAGTGTGAAATCATGTGACATGATATGACATGGAGTGATGCAATGTAACATGGTTTGATATCCCTAATGTGACATGATGTGACATCCCTAGTACAATGTGACACAGTGTGACATGATGTGACATCACCGGTGCGATGTGAAATGACACAATGTGACATAATGTGACATGGTATGACATGGCTGATGCAATGTGACGTGATGTCTCTCATGTAACATGATGTGATATACCTAGTGTAATGTGACATGGTGTGACGTGAAGTGACATCCCTGGTGTGATGTGAAGTGACATGGTGTGGCATAATGTGACATGGTATGATGGGGTGTGACACAATGTGACATGGTGTGACATCCCCAGTGTGACATAATGAGTCTTTCTTGGTGTGAAGTGGTTTGATATCCCTGATGCGTCATGGTGTGATGCCCTGGTGTGATATCCTTGATGTGACATGGTGTAACATCCTTGATATGACGCCCATGGTATGACATTGGTGCAGAGGTCACTGTGGTTGGGGAAGGAAGGGAACAGAGCCATCTGGGTATAACGACCTGGAGGAACTGTGGCCTCAAGGGCCAGCCTTGCCAGGTGCTTCCAGCCCCATATGACCCAGAAGAACTTGCAGGGCAGCAAGCAGGGCTCTGGCTAGACAAGAGGTAGGACCTGCCACCCTGCGACCTTGTGAGGAGGCACAGCCTGAGTCTGCAGCTTTGGCAGCCAACCAGCATAGGGTGCTGTTGAAGCCCCCACTGTGTTCTAAGCAGGAGAGGGGAACGATGGGGCCCAAGAGAAAGGCCCAGGACTGGCTGAGGAGGAGGAAGCAGGAAGGCTCCAGGGAGCTGGGACTGTGGGGAGACCCCTGAAGACCCTCTCAGTGTCACCCCAGGTTTCAGCTAACTCCCTGCCTAGAAAAGGAGCCTGTCCAGACACTGCATTCCCAACACACTCCCCTCCCCACACCCACCCGTCCACTTCCCAGAAGGAGGGCCTATTCCCTGCCCTTTTCCGCCCACACCCAGCACAGCCCCAGTCCTGTACTCTGCCACCCTCCCGTAACCAAGTTCCCTACAGACCCTGCAGGGCCTGCCTGGAGAGAACAGAATACCCAGATCAGCCAGGCACTTGGGTGGCACAAGTGCTGCCACAGCACGGGATGGTAACATATCACACACATGTCTGTCATGGCACAGAGATGGTAACATATCACACACACACCTGCCACAGCACTAGGAAAGTCACATGAGACATGTACACACAGCCACTCACAGCACAGGGACAGTCACAAGAGACATGCATACACAGCCACTCACAGCACAGGGATGGTCATATGAAACACGCAAGGCTCACACAGGAACATACACACCTGCTGATCCCAGGCCTGACCCCATGTCCTGATGTACTGACTTTCCTGGGCATACAGTTGCCTCATCCTCAAGCTCCTCATACGGTTCCTACCAAGTCCCACCCAGTGTCCACCCAAGAGCTCCACGACCCTCACTTCCAGCTGCACTGTCCCTACTCTGGACCCTTGGTGACTCCCCAGCACAAGGCCCCTTTCTCATCCTGCAACTGTGCAGCCTCTCCCATTCAAGATCCCGAAGTGACATCACACCAAGTCCTGCCCCATCTACTCCTGACCCAGGCCTGTCCCCAAAAAGGCATGACACCGAATCCTGTCCCATCCACTCCTAACTCAGGCCTGGCCCCGAGGTGACATGACACCAAGTCTGACCCATCCATCCTGACCCAGGCCTGGCCCTGAAGACACGTAGCACCCCTGCCCCTGGCACCAACACTCCAGGCTTTCTCCTATGCTCTCCCAGGACCTGGCACAGATGTGGGCCAGGAGCTGGGAAGATGGTCAAGTCAGGGATGAGACTGAGGTCATACCATCAGCATTCAGGAGAGCTAGTTAAACCCAGCTCTATGGATGAAGTGGGGTGGCCTCTGCTATGTGCCAACTTCTGGGCTCTTCTGAAGTGCGTACTGAGAGACCAGGCCAGAGGAATAACCGCAAAGGGAGGTGGGCTTATCCACAGCAGAACATGGTGAAAACACTTCAGGTGAGGAGGCTGTGGCATGAGGGGCTCAAAGTCGAGCCTGGAGGGCACAGGACACAGGACACAGGAACACACTGGGCCCAAGGCAGGCTATTCCCCGAATCCTTGACCTTGCCATGGTGGCAGGTCAAGGGACTGTCCCTCCTTATTCCTGCACCTCCCCTCATGCTACAGGCATGCTGCCATGTGGGAAGAGATGCCCCACCCCCATGACAAAGAACCAAAAGGAATGTGCACAGGTGCCCCTGATATGACTCAGCTGCTCTGTACTTCTGCCCGAAGGATGACATGTCCCTGGAAGCACCGCTCCTCTGGCCTGAATTCCAGGACAGAGAGAACCAGACGACTGCAGTGGACACAGAAATGAGACTGAAATAAGCCTGTGATGTGAAAACCTTCTCATCGGGAGGCCTGCTGGCTATCACAGCGTCCCCTGGCACAACTAAGAGTCATCATCAAAATGATGGTTCACCACTTGAGGTAACCTTGAAAACAAGCGCCAAAATATACTAATAGTCATGCCCAATCTGAACATAGGGCTTTGACTTTTACAGACTTTTCAGGGATTGTCTGTGAGGGTTCTCCAGAGATGATAGAGATAGGTAGAGGTAGAGAGGGAGAGAGAGAGAGAGAATAGAGAGATAATAGATAGATTAGATAATAAATAATAGAGTTAGATGATAGATAATAGATGATAGACTCAATGATAGATAGATATAATTGATAATAGATAGATGAGTACAGATTAAAAAATGATACAACATAGATAGATTAGATGATAGGTGATTGACAGACTAGATAGGATAGAGAGAAGATATAGAATAGATAAAGAGATATGATAGATATAGAGATACTAGCTAGACAATATGGATGATAGATATAGTATAGGTACGGATACAGATAAGACAAAGAGGGGGGAGAGATTTCTTTGGGAGCGGAGGGGTAGCAAGTCTAAAATCCTTAGGACAAGTCAGCAGGCTGGAAACTCAGGCAGGGGTTGATTCTGCGGTCTTGAGGCAAAATTCCTTCTCTGACAAACCTGTTGACTCCTAATTCCTTCGACTGATTGGATAAGGCCCATCCACATTACAGAAGGTGATCTGCTTCACTCAGAGTCAGTTGACTGTAGACGTTAATCCCATCTACAAAATACTTTCACAGCAATACCTAAATTAGCATCTGAGTGAATCGCTGGACACCAAAGCCCTGCATAGTGTACGGATAAGACCTCACAGGAAACTTCTCCCTCACAATGCCCTAAGAGGCCAGAGTCACTGATGCAATTTCACCATCGTAGACACCAAGGTCATGGAGAACCTGCGGGCCCTGCTCATGGGGATGATGCCAGGACTCGAACCCATGTCTCTGGCCCCAAAACTCACGTTTCTTCTACTCCCCACACCACCTCTTCATGAGAGTTTAAAACATGGTGCTTATCTGATTCCTGCCCTCAGGGACAGGGCTCAACCCAGCTGCCAAAATATCAGACCCTGAGGAGGTCCCTCAAGCCCAGAGATGTTTGGAAATGACAGGAGCCCTGGAAGTTCTGAGGATGCTGACCATTTATCTATTCAACAAATACTTGCCAGATGGCAACTTGGCATAGATGCCACCCAGAATTGAGCATACCTTACGAACAAGACATATGTAGAGTTAAGAGATGTTACCAGAGATCACCTTGGAAAGGACGGATGAGGAGGGTTGAAGGAGTTTACAGAGAAAATCTTGAACAGGACAGATGTGGGTTGAGAGCTGTTCCCAGAATGCACCTTTAGCAGGACAGATGTGAGTTGGGAGACATCCCTAGAGAGCACCTTGAACAGGAGGGATGTAGGCTGGGAAGGCATTCCTACGTAGAAGTAGAGTCATTGACAAAGGGCACAGTCATCCTCAGATTTGCTTATCAACGCCTCATCTCTTGCCTTCCTGGATCACAGATGACTCAGCTTCCTGGACACTGAAGCTGGGTGGGACCTATGGGAGAAGACAGCAGCAACACGCTGAAGGATCATTTTTTTTAAATGGTATAATCAAGGCTGGGCGCTCACATCTGTAATCCCAGGACTTTGAGAGGCAAAGGCAAGAAGCTTGAGTCCAGGAGTTCAGGACCAGCCTGGGCAATATTGTGAGACCTCATCTCTAGAAAATAATCAAAAAATTAACCAGGCATGGTGGCATATGCCTGGAGACTGATATGGAAGAATGACTTGAGCCCAGGAAGTCAAGGCTGCAGTGAGCCATGTTTCTGCCACTGCACTCCAGCCTGGGAGACAGAGTGAGACTCCAGCTCAAAAATAAATAAGTAAACAAAAAAGTATGATCATGACTGTCATATGAACACATGATGAACACATTTCAAAGACTTAATGTACTAACTCATTAATTAAGGTGTTATAATCACTTCAAAGTAGAATTCAAAGCACTGCACTTATATAGTCAATCAGGAAAGCTAAAAACTTTCTAAATAGATGCTAACTGGTTCCCTCTACCCCTAGGAGGTGGGGGAGGAATCAACTGTCTTCTAACAAAGAGAATTTGAATTGCTACCGCTCCAAGTCATTTTGCATTGCTACCCATTATCTGAAGTATATAGACTTGCAAAGTAGTTTAAGGACAATGAAAGACATAGCCACCATAAAATGAGATAACCTGGAAGAGTATGCAAGAGAACTCCTTGCTTTCCATTGAAGGTGCCCAGTAATCTTTTGGTTCATTTCAGTTTTTTACAATTTTTCCTACAAATATAAATAACTGGCAACAGAAACAAAATATATACAGAACTCCTTCAAATCAATTAGAAAAATAAAATAATTCAACAGAAGATTAGGCAGGAGAATTGAACAGATAATTTAGAAGAGTTATCCAAATAGCCATTAATCACTTGAAAAGATGCTGAATCATATTAGCCAACAGAAAAATGAAACTGAAAAACCACATGAGAGAAAGTAGTTCTGATCCCAATAATGATAGAGCAGCTCGTATCAGACTAGCTCTTTGGCAGATAGCAATAATAAATTCTGGGGAAATTGCTACCAAAAAAATGTGAAGGGACTGGACCATGACAAAAAGCAGGAGATAGTTGAGGGCACCCGCCAGTGCATGCAGCAGGTGCAAGTAGAGTTCAAGCAGAAACCTGCAATCTTCTGGTGAGGAATGGGATTCAGGGCTGCATTTTAAGAGGAACAGGAAATTAAGAGGAGATATCCATAAAAGGAGGGAGCCACAAAAGGAAAAATGCTCAAATCTGCAGGTAAGGTCCACTCAAATCCCTGGCTGGTCCCTTAAGCGAATAGATAAAAATCCAGAGGGCACAAAAAAACGCAACACCTGGGAGGTTGAAATAATTGAGATTTCAACTATTGCAAACCACGGGACAGACCGATATTGAAGTTTGAGTTTAGTCAAGCTAACTGTTTCCTAGCCTTAAAAAAGGCAACACCCTGCCAAGGAAAAATTTAGAAATCTATAGTCTGTACACATGTCATCCCCAATATCCAGTGTGTATCCAAAAAGTACCAAATATTCAAAGAAATGTGAAAATATGACACATAAAAAGAAAAAGCAAGCAATGAAGATCAACCCCAAGATGACCCAGACAAGGACCCAATTATCAGATGAAGAAACCATTTTAAATATGTTTGAAAACTTAAAGGAAAATACGGTCATAACGAGTCAATGCTTGAAGAATATCTACAGAAAAACTGAAAATATTGACCAGAACCAAATGAAAATTCTAGAATTCTGAACCGCACTTTTTAGATCTAGAAGTTTCATTTGTAAATATTTGGTGTCTCTCATAGTCATCTATCACAGTCATCTATCTCGGAAAAAAAGACCTGAGTACCACATGTTCTTCCTCACAAGTGGACCCTGAACGCCTATCACAATACTACAAGCAACGGATTGGCAGTGGTGGGACACTGTTGAGGAGGGGCACATAAAACAAATAAGGGTGCCAGATCCTAATCCAGGCGAAGTGAAGGCCAATGGGAGACCTAAACTTCACTTGTACCTAGGCCACTTATGTTCCCAATCCTACTTGTATCTCACATTTTAAAATTTTTAAAAAAAGCACTTTATGAGCTTAATGGCAGATTGCAGAAGGCATAAAAAAGATCAGGAAACTTAAAGATGTATCAATAGAAATTCTTTTGAATTCTGTCCAAAGAACAGTGAGAAAAAATGTTTTTTAAAAAAAGGAGACTCGATATCCTGTGGGACAATATGAAGCATTCTAAAACGTGAAATAATATCAATATTAACCTTGAGTTCATGCAGCCTCATGTACCACATAAAAGACATAGGGCTGTAAATTGAATTAAAAAATAAGACCCATCCTATGGCTGTCTTCAAAAGACCAATTTTTTTTCTTTGTTTATTTTTTTTTTTGAGTCAGTCTCACTCGGTTGCCCAGGCTAGAGTGTAGTGGCATGCTCACAGCCATTGCAGCCTTGACCAGCTGAGCTCAGGCAATCCTTCTGCCTCAGTCTTCCAAGTAGCTGGAACTATAGGCATGTGCCACCGCGACCAGCTAATTTTTTTATTTATTATAGAGACAAGGTCTCGCCAAGTTGCTCAGGCTGGTCTCAAGTTCCCGGTCTCAGGCAATCCACTTGCTTAGGCATCATAATACTAGATAATACTTTAGTATTATTAATACTACATAATAACTTTAGGCATCCCAAAGTGCTTGGAATTATAGGCTTGAGCCATTGCACCCAGCCGCAAGACCCCATAGGCTCAAGGTAAAAGAATGAAGAAAGATCTATCACACAAATGAAAAAAAAAGAGTGGGTCTCTATTCTTGTATCAGATAAAACAAACTTTAAACCAAAAACAATGCAAAAGAACAAAGAAGGACATTACATACTGACAAAAGATTCAACTAGGCAAGAATATTTAACTTTCCTAAATATATATATACCCAACATTGGAGAACACAGATTTATAAACAATTACTATTTGACCTAAAGAAAGACTAAACAGTTGTGCAATAATAGTGGGTGACATCACTCCTCTAACAGCATTAGACAAGACATCAAGGAAGAAAGCTAATAAAAATATTCTGGATTTAAATTAGACACCTGACCAGTGTTGACATGGTCTTAATAAGTTCAAAAAATCTAAATCATATCAGGCATTTTCTCTGACCACATCAGAATCAAAATAGAACTCAATATAAAGAGGAACTCTCAAAACCACACAAACACATTGAAACTAAACAATTTGCCCCTGGATGACTTTTGGGTACAAATGAAATCAAGGAAGAAAGCAAAAAAATTATTTGAAACAAATGAAAATATAGACACAACAAACCAAAACCTCTGGAACACAGTAAAAACAGTGGTAAGAGGAAGTCTATAACCCACACAAAGATAGAAATCCAAAATAAACAGCTAACATCACACATAAAGAAACTGAAAAAAAAGCAAGAACAAAGTAGACCAAAAGTTTATAGAAGAAGATAAATCATCAAAATCAGATCACAACTAATGAAACTGAGATCAAAAAATCCATACAAAGGATCCAAGAAACAAAGTTGTTTCTTTGAAAAACTCACCAACCAAAAATAGTCCTGGACTAGGTGGAGTCACAACTGAATTCTGTCAGAAGTTCAAGGAAGAACTGGCATCAATACTACTGGAACTATTCCAAACAATCAAGGAGGAAGAATTCCTCTCTAACTCAGTCTACTAAACCAGTATCACCCCGATGCAAACACATGGAAAGACAACAAAAAACGAAAACTACAGGCCAATATCCCTAAAGAACATAGATGCAAAAATCCTCAAAAAAAATGCTAGCAAACCACATCCAGCATCCCATCAAAAGATTCACCACGATCAAGTGGGCTTTTTTACTGAGATGCAAAGATGGTTCAATATACACAAATCAATACGTGTGATTTCATACATAAACAGAATTTAAAACAAAAAATATATGATCATCAAAAAGAAAAGAAAAGGACGCAAGGTTTCAGGAAGACTCCTCTACATATTAACACACCAAAAAAACCATCATGTTAAAAATGTGATACATATGCACAAACACACAGACCCGAGGAACAGAAAATAGCTTAGAAACAACCTGTATTAAGACTTTCCAGAGAAACAAAGCAAATAGGAGAAAATATATATATAGGTTCACACAATGATGGAGGCTGAAAAGTTCCACTATCTGCAAACCAGAGAACCAGGAAAGTCAGTAGTGTAATTCAGGCCAAGGCCAAGTCTGAGGTTAAGGGGTGAAAGGAGTCATTGGTATACATCCCAGAATCCAAAGGCCCAAGAACTAAGAGTTCCCAGTCCAAGGACAAGAGAAGATGAATGCCCCAGCTCCAGAAGACACAGAGAGAATCCACCCTTCCTCTAACTTTTTGTTCTATCCAGACCTTCAATAGATTGAATGACACAGCACACATGCGTGAGTGTGGGTCTTCTTTACTCAGTCGACTGACACTAATGCTAATCTTCTCTGGAAACACCCTCACAGATTCATCCAGACATAAAGTTTTACCAGCTATCTGGAAACCCCTTAGGCCAGTCAAGCTGACACATGAAATTCACCACCACACATCCCAACTGTCTATAGGGACTGGCTACATGATAAATGTGACATTGTAATACAAGAAAGAATGGGAAAGCTTAGGGGGTAGGGAACTGGCTTCCCATATGAAGAGCTTTGACTCAGATTGCTAGGTCACACCATGTACACGTGGTAGTGGACCCCATTAAGATTTAATACTGACATCTGAAAGGGCAACCCTAAAGCTAAACAAAAATGTACCAGCCTAGCTGGCAAGGTGGAGTGACAATGTGCCCCTGGTCGAGTGTGTGTCCACCTGGAACCTCAGTAATATGACGTTATTTGGAAATAGGGTCTTAACAAATATAGTTTGGTTAGGGGTCTTAAGATGATATCATGCTAAATTTTGGATGGGTGGTGTCCTCAACAGAAGAAAAAGGCTAGGCACAGTGGCTTATGCCTGTAATCCCAGTATTTTGGGAGGCTGGTAGGGGGACTACTTGAACTTGGCAGCTCAAGATCAGCCAGGGCAACAAAACAAGACCTCATCTCTAAAAAAAAAAAAATTCAAAAGCAAAATTAGCTGGGTACAGCGGCAAAGGCTGAAGGATCGCCTGCGCCCAGAAGGTCAAAGCTGTGGCTGTACTCCAGCCTGGGCAACACAGTAGAACTTTGACTCAAAGAAGAAGAAGAAGAGAGGACACACAGTCAAAGAGGTGGCAGGCCATGTGATGTGGAAGGGAGATCCAGAGACATCAAGAACCGCCAGAAGCTGGAAGAGGCGGAAGGGTTCTCTCCAGAGACTTCAGAGGGAGCAGCACCAACACCTTGATCTCAGCCTCCAGGGCTCCAGAACACTGAAAATAAATGTCTGTTGTTTTAAGCCACTTTTGTGGTACGTGGTTACAGCAGTCACAGGACGCTAACGTAGCTGGCAACAGAGTTCTCCAGCCTCCAAAGCACAAGCGTGGGGTAGGTAACTGACAAAAGTGACCACATGGAAACCAAGACAATCAATATGACATCAGGAATATATATAAAACGCAGCATCAGCAGAAGGGGGATTTGATGGGAACTCCTTGCAAGTTTACAGCTACTCATCCAAACTGAAGCCCACGCTGAGTAGCCTCTCAACTGAGCTGGCCTCAGTCCCACAGGCCCTGATGTCGAGTCCAGCCTCTGGAAGGGGCTTCACCCCTTAAGTTTTCTACCTGAACCTCGTCACAGTGGTACCACCAAGGAGCAAGCCCTGACCTTGGTCATATACTCCTCAGAGATGCAACTAGAAGGGTTCTCCAGGGGGTCAGCTGCAGGACACATCAGTTCTGATCTCATCCTGCCTGTCTCCACACTGAGGAGCACCTACACGTCCCTAGGGAAGTGTCTGGTTGGCCTACTGAAGAAGACTTCTGTAAACACTCTCACGTTTCAGAACTGGCCTTTGTGTGCTTCGTGTGCTTAGTTTTCTGTAACAGATCATTTTGGTGATTAAATATGACCCTTTGACAGAAAACAGACGATGGAGTCCTAGGGATCAGGGAGGGTGAGGGACCTCCCAGAGGGGTTCAACAGGTTGCCCCACAACCATCATCCTGAGGCCACGGTGGCTGCAAGGATGCACGATAGGATGGATCACACTGAATGAGTTTCACATCCATAAACATGACTTTACAACTTAAAAAGAGAGAAGAGCTTCATGGCCCTGGCTGGGAGCCCACCCAGGCCACACCACTCAGCCAGCCCACCCACCCTGCCGGTCTCTGCCCTCCCCACCTGGAGAGGCACCCACCACCCAGATTACTCTGCACCCACCAGACACAATCATTTAGCAGCCGCCTGAGGCAGGGTTCCCTGAGTCTTCCAGGCAGTGGGGTCAGCAGGGAACTCATGTGGACACCAAGTAATCCCCCCCACAACTGCCACATACAGATGCCAAAGCAGCTCTGTCCTCAGACACACTGCCCCACTCATACTGGCAGAGTCACCGGAGGAATGGGGTAGGACAGGCCCTCTCTCAACCTACACACACACACACACACACAGGCACACTCATGTGTGAACACATGCACACATGTGCATGCATGCATACACCAGCACACACACATGCATGCACACACATGTGGGCATAAGTGCACACACATATACACATTCACAGATACAAATATGTACACACACATGCACACATGTGGACACGCACACTCAAACGCACATGCCCACACAGAAGCACATTCCTTCACAGACACCAACATACACAGAAACATGCACACATGTGTGAACATACACACACATGCACACATATTCACAGACACCAACACACACACATGTGTGAACACATGCACACACATGCACACATACCAAAGACACAAAAATACACACACGTGCACTTGTATAGACAAACACATATGCACACAGATGCACACACCTTCGCAGGCACCAACATGCACACACATGCACACATGTGTGCATGCACAAATGCACAAACAGATGCATATACCTTCACAGACACCAACATATGCACATGAATGCACAAACTTGTGCAGACATGCATATATGCACATACGCACACATGCGCATGGAGGCACACACATTCAGACACCAACATATACACACGTGCATATGCAAACTCATGTAAGGACATATACGCACATACAAAAATGCACACACACAGGTGTGCACAGCTGAGACCCAGCCCGTTCCGGTGCAGCCTCTGTCCCAAGTCGCTGGAGAAGGAGCAGTACTGGGAGGCCACAAGAGGGGCAACAGGATGCCACGCCTGGCCCTGGTCCTGGTGACCCAGGAGAGGCTGTGGTAGGGCTGGGCCTGAAGGCTAGAGTAGGGTGGCAGAGGCTGGGGGCATAACCAGGCAGATAGGAAGCAGCCAGCACCTCTGAGGAAGGGCTGGGGGCGAGAGCCACGCCTGGAGGCCGGGCAGTCCAAAGGAGGAATGGAACAGGGTGAAAAGCAGAGTGTATGTTCAAAACTGTGCTGGCCTGGTGGGTTCCAGGAGGAAGACACAGGGGGCGGGGACACCCAGGTGGCAGAGGCCGGAGACAAGGGCCTCTGCTGGGACTTGAGGCCTCGGAGCTGGAGGCGCCTCCCTCCATCCTAGAACCTGCCCACAGCTGCCCCAAAACCCAGCCCGCCCTACCTGGTACCTTCTGGGACATCAGGGTAGAGCCAGTGGCAGGCAGGCTGAGCACAGAGGCTCTACCCCATGTCCACAGCTGGGAGGACAAGCAGGAAGACACAGGGTGGGCCAGGAACTGGGAGCCCAGCTGCACTCAGCACCCACTGTGGGCCCAGCACCGCCTGACCAGCCCCAGGGGACAGGGCTTCCCGCCCTGTGGTTTCTCACAGAGTCATGGGTCCTTCCAAAGAATTCAGCAGCTCCCCCTCAGCCTTCCACAACGCATGTCTCTCAGGGCTGAAACAGGGCACAGGGACTCAGACAGCCTGCCTGGATGGGTTGCCTGGACAAGGCTCCCAGACCCCACACCCAAGCCCTCTGGGTCCCTGGCAGCCAGCAGCCCTGCAGGGGCTTCCAAATGTGCTAAACACCTCTGACAGTGCCAGGCTAGACAAAGCCCATCTCCTTGGCCTCCCTGTACTGGGACCGCCAGCCCTGGGCACCCTAGGTCCAGAGGATGGGGTCTGCATGTCTCCATCACCAAAGGCTCTGCACACCACACCCCTCTTGGGACCCCACACTGACAAGCTGAACTAGCAGTGTCCCGTGGCCTCCCTGTGCACATGGCAGGAGACACACAGCCCTGTCAAAGATGTCAAAGCATTGAAGGAAGTCACCTGGGTCAGGGTGTGCTAGTGGGGACCCAATGTGACTGGGACAGATGCCACAGCCTCCTCCCGGAAGGCCACTGAGTCAGAGCTCCGTCTTCTCTCTGAGTCTCCTTGGTGGACATGCATGGCACAGACATGGCACAGTGCCTTCGGGCCCCAGCATTTGCAGAAACCTTGCAGGGCCACCAGCCACCTCAGCACCCGCTCTTGTGATCATGGCCATCACATGCTCTGTCCCTCCTTGCTCCCTCAAGCAAGACTGAGGGGTGGTGACTTGGGCGTGAGTATGGGTCAAGGTCACTGAACAGAATGCCAGCTCCAAGCCCATCACAGGAAGGAAAGCTGCAGCTACCAGGAGATCGTGGCTCACATCTCAGGCATGTGGCCCCCGCAAGCCAGGTCACCTCGGTGCACCTCACTTCTCATGCACAACACGGCCTCTACCCTACTCCTATCAGGGACCACAGGCCCAGTGCCCACTCCCTTTCCAAGGCATCAGGACCCTAAAGCAGCAGGGGGTGACATCCACAGTTGCTGACTAGGGTGCTCAAATCCGCATATGCATTAAGGGAAGAGTCCAGAAGCTGTTCGGGCCTAGGGACAAAGCCAGGGCCCAGCACATGTGAGTACATCCACAGAGAGCCTCACCTAAGACCAGCCATTGTTCAGTGACTTCCCAAGAACAAAAGGGAACTTCCAGGGTGACCAAGGCCCCAGGGGTTTCCACCCATTTTTAGCTGAAGGCACTGACGCAGAGCTGCCCCCACAGGCCATATCATCTGGACCTAAAAATAACAACAATGGTTGCTAAGACTGGCATTGTCAGGAGTCCAGGAACCTGACAGGCAACCAAGAAGCCATGCTGGCCACAGCACCAAGCAGAAGGTCTGTACTTCAAATATCCCAATGCACTAGGACGTAGCCAGAGGCTACCCCAGGGGGAAGCTAGGATCAAGGTTCTTGGGCCCCTGACAAGGAAGAAGCACTGGACTTCCCTCCTGGCCAGGACCAAGTCTCATGGTCCCCACGTGTCCTCCAGCTGTCCTTTTCCTGGGTGGACACAGGAAAGCTAGAAACATCCTAAGCAGACCTGGAGAAGACAATGCACTGTGGAGTTCAGATGAGGCAGAGCTGGGCCTGGTCCACAGCCAGAGGTTGGAGGCCCCAGGCTGGGCTGGGCTGGGCTGGGCTGATCTGATCTGCCTGCAGCCAGTGAGGTCAGGGACAGCCAACCCAGACACAGGCGGTGAGGAATCAGGCAGCAGGGAGCTGTCCTGTGCTGAACTGCACGAAGACCAACCTAAGCCCGCAAGTTCTGGGGTGATCTGGGCGAGTTCAAGCTGGCCAGACTAACAGGGGTTGGACAGAGCTACATGGTCTGAAATAGGTGAAAGTAGGTTGAGCTTGACTGAGCTGGCTGGGCTGGACTGGGCTGATTTGGACTGAGCTGAGCTGAACTGAGCTGGCCTGGGCTGGGCCGGGCTGAGCTGAACTCGATTGTGCTAAATTGGACTGAACTGACTTGCCATCCTTGGTTGCAAATGAAATTGGTTGACTTAATTACACTGAAATAATGATTTTGGAGGTCTGAATGGAATGTCCTAGGCTGACCTGGGCCTGCCTAAATAGCACCTGGCTGTCTTGATGAGCCGGGCTGAGCCCAGCTAGACGGGTTGTGGGGAGTTGGACTTCCCAGAGTGGTTGGTCCTGACTATCTCAGCAGTTCAGCTGATCTAGGCTGTACTGACACAAGGTCATCTGGACTGTGCTTCGCTGGACCAGTTAGGCAGAACTGGTCTGGGCACTGTGAGTTTCTAGCCCCTAGAGCAGACTTCAAGACTGAGCTGAGCTGAGTTCCAGGGTGGGGATGCTGTCATGGGAGGAACAGACATGGCTTATGGCCAGGCTTTGGCCTCCACCCACTAGGCATCCAGGCCAAGTCTCCTCCCCTCCCCCAAGAGGTCAGCAGCAGTCAGAGCTCTGTGAAGGCCTGGCTGGTCAGGCAAGGGCCTTGGTAAAGTGGAAACTGAGGCAGAGTGCTCAGGAGCCCAAGGAGTTCAGCCCTATAGCTTCAGAGAGCAGGAGCCAGGGCAGGGGGGCACACAGATCAAGACCACCCACGGTAAGCCCCACAGAGACTGAGGGGGGGGAAAGGGTGAACTGGTGATTCCTGGGGGCTCTAGGCTCCTGGAGTCACCCTCTGCTCCGAGAGCCCACACTGCCTCCCAGGGAGCTGAGGCTGAGGGTGGTCACTGAGCAACAGCTCTGTCCTGTCGGGGCTTATGGGGAAGGATGTGGGATCTGAGGAGAGGCCAGAACAAGCCTGGGCCGCGTGGCCCCAGAGCTGCCATGGGGTCCCCAGTTCCACCTTCACTGTGTCCGGCTGCCCTCCCAGACCCCCAGGCCTGATGGGTGCTTGAGGTCAGTGCTGACTGGGCCCATTCCCCCAGCCTCCATGGAGCATCCATCCGTCTTCCCCTTGGCCCCCCGCTGCAAAGCCGCCACCACTGCCGTAGCCTCCGAGAGCTGGGTTGCCTGGTCAAGGGCTACTTCCTAGAGTTGCATACCATGACCTGGGACACAGGCTCCCTCAACACAAGTGCTGTGACCTTCCCGACCATCCCCTTCAAGACTTCTGACCCACACGCCCCCACCAGCCAGATGACCACCTCAAGTGTACATGCCAAGCCGACGCTCACCTGCAGCATCACACCCTCACTTGCCAGGTTCAGAAGTTCTTCCCAGTGGATGTCTGGGTACAGTGGTTGCACAATGGGGTGCTGGTGACCAGCCAACATCACAGCACCATGCAGCCCCGCCCAGCCAGCAGCGCTGAACCCACCTTCTAGTCTTCAGACACCTGGAGAGGCCCAGGGGACGACTGGGAGTGCAATGATGAATTTGTCTGCCGTGTGGTCCACAAGGCACTGCCCAGCAGACAGACATGAGAGGCCGTGGTATATAAGAAACCCAACAAATAATGTCTCCCTACCTTAAACCCCCACCCAAGCCTCTGTTCAGCTGGGGCAGTGCAGAAGGGCCAGCCAGATCTCCCGTCCCTGTTGTAATAACATCAGAAACCACCCCAATATATGCTTGGTGCCTGCTAGGATCCCCAGGTGCGTACTCATTCTTAGGAGTGGGCAGGGCTGTGGGAGGAAGGTATCCCAGGTGAGGGGGCAGGAGGTGGGCAGAGCTGAGATATGGCTGGGTAATCTGCCTTTGTTTCAGGGGTGCTCATCAAACACACACGTGGGGGGCTCAGAGTGACTCTCGGGCCTTCTATGCCACCCTACTGGGGGTTCTGTCCCTCCATGGAGCTCAGAGAGCCAGGATGCTGGACAGAGGCTACTATGGAATCCCACAGGCCTGGAATCAAAGTCCACGTGCAGGGCCATCCCCTCGGAACTCCCACGGCCATGATTCCCAGGTCCCAGGGCCCTGGCTATGGAGCCCAGATCCCATTCCCATGGGCTCCAAACCAGGCGGCTACACATATGGGTTTGGAGGATCCTGGGTGGGCAGGAGCAGAGCTGAGCCATATGGGGTGGGCAGTATGAGAGTGTTACCGGCAGTCAACCACAGGGTGGGGGCCATTCTTTGGTGAGGGAGTGGTGCAGGGTCTCAAGAGATGCTGAGTGGAGGTCACCAAGGTCAGGAGAGAAGCTATGAGGAGCACAAGGAAGAAAAATGCTAGGCCACCTGGGGGCTACACAATAACCAAGGTGGTGGCTGATGTGGGCCCCGGAGCCACCCAGTTCGCTGAGCGGTGACACAGAAGCAAGCATTTATTGGGGTGGTATCATACCAACTGCCATCATACCAACTGCCGTCTTCTCAGGAAGGAACCTGATGAGTCAGGAAGACAGGAGCCATGGTGGGCACAGGACCACACCCATCCTGGGATAGAGAGGCATCTTCCCTAGTTGGAGAGATCTGCTTACAAGAATCTTTGCAATGTCCTGTAAAAGTGAAAGAGAACATGTGACAGGCATAACAAAGGGCAGGATTCCCTCATATACAAAAAGTGCTCAGGAACTAATAAGAAGAAAGAAAGGTAAGCCAGGGGTCCTTCACAGAAAGGAAAAACCCAGTGGCCAGTAATGTGAAGAAAACACTTCAACCATGAGAAAGTGACTGTGAGGAGGGACCGAAGCTGGGGTGACCCTTGTTGGCCCTGGCTGAGGGCACATGAATACGTCAAGCCACTCAATCAGTGGCCCCACAGAGAGCCTTGCTCCATGCAGGAGTCCCACAGAATGACCCAGAACAAAACCAAGGTGGAGTCAGCCTGCCAGGGTCCCACCACCTTGGTTATTGGGTAGCCGCCCAGGTGGCCTAGCCTTGTCCTCCTGCTAGGAACCTCAGAGCAGCCGGGCACCCGAAGTGAAGACATAGCTGGACTCCCCCACCTCTCTGACACAGAAACCACCAGAAGAAAAGGGAACTTCAGGAAGTAAGCCGTGCCCCCCAGTTTCAATCCTGTTCTTAGTTTCTGCGGGGGTGGAGGACACACCTCCAGGGACCTGGGGGCCGGAGCTGCCATCTCCTGGGAAGACAGAGCTGGCATGATGGACAGAGCATGGGGCAAGGAGGACCCACATGTGTGGAGCCAGAGCAGGAGAGGCTTGGGACCTGGGACCTTGGTGAGTGGGGTGCACAGTAGCGGCAGGGAGGTTGGGACAGAGTCACGTAGCAGGAGATCTTCACAGATCCCAGCTGCCCACAGGTTACAGGAGGAGAGCAGACATGAGGGGAGGCCAGCCCCACGCAGAGGCCCTTGAGGGGCTGCCGACACTGGAGAGGTAGACTGTTGTTGAGCCCACGGCAGGGGTGTCCTGGCCAACAGGGCTGGACACGCTGGAGGCATGTCCTGGGGAACAAGGGGGCCAGGGCCTTGCAGAACATAACAGAACAAGGACACAAGCTGTGCTGAGACATGCGTCAGACCCCAACCGAGATGATCCAGGTGGGGGGACACCAGGAGGGGGATGTACCTGCACTGAGGGCTTGGCACAGGGAAGGAAGAGGGGAGGCCCCAGGGGCAAAGTGTCCTGTCCAGACTAGGAGAGAGGCCCCAGTCCAGAAGAGGGTCAGAGGTGGTGCCCAGGGGTCCTCAGCTCAGTTAGGGCCCAAGCAGTGGGGGAACTGGGGACGGGGCAGGCCAGGAGGGCATGGGAGCAGGACAGGCTGCAGGAGGGAGGGTAGAGATCCAGGTGCAGGGCAGCAGGACCAAGGCCAGCAGTCCAGCTTGTCCTACCTCTCAGGAGGGAAGGACAAGCAGTGGAGGGAAGGGTGACCAAGCAGAGCACACACCAGGAGGGAGAGGGGGAAAGGCCAGAAAGGCTGAGGAAGGGCCAGGCGCTTGGGCCTGGGGACTGTGGGCAGAGGCCGAGAGTCTCATAAGCACAGGGCAGCTGACCCAACGGAGCAGGGGACTTGGGGGAGCAAAGCCCAGGTGAAGCTTCCAGAGCTGGGGCGGAAAGGAGAGGAGAGGGTGAGGGTGCAGCAGCTCATCCAGGAGGGGCCTAGGCCGGGGTTGAGGGGCCCAGCCGGGGAGAGTCCCATGGTCCAGGGAGTGAGTCCAGCCCCAGGCGAGGGAGGAAACGAGAACTAGAGACCGCCTGGGCCAAGGGTGCCGGAACAGGTAAAAAGGACCCTGAGGGATGGAGCAGCTGTGCAGGGTGAGGCGGGATGAGCAGGGGAAGCTCTGGGAGCTCAGGGGACAAGGGCAGAGCAGGCACCGGCAAACAGGAGCAGGCAGGATTATCGGGGGAGCTCGAAAGAGGAGGACGGAGCAGGGACGGGGAAGGCAGGATGAGCAGGAGGAGCTCAGGGGACGAGAGCAGAGTGGGGGCAGGTGATCAGGGCAGGGGAGACAAGACGAGCAGGGACAGCTCAGGGGACGGGGCAGAGCAGGGACAGATGAGCAGGGGCAGGGGGAAGCAGGACGGGGGGCTCAGGGGACCAGAGCAGGGACAGGTGAGAAGAGACTGGCAGAGGCAGGAGGAGTAAGGGGACGCCGGGGGACAGGGCAGAGAAGGCACAGGTGAGTAGGAGCGGGGAGAGGCAGGATGAGCAGTGGGAGCTCAGGAGTTGAGGACAGAGCAGGGGCAGGTGAGCAAGGTCAAGGGGAGGCAGGAGAAGCAGGGGGAGCTCAGGGGACGGGGGCAGAGCAGGGGCAGGTGAAGGAGGCAGGGAAGGGAGAGACAGAACGAGCAGAGGAAGCTCAGGAGAGGAGAAGGCACAGGTGAGCAGGGGTAGGGAGAGGCAAGACTAGCAGGGGGAGTTCAGGGGACGAGGGGAGAATAGGGCAGGTGATGGGGCAGGGAGAGGCAGGACGAGCAGGGGGGGCTCAGGGGACGAGGGCAGAGGAGGCACGGGCGAGCAGGGGCAGGGGGAGGCAGGACAGGCAGGGACAGCTCAGCTCAGGGGACGAGGGCAGAGCAGGAGCAGGTGCCCAGGGGCAGGGGGAGGCAGGATGAGCAGAGAAAGCTCAGGAGAGGAGAAGGCACAGGTGAGCAGGGATAGGGAGAGGCAAGACTAGCAGGGGGAGCTCAGGGGATGAGGGGAGAACGGGGCAGGTGATGGGGCAGGGAAAGGCAGGACGAGCAGGGGGGGCTCAGGAGAGGAGGGCAGAGGAGGCACGGACGAGCAGGGGCAGGGGGAGGCAGGACGAGCAGTGGGAGCTGAAGGGATGAGGGCAGAGCACAGGAAGGTGAGCGGGGCAGGGGGAGGCAGGAGGAGCAGGAGGAGCTCAGGGGATAAGGGCAGAGCAGGGGCAGGTGCCCAGGGGCAGGGAGAGGCAGGACGAGCAGGGGGAGCTGAAGGGATGAGGGCAGGGCACAGGAAGGTGAGCGGGGCAGGGGGAGGCAGGAGGAGCAGGGGGAGCTCAGGGGACGAGGGCAGAGCAGGGGCAGTTGCCCAGGGGCAGGGGGAGGCAGGACGAGCAGAGGAAGCTCAGGAGAGGAGAAGGCACAGGTGAGCAGGGGTAGGGAGAGGCAAGACTAGCGGGGGATCTCAGGGGACAAGGGGAGAACGGGGCAGGTGATGGGGCAGGGAGAGGCAGGACGAGCAGGGTGGGCTCAGGGGCCGAGGGCAGAGGAGGCACGGGCGAGCAGGGGCAGGGGGAGGCCGGACAGGCAGGGACAGCTCAGCTAAGGGGACGAGGACAGAACAGGGTCAGGTGCCCAGGGGCAGGGGGAGACAGGACGAGCAGTGGGTGCTGAAGGGATGAGGGCAGAGCACAGGAAGCTGAGTGGGGCAAGGGGAGGCAGGAGGAGCAGGGGGAGCTCAGGGGACGAGGGCAGAGCGGGGGCAGGTGCCCAGGGGCAGGGGGAGGCAGGACGAGCAGGGGGAGCTCAGGAGAGGAGAAGGCACAGGTGAGCAGGGGTAGGGAGAGGCAAGACTAGAGGGGGAGCTCAGGGGACAAGGGGAGAACGGGGGCAGGAGATCGGGGCAAGGAGAGGTAGGACGAGCAGGGGGGGCTCAGGAGAGGAGGGCAGAGGAGGCACGGGTGAGCAGGGGCAGGGGGAGGCAGGACGAGCAGTGGGAGCTGAAGGGATGAGGGCAGAGCACAGGAAGCTGAGCGGGGCAGGGGGAGGTAGGAGGAGCAGGGGGAGCTCAGGGGACGAGGGCAGAGCAGAGGCAGGTGATCAGGGCCAGGGGGAGGCAGGAGGAGCAGGGACAGCTCAGCTCAGGGGACGAGGGCAGAGCAGGAGCAGGTGGCCAGGGGCAGGGGGAGGCAGGACGAGCAGGGACAGCTTGGCTCAGGGGACGAGGGCAGAGCAGGGGCAGGGGGAGGCAGGACGAGCAAGGAGAGCTGAAGGGATGAGGACAGGGCACCGGAAGGTGAGTGGGACAGGGGAGGCAGGAGGAGCAGGGTGAGCTCAGGGGACGAGGGCAGAGAGGGACAGGGGATCAGGGGTAGGGAGAGGCAGGACGAGCAGGGACAGCTCAGAGGACAAGGGCAGAGCAGGGGCAGGCGAGCAGGGGCAGGGGGCAGCAGAACAAGCAGTGGGGGCTCAGGAGAGGAGGACAGACGAGCAGGGGCATGGGGAGTCGAGGCTGGCAGGGGGATTTCAGGGCATGAGGGCAGAGCAGGGGCAGGTGATGGGGCAGGGGGAGACAGGACAAGCAGAGGACGCTCAGGAGAGGAGGGCAGAGAAAGCGCAGGCGCGCAGGGATAGGGGGAGACAGAAAGAGCACGGACAGCTCAGAGAACAAGGGCAGAGCAGGGACAGGTGAGCAGGAACAGGGGGAGTCAAACAGGTAGTGGGGAGTTCAGGGAACCAGGGCATCCCTGGACCCTTGTCCAGCAGAAGCTGAGTCTTAGCCAGTATACACAGGAGGTGTCAGGAGAGCCCAGCAGACTCCCGTGGGTTGACCAGGCAGCTGAGCCAGGCAGGGCGGGCAGGGGCCGCTGCAGCGGAGCAGGGCAGGGTGGCCCCAGGGCTGGCATAGGAGAGGGCACTGGGCAGGGGACGTGGGGTTGAGCCCCCGGAGACACAGGGTGGGCTGCCAGGGACACCAGCTCTGCTCCTGGGCCTGGGGATGTGGGTCCCGCAGGAGCCCTAGCAGAGTGGGGACACAGGCTGCTGACTTGGAAGTGGGGAGCCAGAGGGTCATTCAGGGCAGGGCAGGGGCTGGCGGAACCTGAGGGCAGAGAGGGAGCGGGGAAGGCGGGCAGGGCTCTGGGCTGAGTGGAAGATCGGCCTGGCAGGTGGGGACTTGGCTTCCCCAGGGTGGGTGTGTGCCCAACTTGCTCCAGGGGCCCAGGGCTGCTGGGTCAGCACCAGAGAGAGCACAGCCTGCTCAAGCCATGCAGGGAGGGGCTGGCAGAGGGAGGGTGCAAGGCTCCTGCCTGTGCCGAGAGGGCCCTGGGTGGAGCTCAGCGGGGCCCTGGGCGGTAGGAAGGCTCTGGAGAGAGTGAGGAGTGGAGGGCAGCTGGCAAGACGAGATTTCAGCCCGCTCTGGAGTTGGGCAGGTGAGTAGGGGGAGAGGTGGGTAGAGGGGCCGTGGTGAACCTCATGAAGCCATGCAGGGCACCCAAAAAGGGCCTGGTGGGCCCCATTGCTCAGGGCCGGAGACTGTCTGGCGGGTGTGGGGGGCTCCAGGGAAGGCAGGGGCAGGGCTGAGGAGGAGCCCACCAGGTGGCTGTTCCAGGACAGGGACAGTCCAAGAAGCTGGGCCCAAGGGCGCCACCTCACCCTGACTCAGCCTGGTGCCTGGACAACAGGGCCAGCTCCAGAATCGAGGGTCCTGGAGGGCAGAGGCTGGACACCACCACAGGACACACATCTTGCCACACCCTGGAAGGGTCCTGATGCCAGGGCCAGGATGGGTGACAGAATCAGGGGTTGTGAAGGGTCCAGGGGCCACAAGTACAGCTAGGAACCCACACAATACTGGAGGAGGGACAAGCGTGCCTAGGTTGTGTTTGGGGACAGAGCCGAGGACAGGCTGGAGGCCTCAGACTGTGGTGACTCCAGGTGGTTATCAAGCGCTGACCGAAAATGTGTCCAGCTTATGTGGCTGCAGGGGCAGGAGGCCCTGCGCTGGCGAGAGAGGGCAGCCGATCCTGCAAGCACGCGGGGGGGGGGGCAGGGCGGGGCTCAGGTGAGAAGGAGGGGACCAGCAAGACACAGGGCCATGCCTGGACCCTCTCAGAGGGAGAGGAACCAGGAAGATCCAAGGTCAGAGAAGTCTCAGTGCTGGATCCGACTCTGGCAACACCACAATCACACATGCCTCCTCTCTTGCAGCCTCCAACAAGGCCCCATCCGTCTTCCCCATGGCGCCCTGTGGGACCACAACCGGCTCCACCGTGACCCTGGGCTGCCTGGCCAAGGACTACTTCCCTGAGCCCCTGACTATGACATGGAACTCAGGCGCCCTGACCAGCGGCGTGCACGACTTCCCGGCAGTCCTGCAGTCAGGGCTCTACTCCAGCAGCAGCATGGTGACCGTGCCTGCCAGCAACTCGGACACCAGTACTTGGACCTGCAATGTAGCTCACACGGCCAGCGGCACCAAGGTGGACAAGAAAGTTGGTGAGAGGACAGCCCGGTGCGGGAGGGCATCCACCGGGTGATGGGCTGCAGGCCAACCTTCTGCCTGAATGTGCCACAGTTGAGCAGCTTCAGCCAGGGATGGTGACTCCTCCCCACCTGGAGACTCTGCCAGTGCCTCTCCTGCTCAGGGAGAGGGTCTTCTGGGCGCTTCTGCCAGACTCAGGATGGGCACTGGCTGGATGCCCCTGCCCCAGGCTCCAGGCACACAGAGGTGGATGATGGTCTCAGCCCTGCCAAGATTCCAGGAGGAACTTGCCTGGTGTGAGCCTACCTCAATGGCCACACTCTCCCACCTCAGCTCAGACACCTTCTCTCCACCCAAACCCCAGTAACCCCTGTCTTCTCTCTCTGCAGTAGCCACTCATTCTACCACAGGCTGTCCAGAGTGTCCCAAGTGCTCAAGTAAGTCAGCCGGGTCCTAGCCCTCCAAGGAGGGGGATGAGGGCCCCAGAGCAGCTCGAGTCAAATGGCAGGCCCTACCCCAGGGGCTGACATGGTCCCCCCGTTTTCCCCCACCAGTTTCTGACGCCCTGCTGGGAGGACCGGCAGTCTTCATCTTCCCCCCAAAACCCAAGGACGCCCTCATGATCACCCAGACCCCTAAGGTCACATGCGTGGTGGTAGACATGAGCCAGGATGACCCCGAGCCCGAGTTCGACTGGTACGTGGACAACGTGAAGGTGGACACGGCCCAGACAAAGCCACGGGAGGAGCAGTCCAACAGCACGTACCGCATGGTCAGCGAACTCCCTGTCCCGCACCAGGACTGGCTGAGTGGCAAGGAGTTCAAGTGCAAGGTCTACGGCAAAACCCTCCCAGCCCCCATCGAGAGAACCATCACCAAGGCCAAAGGTAGGAGCGGTGGGCTGGCGGGTTGTGGCAGAAGACTTTCACTGGTCCCACAAACAAGGCCAGCTCAGCCCACCCTCTGCTCTCGGAGTGACCTCTGTGCTGGCCTCTGTCCCTACAGGGCAGCCCCATGAGCCACAGGCGTACGTCATGCCCCCACCCCAGGAGGAAATGAGCAAGAGCCGAGTCAGCATAACCTGCCTGGTCAGTGGCTTCTACCCTAAAGACATCCATGTTGAGTGGGAAAGCAATGGACAGCCGGAGGAAAACTACAAGAATACCGAGCCCACGCTAGACAACGATGGCACCTACTTCCTCTGCAGCAAGCTCTCTGTGGAAAAGAAAAAATGGGAAGAGGAGAAATCATTCACGTGCTCCGTGATGCATGAGGCTCTGAACAACCACCTCACGCAGAAGTCTCTCTCCCGGTCTCCGGGTAAATGAGCGCTGTGACGACCGAGTCCCTTGCTCCTGCCACAGCCCTTAGGGTCCCATGAAGACACCTGACATGCACCCCCATGTACATATTCCCTGGGCACCCAGTATGGAAATAAAGCACCCAGCGCTGCCCTGGGCCCTTGCGATACTGTGGTGGTTCTTTCCACAAGACAGGCTGGACTGAGGCCTGATTGTCATGAGGGGGACAGCAGGTTCCACACGGCCCAGACCCGGGATGTGCAGGTCCTCCAGTATGGGGTTTATGAGTGGGAGGACGTAGCCAGTGAGGCCTCTCTTCCCAGTTTCCATTCAGCCAGTACTACCCTGGGTTATTCAGGGAGAAGCCCCCAGGAGCCCCTTGGGGACACCAGCACAAAGTTCCGCCTCTGCAGGAGCCTGTCCCTGTCTGCAGGTTCCCTGTCCACACAGGGACATGCATAGCCATGCACATAGGGACGGGCACCCTTGAACCCCTGGCCACTGCAGCACTTGGCCCAGGCAGCTCTGCCAGCATTGACGCTGCATGGGGTCAGGGCTACCCACAGTGGGGACACTGTCCCCATGCAAGCCCCTGCCCCAGGGAGGGACAGTCCCAGACACCCACGTAGACACTGAACCCAGATCCATGAAAACAAGCCCCTCCTGCTGAGCCCTGGCCAGCACAAGCAACCATGGCAAGTACGTGTGCACACATTTCTATGGCACATTTCCATGCACACATTTAACACACAGGCCTCCCCAGGGGTGATGCCCCTGAGCAGGGCCTACTCACACAAACACTCCACCAATATTGGTCCCCCATCCCACATCACCTCAAGGCCCATGGGCAGTTCAGACAAGGGAGCCTGGCACCCCCACATGCACACACCCTGCAACCAGACCGACCCTCACGGGGGCACACATTTTCCATGACTACCCCGGCCCTGGGTCACTTCTACCTTCCCCACAGTGGTAACTGCACCAGGGACGGGCTCCACCATCCTTCTGCCCTCTAGGCCTGGGTGCCAGGGATGAGGCAGAGGGTGGGCAGGTGCAGATCCGCTCCCCGTAGGGGCTGGGGGGCACAGAGGAAAAGGAGCCAGGTCCCCTTCCAGTCCTGGGGTCTGGCCAAGCCCTGGGGTCAGGTCTGGGGGAGTTGGGTGCAAAGGCTGGTGTCCAAGGAGGGCGGCTGAGGGGAGCAACCTCAGGCAGTGCCAGCCCGGCCAGGGTCCTATGTCCTTGGCCCTGCCCATAGGGAAGCACCCAAGAGGCCTGGTCGGGGAGACATCACACTGACCACCCCCTCCCTGTCCAGAGCTGCACCTGGACGAGAGCTGTGCCCAGGCCCAGGATGGGGAGCTGGACGGACTGTGGACCACCATCACCATCTTCATCACACTCTTCCTGCTGAGCGTGTGCTACAGTGCCACCGTCACCTTCTTCAAGGTCGGCCCACTCTGTCCCCATGCTGCCCCTGATGCTGTCTCTGCCACTGTCCCTGCTAGTCCCCACATCGTCCCTGACACTATCCCCATGCTGTCCCCACACTGTCACCATGCTGTACTCCATGCTGTCCCCACATTGTCCTCAATGCTGTGCCCCATGCTGTCCCCATGTTGTCCCCACATTGTACCAAATGCTGCCCCCATGCCACACTCCTTACTGTCCTCACTCTCTTCCACATTGTCTCATACGTTGTCTCACCCTGTCCTCACACTGTCCCCCCACTGTCTACTCAATGTTCCCCACAATGCAGTTCCCACCATGTTCCCCATCTTGTAGCCATGTTGTCCCCACACTGTCCCTGAAGGCCCCATCCCAGATGCTGTCCCCATGTCCCATGCTGTCCCTGACACTGTCCCCCACAGTGCTCATGCTGTCCCTGACAGTCCCCAACATTGTCACCATGCTGTCACCTCACTGTCCCTGACACTCTCACCATGCTACGCCCACACTGTTCCCATGCTGTCTCCATGCTGTCCCTGACACTGTTTCCAACACTGTCTCCTCATGTCCCTGACACTACCCCATGTTATCCCCACACTGCCCCCATGCTGTCCCCACAATGTCTTCAATGTCTTCTTGCTGTCCCCCACACTGTCCCCACTCATCTCCTCGCTTTGTCTCCTACATGCTGTCCCCTATACGCTGTTCTCAACACTGTCCCACATGCTGTCCCCATGCTGTCCCTTCACTGCCCCCAAGCTGTCTTCATGCTATTTCCCACACTGTCCCCACACTGTCCCCACGCTGTCCCCGTGCTGTCCATGACACAGCCCCCTACACTGTCTCCACATGCTCTCCCCACACTGTTTCCCCTCCTTGTCCCCCCCACACTGCCTCCACCCTACCCCCATTGAGGTTCCCATGATATCACCCTCCACTGTCCTTACACTGTCCTCATGTCATCCCCACGCTGTCCCTAACACTGTCCCCTAGGCTGTCCCTCACTATTCCCATGCTGCTCCCCCATATTCTCTCCCTGATGCTGTCCTCCCTGTCCCCCATGGTTCTCCCAAGTGTTCTCCCACACCGTCCCTGCCCGACCTTCCTATCTAGGTTCGAACCTCGGGGGCAGGCATCTGAGAGGCCCTGGTCTCTGAGAGGGCTGAGGGAAGGCGCCTCGGGCTGGGGACTGTGGCCTCACTCACACATGGGCTGTCCCTGCAGGTGAAGTGGATCTTCTCCTCCATGGTAGACCTGAAGCAGACAATCATCCCCGACTACAGGAACATGATTGGGCAGGGGGCCTAAGGCCACCCTCGGCATGGATGTCCAGGGCCGCCTAGGCCCCCTACAGCCGCCTGCACACCACGCTCAGCTGCCATACAGGCCGCATCTGCCCTCTGACAACACTGCCCTTGGCCTTGCAGCTCTCTGGCCTCACCGTCATCCTCCAACCCCGCCACGCCTGACCGTCCCCCTTTGAGAACCTTGAGAGCAGGTGTACTTCAGATCTCTGCTGCCTGGGGTGCTAGGGGCCATTCGTCCCCTCACGGAGACATCCCTTTCCTATGAGCAGATTGGCGCTCACCTACAAGGAGACAGAGGCTGACATCCCAGTCATCTACCCAGGCAAAGCCAGCACTGTCCGTGACAGCCTCCAGACACTGATGCATTTTTCCAGATCCTTAAGACCACTGAGGCTAGGAAGCCATCCGGCCAGCAGCCTTCAACAGGGAAACTTCCAGAAGTGCTGCTAAAGGTCATGCCTTCCTCCTGGCCCACACACGGTCAGGCTTCATGCCGTGACTCCTGTGAACTGCTGACCTGACGAATGAGCTTGTTTCTATTTGAAGAAAAGAACACTGTTCCCAGGTTCCACCGAACAGGGTCTCACGGGCCGACACCACCTCTTGGCCAGCTGCTCACCCCCATGGAGTCTCGGAGGTGGGACTCGACCCACAGAGACAGACAGCCCCAGAGTCTGCACTGGGAAGGGGGCCGAGCCTGGGACGCTGCCCCCACCCCCGCACTGGGGTCCCCCGCCCCACTCCACAGAAACACTCGGAGAAGAGCCTAGGCGATGTGACTGCTGCGGGCTGGAGGGTGGGAGCACCCAAAGAGGGGTGGGCATGCGGCCAGGCGGGCCTCCTGCCAAAGGAACAAGACACTTCCGTGGGTCCCCTAAACCTAAGGACCAGAGGAGCTCCAGGGGAGCGAAGCGGAAAGACACCCGGAGACCACAGCCAGACCCGCCCTGAGTCAACCGCCAGGAACCACCAGCCAAGCAGGGATGCGGGATAAGAGACAAGACGACCAAGGAGACAGCCCAGGCTGCGCAGGCTTCAGAGATCCAGGCCGGCCAGCCACAGACACCAAACCGCGGCTCCCGTGCTCCGCTGCTCTGCCCCTTCTTTGGACACGTGGCAGGTGGGATCTGGAGGCAAGAGAAGACATGAGCAAGGAGACGTGCGCTGCCCCGCCACCACAAAGCTTGAGGAAACCATGCAAAGAAAGTGCCACCGTTTTAGCTTGGGTAGCTTTTTTATCCTTCTTAATTTTCTGAAGCTCAGTAACTGCCTTTAATGTTTCTTGTTTTTCTAAATGACGATTAAACATCCTCTAAAAATCCTGTACTCTGTGCCAGAAGGAGCCTTCCTGTGTTGACATAACTCGAGCTGCGGGCAACACAGACATGAGGAGGTGGCTGGGTGGCAGTCGGGGTCCAGGGAGGGTCCTGCAGGGACCTGACAACCAAGCTCCCTGCCCTGCATGACCTTCCCCGACCCCTTATTGCCACCAATGGTCCACCTGGGCTCCTTGTCTTTCCTACACGGATGCATCTTTTCCTCCCAGCAGGGCAGCACCTGCTAATCCCAGTCAATGCTGTGGGCAGTGGTCAGGGGATCTGAGGGCCTCACGGGCCCTGCAGCAAGCTGGAGTGAGGCCTGGTGGTGACATTGGGCTGGCCAAGCAGAGTCACACGAAGGAGTTCCAGAACTAGCCATGGCCAGAAGCAAGAAGCTTGTGTCTGGGCTGTACCATCCACCTGGGCTACCATAACGACCGCATGGACAGGCAGCGCAGACAGCAATGGTGATCCCCTCACAGCCCTGGAGGCTGAAATCCAAGGTCAAGTTGCCATCATGGCTGGTTCCTCCCAGTTCTCTCTCCTTGGTTTACAGATATCCTCTTCTCCCTGGGTCTTCACATGGTTCTCCCTCTGTGAATGTCTATGTCCTAACCTCCTATTCTTATAAAGACACCCATCAGATTGGATGTGGTTCCACCCTAATGTCCCCATTTTAACTTAGTTTCCTCTGTAACAATCTTTTCTGCAAACAGTGACATTCTGAGGACCTAGGGTCAGGACTTCAGCAGGTGAGTTTGTTGGGAGACACAATTTAAGTCATTACAGTCACCCTCTGGCCCCAAAATTCATGTCCTTCTGACATACAAAATACATCCCTACCATCTCAACATCTTCTAAAGTCTCATCCCATTCCAGCTTCAACTTTAAGTCCAAAATCTCATCTAAATATCCTCTTAATCAAGTATGGGTGAAACTTGGGACATGACTCACTTTGGGGTAAAAATTCAGTCTGCAGGAGGCCTGCTGGGTGCCAGGAACAAGGACCAGGCAGAGGCAGATGTGGAAGCATTTTCAAAGACAAGCAAAACCAGACCCTAGTTAAAGTGGGAAGGACAGATTTTTAATCAGAAATCACTATTGCAGTAGGAAAAAGAGTCCAGCATGACCCGAGTTCACCCTCTACCTGTGCAGAGGTGACGAACCCACCAAAGGGAGAAAGAGAGGCCAGGAGGGTGCTTGGGCCAGGACCCATCAGGGAAGTGAAGTCAGAGCTAGCCTTGTGCCTAGCTTTGTCTGTGCTGGTCCCTGCTGAAGTCAGGACTTTGTGCTCAAGAGTGACATACCCCTCTCTCTTGTGGTAAGGACTCTTCAAGGAACAGGTTTCAGGCCCTGAGAGGCCCTGAAAGATGCTCTTGATGCCGTCAGGACCACCGCGACAGGACAGAGGACTCACAGCTGTCAGCCCTGTGCTCAAACACTCTGGGCAAGGGGTTTCAGTTGGAGTGAACAGGCAGTTTCAGCTCATGGAACTTTCCCAACCAGGAGCTGACGTGCCTGTTGGGAGAAGCAGGCCTGGAACCACCGGAAGCGGTTAGTGTCTGTCTGAGTCTCCCTAGGCCAAGCTCATGACAGGCTGAGTGAACAGAGGTTCCACAGAGCCTTGCTGGAGTGTAGGCAGGGGGAGACCTTGTCAGCGAGGCCACAGCAGCCTGGAAGTCGCACTGGGAAATGCCATGGGAGCTCTCAGTGGCAGGAGACAGTCCATTTTACATGGGAAACAGCAGTGGCTGAATGCTTTCTGGTGGCATCACAGCAGCAGGAGTGGGTGGAATCCCAGGCCCTGCCATGCCATGTGGGGGCTCCATGGCAGACACAAGGCCAATGCCCACTGGAGGGTGGGCCCCAGGGGATCCAGGTCTGGGTTGATGCCTTTAACTCCTTGGAACACAGCATGAAACTGGTGGGGCAAGGGAGAGCTCTGGGGTGCAGGAAGCAGTGGCGTCACTGGCCAGCCCCATCCCAACCCAAGAATGACATCCCAGATATGCTAGACGCCCTGTCCAGAGAACACACCAGCCCTCAGGGGTCCTTCCAGGCAGGTCCCCACCCTCTGCCCTCCATGGTGCCCTCAGGGATCTGGAGGCTGGTGCGGCAAGTCCCAGTCCTCTGTCCTGCGTGTTCATGCCCAGCTGGGCTGAGGGAAGGAGATCAAGGCAGTGCCAGGCACTGGCCATGCCAAGGACCCAGCAGGCCACACTTCCTGCAGTCTTGTCTCGCGCAGGCCCCAGGAGCCAGACACAGTTCCCCTGAGGAAACCAGCCCCTCCCCAAAGTGCCTCTCCCTGTTTAGCCCCTAGACCAAGCATCAGCCTCCAGCTAGAAGACCCTCTGGCAGGAACACCACCCACGGCCTCAATATGACATCCCTGGTGTGATGCGAAGTAACATGATATGACATGGTATGACATGGCGGGATGTAATGCGACATGGTATGATGTCCCTTGTGTGACTTGATGTGACATCCCTAGTGTAATGTGACACTATGTGACATTCCTGGTGTGATGTGTTTATTTGTTTGTTTTGAGTTGGAGTCTCACTCTGTCACCCAAGTTGGAGTACAGTGGCACGCTCACAGCCATCACAGCTTCAACCTGCTGGGCTCAGGTGATCCTTCTGCCTCAGCCTTCTAAGTAGCTGGAACCACAGGCACGTGCCAGTATGCCCAGTTAATTTTGTTATTTATTGTACAAACAAGGTCTCACTATGTTGCTCAGGCTGATCTCGAACCCCTGAGCTCAGGCAATCCTCTCACCTCTGCCTTCCAAAGTGCTGGGATTACAGGCGTGAGTCACTGCATCTGATCCTGGTGTTATGTGAAGTGACACGTTGTGACATATGTGACATGGTATGATGGAATGTGACACAATGTGGCATAGTGTGACATCCCCAGTGTGATATGTGTCAACCTTGGTGTGACATAGTGTGACATCCCTGGTGTGACATGATGTATCATCCTTGGTGTAACATAGTGTGTCGTCCTTGGTGTGACATAATGTGTCAACCTTGGTGTGACATGGTTTGACATCCTTGATGTGGCATGGTATGATGTTCCTTGTGTCATGTCCCTGGTGTGACATGGCATGACGTCTCTGGTGTGACACTCGTGGTGTGACCTTGGTGGTCAACCCAGGATGTGGAGGTCACTGTGGCTGGAGAAGGAAGGGAATGGGGCCATCTGGGCATATTGACCTGGAGGAACAGTGGCCGTCGAGTCCACACAGCCCACCTTGCTAGGTGCGTTCAATCCCAATGACCCAGACAGACTTGCAGGACAGCAAGCAGGACTCTGATTAGACTGGAGGAAGGACATGCCACTCTGCGACCTTGTGAGGAGGCACAGACTGAGGCTGTGGCCTCAACGTCCACCCAGCCCAGGGTGCTACTGAAGCCCCCACTGTGCTCTCAGCAGGGGAAGGGACAGGCAGGGCCCAAGAGCAAGGCCCAGGACAGACTGAGGAGGGGGCAGCGGGAGGGTTCCAGGGAGTCCAGGGTTGTGGGAAGTGAGACCTCTGAAGACCCTCTCAGTGTTACCCCAGGTTTCAGCTGAGTCCCTGCACAGGAAAGGAGCCTGTCCAGACACTGTATCCCCAATGCACTCCCCTCCCCACTCGCACGCAACCACCTCCCGGAAGGGTGGTCTGTCCCCTGCCCTCTTCTGCTCACATCCAGCATGGGAACGATGTCGGTCTGCAGAGCCCTGGCCAGTGAGGCCTAGCCCAGCCCCCAGCCTGCACTCTGCCACCCTCCCATGACCACGCTCCCTGCAGACCCTGAAGAACCCAGCCTGGAGGGAGAAGAACACCCGAGTCAGTCATGCATTGGGTGGCACATGTGCTGCCACAGCACAGAGACGGTCACATGTCACACACACATACCTGCCACAGCATGGGGTTGGTCACATATCACACACATGCCTGCCACAGCACAAAGACATGTCACACACTGCCTGCCACACCATGGGGGTGGTCACATGTCACACACACGCCTGCCATAGCACAAGAACAATCACATGACACACACATACCTGCCACAGCACGAAGATAGTCACTTCACACTCATGCCTGCCACACCATAGGAAGGATCACATGACACACACATGCCTGCCACAGCAGGGAGATGATCACATGTCACACATGCCTGCCATAGCACAAAGACAGTTACTTGAGACACACACACAGCTAACCACAGCACAGGGTTGGTCACATGACAAACACAAGCCTCACACAGAGACATACTTGCCTGCTGATCTTAGCTTCGTTTCCCATGTCCTGAGGTTCCAAATACCCTAGGCATAAAGTTTCCCCACCCTCAAGCCTCCACACGGTTCCCACCAAGTCCCACACAGTGTCCACCCAACAGCTCCATGGCCCTCGCTTGCAGCTGCACTGTCCCTGCTGTGAACCCTGCATGGCTCCCCAGCACAAGGCCCTTTTCTCCTGTCCTGTGACTGTGCAACTGCTCCCATTCAATATCCATGTATGGTCATCATCCCATGAAACCTGGACCAGACCAGGGACAATCCCTTCCTCACCATCCACATGGGTCTATCTAACTCCTGACCCAGGTCTGTCCTTGAGGTGACGTCACACCAAGTCCTGCCCCATTTACACCTGATCCAGCCCTGTCCCCAAGGTGATGTCACACTGAACCCTATCCCATCCATTCCTGACCCAGGCCTGGCCCCAAGGAGATTTGACACCAAGTCCTGCCCCATCCACTCCTGACACAGGCCTGGTCCTGAAGAAATATGGCATCAACACTGTAGGCTTTTCTCTATGCTCTCCCAGGACCTGACACAGCTGTGGGCCAGGAGCTAGGTAGATGGTCAAGTCGGTGGTGAGACTGAGGTCACACCATCAGTATTCAGGAGAGCTAGTCACACCCAGCCCTCTGGATGAGGTAGGGCAGCCTCTGCCACCTGCCAGCTCCTAAGCTCTTCTCAAGTACACACTTGGAGGCCAGGCCAGAGAAGTAACTGCAAAGATGGGTGGACTTCTCCATGGCAGAGCGTGATGAAACCACCTCAGGTGAGGAGCCCATGGCATCAGGAGCTCAAAGGCGAGCCTGGAGGGCACAGGACACAGAGACATGCTGGGTCTCATTCAGGTCATCCCCAACTCCCCGGCACTGCCCTGGCAGCAGGTCAGAGGACTGTCCCTCCTTCTTCCTGCACCTCCCCACATGCTACAGGCATGCTTCCCTCTGGGAAGGGACACCCTACCCCCATGACACCAGCTTGAACCAAAGGAATATGCACAGACTCCCATGGTATGACCCACGCTGCTCTGTTCTTCTACCCTAAAGATGACATATCCCAAGAAGCACCACTCCTCTGGCCTGGATCCCAGAACACAAAGAACCAGACCACTGCAGTAGATGCAGAAGTGAGACGAAATAAGCCCGTGATGTGGATGTCTTCTCACCAAGAGGCCTGCTGGTTATCACAGAGGCCCCTGATACAAGTTGTCTGAGAGACATCACCAAAATGACAGTTCACCACTCGAAGTACCCTTGAAAACAAGCACTAAAATATATGAATAGTCATGCCCAACCCAAACACAGGACTTTGACTTTTACAGACTTTTCAGAGATTATTTATGAGGGTTCTCCAGAAAAGAAATAGAGAAAGAGAGAGAGAGAATAGATAGACAGATAAAATAGATAGATAGAATAGATGATAAAGAATAGATAGTTAGATGACAGAATAGATAATAAATAGAATAGATGATTGACAGAATAGATGATAGATGGACAGATAGATGATAGAGAGACAGATGAGAGATACATGACAGAGATAAATAGAAGAGATAAAGAGATATGATAAATATAGAGATATATCGCTGTAGTTACAGGTAGATGATATAGATATAGATGATAGATACAATACAGTTACAGATACATGTAAGACAAACAGAGAGAAGAAGAGATTTATTTGGGAACTGGGGAGTAGCAAGTCTAAGGTCTTTAGGACAAGTCAGCAGCCTGGAAACTCAGGCAGAAGCTGATGTTGTGTTCTTGAGGCAAAATTCCTTCTCTGAGAAACCTGTTGGCTTCTAAGGCTTCCCATTGATTGGATGAGATCTATCAACTTTACAAAAATTAATCAGTTTTACTTAAAGTCAGTTGATTGCAGATGTTAATCCCATCTACAAAATACCTTCACAGAAACACCTAAATTAGCATCTCAGTGAATCATTGGGCACTACAGCCCTGCATAGTGGACAGGTAAGAGCATAGCAGGGACCTTCTGGCTCACAATGTCCAAAGAGGCCAGAGTCATTGATGCATTTTCACCATTGTAGACACCAAGACCATGGAGCCTACAGCCCCTGTTCATGGGAACAATGCCAGGACTTGAGCCCATGTCTCTGACTCCAAAGCTCATGTTCCTTCTACTCCCCACATCACCTCTTCAAGAGAGTTTAAAACATCGTCCTCATATGATTCCTGTCCTCAGGGACAGGGCTCAAACCAACCACCAAAATATGGGGCCTTGAGGAGGTCCCTCAGGCTTAAAGATGTTTGGAAATGACAGGAGCCCTGGAAGTTCTGAGGATGCTGAGCATTTATCTATTTAACAAATACCAGATGCAACCTGGCACAGATGATACCACGCAATGAGCACACCTTGAACAAGACAGATGTGGAATTAAGATGCGTTCCCAGAGAGCACCTTGAACAGGATGGATGAGAACTGGAGGGGTTCAAAGAGAGAATCTTGAACAGGACAGATGTGGGTTGGGAGGCGACCCCAGAGAGCACCTTGAACAGGACAGATGTGGGTTGAAAGACGTTCCAAGATGTGCCTTGAAGCAGAGCCCTTGGCAAAGGGCTTAGCCATCCTCAGATTTACTCATCAATACCTCGTCTCCTGCCTTCCTGGGTCACAGAAGACTCAGCTTCCTGTACACTGAAGCTGGGTGAGTCCTGGGGAAGAAAACAGTTGCAGCCTACTGAAGGATCCTTTTCCAAAAATGATAGGATCAAGGCCGGGCTCTCAGATCTGTAATCCCTGCACTTTGAGAGGCTGAGGCAAAAGGCTTGAGCCCAGTAGTTCGAGACCAGACTGAGCAACATTGTGAGACCTCATCTCTACAAAATAATCAAAAAATTAACCAGGCATGGTGGCACATGCCTGTAGTCCCAGCTACCACAGGCTAAGGTTGAAGAATTGCTTGAGCCTAGAAGGTCAAGGCTACAGTGAGCCATGCACACCAGCCTGAGCAACAAAGTGAGACTCCAGCTCAAAAGTAAATAAATAAATAAAAAGTATGAGCATGACTCTCATATGAACATAAGATGAACACATTTCAAAGATGTAATTTATTATCTCATTAATTAAGGTGTTATAATCACTTCAAAGTAGAATTCAAAGCACTACACTTATATAGTTGAATCAGGAATGCTGAAGACTTTATAAATAGATCCTAAACTGGTTTTTTTCCCTGTGGGTGGCAGGGAGGAATCAGTAGTTCTTCTAACAAAGATAATTTGAACTGCTACTATTCCAAAGTCATTTTGCATTGTTACCCATTATCTAAAATGTATAGAGTTGTAAAGTGGTTCAAGGGCAATGAAAGGCTTAGCACCACACAATGAGGTAGACTGGAAGATGTGCAAGAGGATGCCTTGTTTTCTATTGAAGGCACCCAGTAATCTTTTGGCTCATGTGTGTTTTTCACAATTTTTCCTACAAATATAAATAACTGACCACAGAAACATATCCAGATAATATACAGATATCCTGTAAATCAATTCTAAAAATAAAATAATTCAACAGAAGAATAGGCAGAAGAATTGAACAGATAATCTAGAAGAGATATCATAATAGTCACTAATCACATGAAAAGATGCTGAACCACACTAGTCAACCAAAATATGAAAGTGAAAAACCACATGAGAGAAAGTAGTTCCGATCAAATAAAGATGGAACGCCATGTATCAGACTAACACTTTGATAGATAGCAATAATAAACTCTGGGAAAATTGCAAATAAAAAAATGACATGAAGTCACTGGAGCATAACTAAAAGCAGGAAAGTACTAGTAAGGAATCTTTCTTGAAGTGCCTGAAGGCACACTCAGGACATGCAAGCAAGGGCCACTAAAGTTCAAGCAGAAACCTGCAGTCTTCTAGTGAGGAATGGGATTCAGGGCTGCATTTCAAGAAGAGCTAGAAATTAAGAGATGTCCATAAAAGGAGGGAGCCACAAAAGAAAACCCCCAAATCTGCAGGTAAAGTCCACTCAAATCCCTGGCTGTTCCCTTACGTGAGTAGGGAAAATTCCAAAGGGTACAGCAGAATGCAACACCTGTGAGGTTGAAAAAACTGAGATTCCAGCTATAGAAAACCACAGGGCAGACCAACCTTGAAGTTTGACTTTAGTCAATCTGTTTCCTAGCATTCAAAACCAGTGACCTGCCAAGGAAAAAAAATCCATAGTCTGTACACATGTCTTCCATAATACTCAGTGTACATCAAAAAAATTATGCAAAGAAATGTGAAAATATGACACATAATCAAAAGAAAAAGCAGGTGACGAAGATCAACCACAAATGACTCAGACATGGACCCAATTATCAGATGAAGACTTTGAAGAAGGTATTTTAAACATGTTTGAAAAATTAAAGAAAAATATGGTCATAATGAGTGATTGCATGAGGAATACCTACGGAAAAGTTGAAAATATTTACAAGAACCAAATGAAAATTCTAGCTCTAAAAAATACAATTCTGAGTTGAAAAAATAATCACTTTATGAACTTAACGGCAGATTGGAGAAGGCATAAGAAAGATCAGAAAACGTAAAGATGTATCAATAGAAATTATTTTTAATTCAGTCCAAAAAACAGTGAAAAAATATTTAAAAATAAAAAGACTCAATGTCCTGTAGGACAATATGAAGCATTCTAAAACATATGAAATTCGATCACTATTAACCTTGAATATATGCAGCCTAATGTGCCACTTAAAAGACATGGAGTGATAAATATAATTTAAAAAACAAGACCCATCCTATGGCTGTCTTCACAAGAAACATTTCACAGTCTATGGGAGTAATAAAACCCATAGACTAAAGGTAAAAGAATGGAGAAAGATCTATCACACGAAGGAAAAGCAAACCAAAAAAAGGTGGGGTCTCTATTCTTGTAGCAGGTAAAACAGACTTTAAACCAAAAACAATAAAAAGAAAAAGGACAAAGAAGGACATTACATACTGACAAAAGATTCAACTCAACAAGAATATTTAACTTTCTTAAATATATATGCATCCAACATTGGAGCACTCAGATTTATAAACAATCACTACTCAACCTAAGGAAAGACTTAAACAGTCACAAAATGATAGTGGGTAACTTCAACACTTCCAGACAGCATTAGACAGATCATCGAGGAAGAAAACTAACAAGCATATTATGGATTTAAATTCAACACTTGATCAGTTGGACTTAATAGACATTAAGAATGCTCCTCCTAAGAAGTATAGATATATATTCTTCTCATCTGCCTACAAAACATGTTCTAAACTTGACCACATGCTTGGTCATAAACCAAGTCTTATAAATTTTTAAAAACTAAATGATTCCAGGCATCTTCTCCGACCACATCAGAATCAAAGTAGACTTCAATACAAAGAGGAGCTCTCAAAACCACACAAATACATTGAAACTACACAATTTGCCCCTGCATGAATTTTGAGTAAACAATGAAATCAAGGAAGAAATTAAAAAACTCTTTGAAACAAATGAAAGTAGAGACACAACAAACCAAAAACTCTGGGATGCTGTAAAATCAGTGTCAAGAAGAAAGTTTATAGCACTGAAGGCCCACACCAAGAAGATAGAGATCTAAAATAAACAACCTAATATTGCACCTAAAAAAACTAGAAAAACAAGAACAAGGTAGACCCAAAGGTAGCAGAAGAAAAGAAGTCACCAAAATCAGATCACAACTAAATGAAATTGAGACCAAAAAACAAGAAATAAAGTTGATTATTTGAAAAGATAAACAAGATTGATGTACCACTAGCTAAATGAACAAAGAAAAAAGAAGAAAGATCTGAATAAACACAAACAGAAATAACCGAGGTGACATTACAGCTGACCCCACAGAAATACAAAAGGTCCTCAGAGACTGCTATATACATCTCTATGCACTCAAACTAAAAAATCCAGAGGAAATGGATAAATTCCTGAAAACACACAACCTCCAAAGAGTGACACAGGAAGAATTTGAAAGTCTGAAAAGACCAATAATGAATTATGAAATTGAATCAATAATATAAAACCCACCAACCAAAAATAACCCTGAACTAGAGGGATTCACAGCTGAATTCTGCCAGAAGGAAAAGAAAGAAGTGATATCACTCCTACTAAAACTATTCCAAACAGTCAAAGAGGAAGGATTCCTCTCTAACTCATTCTACTAAACCAGTATCATCCTGATACAAAAATATGGCAAAGACACAACAAAAAACGAAAACTAGAGGCCAATATCTTTGGAAAACATGTAAAAATTGTCAACAAAATACTAACAAACCACATCCAGTAGCACATCAAAAGATTATTCACCACAATCAAGTGGGCTTTATTACTAGGATACAAGGATGATTCAACATACACAAATCAATACATGTGATTCAGTGTATTAATAGAATTAAAAACAAAAAACATATGATCAAATAGAAGAGCAAAGGACACAAGGTTTCAGGAAGACTCCTCTACATATATGAATACACAAAAAAGCCATGTTAAAATGATACTCGTGGCCAGGTGCAGTGGCTCATGCCTGTAATCTTAGCACTTTGGGAAATGGAGGCAAGAGGATTCTCTGAGCCCAGGGGTTCAGAAACAGCCTGGGCAATTTGACAAGACCTCATCTCCACAATAAATCAAAAAAATTAGCCAGGCAAGGTAGTACATGCCTATAGCTCCAGCTGCTCAGACGGCTGAGGCAGACGGATCACTTGAGCCCAGCAGGTCAAGGCTATGGTGGCCATGAGCATGCCACTGCAATCCAAACTTGGCAACAGAGTAAGATTTCAATTCAAAAAAAGTGACACACAAACACACAGACCCAAGGAACAGAAAATAACATTCTGTATTAGGGTTTTCCAGAGAAACAAAACAAATTGGAGACATATATATATGAATAGGCTCACACAATTATGGAGGCTGAGAAGGCCCACTATCTACAAACTAAAGACCAGAAAAACAAGTGGTGCAATTAAAGCCATAACCAAGTCTGAGGTCTGAGACCAGGGACTAAGGGGTGGAAGGAGCCACTGGTGTACACCCCAGAGTCCAAAGGCCCAAGAACCAAGAGTTCCCATGTCTGAGAACAAGTTAAGATGAATGCCAAAGCTCCAGAAGACACAGAAAGAATCTGCCTTTCCTCTGACTTTTTGTTCTATCCAGACCTTCAATAGATTGAATGACACAGGCACACAATGTGGGTCGACTGACACTAATGCTAACCTCCTCTGGAAACACCCTCATAGACTCATCCAGAAGTAACGTTTTACCAGCTACCTGGGTACCCCTTAGCCCAGTCAAGCTAACACATGAAATTCACCACCACACATCCCAACTGTCTATAGGGACTGGCTACATGATAATAAATGTGGCATGCTAAGCCATGAAAGAATGGGAAAGCTTAGAGGGTGGGGAGCTGACTTCCTTATGAAGATCTTTGACCTGGATTGCTAGACCACACGATACACATGTGGTAGCGGACCCCATTAGGATTCAATACTTACATTCGAAAGGACAACCCTAAAGCTAAACAAAATTTAACCAGCCTAGCTGGCACAGTGGAGCGAGAATGTGCCCCTGGTCGAGTGTGTGCCCACCTGGAGTCTCAGTAAAATGACCGTATTTGGGAATAGGGTCTTAGCAAATGTAATTAGGTTAAGGATCGTAGGATGATACTGTGCTAAATTTTGGATGGGCCCGAAGTACAAAGGCTGGTGTCCTCATAAGAAGAGACAGACCGAGCAGGGTAGCTCATATGGAATCCCAGCACTTCGGGAGTCTAATAGAGGGGGACTGCTTGAGCTCAGCAGTTCAAGATCAGCCTGGGCAGCATAGTGAGATATCATCTCTAAAAAAATTCATAAGAAATTAGCCAGCAGTGATGGTGTATATAGTCCCAGCTGCTCAGGAGGCTAAGGCTGAAGGATCACCTAAGCCCAGAAGGTTGAAGCCGTGGTGAGTCAAGACGGTGCCACTTCGCTCCAGCCTGGGCAACATAGTGAGGCCTCGACTCAAAAAAATGAAGAGAGAACACAAAGACAAACAAGTGGCAGGCCACGTGACAAGGAAGAAGCGATCCAGAGACATCAAGGACCACTGGAAGCTGGAAGAAACAAAAGGGTTCTCTCCAGAGACTTCAGAGGGGTTACAGCTACCAACATCTTGATCTCAGTCTCTGGCCCTCCAGAACACTGAAAATAAATTTCTGTTGCTTTAAGTCACATCTGTGGTTACAGCAGGCACAGGACACTAACGTACCTGGTGACAGAGTCCTCCAGCCTCCAAAGCACACACATGGAGTAGATAACTGGTGAAGGTAACCACGTGGAAACCAGGAAATTCAGTACAATGTCAGGAATTATCGCACAACGCGCAGCATTGGCAGATGGGGAGTCCGCTGGGAGCTCCTCACACGTTTACAGCTACTCATCCAGACCCAAGCATCTGGCCTCCCTCAGAGCAGCCTCTCAGCTGAGCAGGTCTCGGTCCTGGGTCCCAAAGACCCTGGTGTTGGGCCCAGCCTCTGGAAGGGTCTCTCCCCGTTACTTTTCTACCCGAACCTCAACACAGTAGTGCCACCAAGGAACAAGCCCTGACCTTGGTCACACACTCCTCAGAGGTGCAATGGATCTTAGGGGGTCAGCTGCAGGACACATCAGTTCTGACCTCATCCCGCCTGTCTCCACACTGAGGAGCACCTGCACGTCCCTAGGGAAGTGTCTGGTTGGCCTACTGAAGAAAACTTCTGTAAACACTCTCACATTTCAGAACTGGTGTCAGAACTTGTGTGTTTCGTGTGCTTAGTTTTCCATAAGAGATCATTTTGGTGACTTAACTCGACCCTTTGACAGAAAACAGAGGATGGAGTCCTAGGGACCAGAGAGGATGAGGGACCTCCCAGAGGAGTTCTCCAGGTTGCCCCTCAACTATTGTCCTGACGCCCCAGTGGCTACAAGACTGTGCAACAGGATGGAGCACAATGAGTGAGCTTTATGTCCATAAGCATGGCTTTACAACTTCAAAAGAGAAAGGAGCTTCACAGCCCTGGCTCAGAGCCCACCCAGGCCACACCACCCAGCCAGTCCACCCACCCCTCCTGGCCTTGAGCCCCCCCACCCAGGAAGGTCCCCACCATCCCGCCTGCTCTGTGCCCACCAGACCCGGTCATTTAGCAGCCGTCAGAGGCAAAGCTTCCCCAGTCCTCCAGGCAGTGGGGTCAGCAGGGGACTCGTATGAACACCAAGCAACGCCCCTTACATATGGATGCCAAAGCAGCTCTGTGCTCGGACATGCTGCTCCCACTTACACTGGCAGGGCCATTGTGTGTGTGTCTGTGAGTCCAGGGAGGGTCTGCCCATGTGGACAGACTCACAGACACACACACAGGCGCACTCATGTGTGGACACATACACACATGCACATGCATGCACACACCTTCACAGACACCAATATACACACACGTGGACACATACACACGTGCACACATGACCACACACATTCCCAGACACCAATATGTACACATGCATGCACACATATGTGGGCACATGCACACTTATACATACATCACACAGAGAGGTTCTTTCCTTCACAGATATCAATATACATGAATATATGCATACACAAGTGAGAACACACACACACACGTACACATATTCACTGACACCAATGTGCACACATGTATGGATACATAAACACAGGTGCACACACTTTCACAAACACAACATGCACACGTGCATGCACACATGTGTGTGAACACGGGTGTGCACATACACATATATCCACAGACACCAACCTACACACGTGCACACATGTGTGGGCAAACATACATGCACACATCTTCACAGACACCAACATGCACAGATGCATGCATCTGGACACATGTGGACACATGCACACTCATACATACATCACACAGACAGGCACATTCCTTCACAGATATCAACATATATAAATATATGCATACACTTGTGTGAACACAGGCACACAAATTTATAGACACCGATATGCACATGTGTATGGACACATGCACACAGATGCACACACCTTCACAGATCCCACTTACACACATGCATGCACATGTGTGTGAATACATGCATACACACATATCCAGAGACACCAATATACACAAACATGCACATGTGTATGGACAAACATACATAAACACAGACACCAACATACATAGATGCAGGCACACACATGTGGACACACATGCACAGACAGATACACCTTCACAGGCACCAACAAACACATATGTGCACACACATATGTGGATGCATATATACATATATACGCATGCACACAGAGGCACACACAGGCACCAACATATACTCACATGCACATGCATGGACACATACACAAACAGAGACAGACATGGACACACACAGGTTTGCACAGCTGAGACCCAGCCCATTCAGGTGCAGCATCCATCCCAGGTCACTGAGGAGGGAGCAGCCCTGGGAAGCCACAGGAGGGGCAGCCGGACACTAAGTCAGGCCCTGGCCCTGGTGCCTCAGGGGAATCTATGGGCAAGGCTGGGCCTGAAGGCTAGAGTACAGTGACGGGGGCTGGGGCACAACCAGGTGGTTGGGGAGCAGGCAGACCCTCAGAGGAAGGGCTGGGGTGAGGGCCATGCCTGGAGGCCAGGGCAGTCCCAAGGAGGAGCGGAGTAGGGTGAGAAGTAGGCATGTGTACTCAAAGCTGAGCTGGCATTGTGGGCACCAGGAGGGAGACACAGGGGGCAGGGGCCCCCAGAGAGGCAGAGGCCGGAGACAAGGGCCTCTACTGGGATCAGAGGCCTCAGAGCTATAGGAGCCCCTTCTCCTTCCCAGATATGCCCAAAGCTACCCCAAAACCCAATCCTCCCTGCCCGGCACCTTCTGGGGCATCAGGGTAGAACCAGGGTCAGGCAGGCTGGGCACAGAGGCTCTGCCCCGTGTCCACAGCTTGGGAGGACAAGCAGGACACAGAGTGGGCCAGGTGCCGGGAGCCCCAGACACATTCAACACATGCTGCGGGCCCAGCACTGCCAGACCAACCCCGGGGGACAGGAGCTCACCGCCCTGCGGTTTCTCTCAGAGTCACAGATCCTTCCAAGGAACTCAGTGGCCCCCCTCAGCCTCATGGCATGTCAGGCCTATGCACAGGGTACAGGGGCTCGGACAGCCTACTTAGGCGGGAGGAGGTCACCCGGCCCTGGCTTCCAAGCCCAATGTCTGAGCCCTCAAGGGCTCTGGTAACCAGCAGTCCTGTGGGGGTTTCCAGACGTAGCGAACAGCCCTCTAAGGACACCAGGCCTCCCTGCACAGGGACTATCAGCCCTGGGCGCTCTGGGTCCAGGGGATAAGGTCCCGATGTCTCCATCACCAAAGGCTCTGCACACTCCAACCTTCCCAGAACCCCACACTAACGAGCTTAGCTAGCAGTTTCCCATGGACTCCCGGTGCATATGTGTGGTCCTTCACAGGACTTTTGGGAACACACAGGCCTGCCAGAGACATCAGTGGATAAAGGAAGTCACCTGGCTCAGAGTGTGCTAGTGGGGAACTGACCGTGACTGGGGACGGATGACATAGGCATCTCCAGGAAGGCCACTGAGCTCGAGCCCAGCTTTCTCCAAGCCCCTTTGGTGGGCACCCTGGCACAGATATGGCCCAGTACCTAAGAGCCCCAGCAGCTGCAGGCATCTTGCCCAAGGCATCAGGGGGTAACATCCATGGTTGCTGACTGGGGTCTCCAAGTCCATACATGCGTTAAGAGGAGAGTCTGGGAGTTGGTCGGGCCTTGGGGTGAAGCCACGGCAAGGAGAGGGTGCCACCCAGCACACGTGAGTACGTCCACAGGGAGCCTCACCTGAGACCCGCTGTTGCTCAATTACTTCCCAAGAACAGAGACAAAAGGGAACTTCCGGGGCGACCGAGGCCCCAGGGATTCCCCCCATTCTTAACTGAAGTCACTGAGGCAGAGCTCCCCCAACAGGCCCTATTGTCTGAGCCTAAAAATAACAACAATGGTTACTGGCATCATTGGGAGCCTATCCAAGGGCCCGACAGGCAGCCAAGGGGCCACGCCGGCCACGGCACTGAGCAGAGGACCTGCACTTCAGGTATCCCAGCATGTTAGGAGTCTAGCTGGAGGTTGGCCCAGGGGGCAACGAGCGTCAAGGTTCCCAAGCCCCTGACAAGGAAGAGGCCCTCCCAGCCAGGACTGAGCCTCTTGGTCACCGCACTCCTCCAGCCGTCCCTTTCCTGCATGGACACAGCCTAAGCAGACCTGAAGAAAGCAACGCACTGTGGTGCTCGGATGAGGCAGGGCTGGATCTGGTCCACAGCCAGAGGTTGGAGGCCCCAGGCTGGGCTGGACTGGGCTGGGCTGATCTGCACGCAGCCAGTGAGGCCAGGGACAGCCAACCCAGACAGAGGAAGCAGGGGATCAGGCAACAGGGAGCTGTCCTATACTAAACTGCATTTAGGCCAGCCCAGGTCCACATGTTCTGGGCTGATCTGGACAAGTCTAAATTGGCCATACTAACAGGGGCTGGACAGAGCTGCACAGTCTGAGATGGGTGATATCAGGCTGGGCTGGGCTGGGCTGAGCTGGGCTGAGTTGGACTGGGCTGGGCTGGGCTAGGCTGAGCTGGGCTGAGGTGGACTGAGCTGGGCTGAACTGGGCTGGGCTGAGTTGGACTAGACTGGACTGAGGTGGACTGAGCTGGGCTGAACTGGGCTGGGCTGGGCTGGGCTGAACTGGGCTGGGCTGGGCTGGGATAAGCAGGGCTTAACTAGGCTGAGCTCAGTGGGACTAAATTGGGCTGGGCTGGCCTGAGCTGGACTGAACTTGGCTGAACTAGGCTGAGCTAGGCTGGGCTGAGCTGGACCAGGCTGAGCTGGGCTGGGCTGGGCTGAACTGGGCTGGGCTGGGCTGAACTGGGCTAGGCTGGGCTGGACCAGACTAAGCTGGGATGGGATGAGCTGAGCTGGGTTGGACCGGGCTGAGCTGGGCAGGCTGGGCTGGGCTGGACTGGTCTAGGCTGGGCTGAGCTGGGCTGGATTGAGCTGGACTGGGTTGAGCTAGGCTGGACTAGGCTAAGGTTGGCTGGGCTAGGCTGAGCTGGGCTGGACTGAGCTAAGCTGGTTTGGGCTGGGCTGGACTGAGCTGGGCTGGACCAGTCTGAGCTAGGCTGAGATGGACCAGGCAGGGCTGGGCTGGGCTGGACTGAGCTGGGCTGATTGGAGCTAGACTGGCTTCTGCTGAGCTGGGCTAAGCTGGGATGAGATGGATGAACTGGGCTGGGCTGTGCTTAGCTGGGCCGGACCAGGCTGAGCTAGATTGAGCTGGGTTAGGCTGGGCTGAGCTGGGTTGGGCTGGGCTGAGCTGGGCTGCGTGGAGCAGACCTGGGCAGGGATCATCTGGGCTGGGCTGATATGGGCTTAGCTAGGATGAGCTGGGCTGGGATGAGCTGGGATGAGCTGGGCTGGACTGGGCTGGGCTGGGCTGAGCTGACTGGGCTGGGATGAGCTGGACTGGGCTGGGCTGGGCTGAATTGGGCTGGGCTAGGTTGGGCTGGGCTGAGCTGGGCTGAGGTGAGCTGAGCTGGGATGGGCTGGGCTGAACTTGTCTGAACTAGGCTGAACTGGACTGGGCTGAACTGGGCCGAACTAGGTCAGGTTGAGCTGAGCTAGGCTGGGCTGGCCTGGGCTAGGCTGGGCTGGACTGAGCTGGGCTAAGCTGGGCTGGACCAGGCTGAGCTGGATTGAGCTGGGCTGGGCTATGCTGAGCTGGGTTGGGCTGGGCTGAGTTGGGCTGGGTGGAACAGAGCTGGGCAGGGCTCATGTGGGCTGGGCTGGGCTGAGCTGGGTTGAACTGGGCTGGAATGGACTGAGCTGAGCTGGGGTGAGCTGCACTGGGCTGGGGTGAGCTGGACTGGGCTGGGCTGAACTGGGCTGGGCTAGGCTGGGCTAGGCTGGGCTGGGCTGAGCTAGGCTGAGCTGGGCTGAGCTTGGATGTGCTGGGCTGAACTTGGCTGAACTGGGCTGGGCTGAACTGGACCGAACTGGGTCGGGTTGAGCTGAGTAGTCTGGGCTGGGCTGGGCTGACTTGGGATAAGCTGGGCTGGGCTGAATTGAGCTGAGTTTGACTGAACTGGGCTTGACTGGGCTGAACTTGGCTGAGCTGGGCTGGGATGAGCAGGGCTTAACTAGGCTGAACTGTGCTGGGCTGAGCTAGTTTGAGCTAGATGGGTCTAAATTGGGCTGAGCTGATCTGGACTGAACTTGGCTGAACTAGGCTGAGCTAGGCTAAGCTGAGCTGGACTGGACTGGGCTGAGCCGGACTGAGTTGGGCTGAACCGGGCTGAGCCTGGGCTGGGCTAAACTAGACTGAGCTGAATTGAGCTGGGCTGGGTTGAACTGGACTGAGCTGAGCTGGGCTGACTGGGCTGGACCAGACTGCGCTGGGCTGGACTGGGCTGGGCTGGGCTGAGCTGGGCTGGGCTATGCTGGGCTGGACCAGGCTGAACTGGGCTGAATGGGGCTGGATGGCGCTGAACTAAACTAGGCTGAGCTGGGCTGGACTTGGCTGAACTGAGCTGGGTTGAGCCAAGTTGGGCTGGGCTGAGCTGGGCTGAGCTGAGCTGGGTTGGGCTGGGCTTAGCTGGGCTGGACTAAATTGGGCTAAGCAGGACTGAGCTGGGCTGAGCTGAGCTGGGCTGGGCTTACCTGGGCTGAACTGGGCTGAGTTGGGCCGAACTGGGCTTAGTTGGGCCAAACTGCTCTTAGCTAAGCTTCACCAAACTGAACTTGGGCTTAGCTGAGCTTATCTTGGTTGAGCTTGGCCTAGGCTGAGCTGGGCTGAGCTGGGCTGGACTAAACTAGACTGAGCTGGGCTGAGCTGGACTGAACTGAGCTGGGTTGACTGCGCTGAGCTGAGCTGGACTGAGCTGGACTGGACCAAACTGGACTGGGCTGGGCTGGACTGGGCTGAGCTGGGCTGGGCTGGACTGGACCAGGCTGAGCTGAGCTGGGATGGGCTGGACTGGGCAGGGCCGAACTAAACTAGGCTGAGCTGAGCTGGGTTGGGCTGAGCTAGACTGGGTTGAGCTGGGCTGGGCTGGGCTTAGTTGGGCTGAGTTGGGCTGAGATGGCCTGAGTTGGGCTGAACTGCTCTTAGCTAAACTTCACCAAACTGGACTTGGGTTAGCTGGGCTTAACTTGGTTGAGGTTGGCCTAGGCTGAGCTGGGTTGAGCTGAGCTGAGCTAAGTGGGCTGGGCTTAGTTGGGTTGACCTTGGCTAAGCTGGGCTGAGTTGGATGATGATTTTGGAGGACTGAATGGGATGTCCTAAGCTGACCTGGGTCTGTCTAGATTTCACCAGTCTGTCTTGATGGGCTGGGCTGAGCCAGGCTAGACAGGCTGTGGGGAGCCGGACTGTACAGGGTGGTTAGTCCTGGCTAGTCTTAGCTTGTGTGTTCCACTGATCTTTACTGTCCTGACACAAGGTCATCTGGACTGTGCTCCACTGCACCAGGTGTGCAGAGCGGGTCTGGGTACTGTGAAATTCTGGCGCCTAGAGTAGACTCCAAGACTGAACTGAGTTCGGCTCCAGGGCCAGGATGGGCCAGGGATCTGGGGTGCCAGGCCAGGGTGAGGGACCAGCATGCACAGACAGGGTAGCCTAGGGCAGGGATGCTATCCTGGGGAAGGACAGACGTGGCCTCTGGCAGGCCTTTGACCTCCATCCACTGGGCATCCAGGCCAAGTCTCCTCCCCTGTCCCAGAAGGTCAGTCAGCAGTCAGACCTGCTGATCAGGCAAGGGCCAGGGTAAAGGGGAAACTGAGGCAGAATACCCAGGAGCCCAAGGAGTTGAGCCCTAGAGCTTCAGGGAGTAGGGGCCTGGGGGACACACAGACCACCACAGTGAGCTCCACAGAGACTGGGATGGGGGACAAGATGGACTGGTGATTCCTGGGGGCTCTGGACTCCTGGTGTCACCCTCTGCCCTGGGAGCCCATGCTGCAGCCCTGGGAGCTGAGGTTGAGGGTAGTCACTGAGCAACAGCTCGGGCCCATCAGGGCTTGTGGGAAAGGATGTGAGATCAGAGAAAAGGCCAGGACTAGCCGAAGCAACCTGGTCCCAGGGCTGCCGAGGGGTCCCCAGCCCCACTTTCACTGTGTCCGGCCACCTACCCAGACCCCCAGACCTGATGGGTGCCCGAGGTCAGTGCTGACTGGGCCCATCCTCCAGCCTCCATACAGGGTCCGTCCGTCTTCCCCTTGACCACCTGCTGCAAACCCGACGCCGCTGCCTCCATAATGCTGGGCTGCCTGGTCAAGGGCTACTTCCCAGAGCCAGTGACCGTGACCTGGGATGCAGGATCCCTCGACACAAATGCTGTGACTTTCCCGGCTGTCTCCGTCATGACCTCCGACCTCTACACCACCACCAGCCAGATGAATGTCTCGCGCGCGTGGGCCAAGCAGACGTTCACCTGCAGCGTGGCGCATGCCCCGTCTACAACCCAGGTCAACAAGACCTTCCGTGGTGAGAAAGGGCTGGGCTCCGTGCAACTGCAATGAGAGAGACCACTTCCCGAGAGTGCCGGGCTGAGACAGGGGGAATGAGGGAGAGAGGGTGGGTGGGCTTAAAACATGGCAGTCGGGAGGATGGGACATGGGGCTCAGGAAGACCCAGCCGCCCTTACAACCACCACCTCGGCCCCCAGCCTGCACCATGAACTTCACCCCACCCACCGTGAAGCTCTACCATTCTTCCTGTGACCACCGCGGGACCTTCCAACCCAACATCGAGCTCTTGTGCCTCATCTCCAACTACACCCCAGGTGACATCAAGGTCACCTGGCTGGTGGATGGACAGAATACCACCACCGAGTACTGGTTCATGGGCTCACTCAAGCAGGAGGGCAACCTGTCCTCCACCCACAGCGAGCTCCATGTGTCCCAGGCCCAGTGGATGTCTCAACACACCTACACCTGTCAGGTCACCTACCAGGGCTACACCTTCAAGGACAGCACCCACAAGTGCACAGGTATGCCCCCACCACCCCGATACTCAATACAAGGGCCAGAGAGGAAGGGCAGGCAGGGCCTCACGCAACCCCTCCTGCACTTGGCAGAATCCGAGCCGCGAGGCGTGACAGCCTACCTGATCCCACCTGGCCCCCTCGATCTGTTCATCAATAAATCGCCCATGATCACCTGTCTGGTGGTGGACTTGGCCAGCAAGAAGAACGTGAGCCTGACCTGGTCCCGGGAGACTGGGAGGTCGGTGAGCCCCGGTCCCCTGGTGCTCAAGAATCAGCTCAACGGGACCATCACTCTCACCTCCACCCTGCCAGTGGACACCCAGGCCTGGACTGACGGCGAGACCTACCACTGCACGGTGACCCACCCCGACCTGCCCAAGGACCTTGTGCGCTCCATCACAAAGACCCCAGGTGAGCTGTGGTGGGCGGACAGGCACGCAGCCCCGGGTGGCAGAGAGGCGCGAGCCTGGGCTGACCCCATGACCGTTCACAGGCCAGCGTGCCCCCCCGGACGTCCATGTGTTCCCACCTCCCGAGGCAGGGCTGAAGAGCGCCAACAAGCGCACCCTCACCTGCCTGGTCCAGAACTTCTTCCCGGCGGAGGTCTCGGTGCAGTGGCTACACAATGGGGTGCCGCTGCCCGACCACCAGCACAGCACCACACAGCCACAGCCCGCTGGCGGTCCACACCCCACCTTCTTCGTCTTCAGCCGCCTGGAGGTGTCCCGGGCTGACTGGGAGCGCAACAACAAATATGTCTGCCGCGTGGTCCACGAGGCGCTGCCCAACACTCGGACCCGTGAGGCAGCAGTGTCTGAAAAACCCAGCAAATGATGTCCCCCTGCCTCATGCCCCCTGGGCTCTGTCCAGCTGGGGTGGTGCAGAAGTGCAGCCCAGACCTTCCGGCCCTTTGTCATGACATCAGAGGCCAACCCAATAAACACTCAGTGCCTACTAGGAACCCTGATGCTGCCCATTCTTGGGAGTGGGCAGGGCTGTGGGAGGAAGTTGCCTGGGAGAAAGGCAGGAGGTGGGCAGGGCTGGAACCCGGCTGGTCCGTCTGCCTTTGCGCGGGGGTGCTCGTCAAACAGCACGTGCATGGGGAGGCTCAGCATAACACCTGGGCCTTCCCCACCACCCTACTGTGGGTCCTGCCCCTCCAAGGAACCCAAAGAGGCAGGGAGGCTGGGCAGAGGCCGCTCTGGACTCCCACAGGCCTGGACTCAAAGTCTTCGTGCAGGGTCAGCCCTCAAAGCACCATGGCCATGATTCCCAGGTCCTGGGGCCTGTGCTGTGGAGCCCAGACCCTCTTCCCAAGGGCTCCAAGCCAGGTGGCCACCCATGTGTGGTTTGGAGGACCCTGGACTGGCAGGAACAGAGCTAAGCCAGATGGGGGTGGGCAGCACGTCAGGGTCATGGGCAACTAGCCACAGGGTGGGGCCATTCTCTGGGGAGTGGGGTGGGATCTTGAGAGGTGCTGAGTGGAGGTCACCAAGGTCAGGAGAGAAACTGAGAAGCACAGGGAAGAAAACCGCCAGGCCACATGGAGGGGGCAACACAGTCACCAACGTGGGGGCTGGCATGAACCCCAGGGCCACCCACTGAGCAGACAGCCCATCGACTCACCCCCCAGCCAGCTTGGACATCCCACTGAGCTGAGTGGTAACACAGGAGCAAACAGCAGCCCTCAGGTCGGCCTCCACCTCCTCCGGAAGAAATCTGATGGGTCAGGAAGACAGGAGCCACAGGGGGCACAGGGCCACACCCATCCTTGGGGTAGAGAGGCAGCTTCCCTGGCTGGAGAGATCTGCTTACAAGGGTCTTCACAAAGTCCTATAAAAATGAAAGAGAATATGTGACAGGCATGACAAAAGGCAGGATTCCCTCATATACAAAGAGTGCTCAGGAACCAATAAGAAGAAAGAAAGGTGAGCCAGGGACCCTTCACAGAAAGGAAAAACCCAGTGACCAGTAATGTGAAGGAAACATTTCAACCATGAGAAAGTGACTGTGAGAAGAGGGCACAGCCAGGTGGCCCTGCTTGCCCCTGGTTGAGGACACATGAATATTTAAGGTCACTTTCAGGGCCTGGTGGCCAATGCCCAGACCTTCGTGACCAAGAGTCCAAGCAAGCAATGGCCCCACAGAGAGCCTCACTCCATGCCAGGAGCCCTGCATACACAACTCAGAACAGAACCAAAGTGGAGCCAGCCTGCCCGGGTCCCACCAGGGCTCCTGCCCCAGGCCTCGTTCTCCTGCTAGGGACCTCAGAGCAGCCAGGCACGTGAGGTGAAGGCGAGGCATGACGGCCCCCTACCAGGGTAGAAAACTCTGTGTTGGGCAGCACTGAGACCAGGCCAGAAATGCCAAGAACTGGTCTACGCAGACCAGAGGAGTAGGGGCTTTGAAGGACACAGCCAGGGCCACAGCCCTGCCCAGCTCTCCCCACCTACACTCACACCCTCACCACACCAACACACACACACAGAGACACACGGAACCGCACTCACCACACCACTCCCTCATCACACCAACACATGCATAGATGCAAACTCACACCCTGACCACACCAGCACACACACACACTCTCTATCACATCAACACACACATAGATGCAACTCACACCCTCACCACACCGACAGACACACCCTTTCACACTAATGCGTACAGAGATACACACTCGTACCCTCACCACACCAACACACACACTCCCTCGTCACACCAACACACACACTTCCCGGCAGATCTCCTGAGCTAGGAGCCCCGAGGGCACCCTTCAGTGAACCCCTTTTCTCTGACATGTACTCCAGACCATGAGCCTCTCACAGACCCCAGAACAAGGACAACCAGGCTTGGCCTAGCGTACTCCGTGGGCTCAGGCACCCTCCCAGAGCATTCCAGCTCCTGCAGGCCTGAGAGGAAGGCCAGCAGGTCACCCTGCTGTAGCAGGGATGGAGCAGGGGTCCCAGGAGGGCACAGGACTGGACCGTGCCCAGGCGGCCAGGCTCCTGCACCAGACCTGGAACACCAGCTGCCCTGCCGTCATCCCAGGAGCAACAGGACATTTACAGGATGCCTCCCCCACTCCCCCTCCTCTTTACTCTCTAACCCAACACAGCGGGTCAAATGGCGGCCCCCAAGAGACACATCCATGTCCCAACCCTGGAACCTGCAAATGGTCTTTGCAGATATAATCAAGTGGAGGATCTCAAGATGAGGCCATCCTGGATCATCCCGGGCCTTAAATCCAGTGTTGAGTGTCCTCATAGGAGAAAGAGGAGAGGAGAGGGGCATGGGAGGGCAGAGGCCAATGGAAGCGATGACTGGACATCTGCATCCCCCAAAATCCACAGGTGAAAACCCCACTCCGAGTGGTGTGGAGGGGAGGACCTTGGGGGTGAGTGGGGACAAGGGCACAGCCTTCAACAGTGGGATCAGTGCCCTCAGAACAGGGACCCCGGAGTGCCACCCTGCCCCCTTCCCACCATGTGAGGGCATGGCCAGGAGACGGCCCTTTTACGAGCCAGGAAGCCGCCCTCCTGCCACCTGAGCTGCTGCCAACATGACCTTGAACTTCCAGCTGTGAAAAGGATCTGATGGTTTGGCCGCCCAGTCTGGCATTCTCATGAGGGCAGCCAGGCACAACCGACACAAGCCACAGGGTCTCCCGCTGGGGAAGGCTGCAGGCCATCCCAAGGTTCAGAGTAAGAGCTCCGGAGGTTCCCTGAGCCACCTCAAGTTCCCGCCCTCCTGGGCCAGGCCGTGCCATGGCTCCCCAGCTTCCCTCAACAACCTCCCCGGGTTCCCTGCCCAGAGCTGGGCATCTCCCTCTCACCCCATATCCTCCAGGCTCTGCTGAAGTGGATTCTCCTCCAGGAAGTACCCAGGCCTCTCCTCACAGGAAGAGGTGACTCCCACCCACTCCAGCACCCACCAGCCAGCCCCAGCACCCGCCCCAGAGCAGCACAGACACAAGCAGGGCCCACAGCCTCCGGCGGGGATGAGAGGGACGCATCGATGGGAGGCACAGGACAAGGCGGCGGGCAGGATCCACTCAGGCAGCCTCCAAGGGAGGTGGCGAGCAGGCGGAGACCAATGGTAGGAATAACCGGGCAGGGAGCAGGGTGGGCAGTGGGTGATGCCTGCAGAAAAGGACCCTTGGCTGCCCAACCTGAGGGCCCCTGACAAGCAGGCAGGTGTAGCCCCTATGACCCACCGTGGGCTTTGGCCTGGAGCCTGGTGGCTCCTGGCCTGGCCTAGGCACGAAGGGTTCATTGTCTCCACCCTGATGCCCACCTATGGCCTCAGAGGGCCTCCCTTGCGGGGGTCCCCTCAGCCTCTGCCCTGCCCGCCCTCAGTCCCCTCTACGGCCACCTGTGCCTCCGCACACACACCCCTGTCTCGGGGTCTCTGGGCCTCTGACCATGTCTATTTCAGGCCCTCCTTTCCTACAGGCTGACACCCAGCCCAGCCCTGCGGCCAGCCCATAGAGGCCCCACCATGGCCCGTGGAGTGACACAGCCCTGGCCACACACACCTGGCCCCACCACAGCCAGACCACAGGCCAGACATGACGTGGAGCGAGCAGCCACGTCTGGAGAGGCAGGAAGTGGGCAAGTGACCCCATCTGCCATCAGACATGTAGGCAAACCGTCCCTGGCTGCCCTCACCCACATTCAACCTTGCCTCATCCCTGGACACGCGGCCAAAGCAGGACAGGTCTGCTGAGGACAGATGGCACAGAGACAGTGCCTGGCCCAGTCCTGGGCCCCCTCCCCAGGCTGCCCCCTGTGACAGGCAGACAGACGGTATGATGGCCCTGGGATAAGCTCCTGGGCATGGAGGCTGGCCCTTCAGCCCTGTGGACCCGCCGGCAGCCTCAGCAGGTGGGTCTCGATGCTCTTTGGCCTCTGGGTCTCCTCTGTATGGTGGGGGTGTCACAGCTGGACCTCAGCTCTGCTGGGAGCTAAAGAATGTAGACAAACACAAAGTCAACCAGAAGGGGCAGGGACACCACCACAAAGACGCAAGACAGGGACACACCGAACTATAGTGAGCTGAGCCAGGCAGGGTGGTCCTAAGTAGAATGGCCTGGATTCTCCTGGAGCACTATGAGAGGAGTCTTCTGTGCTGGGCTGGGCTGGGCTGTGCTGTGCTGAGCTGGGCTGGACTGGACTAGGCTGAGCTGAGCTGGGCTGGGCTGGTTGAGCTGCGCTAGGCTAAATTGGGATGAACTGTATTGGTTTGGCATGAGCTGACCTGAATTAGCCTTGGCCAGGCTTGGCTTAGCTGGGCTGGGCCAGGCTGAGCTGTGCTGAGCTGAGCCAAGCTGGGCTGAACCAGGCTGAGCTGGGCTGTGCTAAGCAGAGCTGGGCAGAGCTGGGCTGGGCTGGGTTGGGCTGGAATGAACTGGGCTGAGCTGGGCTGGGCTGGGCCGAGCCGGGCTGGACTGAACTGACCTGAGCTGGGTTGAGCTGAAGTAGGCTGGGCTAAGTTGAGCTGGGCTGGACTGAGCTGGGCTGGGCTGAACTGAGTTGGCCTGGCCTAGCCTGAGTCAAGTTGAGCTAGACTGGGCTGGGCTGGGCTGGGTTGGGCTGGACCGGGTTGGGCTGGGCAGAGCTGGGTTAGGCTGGCCTGGCTGGGCTGTGCCAGGCAGAGCTAGGCCGGGCAGAGCTGGGCTTGGTTGGGCTGGACTGAGATGGCCTGGCCTGACCTGAGTTGAGTTGAGCTGGATTGGGCTGGATTGGACTGAGCTGAACTGGACTGAGCTGGGTTGGATTGAGCTGAGCTTGGCTGGGCTGGGCCGTGCTGAGCTGGGCCGGGCTGGGCTGGGCTGAGATGGCCTGGCCTGGCCTGAGTCGAGTTGAGTTGAGTTGGACTGGGCTGGGCTGGGCTGGGCTGGGTGGCCAGGTTGGGCTGAATTGGGCTGAGTTGGACTGGGCTGGGCTGAACTGGGCTGGGCTGGACTGAGCGGGATTGAGCTGGGCTGAGCCAGACTGGGCTGGACTGAACTGGCCTGAGCTGGGCTGAGCTGAGCTGGGCTGGGCTGGGCTGGGCTGAGATGACCTGGCCTGGCCTGGCCTGAGTTGAGTTGAGTTGAGCTGGACTGGGCTGGGCTGGACTGGACTGGGCTGGGCTGAGCTGAGTTGAGCTGGGCTGGACTGAGTAGAGCTGGGCTGGGCCAGGCTAGGCCAGGCTGGGCTGAGCTGAGCTGGGCTGAGCTGGGTAGGGTTGGGCTGGGCTGGGCTGAGATGGCCTGGCCTGGCCTGGCCTGAGTTGAGTGGAATGGAGCTGGGCTGGGCTGGGCGGGGCTGGGCCGGACTGGGCTTAATTGGGCCTGGCCAGGCTGGGCTGAATTGGGCTGGGCCGGGCTGGGCTGGGCTGGGATGGGCTGGGCTGAGCTGGCCTGGGCTGAGCTGGCCTGGGCTGAACTGGCCTGGGCCAAACTGGCCTGAGCTGGGCTGAGCTAAAGTAGGCTGGGCTAAGTTGAGCTGGGCTGGGCTGGGCTGGGCTGGGCTGGGCCGAGCTGAGCTTGGCTGGACCAGGCCAGGCCAGGCAGGGCTGAGCAGGGCCAGGTTGGGCTGAATTTGGCTAGGCTGAACTGGGCTGGGCTGAGCTGAGCTGGGCTAGGCTGAGCTTGGCTGAGCTGAGCTGGACTGGGCTAGGCTGGATTGAGATGGCCTGGCCTGGCCTGAGTTGAGCTGGACTGGACTGGTCTGGACTGAGAGGAGTTGTGCTGAGCTGTCCTGGGCTGGTCTGAACTGAACTGGGCTGAGCTGGGCTAGGCTAAAGTAGGATGGGCTAAGTTGAGCTGGACTGGGCTGGGCTGGGCTGAGCTGGGCCGGGCCGGGCTGGGCTGGGCTGTGCTGGGCTAAGATGGCCTGGCCTAGCCTGAGTTGAGTAGAGTTAAGCTGGGCTGGGCTGGGCCGAGCTGAGCTTGGCTGGACCATGCCAGGCCAGGCGGGGCTGAGCAGGGCCAGGTTGGGCTGAATTTGGCTGGGCTGAACTGGGCTGGGCTGAGCTGAGCTGGGCTAGGCTGAGCTTGGCTGAGCTGAGCTGGACTGGGCTAGGCTGGACTGAGATGGCCTGGCCTGACCTGAGTTGAGCTGGACTGGACTGGTCTGGACTGCACTGGGCTGAGCTGGCTGGGCTGGGCTGAACTGAGCTGATCTGGGCTGGGCTGAGCTGGGCTGAGCTTAGCTTGGCTGGGTTGAGCTGGGCTGGGCTGAGTTGGGCTGGTCTGAGCTAGGCCGGGTTGGGCTGAGCTTTGCTTGACTGGGCTGAGTCAGGCTGGACTGAGCTGGACCAGGCTGGGCTAGGTTGATCTTGGCTGGGCTGGGCCAAGCTGGACTGAATTAGTGTGGGCTGGGCTGAGCAGGGCCAGACTGAGCTGAATTGTGCTGGGCTGAGCTGAACTGGGCTGATCTTGGCTGGGCTGAGCTGGGCTGAGCTTAGCTTGGCTGGGTTAAGCTGGGCTGGGCTGGGCTAAGCTGGGCTGGGTTGAGCTGGGCTGGGCTGAGCTGGGCTGATCTGGGCTGGGCTGAGCTGGGCTGAGCTTAGCTTGGCTGGGTTAAGCTGGCCTGGGCTGGGTTGAGCTAGACTGGGCTGAGTTGGGCTGGTCTGAGCTGGGCCGGGTTGGGCTGAGCTTTGCTTGACTGGGTTGAGCCAGGCTGGACTGAGCTGGACCAGGCTGGGCTAGGCTGATCTTGGCTGGGCTGGGCCAAGCTGCACTGAATTAGTCTGGGCTGGGCTGAGCAGGGCCAGACTGGGTTGAATTGTGCTGGGCTGGGTTGAACTGGGCTGATCTGGGCTGGGCTGAGCTGGGCTGAGCTTAGCTTGGCTGGGTTAAGCTGGACTGGGCTGGGCTGGTCTGAGCTGGGCCGGGTTGGGCTGAGCTTTGCTTGACTGGGCTGAGCCAGGCCGGACTGAATTAGGCTGGGCTGGGCTGATCAGCCAGCCTGGGCTGAATTGGGCTGCATTGGGCTGGGCTGGGCTGAACTAGGCTGGGCTAAGTTGGGCTGGGCTGGACTGGGCTAAGCTGAGCTGAGCTTGACTGGGCTGGGCTGGGCCAGGCTGCACTGAGCTGGCCTGGGCTGGGCTGAGCTGAACTTGGCTGGGCTGGGCTGAGCAGGGTCAGGCTGGGCTGAATTGGGCTGTGCTGGGCTAGGCTGGGCTTAGCTGAGCTTGGCAGAGCTGGGCTGGGCTGAGACAGGCTGGGCTGGGCTGAAGTAGACTGGGCTAAGTTGAACTGGGCAGGACTGAGCTAGGTTGGGCTGGGCTAGGCTGGACTGAGATGACCTGGCCTGGCCTAAGTTGAGTTGAGCTGAACTGGACTGGGCTGGACTGAGCTGGGCTGGGCTGAGTTGGGTTGTTCTGAGCCAAGCTGGGCTGAACTGGGCTGGACTAGACCCAGTCAGGCTTGGCTGAGTGGGATTGGGCTTAGTTAGGATGGGCTGAGCTGAAATAAGCTAACATGATCTTAGCTGAGTTAGAATGAACTGGCCTGAATTGGGCTAAACTGGGCTGGCTGGGCTGGGTCAAGTTGAGTTTCACTTAATTGGGCTGAACTGGGCTGAACTGGAATGAGCTGGGCTGATCTAACCTGGCCTGATCTGGGCTAGACTAGCTGAGTTGTTTGCTGAGGATTAGGAGGCTGTGGGTTGAGTGTGAATCACCGGCAAAGCCTTAGCCTGGCTAGGCATTCCCTATGTGTCTTAGAGTGCTGATGGCCTATAGGCTGTGTGCACGTTCCGTTCTGTCTTCTTGTTTTTCCAGGTCGCTGAAGGAATCCCGCATGTGGGAGTGGGCAGCAGGGCTGTGCGGGAGGCCAGGGCAGGAGCACTGCTTTGGGTCTGGGCCCCCTGGCCTTGAGAGCTCATAGGCCACAGGCGTTGTTTGCGACTTGCTAGGGCAGGGGATGGCCCAGTGGAGTGGGGGCTGTTGGCCTGAGGGGCTGACAGAGGACAGGTGGTGTAGATACAGCTGAGCCACCCCGCCCCTCACAGGCAGAGCTAGAGGCCTGGCCACTGTGTCCTTACCCTGCCCCTTCCCCAGGGCCTGGTAGGGTCCTCCCAAGCCCTGAGGAGGGAGCTAGGCCCCTGCAGAGAGCCCTGTTAAGTGACTGCAGCTCAGCCTGGGGGCCTGGGAGAGGCTGTCTAGGGAACATGCTCAGAAACAGTGTGCCAAGACCAGTCGGCTGGTCCAGCCCCAGGCCCTGGTACAGAGCTGTGTGACCATGGGGCCATCACTAGCCCTCTCTGTGCCAGGTTCCTCCTAGGTAAAGGAGAGGCAGTCAGGGTCTGTCCTCCTGGGATTGCCACGGGCAAGGCCGTGTGAGGGCTGCATTCTCACCATGTGCCCTGTGTTCCAGTATCCCCAGCCAACCCCGATGTCTTCCCACTGAGGCCCTCCAGTGTCTCACAGAGCACCCAGAGCACCCACAGTGCCAAGTCAGAAGGGAACGTGGTGGTCGGCTGCCTGGTCCGGGGCTTCTTCCCCTCGGAGCCGCTGAGTGTGAACTGGAGCCACAGCGGGGAGGGCACCACCGTCAGGAACTTCCCACCAGTCAAGACGGGGGATCTGTACACCATGAGCAGCCTGCTGACCCTTCCGGCCACCCAGTGCCCAGAAGACACATCTCTGCAGTGCCACGTTCAGCACTACTCGCATGCTGCCCAGCATGTGCAGGTGTCCTGCAAGTCCCACCCCCCAGGTCAGAGGGCAGGCTGCGGGTGGGGGCAGGGCACTCCATCCTGCCCTGACGTGATCCGGACCTGTGTCCCCCCAGGGAGCCACCTCCTCACTCCAACCAGAGCGAGTTGCAGGCTGAGCCCCTGGAGGTAGACAGGCCAGGAAGGGCGGGGCCTAGGGCTGGGGAGGGATGTGCTGACCTGCTCGGGTCTGTCTCCTACTCTAGTTCCTCCGTGTCCTCCATGTCCCTCATGTGACCGGCCCCAACTGTCGCTGCGCAAGCCGGCCCTCGAGGACTTGCTCCTGGGTGCAGAAGCAAACCTCACTTGCACACTAAGTGGCCTGAAAGACCCCAAGGACGCTGCCTTCACTTGGCAGCCCTCAGGAGGGAAGGATGCCATCCAGGGGGAACCCGTGCGTGATGCCTACGGCTGCTACAGCGTGTCCAGTGTCCTGCCCGGCTGTGCCGAGCCATGGAACAGTGGGGAAACCTTCACGTGCACCGCCACTCACCCCGAGTCCAAGACCCCACAGATCGCCACCCTCAGCAACACCCAAGGTGGGCCCAGACCACCCTTGGGGCCCTACATAGCACTCTATTGTTTGCAAAGCACATCCCAGCCTCTTCCCTCCCCATCCTGGGCTTGGGGGTCCCCCACCCCACTGTACAGAGGGAAACAGGCCAACTGAGGGGGTCTTGACACCGCCCAGAGTGCCCATCGGGGCCAAGGGGCTCTCTCCCCCACTTCCCAGACCCCTAACCTGGCACTCCTCCCACCAGGAGACAAATCCCAGCCCAAGGTCCACATTCTGCCACCGCCATCAGAGGAAATGGCCCTGAATGAGATGGTATCGCTGACCTGCCTGGTGCGTGGCTTCAGCCCCGAGGACGTGCTTGTACGCTGGCAATGCAATTCCGAGGAGCTGCCCCCTGAGAGCTATGTGACCTGGAGCCCCGTGCCGGAGTCCAGCACAGGCACCCCGACCTTTGCAGTGACCAGCGTGCTGCGCGTGCCAGCCGAGTCCTGGAAGAAGGGGGACAGCTACAGCTGCATGGTGGGCCACGAGGCCCTGCCCCTGGCCTTCACGCAGAAGTCCATAGACCGCCTGACGGGTAAACCCTCCCACGTCAACGTGTCTGTGGTCCTGATGGAGGGAGATGGTGTCTGCTACTGAACCTTCCCGCCCACCCCCAGCCCTGAATAAACTCCATACTGGCCCGAAGCAGCCCCGTGCTTCCATACGGAGCCTGTCTGTCCATCCTGGGGTCTGCAGCACAGGGGGAGGGGTTGGGGGCCAGGAAGGAATAGTATCCCCCTGCCCTGAGCCTCCAGGGGCCTCTGGTGCCTCCACAAGCCTTCCCACCTGGGTCATAAGGGTACGAGTTAAAGTGTATATGCGTGAGTGAGTGTGAGCATGAATGCGTGTGAGTGTGAGCATGTGGTACACAGGGGGTGGCTGAGCTGCATGTGAAATCTGAGGTCGGCAAGGCAGGCACAGCCGGGAAGGGTTAGAGAGATGTGGGCACCACAGAGCCCCGGGTGAGCAGGTGGTGTGCTCCCTTCTGCCTAAGAGGGTCACCTCTGGGTGCAACTGGGAGGGGTGGGAGAGTGTGAGAGGAACAGGCCAGCCGGGACAGAGGCTGGTGCCTCAGGGTAGTGTGGGAGGGAGGGCAAGGCCATGAGGGGCTGGACACCAGGGTCCACTGGGAGGAGCCCCAGGCGAGCCCATACCCTCAGTGGGTCAGGCTCAGGACAGCTCCATGGGCTCATGCAGAAAGGGGGACCACCCCAGTGGGTGCAGCAATCCCACCCCCACACCACACTGCCTTTATGTGTGCATACATCACACACAATGCACACACATGCCCACATGCCCATACGCACACACACAGGCGCATGCACACATGCTCATACATACATGTGCCTATATGCACATATGCACGTGTGTATACACATGTGTGTGCATGTGCATGCATGTACATACACTTGCACATATACACGTGCAACACACCCAAACCTGCAGGTGCAGAAAGTTCTGTGCAGCCAAGACTCAACTCCAGGAAGGCAAGAGGAATCCCCCTTCCAAGTCCCCGGGAGTTTCCCAGGCCCAGCCCTGCTGCCCCAGACTCCACTGCTCCCACCCTGTGAACCAGCTATGCCTGACTCAGACACCAATTCCCCTCTCACAGATCCTTCCAGGTAGCCTGCTCCCTGCCCGGCCCCAGAGGCAAGTCTCATCCCTTCCTGAGCGAGAGTATGACCCAAACCCTAATAGGGAGGGCCATGGTTGGGGAGGGGTCAGAAGCAGGCCAAAGGGACAGCTCCTACCCAAGGTCCCTCTGCAGGCCTCTGGCTTCTGCTTGGGGTTCACAGGGCAGAAGGTGAACAATCTGACAACCACTGTGGGCACACCTGGCACCAGAACTCCCACAAGGGGGCAGTGGGGCCCCTGTTCTTGCCTCAGACACCTTCCCATTCCCGAGGAACCCTGACCCTCCAGCTGCCTCCTTCTGCTCTCCAGGCCCAGGTGGGGTGGAAGCCCACACACACCCTGTCCACTGTCACCCCTCGGGGGTCCAGCCACTAAGGGTGACAAGGAGAGTCACAGATCACTTGGGGACATCCTGCCACAGAAGTGCTGCAGCCACACAGGTGCCACACAGAAGTGCTGCAGCCACAGGGACTCAGGACCTGGCCTGAAGGACAGGCTTTCTAAGGAGAGAAGGAAGGAGGAAGGATCAATAGACGGGGGGCTGAACCAGCAGATGCGAGCAGGCAGATAAGTGGATGGATCATAGGACACACAATGAATCGATGGATGGAGGGATGAGTATGTGAGTGGGTGGGTGGGTGGGCAGGATGGATGACAGCTTTATAGATGAATGGGTGAATATATGGATGGGAGCTTTATAGCTGAGTGGGTGGATGGATAGATTATAGCCTAATGGAAGGATGAATTGGGTAAATGGATGGAAAGTAGCTTTATAGGTAAATGGGTAGATATATGGATGATAGTTTTATACGTGGATGAGTGGGTGAGTGAATGGGTGGATGATAACTTTTTGGGTAGATGGTTGGATGGATGGATGGATGAAGGATGGATAAAAAAATGGGTGAACGATTAGATGTATCAGCATGCAACAAGCAGGTCCAACTCCACACAGAGGCCCATGCCCTGAGACCCTGAGGGCCTGTGCTGGTACCCCTCACCTGGCCCTCCCTCATGACCCCTCAGCCACATTCTCTGGGAAGTCAAGAGGCCTCTGGCTTTGCCCAATCAGTCCATGGCATGCTGAACCCCAGACCCAAATCTCTGTCTTGACTCAGATCTCCTTTTAGAATAGGTGTGTCTGGTCCTCTCTGACCCCAGGACCAAGACCAAGTCCAGTCCAAGAGTCCGGGCTTGGTGAGGGTTCGCCGAAGATGTGGCTAGGGCTCAAGACCCAGAGTCCTTGGGCTCAAGCTTTCCGTGGAGCAGCAGATAGTGGCCATTCTGCCCTGCCAGGTCTCTCAATAAGGCACCCTGGGACCCTCAGAGCTAGGAGCCCTGGGGGCACCTCAAGAGCAGCAGGGCCCCTCCCTCACTTGGGCTCTGCCTCCTGACCCTCCCTGGGCAAGTCTCAGACCTAAGATGGGGAACCCACCACCACTGTTCCCAGACCCCACGGGGCATGGCCCCCACTCATGCAGGCCTGGGCCTGACAGGCCCTCAGTGTGTTGCAGATTGGCAAGAGCCGCTGCCCTGGGTGGTGCTGGACCTGCCGCAGGAGAACCTGGAGGAGGAGGCCCCAGGCGCCAGCCTGTGGCCCACCACCGTCACCTTCCTCACCCTCTTCCTGCTGAGCCTGTTCTACAGCACAGCACTGACTGTGACCAGCGTCCGGGGCGCCTCTGGCAGCAGAGAAGGCCCCCGGTACTGATCAGGTGCCGACAGCGCAGAGGTGGGGGACAGGAGGAAGAAGGGTGGGCTGAGGGGCTGAGGAGGCCAGCCCTGAGGGGAGCGTCACTTGCTCCCACTGTGTGGAAGCCACTTTCCTGAGGGGATCCCTTCCCAGGCCCAGAGGACGCAGGTGGGCCTGGGGCCAGGGCTGAACTTCTCTTGGGTGCAAGACCCTCAGCATTCACCGAATCTCCCATGAGCTGGGCCAGGCCTGGGACAGAGGGCACCAGCAAGGGCACTGCTCCTCCCGGCCTTGACCCCTCCCGTCCTTGCAGGGAGAATGTGTGAAGGACCTCTTGGAAAACCCAGCTCTGCACACCAGAACTCAGCCCTGAAACCACACCCCGCCCCACTCCGATGCCTTGTTGCTGCAATAAAGTGATCCCAAGAAAACGTGCACAAACTCTTTTTTGAATTTATTTTTTATTTTAAGGATGTGGGGTACACTCCAGGGTTAGGTATACAGATGTTCATTATGCCGGTACCCTTGTTGATGAGGTGTGCCCCTCCCTCCCCTGGCAGTTTCCCACTACTGCCGATCCCTTTCTTACAGTATTATGATAATTGTTCAAGGTCCACTTATGAGTGAGAACATATGGTACTCTGTTCTTTGTTTCTGTGATAGATCACTGAGTATGATCAACTCTAAATCCATCCAAGTTGCTGTGCAGTCCATATGTTTATCCTCCTTTATGGTTGCGTAATATTCCATTGTGTATATGTACCACATTTTTTATCCAGTCCAGCTTCGATAGCATGGTTGGTTCCATATTTTTGCTATTGTGAATAGAGCTGCAAAAAACATATGTGTGCAGGTGTCTTTTTTGTAAAATGATTTTAGCTCCTCTGGGTACATTCCCAATAGGGGAATTGCTGGGTCATATAGAAGGTCAATTTCTAGTGTTTTCAGAAATCACCACACTGTCTTCCAGAGAGGTTACACTAGTTTGCATTCCCACCAGCAGTGTAGAAGCATTCTTTTTCTCCACATCCTCACCAACATCTGTTGTTTGTTTTATTAATGATGGCCATTCTTACTAGGATTAGGTGGTATCTCAATGGTGCACAAACTCTTAATGAGAAGGAGGTCAGGGAAAAGCAGGTGGCTTTAGACTGAAGGATGCTGGCCTCAAGTTAGTGAGGAGAATGGAGAGTGTGGACAGAGGGTGCCCCTGGTCCAGTAACCAAGAAATAACCTGAACCTGCATGAGACTAAGACCCAAAGACAAAGGCCAGGCTTCCCCAAGAGAGCATGTCAAAGACCACTCCCCAGAAATATACACAGACCTCTGATCTTTATAACCATGCCATTGAATGAATCACTGGGCCTTGCTACTGATGACTGAACGCTGGTCCTGGTCACTAAGCCCTGTTTCTGATCACCAAACCCTAGTCCTGATCACTGGGCCCTAGTCCTGAGCCCTGAACCCTAGTCCTGATTAGTAGTCCATAATGCTGATCACTGGGTCCTGATCCTGATCACTGAACCCTAGTCATGATAACTAAGCCCTGGCAAAGATCACTTAACCCTGGTCCTGATCACTGAACAAACCCTAGTTGTAATTACTAGACCATGATACTGATCATTGAGTCCTGCTCCTGATCACTGAGCCATAGTCATGATAACTAAGCCCTGGTCAAGGTCACTGGGCCCTGGTCCTGATCACTGAGCCCTAGTCCTGATCACTGAGACTAATTTCTGATCACTGAGCCCTAGTCCTGATCACTGGGCCTTGGTCCTGATCACTGAACCCTGGTCCTGATTACTGAAGCCTCATCCTGATTACGAGGCCGTGAGACTGATCACTGGGTCCCAGTCCATCACTGGACCCTGGTCCTGATCACTGAGCCCTAGTCGTGATAACTAAGCCCTGGTCAAGGTCACTGAGCCCGGTCCTGATCACTGAACCCTAATGCTGATCACTAGGCCCTGATCCTGATCACTGAACCCTGATGTTGATCACTAGGCCCTGGTCCTGATCACTGAGTCCCGGTCATGATAACTAAGCCCTGGTTAAGATCACTCTAACCACTGGGTCCTGGTCCTAATCATCGAATCCTGGTCGTGATAACTAAGCACTAGTCCTGATCACTTGTCTGGTCCTGATCTCTTCTCCAGTCCTCAACACTTAATGCTATTCCTGAACTTTGGTCTCTGGTCCTGATCACTGGGCCCTGGTTCTGGCTCACTTTATCCTGATCATGATGACTAAGCTGTGGTCCTGATCACTTGTCTAGTCCTGATCTCTTCATCCTGGTCATGATAACTAAGCCCTAGTCCTGATCACTGGTCTGGTACTGATCTCTTCCTCCAGCCCTTAGCACTGAATGCTGGTCCTGAACTCTGGTCTCTGGTCCTGATAACTGGGCCCTGGTCCTGACCATGATAACTAACCTGTGGTCCAGATCACTTGTCTGGTCCAGATCTCTTCATTCTGGTCATAACTAAGCTCTAGTCCTGATCACTGGTGCAGTACTGATCTCTTCCTCCAGTCCTTAACACTGAATACTGGTCCTAAACTCTGGTCTCTGGTCCTTATCACTGGGCTCTCCTGATCACTTTATCCTAATCATGATAACTAAGCTCTGGTCCTGATCACTTGTCTGGTCCTGATCTCTTCCCCTGATCCTCAACACTGAATCCTGGTCCTGAACTCTGGCCTCCGGTCCTGATCACTGGGCCCTGGTCCTGACCACTGGTCTCTGGTCCTGATCACTAGGCCCTGGTTCTTTTCTTGTGCACACTTATTTTTGGGTCTGCTGTCTTGTTCTGAGGTTGCGTCCCTCTGTGAGACACTGAGTCCTTGTCTAATTTCTGATCTTCTGCCCTCATTAGCTAATGGCCTGCAGAGTAGAGAAAGGCTTCCAGGGAACTTGAGATCTTCTCAATTCACACCCTGGGTGGAGGTTGAATTAATGACCTCAAGGATCTGCTCCATGTTTTTCTGGCCCAGATGGTATGCAGGTGCTGGGATAACTTGATGGAGAGAGGACTGGCCCAGGACCCATGAGCTGGATTCCCAGTTCAGGAGGGGCCACCAGGTCTGAGGTTGCCACTGGGGAGAAAGGTTACAGTACAGCAGTGGGGACAAGAAGAAGGGAGGGGGGCTATGGTGTTTGTTTTCTCTTTCTTCTGAAGTCTCCTGCACCCATCACCTGTTGAAACACCCAAAATAGCCCTGTGGGGCAGCTGAGTCATTGTGAACACAGCCCAGCCCAGGTGTCCCTGCCAGAGAGCCGCTGTTCTGAGAATCATGCCCCAAAACCGAGACCTGGCCAGGTGGGCCAGGGCCTGCTCAAGGGGCTGTAGCCCAGGAGAGCTCTGTAGCCCAGGAGAGCTCTGTGAGGGTGGTGAGGTCCCAAGGCCTGCAGAAGTTTCCAACATCCCTTAACCCAGAGCCAACCACGGACTTCCAGGGTCAGCCAACATCTCCCAGGATCAACCAGGTTCAGCCATGCTCAGGTCTTAGAGAGGTCAAGATCAGCCAGGAGTAGACTAGGGTCAGCAAGGATCAACCATGGACTTCCCAAGGTCAGTCAAGGCAAACCAAACTAGGATCAGCCCAGGGTCATCCAGGTCAACCAAGTTCAAACAGAGCCCTCCAGGGTCAGCCAAGTCCAAACAGGGCTATCCAGGGCCTGCCAAGATCAAAAAGGGCCCTCCAGAGTCAGTCAAGGTTAAAAAGACCCATCCATCCAGGATCAGCCAGACTCAAAAAGGGCTATCCAGGATCAGCCAAGGGCAAAAAGGCCTATCCAGGGTCAGCCAAGGTCAAAAATGCCCATCTAGATCAGCCTAGGTTCCACCAGGATCTGGACAGGTTGTTGTGTCCATCTGGGTGGGACCCAGCAGCCTCTCCTGGGCTTCAGGACTCCTCTAAGTGCAACCCCACGGGCTGTGTTCACCACACAGCAGGCCTGTGGGGTGCTAGCATCGAGCATCTGCCATGGACTCAAACTCTGCATGCTCCTCCCTCCACTTCCCCCAGCCCCATCACCAGGGCCAGACTGTGAGGCCTCACCACCCTGCAGGCCATGTCCAGGACAGGCGTACTCCACAGGGCCCAAGGCAGGACCCACATCCCACACCAGGAAGCAGAGGTTCAGGACAGGAGGATTGGACCAGAGTTCATGAGGGGACAGAGACAAAGACACTGTGAGAGACAGAGATGGGAATGGGGAACAACAGAGACACTGTGAGAGACAGAGATAGGACAGAGACAGAGATGGGATGGGGAGAGACAGAGACAATGTGAGAGACAGAGATGGAGATGGGGAGAGGCAGAGACACAGACAGAGACGTGGTGAGAGTCAGAGATGGGGACAGGGAGACACAGAAGACACTATGAGAGACAGAGATGGGATCGAGAGAGATAAAGACACGGTGAGAGACAGGAGTGGGGATAGGGAGAGACAGAGACATTGTGAGAGACAGAGTTAAGACAGAGAGAGACAGAGATGGGATGGGGAGAGACAGAGACACAGACAGAAACACTATGAGAGACAGAGATGGGATAGAGAGAGATAAAGACACTGAGAGACAGAAATGGGGGTAGAGACACTGTGAGAGATAGACGGGGTGGAGAGAGACAGAGACAGATAGAAACACTATGGGAGACAGACAAAAATGGCGAGGGACAGAGACACTGAGAGAAACAAAGATAGAGATGGGGAGAGACACAGACAGAGATGCTTTCAGAGACAGAGATGGTGATGGGGAGAGACAGAGACACAGACAGAAACACTATGAGAGGCAGAGATGAGGATGGGGAGAGACAGAAACACTGTGAGAGACAGAAACAAAAAGAGACAAAGACAGAGATGGAGATGTGGAGAGAAGGGATGGGGAGAGACAGAGACAGGGATGGGGAAAGAAAAGAAACAGGGACAGGGGAGAGAGAGAGACAGGAAGAGAAAGAGACAGAGACACAGAAAGACAGAGAAGGGAATGGGGAGAGAAAGAGACAGGGACAAGGGAGAAACAGAGACAAGAACAGAAGCAGAAAGGGAGAGATAGAGACACTGAGAAAGACAAGGAAGGGAAAGGGGAGAGGCAAGAGACAGGAATGAGGAAGACGGAGGCGGACAGAGACACAGACAGAGACAGGAAGAGAAAGAGACAGAGACACTGAAAGAGACAGGGAAGGGGAAGGGAATAGACAAGAGACAGGGACAAGAGAGAGGCAGAGACAGGAAGGGAAAGAGACAGATGCTGAGAGAGACAGGAAAGAGGATAAGGAGAGACAGAGGCAGGGATGGGGAGGTACAGAGACAGGGACACAAACAGAAGCAGGAATTGAGAAAGATACCCTGAGAGAGACAGAGAAGAGGAAGAGGAGAGACAGAGACAGGGAAGGGGACAGAAAGACAGGAATGAGGAGAGACAGAGACATGAACAGAAGCAGGAAGGGAGAGAGATAGAAACACTGACAGAGACAGGGATAGGAAGAGAGAGACACAGAGACACGAAGGGAAAGAGAGACAATCAGAGAGACAGACAGGGACAAGGAGGGGGAGAGACAGGGAAAAGGAGAGACAGAGACAGGAATAGGGAGAATGAGACAATGAGAGATTCGGAGACAGAGACCGGGACAGGGGAGAGACAGAAACACCAAGAGATACAGAGACAGCGAGGGGGAGAGACAGATAGACACAGAAAGGGTAGAAACAGAGATAGGGCGAGGGATAGACAGCAGACAGGGATGGGGAGAGACAGCAACAGACGAGACAGAGACACTGAGAGTGAGAAGGGGATGATGAGAGACAAGAGGAAGGGATGGGGAGACAGAGGCGAGGACAGGGAGACAGAGACAAGGTACAGAAAGAGGAAGATGCAGAGAGATGAGAGACAGCAAGGTGAGAGGATAGAGAGACAAGGAGAGTTTAGAGAAACAGGGATGGGGACAGGGAAAAAGACATGCACACAGCGAGACAGCGAGATCAAGAAGATGAACACAGACAGAGTGACACGGACATAAAAAAAAGACAGGCAGCAGCATGGACCCAGGCACTCAGGCTCAAGACCCTGCCAAACTCACACTTACACTCACACTACAACTCATACCTGCTTACACAGACATAGGGTCCCCCTGACCACACACCTCCTCACACACTCACATTTACACACCCATATACAACCCACACTCATATACCCACACTCAACTCCTACACTCACACACCCACTTGCACAGTCACACTCACACACTCACCAGCTCCTCTCCTCACCCACATGTGCCCACCATCTGGGACTCCATTTGGGAGCCCCATCTGGGAGCCAGGGGCCCCATCTGGGAGCCAGGCACATGTCCTCTGCTCAGGCCTGGCCAGGGGCATGGGGCCCACTCAGGGCCTGACTCGGGAAGGCCCTGGACATGGGAGTGAATGGGCAGTGGCCAGGGCAGCTGGGAGTGGCCAAGAGTCTTGAGCAGGGCCAGGGGTGTATCTGCAGGGGGGCAGAGCAGCACGGCCCACCCGCACCCCCAGGCCTGGTCCCTGAGGTCACTGGGCCCCAGCCCCCTTGGCCCTCCACCCTGCTCCACTGGAGGAGGCCTTTGAGTCTCAGGGAGACACCGGCCCAAAGGGGACCCCAAGCATGGGGCTTGGGAGGAAAGGTTGAGCCAGGGGCAGGAGGGCCAGGACCCTGGGGTGCCATAAATCCCAGCTGTGGGGATTCAGGCCTGAGGCCACCTCAGGTCCACAGGAGGGACTGGACAGCAGGAGACGGTCAGAGAATGGCAGGCAGCACTTACAGCCTGAGAGCAGGACGGACATGGGAGGCCTTCAGGGTGAGACAGACTGGGCAGGCTCAGAGCCCAAGGGGCCTGGAGGTTGGCATCTGGGAGCCACCCGGGGATCTGGACAGACGCTGGTGGGGGCAGTGTTGAGAGACAACAGGGCCGGGTGAGGACCCTGGGGGACACTGGGTCGCTCTGGCTGAACCCAGGATGTGGCCCACTGTGACCCTGTGGCTGCCGCATGGACAGCCAACCCGGGTTCAGGCGGGGGTGGCGGAGACAAGCACGGTGGGGATCGGGTGCGAGCCCCTGGGAGTTGCCTGATAGGATCTCCTGTTTCCTTCATGTGTTAGCTGGGAGCCTTCTAGAAGGACGGCTTTCCTCGTCTATGGGTGATTGTGAGCACCTCCCTCCTGGCATCCAAGGGGCCTTTCAGGAGCATCCACCCTTCTGTGGGCAGCACCCCATGTCCTCCTGGCCCCACATGGCTCTCCCTCAGCCTCGCCGGCCTCCCACTGGGCCTGCTGCTGAGCCTTCTGCCATGTTCCTCCCTCCCCGGTCCCCAGGCGGCTGGCAGGCACTCAAGAGTCCACCAGGACTGGGTCATCACGGGCCATGTTGCCCCCGTGGCAGTGGCATCGCAAGGCCCCCAGTGGCGCAAGCAGTTCTGGGGTTCCCCACTCCCTGCTGGCAGGTGCCGCCGCCTCCGGTACCTGTGAGTCCTGAGGGTCAGCAGGGGTCTCACCTCTGCCCCCTCCCCCCACCCAGCCCAGACCCCAGGGCACCAGGCTTCAATGTCCAAGGGTTCCCCTGCTGAGTTTCCAATTCTCTGCTGGGTGGGACGTGCCTAAGGGCTGCTGGGGGCTTCCCAGGGGTCCTGTGGGTGCTCCAAGAGGGACACAGGGAGTCACTACCACGGGGGGCTGGGGGGCAGGGGCTGTGTGTTTGGGGTCCCTGGGCCCAGACGCCAGGCCCCACTCACATCCCCATCCCCTCCCCCAGGCAGGTGTGCGGTCTGGTCTCAGTTTCAACGTGAGTTACTCATTCTGGGCCAAATGGGCCCTCCAGGGCTCATGCAAATGGCTGTTTGTTCCACACGGAAAAACATGTTTCGCACCCTCTGAGGCTGTTTCCAGAAATAGCTCACACGCCTCGCCACCTGCAGCCGCCATCCGCCACGTGTAGCCAGGCCAGCCTGGGTCTCAGGAGCAGGGATCCTGCCCCTCCCCCAGAGCAGGCCCACGGGGGTTAGTGGTGTCCAAGGGGACCATCCTGCAAATCCCAACTGTGTTGAAGTCAGTGCTTCCCAACTCATCCCCATCTTTGTGGCCCATTCCCGGGGGCAGCGCCCAGGCTGGCGTGAGGATCACAAGCCCCAAAGCTAGAGGGAGGTCACAGAGGAGCAGGTCCCTTGACCAGCACCCAGCCCAGAGCCCCAGGGAATGAGCAGAAGTGATCCTGGTGGCCCAGGCCCTGGACACCCTACTGTTGAGGGGTCTACCTGGCCCAGGCCCTGCCTCCCACCCCAAGTCCTGGTGGTCCCCCATCTGCAGGGGACGCCAGGTCTTGGCAGGACAGGGAGATGACTCGAGGCCACACGGTCATGACCACTGGCCCCGCACCACCAAGCCATGGCCTCCCTGCCCCTGGCTCTGTCCACACTCCTGTCTCTGGCCGCCCTGAACTTCCTTCCTGAATCTGTCTCTTCCCTACTGTCAGTATCTCTGACTGTCTACTGTCTCCATTGCTGCCAACCCCATCGCCGGTTTTTGTCGCCATGTTCCTGCTTCTCTGTCTCTGTCTCACACTCTCTGTCTCTCACCATCTCTGTCTGTCTCTGTCTTTCTCGCTCACTCTCTGTCTGTCTCTGTCTCTTTCTCACTGTCTCTCCCTCACTAGTCTCTCTCTTTCTAACTCTCTGTCTCTGACTCTATCTCTCTGTCTCTCTCTATATCTCTGTCTCTGATTCTGTTTCTCTCTGTCTCTGTCTCTCTCTCTCTATCTCCTCTCTCTCTCTCTCCTCTCTCTCTCACTCTCTGTGTCTCTTACTCTCTGTTTCTTTCTCTCTCTATCTCACTATGCCTTTCTATGTCTCTCGCTCTCTGACTCTATCTCTGTCTCATTCTTTGCCTCTGTCTCTGTCCTTCTGTCTCCCTTACACTCTCTTTCACTCTATCTCCATTTCTCACTGTCTCACTCTCTGTCTCTGTAACTCCCTGTCTCTTTCTGTGTATCTCTCTGTCTCTGTCTATTTCCGTCTGTCTCTCTCTTTCTCTGTCTCTCTCATCTCTCTGTCTGTATCTCTCAGTCTCTCTCTGTCTCTTTGTCTCTCTGCGTGCCTGTCTCTGTGTCCTCTGTGTCTCTCGCTGTCTCTATCTTTATCTCTCCCTCCTCCTCTGTTCCTGAACAAGTCGCAGGCATTAACAACTGTGTGCTTTCCTGTGTGACCTGTGCTCACAACCACCCAGTAGAGGGGGCGTCCTCCATCTAGAAGGTTTCCCCTAACGTGGAGAAGCAGTGCAGGAAATTGGGATCTCATTGTGACACCCTCGGGACACAGAGACCCTGGGTTGGTCCCCATATTGGGACTTAGCATCTCAGTGCCAGCAGCACCCTGTCTGGCTCTTCCCCAAGCCCCGTGGCTCCATGTGGGCTCACCTGGGGACAGGGCCTGCCAGGCCTGGGCCCACACTGGCCCTGCAGTTCCAGGAGTGCCACAGAGGCCGGTGGCTCACCACGGGAGCAAGGAGAAGCGATGCCCAGAATGTCCACTGCCCAGGGCTACTTTAGCTCCAGCAGGATGGGGTAGGGGTCAGAGTGGGAATCCTGGGGACAAACAGCTGGTGCCCTTAGAGGTCGCAGGGCCGTAACAAGGATGTGCACTGGGGAGCCCACCTGTGTATGTCCACGGTGAGTCTGGGTGTGGTGTGGGGTGAGTATGGGCCTCCCTCACAGGGAAAGAGGATGGACCCAGGCAGGGACAGTGATGCTGAGTCGTCACCTGGAGTGACAGGATGGGGATCCAAAATTTCCGCATCTTTCGTGGGCAACACTAGAGCTTCACAGAGGGGTCTTGCAGTGTCAAGGTTCCTGCACTGGGACAAGATGGGTGTGTGCTAAGCCCTCTATCAGATAGTTAGCATGACAGACACACACACCCAAGGCTTCCAGGTCCCCAGAGTCCTCAGAGCAGGTATTTCAGAGGGCCCCTCAAGCATATAGCCGACATGAGGCCCTGGGGCCTGCAGGGCCATGCGTGGGGCTGAGCCAGTGCCCAAGGGAAGTGGGCCACGCCAGTCTCCTCTGCCCAAGCCGTAGTACCATGGCCCATGGAGTCAGGATGCCCTGCCACCTCCACCCCACTCCTCCCACCAGCTGGACCCAGGCCTCCTCCACGGGCCGCCACCTTCAGTGAGGCTCAACCAAAGCCAAGCCAAGGTCCCCAGACCAGGGGTCCCCACTAGCCAAGTCGCCCCTCACCACTGCCTCCCACCCATGTCACCTGCCAGTCCGGCCACCCTGGGCATCCCCAGGACACCCCTTCCCGCAGACGCCAACCTCCAGCCCCCCCAGGGTCAGCTCCTGCCCAACCCCACCCTCACCCCATGGGCCTCCCTCGTGCATTCTTTCCTCAGGCTGCACCTGCTGTCTGTGTCATCCTCTGACTGTCCCCTGCTATTCAGCCCTCCTGGGGACCTGAGGCAGCCCCGGACCTGAGCCCCCACAACTGGGATTGCAGCACCTCAGGGTCCCGGTCCTGCCTGCCCCCAGCCCAGCCTTCCTCCCCAGCCCTGTGTTCAGGGTCCCCTGTGGGTCTGTTTGCCCTGAGGCTCAGAGGCCCGCTCCAGACAGCACAGCCGCTGGGAACAGGGTGGAGGGGAGCAGGGCATCCCAGCGACCTTGGGAGCCAGGCCTGAGGGTGCAGGTGGGCCATGCCGCTCTGCCCTGACCCCCAGACGTGCCCCAGCCCTGCCCAGGACTCCCAGCCGCCGCCAGCTGCCCTGACCTCTGCCCATTTGCTCCCTAGCCAGGTCCTGGGTGGGTCCCGCGCCCCCAGCCAGTCCCGAGCAGAGGACATGTGCCCACCTCCCAAACGGGACGCCTGAGGTGGGATGTGATGGGCACACTCAGGCGAGCGGTTGGGTTGGTGGGCCCAGAGCTCAGACATGCCATTTGGCCAAGCCCAGGGCCCCAGAGGGAGGGCACGCATGTGTTCTGATGTGACAGTCTGCAGGTGTGAATGTGAGAGTGGGTGAGTGCAAGAGTATCTGTGTGTGTGAGTGAGTGGGGGTGGGTGAGTGTGTGAGGGTGTGAGTGTGTGTGAGAGTGTGTGGAGTTGTGTGTGGGTGAGCGTGAGAGCGTTATGTGAGAGTGTGTGGTGTGTATGCGTTCATCTGTGTGTGTCTGTGTTCACCTATGAACATGTGTGTGCCTGTGTACAGAAGGTGTGTGGGTTGGGTGTTGAGGGTGTATGTGGGTTTGTCTGAGTGTGTGAGTGTGTGGTGTGGGTGTCTGTGTTGCTATGTTTTGCATGTGTGGATAGATGGTATGTAGGGTGTGAGATGTGGCAGTGGGACCCTTGCCGGACATGGCCCCTGGGGTGGCCCTGGGCAAAAGGCCTGTGCCAACAGGTCTCTGGGACTCTGTGTCCCCCTCCCCCTCCACCTCTCTCCTTGGCATCTCTGTCTCTGCCGTCCTGTGTCTCTGCCCCCACCTCCCTCGGAGCATGTGGCCAGCAGGAGGCCCTGGGGGTGCAGGCCAGTGTCTGTCCACATCTGGGCCCAGTTCCCTGAAGCTGAGTCACAGGGCCCCACCCTGCCCTTCCCGCACTCACCCCGTCAGGGCTCCAGGCCCACATGTCACCCGCTCCCCCTCAGGCTGGGCCTGCAGGGGGCTGAGAGTCTAGGGCTTGGTACCCAGAGTGTCTGAGCAAACCACCTGCGCTGGGAGACCCCCGCATGGACAGCACCCTGACACACACACACACATGCATGAATAGGCACAGCCATGCAAGGACACACACATACAGACATAGAGAAACACACACACACACGGACACACACAGGCACACACAAACAGACATACATAGGCATACACGTACAGAGACACACACAGATATACACATACAGACACACAGAGACACACATTAACACATAAAGACACACATGGATACACATATAAACACACAGAGACACACACATGGACACCCACAGAGACGTAGAGATACACAGAAACACAGACCCATACATCAGAGACATGCACAGACATAGATATGCACACAAATGTGCACTGAGACACAATCACACAGAGACACACACAGTGCACACACAGACACACAGACACTCAGAGAGATATACATAGACACATAACAAACACAGGCACACAGACATGCACCGAGACATACACACATAGACACACACAGACACACACAGAGAGGCATTCAAAGATATAGACACATACCAAAACATGCACAGAGACACACACAAGAGAAACAAAGACACACACAGAGATACAGTCACAGACACAGAGACATGCCCGCAAACAACAAAGACACACAGACACACAATGGAGACACACAAAGAAATACACAGAGACATAGACACAAACAGAGACAAACACAGAAACACGCAGAAAGACACACACGGGGGCATGGACAGGGAAACATAGACAAAGAAACACTCACAGACAGAAACACACACAGACACCCATAGAGACACACACAAACACACACCTCCATCTCCCCAAGACCGTCCTCCAGACCCTGCCACCCCCTGCCCAGAGCCAGGTCAAGCCTGCTGAAAACAGCCTTGACCACCGCCTGCCTGTCAGTCCCTGGCCTGGATGTTGGGAGCCAGGAGAGTGAACAGAGACCTGGTGCTGGGTGTGTGTGATGAACCAGGCCCACTGCACACCTGTCCACACCACACGCCCATACACACCGGCACATGCTGCTCACACGCCACTCACTCCACACTCACGTGCTCACACCCGCCTATGTTCACACACCCATGTACTCACACACTCGTACATGTATGCACCCAGACATTGACAAGCACACACACGTGTGGTGGTGCCAGGCCTGGCTGTAGCACGTGGAGTCAGAGGCTCCCAGAGCCTCAGTCCTCACACCCCACACCAGGTCTGCAGTACTGAGATCAGGCTGTCACCCAGGACACCACCCATGGAGCTGCGGGGCCTGGGAACAGGGTGCACGGGCCGCACTGAGGGTCGGCTCATGTCAGCACACCTGGGATCACAGCATAAGGACACTCTGGCCAGCTGGGAGCCATAGCAAGTGTGTGTGCACATGCGTGTGTTTATGTGTGTCATGTGTGCATGTGAGTGAGGCACTGGAGCAGGAGGCCTGGGGTCCCTCGGCCATCCTCTGTGTCAGCCTCACGTCTCCCATGCCCCTCAACTCAGGAAGACTGTGATTCTGGAAGTTTCCAAGCAGTCACTGACCAAGCCTGGGACCTGGCCCTATGTGAAGCCCGGCCCTGGACACGCTCCAGACGGGCATCTGGGCCCCTCAGGTCCTGTGGCCAAGGACAGGACCTGGCCTCAGCTCCACACAGTCACAGGGGCCTCACCCCCCGGGGGCCCAGCCAGGACCCTCGCTGCCCTGGGAGGGCCCACGCCCCTCCTCCACGCAGCCCAGCCTGACAAACAAGGCCCTGTGGGCGCTGGGCCACAGCTCCTACCCCCACCCAGCACGCAGACACAAACATGCTCTTGCAAATATTTCTAAAAATGCCGAAAACGGGAACCACAGTGCAGGTGGGGCAGAGGGTGGAAATCCCCACTCCCCCCTGAGACAACCATTTGCCTTGGGGGAGGGGAGGCTGGCACTGGGGCTGGCGTGGAGCATTCCTGACCACTCATCCCCCAGCTACCCCCCAAAGCATGGCCGGGACAGTGGCCAGGCCCCTAGTGACCAGGCCCCAAAGGTGCTTCTGAAAGGAGTGCCTGGTGGAGGGGACACCAAGTCAGACCTTGCCCAAGGGAGAACTGGGAGGAGGCCCCTGGGTGGGAGCCCTGGCACTCGGGGAAGTGGGCCTTAAGGGTCCCCGGGGTCAGAGCCCCGGACCCATAGCCGGGTCCCAGCAAACCCCAGCTCCGGCCTGGGTGGCCTGTGCAGCCCACCTGCCACCCACTCTTCTTCCCTGCCATGCCCGACCTGGTCACACAGACACCTTCAGCAAGCAGCTCTGGGGTCATCCACTCCACCCCAGCCTCGGAACCCCTGGACTATCCCACAAGACCACCTGGTGCAGACCCGCCCCACCCCATCCCCGTCTGCCATGGGTCCCTCACATGGCTGCCCTGCCCACCGCCCAGTGGAGACCCCGTGGGGGTGCCCTGGCTGGGGATCTTGGCCGTGCAGGCAGATCCCCACCCCGGCCTGCCAGGGGAAGGTCAATACTTGTGTCCCCCACCCAGAAGAGGACTCTGATCTCAGGGAGGGGTCTCCTAAGACCCCAGGGTGTGGCAGCTGAGTGACAGGGGCCGGGGGCCCTCCTTGCACATATGGGCTCCCACAGACAGAGTCGTGCCGACCCTCAGACACAGGCACACAGAGACACACAGAGACACAGAGATACACAGAAAGAGACAGACAGACACAGAGACACATGGAGAAACACGGAAAGATGCAGATACACAGACACACACAGACACAGAGATACACAAGCACAGACACACAGAGACACACGGAGAGATGGAGCTACATAGACACACAGAGACACAGAGATACACAGAGACACATGGAGACACATAGAGATCTATAGAGAGGCGCAGATTAGCAGACAGAGATACACAAGCACAGAGACACACAGAGAGATGCAGACACACAAACACAGAGACACACGGAGATACACAGAGAGACGCAGATGAACAGACACACAGAGATACACAAGCACAGAGACACACAGAGAGATGCAGACACACAAGCACAGAGACACAGAGAGACGCAGAGAGACGCAGATGAACAGACACACAGAGATACACAAGCACAGACACACACAGAGACAGACACACGCACAGACACATGTACCACGGAGAGATACACAAGCACAGACACACACAGGCACACAGAAACACACAGAAACACAAAAAGACAAAAACATAAACAGATCACAGAGCTACACTAACGCAGACACAACAGAGGCACATGCACACACGCTGGCGCTGACATAAGGATATGCCCACAAAGCTCACAGACTCACATACAGGCACACGTGGTCACTCAGGTAAACGTGTTCACACTGGCCAGCAGACACACAGACATGCCCAACCATACCTCCTCGGGGCTCACAGCCACAGCCCTGCGCAAGACACTCACACCAGACACACTCGGACCCATGGCCTCATGGCCCACAGAGACCTCCACACCAGAGCCAAACACTCACATGTCACATCACAGAAGCAACTGGGGCTGGCATGCCAGCGTGTCCCTGCAGCCCAGAGAGCCCAGTCTGACTTCAGGCACCCAACCCGGCACCCAGGGCCACCCCAGACATGCCAAGCCCCACACAGACACACCACACAACAGCATGTGGGAAACCTGGGGCAGGCACACATGTGGCCCTGGACACCGACAGCAGCCAGCAACTAGACCTGTCCACACACACCCAACCACACCCCCACACCCATGCACACAGCCCCACACTCACGCCTTCACACACCCTCACACACACACATTCACACACACTCACACACCCTCACATACACACCCTCTTGCGCACACACACACAAACTCTCACACCCACACTCACAGCTCCACACTCACATCCTCACACACACCCTCACACACACACACCCTCCCATACACACTCACACGCCCTCACATATACATCCTCACATGCTCACACACACACACACTACCCCACACTCACACCCTCACACACACCCACTCACACCTTCACACACCCTCACACACACACATTCACACACACTCACACACCCTCACATACCCTCACACTCACACCCTCACTCTCACACATGCTCACACACACACCCACACACTGGCCCCTCCCTGCAGGTCTCCCAGCCACACACTCACACCCTCACACACACCCCCACACTCCCTCTCATGCACATACCCTCACACACACCCACTGCTCTATACCACATTCATATCCTCACACACACGCACACACACCCTCACACCCACCCTCCCTCACACACCCACTGAGCCCAAGCCCCCAGGGCCACAGTTCACTCCTCTGGCCCTGTCCCTCTCAGGCAGGGTCTGGCTCCCATGGGTCCCCACACATGTGGGGCCCCTGAGCACTACCCTCCAGTCCCCATGCCCCCGGACCCCACACGGGCCCCTCCCAGCAAGCCTTCCAGCCAGCACCCCTGCCCGCGGCCACGCTGAGGATTGTTCTAGAACCCCCGCCCGACCACAGCCCTCAGCGTTCCCGGGAGCAGCTGGCCAGGTCCTGCCCCTACAGCCACCTCCCCGAGCCCTGCATGGCCAAAGGGTCTTTGGGGCAGCCACATGGCACATGGAGCGCCCACAAGGGCAGAGGTCAGCCCCAAGCATCACCATGCCCCTGCCCAGCCCGTGAGCCCTGGACATGATTCTGGCCCTGCCCTGTGGTGGGGAGCGCCTCCCGACCCACTAGGCCTGCTCCCCCAGCCACAGCAGCGTGTCCAGGAAGCACTCCCACTGCCACTGGCAGGCCCAAGTCCCCCACCCAGGGGCGGGCACCCGCCTCAGGGGGACCCAGGGCTCGCAGTGCTGGGGGTCCCGCAGCATCTTAGAGTGGGCCCTGTCCCATGAGGATGTTTTAAGGCAAGAGGGGAAAGCCCATCTCTGGTGGGAGCAGGTGAGTCAGGCCAGGCTGGGAGACCACCAGTGGACAACAATGGAAGGGGCTGCAGAGGTCAGGGTCACCCATGGCTGGGCCTGGGAACCCCACACGCCACCTCGAGGGACAGCCTGAGACCACAGGCCAGGCCCACCGGTGCTTGGAGGCCCCTTCGGGCTGACCGTGGCACACCCCTCTAGGCTTACAAAGGACTGACCCCAGGTGCCCTCCCCACCCAGCCTCCCGAAGGCTGTTCCCCTCCTGGGACCTCCTGCCTGCCTGCCTGGGCCCCAACCAGCCTGGGGGCTGCTCAGGAGGGGCCGGAGGAGGCTGGATGCCAGGACACCCCAGGGCTGACTGGAGGGAAGCCACAGTCCCACCACACACACCCCCACCTGCCCCCACAGAATCATCAGGACACGGGTGTCACTTTGTGTTTTCTCTCCATGTTGAAAATATTCGCTTCTAACACACTTCTACAAATAGTGCACACTTGTGGCGGGGAATTTTTGTTAAAATGACAGGGAACAAGCCCTGGGGGGCAGCAGAGCCCACGGAGAGGGTGCAGGAGGTGCTCTGTTGAGGGGAGCCCTGACTCACAGAAAGACCCCCGAGGCTGTTTCAAGTATCACATTTTAACACTTTCCCCGGTTAACCCAAGGATACTTGCCAGCAGTGCTCATGACTGCAGCGTTTACCCTGAGATTTTTTAAAAAACAGAGAGAAAGAATTACAACATACAGTGATTCTCTTCATTTTTTTTTCAGTTGTAGTCTCACTCTGTTGCCCAGGCTGGAGTGCAGTGTCATGCTCACAGCCACCACAGCCTCGACCTGCTGGATTCAGGTGATCCTCCCTTCTTAGCCTTCCAAGTAGCTGGAACTACAGCATGCGCTACCACGCTCGGCTAATTTTTTGATTTATTGTGGAGATGAGTTCTCGCCAAGTTGCCTGGGCCGGTCTCAAACTTGCGAGCTCAGGGACTGACCCCAGTTCCCTTCACCATCCAGCCCCCTGAAGGCTGGGAATCCTCTCACCTCAACTTCCCAAAGTGCTGGAATTTGGGAGCCCCTGCGCCCAGCACAACTCTCTTTTTTTAAAATTAATTCTCGTTAGGATTAGAGACAAGTTCTATTTAGAAATAACTCCAGGCCAGGCTCGGTGGCTCAGCCTGTCATCCCAGCACTTTGGGAGGCCGAGGGGAGTGGATTGCCTGAGCACGCGGGTTCGAGACCAGCCCAGGCAACTTGGCAAGACCTCGTCTCTACAATAAATAAATAAATAGCCAGACACGGTAGGGCACGCCTGTAGTTCCGGCTACTTGGAAGGCTGAGGCAGAAGGATCGCCGGAGCCCAGCAGGTCGAGGCTGCAGTGGCCGGAGTGTGCCACTGCCCTCCAGCCTGGGTGACAGAGTGAGACTCCAACTCAGAAAAAAAAAAAGAAAAGAACTGCAAGAAGAGTTTTTATATTCTATTTTCACACTGAAAACCAGTCAGATTGGCTTCATCCTCAGAGTATGTTTATGGGAAATTACATGAATGAGGCAGCAAGCTGCATTTTTTTTCAAATGGGTAAAAGGGTTAGAACATAATGACACGGCGGGAGGAGAGTGCTGTGCACAAAGCAGAGCAACCTCCTCTCAGCCCTCTCTGGGGGCCACACCACAGGGGACACGGGGGCTAATGCCAAGTGGCGCGGGGGGGGGGGCTGGAGGGCCAGAGATGGGGGTGAGCATGGGGAGGTGGTGGGAGACAGCCCTGCGGCCTGGCCCTCGTAGGCCGGCCTGGCTTGCTTTCCTGTGTTCGCGTTTAACTGCACGCCGGCTCCCGCCTGGCTCTGCACGTGGGCTCCCAAGAAGCACAGGCAAGCTTTTCACCAGCGCTTGAGAGTCTTACACCCCAAGAGCCCCTCAGACCAAGACCCCGGGTGGCTGGGACCCCAGGGCTGCTACGCCTGGGGCTCCAGTGGTCTGGCCCGGCACTGAGGAGGAGCCTGTGGTCAGGCAGGCCTCGAGGTGGCCCCCGCTCTGGACAGGCCCTTCCACACCTGCAGCGGTCGGAAGCTGAAGGCCACTCTGGGAGGGGGGGCCCCGGGGGGGCATGGCAGGGTGCCGGCCTCCTCCTTCTTACCAGTCTTAGGCAGGGGGTTTGGAAGGGTTTTGTGAAAGCCGCCTTGTTAGTGGTTTCTACCAGGAGGAGGCCCAGGAGGGATCTGGCCTTTCTGCCCCAGAGTGGGAAAACAAAATCCCTGCTTCAGCGCTTTCCTTTGGGGTTTTATTTGACGGAGGTTCCCTATGACCCCTTCCCTGAGTGGTGGTGGGGCCAGGGCCAGGGCAGGCCATCTGGAGTGGGACATGGAGCGTGGACAGAGGAACAAGGCCCATCAGTGGACACATGGAGGCCAAGGGCTGTCTCTTGCTGGCACAGAGAGTGAAACATGGACGGGAGGCTGGGAGACTTTGGTGAGCTGGAGCCCACAGCACGGGTGTTGAGGGACCAGCAGGGCTGGACTCGGGGACCAGGTGGAGGACACTCAGACACAGGCCCAAGGTGTCTGAGACAAGAAGGCTCTGGGAGCAGCTCCAGGTGCTGCCCGGCCCCAGCCCCTCACACGTGTGTCCCTGTCCCAGAAGGAGCGGCCCCTCTTGGCCTCAGACTCTCCACCTCGTGCCCCGTCAGCCCTCCCAGGCCCGGTTTCCCCTCCCCAGGCAGGGATCCCACCCCACCATGCCCAGGCCAGGACAGGTGGCCAGGCAGCTCCCAAGCACAATTCTCTGTGTCCCAGACCAGCACACCTGGAGATTTCAATCACTGGCCTCAGGAGGGATGCCCAGCCCAGACACAGGCACCCACCCCGGATGCCCGGCAGGGACTGCCGTGCTGGGTGATCCCGTGTGGCCCCGTGGGGCTCAGCCTGGGGACGATCATGGCTGAGCCTGAGGCCGCGGGGGCACAGGCCGGGCACGTTCGTGGTTGAGTCTGAGGTCAGGGTCGGGCAGAGTCTAGGGCCAGCATCTGTGAGGGGTCCACTTGCGCCTGACACCCTCTCCCCATCTTCCCTCACCCCACGGAGCTGAGCCGGCAGCCTGCCTTGAACAAGCCCGGGCTCTGCTGCCCCTGCATGGCCAAAGGCGGAATCACAATCACGCAGCCCATGGAGAGGGGTCTCCTCCCTGACCTGGGCTACCTGGTAGGGGTGGAGACAGGGGGTGGGGGGAAGGGTGGAGAGCCAGGGAGCAGACGCAAGTATACCCCATAGTAGAATTCCAGCTCTGCCTTGGGCTCAGGTCAGGCCCAGGTCATGTGTCCAGCGCTAGGATCCCCCAGCCCACCCCTGGCAGACAGGTGATCCTGGGGTTCTTGGACAGCCTGGATGAGTGTCCCACCCTGAGTCACATGCACGCACAGGCTCTGCACGGTGGGGAAGCCCTGTCCTGTGTCCTTGAAGCTGTCCTCCTGGGTGAACCGGGCAGGCTTGTCAAGCTGTGTCTGGTGGCCCCAGTCTCAGCCCTGGGGCCCCAGGGGGGGCGGGTCCCACCAGGAAGGGTCTGGAGGTGGCCTTCCCTGAAGGGTGAGTCTTGGGTGCTCTTGCCTCGTCAGCAGGGGAGGGTGGGTGTCCCTGTCATCAGAGCTCAGTGTGGGGGTGGGTGCTGCATTGATACTCGCAGTGGAGTGAGGACACCAGCCTCCAGCACATTCGCACCCACAGCTCATTTCCAGGTTTCCCAGGTGAAGGTGACAACTTGGCCACGACAGGAGAAAAGCGGTCTCTAACCAGGGTCAGGGAGCATGGTTGTCAGCAGAATCGAGAAGCTGGGCCATGACGCACCGGGCCTGCATCCACAGCCACGCCCATGCAGCCCCAGCTTCCAGAACCTGTAGGGGCTGGTGCCTCTGGACCTGGGGGGGCACCCGGGCCAATCAGGATCCAGGCACAGAAACGGCAGAGGCGAGCACAGTCTTTGAGCCAAGCAGGGCCTGTCCGGGTCGGAATCTCATGGGCAGGGCCACCTGTGCTTCCACCACCCCTTCCACTGACTCCGTTCCCTTAGGGACCACAGAGCCAGGCTCGGGAGCCCCCTGGTGGCCTTTCCATGCCACAGCATGTTCCGTCCACCCCAGGGTCCAGTGCCCACCACTGCAAGCAGCCAGGTGGGCTTCTCAGGTCAGGCCAGAACTAAAAACAGACACAGGTGTGAGTGAGCATGTAGGTATGCGCAGGTAGATGCATGTGCACAAGTACCTACAGGAAGCTTCTCGCTTTTCCCATGGAGACCCCAGCAGCAACTGCTACACTCAGGCAGGAGCAGGCATGGTCACGTGGTCACACTGCAAACGGATGGGGGCAGCTAGAAGTTTCTGTAACATTCTTAACCTGCTGTCCACAAAGATTCTCTGCTTAACCTAACTGTAGCCAGGTCTGTAGGCCTTCCCCTGGGAACATCAGTGAAGGTCCTTATAAAGTCAGAACTTAGGAGGGGCAGGCTGAGTCTATTAGGCAGGAGCCCCGCCCTCCATGTCTAATAACCCTCAGCAAAGAACCCCCCCACATCTGATCGTCCTCATAAGCATCTCCCTCCTTGTCTCATCACCCTCATAAATATCCCCATCCACATCTCACCAGCCTAACAAACGTCCCACTCTCCCTCCACATCTGATCACCCTAATAGAGATCCCCCTCCATTTCTGATCACCTGGTGCCCCAGCAGCACCCCCAAACCTGGGCACTCTCTCCAAGCAGGAATAAAGGTGGCCTCCCACCTCCAGCCTCCACTGGGATCGCTCCCAAGGGGGGTCCAGGCCAGGACAGGAGGTTAGGTGGGGTCACTGGGCCTGTCTCCCAAGGACCCAACTCTAGATTCAGGACCCAGCAAACCTGGGGGTGGCCTAATGCTGACCTCAGTGGGGACACCCAGGCCAGGTACCAAACCCAGAGGCCAGGCACCGACGGTTGTGCTGGTTACCGGGGCTCTGCTGTCCCCGCGTGGCCAACACCAGACTAGCACACAAGCGGCCCAGGGGAAGAATGTTCTTCCTTGCTCTGGGCTTCCTAGCAGAGATAGGAACAGAGGGCAGGCAACCGGGGAGAAAGCGCAGAGAGCAAAGTGCAGAACCAGGCATCTCCTGTGGGCTCTACCTTGGGCTCTCGGCTGGTCCGAGTCCACATGACCAGCCCTGGGACCCCTCTGGTCACATCCTTTGCAGGGGAAGTGGCCCTGAGACCCTTGCACAGCCCGGAAAAGGAACCCAGCTGTGTCACACACACCTGCATCTCTGTGCTGCAGCCTAAGCCCTTTCCCGTGTCCATGAAGCTACGTGCCTGGTCCCTGGGTCTGTGAGAGGTTGGGTGTCAGCCTGTGTCTGGTAGCTCCCATCACAGAACCAGGCCCAGGCCCCACTGGGGAGTATTTGGGGGTGACTGGCATCCCTAGTAAGTCGGGTGGGAGCCCAGCCCTCTAGCAAGGATAGATGGTGGGCGCTCCTGCCTGTTAGGGTGGGTGGGTGGCTGCTCCCATGTTCAGGAGGGGGATGGGTGCTGCATTTCTACTTGCAGTGGAGCAAGGGCACCCCAAGGCCAGTGTGTCCCCGTGGTGGTCCCCAAGCACATTTACATCCACAGCTCAGGGACAGCAGGTCCCAAGACCAAGCCAGCACCGGGGGGAATTCCTGGGTCTCCCAGGTGAGGACTTGGGCACACTGGGAGAAAAGCAGTTTCTAACGAGGGTCGGGGACCACTGGCAGCAGCAGAATCGGGGAGCGGGGGCGTGAAGCACCAGGACCCACAGACCCACCTCCCCGCTGCATGCAAGGCTTCTGGATCCATCTGTGGGTGCTGGTGCCTATGAACCGGGCGGGATCCCGAGCCAATCAGGGCCCAGGAACAGGGGGGACGGGCACAGGCACAGCCTTGGAGCCGGGCAGGGCCTGCCAGGGTCAGGGTCCCATGGGCAGAGCCACCTGTGTGCCACAGCCCCGTCCATGGGCTTGGTCCCTGTGAGGACCACAGAGCCGGACTCGGGAGCCCTCTGCTGGCCGATCCATGCCACTGCATGTTCTGCCCACCCCCTGGGTCCAGCGCCTGTGCCTGCAGCAGCCACATGGGCTTTGCAGGTAAAGCCAGACCTAAAAACAGATGCGGGTGCGAGTGAGTGTGTTTTTACACGCAGGTCCATGCGTGTCCACAGGTACGTACATGCAGTTTCTCGCTCTTCCCACAGACCCCAGCAGCAACTGCCCACGTGTCTACATTCTTGTGGAGGAGGGAGCATCAGTGTCAGCAGAATCGGGGAGTTGGAGACAGAGCACCAGGACCCGCCGACCCATCTCCCCATCACGGCCAAGGCTTCTAGGACCATCTGTTGGTGCTGGTACCTCTGAATCTGGTGATGTGCCCGGACCAACCAGGGTCTGGGAACAGATGAAACAGATGCAGGTACTGCCTTGGACCCAGGCAGGGCCTGCCCAAGTTCGGGTCCCATGGGCAGGCCCACAACCCCTTCCACGGGCTCCATCCCCTCGGGGACCACAGAGCTGGGCTTGGGAACCCTCTGGTGCAGGTCCAGTGTCACCGTATGTTCCGTCCACCCCAGGGTCGAGCGGCAACCAGGTGGGCTTCTCGGGTAGAACAAAACCTAAAAACAGATGCAGGTGAGTGAGCATGCATGAATGTGCATGTCGATGCATGTGCACATGAACCTACAGGAAGCTCCTCTCTCTTCCCACGGAGACCCCAGCGGCAACTGCACAAGTGTCTACACTCTGGCAGGAGCAGGCATGGTCACGTGATCACACTACAGACCAGGTGGGGGGAGCCAGAAGTTTCTGTAACATTCTTAACCTGCTATCCACAAAGATTCTCTGCTTAACCCAACTGTAGCCAGGTCCGTAGGACTTCCCTTGGGAATGTCAGTGCAGGTCCTTGTAAAGTCAGACCTTAGGAGGGACCAGCTGAGTCCATTAGGCAGGACCCGCCCTCCACATCTAATCACCCTCAGGCAAAAGTGCCCTCCACATCTGACCGTCCTCATAAACATCCCCCTCCACATCTGGTCATCTGGTACCCCAGAGACCCCAGCCCTCCACTCAGCCTCCATCTCCCCCCACCAAGTAGGGACAGAGGCATCCTCTCACTTCCTGTGCCACAGGGACTCCACCCAGGAGATGACCGGACCTGGACAGGTGGCAGCATGGGATCTTTGGACCTGTCTCCAAAACACCTGTCTTTGTCTCCAGGGACCATAAGACCTGGAGGTTTCCAAGGATACCTCAGGGGCGACACCCAGACCAGGCATAGACTCCCAACCCCGGAGGCCAGGTAGTAATAGCTGTGCTGGTTCTTGAGTCTCTGCTGTCTCCCAGTGGTTGATGGAGCACGCACCTCACCCACACTGCCATGGGAAGGGGGTCCCCCCTGGACCTGGGCTCCCTGGCACTGGTGGGGGCAGGGGCCAGAGGGCAAGGGAGAAAGGGCAGAGGGCAGAAGGCAGGAGTCAAGCCAGGCATCTAAGATGGCCAGATCTGGCCTCTGCCTTGGGCTCGGGTTGGGCCCAGGCCACGTGTCCAGCACTGGTGTCCCACGGTCCTATCCCTGCAGGTGAAATGGCTCTGGGGTCCTTGCACAGCCTATAGGTACCACCCTGTATCACATACACCAGCAGGTGTCGCAGGATGGGCGCTGTCTTGTGTCCACGCAGCTATGTGCCTGGGTGGATGGGGTGGGGGTGTCAGGCTGTGTCTGGTGGCTCCAGCCACAGGCCTGGGTCCCATCTGGGAGTGTCTGGGTTGGCCTGGTTCCTTGGTCAGTGGGGTGGGAGCCCAACCCTCATAGAAGGGTGCTCCTGCCATGTTAGGGTGGCAGGGGTGGGTGTTCCATCCTCAGTGCTCAGGGTGGAAGGTGGGTGCAGCATTAATACCTGCACCAGACACCATAGGACCTGGAGGTTTCCAATGACCTCAGGGGCGACACCCAGACCAGGCACAGACTCCCAACCCCGGAGGCCAGGAGGAAATGGCTGTGCTCGTTCTTGAGTCTCTGCTGCCCCCCAGTGGTTGATGGGGCACCTACCCCCCATCCCAGGCACCCACACTGCCACGGGAAGGGGGCTCCCCCTGGACCTGGGCTCCCTGGCACTGGTGGGGGCAGGGGCCAGAGGGCAAGGGAGAGAGGGCAAAGGGCAGAAGGGAGAGAGGACACCCGAGGCCTGTGTCCCCATGGGGGCCCCCAGGCTCCTGCACATTCGAGGCCACAGCTCAGTGGCAACAGGAGCCAAGGCCAAGCCAGCACCTGGGCTGGCACCATCAGGGTCCAGGCACAGATAGGGCAGGAGGAGGCACAGCCTCAGAACCAAGGTGGGGTCCCATGGGCAGAGCCACCTGTGCGGCCACAGCCTAGTCCCCGGGCTCCATCCCTGTGAGGACCACAGAGTGGGGTTCAGGAGTCCCCTGGTGGTCATCCCACGCCACTGCACACCTCCCAGCCCTGGCAAAAGTCAAGATCAGGAGGAAGAAACGCAGGGTGTGGAACAGCCTCCAAGTGCCCAGAGGACAAAGCTTCCACCCATTTACACTTGGAAAGCCGCCCTTCAGGACCAGGACCAACTGCGACGTTTTCATCCAGAGGGGCACGGACGTAACCCTGCACACTCAGCACCTCCCAGGGTGAGTTTGGGAATGTTACTGCTCCGTGACACGTGCTAAAGCGAGGTGACACAGACATCACAACAGGTTCCGAGACCACGCATCCAGGTCTCACAGTGGGAGAGACTGGCCTCAACTCAAGCATAGTGTGGGCCAGTGAGAATCACAGCCAGGAAGCCACTGGGGGGGGTCCAAGGGTAGACAGTTGCCAAAAGGAGCCCTTCAGGTGACGGGGATTCCGGCTGAGCTGCCTCCAGGCGACAGGGGTTCGGCTGAGCTGCCTCAGTGGGATTCTGGCTGAAGGCAGGTGGGAAGAGCAGACCTCCCTGCAGACAGTGGGAGATGCAGGACCCCATCAGTGTCCAGGTGGGAGTTCTTGCCAAATGGACTCAGCAGGGCTTTGACTAAAGCTGTATTTCACAGGATGTACACAGATGGGCCTAGGAGAAAGCTCAGGGTCCGAACTACAGTTGGCCTCAGCAGAGACTGCCTGTCAGACCCACCTCGATCAAGGAAAGAGACATCCTCGCTTCCTTTGCACGATATGAGCCACTTCTCGCTCAGTCGCCTTTCTTCCCTGAGGACCAGCAGAGTCACCCGTTGGGGCATAGCAGTCGTCCTGCTGCTCAGTGCTAGCAGTCGGGCATTTCGCTGGGGGACGTCAACGGAAATGAGGGACAGCACAGAAGCATCGCTGGATGCCCAGGACCTGAGCCCACGGGAGCCAGTGCGGGACGCTCCCACATGCCGGGCCTGGAGCGTCTTCCACTGGGCAGGGCAGGCCGGGCCATGGGTCCTCCTGGACTGAGGCCACGTGTCACAGAAATGTCCACACTAAGCCACCGTGGGATTTATCTGAAGTTTATGTCGAGGCATCCGACTTTCATGCAGACCTTCAGAAAGGGGCAGTTTTCCAGAAAGGTGAGAGAAAGAATTGGGGGAAAGTAATTGGAGAGTTGTAGCCCAAGAGACGAGAAACTGGAAGAATTAGGTCCCGTCTGGTTTGCAGCTTGAGGTCAAGGCCTCGACAGGATAAGCCAGGATAAAGGCTGACAGCCGCACCCATGGTTTCCATGGAAACATAAGGTTACTCCCCGCGGTCGCGGTCACCGTGTCTATCAGAGACAATCAAAGTCAGACCCATCTGTTTGCAAAACAAGCCCATCAGTTCTGCCTGATTCTTTCCGTAAATGCAGCAAGAATCGTGCTTGACCAAGAGGCTCTCAGGTTTGCTTTGCCAGAGCTTTTCCTAAAGAATTCAGATTGGACTCCTAAAGGACCCCGAGGCTGGAAGTCAAACAAGGACTCTCTGACTTTGCCCTCGGAACCTATGGACTTGGGTGAATTCATCTCTTGTCACGGCCTCCAAAATATCCTGAGGGTCCTGGGCCCGCCAGGGAGTGGCATCTCCACTCACCTGTGTGAGTCCATAAAATTAAGCGGAGAGGGCCAGGAACAAGGGCTCACTCTAATCCCAGCATGTTGGGAGGCCGAGGCAGGAGGAGCACTTGAGCCCAGGAGCTTGAGACAAGCCTAGGCAACATGGTGAGACCTTGTCTCCACAAAATAATCAGCCAGGCCGCTGGAGTTTGCCTAGAATCCTAGCTACTCGGGAGGCTGAGGTTGGAGGATCCCTTGAGCTCAGGAGGTTAAGGCTGCGGTGAGCCATGAATGCATGAATGTGCCTCGGCACACTCTAGCCTGGGCAACAGACTGAGATCCCAGCTCAAAAAAATGAATGAGACAATTCATATTTCGGTATACAAACTTACTCAGAAATGAGCAGACACGCCAAGCACAGTGGCTGAAGCCTGTAATACCAGCACTTTGGGAGGCCGAGGCAAGAGAATTGCCTGAGACCAGGAATTTGAGACCAGCCTGGGTAACTTGGGAGACAGACCCAGGACAACTTGGGAGACAGATCCCCCTACAACAAATCAAAAAATTAGCTGGCTGTGGTGGCACATGCCTGTAGTTCCAGCTACTTGGAAAGCTGAGATGGAAGGATCACCTGAGCCCAGCAGGTCGAGGCTGCGGTGGCCGTGAGCAGGCCACTGCCCTCCAGCCTGGGCAACAGGGTGAGACTCCAACTCGAAAAAAAAAAAAAAAGAGCAGATATGTAATGAATATCTATTACTAAATTTCACCCACCATGTTTTTAAGCTTTCAAGACACATTAAAAAATTTTGAAACTATTTTAAGTAGGCACGTTTTTAAAAACATAGTTACTATTGAAAAGTCCACCTGTACACATTTCTCACACTTATGTCTATGTCGCTGGAGCCCATGCCTACCCGCTGACCCATCTGGGACGTGAGGAGTGGCTGTGCCCAGCACTGGCTCGGGCTGTGTGGTGAAGCCCAAGAGGACAGGCCTGCGTGCCAGCCTCAGTGACCTCCATGGACCATGTGAAAACGATGGTGTCCTCTTAGAGGGCCATGACCGTGACTATTGCTCTAAACCTGTGGCCCTTGTGCAGGTCTGCAGATGGGAAAGCTCAGAGGCGGTTCTGAGGCCGCCCAGCCCTCCACGTGTGCATCCCTGTCCCACAAGGAGCGCCCCCCCTGGCCTCAGACCCCCCACCTGGTGCCCCAGCAGCCTCCCCAGCCCCAGGCTCCGCCCAGGTAGGGACGAGGTTGATCTGTCCCCTCCTGCCCCCACTGAGACCCCACCTCAAGGACAGGTGGCCGGTGAGGTCCCTGGATCTGTCTCCCAAGTACCCGTTTCCTTGTCCAGGGCCCAGCACACTCAGTAGTTCCCAAGGCTGACCTCAAGGGGGGACTCCCAGACCAGGCACAGAAGCGGACGGAGTGGGGGGGAAGACAGGCAGGGACGGATGCGCCGTTTTCTGGGGCTCTGCTGCCCTCTCGTGGCAGACTTCAGCATCGCACCCACGCGGCACACAGGGAAGGGGCCTCCTGGACCTGGGCTCCCTGGCATGGGTGGAACCAGGGCGGGGACAGAGGGAGGGAGGAGAGAACGGGGGCGGAGAGAAAGAGACTGAGAGCAGGCGGTAGAGCCAGACATCTCCTGGCACGATGCTGGCTCTGCCTGGGCTCAGGAGTGGTCCTACTCCACATATCCAGCACTGGGACACCCCCAGTCCCACCCCTTGGAGACAGGTGGTCCTGGATCCCTGAATAGCCTAGACTAGTGTCCCAGCTTGTATCACATGCACCTGCGGGTTCTGCACTGCGGGGCAAGCCCTGTCCCGTGTCCTTGCAGCTCCGTGCCTGGGTGATCAGAGCCGGGGTGTCAGGCTGTGTCTGGTGGCTCCAGCCGCAAACCCGACCCGGGTCCCACCAGGGAGTGTCTGGGAGTGGCCTGGTTTCCCCAGTCAGTGAGACGGGAGCCGCAGCCCTCTCTGAAGGGTGAGTGGTGGGTGCTCCCGCCTTGCTGGTGTGGGAGGGTGGGCGCCCCATCTAGAACCTCAGCATGGGACGTGGGTGCTGCCTTGATATTTCCAGTGGAGCAGGACACCCAAGGTCCGTGTGTCCCCCACCGTGGCCCCAGGCTCCAGCACATTGGCGGCCACAGCTCAGTGCAGCAGTTTCCAAAGCCGAACCAAGGTGGGGGTGTCGGGGACGAGTTTCTGGGTCTCCCAGGTGACCCCTCGGCCCCACCATGAGAAAAGCGGTTTCTAACCAGAGTCGGGGAATATCGATGTCAGCAGAGCTGGGAAGTTGGGCGGTGAAGTTTCAGGGCCGCATCCACAGCCACCCCCACGCAGTCCCAGCTTCCAGAACCTGTGGGTGCTGGTGCTTCTTTTTTTTTTTTTTTTTTGAGTTGGAGTCTCGCTCTGTTGCCCAGACTGGAGTGCAGTGGCCGCTCCCGCAGCCTCGACCTGCTGGGCTCCGGCGATCCTTCCGCCTCAGCCTTCCGAGTAGCCGGAATTACAGGCATGCGCTACCACGCCCGGCTGATTTTTTGATTTATTGTAGAGATGAGGTCTCGCCAAGTTGCCCAGGCGGGTCTCGAACCCGCGGGCTCAGGCAATCCACTCACCTCAGCCTCCCAAAGGCGCGGGATTACAGGCTGAGCCACCGAGCCCGGCTTGGTGCTTCTGAACCCAGGGGGCCCGGTCCAATCAGGGTCCGGGAACACATGGAACAGGCGCGCGCAGGCACAGCCTTGGGGCCAGGCAACTCCTGTCCGGTGCGGGGTCCCACGGGCAGGGCCACCTGTGCGGCCAAGCCGGGTCCACAGGCTGCGTCGCCGCAAGGATCACGGAGCGGGCTCGGGGGCCACCCGGTGGCCGTCGTGTGCTACTGCACATTCTCTCTGCCCCAGGGTCCAGCGCCGGCCCGCGGCAGCCAGGTGGGCTTCTCCGGGAAAGTGAGACCGGAAAACAGACGCAGGTATGTGCCCGCGTGTATGTGTGTGCGTGTTGATGCGTGTACACACGTACCTACATGCTGTTTCTCACTCCTCCCCCCCGAGACCCCGGCGGCAATGATGTGGGCTCCCTGTCCCGCGGCCTGCGGGGGAGGCACGCACAGCCCGCCCTGCCTGGCTTCAGGGGCAGACAGAGGCCGCGTGGGGTGGGCCGGGAAGCGGGAGTGAGGGCCGCGGAATGGCAACTTCTCGGTGCGCTTGTTGAGGCTGAGACCAAGGAATCTGCCTTTTGACCAGCACCCCCAACTCCAGCTGATCCAGGAGGCCCATGCTGGGGACAGGGTGAGAAGGCTGGCGGAGAGACGGATTCTGCACTCCCCGCCCGCCCCCGGCACGCCTGCTGAGGCGGCGGCCCCAGGAGCGGAGGGGCCAGTCTGAGTCAAGTGCGCAGCCTCCCTGTGGAACTCGGGCGGGAGCAGGCATGGTCACACGGCCACACTGCAGACCTGTTTTGGACGACCGGGAGTTTCTGTAATGTTCTTTAACCCCCTGTCCACAAAGATTCCCTGCTTGACCCAACTGTAGCCAGGCTCACGAGGCTTCTCCCGGGCCCATCGGTGCACGTTCTGCAAAGTCAGACCTTAGGGGGGACCGGCTAAGTCCATTAGGAGGAGGCCTGCCTTCCCCGTGTAATCACCCTCATTAAGACCCCCCCATATGATCATCCTCATAAACATCCTCCTCCACGTCTCGTCACCCTAATAAATATCCCTCTGCGTCTCATTGCCCCAGTAGAGAGCCTCCCTCGTTTGTGATCAGCCTAATACCCGTCTCCCTTCATTCCTGGCCTTCTGGGGCTCAAGGTTCCCCCGTTCAGGCTGGGCTCCCTCCCACCAGGCTAGGACAGAAGTGACGTCCTCCTTTCCTGTGCCCACAGGACCTCACCTCAGAGGTGCCCAGTCCAGGACAGGTGGCCCGGTGAGATCCCTTGGCCCGTCTTCCGAGCACTCGTCTCCGTGTCCAGGACCCAGCGTACCCAGAGCTTCCCAGTGCTGACCTCCTGGGGACTCCCAGCCCAGACACAGACACCAACCCTGGAAGCCAGACCGGGCCGCCGTGTCGGTTACCGGGGTTCTGCTGCCCCCGTGTGGCCCACAGCAGCGAAATATCGCAGCCAGGCTACCCACAGGGAGGGTGGCCTCTCCCCTGGCAGGGATGGGGCACGCGACAGAGGCAGGGAGCAGAGAGCAGGGGACAGACAGTAGGAGGCAGAGGGCAAGGGGTAGAGAGCGGAGCCAGGCATCTCATGTGTCCGGGTCCGGGTTCACCCTTGGTCTCAGGGTTAGGCCCAGACCTGGTGTCCAGCCCTGGGATCCCCCTGGCTTACCCCTTGCGGGGACACGGCCCTGGGGTCCCTGCACTGCCCGGACAAGTGTTCCACCCTGTGTCCCACACACCTGCTGGCGCTGCACTGCAGGCTAAGGCCTGTCTTCTGTCTGCACAGCTGTGTGCCCGGGTGGACAGGGCAGAAACAGCAGGCTGTGTGTGGTGGCTCCAGCCACAGACCCGGGTCCCAGTGGGAAGTGTCTGAGAGTGGCCGAATCCCCTGGTCACTGGGGCGAGTGCCCAGCCCTCCTCCCCCAAGAGTGAGTAGTGGGTTCTCTGGCCTTGCAGGATGGGAGGGGTGGGTGGTCCATCCTCCATGCTTGGGGGGGGTGCGGGTTCTCCTCTTGTTAAGGTGGAAGGAGTAGGTGCTGCATTGCTCCCTGAAGTGGAGCGAGGACACCCCAGGGCCCCTGTCCTCCCGGTGGCCCCCAGGCTCCAGCACATTCACACCCACAGTTCAGTGGCAGCAGGCCCCAAGGCCAAGCCAGCGCCTAGGCAGGCACCATCAGAGTCCAGGCACTGATGGGGCAGGGGCAGGCTTGGCCTTGAGGCCAGGCACGGCCTGTCGGGGTCAGGGTCCCACTGGCAGGACTGCCTGTACCGCTACAGCCCTGTTCACGGACTCCGTTCTGCAGGGACACAGAGTCTGGTTAGGGCGCCCTCTGATGGCCTCTCGCGCACGTTCTGCCAGCCCCTGTGTCCCCATGCCCGCTGCACCCCAGTGGGCTTCTCAAACAGGTGAGCTTTGTGGACAGTCCCACCCGCCCGGAACACAAATCCCCCTCCCCTCCCAGCCAGCTTTGCTCGTGGTCAAATCCCAGAAAGCATCACTAGGTGGGGATGCCTTCCCTGACTCAGGCCCGCCTGAGTGAGAGGTCCTTCCCTGGGGCCCCACCCCCGGCTCTACCTGGTTTTCAGCCACCCTAGCTCCTGTCTTCTACCTGTTTCCCTTGCGGGCACAGAACCTGTCTTCCGAGGAGTGTCTGAGGAGTGAGTGTTCTGGGGGGCTCGGGTGCGTCGTCCAGGCCCGGGGCACACCTGCACGTGCAGTTCACAAACAGGAGGCCTCAAGATGCATCATGTGACTCTGAGACCTCCGCTCCTGTGCTGAGGTCGATCTGTGAGGCCGGGAGCAGGACCTCCCACGACTCAAGCAACTCCCCAAGCGCTGCTGGACCGCGCAGATGGTGCCACAAACAAGGGGTAGAAATTCCCCTCCACATAAATCTTACAGGCACGGTGACCCACACCTGTAATCCTAGTACTTTGGGAGGCCAAGGTGAGAGGATCGCTCAAGACCAGCCTGGGCAACATAGCAAGACCTCATCTCTAAAAAACAAAAAATCAAAAAGTTAGCCACACATGGTGGCACGTAGCTGTAGTACCAGCTACTCGAGAGACTGAAGCAAAGGCATCACCTGAGCCCAGGAGGTCGAGCTGTGATCATGTGAGCTGTGAGCTGTGAGCTGTGAGCAGTGAGCTGTGATCATGCCACTGTACTCCAGCCTGGGCGACAGAGTGAGACTCTGACTCAATAATAATAATAATAATAATAATAATAATAATAATAAATAGGCCGGGTACTGTGGCTTGGACCTTTAATTCCAGCACTCTGGGAGGCCAAAGTTAGATATATTTAAAATATATATTTAAAATATATATTTAAAAATAATAAAGAAAATAAAATACAGTGTGACAATAAGTTACCAAATATTGTATACAGCATGCCACCCTTTTCACAAACTTAAAAACGAAGGAACCCAAAAATATACATTTCAGGATTATACAGAGATTCAGTAAAACTGTACAAAAAGGAGAGCTGATGACTGGCCCTCCAGGTTCAGGGCAAGAGGTCCTGGTGAGTAAGACAGGAGTGTGGTGGAGAGCCCTGGTCACTGTGGGGTGTCACTCGGGTCCTGGCTTCTGTTCTGTGTGGTGGGTTTGCAAGTGCCTATTACACTATTAAAAATAACAAATTAGCCGGGCTCGGTGGCTCAGCCTGTAATCCCGCGCCTTTGGGAGGCTGAGGTGAGTGGATTGCCTGAGCCCGCGGGTTCGAGACCCGCCTGGGCAGCGAGACCTCATCTCTACAATAAATCAAAAAATCAGCCGGGCATGGTAGTGCATGCCTGTAATTCCGGCTACTTGGAAGGCTGAGGCGGAAGGATCGCCGGAGCCCAGCAGGTCGAGGCTGCGGTGGCCGGAAGCGGCCACTGCACTCCAGTCTGGGCGACAGAGTGAGACTCCAACTCAAAAAAAAATAAATAAATAAATAAAAATAACAAATTGGCTGGGCTCAGTGGCTCAGCCTGTAATCCCAGAAGTTTGGAAGGCCAAGACAAGAGAATTGCCTGAGTCCAGGGGTTCAGGACTAGCCTGGGCAACTTGGTGAGACCTCGTCTCTACAATAAATCAAAAAATTAAGCCGGGCTCGGTGGCTCAGCCTATAATTCCGTGCTTTGGGAGGCTGAGGTGAGTGGATTGCATGAGCCCGCGGGTTCGAGACCCGCCTGGGCAGGCGAGACCTCATCTCTACAATAAGTCAAAAAAATTAGCCGGGCGTGGTAGCCTGCGCCTGTAGTTCCAGCTACTTGGAAGGCTGAGGCGGAAGGATCTCCGGAACCCAGCAGGTCGAGGCTGCGGTGGCTGGGAGCGGCCACTGCACTCCAGTCTGGGCGACAGAGTGAGACTCCAACTCAGAAAAAAAAAAAAAAATTAGCCCAGCTTGGTGATGTGCACCTGTAACTCCAGCTACTTGGAAGGCTGAGGCAGAAGGACCCCCTAAGTCCAACAGATTGAGGCTGCAGTGGCCGTGAGCATGCCACTGCACTCCAGTCTGGGCAACAGAGTGAGATTCCAACTCAAAAAGTAAATAAAAACTAGTAACAAATTAAATACTCAACATGTAAACAAGGTGAGCCCTCTGTCCCTGTGCTGGGGCCAATAGTCCCAAGTACACCCACCCCCAGTTCTTTGCACCGAGCTCCATTTAAAGAAGGGAGTTGTGCTGTGCTCAACCTGCAGGCGCAGGTGATTTTTTTATGAAGACGCTGTTCCTGTGAATAGTTGCCAAGTAGTGGGACTGCTGGATCGTGTGGTAGTCTCTTTGTAGTTCTTTGACAAATCTTCATACCAATTTCCACAGAGGTTGTACTAATTTACACTCCCACCAACAGTATATAAGCATTCCCTTTACACCACATCTGCACCAACATCTGTGGTTTTTTAATTTGCTAATAATGACCATTCTGACCTGTATAAGGTGGTATGAAAATGTGGTGGTGTGTGTATGTATATGTAGACACACACACACACACACACACACACACACACACACACACAATGGAATACTATTTAGCCGTTTAAAAATGAAATAGTTTTTTGCAGCAAGTTTGATGGAATTGGAGACCATCATCCCAAGGGAAGTAATGCAGGAACGAAAAACCAGACACCACCAGGTGTAGTGGCTCATGCCTATAATCCCATCACTTTGGGAGGTGGAGGCAAGAGGATTGCCTGAGCTCAGCGGTTGGAGACCAGCCTGAGCAATATGGCAAGACTTCATCTCTATAATAAATGTAAAAAAAAATTAACCAGATGTGGTGGCACATGGCTGTGGGTTCCAGCTACTTGGAAGGTTGAGGAAAAAGGATCGCCTGAGCCCAGCAGGTCAAGTCTGCTGGGACCATGACCGTGACACTGCACTCCAGCCTGGGCAACAGAGTGAGACTCCAACTCAAAAAGAAAAACCAGACACCGCATGTTATGACACAGCTAAGGATCTGCAAAGGCATAGAGAATGGCATGAAGGACAGTGGAGGCTCAGAAGATGAAGATGGGAAGCAGGAGAGGATAAAAAGCCACCTATCGGATACAGTGTGCACAGGTGGGGGTGACAGCTACACTTAAAGCCTGGTCTTCTTCACCACCATACAATGTGATCCTGTAACCAAAATTATTTGTGCCGCTAAAGCTACTGACATAAAAAGAAGAGGCCGGGCTCGGTGGCTCAAACCTGTAATTCTAGCACTTTGGGAGGCCAAGGCGAGCGGATTGCCTGAGCCCACAGGTTCGAGACATTTTTGGGCAACTTGGCAAGACCTCATCTCTACAATAAATGAAAAATTGACTGGGCGAGGTAGTGTGCGCCTGTAGTTCCGGCTACTTGGAAGGCTGAGGCACAAGGAACACAAGAGCCCAGCATGTCATACTGGGGTGGCCATGAGCATGCCACTGCTCTCCAGCCTGGGCAATGGAGTGAGACTACAACTCAAGAAATAATAATAATAATAATAATAAAAGAAGGTTGTGGCCACCACAAAGACAGCCTTCCTCTAAATCCGCAGGAACAAACCACCCAATAGAAAAGCAGAATACGGAAGAGGACCAGACATGTGCTCTCACCGCGGTCAAGGAAGCGCTAAGCCCAGGTCGCTCCTGCCAGCCTGTCTGCTGCCATCAGGCATGAGTTGGGAGGCGAGTGCCCGGAGGTCTCACACTGCAGGTGGGAGGCAGATGCCTCGGAGAGACCGCCATGCATGATGACAGGTGCAGCTACATGGGACATCTCCTCTTCTCCATATGGAAGAATTTCCCCTGGGCACAGGAGCTCCCTGACACCCATGGCTCCCTGACACCCATGCATCTAAGTTCTGGACAGCGGGTTTAGGCCTGTGCCTTGTTCCAGCTCTGAGAGCCATCCCAAAGACCTAGCAAGCATCTCTGTCCACCTCCTCAACCCACTATGTGTGCTGTGGCTGAGATCTGACAGAGTAGCCGGGCCTGTGATAGCAGCACCAAACCCAGGACCCAGGGACCACAGTAGGAGACACCTGTGTCCCTGTAGCCCGGAATGAATGCCAGCCTAAAGCACCTGCTCAGACGTGTCTGGGAGAGGCACATGAACGTCTACATTGTTTAAGCACCACTGTCATACTAGCCCACACTATGACTTATGTGTCCCCTTCAAAATTCACGTTGAAATTTGTCAAATTAGCTAGGTATGGTGGCTGAGGCCTATAATCCCAGCACTTTGGGAGGCCGAGGCTGAAAGCCAGGAGTTCAAGACCAGTCTGGGCAACATAGTGAGACCTTATCGATACAAAAAATAATAAATTATCCAGGCATGGTGGCACATACCTGTAGTCCCAGGTACTCGGGAGGCTGAGGTGGAAGGATCACCTTAGCCCAGGAGTTCAAGGCTACAGTGAGCCATGATCATGTCACTGCATTCCAGCCTGCACAACAGAGGAAAACCTCCACTCTAAAAAATAAACAAAAAAAGGCCAGGTGTGGTGGCTCACATCTGTAACCCCAGCACTTTGGGAGGCCAGGGTGGGAAGGCTGCTTGAGTTCAAGAGTTCAAGACCAGCCTAGGCAACATAGCAAGACCTTGTCTCTAAAAAAAAAAACCGGCCGTGCTTGGTGGCTCAACCTGTAATCCCACTGGGAGGTCAAGGCAAGTAGCTTACCTGAGTCCACGGGTGTGAGACCAGCCCAGGCAACTTGGTGAGACCTAGTCTCTACAATAAATAAAAAATTAGCAGGGCATGGTAGCATGCACCTATAGTTCTGGCTACTTGGAAGGCTGAGGCAGAAGGATCACCGGAGCCCAGCAGGTCGAGGCTGCAGTGGCCGGGAGTGGCCACTGCACTCCAGTCTGGGTGACAGAGTGAGACTCCAACTCAAAAACAAATAAAAATAAATTAAAAAAAAAAAGAAAAGAAAGTTAATTGCCATTTTGAAGGTATTAAGAGGTGGGACTGTTAAGAGGTGACCCACCTCATGAGTGACTTCATGTTATCACCTCAGAAGTGGCCTTGTCACCTCAGAAGTCGCCTTGTTACTTCGAGAGCGGGTTATGAAGTGAGCTCTACCCTCTCTGCCTCTCCCTGTAGCCTCCTTCACCTCCTGCCATGGGATGATCTCACCAGAGGCTGGAGCCTTGATCTTGGACCTCCCAGGCTCCAGCCAGTAAGAAACACCTTTCCTTTCTCTATAAACACCACAGCCTATGGTTTTCTGCTACAGCCACACACAGCATTTTGTTGCACGAGAGATTAAGCTGGGACACGAATTTCAGAGGAGACCCAAACATCCCAGCCACTGTAGCTTTTGTCTCTCTCAGGGGTCAGCAGGCTGCCATTCTACCCTCCTTGGTGGCCATTGGTCACACCGGCCAGCCCGTGAGGACGGGGCCCACACCACACCAACCGCGGGGCTGAGGAGGGGACGGGCCCAGCCCAAAGACATCCAGCCTCATCCCACCACAAGGGGTCGACAGGGCACCCACAGCTCCTGCATGTCCGCCCTATCCTATCTTGGCCTCCCTCTGGCCCCCAGGCCACTTCTCCCTCCACACACTCCTACCTTCCTGCTGGTGCTCCCCCACCACTTAAGCCTCTGCCTCCACGGCCCTCCAGCAGACTGACACGGCTGTCGTGTATCTGTCCCCAACAAACTGCAGGCTGAGCCCGGGGGGACAACAGTCTTCCCGAAGCCCTCTGATTGGGGGTATCTTTTTTCCCTTTGACTTGCTCTGGTTGTGTGGCAGTAACCTCATTTCACAACAAATTCAGCCACTTCCATCCAGCCACTTAATCCAGTGGGAATGTGGCAGCATAGCCTTCGTCCCTCCCCAGCTAAGGGCCCGCAGTGGAGCAGAAGAAATGCTGCCGTCCTACCCTGAGCCAAGACTGTGATGATGCTTCTCTTCCGGGTACCCATCAGTGGGTCTCCGTTATTTGACTGCACAGGACGAATCTGGCCATGTGAGTTCAATTTTGCTAAATTGGGTTTGGGTTTTTTAGTGTGTTTTTTGAGTCAGGGTCTCACTCTGTCACCCAGGCTGGAGTGTAGTGGCACAATCACGGCTCACCGCAGCCTGAACCTCCTGAGCTCAAGCGATCCTCCCGCCTCAGTCTCCTGAGTAGCTGGGACTAAAGGCGTCCACCACCATGCCTGGCAAATTTTTTATTTTTGTAGAGACGAGATCTGGCTTTTTTGCCCAGGCTGGTCTCAAACTCCTGAGCTCAAGTAATCCTCCCTCCCCAGCCTCCCAAAGTGCTGGGATTACAGACATGAGCCACCGCACCCAGCATAAATTGGGTTTTTATTAATGAGGCTATCTTCCTCCAAAAAATGTGTGTGCTCCAGAAAGGAAGATGGAGGGTCAGAAGCTGAGTGCTTTTTCATCTCTCTGAGTAATTGATCTCATGCCTGAAGTGTGAATGAACTCTGAATTTCTTCCTGCAAGTAGGTGGAGGTGGTTCCAACCCAGCCCTCAGCCCCACCATACCAGGGAGATAGAAGGATCATGCTTAGACCCTCTCTCTTTGGTGAAGGGCCACCCTGGGCACAGCAGGGCTGCAGACCCTCCCCGGGACCCAGGGGCTATAGGGCTCTGCAGCAGGAGTCGCCAAGGAGACACTGTAAACACTGGACAGGGCCTCGGGGTGGAAACTGGACAACCTCCACATGGGTTTAATTGGACATTGCTTCTTGTGGAACGTAACCGTGCACTGGCATTCTGTAGAAATCTTAGCAGTGGCCTCGGTCATGATGACAGTTCTTATGTGATCAAAGACAATTTGCAAACTCACAACTCTTGCAGGATGTGAACGGCAGCCAAAGTGTGGAGTATTTATTTATTTATTTATCTATTTACTTTTTGAGGCAGGGTTTCCACTCTATCACCCAGGCTGGAATGCAGTGGAACAATCCTGGCTCACGGCAGCTTCGACCTCCTGGACTCAGGCGATCCTCCTGCCTCAGCATCCCAAGTAGCTGGGACTGCAGGCATGTGTCACCATGCCAGGCTAATTTTTTGTATTTTTTTAAGAAGCAAGGTCTGGCTATGTTACCCAGTCGCGAATTCCTGGGCTCAAGCAATCCTCCCACCTCAGCCTCTCAAAGTGTTGGGATTACAGGTGTGAGCCATCACATCTGGCCACCAAGGTGCAGAGTATTTTTGATATCTTTGGAGCCTCCTTGGTTTCAGACCCAGGTGTCTCGTGTCTTCTGCCCACAGGCCTGTCACTGGCAGGCTCACCTGCGGGCATGCAACCATCATGGTAACCCCCTTCCCACTGCCAGCGACAGGTACAAGGTGCATCCTGGGTTAAGTCCCATACCGCAGGACTTAGGGGACCTGTTAGGCTCGAGAAGTTTCCCACCAGTGGGAGAAAGGCTCACAGGAACCCCTGGCCCTCTGCTTCTCACATGGGGATACCATTTGAGGAGACATGACATTCAGTATGGTTGTAGCACCCTAGGGTGACTCAGGGGACACTGTCAACCCACCAAAATGGCAAAAAAAAGACGTAACAAGCCCGGGTCCTCCAAGACAGCTGCACTGCTTCAGCGACCCTGGAAAGACTTGCCTCAAACTTCCACTGGCAAGATGACGATGAACTCAGGTTACAGTGTGTTTATCACACTCAGAAAGGAACAGACTCTGGCCCAGCATGATGGCTGGTGCTTGTAATCCCAGCACTTTAGGAGGCCAAGGCAGGAGGATCGTTTGAGTCCCAGAGCCTGGGCAATATAGTGAGACCTGCCTCTATTAAACACACACACACACACACACACACACACACACACTCTCACACAAATTTTTTAAAAGAAAGAAAAAGGGCCAGGCTCGGTGGCTCAGCCTGTAATCCACGCCTTTGGGAGGCTGAGGTGGGTGGATTGCCTGAGCCCGCAGGTTCGAGACCTGCCTGGGCAACTTGGCGAGACCTCATCTCTACAATAAATCAAAAAATTATTAGCCGGGCATGGTAGCGTGCACCTGTACTTCCAGCTACTGGGAAGGCTGAGGCGGAAGGATCACCAGAGCCCAGCAGGTCGAGGTTGCGGTGGCCCGGAGCGGCCACTGCACTCCAGTCTGGGCAACAGTGAGACTCCAACTCAAAATAAATAAATGAATAAATAAATAAATAAGAAAAAGGAGTGACTCGAGTTCACCTGGAGCAAATGATCAGGCAGACTTTTCCTGGTACGGGACTAGCAGCACCTGAACCCCTGGGGACGGCAGAGCTGTGGTGGGCAGGCCATGGTGCATGGTGAGGCCAGGTCCCAGGACCTCACATGTGTCTGGGCAAGAGACACACATGGGCTTAGGTTTGCCCTCTAGTCCTGGCACAGCAAAGCTCTGGCTTCTGGAAGTAGAGGTCTCTCCCCAGGACAGCTCAAGTGGGGTCTCTCCCCAGGATAATTCAAGGGGCGTGTCTTCCCCTAGGACAGCTCAAGGAGGGTATCTCTCTCCCCAGAACAGCTCAAGGGAGAGTCTCTTTTCCCAGGACAGCCCAAGAGGGTCTCTTTCCAAGACAGCTCAAGGCGGGGGGTCTCTCCCCAGAAGAGCTCAAGGACTCTCTTTTCCCAGGACAGCGTAAGGGGGGATTCTCTCTCCCCAGGACAGCTCAAGGGAAGAGGTCTCTCTCCCCAGGACAGGTCAAAGGGGTCTCTCTCTGGGACAACTCAAGGTGGGGGTCTCTTTCCTGAGGATAGCTCAAGGGAGGGGTCTCTTTACCCAGGCGGGCTCAAGAAGTCTCTCTTCCCAGGACAGCTCAAGGGGGGGGGTCTCTTCCCCCAGGACAGCTCAAGGGAGGGCTCTCCCCAGGCCAGTTCAAGGCGGGGGGCTCTCCCCAGGCCAGTTCAAGGCGGGGGGCTCTCCCCAGGCCAGTTCAAGGCGGGGGGCTCTCCCCAGCACAGCTCAAGGAGTGTCTCTCCCCAGGAAAACTCAAGGAGTCTCTTTTCCCAGGACAGCTCAAGGGGGGGGGTCTCTCCCCTCAGGACAGTTCAAGGGGGATCTCTCTTCCCAGGACAGCTCAAGGGAGAAATTTCTGCCCATAGGACAGCTCAAGGGGTGGTCCTTCTCCCCAGGACAGCTCAAAATAGAGTCTCTCCCCCCAGGACAGTTCTGGGGCATCACCCTGGCTCACGGCATATCCAGAGACAGACTGTCTTCCCTGACCCGTGACTGACTCCCATCCTCAGAGGCCTGGAGGAGGATATCGCGATAGGCCACACCTGACCTTGCTGGGGGCCTCCAATGACTAACAGGTGGGCTATACCCACAGAAGGGACCCAGCACTGGACACAGCTCCTTTCTCGGTCTCTCCACGCCTGGCCTGGGCCCTTTCCAGGGCTTCTCCATTCCAGCTCCCCCTGCAGATTCCCCCTTCTCAAGGCTGCTCATCTCCGTGCCGGCACAGCCCAGACAGACAGGTGGCCTCCTCCCCTCAGAAGTGCTGCTGAGGGCGTAGTCAGGGTGGGGCCAGAAGACTGGTTTGGGGGTGCAGGACACTGGCCACATCTGACCAAAGCTTGGTCACAGCCCTGAAGGTAGCCCTTGTGTACCTGAGGACAGTGGTTCCGAGGCCAGCTGTCCAGGAAGCAAACGACTCCCAAGGGCTAGAGGTGACAGAGCTGAGAGGGAGGGACGGGGCCAATGAGCCCAGAACTGGACTTGGGGGTGGGGCCACCCTGTCACCCATCAGCCACGCCCTGAACAGCTGCAGCAGTTAGGGGCATGTTTAGGGAGGACCCTCGAGGTAAGGCCAGTTCCACTTCCTGCAGGGGTCACAGGGTCGCAGCAGAACCCTCTGCAGGAAGGGAGGCTGAAGTGGTGAGCAAGCCTAGCTGCCACAGGACTCCACATGCTCCATGTGCCACTTGAGGAGACGGACATGACCGCCATCTCGCACAGGGCAAGGCATCCTCAAACCACCACTTCTAGAGCCTCGTAGAGGAGACGACATTCCTGGGATCCACACAGGGTCCAGACAAGGGCAGGCGAGAACCCCCCGGCCTGGGATGGGGGCCAGGGATGAGGCAGCCCCCACCTGGGACTGCAGAACTGACACCTGATCCCACCGGCTTCGGCTATTCCGGCTGGAACAGCCTACGGACTGAAGGGAAGTCCACCGGGGACGCGAAAGTGGAAGGGATATTCGGCCAACTCTAGGCCTGAGGTGGGGGAGCAGGGACTTGGGACCAAGACACCCGTGGAGGCAGTGAAAGATGGGACATAGACATCCCAGGAAGAGCAGAGGAGGGAACGCATAGGCCAGAGAGGAGGCGGTGTCCTGAGGAGGGGTCCCCCAGTCAGGAGTTCCGGGTAAGGAAGGAGCCAGGACATGGATGGACCCGGCCTGCATCTTGCACCCAGACGCCTCCCTCTTCGCTTCCCTCCACACACCCCTCAACACGCCCCAGCCCAGATGCTCAAAGCAGGGACACAGGAAGCAGGCAAAACAGAGCACATTGGATACAAAACTGTAAACGCGAGTCTTTAAAATGGCAGAGGCCTCCTTGGCCCCAAACTCTGAGCCAGGGACCCCCACCAAGGGACCAGCTCTCCCCCACGCTGCCCTCCCTTCCGACCCAAGGGCCCAGCAGGCGGGGGACAGTCCACTCCTGTCCACTCGGGCCAAGGTCTCACGCACGGCCCTGTGGGATGGGGGCGCTGAGGGTCCGTGGCCCGAGGGATTCCTGAGATGAAGAGGCGGCCACGGGCCCCGGGGCATGGGCACTCGCTGCACCTGCCCCTGAGGGAGCCCGCCCCCACCCCATCCCATGCAAACCGCATGCCCCAGGCCGGCCCGCTCTCCACGCCCCGTGTGGGGGGTGTCTCGCGGGGCTGCGCGGATCCCGTCACGTGTCCAGGGGGTCACGCGTGGGCGACGGCCCGTGGGGGCGCCCGGGTGGGCCATGCAGCGGCGGGGGCGGCGGCACAGAGTTGCGCTGCGGGGGTGGCGGCTGCAGCTCCAGCGCCAGCGCTGGCGGCGGGAAGTCGCGCACCTGGCGGCGGTACTCCAGGAAGGTGCAGGCCTTGGTGGCGAGCGCCACCACGTTCTTGCCTACGAAGATGGCCGAGACGCGGCTGTCGCGGAAGAGCGCCATGTTGGCGGCGCGCGCCAGCACGGCCACCACGTTGACGGTGGCGAGGCTGAGCACCGGGTAGAGCATCATCTTCTGCGGCGCGATGTGCTCGCCCTGCATGCTGACCTCGCTGAGCGCCACGCACGGCAGCACCAGCAGCAGCATGTAGCAGTAGAAGAAGGTCAGGCCCTCTGCCCACAGCGGCAGCCCGGTGCGCGGCGGCTCCCACAGGTTGGCTTGCATGTCCAGCAGGTCCAGCAGGTCCAGCGCCACCCAGAAAAGGCGGCCGCGCAGGTCCTCGCGCTTGCGGAACGTGCGCACGTACTCCATGCGGTCGAGCGCCACCAGCAGCAGAAAGAGGCCGGGCACGCACACCGACAGCAGCAGAGTCAGCGCCTTGCGCGCCACCGGGTCTGCCGCGCCACGCCGCGCCGCCTTGTAGTTCTGGAAGATGAAGTAGAGCTTGATCTCCAGCACGAAGATGTAGAGGAACCAGAGGATCATGGCGTAGCCGCGCTTGGCCGTGCGCACCTCGGCGCCCACCCACACGGCCACGTAGCGCAGCACCAGCAGGAAGCACACGTCGCCCACCAGCACGATGATACACACGCCGATCTTGCGCGGCCCCTGGTTCTGCTCCACCAGGTACGCGTCCATGACGGCCATGCTGCCCATGATCACCAGCGTAGTCAGGCACACGTGGCGCCGGTCCGGGGGCGGCAGCACCATGGTGGGCCGCCGGGGCCCCGGCCCGGGCGCGCGGCCCCCACGCGAGGCGGGACGAGGCCCTGCGGGGTCCGGGGCGCGACGGCCTCGGCGGCGCTCAGCCCGCGGGCATGGCGCGGGGCCCGTCCAGCCGCCGCGTGGGCGCCACCGCTCCTGGCCGGCGAGCTCGGAACCTGGGGGAGACCAGAGGAGACGGGGTCAGGCGCGACCTGAGAAGTCTCCCGCCGGCCCCGCCCCCCACGCGCTTCCTCTGCGCCCTAGGCCTCCGCCGCACGCACGCGCCGGGCCGCGGACGGGGACCCGGAGCCGGGCGCGGGCCTCCAGGGGGCGCTGAAGCCCCGCCCGAGGGACTCGGGGCCGCGTTCCCGCCACTGCCAGGAAGAAAATGGAACGGAAGCGCTTTCTCCGCGCCGCGCGCGCGCGCGCCTGCAGGCCGGATGGTTTGGCACCGCTGGGTCGCGCGCCGGCTCCCGGCTCTGGCGGCCTGGACCCCGCGCCCGGGCCGCGGCCCCAGGCCGTCTCTGTGGGGCTCCGGGCCTTCCCTCTCCTGTTGGCGCCGCACTGGGCAGGGAAGCGGGCCTGCCCCCTTGCCCTGCCGCTCCGGAGGCGCCCAGCAAGCCCAGGCCCCCATCCCAGGTTTTCTGACCCAGGGTTGAATCATCCAGGTCCTGATGAATCCACCCTTCAAGCCTCCCCACGCCTCCCACCCCGGCCTTGCAGCCCCCACCACCTTCCCTGCCACCCCTGCCGTCTGCCCTCCAGGACCTGCCCTGCTCCCACCGAGGCTCCCCACTGCCTTGGAGGTGTTCTGTCCTGCCCTGTGCACTCCCCACCAGCACAACCACCCTGCTTGCTCCCATGTACCCGTGGGCCCTGCCTCTGGCTGCCCTTCAACCTCGGGAAGCCCCCTCCACCCCCCAAGGCCCTGTAGGCTTCCACCGCCCCCTGCGCCCCTCACACACCTGGCACTGGTCGTCATGGCCGCTGGTTGGAGTCCCACACCAGACTGCGGGCCCCGCACCGGGCCTGCTTACATTGGGTCATACAAGAGCCCCCTTCCCCTCGCCCACCGAAAAGCCACTTCAGGCCCCCACCCAGCCTGGCCCCTCCCGCCTCCACAGCACCCCAGACCTGGGACTCGGCTTACTGCCCTGTCTAGACAAAGACGTAAATGTAATGTCCCTGTGACAGTCCAGCTCTCAGCCCGCTCCTGGTAACACCGCAGCCCCTGTGGTCCAGGAAGGCCTTGCATTCTGCGCCCCCACCCCTGCCTCATCCCGCCCTGACCCTATCCAGCACCTGCCTCCCAGGGACTCCACAACCATGCATGGGGCCCCCATCCCTCCAGGGTCTGACAGCTGGAGTGCAGGTTGCCTCGGGGGTCCTCAGCCACCAAGGTCCCCACGCCACTGCCCACCACACACTCACCCCATTTTCACACCCATGGGTGGACGCGCCTGACCCAGGAAGCCCGCTCTGGGCCCACCCCGGGTCCACCTGGGCCTCCTCTGGCCACAGCCGCAGCCTGAGAATTTCCTCCCTCCCAGCCGCTGACCCTTTCCTGCCCGCCCTTCAGCCCATCCGCCACCTGGGCTCCCTCGCTTGCTTGTCCACTCGCAGACGCGGGTTGAGGGCTCCGCTCTGGGGAAGCGCCGACCCTGAGGGAGCCATTGCCCCGGGCCAGAGCCCGCCACACACTCCCACCTTGCCCAGGCCGCTCGCCCTAGGGACCTGGCCCTGGGCCCACCTGTCCTGGATCCCCCTGCCCGGGCTGCGTCCCCACTCCCTGTCTCCCACTGCTCAGACCTCGGACTCTGAGGCTTCCAGGCCCGTCATTGCCCAACCCCTCCCCTGCGCCTCGCAAGGCACCCCACCAGTGCCCACAAGAGGAGGGGCAGGGAGGAGAGGGAGGATCCGCGGGGACAGGGGCTGAGACGCTTCCAGTGGATGCGTCTCCGCTTCTACCCCCAAAAGCTCCCCCGCAGGGCCTGGTCTCCGGCCGCCAACAGTCCAGGCCTCACCCCTTCGGCGTCTCCCCCGCCCCATCTCACAGCCCCCAGGCCCGCGGGCGGGGGCCGCCCCGGCCGGGCGCCAGCGGGTTCCGCACGCCGCCCCGCTCCGCGGACGCAGCCGCGCGCCCGGCCACCCGCCTGCCGCCCGCGCCTACCCCGCCGCCGGCCAGATGCTGCGCCGCGTCCGGGCCGGCCCCGCCGAGCCTCTGCGACCCGCCGAGGCCACGCCGCTCCGCTTCGGCTGCTCCCGCCTGCGCCCCTCCCCCCGCGCGGCGCCGCCCCCGGTCCCAGGCCCCGCCCCGCGCCCCTCGGCCCTCGCCCCTCGGACCTCAGTGCCTGGGAGCTGGGGGAGCCCGGGCCCCCGCCCCTTCCGCCGCGCCAGTCGCCACGGCGACAGCCCTGCGCAGCGGCGCTCTGGACAGGTGGTACCGGGGAGGGGACAGCCCCGGTCCACCCCCAGGCCGGGGTCTCCGGAGGATCGCCCACGGGTCCACCTTCCCTCTCCGCCCATAAAATGTACGCAGGCCTCTGGGCTCAGATGCTGGCCGTCCACCAGAATGACCCCACGCATCCGCACAGGCAGTCCCCCAGCCCAGACCCCGTTCCCGCAGAGCTGACCGACACGCAGGGGCGGGGCTGGTCTTCCGGCTAGCTGCAGTTGGCCCCGCGGGACCTCGGCTGTGGCTGTGGGGACAGAACAAGAAGGGCGGGGAGGCCTCGGTGCCGCGTCTAGGAGAGGTCCCTGGGTCCTGGCCCAGCTTGGGTCTAGAGTCTCTGTCCTCTGCAGGGAGAAATCCAGCCTTCCCAGGCTTCTAGAGCAGAAGAGAGGGATGGTGAGTACCGGTCCTCTCCTGTCCAGCCCATCAAGAGACCTGCTTGGGCCTGAGGACTCGGGTTCACCCAGTCACTAAGGGAACACTGAGCCCCCACCCACCTCCCAGCTTGTCGGTGGCTGTCTTATGGAGTCAGAAGGCAGTCTGAGGGCACCGGCTGCCTGCCCTCCCTGGACTGCCCCCATTTCCCTCTGACAGAGAAGACAGGATCAAAGAGGCCAAGAAGCACCCAGGTCTGCTTACACTGTGCAGGCCGCAGTCGCTGCCTCTAGAAAGGGCCATCCTTGACCTCAGCCCAGGCCTGCAGAGCTGTAAGATAAAAATGCGCATTCCTCTGAGCAGCTAAGTTTGTGGCAATTTATTACAGCCGCAAAAGGAAACTAATATAATTGCTGACCTAAAGTGATTCTTTACACAAAACGGAGAGCAGAGAGTGTTGGCTGCATCAACCGAGTCTAAAGCAGCCGTCCCCAACCTTTTTGGCATCAGGGACCAGTTTTGTGGAAGACAGTTTTTCCACTGACCAGGGTTGGGGCATGGTTTCAGGATGATTCAAGTGTATAACGTTTATTGTGCACTTTACTTCTATTATTATTACATTGTAATATATAATAAAATAATTATACAACTCACCATTTTTTTAAAAATGCAGACAGACGTGGTAAATAAAATAATGGACAAGCCACGCACAGACTAAAATTAAGTGTCAGATTCTGACTCAAAACTTGCCACCAGATGTAGCTGTACAAGTGAAGTACATCAACTCACTTGCCACTCACTGATAGGTTTTGATATGAGTCTGCAAGCCATTGATTTATTATGATTTCTGTGCAGTCAAACCTCACTGCTAATGTTAACCTGTATTTGCAGCCACTCCCTAGCACTAGCATCACCACCTCAGTTCCACCTCAGATCATCAGCCATTAATTCTCATAAGGAGATCACAACCTAGATGACTCGTGTGCAGTTCACAATAGTGTTCACACTCCTATGGGAATCTGATGCTGCTGCTGATCTGACAGGAGGCAGAGCTCAGGTGGTAATGGGCAAGATGGGGAGTGGCTGTAAATACAGAAGAAGCTTCACTCGCTCACCCACCACTCACCTCCTGCTGTGAGGCCCAGTTCCTAACAGGCCACAGATCTAAAGGATACGGTTCAGGCAATGACCATGATCCCAGGCATAAGGCTTGGGAGGCAAGAAGAGCATAAAAAGGGACAGATACGTGGGACTCTACATGAGCACGGACCATACATGACAGTAATGATAATATGCAGAAATAAGAGGTTTTAGAAAGCATGAAATTATAGCTGGGCGTGGTGGTGTGCGTCTTAGTTCTAGCTACTTGGAAGGCTGAGGTGGAAGGATTGCCTAAGCCCAGCAGGTCAAGACTTCGGTGGCTGTGAGTGTGCCACTGCACTCCAGCCTGGGTGATAGAGTGAGACTCCAACTCAAAAAAATAAACATGAAATTAAAATACAGGCCTGCACCAGCATGTGAAGCAGGAGGGAAGTAGGAGGTGCTGACTGACGAATTAAGGAAGCACACTGCAACTTCTAGGGTCAGCTCCAAAGAAGTAGAAAGAAAATGAGTAACTCCCAAACATGTGGAAAGAAAGAAATGGAGTGAAAATAATAACCATCAACCCTAAAGAAGATAAGAGCAGGGGAAACAGAGCAGCTGGAAAAATTAGAAAACTCTGAAAGGATGGCAGATGTAAACACTAATACGTTAGTAATCACATTAAGTGTAAATGAACTAAATGTTCCCATTAATTTTTTTTTTTTAATATGAGATTGGCTCTTGCTATGGTACTCAGGCTGTTCCCAAACTCCTGGCCTCAAGCAATCCTCCCACTTCAGTTTCCCAAAGTGCTAGGATTACAGGTGTGAGCCACCACACCAGGTCTAAATGTTCCCATTGAAAGACCAAGATGATCTGTAGGACTTTTTAAAATATCAGGTCCAGGCACAGTGGCTTACACCTGTAATCCCAGCAAATTGAGAAACTGAGAGGAGAAGATTGCTTGAGCCCAGGAGTTCAAGACTGGCCTGGGCAACATGGCAAGACCTCACCTCTAAAAAAAAAATCAGGCCAGGCTCGGTGACTCAGTCTGTCATCCCAGCACTTTGGGAAGGCCGAGGCGAATGGATTGCCTGAGCCACTGGGATGGCTGTGAGTGTGCTACTGCACTCCAGCCTGGGCGACCCAGTGAGAGTCCCACTGAAAAAAATTTTAAAATTAGCTGGGTGTAGTGATATACGCCTATAGTCCCAGCTACTTGGGAGGTTGAGGCAGGAGAATCACCTAAGCCCAGGAGATCGAGGCTGCAGGGAACCATGATTGTGCCACTGCACCTCAGCCTGAACAGCAGAGAGAAGCCCTGACTCAAAAAAAAAATCAAAATAGATATTGTTTACAAGGGGCCCATCTAAATCCTAAGAGTATGGATGGGAAGAAGATAGGAAAAAAAGACAAATACCTATCAGTAGAAGGAGGTGTGTAGAATGAGGGCAGGTGTCCCTAGTGTGATGGCGACCCTGTGTTTATAGAGAAGACTGTCCTATTAGGAGACGGGTGAGGTATCTAGGGTGAACTGTCACAATGCCTGTAGTTCACTTTTGAAGGGCCCAGGATAAAATGTGTATGTGTACACACACACATCAAAAAGGATACATCAAATGTGGCAAGACAGCAAGAGTTGCTGGCTCGAGATTAAGGATTTATGTCAGTTTATCATGTCATTCTTCTACAGCCCCTGGGTTCCCATTTTGGACAAGATGGAGTAAACACAGTTGGGCCCATCTCTCCCACTGAATGCAGCTACAAAGACAGGATGGAATACACGATGCATCTGATGACTCTGAAAAGCAAATGTAACAGGCAGGTTGGGGGAAGCACCAGCCCACTGGTGCAAGCTTCCAGATTCCCCTTCCATATCTGTCAGCCTGGACCACACACAGCCTGAAAGACAGAACTCCAGGAGACACCCCTGGTTCTGGTTCAGGGAGCAGGAAAGAAAGGGGTATCCCAATGTCCCCAGGGAGTAGGAGACTCCCCCAAGGGGAGGTGAGGGTTTGGGGGGACAGTTGGTTTGTTGGGGTTTGGGGTGTCAGTTGTTTACTTTTCTCGGTTCTCTGATGCCCAGCTAGGCCATCCCTTCTAGGCCATGGCCAGGACTACGGGGTTCACGAGCACCTAAAACACTGAGGAAGGAGCCTTCCGCTCTAGTCCCAGAAGGCATGGCCCCCCGGGGGACAGAAAGTCTGGAGAGATGATAGAGAGGGAGGAGCATCAGAAAGCAACCCCATTACCTTGTGCAAGCAGTACATGTGCAGGTCTGGTCAACAGGACAGACTGCAGCCCAAGCCCCATGCTGGGTAGTGCGCACAAAAGATAGATCTGAGTAACACTGAAAAAGCTTTGAAAACAAAACTGACATTGAAGCATGACCCACAGAAGGCTATTTGGAACTGTGGCCTGAACACAACTGGCTTGACTATATGACAAAATTAAATGATTTAAACAAGACCAGAGTCTCATAATTCTGGGTGTGTAGGATACAATCCAAAATTACTCTACATATGAGGAAGCAGAAATCCAACCTGCAAGAGAAAAGAAAATCAACAGCCACCAATGCCAAAATGACACAAGAACACTCAACTAAACATTAGCAAATAGAATCCAGCAACATTTAAACAACACACAAATACCACATTCAAATGGAGGTTATTCCAGGAAGGTAAGGCTGGTTCAATATATGAAAATGACTTGATGTTATCTACCTTATTAACAGTCTAAAGAAGAAAACCCTGGCCTGGGGAATAGAGCAAGAACTTGTCTCTAAAATAATTAATTAAAACAAATTTGAAAAGAAAACCATGTGATTATCTCCAATGAAACAGAGAAAGTGTTTTACATAATTCAACACTCATCCATAATAAACACTCTTAGCAAACTAAAAATTGAAAATAAATTGTCTGTCTAATAAAGAGAATATACAAAAAGCAATAACAAAAACAAAAAACCTATATCTAATATAATACTTAAAGATGAAGGACTAGCTAGGTGTGGTGGCTCACACCTGTAATTCCAACATTTTGGGAGGTGAAGGCAAGAGGACTGTCTGAGCCTGGGTGTTTCAGACCAGCCTGGGCAACTTGGCAAGATTTCATCTCTACAATAAATAAAAAAATTAGCTCAGTGTAATAGCACATGCCTGTATTTCCAGTTACTTGGAAGGCTGAGGCAGAAGGATTGCCTGAGCCCAGCAGGTTGAGGCTGCAGTATCCATAAGCATATCACTGCACTTCAGCCTGGGTGACAGAGTGAGATTCCAACTCAAAAAAAAAGAAAGATAAAGGATGAAATGGTTTGCTTGAGAACAGGAACAAGGCAAAAATGTCCACTCTACTCACCCCAATAAGCATCATACTGGCAGTCTTAGCCAAAGCAATAAAACAAGAAAAATAAAAGACATACAGATTAGAAAGAAATAAATCAAAATGCCCTTATTCATAGATGACATGAAAGTCTATGTAGAAAATCCCAAGAATTTTACAAAAAAAAAAAAAATCAGAACACCAATAAATTAGTTTAGTAAGGTTACAGGATCAAAACACAAAATTCAGTCTGCTTTCTGCATTCTAACAATGAAAAATTGAAAGCCAAAAATTTCTATGAACCAGCCTGGGCAACATAGCAAGACACAGTCTCAAAAGAAAGAAAAATTTTCATTAAAATATTTATTTGTTTATTATTTATTTTTGGAGATAGGGTCTTATTCTGTCACCCAGGCTGGAGTGCAGTGCTGCAACTTGGCTCACTGCAGCTTCCATCCCCTGAGCTGAAGCAATACTCTGGCCTCAGCCTCCTGAGTAGCTGGACTACAGCCATGCACCACCATACCTTATTTTTTTATTTTTTGGAGAGATGAGGTCTTGCTATATTGCCCAGGCTGGTCTCAAATTCTTGGCCTCAGGTGATCCTCCTACTTCAACCTCCCAAAGTGCTGAGATTACAGGCATGAGACACCACGCTTGACCAGAAAACAAAAATGTTCAAAGTAATACCATTTACAATAGCTCCCCAATAACTTAAATATTTTGGTATTAATCTAACAAGACATGCACAGAATTTGTGTACTGGATACTACCAAACATTTTTTTTTTTTGAAAAAGAAATCGGAGAAATCCTAAACAAACAGAGAGACATATTGTGTTCATGAGTTAGAAGATTCAGTATGGTCCAGGTACAATCTCTCCAAAATGACATGCAGATTTAATGAAATTTCAACCAAAATCCCTGCAGGATATTTTCTAGATATAAATAAGCTTATTCTCAAATGTATAGAAACAAAAAGGATCTAGAGTATTCAAAACAATTTTGAAAAAAGCTGGAGGATTTTCACTAATGGATTTTAGGACTTGCTGTAAAGCTAAAGCCATCAAGACAGCATGTATTTGCAAAGGGGTAGCAGACAGATCAGTGGGACAAATGCATTCACAGAAATATGGCCAGTTGGGTTTTTTTGAACAGTTTTATTGAGCTATAATTCAAATATCATACAGTTCACCCATTTAAAGTGTACATTTCATTGACTGGATGCTCTGACTCAGGCCTATAATCCCAGCCCTCTGGGAGACTGAGTCGAGAGGATTGCTTGAAGTCAGAAGTTTAAGACCAGCCTGAGTAACATAGAAAGACCTTGTCTCCACACAAAAAGAAAAAAAAATTAGCCGGGCATGGTGGCACACGCCTGTCGTCCCAACCACTTGGAAGGCTGAGGAGAGCTTGAGCCAGGAAGTCAAGATTGCAATGAGCCCTGATGGTTCTCCAGCCTGAGTGACAGAGCAAGACCTTGACTCAAAACAAACAAACAAACAGGATCACAGATCTAAATACAGAGTGTAAAGCTATAAAACTTTTAGAAGAAAATCTTTACAACCTAGAGTAAAGCCAAAAAAATTCTTAGACATGACACCAAAAGCACAATCCACAAAAGATAAATGGATAAGTTGGATTTCATCAAAATTAAAAATGTTTTCCTGTGTGAAAGTCACTGATAAGAGAATGAAAGGACAAATACGGACTGGGAGAAAGTATTTTTAAATCACATATCAGACAAAAGACTTATATGCAGAATATATAACTTTATTTATTTATTTATTTATTTTGAGTTGGAGTCTCACTCGGCCGCCCAGACTGGAGTGCAGTGGCCGCTCCCGGCCACCGCAGCCTCGACCCGCTGGGCTCCGGCGATCCTTCCACCTCAGCCTTCCGAGTAGCCGGAATTACAGGCATGCGCTACCACGCCCGGCTGACTTTTTGATTTATTGTAGAGATGAGGTCTGGCTGCCCAGGCGGGTCTCGAACCTGCGGGCTCAAGCGAATATATAACTTTAAAACACAGCCCGGTGCAGTGGCTCACTCCTGTAATCCCAGTGTTTTGAAAGGTGGAGGCGAGGCCGGACTCGGTGGCTCAGCCTGTAATCCCAGCACTTTGGGAGGCAGAGGCGAGTGGATTGCCTGAACCAGGGGGTTCAAGACCCGCCCAGGCAACTTGGCAAGACCTCACCTCTACAATAAATAAAAATTAGCTGGGCATGGTAGTGCGCACCTGTAGTCCGGCTACTTGGAAGGCTGAGGCAGAAGGATCGCCAGAGCCCAGCAGGTCAAGGCTGCAGTGGCCGGGAGCATGCCACTGCACTCCAGTCTGGGCGACAGAGTGAGACTCCAACTCAAATAAATACATAAAAAATAGCTGGGCGTGGCAGCGCACGTCTGTAGTCCCAACTACTTGGGAGGCTGAGGCGGAAGGATCGCCAGAGCCCAGCAGGTCAAGGTTGCAGTAGACATGAGCATGCCACTGTACTCCAGCCTGGTTAACAGAGTGAAACTCCGACTCAAAAAACCAAAAAACAAAACTCTTGGCCAGGTGTGGTAGCTCACACCTGTAATCCCAGCACTTTGGGAGGCTGAGGTGGGAGGACACTGAGGCTAAAGGTTAGACATCATCCTGGGCAACATATCGAGACCCTGCCTCTACAAAACATAAAAATAAAATTAGCAGGGTGTGGTATAGTATGGCATACTCCATATAGTATGGCATACCATATAGGCATATGTTGTATGCCTCAGCTACGCAGGAGGCTGAGGCAGGAGACTCGCTTGAGCCCAGGAGTTCGAGGCTGCAGTGAGCTATGTTTGCACCACTGCACTCCAGCCCAGGTGACAGAGTGAGACCCTGTTTAAAAAGAAAAAAGAGGCCAGGTTACATGGCTCATGCCTGTAATCCCAGCACTTTGGAAGGCAGAGGCAAGAGGATTGCCTGAGCCCACAAGTTCAAAACCAGCCTGGGCAACTTGGCGAGACCTCATCTATACAATAAATTTAAAAATTAGCTGGGCGTGGTGGTGTGCGCCTGTAGTTTCAGTTACTTGGAAGGCTGAGGCAGAAGGATGGCCTGAGCCCAACAGGTCAAGGCTGCAGTGGCCGTGAGCATGCCACTGCACTCCAGCCTGGGTGACAGAGTGAGACTCCAACTCAAAAAAATACAAAGATAAAAGAGGCCGGGCTCAGTGGCTCAGCCTGTAATCCCAGCACTTTGGGAGGCTGAGGCGAGTGGATTTCCTGAGCCCGCGGGTTCAAGACCAACCTGAGCAACTTGGTGAGACCTCGTCTCTACAATAACTAAAAAATTAGCTGGGTGTGGTAGCGCATGCCTGTAGTTCCAGCTACTTGGAAGGCTGAGGCAGAAGGATCGCCGGAGCCCAGCAGGTTGACGCTGGGGTGGCCATGAGTGTGCCACTGCACTCCAGTCTGGGCGACGGAGTGAGACTCCAACTCAAAAATAAAGCAAAAAGAAAGAAAGTTATGTGCCTATGAGAGTGGACTTTCGGCAAGAAAGATCAGGAGAGAAAAGAGATTAATTCATGATGATAAAAGTGTCTGTTCACCAGGAAGATACACAAATCCTACATGCACATACACCTATTAACATAGGTAGATAGGTAGGTAGAATAGATGATGATGATGATAGACAGATGACAGACAAGACAGATAGATGATGAAGACAGACTAGACAGATGATAATGATAGAGAGAGAGATAGTATAGACAAACGATGATGGTGATAGATATAAATAGAGAGTATAGACAGACAATCGATGAAGATAGATAGATATAGGGAGATTGAATAATATAACACAGACATATGAAGCACAAGTTGACAACTAAAAGGAGATGCCCATAGTCACAGCGTCAGGCTTACAACTCTATACCTAGCAGAACCAACTTGACCAAGTTGGCACACACAGAGCACTGCACCAAGTGACTGCAGACACACGTGCTTTCTAGCACACTGAAAATGTACAAGAATTGACCACAAGCTGAGCCAAAGCAAGTCTCAGAAATTTCAAGGGAATAAAATAATGCAGATGACATTCTTTGATAATACGGTTCAGCTAATTACAAAAAAAGAAAAAGCTAGAGAAAAAGCACATGTTCGCAAGTTAAGAAATATACTTCTCAACAAACCCCCAGGTCAAAGAAGAAATCATATTGGTGGAACACATTTTGAGCTAAATGATAGTGAAAATACCATACATCCAAATCTGTGGGCTACAGTGAAATCGGTGCTTAAAAGGAAACTTATAGCTTTGAGTTCATATATTATGAAACTCAACTAACTAAATCCTACTAAACAAATTAGGGAGAAAAGGAAATTAAATCCAAAGAATGTAGAAGAAAAGAAATTAAAAGGGCAACAGTTAATGGAATTTTTTTTTAATATAGCAGGCAGGACCAACAAAGCCAACAGCTGGATTTGACATGACTCATATCCCTATAACTTCTGGTAAAGCTGACCACACTGAGAAAAGAAACAAGTCGCCAATGCAAGCTGTAACAAACAGGACACAGGACAGATGCAGCAGACAGTAAAAAGATAGAGGATATTTAGAACAGCTGGTTGAACAATTATTTGAAATTGTTGATGACAAATATCTGTAAAAATACAACTTGGCCGGGTTCGGTGGCGCAGCCTGTAATCCCAGCACTTTGGGAGGCTGAGGCAAGTGGATTGCCTGAGCTCGCGGGTTCACAACCAACCCAAGCAACCTGGCAAGACCTTGTCTCTACAATAAATCAAACATTAGCTGGGTGTGGTAGCGCGTGCCTGTAGTTCCGGCTACTTGGAAGGCTGAGGTGGAAGGATCTCTGGAGCCCAGCAGGTCGACGTTGGGGGTGGTCTTGAGCTTGCCACTGCACTCCAGCCTGGGTGACGGAGTGAGACTCCAACTCAAAAAAATATATATACAACTTACCAAAAAGAAATAGAAAATTGGAATAGTCTTGGAATAATAAAAGAAGTTGAATCCATGAAAAAAGTCTTCCCACAAATAAAATTCTAAGCCAGAAGGCTTCAGTAGTGAACTGTTCCAAGCATTTAAGGAAAAAAATGATCAAATGTTATCTCCCCAAAAGTGATTTTAAAGATAAGAAAAATAAGGAATTCTCACTCTTTCTTTTTTTTTTTTTTCCTGAGTTGGAGTCTCACTCTGTCGCCCAGACTGGAGTGCAGTGGCCACTCCCGGTCACAGCTGCCTCCACCTGCTGGACTCCAGCGATCCTTCCGCCTCAGCCTTCCAAGTAGCTGGAACTACAGGCGCGCGCTACCACACCCGGAAAATTTTTTTATTTATTGTAGAGATGAGGTCTCGCCTGCCCAGGTGGGTCTCGAACCCTCGGGCTCAGGCAATCCACTTACCTCAGCCTCCCAAGGCGTGGGATTACAGGCTGAGCCACCGAGCCCGGCTTCTGCTCATTTTTTAAAGCCATCTTAACTTTAACACCAAAACCAGTCATGAACATAGCAAGAAGTAGAAATTATAAGCCAACTTCACAAATTTAAAGGCAAAAATTCCAGCCAAAAATAACAATAGGCTCGGCGTGGTGGCTCAAACCTGTAATCCCAGCACTTTGGGAGGCCGAGGCAAGAGAATTGCCTGAGCTCAGGGGTTCAAGACCAGCCTGGGTAACTTGGTGAGACTTCATCTCCACAATAAGTAAATAAAATTTTTTAAATGCCAGGCATGGTACCGCGGGCCTGTAGTTTCAGCTACTTGGAAGGCTGAGGTGGAAGGATCACCTGAACCCAGCAGATCAAGGCTGGGGTGGCCATGAGTGTGCCACTGCACTCCAGCTTGGGCGACAGAGTGAAATTAAAATAAATAACAAACCAAAGGTCAGGTGTAGTGGCTCACTGCCTATAATCCAGCACTTTGGGAGGCTGAGGCAGGAGGATTACTTGAAGTCAGGAATTCAAGACCAGCCTAGGCAACAAAAAAGATATGTAGAGACTCCATATCTACAAAAAATAAAAATAATAACATAGCCAAGCATGGTGGTGCATACCTGTAGTCCCAGCCTCTCAGGAGGCTGAGGTGGGAGGATCACTTGAGCCCAGGAGTTTCAGACACTGGTGAGCTGTGATCACACCACTGTACTCCAGCCTGGGTGACAGAGGAAGACTCCAAGAAAAAAAAAGTTCAGTGAGATCTCAGTGGCTCATGCTTGTAATCCCAGCACTTTGAAAGGCTGAGGCAGAAGGATCACTCGAAGCCAGGAGTTCAAGACCAAAAATTAAGGGGAAAACAAACAAACAAGCAAACAAACAAACAAAAAATATATATATATAATTTTTTTTTTTTTTTTTTTTTTTGCCGGCCATGGTGCTCATACCTATAATATCAACACTTTGGGAAGCTGAAGATTGGGAGGATTGCTAGAGAACAGGAGTTGAGACCAGCCTAGGCAACATAGTGAGACCTTGTCTCTACAAATTAACCAGGCATGGTGGCACATGCCTGTAACCCTAGCTACTCAGAAGGCTGAGGCAGAAGAATCGCCTGAGCCCAGGAGGTCGAGGCTATGGTGAGCCATAATGGTGCCACTGTACTCTAGCCTTGGGAGTCAGAGTGAGATTCTAACTTAAAAAAAAAAAATTAAAGTTCAAAAACATGGTGGAACTAAGCACCCCTAGATACATGCTTTGATGGTAAATCACAAAGAAAAGCAAGACATGAATAGCATCAAAGCTGGGAGGAAGGTGGTCTTATGGAGGAGAAAGGGAACACTGCCTAGCTTCCAGGATGCTGGCGATGTTCTTTTGCCTGTCCTGGGTGGTGGTAATACCATAAAGGACAAAAAGTACAATTTAATCAGAAAACGAGATTGATTTATCTATCATAAACATAAATATCTACCAGTTTAGCCCTGAAGTATACCCAGCAATAATTAACAGAATTACCAGGAAAAGTGGATACATGAACCATTATTTCAATTATTCATATAAAATCACAAAATTGCCCTTAAAATGGAAAAGTTTTCTTGAGCATCTAAGTATTTTTAGAAATTGAAATAATAGCCTGGCATGGTGGCTCATGCTTGCAATCCCAGCACTTTGGAAGGTGGAGGTGAGAGGATCGCCTGAGTCCAGAAGTTCAAGACCAGCCTGGGCAACTTCATGAGACCTCATCTCTAAAGTAAATTTTAAAAATTAGCCGGGCGTGGTGGCGCATGCCTGCAGTTCCAGCTCCTTGGAAAGCTGAGGCAGAGGACCACCTGAGCCCAGCAAGTCGAGATTGCAGTGTCCATAAGCATGCCACTGCACTCCAGCCTGGGAGACAGAGTGAGACTCTGACTCAAAGAAAAAAAATTGAAATAACGATAAAAACTCTTGAGCCTGCCAGGTGCAGTGGCTCACACCTGTAACCCCAGCAAACTGGAAAGCTGAAGCAAGAAGACTACCTGAGCACAGGGTTCCAAGACCAGCCTGGGCAACTTGGTGAGACCTCATCTCTACAATAAATCAAAAAATTAGCCAGGGTAGTGATACACACCTATGGTTCCAGCTACTTGGAAGGCTGAGACGGAAGGATCACCTGAGCCCAGCAGGTCAAGGCTGTAGTGGCCGTGAGCATGCCACTGCACTCCAGCCTAGGCAACAAAGCGAGACTCTGACCAAAAAAAAAGAAAAAAATCGAGCCAGGCACAGTAGTTCACACCTGTAATCCCAGCATTTCAGGAGGCCAAGGTGGAACAATCACTTGAGACCCAGTCAAGACCAGCCTGGGCAACATAGCAAGACCCTGTTTCTAAAAATAAAAATTATTAGCCAGGTTTGGTGGTACATGCCTGTAGTCCCAGCTCCTCAGGATGCAGGATAGCTTAAGCCCAGGAGTTCCAGGCTCAAGCTATCCTCCTATGAGTGAGGTATTATCACGCCACTGAACTCCAGCCTGGGCAACTGAGTGAATGAAACCTTGTCTCAAAAAATTAAATAAAAATAACAAAAATGAAAAAACTTCCCCTTCTAATAACGCAGCTCTGGATTGTTTACCACATTTTCAAGAAATGGTTCATTCTTACCTTAATAACTTACTCCAGAAAATGATTGGAAAGCCTGCCAGGAGGCCAATGTACTCTTGCTTCCAAAACCTAATAAAGAAAATACAAAGAAAAAAAGGAGGAAAGAGAGAAAAGTATAGATCTATTTCACTTAGAAAATAGATATCACTGTTAAATATACATTTATCTAATTGAAACCTTATAGGTATGAAAACGCTAAAACATCATCAAATCAGGTTTACCCCAATAATGCAAGGATGGTTCAACATGGGAAAACGTATCAGTGTAGTTAATGCAATTCATTACAACAATGGAAAAATCATATAATATTTTTTTTTTAGTTGAGGTCTCACTCTGTCACCCAGGCTGGGGCACAGATCATGGCTTACCACAGTCTCACCCTCCTAGGCTCAGGCAATCCTTCCATCTCAGTCTCCTGAGTAGCTGGGACTACATGTGTGCACCACCATGCCTGGCTAATTTTTTTTTAATTGTTTGAAGTGATGAAGTCTTGCTATGTTACTCAGACTTGTCTCAAACTCCAAGGCTCAAGCAATCCTTCCACTTCAGCCTCCCAAAGTGCTGGGATTATAGGCATGAGCCAGCATGTCTGGCCTGATTGTCCCAACTAATAAAGAGAAAGCGTTTGATATTTCCAATTTTTATTTTTTATTTTTTATTTTTTTGAGTTGGAGTCTCACTCTGTCGCCCAGACTGGAGTGCAGTGGCCGCTCCCAGCCACCGCAGCCTCGACCTGCTGGGCTCCGGCGATCCTTCTGCCTCAGCCTTCCGAGTAGCCGGAATTACAGGCGCATGCTACCATACCCGGCTGATTTTTGATTTATTGTAGAGATGAGGTCTGGCTGCCCAGGCGGGTCTCGAACCCGCAGGCTCAGGCAATCCACTCACCTCAACCTCCCAAAGGCGTGGGATTACAGGCTGAGCCACCGAGCCCGGTTTATTTCCAATTTTTTAAAAAATTAGGAAATTAGAATAGAGAAAAGCTTTTTAACATGATCAAAGTCATGCACCAAAACCACCCAGCAAGTGTCATGCTTCATGAAGAAACTTTAGAAGCCTGCCCTGGAAGATGAGACCAAGAATGCCCACTGTTACCATGGATGAGGGAATACATCAGCTAGATGGCCAGAGGTAAGCTCTAGTAATCACAGCATCCTCTATGTCAGCAGCAACAAGCAGTAAGCTCCTTCTTTTTTTTTTTTTTTTTTTTTTTTATTTTTAAGTCGGAGTCTCATTCTGTTGCCCAGGTTGGAGTGCAGTGGCACACTCACAGCCACCACAACCTCAAACCTGCTGGGCTCAGGCAACCCTTCTGCCTCAGCCTTCCAAGTAGCTGGAATTACAGGTGTGCACCACCATGCCTGGCCAATTTTTTAATTTATTGTAGAGATGAGGTCTCACCATGTTGCCCAGACTGGTCTTGAACCCATGGGCTCAGGTAATTCTCTCATTTCTGCCTCAGTAAGTCCTTTCCCATGTCATCCCACTGGCTCTGCTGCTCCAGTTGTACCCGGATGACTCACGTGGTAATCAAAGCAATGTGGCATTGGTACAGGGACAGACCACTGGACTAGATGGGAGGGTGATGTAGGACACCCACACGGAAGGGACCGAAAAAAACCTGGATTCCTAGGTAACACCACTGGCAGAGGCGGACCTGGAAGGACTGAAACATGAATGATAGACGCCAAAATGAAAGAAGGAAATGCAGAAGTGACCGGGAGAGGGATGTGTGTCTGCAACAAAGTTAGAAGAACGGACAGGCAAGCGAAAAATGAATTTGATTATAACAAAAATAAAATTTTCTGGGAACTCACAGGCAAGTTTTTAGCCAGATGACAGAATGGGAGAAGAAATTTATAGTGTGTGAAACCATCAAGGGATTCATATTTCGGATTTTCAAGGAGTTTCAGCAAGTCAATTTTTCTCTTTTTTAGTCAGGTTCTTGTTCTGTCACCCAGGCTGGAGTGCAGTGGCACGACCATGGCTCACTACAGACTTGACCTCCTGGGCTCAGGCAATCCTTCTGCCTCAGCCTCCTAGGTAGATGGAACTACAGGCGCATGCCACCATGCCCACCTAATTTTTTTGTAGAGACAAGATTTCACTATGCTGCCCAGGCTGGTCTCGAACTCCTGGGCTCAAGCAGTCCTTCCACCTCAGCCTTCCAAAGTGCTGGGATTACAAGCATGAGCCACCACGTTCCACCAATTTTTAAAAGACAATAGTCCCCAAAGAAAAACAGTCAGAGGATATGACCAGGCAGTTGACAGAAAGGGAAACCCAAACCCCCATGCAAATGTGTGAAAAGGTAGGCCAGGCTTGGTGGCTCAGCTAGCAATTCCAGCACTTTGGGAAGCTGAGGCAAGTGGATTGCCTGAACCCATAGGTTCAAGGTCCACCTGGGCAACTTGGCGAAGCCTCGTCTCTACAATAAAATAAAAAATTAGCAGGGCGTGGAAGTGCACGCCTGTAGTTCCAACTCCTTGGAAGGCTGAGGCGGAAGGATCACCAGAGCCCAGCAGGTCGAGGCTGCAGCGACCGGGTGCATGCCACTGCACTCCAGTCTGGGCGACAGAGTGAGACTCCAATTCAAAAAAAAAAAGAAAAGGTGGTCATGTTCGGTCTTCAGAGAAGTGTAGGTCGAATGGAGAACTATATGACACCTATGCAACCAGCAGACCTACAAATGCCAGAAACGGCAAGGGCAGTGATAGGGACCCAGGATACAGGAGCAAGACAGGGACTTGCCGGGGACATCCCCGACCAAGCAGAGGATCACTAGGATCTGGTTCAGTGGTTTGCAAAGCTAGGTTTGCAGCAGCTACTGTGATAAAAAGCAAACACCAGGCAAAACTCGATGTGGACCAGGAGACACCGGTGAGTCCTATCTGATTAAGGTTTGCAAAGGTGTGCAGAGCCTGACAGACCCCATCCACCACCCTCAGTCTCCCCAGTCCGCCTCTGCCCATGCCAAGGCCACCTGCCCATTGTGGGCACTTTTATGGATGGTGTTGCGTCTCTGCTCCCTTCCTGGTGGAGGACTTCGGGGCCCAGCTCTACCTCCTTGTACTGGCATGTGCTAGGCACCTTGTGAATTCTTGTGGGATATTGAGGGACAAGCTGACAAGGCCAGGAGGGACAGAGAAGTCAGGGCTGGGGTTGGTGACATCCTCAGTGCCCAAGACCCTGAGGGCAAGGGCGACTCCTGGCCTAGGGCTCTCCAGCAGCCTGAGGGGGTATCTGGGGGCACCTGATGGACAGAGGCAGTGAACTGAGGGACAGACAGGAGCCATCAAGGTTCTGTGAGAAAAGAGGAACAAGTCGCTTAGAAACTCTCCTCTCAACCGAGGCTGGACTCCAACACACACCGGGCACCCCTCAGGTGTCCACAGGGAGATGACCTAGCCAGCATCCCAGCCAGCTTCGTCCCCAAGCCAAGGTCAACCTGAGCCACATGGAGACCCCAACCTGGCAAGGGAGGGGAGGCCAAGGTCCCAGAAGCTGGAATGGACAGGACTAGCCAGGCCCAGGTGCGGGTCCTGCACCTTCATCGGCTTTTCTCTCTCATGTAGTGTCTGACAGACCCAATGTCGTATGTGAATGTCGCAAAGCACCACAGCAGGAACCTTAACTCTTGGTCTCCCACGCCTTCCCCACCAGGCCCACGCTGAGGTTGCTGTGTAAAGACCAACCCCAGCCGGGCTTGGTGACTCAGCCTGTAATCCCGCGCCTTTGGGAGCCCGCGGGTTCGAGACCCGCCTGGGCAGGCGAGACCTCATCTCTACAATAAAATAAAATTTTAAAAATGAGCTGGGCGTGGTAGCGCACGCCTGTAATTCCGGCTACTCGGAAAACTGAGGCGGAAGGATCGCCGGAGCCCAGCAGGTCGAGGCTGCAGTGGCCAGGAGCAGCCACTGCACTCCAGTCTGGGCGACAAAGTGAGACTCCAACTCAAAAATAAATAAATAAATAAATAAAAATAAAATAAAGACCAACCCCTCCCTGCCCACTGACGGCTCCTTTCTTTTTGAGTTAAGAGTCTCATTCTGTTGCCCAGACTGGAGGGCAGTGGCACACTTCCAGTCACGGCAGCCTTGATCTGCTGGGCTCCAGCGATCCTTCCACCTCAGCCTTCTGAGTAACCGAAACTACAGGCGCACACTACCACTCCCAGCTATTTTCTATTTTAGAGAAGAGGTCTCGCCAAGTTGCCTGGGCTGGTCTCGAATCCGCAGGCTCAGGCAATCCACTCACCTCAGCCTGGGATTACAGGCTGAGCCACCTGGGATTACAAAGTGCTGGGATTACAGGCTGAGCCACCGAGCCCCGCCTTCTTTTCTTTTTAATGGCCTTATTATGTGCCATGTTCTGCAATGTATTCCTGTTCCTGAAGTTTCTACAGATTCTTTCACACAGAATCCCAGAGGTTGCCTAATGCAGTGCCTTGGCCCACTACACTGTCAGTTGTGCTCGCCCACTGTCCTCTGGGTGGACCATGGCCATGTCCAACACTGTGGTCAGACACAGGGCCAGGCCGAGCCGGGCTGCTTGACTCTCCAGGGAACCCAGTGCCTTCCATGGTGGATGTTCAAACCCATGTGCCACACAGCGTGAGGCCTTGCCAACCCGCGGGATGCGTGTGGGTCCCCACGTGCCACCTAACACTGTGTCCAGGATCCCATGTGCTCCTGATCTGCATCTCCCTGGTCACAGGGGGTAAGCGTCTGCACTTGCTTTCCTGTGTTCCTGCTGCCCTCCCTAAGTACCTGCCCATCTGTCTTTCCATAATGATAGGAAGCTCTGGGTACTTTCTCAATTCCATTTCTGTATTGGTGGCAAATGCAAACAGCCTCCCACGCTGGCTGGTCTTTTCATCTTCTTTGTAGTATTTTAATAAATGTGTTTCTGGTTTTGATGGTGTCAGATGCATGAAGCTTCCCTTTACAGTGGGCTGTGAGTGGGGCTGCAGTGAACCAAGATCACAGTCTGTATTTGGAAGTCTAGAAGTTAAGTTCCCAGGGACATGGGAGTGCTGGGCCTGTGGCAGTTTGCAGAAAGCAGGGAGCTGTTTCCAGCACAAGAAGAGCCCTGGTGGCTGAGAGGATGACTGGGGAGTCCAGGGGTGACATCCAGAGGCTGCGAGTGGAGGAGCGCCAAGGTCCCAAATGTCCCGGGCCAGAGCTGGCATCAGCCAGCAGAGGCACCAGAGCCCTTAATAAGAATAGCAGGGGAAGAAGAGGTGGGGGGTGCTTCTCCAGGCCAGGTTGTATTTGCAGACCCCGTGGTCTGCAGGAAGCCCTGACAACTCGCTAGGGCCAGCCCAGGAGGGTCAGGGGTATGTTCCTGAAAGGAGGCCTTGCCAGTCACCGTGGGTCCAGCAGAGCAACAGAGGCCCACGCGTGGGAATGGCGGGAGCAGAGGCACACAGGCCTGTCTACCCTAGGGACTGAGGAGACGGGTGTGAGCCAGTCTAGCCACTCTAGCCTTTGCGTCAGGCAGAAAGGGTTCCTGGGAGCAGGCGCTGGCAGAGGAGTTCAGGGTGCCCAGGGGCTGGATGTGGCCTCAGCCGAGCCGGCAGGAGGCTAGAGGTAGCCCACAGGCCCATGGCCTGCCTGCTTTGGGTCAAGGTTCAACCGCCCCGGGAAGAGAGGGGAGGCTGGTGAGGGAGGCAGGGCTGGAGGCTGCAGGGCCCATGCCTGCTGGTGGGGGTGGGGGAGTGCCATGAGGCCAACCTCCTTCCGTGGGGCTGGGGGCACATCCCTCCGACACAGATGGCTCTTTGTCAGGACTGAGCTGCACTCACTGGACAGCTCCTGGAACAAAGCCCCTCTGTCCCCACGGCGGCCTCCCCTCAGCCCAAGCACCACTTCCAGGAAAGGCGTGGAGCCCCCAGGCTCCCATCCGGTGCCCCCCAACACGTACCCCAGGCACATCCATACCAGGATCGGGGGTGGGAGCAGCTGTGCTCGCAGTGTGGAGTCAGGAGTCAGGGCCCAACGGGAGCACAGGATGAGCGGGACAGGTGGCCGTGTAGGACAGGTCTGCTCGGGAGGCCCGAGCCCCTACCCAGATCCCAACGTCATACCCCTGGGCCCCGACACCCCCCTGTGCCTCAGGCCACAGGTCGCCAGCCTCAGATGCCTCTGCAGGGTCTCTCCTTCCCCCACTCACCCGAGCCCCCTCCTCCCCCTAACCCCAGAGGAAGTTGAAAGGGTGGCAGAGGGAGGCCTCTGCAGTTTATTTCTGAGTCCCCTCCAGACCATGGACTAGGCCTGTCACACCCTTCTCAGGGACCAGCCATGCCCACCCCAGTGCGGCTGACAGGGTCTGGGCTCCGGCCACGGTCTGAGCAGCCCCAACTCCTGGGGTGAGTATGTGGCCTGGGGTTTTGCATCTTCATTGTTCCTGCGGCCACCCGGCCCTGGAATCTGCTCCTCTAAGACCCAGCCAGGCTGAGCCAAAGCAGACTCCCCACATGGAAAGGTACATCCACAGGCCCTCAGCGTCCAGGTGGCAGGATCCAGATGAGGTCAGGCAGGGCTCCCACTAGCCTGGCAAGTTCCTGCCGACACTGTCCCTGAAGTTGATGCAGCACTGCCTCCAGGTGGGCCTCCTGGCTCCTCAGTGCCTGGATTACCTCGGATGCCTGCAGGTCGTGGTCCTCTGATGCCCCATCCTCGCGTCTCACCAGCCGATGGACTCCATGGGGCTGGGCTGGGCCCCTGTCTTGCTCCCAGGACTGCAGCAGGGCTGCCAGCTCCTGGTCCACAGTCTCCCTCAAGGCCCGCCTTGCGGTGCTCCATTCTGGCCCATGGCCCTGGCCTCCAATCTGCCCGGGAAACAACAGGGCTGCTTGTGAGCCAAGGGCAGCTCTGTCCCCCAAGACACTGGCCGCAAGCCCTCTAAGTACTCCCTGGGTCCAGCCATGAGGGTGACAGTGTTGCAGGCACACAGGTTCACCCTTGCTCTCAGAAAGGCTCATTGGAGGCCCCAAGAGGAAAACCATGCCCACAGTTTGCAGTTAAAACACATCAGAAGCTGGGCTCGGTGGCTCAGCCTGTAATCCCACACTTTGGGAGGCTGAGGTGAGTGGATTGCCTGAGCCCGCGGGTTCAAGACCCGCCTGGGCAACTTGGCAAGACCTCATCTCTACAATAAATCACAAATTAGTCGGGCGTGGTAGTGTGCGCCTGTAGTTCCAGCTGCTTGGAAGGCTGAGGCAGAAGGATCGCCGGAGCCTAGCAGGTCGAGGCTGCGGTGGCCGGGAGCAGCCACTGCACTCCAGTGTGGGTGACAGAGTGAGACTCCAACTCAAAAACAATAAAATACAATAAAACACATCAGAAAATAAAACAGGAGCAACAGATGTGGCCCACGTTTATAGCCATGAGCCTGCTTGGGTGGGAGGAAGGGGTGGGTGTCAGGGGGACCCACATGTCAACCGGCATGCCAGACAGGTCACAGCAAGGTGTGGAGGAGTGAGCACCAGCCTGTGCACAGAGGTGGCTGAGGCAGGGGTCTGCAGGACAACACAGCCCAGATCTGCCTCCCTCTTTATGCACAAGGAAGAATTAACAGACCTGCAAGGGGGTGATTGCAGGGCTGGTTGCAGGGGCGGCAGGGACTCCTCCATGCACCCACCTGCCCCACCCAACTTAATCCCATAATTCAACTGGCCCAATGCACCTCCGGGTCAGCCCTCTCCACAGGCGTGGGGGAGGTGGGGGTGGTGGGGCCTGGAGGGATAGCCTGAGGCTCACCTGGGCCTCCCAGGCCTCCTGCCTGCGCTCTGTGACCTCTCGAAGCTCCTCCTGCAATGCCCGCAGTTCCTGCGCCATCAGCTCCAACTCAACAACGCCATGCTCGGGGATCCTGGACTGAAAGGGAGGCTGTGAGGCTGCAGTGGGAGCATCTGGGGGGCAGGCGTCCAGGACTGTGTCCTGCGGAGAGAGGCCCAAGTGAGGCGGCAGGTACCACACTCGGGCTGCCCAGCCAACCCGGACAGAGAGGCAGAGGCCAGAGGGCAGTGGGCCCCCTAGATCCCATGGCAGACGGCTCCTGTCACCACAGCAGCCACGATGTCCAGGGAGATGGAAAGATCACCACACTCTAGAAGCCTGCAGACTTGATGTCCAGCCTAGAACCAGGACTAGGAACATGGGGCCTCCTGAGAGACCAGCCACGTCCTGGCAGGAGACCCAGACTCAGAGTCACCAGGTTAGGGTACAGATCTGGCTTCATCACCAGGAGCCTCTGCTTCTGTCTGAGTTATGAGAAGTCCCCAACCCCACCTCCCAGGGCTGCCACGGTCAAGGCTGGCATGCGAGTGGAAGCTGGCAGATGGGTGGGGTGGAGCTCCTTACCATCCACTGCCAGAAGACAAACTGTGCACAACGCCACTCTAGGGCCGCCTCCAGGCGAGCATTCTCACACTCTAGCGCCTGCAGCAGCTGGAAGGGAAACCGAGGCTGGGTCAACCTTGCATGGCCCACCCCTGCACACCCCACTAGGGCCCTCCCTCTGTGCCCCTCTCTGAGCCCAAGCAAATCGCAGGGCACCAGGGTGGACACCACAGCCCACCCATCCTTTCCACAGGGCAGGGCGGCCCCAAGCAAGGCACCACGGGCCCCACCTGCCAGCAAGAGCTGCCCTCCCAGCACGCCTGTGTGCCCCCAAGGTCAGAGGCTGAGTCCACATGACCCATCTGAGACCTCTGCCCATGTCCCTCACTGACTGGGTTTGCCACAGACAGAGAGGCCCCAGACTGGGGATCCACTGGGCTCTGGGGAGGGGGCGCCCCTCCCATGACCTTCAGAGACCCCAAGGGCAGGGAGGAGTCCGCATGGTGATGCAGGTGGGAGGCGCTGGGGTGAACACGAAACTGGGACATCCGGCACTCAAGAGGCAAGGTTGGGGCTGGGTCAGGAGGGCCCCCTTAAGCCCCCACAGCCCTTCACCAAAGCGCCTGAGCATTCAGCGTACCCACAGAGTGGGCAAGGCCGGTACGTGGAGCTTCGGCATCCCCACCCCCCCCTACTTCCCACCTTGGTTGGAGCCAAAAGACCTCCAGCGCCAGCCCAGGCCCCTCCCCTGCTTGGAACCTCCCCATGGTCCTGCCTCCAGCCCCCAGCACCTCCTCTCTCTTCTTTTTTTTTTTTTGAGTTGGAGTCTCACTCTGTCACCCAGATCGAGAGTGCCCACTCAATCTGCTGGGCTCTGCCTCAGCCTTCCAAGTAGCTGGAACTACAGGCACACGCTACCACGCCCAGCTAAATTTTGATTTATTGTAGAGATGAGGTCTCGCCAAGTAACCCAGGCAGGTCTCGAACCCGCAGACTCAGGCAATCCACTCACCTCGGCCTCCCAAAGCACTGGGATTACAGGCTGAGCCACCGAGCCCGGCCAGCACCTCCTCTCTAACAGACCACTCAGGATGCTTGACCCAGCCTCAGACCACTCCTTCTAGAAGACAAGGTGTGTGTGACCTTGAGAATGCAGATGCCCCAAGATGCACCAACCTCCACCCTGAGTGTGTCTGGGCAGGAAGGAATAGTCAGAAGGCAGCAACTGCAGAGGGCAAGCATATATGTCCACCACTACCTGCATCAGTGACCCTGGGCCTCAGGGAGGAGGGACCTTGCTGGGGGCAGCACATGCCAGGTCCTCTGCAACCACATCCCTGGCTCCGTGGGGAGTCCAGAGAACAGACAGGCAGCAGACAGGGGGTTCCAGCGGGGGGTGGGGCAGATGGGAATGACCCTCAACCATTGGGATGAGCAGAGGTAAGCAGGCCACCGTCAGAACCACCTGTGGCCATGGCAAAGATCGAGGACAGGAGGGTAGGACACAAGGGGAGCCAGATCAGGTGGACAGAGCCCAGAGGCTGCAGTCCATATGCCACCAACCAAGCCAGCAGGGGATGAGCACAGACCCCACACAGGGGGTGGGACACTGACACACCTGATGGAAGTGCAGTCCCATGGGATGCCCCCCAGTCCTGGATGGTGGGAGGGAGCAGGCACAACAGAGGCAGAGGAGCAGTCACGCACCCCTTATCTCCCTCCTTCCCACCCAACCCAAGCTCTGCAGACTCCCAGGCAGTCCTCACCTCCCTGGGTCCCCTGCCTGAGGGCCAGAGCAAGGAGATGCAGCAGAAGGATGCAGCCTCCACCAGTTACTAAGGAGCATGCCTGGCTGCTCACGCACCAACCACAGATCATTCCAGAAGCTTCTGGTATCTGTCCCAGGGAGGAAGCCCTTTGGATAGCCCAGGCCCAGGCTGCAACCACCGCCTGCCTCCCATAAACCCTGGAAGGAAGCCGTCCCCTGGCCCTAGTCTACCTGGCCACCATCATACAGTCCTGCAGCACCACATCAGCCTCCTGCAGGAGGGAGAGCCTCTCCCTGCCAGAGGGTGGTCCCATGGAGGGGACCTGGGCAGGATCAGGTTGGAGCTAAGCAGCTTCTGCTCTGCTCCAACCCAGGGGCCCCAGGGCTAGAAGCTAGAGCCTCACTGAGTCATCTATAAAGGGGGACACGACCAAGGGCAGTTTGGAGTGCCCAAATGCTGCCTCAGCACCTCCAAGGTCAAGGGCAGGCCCTACTGGGCCGGGGCCAGCCAGGCTCCAGTCAGGGACGCAGGCAAGTTGTACCAGGAGCCAAGTAGGTGTCACAGGGTAGGCACCCTGAGCCCACAGCTGAGGCTCCAGAGCTGGGATCTGCTGGGCAGACTCACCGAGGGAGGAGACCCTTGCAAACGATGGAGACCGAGAGCCAGGCCATCTGCCTTAGACTCTGGGTTCCCTTGGTGCCCCTGCCCGGATCAGAGGCAAGCCTGCCCTGGGATGGGAGAGGGGCCAAGGCTCTGAAGCTGGGGAGGGAAAAGGCAGGGAAGGGGGCTAGGCCTGGAAGAAGCCTTCCTGTTCACTGTACATGTCCAAGGTTGGGCAGTACCAGCCTACCACTCGGGATAGTCCAAAGCCCAGCCTGCCAGTGACAACCAGTCCTGCCTTTCCCAGGGCAAAGCCAGCCAAGAGGAAGTAGCCAAGGATAAGGGTAGACATGCCCTCAAAAATGATGGGGTAGAAGGTCAGCAGAGCCAAGGGGAGGGGTGTGGGGGGAAGAGGACACCTCTGGGGAAGACACCCAGAGCTAGGCCAGCACTGTTGTTCTTCGGGTCCATGCCCCAGCAGCACAAGAACACAGTCACCCAGGGTTCAGCCGGACTTTCCTCCAGGACCAGTAAATACCCAGGATTCCAGGGCCCTATCGCCTAGGGCAGCCCTGCCAAATCCCTGTTCCACACACGGAGTCTCGGGGACCCAGAGACCCGTCCCAACATGTCCCTGCGAATCTGGCCCCGGGCTCTGAAGGGGAGTCATCCCTTCCCACAGTCAACCCTGTACCCAGCCCTCTCCCCAACATGGGCCAGCCCCCACCTGATCACCAGGCACCCCCCACCACACCAGGCAACTCTTGCAGGGGCTCAAGGTGCCAACGCCACCCGAGATTAGAGTTCTTAATTCTAGTAGTCCACCCTAAGCAGCTGCCAGCCCAGTCTAGACACCTGTGCACCTGGGACACTGCCCACGCCCAGCTACAGAAGACGTCCACACACAGCACCCAGCCTGGCTTCCTGGAGGGGTGGACAGTCCATGGGACTGGGAGAGGCCCAGAGGACACATCATCACCACCCCAGCAATGACGGCCGCAAACACCCAAGACACTCACAACAAAGCCTGACTGCTGCCCTGACCCTCCCTGACAGCACCCCAACGACCTCCCACCGCAGGCAGCGTCCACATAGCACCCTGCCAGCCCTTACCCGTTGACTGCCCTCTGAGTCCCTGAGCATCTCTGTTTCAGCAACAGACAGATGGCCGAGGTGCCGGTCGCTGTGGCAGCCGCGGGTATACAAGTGGATCTGAAACAGGCAATGTAGTAGACCCCAGACTGAGTGGAGGAGGGTCCAGTGAGGTCACCCTTCAGAGCCCACCTCACAGGCCAGGACACAGGGCACAGAAAGGTCACATCTTGCCTGGGCTCCGGACAGCTGTTGCCACCCCTGGGGGCCCAACAGAAGTGGGGCACCAGGCCCTCTCACTCACAGCCCCCACTCAGTTCCCCAGGTAGCAGCAAGACTCCTGCCTCCCTGGGACTTGAAGGTGCAGTCCTGCCCTGGAAGGCCAGAGCGGCAGGAGAGGCGCCTCTGGATAGGCTCAGCAGTCCAGCAAGGCACCTGGTGGGCATACAGAGTGACTGCTTTGGTCTAGGTGACAGGGAGAGCTCCCAGAGAGGCAGGGCTAGAAGGCAGCACACCCTGAGCAGGCAGGGCGGCTGGACCCCAGTCCAGGCAGGTTGGGGCAAGCAGTCCCAGAAGATGGGCTGAACAACAGACCCTCTGCAGGGGCAGCACTGGGGGTCCCAGCAGCAAGGAGCCCTGCACTGGTAGGAGCCACAGCCACCACCAAGCCACTGTCAGCCCTGCCCTTGCAGCCGCCCCTACTGCCTCAGGGCCCAAATCAGTCCCACCAGGATGTGGTGGGAGGAGGGGGTGCCCAGGAGGGAGTGGCTCTCCATGGCACAGAGCCCATTCCACTGCTTGGTGAAACAGTCTGCATGCCTCTAGTGACTTCCGGGTACACAAAAGCCCACCTTGTGGGCTCTGTGACACCCAGCTCCAGCCCTGCCAGTGGGACTGAGAAGCTGCCCACACCCTGGATCCCTGCCCAACACTGCCCAACTCCATCCCACCCTGGGTCCCCTCCAGGACCACTGGAGCCACGGGCTCAGACTTCCATCCAACCCAGAGTGGAAAGTCACATCTAGCCCAGAGCCTGGGCCCTGATGCGTGCCAGGTCTGACAGGGCAGGTGGCAGGGAATGGCAGCCAGCTGCCTGTGGAATATGATACTGCCTGGGGGGTACCACCATGCGCCGGATCTACCTTGCTTAAGAGGGCGCACTGCTCCTGCTGACTGGAAGCCAGCTGTCGCCACTGGAACCGCAACTTTCCCATCAGCCACTGCACAAAGCGGATGTCCACAGGGCCCTCTGCTTCCACAGGGGGTGCAGATGGCCCACGGCGGGCCAGGGCCTCACACTGGAGACAGGATGAGAATCAGGCCCTGCTCCCACCCTGACCTGCAGGAGGGGCTGGGACGGGGAGGGCAGTGGAGGCACGGCTAAGAATAAAGGGTGCTCCAAACATAAAGATGAGCCCCCGTGGCCTCAGTGGTGCTGCTGGGCAACCCCTCACAGGACTGCCCTGAGAATCAAAGCAAGAGACACAGCGGGCGCTGGCCCAGGCCTGTCCTTGCTGTGATCATGGAAGCACCCAGGGGTCCAGCCAGGGATGGCCCCAGCCCACCCCTGCCCTACATTCACCTGGCACACAGGCATCTCATCGCCCAGTGATACTCGGTCCTGGGCCAGCAGCTGCTCGGGCAGAGGTCCTCGGGCCAGGAGCCAGGACAGGGCCAGCAGCAGCTCCCGGCTGCCCCTGGAGCCGTCCTCGGGGAGTTGTGCCAGGGCCAGTCTCGGGTAGCCCCGGGAGCACAGTGCAGACTTCACCAAATGGGCTCGGGCTTCTGGGGTAAGAGAGACCACAGGCTCAGGAACAGCCCACCTGAAGGTGATACCACCTGGACCCCTCCAGGACCCAGAACAGAGGCCCGGCTCAGAGGGGATAATCTGTGGGGGCTGGAACTCACAAGTATGAGCTGGCCAGGGACCATGGGGGCGGGACTTTGGAGGAAGGGGTGGAGCCGGTGCTACCCAGTAGGCGGAGCTGGATCGGGTCAGGAGTGGGTTCACTGGGAGGGCAGGGCTTGTGGGGGATTTTACAAGAGCGGACAGAACAAATGCAACCCGGGGGGGCGCAACTAGAGACAGCGAGATGCAGGGCTTTCTAGGGCGGAACGTCACAGAAGTAGACGGAGTGCTGCTCGGTGGGCGCAGCTGGACCAGGAGCAGACGGAGCCAGTACCCCTCGGGGGGCGGGGCCAGGGCCTGCCGGGGCGGGGCTTACCCAGGGCTAGCGAGGCCGAGGCGTCGTCCGCAGGAAGCGGCGAGAGCACGCGGAAGAGGAGCTGCCAGAGCGCAGGGGCCTGCGGGAAACAAAGAGCGGACGGTCAGTATGGCCGGCCCGCCTCCCTGCATCCGCCTGGGGCCCACATCGGGCTTCGCCGCCTTTCCCGCAAGCCTCACCGCCTCCGGACGGTCGAACTTGGCGCGGCGGAAGATCTCAGGGCTGGGCGCGGAGGGCAGCGACCGACTCAGCGCGGCGATGGCCTCGGGCAGGGCGCCCGCCCCGCCCCGGGGCACCCGATCCACCCGGCGCCGCCGTCTCCCCATGTAGCCAGTACTAGCCGTCTTCGGATCGCCCGCGCCACCAGCCGAGCCCAATCACCGCGCCGGCCGCGCCCCGCGTCCAGTCACCGAGCCGGCCGGACGCACCCTCGTGGCCCCGGCCCAATGGAGTCCGAGTGCCGACTATTTTGTGCCGTGCGGAGGCACTTCCGGGCTCCGGGAGTTGAAGGGGGCGGGGAGGCGCCGGCCCAGTCATCGCGATCCCGCCTAGCCCAGACCCACCGTCAACTAGCAACTGCAGGGAGGGCGCTGTGGATGCCGGGCTAGAGGCGCACGCGCCCGAGGGCGCCCCCTGGGGCCGCGGAGGGCCACGCCGTGAACCACTACCCACCCCGCCCCGACCCCGGGCGGGCAACCCCAGTCCCTCCACGGGTCCTCCCCACTGAGTCTCCGGGACCCGCCGAGAGCCAGCTCCGCCCCCAGAGCGGGGCAGGGGGCTCACGCCTCCTGCAGGGCGGCTCTGAGGGCTGCTCGGCCTCGCCAGCCGTCCCGGAACCGAGCCACGTCCGCAGGGCCCCGCCCCGAACCAGCAAGAGACTCCGGAGCCTCCAGAACCGGGCTGTGGGCCTCTCGCTCAACTCCGTGACTCGTGACACCAGGAGTGCTGCCAGGCGCGGTGATGCCTGTGGTCCCAGAGTTTGGGAGGCCAAGGCAGGAAGATCGCTTGGGTCCGGGAGTTCGAGAACTGCCTGAGCAGCATGGCGAGACCCCGCCTCAACAAAAAATTAAAAATTAACCGAGTGTGGAGGAGCCTGCAGTCTCAGTTACTCGGGAGGCCAAAGGCAGGAGGATCGCTTGAGCCCAGGAGTTGGAGGCCGCAGTAAGCCGTGATCCTCCCACTGCTTTCCAGCCTAGGTGGCAGAGCCAGACCCTCTCTCAAAAAAAATAAATAAAGCAGGAAACGAGAGAGGAGGAGGGAGAGAAGGACGAGAAAGGAAGAAGTCGAGCTGAGGGAGGAAAAGAGGAATCCGGTCCTTCCTGGACCCCTGCCCAGGCCTGGCCACATCCCAGGATCCCTGGTCCACCTCCAGCCTTACCTTCCCTGCAGCCCTGCCTGCACTGGGCCTCCTCCAGACAGCCCTCCCCTGGTCTTCTGCCTCAGGCACCCCCAGCAGGCCACCTCTCTTGCTTTCTCACCCCACCCAGCATGCTCCTCACCCGTCCTCCAAGTGTCCCAGCTCTGCCACCTCCCCACTGCAGCACAGGACATTTCTGCCTGCGGCCTAGCCCTCACCTGGGGCCCCCCCTACTCCCTTTAGTCCTTCCCAGCAGGGTCCACTCTGGCTGAGCTGGGCTAGCACATGATTCCCCTCTCCACACCGAGGTCCAGAGGCTAGCCTCCTGCAAGTACCCTTTACAGCCCCTCATTGTCAGGCTAAAGGCTGTGCTCATCACCCTGCCCACACTGGCTCCCAGCACCCAGTGAGCCCTTCCTGAGGCCTCTGCACGTGTGGTGGCTTCTAACCACGAAAGCCAAGCCTCAGCTCTCACCCCAGTCTGGACTGTGAGCTACATAGGGACTGGAGCCACAGGGTGGGGGTCACGGAACAGGGCTGGGACCACAGTGGCAATTGCCACAGAAAGGGCAGGGGTCATGGGGGTGGGAGGCCAGGGAGGCAGGAGCCACAGGAACAGGGCAGAAGGGTGGGCACCTCTGCTGCCTGGCTCAGCGATACACCCCTCCCCCACCCCATGCTCAGGATGGATTTTCCTTGGGCACGGGTGTTGCTGAGCCTCAAAACTCTCAGGTCCCCGCCCACCTGCCACTATGCAACCAGAAACACAGACCTACCCGCAGTATCGTCCATGCTCCCTCCTATACTCCCGCCCCACCAAAGCACCCTGCCTCCCACTTATTGGAATTCCAGGAATCCTGTCACACACACACACACACACACACACACACACACACACACACACACACGCCCTCCAGGGTGCACAGCCCACCCTCTGGGCCCCCTGGACAGCCCCACACCCACCAGAGCCCCAAGGCAGGGCAAGGCCAAGTACAAGGGCTGGGCTGGCCCTCTGGGCTGCAAACGGGCAGGGTCCTGGGAGGGGTGTGGTCTTCCACCATGGCCAGAGTTGAGTGACTGCCCAAGTTGACAAGGAATTTCCAGAAGGTCCCCAAACTCCGCGCACAGCCAGTACCCAGTTCCCCACTGGAGTGCCTGGCCCCTTGTGAAGTCCCTAGGCACAGGGCGGAGTGCAGATGAGGGCAAACTCTGGCAGGCCACTCAGCCACAGCGGGCCCTTGCAGGTGGGGAAAGGGGCAGCAGGAAGTGGGAAGGGGAAGGCAAGGAGTCCCCACCGCAACCCCTCCAAGGCCTCTCAGAAACGGAACCAGTACATGTGTGCTTGGCTGATTCACCCTCTGACCCCAGGCCAGACCCACCTCCCCCGCAGGAATGGCTCCTGGGCCTGCCAGAGGACCCTTTGGTCCCAGCAGCTGCCAGGCTACAGGGGCCCAGGACCCTTTGGCCCTCCCCCCCTTCCCAGGCCTCAGGGGTCCATGGACCCTTTGGCCCCAGGCTTGCAAAGCCTCCCCTGTCCTGAAACCCAAGAGGGCTCAGGGATGCCTCTGAGGGTCTGCAGAGGGAGTCTCGAAGCATCAGAACTACGGGACGGGGCTGCCTCGGTGACTTGGACTCTCATCCTGGGGGGGCTGGCCTGTGAGATCCCCAGAAGAGCCCCCCAAGGGCAGTAGACAGAGCCTGGGATCAGAACCCAGTTGCTGCTGCTCCCCCAATCGCTTCATCAGGCATGCACACACATGTGCACGTGAGCACACATGTGCAGACATGCATGTGCACACACATACACATGCAGGCACATCCACACACATGGGTCTTCCAAGTGTTAAAGTTTATTGAGGGCATGAGGGGCTACGAGGGAGCCCCGGGTGTCTGGGAGTTCGGCCTCACATCTGGGTGGGCAGCAGCCCCACGGGCGGCCGGAAATGGGGTCTCCACCGCCTGTGCAGAGAAAGAGGGACAAACGTGAGCTCAGCATCCCCAACTCCCTCCAGGAGAGCAGTCGGACTTCCCTGGGGGTTCCCATGGGAGTCAGGAGCTGGGGGTGGGGGCAGGGCTCTACCTGGGTTTACTTGAAGGTGTGACTCTCGGCTCCACCCCGTCCAAAGCCTGCAAAGAGAAGTCAACAGCCTGGGGGTGGGGCAGGGTGGGGGGACTACGGGGGGTGGAGCAGGAGTCATCCAGACATACCTTTGGGCCCGAACATGGCTGAGTAGCAGGGGTGGTTGCAGTAGGGCTTGCCTTCATGCTGCAGAGAGAAGGGCCATGAGGGGCCATCGTGTCTCACCCCACTCCCTCCCCTCCCCTGCCCCGGCCCGTCCCCAACCTCGGCATGGCCTCCGGAGGTCAGCGTCTTCCCACATTTCTCACACTTCAGGCAGGGCCGATGCCAGTCCTTGCCCAGCGAGGTCACCCGCTCAGCTGCAGGGAACGGACGGTCCCGTAAGGCACGGCTCTGAGGACGCGGGGCGCACCCACCGCGGCACACCCGCCTCTGCGGCCACCTCTGCCCGAGGCCGGCCCACTCTCACGGCATTCTCTCCACCGGCGGCCCACCCTAAGCTCTTGGCCCCACGAGGGGGCGCCTCCGGTCCCCGCAGGCCAGTTCAGCCAAATACACTGGAGGGGTCGCTGGCCCCCGAGGCACTTCCAGGCGCGGAATCTGGGCCGCGCCCCCGAGGGCTGGGAGTTTGGAGGGGGGCTTCGTAGGGCGGAGCGCGGGTAGCGAGGCCAGGGCCAGGCCGGAGCCTGCCGGTGCCCTCTTCCTGGGCTGGGGTCGGGGTTTCCGGCGTCCTCTCCCCTCGGGGTGCGCGGGCAGGAAGGCTGCGCGGATCGACCTCGGATCGCGCCCCGGGCGTCGGTTTCCGCGTCTGTTTCTACTTAGCGCCGGGAGGGGCGGCTCGAGCCGCGCTCCTTCCTACTCCGCGGGGTTCCCGCCCAGGGCGCGCCCGAGGGGAGGCGGGGGGGACCGCGGGATCCGGAGACGAGCAGACCCGGGGCCTGGGAGTCGCGGAGGCTGGCGACACCGCCCGACGCCGGGGGAGCCGGGGTCCCAGACACCGGAAACTCAAAGACAGAGGCAGCGGCGCGCAGAGAGAGTGAATGGGCAGAGACTGCGGGACGCCCCGCGCGAGGTCTCCGCCCTCACGCCCCGGCCGCCGCGAGCACGGCGGAGGGGTCTGCTCCGAGTGGCGGCCAGGGGTTCCCCGCGCCCCAGTCCAGCCCGTGGCCCTTCGGCCGCCCTTTCGCCCAGGACCGCGCCGTACGCCCGCGGGGGGCACGCTCACCGAAGTACACCTCCTTGTCGCACTTGGGGCACTTGGGCATGGCGGCGCAGGTCTGTGATTCGAAGGTTGGGACGGGAGCGGGCTATCGGAGCGGGACTGGGTGTGTCCCGCCCTGTCGGTGCCTTTCAGGGACCCCGGGACCCCGCCCCTCGGAGACCCCGCCCCTGAGGCCCCGCCCCCGGAATCCAGGACTTGGACCCTAGGGACGTCGGGTCTGGGCCGACGGGCCGAGAAAGGTCATCTGGACCACCTCCGCCTTCGGGCAAGGCCGGACCTGACGAGGACGGTGGGGATACTGGGGCGCGGAGCTCCTCGGGCGAATGCCAGCCCCGCCCTCACCCGGGGCTCTGAGGTCGCCGGGTCCGGGATCCCGCAGGGGGCTCCCCAGGAGTGGGAGGGAGCGCCGCGCCCCCAACTCACCCTGCCCGCGCCTGCCCGAGCCCCAGATCTGCGGTCAGGGCGGGCCACCTCAGATGCAAAGAGATGCAAACTAGCACCCCACACCCTTGGCCGGCTCTTCTGGAGACCGGTGCATGGGTACCGTGGCCGGAAGAGTTCCAAACTGCGACGCCTTCGGAGGAGCCCTGCTCGGCCTTCCAGCCTCTGCCGCTCCGGGAAGTTTATCGGACCGCAGTGGGAATGTCCCCGGGGGATGCTGAGGACGGGACTCCGAGCCGCGAGCCTCAGCTTGGGGGCTTGGGCTGGGGCCTGCGACGGAGGGAGGGCCTGGAGGGAGGACGAGGGAGGGGCGGGGGGTGAGAAGGAACCCTTACCTCTTAGGGAAGCGCCAGTCCAAGGCCCGCCCAGATGAGGTGGAGGCTGCCAGCGCTTCCCGGTGCCGGGTGGAGATTATCTGGCAGCCCTCTGAGACCCAGAAGGCCAAAGGGGCGCTGGCCACGCAGACCTGGGGCTGCGGGTGGGCGCTCCAGCCCCCTCTACCTTCCGGCAGGCCTCAGGAGGGTCTGTTCCAGCCAAGGCAGTCCCTGCCCTCTCTGTGGGCCCTTCACCTCTACCCTGTCTGGCCCCCAGCCTAAGCTCCAGCCCTCTCCCCATCCCACCCAGGCTGTTCCCGTGGGCAGGTCTAGCAAACCCATCCCCAGGAATCTGAGAGGCAGAAGAAAAAGGCAGACAAATCCAGTTTCTCAGAAACATTAAATAGGGACTTGGGACAAATGCCATGTTTGTGTCTCGGGAGGCTGGGTGGTGGGCCCAGCACAGAGGCCAAAGGCAAGCAAAGGCAGGGCCGTTATCACATGCCTGAGGGCAGGGCACAGCCAGGGTTTTCTACCCCAGGGCAGGCCCTGCAGCCCTGGAGTTCCCAGAGAAATGGCACGTTCCTGAGGCTGGGGCTCACCCAGTCTACACAGGGGTACAGGCCCAAGATGGAGTTGCTCTGGCCTCAGTGGCAGACCTTGGCCTCCCTGCCGTTCCCTCTGTTCATCGTCCCTTCCTTCAGCCACCCTGTCACCAACTTCCTCATCTCCCCTCAACACGCCCATCTCAAAACAAAAATATCATCTGGACTGTCCAGGCCCTGTCTCTGTGGGGCTGCTGGTGAGCCTTCCTCCTCAGAGGCCCAGGACCCTGGCCTTCCCCTGGCAGGCACTCAGCCCTGACTGCGCCTGTGATCTCAACCTCACGGTCCCTGCAGCCACCTCCCCACTACCAGCCAACCAGGAGGGCACCAGGAGAGAGAAGGGTGGCCACGGGCCTCCACCTCAAGCCCCCTGCCCTGGCCTGCCCTCTGCGAGGCCCAGCTTGGGGAGGATCAGAGCTTCAGGGCTGGAGGACAACTGAGGCACAGAGTCACACTCCAGGGTCACACACCCCATGCCCAGCCCCAGGTCACCTTCTGCCTCCACCTCTCCCCAGGCCCCGCCTTCCTCCCCGGACTCCCTCTCTGAGGCCGCTGTTCCGCCGCACACTGGGGTTCTGTAGTCTGAGGTCTGCTGGGGCATTCTACATCAGAGCCTTCCCACCCTGTTTGGAAACCCCTTAGTTGGGGGGTTTCCAGAGGGCAGGTGCACTCCTGTCTGCGTCCTCAGAACCCCGTCTCCAGCCCCAAGAGCCCTGAGATCCGCTCTCAGACCTGGGCCCACCTGCCCTCTCTGCTGGGCATGGGGCACCACAGAGGGGTTTCTGGAATTAAAGCCCCTCCGACCCTCTCCCACCACCCCCACTGGTCCTTAGAGTCCTGTCCACCAGTCCTTAGACCTGACGGGTGGGGCCGGGCTGGCGGGAGGAGGAGAGTGGGTCTGACTTCTCTGTCTCCTGGCCCCGAGAACTAGAAAGCAGCAAGGACGAGACAGAAATAGAGCCAGAGGGAAAGGAGGGAACCCCCAGACACAGATACAGCCAGGGACAGAAATGCAGAGGCATCGAGATGGGGGAGGCCAGGGAGGGCCCAGACAGTCTCGGGGAGGTGGGGGTCTCTACTGCTCCTGTCCCCAGGGCCAGGCCACACGCTGAGTGCCACCCTGCTAGTCACACTGCCCTGCTGTGAGCACATGTGGAGGCCTCAGGCGCCGCAGGGTGGCCTTCACCTCCGTCAGGATGAGGCCAGGGAGCAAGGGCGGGGCTGACAGGCACGTGTCAGGGCGCCCACAGTCATATCTGCACTGGGTGTGCCCAGGAGGCTCTGGGGCTCCTGAGTGAGCTGTGTGTGTGGTCTCTCTCGTGTAGTGTTTCTGTCTGGCCCCCCAATCCACACACCTCATGGGCAGGCTCTGCTCGCTCTCATGTGGGGATGTTTGAGGGGGGAGCAATGACACGGTGGGGAGACAGTGACACGGTTCTTGTCCTCCTCCTGTCCGCCGCGCCCAGGGATGGCCTCGCCCCCACCCTTCGGACTCCAACCCGCCCTGCCCCAGAGCCCCCCCTTGAAAACCAAGATGATGAGTCCCTTCCTGGCTTTCCCTGCTGTTTTTTCTGTTGTCATGGCCACGGGGGTGGGGTTGGTAGAGGATGCCACGGCCGCAGCCATGCCCATGTGTTGGTGCACAGGGTTCTCCAGACACACACTCATGGACACACACACTCTCACACGCAGATACACACACACACACACACACAAAGACACTGTCATGGACACACAGATTCACGAACACACAGACACGCAGACAGGCACTACCATAGACACACACAGACACACACAGAGACGTTATCGTGGACATGCAGACACAAATACACAGAAACACAGACACTATCAGACACACACGCAAACTCATAGATACACAAGCACTATCATAGACACACACAGAGACACTATCATGGACACAGAAACACACAGACACACACCACACAGCCTTATAAAGACAGACACTATCATAGACACACACAAACACACAGACATTATCATAGACACATAAACACAGACACACGAAGACGAACACTATCATAGACACACACAGAGACAGACACAGACACTATCATAGACACACACACACACTATCATGATACACACATAGACTCACACAGATAGATATCACTATCATGGACACACAGGCGCAGACACACAAGCACAATCATGGACACACGGACACACAGTCACAGATTCACACACTCAGGGAAACACACACAGTCACAGGAACAAACACACAGGCACGTGCAGAGATACACACAGACACAGATAAATGCTATCATAGACACCCACAGACACACAGATTCACGCATTTATGAACACACACAGACAAATGAATGGACATGCACAGACACACTCACACTCAATTCCGGACCCTCCCCAAACCTGAGTCACACACTGAGGCACCCCTGCACTCCACTTCTCCTGTGCTCCCACCTGCCCTGTGCTCAGGGGGTAGGGACCCCTCCTCGGCTGCAACTCCCAGATCCCAATTCCTTCCTGCATCCAGACGCCACGTCATGTCCAGGTCCTCCCCAGCCTCTCCCAAGTGAAAGGCCACTGGCATCCACAGCTACCCTGGCTCATGCACCTGGGGGAGGGGCACTGACCCAGCCCTGGCCTGGGTCCGCTGGGCCCCGGCACCTCTCGCCCACGCTTCGGGGAGCTGATGTCATCGGATGGATAACAAGTGAGGACAGAGGGACCTCGGGATAGGGATGGTGGGGATGCCAAAGGCCCGGCTGCTCACCCCAGGCTGCTTCCGCCCAGAGCAGTCTGCCTGGGCCCAGCATGAGGCACCCTGGGGCTGAGACCTAGCGCAGTGGGGCGCTCTCCTCTCCTCCGGGAGAGCCACAGATCTGAGGCCAGACCTCACTCCAGGAGCCAGGACGACCACAGAGGTGGCCCACTGCCCCTGGAGGCAACCATGGCCACACCAGAAAAGTTCTGCTCCCCTCAGGCTGGGCCCTGCAGCCAGCCTCCACCTCACTGTGGCACTTGCCTTGGGGCTATGCCACTCCCTCTCCTCGAACCCTCCCCCACACCCCATCTTTGACCCCATCTCTGTGCAGACCGAGTGGGGACAGGTGTGAAAATGTGCCCGCCCACCCAGGCGTCCTGAGCTGCCAAGGCTGCAGGACGCAGTGATACCTGGGCTATGCCCAGCTCAGCCTTCCCAAGTCCACCTCCCCAGTCCTCCTCCACCAGATGAGTCATGACATGCACTAGTTCCCAGGGTCTATTTTCAGCCAGGTCTCCCGGGACCCCCAGCTGGCCTGTGATCTGGCCACAGAAGGGGCCTGCTTGGCCCAATGGCTGCTCCTGCCCTGAGGCGGGGATGAGGGGTGCAGGGTGGGTGATGGGGGAAGGGTGGAGGAGGGAGCCACTGGCTTCCGGGACACAGGCTCCTCCAGGCTCAGCCTCACCTCTGACCCAGGTGCAGTGTTGCTCAGTTCCTTCCTCCCCACAAGCAGACAAGGGAGGAGGGACAGGGGCTCCCTCGGCCAGCCCTGCCCCCAGTGGGTTACACCGCTGCCTGAGATCTATAGTCCAGCCAGATGGGGTGCCCCTACCCTCCAACCCCCTTCCTGAGGTTGGGCCCAGTGCCCGGAGTCTCCGTATCCTGGAGCCAAAGCCCAGCCAGAACCACCTAAATTCCAGCCTCCCCAGCCCAGCAGCTGGAGCCCACCCAACCCCACCCGCTGCCGGCCAGGCCCTGGGAAAAAGTGCTGCCCACACCTGGCCTTCCTGGTCCCCGGCCAGCCCTCGCCTGTGCTCCGCTGTCAACAGCCGGAGCTGGGGGCCTTGGCACGCGGTGATTTCCTGACACCCCCACCCGGGGCCACAGCCAGCAGCCAGTGAGCTGAGCGTAGGGACAGAAGGAAGTCATGCCCCTCAAATCCTGCGGAAGGTCAGGGAAACTAGCCTGAGGAAGACCTGGAGGAGGCACCCAGGGCTGATTCTGGGGTCACTGGCCCAGGAGAGGCTGGGCAGGGCCAAGGGGGCAGGTATGAAGTGGGGACAGCCCAAGGGCCTGGCCAGGAGCACATCGAGGGCCCCACAGCCCAGGCCAGAGGTGGGGGCAGGGGCCAGCAGGGACCTGGCCAGGAGGTGCCGGAAGATGGATGGTGGCCACCTTGTGCACCGAGAAAGAATGTGGCTCCCCGCAAAGGCTCAGCAGAATGGTCTTGGGTGTGAGCTCGGCCAGCTGGGGCTCGAGAGCCTCATGGGCCCCTAGACTTGGGTCCCAGAGGTTTTGACGGGGACAGAGGAGGTCAGATGGCATTTCAGAGCCCCTTCATTGGCCAGGCACGGGGGAGTAGATGAGAGCTGAAGCTGGAGCAGCCACTTGGCAGGGTGGAGGAGGCACACACCCAGGAAAAGGCGCCCATTCCTGGTTCCCCTCCCTCTGGGGGGCGACCAGGGCTAGGGGCACCCGAGGAAGCACGTGGCTCGTGTGGGTGGAGGCTTCCTGGAGCTGGTGCCTCCAAGGGAGCCCTGGTGGCGTAGTTGGCACCCAGCCACCTCCACGACTCCGCCCAGCGACGACAGCAGACAAACAGTAGCAGCGACCAGCCCAGTTTCCATGACAACTCCTTGGAAACAAACACGGCAGCCAGCCCGTCACCCAGAAACTAGCCCTGCAGGAAGTGGGAAAGTTCCTGCCCCGCCAGACCTGGGGGGTGGGCCCTGCTGTCCCAGACAAAGCCAGGGCTGATAGTCCCTCAAGGACACCCCTGCCTGCCTTACCCCCAGCCGGCCTAGGCAGGGTCTCCTCACACTGGCATAGGCATCCCCACCCCAGCATGCCCCGCCCAGGTTTGGGGGAAGGGCACACCACCCACCATGGCCAGACATAGTTTCCACTGGAGGCTCCCAAGGGAGGGGGCCCAGCTGTGCCCTCCACCCCCAGCAGACAGCAGGAATTTCCCATGCAGCTCTGGGAGCTGGCATTCAGGGCCGGGTGGGGTGCGTGGGGAAGGTCACCCCATCAGTTCTCCCCAAAATTACTCCTTCTGGGAAGCCTTGACCCAGCAGGAGAGGGTCCTAGGAGTCTGGTGTCTCAGGTCTGCCTGAACCTCTGCTCTGCCTTGGGGGACCGTGGGTAACGCCCCACAGCCCCAGTGTCCCTCCTCCCTTCAGGCGCTGCGCATTCCGGTGGCATTCTAGGGGGGAGGACACGCTGCCCTTTACGGGGGGCGTGCCCAGCTCGGCTTCCAGGAAGAGGGCAGCTGTTGCACTGCTGGACACCAGAGTCAACCCAGGCCCCGCTAGGGACGCAGACAGCGGCTCTCGGGAAAATGGGCTGGGCATCCAGGTTCTAGGGAACTGGAAACAGGCATGCCACGCGGGGTCCCGGAGGTGACCAGATCTGGGTGCCCCTCACTCCAGGCAGGGCTGACTGGGTGGTGCCAGGGGCCATGGGCACACGAGCCGAAGAAGCTCGGCCGGGAAGAGGGCCACACATTCCTGCCCTGGCGCCAGAATGGAGAGCAGGGGCGCCCTCTAGTGGGAATAGCCCATCAGGAAAGCAGGCTCAGAGAAGGGGCCCAGGCTCAAGGGGTAGAGCCTGGACCACCTGGGGAGGCCCAGAGCAACTGTCATCATTGCAAAGCCAGTCGCTGCCATCACTGCAAAGCACCTGGGCAGGAATTCTGCCACCGGGCCACCTGCCAACGCTGAGACTAGCCCTGCCCACCACCCCATGGACAGAAGCCTGCCTGGTCCCTGCTTGACGGCACCCCCAGACCCTCCTGCATTGTCCAGCCCAGGCCCGGTCTTCCAGCAACGGTGAACTCCACCTGCCCTTCACTAGCTCCCCATGTTCTGCATGGGACCCCCTCCTCTGGCCACCTGCCCCCAATCCCAGACAGAGCCACCCTCTATCTGCTGTTCCACACCTGTGGTCTCCAGTGCACCCTGGCAGCTCAGCTCTGGTGCCTGTTGTAGGTACATCCAAAGGTCCAAGCTCAGCCTGAAGGCCACCCTCCCCTAAGGCAACCCCAGCATGATTCAGGGCTCTTGTCCTTGATGGCTGCCCCCACCTGCCCCAGGTCCCAGCGCCAAGATGCCCCTCACCCTCCCCACCTCTGCCCAGTGTGGCCCTTTTGCTCCCCATACCATCGGTGTGGGCACTGCCACGGGACAGGGACCAAGCTACCCTTCCAAGCCATTCCCTGATTCCTGGTCAAAAACATCTTGGGGCCCTCTCTATCATCACCCCTGTGAACAGGGCCAGGCCTGGGGGTGTCGGCTGGGCACACTCCTGCACTGGACAAAGGGGCGCTGTCCTGAGTTCACACTTGTCGCACAACCAGAGACAAGCCCCGAGCCTTGCCATACTCAAACCTTTTATTGACAGCAAAAGTCTCAGCAGCTGGGTGAGCCACGTGAGGGTGGTGGGCGGGGCTTGCGAGGCAGGAACGCTGTGAGGGGCATGGCCATCACCAGCAAGGGAGCATAAATAACACTGGTGGGTGGGCGTGGGGCAGCAGGAGAGGAAGAACGGGACAGCAGCCTAGAAGACCCACTGGGGACACGGGTACACGGGACATGAGGAGAAATGCTGGTTCACAGGGACACATGGGAACATGGGGATATGGAGACACACAGGCACAAAAAGGGTAAGGGGACACACAGGGGACGCCAGAGAGAGGACGAGATACACCACAGACGTGGGCTGGGCAACGAGCAGGTCAGGAGACCGGGGGCTTTCCCTCCCCCAACTCCCTGGGCTTGCAGGCAGGACGCTGAGGCAGGGCTGGGCAGCGGGTCACCCTCGCCCAGAACCAAGCTGTGGGCCCCAGGCAGGGTCCGGCGGGAGGCAGATGGGCCCCTACCCCTTGGAGGGGCTGCGCCTAGGGCTGGACTTTGCCTTCGGGGTCCCTGTCATAGATGTAGCTGCCCACGGCGCCAGTGTTCACTCCTGTGGAGAGAGGCAGCAGGTGGTGGAGCAGGGGACAGCCGGGGAGGGGAGGGGCACCCCAGAACCCCTAGCCACTCACCCTTGGGTCCGAAAAGTATTCCATAGCAGGGTTTGTGGCAGTAAGGCTGGCCATCGTGCTGGGGGCAGAATGGGGGGTGGTGAGCAGGAGGTCCGCAGACCCCAGCCCCACCCCCAAAGGCTTCCTCCCTGCCGGTGCCAGAACGTTATCACGTGCCTGTCCCCACGCCAGAGCCCGGAGAGCCCCAGAACTTTCCCAGGGCCACATGCAGGCACGCTCACCGTGGGGGAGGGGACGGCGCGGCGCCAAGCTGCACCCGCGGGCCTCGGCCTTGGCCGCCAGGGGGCAGCCCCCACCGCCCGGCGCGGCCTCCGCGGAGCCACGCCCACCACCGTCGCCCGCGGCCTCAGACCCCGCCCAGCCCCGAGCGCCCCTCACCTCCGCGTGCCCGCCTGGAGTCAGCGTCTTTCCGCAGCGCTCGCAGCGCAGGCACGGCCTGTGCCAGTCCTTACCCAGAGACGTCACCTTCTCGGCTGGGGGGCGAAGAGACGGGTGAGGGCGAGCCCCTGGGAGAGAGGCTCCCAGAGGCTGGGGCGGGGGTGGTCACTCACCGAAGTAGACCCTCTTGTTGCAGCGCGGACACATGTTAGGCTCTCCGGTGAACGTGGTGACACTGGAGGCTGGGGTGGGGACAGGTCAGGGCGGGGCAGCGGCCACCCACACCCTCCCCCCCACCCACACCCTGCCCGACCCACCTCTGCTGGGCCCCTTGGGGGGCCCGCTAGCCTTCCGTTCCTCAGCTCGGACCACGGGGACGTCGATGGGGCCAGTGACCTGCGGCCCCTCAGCTTGAGGCTTCTCGTAGATGTAGGAGCCGGCGCCCCCAATATTCACGCCTGTGGGTGGCAAGCACATGGGCCAGGTGGCCCGTGGCCTCTCTTCCCTTCCAGCCCTCCCAGAACGTCCCAGAACACAGGCCTCCGGGCCTAGGCTCTGGGGTCCATGGCCTGGGATGGACTTCTCAGAACAGCCTGAAGTGTGCCAAGCCTCAAGGTGTGGGAGGGCCTGGGGAGGAGCCACACATGGCCCGGGTAAGGGGGTCTGGGTTGGCTCCACTGCCCCCAGGGAACGCCGCTCTCCTCGGGGAGTGTCCCCGCTGCCCCTCCCAGGGCTCACCTTTGGGTCCAAACAGCGTGGCGTAGCAGGGCTTGTGGCAGAATGGCTTCCCATCATGCTAGACAGAGGAGGGCAAGTGAGCCAGGCCCAGGATGGGAGCCAGGGCCCCACCCCTACCCACGCTGCCCACCCAGGGACTCACCTCGGCATGGCCCCCGGGCGTCAGCGTCTTGCTGCAGCGCTCACACTTGAGGCAGAACTTGTGCCAGTCCTTGCCCAGGGAGCTCACCTTCTCGGCTGTGGGCAGGAGGATGCTCAGGGCTTGGCCCCCACCCCCTCCAGCCCCCTGTGCTGTGCACCCCATCCCCACCAGGCAGCCACCCCACACTGCAGACCTCCCCACTGCAGACCCCCCCTCGCTCCAGGCCTCCCCACACACTCCAAAGACCCCATCTCACATTGCAGATGGTCCCACGCCGCAGATTCTCCTGCTTCAGACCCCCCTACTGACTCCCCCTACTCCAGACCCTCCCCACTCCAGACCCCCCTCCCACAATCCAGGCCCAGGTCATTTGCTCGTCAGGGGTTCAAGTTGGGTGGCCCTTCCCCTCCCTTTGTAGGGAAATTCCACTGGCCTCAGGCCAAAGGCCTTGTCACCACCCTGGAGGGACGTGTGATGTGATGCCTCCGGCCCTGCCCTCCCTCAGGGTCTTGGTCATAGCCCTGGAATCTGGGCTGCAAGAGCTCCCAGCTCAAGCACCTGTTAATCCCTCAAAGCCTGCGGTGACTGGCTGTTTGCACCTGGCCCCCTCTAACACCTGCTCCTCCCCCAACACCTCCCTCTTTCCACACAACCCTCCCTCACCCACACAGTCGCTGCACCCACACCGACCTCTCCCCACATTTTATCCTCCTTCACACCACGCCTGCCTCCCCCACATCCCCCTCACACACACACTCTGACTCCTCAGTGGAGTCCTAATGGAGTCAGGAGGGGATTGGCAGAGCCTGGCTGCTGAGAGGAGCAGCCCTGAGCCTCCGGCACCCCCTCCCCACACCCTCTGACACCTCCTGGGTCTGCAGCTTGCCTCCTCATCCTAAGCCTCCAGCACCTCCTGTAGGGAGGCCCGCGCCCACCTCCCACCCCACCTCTCCTGGCAGGACTCTCGGGTATCTGTATCTGGCCTCCTCGGCTTAAGCCCTGCACCTCCGGCACCTCGAGGGGCGCCAGTGCCCAACCCCCCGACCCCCTCCCCGCTCCTCCCGGCTTGTCCCTCGTCTGTCTGTATTTGGTCTCCTCATCCTAAACCCTGGGCCCTGCCCCCACCCTACTGCACCGGCCTGAGGCCAGCCTAGGAGGGTTAGGGGGGTCGGTGCTCTCCCACACCCCACACCCCCATGCTGGGGCCACCTCCCAATGGACGGAAGCCAGCCTCCCAGTGGGAGTAAGGCAGGAAGAAGCTGAGTTGGCAGGAAGCAGGGCCAGAGTCTGGAGGGAAGGAGCCAGGCTACAGGCGCCACAGGAGGGGGCCATGTGGGCGGGTCTCCGACACTGCCTGGGCAAATCTGGCCAAGCCCCCAGAAGGCCGAGGACCAGGGCTCTCCAGGTTCCCTGAGGGTGATCCAGGCAGTCCCGGTCTGGCCAATGCAGGGGGCCAGACCCTGGCCAAGGCTGAAGCCCACCAGAGGCCCACAGGTGTAGCTCCAGGCAGTGAGCTGGGATCCTTTGGGTGGCTGGGTGCGGGGCCCCGAGTGCTGGCTCTCCATGGCTGTCCAAAGAGCCTATCCCAGCCAGGCCAGGCTCCAGGACACCACCCCCATCCTAGGCCAGATGTGCTCCACCTGGAGGTTGGGAGACAGGCGGACCGGGAGCCATCGGTGTCCAGGCCTGGGCAGGCAGGGGTCAGCTGAGCCCAGGTGGGTGTGCCCCATGCCTTCTCTCCTGCGTGATAAGCAGGTCTTGATGGCTGCCAGCCTGGCAGCTGCAGCCCAGAGTTGCCAGAACTAAGCGCTTCCAGGTTGTGGGCCATGTGGGGTCAGGGCACTGACCCTCAAACCCAGTGGGTGGGTCGATGCCACATAGGCCAGGCTGGGAACACAGGATCAATCTTGTCTAATGGAAGAGGGCTGGCTCCTCGTCTGGCTGAGGATTTTGGGGGACACAGCACAGCATCCAGGAGTACTCTGGGATGTCCTGCCTGATCCACTAAGGTGTAGGCTGTCGGGGCAGCTGGAGTGCAGTCTGGTGGGAGGCAGGACTCTGGACCCCCACCCCCCAGAGCATCCAGGCAGGACAGAAGCCAGCTGTGTCTGAGGCGCTTTTGTTTCCACTGAGAGCCTGCGGCTGCCCCAACAGGCAGAATGCCTTTCCGGGCTGTCCAAAGGCCTGCAGTCCAAGCCCCCAGAGGGCCCTGAGCCGGCCTGGGCAGCAGGACTGCAGGAGGGCCCTAGGGACTGTCCCCTACCCAGCCCTGCAGAAATGAGCCCTCCCTGGGACAGGGATTGAGGGTAGGGAGGGCTCCTGAGGACGAAGCCGGAAGCCCCTCGGCTGGGAGCCACACCAGAAGCACTCCAAGCCAAATCCGGTCCCTCCCTCTGGGAACAGCAAACAACCTCCTCCCCCTCCTCCTGCCTGTGAGTTGTTGGAGCCCAGGGGAGGGCCCGCCTGTTCAGCCCTCTGCCATCCTTCCCGCTGGTACTAAGTCTGTCCCCCTGTGCAGGAGCTGGCGGGTAGGTGGGCAGGGACTTTCCCACCCAGGCAAAGTTGGGCAGAGTAGCCGCCAGGAGGAGCAGGGTAAGGAGTAGCCCGAGGACGGCGCGAGCCCGGGGAGGGGCGGCAACCAGGGGGCGCGCTGCCAGAGGTCCCTCCTCCTGCCACCACTGCCTCCAGTCTGGACCGCACTGACCTTGGGAAGGCAGGGGTCCTGGCCACCGGACCTGTCTGGGCACTAATGTCTTCTCAGGCTAGTGGGAACCCGCGAGTCACCCCCACCCACATCCCACACCCGTGTGAAACTCTTGGGAGAACTCGCGTCAAGGAAAAAAGCGCGTTGGGACACGCAGGAAGCAGAGGCCAAGGTCGCCCCCGCTTGGACTGAATCCCAACAGAGTCCAGACCTGGCCCGGCGAGGCAGAGGTCGGAGTCGGAGTCGGAGGGGGCCATTGTTTAGGGCCATGCCGGTCCGGCCACGTGTTCGAGGAGCCGCGGGCGTGGGGTCCAGCGGAAAGGGCCGAGACGCGCGGGAGGCGCCCGGGGCGTGCGGCCCCGCCCGACCCCGCCCCGCGCGGCAGGGCGACGGCCGAAGGACCGCGATGAGTTCACCGGCCCGGGAGCGCGCCTCCTCAAACACCGAATTCATCCCGGGGGACCACGCACCCTGCCGGGCCGCCCCGGTACCCCGCCCCGACCCCGCGGGCCGCTCCAGGGCTCGGGCGCGGTCGCCCCGCCTCGTCGCAGCCCCACCCTCCGGCTGCGCCCGTGTGGGCAGCGCGGCGAGCCGGGCTCCGGGCCGCGCATCCCAGTACCCGGGCCGGGGCTGGGGGCACCCGAGTACACAGCTGGGGGCGCGTGACCCTGCGGCAGGGGGCTGGCCGCAAAGGGCTGAGGGGCTCGCCGAGGCTGGGGACTCGGGGTCCGGGGCCCGGGCACTCACCGAAGTACACGGTCTTGTCGCACTTCGGGCACTTAGAGGCCATGGTCGCTGCGCCCGCTCGGTCCGCGCCCTCCGCCCGCGCTCCGCTCCCGGCCGCCGCCGCCCGCGCCCGGCCCCGCCTGCCTCGCTGCCTGCGCGCCCATTGGCTCCGCGGCGGGGGCGGGGCCTCGAAAGCCGCCCTCCCAGCCACAGGCCGCCCAGGGGCGCCGCGGGGGCGGTGGCGCACCTGCCGGGGGCAGCGGGCGAGGGCCGGCCTGACCCAGCCAGGCGCCCCCCCCTTCTGCAGCCCTCGCTCCCGAGGTGGCGTCGACAGGGGCCCGCCCCGGCGACGGCGGCGCCGCCCGCGCCCGGGCTGTTTCCATGGCAACGTCGGGGCTGCAGGGCCTGGGCCGTCCCGAGGGCGAGGGAGGGGGCGGGGAGTCCGTGCCGCTCGGCTTCCCGGGGAGTCCTAGTGAGCGGGGACTGGCGGGCCACCAGCCTGCCCCGCAAGCCGGGAGAACCACACCCGAGCCCGCCGCGCGGCTCTCGTCCCGCTTTCTTTGTTGCCCGGTTTCCATAGCAACGGCCGCGCCGCGGGAATGAAGTCGGATCCTGGCGGGTCTCGGCCCCCGGCCCGGCGCCCAACGCCCCACCCCGCTTTCCCTCTCCCGTTCCTCCCCCGCCCTAACCCTGTCTGTGGTGCTGAAGGCCCGTCGGCCCGTCGGGTGGAGGGCAGGGCTCAGGAAGGAAGGCGCCGCTACTCCAAAAACAGCGCGGGAGAAGCTGCTGGAAGGGGTGGAGGAGCTCTGCGTCTGCCTCTGGCCGGGGAGGGCGCGGCCGGCACCGACGAGTCCGCGCTAAAGACGTCCTCCCGCAGGGGGCTGACAGGGAGACGTGGGAAGGTAGGGAAGGGGCGAAGGGGAAAGGAAGGGGCGCCCCCGTGCCCACGTGGTGGGCGTCTCCTCCTCACCCAACAAGCTCCCTCTCCCCCCTCACAGGCCAGTCTCTGGGCTTCCTGGCCCCAGAGGAGTCTCAGGCCTGGGGGACTCAGAGCCCCGATGGCCGGGCCCGGCGTCCCCCCCTCGCCTCTTATGGTCACCGAGGACTGCCAAGTCCTCAGCCTGGAGACTGGGTGTTGGTGGTGGCTCTGCCCTGGCCTGGCTCTCTGGGGCAGCCCCCAACTCCTTGCACACACACCCTGTAGTGCTGCCACGTCCGTGGAAACACTGGCCCAGAAACACGTGCTGCCCCCAGCCTGACTGACCAGCCTGACCAGCTCCCCTTTGCACATGGGACTTGTGCCAGCCAAGGCAGAGAACAGGCAGGAGGCATCTGCCAGTGGGCAGCCCTTCCTCCCTGGGCAGGCAGCCCTTCTCACTCAGTAACTTCCGTGGGCCACAGCCCCACTCGGTGTCTGTTGCCAAGTTCTCTCAGCTGCCTGTTCCATTCTGCCAGCTTGGGAGCCCTGTGGCAGAGGCATTACCTTCTGACTCTGCCCTGCCTAGTACCTGCATGGCTGCTCTGGATGACAGGGCTGGCTAGGCCTAGGGATCTTCTGGAGACACACCCCTGCAGACAGGACCCCAGGGGCCCAGTCCTGCCTGGAGAGTGAATAGGCACTCAGCACAGGGGATACCCTGAGAGGGGGTTGGGGGGAAAGGATGGGTTGAGGCGGGAGTGTATCCAGCCACTGCACAACCCTGTTACCTCAGCTATAGTCCCTGGGCCATGGTCAGAGGCTCCCTGGTGTGACAACTTTCCTGGGCCTGGCAGGAAGGGACACGGATCAGTGAGGGCAGAACAGTGGTCCTGGTCTCCACTTTTGAGGCTGCGGGCCGCAGGCCAGGGCAGGGTGGGTCCTGCCTAGAGACGGTGGCACAGGACATGTGGTAATGGGAGGGTGGCAGGGTGTGCAGCAAGCGGGCAGGTCCAGAGGGCCAGGCGTGGGGCCGGGTGGCATGGTGTCTTCCATCCCCTTCTATGATGATGCCTTCTGTCATCCTCATGACACTGGCAAATTGCAGGCAAGACCCCCACTTTCTGCTCTGTTGCAGAGGTACCTGGGCTGAGCTGAGCGGGGACAGGAAGCTCTTGGCAGAATGGGCAAGACAGGTCATCCTTACCATGCCCAAGTGTCCTGGCCCTGGGGGGCTGCTGGTACAGGTTGGGCTGTGGCCCCATCAGTAGGGAAGGGCTGAAGGACAGCAAAGCTGGGTGCCCAGCCCTTGCCTCCCAACTCGTACCCACTCCCCATTTCTAAGCCCAGGCTCAGACCCCGAGCAGCCCAGAGGGACACATGGCTGTCCCTACCTGCCAAGGCGGCTGGTGGGGGCACCACAGCCCAGATGTCTGACAGCAGAGGGTGCACGGCCTGGGAGAGGGCATTCTCAGGGCCTGCCTGCCCAAGGGATGGGACACCTCACAGCCCACGTCTTTTCTTCAGAGCAAGGGCCTTGGGAGGGGTGGGAGGGTTGCTGAGGTCAGAGGCTGGCAGCCCACACTGGAGGGAAGACCCCAGGCCTGGGGAGGGGAAGAGTGCTACTTGGAGGGGCAAGAGGCTGGGGTCTTCACTGAGCCCTATACTCCAGCTTAGACACTACAGGTAAGTCCTTGGGCAGTGGGGACACTTGGAAGGGGTAGACATCAGATTAGAACTATGGAGGCAGGGCCCAACGGTCCTGGAGGGCGGATGGCATGTGTGCTGCATTCCTGACACCTAGGCCCGTCGTCCTGCTGGGCCTCAGGACACCCCCTTATCTCTGACTCCTGGGAGGGAGCAGAAGTGGTTTCTATTTTAATTTCCTGGCTGAGATTCCCACATTTCAGGGTGCCTGGGTGAGGCTGGGAGAACAGAAGGTGGGGTGGGGAGGGTTGGGACAGAGTAGAGGCCTGGCCTAGTCCTCCAGGCCAGCTGAGGTAGTTCAACCTAAGGGTGGACCCTGTGCCAGGCCATGCCTGGGAACCCCCTCTGCTGGCCGGCCGGGTCTGCACCTGTCTCCAGGCCTGCATGGGCGAGTGGGAGCGGGGCAGCCGAGGTAGAGTTTCTGGGAATGGACTTGCCAAAATCTGAGCGAGTTCTCACTGCGGAAACCGCACACCTGCTGGTCTGGGCAGAAATCCGGACAGCTGGGCCAGAGCCTTCCCTGGCAGGAGGGGGCCGTGAGCTACGGGGCCAATAGGGGCGGTGCTAAGTCCACAGCCATGGACACAGCACAGCCGCCCTGTGTGAATGGGCCCAGCCCTGGCGACCGCCAGCTAACCTTTGAGGGAGGGCAGTGAGCATTGGGCTGGCCCTGCAGGGCAGGTCTCTGGACAGAGACAACGTGCGGCAGAGTCTGGGGGCCAGAACGGCTGTGGGGCCACATGCTGCGCTCACCCAACTTCTTGAGGGTCGTCCTCTAGGGCAGAGCCACAGCCCAAGGCTGCCTGCCTGTTGAGCAGGGCCCAGGCCCTCCCAAGGGGTGGCCTGTCCTGCCCCCATCCTCAAGGGTGTTGAGGGCAGGGAGGGCCCAGCCTACCTAAGTCAGGGAAGGGGATGAGAACAAAAGACACAGGGAAGGGTCAGGTGGCTTTTTTTCCTTTTTATGAGATTTTTTTCTTTGTTTTTGTTTAATATGAAAATTACTTGAAAAGACAAGGGGCCAACCCCTCCGGGCAGCTCGGCCGGCCGCGGCCACACGATCCTAACATTCCAGGTGTAAGTTACAGAGCTCAAGTTCATCTACAAAAAAAGTAATAAAAATAAAATTTAAAATGGCACCTTCAACAGAACACAACGAAACCTCGGGGCCCAGCCTCTGGGCGGGGGCCCACAGCACAGGGCAAAGGCGCCCACATCTCCGCTCCAGCCAGAAAGAAAACACAAAGCTGAAACGCTCCGGCATTCTCGGAATAAGTTAGCGTCTTCTCCTTCCCCGCGGGTCCTCCTGGAGCGCGTTTCTCTGCGAGTGAGGTGGGGGTGGGGCACTACCAACTGAGGAGGGCAGTGGGCGAGGGAGGGGCTGCGGCCGGCTGGGGCGGGCGGGGGTCATGGGCAGGCGGCGGCAGCCCCTAGTCCTCGATGACGATGGGCTCGTCGTTGACAGGCGCGGGCGGGGGTGGCCGCAGCGGCAGGGCCTGGCTCTGGCGCAGGGCGATGGGCTTGTAGGGCCGGCGGGCAGCACGCTTGGTTTCCGAGGACGAGAGCAACTTGCGGATCTTCCTGTGAGCAGAGGCCACGGTGAGGGCAGCAATGCCTTGGCCGTTCCCGCCCACCTGGCCAGCCGGCCCCGGGGAGGCCCCACCTGGTCTCCTCGGTGGCCATGTAGAACACATCATCCGGGGCGTCAATCCAGTTCATCCGCCGCCGCTTGACGGGGGGCAGGGAGCCCCCCCGGATCAGGCGCACTTTGGTAGGATAGGACTTCCCATTGAGCAAGAGGTTCCGGCTTGGTCCCTGCAGGGAGGGAACGTGTCTTTCCAGCCCAAGGCAAGGCCTGCCTCCACCTCCAGAACTCCTGGTGGGTGGGCACACCGTGGTGCCACACCTTCTACCAGGCCACCACGCAGAGCCACCTGGAGCCCCACCCCACCCAGGGCACCCCCCATGGGCTGCTCAGTCCCCAGCCACAGGGTCTGGTGCAGGGCCACTGCTGCTGAGCCTTCTCTGGTCTTGCCAGGCCTCTCCCCAGAGACTCCCTCATGGTGCCCAGCAGGGCAAGCCTGGGCCTCCTCCCAAATGCCCCAGGGAGTGGTGTGGTGCACATGTGTGAACACACATATGCTTGTCACGGACTGCCCCTTACCATGTGCCTGGTCTGTCCGTGGTTTGTAAGACCTGACAAGAAAAGAAGAGGAGGTGAGGCTGAAGCAGAAACACATCCTGCACCCAATGGCCCACAGATGGAGGAGGCTCCCTGGACACACAAAAACCTCCAAAGGCCACCATCTCCCACCCCCACCAGGCCACAGCCCACACCTAGCAGGGGCCTGAGGCACACGGTTGTCTCGGCTCCCCTAGTCCCAGCTTAGCCTGGCAGCCCTGGGGCTCCCTGGCCAGCAGAGGCTGCATCAGCTTGGGCTCTAGGCAGGAGACCAGGGGCCAGGGATACGACGGCTCACTCCCCATAAACAGGCCACCCACCCGCTTGCCCCATGACGCTGGGGCAAACAAAGCCATGTCTGCTTGGTCACCAGGCGACACCCAGCCCAGCTATCCGCACAACAGCACCATGGGCCCCCTACAGGCAGCCATATGGTGGCTGGTGCTGCTGACCCCAAGAGGCCAGGCCTCTCCTCTCTGGTCTCTGAGCTGCCCTCACTGCCCAGTGCCAGGGAGTCTGAGTTGAAAGCTCCTGCAGGGAGATGGGCCACTTACAGCCCACAGTACCATCCGGGGTCTGGCCTCCCAGCACATGCTCGGGGCCCTGACTTCCAACAGAGCAGGTGAGGACCCAGCTGGGCACTGCAGGAGCTGGGCTTTAGCTGGGTTCTAGTCTTCCCCTAGCCTGGGAGCCAGAACTGGGCCCACGCTGGGCTGCCTTGGCCTCCCTGCCCCGCCACGAGCATGAGTGTACACATGTGTGCCTGAGGGCTGCAGACAGATGCTGGTGTGGGGTGGCCCAGGACCAGCCCGGGAGGACAGGATGCCACTCTTCACTCAACCAGTGAGCGTCACAGCACCCGGCCAGTCCCCTCAGCTGAGGCCTGTCCCTTAAAGAACAGGAGCCCGGTCCAGCCTCTCCCCACCTGCAAACAACCCTCACTTGGGGCACTCCCCAGCGTCGGTAGGCCTTGGGGCCAGGCCAGCCTTCTCCCCACTTGCTGGTTCAGCTCAGTCAGGCAGAGTAGGGGCAGGGCCCAGGCCAGCCACACTTAAGGCACCTGCGTCCCAGGCTGGCATGGCTCGAGAGCTACTTACCCAGGTAAGTGCCTACCAGAGCGATGGACAGCAGAGGAAGAAAACACACGCTTTAGAGTTAGCGGATAGCAAGTGCCTGCCAGCAGGCTAGGACGGGGCAGAGCAGCAGCTGGCCCAGGCAAGTGCCTGTTTTGCAGGCAATGGCCCTGCAGTGCTCGCACCTGCCCAGGCTAGACAGAAATCCCACCCCATCTGCACCGGTGTTCCCAGGCCCTGTCTCCATCCAGAGGGTCCTTAGCCCACCGCCCCCCCCCCCGCGCCTGATTCTTGGAAGTGGTGCCTAGGATGCTCACGGCCTGCTGGCGGCTGACCTCTCTGGGCCTGGGTCTCACCCGACAGCCCACTGAGGCACTCCCCTAGGGACAACCCCACGGGAGGCTCCCCATGGCTCACAGGGCTGCAGCCAAAGAGTGTGGAATTCAGAAAATTCAAAGGGGACACATGGACTTTTATCCAACACACTTGCTAAGTGCTTTTTATAAGACAAAACCAAAACCTCAGAGATGCCTGCTACAAGGATGCTTCCGAGGGGGTCTGAGGAGACCATGCCAAGACTCCCCAGCGGGGCCAGACAAGCATAGCCACCCAGGCCTGCATGGTCCACACCAGGCCATGGGGCAGCCCCAACGCCAATACTGAGGGGTGGCCCAATCAGAGGTGGGTGGGGCTGAGGGTGCGAAAGGACCTGGCAGCAGGTCTTGGTGCTCAACCCACTGCTGTGGACCATGGGCACCACAGGGATGAACCTGCCAGGGCACCCAGCAGTCTGGGAGGCTTCCAAAGGCAGCCCTGAGAGGAACTGTCCTGAGGAGACAAGGATGGGCTGGACAGCCACCGCCCGCTGCCACCTCTCAGGTCCCCATGCTGGCCCTGTCTCCGTGGCTGGCACCCCAGCCCAGGGAGCGGGATCCAGGCAGGACCATGCTGGCTTGCCCAGCACCCATGCGCCCCATGGGGCCTGACCCTGGTATGTCCCCTCCATACTTCCCCTCCCCGCAGGGGGCCAAGTTTCAGAGCCCTTATTCCAGCCCAGTAGCACAGAGCACCTGAGCCTCCTCAGTCAGAAGGCACCACGCCTGTGCGCAAGCTCAGTTGCCCATGGCCCACACAGATGCCCCGACCCATCCCGCTGTCCCCACAGGCAGGCGCACGGAAGGATTGCAGGCACAGCACGGGTGGCCCCACAAATGAGGCTGACGGCATGCGGGCAGTCACAGCGCGAGGGCGGGCAGCATGGGTGGCGGCGGGGGCACCAGGGCCACATATGCAAGGACAGTCCACGGACAGGGTGCAGGACAGGGCAAGGGCAGAGGCCCAGGGCTCGGGAATCCTTCACCAAGCAACAGTGACATCGGGGAGCATGGGGCCTGGAGCAGCCTAACCCACGTGGACTGCCCCGAGGACGGGCCCTGGGCCGCCCGCCACACAGACGCGCTCAGCAGCACAGCACACAGGCATCGCGACAGCGGCCGCGGCCCCACGCCGGCAGCCCAGCCTTACCCCTACTGGGCATCAAGAGGCGCTTCTTCATGTTGCCTGGCAGCGCCCGGGCCGGGGGAGAGAGGGAGAAAAGACAGCATCAACAGGCGCCTCAGGGCCCGGGGCCGGCGGGGGGCTCGCGCCTGGCAGAGACCCTGCCCGGTCCGGCACCACACTCACCGTCCACACCGTTGTGCTGCTCATAGCTGCGCTTGCCCAAGATGGTGGGGGAGCCGTTGTTGATGACGGGGGCTGACTTGGCGGGCGTCAGGCTGCTCAGCACACCAGACATGCTTTTCACGGGGTCAGGCTTGGGTGGGCGGGGGTGTGTCTCTGCCGGGAAACACCCTGGTGAGTTACCTCCACCAAGTCCTCATATGCACAACTCCCGGGACAACACTGGGCCCGGTCACCCCCTCAGCCCTCACCCGAGTCCCATCCCACTGTGCTGAACGGGGGTGGCCAGGGCAGAGAGGGGAGCCCAGGACCTGCTGCGGTCTGGCTCTGTGTGCCCTCAGCAGGCAGGCGCACCCAGGTTCCTGAGAGTGGGGCAACAGCCTGGTGGGGCTCAGCCCCCAGCTCCGGCCTGCAGGACCAGATACAGGCCGGTGAGCCAGCCCCTGTGTCCAGGCTCCCAGAGCTGACTCATGAGCCCACCCAGACCTGGCAAACGAATGAGGACCCCCATGAATGCCTGGCCCAGACCAAGCTGCTCTGGTCTAGCCAGGACTTCTCACTGAGGCCCAGGCCCTGGTGAGTTGGCCTGAGCCTGGCATACAGCCGGGTGCCCCACAAGGGCAGCTCCAGATGCCTGTCTGAGGGCCGGGGGGCTTGGCACACCCGCATGCAGAGGTCAGGTCAGAAGCCACTCACAGAGCATTCGGGCAGCCCTGAAACACTCACCAAGATACCGCAGCACAGCTTCCAGGGGCTTGCGGGCCACCTGCTTCAACACCAACGGACTCTGGGATGCTTCAGGCAGCCGCGCCGTGCCTGCAGAACCACAGGGCATGAGAATGAGTACCCTGGGGAGCAGGGCCCAGCCTGCACCTGGACCTAGTACTCTCACGGGGCCCAGGAGGAAACGGGGAGCCCAAGGGGTAGAACTCCCACCCGGCTGGGCCTGAGGCTGCCCCCTCCCCTAATGTCAGTAGGACAGAATAAGGGGACTCACACTCTGCCTTGATGGCCGCACTGTTGATGGGCATGTAGGGGTGGCGCGCAGCATGCCATGGGCGCAGAATCTCCCGGCACAGGCGCCGTGCGATCCTCGTTAGTTTGGTGGTGTGCAGGTAGAAGGCCTGCCGTGTCTTCATGGCAAACTTGGGGCTTCCACTGCTCCGGGCCGGGAGGCCATGGGGACTCTGCGGAAGGGGGCGCACCGCCCCAACACAGCGCCATGACCGGGGGCCGGGCACGCATGGCCGGCCGCGGTGGGCAAGGTGGACACCTCCTGCTTACCATGTTGTTGCGGTTTGGTCCTGGCCTCTCTCCATCTAACCGGGTTGGCATTTTCAAGCCACCGTATTTCTTCCAATATGTCCAACAAGATGCGCAGAGACGACACTGCATGTTAGGGGGACCCCAAGAATACCACTGGTAAGACTGTGTGGCTACGGACAACAAAGTTGGAAATAGACGGATTCTTAAGCAGAACCAGCGATGTCAGAGTACCCACAGCGTCACCCGCCCGCCACGCCCGCCCCGAGGGTACCGCGCGCTCCCCCCGCCACCCCCACGATGATATGACCCCCTTGGCGGTGGGCCCCTCCCAGACCGGGCCACGCCAGCACCCCGGGACAACACAGGGCTCCATAGCGCCCCGCAGGGCTCCGCGCGCCACACCCGCCTATGCACTTACTGTAACAGCTCTCGCAGGCCCGGCCAGCCCCGGGGCTCTGGCCTGGCGCCCCCGTGCCATTCACCACACCGGCCTTAACGTTGTTGACACTGATCTGGTTCGGATTTGGCTTGTTACTTCAAGAGGCAGAGAAGGGGAAGGGGTCATGGAAACACATGCCAGGAGGGCCGATCTCTGCAGCACATGGAGCCACAGGCTAGCCCCTTATCCAGGCTGACGTCCTTGTACCCTTGGCCTCGTGGGGGCCTTTTTCCCCTGAGGTCCCAGAAGCAGCTCCCACAGGGCTCCAGGCCCAGGTACGTGGGTGTGGATCCTGATGGCCTTCACTGACCAGGAGGCCAGGGTAACGGCTGTGTCCGATCATCTGTATGGCCAGAGCCACCCCACACCAGGCCATCCAGGGCCTTTCCTGACTCCCAGCCTCCAAGCCAGGACCTCCTTGGAACCCATCTGGTCCTAGCGTCCCCCAGGGAACAAAAGGGTGCTGTGGAAACCACACTTACTAGTTGGGAATATACACTTGCTTTAACTTGCTCTCAGCTTCTGCAGCTTTCAAGCGTTTCTTAAAAGAAAACAGAGAGTCAGAGGTCAACCAGGGGGCCCAGGCGGGGGAGATTACCACCATCCACAGGCTACATCCCCGGGAAAGACTTTGGTGAAAAGTCATCCTACGATTTTCACAAAACTCAGATGCCCAGTGCAGCAGCTGGGGGGGACACAGCCAAGGGGGCTCAGAAGCAACCCTTTTTGCCAGCCCTTGGCAAATGCCTGCCTGCTCCAGGGTCTCTGACAGGGAGTGCACGAGTAAGAGGCCCAGGAAAAAAGGGCTGGGGAGAGGTGTGACCTCACCTGCTGGACATATCTGTCGGTGGTCTTCCACATGTAGTAATACTCAATGATGCTGGTGAGTGACTTCCACGGGAGCTGGGGTGACAGAAAGACATGTCACATGGGGCAGAAGCGGGGCTGTGGCCCAGGAAGGCCACAAAGACCAGTGGTGGGAGACGGGGGTGCCAAGGAAAGGCCAGAGTGTGCTTGCCATGGTCAAGCCCCCCTGGCAGGAGGGTATGGAGGGCAGCCAAGAGGCAGGTCCCCCAAACCAGATGCTGAAACACCACAACCCCAGGGGAGGAGCCGGGCCCAAGGCCAGGTGGCCCACCACAGGTGGTGCCCACAACCTCACCTGTGTCAGTCACTTCTCAGAGCTGCACTCTTGGTCATAACCCCCAGTATCTTAAAACTTCTTCTCTGGGTTAAGTAATTTAACTTCATGGCTTCCTTCTTCACAGTCTCTACTCCAACCCTTCATTTTTCAAATTTTTAAACTTTTAAGTTTCTTTGAGTTGGGGGTCTTACGCTGTCACCCAGATTGGAGTGCAAGGACACAAGCACGGCTTCCTTGACCTCTTGGGCTCAGGTAATCCTCCCGCCTCAGCCTCCAGAGTAGCTAGGACTACAGACATGTGTCACTATGCCTGGCCAACTTTTTGAATTTTTACAGTGACATGGTCTGGCTCTGTTGCCCAGGCTGATCTCAAACTCCGGGGCTCAAGCACTACTCCAACCTCAGCCTCCCCAAGTGCTGGGAAGCAAGCAAGGAGACCCTGCCCCGCAGCCATGTTGCTCTCCTGAGGGTAGCCCACTGGCTCCACGGTGGCTGCAAGGACACTTCTCCCTAGAAGACTGGGGGGTCCCGTGTGGGCACAGGAGAAGGCACTCCTCCCTCAGAAGATTGGGGGAGGTCCCCTGCTGGGGGTCCCCTGCCAGCACAGGCTGAGCGCTCCTCCCATGGGAGGCTTTAAGGCTGGGGTCTCCTGTGGGCCCAGACCCTACCACATTGGAATTCCAGAGTGGGGGTGCCAGGAGGTCAGACCCACACGTGAGGACTCTGCTGGCTTCCTGAGCCAACATTTTTTTTTTTTTTTGAGTCGGGGTCTCACTCTGTCACCCAGGCTGGAGTGCAGTGACATGCTCATGGCCATTGCAGCCCCGACCCACTGGGCTCTGGTGATCCTTCTGCCTCAGCCTTCCAAATAGCTAGAACTACAGGCATGTGCCACCCTGTCCAGCTAATTTTTTGATTTACTGTAAAGAAAAGGTCTCGCCATGTGGCCGAGGCTGGTCTCGAACCCGTGGGCTCAGGCAATCCTCTCACCTCCGCCTCCCAAAGTGCTGGGATTACAGGCATGAGCCAGTGCGCCTGGCCTGAGCCAACACTTAAAGAGAACACAGACACACAGGGAGTGAGTGGTTGGCTTAGCTCAAAACAAAGACAGGTTCAGGACCACGGGACCAAGGCATTTGCTGAATCTCCATGGGAACCCCGTCCCTACCTTGTCCTGGTCACATTGCAGCTCCCCTCACCCAAGTCCCACTGGCGCCCGCACACGTGTACTCCACAGATGAGGCTGGCCAGAGCCCAGGGTCCTATTACCAAGCCTTAACAAGGTGGGAGGGACTGCGGAGGCTGGGGTCCAGCTCTGACTGGGCAGGCTCCTGAAAGAAGCATGGGGCCCACCTGGCTGCACCTGCCCCATGCGGGACTCACAAAGTCTTGCTGAATGTCCGTGAAGTCCTTCCCATACTTCTCCAGGGCCTCCTCAAAGAGGTTGGCCTCCGATGCGGACCACTCCTCCATCTCGTCCCTGCAGAGCACTGGCCCGCCCTGTGGCACCAGGGCTGAGATGGCCTTGGAAATGTCGTAGACATTCCTGTGCAGCGTGTCCATGGCGTGGAACTGTAGGAGGCGGCAGGACAATGAGCAGGCTGCCAGGCCTGGGAGCTCCTCCTGCACTCGAGGTGTGGCTCCCCTCAGTGCCTCAAGGTGATGTCCCTGCTACTCGGCAAGCCCCTCCCCACACCCCACAGCACGGGCTGGCAGAGCGTAGGGAGGACCAGGAGAGGCTGGAGTCCCATGTGTCCAGGTGGGCGCCAGGCCAGGCAGAAGGCAGAGACACAGCCACCAGGCGGCCGTCCCCACCTCAGGTCCCACCCAGCACCCACTCACCAGGGTGATGTCCCGGGAAGCGGCGGCGGCGCTCATGTGCAGGCTGGGCTGTCGGACGGAGCTGCTGCAGTCCAGGGCCCGAGCAAAGGTACCCACGGAGCTGGGAAGGAGGAAATGCGCTGACCGTGGTACAGGACAGGAAGGGGTGGCTCTGTCCAGCATGCTGGTCGGAACCCAGGCGGCGCTCACCACCACCAGAGGTCAGGGCTCGGCTACTAGATGTCGGTGGACCAAAGAGGCCACAGGCACTGGGCACAAATCCTGTGGGCGTCGCAGGGAGCGGCCGACTGTGGCCCGATGCAGCATATGTCCAGGGGCACAGAAATGGGAGAATACAGCCTGGTGCCAACCTAAGACCTCTGTCTGACAGAACCATGGTCAGTAGCCACCTCAGGGAACCCCGAAACACCAACATTCTTAGGGTTCTCTCTAAAGCTGTTTGCAGAGAAGGCGGACACAGCCCCTTCTGGCCGAAGCTTCCCTGGGGTGCTCTCGCCCCCAGCAGTCCACCCACCTCCCACGGTTGCCCCATCCCGCTCCACCCTGGGCAGGCCAGAAGTTGGAGAGCACCTCTGCCCAGTCCTAGTCCAGCTCCAAGGAAGAGCCCTGTCAGGGCCTGGGGCCTGGGAGGTGTGAGGGTAGGTGCACAGGTTCAGCCCCCCGAGTTGGAGCTGTTCAAAGGCTACAGCTCCTTGTTCAGGGAAGGGCTGGGCTGGACCCTCCTGAGGCCCTGGGAACTGCTGGGGGTTTCAGGGCAGGGCCCACGGGCTTCAGGCCCTCGATGCCCACTCAAGGGCAGGAGGGCTAGAGCTTCAGACAGGCACTCACCGGGCCACCACCAGGAACTGATCGATCTGCTTGTCCATGAGTGGATTGTGGGCCTCCCATACCTTGGTCTCCAGCTTGGCCTGGTCTCGGCCATCCTCCTCGCCTGCCAAGAAGAGGAATGACCCATGAGATCCCAATGGCTCCCAGCAAAGCCCTTCCGAGCCAGGGTACCCAGGTAATGGGGTCAAGACCCTCCTCCTGGGCCCCGGGAGCTGCTGAGGTTGGGGAAGGGCCGAGAGGGCCCTGGAAGGGAGGCCAGAGGAAGACTGCAGCACACACACGCGTGCTGTCAGGCACGGATGAACTTCCACTTGTGGAAAAGCACCACCCTGGGAGGACCCTGAGGACAAGGCGGCAGGGCCTGCCGCAGGCACGGGAGGGGCTCCAGCAGCAGCTATGACCAAAAGAGGGCGGGAAGGCCCGTTGGTAAGTGCCAAACACGTTTTTTGAGACACTAAAGGTTCACAAGATGTTTTGAGAAATAACAGGCCCGTGGGCCCCTCCCCGTTTCCCCAGCAGGGGTCCTGCAGCACCCCAACAGGACACAGGCCATCTCCCAAAGACCTTGGGCTAAGGCCCCTTTCACCCAGGTGAGGCCCCAGTCCCGCCAACCCTCGCATGGCCAGAGGTGGGCTCAGGCATCATGGGGTCCCGCCTGTCCGGCTGTCTCTGATCTTCTGGGAGCTGAGGAAGAGACTGCTTGACTGGCTGGAATCAGCGAGACCGAGAGTTTCTGACGAAACCACCTTTTGCTCACAAAGATCCCTAGGGGGACCTGTGTTCTGAGTGTGGCTGGGCCTGACTCTCGGGGGAGGACATGAAGAAGGAATCCCACAATCGTTCTTTGTTCAACTCTCCGGCCGAGCGCCACATTCATAATTCAGTGCTGGGTATCAAACTTCACGCTTTGCAAAAGATCCCACCAGCTCCTCTCAGGGCCCTAGGCGGCCGTGCAGCTCCTGACTGATGCGGGCCAGGCATGGGGCCACCCTCCATAGGACATGCACAGAGGAAGCTCTCAGGGCTGGACACAGCAGATAGTCCCCAAGAAAACATCTGTCCCTCACCACACAGCACAGGCCTCGGCTCCTGCCCCAAGGGTTGGCCATCCTGGGCCATGCATCCAGGGAAGGTCAGGCCCCATGACCCCCCAGGAAACAGCGCCCAGTCAGACTCTGAGGATGGGGTCGGGGGTAGTCCCAGGCAGCAGGTGCACACAGCAGATAGGGGCAATGCTGCGGGCGCCCTGGAGGTGAAGGGCCCGGGGCTGCTTCCAGCCTGGCTGCAGGATGCTTGCTGGGTTCTGCTGGCGCCTGGGTGTAGCCTCTGCCCTGCTCAGGGCTGCTCCGGGGAAGCTGGGTCCCAAAACTCAACCGGGCCTAGGGTCTAAGGGCCGAAATGTGATGGGCAGGTGGCAGAGCCCAGAGGAGTCAGTGGCCTGTCTTCTCATTACTGGGCAGCACAGTTGATCCCCTTTGTAAGTTCAAATGCCCTAGAGGCAGGTGTGTAATTTCAAGTCATTCAAAAGGGACTTGAAGCCGGGCTCAGTGGCTCAGCCTGTAATCCCGCGCCTTTGGGAGGCTGAGGTGAGTGGATTGCCTGAGCCCATGGGTTCGAGACCCGCCTGGGCAGCGAGACCTCATCTCTACAATAAAATCAAAAAATCAGCTGGGCGTGGTAGCGCATGCCTGTAATTCCGGCTACTCGGAAGGCTGAGGCGGAAGGATCGCCGGAGCCCAGCAGGTCGAGGCTGCGGTGGCCGGGAGCGGCCACTGCACTCCAGTCTGGGCGACAGAGTGAGACTCCAACTCAAAAAAAAAAGATAAAAAAAAAGGGACTTGAACTCCAGGAGATGGGGATGGGGGTTGGTCCCGAAAGCCACACAATCACCCCCGCCCCAAACGGCATCCTCGAACCAAGAGGCACAGGGCTGCAGGGATGGTGGCTCCTGCATGGCAGCAATGCTCAGGCACGGGCCCTCAGCTCCAGCCCACTCTCCAGGGTGGGGCTTGTATGACAGCAAGGTTTTGAGGCCTCTCGATGTGGTCTCTTGCTGCATACACCGCCTGGAGACAGTCTGCCCAGGATTCTAGGTCCCAGATGGTCAGCGGGTCCTCCAACCTCAGCTCCCCCTAGTTCTCTGAACCTCGTGAGTTAAGCTCTCGTGGGCTTCCTGTCCTGACTGCTGCCACTACCTGCAACCACAGTGGCAACAAGAGCACACCATGGGTGTGGCCCCAAGCACCTGAGGTGGCCAACTGGAGGTTTTGGCCTTGGCAGCAGGTCCTGCTGAGGCCGAGTGATGTGTCCTCCTCCAGCTCACCACATACTGCAGCTGTGTGTGTGAGCATCTCACACACCCCTCCTGGGACAGTTGGTTCCAGTTGAGTTCAGACCAGATAGGGCCACCAGGATCGATGCCCATAACTTTTAGTTACCTTGAGTTCACCTATAGTTCATTATAATACTAAGATACCACCCTAGAGAGAATTCACAGACATTTGTGTACACACGATGTATATGTAAGCACCTTCACACACTGTACTTGTGCTGGAAACCCTGCTTCTTTCATGCTCAATGCCCACCTGCCCTCTGCGAGATGCTGTATGACCTGTGGGCAGCAGCTGCTCCCAGGCCTCCCCTGCACCTAGGTTCCTGATTAAAGCCCACGTCTCGCCCAGAGTCCCTGGGTCCTTTCTGTGGCGTCTCAGACAAAGCATCTTCCCTTTTAGGGTCTTTAGGGATCAGCACTATACGAGGTCCTCCACCCTTGGCCAGGCTGGGGGACAGGTGGCAGGCTGCAGAGCAACCTTGAGGCCACGGGCTCAGAGCCTCCCCATGAGCAGGACACACTGAGAATGGCAGCCACTAGATACAGGCTAGCAATGCCCAGGACCAGCTCGGAAGCCAACAGCCCCGGATGTCCACAGAAGGAGCACAAGGCCACAAAGGGAGGGAGTTGGGCGCTTCGTAGAGCGCGCTTAGGGGAAAATGCATTGGCAGAGAAAGCAAGAGGATGAGACTGAGGATACAGAACACGACATCATAAGAAAAGCGACAGGGAGGGAGGACAGACATGTCAGTGGCTTGGTCTCTCATCCAACATCCCTGTCTAGCTGGAGGCCAAAACAGGAGTGAGAAGAAAACCCAGGTCTGCGGTCTCACATGGGAGGGTGAGTCCCCATGAAGCTCGAGCAGACCCCACGTGGTGGCCAGTGAGGAAGCCCCACACTTGCACGTCCTCAAGTATGAGCCAAGCAAGAGGGGCTGGCCTGGAGCCCTGGCCAGTACTGACCCATGGACCCTGCTGACCACCACGGTCCACAGAGGAGACAGATGCTATGTGGCTGGCGGGCAGCCTGGCTCTGGAAGCCAACGCTCATCACGAGAAGCCACAAGGAGAGGTGGAGGAAGTCAAGGCCCTGCTGACATCTGAATGGAGAGGGATGAGCTCGTCAACAAGAGGACGCAGACCCAAGGCTAGACTTCGGCCGTGGGAAATGGGGACCCAGCACAGCAGCTATGAAGCTCCCACTGTCAAAAACTAAACATCCCTCACCTACCCTGTAGAGGTGGCCACAGGGCAACACTGGGTGAGGGGAGGGCCCTGGGATGTGCGGTGTCTAGACCAGGGACATCAAGGGAACATGACATAGCCGGGGCAGCTGCCAGGTGCCAGCTCATCACCCCAGAGCTCCTTCCATGTACCCACAACCACTCGGAGGGGCCACGGCCAAGGGCAGACATGTGCCCAGAGCCAGTCTGTGTGGCTTGAGGACCCAGATCCAGAACCTAGACTCCGGCCCCATAGCACCCGGACAGTGGCAGTGGCCCTATGCACCTACCCAGTGACCCTGAACACAGTTGCCCCCCAAGACCTGCAGATGTACCAGCATCTTCCACACCAGAAAGAGACGCACAAAGCTCCCTAGCCCAGAGGAGACACCGTGTGGGCGGAAAGGAGGCAGCAAGAAAAACGCTCCCCCTTGAAGGCTGAAACCAGATGCCCCCCGCCCATGCCCATGCAGAGCTGCCAGTGTGCCTGCAATGCTGAGAAGGAGAGAAGTAAGTCCAGCATGTTCTGTGGGGCTTGCTGAGATCAGTGGAGGGTGGGAGACTGCCTCCTGTTCTGGGTCAGAGCCCAGGGCCACATCCCTGGGCCCTGGCAGGACCCAAGGGGGATAGCCACAGGCCAGGCTCAGAGTGCCCACGGAGTCACTCAGACAAGAGTTCTAGAGACAAAGCTTTAACGAATATTGAAAACAGCCATCAAAGGAAACCAAATCTCAGAGCACCGGGACCAGCCAAGGGCCACGCCCTGCCTGGGGCTCTGAGGCCTCCCCAGGACCCCGAGGCCCCCATGAGGGAGGGAGGGAGGGTCTAGGGATGGGTGATGACGCAGAGGCGCCAGCCTGCAGAGACACAGCCCCACCCCAGGCGCAGTCGCAGATACCTCATTCCCATAGGCGGGGCAGAGGGAAGGGGCTGCGCTGCACCACGTTCCTACCTTCTTTCAACAGGTCGGTGATGTCGGCCTGGTAGCGGTTTCCTACCCGGATCTCTCCTTTATCGGCCAGGAGCGTTTTCTGCTGTGGGTCGTAGACAAGCGAGTAGAAGAAGAAGTCCTAGAAGACACATGGACTACGTGTCAGCAGTGCCAAGGGACCTTGGCACCAGGTTGGGGCACAGGACACAGAAGCTCCCACACAGCTGGGCCTGCCCACAACACTAGTGGGCTGTGGGGTTAAGAGAAGACACAAGCACCAAGAAGCAGACAGGTCCTGCACAGCCTCCACCAAGGGAGAGCCGCTTAAAAGCTTGACAGGGACCTATGGCTAGGGTTTGTGGGATATGATGGCTTCCACAATCCACCCACCTCGGCCTCCCCACAAGTCCTGGGATTACAGCCCGCCCAGCATTTTGTGTCCCAACATGTAGTCATGTGCCCTGGAAGCTGCAAGGAGCTGGCTTTGATGATTCTTTTTTTTTTTTTTCCTGAGTTGGAGTCTCACTCTGTCGCCCAGGCTGGAGTGCAGTGGCACGCAGCCTTGACCTGCTGGGCTCCAGTGATCCTTCCGCCTCAGCCTTCCAAGTAGCTGGAACTGCAGGCATGAGTCACCATGCTCAGCTAATTTTTTGATTTATTGTAGAGATGAGGTCTCGCCAAGTTGTCCAGGCTGGTCTCAAACCTCTGGGCTCAGGGAATCCTCTTGCCTCAGCCTCACAAAGTATGGGATTACAGGCTTGAGCCACTACACCCAATGACAATTCTTAAAAAACAGGCTGCCCTGCCTGATCCTGGAGTCCTGCCTGTGTTCTCTGTGCCTGGGTATCCATCATCCGCCATTTTCTGTTTGTCCTCCCTGACTCCTTGGGTTGTTCCTCCAACCCGCATCCCATCTCCCATCGACTACTCTAAAACTACCTCCTCCTGTCTTTCCTCAGACAGCAACCTTCAAAACACCAGCACAACACGCACTCCCCACATGGACAGGGCCAACTGAGGGGCCCTCACCCTCCTGATTGAAGGGCAAAGCTGCCCTGGGGGTGCTACCCGTGGCTCCTGCTCCATCTGGTCCATTTTCCAAGCTGCTTCTTCATGTACAGACCCCGCCACTACAGTACATTCCCTACATATGAACCTTCAAGTTGTGACCTTTAAAGATATGAACGTGCACTTGCTTGTCTAATTGCTTAAATTCATTCACGTGTCTAACTTTGCTATTGTACTTTTCAAGGTACTGTACTGTTAAGATTAAAAATGTTTTGTTTTTTTTTTTTAGCCGGGCTCGGTGGCTCAGCCTGTAATCCCGTGCCTTTGGGAGGCTGAGATGAGTGGATTGCCTGAGCCCGCGGGCTCAAGACCCGCCTGGGCAGCGAGACCTCATCTCTACAATAAATCAAAAAATCAGCCGGGCGTGGTAGCACATGCCTGTAATTCCAGCTACTTGGAAGGCTGAGGCAGAAGGATCGCCAGAGCCCAGCAGGTCGAGGCTGCGGTGGCCAGGAGTGGCCACTGCACTCCAGTCTGGGTGACAGAGTGAGACTCCAACTCAAAAAAAAAAAATTTTTTTTTTTTTTGCTTTTTGTATCTTTGTGAAAAGTATTATAAACCTATTACAGTATGGTACTATACAGCTGGTTGTGTTAGCTGGGTATCGAGGCTAACTTTGTTGGACTTAAGAACACACTTTTGGAACAGAACTTGTTCGCGTGTAGGAGACTTATTGTATTTCTTTAAATTAATAAGATAAAGGAGTTTCTTTTTCTTGAGTTGAGGTCTCAGCCCAGGATGCTGGAGGGTAGTGGCATGATCACGGCTCACCATAGCCTCGACCTCCTGGGCTCAGGTGATCCTCCCACATCAGCCTCTAGAGTAGCTGGGACTACAGGCGTATGCCACCACACCCGGCTAATTTTCTAATTTTTTGTAGAGATGAGGTCTTGCCATGGTGCCCTGGCTAGTCTTAAACTCCTGGGCTCAAGCAATCCTCCCGACTCAGCCTCCCAAAGAGTTAGGATTACAGGTGTGAGCCACCATGCCCACCCTGAGTCTGTGTTTACTGGAACCTCATTGGTGAGGATTATTCCAGGCCCAGGCAGGGGCCTGGCCCCGAGGGCCAATGGCATCTACTTCTGCCAGCTCCTTTAAATGTGCTCAGACTTTGGGTAGGACACATGGGGAACGGCTGCCCCGTTCAGCAGATGGGCTTCAGGGCCACAGCCAAGTTGGCAGTCAGTGTCATCCATCACCTAAGAATCACACATTGCCACTTCCTGCACGGGTGTGTGAAGGCAGCTGCCAAGGCATGCCCGGTCGCCACCTGCAGGCCAGTGCCACCACTCCTGGCACGACGGGCTTCTCAGCTGGTTTTGGTGCTGACACACGTGTCCATGTTCATGACACGTCTTCTGCAGTCCCCCTCGCCTCACTCTGCCACTCAGGGTCTTTCCAAACCACAATGGCAGCCTGCACTCCCCGGACACATTCCCAGCAGCGCCCACAGCCTCTGTTCCCCACACTCGGGGGCTTCTGGGCTCTAGCTCCAGCCTCCCGGGAAGCTGGTCCCACCACAGCCCTGCTCCTCCCCGTATGCCAGGCATGAGTTCCCTCCAGCCCCTGCCCAGACCACACTGTCCCACGCAGCCCACCTTAAGCACCAGGGCCCCTTCATACCATCTGCTTCTAGGCTGTGAACAGGAAAGGGGCCCAGGCCACAAGGTGAGGAGTGTGGGGTTGAGTTCCAGACATGCTGCGGACGTTCTAGATCCCGCAGGGCCAGTCCCAAAGTGCCGATGGCCACGGTGTAGAGAGGGCCCAAGGGCACCCTGGGGACGGGCACCCTGAGCCTGGGCTGGGTGACCCGATGGGGGTGGGGGAGTGGTCCAGGCCACAAGGCTCCACCGGGTGGCAGTAGAGACATGGGCGAGGCTAAGTTGCCACTAAGGAGTCACATGGCCCCTGCCTGACCCTGGTTCCTGCACAGCCCCGGCCAGGAGTCACACGGTCCCTGCCCAAACCCGGCCAGTCTGATGCTCAAATCCAGTAAGGCCTCAGGACATCTGAGCTTCCCATTGGCCATTTCTCACAAACCCTTGCTGTCACTCAGAGTGACTGCACCTCGGTGACATATGGCACTATGTCTGGAGACATTTCTGGTTGCCACAACTCGGGGGTAGCATCTGGGGGTGATGCCCTACCACGCACAGGCAGCCTACAAATAAGAATCACCTGCCCCAGATGGCTGCAGTGCTCAGGCCATGCAAGCAGCCCTGAGGTCACCCTGGGTAGAGGAGGTGGCCCACCCAGGCTTCTGCCCATGGCTCTCGGAGGCAGCCACGCCTCCTGCAAGGATCCAGGTCAGGTGGTCCCTGCTCCAGCTGTGAATCCTGGCAAGGAAGGCAGGAGTGCCTCTATCCCCGAGGAGGCAGAGCTCCCACACTGGTTGCTGGAGGGATGTGGGCCCCAGGGCAGGTGGTGGAAGCACGAAGGGGGCAAGTCCCACACTCAGGGCCCTGGCTGCATGGAGTGGGGGGCAGTGGACACAAAGACACCTGGATGTGACCCTCAGGATGCAGTCTCCACTTCCTCACAGGACGGCCAGGGCTGAGTGAGACAGGAAGCGTCCCTGCTCCTGGCCAGCAGAGGTCACAGTGGTGGGATGGGACCCCCCAGCCAGCCACAGCAATGGGAGCCAAGCCTCACCTCCCGCTCCAGGTAGGACTTGAGCGACTCGGTCTCGTTGAGCAGGGTGACACTGCACTTGCCCCTGGAAGAGAAGATGAGCGGGTAGAGGGGCGAAGGCGGTTGGTGGGGTCCTGGCGGGGGGTGTCGCAGCCCTACCTGATATGTGTGGCGGGCAGGGACTCCAGCTGCCGAGAGAGGAACAGTTCCCGGTGCCGCAGCTGGTGCCTGAGCTTCTCGGGCAGGTCCACCATCTCTGGGTTCTCCATCTCCTCCTCGATCTCCCCTGCAGGACAGAAGCCCTGTCAGCACGCTGCACAGACCACCAGGTAAGGCCCCTGTTCACTGCACCCCACCCCATCTACACACTGTGCAGGGCTCCTGGCACCGCAGCACAGGAGGCCGTCCAGGCCCTGGCCCTCCTGCTGCCAGACCCCATCCCGCTGCCCCAGCCTGCGGTAGCCAAGTGACTCCTTGGCCAGTGCCCTCAGGATGCTCCGGCACCCACTCAAGCCCAAGCACCTTGAAGGCCCGGACCCCCCAGGGTGTCAGGACATAAGAGGAAGCAGGACAATCCTCCCCAAGCCTCAGAGCAGCAGGCAAGAAAACGAGCCTGCCGTACCACATGCCCAGTATGGGGCAGCTGAGATGCCTGTCCACCAGGCCATGCCCCAGCTGCAGCCACACGGCCCACACAGCCCGCTGCAAACCCCCCTGTGCCAGGAGGACACCCTTAGGGTAGGCCGGGGGCATGGCATGCAGGCGGCCTGCCAGACTCTGCCCTTGGCAGTGTTGCCGCCCAGCCCAAGGACACGCCACGAGGACGCCCTCCCCACGGAGGCTGGCTCTTACCTTCCTCACCGTTGTCGGCCCCCGGTCCGGCTTTGTAGCAGACTGACAGGGCTATATAACAGACAGACAGTGCCCAGACACCAGGGTTAGCCAGCGCCCACGGCTTCTCCCTGCCCAGGGCCCAGACCGAGGGCTGCGTGATTAGAGTGGGGCAAACATGGGGGCCATAGGCCCCCTGGCAGGGGTGAGACCACCCAGGTCTCAATGTCCCACCAGGGTCACCCACCCAGCTGGTGCCCGAGCCCTGGGCAGGGCCCAAACAAGCCCAGCTGCTGAGGCCCAAACCTGCACAGCTCCCACTCCCCCAGACCACCCCTGCCCCCACCCAGGCCAGGAGAGGACCCTGCTCAGAGACAACCAGGGGCGTCATCTGGCAAAAAGGGCCAGTGGTGTGGGGTTTCCTACCCCAGGGCTTCTGTTGGCCAGGAAGAGCCCAAGCCCTCTGCATGTCACTGTCCCTACCCTGAGATCAAGAACAAAACCCTTGGCTCACCCCAGACCCCAAAATGGGGTGCAAAGTGTTGCTCCCACTGCCCCCAATGCATGCCAAGCGCCAGCTGCCATGGGAGGCTCCAGGCCACTCATCCCTCCAGACCCCAGACCCCACCAGCCCATCAGGCTGCTTGCTCTCTGCTGCCTCCCAGTGGTGACTTCGGGGACCCTGGGCCAGGTGCAGCAGGGGAGGGATCCCAGGGCCCTGTCCAGGCCCAGGAGCCCACATCTGCCCTGAGGAGCCCCCTGGACTCTCCACTCAGGCTGGGCCAGGGTCAACCAGGGCAGCCCTGTCCTGGCAGTGCAGCCCCCCACCCTGCGACTAGGTGAACACCACACCCCAAGCTCGGAGACATCACAGGGTCCAGACCCCACCATCAGGCCCAGCTGAAAGCTAGCTGGTGATCACCTCTCCCTGTGCCCAGCAACACAACCAGAGACCAGTCCAGGCCTGTCAGAGCACGAGCCTTGGGTCCTTGGAGCAGCCCCCATCTTGGACAGAACCTACAGGGGCTCTGGGAGCCCCCCACTGGCCAGCACCCTAACAAGCAGCAGCAGGAGGAGTCCGAGGATGGGGCTCCAGGCACAGCCTGTCACAGCCATGGCTCCACCCTCAGGGTCACCAGGCTCTGGTCAGAAGGCACTTTAGTTCCTTAGAAAGCTCTTCAACAGAGCAGGGACAGCGGGCAGCAAGTGGAGCTGGCCAGCACAACCACCCCCCTTGAGTCTGGGTGGCCCTGAATGTGATGCCCAGTGACCACCCAGGCTATTCCCCACCCCACACCAGGATCCTCCTCCCCACCCCCCAGCTGAGCTCTCCCGAGCCCCACACTGTGCTCTACAGGATTCTGAGGAAGGACACTACCTCTGCCCCACCACCCTGTCCCGGCAAGAGTCCCAGACCCATAGAATGGCCGAGCTGGTTTCTCTGCCCCAGGGGCTAAATGGGGGTGGTGACCTGCGGGGCCACAGACCTCCCCGAGGGCCCCCATACCTGCCCCGATGTGGGGCCCTGGGATCAACAAGAGACATGTGATGGAGAGACGGTCTGCAGGACCCATCAAGAGCAACCCCCGTGGGATGGAATGGGTGGGACGGGGGCCCAGACTGTTCCAAGTCCCTGAAAGGGCGGCAGACTGGCTGCCACATATGCACCCACGGCCGGCCCTGAGCTCACAGGAGCACAACCCAGGGGCCTGTGTACAGGCTGGATACCAGCCTTGGCCTTGTCCCGCCAGCCCCAAGGCTCTTCAGGAAAACCTGCTGCCCAACACCTCCAATCCCAGAACCATGGTGTGCTAGGAGTTCCCTACAAGGCCCTCCTGATGGCAGTACCTGGGTCCGTGGGGCCACGGCTCCCTTAAGCCACTGGCCTAGGCCTTCTGAAGTGGGGGACACAGTATCCCCAGGCCCAGGGGACCCTGCTGGGTACTGAGGAAGGGTTCCAGTCATCAGGCAGGGCAGTGGAAGACAAGGCTTCCTTCCAAAGTGTGCACCCTGCCCCTGACTCCCAGCAAAGCCTCACTGACAGTGCACCAGGAGCCTGCCAAGTGGATGAGGGTCACTCTCCCACTCTGATGACCTTGAAGGAGGGGAGGTCACCTGGGCTGGCCATGCTGCTCAAGCACTGCGGTGGATCCCTCACGAGGAGCTGGGGCTGTGGGTGTCCACAAGCAGGGCCTTGCTGCCCCACCCAGTGACATGAGCAGACTGGGGACAATGAGAAGGCAACCCCGGCCAGCCCAGGCTCCAGACCAGGGGCTGCCATGTGCCTCACCTTCTGGGAACACCCCAGAGACCACGGCCCCCTGCCTGGCTCAGGGCCCATCCAGTGACCAGTCAGGAGCAACAGACAGGAACCTCCCCTGTACCTGCCTCCCCCAGGCCTCCCGCCCCTCGTGAGCATGGCTGATATGGCATGTGGGGCCCGTGTGGTCGGTGCTGTCATCCATGCCAGCAGTCTTTCCCCGGCTCAGGCAGTCCTGGCCTTGAGACATACCCCAAGAGCACAAGACCCACCAGGAGAGAGGCTGGACTCCAGCGAGGATGAGGCCACTGTCCACGAGTCCCAGTGACCTCTGATCCTCACACCAGCGGGTCACAAGAGCCCCTCCAACTAGACTCAGGTTGGAATTGTAAAGAACAGGGAGAGGAGACTTGTCTCCCAAAGACACTACTCAGAATGCCAAAAGGAACCTCTCGGAAGCATGAGAACAAGCAAGGCCGGAGAGTACACCTGGGGTGCGGCCCCTCAGGCCCCAAGCCCTGCCAGCCCCCCAGGCCCTCACCCCTGCTGGCCAAATCAGGCCCTATGATCAGAAGAGTCTCAAAAGCAGTCACAAGAGACAGGAAGCCCTCCCATGACGCCAGCGACACCTAGCCACACCCTACAACAGGATCCCACAGGGAGACACGGTAAAAAACAGAACTGGGGGGGTCTGGCAAGGACATGGGGGTTTTATCCCCAGCCTGCAAGGACACTAAGTCAGAGTCCCGCACCTGGCAACCTACACACAGGCCCTGGCAGGGACATGCATCCTGTGCAGGAGACAGCAGGGAACAAAGGGCAGGGGTGGAGGGCACCCAGGCGAGGCTAGGACCCTGGAGCCCTGGGAGGGAAACCCGCCCCACCCCACCATCCCGCCTGGGCAGCCTGGACTCACTGGCGTGCTTGTCAGCCAGAGCAATGAGGGTGCTGGAGATGTCACGCCTGCGGTAGAAGCACACCACCTTGGCCTCCACGTTCCCGTTGGCCGTCTGTAACAGAAGCAGAGGTACACGAGACACAATCATGCCAGGTGCACGGCCTGGCCATCCCACCCTGCCTCAACTCAGGCGCAGCTGCGCCACCCCCTGGGGACCTCAGGAACAGTGCTTCACAAAGGGAGCAAATTGTGTGTGTGGAAGCCCATGGGTGCCAGGAAGAGTCACACACAACCTCTCCGAGGTTGGGCTGGCCGAGACCCTGGGGGAGGCAGCCCTGGCCTTGTCCCACATCTGGAGCCCCACTCCCCTGAACTCGCCAGTGAGCGCCTGACAACAGCGGGGGTCCCAACAGGAAAAGGCCCACCAGGCCAGACAGGACCCGTCAGCCCCCAGGAACTCAGCACCCATTCTCACAACTGGGCAGTGCCCAGCCTGGGCCCTGTAGTGCCCCCAGGCCCTGCCTGTCCCCAGAGAGTCCTCAGGGACAGCAGTGACCAGAGTTCCATCAAATCCTGCCCTGCCCCAACCCAGCCCTCCTTCCAGCTGGCATCATGGTGGGCACATCAGGAGGGCCCCCTGTGCCTCCACCCCTTCTGGAAGCCACGTAGACAGTTGGCGGTGCAGATCCTGGAGCCACAGCCCTGTGTACTCCAACTGCGACTTTGCAAGGCAGAGTCATGGGATGGAGTGAGATACTGCCCCAGGGGCTCACAGGAGTCCATGGGATCTTCATATCCAAGAACAGGCTGTGACTCCAGCCCCTGGGGCTGCTCTGCATCTCACGTGCCACACACAGCAAAATGGTCTTGGAGAAACATGGGAGTGGGCATCCTCATGGGTGGAGTCACCTGCACGGGCTGGGCTGGGCGCCCCTTCTGTGTCACTCGGTCACGTGTCCCACTGTCCCTTCACATCCCTGTGGAGCCAGGTGACCGTGCCACGATCCGACTCAGTCACATGTCCTCTGTCCACCGATGTCCGTGTGGGCCGGTATGGCCATGCCACCGTCCCATTCAGAGTTCCACCCCCCATTCACATCCATGTGCATGCAGACAGCCATGCCATGGTCCCATTTCGTCACACACTCCAGTGTCCATTCATGTCCAAGTGCACCCGGGCAGCTGTGCCGCAGTCCCACTTGGTCACATATTCTGTTGTCCATTCACATGCGAGTGAACCCAGGTGGCCGTGCAAAGGTTGCAACTGGTCGTGCATTCCACCATCTGTTCACGTCCTTGTGCTCCCTGGCAGTCATGCCACAGTACCATTTGGTCATGTGTTCTACTGCCCACTCACATCTGTGTGGACCCAACTGGTCATGTGATGGTGCCACCTGGTCACATGTTCTGCTGTCCATTCATGTCCATGTGGACTCAGGTGGCCGTGCCAGTCCCATCCGATCATGTATTCCATCGCCCATGGGCACCCAAGCGGCCATGCCACAGTCCCACTTGGTCACATGTTCTGTCCATTCATGCTTGTGTGGACCTGTGTAGCTGTATAACGTCCCACTCGGTCACGTGCTCTGCTGACCAGTCACGTTTGGTGGACCTGGGCAGCCATGCCACGGTCCCATTCGGTCATGTGTTCCATCATCCATTCACATCCGCGTGGACCCAAGTGGCTGTGTCACAGTCCCATTCAGTCACACGTTCCACTCTGGGGACACAGCAAGCGATGAAGCCAGCTCCAGGGGTCTCCAGGGGGACTGTGCATATCCTTAGAGCTTGGCAGCAGCACATCTTGAGGAAGGACCAGGCAGGTGGAAAAACGGAAATGCCCATTACCCTCAGGATGCAAGGTCAGCCAGGGAGCAGAGGGGAAATGCCATGTGGCAGGTGTGGCAGCTCCACCATCTGGGCTCACACCTGATCACCGGCCCAGATGTGAAAACGGCTGCAGGCAGAACAGAGGCTGTGCTGTCCAGAGAGGCTCAGGGAGGCCTCAGAAGGGACTTCCTGTGCTGGGAGGTTGTGCCTCTTGGGCCATCCTCTCCATAAGGTCTTGCTTCCCGTGATTCCTCCTGGTGGGTGCTGGACCCTGGCCTGTCTCCAATCGTCTGATTTTCTTCCCTCCTGGTCTCCCCATCCCTGGGGAATACTCAATTTTATCACAAACCTCCAATTCTACTTTTTACTTCTGACCCTGGGCATTCTTGCGAGCGAGCGAGCTCCCTGACCACATCTCAGCTGCATCTCCTTCTCGGGGACGTCCGCAGGTCTGGCTTTGCTTCTTGCCATCACCAGTTCCCTGCTTCAGCTCCTGTCCCCATCCCGTCTGCTGCGTGTCGACCCATCCTTGAGGCAGGAGCCTCCTGGACATCTCGACTCAGTGGCACACACGGCCTCACTGCCGGTGGTAAGTGGGACTGGCATCCTGCTAGGCAGCACACAGCAGCTGTGTTCGGACACCAGGAGGGCCACCATCCTAGACTGTGGCCGTGATCACATAGTGGTTAGAACTCTGCATTGTGGAAGCCTCGCTGCTGGGGTCCTGGGAGCTGAGGGCACAAGGGCTGGGGGTGCCTGTCGGGGAGAGCCCAGGAACCAAGTGATGTATCCACGTCCAGTCCCCACAGAAGCTGTGCTCACTGGGCTGATCCCCAAGTCTGCTGCTCCAGTCCGGAGTGGGCTTCCTCCCACCCACAGCCACACGGAGCTGCTTAGCTCAACACTGAGTCTGTCTGTGTCTCTACGTGCCCTTCCCTTCCACCGATCTGCTCCCACCTCCCTCATCCTTGGGTGCAGCCCTGGCTCTTCCTGCTGTTTGAGGGTGTTGAGGTGAGAGGACGGTCAGGACGGGGATGCCTCCGGGGCTCCCATTGCTATGGGTACCCCATCGCGAGGTCCTGCAGCTCTCATGGGCAGTGTCTCGCACTGTGATAGGTCAGCCAGGGCCTCTGGCACTCTGCCACCCCGACCTGATAGCCACTCATGGGTATGTCAGGACCACGACAGGCACAGGTAGCCAAGTGGCCCCAGGCAGGGGCTCACACAGGAGTCAGCACCATCTGCATTCAGCCTTGAAGGAAGAGACCACCATGACACAGACCAGCACTGTATCCCAAGTTGTGCGTGGGGAGGAGAAGCAGGTCTGGGCCCAACAGCCCTCCACGGGTCGCCCTCATGGCACTCAGCCAGGCCAGCCCCCGAGGCACCCATGCCCGCCACTAGCGGGGGTGGGGGGCTGTGGGGGTGGGGGCGGGGGGGCAGCAGTGCTACCTGCTGGCTGCAGCTCCACTGTAGAGACCCACGGGGCGCGCAGCAGACACCTCTCCCTCTGGCCATACCACCTGCCAGTGGAGGAACCTCTCTCTGTGCCTCAGTTTCCTCATAGCCCAAGTCTGTGCTACTGAGATGTGTGAACAGATGGCTGCTGTCTGCCGCCCTCCGACCCCTCTGACCCCAAGGCTGAGGTCCCAGAAAGCAGCTTCTCATGGCTAGCCTGCGCTCAGGGAGGCACACCAAGGTCACCCCACACCTGCACTAACAACCACAAGGCTCCCAAGAAGAAGGCTGCTCCAGAGGAGGGGAGGAAGCAGCCACGGGGCCGCGGGCTCCAGACGCATGGGAAGGCTTGGGGGTCTGTGAAGGGACCAGTCCACCCCAGGCTCTGCTGGGGCCCCTGTCTACAGTGGACAGGGGGACCTGCCTGCACCCCAAGGTCCTTGGGAAAGTCTCCAACCCGGAGACCACAGAAGGAGCAGGGAATGAGTGGTCAAGCTCAGAGGGGCAGAGGCCATGTGATGATGGGAGTCCTTGTCCCCTGTCAGGAGGCACCATGGCAACGTCCCCTCTCCATCCTGATGTCGGTCACTTGCTCTTAATGATGATCCTTATCTCCTACCCTGTTAGGAGGCCTCCTAGCGAGGGAGGGAAAAATGCAGGGCACCCAGCCCACCTGCTTCCTGTGCTAAAGACAGAGCCGAGCAGGGCGGAGGGACACGGAAGAGCCGGGGAGAGGCCCCTGTGTCTGAGCTCCCCTGGGTGGGTGCTTGGTGCTCTAGGCCTCAGTGCATGGGCACCACCACAGCACCAACCAATCGCCAATGACTCTCAGCAGTTGCAGCACGAACTGGGAAGAGGGCAGCCCCATTCACGCAGAGACCTCATGCCCTGTGGGGCTGTAGGGCAAAGCAGACAGCCCAGCAGGTCCAGCCACCAGGAGCCACCTGGGGCCACTAAGAGTCCGGCAGGGTCCATGAGACTGGGGGGACAGTCACAGTCGGGGTACTAAGTGCTGCTTCTTTCTGCCTTTGGTTGGTCTCAGAATCATTCAGTTCTGTTTGGGTTCCCGAGGGCACAGTGGTCCCAACAGACCCAGCATCCATGGGCCAAACACGCAGTCAGGTCACGAGGGCTTCCTTGGTCTCTCAAAGGAGACCCTGATCGAGGTAAGTGACAAGTGCATGGAGTCACTCAAGACCCAAGCAGACAGTGGCTGCCTTGAGGTCCACCCCCAGAGCCCCAGCGTGCCATCCACTCTGGGCCCGGGGTGGGTGGGGGCATTGTTTCATCCGACATACTCTCCCTGGGCTGATCAGGAGAGGACAGGCAGCCTGCTACCCACAGCCCCAAGAGAGCAGGTAGTGGCTCTGCCTCCTCCCCTCTCTCACATGGGGTGGGCTCCACCCCCTCCCCAGTGCTAGCGAGCCTTGCACTACCTTGTTGAGCTCTTCAATTCTTCGGATCAGGTATGGGTTGCTGGAGGAGTTCTCGAAGTAGACGTAGTCTGCAAACAGGGACAGAGAGAGTGTCACCCCTGGCCCCAGACAGAGGCCAGGTTTACCTCCTACCGCCAGAGGGCTGGAGGAGCCAGACCCTATTCGCTCCCAGGGGGAACAGGAGGAGGAGAAGGCCCCACACCATCAGGAAAGGGCAGCCAGAAACAAGCCCATGGGCAGAGGCTGGGTGAGGCCAGGAGATAGCAGGAAGGGCTGTGTGGGACCACAGCCCCCACCTTATCTTGAGCTGGCTCCCCTGGAGCCTGGACCCTCTGGGGGAGGCCTTGGGGATCCGGCAGCAGCTTCCCAACAACGCCGAGCCCCAGAGCTGCCCAGGCTCCACTGGGAGCCCCAGGACACCTTCCCATGTGGCTGCCAGTTGGATGCGGCCCAAGCCACGAGGCACCACTGCCCCGGCCCCATGTACATGCCCACAGGATTCCCACCTCTCCCTCCAAACCAGCAGCAGTGACTACGCAAATGCAGGCCAGGGCTTTGCAGCAGGCTGCTTTAAGAAGTACAGGGCCACCTGTCAGAGATCAAGGACAGCAACGGGTACACGAGCCTAGAAGTGTGCTCCAAAAGTGCTCCGAGACCCACAAGCCCCGGACTGGCCATCAGGCAAATGCAGCAGCACTTCCCTTTGTGACAAGACCATGAAGCTCCATGGCCTCCTCTCCCTCCACAGACAGCAAGAGCAAGCCCTGGAGGGAGGCCAGACCTCCAGAGCAGTCGTCCTCAGGAACCTTTGTAGTGAGCACCCCACCCTTGCCAGCCCTTGTGGGGCACTGGGCAGAAGACCAGGAGCGACCACACAGGCGGGGACCTGGGGTGCATGTTCCCACTGCAGGTATCTGCCACGATTCACAGGACTGTGCACTTATTAGAAGTGAGTCGTACCAAGTGCAGACTACGTTTTAACATACGGGTAGGCAGGGCAACACAGCAGAAGGGAGATGAGCAAGAACCAAGGTGAGAGAAGAAAAATAAGCAGGGGGGAAAAAATCATAGGAATCAAAAGCTGGTTACTAAAGGATTACTTACTGGACAAATCTACAGTCCAACCGAGAAAGAAAAAAGAAGCCACAAGTAACCAACATCAGGACAGAGGGGACGTTGCTAGGAGACCTCCTGACAGGGTAGGGGATAAGGATCATCATCAGCCGGGCTCGGTGGCTCAGCCTGTAATCCCGCGGCTTTGGGAGGCTGAGGTGAGTGGATTGCCTGAGCCCACGGGTTCGAGACCCGCCTGGGAAACTTGGTGAGACCTCATCGCTACAATAAATCAAAATGAGCCGGGCGTGGTAGCACAAGCTTGTAGTTCCAGCTACTTGGAAGGTTGAGGCAGAAGGATCGCCGGAGCACAGCAGGTCGAGGCTGCGGTGGCTGGGAGCGGCCACTGCACTCCAGTCTGGGCGACGGAGTGAGACTCCAACTCAAAAAAAAAAAAAAAGGATCATCATCAACAGCAAGTGACTGACATCAGGATGGAGAGGGGACATCACCACGGTGCCTCCTGACATGAGGGACAAGGACCCCCATCATGAATAAGTGACCAATGTTGGGACAGAGAGGGTAAAGGGGATGTCATTATGGGGCCTCCTGATGCACGGGGGGGTGGCTTTGAGGGCGGTTACAACATTATCCTGAACAAGTGACTAACATCGGGACAGAGGGGACATCGCTACGCAGGCTCCTGATGTTGGAGGGGGAAGATTAGGACCATATGAACAGCCTTACACCAACGAATCTAATAACTGATGAAAACAGACCATTATTTGAAAGATATAAACTACCAAAGCTCACTCAAGAACAGGTTGAGGCGAGGGGACTGCCTGAGTACAGGGGTTCAAGACTAGCCCAGGTAGCTTGGCGAGACCTCGTCTCTACAACAGATCAAAAAATTAGCCAAGAGTGGTGGCATGCACCTATAGTTCCAGCTACTTAGAAGGCTGAGGCGGAAGGATCACCTGAGCCCAGAAGGTTGAGGCTGCGGTGGCCGAGAGTGTGCCACTGCACTCCAGCCTTGGTGACAAAGACTCCCACTCAAAAAAATAAGTAAATGAAAAAGAAACTATGCATACTAAAGAAACACAACAGAATTCCAGGTCAACATGGCTTCCTTGAGAAATTCCACCAAACGTCTAAGGAAAAATTAATATCAACTCTACACCAATTCTTCCAGAAAACAGGAGGGGAAACCTTCCCCAACTCACAGGGAGGTCACCATCCCAGTACCAAAACCAGACAAAGACATACTGAGAAGTCCACAGATCATACTCCTAAGCAAAACGTCAGCAAATCAGAGCCAGCAACACAGAAAAAGGATACTACAACTCAACCACTGGGATTTATCTGGGAATACAGGGGGGTACCCAAAAAACCTAGAATTTACTTAAAATGCTTTTTCCACTGCTCAAAAGATTTGAACTCATCAATTCCGATGGCTTTTAGTGCTTCTGCCTTGTTTTTTGAGAGGTTTGGTTTTTGTTTTTTAATTTTTTTTAAGTCAGAAGCACTCTGTCGCCCAGGCTGGAGTGTAAGTGGCATGCTCACGGCCACTGCAGCCTCAGCCTACAGGGCTCAGATGATCCTTCTATCTGTCTTTCAAGTAGCTGGAACCGCAGGCGCACGCCACCATGCCTGGCCAATTTTTTGACTTACTGTACAGACAAGGTGTGGCCAAGTTGCCCAGGCTGGACTCTAACCCCTGGACTCAGGCAATCCTCTTGCCACCACCTCTCGAAGTGCTGGGATTACAGGCAAGAGCCACTACCCTCATCATACCTATTTTAAAAAAGATGTAACCTACAAGAAATTGCCATTAAGTCAGCATTAACAGATAAGCATTTGCAGTTGACTTGGATACTAGAGAACACTAAATTTAAACCTCAGTTAACCAAAATGTCAGTCCTGAAACAGAATTTAATCTTGTTAGTACATCTATATTATAAAAAAGTGGTGCTCAGCTGGGCTCGGTGGCTCAGCCTGAAATCCCGTGCCTTGGGAAGCTGAGGTGAGTGGATTGCCTGAGCCCGCGGGTTCGAGACCCACCTGGGCAACTTGGTGAGACCTCATCTCTACAATAAATCAAAAAATTAGCCGGGTGTGGTGGCCCACGCCTGTAGTTTCAGCTACTTGGAAGGCTGAGGTAGAGGGGTAGCTGGAGCCCAGCAGGATGAGGCTCCGGTGGCCGGGAGCGGCCACTGCACTCCAGTCTGGGCGACAGAGTGAGACTCCAACTCAAAGAATAAAATAAAATAAAAAAATTAAAAGTGGTGCTCAATTATTTGTTATATCTGTACCTACACAGTATCCTTGGCTTGGCCTCTCAGCCTGTCCAGAATAGTTTCCTCTGCAGACCTTCACAGAGAGTTTGCCAAATGTGTTTCAACCTATGATGTCTTATGTGTCATCATTTAAAACTTTATTGGCGTTCTCTCCAGTGTTTTGTCATTTTCAGTATATAGAACTTTGCACAGATCTTTTGACCTTTAAGGTCTGTAGATATTTTGCAAAATTTATACTAAAGTATTTGATTTTTCTCGGGGCTGTTGTAAATGGTACTTTTAAAATTTCAATCTCTGGGTATTTGTTAGTAGTACATAGAAATGTGACTGATTTTGGCTGGGTGCAGTGACTCAAGTCTATAATCCCAACACTTTGGGAGGCTGAGGCGAGAGGATTGCCTGAGCCCGCAGGTTCAAGACCAGCCTGGGCAACATGGTGAGACCCTGTCTCTACAATAAATCAAAAAATTAGCGGGGCGTGGTAGACCACGCTTGTAGTCCTGACTACTTGGAAGGATCGCCTGAGTCCAGCAAGTCAAGGCTGCGGTGGCCATGAGCATGCCTCTGCACTCCAACCTGGGTGACAGAGTGAGACTCCAACTAAAAAAAAAAAAAAAAAATGTGACTGATTTTAATATATTGATGTTTTGTGTCCTGTGAGCTTACTAAACCCTCACTCATTAGTTTTAACAGCTTTTTTGAAGATTTAATTTCTGTGTAGTCATGTCATCTGCATGTAGAAAGTTTTATTTCATCTCTTCTGATTGGTATTATCTTTTTCTTCTCGCTGCACTGACTAGAACCTGGCCAGTAGTGGGGACAGCAGATGTCCTTGCCAGGTTCCTGATCACTGTTAAGTGTGATGTTAGCTGTAGGTTTTCATAAATGTCTTTTATCAGGTTGAGGAAATACCTGTGGGTTCCTGGTTTCCTTAGTTTTTAGCCAGAATACGTGTTGGGTTTTTTAAGGTTATTTTCTTACATCTATCAAGATGATTGTTTGGTTTTTCTTCATCCCGCCCTTGTGACGAACTATATTGACTGATTTTTGAAAGCTGAACAAACCTTACATGAAGGATGACCCCCCAAAAAAAACCAGGAATTATCTTTTGGAGGGTGGACCTCTTGTAGTATAGGCTTCCCCTGCTAGGTAAGTGCTCTAGGAACCCAGCTAGCATTGTTTTGAGAGGCTTCAGTGATTTTTTTTTTTTCTGAGATTTTTTCCAACTCGTTTGCCCATTACATGATGGGTGATTTACAGGAACAACCTGCCCACACTGTGCTGAGTGTTCAGCAGTTTTTGACCAAAACTGGCATGACTCTTGTGCCCCATCCTCCCTATCCACCTGGTCTTGCCCTGAGCAACTTTTTTTTGTTTCCCTGAATGAAAGAAATCCTCAAAGAGAAACGTTTTGCCCGTGGAAAAGGTGAAATAAGAAACGGCAGAAGCACTGGCATACACACACACACCCACACACACACACATTTTTGGTGTTATGTGTTTTTTGTAGAGACGAGGTTGGTCTCAAGTTCCTGGCCTCAAGTGATCCTCCTCACCTCAGCCTACCTAAGTGGTAGGATTACAGGCATCGGTCACCACACTCGGTCTTGTTGTGCCTTTATTTTTTTTTTTTTGAGTTGGAGTCTCACTCTGTCGCCCAGACTGGAGTGCAGTGGCCGCTCCCGGCCACCGCAGCCTCGACCCGCTGGGCTCCGGCGATCCTTCCGCCTCAGCCTTCCAAGTAGCCGGAATTACAGGCGCGCGCTACCACACCCGGCTGATTTTTTGATTTATTGTAGAGATGAGGTCTCGCTGCCCAGGCGGGTCTCGAACCCGCGGGCTCAGGCAATCCACTCACCTCAGCCTCCCAAAGGCGCGGGATTACAGGCTGAGCCACCGAGCCCGGCTGTGTCTTTATTTTTTGAGTCATGGTCTTACTCTGTCACTCAGACTGGTGTGCAGTGGTATGATCACAGCTTATCATAGCCTTGACTTCCTGGACTTAGGCGATCCTCCCACCTCAGTCTACCAAGTAGCTGGGAGTCACACATCACCTTGCCTGGCTGATTTGTGTGTGTGCACACACACATGTGCATATGTGTGTAGAGACAAGGTCTATGTTGCTTAGGCTGGTCTTGAACTCCTGGGTTCATGTGATCCTCCCGCCTCCACCTCCCAAAGTGCTAAGATTACAGGTGTGAGCCACTGTGCTCGAACTGTTTCACTTCTAAAAGGTGTGTCCATAGAGAGGTGCTGCCAGATGCTAACATCAGCCCACAGTGGATAACTTTGTTGAGCTTAGAAGGTATTCACAGAGCTAGGTCAGACTCTTCTCACATGTGTGCAGAAAGGGCGAACCCAGCAGGCTGGGGTACCTCTACACTACACATTCCAAAGAAAGGTCTGATCCTTGGTCTGCTCTTAGGTCACCCTGAAGCCCCTGGGGTGTCCTTCCTAAGAGCACCTTTGTTGACCTGGGCCCTGGGACGTGGCAGTCTACATGGAAAGCATGCCTCATGGGCCCCCTGGTGTGTGCCTGATCTCTGAAGGCTGACACACAGGTAGTCAGCCAGGCCTCCACAACCAACCTCAACAGACACCCAGGACACCAAGGCTCAGGGCGCTTCGCTGGCCTGAAACACAGTATGCCTGTCACCACGCATCACTGCTCAGAGGGTCAGGTGCTGTCCACGGTTCTGCCAGGGAGGACACTCAGAGGCCACACCTAGTCTGTGCAGAACCCAGCCCCACGTGCGCCACTGCTCTTGGTCTGCATCCTTTTGTTGTGATGAACAATAACCTGAGTGTAACTGCTCTGCTGAGTGCTGAATCCTTCTAGCAAATTAATGAGCCTGAGGGTAGTCTTGGGGACCCCCAACCCACAACACTAGATGACATTTGCAGATCTGTCACTTCCAACCAAAGGTCAGGCAAGAGCTCCACCACACACAGTTATGTGGACTCTGAGATAAAGAGGTTTCCTTTGACTTGCGTCGACACCCAAAACCTGCTGCTGGAACCACAGTGTGAGCCCAGAAAGCAAGCCTGCGCAGAAACAGAGACCTTGCCTCACATTTCACTTTTGACAATAAGAATACCATATAAAGAAGCTTGCAAATCAAACAACATTCGCTGTTACCAAACTGACTCTACCATAGTGTTAGTTTTGCAAATACATGTTGTCCTGTCTTGTAATTTTAGGATGCATTCATTAAAAAACGTTATCAAGTATACAGCAAAAATTAGCTTCCAAAGTCACACAGTGTGATGGTAACGGTGGCTAACAGTGGTTCTCATTCTGAAAATTTTTAATTTCAGCATTGAATTTTTAAATTTACGTTTTTGAGTTGAAGTCTCACTCTGTCACCCAGGCTGGAGTGCAGTGGCTCGCTCACAGCCACCCCAGCCTCAACCTGCTGAAACTCAGGAGATCCTTCCACCTCGGCCTTCCAAGAGCTGGAACCACAGGTGCACATCACAATGCCCAGCTAATTTTTTTTATTTACTGTAGAGAAGAGGTCTCACCAACTTGCCCAGATTGGTCTCAAATCCCTGGACTCAGGCAGTCCTCTCACCTCTGCCTCCCAAAGTGCTAATTTTTTTTTTTTTTTTTTTAGTTGGAGTCTCACTCTGTTGCCCAGGCTGTAATGCAGTGGAATGCTCACGGCCACCCCAGCGTCGACCTGCTGGGCTTCAGCAGTCCTTCCGCCTCAGCCTTCCAAGGAGCTGGAACTATAGGCACGTGCTACCACGCCCAGATAATTTTTTGATTTATTGTAGAGACGAGGACTCACCAAACTGCCTGAGCTGGTCTCGAACCCGTAGGCTCAGGCAATCCATTCGCCTCAGCCTCCCAAAGTACTGGGATTACAGGCTGAGCCACCGAGCCCGGCCTGAGTTTTTTTAAAAAGCAAGAAAACATAACCACTGCCAAGCCATCAAACTTCTGTGCAGTAGGAATAGTCGATGTACCCATCTTCTATTTCTGAAAAAAATTCACAGAACTGATGATAGTTAAGTCCATGAGATCAAATGAAGTTTACTATTGACACTGATGGTTCATTAAGGCATGACAAACTCAGATATTTTTCACAAAGTACACTGACAAATAATAGGATGAATAACTATAGGCTTTAAGCATCTTACATTTCCAACAAGTTTTATAAATGTGTCCAATCAAGTCCTTTTCTGTGTCACACACTTTACCACCATCTTTTATAATACATCTTAGTAGATTCTGCTTCAGGTGGCACCAAATTAGCATCTTTCCACCTTCTTTGTACATATTCTTGCCCATACATGGTCCATGCACACAATTCAGAGGCTCACAAACTCACTACTGGATGTGCCAAATAAACAGCCAAGTGGTATCAGTAGCATATGTTGACAGTAGCATCTTTTAACTCACTGAGAGCCAAAGAAAACTAATCAAAATCATCTGCTCTGTTTTCTGACTCTTGACATTACTCTCAACATTCTCAAGCCCAGGAGCAACAGTTCTCTCCACAAGGCTGATCATCTTAAACAGGTTTATTTCCTCTGGATACATTTCTTTGGCTGCTGCAATCAGACATGATTCCACTACCTCACCATTGATAAACACTTTTCTTGCTTGGCCAATACATGAGTTACCTGGAAACTTATTTTCACTGTAGTCTGATTTTCTTTCTCTTTCTTTCCTTTTTCTTTTTTTTTTCCTCCATTGAGTTGGAGGCCTCACTATTTTTTTTTGTAGAGACAGGATCTTGCTATGTTGCCCAGACTGGTCACAAACTCCCAGTCTCAAACAATCCTCCCACCATGGGCTCCCAAGGTGCTGGGATTATAGGCATGAACCACCATGCCCAGCCAACATAGATTTTCTGTGTAAACAGCCTTCTATTGTAAGACGATGCCATCTAGGACTTTCTGCTAGAGAGCAGCCAATGCCTGGCTTCGAAGCTTCAAAGGATAAGCTGACTTGTTAGGGTCTATGCAGCTGGTGATTTTTAAGTTGAAGCCAATGCCCCTTTACCCTTCAGAAAATCCTAGACCCTTAAAAATTATGCTAAATGTACCCTGCCTGTGCTCTATAAATGGAATAGCAAAGCCTGGATTGACAGCACATCTGTTGCCAGCACAGTTTACTGACTATTTTGGGCCCACTGTTGAGAACTTCTGCTCAGAAAGAGAGATTCCTTACAAAATATTATTGCTCACTGACAATACACCTGGTCACCCAAGAACTCTGATGAAGACATAGAAGGAGATAAATGTTGTTTCCATGCTTGCTAACACAACATCCATTCTGCAGTCCACGGGCCAAAGAGTAATTTCTCCTTTCAGGTCTTATTCATTTAATAAGAAATACATTTAATAGAAACACATTTCATAAGGTTATGGCTGCTATAGACAGTGATTCCTCTAATAGATCTGGGCAATGTCCATTGAAAACCTTCTAGAGGCTGAGGTGAGAAGATTGCCTGAACTCGCGGGTTTGAGACCTGCCTGGGCAACTTGGAGAGACCTCATCTCTACAATAAATCAAAAAATTAGTCAGGCGCAGTGGCGCACACCTGTAGTTCCAACTACTTGGAAGGCTGAGGCGGATGAATTACCTGAGCCCGGATCGAGGCTGCAGTGGCCATGAGGAGCGTGTCACTGTACTCTAGTCTGGGTGACAGAGTAAAACTCCAACTCAAAAAAATAAAAATAAAAAAAGAGGATTCATCATTCTAGATGCTATTAAGAACATTCATGATCATGGGAGGAGGCAAAATAGCAACATCAGCAGGAATTGGGAGAAGTTGATTCCTACCCTCATGGATGACTTTGAGGGTTCAAGACTCCAATGGAGAAAATCACTACAGATATGGAGGAAACAGCAAGAGAACTAGAATCAGAAGTACAGTCTCAAGATGTGACGGAACTGCTGCAATCTCATGAGAAAACCTGAACAGATGAGGAGATGCTTCTTAGGGAAGAGCAAGAAAAGTGGTTACCTGAGGTGGAAATTACTCCTGGTGAAGATGCTGTGAACACAACTGAAATGACAACGAAGGATTTAGAATATTCCGAAAACTTAGCTGATTAAGCAGCGGCAGGCTTGAGAGAATATAGACTCCAATTTGGAAGGAAGGTCTACAACAAGTAAAACGCTATCAAACAGCATCATGTGCTACAGAGAAATCTTTCATGAAAGGGGAGTCAATCACTGTGGGCAGCTTCATTGTTTTATTTTCAGAAAATGCCACAGCCACCCCAGCCTTCAGCGACCACCACTTGATCAGCCAGCACCATCCACATCGAGGCAACACCCTCCACCAGCAAGAAGTTGATGACGGCCAGGCTCGGTGGCTCAGCCTGTCATCCCGCGCCTTGGGAGGCTGAGGTGAGTGGATGGCCTGAGCCCGCGGGTTCGAGACCCGCCTGGGCAACTTGGCGAGACCTCATCTCTACAATACATCAAAATGAGCCGGGCGTGGTAGCGCGCGCCTGTAGTTCCAGCGCCTCGGAAGGCTGAGGCGGAAGGACCGCCGGAGCCCAGCAGGTGGAGGCTGGGGTGGCCGGCAGCGGCCACGGCGCTCCGGTCTGGGCGACAGAGGGAGACTCCGACTCAGAAAAAGGAAAAGAAAAGAAAAACAGAAGGAGACCAAGCCCAGAGGCTCACGCCTTTAGAGCTACTGGGAGGCTAAGGAGGGAGGTCTGCTTGAGCCCAGAAGTTTGAGGTTGTAGTGAGCCATGACTGCACCACTGCACTCCAGCCTGGACAAAGTATCAAGACCCTGCTGATTTTTTAAGTGAGCATAGATGTTTATAGTGGCTTTACTCATAACAAAAATGTCAACTGGTGAATAAACTGTGGCAGCCCCATATGATGGAATACTATTCGGCAAGATCAGGGAATGGACTATTGACACAGGAGTAATTCTCAAATGCGTCACACTCAGTGCAGGAAACCAGACTCAGAAGCCACCTACTGTGCAGTTCCATTTTTGTGACACATGGACAAGGCAAAACAGTAGGAACAGAAACCTGGTCACACCAAATGGGTGTGATGGGGTAGGAGGGTGCAGGCTAGGGAGGGCCCGGGGGAAACTTGTGGGGCACAGAGTGTCCTGATGCTGTAGTGGGGACACACTGGGCAAGTCCATCAATTCATAAGACTTTACACATCAGTGGGTTTGCTGCAACAAGCACCCCAATAATCCTGACTTTAGAAATTAGAACGAACGAACACACACACACACACACACACACACACACACAGCCCATTCTCTCATTCCCGGTAGCTCTGTTCTATGAAGTCACCGCAAACACAGAATCACCTGGCCACCACTCCCAGTGGAAACACAGGTTAGATTCCTACAAGCTCCTGGTCACCACATTTTTGTCCACCAGTTCGTATGTAACCTTGTTTTGCGTGTGTTTCCATTTAAAGGCACCTTACTTAACACATGTTCATCAACACTCAACTCCTGCCAGGCCAGGCTCGATGGCTCAGCCTGTAATCCCAGCACATTGGGAGGCAGAGGTGAGTGGATTGCCTGAGCCTGTGGGTTTGAGACTAGCCCAGGCAACTTGGCAAGACCTCGTCTCTACAATAAATTTTTAAAATGAGCTGGGCATGGTAGCGCGCCTGTAGTTCCAGCTATTTGGAAGGCTGAGACAGAAGGATCGCTGAAGCCCAGCAGGTCAACACTGGTGTGGCCATGAGTGTGCCACTGCACTCCAGCCTGGGCAACAGAGTGGGGCTCCAACTCAAAAAACAAAAACAAAAAACTTCCTCTAACACATGTGTTCTCTCTATAGACATCTCATGGCCTACCTGGGCTTGGGGGGCACCAGTCAGTACATCGGCACCAGGCCTGGGCTATTTCAAAAGCAAAACAACAAAAAGCAAAAAAAGACAAAAAGCATGCCATTAAGCAGACTGAGAAAAGGACGCCTGTTCACAGCATGTGCATGGCCACAGGAGGGCAGGCGGTCCCTCGCTGGGCATGTGTGTGTCCAGAGGCACACTCAGTAGCCACACATACTGACTCTGTGGTCACACGTGTGTTTCAGCAACCGGGGGAGGCAGGGCCACAAAAGAACCAGGGAGAGCAACACATGGACCCCATAATCAAGGAGCAATGTGTGCCACGTCAGAATGCACGGGGAGGGCCAGTCTGCGGCATGACCTGCGGACCTGCTGCCCACTGCCCTGCTCCTGAAAACCCCCCAGAGCCCACCCCACCCTCCTGGATGTGGACGGGAAATCCCCTGTCCACCTCCAGCAGGGTCCATGCTTGGAGACGGGGCACAGGAAACACAGGCAGGAGTTTCCTTCCTTTTCCCATTTGGGGATGAGTAGCGAGAAGCAAGCAGTCCTCGGGCCACAGAACCCCTGCTTAAGGAGTCTGTCCACCCGGCCACATCCCAAACACACTTCCATCTGCCAAGCCTGAGCCTCCTGCAAATCACAAACCTGGCCTGTCCTTGAGGGGTCCCAGCTGTCCCCAACAGGCTTCCCACCCACACCCCAATGGCCAGGAGACTCTAGAAGACTCCTGGAACACAAAGTCTGCCTGGGAGGACAGCCAGGGCTTGGGGCCACCTTGCTGGCTCCACAAAGACCAGGACAGTACAAAGACCAGCGCCCAACAGTGGCCAAGGACCTCACCTCCTGCAAGACAGGGACAGCATGCCAAGGCTGCGGTAGACACCCCCTGGGTGGCCCAGGCATATGTCTGCTGGGCGAAGGGACACAACTCGCCCCCAACGAGTGCTAGCCCGCTCCACGTGCCCCTCATGCTCCTCTGCAGGAAGGGCATCCACACCTGACTCTGTCGCTGACCACTAGGCAGGTTGTGAGGCTCACTTCTGAGCGGCTGCAGCTGACAGGGAGCTCCACGGCACGGCCCACCCCTGCCTGTCTCCTCCCCTCTCCTGCCTGTCAGTCATGGCAGAGGAGGCTATGATGACAGCCCGGCCAGGGAAGGGACAGGGCAAGACAGGACATGCAGGCCCCACTGGGCAGCCCTCTGCCCAAAGGCCTAGGCCCCTCGCATGGCTGGGCCTTTCCTTGAGTGACCTCCATGCCACAGGGGGCCCGCCCAGCCCACCTGCAGCATCCAGTCCAGGACCTTCGAGGAGAGCCGGGGTGGCACCTTAGAACAGAGGCCGGGCCCGGACCCGGGTCCTGACTGGGACGTGGCCACACAGCCATACCTAACCCGTGTCCCACGGAGGAGCTCAAGCCTGGACTGCGGGCAGTGACATGGAGGGCTCCTCAGGCACCAGGGAAGGGGGGAAACTGGGGCCATGCAGACAGGGGCACTGCAAAGCCGGCACGGGTGGATTACAACGCTAAGGCTGGATTTGCCTCCCGGGAGGTGCTGAGCGGCTTTGGGCTGAGACGCAGCAGATCTGCTCCGGATCATCTCCTCGACAGTATGGCAGCAGCACAGGGGTTGCAAGGGGGTCCAGAGGAAGGCCTGGCCTTGGGGACCCAGGAGTGCATGGTGGCGGGTGGCAGGTGGGCTGGGGCACCCAGCCCAGACCTAGGTGAAGATAGCCCGGCCCTGGGAGCCAAAGCTCCGTAGCTGAGCAAGGGACACCCTGCCTGCGGTGCGTACTTTTGGGCAGGGGAGATGGGCCCTCTGGGAATCTCGGACTCAGGAGGGAGGGGTGGGAACTCGGGTGGGTGCCTCACCCCCAGCAGGGGACACGGATGTCAGGCAGTTGTGAGCAGTACAAGCTGCACCCCTCGAGACTGTTCACCTCCGCACCCCTGAGCGACAGTAACTTTTATTAATCCAAGAGTTTAAAAGCCAAAGTTTCCTCTCAAAAAAACCAGAAAAGGCCAAAAGCTTCATCTAACCCATCCCGTTACCCTGGAGCAGGCCAGGAGTGCTGTGGGGGGTAAGGGAGTGATGCCTGACCCAGGAGGCAGGTCCGGATGGTTGCCTGGAGGAGTGAGAACTCCAGGGCTGCTAGTGCCTGTGGGGCCTGAGCAGTGTGTGCCACTCAAAGGCTGTGTGGCACAGGCCCACACGTCACCCTCTCCCACGTGTTCACACCCTGCATCCCAAAGACCACTCCCAGAACTCCTGCAACTGGCTTGCTCCCAAGGACCCCATGGACAGGCGAGCGATCTGCCTTCATGGCTCTCTCCTGGGCAGCCAGTGTCACAAGAGGAAAATGGGCAGGACCTGAATGCCCATCCACAGAGGTGGTTAAATCATCAGCCCATGGCCCACAGGGCAGTGTGTCCTGGGGAGACCATGGTGTGGACAAGGTGTGGCCTGAGGGGCACGTGGCATGGGCCCCACTCCAGGCACTTCTCTGCCATCCTTCACAAGTCTGGAATGTTTTCAAAGTTTACATTAGGCCAGGCACAGTGGCTCATGCCAGCAATCCCAGCATTTGGGGAAGCTGAGGTGGAAGGATCACTTGAGCCCGGGAGTTCGAGATCACCTGGGCAACATAATGAGGCCTCGTCTCTACAAAAAATCAAAAAATTAGCGAGGTGTGGTGGTGCACCTGTAGTCCCAGTTACCAGGGACTAAGGTGGGATGATCACCTGAGCCCAGGAGTTTGGGGCTGCAGTGAGCTGTGATCAAGTCTGGACAACCGAGTAAGACTCTGACCACCCCCCAAAAGTTTTAAATTAAAGAAAAAAAACAAGGCCAGGCACAGTGGCTCAGCCTATAATCCCAGCACTTTGGGAGGCTGAGGCGGAAGGATTGCCTAAGCCCAGCAGGTTGAGGCTGCAGTGGCAGCGAGTATGCCACTGCACTCCAGCCTGGGTGACAAGAATGAGACTCCAACTTAAAAACAAAACAAAAAAACGAAAGCAGCATTTCTAACAACACAAGAACACTGTGATGATAGAAATGAAAAAGCCGAGGACAAAATCCACAAAGACGGTTGGGCGCGAGGGTTCATGTCTGTAACTCCAGCACTTTGGAAGGCCAAGGTAGGGAGACTGCATGAGCCCAGGAGTTCAAGACCAACTTGGGCAATATAGCGAGAGCTCATCTCTACAAACAAAACAAACAAAACAAAAATAAAAAAATTAGCCAGGTGTGGTGGCATGTATCTGTAGTCCCAGTTACTCAGAGGCTGAGGTGGGAGGAACGCCTGAATCCAGGAGGTTGAGGCTACAGTGAGCCCTGTTTGTGCAACAGAGTCAGACCCTGATTCAAACAAAACAAAACCCACAGAGGCAAGTTCAGGTAAGCCAGTGCTGTACCAGAAAGGTGAACACCACTGGCCGCCATGCAGGATTGAGGATTTCTGTCATCTTCTCAAAGGATATTCAAATAAAAACAAAAACCATCTAAAACATAGGTGTTAAATTTTTGCAATGAAATGAACACATGAGAAACACCCAAGGGGAAGTGGCCACAGCCTGCCAGTCACAAAAGCAAAGCCCCATGTGAATGCACAGAGGGTGCCAGGCTTGGCCTCTGCTCCCAGGTTATGGACACTGGCTGACACTGTCCCCTTTGAGAAGAGGCATGAAGATGGTCTGGGGCACCCTCAGCCCACCGCTGCTTCCAGAAGCCTGTGGAGCCTCTGTGGGAGCCACCCTATAGGGACAGAGGTCATAGAGCCCTGACCCTGCCACCTCACCGGTGCAGACAGAAGGCCTCTGTCCCCAGCCAGGTCGCTTCCTCAGAAAGAAACAGGCCCTGCTCCCTCCCAGACTGACCACTTCACCCGCTGGTCAGTTGGCACCAGACTGCTGCCGCCACACCCTCACCCTGCCCGGCGGCCATCCTGGCAGGGCCTCAGAACAGCCGCCGGCCGAGACACAAGACGCCCAGGGGGCTGTGAGTGTCAGATAAGAATCTTCTAGCGTTCTGTCCCATACAACATGTAGGACATCCTTACACCAAGAAACGACTGGGCATCCTGTGCTCTTCTTTACTAAATCTGGCACCTCTCCATGGGAGCAAGCCCCCTCCCAGGCATGGTCCTACCAGTCACTGCCCCAGGCCAGGGCAGGCTGCCCAGTCAGGTCTAAGCCCAAGGCAGTAGACAGGGTCCTGAGAATGGCCCTGCTCAGGAGAGGGGCACACCTTCTCTTTCTTATCTAGGGGTGTGAGAATCCAAGACGCCCCCTCCCAGAGCAAGCAGTACCAGGACAGGACACCACCCTGCAGCACCCAGCCCACAGCGACCACGTGGCCCTGGGGGGGGCACAAGGATGGCGCCTGGGACTCCCATCCAGAAACCAGGGCTAAACGCAATTTCCTCCCCAGAAGCCAGTAGAGGAGGAAGCGGGAGCCTAGGATCACCCTGCAGAGACAGGACGTGTGCACAGCCCCCCTGTGCACCCGCAACAGCCCCCAGCAGCCATGCTGGTGCCACAGACAGTGCAAGGCAGCCTAGGCTCGGTGCAGGGAAGCAGCCAAAATCCTGTGATGCCCAGTGCAAGGGCTGCCTCCTCCCCTTCCAGGGTCCCCAGTCTCAGGAGCAGAGAGAGGCACCACCTCTACCCTGCACTGAAGGCCCGCTAGTACTGAGGGCCTTCAAGGTCCAGGCCGCCCACACTCACAGCACCCCAGGGCATCTGGGTCAGCAAGGCTCTGAAAGGCAGGGGATAGGGAGCACGGGGTGCTCAGGGAGGACCACACAGTCCCACACGGCCCTCCCCCAAGCCCGTGCCAGGCCCAGAGAAGCCTCATCTCCCAGTACGCACAAGGCAGAGGCCTGCTTCCCAGAGCTGCAACACAGCCACCATGGGACACAGGTGGAGGACTAAAAGACAGAAACTCTCACTCACACCATGGAGAAACTGAGGCACAGGAAGGTCTAGGGGGTGGCCAGCCCCAAGCCAAGTTCACAGGCAGGCAGGCCTGGCACAAAAAAGCATGAGTTGGGTCTGGAAGCCCCCAGCCCTAGAGCCCAAAGCCTCCTCCACTGCCACCCCTCAGCCCGAGTGGGGACAGGGAGGGACCCTCTTGGGACCAATTCCAAAACCTACACACTACAGGGCCCTGCTGGGGTCCCTAGGCCTAGGTACTCTCTCTGCCAGGGAGGGGGCTGGAGGCAGGAAGGGTTCTCAAGATTGCCAGAAAGAGCAGAAACAGGCCTTGCCTGGCTGGACCTCGGCACCCCAGGCTGCTCCCTGCAATGTGGAGAGGGCCAAGTAACTGGTGCCCACGCAGAACCTGGCAAGGGGCAAAGGTGTGAGGCTGTGAGAAGGGCTGTGGGAAATGGGGTGAGACCCAGATTCCCCCAAGAGCAGGGGAGGCCCAGGGATCACGTGTGTATGTGTGTGTATGTGTGTGTGTGTGTGTGTGTGTGTACGTGTGTACGTGTGTACGTGTGTGTGTGTGTGTGTGTGGTGTGTGTTCCCGCTGGGCTGAACCACACAGGTGTCCTAGGCAGCAAAGGCCATACCTGATGGAGACAGAGTATTCTGGGCACATGTGAGGGGAATAGGGACACAGCTGACCTCTTGGAGACTGGGTGGAGCTATGCAGCAGTCAGGGACCCAGTGGGGACCTGGCATCCACTATGCAGGTGAGGGGCCCACCTGCGAGGTTCACATGCCCACAGACCCCAGCCTGTGTGACCTGAGAGAGTCTCAGAGTCCCAGGAAGGGACCAGCATGATGGAATGAGATGGGAGGGCACGCGAAAGGCCACCCCCTTTCCTGGGAAGGAGACAACTGAGGACCAGCAAGACCTCACAGGCCCCCACCCCCGCACACACCAGGGCAAGACCCAAAGCCACTGTCTAGGGACCCAGGCAACAGAAGGCCAGGACAGGAAGAAGTCCGTCCGTTGTCCCCGTCCCCCCCCCCCCCGCCCCGCCCCGCAGCACCTGCCCAGGGTACCCTTCAGCCTCTCCCCAACCCTTGTAAAGGCCTCCCTGTTGGGCCGGGGTGAGTGGGAGGCAGTGAAAAGTTTGGGGTGACTTAGAGGCGTGCTTGGGATGATGGCTCCCTGCTGAGGACCCTCAGAGAAAACCGGGCTAGGGGAGCCCCAGGCCGGACTGCAAAAAGGTTCTGAGGAAGAGTGTGGCCCTCTCGCCAGCTCCCCATCTCCAGAGGAAATGCACTCCTGTCCAAGCACCCGGCTGCGACCCCGGGGGAGACCCCATACCTCCAACAGCCCCCAAACTCCCGCTCCCAGGACGGCAGCCAGCTCGCAGGGCCACGTGCTCCTACTGGGGGCTTCAGGCCCGGACCCACCCCGGCCCCCGCCCCCGGGATGCTCCCGCCCGCACGCGCCCCGAGCTCCCCCGCCAGCAACCGGCAGGCCCCCTCGGCCCCAACAGGTGGACAGAACCCCCGCCTCCCGGTGGCCCCCGCTCCTGCCCCAGATGGGTCCGACCCAAGGGGCCATTTTGGGTTGGGGTGAGCATGGCAGGGAGGGGGAGGCAGGTTGTTCAAAAAAGAAGATGGAGCGGGAGGGCGCAGGGGGGGCCCGTGGGAGTGGGCGGGAGGGGCCAGGCGGGGGCGGGCCTGTCGTGGGAGAGGAGTGGGGGAGGGGACCAGAAGTGGGCCGGGGGCCGCGCCGGCAGGGCGCGTGGGGGAGGGGGCGCCCGGGCGGGCCGGCGGGGGACGCGGGGCCGGGGAAGGCGGGGGCGCGGGCCGCGGCTGGCGGGAGGTGGCCCGGCGCATAAAGGCGAGCGGCGGCCTTACCTCCGACCCTGTACATGTTGGCGGCCATGTCCGGGCGGGCGGCGGGGCCCGGGGCGGGCGCGGGCGCGGGCGGCCGGGAAGATGGAGGCGCGAAGCGGGGGCGGGGGGCGCCGCGGGCGCTTTAAAGGGGCCGCGCTGCTGCCGCCGCCGCCGCCGCCGCCGCCGCCTCCGAGGCCGCCGAGGCCGCGCAGGGACGGGAGGGCCGCGGCGCGGGCGGGAGAGGAAGAGGAGGAGCGGCCGCGGGCGGCGGGGAGGGGCCTCAGGCGCCACCGCCCACCGCGCGGGCCGTTACCCGACCCCGCACCGCCCGCGGCCCGCGGCCCGCGCCCCTCCCGGCTCCCCGCGGCCCTCCCGGCGCGCCCCTTCCCGAGCAGGGCCTCCAGGCACCCCCCGGGTTCCGCCCTCGCAGGCGCCTCCCTGGTGGGCCCTTCTGGCAGCCCCGCGAGCCTCCCTGGGCGCCCCTTTCCGAACAGGGCCTGTGGGGCAGCCCCGAGGTCCGCTCCCTGCAGGCCCTTCCCGGCGGGCCTTGGGCGACCCTGCGGTCCTCCCGTGCCCCCTTTCCAGAGCAGGGCCTCCGGCATCCCCGCGGTCCTCCCCTCGCAGGCCCCTTCCTGGTGGGCCTCCAGCTTCCCCGCGCTCCTTCCCTCACAGGCCCTTCCCAGCGGGCCTTCGCCACCCCCGTGGTCCTCCTGTGCCCTCTTTGCTGAGCAGGGCCTCTCGGCACTCCCGTGGCCTTCCCTTTGCACCACTTCCCAAGTGGGCCTTTCCAGAGCCCCCGGGACGGGGGTTCCTCACCAGTGCCCTCCCTGGACTCCACAGATGGGTCTTCCTGGCACTCCCCCAGCCCTTTCCCAGGTGGGCCCCCCTCCAGGCCTAACCTTTGCCACCTGACACCAGGTGTCTGTGTCCCTGTCGCCCAGCCATGGACATGTGGCCCTGCACCCTTTATGGGGGCAGGCTCCTGGGCTGGCAAGGCCTCCCTGAACTGTGAACGGGTGAGAAGACCACCAAGGGGTGCTGAGTCCAGAGGCCGCCCTCTGGAAGGCCCGCCTGAGGCTGGAATCCAGCACCCCTGACTGACTCCATCCCACCCTGAAGGGTGGGAGTTGTGGGAGGGGCCATGCCCTGGGGCCTGTCAGGATGTGACAGCTGAGCTTGTGCTTATTTGCTAAGGTCTACGGAGAGGAGGGGCCAGGGGCCCAGCCAGGGAGAGCAGGAGGACTGCTGGGGCCTCCCAGAGGGAGAGAAAAGGGCACCGGCTGTAATTTGGAGACAGGTTTGACATTAATGTCGGGGGAGGTGAGGAAAAGGGGGTGACTTGGGGTTCCAGGGTGCTGGTCAGAGCAACACGTGGTCCCTGGTGGAGATCTTTGGCTGGCTGGAGCTGACATGAGGTTTGAAAGATATCCCTGTGGGACGCTGTGGGGGGGGGGGGGAGGTGTGATACAGGGTCTGGACAGGTGGTGAGGGTGCTGTGGTTCTGAGGCCCCAGGGTTGGAGCTGGGACCCCACACACAGGATGCCAGTGAGGTAGGCTGGGATGCGTACCCAGTGGGGTCCCAAGGAGGGCACTGGCCTCAGCCTCAGCACCACAGGCTGCAGAGCAGACCAGGAGAGGACCCCCCCCCAGTCACGGGACCAGGAACTGGAGGGCAGACAGACACATCTGGTATGTGAGAAGCTGGAATCCCCAGTGCCACCCTCCCTCCCAAAGGCCCTTCTTAAGGTGCTGACCTGCATCCAGCTCCTCATCCTTAAAGCCAGGTCAGATCTTCCACTGACACCTAGTACACTGACCCAAAAGGTGGGTCAGAAATCCCGGGAAGCATCAAACAGCAGTTAGGTACGGAGGGGCCGAAATCCTTGGGCCCTGTATGCCTACTTCTGCCTCCACCCCAGAAACAGGGCAGGCTTCAGTTGAAAACTTGGCCCTCGCCAGGCTCAGTGGCTCAGCCTGTAATCCCACGCCTTCGGGAGGCTGAAGTGAGTGGACTGCCTGAGCCCGCGGGTTCGAGACCCACCTGGGCAGCAAGACCTCATCTCTACAATAAATCAAAAAATCAGCCGGGCGTGGTAGCACATGCCTGTAATTCCGGCTACTTGGAAGTCTGAGGCGGAAGGATCTCCGGAGCCCAGCAGGTCGAGGCTGCAGTGGCTGGGAGCGGCCACTGCACTCCAGTCTGGGCAACAGAGTGAGACTCCAACTCAAAAAAAAAAAAAAAGAAAGAAATCTTGGCCCTCAGGAGGGGCCATGACAATGGCCTGTGTGTGCTCCCTGTCCCCCGTGGGGAGTAGAGGGTAGAACTAGCTGAGGGGGTCCTATGTCCCAGGGGGGCCAGAAGTAAGGAGATCAAATCAGTGACATTCAGTAAAATTAGAGACAGCAGAGAGCACAACACCTCCAGCCAGTCCCCAGTCTGCTCTCCTGGCTCCAGACTAACTAGAAAGGTGAAGATACAATACCTGCCCTGCACTAGCTCAGAGGCAAATCACAAGATGTCAGGTAAGTCAAAGAGAGAGAGAGAATGAAGAATTCACCCATTTGTAGCAGAGCAGGTAGATGTTCAGGACACAGTGGCTTGTGACCACATCCATGTGACTCAACAACATAAAAGTGGAGTCAGGGAGCAGGTGCCAGGCAAGTAAGAAACCCAGTATGAAGGACAACATGACTGAAGAGACAGAAGATGGGAATTCAGTAATCAGGACTCAAATACTAGGGACAAACAGCAGGATGAGAGGAAGATTCAGGAGGCAAGGAAATGGTCACACCTTTGCTAGAATAAGTCACCAAGGGATAGAATAACTAGGGACAAACAGCAGGATGAGAGAAAGGTTCAGGAGGCAAGGAAACAAAGTTACACCTTTGCTAGAATAAGTCAGGAACAGCAAGGGACAGAATAGCACATCACTAAGAAAAGTCGTGAGACACTTCCAGGGCAAGACATGGTGTTTACAGCAGGGCTTTATTCCTTTAACTATTATTTGCTAAACACCTGCTTTAGACACACACCATCCTGGATGCTAGAGGGTCAGAAAACCAAGGCTTGGCCCTTGGGGAGCTGATGGAGAGAATAAACTGACAGTATACTGTGTAGTGGGTGTTACGCTTAGAGGACAAAGTGACCAGGGGAGAGGACAGAGAGATGGGGGAAGGAAGCAGAAGGGCCCAGAGGCCACTCCTGGCCACATCGCTGGTGGCCACTGTGGAGTCTATGGGAGTCTTGTCTTTGCCATTTGTGGGCTCTGAGTCGCCTGAACTGACCTTGTTCAAAAGGCTCCCTAAGGCTGGATGAGGGAGGAGGCCAGAGCCCAGTACATCAGAAGCATTCAAAGATAGGATGCTGTCTGGCACAGTGGCTCACGCCTAATCTTAGCACTTTAAAAGGCTGAGGTGAGAGGATTCCTGAGCCCACGGGTTTGAGACCAGTCTGGGCAACTTGGCGAGACCTCATCTCTACAAAAAATCAAAAACTTAGCCAAGCTTGGTGGCGCATGCCTGTAGTTCTAGCTACTTGGAAGGTTGAGGCAGAAGGATCGCCTGAGCCAAGCAAGTTGAGGCTGCAGTGGCCATGAACATGCCAGTGCACTCCGGCCTGGGCGACAGAGTAAGACTCCAACTCAAAAAAACACGACAACAACAACAACAACAAAAAAACAGAGATAGGGTGCAAAGTCTCCCTGGGATAACAGGGCCTACAGCTAAGACCCACAGCAGGTTTCCAAGAAACCCTACAGTGTGGTTCACAGAGACCCATCTTGCCTGTTGTTAAGCTTCAAGGACTAATGAAGCCACTTTTCAGAAAAAGCATATCCCACACAAGGGGAAAAAGACCCAGTCGGCTTCTGATTTCTCCAGTAGCCTTCAAAGCTTGAAGACTAAGTCCTTGGGGAAAGGAAGTCTAACCCAAGGATCCTATCCCCAGCCAAGTTCTCATGTAAGCATAAAGGCCTCAGGAAGACATGTAAACATACAGGAACCCAAGAAATAAAGTTCCTTAAATATGTAAAAAGGAGGCTAGACGTGGTGACTCAGGCCTATAATCCCAGCACTTTGGGAGGCTGAGGCGAGAGGATTGCCTGACCTCAGGGGCTCAAGACCAGCCTGGACAACTTGGCAAGCCCTCGTCTCTACAATGAATCAAAAAACTAGCCAGGCGTGGTAGCATGCCCCTGTAGTTCTAGCTACCTGGAAGGCTGAGACAAAAGATCACCTGAGCCCAGCAGGTCGAGGCTGCGGTGGCCGTGAGAGTGCCTCTGCATTCCAGCCTGGGTGGCAGAGTGAGACTCCAACTCAAAAAAAAATTGTAAAAAAGAATCTGGGTGGTATGCACACAAGTGGTGAGCTCACTGCAGAGACCCAGGGGTGGGGAACACGCGGGGGGGGCGGGGCAGGGGGATGTGGACGATGGCACCATCCAGGATGAACGCACAGGGAATGAACACTCGAAACGCATGGGCACAGGACATGCCAGGGCCAGGCCCGAGGCCAGGAGCCTGTGAACCGACTCCAGCACCTGCCAGAAACCAAATGGTGCCATTTCTTGATGTCTTTGTGATATCCAAGAGACATTGCAGGCGAATTTTCACCTGGAGTGAAGAAGCGTTCGTCTGGTTTCAGCAATCATTTTTTCTTGGAATATTTTAAAATGCTTAAGTAGTAGGTCTGCACGTCTTTAGTTCAATCTACCCTTTCATCGCCTTGTAGGTATTTAGAAACATCTGGAACAACACTCACTCACATTCACGTCTGTGATGTCCATGACCAAACTGAGGGCAAGGTTTTTGTGAGCAAGTATTTTTGCAAAGCCACCAGTCATGTCCTTAAGGCTTGGCATTGTCTGGTGGCACTTGGGTGCGGCAAACTACATCTCCCAGATGCCCCATTGACCCCCGCCCCACTCCCCACCCCGCCCTGCCCAGAGCCACCTCTGCTCCTGTCCCCAGCCAGCCTGTGACACAAGCCAGAAAAGGTGCTGGGGCCAGGGAGTCTGTGCCCCCAGCCCTGGGCCAGCCTGCACACCAGACACCTTACCCCGCTGCCCCTCCATCCCCCTGCCCCATGCCCCAGACCCCCTGATCCTCTGTCCCCCTGTCCCCTACCCCTGTCCCCCTGCCCCGCATTTCCATCTCCTTCCCTTCTGTCCCCCTGCCCCTCCGTCCCCTGCCCCTGTCCCCCTGACCCGCACCCCCATCCCCTGCCCCACGGCCCCCTAGTCTGCCCTTTGCCGCCCTGCCCGCACTCTACTGTCCCTTGGCCCTGCACCTGCCCCATCGAACCACACCCTGCCCTGCTGGAGCTCTCCTGCCTGAGAGCTGTGGTGGGAGGCCAACCGGAGGCACAGTTTAGAAGTGTGGTGGTCACTGGGTGCGGTGGCTCATGCCTGTAATTCCAGCACTTTGGGAGACAAAAGTGAGAGGACTGCCTGAGTCCAGGTTTTCAAGCCCAGCCTGGGCAACTTGGCAAGACCTTGTCTCTACAACAAATAAAAAAATTAGCTGGAGCCGGGCTCAGTGGCTCAGCCTGTGATCCCTGCACTTTGGGAGGCTGAGGCCAGTGGATTGCCTGAGCCCGCGGGTTGGAGACCAGCCTGGGCAACTTGGTGAGACCTTGTCTCTACAATAAATAAAAAATTGTCCGGGTGTGGTAGCACACGCTTGTAGTTCTGGCTATTTGGAAGTCTGAGGCAGACAGATTGCTAGAGCCCAGCAGGTCGACACTGTGGTGGCCGTGAGTATGCCACTGCACTCCAGCCTGGGTGGCAGAGTGAGACTCCAACTCAAAAAAAAAAAAAAATTAGCTAGGTGTGGTGGCGTGTGCCTATAGTTCCAGTTACTTGTAAGACTGAGGTGGAAGGATCGCCTGAGCCATGAGTGTGTCATTGCCCTCCAGAATGGGTGACAGAGTGAGACACCAATGCAAAAAAAAAAAACAAAAACAAAAACAAAAAAACAAGGCTGGGCTCAGTGGCTCATCCTATAATCCAAGCACTTTGGGAGGCCAAGGCAAGTGGATTGCCTGAGCCCATAGGTTTGAGACCAGCCCGGGCAACTTGGTGAGACCTCGTCTCTACAATAGATCAAAAAATTGGCTGGGCATGGCAGCGCACGCCTGTAGTTCCGGCTACTTGGAAGGTTAAAGCGGAAGGATCACTGGAACCCAACAGGTCGACACTGGGGTGGCCATGAGTGTACCACGGCACTCCAGCCTGGACAACAGCATGAGACTCCAACTAAAAAAAAAATAAAACAACAACAACAACAAAAAGTGTGGTGGTTGCACCATGCTGCCCACCGGTAGCGGCAGGGGCACCTCCTAACCACACAGATGCCATGGGGTTTTGGGGGTTCCCATGCCTCACACTCAGGATCCTTCCCACTCCCGTGCCTGCCTCCCTTGCTGCCCCCTCCTTCCAAAGCCTCAGAAGCTTCCTTTCTGCACCCAAGATGAGCCAGTCTGCTGAGTGCTGAGTGACCCCTCCTCTTCCCAGGCCTCCTGTGGGGCTCCCCGCCTTCTCAGACCCTCCTGTTCTCAGGCTTTCCAGCTGAGGCACTGCTGACAGTAGGGGCCAGTCACTCGTGGTTATGGGGCTGTCCTGTGCATGGGGTCCCTTGAACAGCACTTCAGCCTCTCACAGATGCCGGCAGCACCCTGTAGAGAGCAGAATGTCCCCCCAAAGATGCTTGCGTCTTGGTCCCCAGACCTGTGAACAGGTTAGGTTCCCTGGCAAAGAGGAATGATTGTTGACCTTAAAATGGAGGTCAGGCCAGGCTCAGCGGCTTACTCCTGTAATCCCAGCACTTTGGAAGGCCAATATGGGAAGACTGTTTGAGGCAAGAGTTCAAGATCAGCCTAGGGAACAAAGTGAGACTCCTGTCTCTACCCCCAAAAAAGGTCCAGGTATGGTTGCACATGTCCGCAGTCCCAGCACTTTGGGAGGCTGAGGTGGGAGGATCGCCTAAGCCCAGGAAAATGGAGGCTGGAGTGAGCTATGATCGCACCACTGTATAGGAGCACCAACTTTCATAAAGCAGCTTCTAGGTAAACTTTAAAAAGATATTGACTCTAACACTATCATAGCTGGGGACTTAAATACCCCCATTCACAACCCTAGACAGATCATTAAGACAAAAAATCAACAAGAAGATCCTGCACCTCAACATGACACTTGACCAGAAGGACTTAATTGATACCTACAGAACACTCCACCCAACAACCACGGAATATACATTCTATTCATCACCAACATACTCTGTGATCGACCAAATCCTCGACCGTAAATCAAGCATAAACAAATTCCATAAGACTGACATTCTAGCCGGGCTCAGTGGCTCAGCCTGTAATCCCAGCACTTTGGGAGGTTGAGGTGAGTGGATTGCCTGAGCCCGCGGGTTCGAGACCCACCTGGGCAACTTGGTAAGACCTCATCTCTACAATAAATCAAAAATTAGCTGGGTATGGTAGCGCGTGCCTGTAGTTCCAGCTACTTGGAAAGCTGAAGCGGAAGGATCTCCAGAGCCCAGCAGGTCGAGGCTGCGGTGGCTGGGAGCGGCCACTGCACTCCAGTCTGGGTGACAGAGTGAGACTCCCACTCAAAAAAAAAAAAAAAAAAAAGAAAAGACAAATTCTGCCATGCACCTTCTCAGACCACAGTGGAATAAAAATAAATATCAACACCAACAAAGTTCCCCCAAACCCACAAAGGCATGGATACTAAATAACATGATGCTAAGCAACTCCTAGGTTAATGTGGAAATCAAAACAGAGATTAAAACATATCTGGAAACAAATGAAAATGAAGAAACATCTTATTAAAACCTCTGGGATGCCATGAAATCAGTACTAAGAGGGGAATTCATATCTCTATGAACACCCATGAAGAAAATGGAAAGATCACAAGTTAATAGCCTAACAAATCACCTAAGGAAGCTGAAAAAGTAAAACCACCAAAACCCTAACTTCAGCAGAATAATCCAGATCACCAAATTAAAAGCCCAAATTCAGGACACAGAAGGCAAAAAGATAATACAAAAAAATCAACAAAACAAAAGCTGGTTTTTCAAAATGATAAACAAGATTGATGGACCCCTAGGTAAACTGACCAAGAAAAAGAGAAAACGCCCAAATAAACACATTCGGAAATGTAAAAGATCGAGTCACAACTGACTCCTAAGAAATACAAAAGATTATCAGAGACTACTATGTACACTTATATGGAAACAAACTTGAAAACCTAAAGGAAATGGAAGACTTTCTGACATCACACAACCTCCCCAGGTTGAAACAAGAAGAAATTGAGACCCTAAATAGACTAATAACAATCTAGGAAATTGACTATAACATAAGACCACTACTTACAAAAAAAAAAAAGCCCTGGACCAGATTCTGTAAAACATACAAGGAGGAACTGATACCAATTCTATTGAAAGTATTCCAGGCAATTGAGAAAGGAAGAACTCTCCCCAGATCATTTTATGAAGCTAATATCACACTGATACCTAAACCAGGTAAAGATCCCACAAAGAGAACTACAGACCAATATCCTTGATGAACACAGATACTAAAATTCTCAACAAGATTCTAGCAAACCGGATTCAATAACACATCTCAAAAATCACCCATCACAACCAAGTAGGCTTCATTCCTGGGATGCAGGGCTGGTTCAACATTTGTAAGCCTATAAATGCAATTAAATACATCAACAGTTATAAAAACAAAAACCACATGATTATATGGTATCATATAATCTATATCATTAGATACAGAAAAGATCTTTGATAAAATCCAACACCCCTTCTTGATAAAAACCCTTGAACATCTAGACATATGTGGAACATACCTCAAAATAGTAAGAGTTATCTATGAGAAACCCACAGCCAGCATACTGCTAAACAGACAGAAACTGGAACCATTTCCCCTGAAAACCGGGATAAGACAAAAGATGCCCACTCTCACCTCTCCTTTTCAACATAGTTTTGAAAGTCCTAGCTAGAGCAATCAGACAAGAGAAAGAAATCAGGGGTATCCAAACAGGAAAAGAGGAAGTCAAGTTACCCCTCTTTGTAGATGACATGATGCTATACCTCGAAAACCCAAAAGAAACGGTCAAAAACCTCCTGGCACTGATAAGAGACTTTGGCAAAGTCTCAGGGTATAAAATAAATGTGTAAAAGACAATCGCATTTCTATACACCAAACAATAAACAAATAAAAACCTAAATGAAAAACACAATCCACCGGGCTCAGTGGCTCAGCCTGTAATTTCGTGTCTTTGGGAGGCTGAGGTGAGTGGATTGCCTGAGCCCGCAGATTCGAGACCCGCCCGGGCAACTTGGCGAGAGCTCATCTCAACAATAAATCAAAAAAATCAGCCGGGCGTGGTAGCATGCGCCTGTAGTTCCGGCTACTCGAAGGCTGAGGAGGAAGGATCGCCGGAGCCCAGCAGGTCAAGGCTGCGGTGGCTGGGAGCGTGCACTGCCCTCCAGCGTGGTCGACAGAGTGAGACTCCAACTCAAAAAAAAGAAAGAAAGAAAAACACAATCCCATTCACAATAGCCAAACACACACACACACACACACACACACACATACCTTGGAATCTTCCTAACCAGAGATCTGAAAGACTATTAAAGCAAAAATTGTAAAACACTTCAAAGAAATCAAAGATGACACAAACAAATAGAAAAATATTCCTATCAACAGGGTGCCTGAATGAAACGTAATTGTACACCTAACCCTTAACTGTACCCCACAAAACCATAATAAAAAATATTGATTAAAAAATAATAATAAAAATAAATAAATAAATTTTTTAAAAAAAGAAAGAAAGAAAAATATCCCATGCTCATGGATTGGAAGAATCAACATTGTTAAGATATCCACTGCTATCCAAGGCAATCTACAGATTTAACACAATACTCATTAAATTGCCAGCAGCATTCTTCTCAGACCTGGAAATGACAATGCAGGAATTCATAAGGAAACATAAATGATCACGGATTGCCAAAATCATTCTCAGGGGAAAAAAAAAAAAAAAGCAGGAGGTGTCACACTCCCAGGCTTTAAACTTTATTATAAAACTACAATAATCAAAACAACCTGGTGTTGGTACAGGAACAGGCATATAGACCAATGGAACAGGATAGAGATTCCAGAAGCAAAACCTCAATTTCTCAACCAACTCATTTTCAACAAAGCCTCCACCACTAATCTCTGGGGAGAGGAGAACCTATTCAGTAAATGGTGCTGGGGAAACTGGCTGACCACATGCAGAAGATTAAAGCAAGACCCCTAACTATCACCAGACACAAAAATCAACTCTAAATGGATCAAAGACCTAAACGTAAAACCTCAAACTATAAGAACCTTAGAAAATGCAGGAGATGGCAACCCCTTCAAGTCCCCTCCCACTGTGGGAACTTTTCTGTCCTCTCAATAAATTCTGCTTTAAAAAAAGAAAAGAAATGAAATGAAAATGCAGGAGACACCCTTATGGAAATTGTAACTGGCAACCAATTCCTGACCAAAACCCTAAGTGCCCAAGCCATAAGAGATAAGATAGACAAGTGAGACCTCATCAAACTGACAAGCTTCTGCAAAGCCAAAGAAACCATCAAGAGAGCAGGGAGACAGCCCACAGACTGGGAAAAAATATTTGCCATCTGTATGTCTGACAAAGGCCTAACATCTAGGATTACAAGGAACTCAAATGTGCCGAAAAGAAAAAAACAAACAGCCCCATTACAAAGTGAGCAAAAGATATGAATAGACACTTCTCAAAAGAAAACATACAAAAAGCTAACAGCTACATGAAAAAATGTTCAGCCTCACTAGTCATCAAAGAAATGCAAATTAAAACTACACTGAGCCAGGCTCAGTGGCTCAGCCTGTAATCCCGCGCCTTTGGGAGGCTGAGGTGAGTGGATTGCCTGATCCCGCAGGTTCGAGACCCACCTGGGCAACTTGGAGAAACCTCATCTCTACAATAAATCAAAAAATCAGCCGGGCGTGGTAGTGCATGCCTGTAGTTCCAGCTACTTGGAAGGCTGAGGCGGAAGGATCGCCGGAGCCCAGCAGGTTGAGGCTGCGGTGGCGGGGAGCGGCTACTGCACTCCAGTTTGGGCGACAGAGTGAGACTCCAACTCAAAATAAAAAATTAAAAATTAAAAAAATAAAAAAACTACACTGAGATACCACCTAACTCCTGCCAGGATGGCCATCATCAATAACTCAAAAAACAACAGACGCTGGAGAGGATGCGGTGAAAAGGGAACACTTCTAAACTGTGGGTGGAAGTGTAAACTAGTACAGCCTCTGTGGAAAACAGTGTGGTGATCCCTCTGCTAAAATTGACCTTCCATATGACCCTGCAATTCCCTTACCGGGCACATACCTGGAGGAACTCAAATCACTCTATGAAAAAGATACCTGCACACATATGTTTATCGCATTGTTCACAATAGAAGAACTTGGAACCAACCGTGCTGCCCATCAAAAGAGGACTGAATAAAAAAAATGGTACATATACATGATGGAATATCACACAGCCATAAAGGACAAAATCATGAATTTCACAGCAACCTGGATGGATTTAGAGTATATAATACTGAGTGATCTATCACAGAAACAGAGAACTGTGTATCACATGTTCTCACTCATAATCGGACCTTGAACAATTCTCGTAATACTATGAGAAAAGGATTGGCAGTAGTGGGAAACTGCCGGGTGGGGGGGGAACCCCTCATCAACAAGGGTGCCTGCATAATGAACATTTGTATACCTAACCCTGAATTTTACCCCATCTATTTATTTATTTAATTTTATTTTATTTTGCGTTGGAGTCTCACTCCGTCGCCCAGATTGGAGTGCAGTGGCCGCTCCCGGCTACCGCAGCCTCAACCTGCTGGGCTCCAGCGATCCTTCCGCCTCAGTCTTCCAAGTAGCTGGAACTACAGGCACACACTACCACGCCCGGCTGATTTTTTGATTTATTGTAGAGATGAGGTCTCGCCAAGTTGCCCAGGTGGGTCTAGAACCTGCGGGCTCAGGCAATCCACTCACCTCAGCCTCCCAAGGTGCGGGATTACAGGCTGAGCCACCGAGCCCGGCTTACCCCACCTATTTAAAATAAAAAAATTAAAAGCTAATAAAAATAAAAATAAACCACTAACCAGGGAAATTTTCCTGAATCATCTGGGTGGGCCTTGTGTAACCACAAGGGTTCTTCGAGGTGGAGAGGGAGGCAGAGAGGCTGTGGGGGAGCCAAGTAAAAAAGGGCCAGGGAAGTGCCACGCTGCCACTTGGAGGAGGAGCAACCAGCCAAGGAATGTGGCAAGGAACAGGGCTCTGCCAACACCTCTTCTCAGCCCAGTGAGACCCATCTGGGACTTCTGCAGACTTAGAGAGTGAAGTCCTGTTGTTTCAAAGTACTAAATTAGAGCCAGGCATGGTGGCTCGCGCCTGGAGTCCCGGCTATTGGGAGGCCGGGAGCTCAAAGGCAGAAGGATTGCTTGAGCTGAGGTGTTCAAGATCAGCCTGGGCAACATAGTGAAACCCAGCCTAAAATAAAAATGTAAGACTAAATTTGTGGTAGTTTGTCAAGGCAGCCATGGGTTGTCATGACAGCCTAAGCTGTCCCAGTCATGGCCCTGTCCTGGTCCTGCCTCTTCTGGAGAGGGCCCGTGCTCAGTGCCCGGTCCCCACTGACCAGCAGGCCCTGTGCCACATTACCCACCAGGAATCCCAGTCTGGGCCTCAGTCAGAGGAAGTCCCTAGATCTGCTTCTGCTGCCTCCACAAGGGAGATCCCTGCAGGGAGACCCCGTGGAGAGGAGAAGGCAGCACCCCACCAAGACCAGGTGAAGCTGGGGGGTAAGCCCAGATGAAACCCCTTCACAAGCGAGAGTAGTACACAGTCTTTCATTTATTTATTTATTTATTTATTTGTGTTTTGAGTTGGAGTCTCACTCTGTCGCCCAGACTGGAGTGCAGTTGCATGCTTCTGGCCACTGCAGCCTCGACCTGCTGGGCTCTGGCGATCCTTCCGCCTCGGCCTTCCAAGTAGCCAGAACTACAGGTGTGTGCTACCACCCCCAGCTAATTTTTTTTATTTATTGTAGAGACTAGGTCCCACCGAGTTGCCCAGGTGGGTCTCGAACCCATAGCCTCAGGCAATCCACTCGCCTCAGCCTCCCAAAGTGCTGGAATTACAGGCTGAGCCACTGAGCCCTGCCGCACGCAGTCTTTTAAAGCCACGGAGCCACAGGGCTGCTCACAGCCACAGCATGCCTTCAGTCCCATTGTACACTGTGAATGCCTGGGGGAGGGGCAAGACACGCCTGTGTCTTCACCAGGGGCCTCTGAGGAGAGGAAAGGTCATGATGGGCCCCAGGGCCCTGCCCAGACCGCCCCCCACCCCTAAGGACACCTCTCCCAGCCCCTGGAGGGTCTGTTCTCCATCACCCTAGGGTTCCTGAGACATGCTGGGCATGTCCCTATGCTGGGCAAATGACATCTGGGGCACTATAAAGGGAAGGGGCCGCCCAGCTGTGTGATCTTGGAAGGTTCCCTGGAGGAAGCAGGAACTTCACTGAGTCTCACAGTAAGGAGGGGAGGGAGGCAGGTGCGAGCACAGTGCTGGTGTCAGGCAGCAGGCTGCTGGCAGCTTAGTCAGGCTGGCCTCTCAGCAGCAGCTGGGGAGGGAGCCAGATGGGGCAGCACCGCCAGCATGTACTCCTGTGGGGGCCAGGTGGTGGCACAGTCCTACTAGCTCCTGCCCTCACTTGGAGCCCGACTCCTGCTTCCTCCATCAGGTCAACCAGAGGCCCAGTCGGGCCCCTAGTGGAGTCCTTGGTGTTTCCCAACCAACTGGGATTGGGAGCCCATGCATGCCTCCCCCTGCCTGCTCCCTACCCCAGGCCCTGTCCATCCTGGTCTCCCCAGCTCAGACCCTTTGCAGCCTCATGACCGGGGAGGCACCAGCCCCCTGCATCCAGCCACTCCCAGCCAGCTCCTCACAGCCGCCAGACTCAGCCCTGCGCCTTCTTGGCCCTGGTCCTCCACCAGCTTCACTGTCCAGAGGCCCTCCTCCAGAAAGCCCCCCTGTGTGTCCAGCACTAGATTCCTGGGCCCTGCCTGCAGCTTCCCAACACAGGAGTCTGGGTCATGTATACTCAACTCACTTGGTCTTTGGAAGCAGGACCTCGTGTGAGACCCCCACACTGCACATCCCTTGTCCTGACCCATCTCACAGCCTCCTGCAGGCAGGCACCCAGTTCCCAGTCGAGCGGCTGGGCCCAGGCCAGCAGAGGAGCTGAGTCACGGCCAGCGCCAGCAAGTGGGGCCTCCCAGAACAGCCTGAGGCTAAGGCCCCCAGGCAGCCTCCCACAGACCTTGGCCAGGTCCCCAAGGCCTCAGGAGGGGCAGGCTGCCTGTCCTGAGAGGTCCACCAGGCTCCATTCCTCATCTGTGGGTGGGTCGGGATCCCTGGTAGGGCACGAAGAGGGCGCAGAGGCCGCCTCCCCAGGACTCCCAAAGAAAGACGCTGGAAGACAGACACTGGGCTCAGCTGGGTTATTAGGAAGGGGGCGACCTTGCAGTCCCGGCCTTGAAAGTTGCGCGTTGCCAGAAAGGTACGCTCCGGGCCAGGAAGGCACGGAAGGCGTTGGTGGACTCGGTGGATCTCTGCGGGTGGAGGATGAGCACGTCCCTCTCCACGTCCTCAGACACCAGACGGGCCACGATCTGCGCGATGTCCTGCGGGCGAGGGCGCATCAGGAAGCCACGCGGGGAAGGGATGAGATGAGGATGAGGCCCCGGGAAGGGGCGGGGCGAGTAGGAGGGGCGGGGCGGGCGCGGCCTGGAGGCCCGGGCGTGGAGTAGGCGGGGCGGGGCAGGGCAGGGAAGGAGCGGGGCTGGCTCCCGGGGGCGCCTCGCGCACCCTGCTTGGGGGGGGCGTCCCGGCTGCGCCTGGCCCGTCTCTGCAGCCCAGCGTGGCTAGCCGCCGGCGCTCGTCGATGCTGGCCCTCCAGCGGCGGCCCGGGCCCCTTGGCTCCGGCTCGCACACCTGCGGGGACAGGCAGCGGGTCGCGGCGGGCCGTGGCTCCTCTGGCCGCTCCTCCTCCTCCTCCCCCAGCACCGCCGACCCTCTGCGCTTTTCGCGCGGCGAGGGGCCTTTCCGCAACGCGGTCTGCCCGACCGCCCCCGCTCGGCCTCCCAGCTCAGCCTCCCCTACTCCAGCGCAGGCTCCCCGCGGCCCTCGGGGGCTAACGTGGCCGCTCAGCGATCTGTGCCGGGGCGCCAGTGGCTGCCCCGCTGCGCTGAGCGGCGGGTCTGCCCTAGACCGCAAAGCCCCTGCAGCCGCTGCCCCGCGGCCGACAGCGGGGCCTGAGGCTGGCCGGTGCGCACACTCAGGGGGAGCCGGAGGTTGCGGGGAGGCGCGGTCAGCCCGCCTGCTGGGCGCCTCCAGAAAGGCAGAACTCAAGGAACCTCCTCCTCCCCAAGGCTCTCTAAAGGGTCATAGACCAGGGAGAACAATGCTCAGGAATTGCTAAGGACAAAGGAGCAGCGCCACGGGCCGGAGACCGGAAGGGGTGACCGCGGGACAGGCCAGAAGCAGGTGGGGTCCTCCAGGACGGCCTTCTCCCCCAGGGAGGAACTCTGCCCAGCCAAGAAGAAGCCCACCATCCCCTACCTCATCCACGGGTGGGGTGGGGGGGCAGGGAGAAAGGAGAGAAGGGGGTGCCATGCTGAAAATAGAGGATTAATACAAGCTCAAAGTGAAGTCCTCATCCCTCAAATATTAAACAGAATTACTGTGTGGTCCAGCAAGCCCACGTCTGAGTAGATACCCAGAACAGAAAACAGGGACATGGACAAACATGTGCACACCAGTCCGGAGTCCCGTCCATTATTCACAACAGCTGAAACAGAGACACAACCCCGGTGTCTATAAGGGGTGAATGAACCAGCAAAATGTGGCTCTTCCATACAGTAAAACATGGTTCAGCCTCAAAAAATGAGGAATTTTTTGTCTGAGTCAGTCTCTGTCGCCCAGGCTGAAGTGCAGTGGTAAGCTGCTTCTGTCTCAGCCTCCGGAGTAGCTGGGACCACAGGCACACACTACCCTGCCTGGCTAATTTTTTAGATATATTGAAGAGATAAGTTCTCATCAAGTGGCCGAGGCTGGTCTCTAATTCTGGCTCAGGCAATCAGTTCACCTCCACCTCCCAAAGTGGGATCACAGGCATGAGCTACCATGCCTAGCCAAGAAGGAGGGAAATCCTGACACATGTACAACGTGGATGAACCTTGAGGGCAGTATGTTGAGTGAAACAAACCAGCCGGAAAAGCGCCCGCACTGTACGATTCCACTTATATGAGATGCTATAGTAGCCAAATTCACAGAGATGCAAAGGGGAATGGTGGGTGCCAGGGGCTGGCGGGGGGAATGACGAGTTCGTGTTTTATGGGTACAGATTTACAGGATGAAAAAGTTCTGGATATCTGTTTCACAATAATGTGAATACACTTTTCATTACTGAACTGTATGCTAAAAAGTGGTTAAGACAGTACAAGAAGTCAGGCACGGTGGTTCATGCCTGTATCAAAATCAGCACTTTGAGAGGCTGAGGTGGGAGGATTGCTTGAACCCAGGAGTTCAAGACCGCCTGGGCAACATAACAAGACCCTGTCTCTACCCAGCACCTGTAGTCTCAGCAACTCAGGAAGCTGAGACAGGAGGATCACTTGAGTCCAGAAGTTGGAGGCTGCAGTGAGCTATGATTGCACCACTGCACTCAGCCTGGGCAACAGAGTGAGATCCTAGCTAAATAATAATAATAACAATAATAATAGTAAAAAAGAAAACAGTGGAAATTTGGACAAGAGAGACACAGAGAGAAAAGACAAAGTAAAGAGACAGGGAGAGCCGGGCTCGGTGGCTCAGCCTGTAATCCCAGCACTTTGGGAGGCTGAGGTGAGTGGATTGCCTGAGCCTGCGGGTTCGAGACCCGCCTGGGCAGCCAGACCTCATCTCTACAATAAATCAAAAATCAGCCGGGCATGGTAGCGCGCGCCTGTAATTCCAGCTACTCAGAAGGGCTGAGGCGGAAGGATTGCCGGAGCCCAGCAGGTCGAGGCTGCGGTGGCTGGGAGCGGCCACTGCACTCCAGTCTGGGCGACAGAGTGAGACTCCAACTCAAAAAAAAAAAAGAGAGAGACAGGGAGGCTGTGACCACCCACCAGCCAAGGAGAAAGGCCCGGGTGGGGCCTTCCTTCACAGCCCTCACAAGGAACCAACTATAGACTAAATGTTTGCATTGCCTCCAAAGTGATGGTGTTGGGAGGTAGGGCCTTTAGGAGGCTAGCAGGCCATGAAGGTAGAGCCCTCATGAATGGGATTAGTGCCCTTAAAAAAGGGACTGGAGCCAGGCGTTGTGGTGTACAGCTGTCCTCCCAGCTACTAGAGAGGCTGAGGCAGGAGAATAGCCTTAGGCCAGGAGTTCGAGGCCAGCCTGGGCAACACAGTAAGACCACCGTCTGTAACAACAACAAAAAAGGGACTTGGAGACACCCCTCACTTTGTTATCAACCAGAAAGCAGGCCCTCTCCACCAAGCCTCTCAGGACCTTGGACTTTCATCCTCCGAAACCATGAGAAGTATATTTCTGTTTACAAGCCACCAGTCTACAGTATGTACTTACAGCAGTCCAAACTGACGAAGACACACCAAGTCTACCAACACTTTGACTTTAGACTTACAGCCTCTAGAACTGTCATTTCTGGTTTTTTGTTTTTTGGTTTTTTTGAGTTGGAGTCTCACTCTGTCACCCAGACTGGAGTGTAGTGGCTGCTCCCAGCCACTGCAGCCTCGACCTGTTGGGCCCCGGCAATCCTTCTGCCTCAGCCTTCCAAGTAGCTGGAACTATGGGTACGCGCTACCACGCCCGGCTAATTTTTGATTTATTGTAGAGATGAGGTCTTGCCAAGTTGCCCAGGTGGGTCTTGAACCCGTGGGGTCAGGCAATCCACTCACCTCAGCCTCCCAAAGCACTGGGATTACAGGCTGAGCCACCAAGCCTGGCTTCTGTTTTGTTTTTTAAGTGATGTCCCTAGACCCTCCTCCCACTCTGCACCAAGGACAGCAGGAGCCTAACTCATGCCAGTTGCCCACACCCACCTCTGGATGGGGAACTCCTTTCTCAGTAAAATGGTCCAAGGGCGGTGGCCCACAGGTGCCGAGAGTTGAGGTGGCCCACGCAGCCACCAGAACCTGCCCCATCATGGCACAGGAACCCGACACAGAGGAAGCCTCGTGTGCACAGAGCCTAGGTGGCTGCCACGTCTGGGAAGCCTCTGCTGTGAAATATACAATCACAGACCACCAGCCCGGGCACAGGAGCAGAAGCAGCAGAAACATGGCAACCCTCCTCAATGTCACTGCTGTTCCTAGAAGCAAGATGTGTCTGTGTCAGCAAAACAGCAAAAGAACAAGCATGGCAAGCTCCGTCTTTTTTCAAGGGCCTTTGCCCATCCCTGCACGTCAGCTCGGACAACTTTAGAGACTGAGCTAAAACGCAGAAGCAGCAACAGCGATCGTACCATTCTCAAAATGAGCTCTGAGACGAAAAGGGGAGCATGCAGACAACTCACAGTCTTGTTGAAGACTCTTAGGAACTCGTGACCCCACCAAGGACAAAGACCTCGAGCTCCTCAGACACTGGCCGCCAGTGCCCAGATGCCTGCGCACGTCGGTGACCTCCCGACCCCAGCTCCTCCTGCTGCCCTGCCCTTGACATAAAAGAGCCTAAAGTCGGACTGACTCAGAAGAGTTCTTCAGGACACTAGTCCCAACATTTTGGTATGCTGGCTCTCCCGATGAAGTCACCCTCCTCGTTCCAACTGCTTGTCTTTCCACTGGCTGTTGTGTGGCGAGTTAGCCAGGAGAAGTTGTTCGTGGCCAGCTGGTCCGTCCCTAGCAGCTGCCGAAGCCCTTTTACTCTGGGGATTCCCATGCCCATTTCCTGGCACTGGCTGCCTCTACATGGATCACTGGAGTGAGGAACCGACAAACCTTGAGGGACTTGATTCAAAAGCGAGGTGAGCCACGCTGGTGTGCACTGGAAGGGGCTCCCTTCCCTGTACTTGGGCTCCGTCTTTGAACCAGTCATTCTGTTTTGCATTGGGCACCCTGTTGGGGAGGGGGAACAGTTGGTGGCCTTTCGCCCCATTTGTCTGTCTTGGCGGACCCCGGGCTGCCATGGAAAGTTCCTGTGACTCGCTTGACTGCCACATTCACATTATTGCACATCTGGACCCAAACCTGCACTGCCTCTAAGGTTTGCCTGTAACGGTCTCAACGCAAGCCTAAACCCTCAAAATCCCACTCATTCTTTTGTAGAAATCAACAAGCCAATTGTAAACTCTATACAGAAAAGCCAGGTGACTAGAACAGGCTATTCAGACAATTTTGAAACAGAACAGAGCTAGTGGATTCACATGACCCAATTTCAAGAGTTTCTACAAGCTACCGTTGTCAAAATGAGGGTTGCTGGTGTACTGGGACTCCAGCCGGTCCTGTGTTCCGGCCTGTTTTAATGAACATTTTAAACTGGTGGGCAAATTACACCAAGAAAATCTCAGAGCTCAAATGATTAACCTGTAACTATAGAGTTAAATAGAGTCTTCTAAAGCTATTTCTCTTTTCTTTTCTGCTTGCTTTGAATCGGCTGTTATTAAGCCACTAGTGTTGAGAAAAAACTCACTATGGTACCACTAATTCAAGGTTTCTTGGAGATTTTGTTTTTCTTATACAGTTCAGCCAGTTCTAGCTAACATGTAAACATTGGAAACTCACTTGAAACTGAAGAGGAAAAAAAAGAGGTTTATTTTTTCATTTTTTTCTTTCTTTCTTTTTTTTTTTTTTTAGTTGGAGTCTCACTCTGTCGCCCAGGCTAGAATGCAGTGGCACACTCACGGCCACCCCAGCGTCAACCTGCTGGGCTCCGGAGATCCTTCCGCCTCAGCCTTCCAAGTAGCCGGAACTAAAGGCGCATGCTACCATGCCCCGCCAATTTTTTAGTTTTTTATTGTAGAGACGAGGTCTCACCAAGTTGTCCAGCCTGGTCTTGCCCGTGGGCTCAGACAATCCACTCACCTCAGCCTCCCAAAGTGCTGGGATTATAGGCTGAGCCACTAAGCTTGTTGATGTTTTTTAAATCAAACTGCCATGGAAACTGCTTTATCCAAAGTTTTGTCTCACAGCCTTCATTGGATTTCCTATTGGGGCAAATAAAGTTTAGTGTGGTGTGGACAGGTGTGCTTATAAATCATCCATCATGAAATGGACAAACACGCTGAATCTCCAAAAAACAAAACAAAACAAAAAAACTTCACTGAAGCCAGATGCAGCTTCTCTCAACAACACTAGCTGGTCCACTGACACCAATGAGTTCCTAGAACACTTACCTAGCAGGGGAAGCCTGTACTACAAGGGGCCTGCCCTCCAAAAGATAATTCCAGATTCTTTTGGGTCCCCCATTGTATGCGTTTGCTTATTTACTTGTAGGTATATGTTATATGCTGTGGCTACAGATTACAAATTGGCTTATAAATAAAAGAGCACTCACACATTAAGCAAACAAACCCAAATGTTTTTAAGTTCACATGACTTAAGTAAATCTTTAATAAATGAACTGGTTTTAAGATTACTGGTAAATGCAGGGCACAGTGGCTCACACCTGTAATCCCAGCACTTTGGGCGGCAGAGGTGAGAAGATTGCCTGAGCTCAGGGGTTTGAGACCAGTCTGAGCAACATGGCGAGAACTCGTCTCTACAATAAATCAAAAAATTAGCCAGACATGGAGGCACATGCCTGTGGTTCCAGCCACTTGGAATGCTAAGGTTGAAGGATCGCCTGAGCCCAGCAGATCAGGTCTGTGGTGGTTGTGAGTAGCATGCCATTGCACTCCAGCCTGGGTGACAGAGTGAGACTATGACTCTAAATAAATAAATAAACAGATAAATAAAATTTAAAAATTATTAGTAAGATAAAAACAAATGTTTTCAGAAATGTCAGCATACATTTTAGTCTAGGGTTACTATTTTATATTTGCCTCTACTAGATATTTTATTTTATTTTTATTTATTTATTTTTTTTTGAGTTGGAGTCTCACTCTGTTGCCCAGACTGGAGTGCAGTGGCCGCTCCCGGCCACCACAGCCTCAACCTGCTGGGCTCCGGTGATCCTTCCGCTCAGCCTTCCAAGTAGCCGGAATTACAGGTGCGTGCTACCGTGCCCGGCTAATTTTTTATTTATTGTAGAGATGAGGTCTCACCAAGTTGCCCAGGCGGGTCTCGAACCCGCGGGCTCAGGCAATGCACTCACTTTAGCCTCCCAAGGCACGGGATTACAGGCTGAGCCACCGAGCCTGGCTTAGATATTTGAAAGTGTTAAGGTCTAACATGAAAGTTGTAAGACCATAAACTATAAGACTATAAACCCAGCCCCAAACAGAATGATTTTTGTGTGATTTTTGAACAAAATAGACTAATATTCAATGAAAACATTTGAGTCAGGAGTAGTGGCTCATGCCTGTAATTATTCTGTTTTGCAATAAGAACGCAACTTTATGTCTTTCATATAATTTTTTTTTCTGATTAAAAAAACCACATCTTGGCCAGGCGTGATGGCTCAGACTGTAATGCAAGCAATTTAGGAGGCCGAGGCAAAAGGATTCCTTGAGCCCGGAGTTCGAGACCAGCCTGGGCAACTTGGTAAGATCTCATCTCTACAATAAATCACAAAAATCTAGCTGGGCATGGTGGCATGCGTCTATAGTTCCAGCTACCTGGAAAGCTGAGGCAGACGAATTGCCTGAGCCCAGCAAATTGAGGCTGCGGTGGCCATGAGTGTGCCACTGCACTCCAGCCTGGGCAACAGAGTGAGATATCAACTAAAACAACAACAACAAAAAACACACATCTTGCACATCTTGCCGAGCACAGTGGCTCATGCCTGTAATCCCAGCACCTTGAGAGGCGGAGGCAAGAGGATTGCCTGAGCTCAGGGATTTGAGACCAGCCTGAGCAGCATGGTGAGACCTTGTCTTTACTATTATAAAACAAAAATATTTAACTGCCTGTGGTTCCAGCTACTTGGAAGGTTGAGGTGGAAGGATCGCCTGAGTCTAGCAGGTCGAGGCTGAGGTGGCCATGAGTGTGCCACTGCACTCCAGCCTGCATGACAGAGTGAAACTCCAACTCAAACGAAAACAAAAACTACATCTTATCTTGCCACACTTTATATATAGAATTATATATTAATTAGAATTCTTACTCTTAGTAACGTTAAATTTTAGTGAAAATTTCAGATGCGAAATGTTGAATTGTCTTATAGAGCAGGAGGCTGAGGGGGGAGGACTTATTGAGCCCAGGAGTTCAAGACCGGCCTAGGCAACATAGCAAGACCTCATCTCTACAAAAGGTAAAAAATTTAGACAGGCATGGTGATATGTGCCTACAGTCCCAGCTACTCAGGAGGCTGAGTGGGAGGATCGACTGAGTCCAGGAGGTCAAGGCTGAAGTGAGCCATGATCATGCCACTGCGCTCCAGCCTGAGCAAGAGTGAGATCCAGACGCAAAAAGCCAAAACAACAACAACGAAAATAGCTGAATCCTCGGAGTTATCAGCAAGATGCCACATATTTAACCTTGAGGATCTTACTAAGGTGAACACCTGACGTTCATAGGCTGTAAAAATGAAAACTGCCAGGCATAGTTGGCTCACACCTGTAATTCCAGCATTTTTGGAGGCCAAGATTGGAAGGATTACCTGAGTCCAGGGGTTCAAGGATCAGCCTGGGCAAACTGGTGAGGCCTCATCTCTACAATAAATTAAATTAGCTGGGCATAGTAGTTCCAGCTATTTGGAAGGCTGAGGCAGAAAGGTCACCTAGACCCAGCAGGTTGAGGCTGCAGTGTACATGAGCATATCACTGCACTCCAGCCTGGACAACAGGGTGAGTCTCAAGTCTCCGAATTAAAAAAAAAATAAAGGAAGAAGAAACAGCTGCAGATTACTATCTCAGTTTTCACCAGCATAATCAGGATAAGCTGCTAAAAATGAACTGAGTAAAGGTAAATGGGATACATGCTTGCAAGTAGACTTTTTGTTTTAAAATCTTAAAATTGGCTGGGTTTGGTGGCTCAGTCTGTAATTTCAGCACTTTGGGAAGCTGAGGCGAGTGGATTGCATGAACACGGGTTTGAGACGAGCCCAGGCAACCTAGTGAGACCTCGTCTTTACAATTAAAAAAAAATAGCTGGGTATGATAGCGCATGGCTGTAGTTCTGGCTACTTGGAAGGCTGAGGCGGAAGGTCACTGGAACCCAGCAGGTTGATGCTGAGGTGACCATGAATGTGCCACTGCACTTCAGCCTGGGCGATGGAGTGAGACTCCTACTCAAAATAAATAAATAAATAAATAAATAAATAAATAAATAAATAAATAAATAAAATCTCAAGATTGTTTGGGATGCTCATTGGATGTCTGGGTTATTTCCAATTAATAAAGAGTTATAGGGAAGCATATTTCTAAAAATTGTGGAGTGGGTCTCATCTGTAAAGTCCTGCTATATAACAGACAATTCATAAGGTCTTGCTTCCTAAGTTTCACTAAAATGTAAGGTGACTAAGAACAAAAATCCTAGTTAACATATAATTCTAAATATAAAGTATGTCAAGGTAAGAAGCGGTTTTTAATGAGAAAAAATGATAAGAAAGACATAAAGCCATGTTCTTATTGAGAAACAATAATTCTGTGTAATCTGAGGTTACTTAAAAGTTACTTGTGAATGAAGATAGAAAGGAACCAGCAAGTAGGAGAGATGTGAAGAAAGTGGTAAGTATGAAGATGTATTTTTGGTAAGGAAAGTTATAAAGAAAACAGAGTAATTTTGTATGAGAAAGAATCCTGTATGGTAATTTTTTTTTTTTTTGAGTTGGAGTCTCACTCTGTCGCCCAGACTGGAGTGCAGTGGCCGCTCCCAGCCTCGACCTGCTGGGCTACGGCGATCTTTCCGCCTCAGCTTTCCGAGTAGCCAGAACTACAGGCGCGCGCTACCACACCCGGCTGATTTTTGGATTTATTGTAGAGATGAGGTCTTGCTGCCCAGGCGGGTCTCAAACCCTCAGGCTCAGGCAATCCACTCACCTCAGCCTCCCAAAGGCGCGGGATTACAGGCTGAGCCACCGAGCCTGGCTGGTAATTTTTTGTACTAAAGTAGATTGACTGGTTATCTAGAAAAAAAGGACCAAACAGAAAGTCCAAACAAGCCAGAGATGGGGTCTGTGTAAGTCATAATGAGGTCCGTGAAAGATAATTTATAAAATGTGTGTGATTAAGTTGGCTATAATTAAAAGAGAATTATTTATGTCTTTCTAAGATTGGTCTCCTATGTTATTTTAATTTTTTTGAGTCAGGGTCTCACTCTGGCAGCCAGGCTGGAGTGCAGTGGCATGATCGTGGTTCACTGCAGCCTGGACCTCCTGGGCTCAGGCGATCCTACCTCAGCCTCCTGAGTAGCTGAGACTCCAGGCCCACGCCACCATACCCGGTTATTTTTTAAAAAGATGTTATTGTAGAGATGAGGTGCTGCTATGTTGCCCAGGCTGGTCTTGAACTCCTGGGCTCAAGTGGTCCTTCTGCCTCGATCTTCCAAAGTTCTAGGATTACAGGAGTGAGCCATCACGTCAGGTCTGCATTTCTATTCCGTTTTTAAAATAGTTTTCTCATTGCTTTCATGCATCTCTTCATAGATTCTTCCTGGTAAACATCTGAATGTTATAACTATTACAAGTATTTTCTTCCAGTCTGTTAGGTAACATTTTTGTGCAATTACACAAAAATGTTTAAAAACTTTGCAGTCAGATGTGTTGGGCTTTTCCTTCAAGGAGTTTGTGTTTGGCCTAAGACAGGCATTTCCCACTCCCAGAGACTACATACTGCTCTCATATATCCTCCCAGTGCTCACATGATTTGGGCTTAACATTTTGTGCGTGTGTGTGTGTGTGTGTGTGTGTGTGTGTACATGTGTGCATTTTGTGAGAGGGGGTGTGCCACTCTACCATCTTCTACACGACCGCCACACACCCCAATGTCACTGTTGAAAGACCTGTTTCCCACCACCTGAAACACCATGCTCAGCATCAATTAAATTCCCAGATCCGTACAAGGATCAATTTCTGGAAAACCCATCCTAGACTGGAGGTGTCTTTGCCCCCTTCTGTCCCAATGCCACATAACCATGACCACTAGAGTTCAGTGCAGGCATACAAGGTCTTGCTTTTATTATTTATTAATTTGACTTGGAGTCTCACTCTGTCACCCAGGTTGTAGTGCAGTGGCATGCTCGCAGCTACTGTAGCCTCAACCCGCTGGGCTCAGGTGATGCTTTCACCTCAGCCTTCCAAATACAGGTGCACAGCACCATGCCTGGTTAATTTTAAAATTTATTTTATTTATTTATTTTTGAGTCAGAGTCTTACTCTGCTGCCCAGACTGGAGCCCAAGCTGGAGCCCAGTGGCACATTCATGGCCACCACAGCCTTGACCAGCTGGGCTCAGGCAATCCTTCCACCTCAGCCTTCCAAGTAGCTGGAACTACAGGCATGCACTATCACACTCAGCTTATTTTTTTATTTATTGTAGAGATGAGGTCTCACCAAGTTGCCCAGGCTGGTCTCACATCCCTGGGGTCAGGCAATCTTCTTGCCTTCGCCTCCCAAAGTGCTGGGATTACAGGCTTCAGCCACTGTGCCTGGCTAGGCCTTGCTTTTATTTTAAAAAATGGTTGTATGGTCCTTTTCAGTGTAAAATTTTATTTTGAAACACAGAACAAATCTTTTTTTATTACAGAAAAAAAGCTTCACTTCTTTATTTTGCTTTCTGACTCTGTGCGTGTGCCTTGAACATTTTCACAACGATTTTCTTCTCCTCGATAGAAAAGCACATTTGATTCTGTCACGAACACATTTTGCACATAGGGAACCAACACAGGCCCTGCTGAGATGTTTTTTGTTTGTTTTGGACAACCTCATAAGAACTTTAGATCTCACAGCACAAACCCGTCGAAGTCTGCCTGGGCACATACCACATGCAGATTCCCAACCTTCTTGGTATATAGGTAGACAATCTAATTACAAGGGGCTCGGGACAGCCTAGTTTTGTTAGAGGTTGTATTGTAGGAAAGCCTATGACGGTATGTCAAATGCTGGACCATTCTGAGTGCCTTTACACAACGTCCCCGGAAGAGGACTGTATAAAGTTTTAAAACATCTTTTTTTCAAATTGTATTTTTATGACTATATTGGCAACATACTATTGACTTCTGTCTTTAGATTCTGAATAAGGAAAGCGCATGATGCTCAATTGTGTCACCTGCCTCTTTTACTCAGGAATATGCCTGTCAGGTTCACACAAATTCCAAAATCCAAGCAAGTCTGCTGAGTGTGACAGCAAAATGTGATGTGAACCGATGCCCAGGCTGGAATATGCCCATATGCCCATGATCACTCTGCACAGACTCACGTGTGTGCCGCTGGATTTGGCTGTTCCCGAGGCATGTCTTGCCTGGAGCACTTAGTCCATTTTCACGTATTGGAGTGAGACCCTGTGACTTCACCTGCTGCCATACCCTGTGCTCTGTCATCTTGCCTGCGTGTGTTCTTCTCTGTCCTTGCTTGCCTCCTCCTGCATGGACCGTGTGCTGTTTCTATCCCATTCTTCCTTCCTGTCATACATGGCTCTCTTTTCATTCCTTTGGTGGAATCACCACATGCACACAAACCCACCCAAGCCTAAAACATCTCCTTCCTCTCCTCAAGTCACACAGGAAGCTAAAACACGCAGGCCCCACTCACAGGCACCGTCTTGACCTTGACACCTTTGCGAGTGGGTGTGCTGGTCCCATCCCTGGCTTTTTGCTAAGTGATGTCTGCCAATAGCTCGCACCCCAATGTCTGCTCCAGGTTGCCTACATGCTTCCTTTTTGGCACCCCTCATTCTTATCCATTTTAAATGAAGAAAGTGATCATTTTCATGTTGTCAGAGGTCTCTTCTCCAGAGCTGAGGTGAGAGTCTGCAAGGGGCAAATTTGCTTTTATGATTATCATTTTAAAAGTTTATTTATTAGCCGTCTTCATAAAATATACTTTTGCCGGGCACAACATCCGAGGTTGCCCATGATCCCCGAGTACATACATGCTGTTATTCTGCTCTAGCAAGCCTGTGGTGTGACAGGAAGGAAGCCGCCAGCCTCGCCGCTGTAACCCTGAAGGCTCTGTCCTTCCACTCTGCTTGCTCCCGAGATCTCTGACTCTGGCATTCTGCAATTTCACTACGGTGGTTCCAGGTATATAATTCTTGTGTGTATCCTGCTTGGAATTTGCTGGGCCCTGAAGACAATAGTCTAAGTCACAGCCTATGAGCCACACCTTCCAAGATGGCATCCAACAATGCCTACCTCCTGGCATTCATGCTGCCATGGAGTCCTCTCCTGCATTCAACAAGGATGACCAGTGTAATCAAAGGGTACTGCAGACATGGACTGTGCCTTCCAAGACAAAGTCACAGGAGCCATCACAGATTTTTTTTTGTTTGTTTTCTGTTTTGATTTGAAGTCTCACTCTATCACCCGGGTTGGAGTGCAGTGGTACGCTCACAGCCACCGCAGCCTCGACTTGCTGGGCTCAGGCGATCCTTCCATCTTAGCTTTCCAAGTAGCTGGAACCACAGGCGTATGCCACCATGCCTGGCTAATTTTTTTTATTTATTGTAGAGACGAGGTCTCACCAAGTTGCCCAGGCTGGTTTTGAACCCATGGGGGTTCAGGCAATCCTCTCACCTCTGCCTCCCAAAGTGCTGGGATTATAGGCGTGAGCCACTGTGCCCAGCCTCATCACAGCTTCTACGCACTCTCTCCAATCCCTGACTCTGGGGGAAGCCAGCCGCACACAGGTAGGATGCTTGAGTTGCTCTGCAGACCTGCATGGTGAGGAGCTGTGGCTCCAGCTGGTGTCTAGCAGACTCACCAGCCATGTGAGCCAGCCTCCACCCAGCTTTCAGATTCCTGTCGCTCTGACTGCCATCTTGACTACCACCTCCCAAGACCCCAAACAAAGCCCCCAGCCGAGCAGCTGCCAAATTCCTGGCCTATGGAAACTATAGAGATAAAAATATTTCTGTCTTCAGCTGCTTTGCTCTGGGAAAACTTGTTATGCAGCAATACAAACTAATACATTGCCGGAAATACTATGTACATTTAGAATAAAAATTTCAAGTTCATGAAAAGTCTGTTTTTTAAAAAAGAGCTTGTACTGAATTATTCTGGGAAGTTTGTCAGGTTTAAACCATTAAATCTGCCCATCCAATAATATAGTATGCTTTTCTATGAGGTGTTCTACATGTTATCCAATAACATTTTATAGTGTTCTTCATGTAGGTATTGCACAAGAACAGATTTATCACTGAGGATTCTTTTTCCATTCCATTTTCTGATTGGTTGTTTTTAGTGTATTGACAAACTACTGGCTAGGCATGGTAGCTCACGCCTATAATCCCAGCACTTTGGAAGGCCAAGGTGAGAGGACTGCCTCAGCCCACGGGTTCGAGACCAGCCAGGTCAACTTGGCAAGACCTCAGCTCTACAATAAATCAAAAAGTTAGCTGGATGTGATGGTGAGTGCCTGTAGTTCTACTTACTTGAAAGGCTGAGGAGGAATGATCGCCTGAGCCCAGCAGGTCGAGGCTGCAATGGCCATGAGTGTGCCACTGCACTCTAGCCGGAGTGACAGAGGAGACTCTGACTCCAAAAAAAAAAAAAAAAAAGGAAAGAGAAAAACTACCAAGGCTGGGTGCAGTGACAGATGCCAATAACCTCAACATTTTGGGAGGCTGAGGTAAGAGGACTGCTGAAACCTAGGAGGTTGAGACCAGCCTAGGCAACGTAGCAAGACCTTACCAAAAAAAATAAAATAAAATAAAAACATTAGCTGGCCATGGTGATATGCACCTGTAGTCCCACCTACTCAGGAGGCTGATATGAAAGGATCACCTGAGCCCAGGAGGTCAAGGCTGCAGTAAGCTGTGATAGTGCCACTGCACTCCAGCCTGGGTGAGAGTAACCCTTATTCAAAACAAAAAACAAACAAAAAAACTAAGTTGTGAATGGTAACCATATATCCAAACTTCCTCTTTTATCTGTGCTACTTTTAAATTGGATTTTCTCATTAAACAATACATTAGCTGCAAATAGTGATTGTTTTATCTTTCGGTATTTATACCATGTTTCAATGTTTTTAAGCCAGTGGAATTCAGCAGGGGAGCTGTATACCAGCTTTAGTGACACTAGCATTGGTAAGTGCTGATAACCTGCTGCCCTTGGACCAGCCTCTCTCAACTTCCTGCACAGGCTCCAATTTCCAGAAGACTGTTCAATGTCATGGTGTCTGCCTCTTGCATCTGACAGACTCTCCGGTGGTATTCAATGCAGGCTCTTGAGAGCTCTCCTATCAGGTTATGGAAATGTTCACTCTTGCTGTCTTATCCAGAGTCTGTATGTTATGACACTTCTTTTGCTTTTAAGGAGAAACACTATAATCTATTGACATTACTTTTCAACATCTATTGAGATAATCATGGTTTTCCACCTGTTGTTAATGAATTTTATGAATAGATTTCCAAATTCCTTTGCTTTTGGGTTACAATTTTATCTTATTCACAAATAGCTTCAGCCGGGCTCGGTGGCTCAGCCTGTAATCCCGCGCCTTTGGGAGGCTGAGGTGAGTGGATTGCCTGAGCCCACGGGTTCGAGACCCGCCTGGGCAGCAAGACCTCATCCCTACAATAAATAAAAACAAACCAGCTGGGCGTGGTAGCGCATGCCTGTAACTCCGCCTACTTGGAAGGCTGAGGCGGAAGGATTGCCGGAGCCCAGCAGGTCGAGGCTGCGGTGGCCGGGAGCGGCTACTGCACTCCAGTCTGGGTGACAGAGTGAGACTACAACTCAAAAAAAAAAACAAAACCAAAAACACATATAGCTTCATTTACTCCACATATCCACTGACCACTGACTACAGGCTAGGTCATGTTCTGAGTGCTGGGACAGTTATAACCAGGGACGAGCCCCACTCCCCTGGCAGGCTGGGGAGTTCTGCTTTACAGGTGCTGCTGGGTTTGGTTTACTATTGACTCAAGATTTTTTTTTTTTTTTTTTCAGTTGCAGTCTCACTCTGTCACCCAGGTTGGAGGGCAGCGGCACGCCTCTCAGCCACCACAGCGTCAACCTGCTGGGCTCTGGCGATCCTTCCACCTCAGTCTTTCAAGTAGCTGGAACTATAGGCGCGCGCTACCACGCCCAGTTAAGTTTTTTGATTTATTGTAGAGACAAGGTCTTGTCAAGTTGCCTGGGCTGGTCTCGAACCCACAGGCTCAGACAATCCACTCACCTCGGCCTCCTGAAGTGTTGGGATTACAGGCTGAGCCACCGGGCCCGGCCAAGGACTTTTCAATCTGTGTCCACAGTTAGAAGGGCACAGTGTCTTCTCTCGGCCCCTACCTCTCCCTTCCCCACCCTCTGGCACTGGCATTGGGTGACACCAGCTCTGTACCAGAGTGGCTCTGGGAGGGTTAAGCCTCACCAGTGGAGATGACTGACTGCCTGTTGAGGAGTGTCCACCTGTAAACTCGTCTGGGCACCCGCATTTTCTAGGGAAGATTCCCTGTCCCCAAGCCAGAAGCCTGTAAATCAGCAGAAATGCATATGCCCTCAGCCTTCCCACCTCAGGCACCAATCTCTTTCCTCCACAGCCCGTCATCCTTCAGTCCCTCTCCTGCCTCCCCACTGGGTCCCCCACCCCCATTGCTCACATCCACCGTCCATCTCTCGGATGGTTGCCCTGCCCAAGAGCCAGCGGGCCCCCCTGTTCCTGCAAGACACATCTTCCCTCATCCCCACGTCCCTGCCCCTTCAGACACAATGCCAGGGGAATCTTTCTCATTACTTGTCCAGGGCAGAAGGCCCATGCCGGGTCCCTCCTCCTGAGTGGCCGTCTCCTGACAGGTGGCATATTGGTGTTTATGGTTTGGATTGCTAGTCAAGAGATGTTGGCCTTACAAGAACCTTGGGTCTGCTGGTTTGGTCCCCACGGTCCCCACCAGTCAGCACCCTTTTGGGGACATTGAAAACATTTGGGCCTGAAGGATGTGACCTGGAGGGCATGAGGGGGCTGCAGCAAGCAGCCCTGGGAACACACGTGCAGACACACACACATCCCTGTGTGTCTGTCTCATCACAGCCCAAATCCATCTTCGAACCCAGCTATGAACCTTCCCAAGGTGGGGGTCTGGCTTCCCCTGCTCATTGTGTCCCCTGGGTCTTCATGTGTGTTTCTGGTGTGGGACTGTCATAAGCAGAGTGGCTGTGAATGTTTCAGTGTGGTCATGACTTTCAACAACAAATCTTTCTTCTGCCGACCGGCCCCCTCGATCTCCCTCCAGCTCCAGCTCCTGCCACCCTCTTCCTTGGGATGGGGGAACTGGGGGGCTGAGACAGGTGTGGCCCATGCCCTTGCTGGCCTCAGGTGGCCTCCCTGCAGTGCCCAGCAGAGGCAGGCAGCCCAGGATCTTGGAGGCAAGAGGGGTGCAGACTCATTTTGGCGTCCATCCGGGGGTATGTAGAAGAAAGCCCCCAAAACCAGCACCCGGTGCTTATCAGTCCCCATGCTGCCCTCCCCTGAGCACGAGAGGCCTCTTCTCTGCTCCCACTGCAACCAGCCCATCCCCTCGCCAGTCCCTGGGGTTTCCAGAGAGGAGCCTCAGGCAGGTGGGGATGGGGTAAGACCTGGGAGGGGCTCCCTCCGCTTACCCAGTCCTGAGTCTGTGGTCCCTGCTGAGCGCTGCCCTGGGCACTGTGCTGGCCCCAGGCCACCGGCGATCCCAGTGGGGTCTGCCTGTGCTCCTGGGGGAGCTGCGGCTCTGGCGTCTTCCCCCGAGGGGGCAGCTTCCTGCTGTCCATCTCTACCCTAGCAGGCTGCTAGTCTGCGCCTCTGGGACTCTGGGGAAGGAGGACAGGTCGGGCAGGGCCCCGATGACCACCTGTATCCCCACCAATACCTGACCCCTGGAGCGGGCAGATGGGGCGGTGTCAGGCTTTGCCGGGGTCATCTTCCAGGCACAGGCCAGTGAGCCCAACGGTCGGCCCCTCGGGGTGGTGGGGGACCTCGCCCCACTCCCGTCGCGGCCCTTCTCCACGTCAGCCCCCCAACCAGAAGCACTCGCAGTCCTCTCTCCGCCCCGCCTTCCCAGCCCGGGTCGGCTTCCCCAGGTTACGGGGGCGCCGCGACTCAGCCCCTGGGACAGCTCGGAGGGCCTCTCCCCGCGCCCCCAGGACCCCGCCTTCCCGGGGGTGAGGGCCCGCAGCTCCCCTCACCGCCCTCCTGCCGACCCTGGGACCTCACCTCGCAGCCCAGACCACGCCCAAACGCGGCCAGCCCCTCACGCACCTGCCCTCTCCTGAGGCCTGCAGGCCAGGAGGGGTCCGCGGAGGGAGGCGGAGGAGGGGCAGGGAGGTCACACAGGAGAGGCTGGCGGAGGGGCGAGAACGTGGGTGTGGTGACCAGTGGGGCAGGGGTGGGGTACGCGGAGGGTCTGAAGGGGGAGGGACCAAAGAGGGAAGGGTTGGACTCCCTGAGGCTCGAGGCGCCCGGGGGCGGAGCCTCGCTCCGGAACTTCCGCTCCGGCAAAGCCCGCCCCTCTGTTACGGTTTTCGGCCTGCGCCGCGCCCGCCTTCTGTGCTTCGCGGTCTCGGGGTCCCCAGGCTTCTTGGCTCCTCCAGCACCCTCATCGGGATCCCTTCCGGGCGCCGGCCTCGGGGCCTGCCGAGGCGCGGACCTGAGCTTTGAGTCCTCGGCCCTGCGCCCCCGCCCTGGGCACCCCGAGCGCGGAGCCCGCAGGAGACAGGGGACTGCGGGTGTGTTGAGGGACTGGTGGCGCCTTGTCCGGCCTCAAGGTGCGCGGCCCGACAGAATTACACGGCAGGCGAGAGCCCGGGAGTGCCCTTCCAGGTTTATTAGTGTCGCAGCAGCACCGTAAAATAGTCCACAGGGTCACACATGTGACAGATTAGAGTCGTCCCCAGAAAGCTATTTACATTGTTTTCATAAAAACAAAACAAAACAAAACACTAGCAACACAAACACCCTAAGAACCAGCAATGCACAATGAACCGCACGGGAGTCTGCAGACTCGCACAGTGGTGCCCACAGAGCCAGCCCCCGGCCCCTCAGCCTCCACCCCCATGGAGGACAGGACAGGTCTGGGAAGGGGTCACGAACACGAGTGGCTCTGGCAGCTCAGCCCTCAGAAGAAGTGGCCTGGTCGTTCTCATGAGGAACTTGCTCCTGGACAAAGGCCGGAGGCACTCAGGTCTTCTGGGAATGAGGACAGGGTGGCAAGGCTGCCAGCCCCCTGCAGGAGTCCTAGACAGGAGCCCTCCTCCCCCAGCTCCAGCTGAGGAACTGACCTAGGACACTGGCCTTTGTGCTCAGGGGAGATGGGGTCAAGAGGACCAAAATGGAAGGAGGCAGCTGGCAGAGCTATAGGGTGGGGCCGGCCCCCACCTAGCCTGGACAAGGGCAGAGTCCACCCCCATGACAGTGGACATTGGCCACCAGGGCCAAGGAGAGCCTTATGTTGCCAGGCAGTGACTGGTGGCTTAACTTCTGAGACTCTGATGAGGCTGGGCCCATGCGCTAAGGGGGCTGCCTCCTGTGCTGGAGTGCCTGGCTACTTCAGAGCTGAGGCCCGAGGGATGCACATACCTTGCACACCCACTACCCTCTCTGCCCTCATGGCCGCAATGGCTGTCAGATGGCTTTGGCTTCTAGTCATCCTTTGAGGGGACAGAGTGATTTTCTACATACCCTCAGAACAGCCCTGTGAGGTAGGCAAGGGAAATGCGACCACCCTGTTTAACCAACGGGGAAACCGAGGCACAGAGGGGTGAACACAGCCCTGGTCTGTCTGTCCAACTTCCCTGGCACAGGGCATATTGAGGGGGGTGTGGACAGCGTGGCTCTGAGGTGATAGCTGAGCTCTGCAGGCCAGGGGGAGGCACAGGGACCTCCAACTGCTGGATGGAAGCTCTACCCTTGTTTACCCGTTTACCCCTTGGGTGGGCAAGGATGGTGCCCTGAAGCCCAGCAATGAGATGTGGGAGTGGGAGGCTCCAGGAAAGGGACTGTCCACAGCAGCGATGGGTTGGGCAGCCCCTGTGGCCCCTTCCTCTGAAACCTACTGAAGATACAAAGCCAAACCAAGGATGTTTTCACCTTCCCTTCCTGCCCAGTGTAACCCCTAGGAAGGACAGTGGAAGGGCAAAAAGCAGAGGCTCTGCAGCCCAGTGCAGGGGCTAGTGGGACAGAGGGAGAGGCAGGGTCCCCGAGCCTGTTTCTGAGTAGACTGGGCAGAGGCCATTGGCCCAGGCCCACACCCTCACCCTGGCCCACAAGGCAGGGCAGGGCAGGCCTCCTCTCCCACCTCTGCTCTGGCCCCTGGTGGAACTGGAGGCCTAGGTGTTTCGGCCAAGAGGTACTTGGATGGGAGGGCCCTCTGCCAGACATCCTGCATGTGGACCACTTCTGGGCCTGAACCGAATGTGCGGGGGCCATGCCCCAGGCCCCTTCTGAGTCCCAAGGCGTGGGCCATGGACAAAAGCACAAGTTCAGCAATCTGAGGGGAGGGCAGGTGGGTCACAGGGAAAGATGATGGGTCATCACTCGGCCCAATGAGGTTGAGAACCCTCTTACTCTGGCCCTTGGCCCACCCTGTTTGGCACTGTTTTCTGAGCGCAGCCCTGTGCAGCTCTCCTCCTTAGGACACCATGTCCAGAGCCCCCAAGGGCCACCCATGTCCCTTGGAAGGCCCCAGCCTCCAAGGGCTTGGGAGCTGGGTGTGTCCTTCCCATGGAGGTCCTGGTGCAGGTCTGTCAGGAAAGAAGCAGGTCCAGGGAAGCAGGCCTGAGGTGTGATCAGACGAAGACCCTGGCTGTAGATCAGGACACCCTGCTCCTGCTGTGTGGAAGGTAATGCCACCGAGGATGGGACCCCAACACAAAACACTGCTCTCAAGAGTACACCTTATAAAGGGCTCCTGGCTGCAACCATAGCTCCAAAGTGCTGAGTCTGCTGGTCAGGCCAACCCGCTCCAGCCTTCACTGGCCACACTATTGCTGCAAGGAACACATACACATTCACCAAAACCTGAGTCTCAACCCAGGTACCCACATGGCTGGCCTTGGACACTTCTGCTGGGGGTGGGTCCAGAAGGATGAGGCAGAGCAGGCAGGAAAAGGGCGTGTGGCCCCTGCCTCAGACCTGCCCCAGCAGCATCTCACCGTTTCCCAGGCTGGACTCTGGGACTCTTGCTGGCTGCCTGGGGCTGTAGAGGCCCCTGTGCTTGCTAAGTCTGGGGTCAACAATAACACCCAGCAGCCTGGCATGTCTCAAGAACAGCCTGAGGACACTGGATGGGGTGAGGTGGGTGGGCGGGGCTGGGGTGCAGGGTCTGCTGGCTCTGCCCAGCCCCAAGGGGACTTCAGAAGAGCAACGTCTGTTTGGCAGCTACATTATAACATGTATTTAAAAGCATTAAAAATATCTGCTACTATAAAACCTCCGCACGAGGCTAGAGCTTATCGGGAACCACGAGTGGGCGGTGCCGGGGGCATCTCAGGCAGGCAGGGCCTGGAGCCCTGGGCTGATCGGCCTCTGAGGCTTACTCAGGACACCCCAACAGGGGCCCCAAACTCCGTGGCCTGCACACAGCCCAGGCTCCCTGAGGAAGCAGGTCCTGGCCTCCGGGAAGGACAGGACGCAAAGACAAGACCACCCTAAGCATGTGGGGCTCTGGCAGCTCCTGAAGCCAGGGCACCCTCAGATTCTCAGCTCAGCACCATCTGCCTGATTGCCCAGTCCCCTGCCAGTTCTGGTTAATAAGCAGAGCGGTTACTCAGCTCCCAGCGGGGAGCTGCCCGTTAGTTCTTAGGTTGTGAGGACATTCATACGTAAGACTGCTTCTCTTTGCATTTAAGGGTCTGTCTCTGTAGTAAACTGAAATGTTAACAGAAATGCAGCAGGTGCCCCTGAGCAGGCCGTGGGGCCCTCTGCTGTTTGTCCTGCGTAGGCCCCTCCATGGTCAGGGCTAGAAAGTGGCCTTGGAGTGTCCAAAGATGCAGATGGGGAAGTGCTTCACGTGCGAGGACCACTGGGCGGCCAGCTGGAAGAACTTGACATCGCTGCACTCCACGCCATCGATGAGGACTGTGGGAGAGGGCTGCCTGACTGCCTGCCCGCCTGCCTGCCCGCTCAGCTGCAGGCTAGACAGCCGGAAAGTGGCACACTGGCCCAAGGGAGACACCTTCTGCTGCCTGCCTTTTCACAACTCAGAGCCATAGTGTGTATGTGGGGGGCGGGGCTAGCGTGGGGGGGTAGGCAAGTGGGAGAAACAGGCTCCGTGGCCCTCCTTGTGTGCTGCTGGTTATCCCTGCTTCTACCACAGTGGTGTGCGGTAAGACTCCGCAAACCCAGAGACCACCCTCCATCGGACCCCCCCACCTTAAAACAAGTCATGTGGGAAGACAAGGCTGTCTGGCCTTGAGGCAATCAGACTCGAGCTCACAGAAACAGAAACGGCTTTGAGAGCTCCATTTCTGAGTTGGCTACTTGCAAAAGGTCTTCTGTAAAAACACTTTGAAATATACAAGCCAACTTGACAAAGCAGAAAGGACTGAAAAATGGTGCCTTAGTGTTTGGAAAGCAGTTGGCTGCACAAGTGTTGCGTCCCCCTTGGACTGCGTCATGTACATCACAGCAAACAGCCACCAGCCCCATGGGGGCTTTCAAAGCAGCCCCGAGACCGCCCTGCCTCCTTCCACGTTTTACACTTGGAACCCATAGGACCAAGGTGGTTCAGGCCCCAGTGTACACACAGAATCCCGCAGGACCAACATGGGCTGAACCCCAGTGTACACAGGGAACTCCCGGGACTGAGGTGGGCTGGACCCAGTGTACACAGGAACCCCCAGGATTGAAGTGGGCCAGGTCCCAGTGCTCACCCCGCAGCATGTTCTGCTGGTGCTTGGCTGTGCAGATAAGCCGGCTGATGCCCTCGATGCACTGGCTCTTGGACTCCACGTCCTTGTCCTTGGTTTTCTTGGGCAGAAACATCACTAGAGGAAAAGGGGCACTGCTGTCTCCCATCGCTCCTGGGGGCCAGGCCGGCCAGAGCCCCTGTGCCACGCAGGACAGGTGGGCAGTGGCTCAGAGCAGGAGGGATGGTCAGGGACTCAGGTGGCCCCAGACCACCTCAGCTGGGAGGCCTGGCTTCCCTGTGACCTTGGGCAGCTGCCCTTCTGTCTTCCCTGCCGGCCTCTACTGGGGCTCCAGTCAGACGGGGCTTTGCTCTCAGTTGCCCCAGGGCTCTCACTACTCACCATGGCCCATGCAGTCTGGCCTGCCGCTCCTTTGAGGCCAGCCCTGGGCCTGCCTGACCCAATAGTCATCAGGGCTGTCCCTCTCCCACCATTCAACCACTCAGCCTGTCCCCACCTCACCCTTCTTGTTCTTCTCCTTGGTGACCACAGTCATGGACATGGTGGCCGTGGCTGCAGCCTCGCCACTGCTGGGCAGCCTGCTGACCTGGAGGGACCGGAAAGTGCACTTGAGCGTGTTTTTGGCGGTGGGCAGGTCCTTCTTCTCCGCGTCCCTCTTCCTGTCTGTGGGCTGCGCTGCCGTCCAGTAGTCCACTTGCAGCCCCATCAGCTCGGCGCCGACAACCTGGCTGGGAGAGGCAGAGGGAGGTGCTCACACCTGTGTCCTCAGCCCTTGGGCCTAGTGAGGGTGGCCTTACTGTCACAGGCTGGGGTTGACAGCCAGCAACTGCCCCAACCTGCTGGCCAGTGGAGGCGAGCTAGGGGCTTGGAGCATGCCCAGGAGTGTCCTGGACAAACCACAGGGTGCCAGCAACAGGACAACCACGGTCTGGGCCTGCCCCTTGCTTGCCCAGCTGCCTCTGGAGTCAGAAGGACTCAAGAAGCTGGTCCTTGGGTCTGCTAGGGAGTGTCTCGATGCCGGGCCTGCTGGGGGTGCTGGCCTGGGGGTCTATCTGCTGGGGAGCCTCCTGGGCGCTGGCACCACGCCTAATCTCCAATATACCCAGGGAGCTGTATTATCTTGGTAGACTCCACGCTGCAGACCTCCGGGGCCTGGTGGGTTCAGCACTGCTATGAAGGCTGACCCAGTGAGGACTGTTTGGAGACCCTCCCCCTGTACCGCATACCCTCAGTTTGTCTTATAAAAGACCAGATGTGCACAGAGCAGAGAGAGGGTCCTATATGGCACCCATGCATGTTTCCAGCATGGCCTCTGCCCCTGAGATACTCTGGAAAGACACCAGGTCCCCAGGCTCTGTGGCAGGAGGTAGCCAGAATGTCTTGTGATGGGAGATGACCAGCTACATCCAGTCAACCCATAAAGTCCTCGGCAGGACCCCACCTGTACTTGCCTGCAGGGATGACAGGCCAGCACATGGAGAGGTAGGGGAGGGCAACACCGTGGAGCAGCAAGCAGGGATTTGGGCAAGTCAGAGGGAGCTGGGCCAAGCAGGTGCCTTACCTGGGGGAGGACAAGCCTCCGCTCACCGATGGGGAGGAGGGTGGCGTGGGTGAGGCCTCCTTGGCTGCGGGAGACGTCGAGGGCGGGGTGGAGGAGAGCACAGCAGAGCCCGAGGGAGCTGCATCATCCGAGTCACCTTTGGGGAGGAGTCACAGGCGAGGTGAGCCCACCGGTGCTCTGCCCCAGGTGGCATCATGCCCTGTGGACCAAGACATGGCCAGAAGCCCAGGGAGCCTGGAGTCCCCAGTGGCCTGTGTGCCAGGCAGGACATTTTCAGAGTCTCCTCTCTGCTTGGGAGAGTCGCTATGCTGCCTGGCCTGGACCCTTGTGAGACAGCAGCTAGGAGGCTGCTCTCCCACCTGAGCAGCCCTACAGTGGGGTGGAGAGTGGCTGCTCAGGGGCCTGCAAGGCTGGTCTGGTCTGTGAGACTGGAGAGACAGTGCTCCCTGGGCTCAGGGTGCCCGCCAGGACCCTGGGACCACCCATCCCAGGGGTCACTCACACAGAATCAGGGTGGGATGGGGCTACCTGATGTGGCTGAGGATGGCTCCACAAGTCCAACTTTCACAACCTGGAAAGCAAGACACTGGCTAGTGGTGGTGGGATGGGTCAGGTCCCCAATCATGGGCAGTGCCAAGCTTGGAGCAGTCACATGGGGACTGACGGTGCTCAGAGACCTTGACTTCAGCAGGAGGGCAGCCCTCTCCCTGCGGTGACCCTTGGGATAGCAGCAGGACCAGGATGCTGCAGGAGGGACTTGAGCAGCCAGGGCCTTGTTTGGAGGCAAGCACTGTTCCTAAACTTGTGTGGGCCAACAAGGCCAGGGCCCCAACCTGCCAGGTCCAGCATATCTCAAAGGAATTCCCATGACAGAGTGGGTCCTCAGGCACCCAGGGACATTCGAGTGCCCGAGAGCTCGGGGCACTCTCATCACCACAGAAAGCTCTTGGAAGGCTGCTCTAGACAAGTTCCTTTCTCCCAGAGATGTTGGTCATTGCTTTGGCTGTTCACCAAGGACCCAACCCCAGCACAGTGCACACGAGGGCCCCAGTTCCCCACAGGCCTCACAGCAGATGCTTCAGCTGGAGGGAGGCCACATGACAGAGTAAACAGGCAGGTAGAAAATAGTCCAGGGAAATGGGCTGCCAGGGAGATGTCCTGGTCCCCAGAAGCATGGGATTGGAACCTGCACAGCTACAGGACTAGGGGGACTGAGGCACCCTTCCACCACAGGCAGGGGGAGTCTCCTCTCCCGAAACTCAGGCTGGTCCAACGTCCTGGAGTCCAGGTGCTGAGAACTGGCTCCTCGACCCACCCGACGGTGTTAGTGTTGGCCTGGGCAGAGCTAGGGAATAAGCCTGGTCATGGCCCCCTCAGATGGAAAGGAAGTGTGCTTCAGGAAGACAAAGGGCAAATCACTAGATCTGGGAGGAAAGTTCCAGAATGTATCAGGTCAAGGCATCTGACAGGTTAGTTAACCAAGGCAAGTGGCTGGTACTCACCCCAACGAAGGGAATGAACTTCTGAGATGACTCTTCATCAGGGCTAAGAGCAAGGAAACAGACAGTTAGGCTCTCCTCATGCACCCCGTCCACGTGCATGCAGCTCAGGCAGCATGGTCCTCCGGGCCTGAGAGGCTGGTGGCAGTCCCAGAGCCAGGCCTCACTGTACAGCCCTGCCCTAGCTGGCTCTGCCCAGTGCATCCTAGCCACTCCCAGTCCCACTGTCTGCCCCGGCCTGGCCTCTGGGCCCAGACACCTGGATCCTTCCAATGTGCCCACACTGGGAGGGGCAGGCAGGTCTCTGTGCACCAGGGTGTGAGGCCAGCAAGGAGGGTGGCCACTGTGCGAGGAGGTCTGAGAATGCAGCTTCTCCATTCAGGTGCCTGGCAACCTGGATGATATCAGTGCCAACTGAGTCCAGGCCTGTGGCTGTGGTGACAGGTGGCCTGCCATGTTCTGACACAATGACACCCAAGCCTACTACAGGCTGGCCCCACACCTCTGTGCTGGGCCCTGCATGACATGCTCAACATGGGTGGAGTTCTGTCTGGACTTGGCTCTGTACATTTGGCAGAAGTATGGCCTCCTGGGAGGTCTGGTCATGGCCCGCATCCATGGGGAAGATGCTGGGGGTCCAAAGGCAGAAGCCTAGGACTTCTGAGAGGACCCATCGCCATCCTCTTCCAATGCTATGGCCCAGGTAGGGCTGTCCAGTGGCTCCTCTTGTGGCAGGCTCCTCACAGACCATCCCCACTACACCTGGGCTGTGGCGGGAACTCTCCCATGAGACAAGGCTAGCTTGGAGAACAAGGCTCCTCAGCTGCTGGAAGGGTGTCTCCTTCCAGCTGGTCTTGGGTAGTGGGCCAGTTCAACCTCCCCTCCTTCCTTCCCTGGCCTCAAGGCTCCTGTGTGGCCTGCATTTAGGGACAGAGGTGCTCATCCCATGTCCTTGGCATCGGCAACTGAGTCATCTCCCGGGCCCGTTCTCCTGGCTATGTTTTTTCCATCTCGTTTCCCCAAACACAGAATGTGTCCTGAGGGAGGAGACTGCACATGCACAGGGTGTGGATGGAGCACCAGGGAAAGGCTAAGGGACAATCCTGCTCCTGAATTCCTGGCCCTCCCTTGGAGTGTCATCCAGGACAGGGTCACTTGGAGAGTCCTCTGCAGGAAGTAGGCCTGGCATGCCAACTCCTAGGACCAGCAACCCTCCCAGGAGTCCTTGGGGAAGAGGCTTGTGCCTGGTGCTGCCACAGTGTTCCACAAGTCCAGCAGGTGGGCTGGGCTAGGGCCGGCCTGGAGTCCACACCCAGCGAGCAGTCACCAGAAGCCAATCCCAGCAGGTGCCACCTCAGCCCTGTGTGGTCACTGTAGCACTGGTGTTGAGAAGTGAGAAGTCAGCAGCCAGCAGGGCCTGTCCTCCCTAGACCCTCTGCAAAGGCCTGGCAAATGCCTAGGAGCAGAACGACTTGCAGGTCTATCTGCCTGCTGCAGATACCACATTCCTAGGCCTTGCTTCATTTCTAGGAGAGCTAAAGGAGCTTTCCCTCCTCGTGTCCATCTGAGACAACACAGCACAACCCACCCTGTGTCCAGGCCTGACTCGGCCTCATAGTTCAGGGCAGCCACTTGGCCCTTTGTCACCCTGGCTCTGTCTGCGGCCAGGCAGGCTGCCCAGGTGAGGCCATCAACATGGGGTCCTGCTGTCCTCTTCAGGCAGGTCTGGGCCTGGGAATCTCAGCGACACCACATCCTCCCAGTTGTGGGAAGTCATGGGGCAGGTGGTGGCTGCTGGTCCCAGGCACAGGCAGCCCCAATCCCCAGGGCCAACTGCTCTCCACAAGCCAGACCCCTTGGGGGCCTCCCACCCATGATTTGTTCTCGGGCACGCAGGGGCCAACTGTGGAGATCTCACAACACAGGGAGGTTGCTAGAACTCTCAAAGCCAAGCTGTGCCGCTGGGCCATGCAGACAGCAGCCAACACTGGACACAGACCGGCATGGCAGGGGTGACACTGGCTGACGCTGAGATACTCACCCTGGCCCTGGACAGAGAGGCTGCCAAGGACTCTGCACGAGTGCCCTGGGGCAGTGGCCAGGCATCTGAGGAGCACACTGTGGATGGCGGGGGGTGGGCTGCGGTCTGGCTCATGACTTGCAGCAGGCATGGGGGCACAGATGCCCCAGGCTGTGGCTGACCTAAGAGCCCAGCCCACTCTCACAGGTGTCCCTTTCTAGCCACAGTTTCCATGGGGAAGAAAGAGCAGGCACCTTTCCTGCAGATGCTGTCACAGGGAGCCCAGCTGGAGTGGGGCTGACCACATCAGGACAGTGCTGCTGCCGCCACACCCAGCCTCCTAGCCAACTCCTCCTTTAGACGGAACAGGCAGCCTCCCCATCAGAGCCAGCAAAGGCTGACACACTGCTCAGGGCCCCACCCCAGGGAGCCGGTGTCACCCCTGTAACGCGCAGGCAGGGGCAGGAGGCACAGGGTGGAGGAGATGTCAGGGCCTCTGGAAGCCCTGCCTGCTGCTTCAGGTGAACCCCCCGGGAGGATGACAAGCTGGCCCATGGCCCAGGCGAGCGCATGCTGCAGGCCCTTGTGCCACGGCTGCGAGAAGCCCAGGGTCAGCGGCAGAGGCCCCAACAGCTGGTCTTTCTTGCCCACTAAGGCTTGTTTAGCAGATGGATGTGAACTCTCAGCCCCCTCTTGTGTCTCCTGTGTAAGCCCTGGCCTGCAGTACTCCCTGTAGGCCCAAGCCCCAACTGCCTTGCACTGGGGTGGAAGGTGAGGGTGGGGGCACTTTTCCAGGTCAACAGATGGCCAAAGAGGGCAGAAGACATGGAGAGAGAGCCCCATGGGCTCCACCTGGACGTGCTTGGCAAGGAGGATTACTGACTGAGGGGTAGCTCCCAGGCCCAGGACTCAGCCAACACATGCCCGGTTAAAGCAAGGAGCTGTCTCTGTCTGGGAGTCTCAGGGGTCTGACCACTCCCCAGTTAAGTCTCAGAGGACAATGGAAGGACTGTTCTGCAGCTCTTGGCTGGACCCAGGAGCCAGGGAGGCCTCGGGAGGTGGGAAGGCCCTAAGAGCAGGACTCTGCAGCAACCATAGTACTGGGCAAGCTCTATGGTCACTGGCCTCAACGTCCTCACATGGAAGGCTGTGTTAACATCCCTCCCAGGGCTGCCGGAAGGCTAATAGACATGAAGTACTAGGGCCCCACTGGCTGGTTTCTCAGTGTCTGTGACCTATCTTGCTCCTACTCTAAAGAAGGAATGCTGGCCTTAACAGTCAAACCTTTCGGCGGGATGAACAGAACCCTGGATGGAGGCAGGTGAGGGGAGGCCTGCCCAGCTGGCCCTCAGCACACACAGGCCTGGCCTGGGGACAGCAGGACCTATCTGCAGCTCTCCTGCCTCGGTGTGGGAGGCTAGGCCCAGGGACAAGGGTTCATGTCTGCTCTTTAGCCTCAAGAGACCTCTGTGGGGCCGCCTCTCCTTCCCCATTGCAGGCTCTGGCTGGGCAGCTGCCAGCTCTCAAGACCCAACTCCCAGCCCAGAAAAAGGGCATCAGGACAGTGAATGTGGACAGAGACTCTGCTAAACAAGCCCTAAAGACCAGCCTGGCAAAAGACAGGGTTGGCGCAGGCTTGAGAGCCATACCTTAGGGTAAAGTCAAAGTGAAAATGCTTTTTCCTTTTTAGAAAGCCATCAAAAGAGAGAACACAGACACGTTACGACACCCTCAGAGGGTGTGCTCAGGCCCTGCCCTGGAGCACCATGACTCCCAGGGTCCTATGACTCCGTTGCTTGCTTGAGGCAGCAGCCAGGAGCGAGACCATGGAGCAGCCACAGAACCTCCTGTGCAGGGGACAGCCTGCTGCCCCCACTGGCCTCGGTATGCCCACAGCCCTGACCTGAACCCCAACATCACTCTGGGGATGGCACTGATGAGCTGACAGCCAGAACTCAGGGAGCACCAGGGGGGCAGCAGTCCTCCCCCAGCCCAGAACCCAAGTGTGTCCTGCCTGGGCAGATGAGGACATGAGCTGGCCCTACCCACAGGTCTGAGGCCAAGGGACTCTAGGTACTCTGGCCCAGTAAGCCAGGCGGCATAAGGAACAGGTTCCGGAACTGAGGGGCTGGGTCACTGCTACCACAAGGACCGTGTCCTGTGAGCCATTCACCATGCAGGATTTCAACACACACAAAAACACAGGTTTGACCACACACCACCTGTTCTGACCGGGGGCAACTGGAGTCTCCTGCCATCAGGGCAGCCTGGGAGTCGCCTGGCTAGCTTGGCAGTGGACAGGGGCGCCACAGGGGGTGTGGCTGATGGCGGCTGTGGTGTCGCCGGTGCCTCCCCAGGGGCCCCCTCAGGCCCGGGTCCCCCACGTTACCTCTTTTGCTTGTAGGTCAACATGGCCTCTGCAATGGGCAGCTGGTGGGCGCAGTTGGCCCCAGCAATGTACTGCGTGATGCGCGACACGATGTCCGGTGTGTCCTGCACTGCATGAGGAGGAGGTGGCGGCGGGTCGGCCGCAGTGGCTGGGTGAGGCTCCAGCAAGGGCAGAGTGGGATGAGCCATGCTTAAGCCTTCTCACCACCGGCCGCCCCAGGCTTCCTGCACCCTGGTCCAGCCAGGCTGTGTTGGTCAAAGCTGAGAGGCCCTGCGCCTTGCACCCATGGCGGTGCCACGGCCGGGCAGTAAGGCCTCCCAATCCCTGTAGGAGGCCTCCCCGGGTCCTGTGCCCTGCCCCTTCCTACATGGGCCCTGAGTTGTGCAACAATCTGTGGCTTGGGGTGGGGAGAGGGAATCACCCAGCTGAGGCTCCGCAATCTCGTCTACCAGCTTTTTCCTGAGCCCAGGCCTGAGGCAGCATGGGGGAGATCTCAGGAATGAGGGCGAGGGGTCCTCCTCCCATGGAGGTGGCAGTGTGGATGCGAGTGGCCCTCCCGCATGGCCCGGGCCTCACCCGCGCTCTGAGCTTCCAGCCTGTTGAACAGATCTTTCCAGGCAAGGTCCTGGAAGAAGTTGTGGTAGCGGTAGTCGACAGAGCCCAGGTACCTGGCCACGGGGTGGGAACCTGTGCATAGGGAGAACATCATAGCCAGGCCCAGGGTCTTGCGGCCCCTCCCCACAGCACAGGAGCCTGGCCGGCCTCCCAGGCATGCCCAGCTCCAGCTTTTGTTGCCTCCAGCACCCTGCCCCAGAGGACGGCAACACCGAGGAAGGAGTTGAGACCAGGACCCATGGCCCTAATTGCATGGTGTACACCAGAGAGCCCCGCTTTTAGGTCTCGCTACTTGCCAAGAGGTCAAGGCTGGGTAGACTAGTATCATAATAAAAAGAATTTTTCAAACCAAAAGAACCAACACAGTCCAACTCCATAGGACCTAGGGGATTTGAAACTGACATCTCCTGGTGACACCCAGCTCAGCTGTGTCAGAGGCTGACAGCTATGTCCTGACCTGGATGGCTGTTCTAGTACAGTCAAGTTAAGTCTTGCTTCAAACTAGCAGAGAGTTACTGCATCACGCAAATGGGGGAATAACAGATGCATGGCACCAGCGCCTCAGTCCCACAGCCTTGAGACCCCCAAGCGGCTGTCTTGGCCGGCCCAGCTGCTCACCCAGTGGGATGACGAGGAAGCGCATGTAGCCAAGCCAGTCGGGGGTCTTGTGGGACAGCTGCTCCACGAAGAGCCGCAGAATGGCACTGAGGTAATGCTGTGCCCCAGCCACTGCGATCTTCACGGGAGTTGGGGGCTGGGAATTGCAGTTGCAGCTACAACCAGGTGGGCAGAGAGGAACAGACACCTCAGGGGAGCTGTTCTTGGTTCAGGTCCTCCCACTGAGCCCAAACCACCCTGACGGAGCTGCCCAGAACAGGAACACAGGTAGCAGGTCCCAGGGCTGGGGGATCTGTCTGGATGAGCCCAGGCTGAGGGTCAGCAGCTGGGGCTGGACCAGGCAGCTCCTCTGGTGGTGCAGTATCCCTGCCCGAAACCAAGGGAAGACTAGACCGGAGGAGCCTGCTGTGAGCCTGCTGAGAACCAGCACAGAGCCAGGTGGTGGACAGTCCTGGGGCAACAGGCAGGGGTTGAGGTGCAGGGGCTCGACAGGCAATAGGGCAGTGGTGCTTGGATATTGGGGAGGGGCCACAGACTCACTATCTCTGTATCCGTGAGACGATGGTGCTGAAGGCTGCCTGGACGTCCGCTGGGGAGCACGTGCACACCACCGGTAGTGTGTGCCTCTGCAGCACATCTGAGAGGAACTGGGCAGGATGGGGAGATGCTGACCTCAGTGGGGACTGGAGGCTACCCTGGGACCTGCGCATACGGACAGACCGCAAGCAGCGCCAGCCCAGGGCCCTGGGAAGGACACCAGCCTCTCACTCAGTCACATGCCCAGCAGTGGGCAGGGGCAGGAATTCCCTTTTTTTTTTTTTTTTGAGTTGGAGTCTCACTCTGTTGCTTAGGCTGAAGTGCAGTGGCATGCTCACGGCCACCGCAGCCTCAACCTGCAGGGCTTAGGTGATCCTTCCGCCTCAGTCTTCCAAGTAACTGGAACTATAGGTGTGCACCACACCTGGCTAATTTGTTGATTTATTGTAAAGAAGAGGTCTCGCCAAGTTCCCCAGGCGGGTCTTGAACCTGTGGGCTCAGGCAATCCACTCGCCTCCACCTCCCAAAGTGCTGGAATTACAGGCATGAGCCATCACACCCGGTTTAAGGAGTCCACTTCTGTCTGTCCACACACTGACCCCTGTCCTGACCCCACGTGGCTCTGCCCCTACCTGCCCCTGCCAATCAGAGGTGTTGACAAGAATGATGTTTTCAGGAAGCTGGTCGTCGGAGATGAGGATGTGGTTGAGCTGGTCGTACACAGTCTTCCTGGGGATCTGGGGACAGAGGCTCGTCCACACCCAGAAGAGACACAGCTCCTGTTCCCACTCCCCACCCCAGCCCTGGTGCCAGTGGCACCCCTGTCTCCCTTGTGGCCACAGCAGCTCAGGAAGGGGAGAGTTGGTCACCACAGAGGACACCCCTGGGCTACATAGCCAAGCACTGGGGCTGCCTCAGCCAAGGGAGGCGTAGGACAGCTGGAGTGCGCCCAGGGTCCCCACAGACTTTCCGACAAGCTAACCCATGAGCCTCCACCCCACTTTGTGGCTGGTGCCCACCAGAGCCCAGGCATGCTTGCAGATCTGGCTCCTCTCTCTGCCCTGCCAGATCCCAAGGGCCCTGCCTACCAGGGAATGCCTCTGTCTACCCTGCTCACACCTGCAGCTGGCTCCGTGAGTCAGGGCAGCGTTCGTTGTCCAGGCTGTTGGCTCGCTCATTCTGGGGCCGTGCTGGCTGCCGCTCCTTTAGGGATGTGCTCCGGCCCCGGCGGCCAGCCTGCTTCCCCTCAGACCTGTCAGGGACCAAGACAGGCTTGGGGAGGGAACGGTGGGGCAGCAGGGCTGGGGCAGGCCAGGCCATGGGTGCCTCAACCGGGCTGCCTGTGGTAGCTGCCCCAGGGAAAAGAGTCGCTCAGCGAGGGGTGGGAAGAAACACGTAGGGTCACCCAATGGGCAGTGAGTACCCTGACATGGGGCCCCCTTGCCTGTGGGTCAAGACAGGGGAGCCTTGGGGCCACCCCCCCCTCCTGGGTCAAGGGTTGGGGTGGAGCCAGGTGCAGGTCAGCGCTCCTGGGGCCCTGACAGACACCCAGATGCCCCCACCCAGTAAACACCAGTGCCTAGATTTGGTTCTAGAAAAGTCACAAATATCACAGACACTTAAACTCAGTTCCTGCTGGCACCAATGCAGTTGCTGTGTCTCCCTTCTGGCCCAGGCAAGGGTGCCAACGGGGCATCCAGGGGCCTATGGGTATCTGCAGGGACTGCGGCTCCTATGGATGGCATCTGTAGCTTCAACAGCAAATGCTGGGCTAATGGTTTCATCTCCTGTTTCTTGCTTTACTTTCTTTCCTTTTTTTTTTTGAGTCAGGATCTCACTCTGTCACCCAGGCTGGAGTGCAGTGGCATGATCACAATGATCATGAATCACAGCTCATGGTAGTCTTGACTTACTGGGCTCAGAAGATCCTCTCCCCTCAGCCTCCTGAGGGGAGAGTAGCTGGGAATACAGGTACCCACTGCCACGCCTGGCTCATTCTTTGTTTTTTTGTAGAAATGAGGTCTCACTATGTTGCCCAGGCTGGTCTTTAACTCCTGGACTCAAGTGATCCTCTCACCTTTGGCCTCCCAAAGTGCTAGTGTTACAGGCATGAGCCACTGCACCCGGCCTTGTTTCCTGTTTCTGTGAGAGGCAGTAGGCAGCTGGCCAAGAGGGCAGAACCATCACAGGGAAGGCACATGCACAGCATCATGGGAGGGCCTGTGCCATAGCCAGGCTTACACGGCGATGCCCAAGATGCCCAGCACACAGGCTTTGAAACCAGAGTGGGGAGTCCTAACTGCCACAGTCAGACAGGCCAGGAAGAGGCTGGAGAACAGAGGTACCCACTCAGCTCTGCTGTCCCTCGAGGCAGCCCATCCCTGAGGGAGGGGGTGGCCCACGAGCTGCAGGGTGGGGAAAGCCCAGTGAGATGCCGGAAGAGGGGTTGGGCAGCAGCTCTAGGCCAGGTCAGGAGCTGAGGCACGAGCTGGAGGTGGCATCTGCTGTGGCGGCCGAAGGCCTGGTGGTGGCAGTGGCTGGGCACTGAGCCAACTGAGAAAGGGAGGAGCTGTCAGGAGCTTAGGGGTGGCCAGGAGCTTGGGCCAGTACCCAAGGAAGGCCCAGCAGAGGACAGAGGCAGGGACAGTGAGTAATTCCCAGTAAAGGGACTCAGAGAGAGGCACATGGGTGGGAGGTGGTGGGAGGCTGGCCTGGCCAGTCCCACACAGGGTCTTGGGGATGCCCCTGGTGACTATGCTGGGCATGTGGGAAAGAGGGAGTGAGAGGCTCTGGGTGCACCTGCCAGAAGCCAGCGGCAGAGGCACGGCCTTGGACCATGCCACCCCTCACCGCCTGCCTCCCTGGGACTAGTACTGCCTGCCTTGCCACCTTCCTCATCCCTGCAGCCCCGCCCAGCAGAGCCCTGTGTGACCCATCAGAGCCCTGCCCACCAGCACAGGGCCCCTGTCACCTGGTAGAGGGTATGACCAGAGACTCTGTCTTGGTTATCCTCCCACTGGGCGGCAGTCTCTCTGTGAACACATCCAGAGTGGAGGTCTCCCCCTCGGGACTGTCCTCAGGCTGCCCCGGCTGTTCCCGTGGGGCTGGTGAGCCCTGCATACAGAAACAGAGCCCTGGGGCACCTGCCACAGACATGCTGGGCCCTCTGCCTGCTGCCCTGGTCTAGGTGAGGGTTTAGGCCTCTCTGATCAGGGGCTCCTACACGGGACCTTGCCACTTGCTGCCCAGGGGAGCCTGGCTGACCTTGGCTCCAGTCATGAAGCTCCCATCCAGGCTATGTGGGGAGACAGCATGAAGGACCTAATCTACCCCCACTCAGGCCACACCCTGGAAGAGACCCCATGTGAGGTCAGCTAGGGCAGGGAAGTGTTTATGGGACACGTGTAGCAGGGAAGCCAGGAACTTCTGGCCCCGAGTGGGGTGAATTTGGGGAGCCTGGATCAACCCCAAAGGTGAAATGAATCTGGGGAGCCCTGGCTGACCCCAAGGGTGGGGTGAATCTGAGATTGGGGTAAATTTGGGGTGGCTTGACTGACCCCAGGGGTGAGGTGAATCTGGGGGGCACTGACTGACCCCAGGGGTGGGATGAATCTGGGAAGCCTGACCCCAAGAGTGGGCGAATTTGGGGAGAGTGGGGTAAATCTGGAGTACCCTGATCCACCTCGAGGGTGGGGTGAATCTGAGGTACCCTGACCAATCCCAAGGGTGGGGTGAATTTGGAGAGCCCTGACTGATCCCAAGGGTGGCGTGAATCTCGGGAAGCCCAACCACTTGGCAGCCTGGCCACTCTGAGGGTTGACCTTGACTCTGCAAATGAGGTGCGGCATGAGGACCTACATGTGGGGCCCACCCTGCAGGTCAGACCCCCTAAAGGCAGCACTGGAGGGCTGGTTGTGAGAGTGAGGACTCAGCCACGCCTGCTTACGAGGGCCACCATGTCGGAGACGCTATCACTTGGCTGCTTGCTTCCCAGGGACTGTGTCTTCTCGGGTGCGTCAGCCTGGGGGGATGAGATGGAAATCAGCCTTGCTCTGGATGGGACCTGGGGTTCCAAGAGGCCCAGGAGAGGAGGATAGGAGCCTTCTGGACAGGAGCTTGTGGAAGGGCTCCAGCACAGTCAAGCAGGGCCTGAGTCCATGATGCTGGGAACACAGAACACTCACCGGGCTTGGGGGCTCCCTGTGGCTGCGGGCACTGTGGATGCTCCCGATCTCCGTCTGTGAGCTGGAGTGCGACAGGCCTTCGAAGTACGGCCTGGCTTGGGGAACGGGGAACACATTATTGTCCAGGACCTTCTGGCACTGAAGCGCAGCTTGCCTACTGTGCCTGGAGGGACTGGCTGGGGTCTCAACAGGAGGAAAGAACTAGGTCCAGAGAACAGCCTGTACCATGCACACCCCTGCTGTGACCACAGCTCAGGATAGATGCTTAAGCCAGGCAGGCTTGGGGTCACTCCTTGCTCCTTCACCCACTCTGCAATTGGTTCCAGAAAACAAATGCCCCTGAAGCTGCTTGCTCAGGCCTTAGCTCCAGGCAGGGCTGCTGGCAACCCAGCAGAGGAGCTGGGGAGAGATTGAGCCCTGGGATCTGCAGCCAGAGGGGCTGGAGCCCTGGAATCTGCAGCCAGCCTGCAGGAACACACTCAACAGCACAAGAATGTTCCAGAGCAACCAGACCTACCCAACCAGGATGATTCATACCAACTAGGATGATCCTCACCAACCAAGATGATCCACACCAACCAGGACAATCCACACCAACTGGAACAATCCACACCAACTGGGACAACCACACCAATCAAGATGATCCACACCAACCAGGAAGATCCACACCAGCTGGGACAATCCATACCAACTGGGATGATCCACGCAAACCAGGATGATCCACATCAACCGGGACAATCCATACCAGCCACAATAATCCACACCAACTGGGACAATCCATACCAATCATGGTAATCCACACCAACCTGAATGATCCACACCAAAGTGGATGATCCATACCAACCTGGACAATCCACACCAACTGGGACGATCCATACCAACCGAGACGATCCATACCAACCAAGATGATCCATATCAACTGGGATGATCCACATCAACCAGGACAATCCATACCAACCACAATGACCCACACCAACTGGGACAATCCATACCAACCACGATGATCCACACCAACCTGAACGATCCACACCCAAGTGGATGATCCATACCAACCTGGACAATCCACACCAACTGGGACGATCCATACCAACCACAATGATCCACACCAACCTGAACGATCCACACCAGACTGGATGATCCATATCAACCTGGATAATCCACACCAACTGGGACGATCCATACCAGCCAAGATGATTCATATCAATTGGGATGATCCACACCAACTGGGACGATCCACTCAACCAGGACGATCCACCCCAACAGGACAATCCATGCCAATTAGGACAATTCACATTAACCAAGATGATCTCCACGAACTAGGGCTTCTAAACCTACCAGGCCTTTCCTAGTTGACAGGCCAAATGTTCCCTTCCTTAACAGATATGAGTGAGTAAAAAGAGAGGGAGATACCTACTGATTCAGAGACCTAAAAGACCTTTCGAGGTAAAAAAATTATATGGACTCCTACACTGTGGTGCGACAAGGCCACAGGACACATTTTGTGGCTGTGTATGCATACTCAGGACCATGGGCCTAAGATGCCCATGCCTCATCCAAAACTGTAAAAAGAGCTGGTCAGAGAGTCTGCAGACGTAGCCAATGGCATGGAACTTAAGATGAGAGATAATGTGGATTATGTGGGTGTGCCCCGTGGACTCATAAGAGCCATTAAGGCAGAAAACTTTCTCTGGTGAAGGCAATAGATGAGGCAGGAAGTTCAGAGAGACCAAAGCATGAGGGGCCTCGACTAGGCCTTGTTGGTTCTGAGGGTGGAAGAGTGTCATGAGCTAAGATGTGTGGATGGTCTCTGTCCTGTGGTTCACGGCAGTAAACGCCATCAATGGTCTTGCTGGCCTGGACCGCGTTCATCTCAGAGCCCTAGTGAGGGTGTGGCTGCCACCTGGATTGAACCTAGCGAGATCCCAGCAGAGAACAAGGACTCTAGCCTCCAGAACAGGAGAGAATGGAACTGTTTTAAGAGACCATGTCTGTGGTCACCTCTTATGAAAGCTACAGGAAACTGATGCATCACCAAGGTTACTGGGCAGCAGGGAGTCATGGGGTAAGATGGGGAAGCCACGGTGTGCCTTCAGGGCTCACAGGGACCTCGCCTCTAACAACATAGAAGTCCCCTTTCTTGTGTGAGCTTCTGGTTGTTTAGGTTAAAAAGCATAAAAACAAAGCAAAGACCTACAGATCTTCCCAACCCGATTTGGTTATTTCCTGCTTCAGCAGCTGTGCTGAGGACCACTCACACTTCCTGTCCTGGGGGCTTTCCTCCCTCACCCCAACATGGAACTGCCTGTGTATCCTCTCCTCCTGCCCAGGCCAGCCTGGCCATACTCCCCACGCACCTTCCGTACGGCCACACCAGACACCGGTCCCTCCTTCCCACCTTCCATCCAGTCACACCAGACACTTGTCTCTGCCTCCACCTCTTTCTCCTGGGAGGAACACCCAGAGTGGGGCTCCACTCTCCTATGTGGGGGAGGCCTTCTGCAGTTCCCAGGGCCCCTGACTGCTGATCCCCCTGTGATGGCCATGTCTGGCCCAGCCAGCACTCTGGGGGGACTTCTGGTCTGTGACAGGAGAACTGCAGGCTAAGCTCAGATATAAGCTGGGACTCAGCGACAGCTGCGTGACACCTTTCTGCCCACCCTGCCGGTTAGGACCACAGGAACCTTCCCAGGCTTCCGGAGCAGAGCACCTTGTCCACAGCACCCCAGGGCAGTTTGCCCCACCCACTGCACCACAGGGTCAGGCAAGGCTCTGCCAGAGCAGGCTGGGCATGTGGAATTCGTGGGTAGATCCCTCTACCAGGACTTCTGTGGAGTGGCATTGCCTGTTCAAACAGCCCACCTGAGCTTCGGCTTGGGGGTGCTGAGGACACTGTCGTCATCCTCCATGTCGGGGCCACTGTCACTGGGGTTCTCCATGTCCAGGGTGTCATACAGAAGGTCCAGGTCCTCCTCCACCTCAGGGACATGCTCTGCAGGGTCCTGTTCTGAGTCCAGGACCTGCAGGGGTGCCAGACGTGTGTAAGGGCCAGGCACGGGGTCCCTACATTTGCCCATGGCAGTCCCTTAGCAGACAACTGGAGTCACTAAACCCTGCTGCCAGCATGTTCTGAGCCCAGTTACTCCTTGAAACCGGGATGGTGTCCTAAGGACCCCAGACCCCAGTTGCCCATTCTTCCACCTCACCCAGGCAGATGGGCGCACCTGGGCCACAGTGTGCAGGCAGGTGCCAAGTTCACGCTGCCATGCACTCCAACAACAGACTCACCTAGAAAGCTTCCCTTCCCTGTACAGACACACTCTTCTCACCCCAGGCAACCAGTCTGACTTCCATCCAGAGGTCTTGCCTCTTCCTGAGCATCCCGTAAGAGGAGCCCCTCAGGCTGCAGGCTCCTGGGTCTGGCTTCTGACCTCAGTACAACATGTGGAAGACTCACCTGTGCCCTTGTGTTTAGCAACAGACTACCATTTTTTTTTTTTTGAGTTGGAATCTCACTCTGTCGCCCAGGCTGGAATGCAGTGGCATGCTCAGGGCCACCCCAGTATCAGCCTGCTGGGCGGTAGCGATCCTGCCACCTCAGCTTTCCAAGGAGCCGGAACTACAGGTGCGCATTGTCACACCCAGATAGTTTTGTTTTGTTTTGAGTTGGAGTCTTACTCTGTCACTCAGACGGGAGTGCAGTGGCCATTCCCGGCCACTGTGGCCTCGACCTGCTGGGCTCCGGCGATCCTTCCACCTCAGCCTCCCAAGTAGCTGGAACTACAGGTGCACGCTACCACGCCCGGCTAATTTTTGATTTATTGTAGAGATGAGGTCTCGCCAAGTTGCCCAGGCGGGTCTCAAACCCGCGGGTTCAGGCAATCCACTCACCTCGGCCTCCCAAAGTGCTGGGATTACAGGCTGAGCCACTGAGCCCGGCCTAATTTTTTATTTATTGTAGAGACGAAGTCTCACCAAGTTGCCCAGGCTGGTCTCGAACCTGCAGGCTCAGGCAATCCACTCGCCTCGGCCTCCCAAAGTGCTAGGATTACAGGCTAAGCCACTGAGCCTGGCCAGTGACTACTTTTTACCGCCTAGTAGGATGTTACTTCGTGGACATGCCACAGCCCATGAACAAACCCCTAATGATACAGCTACCAGGATGTCACAGCTTGTGGCTATCATAGGTAAAGCTGCTGTGGGTACCTTCATGGAAGCTGGGTGAGTACATTCCCCCTCAGGTCCACATGATGACGGGACTGCTGGGTGTTTGGATGTTTCCATGGCCACTGCACCATCACATGTCAGTGCCAGATGTTCCACTGACCATGGTCATTCCAGTGGGCATGAGGTGTTGTCTCCCTGTGGCCTTATGTTTTCCCAGTGACCAGCAGTCTTGACTATGTGCTTACAGGCTGCTTGTCTGCCTTATTTGGAGAAATATCTATCAGAAAGAGTCTTTGCCCAGTTTTTAATTGGACAACTCATTTTTTAACAAGTGATAGTCAACTGACTAAAGTAGTTTACAGTGACTAAAGCGTCTACAGTGGTGATTCCAGCCTTGACTCTGGGCTCGACACTGATATAGTCATCTGTATGTCCCCTGGGGACCATGCAGCTGAGGCCTGCAGACCTTCCAGAGCCTCCCACAGGCATCCTCCTCGCAGTGACTCTCTGGGTCTTGGCCAACATCTCAGCCCATCCTTCCACTTTGGGATGCTCTTCCTCAGTTCCTCCGACCAAGTCAGCAACACACTGGGGACTTCATAATGGGCTGGTGAGGGTAAGCCTAAGTTGAGACTTGTTCTCCCTGGACCCATGGGTGACTTTCCAGTATCTTCAGAAGCCACAGCAGCACTGTGGCTTCTTGACCAACCCCCTCTGCACGAATGAACAAAAAAGAGTCAGGGTCAGGTGGCCCAGAACACCACAGTGCCCTCCTCAAAGACACAGGCTGTTTTTTCATCTTTTGCTTGGGTGCTTGTCTTTTATTTTAATTAATTTTTTTGAGACAGGGTCTTGCTCTGTTGCCCAGGCTGGAGTGCAATGGCACAATCATGGCTTGCCACAGTCTCTGATCAACCTGGGCTCAGGCGATCCTGTAGCTGAGACTATAGGAGCACCACTATGCCCGGATAATTTTTTAAAAATTTTTATAGAGACGAGATCTTGCTCTGTTGCCCAGGTTGGTCTCAAACTCCTGGCCTCAAGCAGTCCTCCTGCCTCAGCCTCCCAAAGTGCCAGAATTATAGGTGTAAGCCATTGTGTTTGGCTGCAACTTCCTTGTTTTGTATGTGGATATCCAGTAATCCCAGCACCATTTGCTGAAAACTCTTCTTTTCCTGTGGAGTGACCTTGACATCCTTGTGGAAAATCAATTGTCCATAAATAGAAGTGTTCATGTCTGGACTCTCCACTCTACTGTCTCAACATCTGTCCTAGGCCTGCCCACACAGTCTTGATTACCACTGTGGCTTTGCAGTACATTCTGAAATTGGAAAGTGTAAATCTGCCAACTTTGTCTTTTTTCAAGACTATTCATTCCACTCTGAGGCTCTTGCATTTACATATAAATTTTGGCCAGTCAGTTTCTGCAAAAAGCAGCTTGGGAATGTGGTAGGAATTGTACTGAATCAGTACATGAACTTGGGGAGTATTCTCACCTTACCAATCAAGTCTTCCAATTCATGAACATAGGATGTCTTTCCACTTGTTTATATATTCTTTAATTTCTTTAAAAAATGTCTGGTAGTTTCACTGCATAAGTCTTGCCCATTTAAGCAATTTGGTTGTTTCTTTTTTGTTGTCGTTATATCTTTTCTTTTTTGGGGGGGGATTGTGTTTCTTACTGAGTTTTGAGAGTTCTTCTTTTATTTTTTTATTTTTGAGTCAGGGTCTCATTCTATCACCCAGGCAGAGTGCAATAGAACAATTATGGCTCACTGCAGCCTCAAACTCCTGAGTTCAAATGATCTGCCTGTCTGCGGATCTGCCTGCCTCAGCCCAAGTAGTTGGGGACTAAAAGTGCACACCACTGTACCCAGATAATTCTTAAATTTTTTGTGGAAGCCAGGCTCGGTGGCTCAGCCTATAATCCCAGCGCTTTGGGAGGCTGAGGTGAGTGGACTGCCTGAGCCCGCGAGTTCGAGACCCGCCTGGGCAACTTGGCAAGACCTCATCTCTACAATAAATCAAAAAGATCAGCCGGGCGTGGTAGCGTGCACCTGTAGTTCCGACTCCTTGGAAGGCTGAGGTGGAAGGATCGCCAGAGCCCAGCAGGTCGAGGCTGCGGTGACCGGGAGCAGCCACTGCACTCCAGTCTGGGCGACAGAGTGAGACTCCAATTAAAAAAAAAAAAAAATTTTTTTTTGTGGAGACATGGTCTCACTATGTTGCCTGGGCTGCTCTCAAACTCCTGGGCTCAAGCAATCACCCCACCTCAGCCTTCCAAAGTGTTGAGATTACAGATGTGAGCCACTGTGCCCAACCTGAGATACACACACACACACACACACACACACACACACACACACACGTACACCTCAAGTTTCACAAAAAGTATATACACATTTTAAGAGATTCCGGCCAGGCTCAGAGGAAAGCAGCCGAGAAAACCACAGTGTCCCAGTGTCTGTGGGAGGCAGAACTTGCCAGAGACGAGCTAGAGCATTTGGTGGAAGAAATCCATGCAGTGCTGAGGATGCTGCGTGGCTTCTTCTGACTGTTGACAATATAATACAATGAGAGAGAAGGGGTTAAAGATAGGAAATACTATCAAAAGGGAAGCAGAACAAAGAGAGGCTGGCCACACTGTAAAGAATGAAAAATCAAGTTCAGAAGATAACACCAAGGGTGTGGCCAAGCGATTTTTTTTTTGAGTTGGAGTCTCACTCTGTCACCCAGACTGGAGTGCAGTGGCACACTCCAGGCCACCGCATCCTCCACCTGCTAGGCTCCGGCGATCCTTCCGCCTCAGCCTTCCAAGTAGCCAGAACTACAGGCACGCGCTACCATGCCCAGCTGATTTTTAGTTTATTGTAGAGACAAGGTCTCGCCAAGTTGCCCGGGTGGGTCTTGAACCCGCGTGCTCAGGCAATCCACTTGCCTCGGCCTCCCAAAGTGCTGGGATTACAGGCTGAGCCACCGAGCCCGGCCGGCCAAGCCATTCTTGATGGAAAGATTGGTGTGAACAAAAGAAACCAGCTGCTATTCCTCAAGGAGATGGAGACTCATCCAGAGGGCTTTGGGGATCCCTGTGGCTGGCCTGCTCTTCACAGGCCCACAGTGCCAGGCCTCAGGATGGAGTGATCTCAAAGCTCTGCTCCCCACATCCAGTGCAGTGCTCCTCGGTCATGCCGGCTGTGGCTCAAGAGGGCCCAGGTGTGGTATAGGCAGCAGTGGCCATCCCCTGGAGGGCCCAAGTGCCAACCTCTGCAGCATTAACAATAGTGCCAACACTAGAGGAGAGACACACAGGGTGCAAGTTCTGGGAAGATGTGGCCACTTTCTGGATCTCAATGGATGACCAGAGAGCCTGGATCCCAGGCAGACAATGGCCACAGGGAGATGTGCAGACAGGTTGGGGCCCAGGCAGACAATGGCCACAGGGGTCAGGATGCAAAGAGAGCTCCCACCAGGGTGATGCTTAGTGGACCCAAGGGGGCAGGATCATCAAGTCCACAGACCTGCAGAGTCATCAATGTGCAATGCCAGCCTGAGGGAGCTATAGGCACCCGACTCTACCTCCAGGAGGGCTGCAGACTGTGACCCATGAAGATGTGTCTGTGAGGGCCTGACCCAGCAGGGCCTGGAGTCCAAGAAGATTCTTCTCACGCCTCAAGACCTGGTACAGTTTTCTTTGCTAGGTTCTGGACTCACTGGGGATCTGCTGCCCTTTCTTCCTTCTTATTTCCCCTTTTGGGATGCTAATATCTAGCTGCTGCCTGGTCCACCATCATCTTTTGAAAGCAGGTAACTCCTAACTGGGCATGGTGGGTCATACCTGTAATCCCAACACTTTGGAAGGTGGAGGTGAGAGGACTGCTTGAGCTCAGGGGATTGAGACCAGCATGGGCAACTTGGCGAGACCTTATCTCTACAATAAATCAAAAAATTAGCTGAGCATGGTGGCGCATGCCTGTGGTTCCAGTTATTCGGAAGGCTAAGGCGGAAGGATCACCTGAGCCCATCAGGTCAAGGCTGTGTGCCACTGCACTCCAGCCTGGGTGACAGAGTAAGATTGCTACTAAAACAAAAACAGAAAAAAGAAAGAAAGCAGGTAACTCCTTTCACTTCAACAGCTAGGGGAGAATCTGCCTCTGAATGAGTCATACCTTGAGTCTCAACCACATCTGATTTAGGCAACATTTAGGCAAGATTTTGGACTTTCAACTTTTGAGTTGATGCTAGAATGAGCTATGACTTTTGGATCCCACCAGACATGGAAGCTGCCAGCACCCCGTCCTTGGACTTCCAGGGTCCAGAACTGTGAACAACAAATTCTGTTTTTTGGTTTTTGGTTTTTTTTGAGTTGGAGTCTCACTCTGTCACCCAGACTGGAGTGCAGTGGCCACTCCTGGCCACCGCAGCCTCGACCTGCTGGGCTCTGGCGATCCTTCTGCCTCAGCCTTCCGAGTAGCCGGAATTACAGGCGTGCGCTACCATGCCCGGCTAATTTTTTGATTTTGCTGTAGAGATGAGGTCTTGCCTGCGCAGGCGGGTCTCGAACCCAGCTCAGGCAATCCACTCACCTCAGCCTCCCAAAGGCGCGGGATTACAGGCTGAGCCACTGAACCCGGCTAAATTCTGGTTATTTATACATTTCCCAGTCTAAGGTACTTTGTTAAAGTAGCATGAACAATCTCAGATGGGCTGTGACCCAGGCAAGTGACCTCATGTCACTGTGCCTCTCCTGTCCCACCCCTTGAGGTTGCTGTGAGGGTCCCAAACGGGACAGTGCCAGGTGTTGAGCTTCCCATGCCAGACCCAGCTGAGATGGTCTGGTCCTTTCAGGAGAGGGAGTAACATGTGGCAGATAAGAGGGTGTGTGACTTCTACACAGACTGGGCCATAATTCCTGCAAAAAAGGCAACGCTCTCTCCCTGAGCAGTGTCCGGGCTGCTGGCCAAGTCTCTTACAACTTGCATTGTGAGTCCCAGAGAAAAATCTGTGCGGTGAAACACATCCTGGGACTCAGCGCAGCTGCCTGGGTGAGCGTGGAACCTCAGAGGCCTCAGAAGGGGTCAGCAAGGCTCCAGCTAGGAGCCTCCTTGGCCAAATGTCCCTCTCCAGCTGGCCTTGGAAACCTTCCATTTCAAGAAGCAAATGAGAAGACACAGGGGCCTGGAATACCTCTGGTGCCACAGCTGCCCTTCCTCTGAGTTGACGGGCAACACGTCACGCTCAGAGCTGCTGCCTGACCGCACAGCTGTGGCACCTGTTTCTAGTACCTGCACCCAGAAGGATGTGGCTGAGCTGGTGCTGGGGGCTGGCCTGGGGTCCAGCGGCTTCCAGGATGGTCCTTGTGTGGGCGATGCATGGCTACCGTGTATGGATAGTGGGCTTTTATGACCTTGGGTGACAATGCTGCTTTGAGGCCCAGATGCTCAAATGCCACCTCTCCACCATGGGCCCAGTCCCTGGCACTGAATTTCTTCTGACCCCCCCCAAAAAAGAAAGCATTTTTCCTTTGATTATGAAAATTATACAGGCTCATTGTAGAAAATTTAGATATAGACTAGAGGAAAGCTACAAGAAGAAAACACAAAAGCCACAGAACGTTGCCAGGGGGAGGCTGCGAGGACACAGGGCATGTTGTGCTTTCTGTCAGCATTGCTGTGGATCCAAACCAGTTCTGAAGGGGAAGTTTGTTCATAAAACACACACCCCCATGGTTGTACCCTGAGGACGACGTCTCATCTTCCTCTGTGTGTTCACAACTTGTAGTTCTCAGGGCCTGGGAGGCGGTAGCCACTACTGTCCCTCGCAGACAGACAGCAATGCTGACAGGGTCACAGGGTAGCAAGTGGAAGGGCCGAACAGAGCCAGAGCTGGGCTCCAGGACTCCTGCTCCCAGCCAGGACACTCGGTGAGGCCTAGGGTGATGGGCATGGGGGCCGGCTCACTCACCTCATCCGACACTTTGAACCTCCGCAGCAGGGCCACGACTTTCTGCTTGAAGTTTTGTTGCTGCAAGACAAGCAGCACGGAGTCAGAACAACATGAAGCTGCTTCTCGGGAGGCTGCAGTAAGGCCTGTGCCCATCCCTTGCAGGAGGGAGATGTGGCCCACACCCTGCAGGGCTCATAGGTTTCTACGTGGCTCTCAGAAGTTCTAAGCATTTGAAACCACGTGCCTAGGCCTGACAGGCCCAGGCCTGGCCAAGGGGAACTGGTGAGGGCATGTGCTAATGCCAGGGCTCTTCTAGAAGGTTCCACAGCCCTTCTCAGGCTCATTGGCCCCTTTGCTCGGCACCAGCCCCCGGGAGAGGCTCTGGCCCATTCCAGAAGGAAGGGGCTGTCACCCTGGGTGGGGAGGGCACACAGATGGTACACACTTTGTGGAGAGCCCAAGCCTGTCTGTCACTGGCCACTAAACCACTTCATGAGGACTCACCCTCCCAAGGAGGCCCACATGCCTCACTTCACAGCAGCTAAGCCTGAGGCTCACACTGGGGCTATGTGCAGCGGGGGTGGTCCTGAGAGACACAGCTTCCCCATGGCAGGAGCAGCTCATCCATCCTGCACTGCCTGCCCACAGCCCCTCTGAGTGCTACCATGGGAGGTGACGGCAGTGGGGAGGGTTGTACCCATGTCCCTAGTCAGCACAGGGCCTGGGGCTTCCCTGACAACCCACATGGGCCTCCCTGGGCCATGCCCATCCTGGCGTACACCCGGGGCCAAATGTGCTCCAAGGGGTGCCAGATGTGGACCCTCGTGCTGGTGTCAGCCAGGGCTCTGAGAATGGCTGCCCAAGCTTTCCTGGGGGTAAGCCTACCCACCCTTGGCCAAGCTCCATGGGCCCCAGTGGCCAGTAGGCTAGGTCCTGAATCAAAGCGGGAGAACTGGTCACCCACGGGGCACACTGGGCAATGGACCAAGGAGAGAACAGCCTCCCCAGGTGCTGCTCATGGAGTGGGCCCCAGGCAACAAGGTGACCACACCAGCTATGCTCCTGACCCTAAGCCTTGTGCCACATCAGGGTGGAGCCAGGACACGTGGCAATGGAGCAGCGCCTAGCGGCTGGTGGCCCAGGGGAGCTGATGATGGCCAGTGCCCTGCACCTGCCTCCAAAGATGAGGTGTAGCATGGGGACTGTGCCCACAGCCATGTCTGAAAAGGGTCCCCAAGCCTCTGGAGAGCCAGCGAGGGGCTGTAGGGGACACACGGGTGCTACTGCGCCCCGGGTGGTATCTCATCTCCCTAGCTCCTCCATCACCCCAGCCTACCCTAACCTCCCCTACCCACCCTTCCCCAGTGTTAGTGAAACCAGTCTCCACCGACCCTGGTCATGGACGTCGTTCTTACTATCGAGCGCCGCTGCTTCTTGGGCTTCCCCACATCAAAGTCATCCTCATCCAAATCCTGCAGAGACATTTGTGGCATGAGGCCTTGCGGCCCGCATGGGGCCCAGTGCAACCCAGTCAGCCTCAGTGCCAGTGCCTGTGTCATGGGGAGGCCAGTCGCTGAGAACCCACTTGCAAGCCATGGCTGTGACCATGACTGGCTCCCTCCGAGCCACCGGCTAACAAGCCCAGGCACAAGGAACAGTACCACATCCCAGGGTACTGGCCCTCCGAGCCACCGGCTAACAAGCCCAGGCACAAGGAACAGTACCACATCCCAGGGTACTGGCCCTCCGAGCCACCGGCTAACAAGCCCAGGCACAAGGAACAGTACCACATCCCAGGGTACTGGCCCATAACTCCCTGCCCACCCACCCTGCACGCCTTGAGGAAGGCTGGCAAAAACCCCACAGACCTGGGCCCCACGACCCCTGGTGAGGGCTGGGAGGGGCGTGACCAGGTCATCGCCCACAAGCCCTGCGGGTTACCTGGCCCTGCACAGCATCGTCGCTGGCCTCCTGCTCGGAGGAGAAGCTCTCGTACTCCTCCTCGGAGTAGTTGTCTGTGGAATGAGCACACGGAAGGCTGGGGCCTCGACATTCCAGCCAGAGAATGTTGCAGGGACCAGCCCAGGCTGGCCCAGGCACAGTGGGGAGCTGCGAGGAGACAGTGCCCTCCAGAGGCCAACGGCAGCAGGCTGTGTTGCTGTGGGGCTGGTGCAGACAGGGAAATGGGAGGGCGAGGGAGCCACGCAGACCTGCCTCGGGCCCCCATGGCCCCAGCTGCGGGTCTAATGCTTTGGACTGGATTTGGCTTCTATTAGATCCCTGCCTGCCCTCGGGGGGTTGGCGAAGGGACAGTGACCCCAGCTGTAACAGTGGCGGCAGCCAATGGCCACGAGTACTGCCTAGGCTGGGATCCATGCCCCAGCCATCAAAGGCATCAATCCCCATGACACCTCTGTCTTATGGACGTTCAGGGCTTTGGCCTCATGACCAAGGAGTCACATCCCCCGGGACAGAGCAGGGACCTGCCGCACCCAGGCCTACGGCTGCCCATGCAACTCTGCTGCAGTCTCCGGTCAAGGGTGCTCTATGTTTACCCTGGTGCCACAAACCAGACCAGATGGTGTTCTGCCACCCAATGTGCCAGGGCCAGGAGGTGGCCTCCCTGCAGGAGAGGGCAGGGCAGGGTGGGGCCACACTCACCCGTGGACTTGGCCTTGGGGCCGGCCTGCATGGTGCTCTCCTCGTGATCAATGGGCTGACTGGACAGTGACACGATCCAGATCTCGGCCACCTTGACAGAAGTCTCCTTGATGTTGCTGCAGAGGCTCAGCACCTGGCCGCCCTCAGAGGGGTGCTGCATCACCTGCAGGCAGGCACGGTTCAGACAGTCCCAGGGGAGGAGCCCACCATCCCAGCAGCACCATGTCCGGGGAACGGCTCGGCTTTCTGCAGAGCTTCCCTCCCTCAGCTGGCAAGAGGGGATGCCCCTCAGCAGAGCAGCCACAGGGCCGGGAGCACTGGGGCAGTAATGAGGCCGGGGCAGGAAGAGGACTCGGGAGCCAGAAGCACGGGCAAGGAGAGGATGTGGGCTTTCTAGATAGGCTACAAGAAAAGGGGAAGTGAAGTCGTGGCCACGGTGGGCTGGGGAGGACAGAGGAGAGTCTGCAGCCCTCCCGGTCTCAAGCACACTCACTGTCCTCTGCTCCACCTCTGCCTCTGCCTACCCACAGCCGAGCCCTCACTGGACATCTTACAACACGGGATAGATTGGGGGGGGGGTAGGGGCTGCCTGGTTGCTGTTCAGGAAGGAGGGGTGAGGGCTCAGGCAGTGGGGTCTGGGTGTGAAGGGATGCAGCTGACACTCTGAAAAACATAGCAGGACCTGTCAACACCTGTGCACACTAGCTCACACCAGCACAACCAGATCACACCTGTACATACCAGTCTACACCTGTGCACACAAGCTCACACCTGTGTAGCCGGCTCACATTTGCACAACCAGCTCACACCTGCACATACCAGCTCATATTCTCACAACTACACATATCAGTTCACACCTGCACAAACAGCTCAAACCTGCACACATTAGGTCACACCTGTGTACAGCAGCTCATACCTGCACACACCAGCTCACTTTCTCACTCCTATGAACACCAGCACAACCAGCTCACACTTTCTCACACCTGCACACACCAGCTTACACCTGTGTACATCGACCTCCACAGGACCCAAACAGGGCTGGGCCCTTTTCGAAGGAAACTGCTCACAGCACCCACCATCCTATCAAAATCGAGGCAAGACCCTCCACCACAAGTAGATGACAACTCACTGAGGGCAAGGACGATTGTCTTTTTTTTTTTGTAAGGAATAAAGTACTTTAAATTTAGGTATGTATCTACTTTTTGACATAATGTTGTTGCACCCTTAACAGACTAGTGTTGAGACAGCATAAGTTTTGTGAGTACTGGGATACCAAGACTTGAGACTTGTTTTATTTTAACATCTGCTCACTGCAGTGCCCAGAACAAGCCCGTGTAAAAGACACCTGTGCACCTAGGCTCAAGTCCTGCAGGTATGGCTACTGAACATGTTGGCAGCTGCTGCAAAACGGTGCACATCTGTGCATCTAAACACATCTAGACTAGGAAAGGTATAGTCAAAACATGGTACAAGAGACAAAAGCAGTCACTTGTCACGAGCCCTCGAGGCCTACAGGATGACATCACGGAATGCCATGGGGCTAGATGTCCCACCACAGCACTGCAGACTTCACAGATGCCCTGGGCTCAGGCCCGCTGCACTTATTTTTTCACTTATTGTAAAGATGAGGTCCTGTCAAGTTGCCCAGGCTGGTCTCAAACCCCTGGGCTCAGGCAATCCTCTTGCCTTGGCCTCCCAAAGTACTGGGATTATAGACATGAGCCATTGCCCCCAGCCAGGCCATTTACACTCATTTAAAAAACAGCATAATTGAGCTATGACATTATGATGCCTACATTGTTACCAGGTGACTGGGACCTTCCAGGGTCACTGTAACCTCACTCCATCAGGGCCACTGTGACCTCACGTTACCAGGCAACCAGAACCTTTCAGCGCCACCATGACCTCACATTACTGGGTGACTGGGACCTTCCAGGGCCACCGTGACCTCAGTTACTGGGCAACTGGGACCCTCCAGGACCACTGTGACCTCAAAGGGCCTCAGTTGGCCATGCAGGCTACTGTTACCAAACTGACACTACAAAGTGCACAGCTACAGATGCTCACAGGAACAAATTGAAGCGCCGTGTGCAAATGGTGGTCACGGGTGAAGGCTTAGCCCATGCCCACCCTGTAGGTCTTCTACGCATCCACTGTGGGCCGCCGTATCCCCTGGACACTTGGGCCCCCAGGTCTCCTTGGCTGGACCTACCCCGAGGGACGTGTGGGGAGGACCTCAAGAGGCAGCACCCAAAGGCTCCCTCGGCCACCACCATATTTCCAGATCAGCCCAAGGTACCTGCTGAGCCCTGCAGCCTGGTCACTTCCAAGTCCTACCAAGGACCCCCCAAGCCCAGTCTCAGATGGTGTCTGACCAGCTGGGACTCCTGTGTCCAGCAGGCTGCACCCTGGTGTGGTCTGACCACACTCACGCTCCCCATACAATGGGCACAAGGGTGGGTCCCAAGAGCCACAAAGGAACTCAAGCTGCCATGTCTACCTTCTGCGCATCTCCCTCTGCATGATGGACTCATGGGCACCTGCTGGCATCTCGGCCATCCCGAGAGGTGGGCAAAAAGACAGCAAGTGGAAGCAGGCAGTCCTGGGCAGGGCCATGCAGGCCATGGAGCACCAGGCCTGCCTCATGGTTCAGCCAGGAGGGGCCCAGGTCAGAGGCTGCTGGATTAGTTCACAGGTCTAAGCTACCCCACACCAGCATCCCATCTGTGGCACTCGCTGGGATCCAGCTTCCCCCCCCAGCCCATGGACCTCAACTCCTCGGTCTCAGCCGCAAGTGAGGACTATAGGGAGGCCCACCTGGAACACACACCCTGCAGGGCCAGAGCTGGGACAAGGCAGAGGCCCAAGCTGCTGCTGGCCTCCTACCCACTGTTAATGCATTCACCTGAGACCTCTGTCCCTGTGGCCCTTGCCACCTCCTCTACCTATACCAGGCCCTGGGCAGGTGCTCTCACAGAAGATCACACAGTGGCTCAGTGATGGAGGGGGTGAAGGGTGAAGTCACTACTGCTCGAGGCCTTGCCACCACAAATGATGCCAATCCCACCCCCACCGATACCCCACCTTGCCCCTCCTGCAACCAGGCTATGGCAGCATCCACACCAGCCCTGGCCCCCTCAGGTATGCAATCTCAGAGCCACACCCCAGGCCCTCCTACAAGGCCGCCTGACCTCACCTGGTGAGAGCCTGGCCTCCACCTGCCCTGGCACTCATCTGTGCCCCACTTGGACCTCAACTGTCCTGAGACTCCACTCATCACCCACACCCACAACGCCACTCAATAGGCCCACGGGGCTCATGGGTGGGGAAACAGCCACCACACGCAGTAGGACACAGTAAGGGCAAAACCATCCTCGTGCTGGGGGACACATGGGTGACCTGATCTGGTGCTGAAAGGAGGCATCCAGAGTGTCTGAAGGAGAGAGGGTAGTTGGGAAGGGCGAGGGGAAGTCAAGTAACTTTGTTTTAGGGGGGCCACAGGTGATGGCGGGGGCAGGGCTGTTGTGGGCCACATGCAGGGACTGGGTTTTTCTCCCAAGGGCAAAGGGAAGTGCCCTTCGAGAATGTCACTCTCGTGGCAGGCAGAGTCCCAGCAGAGGCAGAATGGGGCCAGACTTAGCACTGAGTACAGAGGTAAGGGCCTCTGGTGGGGACACAGGTGCAATGGCTGCATAGGGGACAGGCAGCACAAGAGCTCTGGTCACTGAGTCGGGGTGTATGGAGACAGAGCTGTGGGTGCAGCCTGTTGGGCCTGTGGCTGATGCCACCCAGGGCTACAGGGATCCACAGGCACTGCCTGTGTGGCTAATGGAGAGTGGGATAGCACAAGCCTTGTTCCAGTGTCCTCCCAGAGAGAGGACACAGTGCCCTATAGGCAGCCTCATGGCCCGAGGGCAGCTCTGAATCTTCTGAGGTCTCATGACTCAACAGGTGGCAGGAGGCTGGGGTGACCAGGCCCCTAAGGAGTTTAGGCCTGGATACCTGTTCTGCTCCCACTGTCTGCATCTGTGGAAGGGACCCAGAGAATCAGGAGGACCCCAGAGGCCTGTCTGAGGCTAGTGTCCACAAAAGAAGCAAGATCGCAGACCACAGTCACTCTCTGCATCCCACAGGCGTGCCTCCGTGGGCGGCAGAGAGGGGTGGGCCCACAGCCACACCTGGCACTTGCCCCGGATGAGTGTGTGAGGGCAGGGGGACCCAGTGCCTGATCTGCCCTCGCCAGGGAACCAGGAGACCTGCAGGCTTGAGAAGGCATGGGGGGACGGGCTGCAGGGGGCACCCACTGCCAAACCATTCAGAAGACGTGAGGCCCAGGGAGCAGTGGTAGTGGCAGGATGGGGAGGGCCCGAGTATCCCAGAAGCTCTAGTCCATGGGATCACAGGAGGGCACAAGAGCTCCACGGGCACCGAACCCTGCCGACACTGGCAGCCCCTACATGCAACTCCATGACAGGGAAGATCTAAGGCAGGAGGGACAGAGTCTACCCCACAGACCCAGAAGGCCCGTGAGAAAGTGTGAGCTCCTCTGCAGGGTGTCTCTTCTGCACTCGCAGCCCCCAACCCTGTAGCTCCCCCTCAGCCCCTGGCTCCTGAGAACATGGTCCCCCAGAACAACGGCAACCACGTGGCTGTGTTTCTCAGAATACTTCCTCTTGCTTTCTCTCCAGGGAACTTTGCTCTCAAGATACCCTCTGACCGGACTAGCAGGTGCTACTCCTGGTGCCACCCTACCCTCCCCAGAGGCCCCTGTGTCACTACAGCCCATCCTATTGCTCCAGTCCCAGGCCTGAGCATGTGCTAAGCAGATGCGGACTGCACCACAGAAGGAACTGGCCAGGGACTTGCAGCAGCCAGGGTAGGGCTCCAGGACACACGACCCCAAATCCAGCCTACACCAACATGCAGGACAGGCCTGCTCCAGGGGTGCACATGGGACCACAGGCATGGGCCGGAGTCAGGGAGGAGCCACCCTAGAGGACGGCCTGAGCTCACATCTCCTCAGTCATCTCAAGAGAAGGGCCTGGAGAGAAACCTGCATGTGGTGCTCGATGTTGGGAGGACGACTGTCATGCCACCCAGCACTCACCTCGGCCATGTTGACAGAGCCTGCGGCCAGCGTCTTGTAGCCCAGGATGGTCCGGTTCTTGTAGCGCTTCCGGCGCTGCAGCAGGATCTGTAGCTTATTGCCCTCTCTCTTCAGGAAGTGAGGATACTGTGAGGGCAAATGCAAGTTGCAGCCTGAAGGCGCGTCATGGCCCTGGTGGCCGCCCTGTGACCTGGTTAGCCTGACACCTGCCTAGCCATGAAGCACGACCACAGACGCACACCCAAGGTCCATCCAGGGCCACGCAGGTCCCCAGGGGCCCCTATCTCACTTAGCATCAACAGGCACAGCAAGGCAAGGAAGCTCAGACCCTGGTAGGCATTGCACAGCCCAGGCTCCACGTCAACAGCTGAATGCAGACCACCTGCCGAGGTGTGTCGATGGGTCCTGTATATCTGAGGTGCCAGAGCGGCCTGGCCACTCATCCATCTGAGGGAATTGGCAAGGTGTGACCTAGGACACCCTCATACAGTGACGCGAGATAGGGGTGCTTCCATGAGTAGCACTGCCCACCTCCATGGCCACTGAGGGCCCCGTGCCCACGCCTAGCTCACTGCATAGCTCACAACAGAAGCTGTCACAGTCCAGCAGAGCTTGTGGGCATGGAGCTGCTGTCCTCGGAGTTCATAGATGAGAATCTATTGAGACCCTGCGGGGAGGGTGGGGGGAGACAGGATTGACCCCACCTGGCCCTTGTGACAGTCACCTGCCTGTGCACGCTTGTCAAAATCCACAGAACCATGAACTGAAAAAGGGCGAATTGTACATTTTGGAAATATGTTTTAATAAACTCAACTCTCCAAAAAAGAAAAATACCAACCACAAAAAACCCAGAACTGCTGTGTGGGTGTCTGTCCCATGCCAGTTGGCCATGTGTCACCAGTGGGATGAGCAAAGGGTGCACAGCGGGTTCCCATGGACCTCACTAACCACAGCCCAGCTCACACATTTAAATGAGAAAAGAGGATTTTTTTTTTGAGTTGGAGTCTCACTCCATTGCCCAAGCTGGTGTGCAGTGGCATGCTCACAGCCACCCCAACGTCAACCCGCTGGGCTCAGCCGATCCTTCCATCTCAGCCTTCCAAGTAGCCAGAACTATAGGCAAACGCTACCACGCCCAGCTAATTTTTTGATTTACTGTAAAGATGAGGTCTCACCAAGTTAACCAGGCTGTTTCGAACCTGTGAACTCAGGCAATCCCCTTACCTCAGCCTCCCAAATTGCTGGAATTACAGGTTTGAGCCACTATGCCCAGCTGAAAAGGGGATTTTTTAATGGATTTGGGGTGAATCGAAACTGATGCATTTTAAACCATTCAAGCAAGTGTATTAAGGCAGAAGAAAATGCGCCTGCTACATCTACATAACACCAATTGTGTGACGATTCAGCAAGGAGACCAGGTGAGATGATGAGCCACTGGGGCGAGCAGGGTCCCTGATGGGCCAGGGCTCTGGAAGGTCCAGGGAGAGGGTTCTGCTCCATTCCAGGAGTCTCAGGAGAGACCGAGAGGAAGGTCTACACTAGGCTGAGGGTCCTTAGTCACTGCCGGGCACCCCCTGAGTTTAAAATTCTGAGGCTGAAGAGATTTCCCCCCAACTTTTCTAAATACTAAGAAAAAATTACCTTAACTCAGTAATTTTTTTGGCCACTTGATTAATTATTTTTATCAAGGAAATAAGATGAAAAACTCAACCCAATAAACCAAAAGGTATACTTCACCCCCAAGTGACAGGTGAGGAGGTGTCCATCACCAGGTGACACTATGAGGAGGAGCCCATCACTTCAGCTGACACTATGAGGTGTCCTTCACCCCAAGTGACACTATGAGGAGGTGTCCATCACCCTGGGTGATACTAAGAGGAGGTGTCCGTCACTTCATATGACACTATAAGGAGGTGTCCATCACCAGGCAACACTATGAGGAGGAGCCCATCGCCCCAGGTGACAATATGAGGAGGTGTCTATCACCCCGGGTAACACTAAGAGGAGCTGTCCCTCACCTCAGATGACACTAAGAGGAGGAGTCCTTCACCCCAGGTGACACTAGGAGGAGGTGTCCAACACCCCAGATGACATTATGAGGAGGTGTTCAATACCCCAGGTGACATTATGAGGTGCTCAACATCCTAGGTGACATTATGAGATGTCCATCACTGAGATGACAGTACAAGGAGGTACCTAACACCCCAGGTGACAGTATGAAGTGTCCTTCACCTGATGACACTATGAGGAGGTGTCCATCATCCCAGATGACACTATGAGGAGGTATTCAACACCCCAGGTGACACTTGTGGGGGTGCCCCATCACCCTGGCAGGACGCACCTGCAGTGAGAAGGTCAGGGCCAGGTCAGTTTCTACTTGTCCACTGGGGGGCAGCACAATCTCATGGGACCGCAGGATCCGCTTGGAGCCCTGGGAGGAAACAAGGTCTTCTAGTTACTAGAGGGCATCCAGTATGGAACCAGGGAAAGGTGTCTGTCCCGCATGCTCCAGGGCTAAGGACGCATGTACATTCTGGGGCACCTGGGATACTTATCAGAAGCTTTACAGACATCCAGACCTCCAGTCCACTGGTTCCACCTCTTGGAACCACCCTGGGCCATGAGGGAGAAAGTCACGAACAGCCACTGTCCAGGCAAAGAGCCACCACATCCTGATATGACCCAGCACTGCGGACTGGACCCTGCAGTGCCTGAGCTCCTTGTGGACAGTCACCATTACACAACCTCCTTGGGCTTCAACAGTCACACAGAAGGGTGTCCCCACCCTCCGAGGCTGCCAGGGAGAGGCGCCCATGAGTGCTGCATGGGCCAGGAAGGACCACAGAGGTCAGCCCCACGGATCACACATCATCTCCCGGGAGTGGGCCTGGAGCCCAGCAGTCCCCCCAAAGGGTAGAGGTATCCTGCAGTCATAGGGACACCTCCTGGCTGGGCCACCAGGCAAAGGCTGCGCTGTGAGGGAGCAGGTCACAGCTGCTCTATTCCAGGGACAGAGCAGGCCTGGCCCAGGCTTCGACAGGAGACCAGCACAGCTCCTCCTGAAACAGCCACTTATGCAAGGCCCCAAACGAAACCAAACAGAAGTCAGGATGGGCTCAACTGAAGAGCCTGCAAGGTGGCAGGGCCCAGCCAGGGTCAGCAGGGAGGTCTTAGGACCAGGGGCCGGAATCTGGGGTTAGTCCCACCTCCCAGGGCCTCCTGCTCCTCCTCCTGCCAAGCCCCTAATACTGTGGAAGGCAGGAGAGAGGGTGCAGGCTGGGGTGGGCACTGTGTGGGACACTGCAGCCCCCGCTCCAGGTGTTCCCAGCACGTCATCAAGGATGACCCAAGGGCACTTGCCCAGGGAAGGCCCCTGTGCCAGTGACTCTGTGTCCCAGAAGGCTGGACGTGCCTGCACTGCCAGGAGACAGGACTACACTCCAGGAGGGGTCCAGCCTGCTTGTTCCCAGGGCCCTGGGCTCACTGAGATATACCAGTTGCCGCTGCCCCAGGGCCAGCCCCATGTGGTCTCCTGGTGCTAGAGGCATGTGGGGAGTGTGGGGAGCCTCACCTGCATCTTGACGGCGATCACCACGGAGATGAGCTCCTTCTCCAGCTCCTTGAAGACCACCAGCTTCTTCAGGGTCAGGCTACACAACCTGTGGGGAGAGGCTGGGTCAGGGTAGCCTGGGGTGGTACCTCTGCTCTGCCTACCCTTCCCCTTCCCCTGCCCCTCCGCTTGGCCTGGTGCTCTCCCAGAGACTGGCTGTCTCACATGCAGGCAGTCCCTCAGCACCCGTGGGCTGCCGAGCTGGGGGTCCCCTCTCCTGAGGGTCCCGGAGGGCAGGTGCCCCTCCTTTGGAGGTGGCTCAGCATGGGTGTGTGGCCAGACAGGCAGGAGGAAGGATGGGCCACAGAAAGAAAACCCAAGAAGCCTGAGTCTGAGACCCACCCCAGGGCCAGCATTTCCAACCCCAGATGGTCGTCCATCCCAGGTCCAGCCTCCCTCCTTGCAGACGGCCACCCACCCCAGATGGCCGCTCACCCCAAACCCAGCCTCCCTAACCCCAGATACCTGTCCACCCCAGGCCCAGCCTCCCCCACTCCAGATGGTCATTCACCTTAGGCCCAGCCTCCCCCATCCCAGACGGCCGCCCACCCAAGGCCTGGCCTCCCCCATCCCTGATGGCTGCCCAACCCAGGCCTAGCCAATCCCACCCCAGACAGCCGTCCATCCCAGGCCTGGTCTCCCTCATCCAGCCCCCAGACCTCGCCACACAGGCCTAGCCTCTCCACCCCTCCACCCCCACAGCCCCATATCATCCAAACCTCCCACCCAGCTCCCGTGGCTGGCATGAGCTCTCTCCTGACTCCTCCTTCTTACAACACCTCCACAGGAATCCTAGAGGTGCCTGGGACAGCCCAGAGGACAAGTCCACAGTCCACATACTCTGCTCCTGGGGAATGGAGGATGCAGACCAGCTGCTCTGCTTGGTAAACAAACACCTGCTAGGTCCCTGGACCCATCCGGGAAAGATGCCCAGAGCACCCACCCACTCCCAAGGGTGTGTGGGGTGCAGCACTTGCACTGGCAAGCTTTTTACAGCTCACCTTGAGGCCTGGCCTGTTTCTGCTTCCATGGGATGGGTAGGGGGCGGGGGATGGGGGGCAGGGGTTGGGTGTTGTGGCGCCACCTCAGGGATTTGGATGGCACCTCCTGCCTATCACGGCATCAGAGTCCTGTACAGTCGAGTATGAGTTGGGCCTGGCACCCACTCCTAGGCCACTGCTTGGCCCTCCAAGCATGAATCTGCAGCAGTGGGATAGACACCAAACATGACAGTCACGAAACACAGCTGTGCACCAGCATCACAGTGATCACCACGCCATCCCCATGCCTGAGAGCCGCATGTAGGACCTGGGTGGGAAGGAGGGCCTGAGCTCTTTAGTGCACACTCCTGCGCCAAGGGGCGGGAGCACTGGGTGGGCAGCAGCTCAGGTCTGAGTGGGACCAGGGCCAGGACAGGCTATGTGGCCTTAGGATATCACATGAGCTCCCTGAACACCTGCCAACCTGCTCGTGAGATGGAGACCCCAGTCTTTTAGACAAAAAGGCATGGAGCTTAGACAACTAGAATGAAGAAACTAAATAGATGTCTGCATGCATCTTGTAAGTCACTCTCTCAGCTAGAGTCAGGCCAGTTTGCTACAGCAGCGGTGTCTGCACAGATGCTCACTGAAGCCACCTGCATTTGAGTCATTCTCAATGCCACTTGAGACAAGAGGAGTCAGGAGTCAAGTCAGAGTCTCCTAGGATGTGGCAGGAACACAGAAGGTACCCACATGTCTGAGAGCTGAGCAGGGCCAAGCCCAGGAAGCAAGGTCCTGTTCTGATAGGCAGCTCCCCCAGAGGGGACACCCTTACCCCCAGGTCTGCCCATCACAGCTAAGCTGATCCCAGTATGCCCATCTCACCGAGCAAATAGAATGCAAGAGGAAAAAAGAGAGAAATTAAGAGAGAGTTAATACAAATCAGGATAGATAAAACAATTCTTAACAAATGCAAAAGCACTGAAATGCAAGAGTACTTCTCTGGTCAAACTGGAACTGGACTAGAAATCAACCATAGAAAGACAGCTGGAAAATACACACTACTCAGGAAACTGAAAACATGCTCCTCAACAGCCTACAGGACAAAGAGAAATCTCATAGGAAATTAGAAAATACTCTGAATGGAATGAAAATGAAAATACATGTCAAAATGTGTGGGATACAGGTAAAGCAGTGCTGAGAGGGGAACTGATAGCCTTAAGTGCTTCTGTAAGAAAAGGAGAGATTCAAATAAACAATCTAAGCTTCCATCTTAAACAACTAGAAAAAAGAACAAATTAACCCCAAAATAAGCATAAGAAAGGAAATAATCAAGATAAAGAAGAAACAACTTTAAAAACAGAAAAACAGGCCAGGCACCCTGGCTTACTCCTGTAATCCCAGTTACTCTGGGAGGCTGAGACAGGAGGATCACTTGAACAACAAGGCAAGACCCTGTCTCCACATAAAAAATTAAAAATTAGCTAGGCATAGTGATGCCCACCTGTAGTTCCAGTTACCAGGGAGACTGAGGCAGGAGGACCACTTGAACCCAGGAGTTCAAGGCTGCAGCAAGCCAAGATTACACCACTGCACTCCAGCCCGGGACAGACCCTGTGTGAGGGAGGGGGAGGGGAAGGGGGGAGAGGGAGGGGGAGGAGGAGGAGGAGAGGTTGGGGGAGAGGGAGAGGGAGGGGGAGAGGGAAGGAAGTGGGGGAGGGGAGGGGTGGGGGAAGAAGAGGGGGTGGGAAGAAAGAAGAAGGAGGAGGAGGAGAGGAGAGAGGGAGAGAGAGAAAGAGAGAAAAAAAGGAAAGGAAAGAAGGAAGGAAGGAAAATATAAAACCAAATGCTAGTTTTTTGGGAAGATCAATAAAATTAATAAAATCTCTACCCAAACAAAGAAAGACTAAATTGTCTTTATCAGGAGTAAAAGAAGGAAAAAACTACAGACCTCAGACACTATTAGAAAATATTATAAGCAACTCAACGCACATAAATGTGACAACTTGGATAAAATGTACTAATTCCCTGAAAGCCACAAACTACCAAAACTCACCAAGATGAAATAGGTAACTAGAATAATCCTATACTTATTAAATAAATTAATAGTTTAAAATCTTTTAAAAAACTCCAAACAAATTCAACCAAATATTTTAAAAAAGAATTAATACCAATATGACACAATATCTTACAAAAAACAAAAGAGGATGGATTACTTTCCAAGTCACTCTATGAGACCAGCATTGACCCTGGTACCAACATTAGACAAAAACAATACAAAAAAGAAAAATACAGACCAGTATCCCTCATGGTCATAGATGTAAAAATATTGAATAAAATATTATCAAACTGAATCTAGCAAAATACACAAATAATAATGAATAACATACCATGACCAAGTGGGGGTTTCTTCCAGGAATGCAAAGTTGGTTCAACATTTGAAAGTCAATGTAATTCACCATACCAACAAGCTAAATAAGAAAAAAAATATATTATCACCTCAATCAATTCAAAAAAATTTTGACAAAATTCAACATCTATTCATGATAAAAACTATCAGTAAACTAGGAAGAGACAGGAATTCCTTCAGCCTGATAAAGCACACTACGAAAAACCTAAGGTTAATACCATCCTGAAAAACAAGAAAGACATTGAAGACCTTCCCCTCAGAGTGGGAAGAAAGCAAAGATACATATTCTTGCCAATGTCACTCAAGTCCTAGCCAGTGCAATAAGGTAAGAAAAGGAAATAAAAGGCACAAGGATAAGAAAACAAAAAGTGAAACTATTGTTACTGGAAGATAACATGATTATTTACATTAAAAAATCCCAAGGAATGTAGGAAAATGCGAAAACAAGCACCTAGAACTGATAAGCTGGGCAAGATCATACACCAGACAAGCCTAATAAACAGCAATCAAGGCTGGACGTGGTGGCTCACACCCATAATCCCAGCACTCTGGGAGGCTGAGGTGAGAGAACTGCCTGAGCTCACAGGTTTGAGACCAGCCTGCAACTTGGCGAGACCTCATCTCTATAATAAATAAAAAAATTAGCCGGGTGTGATGGCATGTGTCTGTAGTTCCGGCTACCTGGAAGGAGGAGGTGGAAGAATTGCCTGAGCCCAGCAAGTTGAGGCTGCGGTGGCCATCAGTGTGCCACGCCCCTTCAGTCTGGGTGACAGAATGAGACTCTAACTCAAAACAAAACAAAACAAAAAAAGCAATCATATTTCAATATAATATAAATGAACAATTGAAAGTCAATTTCATTTTTAAAAACTTTAATTTATAATAGCTCAAAAAGACAACTCCTAAAGCTAATAAAACAAATATAGGATCTGTATTACTGAAGCTCCCAAGCACTGATGAAAAAATTTTAAAAATGTAAACAGATGAAAAGACATGCCATTTGCAGGCTGTATGCCGACTCTCCCCAAACTGGCCTACAGATTTAACATCATCCCAACAAAATCCCTGTAAAGCTTTTTTTTGGCAGATATAAACAGGCTGATTAAAAGAAATTTTTTTTATTGAGTTGGCATCTCACTCTGTCGCCCAGGCTGGAGTACAGTGGCATGATCACGGTTCACCATAGTCTCGATCTCCTCAGCTTAGGCAATCCTTCTGCCTCAGCCTTCCGAAGAGCTGAGATTCCAGGCACGTGTCACCACACTTGGCTAACTTTTTGATTTTTTTGTAGCGATAAGGTCTCACTATGTTGCCCAGGCTAGCTGATTTTTAAATCTTATGAGGAAAGGCAAAGAAACAGAATAGTCAATAGAACTTTGAAAAAGGAGAACAATCCGGGCTCGGTGGCTCAGCCTGTAATCCCACGCCTTTGGGAGGCTGAGGTGAGTGGATTGCCTGAGCCCTCAGGTTCGAGACCCACCTGGGCAACTTGGTGAGACCTCATCTCTACAATAAAAAAAAAAAATTAGCTGGGTGTGGTAGCGCGCGCCTATAGTTCCAGCAACTTGGAAGGCTGAGGCGCAAGGATCGCCGGAGCCCAGCAGGTCGAGGCTGCAGTGGCCGGGAGCGGCCACTGCACTCTAGTCTGGGCAGCAGAGTGAGACTCCAACTAAAAAAAAAAAAAGAAAAAGGAGAACAAAGTAAGTTGAATTCTCACTACCTGATTTCAAGACCTACCATAAACCCACAGTTATCAGGAGAGTGTGGTATGGACAAAAGAAAAGGTATGAAAAAATAAATTGACAAACCAGACTTCATCAAAGTTTAAAACTTCACTTTGTGGAAAAACACTACTGAGAGATATGCTAAAAAAAAAAAGAAGGAAATGTTTGCAACATCACACATTTGACAAAGGATTTTATATGTAAAATGTGAACTCTCAGAACTCATCAATATGAAAACAACCACCTAATAAAAAGTGAGCAAAATGTTTGAACAGACAACTCACCAAAGAAGACAAGTTGATAGCAAATAAGCACATGAAAAGATGCTCAAAATTATTAATCATTAGGGAAATGCAAATTAAAACCAAAACGAGATACCTGTGACATCTACTAGAATGACTTTCATTTTGGTTTTTGAGTTGGAATCTCACTCTATCACCCAGGCTGGAGCGTAGTGGCATGCTCACGGCCACTGCAGCCTCGACCTGCTGGACGCAGGTGATCCTTCAGTCTCAGCCTTCCAAGTAGCTGGAATTACAGGCATGCGCCACCATGCTCTCCTATTTAAAAAAAAAATGTATTGTAGAGATGAGGTCTCGTCAAGTTGCCCAGGTTGGTCTCGAACTTGTGTGCTCAGGCAATCCTCTCACCTTGGCCTCCCAGAGTGCTGGGATTACAGGCATAAGCCACTGCTCCCAGCCTAGAATGACTTTTAAAAAACTCACAAAGAAAGCCAGGCTCACCGGGCTCGGTGGCTCAGCCTGTAATCCCACACTTTGGGAGGCTGAGGTGAGTGGACTGCCTGAGCCCGTGGGTTCGAGACCCATCTGGGCAACTTGGCGAGACTTCATCTCTACAATAAATCAAAAAATCAGCCGGGCAGGGTAGCACGTGCCTGTAATATGGCTACTCGGAAGGCTGAGGCAGAAGGATCGCCAGAGGCCAGTGGGTCGAGGCTGCAGTGGCCGAGAGCGGCCACTGCACTCCAGTCTGGGTGACAGAGTGAGACTCCAACTCAAAAAAAAAAAAAAGAAAGAAAGCCGGGCTTGGTGGCTCAGCCTGTAATCTCGCGCTTTGGGAGGCTGAGGTGAGTGGACTGCTTGAGCCCGCGGGTTTGAGACCCGCCTGGGCAACTTGGTGAGACCTCATCTCTACAATAAATCAAAAAAATTAGCCGGGCGTGGTAGCACGCACCTATAGTTCCAGCTACTTGGAAGGCTGAGGCGGAAGGATTGCTGGAGCCCATCAGGTCGAGGCTGCAGTGGCCGGGAGCGGCCACTACACTCCAGTCTGGGTGACAGAGTGAGACTCCAACTAAAAAAAAAAAAAGAAAAACTCACAAAGAAAACAAAAAAAGCTACCACCATGTGCTGGCGAGGGGGTGGAGCCACAGGGACACTCATATACTAAGAGTGGTCTGGCAGTTTCTTACAAATTGAAGGACACACAACCCAACAATCCTACCCTGGGGAACCGATCCTAGGGAAATGAAAGCATATGATCTGCATATGAATATTCATAACAGCTCTACTAATAACTTCCAAACACTGGACAAACTGGATGTCCTTCAACAAAGATGAGGAAATTCTGGTCCATCCTACATAAACACCACATGGCAACAGGTGGGGATGACTGTGACACACGTGATGGGTCTCTAACGCATCATGTGTGTGAGAGAAGCCAGGGTCTTGAGGCCACCCACAGCTTCCTCATTTATTTATATACGGATTTATATGGTGTTCTGGAAAAGGCAGAGCTAGAGGACAAGGGATGAAGTGGTGGCCAGGGTGGTGGCGGAAGGACAGGCAGGAGTCCATTTGGGTGGAGCTGTCCAGTTTCTGTGCCTGGTTGTGTGGTAAGTGCTAAAACTCAGAGCTGCATACAGAAAGAGGCATGTGAGTAAAATTTACGATAGGATAATTTTTAAAGAGTGTTTTTTAAAGACCGTCCAAGAGATAGATCAACCAATTACAAATGAGAAGCTGTACCTAGATCCTGCTGTAGGTAAGCTAACCATAATATAACATTGTTTTTTTTTTTTTTAAGTCACAATACTGCTTTGAGGGCAGAGTATTTCAGGATCTTGACTCCTTCCCACTCAGGATCTCACAACTCTTATTTCTAGACTTGGGGTTAGGGCAAATCCAACACTCAGCCGCTACACAGCACAGCCTGCCTGCCTCCCATCAGATACAGTAGGAGGCAGGAGGCTGTGGGCTCTCAGTCCCTAGGGAGGGCGCTCCAGCCCATGATCCCCCTGGGAACCCATCTTGCCAGAGAGGGTTGGGCACCTCTTCCCAAGTACGGCTCTGTTGTGATGGTGCACACCCACAGCTGTTTGTGCAAACCACACTGACAGACTCATCTGCATTCAGAAACCGAGCAAACAGAGCATGTATTATCTGTTTATTATCCAAAGTTGGCTTCAAGAGAAAGGCCTATGGGTTTGCTTCATCAAGGAAGGAAAGCTCCACTGTACAATACTCAGCCCTCAAGGAAATCATAAATACTCTAAATCAAAACCAGGCTGGGCACAGTACTGTAATCCTAGTTCTTTGGGAAGCCAAGGAGGGAGGATTGCTTGAGTCCAGGAGTTCCAGATCAGCCTAGGCAACACAGTGAGACCTCACCTTGGCAATAAAAAAAAAAATTAGTCAGGTGTTGTGGTATGTGTCTGCAGTCCCAGCTACTCAGGAGGCTGAGGCAGGAGGATTACCTGAGCCCAGGAAATCGATGCTGAGGTGAGCCGTGACCCATACCACTGCACTCCAGCCAGGAAAATGGTGCGCTCCTGACCCAAAAAATGAAATAAAATACAATAAAAAGTACATAAATAAATGTCTATTTATGGAATAAAGGGCCCAGACCACAGAATGTCTATAAAAGATGACTCACCACTAACCTACAACTGTTACTCAGTAAAACACCTTGCAGTTGTCATAGATTCAATAGCAAAATAATAATAATAATAATAATAATGTGAAAACTGTTTTAAAAACATCAGCTGAGCCTAGGGGCTCATACCTGCAATCCCAGCACTTTGGAAGGCAGAGGCCAGAGGACTGCCTGAGCCGAGGAGTTTGAGACCAGCTTGGGCAACTTGGTGAGACCTCATCTCTACAATAAATCAAAAAATTAGCCAGGTGTGGTGGCATACACCTATAGTTCTAGCTACTTGGAAGGCTAAGGCAGAAGCGTCACCTGAGCCCAGAAGGTCAACACTGAAGTGGCAATGATCATGCCACTGCACTCCAGCCTGGCTGACAGACTGACTCAGAACAAAAAACATCAGTATAGAATACAACCACACTACCAGGTGAAAATTCAATACTCACATCCAAGTGTTATTTCTTTCCTATTATGATGTCTGCTCAACACTGGAGAATAAGAACCAACCTGAACACTAATTCCAGAGAACAGAGCCAACTGTTCTGTGTTTTGAACTAGAGAAGTTAGAGGCACACAGGAAAAGCTGCAGAAATACCAAAAAGCACACGTGTCCCTGACAAGGATGAAGGTATGCTCTGTGAATTGACGTATACTATTCCAAAGGAATAAAGGGCCCAGACCACAGAATCCCACTGTACCCTGCCACACCACTCCTTCCCCCAAAGAAACTGAGACCGGGGAGGGGATGTCTCTACATGTGGCCACAACTGCTACCTCCAAACAGGCTCCCCACGTCAGTTGATGACAGCATTCTGGTCAGAGACTGGGAGGCCGCTGACACACAACCCAGTGGAGGGCCCTGAGCAGAGGCTGCATGTACCTTGTCTGGGCCACAGGCCCTTCTCACTCCTTTCTCCAGGACTGCAATGGCTGAGCCCAGACAGTCACCGTGGACCCCAAAGTGGAAGCCAAGCCCTGAGGACAGCAGATCCCTGGCCAGCCCTGGACCACGGACACGACCCCCTTAAATGAGCAGCAATAAGCCGGAGCTCGGTTGGCTCTTCACTTCTGGCTCCCTGTTAAACGTCGGCTGCATCCTAGATGTCCAGGTGTGACATGCTCAGTACGTGGACACATGCATCGCTGGGTGTGCTGCTCCTCAGGGCTGCCCTCCTCAGGCTGACAGTCATCCTTACAAGAACGTGGCTGCAGGTGTGTCATGCTTATTACACATACGTACAGACAGCTGCATGTACTGTTCCTTAGGGTTACCCTCCTCAGGCTCACTGCCATTCTTACAAGAGGAAATATAGCTATAGGTATGACATGCTCACTGCACGTATACACACATGGCTGGGTGTGCTGCTCCTCAGGACTGCCCTCATCAGGCTCACTGCTGTCATTACAAGAGGAAATGTGGCTACTCAGAGGCCATGCAACTCGTACGGACATGAGAACTACCATAAAGGTATGTCTAAACTCTCTGCCTGTCTTTCTAATGGACTGACTTTTTCTTATCCACATTTAGGAATTCGTTATTCTAGATACTAATCATTGGCTATGAGCACTGCAAATATCCTCTCCTAGCTGCAGGATGTAATACAACTAGGTTTTAAAATGATTTCCCAGCTGGGCTTGGTGGCTCAGCCTGTAATCCCATGCTTTGGGAGACTGAGGTGAGTGGATTGCCTGAGCCCGCGAGTTCAAGACCCGCCTGGGCAACTTGGTGAGACCTCATCTCTACAATAAAATAAAAAAATTAGCCAGGCGTGGTAGCGCGCACCTGTAGTTCCAGCTACTTGGAAGGCTGAGGCAGAAGGATTGCTGGAGCCCATCAGGTCGAGGCTGCAGTGGCCGGGAGTGGCCACTGTACTCCAGTCTGGGCGACAAAGTGAGACTCCAACTCAAAAAAAAATAAATAAATAAAAAATAAATAAAATGATTTCCCATAATCAACCATCCTTACAATATATGCATCCAAGCCAGGCTCGGTGGCTCAACCTATAATCCCGCGCCTTTGGGAGGCTGAGGTGAGTGGATCACCTGAGCCCGCGGGTTCGTGACCCGCCTGAGCAGCGAGACCTCATCTCTACAATAAATCAAAAAATCAGCCAGGTGTGGTAGCACATGCCTGTAATTCTGGCTACTTGGAAGGCTGAGGTGGAAGGATCGCTGGAGCCCAGCAGGTCGAGGCTGCGGTGGCCGGGAGTGGCCACTGCACTCCAGTCTGGGCGACAGAGTGAGACTCCAACTCAAAAAAACCCCAAAACCAAAAACCAATATATGCACCCCAGATATTACAGTCTTTAATCCTCCCACTTCGCTACTTCCTCTTCTTCACAATGATATTATTCATCCATCTGGAGTTGTTCTATGTGTGGAGTGCATAGTGATCTAATTTTATTTATTTTCTACTTGAACGTCCGATTTTACCCATGCCACCTACTCAACAGCACACACCCTCCTTACTGATGGATGATGCCACTCTGGAGGTATACCATGATCCTATGGACATGTCTCTATGCTACTATACTCCACTAATCAAGCTGCCTATACTTCTGCTAATCCTATGTTGTTTTCACAAGTATAGCCAATTTAAACAAATTTGTATCTGTTAAGAAAAACATTCCCCGTTAAGAACTAAATGTTGTATCCCCCCCCAAAGATTCATGCTGAAATTCTAACCCTCCATGTGGTGGTGTCAGGAGGGGCTCTTGGAAGTGATGGGGTCATGAGGGGACAGCCTTTGTAAGAGAGGCTGCAGTGAGTTCTTCACAGTGAAAGGATGGCATCCAGGAGCCAGAGGCAGCCGTCAGCAGACGCTGATCTGCCGGGGCCTTGACCTTGGAAGTCCTCAGAACTGCAAGAAGAAACAAGTGTCTGGCTCCTGCCACTGGCCCAGATGTTGTGTTATAGCAGCCTGGATAGCCCTGACTCCCGCAACCCACAAGAACTCCATTTTTCTCTAACGCTGCTTGTTGATTTCATATAAGTTTTAGAACAAGCCTGTCAAATTCTTTAAGAAATTCCTATGTAGAGTTTCATAAAACTGAATTGCATTTAGGAAGAAGTGATATTTCTGTGATACTGAGTCTTTGCAGTTCTTTATTCAAGTGTTTAATGTTCTTGAATAAATGGCTGGATGTTTCTCCTGCAAAGTCTTTTATTTCCAGATAGCTTCAAGTTGCTTTTATAAATAGCATCTTATTTTCAAATCAATAATTGTAGGTCTCTCAACATTACTGATTCTGTGTGTTGATCTTGTATCAATCAGCCTTCTAAAACCCTCATTGGTTCTAATACTATTTTACACTGTCCATATGAACAATAATGTCATCTGCAAATGGGAACTATGTTTCTTTCAATTCAATCTTATTTACTTTTCATTTCATGCTGCATTGTCCAGTACCTCAAGAATATTAAACAGTTGCTTTTCTTCTTGACATTAAAAGTCATACTTCTGTTTTGCCATTAAGAATGATGTTCAGGCCAGGCATGATGGCTCATACCTATAATCCCAGCACTTTGGGAGTCCTCATCTCTTCAAAAAAATCAAAATGTTAGTCAGGTGTGGTTGCATGCGCCTGTAGTCCCAGCTACTAGAGAGGCTGAGGCAGGAGGATCACCTGAACCCAGGAGGTTGAGGCTATGGTGAGCCGTGATTCTGGCACTGTACTTCACCCTGGGCAACAGAATGGGACCCCGATACAAAAAAAAAGAAAAGAAAAAGAATGACGTGTCTGTAGCAACGCTATCCAGTAGGGCTTTCTGCAAAGATGGAAATGTTCCATAGCACTGTGCACTGTGTGGCAGCCAGTTGCCAGAACTTGAAATGCTGCTGGTGAATCACAGAGAGCAGTTATAAATGTGAATCAGCTAGCTGCCAGAGCTAGGCTGCCATGCTGGGTAGTGCAGGCCTATGGTTCTTAACAGGTGTCCTGGAACACACTGAAAACGTTTCTACTTATTTCTATATTCCTAAAAATATGCCATATTTCACCAAATGTCCTTCCTTAATCTACCATATGACTTTTGAGTCTGATAAGTTAAAATAGTATTCTAATGTTCAATAAATCACGCTTATGTCCTTGAGAGAGTGCCTAGGTCATGATATGCATCTGCTGTTTTCCACTCTGTAGACTGTGTCACCACCCGGGATGCCGCATCTTTGTGCATAGGAGTATGCCCGCCCTTCCCTTGCATGTCTCTTGCAAGCCTCTGTAATTCTGCCACCCTTACAAAATGCATGGCTTAGCCTCCTGTTTTACCTTCTTTCAATCTCTGAAACATGCCATAGAAGACAGGGTTTATTTCTTGAAGATTTGGTAAAATTCAACAATGAAGCCACCTGGAGCTCTTTGGCGAAGCAGCAGTTGCCACTACAAATCCTATTCACTTACTGTCACTGGTCACTCCAGGTTTTCTATTTTATTAGATCTATTACTAATTAATATTTTCTCTAGAAAACTGTCCCATCAAATTTTTCCTACTTACTGACAATGTTGTGCAGTTTCCTTGGCGTCGTTCACTCCCAAAACCATGTGAGCTTCCTTGTTCCTCCTGACCACTCTGTCAAAGGTCTGCTACTTTATTGAGCTGTTCCAAATAGTCGGCTTCTGGCTTTAGTCAATATTTTATTCTGTTTTCTTTTTTTTTGAGTTGGAGTCTCACTCCGTCACTCAGACTGGAGAGCACTGGCTGCTCCCGGCCACCGCAGCCTCGACCTGCTGGGCTCCGGCGATCCTTCCGCCTCAGCGTTCCAAGTAGCTGGAATTACAGGGGCGCGCTACCACACCCGGCTAATTTTTTGATTTATTGTAGAGATGAGGTCTCGCCAAGTTGCCCAGGTGGGTCTTGAACCCGCGGGCTCAGGCGATCCACTCAACTCAGCCTCCCAAAGCGTGGGATTACAGGTTGAGCCACCGAACCCGGCTTTTATTCTGTTTTCTATTTCACTGAGATTTGTTCCTTATCATCTCATTCCTTCTTTGTAGGGTTGACTGTTCTTCCTTCACCTTGAGTCAGATGCTCCCAAGACTAGATAATAAGTCTTATTTACTATATATACACTCAGAACGAGGAGTTTCAGAGCTGAGAATCCATGCCCGCACATACCACCACTGTGTGGCCTTCCATCCGTGTGCAGTCTGCCCTCCACCAGGCTGTCTTCTCTTTACTGTCTCTGCATGTCCAATATCCTGTGCACAGCCAGGCAGCAGCTCTGGGCCCTGGGGTTCTAATCCCCTCAGGGAACAGGTGGCTTTCAGACCCTGGCTCAGCATGTCTCTCTCCTATACCAGGGACCTGCTCCTGCTGCCACAGTCACCTGCATGACCTTCCTTTCATCCACTTGAGCCAGGGAACGCATCCAAGAGCCACTTCCCTCCCACCTTTCCTGGCGCTTCTGTGGTTCTGACTGTCTCTCTGAAGCAGCTGGTCTTGTTTGGTGTGAGGGGCAGAGGGACAGGGTACCTCCCTTTTCATCTCTGGTAGCATTAAATTAGCTACAGGGGCCTCTGTAAACACCAAGGGCCAAGTTCATGACCACACATCCCCAGGCCACACTCCTATGGGCACCTTGGGGCCTGTGAAGCCAGCCAGGATGGTCAGTTGAGCTGCAGGGTGCCTGCAGCCCAGACAGCTAGATCCTGAAGGCTAGGCTGTGACTGGCTGAGGGCAGGAGTGGCCACCCCAGTTATGAGGGCAGAGTCTAGAGAAAGAGGAGGTTCTAGGGTCAGGAGAGTTGGGAGTGGAAGGATAAGGGGAGTACAGGGTGGGTGGCGGCAGTAGGGAGGAGAGGAGGGGCAGACAGCACAATGAGGAGGGGGTTTTGAGGACTTCAACCAAGGTCAGGCCCTCTGGAGAGGACCTATTCTAGGGGGACCTGGCAGCACAGGCACTGCTAGGCCTGGGCACCAGAGAGCAGGGGTCAGTCATACACAGGGTCACAGGCACATAGTCAGGGCATGAACACCATGCCCTGGGACCCTACAATCCAGAGCCAAGGTGGTGGTGGGCAGGGGACCTCTCCTCCAGGGTCACTCTGAGAATCCATCAAGGGTCACACTGAGCTTGCAGGACCTGTGCCCCACACAGCCCCCAGAAGCCAGGATGACTGAGAATAGGGGAAAGCTGGGGTATGGAGTGAGGCTGTGACCCAGGATGGGGTGGGGAAGGGAAGGCAGAAGAGACAGACATGGCAACACCCGCCCTGATGGTCCTGCCCCTGGCAGTGGGATCAGGCAGGCATCACGTACCACATCCTCAGTGTCTGTGAGTTGCAGAACAAGTGACATTCCAGGAAGGGCACAGGGACCTGACTCAGCACGATGTTCCACTGCACAAGGTCTGCAGGGCATGTCTGCATCCACTGCAGAATAGGAGGCAGCATCCAGGGCCCATCAGAGGTCCAGGCTTAGTCCCAGTCCCACAGAAGGAGACAGGATGGCTGGGAGTCCTCACGGCCCATTCTTCCTCAGGGAAACCAAGCCACCACCTGGTCCAGTCCCAGAACAGACCCCTTGGCCCCTGGCCTCAATGGGGCTGGGCCAGGACCTCAGAGGGGACAGAAGACCACAGACAGCAAGGTCCAGCAGGATGCTCTCTGGAGACTGAAAGTCTGTCCACCACTGCCTGTGAGTTAGGCAAACTGAAGAAGAGATGCCTGCTGCCCTGGGAGTAGCACACGTGGTGGCTGAGGGGGCACCTGCTGTCCCTGGGTCTCAGTGGAGCGGGTGGGCATGTCTTTTATTTTTTTTATTTTTATTTATTTATTTATTTTTGAGTTGGAGTCTCACTCGGTCGCCCAGACTGGAGTGCAGTGGCCGCTCCCAGCCACCACAGCCTCGCCTGCTGGGCTCCGGCGATCCTTCCGCCTCAGCCTTCCGAGTAGCCGGAATTACAGGCATGCGCTACCACGCCCGGCTGATTTTTTAAATTTATTGTAGAGATGAGGTCTCGCTGCCCAGGTGGGTCTCGAACCCGCGGGCTCAGGCAATCTACTCACCTCAGCCTCCCAAAGGCGCGGAATTTCAGGCTGAGCCACTGAGCCCGGCTTGGGCACGCCTTTTAACTACCAAATTCTGGGGCCTGAGCTGGGATTCTGCACCAGGCCCCTGGAGGTTTGGGATCTTGGAGGCAGGTCAGGCATGTTTCCCTCCCAGGGGCTTGGCGGGTGAGTGAAAGGCATATTCTTACTGTCATGCAACTGTCACTATGGTCACCTCCAGAGCTTTTTCATCCAACAAATCAAAACGTCTGTCCCACTGAACACCAACTCCTTACTCCCTCAGTCCCTGGCAGCTCCCCATTCTACACTCTGCTTCTGTAAATTTGACTTCTCTAGGGACCCTCAATAAATGGGGTCATGCAGTGCATGTCTTTGTGTGACTGGCTTCTTCTTTTTTTTTTTTTTTTTGAGTTGGAGTCTCACTCTGTCGCCCAGACTGGAGTGCAGTGGCTGCTCCCGGCCACCGCAGCCTCGACCTGCTGGGCTCCAGCAATCCTTCCGCCTCAGCCTTCCAAGTAGCCGGAATTACAAGCATGTGCTACCACACCCGGCTGATTTTTTGATTTATTGTAGAGATGAGGTCTCGCTGCCCAGGCAGGTCTCGAACCCGCGGGCTCAGGCAATCCACTCACCTCAGCCTAGCAAAGGCGTGGGATTACAGGCTGAGCCATCGAACCTGGCTTGGCTTATTTCACTCAGCATATTGTCCTCAAGGTTCATCCATGTGTCAGAATTTCCTTCCTTTTTTAAGGATGAGTAATATTCCACTGCATGGATATAGCACCCAGCTTCTCCAGAACACACACTGTGGTGGGTAAGCAGGCGGAAGGTTAAACATAGGCTCCTGTGGCCCAGCAACAAGGCCAGCTTCACCTAGGTGCCTTGACAAGGACTTCCAGTCTCCCACCAGTGCCCAGGTTGCTTCTGCTGGTCAGGATGAGTGAGGATGCTGGCCGACAGTCTGTTCCCTGCAGGGTCTGTGTGCAGATGGACATGGGAAAAGAAGGACCATGGGCTTGTGAGGAGGACACTGAGCCAACCCAGATACACTGGTGCCCAAGCTCCATGCTTGACATGTAGCCAGCCACATGCTAGCAAAGGGGAGTCCACCTCAGGACAGGATTACCAGGTGGCTGGGGGTCGAAAGAGGCCAGAGGAAAACAACAGCGACATGAGAAGGTTCCACAAGCCTGATAAGCTGGGAAAGGCATGGGCGGTTGCTGCATGGCTACTGGGCAGCCCAGGGATAGTGTGAACACTGCTCCAGCCACGCCTCCTACAACCTTTTACCTTGGCCAGCAAAGGCTCCAGGACATGCTTCAGGGCATGTTCACAAAACCACATGGTTATAATTAAAACCAAGGGCTGGGGGGGATGCACCCCTTCTACCTAGGGACTCCACACCACTGCACCCCAACAGGGTTTCCCGGGACAGTCCAGGGACCTGAGCCTGCATGGCCACTCACTAGACCATCTGGGTGGCCCTGACTGCTGGCCTCATTACCTCCCAGAACCCAGCTGCCACTGGCTCCTCTTAGACTCTGGTCACCCAGAATCCTGTCTTCCATGCAGTGGCATGGACCAGGATCTCTTCTACCTGCTACCCCATGAACATGGTCACTGCCGAAGGGCGTCCCACATCTGACACCAGGCCTCCTGGAGTGGCTACAAGGGTAACTCTGCAGACCTAGTGTGGCCAGCCAGTCCCAACACATGGAGCCCAAGTAGGAGAAGAGCATTTTACAGACGAGATGCACCAGCCACGGCCAGCCCCCTGCAGAGGACACCAACCCCTATTGATCTCCTGCAGGTGCGTGGGACGCACATGGCTCAGACCCAGCCAAAGGCCCAAACCTGCTGACTGCTTGTCAGAGGGAACACTAAGGCTCTTTTGTTTCCCACCGCTGCCCTCTGTGCGGCCACAAGCCTGCCCACGTGGGAGCCGGCCACTTGTGCCCACGCCTGCTGCCATAGGCCAGCACCCGGCCACCTAGCACCTAAGCTCACAGGCACTCTGTCCTCTAGCACCAGCCAGGCCCTAGTGTACGGGTAGTTGCCAGCTCACCCTGGACAAGTTCTCCGGTGTCTGAGCCTTATCTGGACACAACTCTCAGTGCTAATGAGGAGAAAAGGTCAGAGGTGCCTTGTCAGTGTCTCCACCATCAGTGCTTGGGCCAGGGCATTCCTGGGGAGGGCAAGAGGCCACCAGGTACTTCAGGATGACCTGCACTGGGCCTGGGGCTGTGCCAAGCACCCTCTAACTACCGGGTCCTCACACCCACCTCATCACGAGGAAGCGACCTGATCCCCCTACCCTGTAGAGGCCAGCCCTACCCATGGGGGTGACAGGGAGAGCAAGGAGGTATCACTACCTGCCCTGGACTAGGGGAAGGAACACAACAGGGGATGCAGTCAGAGTATATCACAGTCATGCATGGAGCCAGCCCATGGGGAAAGCTGAGCCCAGGCAAATGCTGGGAGCAGCACCTGCATATCTGTGGCAGAGAGGCCTCAAAGAGGCTGTAAGGACGACACTGGAAAATACATGCTAGCCTCAGCACAGGTCTGGGACCTGCCATGAGTATGACCCTGCATCAAAGCTGGCACCAACGGGAGCATGGCCATTACCCACTCAGAGATCACCCATTAGGAGACCCTGCCTCAACCTGCTGGGCCTACACCCTCTGTTTCAGGGACCCAAAGGTCCCAGAGGCCATGCCCTGCTCCGCCACCTCCAGCCCACAGCCCCAAGGATGGGTGTATGAGTGTGCAGGTGTGCGGGTGCAACTCACCAATGGCTAAAGGAGCCTCACCCATGGAGGGGACCTCACTGCGGAAGGTCCCTTGCAGCTCTGCCCCCACCTTCCATCATGTGCACACAGCAGGCAGCAGTTAGGCCAGAGGGCTCAGGAAAGGGTCCCACCACTCCCCTGACAACACTGACTGGGAGCCGTGTTCTGGCTGAACCTGAGCTGGGTTGCTGGTGTGGATGCATGTCTGTGCATGGCAACAAATCTGTGCAGCACCAGCAGGGGACAGAGTGCACACAGCCTTCAGACCCAGCTCTGCACAGGAGGGAGGAGGGCCAGCACACACTTCCTGCTGCTCAAGACCAAGCTGGCATGGCCTGTGGTGGGAACAGCTTTCAACCACGGGACCAGAGGGAGGTGCTGTCATAGGTGGCTGGGTGGGCCCACTGGGAGGACCTGCGCTGAGCGGGTCATGGGTGGTCACATCAAGGAGAAGTCAGGAAAGGTTCAGGAGACAGGAGCAGTACAAAGCCAGGCTCAGATCCCGGTACCCCATGGCCACCTACTGACTGGATCCTCCAAGTGGCCCCAGGAAGGCAGGGACTGATGGGCATCTCCTGGAAAGAATGCCCCCCTGTCCAGCACCTATGAGCACATTGAGGTATTCTGATGGGGGTTTTCTTTAGCACACATGAGGCCCAGGCAGGCACTCAGCAGCTGTGGGGGCCCCAGAACCCTCCCGGAAGGTCTGTGGGTCAGACTTCACACAGTAGGCCTCGGGGACCAGCCCCGGTAAGGCAATGGCCCACCAGGCAGAGCCTGGGGTGGGCTGGTGCAAACACATGTGGGGTCCTGGATGGGGTGCCAGGTTTGACCTGTTCCACACTTTGCTTACCTAAGTGGCCACTCTAAGACCAGCCTGTTCCAGGCAGGACCCCAGGGGTACCAGGGAGCAGTCAGAACTATCTCTTGGGACACCGTGTACCCCAGGACAGCACAGTACCATGACAGGCTCCCATGATGGCCTGACCAGCACCCATGTTGGTCTGCAGAGTGTCCAAGCTGCAATGGCCAACACAGAAGTGCCATCATAGGAATACCTGCTCTGGAGCAGCCAGTGTGTCCTCTACTCAGGGCAGGCTCAAGGAAGGACACAACCAGCACCAGCTGGCGTGAGGTGTGCTGTGGGCCCTCCAATGTTGAGTGACAGAGCAAATACCAAGTGTGCCTGCAGTCAGGGCCATGTGTGTATGTATAGAGGAGAAATCATAATGCTGATTGCAGGAACAAAGCCTGGAGAGGGACAGAGAGTGGCAGACAGGGCATACCACTCCAGGCATCCCCCAAAACCTCAGGGGACAAGGGTGTGACGCTGTCTCAGATGTCTTCTCTGCCCACAGCAAGTGGATACACTTAGGACCAAACTTCTTGTTTAAACATTGAGACCTCCCCGCAAGCTGGGTTTGGTGGCTCAGCCTGTAATCCTGCGCTTTGGGAGGCTGAGGTGAGTGAATTGCCTGAGCCCGCCGGTTCGAGACCCACCTGGGCAACTTGGCGAGACCTAATCTCCACAATAAATCAAAAATTAGCCAGGCGTGGTAGCACGCACCTGTAGTTCCAGCTACTTGGAAGGCTGAGGCGGAAGGATCGCCGGAGCCCAGCAGGTCGAGGCTGCGGTGGCCGGGAGCGGCCACTGCACTCCAGTCTGGGTGACAGAGTAAGACTCCAACTCAAAAAAAAAAAAAAGAAAAAAAAGAAATTAAGACCTCTCCCCCACAGTCCCAGGAAGGTGTAGCCTCCTACCCAGGAGCAGGAGGATAGGATCACCACACCCAGCAGGGCCTCAGGCCTCAGAAACCAGGGTCCAGGGCTCATGTGGAGGGTGTCCATGCTTGGGGCTAAGCAGTTTGGGTGCACAATCCCCCTGCTTGGCCCCAGGTGCTGCCTCGCCCTTACCCTCTATACCTCTACTGCCCCCTGTGGCCTCAGCAGGGGTGGGGGTGGGTGGAACGCTGGCACAGGCTAAGTTGACCTGCCTTACCAATACCTACACAGTCCAAAAGGCCACAGGTGAGCCCATCTGTGCTCCACACTGAGGGTATAGGGACCTATCAGGAACAGCCCACAAAGGACAGGACTGTGTAGCTCAAATTCAGGGCTGGGGGCTTCTGTGTGAAGCCACAGCAGGGAGACGGCACCGCAGCCCCATGAGACGCTGGGCTGGCTCCCTGCAGGCCCGGGGCTCCCACAGCGGCACCAAACAGAGAAGGGGAGAGGCTCAGGGAAGGAAAATGCAATGTCTGCCCAGATGCTGGCTGAGAATCTTCCACAATAAGGAAAGACAGAAATGCTCACATCCAGCAAACAAATCCCAGAGAAGATAAAGTAAAGTTGATGATACACGTACACCAAATTAAAAGAAAAATTCTTAAAGGTAACCAAAGAGACCACACATCACACACAAAGGAACGTAGAGCCTGCTTATCAGGGATTTCTCAAACTACAGCAGAAGCCAGGAGGCAGTAACAGGGATCCTCCAAGAACAGGAAACACAGACGTAAGCCAAGACCCCAGGTTCTTGCATGCAGAGGCAAGAACGCACCTGCAGAGTCTGAGATGAAGCATCAAAGTGCACCCCAGGAAATGAATGGAACCATTGAGGGTGTACCCCAGGACCCAGGGAAGGAATGGAACTACTGAGGGTGTACCCTGGGATCCAGGAAAGGAAAGAAACCACTGAGAATCACCCCAGAACGCAGGAAAGGAAGGGAACCACTGAGGGTATACCCCAGGACCCAGGGAAGGAATAGAACCCCCAAGGGTGCACCCCAGGACATAGGAAAGGAAAGGAATTACTGAAGGTGTGCCCCAGGACCCAGGAAAGGAAGGAAACCACTGACAGTGTGACCCAGGGAAGGAATGGAACCACTGAGGGTACACCCCAGGGAAGAAACAGTACCACTAAAGGTTTGCCCTGGAGAAGGAACAAAATCACTGAGGGCACACCTGGGGAAGGAAGGGTACCACTGTGGGTGCACCCCAGGAAAGAAATGGAACCACTGAGGGTACGTACCAGGGAAGTAATGGTATCACTGTGCATACACGCCAAGAAAGGAATGGAACTACTGAGGGCGCACCCCAGGACCCAGGAAAGGAAGGGAACCGCTGAGGGCACACCCTAGGGAAGGAACAGAACTGCTGAGGGTGCACCCTGGGGAAGTAACACTGTCCTTGGGTGGGAGGCAATGCTGAGAGTGCCGGTAAACTGCAGGGTCACAGGTATTCTGGCCTGCAGAACAGGCATGCTGATTACCCTGCAAAGAGGAGTTTGAGTATGGACAGAGCTGGGAGATAGGGTGACATGGTCCTTAAGGCCTTCTGTGGAAGGCAAGAGGGTTGATGATTACTCTGAAACATCAGGAAGTCTCACATTTGAAGAAAACCAATCGCACATAAATGGAGTAGAAGCCAGATGTCTTGGAGCAGGCAATCGAAAAAAAATCAGTACTGTCCAAGGAGGAAATGACAAGTGGCCAGGGAAAGGAACATCAAAGAGGACATGAAGTGGCCGGAGTGGGTGTGGGTATATCTGTCATCCCAGCAATTCAAACAGACAGCCTGCAGCCAAGAAGCCCACCAGGCTAAGCAAAGCCATTCACAGGGAACAGCGGAGACCCAGGCCAGGAAGGAGGAAATCACACATAGGGACACGCAGGGAGGTTGCCCAGGACACTGCTGGCATGGCATTGGGATGCACTTAAGCAAAGGTGGGACTCAGGTGAAGACTGCAAGAGAAGTAACGGGGGAGAAAACCTCTGTAGAGGCCGAGCTAGGTCAGCTAGGAGAGAGCAGAACATGCCTGGGTGTGGGGACCGAGCCCTGCGCTCCTCTGTGGAGACAAGCAGGGAGGCCATGACAGTACAGCCTGGGATGCATGGGCTGTCCCTCTGGGACCCAGGCCCACAGAGAGACAGGCCTTTCACTTGCTGGCCTCAGGGATGGTGAAGCCACTGGCCATGGCCTTGCTCTCCACCCTGGTGGCCTGCCTTCAGGAGGCGGATATTCAGGAGGAACATGAGTGGTACAGGTTCACCTACAAAAACCCTCCAGAAATGCCACCCACCCTTCACAGCTCCCTGTCCTTGCTCCTTCCTACACAGATGCTGGGCTCCCTAGTGGCTCCAGCCCAGTCCTTCCCAGTTCTTCATTGTGGTCTGAACCCATTAGGGTAAGGGAGGTGCCCACCTGCCTGCTCCAGGCAGCCCAACTAGGTGGAGCGCACGCCACGGGTGGGGAATACATCCTTCCTGATAACATCACCCCACCGCCAAGCTCAAGGCCATCCAAGATCTGCCACACAGACCTTCACCCTGTCGGGGAGCCCAGTGGCCTCCTCATGAGGGGACAAGGCATCATGTGTGGCAAATGCTCCTTTGGCAGGCCATAGTGCTTTCTAGTGGATGTACCATGCCACCCAGCCTCTCCACAAGCAGCCTTGGGGATACTCAGGTGTGCATCCCAGTTCCCCAGCATAGCAAAAGCTGTCTGTACCTCACCAAGCCATCACCAGAGGACCCCAGAGTGTTGCAGAGATCTGGAGGCCTTGGCCCTGAGCTCACGGGGTTCCTGTCACTTGGTTGGCAGCACAACAACCCCCCAGAGGGCACAGGGCCCCAGCCCCAACTCTACTGCATGGTGAGCCTGACAGTCCAAGTACCCTAGGTCCTCCTAGGCCCCTGGAGGCCCTGGGCCTCACACCCCCTCCTCCACCAGGACTGTTCTGGCAGGTGGAGCAGTCGGCAGGCAACAGCAGGCTGGCCCCAGCTCTGTGGCTCTTTGTCCAGATGGAGAAGGTGACAGGGAGCAACTCTCCAAGTGTCAAGCACAGGGTCTGAGAAGCCAGGAGGGGATGGGGATGGGCCACACAGGAGACACACAGGGCAGCCGTACCCAGACCAGTCAGCCCCTCAAGGTCTCACAGATCGCAGCATGCCCCCACAGGCACCTCTGCACAACCCCCATGCTCCTGTGCACATGTGCTCCCACACCACTGTTTCCTTCCCATTCAGAGTCAACCTCAGAGGCACATGATGTGCCCAGAGCAGGCCAGCCTCGTGGGGCAGCAGGCACAGAGTGGGCCTCTAGCAGAGTCTTCACATGTCCCAAACTCTCTACAGGAAGCAGGGAAACCACTGTGGTGCACGTCCCAGCAGCAACTAGGCATCAACGAGGTCTCCCAGGGCAGCAACCGGCACGACGGCCTGGGACACTCCTGAGACCACCCTCATCCTCACTCCTGAAGGCAGCAGGAGAGATAAAAGGCAAAAGCTCACCTGGTTCTTCCTTAAACGCATCTCATCAAACAAGTTTCTTTTTATTCTTGACAAGCAGCTCAGCTGGAAATTTCGCTAATGCTGCCTGTGGAGCCAGGGTCCCTTCACTAGAAAGGGCCAAGGGTGGAACTCTGCCTGGTGTCCCTGTGCCCCACCATGAGGAGGCAGCTCAGGGCTCTTGCCACAGGGGCAGGGCACATGTGGAATATTCTAGCTTTCAGGGACAACAGCCCGGAGCTGTCCCTGTGGTCCACGTGCCAAGTCCCCCTCGGGCCCCTATGCCATGGCCAGTCCCACTGTTGAGGCTACACGAAGCCGGCCGGGTGGCTGGAGTGTTAGCATGTCTGATCAGTTAAGCAATCCCCTCTCCTGAGAGCCTCACAGAGCCCAGGAGGTACAAGGAGGCCCTGGTGGCAGGTGTTTCCCACCCAGTTATTCGCTGCAAAATATGAAAGGGTAGAAGTGGGGTGAGGATGTTCTTCACAGATGCCTCCTCGGGTCAGAAGAGGCCAGTGCTCAGGAAAACGGCTGGACATCCCAGGCCCTTCCAGAGCTCCGGCTCCTGCCCCCTCCTCCACACACTTTCATGCCCAGGGAGACACCTGATCACCCATCCAAGTTGCCCCTTCTCAGTGCTGGAAATTCTCCCAGAGAAGGACCTTCAGCGCCACTCCCAGGGCCAAGTCACCCAGCCAAGGGCTCTGGAGATTGTGGGTGACCCCAGTAAAGCCTCAGTGGGGTCTGGTCCATAGCCGGGGCCCAGTTGTTGATGGTCCTGTTCCTGGTTGGTACCCCCAGAGCTGGAAATCATGATCTCTGGCTATCACGTTACTCATCAAAAAAATATCTGAAACCTTTGGCAACCTGCCAGGGACAGGCGCTATTCCAATGCCACAAGGCGCATCTGTGAGGCTGTTCAGGCCCCCAGGTACATGCAAGCCATGTGAGGGCAGAGGGATGGGACATGCACTCACCCTGCTCCAGCACAGATCCCGATGGCTCTCAGAAATTCACCTGCTGAGATAGCTGGCCCTGCCCACTAGTAAGAAAGCAGACAATGGTGGGGTAACCCCTTCAGTTCCCCTCTCACTGTGGGAGCTTTTCTGTCCTCTCAATAAATCCTGCTTTCAAAAAAAAGAAAAGAAACCGGACAATGGCAAGAAGGCAATACTGGCCTCGTCCTCCCATCACTACCTGGCACTACCCACTGAGGGTCTGAGGTGCAGGAGGTTGGGGGAGGAGCTGTCCACAGGAGTCCACCTCATACCCCTCAAGCCCACCCCAAGATGCCCACACCCTAGGCAGAAAATACAGCCTCCTGGCTGCCCATCAGGCCCCTTAGGGGCAGTCTGTGGCCAGCAGCAACCCAGCCCAGGCATACACATCTCCCACCACCTTGGGTTGCCAGCACCATTAGCCTCTTGGACTTCCCAGTCCCTCCTCTGTGGAGCCTAACCCTCCCTCCCCAGAGAGTCCAGGCTGGCCATGGGCCAGGCTGTGTATACTAGGAACCCAGCATGCGGCCATGAGGAGCTGCCCCACACCAGCCCCCACCTCCCAGCTCTCACATGGTGGCTCCAGAGCAAAGGCCTTCCACGTACCAGTCCCACAAACTGACTGCGATGCAGGGTCTGGTCAGTGCCATGTTCATCAACATGCACGCTTAGTTACACTTCCTGCTGGAGCTGGACCAGAGGACAGGCACATACTCAATCTGGATGTGGTGATGGAACCTTCCAAAGAATGACCACCTCTAAGGCAAGCTGCCACATGGGTGAAAAGAATCCTGGAATGCAAGCTGGATCAGAACAGCTGAAGAAACAGCAGAGCTGACCTCAGGGAGCAGCCATTGGGGCTCAGGATGCCCAGGGCCCACAGCAGCCCAGCCAGGAGGGGCCACAGTGTTCCAGCCACAAGAGGAATGAGGAGTACACAGCAGTCAACCTGAACCCCAGGGCGGGTCTTCACAGGATCAAAGTGGGTAAGGGTGGGGAGCTCAGGCCGTGCAGAATGGACTCATGGCATGACATCCGCCATGGCGTTGGCAGCCCCAAGGGCATGGAAGAACCGTCCACTCCAGTCCCGCTGGGCTCCTCACAGGGCGTCTCCAAGAGGCACTGGCAGGTGCTGCCCATGGCCAGCACTCAGTCAACCTCTCATCAGTGCTCAAAGGAACAACAGAACCATCCAGCCCAGGAGCCCCTGGCCTCCAGGGGCTCATCCGAATGCAGGGCCTCAGCCTCCAGCTAGATCCCTCTCTAAGGCACAGTCAGTGCAGTGTGAAAAATGCACTATTGCTCACCCTCAGACCGAGCAGGATGAACCCCAGGCGAGCCTGGACTCCACTGTTGGGGGAGGAGCCCCTGCCTCCACCATGTCCTGGACTAGGGACACAGGCGCCAGTCTCCGAGGTTCGATGGAGCAGCACCTGTTCTCGGGGTCATGAGGACACCTGTACACCTGAACCCAGCATGCAAACAGTAGTGAAAAAGCTCACTCAATTCTTTTGCATCTAAAAACAGGGATGTCCTGACCAGGTGTGATACAATAAGGAAATATTACCAATGTCTCTTGCAATGTTAGGGGCAGAATTATGCTGGAAAGTGAGGCTCAAGTTAAACAAATGATGCTGGCAGCACCCCTGCTGTCAACAGGACCCCGGTCACCACTGTCCTGACATGGACGTGGGACTCACAAAGGGCTGGAGAGTAAAAATGTCAGAGGACAGAGCCCTGCAGAGGGGCCGAGGCTGCAGGACAACCAGAGAGACAGGCAGCCAGCCTGGGCTCCTCCCCCGCCAGAGTCTGCTCCATCCTACTCCCTGGGCTTGCCACAGTAAGAACCAGACTTGAAAAAAGGGATGTGCATCCACAGGCCTGACATGCCGCAGGGCCATGCCCAGGTTGGGGGGATGGCGCTGGTCAGCACTACACTGACTGGGCTCTGTCTGCAGGGTATGAAAGACGTTCCAGGGCAGTCTGAAGGGTGGACAATGTGGCCACCTTGTTGCTAGGCTCGGGGGCTGCTGGTCTCACAGGAGACCCAGGGCCACAACTGGCACACCCCGGGCCCAACAGCAGCCTAGCAGTCAACAGTCAGGTACCACAGAGACCTCCTGCAGGTCCTGTCCCATCTGTGGGGCAGGTACAGGGCACCCAGTCTCCCACAGGCTAGAGTTCTTAGAGAGACACTGGTGAGCCCAAGTCCTGTCACCAGACATGCAATTCCAAAGGCAGTGATGTCCTCACACCCTCCAAAGCCCACCTGTGCTGGAGCTCACAGGCCACTCCCACTGGCACCCAAGCAGAAGGACCGTGGTTCCTGATGCCCACGGTGGCCTTTCAGGCTACCTGAGGGCAACTGTCTCAATCCACCGCAGCTGGCCAGATCAGCAGCCCTTGTCACAGTCTGGGCAGGCCACCACTCCTAAGCACAAATGGGAATGGCAGCAGCGGAATCCTGTTCCCACGGAGACCAGTCACGTGTGGATCACTGAGCAGGCTGGGCCTAGCACCTGGTCCTAGGGAGGACACACTAGCCATCGGACCTGGGTGGAACAGCAGCACCGTGCCCTGCTCTCCTGCTGTTCCTTCCTGTCAATACCTGAGCATCCACCTCTGCGGCAGGTCACTCTGGTCACACACATGACACTGGGTATGCCACCACCCTGCTGCCTCTACACATCCATCACAGGTCAAACGAGAACTCTAGGCTTGCACCTGACTGCACTCCCACTCTCTGGATCAGCCTCTTACTCCCACCACATCAAACCTTCCTGGGACGCAGGACTTGCCCTCTGCCCACCATGCCAGGAACGCCGGGCAAAAGGAAGGAGAGAGCTGGTTTTGGTGCCCAGATCCCAGGAAGGGGTCAGCTTGCCCAAGGGCACATGGCCCCACCTGGTCTCCCACAAAGCCGACTCCCAGCCCAGCACCACTGCCCACATGGCTGCAGAGGGTGCTACAGAAAGACAGAGGAATAGCCACGGGAGCTCTCTGGGCCTGCATCTGAAGGGAGACCACTGACAGTATGTGCTGGGCTGGGCATAGTCAGGCACAGTGGGGCAGAGCATGCAGACATGAACTGCACTGGACTGGCCAGGCCTCCCAGAGCTATGGAGCATCACCATCCTGCCCTCAGATCCCACCCAGGAGATGCCCAGCCCACAGGCCTTGAGCTGCCCAAGTGGGCTTCCTCAGCCTCTCCCTCATGTGGCTACAAACTGCCCCATCCACTCCCAAACCTCACCCAGCCCCGCACACACCCCAATCCAGTCTCCACCGCCAGCCCAACCTCCCTTAATGAAGCCAGCCTCCTGGCCAGCACACCTCTCCCAAACACACACCCTAAAATAGCGATTTCCCTGTCACTCAAAATGAAACCCACACTCCAGCATGACATCTTGGCTGAATTATAGGTGAATTCACCAAGCAGCCATGCTGTGTGTCCCCTAGGCAGGGCTGGGGACAGCACTGAGCAAGACAGACACTGTCCCGGCTGCAAGAGCCACAGCCTGCCTCGGTGACACACAGGCGGGGGGAGGGGGTGACTGTCACATCCTGAAGGAAACATGCAGCCCACAGACTACAGTGGAGGGGAGGGCTGAGGGCAGGCCACTGCCACAGAGGCACTCGTGGCGTGCCCTGGCTGGCTGCTCTCCATTGACCACCCTACACATCTTGGACACAGGGCACCCAACAGGTGCTCTGGAGGTGGGGGGGATGAACAAAGGCAACAACCAAAGAGAAAGTGGTGGAGAACTTCCCAGAACTAACGAGAATCATCAATCCACAAAGGCAAAAGTCTAATAACCCCCAACTCGGGTCAACACAAGGGGACTCACTCATACCTGGACATATAACCAGGCAGCCCATTAGCAATGAGAAGTGACCACAGAGTCACCCAGATGCCTCCCTCAAATGCACGCATCACCACTACTGCCTGTTGGCTGCTTGATGGCAACCTGGAAGCCAAAGCCAGGAGTGATGGCCTGGGCTCACAGAGGAGACATGCCACCCTAGAACTAACATGGCTGGCTGCCTGCTGGCTTCCTGACAGCAAACCTGGAAGCCAAGGCCAGCAGTGATGCCTTTCGCTCACAGAGGGCAAACGATGCCCTAGAACTAACTCCACAACCAGCAAAACACCTTTCGGGACCGAGGGTCAGCAAGAACACTTTCAAACAAACAAAAAGCAGTTAGTTACCAGTAATCTTCACCAAAGAAGATCCTCAGAATAGGTTTCTGAGAAGAGGAAACTGATGCCAGGTTCTGACATGCAAGAAAAACGAAGTATAAGAAAGTGATGAGTTTTGAAGCTAATCAAGTATCAACAGTGTAAAGCAATAACATCTTGTGGGCTTAAACACAAGTCAATTCAAATACACGATAACAAAAGCATATCAATATGAAAGGAATGGGTTGGAATAAAGTGCTCCAAGGCTCTGTGTAATTCAGGAAGAGAATAAACACACAACTAACCAGGCACATTAAAAATTACATGGTAACTACTAAAGAAAAAAATGGAGTGATAAGTCTCACTAATAATAGAGGGGAAAATGAAATAAGAAAAAAGTCCATGCAAAGTAAGATAAGACAAAAAAGAGAAAAACATAAAAAGTATAGGACACTAAAAGGCACAAAGTAAAACAGTAGACATGAATCCAAATATCAGCAATTTAGACAAATGTAAATGGAAAGCGTGTTCCAGTTAAAAAACAAAGATGGTCAGATTGAACAAAACAAAATCCAGATACATGCTGAATAACCAAAAACACATCTAACATGTAAGGATATATAAAAGTTTAAAGAAAAAAAGGTAGAAAAATATTCAACAGGCAAGTACTATCCAAAAGAATACTTACATAGCTATACTGTCATCAAAGTCAGTACTAGACACAAAAGCAACCACATAATGACTCAAAACACAGGTTGGGCACAGTGGCTCATGCTTATAAACCCAGCATTTTGGAAGGCAGAGGCAAGAGGACTGTCTGAGTCCAGAGGTTCAAGACCAACCTGGGTAACTTGGTCTAGAGACTTCATCTCTACAATAAATAAAAAAAATAAGCCGGGCTCGGTGGCTCAGCCTGTAATCCCGTGCCTTTGGGAGGCTGAGGTGAGTGGATTGCCTGAGTCCGCAGGTTCGAGACCCGCCTGGGCAGCAAGACCTCATCTCTACAATAAATCAAAAAATCAGCCGGGCGTGGTAGCACATGTCTGTAATTCCGGCTACTTGGAAGGCTGAGGTGGAAGGATCGCCGGAGTTCAGCAGGTCGAGGCGCGGTGGCCGGAAGCGGCCACTGCACTCCAGTTTGGGCGACCGAGTGAGACTCCAACTAAAAAAAAAAAAAACAAAAAAAAAAACAGTTGGGTGTGGTGGCACGTGCCTGTAGATCCAACTACTTGGAAGGCTGAGGTGGAAGGATTGCCTGAGTATATCAGTTGAGGTTGTGATGGTTGTGAGCATGCCATTGTACTCCAGCCTGACCTGAGGGGGCACACCTCATCAACAAGGGTACCTGCATAATGAACATTTGTATACTTAATCCTGAATTGTATCCCACATTTTTAAAATAAAAAAAAATTTTTTAAGTTCAAAGCACTTAAAAAGTACCATTCTAAACATGCAACTAATAACATAGTCTCAAAATGTATAAAGCAAAAAAGGACAGAACTACAAGAGAAATAGTTAAATCCACCCTCAGACTATTTTAACATAGTTTTCAAATAGATAACAAATGGAAGAAATCTGAAGACAAAAAAAAAAAAAAAAGAAAGGAAAAAGAGATTTAAAGACCACAACAAACCACACGTGATCTAATGGACAAATACCAAACCACCATCAATTGCCAAACACATATTCCTCTTAAGTAAAAGGAGAACATATGTTAACATTGGCTTCAGACTGAGTCACAAAGCAAGTTTCAAAAAATGTTATGGGTTGGGTGCATATAATCCCAGCACTTTGGGAGGCCGAGGCTAGAGGATTGCCTGAGTCTGCGGGTTCAAGACCAGCCTGAGCTGGGCTCGGTGGCTCAGCCTGTAATCCCGCATTTTGGGAGGCTGAGGTGAGTGGATTGCCTGAGCTCGCGGGTTCAAGACCCGCCTGGGCAACTTGGCGAGACCTCATCTATACAATAAAATTAAAAAATCATCCGGGCATGGTAGCGTGTACCTGTAATTCTGGATACTCGGAAGGCTGAGGCGGAAGGATCGCTGGAGCCTAGCAAGTCGAGGCTGCAGTGGCCGGAAGCAGCCAGTGCACTCCAGTCTGGGCAACAGAGTAAGACTCCAACTCAAAAAAAAAAAAAAAGACCAGCCTGGGCAACATGGTGAGACCTCGTCTTTACAATAAATCAAAAAATTAGCCAGGCATGGTAGTGTGTGCCTATAGTTCCAGCTACTTAGAAGGCTGAGGCAGAAGGATCATAGGAGCCCAGCAGGTCGATGCTGAGGTGGCTGTGACCATGCCACTGCACTCCAGCCTGGGTGACTGAGTGAGACTTCAACTCAAAAAACTGTTATGGACTTGGTGTTATACCAACCACCTTATATGACTACAGTATAACTAAATCGGAAATGAATAATGGGGAAAAAAGAAGAAAAAATTTGGCAATAGAAAATAATAAGAAAAAGCATATATTTGGATACTAAGAAACTTTAAAATACTGCAGAAAATTGAAGAAGTTAATGAATTTAAAAATATTGTAGTTGAATACTGGATATGAAAGCTTACAAAATATAGCTAAAGCATGACTCAAGGGAGCCTGTATGCTTATGTGAAAGAAAAGAAAGAGAAAAAATAATGAGCCGCTTCAGAAATTGGAAACAGAACCACAAAATAAACCCAAGGAGGGTAAATGGAAGGAGATAAAGATAAAAAGTCACATTTGTTTTAAAATCTGATGAACCCATGGGTGGTACAGATGGAGAAAGCACGCGTTCACACAAAAGGAGGCAAGACATGGAATTTAAAGGTGTAGCACTACAGATCCCACAGACATTTAAAAAATAACAGAATATTACAAACAACTTTATGCCAATAAAGATGAAAATCTGGATGAAATGGACACATTTTCAGAAAAACATAACTTTTCAAAAAGTATTCTACAGCTATTAAAGAAATTGAATCAGTAGTTCAATTTTCCACAAAGAAACTCCAAGGTCAGGTTATCTTACAGGTGAAGTCTCCCAAACATTCAAGGAACAAACAATTCCAATTTTATGTAATGTACACCATTATGCAGTAAAAGAGGAAACACTCCTCAGCCTATGGTATAAGGATATCTTAGTACCAAAATCTGATAAGAGCTATGGAAGAGAGGAAAAGTATAGACCCTAGACACAGATGCAAAGTCCTAAACAAGGTATTAATCATGCAAACCCACCAATGTAAAAAAGGGGCAGGATAATACAACATGATCCAAGTTGGCCTTCTGCCAAAAATAGGTTAGTTTAATGTTAGAAATCAATATATATAATTTACCATACTTGCAATGAAAAGAGAAGAATCACATGATACCCTAAATAAAACAAATATTTGACTATATTCAACATCCATTACAATAATTTTTTTTAAGTCTTAGCTAGCCATGAATAGGACACCCTGGGGCTTTTCAACCTCACAAAGTATATCTTCCAAAAAGTTGCACAGACATCAACCTTAATAGTGAAACACTGAAAACCTCCCTTAAGGTCAGAACAAAACCAGGGCATCCACACAACTACCTCTATTCCACACGGCACTGTGACAGTTGCACAGGGAGGCAAGAAAAAAAAAAAAAAAAAAACCCGGACTCGGTGGCTCAGCCTGTAATCCCGCGCCTTTGGGAGGCTGAGGTGAGTGGATTGCCTGAGCCCGCGGGTTCGAGACCCGCCTGGGTAGATGAGACCTCATCTCTACAATAAATCAAAAAAATTAGCCGGGCATGGTAGCCTGCGCCTGTAGTTCCAGCTACTTGGAAGGCTGAGGCGGAAGGATCGTCGGAGCCCAGCAGGTCGAGGCTGCAGTGGCTGGGAGCGGCCACTCCACTCCAGTCTGGGCGACAGAGTGAGACTCCAATTCAAAAACAAAAAAACAAAAAACAAACAAACAAACAAAAATAGTAAAATTATAATTATATATTTTGGGCTTCAAAAAAATTAATGAAATTTCTTTTTTTCCTTAGATTGGAAAATATAGGCTATTTATAAAGTAAGTTAGAGAGAAAGAGAAAGGAGATTCACCTCCTCAAGGTAGGAGAGGAAGCCAAAGTTTAGAAAAATAAGGCCTGGCCATAGCTCAATGAGCACATGGCCTGTCCAGCGCTTAGTGAAACAATAACCAATGGAATTTCTATACATCAGAAACAAACATAATGAAAAGATGACTTTTACTATAACATCTAAAATACAAATCTAGAAATAAATCGAACAAATGATACACACAACTGCAGAAATCGTACATATGATACATTTTTGTTTTGTTTTGTTTTTTTGAGTTGGAGTCTTACTCTGTCGCCCAGACTGGAGTGTAGTGACCGCTCCCGGCCACCGCAGCTTCGACCTGCTGGGCTCCGGCGATCCTTCCGCCTCAGCCTTCCAAGTAGCTGGAATTACAGGCATGCGCTACCACGCCCGGCTGATTTTTTGATTTATTGTAGAGATGAGGTCTCGCTGTCCAGGCGGGTCTCGAACCCGCGGGCTCAGGCAATCTGCTCATCTCAGCCTCCCAAAGGTGCGGGATTACAGGCTGAGCCACCGAGCCCAGCTGCATTTTTTATATATTGTACATACCACAAACTCTTCCAGGACACATCAAAGACCTGAGTAATAGAGCGATGACTTGCCTTGGGTTAGAAGACTCAGCATCACATAAACGTCAATTTCCCCCCAGCACCTCTATAGAGTCAAAGGAATTCCAGTTATAAACCAGAAATGGTTTTGTGTGGAACTTAAAAAGATAACTCTTTTTTTATTTTAGTTTTTGAGCTGGGGACTCACTTGGTCATCCAGGCTGGAGTGCAGTAGTGTGACCATGGCTCACCACAGCCTTGAACTCCTGGGCTCAGGCAATCCTCTGCCTCAGCCTCCCAAGTAGCTGGGACTTCAAGCATGTGCCACCATGCCCAGCTAATTTTTATATTTTTTGTAGAGATGAGGTCTTGTTATGTTACCCAAGCTGGTCTCGAAGTCCTGGGTTCAAGTGATCCTCCTTCTGCAGCCTCCCACAGTGCTGGACTTACAGGCATAAGACAATTCTAAAAGTTATAGGGGCACTTTGACCCCTACACTTCACATCATATTCAAGTTAATTCAACATGAATAACAGACTTAACATAAAAGCTATAAAGCTTCTAGAAAAAACATAGAAAAATACCTTCATGACTTTGAGATTTCCTAGATAAGACACAAAGACAACTTTGTGAGACCACAAAAATAAATAAATAAACTAGATTTAATCAAAATTTAAAAATTCTGCTCAACAAAAACACCATGAAGAGATGAAAAGGCAAACCAGAGACTGGGAGAAAATATTCGCAATCCTGTATCTGACAAAGGACATCAACCTAGATGACACTGGAAACTCCAGCAGTTCAGCAAAGGAAAGACCAACACTGCCCAGTTGAAAATCAAGAGGCTGACCAAGGATAAAGAATCTTCCCATAGGTTCACACGTGTTCTGTGACGTTAGTTCCCAGGTAAATTCAACCCCAAGGAAAAGCCACCACACAGCCCCAGGAAATATCATCCAGAACAGTTGGTGGGAGTGGAGGGGTACCACCACTTCAGAGACTGCAGTTTCCATGAAGCTGGACACATATACCCCCTTGGCAAGGTATTACCAAGAAGAAGTGAACACGCACCCACAAAAGCCCTGTCCAGGAGTGGTCACAGCAGATTCAAGAAGAGTTTTAGCGGGAAGGAACCCAAGTGTTGCCAACAGGGGCAGGTCTGGGTATAGAATGTCACGTGACAGTGGACAGGAAGGGACCACTGACACTCGCAACACACAGTGGTTGCAGAAGCTCCAGTGGACCTTCTACTCCCATGACATCCCTCAACAAATGACGAACAGCATGGGGACGGGTTGGTGAGGAACATGGGACCCTTCGAGGTGACAAGGGTGTTCTCTACAGGCACACATATGCCACAACTGAGACCATGTGGGGCTCAGGTCACACTAGTGAGTGAACGAAACCACACCATCTCCCTCAAATGAGCCAAGGACTTCCTAGGGGTTTGTAGAAGCGAACTCCCAGCACGGGGACAGGTGTCCAACCACACAAAATAGAAAAGAAGTCAATAAACCTCAACCAGGAAAAAAATCAAGCAGGAAGTGGCAGGTTCCTGCTAAGAGGGGCAGAGGGCAGCACCAGAGGACATGGAGACATGGAGGATGGCGCTGACCCTACCTCATCGGGCCACCCAGGGGCAGCCTGTACTGATGCTGGGCTGACAGCGACACAGGGACAGCCAGGACACAGCAGACACGGGCCTCGCCCACAGGATAGCCCAACAAACCCATGACAAAGACCTCTCTGCTGCCTCCCAGGAGACCTAATCGAGACCAGCACCAAAGCCAGGCCAACACGAAGCCACAGGTGACAGCACAGCCGAGGGGAAGACACTCACAGCTGGAGGCAGTGTCTTCAATGCATCTAGCTGAGAAATGATTACTATCCCCTGAAGAAACCGCTGAGACGCAAGTAGAAAAAAAGGAAGAAAACTTGGCAAAAGAAACGAACAGGAATTTCAGTGACGAGGAAGTACAAATGGCCTAAATTAGTAATCAGAGAAACTCAAATTAAAACCACAATACCACTTCACACACACCAGACTGGCAAACACTAAAAGTCAGACAAGCATTGGCACAAATGCGGAACAACAGGGATGCTTGTCCCACGGGGGGGGGGGGCGCTGGCACTGCTGCTCTGGGAACCATCATTGCCACGTGCACGTGCCCCACCCTCCATTCAGCTATTGGAGGCAGGTGCTCAGGGCCATCCACAGGGACACACTCTCAGGACACAGGAGCAAGGATGCCCACAGCAACACATGGCAAACACTGGACACAAGCCACAGCCCCTTGATGGAGACAGAGCTGAAGTGCTGCCAGCCGGGAACACGAAACTGTGGTAAACATACCAGCAGCCGGCAGCACAGACAGCTCAGAGACTCAAGGACAGGCAATGCCAGAAGAAGGAACACAGGGGGATGGGACCCTTTGCAAGGTTCCCAAATGAGCAAAAGCTAGCAACAGACTGTCCGAGGACTGAGGATGCATGCACAGGTAGCACAATCAGGCTGTCCAAGGACCTAGGACGCATGCACAGGTGGCACAATTGGGTTGTTCAAGGACCTAGGATGCATGCACAGGTGGCACAATTGGGCTGTCCGAGGACCAATGACATGTGCACAGGTGGGACAATCGAGCTGTCCAGGGACCAAGGGCACATGCACAGGTGGGACAATCGAGCTGTCCAGGGACCAAGGACACATGGACAGGCGGCACAATCGGGCTGTCCGAGGACTCATGCACGGGTGGCACAATCGGTCTGTCCGAGGACCAAGGACATGTGCACAGGTGGCACAATTGGGCTGTTCAAGGATCAAGGATGCATGCACAGGTGGCACAATCACACAGCCAAGCCAGGAACAAGCTCTTCCAGGACAGGTAAAGGGCAGGGGTCACAGCATCTGGTCCCTGCTGAGGCTGTACCTGCCTGCCCTGACAACCACTGCACTCACCTGCAGCTTACCAACCCACACTCAGAACGAAGCTTGCTGTCCTCCTGCCTTCTTCCCAAGCCCCATCCAGGTCAGAGCCCCAGAACCTCCAGCACCCAGCGCTATCCGGCCCAGGTGCCCCAGCTGGTCCTAGTCAGCCCTCTCAAACCCTCAAACCCTATCCTGCCCCACATCCTCCCCAACTGTGTCTGCAGACACCAGAGTGTGCTTTCCAGACCCCTCAGGAACAGAGCCCAGCTCCACAGGAGGCCGATAGGCTGTGCCCCTCCTGCCACCCATTGCTGCAAACTGGGGGAGCCCTGGGAAGCTTCAGGAAGGGACAGCAAGGGTGGGCTGTGCTCTACTCCAAATGTGGGACAAGCATAGACTCCAGGAGCACAGACCAACAGCTAGCACAAGGGTCCAGGGTCTAGAGGTGATGGCAGTGACACAAGGGGGCAGACAGGAGAGGAGGTAAAGGGTAAAGGCCTGATGCCAGGGAAATCATTGAGCGACTTTGCCTATTAGGGAGAGGGAGCTGGGCCTGAGGAGGCCTTGGAGGCTGCCCACAAAAGGGCAGGTAGGCAGGTCTGGAGTCCCTGGCCCCAAACCTCAGGTTAACGTTGACCCTCAGGCCTCATGTGGACGATGAGTCTCCCAGGAGGCCCTACCAGGTGTGGGAACCATGCAGGGCACGCATCCTACCTTTCCACCCAGCACATCACTGCCCTGAAGTTCCAACCCTGCGCTCCAGGAGGGCAAACCCCACTGTCCAGCGCCCTTTGCATCCCCAACACCATGCTCGGAAGTACCTGCTGTGGGAGCCAGGAGAGTGCAAGATGCCCACTGCAGCCCACTGGCAGGGAAACTACTCAGCGGCGGCCTGGGGATCCCTCGGGGGCACAACAGTCACTTTTTGTGCCTGGACGGCACTTTCAAGGTCCCTGGGAGGTCCATTCGCCCTCACAACTCCCCACGGACAGCTCTCACCCCCATCTTTGGGCCTGGTGTCTATTCCAGAACCAGAACCTTTGGGAAGAGTGTCTCTCCCCCTCTTAGACTGGGAGCTCCAGAACCACCAACTCAAGAAGAAATTATGAAAGTTTCCAGCATAGGAGAAACAGAGCTGCATGTCCAAGCAGAATCGGCCAGCCTCTGCGCGAGCCAGGGGGGAGTGCCTTGCCCAGTCACTACCACCGGGCGCATGGGCGATCTCCTACCAGGCGGAGAGCCGCTTGCCCTTTGCAACAGCAAGATGAACAGCGGGACGCAACGGCAGTCCAGTCTCGAGATGCCCCTCCATGTGAGGTTCGGCGTCCGCCCCGCAAGGAAGAGGCCGATCCCGCCCTGACAGGCGGAACAGATCGCGTGCTGCATGGACATGGACACGAGCCTGGTCCCCAGGCACTCTGCGTCCGGAGGCTCATTCCTAGGCCTCTAGGGTTTGACAGTGCTGCTGGACGCAAAAGGAAACGTGTGGTACCCGAGAGAGCAACACCCGGAGGCAACTTAAGCGGCGCCGCATCAGTAGGCAGGTGTAAAGGTGGAGGCTGGGAGCCAACCCCGCGAGAGCCTCCGGGCACCGCCAGGGCCTGCGTAGCACAGAGTCCTCGGGAAGACCCCGCGCGAGCCCCCTCGGCTTGGGGCGCCGGCCCTGGGGGACCGGAGGAGCCTCAGGGACCTAGAGGAACTAGGCACCTGGGGACCCGTGGGCCGCGCTCGTCAGCGCCGCGGGAGGCTCGGCGGTCCAGCGAGTGCGGACGGCGGGGGACGCAGGGGGCTGCGCGCGTGCCGCGGGGGTTCCTGCTCGACGGCCCAGGCCGGGGTGGGGAGTGGCCGCGGAGGCCGCGGCCCGAGCGCCCCGGGCAGGTGCGCGGCGGGAACAAAGCGCGGCGGGCGGCGTACCTGGGCACGCAGTTGGGGCTGGAGCCGTCCACCTCCCAGGTGGCAAATAGGTTCATGGGCACCGGCGTGTTGAGCGCGCCGGGAGCGCCGGGGAGGCCGAGGCGGCCCCGCTCGGCCATGGCGCCAGCCCCCGCTCCCTCGGCGGCCTGGGGCTGCGGCCAGGCCGCGGACGCGCGGCGGGCGGGCCGGGCGCGCGGAGGGCGGTGGCGCGGTCACATGGCTGCCGGGCGGCGGCGGGGACGGGCCGGGCCCGGGCGGCGGACAGGCCCGCGGGCGGCGACAAGCTACAGCCGCTCCGCCCCGCCCCGCCCGGCCGCCCCGCCCGGCCGCCCCGCCCGCGGCCCGCGCGCCCCCGGCCGTCCCGCGCGCGCCCGGTGTCCCCCGACGCGCGCCGACGCCACTGATTGGCCGGGCGGGGCGCGAGCTCGTCGCCTTGGGCCCAATCACGGCCCGCGGAGGGCTCGCCGGATGTGAGGTGCGCGCGCGCTTCCTCCGGCAGTCCCTGGCGAGGGATCCCGCCCGCCAGCCCGCGGGAGCGCGCAGCGGCGCGCCTGCGCACAGGCCCCGCCCGGCGAGCCCCGCCCCGCCCCCCGGGGACAAGCGGGAGCTGCCTGGAGAGACCCGTGGGTGTTGATCCGCAAGAGTTCGGCCCACCTCGCGCGCTTGTCCCCCGCGCTCCTCCTACCTCCGCCTTCCGCACCCACCGGGCACTCCCGTGTCCCCATCAAGCCACTCATTGTGGCCCTGAAGGCCTCTACGTCCCCGCGCGCCTAACCCCCTGGCCTCAGCGCGTTCCGGCCCCGGCGCCCTCCTGTCCCCAAATAATTTCCTTGCTACGAACTCCTCTTGTCCCCCTGCACTGATTTCCCTGACTTAATCCCCGTGACTGTACCCCGGGCTGCCGGGAGGTCGGCGTGGAGCCTAGACTAGGGCCCGGGCGGGGTGTTCCCTGCCCACCGGGCTACGGGCCCCAGACGTCCCAACCCTGATAGGTCCTTGCACATCCCCTGGAGCTCCTCCTCCTTCTGTCCATGCTTCTTATCACTCATCGATGTCTTTTTGGGCTGTACTCAAGACCTTGGAGGACAATTGTCTGGCGACAGGTTGGCTCCTGGCCCTGGGGTTCGCGGTGATCTTAGGGACCCAAGCAGATGGGAGACAATGACTAGAACTACCCACTGGGCCCAGCAGCTTGGGAATCTCAAAAGAGGCCTTGGGACCATATGGACGCCTAGGTTGTGGGGCTCAAGGAATCCCCTCTCTCATCTTTTTGGCGGTGTTTCCAGTCAAGGTCAACAGATTCTGTCCTGAGATTTAGGAAGAGCCCTTCCCGTATCTCTTCTGTTTTCTCCTGCCCACAGGATTACACAGTTGCTTTTCTCTCCTCTTGTGTCTCGTCTACAAGTGGTTTTATTGGAACGAGTCCAGCCCAAGCAGAACTATTTTGCGCTTTCTTCCCTTGCCCTGGGACTTACCATCCCAGTGTCCCTGTCAGCTCTTCATCCTGAAAAGGCCCTCAAGCCAAGGACTCCCTCCTTTACAAGAGCTCAGCCTCCAGCTGTAACGCCTGTATCTGGAGCTGCAAACAGCTGCGACTGCTTAAAGCCAGGGTCCCACTTTGGAGAGAACAAGGGAATCTGTGTTTTCCACATGTTCCCTGCTCCTTTGGGGTGATACAACTGAAAGCCATGAGGGTCTGCCTGTCCTTGGCCAGCTGACAAGGGTATTGTCTTACAGTGCCGCAGAATGTCTGTGGGGCTTGTACCTATGAGATGGGGGAGGCATGGCTGCTCAGATAGGGGGTAGCCAATCCCTGTGAGGACAGGCTGCCTTTGATGGAGGGCAGAAGACAGGCCTCCATTGACCCCAGCACTTGGCGTACAGTGCTGCTGGGCAGGATGGGGGGTGCAGTTGCAGGCAGATGAATGGGTTGCCTGATGCGTCGTGTCTGTGTGCGCCAGCATCTAAGGCAGGCAAGGAGGACAACGAGGGGTCAAGTGAGGAGATGCTGGGTGAATGAGCCGTGCACACTGGGGCTTGGCACCAGCTGCCACAACAGAGCTGTGCCTCTCCCTTGTCCCAAGCACGGCTGTGAGCCCTTAACGGACATGACAGCTGTGTTGCATCCCAACTTACAGAGGGGGCAACTGAGGCCTGTGAAACTGTGCAGCTACCCAGGGTGCAGACCCACACAGAGTCAGCCCAAGTAACCGTGTGGTAGATATGCTTAAATGCTTCTACCAGGCAGGCAGGAAGGGATGCAAACACTGTGCATTGTGCCTGTGACTCTGTTTATATTTATTATTGTTGATCTTGAGTCAGAGTCTCACTCTGTCACTTGTCACCCAGGATGGAGTACAGTGTCATGATCACAGCTCATTGCAGCCTCAACCTTCTGGCCTCAGGTCTTCCTTCTGCCTCAGCTACCCAAGTAACTGGGACTACAGGCGCCACCACGCTCAGCTAATTTTTTATTTTTTTAGAGACAAGGTCTTGCTGTCTTGCCCAGGCTGATCTCAAACCCTTGGGCTCAAGCAATCCTCCTGCCTCAAACCCCAAAGTACTGAGATGACAGTCGTGAGCCACTGTGTCCAGTCAGTTTGCTGTCTTTTAAGGCAGAATCACATAGATACCAACATGGTGGTGGTGATGGAATTTTGGTTTTGTATTTTCCAAGTGGCAGATGTCACTTTGGTGATCAGAGCTGCTTTTTTTAGCAGGAACCTGTTGTTTGCACTGCCAACCTCTGTATTTGAGAATGATGCTGTGTCCTTCCTTCTTCTATGAGTTGTATTTGGGGCACATTTAATCTTTCTGGTGACTTTTTCCTTAAAGCAGGAACCTAGTTCAAGACAAACGTTTTTAGACAACTGGGGCTGCTAAGCATGGCTGGGGAGGAGGCCCACGGAGAGGATCCCCAGAGCCCAAGGTCCAGGAGGATACCCCAAAACCCACTGCTGAAGACCTACCGTGTGCTGCCTACCATGGAGGTATAGTGCTTTATTTTTTATTTTTATTTTATTTATTTATGTATGTATTCATTTAGAGTCAGAGTCTCACTCTGTTGCCCAGGCTGGAGTGCAGTGGTGCGATCATGGCTTACCACAGCCTGACCTCCTGGGCTCAGGTGATCCTTCTGCCTCAGCCTCCCAAATAGCTGGGACTACAAGCACATGTCACTGTGCCCAGCAATTTTTAAAATTTTTGTAGAGAAGAGGTTTTGCTATGTTGCCCAGGATGGTTGTTTTTTAAAATAAATTAAAGCCTCAGCATTCCAAATGGGCAGATACAGCGTCTCCCATGTTAAAAAGAAGAAAACCCCAACCCCTCAGCAATGGAACTGGCTGAGACTGGCAGCCCCTTCCTGTATCCTGCCAGGTGTCACTGGGTCCCTCTGCCTGAGGTCGGGGCTCTTTGGAGACACACTCATCTCCTGGGCGGAGTTCAGGTGATATAGCCGGCATGGGCAGTGGGGTCTCTGGGCTGGACCCAAAGGTGCCTCAAAGTGCAAGACTGGCAATTCTGTCTACACCTGGCCTTCCACAGTCCTCACTCTTCTGTGGCTGCCTTTGGGGTTCAGCTCTGGCCAGTTGGGTGAGTGGCCAAGGCCCTATCCAGGATCAGCGAGCTCCAGGAGCCAGGCTGAGGAGGCAGCCCATGCCGTGGCAGAGGAACAGAACTGTAGAACCCCTGGATATATGCCCTGTCACATCCACTCTCACGGGCGGAACATGTGTGCCAGCCACTGTCACAGAGGCAAAAACGTCACACTGGAGGCACAGTTGTGCCTTTCTCCTGGAAGCACCCAGGGGACACTGTTGGGAGGACAGAGTCCTAAGGTCCCTAAAATGGCTGTGCCTTGCAGTCACACCTGTGGACAGTCCCTAGAGCCACCCTTAACCAGCTGGTGTCTGACAGTGAAGCTTGGGTTAGGCCAGCCGTGATAGAACCCAATAAAACATTCTACAGCTGTCAGAAATAGTAAGTTAAAAAGAGCCAAAAAATAGAATGTATCATAGGATCCTATTTGGTTAAGCAAAACATATGTGAAAATACATGCCCATGTAAAAGATGTATTTACATGGAAGAGATTAGACTTGTAAAATACCTTTTTCAAGTTTGGAAAAATATTGACAGGATAGGAATTAATCTAAAATGTGAAGAAATTATCTCTCTGTGGTAGGAATTCAGTTGATTTAGTTTTTCCTTCTGCCTCTCTTCAGCTCCTATTTTCTCCACAATCCACATGTATTAATTATGTAGGGGAAACACTACACTCTTCTATGGTCAGACCACACCAGGGGAGCAGGCTGCTGTTAGAAGTGTCGGCAACATCTGGCTGGGGTTTCACCCAGCCCTGGAGAAACCCAGTGAACAGATGGAGCCCCTACCCCACAACAAACTGAAGATGACCTTCATAAGGACACTTTCATGAGTATGACATTCCTAATACCAAAGGAAGTGATGCTACTCTATAAGACCACACACACACACACACAAAAATCCCAACAGAAGATGGTCAGAGGAGCATAAAAAGATTCACAAAAGAATGATGAGACCGTTTGTTCATTGTCACCACTATCGGGAATTATAAGTTAAAACAAGATGTACATTTCAGCCAGGCACAGTGACTCATACCCAGCATTTTGGGAGACTGAGGTGGGAGAATCATTTGAACCCAGGAGTTCAAGACCAGCCTGGGCAACACAGAGACTTTATCTTTACACACACAAAAAAAGTTAGCCAAGGATGGTGGCATGCACCTCTAGTCCCAGTTACTTGGGAGGCTAAGGCAGGGGGATCACCTGAACCCAGGAGGTTGAGGCTGTAGTGAGCCATGATCGTGCCACTGCACTCCAGCCTGATACCCTGACTCAAACAAACAAAAAAGCAGATTTCACAGTAACATCCTTGTCTGTGTCTGCTTCATGGCTGGTCCCCTTCTGGGTTATTCTCGGTGCAGGTGAGGCTCAGAACTTCCTCACCCATGCTTGGTGGCAGACCCATGCAGCCTTGGGGGTAGCATAGCAGTCATCGCAGGAATTTGCCTGGGCTCACATGTGTCCCATGACATCCTGCAGGTGAAACTAGAAATGTCAGCAGGAATAGAGGCACGGGTGTGTGTGAACTTTCAAATAGAAGAACACGGAGAAAGGAGTGGGCAGTTTGCAGGTCCCCAGGTGCTTTCTAAGATGGGGAAATGACAAGGTCAATCCCAGCACATCCACCCCACGGAACATGAAGTGATGGGGAAAGCAGAGGGTTCCCATGGTTCTAACAGCACAGGAAAATTCTCAGGGTCGGAAAAATCAGGATGTAAGGTTGAATACATGGTATGACCTGGACTTGGGAGTAACACATGGAACAAGGACCAGCAGGCAACTTGCCCCCTCTTAAATATGGTTATCCTGGGCCCCAAGAATAAGAGGGGCCTTTGTGCTTAATTTGCAATACTTCTCTATGTGAGTGCAGGCCAAGTGCAATGGCTCATGCCTGTAATCCTAGCACTCTGGGAGGCTGAGGCAGGAGAATTGCTCAAGCCCAGGAGTTCAAGACTAGACTGGGCAACATAACAAGACATAACTAGACTGGGCAACATAAACACAAAAATTAGCCAGGCATGGTGGCACATGCCTGTAGTCCTAGCTACTCAGAGGCTGAGCCAGAAGGATCGCCTGAGCCCAGGAGATTGAGGCTGCAGTGAGCTGCGATCATACCTTTGCACTCTAGCCTGAGCAACAGAGTGAGACCCAACTCAAAAATTACAAAAATAAAATAAAATAAAACATGAGTGCAGAAAGCCCCCAGGAACAGTCAGTTTGCAGGTATCTTTTTCAGAACTATAACCCCCCTAGCCAGGTCATTTTTGTCAGACCCAGAGAAAAGGAAATCCTTCTTGGTCTGAGTTGTATGGACACACTCAGTTCAGATTAAAACTGTTCTCTCATTTAAAGGCAACACCTACAGTACTTTCCAGTGCTTTGGGATCCCCTCAAAGGTATGCTCATGTCCGGAGCCTCAGCCAGGGTTCCACTCAGCCGTTGGGTTTGTTGGAGTCAGGGCTGGGAGAACAAGGTCCCTTCCCTGTTCACAGCCAGAGTTGAGATGATGGCTGAACCTTTCTGGTGTCCTCTTCTGTAGGCATGGGGGACAGGGGGGTGTACTGCCTTGTAAGGCGGAATGGGAGGCAGAGAGGATCTTGCATACCAGGAGCCTGCTTGCGCAGGGTACCCGCCGTGAGTATTCAGGGGGTGTTGGTGTCCACCAGCTCCCCACACCCGGCTCTGAGCTTGTCAATCCGGGCTCATACTTGTCAGTCAGCCCTAAATGTTCACAAGTTTCTCCTGTGTGCCAGCTGCTGGGGACACCCAGGGAACCTGAAGGATGGTCCTGGGAGTGACTGCACACATTCTTACTCTAAGCTGGTCCCATTTTATTTATTTGAGTCAAGGTCTCACCCTGTCATCCATGCTGGAATGCAGTGGCACAATCATGGCTCACCACAGCCTCTACCTCCTTTTTCCCACCTCAGCTTCCTGAGTAGCTAGGACTATAGGTGTGTGCCACTACACTCAGCTAATTTTTGTATTATTTTGTAGAGACAAGGTCTTGCTATGCTGCCCAGTCTGATCTCAAATTTCTGGGCTCAAGCAATCCTCCCACTTCAGCCTCCCAAATTGCTGGGATTATAGGTGTGAGTCACTGTACCCAGCCTAGTTCCATTCTTTTATTTTTTATTGAAATGGGATCTTGCTATGTTGCTCAGGGTAGACTCAAACTCCTGGGCTCAAGTGGTCCTCTGCCTTGGCCCCCAAGGGATTCCAGGCATGAGCCATCGTGCCCCGCTAGGTTTTATTGAAATGGCTGTTAGTGACCTAACCAAGGTAACCCCATTTTGTAGTACTTCTTCCATTTTGTCTTCCAGTTCCCCCTCTCACCCCTCCTCTGTGAGATTGCCCTAACCTTTCCAGTAGGCCATAAATCATGTCCCACAATTTATGGCTTTTCCTTTCCCTCCCCTGGAGGGCTATAACATTCCTGAAACGGTTCTGTCACACTATGCAATTTACTTCCCCCCTACGGTTTAACGACCTGTACTTTGAAAAATCTCCTTTATTCCCTACCCAGAACTGAAATTCTGAAACCTTATGTTTTTGTTTTGTTTTGTTTTTGTTTTTGTTTTTTTGCTATATAAACCCCTTGCTTGCTTCAGTTGGGGTTCAAGAGTTTCTTTCTGGTATGAGCCTGCTCTTGACTGCTGGCTATACCAGACTCAAAATTTTGACTCTCAGTGTGTTGGTGACTCCTTACTCATGGTGTGGCTATAACATTATTCCTGACAACTTCACACCACCCAGGGAGCCTTACTCCCACCTCAGTCTGATCACATGGCAGTGACAACCACCACAGGCTGGGTGCCTCCTAGAGAACAGAAATGTCCTTCTCAAGGCTCCAAAGGCTGCTAGGCCAGGGTCACAGCACTGGCCAAAGAGGAGTCTGATGAGGGCCACTTCTGGGTTCATAGAGACTCCTTCTTATGCATCTTCTCATGGGTGAAATAGAAAACAGATTCCCTCCAGCTACTTTCATGGCAGCATCAATCCCATTCATCAGGGACCAGCCTTCATAACCTCACCACCTTCTGAGGGCCCTACCTCCTAAAATCATCACCTTAGGGTGAGGACTTCAACACCTGAACTGTGGGGGGGACACACATTCAGACTGCAACACCCTGCCCTGTGGTCCATCTGGAACAAAGTCCTCTTAGCTTTGACAGACTACTGCCTCAGGCCATTGCCCAAGTAACACCCTTTAAACCCCCCATCCTTGGGGATACTGTCATCCCCACCCCCATCTCCTTTGGCCAGTGGCAGTCCAGTCCTGCCCCCTGAACCCTCAGGGTGGCTCAAGGGCCTCCTTCAGGGAGCCCACATGGAAGCCCCTCAGATCGAATTCTGGCTGTCACCCCTCAGATCATCAAGGGGTTCCTCTACAGAATGGGGACAACAGCATCTGCGACCTGGTGTTGCCATGAGGATAAAATGTCATTGTGAGCTGGGCTCGGTGGCTCAGCCTGTAACCCCATGCCTTTGGGAGGCTGAGGTGAATGGATTGCCTGAGCCCGCGGGTTCGAGACCCGCCTGGGCAGCGAGACCTCATCTCTACAATAAATAAAAAAAAAAATCAGCCGGGTGTGGTAGCGCATGCCTGTAATTCCGGCTACTTGGAAGGCTGAGGCGGAAGGATCACCGGAGCCCAGCAGGTGGAGGCTGTGGTGGCTGGAAGCGGCCACTGCACTCCAGTTTGGGCGACAGAGTGAGACTCCAACTCAAAAAAAAAAATGTCATTGTGGACACAGAGAATATTTTGCACATAAGCCAGTAACAGAGGCTTGACAAATCCCCAGCTATTTTGAAATGAAACAACACACTTCCAAATAATTATTGGATCCAAAAAGAAACCAAAAGGGGAAGTCGAAAGGATTTTGTGCTGAATGAAAATGAAAACATCGCCTTTGGGAGGCTGAGGTGAGTGGATTGCCTGAGCCCGCGGGTTCAAGACCCGCCTGGGCAATGAGACCTCATCTCTACAATAAATAAAAAAAATCAGCCGGACGTGGTAGCACATGCCTGTAATTCCAGCTACTCGGAAGGCTGAGGCGGAAGGATGGCTGGAGCCCAGCAGGCGAGGCTGCGGTGGCTGGGAGCGGCCACTGCACTCCAGTCTGGGCAACCGAGTGAGACTCCAACTCAAAAAAAAAAAAAAGAAAAGAAAAAGAAAATGAAAACACAGCATATACAAATGTGCAGGATTCAGCTAAAGCAGTAATTATAGGGAAATTTATAGTAGTAATGAAATGCCTATGTATACAAGAGGTGTTCAATCAATTATTTCATCTTCCACCTTAAGGAACTAGAAAAAGGAACAAATCAAACTCCAAGTAAGCTGAAGGAAATACAGAATAAAAATCAGAGTAGAAATTAATTAAGTAGAAAAGAGCAAAACAATGAAGAAAATCAATAATCAAATGCTGGTTCTTTGAGAAAGTCAGTACAATAGATAAACCTTTAAAGTGATCAGGGGAAGCCAGGCTCCGTGGCTCAGCCTGTAATCCCACGCCTTTGGGAGGCTGAGATGAGTGGATTGCCCGAGCCCACGGGTTAGAGACCCGCCTGGGCAACTTGGCGAGACCTCGTCTCTACAATAAATCAAAAAATCAGCCGGGCGTGGTAGCTCGTGCCTGTAATTCCGGCTACTCAGAAGGCTGAGGCGGAAGGATCTCTGGAACCCAGCAGGCCGAGGCTGCAGTGGCCGGGAGCGGCCACTGCACTCCAGTCTGGGTGACGGAGTGAGACTCCAACTCAAAAAAGAAATAAAATAAAATAAAGTGATCAGGGGAAAAAAGGGAAGATAAAAATGACACAAATCAGGGACATGACATGAAAGGACAGGAGAATTCTTTTGGGGTGATGGTTCATCATCTTAGTTGTGGTGATGGTTGTATGGGTGTGTAGATTTATCAAATGATCCTTGGGTCAAAGAAGAAATCTAAAAGGAAATATCAAATTACATGTTTTAAAGATGTGCAGTTATAGTATGTCAATTACACCCTAAAGAAGCTGTAGAATCAAAACAAAACCATGAAAGCAGTATAGGGGGAAAATTTTAAAGATCTCACTATATTACCCAGGCTGGTCTTTAACTCTGGGGCTCAAGCAATTCTTCTGCCTCCCATGCCTGGTTCCAAGAAGAGATTTTATAAAAAATTATTTAAAATTATATTTTACTTTTGTTTTTTTTTTGTTTTTTTTTTTGGTTTTTTGGGTTTTTTTGAGTTGGAGTCTCACTCTGTTGCCCAGACTGGAGTGCAGTGGCCACTCCCAGCCACCGCAGCCTCGACCTGCTGGGCTCCGGCGATCCTTCCACCTCAGCCTTCCAAGTAGCTGGAACTACAGGCACGCGCTACCACGCCCGGCTAATTTTTTGATTTATTGTAGAGATGAGGTCTCGCCTGCTCAGGCAAGTCTCGAACCCGCGGGCTCAGGCAATCCACTCACCTCAGACTCCCAAAGCCGCGGGATTACAGGCTGAGCCACCGAGCCCAGCTTATATTTTACTGTTTTGAGTTGGAGTTTTACTCTGTCACCCAGACTGGAGTGCAGTGGCACGCTCATGACTACTGAAGCCTCAACCTGCTGGGCTCAGGTTATCCTTCTGCCTCAGCCCTCCAAGTAGATGGAACCATAAGCACGCATCACCATGCCCAGCTAATTTATTTATTTATTTATTTATTTTTTGAGTTGGAGTCTCACTCTGTCGCCCAGACTGGAGTGCAGTGGCCGCTCCCAGCCACGGCAGCCTCGACCTGCTGGGTTCCGGTGATCCTTCTGCCTCAGCCTTCCAAGTAGCTGGAACTACAGGCGCGCGCTACCACACCCAGCTAGTTTTTTGGTTTATTGTAGAGATGAGGTCTCACCAAGTTGCCCAGGTGGGTCAGTTTTTTGATGTATTGTAGAGTCGAGGTCTTGCCAAGTTGATCAAGCTGGTGTGGGACCCCTGGGCTCAGGCATTCCTCGCACCTCACCTCCCAAAGTGCTGTGATTATAGGCATGAGCTACTGTGCAGAATAGGATTAGTAAAACAGAAACCAGGTAAGTAGCAAATTTACAGACTGGAGCATGGAGAGAGAAACAGAGAGCAGATACTGAGTAGATCATAAGGCACAAATTGGGGTGGGGGGGATGCAGGTTAACTGGATTCCCAGAAAGGGAGAAATGAGAGAAAATGGTACAGAAGCAGCATGTGCATGATGTGAGCCCTGAATATTCAAGAAGCCAAGAAAGATAAAAAGCCACAGATTCAAGATGCTCTATGAAGTTTAATGAGCATAAATAAAAAGAAAATACACCAGGAACAATATAATCGAGGTGCTGAAAACCAAAATTGTAAAAGCATCCAGGCAAGGCTAGGCCCAGTGATCATGCCTATAATCCTAACACTTTGAGAGTCTGAGTCGGGAGGATCCCTGGAGGCCAGGAGTTCAAGATCAGCCTGGGCAACGTAGTGAAACTCCATCTTTACAAAAACAAACAAAAAAAGCATCCAGGGTAAAAGTGACACATTATCCCCAAAGTACAACAGAAAGACACAGGGTAGACTTTACCACAGAAAGGACCGAAGATGATGGGACGATATCTTGAACATGCTGAAAGCACATGAGCACCAACCGACAACTCCACATGGGCTCCAGCCTCGCAGGCTATTTCTTGGGCCTTTTCTTCCTCCAGCCCTCCAGCTGTACCTGCTGTGCCCCAGCTGGGCTTCAGTCTCCCCAGTGCACCCCATGATGCACCCTTGCCCTCTCTTGTAGGTGCTGAGGGTTTCTCCAGCATGGTGAGTCCCCGACCGAGGCCCAGTAGGCAGGCTCCCCTCCAGGTCCCTTTTTCCAGTGCGGTTCCCTGGGGCACCCCTCACAAGGCCAGGCTGGGAGAACACCCAGTCCCTTCTGGTGGGACAGGAAGACAAAAGCCAAAGCCTGCCCTTTTCCCAAGATCTACAGCACAGGCCGACGCACCTCTGCCTATCTCTGTCTGGACAGCGGGGGAGGTACCTGGGGTGCTGCAGCAAGCTAGGGAGCAGCCCCTCTCCAGGGCTGGAAAATGGAAAGTCCACTGTTCCAACTCTGGGGCTTCAGGGAAAGGGGAGTCCCACTCCATACTGTTCCAGCTCTCCCCTTTTGGCTCTTATCCAGATGACAGTTATCAAAAAATAGGGAGGGAGACAGAGAGAGACAGAGAGGGTGACAGAGACAGAAAGAGATAGAGAGGCAGGCAGAGAGACAGGCCAAGAGACAAAGAGGCTAACAGACAGATAGACAGGCAAAGAGACAGGTCAAGAGACAGAGAGACAGATGGGCAGAGGGACAGGCAGAGAGACAGGCAAGCAGAGAGACAAGACAGGCAGAGAGACAGAGAGCCAGAGACAGTACCAATGCCCAGCTGTCTGCTCTTGTCTCTCCTCCTGCTGCCTTGCCTTTTGGGCTGTTCTGGTTCTCCTGACTGCTTCAAGTCTCTTCTGGAACATTCCCTCACACTGGCCAGGCAGTGATATGCTCTCAAGCTCCTCCTGCATCGCACATGTCCTCCCTCCTTCTGGCTAGGAGTGGTTACCCTGACGCTGGCCCCCATCCCCAAAGTCTGCAGCAGGCCTTCTGTCATCAGAGACCCCAGGAAGTTCAATGACCACGTGTAGTCATCCGAGTGGGATAAAGCATGTGGTCAGGATGCTTAAAATGTGTCCTGCACCCTCCTTCCTGCAGGAGTTTGGGCTTCTATCCCATGAGTGTGGCTAGATGTAGTGACTTGCTTCTTACAGAGTTGGTGGAAAAGAGGGAAGGTGAGTCACAGAAGGCACAGCAGCTGCTGGCTCTGCGGAAGCCAGCTGCCATGATGGTAGGAGGCTCAGGTAGCTGTCTGGAGAGGATGGGAGGCCACCACCCACAGCCACTTGAGTAAGCTTCAGAGTGGACATTCCAGTTGCATCCAAGACTTCAGGTGACTGTAGTCCTGGTTGACAAATTGACTGCCACTTCCTAAGCTAGAACTGTTCCCCAAGCCTCTTCCAGATCCCTGACCCTCAGAAACCATCTGTGATAGTAAATGCTTGTCATTTTAAGCTGTTACATTTTGGGATAATTTGCTTTGCAGCAATAGACAACTAATACACTAAGAGTTGGTCAAAAAATGGAGCAAGATTGGACTATAGGATTGCAATTTCATACAACAACTTTGGAGATCAATTTGGTAATATCTAGTAGAGTTGAAGGTATGCATACCCCACACTCAGGGATGGCCCCCTCATCACAGGGGCACATGGATAAAAATGTTCATTGCAGGCAGGGCGCAGCAGTTCATGCTTGTAATCCCAGCACTTTGGGAGGCCATTGTGGGAGGATCATTTGAGTCCAGGAGTTTGAGACCAGCCCAGGCAACACAGACCTGGTCTCTACAAAAAGCAAAAAGTTAGTCAGGTGTGGTACTCATGCCTGTTGTCCCAGCTACTCAAGAGGCTGAAGTGGGAGAATCACTTAAGCCCAGGAGCTACCAGCCTGAGCAACATAGCATGACTTTGCCTCTAAAAAAAAGAAAGACAAAAAACAAATTTGGCTTCATTCTTTTAGCAGAAAGGAATGTCTCAATGTAAATAAATCTCAGAAAAATAGATGGGAAAAAGGCAAGTGGTAGAAGGTTAGGTGTGAGGTTATACATCATTTTTAAACATGCAAAGCAATAGTGCACATTGTTTATGGACAGCACAAAACCTGTTTGGCATTGATGGTCACCCAGGGTGAGGTAATGGTTACCTCTGGGCAGGGAAGGAAGTGAATTGGTTTTGCAAAGACTCAGGGGCTGTTTTCCAACAATACTGCAGAAACCCCTCCACAAAGCAAAACAAACAAACAAAAAAAACCCTCCACAAACTAAGAGTAGAACCAGTTAGCAAATATGGGAAAATGATACACTTTGGTGTGGCTTTATTTACTCCATACTTTTAGGAATGCTTGAAATGTTTTACTAAAAAACAAAAAAGGAGAAAAACCACTAACTTAGGCCTTTCAAAGCAGATAAATCCTGGCCTCAGACTCCAGGGTGGTTTTTCCTGTTCTCAGGACCCATCCATGCCTGGCAGTGGGGATGACGGGGCAGGTGCTGGCAGTGGCGGGAGGGGTGGAGGCTTCAGGCCGCGGAAGGTGCTCAGATGCACGCTAATCCCCATCACAGATATTTAATGGAAATGTAAAATATTCTTTTGTATTTGATTCCAATAGTCTTGTGTTTTTGGTTTTACTGTTGGCTCTGAATGCCGCTTGAAATTTCACTTTAGAACAGTGTGAATCTGGGATTCATTTTACCTGTTTTCTCCTCTACTGGAAATTCCACCCTTATAGAAGAGTCTATCTTTCCCTCAATGATTTGAGGGCCCTACATTTCCCGTATAATGGGTTTGTTTCTGGACTCTTGGATTCATTCCACTTGTTCCTTTACAAATACCACTTGGCCTTAATGGCTATAATTTGATGTAACTTTTTGATATGCAGAAGGGCAAATCTCCCCTCATTGAGTTTTCTCTTCTTTTAGATTTTTTTTTTAAGTTGGAGTCTCACTCTGTTGTCAGGCTGGAGTACAGTGGCATGATTACAGTTACCACAGCCTACTGCTGGTCTCAGGCAATCCTTCCGCCTCACCTTTCCAAGTAGCTGGGACTACAGGGACATGCCACCATGCCCAGTTAAGTTTTTTTGTTTTTCTTTTTTTTTGGTTTATTGTAGAGACAAGGTCTAGCCATGTTGTACAGGCTGGCCTCAAACTTGAGCTCAGGCAATCTTTCCTTCTCAGCCTTGGAAAGTGCTAGGATTACATGCATGAGCCACAGTGCCCGGCTTAGTATTTTTTTTTTTTTTTTTTTTTACTATTGTGGATTATCTCTTCCAGATGACTGACTTTAGGATCAGTTTATCAAGTTCTTTCAAAAATTTTGTTGACATTTTGAGATTACATTACTCTACAAACTGACCTGTGAAGAATTTACATATTGACAACTTTGTGTCCCTGGGAACGGGGCTTTTTTTTTTTTTCCTTTGAATTAGAGTCTCACTTCCTCACCAAGGCTGGAGTGCAGTGGCAGGCTCACAGCCACCCCTGCGTCGACCTGCTGGGCTCTGGCAATTCTTCCGCCCCAGCCTTCCAAGTTGCTGGAACAGGCGCGCTACCACGCCCGGCTAAATTTTTGATTTATTGTAGAGATGAGGTCTCACCATGTTGCCCGGACTGGTCTGGAACCCGCGATGCTTTCACCTTCGCCTCCCAAAGTGCTGGGATTACAGGCTTGAGCCACCGCGCTCGGCCGAGAACGAGGCTTTCTTCTGATTTAGTCTAAGCCCCTGTTAGGTCCTATGGTCAAGGTTTAGAGGTTTTTTTTAAAAAAATGAGGACTTGCGGATTCCTTTTTCTACTTATTTCTGGGGATGTCGCAGGCGTCATGGTGACCGTGAACGGCGTCTGCAGAAATTTGACGGCTTGCGCAACCAGGGTCCCCTCTCGCGCGCAGGTTCCACTCTGGGCGGGCGTCACAGCGACGTGACTGCCACGGGGAACAACAGATGGCCGCAAGTGACTGCCAGAAAGTGGAGGTCCCACGGGAAACGGATGACGCGGGGGCAGGGTGGCTCAGGGAGATGCTCCGAAACCGGGGCGAGCGACAGGCCGGGAGCTGCGAGTGCGGAGGGCGGGGCAGAGCGAGGCCGGGCGGGGCCGGGCGGGGCCGGGCGGGGTGGGCCCGGAACCTTCACCCTGGACCTGGGCGGTGAGGTCCGCGAGCGCGTTACCCAGGTCCCGCCCGCCGCGCTCGGCCCCGCCCACAACACCAGGTCGGGCCCCACCCGCGAGCGCCAGAGGCCCCGCCCGCCGCTCCGGGCTCCGCCGCAGGTCCCGCCCTCAGCTCCGCGTCCAGTCTCGGGCCACGCTCACCCCCCAAGGCCTTGCCCACCTCTCGGTCCCGCTCACTGCCCCCCGTCCCGCCCCAGGCCCGGCTCTCAGCCCCGGCCCCGTCCGAGGCAACGCTTGCCTCCTGAGACCGCGCTCACAAGCCAAGGCCCCGCTCGCCTCCGGTCCGGTCCCGCCCATAGTTCCGGGTTTATGCCCCGGCCCCGCCCCCGCCCCCGACGCCGGCGCGCCGCGAGAGAGGTCAGCTTGCCTGTGGTGTCCAGGCCCCGCGACTGCTGCCCGGCCCGCAGGGGTCGCCGGCTTAAGTCCTCGCGTCTCCGCTGCGGTCCTGGTGCCCGTCCCGGTCTCGCGGGCGCGGCCGTTGCGGGCGGCGCGGCCCGAGCGCGCGCGGCGAATCTGCTGCTGCGAATAGGCGGCACGGCCTCGCGAGAGCCGCGAGGCCTGGCGGGCCCAGGCCCGGGAGCCCGCCGAACCGGGACGCCGCTCCCGGACCACACCGGGACCTCGCGGGGACACCGCCGCGCCGGGGCAGCGCCAGGCCCGCCGCCGCCATGACGGGCCGCGTGTGCCGCGCCTGTGGGGGCACGGACATCGAGCTGGACGCGGCGCGCGGGGATGCCGTGTGCACCGGCTGCGGCTCGGTGCTCGAGGACAACATCATCGTGTCCGAGGTGCAGTTCGTGGAGAGCAGCGGCGGCGGCTCGGCAGCCGTGGGCCAGTTCGTGTCGCTGGACGGTGCGTCCGGGCCGGGGTGCGGGCAGCTTCGCTTCGCGATGGGGCTTAACAGAAGGGGGGCGAGGAGACCCCTGTCGGCCCCCGTCTTTGAGCCAGACGCACGGTGTCATTTGCTGACTTGGGGGTACAGTCCTGCGCCTTCTGACACGTCGGTGGACCGGGCAGCCACAGTGAGGGCAAAGGAAAGTCCCATTGCGCCCCCCCCAAGCTATCTCTTTATTGTCTCTGTGTCAGTAGTTTTGTTTCTTTGGAGTGTCCAGGGCATGGACTCAGATTGTTGGTGGTCTTTGGGGACTGGCTCTTCCCCCTCAGGCACCCAGGTTGCTGCAGATGCAGTAGCTGGACTTTTTTTTTACGGGACTCGTGGTCCAGAGTGGTTGTGGCCAGTTTCAGCTGTTGTAAATAGAGCTGCTGAAAGCATTCATGTGTGGACACACGGTTTAATTTCTCAAGGAAAGTTCAGTGTGTGTATGTGGGTAATTGTCACACACTGTTTTTCTTTCTTTCTTTCTTTCTTTTTTTTTTTTTAAGTTGGAATCTCATTCTGTCACCCAGGCTGGACTGCAGTGGCATGCTCATGGCCACTGCAGCCTCGACCTGCTGGGCTCGGGTGATCCTTCCACCTCAGCCTTCCAAGTGGCTGGAGCTACAGGCATGCACCACCATGCCCGGCTAATTTTTTGAGTTATTGTAGAGATGATGTCTTACCAAATTGCCCAGGCTGGTCTTGAACTTGTCGGCTCAGGCAATCCTCACCTCGGCCTCTCAAAGTGCTGGGATTATAGGTGTGAGCTACCATGCCCAGCCACACACTTCTTTCTTTCTTTTTTGAGTCAGAGTCTCACTCAGTCACCCAGGGTGGAGTGCAGTGGCACACACGGCCACTGCTGCCTCTACCTGCTGGGCTCCAGCAATCCTTCCGCCTTGGCCTTCCAAGTAGCTGGAGTTACAGGTGCGCACTACCATGCCTGGCTAATTTTTGATTTATTGTAGAGACGAGGTCTCGCCAAGTTGCCCAGGCTGGTCTCGAACCCGTGGGCAACTGCTCACCTTGGCCTCCCAAAGTGCTGGGATTACAGGCTGAGCCACTGAGCCCGGCCACACAGTTTTTCAGTGTGGCCATTGTGCGTTCTCACCACATCTTCACCAGCACTTGGTGTTGTCAGCGTTTTTTCTTTTAGTTATCCCTGCAGGTGTGCAGCCTCTTGTCCTTGTGTCACTTGGTATTTCCCTACCTGCTAGTGGTGTTAAACGTCTCTTAAAACCTGTCTGCTGAGTTCTCTCTGCCTAAATGCCTGTTCAATATCTTTTACTTGGGTGGTTTGGAGTCTCACTCTGTCGCTCAGGCTGGAGTGCTGTGGCATGCTCACGGTCACCACAGCCTTGACCTGCTGGGCTCAGGCGATCCTTCCGCCTCAGACTTCCAAGAAGCTGAAACTACAGGTGTTCACCACCATGCCTGACTAATTTTTCGATTTATTGTGGAGACGAGGTCTCAAACCCCTGAGTTCAGGCAGTCCTCTTGTCTCGGCCTTCCAAAGTGCTAGAACTACAGGCTTGAGCCACCATGCCTGGCCTTGGGTGGTTTTCTTATGGTTAAGTTTTGGGAGTTCTTTTTGTCGTCTAGCTGCAAGTCCTCTGTTGTGTGTGTGACTTGCTGAGCAGAAGTTTTAAATTTTGAATAGAAGTTCTGCATGTTGATGCAGTCTAGTGTATTCATTTTTTTCTTTCATGAATTGTACTTTTGGTGTCATGCCTGAGAAGTCTTTACATAACCCCAAGTCATGCTTTACATAACCCCAAGTCATGATGTTTTTCTTCTCAAAGCTTTTTAAATGTCTTCTGTTTAGGTCTGTGGTCCATATTGAGTTTTGTATGTGATGTATATATAGGTGTGATGAATAGGTTGAGATTCGTCTTTGGCACGTGGATGTCCTGTTGTCTTAACACCATTTGTTGGAAGACTGCCCGTTCCCTGCTGAATTGCCTTTTCTTCTTGGTGAGGGCTGCTGGGCCATGTCTGTGGATCTGTTTCTGGGCTCTCTGTTCTGTGCTGTATATCAGGATGATGTTTTCTTTGTTAACGCCACACTGTCTTCTTGACTGTACATTTTATACTGTCTTGAAATCAGGTGCTGTGAGTCTTCAGCATTATTCTTCCTTTTCAGAATGGTTGTAGTGATTGTACTTACTTTCCCTTTTTAACTTTTGAGTAAATTTGTGTGTATCTACAGGTTGAGGGTGTCTTATCTGAAATGCTTAGGCGAGAAGTGTTTGGATCTTGGGATATTTACATTATACTTACTGGCTGAGCATCTCTAACTTGAGAATCTGAAATCTGAGATGCTCTGATGATCATTCCTTTTGAGAATCATGTCTGTGTTCAGAAAGTGTCAGATTTTGGAGCGTTTCTGTTTTCAATGTTCAGATTTGGAATGTTTAGCCTGTACTAATGTCTTGCTGGGGTTTTGACTGGAATTGCATTCAATCTCTCGATAAAGTTGGGGAGGGTTGATGTTTTTAACATGTTGAGTCTTCTAATCTGTGAACACAGTGTGTTGCTGAGTTCATTTAGGCTTTCTTTGGTATAATTTATCCGTGTGTGGGAATTTTCAGCACACAGCCCCTGTATATTTTTTTAGATATTTACCTGAGATCTCTTTGGAATCATTGTAAATGGTATTTTTAAAAAGTTCATTTTCAACATTCCTTGTTTATATTTAGAAATATGATTGAAATCTGTATGTTGGCCTGTTTCCTGTGACTTTGCTAAACTTGTTAGTTCTAGGAGTTTTTTATAGACTCCCTGAGATTTTCTACTTAGACAATCATGTTGTGTATAAATAAGGACTGTTTTATTTATTTCTTCCTTTCTTCCTTTTTTTTCCCTTTCATTTTTGTCTTAGAGCATTTTTGCGTTGTTCCCAGTCTCAAGGAGAAGCACTCAGTCCCTGACCATCAGTGTGATGTTGGCTGTAGGTTCTTGGTACTTCGACTTTTCTGTGAAGTCAAGGATGCTCTCTTTCTAGTCCTAGTTTGCTAAGAGTATTTATCATGAGTGGATGTTGCATTTTGTCAGGTGCTGTTTCTGTATCAACTGATACGATCCTATATTTTTCTTCTTTAATCTGATGATGTGGCTGATTTTTGAAGGTTGAACCTGGCTTGTGTTTCTGGGGTAAACCCACTTGGTTTTGGGCATTATTCTTTGTATGTATTGCTGGGTTAGATTTGCTAGTATTTTGTTGAGGATTTTTGTTTGTGTTCATGTGGGACATCACAGTTTTCTTGTGATGTTTGGTTTGGAAATCAGGAAACATATCTTATAGAATAGGTTGGGAAGTATCTCCTCTGCCATCTTCTGGAATTAGTGTTAGTTCTTTCTGAAGTATCTAGGAGAATTCACCAATGTAGCTATCTGAGTGTGGAGCCTTCTTTTTTAGAAGGTTCTTAGTGGTGACTTTAGCTTCTTTCACAGTTGAGTTGACAGTTGTATCTTAGACTGTCTGTCTCACCTTGGGTGAGTTTTGGGAGTTTGACTTTGAGGAACTGACTCTTCTGGATTTATGCATGTGGTGCTCCTCAAGGCCTCCCCTCACCCTCCTGATGTTGGCAGGGTCTCTTGTGACACCCTTTCCCTCTCGATGTTGCGGTTTTGTCTTCTTGCTTTCTCTTTGTCGCTTATTAGAAGTATATCTGTTTTATCGATTATTTCAAAGAACTGGCTTTGACTTTCACAGAATTCTCACCCCTGCTGCTCCCTCTGATCTTCCCGATTCTTCCATAAGCGATGCTACCTTGATATCTGGCTGTCTTTTAGGGCTTCTGGGCAGAGGCCTTGGGTCATGCTGCAGCTTCATCACATGTTGCCAAGACTTGCTTGGATGCCTTTTGGGATGGGAACAACAGTAATAAAAGCAAGTTGCTACGGTAGCGACACTTAGGGCTTCCCTGGGGAGGCGCTATCCAGGTACACCTGGGGCCCAGCGGCAACGCTTTGTCCTCATTAGGCCCCTGGGTGGAGGGAGGGCAGTAGTGAGCAGGTGTCATGAGCACAGTTCGGAGCCAGCACTGGTAAGTGGCACCAAGATACTGCTCCGCCCAGCGTGCTCTCCAGGGAGAGGCCTCCCAGCTGCCAGCTGTCATGCTCCTGAGGCTATACCGTGGGGGTATGGATTCTCAGCCCCTGGGGCAGAGTGGGGAGGAGAGGAGGCGTTGACCATTGGGAAGCTGCTCGGTCTCCCAGGCAGACTCCATGGGTGCCCATTGGCATTTCTTGCCCCATCACAGCAGCAGTCACACTGGGTGGGACACTTTTGTGACTTCTCATTTACCCTGGCACATGTGCAAGTCCCGGTGCCCTGTGCTCCACAGGCCTTGCTCTTGCTTCATACTAAACACTGAGGTTTCTCTCTCAGTCACTGGTTCCTAAGACCCAGGGCCACTGTCTGTCCTTGCTTGTGGTCTGCCCTTGGTAGTTGTCTTGGGACTGTGTCACTACAGGAGAGTCCTGATCTTAGACACTGGACCCTGTTGGGAAGCCACACCAGGTTCCCCCTGTTCCAGGCCCTTCCGAACATGGACGGTTTGGAGAGGAGGGCAATGTCTGAGGACTATGTTCCATGGGCTGAGGAGGCCACAGCCCCATGGCGTCTGGGTTTTGGGGCCAAGCAGGTCTCCCCAGCAGCATGTGCACTTCAGTGTCCTGGGCCAAGTGTCCCCTGAGTCTTTCCTCCACCAGCAGGAGCTGGTGATGGTGCACATTCTGCCTCCAGGAACTGTTGTAGTCACCCCCCCGTGTGTAGGGCAAGGGCTTGGGCACCTAGGAGCCACAGGAACTCCCATACCAGGTAGCCCAGGTCTCCTACTTCCTCTGGGTCCCTCCTCCTATGCTGGGAGCAGCAGACCTTCCCTGTGTCCCCAGAACTTGTGGGGTGGAGAGCATTTCTCATGGTTCCCTTGATCAGAACTTTCAGTGACTGCACACTTAGTCCTCCAAGTCAAGGTGCCAGTGCTGGTGTCCAGTTATGAGTGATGGTGTGGTTGGGCCCATTCTGTGACTGATGCCCTCATGTCACCTAGGGCTGGGCTTGGGGAAAGCTTGTTGCCCTGACCACAGAGAGTGCCTAGGAGGTGGAGATGCCCTTGCCCGCTGGGGATCTCCCTCTACCCTAGGGAAGGTCATGGCATCTGGCTTCTGCCCGCAGTGCCATATGGAGTCTGAGCATGGGCCTGGTTGGTCTCTGGTCCTGAGGGTGGAGGCTCTGGGTCTCTGTTTCTGTACTGTGACCTTCAGAGCCCCAAGTTTTGGCTGAAGGGACCTACCCTCGGGAATTGTTGGCTGAATTCTGTCCTGGAGGCAGCCAAGTGACTTGATGCCACGCCTGCTGTGCTGTACACCCTGGCTTCCATGATCCAGTCCTCATCGTGCCAACAGGCTCTGTGAGAACAGGCTTCCGTGTATGTCTGTGCACACGCTCTGAGCCCTGCTGCCTGCATCTGGCCCCCTGCTGTGATTCTCTGCAGGCCCCACTGGCATGGCACGCCCCAGTGTTCCCGAGTCTTCGGCCTCCACACTCGGGGATACACTGTGGCCTCATCCAGTCCCTTTGGGTGTTTCTGTCTGATGAGCTGAGCCTGTAGGGCTGTGGGATTCCTCTCTATGCTACACACTCAGCTGGGCCTTCTGGAGGGAACCCCCACAGGAGGTTTGCAGCAGCCGCAGAAGCCCCTCAGCTAAGTAATTGGCACACAGTTACAGAGAATCCTTGAAGGAGATGGAGGCGGTGCTGTGCTGTGCTGTGCAGGTCTTTCCAGGGTGTTACAGCTCCTTGGCCCACTATTCTCTCTGATCTGGGTGTAGATGTTGCTGACTTTGTAATGGGACAGACCAGCAAGGTGGCTGGCACATGATGCATCTCTGCGGGTGCTGGGCTCAGGCCTTGGTGCCTTTTGTTCCTCAAAGACCTTCTCTGGTCTATGGACTGGCCGACTCCTCCCCGCTGTCCACAAGGGGGCAGTCTCAGCCAGGGCCTGCAGGACCTGGTACTTCTGCAGTGAGGTCCAGTTATGTTTTTTTTAATCATGGAAATGTGTTACAGAAAATAGGAAATGTCTTTAGAAGCAGAGGGTATCTAAGGGCAGGATCTATGTGCAGGTGCAGCCAGAGGTGAGATGTAGGCTAATCTCCACGCTTTGGTGAGCCCATCCCTAGTTAGCATTTTGGGATTTACTGAGTGGCCCCTTTCCACTGTCCACATGTGCTTTTTGCTGTGTACATACGTGTGTGTGCATACATGGGACAGCAGACATGGGACAGCAGAAGTCAGGAGCCCGCTTCAGAGCAGGTGCAGGTGGAGTAACCCCCCAAAGGGCGCCTGGGGCGTGGGAGGATGGAAGAACAGCGCAGGGATAGGAAGTGGGAGTCCTGAAGGTTTGGGGGTTGGAGGTGGAGGGTAGGGTAGGGGACATACAGGTGGGTGGGAGAACAAGGGATTACTTGGTGGTGGGGCATGAAGTGATGACATTCACTCCAGCTAGGATCGGGGTACCACCTGTGATGGGATGTGGCATCTCTTTGTGGCCCTACTCTGCCTGAGGCACGCCTGGCTGCCCTCTGTCTAAGCTGGGAACAATGGCAGGAATAGAGGCCACACTGCTCCCCTTATTCCTGGAAGGTGGGCTTCAGAGGTTTTTCATCTTTTTCCAATGTAATATTATATGAATTATCTAGTAAAAGCGTACACCCATAATTGATTCGAACAACATGGTGGTCCTAAAATAAAAGTTGTAGATGGGGATGTGCGCTGGAGACCAGTATGCCGGGGAAGCTGTCCTGGTCAAGACCACCGGTGACTGGTCTTCAGTGGGCTTTCTTCATCTGCAAGATTTAAAATATAAAATTTTGAAGCTTAAAACCACTCACAAAACAAAGAACTCTGGCAGGAGGGCAGGAAATGCAGATGCCATGATCTCAGCACAGGGCCACTTGGGTTTCTGAAGAGTTCAGAGTTGACGCAGTGGTCTGGTTTGAAGTCCCCTTGCTCCTGGACAGGCCTCCCCTGGACTCTGTGTTGCTCCTGGCCTCTCCCCTGGATTGGTGTGTCAGCAGGGACCCCAACATGCCCCGTCTGGTCTTCTCCAGCCCCCATGAGGTCACACCACTGGGACCTGCTCCAGCTTCTTGGAAGCCACAAGTTTTATGGCAGTTTGTCACGGCAGCCATGGAAAACTATGCAACCCTAGTCGTGACAGCCCTCCCATCCCAGGCACGGCCCCATCCCAGTACTGCCTCTGTTGGAGAACGCCTGTGCCCCTGCTAACCTGGCGGGCCCTGTGCCACATTACCTACCAGGAGACCAGCTCTGAATCTCAGCCTGCGGAAGGCCCTGGTTCTGCTTTTGCATGACTAGAGAACTGAGCGCTGCCTGCCATGTGCAGTGCTGAGCTCCGGGGCCAGGCACACTCGCTGCTTCTGGTTTTCTTGGCTACTGAGTGTGGTTCCTTTTTGCTTCCAGCTGAACGTTAAAGTCATCTCAGTGAGGTTGTTAAATAATTTCAATAGTGTTTGTTTGGAATTCAGTTGCATTCACAGATAAGCCAGAAGCTATGCTGGTTCTGCAGGCCTGCGCTGGTGGCCACTCTGCTGGTGACCCCAAGGCCCCTGCTGACTGCAAGTGGCAGGCCCTGTGCTTTCCCCAGAAGGCCTGTCTCAGGCTTCTGCCATGGGCTCCACAGGTCAATGGGTCCCATGGGTCCCTGTCACTGCATGGCCTTTCATTCTTCCCAGTCCCTCTGAAGGCCCTGCATCTGTCCCCACATAGCAGAGGCTGTGGGTGTGTCCCCTCACTGTCTAAGCCGTCAGTCCTTGATCTGTCTTTCATCACAGATGTGCTGGCCCCCTTGGTCCTCGATCTGTCTTTCGTCACAGATGTGCTGGCCCCTATGCTGGCCCTTGAGGGCTGACCCACAAGATGGGGCATGTTCTGCTTCACAGCCTTTGTGTACACCCTGGTGCTCTTGCCCAGCATGCACTCCTTGAAAGACCAGGCTTCAGGGTGGGGCTCATAAGCTTGTGAATGATTGGTATATCCACTTGGAGTCTCCAAAGGGACCAGGGCCTGGGCCCCAGCCCTGAAACCCTGCAGGGCAGAATGCAGGGACATCCTGGACTGACTCTCAGCAGGTGGGGCTCTGGAGCAACATATCTGCTCCTGCCTGTCTGGCTGTGGCCACATCATGCACGGATGGCCAGAGGTGCAGGCCTCTTGCTGACCTGCCAGCTATTGGGATTGGGACATGCAGATGGTCTGCCCGCCAGGAGCCTGCAGCCCAGAGGGAGATGGGTGTGTTCCCATGGTCACATTCCCACGGCCATTGAGCAGTGGCTTGCTGGGTGGGTGGCCCAGGCATGGTGGAGGCCAGCCCGTGCTCAGGGGCATCCTCACCCTGTGACTGGGCAGAGGGAGAGGGGCTTCCTGCCCAGGGATTCCTGGGCCCAGGTGAGTGATGTGCAGGGGCTCACCTTGCCACTGCTTCCTGTAGGAGCGCTGCCCTGACTTGGTCTCACTTTGCGTCTTTGGATATAAGAAAGGGTGATAGGTGCAGACCCTCTCTGCCAAGTTTTGGCTAATCGTCTCTTTGTGTTTCTAGGTGCTGGCAAAACCCCAACTTTGGGTGGCGGCTTCCATGTGAATCTGGGAAAAGAGTCGAGAGCACAGACCCTACAGAATGGTATTTCCCTCTGCGGGTACCACTGTGGGGTGGGGGGTGGGGCAGGTCCCAGAGCTGGAGGGTGACCTGGTGAAGGGTGCACAGACTCGGCCTATAGAGCCCTGAGCCTGCCACCCATCACCCACATGCCTGCACAGGCATGCTTTGGGAAGGAGCTGTCCTCAAGTCCCCCGGCAGTCACTGGGGTCCTCCTGGGCATCCTGCAGAGACTGCCAGGCCTCTTGGGGCAAGGTCCGTGGACCCCGCCAGTTCCACAGCCTGGGTTCCTGGTCTCAGTTGAGATGAAGACAGAAGCACACACTTATAGCAGTGCAATACTGTGGTGGCATTCTTGTTGTAAAGGACCAGTTCATGCCAAATTGGAGAAAAGTCTGTTAGGTTATCTGTCTTATTATTGAACTGAAAAAGTGCCTTGTATATTTTAGATACAAGCTTTTTACCAGATGTTTGATTTTCAGAACATTTTCACCCATTTCCTGTGTTCTTTTCATTTTCTTTTCTTTTCTTTTTTTTCTCTTCATTTTTTGATGGTGTCCTTTGGAGCACAACAGTTTAAAATTTTGATGGTATCTACGCTTCTCCTTTTGTTGCATGTGCTTTTGGCATTGTAACTAAGGAGTACTGCTTCATCTAGTTCACATCAGGAAGGTGTTTGCTTAGGATTTTTTTGAATTCTTGGTTTTGGCTCTGACATTTAGGTATTGATCCACATTGAGGTAATTTCTGCATATGGTATAAGGTGAGGGCCCACCTTCACTCTTGTGTCTGAATATTCAGTTTTTCCAGGACCATTTGTTGAAAAGTCTGTATTTTCTCATTTGGCTCCCTCTTCGCACTCTCATGGTTTTGTTTTTGTTTTTGTTTTTGTTTTTAGTCAGGGTCTTACTCTGTCACCCAGGCTGGAGTGCAGTGGTGTGTGTGATCATGGCTCACCACAGCCTAAAACCCCTAGGCTCAGGTGATCCTCCTGACTCAGTCTTCTGAGTTGGGACTACAGGCAGCCTCCACCATGCCTGGCTAATTTTTTACTGTTTTGTAGGGACAGAGTCTCACTATGTTGCTGGTCTCAAAATTCTGAGCTCAGGCAATTCTCCCTCCTTGGCCTCTCAAAGTGTGAGATTACAAGCGTAAGCCACTGTGCCTGACCTTGATGCCCTTGTTGAAAATCAATTGAACATAAGTGTAGAGGTTTACTTCTAGATTCCCAATTCTTTGTCATTGGTCTATATGACTGTCCTTTTGCTAGCACCACACTGTTTAGGTTACTGTAGCTTTGCAGTAAGTTTTTTTTTTTTTTTTTTTTGAGTTGGAGTCTCACTCTGTTGCCCAGACTGGAGTGCAGTGGCCGCTTCCGGCCACCGCAGCCTCGACCGGCTGGGCTCCGGCAATCCTTCCGCCTCAGCCTTCCGAGTAGCCGGAATTACAGGTGCGCGCTACCACGCCCGGCTGATTTTTTGATTTATTGTAGAGATGAGGTCTCGCTGCCCAGGCGGGTCTCGAACCCACAGGCTCAGGCAATCCACTCACCTCAGCCTCCCAAAGGCGTGGGATTACAGACTGAGCCACCGAGCCCGGTTTGCAGTAAATTTTGATATTAGGAAGTAGGAGTCCTCTAACATTGTTCTTTTTTTTTTTTTTTTTTTTGAGTTGGAGTCTCACTCTGTCGCCTAGACTGGAGTGCAGTGGTCGCTCCCGGCCACTGCAGCCTCAACCTGCTGGGCTCTGGCGATCCTTCCACCTCAGCCTTCCAAGTAGCCGGAATTACAGGCATGCGCTACCATGCCCGGCTGATTTTTTGATTTATTGTAGAGATGAGGTCTCACTGCCCAGGCGGGTCTCGAACCCGCGGGCTCAGGCAATCCACTCACCTCAGCCTCCCAAAGGTGCGGGATTACAGGCTGAGCCACCGAACCCGGCTTAACATTGTTCTTTTTAATCAAGAGTGTTATGTTGCCTGTTCTGAGTCTATTCAATATCAGTATGAATTTTGGTATCAGCTTGTCACTTTCTGCAAAGAAATCAGCTGGGATTTTGATGGGGATTACATTAATCTGTTGATCATTTTGGGGAGTACTGTCATCTAAGCAATATTAAGTCTTCTGATCCCTGAACACAGGATGTCTTTCCATTGATTTAAGTCTTCTTTAATTTATTTATACTATTTTAGTAGTTTTCAAAGTGTAAGTTTTACACTTCTTTTGTTAAACATATTCCCAGTTGATATTTGTATATTCATCTCATATACTGCAACCTTGCTGAACTCTTATTTTTTTATATGTCTGAGATATCTTTCCATGCTAATATTTATTAAACTACCTCATGCTTTTTTTTTTTTTTTGAGTTGGAGTCTCACTTCATTGCCCAGGCTGGAGTGCAGTGGCATGCTCACGGCCACCCCTGTATGGACCTGCTGGGCTCTGGTGATCCCTCAGTCTCAGCCTTCCAAGGAGCCGGAACTATAGGCATGCGCTACCATGCCTGGCTAATTTTTTAAAAATTTATTTTAGAAACAAGTTCTCGCCAAGTTGCTCGACTGATCTCAAACTCGCGGGCTCAGGCAATCTACTCACCTCAGCCTCCCAAAGTGCTGGGATTACAGGCTAAGCCCTGATCTCATTTTTTAATCCTAATAGTTTTTTAGTAGATTTCATAGAATTTCCTGAATAAGATCCTATCATCTGTGAATAGACACAGCTTTCCTTTTCTTTCCAATCTAGTTGTCTATTTTTTTTTCTCGACCGGTGGCCCTGGCTAGAACCTCCAGTGCCATGTAGAACAGCAGTGGTGGGGAGACATCCATGTCTTGTCCCTGACTACAGTGAAGCATTGGTCTCCCACTGTGTGTGTGTTGTTAGCTGTGGGTCTGTTCAGGCAGGGATACTCTGTGCTGGGTCACCTTGGCTGTTTCCTCCTACACACCTTCAGGAATTACAGCCCTGAGGAGGCCCTCCTGGTGGGGTGCAGCCCCAGGTCCTGCTGTCTTTGTCTGCTGGACCAGGGAGTATGTCTCCAGTGGGCAGCACATCACCCTGGCCGTTCTCTGGGGCCACTTCCAGGCAGTTGGGACCTACTGCCCTCCTCCCCTTGGGGCTGCTGTCACCCATGGACGTGATCTATGCTTTGTCCAGGCTGGCTGGTGAACTGCTCGGCAAACTCCCAGGAACATCTGTTATTACCATTCCTGGTATGGTGGGTCTTTAAATTTCCATTGTGCTTATTCCTTTGGCCCTGGGTACTTACTCTCAGATTAGGCTCCTTCCTGACTGATTTCCGGCTCATCCCTCTCATCTGCCTTGTGATTTCAGCTTTAGAAGTGTGTTGGGTCGTGCTTCCTGGCCTGGTGGTGGTCTGTTCTATAACGCATGTGTGTGTTGGACACTTGATAGGAATGGTTCTTCCAGGAAGTGGTACAGTGTTCTGTGTGTTTTGTTGGGTTGGACTCCCCCCCCATCAGTTTTGTCCTGCTTGTACTGTCTGTCACAGTGGCCTTGGATTTGTATTTCCACCCATAGTCTTGTTGGGTTTTTGTTTTGCCTGTTATAAGACTCTGTTATGGACATATACAGATATAAACTTCTCTGTGACGTGACCTGACCCCGCTCTGCTAAGTCACCTCTGACTTTCAGACCTGCCCAGCATTAGCCCAGCTCTGCTCGCTGCTCCTGGGGCTGCTGGACCTTTTCTTCTCCCGTGGGACCCTTACTGCCCCTGGAGAATACAGTTTCTATTGCTCCAAGGTCCTGTGACCTGTCTTCTGATGGTGAGCAATGGTGTTAGTGGAGGCATGTTCACAGCAGTGACACCCGAAACCAATAGCAGAGAGGGAGTCTACCTGCCAGCTCCATAGGGCTGGGTGTCATTGAGGTACATGGCCGGGCGGGCCCTGTGACCCAAGCATGGGGAGCTGTCCCCACACCCCTGGGTGAGTCTTAACTGGGTGTAGGTGGTCCTGGGGCTCTCAGCAGACCTTTCCACTTGGACCCTCGTCCAGGGTCGACCACTCGCAGCCTGGGCACTGCAGCAGGGGCCACATCTCACTGCCTGCTGTTGACTTTCCCACCACCTGGTCAGGCGCTGCCCTTGCCCGGGAAGAGTGCAGGGGCCGAGGGAGGCGGTCAGTCTAGCCTGTCCTGGTGACTTCCTTTTCTCTCTGCCCCAGTGTGTTTGTGCCAGTATCATTCCTTGCTGTCATTGTAGGTTGTAGTGGAAGGGTATCTATGGGGCAGATCCTAGTGTATTTTCCAGACATTTCTAGAGACACGGGGGGATTCTGACCCTTCACAATTGGGGTGTTTTTTATATGTTGGTTTTTCCTGCTTCTTATTTCATATTTTGTAACTAAGTTTTTTTTTTTTAATTAAAAAAAAAACCCTTTACTGCCCTTTGTGTATTTAATCCTGAGTTATGCTTCTTTTTAGTTTCCTTATTCTTCCCGTTTTCCCTCTCTCCCCCATCCCCATGGTCTGGAAGTTTCACATCCTGTGGGTCAAAACCAAGCTCTGTGGGTGCTGGGGGGAAATCAGCCCAAGGTCCACTGGAATGCTTAGCCCACTGAGTCACCATGACCCACCCCTCCTGCCTATTGGGTTTGGTTAAAATCCCTGAATTTAGCTTCTGGCTGTTACTATTTGTAGGGAGTCTTGAGTGCCTTTCTCAGAAAACAAGAAAGAAGGAAGTAAGTTTGTGGGCCCTTCTGCCTTGACCGTACCCGTCCCTGAGGACACTGCTCCACCTGCTCGTCCCTGCTTATACTCTGTCAGGGGCCCTCTTGGCTTTTGCTGGGTGCCTGCCCATATTGTGTTCGGAGAGAGAAACCCTGACCACCTGCTTGTTTGAATGTGGATTTGTCTCCCCTCCAGGATGCTGGCATAGATGTTGGAAACAGTTGTCCCCCAAAGGGTGAGGACACTATTCAGGGTCTGCTGGCAAGGGGCAGTGAAGGCCAGTCTGAGTTTTGGTCTCTCTTTTTAAAATCTCAGACTGGCCGAGCTCAGTGGCTCAGCCTGTAATCCCAGCACTTTGGGAGGCTGAGGTGGGTGGATTGTCTGAGCCCGCAAGTTCAAAACCAGCCCAGGCAACTTGGCGAGACCTTGTCTCTACAGTAAATAAAAAATTAGCCGGGCGTGGTAGCTCATGCCTGTAGTTCTGGCTACTTGGAGGCTGAGGTGCAAGGATCGCTAGAGTCCAGCAGGTCGATGCTGGAGACTCCAACTCAAAAAACAAACAAACAACAACAAAAAAACCCAACTCAGACCTTTGGAGTTTCATTTTTCTCTTGTCTGTGGTTCTGCTAGGCTGGCGCATTTTCCATTGGCTGCTGAGCCCTTGTCTTGGGTCACATTTCCCAGAAGTCCTTCTACTCTGCTGGTCTGTTTTTCCTGGTGTAACATGTATACAGTGATGAGCATAGAGTGTGCAGACCCCAGACACACTCTTGCTGCCTCTGTGGGGTTGGGCCTAGTCCCTTGGAAGACTCTTGTGGCTGGTTTGCTCAGCATGGCTCTCTGCTCCCTAGCACAGGAATCACACAGAATGTCCTTTTTTTTTCCAATAAGGGAAACCACGCAGACCACGTCCTCTCCCTCCTTCCTACGTCCCCAGAGGAAGAGAAGGACCATCATCAGTGGCAAATGTGAACTGTAGCAACATAGCACCAGTGCTCACCTGGGAGGGAGTAACCTCGTTTTCAGGCCCCACACGCTCCAGGAGTCTTGCTGGTGCTGAGCTGTAGGTGGTCCCTGGAAGCGTAATATTAGAGTTACTTTATTTTATTTTTAGAGATACAGTCTGGCTCTGTAGCTCAGGCTGGAATACAATGGCACAATTACGGTTCACTGCAGCCTCTAACTCGGGTTCAAGCAATCCTCCTGCCTCAGCCTTGCAAGTAGCTGGAACTACAGATGTGCACCACCACGTCCGGCTAATTTTTTATGTGTTGCTATATTGCCTAGCTGGTCTTGAACTCCTGGCCTCACACAGTCCTACCTCCTCGGCCTCCCAAACACTGGGGTTATAGGTGTGAGCCACTGTGCACAGTCTAGAGTGTACTTTTGTAAAGGACTTTATTTTTTCAGCATGGTTTTAGGTTCACAGCAAAATTAACAGGAAGGTTCAAAGATTTCCAGTAGCCCCATAGCTGTGTTCATACTTGGGATCTGCCAGTCTTTCCAGTTTTAGTCTTTCTGGTGGGTGTGTAGAGTACTCACTGTGATTTTAATTGGCTTTCCCTGGTGAGTAATTATGTTGACAACCTTTGTTTGAGCTCTTTGGTCATTGGAAATCCTCTATGTGTGAGTGCCTGTTTGTGTCTTCTGTACCTTTGTTTCTTTTATTTTACAGTTGAGTTACCTTTTTAAAATTAATTTGTAGAAAGTATATATTATGGATTTAAGTCCTTTGTTAGAGATACATATTTTGAATTCTTCTCCCAAGTCTCTAGCTTGTCTTTCACTCTCTAAATATTGTCTTTTGTTGAGCAGAAATTTTTGAATTTTGATTTTAATGAAGGCCTAATATATTAGCTTTTTCTGGATGAGGCTTTTTGTAGCGTGTTTAAGAAATTCTTATCTACCAAGATCTGAAGACACTGTCCCATGTTTTCATCTGGAAACTGTTTTTTTTTTTCACATTTAAGTTTGTGATACACCTCAGATCAATTTATTTCTGCATGGTATAAAGTAAGGGTTGGAGTTAATATTTCCACACTGTTTCACAAGACCACTTTTCCTCCATTCTTCGGCATTGGCCTCTGGGTCATGATCAAGTGACCAAGTGCGTTTGGGTCCCTTTGTGGTACCTGGTCTGACCCACAGGCAGACTCATCTGTGCGAGTCTGTCTGTCCGCAGTCAGGACTGTGCCGCCTCAGTTACTGTGTGTGGCCTTAGAGCAAGTCCTCATCTGTGCGAGTCTGTCTGTCCTCAGTCAGGACGACGTTGCCTCCGTTACTACGTGTGGCTTTAGAGCAAGTCCTGACCTGGTGGTGCAGACTTTCCACTCTTGGTATTTTCTGGGGTTGTCTTGGCTGTTCTGGCTTCTGAGTCTTTTTTTTTTTTTTTTTGAGTTGGAGTCTCACTCGGTCGCCCAGACTGGAGTGCAGTGGCCACTCTCGGCCTCCGCAGCCTCGACCTGCTGGGCTCCGGCGATCCTTCCGCCTCAGCCTTCTGAGTAGCTAGAATTACAGGTGCGTGCTACCATGCCCGGCTGATTTTTTGATTTATTGTAGAGATGAGGTCTTGCTGCCCAGGTGGGTCTCAAACCTGCGGGCTCAGGCAATCCACTCACCTCAGCCTCCCAAAGATGCGGGATTACAGGCTGAGCCACAGAGCCCAGCTGGCTTCTGAGTCTTAACTCACCTGTTGTATCCTCTGTATCCTCTGGTGCCCCCTAGAGGGGGCACTCTGCCTGCCCACAATACCCTCATTGCAGATGGAGCGGGGCATGGGGTCAGCCTGCCCACCTCACCACACACCTTCAGATGCTGTTCTGCCTTCCTGTCTCCAATGGCTGGATACTTTTCCCATCTGAGGGCAATGCCTGCCCTTTCTGGATCCCATCTTTGGCCCATAGCTCTCGGGAAGGTCTTACTTCAGGGCAATGTGTATGTAGACATAGGTGCTTCTGTCCTGGCCCCTTCAAGGTCTCATGGTCTCCAAAAGGGCCCAGTGCCCTCACATCTGCTGGGTGTTGTCTGTGCCTTTGCTGTGTCCTTTCCCTGTGGTGGGAACAGAGGTGGTGGCTGGTCAGCCTGACCCTTTCTCTGTCTTGGAGGACAGGCTAGTGGGGCTGGGCTGAATAGAAAAGGCCGTGCTGGGAATGAGGTGGGCCAATGGGCCCTTGTCCTTTTGGGGAGGGAGATGAGGCCAGGGCACAACCTAGAGAAGGGGCCTTACCACAGCGGCCAGGGCAGTCAGGATGCAATACTGGCCGACTAGTCCAAGCTGAGCCCTTTCTAGACACCCAAATATCAGGGTGTCATACCACATATGTCTGCTCAGAGCCCACAGTGCACATGTATGGGGTAGAACTTCCTGGTGCGTGAAAAACACAGGGTATCAAGCTCGTGTTCATAGATGGAAGCTGGACACACACAAAGTGGATGCAGACACTCACAGGAAAGGCAAATCCATGTTCTTATTCTTGAATTGCTAACAGGTCACGGAACACTCTTTGTTTTTAGAAGTTAGCTGCGTGTGGTGCCGCGTGGCGCTGCCGCGCTCCTAAGAGCCGTGTGTGTCCTAGGACGGCGGCACATCCACCACTTGGGGAACCAGCTGCAGCTGAACCAGCACTGCTTGGACACTGCCTTCAACTTTTTCAAGATGGCCGTGAGCAAGCACCTGACACGTGGCCGCAAGATGGCTCACGTGATCGCCGCCTGCCTCTACCTGGTCTGCCGGACGGAAGGCACCCCGCGTATCCTTTGGTGCTTGGTTGGCTTTCCTCAGACATTATGGTTCGGTGGTTGTGGGAACTGGGTATTGGTGTGTAGTGGAAAAATATTTCTTTGGCCGGTCGTGGTAGATCCAGGGCTGCCTGAACTTGGGGTCACCTTTTGCCAGATTGAGGAATCGGGAGACTGGGTGCCACTCCCTCTATAACCCTTGGAAGTGGACAAGGGTTCAACTGGTCCCTGGAATCCTGCCCTTGGTTTTCTTCCTGCTCTTGGACCAACGTGGACTGGTGTACTGTTGTCAATGTCTTCGGTTTGGCTGTTCTCTATGTGAGAAGACGCGGGCCTGCTGCCTAGGTGAGCTGTAGCCAGGTAGGCCAGCATGCCTGCAGCTGTGGGGCTCCATGATGCCGTGAGGGTAGATGGGCAGCAGTGGTCAGTGGTCATAGCCTGGCTGTGTCTGCAAATGCCTGTGGCAGGTCTTTAAGGTCCCTGCCCTGCTGTGATCACCCGTTTTCTGCTGCCCTCTACGACAGCACGTGTGTCCAGGGATCTGTGGCCTCCTCTTCTGCCACTGTCTAGCCTCCCCCACCTTGACCCTCTGCCGCTTGACCTTGCCACGCACATGCATATCAGAGCTTCTTTCCCAGGACTGGGGGTCACCCTGCCCCTCCTGTGTGGACCCCGCTTCCTGGCCAACACCCTGCTCACATCATGAGCCTTCTGCAAAGGCTCTCTAGAATGGGACTGTTCTGAGCTGTGCCCACCCAAAGATGGCCTCCCCCCTCGCCCTGCTGTGTCTTCAAGTGCATCTTGCCTGCTGCACAGTGGTGCTGGCTGTCTTGCCCTGCATCCTTGTGGCTCCATACCGTGCTCATTTCTGATCTGGTGTTGCTGCCAGACATTTCCTCAGAAGCCTCAGATGTCTTTTCTTTGATTGTATTTATTTATTTGTTTTCTCGAGTCAGGATCTCATTCTGTTGCCCAGGCTGGAGTGCAGTGGCACAATGATCATGGCTCACATAGCCTCATCCTCCTGGGCTCAGATGATCCTTTCACCTCACCCTCTTTCTCGAGTAGCTGGGACTACAGGCATGAACCACTGCGCCTGGCCTTTTCTTTGATTTGAATACTCAGAAGGTCCACAGTGACATGAGCCCAGTGGCCCTGCCACCTGGCCACTCCTGTCCTGGGCTTCTCGGAAGCCACTCCTTTTATCTCCCTCTCTCTGTTCCTCTGCCCACCCCACTGAACGGTCCTTTAGTTGTCTTTCCTTCTTTCTTCTGGCTTTTTGCTATGGGAGGCACTAGAACTTCACGGCCAAAAGGGTCTTCATTTCTGCTTTCGTGTTTCTGGTTCTGCGGGCTCTTTCTTGTTATCTCCCATTCTTTGAGGCTGTGGTGTCTTCTTGTCCTGTGGGTTGTGGTGGTGCTTTCTGAGCCTATTTCTCTCATGCCATTTCTGTGTGGCCTCCCTCACAGCTGTGCTGCACATCAGGTCGTCCTCTCTTCCTCAGAGTGGGTGCGGGAGGGCCTGGGAGGCAGGGTGCTGGGTGACGCCCAACTGTGCTTCAGCTGGGCAGCTCCAGTGTCAGAATCTTCACTAAAATGTCCTTGTAAAGTTTTGAAATTTATCATTTCAGCATAAAGTGTAGCATTCACACATCTTAAGGAATGACACTGAACACCCAGGCAGCCCCCCATGGCCCCTCCCTCTGCTGGAAACCACCCTGCTCTGCCTGCTGCCCTGCCCAGCTTCTTCCCGGGCTTTGTGCTGAGAAGCCTGCCCTGCCACTCTCAGGGACAGTGTTGCTATGTCCAGCTCTGCCTCCCAAGAGTCTACAGCTACTCTGGGGCCCTGGGGAGCAGGCCCAGCATGCAGGTGTGCTGGGAGCCTAGAGCAGCATGGTGGGGGTGTGTCGGCACATTCCATGGCTCTGGGAAGCGAGGCCCTCACAGGAGGCTTTCCTGATGAGCAAGACAGACAGGGTCCCAGGGCTGACCAGTCCGCCTCTGGGTGTGCAGTGCAGGGCTATGCCTTGGTCAGTGCAAGAGAATGGCACAGCTGCCGTGGAAAACATCTCTCCCAGCGTTAGCTTCAGTCATTTGCACAGCCCAGCAAAAATGGAAATTATCCACTCCACATCTTGGACATGGGTGTCCACTGCAGCATTGTCCACGAAAACAGGAGGTGGGAACAACCCAGTGTCTCCTGTCTTCTGTGGTTGCACAGCTCTGAATATGGGAAGAACTGTGGCTGGGCACAGTCGGCCACTGGCTCTGGGCACATTGCTATACCTTGTGTGGCTGCTGAAGACAGGACAGTGAGGTGCAGAACTGGGTGCACATAAGGCCCACGCTCCTGCCCTCTGCCATGGTGACCAGCTGGTGGCCCAACTGGGCTTCCTCAGCGTGTTCATATGATTTTGGTGTGGTGTCAGGTGGCCACGGCTCTCATCTCATGCTCCCCTGACTTGGCAGCGCTTGGGGGGAAGGGGCCTGGGATAGGCCTAGCAGGTTTCTTTCTGTCCCCTCCTCAGGTTGGTGACCCCGTGCCCTGGACCTTCCGGCCCTTGCCTCCAGTTCCGTCCCAGATTCTCTTGTTTGTGTGTCCCTGCCCCTTTCCCTACTGACCTGGTGTAACTTTGTAGTAGTCCGCTGTCCTGGCCTTCTTGTGTGGCCTCAGCTGGCTAGCTAGGCTTATGAGTTGCTTCAGTTCTCCCTGGAGTCCCCCTTCCTTCCTTGGAAACCTACCCCCTCAGAGGGCACATAGAGCCTAGCACTCTTCCCCTTGCTCAGGGCTGGCCATGGGTTTGGTGTGCCCACCATCCCCGCCCACTCTGGGGGCTCCTAGCATCTTCTGGGACTTGTCCCTCTTAGTCAGGAGGTGACAGCACCTTCTACCCCATCTGCTGCCCTGTGGCCGTCAGTAGGACTTGTGAAGGTCTGATACAGTGAATCCATATTGTGGGGGATGTGGTCCCCACTCTAGGAGAGGCCCCCTAGGATCCTCCTGTCACCTCATCAGCCCATGGATGGGAGCAATTCCCTAGGCCTAGAGCTGGACACAGGAGGTCCTTGTTTGGGACATGCAAGCTCATTCCTCCTCCTCCTGCCTTCAGCCTAGGAGGTCGAGGCTGCCATGAGTTGTGATCATGCCACTGCACTCCTGTCTGGGTGACAGAGTGAGATCCTGACTCAAAAAAGTGTGAATCGACTATCATGTTATCTGTGAGGGGGATAGAGTGAGACCCTGTCTCTAAATAAATAATTACATTGAATGCTATTATTGATATATAATTCTATCTTCTGTCTGTACTAAAAAATAGTAAAAACTTGCTTTATTTGTTTTTTTTCCTCCTCCTTTCTTACCACATCTTAGAGTAACCAAGTCTTTATTATTCTGTTTTTCTTTTTTTTTTTTCTTGAGTTGGGGTCTCACTCTATCACCCTGGCTGAAGTGCAGGGGCACGATCATAGCTTACTTCAGCCTCGACTTTTTGGGTTCAAGCGATCCTTTGACTTTAGTTTCCCTAGTAGCTGGGACTATGGGTGTGCATCACCATGCCCAGCTAGTTTTTTTGTATAGATGGAGTCTCACTATGTTGCTCAGGCTGACCTTGAACTGGGCTCAAGGAGTCCTCCTGCCTGGGCCTTCCAAAGTACTGGAATTATAGGTGTGAGTACCTGCTTTTTTTTTTTTTTTTTTTTTTTTGGAGTTGGAGTCTCACTCTGTTGCCCAGACTGGAGTGCAGTGGCTGCTTCCGGCCACCGCAGCCTCGACCTGCTGGGCTCCGGTGATCCTTCCGCCTCAGCCTTCCAAGTAGCCGGAATTACAGGCATGCACTACCATGCCCAGCTGATTTTTTGATTTATTGTAGAGATGAGGTCTCGCTGTCCAGGCGGGTCTCGAACCCGCGGGCTCAGGCAATCCACTCCCCTCAGCCTCCCAAAGGCACGGGATTACAGGCTGAGCCACCGAGCCCGGCGAGTACCTGCTTTTAAGAAACATCTTTGTCAGGCTAGGTGCGTTAGCTCACACCTATAATCCCAGCACTTTGGGAGGCCAAGGCAGAAGCACTGTTTGAGTCCAGGATTTTGAGACCAGTCTGGGCAACATAGTGAGACCTCATTTCTACAGGGGAAAAAAATAAAAAGGAAATATCTTTGTCTCTAGTTTCAGGGGCTTGACTCTGATGTACCTAGATTGATTTTCTTTGTATCTCTCCAGGTTATTTGTAGAGCTTCTAGAATTTTTTACTTGATGTCTTTTGTCTGTTTTGGAGAAATCTTGGGTCATATCTTTTCAAATGTAGTTTCTGCCCTATTCTGTCTCTTCTCTCACTGGGGCTCCTGTTACATGTATGTTAGACTGAACTTTCTTTCTTTTGCTGTATCTGTTGGGGTGTTAAACCCATCTATTTACTTTGATGATTGCTTTTTATCAGATTCCTTTTATTAGAATCCAGTTCTTTGGTAAAAATTTTCATTTCTTCACAGGTATATGAAAGTATTTGACAACTCCAATAGTTGGATTATTTGTGGTTCTCTTTTTATTGTATTAATTTTCTCTTAGTTTTTATTCATTTGGTTCTATCTGTTGTCATCCTTGATTTTTTTTTTTTTTTTTTTTTTTTTGAGTTGGAGTCTCACTCTGTTGCTCAGACTGGAGTGCAGTGGCCGCTCCCGACCACCGCAAGCCTCGACCTGCTGGGCTCCGGCCATCCTTCCACCTCAACCTTCCAAGTAGCCGGAATTACAGGCATGCGCTACCACGCCCAGCTGATTTTTTGATTTATTGTAGAGATGAGGTCTCGCTGCCCAGGCGGGTCTGAAACCCGCGGGCTCAGGCAGTCCACTCACCTCAGCCTTCCAAAGGCGCGCGACTACAGGCTGAGCCACCAAGCCCGGCTCATCCTTAATTTTTTATTGAACTGCTAGATATTGTGTTTGAAAAATTGTAGCGGCCAGGTTGGTAGCTCAGCCTGTAATCCCAGCACTTTGGGAGGCTGAGGCAAGTGGACTGCCTGAGCCCGTGGGTTTGAGAACAGCCCGGGCAACTTGGCGAGACCTCATCTGTAAAATAAAAATAAAAAAATTAGCTGGGTGTAGTAGCGTGACCTGTAGTTCCAGCTACTTGGAAGGATTGCCGGAGCCCAGCAGGTCGATACTGAGATGGCCATGAGTGTGCCACTGCACTCCAGCCTGGGCGACAGAGTGAGATCCAACTGAAGGGGAAAAAAAAAAAGGAAAAATTGTAGAGACAGCATATACTTTTTCCTCAGAGGAGATTTAACTTTTCTTGGAAGCAGAGAGCATGGGGTTGCTGGCCCTGATCTAGTTGTGGCTGGTCCATGTTGGTTCCTAACTGAAGGACTATGGCAGGACCCTTCTGGAGCCAACTTCACAGGCTTCGTGGTGTTCAGCCCTCGTGCCTGTGTGGGTCAGAATTAGCAGGACCTCGAAGGGACTTCAGTGCATGGTGCTTGGCGTATTCCTTGAAGGTGCTGCCTCTTCTCTTGGCTCCCTGGCCTCCTGAGCTTGGCTGTCTTGATGCCCCTGACCTCTAAACTCTGTCTTCCCCATAGAGGGACTGTGTGAGCGCAGCCTCCTACTTTACTGCCCTCTGTGCTTTGCCCTGGGAAGCGGCAGGTGCCCTGAGTCAGAGGACAGTGCCAGGTGGTGCCTCAGGCTCACCTGACTCCCAGACCATATGGGTGTCCTAGACAGGAAGGCTGTTCTCCCGTTTCCCACAGTTCCTGCAAGTGCATCATCTGTCTCATCTTGGCCGCCTTGTGAGGATGACGCTCCTTCCCTCCAGGCCGTGGACCTCCTGTCCTGGCGTCCATAACTGTGTGAGTTCTAGCTTCATGGGCCTTGGCTGCACCCTAGCACATCTAGGTCTGAGGGCTCCTGTGGGCACCTGCCTGGACTGCTGGTTTGGCACCACAAGGGCTGGCTTATTAGTCACTTCTTGGAGCTATTGCAGACCCACCACAGACGTGGTCACTGCTTTGTCCGACACTGTTTGAGATGCATCCATCCGAGTTTTGAATCACTCAGAACACATTCTTGATACTGTCTGTTCATCTACTGAGAGCAGTGCCTCTGCCAGAGATCCCCACTGGCTTCCCATGCTCAGCTCCATGGTGGACTCTGCCCGGGCTTACTGCTTACCAGAATGGCCTGTGTCTGTGTCTGTCCTATGGGGTCCATGAGTGCCAGGGCCCAAGTCTGTGCTGGGTTCTCTGACCCAGGACACTGACAGGTGCTAAGTCCTCTCCATGCAGTGGACACCTGCATGGACAGGCATGCACATGATAGGGTATTCTGTGAAGGCAGCAGCATGCTCTCCGAAGGTTGGACTGAGGCCCTGGCCCCCATCTCTGGGTCCCCACTCCTTCCAGCCCCCTCTCTGGGTCATGGTAAACAAAGGCCCACCTGTGTGCCCAGGCAAAAGGTTTTTGGCAGGCCTGACACTCCCTCGTTTCTCCATCATGGCCTTTCCTCCCTGGTCAAGTGCTGGCTTAGACTGGCAGACAAGGCTGCGGTTCCCTGGTATGTGGTCTCTGCCCCTCTGAAGTTTGTCAGGTAACCCGAGCCTGCTGATCCCACAGAAAGGATCCTTGACTTCTGCTGCAGACATGCTTCTTGACCTCAGCGACCTGCTCCAGGTAGGCAATCTCCGTTCTATGTCTCCCTACCTGGGTGGGGCTGGGGCATACCCTGGGCTTCCACACACCTTGAAGGCTGGCCTGTGCTCCCTACAGAAGTTTTGTTCTGTAGGGTGGAGAGGCCTTCATGACTTGAGGGGCCAGGGGGTGTGTCACAATCCAAGACAAGTGAGGGCATGGGTCTTTAGGTGGCTGGGGTGGGAGTGGGTAGCAACTGCTGGCAGTGGTCATAAGTTGGTGTTGTCCAGGCCTGGGCCTGGCTTTAAACCACTTGAGAGACCCACATGCACATCTGTCCTAGGCCAGGGAGGGGCTCTAAAGGAACAAGGAAGTTGCACTTGTACGCATAAACTGCAGAAAAGTCTTATGCTGTATCCATTAGAGACACTTGCTTCCTGTGAGCAGAGCATGCATTTCCTGTTGCATCTCTTTCTAGACTGCCAGGCAGTGGAAAGCTCAACACCAGGGCCCCGAGCTGACGGACACTCATGGGGTAGCGGCATCCAGGCCCGTACTATGTCTGTGGCTCCCTGCCCTGGGTTGTGGCAGGACCCTGGGGCCCACGGTGGTCACTTTCCTGAGGACTCGGGAAGATAAATCTTGTCATCAGAAACAAATGTGACTCCAGGACTAAAGTTCACACAGAACCACATGGATTTCCTGCCTAGAAGGGAGGCTTCTGTCTAGATCTGGGGATACCTGGGTGTCCTCGTGGCCCTGTAGTTCATACTGCTCCCTCTGGTTCTGGGGTTTGGTGCTCTCGGCACGACCCACAGTTAGACTTCTGCCTCCACTGGGGTGCCTAGAGGGGGTATCCTCCCAGTAGTCTCTATAAATGGCATTTCTCAGAAGCTGTTGCTGAAATGTTTTGTGGTCAAGCTAAAAATAATCTGCTGGAATTGTGATAATCCAGCAAATCCACATCTCAAATGCTCTGTGGGGTAAGGCTGCATGACCCTGTTTCCAACCGGGAGACTTCCCAGGGAAGATGAACAGCTGCTCTGGATGTGGCTGTGGCACCACTTGGGAGATGGGCTTTCTAGTCGTTTCTCATTTCACAGTCTTCGAATATGAGAAATGAGTCAGGTTGTCAAAACAGAAGGAGGCCAGGTACAGTGTCTCTTGCCTGTAGTCTGCCCCAGCAATTTGGGAGGCTGAGGCAGGGGATTACCTGAGGCTAGGAGTTGAGACCAGCCTGGGCAACATAGGAGGCCCTGTGTCTACGAAAATAAGACAGAAGATTAGGACTAGTAAGTAGATGTTCCTGCTCACCTGTGGCCTGTGCTGGCCAGAGAGAGTCCTCTATGTTCAGGACTGGATGCACACAGACAGTTTGTTTTGACTTTCTGATAGCTCAGATGTGGGGGCAGAGCCGAGTGCCAAGACCTTCATGCCTGCAGAAGGCTGGGCTGGGCTGGCGTGCTGGGAGGGTGTGCGGGAACCTGACAGGAGGATACTTGGCAAGACTGGGCCCTCCCTGAAGGGTTCCACAGCATGTTCCTCTGTGTCTTCATGGTCTTCCTGGAGGCCTGCCTCTGCTGGGTGTGGAGCCAACTGCAGCAGGTGAGGGCTTCACCTGGGCACTGGCCACTGGCAAGGCCTGGCTGCTTTGGGAAGAGGCTCTTAGCAGCGGGAGAGCAACATTTATTCTTTTTTTTTTTTGGAGTCTCACTCTGTCGCCCAGGCTGGAGTACAGTGGCACACTCATGGGCACCCCAGCGTCGCGTTGCTGGGCTCTGATGATCCTTCCGCCTCAGCCTTCCAAGTAGCAGAAACTACAGGCATGTGCTACCATGCCTGGCTAATTTTTGATTTTTTTTTTAATTGTAGAGACGGGGTGTCACCAAGTTGCACGGGGTCTCGCACCTGCAGGCTCAGGCAATCCACTCGCCTCGGCCTCCCAAAGTGCTGGGATTACAGGCTGAGCCACCGAGCCCTGCCACATTTATTCTTGATACACACAAACTAGAGGTCAAACTCCCTCCAGGGTTGACTCAATCAGTGGGCTTGGCACTTGCTCCACACAGGACTTGGTCATCTGGGCTTATGCCATAGGCCTCTGGTCTCTGCTTGTGGCAGATACAGGTTGTTCTACCCTGTGGGAGAGAAAGGAGGGCTGGCTGTGCCCAGCCCTAACCCCCCACCCTCAGGGCCAGAGACTCTAGCGGGCCGATTTCTGACACACAGGACTCACAGAGTCTCTGGAATGCATGCCTTTTACATGTATAACTTTTTTAAATGTGATTTTTTTTTTTTGAATCAGAGTTTCACTCTATTGCCCAGGCTGGAACGCAGTGGCATGCTCACAGCCCCCACAGCCTCTACCTACTGGGCTCAGGTGATCTTCTGCCTCAGCCTTCCAAGTAGCTGGAACCATAGGCTTGTGCCACCATGCCCAGCTAATTTTTTGATTTATTTTAGAGATGAGGTCTTACCATGTTGTTCAGGCTAGTCTTGAACCTTTGAGCTCAGGCAGTCCTCTCGCCTCTGCCTCCCAAAGTGCTGGGATTACAGGCTTGAGCCACAGCATCCGACCCTAAAATGTGGTTTTTGTTTTTTTAAGTGAGAAAGCAGGATTTATTGAGAAGACAGAAAACCTCCCACAGTGGGAGGGGACCCAAAGGGGTTGTCCAAAATGTGATTTTTAATGTGGTTTGTGGCCTGTTAGGAACCTGGCGGCATAGCAGGAGGTGAGCGAGTGATGCTTTATTGGTATTTACAGCCACTTCTCATAGGAACGTGACCCCTACTGTGAACTGCGTATGCCAGGGATCTAGGTGGTGTGCTCCTTGCAATAATTGTTAATGTGATCATCCCGAAACCATTTCTTCCTGGTCCATGGAAAAATCATCTTCCACGAAACCAGTCCCTGATGCCAGAAAGTTTTGGGACCGCTGCTTTAGAGAATCTTTTCTTGCAGCATTGGGTCTCTTCATCAAATCCCATGTCCACCTGAGACACGAGGTTGGGGTGATGGGAGCTTGGGGAGGAGGCAGGCGGAGGCCAGGGTGCCTTTCAGTGGGACCCAAATGCCTCCATCAGGTCATAGTTTTACTGTGGCCTAAGAAGATGTGGCATCAGAAGGGTCAGGTGCAGAAGCCTGGGGGACCCAGCTTGAAGACTGTAGTACTCACACTACACGTGTGTACACATGCAATGCTCATACCCACCACATGTGTGTACATACATGTGCATGGTCACACACACGAGCGTGCTCACATATGCACTCACACACCCCACAGTTTGGCGAGCAGACCCCAGGGACTCCTGACCTCCATAAACTTCGTAGAAATTCCTCTAGGAGGCACACTCTGAGCTGCCAGACCGCCGTCGTGGAGGCCTCAGGGAAATTGCCCAGCCAGGGCTAGGTGACGACCAGTGAGCAGCTGCCTACTGCTCTGGACATGGAGGTCCAGCCCTGGGTCTTACAGTGGGGAAGCTTCCCCCGCTGACATTCCCCCACTGACATCCCCGCTGACTTCCTCCAGCTCTGCCTCTGGTGTAGACTCCCTGGTCCCTTGAAGGAAAGACTACCTGCATGCTGGGATGAGGGGCCTCATCCAGGGGCCCACAGGCCAGGCTTTATTAGGAGAGGGAGTTCAGAAGGCCAGAGGCAGCGGGCCAGACTGGCTGAGGGGCAGGCTTGGGGTGAAGACAGTGGAGGGCAGATGGGGCCTCTAGCTGGAACACTGAAGCCCATGGCACAGGCTGCATGGGGACCTGGGCTTTCTCAGCTCCACACCTGCTGGCAGCCCCTGCTCAGAAGCACCCTTCCCACTTCCTAGCCAGGAACCTGCCCACGCCTTCCCCAGCAGGGCTCTTTAGGGCACATGTCTCATTGCAGGGCTGTGCACACAGGCTGGGGTCCTTGCCTGCCTTCGGGGAGCCACTCCTAGGTCTGGGCCTCAACTCTGCCACCTGCCGCCCCGTGGCAGGGAAGAGAAATGGCAGGTGACTGAGGCAAGCAGCAGCAGGCTCCTCGTGAATCTGGAGGTGGAATAGCAGAGGATCACAAACGAACACAGATTCGGACTCCAGGGCCCATTGGAGCATGGGGCAGTGGGTATATGTCGGCATGACAAGTCTTGTGTACATGGGCACATGATTCTGAATTTAAAGCTACATGCACTGATTATACCCTGACAGACCTTCTAGGCTGGTTTCCTGCTAAGTGAACAGCATCCATAGCGAGACCATAGCAGGGTCTAACACAGCAGCCTAGGAAGGAGGAGGCAGGGAAGGACTCGCTGGGGTATGGGGGCGCTCCAGGGACCAAGAGGGGCTCTGACACAGAGCCCTCTGAAGACTGGACAGTGAGATAGGCACTTTTAGTGAAGTGAAGGGGCACACATTTCCTTGAGCACCAATGCCATTTCTGGTTGATCTCCCACCACAGGTGAACGTGTACGTGCTGGGCAAGACGTTTCTCCTCCTGGCGAGAGAGCTGTGCATCAATGCGCCGGCCATAGGTATGTGTCCAGATGTGCAAGGCAGGGCTTTTCTTCTGCTGCTAAGCCAGAAGCCACCATCAGTACCATCAGGTGTAGAGAGGGAGATGGAGGTGATGATTGTGCTGAGAGCCCATCTTGTGTGGACAAGGCCTCTGCCGAAGAGTGTGGTGGGGTATCTCCTGGAGGTGGGCTTTCCAGCCACAGCCCTCTTTTTGGTGCCACTCTTGTGGAATTCACTGAGCCTCGGTGTGTGCAAGTTTGTGGAGTTCATGGGGTCTTTTCTCAATGCATGGAAGTGTTGTGAGCTCTGCTTCTCCAGAAGCAGCACCCATCTTCATGCATGCAGAACTGGGCCTGGTGAAAAAGCCTAGAAGGGTCAGATGAGACTCCCTGTGTGAGGCTCTGACCTACCCTTCCTCTGAGCCGCAGCAAGAGCACTAGCTTCACAGCCTGTGTACAGGGCCTTCTTTGCCTGCTGGTGCACCCAGAAGTATCTCATGGCAGAGAAGCACCACGTGGGGGTGAGGTCACCAGAAGTACTGGTGGCCACAGCAGCTGAGGGCCACTGGACTGGGGCTTCACAACTGGCCCATGCCCTCTCTTAAGAGGCTACTGCCAAGTGGGGCCATCCCTCCCTTCAGTGATCAATTGAGGTTTTTTAGAAACAGAGCAGCTGCCCATGGGTTATGTGGTTTGGGACACAGGTAAGGGGCTGGGAGAGCATGCTTTACCCTAGAGTGTATGCTCACAGCAGGCTATCCCCGCAGCAGCGTCAGTGCTGTTGACACTATCACCAAGCCTGTAGCTGGAGGGAATCTGTTCCCAAGGACCTGGAGCCCTGGGCCCAGCAGAACATGACAGCCCCCCCATCCACTCACACAGAATTTGTGGAATTCTTTTTTTTTTTTTTGAGTTGGAGTCTCACTCTGTTGCCCAGACTGGAATGCAGTGGCCGCTCCCGGCCACTGCAGCCTCAACCTGCTGGGCTCCGGCGATCCTTCCGCCTCAGCCTTCCGAGTAGCCGGAATTACAGGTGCGCGCTACCACACCCAGCTAATTTTTGATTTTATTGTAGAGATGAGGTCCTGCTGCCCAGGCGGGTCTCAAACCTGCGGGCTCAGGCAACCCACTCACCTCAGCCTCCCAAAGGCGTGGGATTACAGGCTGAGCCACCAAGCCCAGTTCAATTGTGAAATTCTTATAATGCATTAGGAAGTAGAGAACAACCAAGCACCTGGAGTTCTCTAGAGTGGTCTACCTGCAGGCCTGGAAAGGAAGCCCAGGCACTGGCCAGGACCGGATAGGCTTCCCTGAGCTCTCGCTTACATCTAACAAAGTGGACACCAGAGTTTCCTTCTAGCAGTGGGAGGAGCTGTTCTCAGCTGCATGAGAAAGAGAACACCTCAGGTTATCATTCCTGTAGTCACTTAGCAACACATGGCTATCATTTGATGCAACCTTTATTATGAAAGTCCACTTAAATAGATAAACTATTTTAAGTGACTTTTTTGTTGACTTTCGATTTGAAGGGAAAGTGTCAAATTGAGCTTGCAACCACTTAGAGTCCAAGAGGGTGGGAGGAACAGCCAACCCCTCAAAGCAGGTGGTACAGGTACCATTGGGAGGGGATCTAGACCTGCCTTGTGTCCCATATCTGCCCTCCACCTGCGATGTGGGCTCTGGCTGTGTAGAAGAGACATCTACTTCACAGAATCGGGCTACAGTTGACTACATACCAGAAACACAAGGTAGGTGGAGCTTTAACTATGTTAATGCGGTGGTCAGAGCATCCCTGACCCTATATTTGCTTGGCGGCCTGCCATAAATGGCCAGCACAGCCTTGCAGCCCTGCCATTAGGCATAGAAGATGAGCTCGGGGATCTGCCCACCCTGGACGCCAGTGCCGTTGGTGCTGTCAGAGGAGCACTGGAACTGGAAGGCCACCTTCCCGCACTGCACTTCCGTCATTCCCTCTTGCCCAAAGTAGCTGAGCTCACTGCCGTCCAGCACAGCACTGGCCGTGTAGAAAGTGTCTTGTTCAACCTGGACTGGGTGCTCGAACCAGACTGAGAAGGTGTTGCTGGACCCATCCGACACAAACTTGGTCAGGTTCTGGGCCAGGACCACCCCTAGCCGCTTGAGCTCGATCTTGACGCTGTACTCAGCCTTCCCAGAGCTGGATCCGTACAGTCCCAGCCCTGCAATGAAGACCCTTCTGTCCACAGCAAACTGGATGCTGTCGCAGCGCCCACGGTACCGCCATTGGTTGCTGCGGTAGGCAGAGGACTGGAAGCGGTGGCACCTTTGCGGGGCAAGGCCTTTCCTCTTGGTCAAGGGGAAGTCCAGGCGGGGCTTGTTGGCAGCTGTGTACCACAGGAAGATGTTGTGGGTCTCCTCCAGCGTCAGGATGTCCGACTGGGCTGCACCATTGGCAAACTCCTCCAGGGTCATGGTTGGAATTCGGACCAGATAGAGGGCACGCCCCAGAACGTGCCTCTTATTGCGCGGGGTAACTGGCAGGCCCTGCCTCTTACACTCAGCCTCGGCCCAGTTCAGGACTGCCTCAAAGACCACTGCCTCCTTGGTGTTGAGAGCCTCCCGGGTCACAATGATTTCCAATGTCTGCCAGTCTATCTCACAGAAGCCTTCAGATCGCAGGGCCATCTCAGCCTGTGCATCAATGACCTCCCAGCAGCGTTGGGTAAGCTCCGGCTCCTCAAACAGCCGGCTCTGGGACAGGAGGACACAGGCGTTTTTGGCTTCAAGACTTGTCTCTAGAAAGTTAACACAGGCTTTTGCCAGCGCAGGGACTATGTACTTCTTAGCGGCATACAGAGTGGCCAGCACCGTGTCAGCTTCCAAATCGATCTCGTCACTGTACATGTACCTAGGCAAAGCGGGGGCCCGGATCAGAGGCGGTGGGCCCAGGAGAGGAGCCCATAAGCACCGCGCTTCCCCGGGAAGCCATGGGAGGCTGCCCGGTGGTGACAGGCAGAAAGAAACCACCCATCCCTCCCGGCGGCACAGTACTTACTTTAGTAAGATCAGAAAAGCTGCTGGCTCCACATCTGGTATGTGGATTTCTGACTTGACTTCTGCCAGGTCGCCGTAAAACATGGCATAGAAGACGGAGCTTCCGACAGCCAAGACATACTGTGGACAGAAAGAGCGGCGTAAGCTTGAGCCTCATCGTACCGCGGGGTGCAGGGCTCAGGGGACCGCACAGGGAGGCTGCTTTGGGCCGCCGCACATCAGGCGGGGCGGGCCGGGCAGGGCCATTCTCGGATGCCCGGCGCCTAGTAGCCCAAAGGGCAGACCCTGTACCCACCTTGTGGGCGGGCACCCTCCTGGTCGCCCCCGGGGGCCCCACGACGAAGTGCACGTCGGCCATGAGCTCGTTGTTGAACATGAGCGCGTTCCTGCAAAGGGCAGAGCACACGAGCTGGGGTGCGCGGGCCGCGCGCGCGGGCGGCCGACCTGGGGCGCGGGGCCGTCGGGCGAGCTCACCTCTCGCGCAGGGTGGGGTGGAAGGACTGCCAGTTGGGGCTCTCCACGTTGTTGTTGCAGGGCGCGGGCGGCGAGGGCGCGGGCGGTGGCGGCGCGGGCGCGGGCGCGCGGGGCGGGCTGCGCGGCCCGGCCTTCCTGCCCGCGGAAGTCGCGGCGGCGGCGTTGCTGTTGGCGAGGTCTGTGGCAGAGGCCGCGGCGCTGGCGGGGGCATAGAGTTCCGCGGCCATCTTCGCGGGCGGCACGGCGGGGCCGGCCTCAGCGCATGGTGGGGCCGCGCCGCGCGCCCTTGCGCCGCGCCGGGGCTTCGGGAGCGGCTCTGCGAGCACAAGGAGGGAGGTCAGGCACTGCGCGACGCGGCCGTGCAGGCAGGCCAGGGGCAGCAGCATGGGGCCGCGCCGGCCCGGGCGGAGGGCGGTGGAACGCGGAGGGCGCCGCGGCCCCGCCCCTCCGACCCCCGCCCGGGACCCGAGCCCGGCCGCAGGGGGCGCCGTCCCGCCTGCCCTGCCCGTACCCGTTGCTGCCGGCGCGTTGGGATGCGCCACGGCCCATTGTGGTACGTCACAGCGCGCGCCGGAGGCCCCGCCTTCTCGCGATGTCGCTGTCGTCCCGCGGCCCCGCCCCTGTGGAGCCCTCGGGGGTGCTCCAGGCGAGGAAGTATCTCTCCCACCAAAGACTCGAGCTGCTCCCCTGAACAGTTTCCTCAGTTTCCGCTCTGTCCTACCTTTTAATCAGTTCATCTTTTGTCATCCCTTACTGAAATGCAGGACGCTCACGTCCTATGGAAGAGCCCGACGTCGAGAAGCAGTGCTCTTCTTTTTGAAGGAGATGGCTCCTGACGGCGTATGGCTTCCCCCACCGGGGCTTGGGTCCTGGGACATGAGTATCCGGGGGCGCCCCTACCTGCGCTTTTACCTCACCAGGACCCGCGCACCCACCTGGGTAACTTTGAAGGCCTGGTGGCATCTGATGTGGGAACCCCAGATCACGCTCTCTTGGCCTTATGGCATGAGGACAAATGCTGCACTGAACGTCCTTCTTTCTTTTGTAAGACAATTTCAGTGTAGTGAAATGCTGGCTCTGAGCATTTCTTTGTTTTCCCTTTTGAGGGTTCCGGGTGTGCAGCACCTCCCTTCATCCTACTGGTTTCCACCCCTCGGGAGTGTTTCTCCAGGCTTGTAGCCCCCACCGTATTCCTAACCTTTGTAATATTATACATGAAAAGTTGTATCTCTTTTAGCTTGTTTCTCTAGGAGTACAGTTGAGTGTTTTTCTATGTTTACTGGCCCTTTGTAGTTTTTTGTGGATTTTCTGTTTATGTCTTTTACCACTTTTTATTAGATTTTTGGTAGTCTTTTTCTTTTCTTTTTCCAAGTAGGGGTCTCACTGTGTCACCCAGGCTGGAATGCAGTGACACAGTCACATCCTCTGTCTTCTGGGCTCAGGTGAACCTTCTCTCTTAGCCTCCCAGATAAATGGGACTATAGGTGCATGTTGTCATGCCTGACTCATTTTTTAAAATTTTTTTGTGGAGATGAGGTCTTGCTATGTTACCTAGACTGGTTTTGAATTTCCTGGGCTCAAGCGAGCCTCACACCTGGGCCTCCCAAAGTGCTGGGATTACCCATCCTGGTAGTCTTTTTCTAAATCGTTCAAACACTTAGTGATTGAGATTACTGCAGATACCGGAAGTAAACGCTCCTAGGTAGCACTTTCCACCCTGCTGAGTGCTTTGTGTAGATTAACCCAGGAGGCAGGGACTGCCACTTCTGGTGAGTAAACTGACACAGAGAGGTTAGTAACATGCTCAAGATCACACAGCTAGTGTGGGTGGAGAAGTTGGTATTTGGTCCTAGGCAATCAGCCCCGGAGACTGGGCTCCTGGGGGCTCTCCCCTTCCTCTGTCATTCCATCAGAAGTGACCTTTGCTAGTCAATCTTTGGATGCTGGTCACGGCTTTCCCTGTTGGGATGTCATGCCTGGTGGCTCACCTGGTGACCCTCTAGCTGTTAAGGTGTCACCAGCTCCTTGGTGTACTCCATGCACAGCTGCTCAGCAGGCTGGGGTGGTGGGTGACACTGGGCTCCTGCCTTACTACTGAGGGGCCCAGATGTCAGAGGCTGTGTCTCCTGCCCCAGGCCATGTATTAAGGGGAGCAGCTTGAGGCTTTGCTGGGAGGGATGCTTCCTTGCCTGGGGCATGTGTAACATCCTGTATTTCTCATGCTGTGTCTTCCATAATGTCTACACACAGGAGGATGTCCAATACACAGCTGAGCAGTGCAGAGCCTGGGCAGTGAGTCACCCCATCACCCCACCTTGTGCTGAAAAGTGAACGTGCTCTTTTTTCTCCTGTGATGGTTCTCAGGCTATCCAGGTTTCCAACCTGCTCTATTTTAGTAAATGTTCCCTAGGAGAGCATCTCTTTCAGAAGATCCTTGCTGTATTTCCAACAAAGTGCTATCCAGGATAGATGAAGAACACAAGGCAGGAAGACAAAGACTGACAACCCAATGTTTAAGAAAATGGGCAACAAGGTCGAGTGTGTTGGCTCATGCCTGTAATCATAGCACTTCGGGAGGCTGAGGCATGAGGATTGCTTGAGCCCAGGAGTTCAAGACCAGACTAGCAAGACCTTGTCTCTACAAAAATTAAACAATTAGGCTGGGCATGGTGGTGTGCACCTGTAGTTGCAGCTACTTGGGAGACTGAAGTGGAATGATTGTCTAAGCCCAGGAAGGTCAAGGCTGTGGTGTGCCAGGATCGTGCCACTGCACTCCAGCTTGGGCAATAGAGTGAGACCCTGAATCAAGAAAAGGGACAACAGATGTGAAAAACAACTATCCAGATGGCCCAAAGGGCTCACATCCTTAGTGGCCTGAGGAATGGGGCACCACCAGCCCCCAGGTGGTTGAGACCTCTTAAAGAGATGGATGACATGCAGCACTGGTGAGGGCAGAACAGCTGGAGCCCATGCTGCAGGCAGAGTGGGACTGGGCACGGCCAGCCCCTTTGAAAAGCTGCAGTGCATGCACTGGCATGCAGGGAGTCCCAAGAGAAGATGTGTGTGCCCACCAAGGATATGACTACAGGCCATAGCCTGGATTTCAGTATGGGACCCCATGGCAGACAGGCAGGCTGCTGTGGCCATGGCTTCTGTCCTGCCTATTTTCTTAGAAGACAGTAAAGGGCATGAGAGTTTCCAGGAGAAAACCGAAATGGCCAGAGTAGAGATGGGCCACGTGTCCATGAGCAGCAGGAAGGGCCAGCAGGCTGCAGTGGTTTAGCAGGCTGTGTGAGAACGGGCAGCTACAGCCATGCTGTGTGGACCACTGGCTCAGGAGGGGACTGGGGCTTGTGGGGCAGTCAGAGGTAGTCAGAATCTTGATCTGGGTGGTGCTGTGAGGGGTGTGAATATCTAAAAATTCGTGTATTTCAGTAAAAGAAGAGAAGCTGTGTTTTGCACTTTGAACTTTAAATGTATTATAACAATCTGTATAGTATTTAGTCAGTTAAAATCACTACCTCTGTGTGGCCCCTTTTTTATGTTAAATGTCTATTTGCATTTCTTTTTTCTTTTGATTTGGCTTGATTGAGATTTGTATGCTTATTGATTTTTTTTGGAGTACCAACTCTATGTTATTATTTTTAAAAACATAAAATTTTCCTCAAGTTTTTTTAATATATGGTATATTATTGTAATTATGCTTTTTTTCTTTTTTTTTTTGAGACATGGTCTCACTCTGTCACCCAGGCTGGAGTGTAGTGATGTGATCCCGGCTCACCACAGCCTCGATCTCCTGGGCTCAGGTGATCCTTCTGTCTCAGCCTCCCGAGTAACTGGAGTTACAGGCGAGCACCACCACCATGCATGGCTAATTTTTTGGCTTTTTTGTAGAGATGAGGTCTTGCTAAGTTGCCCAGGCTGGTCTCGAACTCCTGGGCTCACACAATCCTCCTGCCTTGGCCTTCCAAAGTGGTGGGGTTACAGGCATGAGCTACTGCGCCCAGCCTATATGCACATTGTTGTACAGCAGATATCTAGAACTTACTGATCTTGCATAATTAAAACTTTATATCTGTTGAAGAATTGCTTCCTAATTCTCCTTCCCCCCAGCCCCTGGCACCCACCATTCTACTTTCTATCTCTATAAGTTTAGCTAGTCTAGGAACCTCTTTTAAGTGGGATTGTACAGTATTTGTACTTTTATGTCTGGTTTTTTTCACTCACATAGTGTTCTCGGTGTCTATCCCTGTTGTAGCAGGTGTCAAAATTTCCTTCCTTTGTAAGGATGAATTGTGTTTGCTTGGTGGCAATTTGCATATCTTCTTTGAAGACATTGTTACTCAGGTGGTTCCCCCACTTTTAATTAGTTTTTTTGTTGTTATTGAGTTGTAGGCGGATATTTAACTTCTTATCAGATATATGGTTTGCAGATGTCTTACTCCTCTCCTTTGGCTTTTCTATCTGTTGGTGGAATCCTTTGCTGTGCAGAAACTTCTTAGTTTGAAGTTGTCTCATCTGTCTTATTTTTGCCTTTGTGTCACTTGCTTTTGGTGTTGTGTTCAAGAAATTATTGCCAAGACCAATGCTGTAAAGCTTTTGTCTATGTTTGCTGGTTTTTATAACTTTGAGTCTATGTTTAGGTCTTTAATCTGTTGTGAGTTCATTTCTGTAGATGATATAAGGTGAGGGTCCATCTTCACTTCTTTGCATCTGGATATCTGATTTTCCCAGCACCACTCGTTAAAGAGACCATTCCTTCTGTATTGAATGTCCTTGGTGCCCTTGTAGAAGTTACCTTCCCATCTACATGAGGTGCATTTCTGGACTCTGCTATGTTCCATCGATCCATAGGTCTCTCTCTGGCTTTTGGATTTTTAAAATTCTTTCTTAATAGCAGTAACTTATTTATTTACTTTATTCTTTTTTGGTCCTTTTTGCCTACTTTAAATAATTTATTTTGTCAATTTTTAATTTTCTGTTATTTGGGATGGCGGTTGGGACTCATTCACATCATAGCCACACAGTCGTGACATGTGAGAAACACTACTTGTATCCACATGGTCCTGGGGACCAGGCTGCTCAGGGTGGCTGCTAGGCTGCTCCATTTTCCTGGCCTCAGAAACTTTCCCTGGGTTTTGTACAGGAGCTGGGGTCAGATGGGGCACTTGTAGGGTGTCATGGGACTTCCAGGGCCCAGAGTCAGTAGCATCAGTCACTGAGCTGATGCCACTGAGGGAGGCTGGTAGACAGGTCGGTCAAGGCCCTGGAAGGAGAGCTTCGGGTGAGCCACTGGGCTCCGGGTTCCCTGTGCCTTGGGCCCCCTCCTCCGCCACCATCTGCCCATGTGCCTGCTTCCAGCCGGCCATGCCCTGCTCTCCCCTGGCTGTCTCCTCCCCAGGCTCAGCCTCAGCGGCGCCTCCTTCACAAGTCCTACCTGCAGGGTTCATCCCCTGCTATTCTGTCATGGAACCTTGTGTTGTCCTTCCGTGCACTCATGATGTTGTCCCTGTCAGCTGAGTTCCAGACATGGTGTGGGAGTCCCGCGGTGGGAAGGCTGTGAACTTCGTGGTCCTTGTCTTCCCCACACCCAGCCCTGCGCCAGGCCTCTGTGCACATGCCCCCTGCGACACGTCATTCCCTCTCCCACCCGTGTATGCCAATAAATTCAAGGGTGGGATGTGTTCAGTCTGTGCCCATGCTGCTCTGATGTCCCAGAGACCATTGCTGGGGGTGGGGTGCCGTCTGCATGATGTGGAGGGGCAGCTGCTGGGAATGAGCCCCTCTGTGCCCTGAGCTGGGTGGCTGTGAGGGTGCCGCGATGTCTGGTACCCCCTGCAGTGCGCCCCTGCCTGCATCCAGCATTTCTGCAGCAAGCCCCTGGTGGAGGAGGGCTGTGGCTGTTCCCCCAGCAGCATTTGCAACTGCTCCAGCCAAAGACAGGGAGGCTGTCAGGGGAGAGGCCTAGGGAGCCCACGGGTGTGAAGGGACATGTGGTGGCCTTACCCGGGCTGTGCGTGGCAGGTGGGCTAAGGTGTGGGGAGCCTGCATGCGTGGGGAGACATGAGGTGGCCTTACTATGCGTGGCAGGCAACTGAGGCACGGGAGCCTGCGTGCTTGGAAGGACGTCCAGTGGCCTCACCTGGGGCCATGTGTGGAGAGACATGCAGTGGCCTCACCCAGGCTGTGCGTGGCAGGTGAGTGAGGCGCCTGTGTCCCTACAGACCCGTGCCTGTACATCCCGCGCTTCGCACACCTGCTGGAGTTTGGGGACAAGAACCATGAGGTGTCCATGACGGCCCTGCGACTGCTGCAGAGGATGAAGAGGGACTGGATGCACACTGGCCGGCGGCCCTCAGGTCTCTGTGGAGCAGGTACAACAGGACCCTGGCACTTCTCTGGGGTGGCGGCCTTGGTCTTGGTCACCTGTGCCACCTTGAGCCATCTGAGCCTGGGCTGCAATGTGTTTCCAGACCAACTGTGTACCAGGAGCTGCCTGCAGCCTCTCATGCCCAGTACTGGCCTGGCCTGCACATCCTCAGCCCTCCAGGACTCCCACTGGCTCCTCCCAGCCTCTGCAGGTCCTGGGTTTCAGGAATGGGACCTTCAGGGTGGGCCCTGCCCAGGTTGCCCACTTCTGCAGGGTAGCTGCACAGCTAACCCTGCCATGGTCTATGGATGCCTGGCTCCCAGTGTGGGTTGCAGTGCAGCCTGTCATCTAAGTCACTGGGTTGTTACTGCAGAGGGTGCCCAGGCCTTTCAGCCCTCCCCGCTGCCCCTGTTCCCAGCAGGGGAAATGTTCTGGCCGCCCTCTCATGATCCCCCAGGCTGCCATCATGACATATCCTCTTCCTCTTGCTCCTTTCTTGGTGCTGCTGGGCTGACATGGCTGTGGCTATGGCCTGGCTGCCTGCACCAGCTGTGGACCTGGAGACCCTACCAAGGAGGAGCCCCCAGCCAGCAGGGCCCTCATGCTTCCTCCAGCGCCTCCAGGCCCCATGCCTTTTCCAAGAGCCAAGTGTCCTTGCACTCCGCTAGCAGCAGGACTCATGCTGCCCGAGATCCAGTTCCCTCTGCAGATCTGAGTTCCACATTGCACTGTGGATTCCGGGCCTCTTGGGCCCACTGCAGCCTTGTGACTGTGTGTCAGCACCAATTGTGGTTCCTCACCTTCCTCCCTGGCCCAGCCATGTCCACAGAATTCTCAGCTTCCATCATGACCAGCATTTCACTGCACGTGTCATCTCACATTAGCACATTTGCTCTGAAGGTTTACACAAAGCTCTTAAGGCCCCTGTCTTAAGTCCCCTGTGTCTAAGGTGGAGTGGGAGGCACCACTATCCACAGCAAGGCAAGATGCAGGATGGTCTGGGGTGCCCCTGTCCAGGAAAGTATGGGTGCCACCCAGTCAGCCTATCACTCCCCTGGAGTGGCTGTACCAGGCAAGGGTCTCACTGCTGGGGTGAGACACATCTCATGCAGGAGTGTGTCGTGGGTACAGCAGGCGGGTTCTGTGGACCCTCTCGTTCTTTTCCAGCACTGCTGGTTGCGGCCAGAATGCATGATTTCAGGAGGACCGTCAAAGAGGTCATCAGTGTGGTCAAAGTTTGCGAGTCCACCCTACGAAAGAGGTAGGTGATTGTGTTCACAGCAAGGGGACACACAGATGTTTTGTGTGGCAAGGTGAGGCCTGCTTGCTGGAACTGCGGCCACCTCCTGGGGTCCTGCTGTTCCCTGGCCTAGCTGTGGGCCAGGTCCCAGCCTGGCCTGGTCACATCACACACGGCTTGGAGGTGCTGTGGGGTGGGCTGCCCACCTGCTTCCAGAGTGTCCTCTGTCCTTCTAGGCCGCCTGTCCAGTAAAGGTGTTTCTTCTGTGCCAGGGTCTGTTAAGTGGAGGGGGAGGGTTGTTTGCAGCATGGCCCAGGTCACAGGAGGCTGCAGGATGTTGTCTTGGATGTGTTAGTGAGAGGCCTCGTCCATCCCGTTCAGTGTGACCTGTCCTGGACTTGGAGAGCCTGAGTGACCTGTCATACTATGGGAAGCCCAAGTCCTACAAGAGGTCATCACATCTGTGTATCTGAGTTGCTCAGTGAACTGGGCAGGCAGGGGTGGGGCTTGTACCCCTGCTCAGGATACAGTGTCCATAGGGGCTCCTCACGCTCACTGTGACGGCGAAATTGCAGGCCTGCCAGCACTACTATATTTACTACAGTCCCAGCATCGATTGCTGTTTCCAGCTGAGTTCCCATCCTGTTGCAGCATCCAGGGACAGATAGAGAATTATGTTGTTTTGGATGTGTGCCCCCTGCCTTTTCAAGCACTCTTATATTTGACGTTGTGGGGTTATGTGTGCTGCAGAGGTTGTTGAGAACTGGGCTGGCGGGTCTGGACGCAGAGTCCCTCCTGCCAGTGCCTGACTGCGCTGCTAGTGGGGAGGTTCTTATGGCCTCCTTCCTCCTGGGCCTTCACTGCCTCTCTGACCGGGACCCTGAGCTTGTATGTGGAAGGGCCAAGGGTGTCCATAGGCTTTTCTTTCAAAGACTGGGGGTTGCCATTGGTGCCTGGGATTTTCTCTCAGGAACTGAGTGCTGCCAGCCCCACAGAGGGACCTTTTTGTGATCCCCGCATGTGAACAGGTGCAGGGCGTGTGGATGGACTGTCCTGTGAGCCCCACGTGTAGCCGGGTACAGGCCCTATGGAGGGTACCTCCTGTGAACCCCATGTGTAACCAGGCACAAGCCCGCATAGGGACTGTCCATTGTGCCCGGCATGTGGCCAGGTGCAGGCCCTGCAGAGGGACTGTTCGGTGTGCCTTGCTCTCTACTTTCTTGTCGGGCTCTCACATCTGTTCTTGTCTCATCTCACATCTGTTTAGGCTCACAGAGTTTGAAGACACCCCCACCAGTCAGCTGACCATCGATGAGTTCATGAAGATTGACCTGGAGGAGGAGTGTGATCCCCCCTCATACACGGCGGGCCAGAGGAAGCTGCGGATGAAGCAGGTAGTATGGAGCTGCCTGTCAGGCCTTGCGTCCCACACCATTTGCAGCCAATATCCTGCACACACAGCTCTTGTCAAGTCCATGTGCATGGAGCAGAGGCATGTGGGCAGCTCTGTCAGGAGTTGAGTAGTGGCCTAGGTTTAGCTGCCCCAAACTGCATCCTTCACAGAGTGCCTGGGCACCTCCCGCCTCTCTGTACTCCCCTGCACAAGTGCTTCCAATCCGGTTTGTTCTAACTTGAGAACAGAAGGTGGATCCTCAAGTGCTGCATACTTGGAATATACTAACAAGTGAGGAATCAGGTGCCCCGTTGCCCCGAGGCAGTCCCTGGGGGCGCACTTTCCTCCTTTGTCTTGTTCTGGGCCTTCAGGCCTTATTCTGACACATCAGATCTGTAGAAACAGGGCTGCCCTGGGGTCCTGCCGTGGTGCAGGGACTGGGAGGGCGTGCTGAACCCAGGGAGGACACAGAGAAGCACCCTCGACACCCGCTCCAAGGCAGGCCAGGCTCACGAGGATACTGAGCACCCGCGTCCTGAGCGTGTGGAGCATGTGTACCATGTGGGTTCCAAAGCTGTGGTGTCCCATGGGGTCTGCAGGTGCCTCTCCCAGGAGGCGGGGCCTGAGGGTAGACACCAGTGAAGCTTGCTCCACTTGCCTGGGGCTCGTGGGGGTGGGTGTGCCAGAGGCTCCGTGGGCAGCCAGCGCCCTCACCAAGTGCTCTTGTCTCTCTCTTTCAGCTCGAACAAGTCCTGTCAAAGAAGCTGGAGGAGGTTGAAGGTAACACAACTTCCCGTGCAGACACCCTGTGTCATCAGAAGGGCTGACTTTGTGCTGACCGTGTGCTTTACCTCACTACTCAGGTGAGATCTCCAGTTACCAGGATGCGATCGAGATTGAGCTGGAGAACAGCCGGCCAAAGGCGAAGCGGGCCCTGGTCAGCTTGAAGGATGGTGAGTGCCCCAGCCCCCAGACTCAGGACTCAGCACCAGGCCCGAGGCCCCAGCTGCCAGTGCCTCCCATGTGCTGACCTTAGATCCCACGCCTCCTGACGTCCCCTTCTTGGCATCTGATCCTCCATCATAGGGTCACCCCTGGCCCCAACACCTGTACTGAGCGTCCCACAGCCCCTTGACACTCCTCCCTGCCCACCATCTCCCCAACTACAGCCCTCGTCCCTGTGTCCACCCACCAGGCCTTTTCTTTTTTTTTCTGGCCACCACAGCATTGACCTGCTGGGCTCCCGCAATTCTTCCACCTCAGCCTTCCAAGTAGCCGGAACTACAGGCACATGCTACCACACCCAGCTAATTTTTTATTTATTGTAGAGACCAGATCTCGCCAAGTTGCTGCGGGCTCAGGCAATCCACTCACCTCGGCCTCCCAAAGTGCTGGGATTACAGGTTGAGCCACTGAGCCCGGCTTAGCCAGGCCTCTTCAAGTCCAGCTTGGTTCCCAGGCCCCTCTGGGGTCTCTGTTCTCACACTCAGCACACCTGATGCTGGCTGCTGCCCATGAGAGAGACCTCAGCCCTGTGTGGGTAGCCTGGGGTGAGCTCACCACCCCCATGGTATTGCCTTCCCTAGGCACTCGGCTTGCTGGTCCACAGAAGCCGACTGGGGTTCAGGTACCCTACTGCGTCCCCTCCAGTGGTGCTCATGCATGCCTGGTTTCTAGTCTGGAGCCTTTGCAGCCTCTATGCTGCTTAGGCAGGTGTCCCTGTCCCATCTTGGCTGTGGGACAGGGAGGGGTGCTGGCTGCCTTCCTGCTCCAGGGACCACCCCTCCCCTTGGTTGTGTGACGCCGCCTGTGTTGGCACTGCCAGGCCTGGGCCCCCTGCTCTGTGTGGAGTAGCACCATACTCTGGGGCCTCCTGTCACCTCATGGGACTTCCAAGACCTGGACTGACGTGGCCTTTTCTCACACCCTCCCTCCCTTTGTAGCCACTCTGGTTGACTTGCATGTGGACTTTGGGATCCTCTTGTCTGCCCTTCTCAGTCCAGTCCTGGTCTCCTGCAGCTTGGGGGAGGTGGGTGCCATCCTCACCCATCCCTGACTCTGCCCCCTGAGGCTACCCTTCCCTCTTGGGTGTCTCCCATGGGCAGCCCACGCTCCTGCGATCTTGGCAGAGCCACCATGTCTGTGGCTGTTGTGAGTGGTCCTGCATGTCTCTTCCTGTGGTGCAGACCAGGCTGCTATGTCAGTGACTATCGTAAGTGGTCCTGGGTGTATCTTCCCATGGGCAACCCATGTACTTGTGGTCCAGGCTGAGCCACTACATCTATGGCTGTCATGAGTGGTCCTGGGTGTCTCTTCCTGTGGGCAGCCTGTGCACTTGTGGTCCAGGCCTAGCCACTGTATCTGTGGCTGTCGTGAGTGGTCCTGGGTGTCTCCTCCCATGATCTAGGTCAAACCACCATGTTCATGGCTGTTGTGAAGGTCCTGGGTGTGTCTTCTCGTAGGCAGCCTGTGCGCCCAAGTCCAGGCTGAGCTGCCGTGTCCATGGCCATTGTGAGTAGTCCTGGATGTCCTCTCCCATGGTCCAGGCTGAGCTGTCATGTTTTTGACTATTGTGCATGGTCCTGGGCACCTCTTCCCATGAGCAGCCCATATAACTGTGGTCCAGGCTGAGTCACCATGTCTGTGGCTATTGTGAGTGGTCCTAGGTGTCTCCTCCTGTGGGCAGCCCGCATGCCTGTGGTCCAGTACGAAACACCATGTCTATGGCTGTCGTGAGCTGTCCTGGGTGTCTTATCCCATGGAAAGCCTGCACGCCTGGAGTCCAGGCTAAGCCTCTATGTCTGTGGCTGTCATGAGTGGTCCTGGGTATCTACGCTGCCTGCTGTTGGTGAACGACACTGATTGCCATGTGTGGGCTTTGTGCTCTTGTGTGTGGGGAATTCTGTCATCACTCTCAGCAGGTTTCAGTTCTTTCCTGGGCTTTCCAAGTGATCCGTTGTGTCATCTGCAAGTGGTGATTCTTCACTGTTCTGCACCAATTTTTAGTCCACCTTTTCTTTCTTGTGTCGAACCTATTGTCTGGTCTCTTGGCACCTGACTGAAGTGTGGTAGTATCCTGGGCATGACCCCTGGCTTCCAGGCAAGGCCTCTGGGGACCCTGGGATGCAGGGTGTGAGCGTTGGGTATGTCATGTTGATGAGGTACCTGCCGACCTGTTCCCACTGAGTGTCTCCGTCTCAGCAGCTAATGTCTCAAGTGTCTGCAGGGTGTCTTCTCCAAGAGACAAGTGTGGTCTATCCTGCTGGTGCCCAGCATCGAGCTGTGCTGGACTCCTGCAGGGCACTCTATGACCAGGCTGTCCTGTCCTGTTAGCATTCACACTAGATGCAGTCCTAGCAGTTGCAGAGTTGGGTAAAGGTGTATGGTAGGATGCTTTTGATTTTTTGTTTCTGTGCTCAGTTCCCTGAGCATAAATCATTGGGAGATTTATGTCAAATACACCACTAATGTAAAGAAAGGTTTTAGACAAATTTCACAAAGTTTAACTGAGCAAAGAATGGTTTGAGAATCTGGCAGTCCCCCGAACCAGAAGGGGGTTCACAGTGACTCCTGGTGGGCCACAGTTAGAGTTTCAGGGAGGAGTCAGAGGCTGGGAAGAGTCAGGGGTCAATGGGGGTTGTGGGTCAGAGGCTGAGATATGTGAGTTGGGGCCCTGGGGTGGGAAGGGTTCAGGACCTGGGGAAGGGATTCGAGGCCCCTGAGGAGTCAGAGACCAGAATTTCCTTAGTGGTGCCATGGGTGTCTTTTTAAATTTGGTTCTAAAGCCAGCCCTTTCCGACTATGTATGCTGGTATTTCAAAAGATCCCCAGTTTCTTGGTTGTTGCGTGCAGCCATCGGATTGAGTGGGCCCACTCACCCAGGTATCTATATGGGGTCACCCCTGAGTGTTGTATGTGAAGCCAGCTGGCAATTAACTAAGAGGAGGGGGGTCACAGATGAAAATCAAGGCTGGATTTCACAAATAGGATTGTAGCTGCAGTTTTTCAAAGCATAGTGTACAAAATGAGACCACCGTGCCCAACTGCCAATCCTCTACCTGAACCTCTGTGCTGAGATGGGATGGAAAAACTGACCGGTACCCTAGTCTCAAGACCGAGTCCAAGAAAAAGGCAGTTCTCTGTAGAGCTTTGTGACCAATTCACTTTTCTAAAGACAGACACCAAAACCCGACTCTGAAGGGTGGAAAGGGTGTGAAAAACAGTCCCAATAAAGTCTAGACCTTCAGCCATAGAGTTGGAAGTCTGAATTCAGGAGAACTCTCCTGAAACACCTACTGGGTCTTCGGAAGGCAGAGTTTGTGCTGGTATCAAGCGCCACTTGCAAGAAAAGCCCCTGATGGTCGGGGAGTCACTCCTTCCTGCCAACTCGGAAGAAGCTCAGACAGAACTAATGAAAGTGGGGAGTTGATTGGGAGGCTTGAGGATGCAGCCTAGGGATAGACAGGCTGCCTTGGATATACACCTAGTGAGCTTCAGCTGAAGGCAAAAGAGGTGCACAGGGAGTGGGCTGCTTCATTCTGTCCTTAGTCTGTTACCCCAGGAAGATAATGTTAACAGCTTTATTGGGGTGCAGTTGACTCCCAACAAACTGCACATATTTAAAATGTACTCTTTGGGGGTCTTGACATCCACACACATCTGTGAAGCCATCATCACAATGGAGATGGCTGCCATCCGTCCTCCCCACCATGTCCTTGGCCCTGGGTCATTACCCACCCTTTCTGCCCCACACGGCCACTGAGCTTCTGTCTGTGCTTGCCACTTATTCATGTTTTCCAGACTTCAACGTGAGTGGGACTGCTTGGTGTATGTTCATGTGCCTGCAGGTTGGACATGTTTTTTAGACTTGACCGTGAGTGGTGGTGCCTGGCATATACTTGTCATCCTCTGGCTGCGTTTTCTCCATTTCATCACCTCACCTTGTGCCATCTAGTTTAGCTCATCCCTTATTTTGTAGCTTTCATAGATGTGCTGAGCTTGTTTATCCATCCAGCAGCTGGAGTTGTCGCGCTGTTCTGGTTAAGGACTATTACAGGTGTATAACTCATTGTTGGCGCATAGCTATGTGGACAGTGACCTACCTCCTTCTGTCTTGGGTGTGTTCCGAGACGGGGAATTGGGGATTGCACGGGAGGCAGGTGTTTCAGTGTCTAAGAAACCATCAGGCTGTTTCCACGTTGACTGCATGATGTGGGCATCTGTCCCATCCTTCCAAGCGCCTGGCCCAGGGGATGCCTCAGTGGCTGCTGTTCTAGCAACTGTGAAGTGGAGGCTCATGTGTTTGGTTTGGTTTAGATTGCTCCTCCTTGGTAGCTGAAGGTGTTGGCGCATCTCCATGCCTGTGTATACATGTGTGTCTTATCGACACCTTGGTTCAGGTCCCCTGCCTGCTTTTAATGAGGCCATGTGTTTTCTGGTGGTATCTTGGGAGTTCTCTGTTCTAGATACAAGTCCTCTGTCAGGTCTGGAATTTGAGATAAGCCTGTGGGTTGTCTTTTCATCGTCATGACAACATCTGCAAAGGACAGAGGCTCTGAGTCCTTCCAAAGCCATTCCAGAGATCCATTTTATCCATCTGTTTGGTGCCTGATTCTAGTGTCTGATTAAGACATTTCTGCCCGACCTACAGTCATGGAGGTGTTCCGTTGTATTATGTTTTATCTAAAATGTCTACACTTCTAGTTCTTACATCTTGGTCTCAGATCCATTTTTAGTTAATTTCTGCATAAAGTAAGAAGTGTAGGTTGAGACTTGTTCTTTTGCACACGGGCATCCAGCACCGTGTTCCTGTGGTCCCAACCCTTTCTCCTGGACGTCTGGTGCCATGTGCTGATGGTCCCATCCCCTCTCCCCTAGATATCCAGCATGTGCTCCCATGGTCCCTGTCCCTCGGATGTCCAGTGCTGTGCTCCCACGGTCCCGTCTCCTGTCCCTGGATGTCCCAGTGCCATGTGCCGACAGCCCTGTCCCTCTCTGCTTATCATCTCAGCTTGACAGAGGTGTTTCTTGTCATAATAGTGGGCACTCTAGCTTCCTGCCTGGCTGACAGGTGGCCTGTGATGGTGTCTCCGTAGGCTCCATTGAGGATACTGCGTCTAGCCTGTGTGGCGAGGAGGACACGGAGGATGAGGAGCTGGAGGCCGCGGCCAGTCACCTCAACAAGGACTTTTACCAGGAGCTTCTCGACGCCGTCCCTGGTGGCTCGGAAGCAGCAGGAAGCCCTGAAGGGGGCAACCGGCCTCCAGCCCTGGAGTCCTTGCTGGGGCCCCTGCCCACAGCGGCCAGCCTGGGCATCTCAGACTCCATCCGCGAGTGCATCTCCTCCCAGAGCCATGACGCTAGTGAGTGTCCAGGGGAGGGGACTGTGACCAGTGGGAGAGCCTTCTGGCCGGCCTTCATGGAGTCACCTGGAAGCTTCCGTCATCTGTGGGGTTATAGAAGGGTGGGCTTGAGTAGTGGGGCTGTGGGAGGCATCAGTGGTCCTGACACAAGGAACTGGGCATGTGTCGATGCCCAGAATGCCTGGTGGGCTTGTCATCCTCACTGGAACTATCTGCTTACCACAGGCGCCCTTCTGCCTGGCAGCTCCTGGTGGCCTGTGGCCCTGAGAGTACAGGCACTGTGGAAAACAGGGGTCCTGCAGGGACCCACAGCCGGGCCTGCATCTCTCATGGTCTCTGCTTGTTTAACCTGGTAGGGAGAGTCTGGACTGTCACAGGGATGGTGAGCTTGAGTGTGGCAGTGATGTGGTGCCTGGGCAGGGGAAGCTGCCCCTGCCCCATGGTGCCTGGACCAACCACAGTGGCAGGAAGGGCCAGGACACTGGCAGCTCTGGGAGAAAAGTGGGTAGTCCTACCCCTGTTTTCTGCCAGGACAGGTTCCCCGTCAAGAGCCCAGGCCTCCCATGGCCTTTCACCCCTAGACATTGCCTCTGGTCACCTATGAGTGGTCACTGTTTGGTCATTGGCAGATATTCATTGAGCAACCTCTGACCCAAGCACAGAGAGGCCCTGATGGCAGGGTTTGTCCTGCCCTTGGCACCAGGCAGAGGGCACATGCAAAGGCCCCGGAGCAGCCAGAGATGCAGTGACCTGGCCAGAAAGGGCCATTCCAGCTGGAGATGGGAAAGCCAGGGGAATGAAGTGAGCCCTGCGGGGTCTTGAGGAGACATCTTGGGCCTTGGCCACAGAGCAGCGTGGCAGAAGAGCACCCCAGACAGTCTGGCCGATTAGCTGGAGTTAATAGGATTCTGCAGGCGCAGGGAACTGTGGAGAGCAGGGCCTGCCCCTTACTGTGCAGGACTGGGGGCGGTGGCTAGCAAGTTTTGGGGTATCTGAGCATGAGCATGGAACGCTCCGTAGGCCTAGACTCCTGGGCTCACCCTCATTTCTACCCCTGGACCCATGGGTACAGCAATGGGGAACTCCATTGCCCCGGCCCAGGACTGTGGCTTCACCCTGCAGGATGCCGGCTGGGCCCCCAGCTGCTGTGCCCTCCCTCGGGCTGTTAGTGTAGAGAAAGCTCACAGCCCACCAAGAGCATGGACATGGCGAGTGTCCTTGTTGCTTCAACTGGCAGCCTGGGCTCTTTCCTTGGCACCCCAAGGCAAGCACTGGAATAGCCATGTGGCTATGGAGAGCATGCAGAGGAGATGGGTTTCCAGAAGCCCCTTGGCCCAAACCCGGGCCCCGAGCTAGTCTGGGTGGTGTGCACACTTCTCTAGTCAAACCTGACTCCTGTGACACTGACCCACGCCTCCTTCCAGAAGATGCTTCGGGGGATGGTGAGCTGGACCTCAGTGGCATTGACGACCTTGAGATCGACAGGGTAAGCAGTTCATGCTCCCACCTTCCCAAGGGGTGGGGCTCCTGTGGGCATTGTAGCCCAGGACCTCAGTGCAGCTGGCGGGGGTCCAGCCGCCTCCTCGCTCCTGTTCCAGTGCCTGGTGCTGGTCTCCCTGACATAACATGGTCTTGTGGCCACTCCCTGGCATGAGGTGGTCTCGTGGCCCCTGCCTGGTGTGAGTTGGTCCTGCGATTGCTCTCTGGCATGAGATAGACTTGTGCCCCTCCCTGATGTGAGGGTGGTCTTAGGTGGACCCCAGCTCTGCACCTGGCCTTTGCTGCCATCTGGGTGTGTGGCCTATGGCAAATGCAGTCATACTGGAGTCATTTCATTGGAGTGTGCAGTTACAGGAGGGTGCTGCTGCCCCTGAGCATGGCACACCTTTACATTCCCACCAGAGCTTAGTTGCCCTTCGCAGGTGACCTCATAGAGCTTGTCCTCAGGGTACAAAGTCTTCTTTCCCCAATGTCACTGCCTCATGTCCCAAGACCTTGGCTGCTCTAAGTTGGCATCTCATGGCCTCTCCTGGGCTCTTTGTGGGGCCCACAGCCCTGCACACTTGCTGACCAGGCCTGGTGCCATGGGGCCCATGAGCTGCCCATGAGGGTCTGTGGCCCACAGGGTTGGCCTTGGGACAGGCGAAGGTGTGATGGGTGTCCCCAAGTCGCCCTCAGCAAGGAGGCCTCCACCCAGACTCCACATGGAGTTGCAGCTCCACACGCCCCTTCCATGTGAGTGCACATGGGAAGGCACCTGCCTACGGGGTTTTAGAAGCCTGGTGAGAGCTCACAGCAACACCCTCCTGCTCTCCCAGTATATCCTGAACGAGTCGGAAGCTCGAGTGAAGGCAGAGCTATGGATGCGGGAGAACGCCGAGTACCTGCGGGAGCAGAGGGGTAAGTGCCGCTGCCCACCCGCCGCCTGCCCGCCCCTCCCGTACCTGGGCCCTCACTGACCTGCCGCCGTGTCTGCCTTGCAGAGAAGGAAGCAAGGATTGCCAAGGAGAAGGAGCTGGGCATCTACAAGGAGCACAAGGTAGTGCCCTGTGCCACATCTTTCTACGTGACCACAGGGGCCAGGCCTGGGACCGGTGGCCAGAGGTCTGTGCCCCTGACTCCAGACCCACATCCCTGGCTGCTGGGTCCTGCCTGGCTTGCCTACAGATGCCCAGATATGGGCTTCACTGCAGACAGGCGTGCCTCTCAGCATGGGGTATGGTTCCGAGCGTAGGCACCCGGGCACCCGAGTTGAGACTCGAGATTGGGTGTTGAGGTCCTTGGACTTGGGTCCCTTGTTGGGGACACAAGAAATCTGGATGGGCCTCTCTGAGAATCCCCTCCTCTGTGATCAGTCCCTTGGTACCCTAATGACCTGGGAAAGGCTGACTGGAGCCACTCTATCCTGTTGGCCAGCACAGTGACTTGGCTCTACTGCTCACTTGGTGGCTCAAATGTGACACAGGCCACATGCTACATTGGAAATGGTTGAGCCTTCAAGTGACGGAGCAGGATAGATCGTGAGCCAGGCCCCCTGTGGGTGAAGCCAAGAGAGCAATGTGGGGCCTGCCCCGGAGGACCCTGGGCTCAGGACCAGGAGTTCAGGGCCCTGGGACTCCACCCCACCCAGCAGCTAATCCCAGGCTCTGTTGGGGCTTTGTGGGAGGGCCTGGTGTGCAGAACAGGTGGGAGGTGGCATGGGTTGAAAGCCAGGCTCTTATCCTGAGGTGGGCTGCAGCTACAGCTCCCAGGAGGGGCCTGGGGCCTTGGGCAGCTGCAGCTTTTGACCTTGGCTTGGCACTGGGCTGGCTGGGTCATCTGTCTTCATTGGGGTAATGTCCCTGCTGCGTCCTTGTAGTCATGCCTGGAGCAGCCACATTCGTTCTGCACACCAGGCCCTCCCACAAAGCCCCAACAGAGCCTGGGATTAGCTGCTGGGTGGGGTGGAGTCCCAGGGCCCTGAACTCCTGGTCCTGAGCCCAGGGTCCTCCGGGGCAGGCCCCACATTGCTCTCTTGGCTTCACCCACAGGGGGCCTGGCTCACGATCTATCCTGCTCCGTCACTTGAAGGCTCAACCATTTCCAATGTAGCATGTGACCTGTGTCACATTTGAGCCACCAAGTGAGCAGTAGAGCCAAGTCACTGTGCTGGTCAACAGGATAGAGTGGCTCCAGTCAGCCTTTCCCAGGTCATCAGGGTACCAAGGGACTGATCACAGAGGAGGGGATTCTCAGAGAGGCCCATCCAGATTTCTTGTGCCCCCAAGCACAGGTCCCAAGTGCGACTGGGCTCTGAGGGTGGACCTGTGGGCAGGTGTTCCATGGGCAGGTCTTTACAGCCCTAAAGTCCGAGGAGGTTGAGAGGCTGAAGAAAGAGGCCAAGGTATCTAGTTTCAGAAAGAAACATCCAGTAGTGACTTAGGACAGAAGCCATGTCTATGTCTTGGGGGGCAACGAGAGGGAAGGGTGGATCCCACACCATCACCCCCAGACCCAGGGCTTATGTACCTCAGGAAGGGTGACTTGGCAGGTACCAGGAGAATAAATGAAGTATCATTAACATCAAGGGCGTCTGGCCTAAGGGCAGGTGAATGAAATCTCAGAGGCCTTCCCAGAATGGGAATCATCAGAAGCCAGCATGGTGGGCAAGTACCCAAGATGGTGTTGCGTGGCCTGCGTAGCAGGTTGCTGCTGTCACTGCTTGGAGTCCCCTCTGTCACCCATGCCGGCCATGTACCTGGGGACTTGCTGCCAGCTGATGTGGGGCTTGCCACAGGCACCCACTCACCTGGAAGGGCTAGGTGCATTCCAAGAGGACAGGCTCCCTGAGACCCTGGTGTGGGCGACTCCCCATGTCTAGCACTCAGGAGCCTTTCCTCTGTTTCCATTGAGCCCAAGAAGTCGTGTAAGCGGCGGGAGCCCATCCAGGCCAGCACAGCCGGGGAGGCCATTGAGAAGATGCTGGAGCAGAAGAAGATCTCCAGCAAGATCAACTACAGCGTGCTCCGGGACCTCAACAGCAAGGGCGCAGGTGGCCCACCACAGGAGGACGCACGGCCCGAGGATAAGGCAGGCACCAGGAAGCTGTCACGGAGGAGGACGCCAGCCAGCAGAAGCGGGGCCGAGCCCATGGTGGGCGTGGGGAAGAGGTACTGTCCTGTCCCTCTGGGCTGGAGATTGAGGTGGCAACCTTGGGTCTGGGGGTTGCCATGGACCAGTTGGGACTTCGGTAGTACCCAGGGCTGGGCACCCATGGGCTGGCTCCAGGTGCAGGTAGCAGCTCCTGCTGGCCAGACTTGAGCTACAGTGTATGTGTTTGTGTGTCCATGTGTGTTTGTTTCTGTGTGTGTTTGTCCATGTGTGTATGAAGGTGTGTGTTCATGTGTCTTTGTGTGTGTCCATATGTCTGTGTATGCGTGCAGTATGTGCTCGTGTACATATGTGTGTGTGCATGTGATGTGTACTTGTGTGCACATAGTGTTTATGTGCCTGTGTGCTCATGTGTCTGTGTGAGTACACACAGCATGTGTGCATGTCTGTGTGTGCACGTAGTATATGTTCATGTCTGTGCATGAAGTGTGTGTGTGTGTGTGTGTGTGTGTGTGTGTGTGTGTGTGTACGCTGCTTCCTGCTTGGGAAGCCCCATGGGTGACCTGGATCTGTTCCGTGAATGTTTCAGATCCTGAGAAGGGAGCTGGGGCCTCAGGACTGGGAAGTCCCCTCTGCCCACACGTTTGTCTATTTGACCCAGGCCTGGGTGGCTCAGGCAGTTCCAGCATGGAGGGGAAGCTTCTGGGAGATCACAGGGTGGCAGCCTTCTACCTGTATGGGGGGAGAAAGAAAGGTAGAGCTTAGACATGCTGAGCCTTTGGCTATGGAGGAGCTCTGGGGTTTACCCACCGCAGTCCAGCAACCACAGCATCCTGGTTGGCTGCATGAAGTGGCCTGGGTGCAGTGACCTGTCTTCATTGCTGGGAAACCAGCCAGAGCCACCTCTCCACCGCCTTGGGCTACCCATGCCTGTCCTGCTTATGCTCCCCACTGGTCATCTGTCCCTGGTCCCGTGCTGTGACATGTGCTCCCGCAGAACCCAAGCTGTCCATGCAAGGGTGCAGGACCTGCTTCCTCTAAGCATGTGTCTTCATGCTTTGGTCACTGTGGTCACTCAGGACTTCCTGACTATGAGAGGCAGTCCAGGAGGTGCAGGGCACTGGGGCTGCTTTGACCTGCAGACTCTCTCCTGCCCAGGCAGGTCCATCTGCTCTCCAGCCTGAGCCCCTCAGAGCCTGTCTGGGATGTCCCTTCTGGGGACAGGCAAAGGGGCAGGTGTGGTCTGTGGCCTCCTGTGCCCATCTCTAGGAGAGAAGACCAAGGTGGCTCACACGCGACCGCCCCCCTCCCCCACCACCCTGCTTAGGGCTCCAGATCCCTAGGCTGTGTGAGTCTGAGCTTCTGCCAAGCAGCATTTTCTGCCAAGCAGCATTTTCTGACGGGCCATGAGAGGTGGCAGCTGGGCACAGCAGGGTTGAGGGTGTGTGATGGGAGTAGACAGCAGCCATGCAGAGTGGCAGGTCCTTCAGGCCCCTGGCTGGCCAGGATTGACATGACTGGCCAAGGTCACGATGAGCATGAGCTTGACCTCCAGGTGTGTAGAACCTACTGGAAGGCCTGGCCCTTCTGCTCTGGGTCATAAGGGGTCCTGTGGAGACAGTGGCCAGTCACACCTGTGGAAGGGAAAGCTCTGAAGGTCAGTCCTGGCTGGCCCCAACCTGGTTCCCCACTGACTCTGGTATTCTCCCTCCAGTTGGGCCTCCCCCTGTGGGGAGCTCTGGGCTGTAGGGCAGGGCCACGGCTGCCTCTGGATTCTGGGAGTCTGGACTTTTCTGCAGAGCCTGGTCACTGCTGTATGACTGCATGGATTCAGCCTCCTCTCCTATGGGGTCTCCCTTTCCTGCTGGGCCCAGTAGATCCAAGAAGACTTGGCATGTCTAAGTCACCTTTTGAAAAATTTTTGAGTGGAGATCTCACTGTCACTCAGGCTGGAATGCAGTGGCAAGATTATAGCTTGCCTCGACCTCCTGGGTTCAGGTGATCCTTCCGCCTCAGCCTCTCAAGTAGCTGGGACTACAGGCGCATGCCATCACCCCTGACTAATTATTTTTTGTAGAGACAAGGTCTTGCTATATTGCCCAGGCTGGTCTGGGACTCCTAGGCTCAAGCAGTTCTCCTGTATGGGTCTCCCAGAGTGCTATGTTATAGGTATGAAACACTGCACTGGGCTTCGAAGTCATCTGTGTGTGTGGAAGGTCTGGGGAGGGACAGTCGACCCCATGCAGGGTGCTTTCGGCGGAGGGGTTCCAGGGGCACTGGGCAGGCTGGCTGTGGGAGGTGGCATTTCCAGACAGCAGCACTCAGAGGACCTGGAGCTGCTGGTGCCCCTCCACTGGGCAAAGGTGGGTGCCCTGGCCAAGGCAGCCGTGGTCATGTGTCCCCAGGAGTGTCTGCACATGGGGTGGTGGGAGCAGGCTCTCATGCTCTGCTGGAAGTGACTGTGAGGATGCATGCTGCTTTGGCACCTCCAGGAGGCATGGGCTGAGGCCACCACACTGTTTCTTTTCCAGGTTGAGGCCTCTGGTGTCTAAGCAGCCAGCTAAGAAGGCCGCCGTGCGAGAGGTGTGTTTTTCCATACCACTGAGGGACCTTGGGAAGCAGTTCAGCCACTGGTTCCTGGTCCCAGACATGCCACCACAAGCAGCCAGGAGCTGATCTGACAGAGGGCACGGGCAGAATCGAGGCCTAAGGGTGGTGGCTCAGGTTTTAATAGGCAGGGCATGCCTGCTGCTTTGGGCCAGGGCCAAGGAGAGCAGACTCCTGTTGTGGACCCGGGACCGGTTGCCCAGCCACATGTGCCCAGCAGCCAGAGCACACCACCCCTCCCCAGCCTACAGGGAACCTCCATGTGGGAGGCCACACCGCTGCCCATGTTGCAGGCTCCCACCTGTGGGTGCTCAGGGTCTGGTGTGAGGCCGTCCTCTGGGGATGGCGGCCTTTGCCTAGGATCTGGCTTAGGAATTAAGGGAGTGATTTGGGGGGTAGTCCTGGGGAAGCTGAAGGTGCTGGCCTGGGGGTCACTGGGGCCCTGAGCCAGAGCTCCTCCAAGGCTGCCTTGCTGGGACCAGAGCCTCGGTTCTGAGCCTTTGATGTCCTTGGGCCTAGTCCTGCAACAGCAGGAAAGTCCTTTTGGGTGTTCCAAGGGGGTGGGACAAGGGCCAGCTAGAGGCCTTGGGGTGGGATGTCGGTGCTGGCACAGCCCCTGGGAGCCAGGTCGTGCTCAGACCCACTCTAGTAGGACAGAGCATCCAGGGTCAGCCCAAGGGCTGCAGCACAGCTCCCGGGACATCAGGGAGGGCACCTGCACTTCTTGCTGCCCCAGAGCCCGGCCCTTGTTCCAGGCCCTGCCCCCATGCTCCCCCTGCACCGGGGCCGAGCCAGCCAGGCCAGAGGCAGTCTTGGTGGAGAGTGGACCTGTGTCCTACCACGCTGATGAGGAAGCAGACGAGGAGGACCCTGATGAGGAGGATGGCGAGCCCTGCGTCAGCGCCCTGCAGATGATGGGCAGCAGCGGTGGGTGGGCTCGGCCTCATGCGGGCCAACAGGAGTGGGAGTGGTGGTGGGGGCTCCAGAGGAACCAAGGCACAGACCACTTGCCTAACAAACCCTAAACTCAGGTGGGTGAGTCCAGCCTCAAGCTGTGGGCCAACAAGAATAGGGGGTGATGGGGTTCCAGAGAAACCAAGGCGTAGACCACCTGCCTAACAATCCCTGAATTCAGGCTGTGGGCTCCAGACCAAATCTCTTTCTGCCTGGAAAGAAATCTGAGCTAAGATACTTTGTAAACTGGCCATGTTGACCTTGAGGCCCTCAAATGTGTCAAATGTGTCTGAGCCAGGCTCAGAGAGGCCTGCTGCAGAGGAATGGGACCTGCTGGGCAGTCTGCTGCCAGTGAGTGGGTTCCTAGGTAAGCACACACAAATATGTTGGTCCTTGACAACGTGGAGATGGGATCACAAGGGTGGACTGGTCAGTGGTGGGCATGGGGTGAGGACAGTGGGGCTTGAGCCAGAGCCTTGCCTAGGGAGCAGCCTGGGGGGCCAGGGCTGGGCCTCTTTCACCTTGCAGAAGTCCTTGGCCTCCACAGCTGTCCTCTTCTGCAGATTACGGCTGTGACGGCGATGATGATGAAGGCTATTGAAGTGTGGCCTTGAGGCTGGCCGTATCCTGGTGGTGGATGCCAAGCAGCCTCCCTGAGGATCAGACGGGCCTCCCAGCCCACAACACACAGGCGCACGTGTCAAGACTCCTGGTGATGGGTCAGGTGCTGCCCCGCCTGTACCACAGTCCGTCCCACAATCACACATGACCTCCATGGAACTTGCTGTTGGGATCATGCTTTGAGCAACATAAGGAATCCTATCCATGAGAGAATCGGACCACCGTCTACGAGTGTCTCATCAGATGTGGGCAGACCCAAGGCAGGTCCACAGCATGGCCTGGCCTGCTAGCTGTCCATTCATCCAAGAACTGTTCCAGGCTGGCATTGTCATGTTGCTGTTACAAGGAAATTGAGGCATGGGGCGGCCCTGTCGCTGGTACCAGCGTGCGGAAAGCTGAGTGCTGGCCTCAAGACCCCAGTACTCACTACTGAGCTGTCAGCCCAGGAGCACCACAGCCTAACCTCCTTCCTGTCCTCCTGAGAAGCAATTTGCACCCAGCTCCCTTTGCCGGAGCACGGTGGCCAGGAAGACTGCTGCAGGAGGTCAAGGTTGGGGCAGCTCTCCCATATTCGATGGCTATGTCATCTGGAAAAGGTCCCCTGCCTCCCAACTGGGCACAGGCTTTTACCTGCTCCAGTACCACGGGGTCTATACCGGGAACCCAAGGCTGCTGGCTGGTGACCTGGGCTCAGCCTGCCGCACTCAGCAGATAGAGACCAGCAGCCCTGCCATACCTGTGCGCAAGACTCCTGGGTGACGCAGGCCTAACCTGCGTGGTGTCCCAGCACTGGACGAGCCTCACAGACAGAGCCAGAGCTGGCCGAGAGCAGAGGCACTTCCTGTCAGAGCAGGATTTGGCTTTGCTCCATGAGTTGCTCCATGCCAGGCCTCTCGTGGGAAGGCCCAGGATCCACCCGCAGGGGTCTTCATTCAGGTGCAGTCCCTGGATGGCCCAAGGGGAGGGCAGTGCTCCCAGCCCTGGGTGTGGCTCCACCCATTCCCTGAGGAGCCATGGCCTCTTAGCTGCCATACTGTCCTGAGAGCCCTTACCTCCTGATGGGGAACTGGGTGCAGGGCGCAGCAGAGACAGGGTCTGCATGGCTGTGCCCCTCCCCCACCCTGTGGCCAGCCTGGACCCCAGGATTTAGTGAAGCAGAAAGATCTGTCACCTGCTGGAACCAGCTGAGCACTTGTGTGATTCCTCGTCTGACTCCATGGCCTTGTGCGAGGCGCAGATGTGCTGGCAGCGTGACCAGGAGACACTGCAGCCCGCATGCCCAGGCACCTGGCTCTGTCCCCTGGTGCTGTGGGCAGCTCTGGGACTGTTCTAGCGTCACCCGTGCCCTTCCCCCAGGAGGTCCTTGTACCCATCCGACCTGACCGCTGCCAAATCCTGGCCACTTGGCTCAGATAGGGACCCTACTTATATCCCAGGTGAAGAGTAGGGGCTGCTGGCCATCTGGATGGCCCACCCAGGCACACAGCCCTACAGAAGAAGCCCCTGAAGCCCGGAGGTTGCTGAGTGGGCAGGGGTGCCTGGGCTATGGGATCCTTAGGCCCCCACAAACTGGTCACTGTCTGTGGGCGAGCACCTGCCGTGTCTGCCTGGGCCAGACATGAGCAGGCGTGGGGACCCAACGGAAGGACCCTGGGAAGTGAGCCTGCAGTGAAGAGTGGTGGGGAGGACCAAGCCACAGAGTGTCACTGAGGCCTGACTGACAAGGAGCAGGGCTGCGGCGACCGCCCAGGCAGGGGCAGAGCAGGTGCCCAGAGGCTCAGAGGGCAGCTGCAGAGCAGGCAGGGGCTGGGGTGTTCTTAGCAGAGGAGCCCTGAGGACCCTGCAGGAGCACGTAGTGCGGGGGCCAGGCAGGGGCAGGACGGGTGTGTGGATGGGGTTAGGCAGACATGGGAGAGGGCGGACTGGGAGGTAGATGGGTGAACCTGTCGTTGAGTTCCTACTGGGGGAATTGTGGGAAAGGCCATTATCAAGGGCATCCTCTTGGGTGCTGTGAGAAGTGGGTTGGCCTGCCAGTCTCTTGGTAGGAAGGTGGCGTCTTCTCCAGCTAGAACTGCCCTGGGGGTCGCTGGGTGTGAGGTGGGTTTCCACTCAGAGGGTTGGGTGGAGCAGGAGGTGGTATCCAGGGTGTTTGCAGAAAGACCTGCCTGGGTGGGGAGGTGAGGGCCTTGTCCAGCCCCTGAGGACAGCATGGGGAGAGGCTACACCCTGGGAAGCTAAGGGGGCATGCCTGGGGAGAACAACTGAGGAGGAAGGTGGGGCAGTAACCTGTGTCAGGATCCCAGATGGCAGCTGAGCCCTGGACCCTGGTGGCCGCTGGTCTGAGGGTACTTCTACCTGCAGGCCCCACAACAGGCCTGCCCTGCACCCCCTTCCCAGAGCAGGACGGGGGCCATGGGCTAGGTGTGTGTCTGACCAGGCACCTGCAGCCGCCTAGCCCACACCGGTGCTATATCATGTCAGTGCCCACTCCCAGGCTGAAGAGTCACTAGTGTGGCCATCACTGCCGCAGGGAAGGCAAGCTCAGGGCCTCCAGACATGAGTGCTGGTGTAGAGGCCTGTGGGGCTGTTGTGTCCCAGGGCTGGACCTTAATGAAGCCCCATCAGTGCTCCTGAGACTCTGCTGGACCATGCCCTGGGTGCTCTTTGCTCTGGCTGTCCCCTCATCGGTGGCCACCAGCGTCAGTGACTCTGAGGTCACACCAGTGGCTCTTGCACTCAGCAGGTGTGCCCGAGGCCCATGCTCCCACTGCCTCCACCGTGTGCTGCCCCAGGCGCCATTGGCGCCCCCAGGGGAGGCAGGGTGGGCCAGTTCTCCAATTGAGCAACAGGGCTGACTAGAAGCCTCATGAAGGCGGGTACAGGGCAGGTACAGGTGGACCCCCTCAGCCAGCCAGAACATGTGTTCTGGGCTCTGCCACTGGCAGCCCCAGGTGCCTGTGCTTCACAGATCCCAGCCCAAGCACAGAGCTTTTCCTGGCCAACTCCCCTGTGCCCTGCTCCCTGGTCCTGTGCCAGGCAGGGTGGGGCTGCTGAGGCTGGCTCTTTTGTCAATCACTTGGGTCATCTTGGGCCTGCCACCCATTCCCCCTGATTGAGGGAGCCAGGTGAGTGTGTCCAGCCCTCCCAACCCCCACAGTAGGTAGGGATGGGAGGGGGCACCCTGCAGTTCTCACAGGGAGTGACTGGTGGGGTCACGGCTAGACACCAAGCCTCTGGCAATGCCCCGGAGGAGCTCTTGGAAATGCCCTGCAATTTTGTCTTTGTGCCCAGGACACCCGCTGGTCTGCCCCCTGGTGGCCATGCATAGCAGGACCCAGGGCAGCCTCCCGATTCTCGAAGACAGAAGCCCACCTTGTGGCACACCTACCAGCCACGTGGGTCTGGGCCTCTGGGGGGAGCGCCAGATGCTGTCACTCCCCATCATGGCCTTAGGTGCATCCGCTTCCCTTGCAGGGTCTGTGGACTCCGTCAGCCAGCAAGACAGTGGAAACAGTAGTGAACAGAGTAGCCCTGCTCCCTGCAGCAACCTGTCCCTGGAGGTCCTGGCAGCCCCACCCCTCTTCTGCCTGGGGGCTCCAACCGCTTCCTCACACCTACCACCAGGCCAAGCCAACCCCAGCATTAGACCCCAGAACCCTGCTGGCCACCCCAGCCCACCCCCACTTGTGTCCCTGGAGAGCCCCAGTTGTGCCTTTCACTGCAGGATAGGCCCCAATCTCCACATCCCTGCAGCTTGGGCATGGGGGTGCCCCAGGACCAGCTGGGCTTGGGCAGGGCATATATCCTGGGGCAATGCCTCTGCTATTTCCTGTCCTATTGAGGACAGGTAGCCCTTTGGCTTTGAATACTAGATCTTCCCTCCTTAGCTCAAGTGCATCTCCCTGTGGTTGGCACCCTCCAGGGCTCTGAAAGGATTCAGCCACCCTGCACACGGGTCCAGACCCCTTGGGGGACACTACAGTGGAGTGGCTTTGTTGGGAGTCGTCAGCTGTGGTGAACTCTGGGAGAAACTCCTGAGCCCAGGCCTCAGACACTGTCTATCCAAGCCCTGGCGCCGTGTTTGGGGACCGGTTGCCTCCCCACACGTCAGTACCTGTCCTTCCCATCCAGTGCTACGTGCCCGGGGTGGGGGCAGCCAGTCCCTGGGGAGGCCTGGGCCCAGGCCAGGCTAGCGGAGGGGGGCCCAGGGACAGGCTCCAAGGCTGCGGTCTGCCTGGGGCCTCCCCAGGCCCTTCAAAGGGGCCGTGGGCGGCAGCAAAGTGGAGGCTCTTGTGGTTTTCCTGCTGAGAGAGGAACCTGGCTCAGAAAGCCATTGTCCCCACACAATCGACCCAGCTGGACCTGTGAAGGCAGGGACCTTAGGCTGGTGGGATCTGGCACTGACTCAGTCCAGACCCTGTTCCATCACTGGTGGTCACTCGGTACCAGCCACCCTGACTGACCAGGCCAGGGAGGAGCCACAACAGGGTGGGGGCAACACCAAGGAGCTTTGTCAGAGGAAGTGGCTGCAGCCCAGGCCAGCTGGCATGCAAGGAAGACCTGTAGAAGTCAGGAGAGTGATGGTCATCCACATCATGACATGCCCCGCAGGTCAGCTGGAGTGTGGGAGGCCCTAGATGGACTGAGGTTGGGCAGAAGGTGACTGAGGTGGTCATGCCCAGCTAGTGGAGATAATGCCTACTCTGCCAGATGACATGGGGACCCTCCTTTCCTTGGTGGCCGGGGTGCCTCTGTGCCAGCCCGACAGTAATCACTTCCTCTGTACAAATAACAGAGTTGTTTGCTGGGTGCCTGCCTTGGCAGGATCTGGGAAACCGACAGCCTCCCCCAGCTGTCCCGTCTTGGGGACTCACCATGATCCCTGCCCCAGCCTTACTGCCCTGTGGAGCTGAGCTGGCCTCTGCAAGATGCCTCTGGGGCGAAAGGGTGATGGGTCAGATTCTGGCAGGTCCATATGTCCCACAGAGCCTTCTGTGAATGGCTGAGGGGCCTGGCAAGTGAAGATGGCACTGTGGGCCAAGGCCAAGCCACGGTAGCACCTGCATGTGCGTGGCCTCACCTGGCCACATGGGCACATATACCCAGGTGCGCACACGAACAGGCCCAGGTGTACACACATGGACATGTGTGCAGTCATCAGCAGCTGGGTTGCAGGAAAGATGCTAGGGTTTTCATCCCCTCAGTTCCTGGACTGACCTGGGAGGGTGGGGAATGGATGCCATCAAGTTCCTCACCAGAACGTTTGTTCCAGCCACACAGGGCTCTGGAAAATACATGCATCTCATTCATTTGTTCATGACATCATTCGCTCAACAGGCCCGGACAAAGCCCAGCAGAGTGTGTGCTCTGAGGCCTGGGAGGGGTTGACAGGGAACTCACGAGTCCTGCTGCAGGGGGGTCCTTGCAGAGGGGACTCACTGAAGGCCTGTGCACATAGGTAGGTCTGTAGATACACACCAGCCAGTGTGGAACAGTTGGGCATGTAGTCTGACTGAGCAGAGTAGGAGCAGGCCTGGACAGTCAACAGTGAAAGCCACTCTCCCCACCCATATGGCCACCCCCAACTGTCCTGCAGTGCTGCCCAATGGTCAGGACCAGGCGGTACCTCCCTGCAGAGCCCTCTCATTGTAGAGCTGTCGTTCTGCAGATGCATGCGTGTGTGCACGTGTTCACTCCAGGGCCAGGGGACCACCACACCCCACCCTGCATTCTCAATCTGGGGTCAGTGTTGGGGGGTTGGACAAGCTTGTCTCAATAGCAGCCCTGCCCAGCTGGGCATGTCAGCCCAAGGGGTGCACCGGGGGGCCTTGAAGGCCACAAACAGCAAGGGGCAGCCAGGGCATCTGAAGGTGGAAGGGACGGAGTGTCCAGAGGTTGGGGTGTCATGCTTATTGCAGACTGGGTTGAGCCCAGTCCAGGGGCGGGTGGGGTGCCGTGGCCACAGAGGAGGAGGTGGGTGCTTGTTGTAGAGGGGCTCAGAGTGGGTGCAGACAGGGCTGGGGTTGGCGAGCAGGCACGGGGCGTCCCCAGGCTGTGGTCTGGATGAATCACTGCTGACCGTGTGCCTGGCGCCGAGGGGGCCCTGGCTGCAGGAAGTGGCGGGGGCTGATAACAGGTGGGTGTGGATGCCACCAGGCCTTCCACTTCCTGTGGCCAAGTACTGGCCTCCATGCTGGGCATCTGCTCATGTGTACAGCTCAGTGGAGCCCACAACACAGAACATAGACATGCCATGGCCTGCCTGGATGAGCCTGTGGAAGGAGTTCTGGGCATGTCCCCGTGGGGTGCATTAAGTCTCACAGCTCCTGCGGGAAGGGCTCTGGTCCAGGTGGAGTAGAGAGGGTGGTCCCAGCAGGGACACTGCCAGGGCCAGGCCGGAGAGGTGTGGCAGGTGCTGTCCCCTGGCCAGGCTGCAGAAGGGCTCTGGGTACCCAGGAAATGGGGATGCTCGCAGCACAGCAGGGACAGGCTGGGCCGGCTGCTTGGATGGTGGGAGCCTGGGCCGACAAGCAGTACCCAACACGTGCCACACTGTGGCCACAACCCCAGCCACCAGCATCATCACCAGGGTGGCCACTCACAGCCAGCACTGTCTACCCGGTACTATTATCAGTCACCCCCACCCGAAACAACAACTGGAAAGCCTGGCAAACTCATCACGTGGGTACCCTCCCTGCCCAGTGCCACAGTGTAACCTTGTTCTCGGTCCTGGCATTGCCTTAGCCCCAGCTATCCTCACCTGTGCTCCCTGGACTCCATGCCCTTTCCCCAAACACCCTGCTCTCTCCTGACTTGGGTCTGTACCTCAGCTGTTCATCTGCTGGGTCTTTTCTCCATCCCCTCCTCTCCTGGCAGACGCAAATGTCATCTCCTCCAAGAAGCCTTCCTTGCCACTCGCACCCCCTGGCTGAGTCGGAACCCTCTCAGGGCCCTCACAACCTCTGTGCTGACTGTGAGCCTGTGTCCTCCCTGTCCTGGAGGAGGCTCGCAGTAAGCCAGGGCTTTGTTGAGGGAGGCCTGCGGCTGATAGAGATGATTCTGGGGAGTGCTGCAGGCTGGATGTCTATCTGGGGCCTGCCAAGATTGGAACCCCTTAACTTGCCCAGAAGGGAGGGCCTACCTCAGTTTCCTTGAACCTCTTAGTCCTTGGCCCTACTCTCAGCCCCAGGCCAACTTCTGTCCTTCCCAGCTGCATACACGTCCCCCGTGGTTCTCTAATCCTGGGCTCCTGCGGGGAGACACTGAGACAATCCAACACCTCCCCTCACCCCAAGACAGCCCTACGCCGCTACGCGGCCTGCACCACTGGCAAAACTTCCCCAGGTGTGGGTACAGCTGCCATGCCCCTGGGTCCTTCAGAGCCAGCACAGAGATTCCTGTGCTCAGCTCAGGCCTGCGTACAGAGCCCTACCCGTCCCTTGGAGCTGGCCCGGTCCAGCCTCCACCGAGCTGCGCAGGACCTGAGAGGAGAAGCCCCAAGGAGAGGCTTACGGGAACATGGCCCTGTGGGCCTTGGAGGCTGTCTTCACAGTGCGGCCAGGGGCAGAACAGTGGCCTCTGTCCTGAAGGCCTTGCCCTGACGACCCTGCGTGGGAGGGGGCGGGGGCCTCAGGGCGGAAAGGAGGGGTTATCTGCTTGCAGCAGACCTTCCCCGGGCCCTGTACGCAGGTGTGAGCCTTGCGCTGCTCTTCGGCACAACGAGTGAAAGCCCGGAGTTGCTGCCGGCCACCCGCCGCCCTCCCGGCTGTCATTCTACCGGAAACAATGCGAGAGAACCGCAGCAGAGCGCTGACTTTTCCCAGCATCATGCTTTTTGGGGAAAATATCAAACGTCACACCCCGTCCAAAGCAAGGCCTCTTTTGCCGGGCGGGCGGCGGTACGGGCGTCGAGGCAGGGGGCGGGGCCGGATCGCGCAACCAGGATGCCGGGGGCGGGGCCTAGCCCTGGGCGCGCTTCCGGGATTGGGCCCGCCGCCGCCGCCTGGGGCGCGCCTGCTCCCCATTGGACCCCGGCTTGTCCCGCGGGCAACGGGTTCTGAGGCTGCGGCGGAGCAGTCTGCTCCTGGCCGGCGGTTCCCAAGCACCGGCCGGGTCTGCGGAGCCCGGGGCTGCCGAGGCCCGCAGGGCCGAGCCGGGCGTCCGCCCCCGCGCTGGGCGCAGCGCGGCAGGGTCTTATCAGCGCGGGCAGCTGGCGGCCTGTCCCTGCGCGAGCGCCCCGGCCTAATTCAATGGCCATTGTCCGCCGGTCCCTTTGTTCTGGAGGTGGCCACTTCCTGCAGGGCCGAGCGAGGGGCGGGCGGGCAGGAAACCCTGCGAGCCGAGACCCAGACGCGGAGGCCGGCCCAGCTGGGGCCAGAGGCGACGGCAGACCTGCCGGGGGCTCCGGGGGCTGGGGTGTGAGTCTGGCTGGAGGCTGGGGCTCAGTGTGGGTCTGCGGGTAGGTGGAGGAACGGAACGGCCCCTCCGGGGGGCGGGGTTCATGAGATCAGATCCTGCAGGGCTGGGGGAGGGGTCGAGCAACTGGGAGGAAGACCCTCAGACAGGAGTTGCTCCTCCCAGGCCTGCTGTCTTCCTCTGCTCCTTGGCAGGGGTGACCGACTGAGCGTTCGGCAGCAGCCTCAGGTGGGCGCAGGTATCAGGGAATGGAAACCATCTCCCCCTGCCTCCCTGCCAACAGGGGCCGCCAGGGACCAGGTCTAGGGGGCCAAGGAACGCCGGTCTCGTTCCTGCCGCCCTCGGCTCTGTGGTGCTCCTGGCCTTGTCCAAGCCATCCTCTCTCCCTGTCCCCTGTACTCCAATGCTGCCTGCTCACCAGCCCCACGGGTCAGTCGGGCAGGCACCCTGATAGGCTGCTGCTGGGCGTGGGACCCATGGGAACTGGTGGAAGAGGGGACTTGGCCCCAGTCCCCCAGTACAGTCCTCCCGCCGTGTCCGTGGCCACCTAGCCAGTCAAGGCAGGGCTGTCCCAGCCACTTCTCCGCTGGGTGTGGGGGCCTTCCAGGCGTCCTGTTGTCACATGTGGCAGTCCCCTCACTATGCCATGCAACTCTTCCCCTGACTCGGCCCAACACAGTCAGAAACAGAAGCTGCCACGGGATTTCAAATGGCCGAACTACTCATGGGGAGCTGGTAGCAAAGGGCTTGGAGGCGCAGAGGAGGAAGGAGAGGAGGTCCCTGTAACCCGGAACCAGATTCTTGCTCCAGAGGCAGGGACAGCCGCCAACCAGATCCAACAGCTGTGGTGTCCCCTCAGGCTGGGCCTTGGCACGCTCTCTCACTGGTGTCCCTGCCACCATAAGCACTGCCCGGCTCTGCTGCCACCGTCCTCACCACAGGCTGCCAGAACTGGACAGATGCGGCCTCTCCCTCCTGCTGCACAGATCCATAGACTCCAGCCCCTGAGGGATCTGCAAACGGAGCAACACCTTACCAAGGGTAGAGGGGAGGTTCCTCTCATGCTCTCGTGGGACTGGGAGTACCAGTACATGGCATCGGGCACCCCTGCCTGGTTCCTCCTACGAATCTGGAAGGCTCTGAGAGCAGGCCTACAGTCACCCTCCTGCTCCCTGTCCCCTGGGCAAGCCATGTCTGTGTTGAAGTCCCATTAACTGCAACACGGGGCCCATGCAGATGAGTGGAGGTGTGAGCCAGGGGGCACTTGGCACAGTGCTCTTCCTGGGCCCAGCACGTGTTCACAAAGGGCCTGGCACCCATAGGGAACTCTGGGAGCCATGACAGGGAGTCACAAGGCCGGGAGAGGGCCTCCTGCATCAGTCCAGGTCCTCTGAGATGGGGTCACTGGCCAGGATCCCATGCAGAAGAGATTTAGGGGGGAAGGTATGCGAGGGTGGGGGATGGGCACGAGAGCCCAGACCATGATGTGGGGCCGGGGAAGTGGGGGAGGGCTGGTGGGGGAGCCCCAGGCCCCCATGTCAGCTGTGGTGAGGCTGGGTTGGGAGCTGGGTGGGTGTCCAGGAGCTCCAGTGGCAGGACATCTGCCCAGAGCCTTGTCACAACCACCAGCACTGATGCAGGTGTGCCCAGGGGAGGGCACAGTAGTCCTGCACTCTTTGTGTGCTGCAGGAATCCTTGGGAGATCGGGGAATAGAAGGAGGGGCTGGCCAGGGAGGGAGCCCAGAGGACCAAGGTATAGGGGTGGCCGGCCAGGCCCTGCCCCAGAGAGACCAAGAGAAAGTGGTCCCAGGAAGGGGCAGTGGCCAGGGTGGGCCCAGAGGACTCCACACGACTGACGGGGCTGGACCTCGATGGGGATGGACAGAGGGACGGGGCCAGCAAAAAGGAGCAGATCAGAGCTGGATGCCCCAGGGACTCTCCCAGAGCCCACTGGAAGGGACAGGAGGTACCTGTCAGGCGTCAGAGCTGAGAGGCTGAAGGGCCTCAGCTCCATGTCTCACGTTTGTCCTCACAGCCCTGGCCAGGCCAGTCCTCCAGAGGGGAAGGTCCGCTGGGGTGCCTTCAAGGCCTGCTGCCATAAAGGACTGTCTTCCCCACTCTGGCAGGTCAGATGTCCCACGGGCTCTGGGGCTGACCACCTGGGCCCCTCAGGACCACCTGCCATCTGGGACCCAGTGGCCCCATTAGCTGCCCCCACCCAGCCTCCCTGTGCCCGGTGACATCCCCATCACACCTCAGCTCCTGTGGGCTCCACGCACTCCCTCCCACCCCCACCTCCACCCAGGTATCCATGGCCTGCACTCACCATTCCCCCTTGGTACCCCAGACCTGACATCTCAGGGGCCCACTGACTGACCACTCTGCCCCTAGACTCTCTGTCCCCCAGGAGCTCTCCTCGGGGCTCCCTGCTGGCTCCACACAATGGTAGCACTGATTCCAACTGCCTCCTCCAGGAAGCCCCCCATGCTGTCCTCCAGCTGTGCTGATGCCTGTTCAGGCTGCTGGGCTTGGAGCTGAAGAGGGAGGAAGGCAGAGGCTCCCTTGATGGCGGTGGACCCTCGCCAGATGGCAGGAGAGGGAAGGGAGGGGCTCTGGGGGCATCTGGACTGGCAGCACTGGCCAGGACTGGGGGCCTCTTTTTGTGGGAGGTCTTTGCGTGAATCACTCCTCAGGCACAGGCACAAACGCAGGAAATTGCCATTCTCCTAAACTCTATTTTCTCACAAGGGGAAAGTCTGTCACACGAAGGGCATTGTTCCCCAGGCCAGCGCCTTCCGGAAGGGCTTGCGTGGGGCTGAGGCCGGGGCTCGCGCGGGGCTGGGGCTCCAGGCTGAGCCGTTTCCCTTCGAGACCCAGGGGCGCCGAGATGTTGGGCACGTGGGGTTGCCTTGGTGCCGCCGCCAGGCCAGGGCGACACGGGCACGTCCACAAGCGGGTGTCCCACGGGACAGGGTCGGAGGCCTGTAGGAGGAGGTGGGAGCAGCCGGAGTGCCATGGGGGGGTCTGCTCATGCCCACATAGGGGGTTACCCGGGGGGGGCATGTCCTTCAGAATGGCCCTCCCCTGCCCTCCCCTCCCCAGAAGGGACCATGCGACTGGCCCAGCCCCCGCCTTCCCAGCAAGGCTTGCAAGCTCTGGGCCTGGTCAGCCCCTCTGTCCTGAGGAGACCCCATGGTTGGGGCAGGGCCGGGCCAAGCAAGTTGTCCACACTGCCCTGGGCCTGGGGAGAGGGAGGGGCAGGTTGCCCTCTCTTGACCCCGAGCTCCTGGGGCTTCACTTCGAGTCCTTCTGGGGCCTGTGGGTAAAGGGGCAGTGATGTCCCTGCCCCGTGACCGCTCCCTGTTCATGGGGGGTGCATGTGCACCGATGCCACTTCCCCCTCCTGGAAAGGTGCTGCTCAGTGTGGGAGGTGTCTGCTGGCCTGGGGAGCACCCTGAAGACCCTCTCCATGATATCCACCCCTACACCCACCTGCTTGGGCCACACCCACCTCTGGGGCTGACCTCTGTCTACACTAGAGAGTCTCTCCTGAGCCTGGACTGCCCTGGTGCCCCAGCGGTCTTGGAGTGTCAGGAGCATACCCAGAACACACGTGCCCTGACACACAGGCAAGTCTTCACATGCACACACACGCACACATGCACATACACATTGAGACTTCATGTACCCAGAAACCACATTCAGGAACACACAAACCCACAGAGGAGACAGGACCGGGTGCAAACCGTCCACAGGCTCAGGATGGGGCAAAGTCACCCATGTAAGGGACCAAGTGGCACCCTCCGGACCCTGAGACCGGCCAGTCCCCCTCTCCAGCAAGTCCTGCAGGCCCCAGTCTCCCACTCAGCTTGGCTCTGCCCCTCACTGACTGGCCTCTCAAACTCTTCCATGGGTGAGGAATGGCCAGCATGATGGTGTGAGCTCCAGCCTGGGCTGGCAGCACATTCTCCTCCTGCACCCTTTGTGCCCTCTGTGGAACTCCAGTCGCAGGCAAGGCCTACCCGCACGAGGCCCCTTCTCTGCTCAGTCCTAACTCCAAGTTGGTCCCATCCAGAAACAGCTTCCCAGACACGCCCAGAGTCACATTTGACCCAACATCTGGGCACCCTGTGGACCGGTCATGTTGACAAACTGCCGTCCCAGAAGGACAGAGGGAGAAAGAGGCAACGACTGGATGAGGGCGTCACCTGTGGAGGAAGTGACATTACACACGATGCAGATGCCCAGTCCTGGCCTAACTAGAGATGCCAGGACCTGCAGCCTTGAATGCCAGGCCAGCAAACACATAAGAGGGAAGGAGAAGGGGTGTGTGTGCGTTCGCACATGTGGACATACAAGGCTGATATGGCAGATGTGGTGGGTGCCCTTCCTATGTCCTCCTGCCTACTCTGAACCCCCCAACCCGGAGCCTCAGGTAGGGGCATTCACCCCATTCTGTGTGTTCAGAGAGAGCCATGAACCAGGGCTACCTGCCCAGACCTTGACGGCTGCTTTAGAAGAAACCCCCTTGAACTGCATTTCTTCTGCTCCCATCCAGTCACCAGCACAGAATAGACTCCTGTAGCTGAGCATGGGGGTCTCCCCCCACACCATGCAGCCAACTCCAGAGGGGCACCCTCTGATTCAGTTCTGACACCATCCACCTGGAGATAGTGTCAGACCCTATGGGGGGAGGGCTCAGGCCCGAGACTGCCCCCGACACCGGTCGCAAGTTGGGGTTCCCACAACCCTCCTCACTGGGTTTGGTTAATTTGCTCGAGCAGCTCGCAGAACTCAGGGAAACACTTAAATGTACAGGCTTGTCTATTTATTTAAGTCGGGGGTCTCACTGTTGCCCAGATTAAAGTGCAGTGGCACAATCACGGCTCGCGAGAGCTTAACCTCCTGAGCTTTTTTTTTTGTAGAGATGGGGTCTTGCTACGTTACCCAGGCTGGTCTTGAACTTCGTACTCTTCAGGTGTGGTCCTTGGCTAAACTCCCCTCCCTCATGGGGTCCTGCACCCCAACTCCCACCTATACCCCTAACCTCTTTTTCTTTCTGACGGTGACCCTCCTCCATTTCCCCTACAATTCAGCCTCTCAGGACATCCTGCACGTATCTTGGACACCTGCCCTGACTGCCTGGCATGCTCCCCGCCCATAAGTCTCTCCTAGGCTTCGTCATGCTGGTAGCCCTCCACCTCGACAGTCATGCTGGTAGCCCTCACCTCGACAGTCCCCCTAGGCTGTCTATCGCCCCCTGGGAGAGGCTGGGCCAGGAGGAGCGCAGCACCCACTCTGACCCGTCCAACATCTGGATACTACCCTAGAGCATCCTGTGGCCCAGAGCCGCCGGGAGCCTGCACTCACCAGTCCCCTGCTCTCCCAGCCCCAGGCAGCCACAGTGACTTCCTAGAGGCACATCTGACCATCTCACCCTGCCTTGACCCTTCCATGGCTCCCAGTGCCCCCAGGGGAGGCACCAAGCACAGCCCAACCGAGCTACCCGAGGGCTGGGCCGCCTCTGCCCGCCTTGGTCTCCTCCTGTCAGGACATCTTCCTCTCTACTTCCAGGGTCCTTCAGGCCTTCAGGGAGCATCACACTCTCTGGAGGCTGTCCCTCAGCCCCTCCTCTGCCTCCTGGCATCCTTGTCCCAGCTTCCACCTTTGTCTGTGCTGCTGCTGAAAGCTCTGTGACTTGTCCTCACTTTCCACAGGACCACAGGCAGGAAAACGGCCTGCTCTCCAGGGAGGGTGTGAATCTCTGGGCCCCATATGTACAGGAGGGAGAGGCACCTTGGGCTGGTGGGTCGGGTGGGGCCAGCTTCTGGGATGGGCTCTCTGGCCCGGGGACACTAGCAGCCAAGTAAAAGTTAGGATGTACTGTCCCCTACAGCAGGGGTCCCCAGGCCATAGACCAGTGCTGATCTGGGGCCTGTTAGGAACCGGGCCGTATGGCAGGAGGTGAGTGGTTAGCAAGCAGGGCTCTGCCTCCTGTCAGATCAGTGACAGCATTAGATTCTCATAGGAACGTGAGCCCTATTATGAACCGCATATGCAAGGGATCTAGGTTGCATGCTCCTAATGAAAACCTAATGCCTGATCCCCCCTAACACACCCCCTACGTCTGTGAAAAAACTGTCTTCCATGAAACCAGTACCTGATGCCAAAAAGGACCACTGCCTTACAGATTATAGGTGGGGTGACAGCTAATCTTGGATGCCAGCTCTGTGACCTACGCTTCCCAGTGTTCCCACCTATGACATCCCCTCCCCTAGAATCTACAGTGGCTTAGGACTCTCTGACCCACAGGATACAGGAGAAACAACACTGTGACATCTGAGGCCAGGTCATGAGAAGACTGGCAGCTCTACCTGGCGAATGTTCCCGGTGGGGGAACGAGTCAGTCATAGAGGAGGTTGGCTAGTTCCCCACTGTTCCAGCCAACAGAGTTGCCAGACATGGGCACAGGAGCCATCCAGAGCAGTCCACCCCTGTGTAGCCTTCAGTTGACTCCAGTCCCAGCTGCCACAGGACAACTGCAGAGAGACCCCCTAGGCACTGCAGCCTGGCTGAACTAAGGCAATCCACAGACCAGGAGACACACTAAAACACGGGTGCTTTAAGGAACTAAGTTTTGGTCCAGTACAGTGGTTCACATCTGTAATCCCAACACTTGGGGAGGCTGAGAAGGGAGGATCTCTTGAGCCCAGAAGTTCAAGACCACCCCGGGCAACTTGGCGAGACCTCGTCTCTACAATAAATCAAAAAATTAGCTGGGCGTGGTGGTACACACCTGTAGTCCCAGCTACTTGAAAGGCTGAGGTGGAAGGATCACCTGAGCCCAGCAGGTCGAGGCTGCAGGAGCCAAGATTGTGCCACTGTGCTCAGCATAGATGACAAAGTGCCACTCTGACTCTACAAAAAAATAAATAAATAAATAAGGTACTAAGTTTTGGAGTGCTTTGTCACACAGCAGTCATTAACAGGTACACAGGAAGCAATGTCAAGTCCACATGGTCAGCCCAGCTGGGACTGTTCCCACCAGGCCACAGTTCAGAGGGCAGGCACAGGTCAGGGCTCAACACCTACAGCCTCAGCTCCCTCCCTGCCCCTGAGGAGGCGGTGTTAGCATTTGGAGGGGTCCTGGGGATCCATGCCCAGCGAAGAGCCACAGCTGCCTGGGCCCTTCCACACCCAGGAAGGGGTGTCAACAGGGCGGGGTTTCTGAGAGGAGGAACTGGCAGCTTTTGAATGGAGGACGACAGCTCCAGCCTCCCCCAAGAACCTTGGGAGAAGGCCCCACCTCGCTCCTGGCCCTGGCTCCCCACTCTGGCTCATCTCCCCAGCCCTCCTTCTGGAGCCTTCTTTCTTCCAGTGGGCTCCGAGAAGTGTCCATACTTGTGCCCCCGCGGGTCCACCAGGTAGTGACCACCTTCAGTCTCCCACGAAGCTCTCTTCCAGGGCCCGGTCTCCCTCCCTGGGGGCTGTCCCGCCCCCGGTCTCGCCCGGAGGAGGACCTAATCTCAGGGTCATGGTCCATCCCAGACGGGGTTGGCATCCACTCGCCTCATCTCCCCCAGAGCTGCAGGCCCTCGGCTCCGGCTCCCTCACAGGTGTCCCCGCACCTCGAAGCCCTCCCTCCCGCAACCAGGCGGTCCTAAGTCCCCCCCCCCGGGCACCGTGTCCCGGTCTTGCCTGGCTCCCGCACCACCTCCCCCGCCCCCGCAGCCAGAGTCGACCTGGCGACCGTCCTTCCCCGCTCGCATCCTCCGCGCGACGCCCGAGTGCGGGGCCACCCAGGCACGACGGTGACCCGGCCCCCACCTGCGCGCAGCATTTGGCAGGTGCTACCTGGGCGCCCCACCCGTCGCGTCCCGCCCTCCACTCGGCCGCGCCCGCCCCGCCCCGCGCGCCTACTGGGCATGCCCAGAGCCGCGGTCACGCGTTCGCCGGCTCGTGTCCGGCAAGGACTCTGCCCCGCGTCGGCCTGGCCGGGGCCCGCCCCGCGCGCCACCATGGAGCGCATCGAGGGGGCAGCGGTGGGTCGCTGCACCGCCTCGCCCTACCTGAGACCGCTAACGCTGCATTACCGCCAGGTGAGCCCCGCCCGCGCCTGCCCCGGAGCCCCGCCCGCGCGTGCCCCGGAGCCCCGCCCCTTCTCTTCCCGCCCCGCCGGCTCCGTCCCCGCTCCGGAGCCCCGCCTCTCGTGCTGCAGGCCCCGCCCCTGCCCTGGAGCCCCGCCTCCCCGCCGCGCGTCGGGGCTCTGAGCGCGTCCCCTTCTCCCGGCGAGTCGCGGGGTCCCAGGCCAAGTGACCCCCCAGGCCTGGGAGGGGCCGAGGGAGAAAAGTCGAGGGGGACCATGTCATTCCTTCAAGGACGCTTTGCAGGGCTCCGGTCCTTCTTCTTTTATGGCAGTGGGACGCACTGGTTGCCCTGGGGATCAGGAAGGCTTCCTGGGCGCGGTGGCTTCCATGCTATGTCTTGAAGGAGGAGATAGCTGGCCGGGGAGGAGGGAACAGCGGTTGCAGGCTGGGATGGGGAGGCAGGAGAGGGAGCCGAATGAGGACTTACAAGAGTCTCTGGAAGCAAGCTTCTTCCCCAGGGTTCTAGCAGAGAGAGCACCCCCTTGGAGTCTCTGCCCTCCCCACCTCCCAAGCTGTCCTGGGACAGCTGGGCCACACTGCCCTGCTAGGCACTGGGCACATAGTAGGTTCACAAGGTGAATGAGTTGCTGCTGCCCACATCCAGGGTTCGCTGAGGCCCCGCCCTCTTCCTCCCAAACACACCTCCACACTGGGCCCTCTCTGGCTCCAGCTCTACCTTCTGCTCTCAGCCCTGCTAGTGATCCTTGTGCCACTTAGGTGAAGATTGCCCTCCTTGCCACAGTTGGAGCAGCCCCTACCAGCCTCGGTCAGGTCAGGCGGTTCCATCTCCAGTGCCTCTCTGTCCGCCTGCTCCCTGGGTCTGGCTTGCTGTACGTCCCTGTCACACCCAGACCTGGCCTTTCACCCTCCCTTCGAGGCTGTCTGGGCCTCAGCCTGAGGGAGGCTCCGTACCCCTTAGGTTCCCCATTGTGGGAGCCCTGTCGGCTATGGAGGGCAAGGTCTCCCTCTCTTAGGCTGAAGTCAAGCAGGCGGTGCTGACCTGGGGGACAACTGGGGCAGGTGAGGGATGTGAGGGGATACATGGGATTGCTGCCCTTTTCTCTGACCCTGGCCACATGGGATGCCTGTTCATGGCTGTTCAGCCCCCAAGGACTGGGTCTCGGGGAAGCCCAGGGTGGCCCAACTGCAGCACTTTCTCCACTTCCTGTGGAGCACAGCCCCCAGAGTGTTCCCGATGATGGGCACTGGTAACCAGGGCTGAGCCGGTGTGGTGGCCGACTGTAATGGACATGGGCATGGTCAGGGGCGAGGGTAGCATTTCCTTAGGGCCAAGGGACATGGGGCTGGGCAGTGTCCACTTGGTTGTTCGCTGGGGGAAGCTTGTGGATGAATGGACAGACCAAAGGTGGGCAACCAACCCGGGCTCCGTGGCTCAGCCTGTAATCCCAGCGCTTTGGGAGGCTGAGGTGAGTGGATTGCCTGAGCCCGCAGGTTTGAGACCCGCCTGGGTGGCGAGACCTCATCTCTACAATAAATAAAAAAAATCAGCCGGGCGTGGTGGCGCATGCCTGTAATTCCGGCTACTTGGAAGGCTGAGGCGGAAGGATCGCCGGAGCCCAGCAGGTCGAGGCTGCGGTGGCCGGGAGCGGCCACTGCACTCCAGTCTGGGCGACACAGTGAGACTCCGACTCAAAACAAAACAAAACAAAAACAAAAACAAAGGTGGGAAACCCCATGGCTACCGGGGGGTGGGGCTGCACTTATCCCCAGTCCTGTCCCTCTCTTCTCGGCCTCAGTGGGACTCTCTGGACCTTCCCTGCACCTTCCTTGTCTGGACCTAAGGGGCTGACAGACTTTTTTTTTTTTTTTAGTTGAGATCTCACTGTTGTCCAGGCTGGAGTGCAGTGGCATGATGATCCTTCTGCCTCAGTCTCCCAAGTAGCTGGGACTACAGGTGTGTACCACCATGCCTGGCTAATTTTTTTTATATTTTGTAGAGACAAGGTCTTGCTGTACCAAAGTTGGTCTCAAATTCCTGGGCTCAAGCGATCCTTCTGCCTCAGCCTCCCAAAGTACTGGGATCACAAGTTGTGAGCCACCATGCCTGGCCTAACAAACTTTTTTTGCCTTGAGCTGAGATTGTCCCCGAGACCTGCATGGAGTGACACCCAGAGGGAGGCAGTTGTGAGGGTTGGGGGCACAGCAGGCACATGGCAGACTGCAGGCAGTGGGCAGGTCTTCCCTGGGTGGGCAGGTGGCAGGTGGCAGGCAGGCCTGGGCTTGCCTCTTGGGAGTGTCCCCTCAGCTCAGCCTGTGCAGGACATCGGCGCTCCCTTCCCCTAGGAAACCGAAGTGGCTGCAGTCTCTTCCCAAGACACCCCTGCCTCCAGGCCAAGCTCAGACCACCTTGGGCCTCTCCTGGGAGGTCCCCTGCTGGGAATGCCCTTCACTCACTTCTGTCACCTCTTCCAGGAAGTCCTCATAGAGGCCATCCCTCAACTGGGACTATAGGTGCATGTCACCATGCCTGGCTAATTTTTTAGTTTTTTGTAGAGATATCTTATGCTGCCCAGTCTGGTCTTGAACTCCTGGCCTCAAGTGATTCTCCCACCTCAGCCTCCCAAAGTGCTAGGATACAGGGCCCCTGCTGCGCTCTCTGTGTCTCTGGTGCTTGGGCCTCTGTCCATTCTACGGCCAGGGTAGGGCAGGTAGCTTCTCAGGCCTTTGGGCCGACCCAGTGACCAAGTGGCAGAGGGGCCGAGCCCACTGGAAATGGGCCACCTTAACTGGAGATGGGCCCCTGGGAAGGAAGTCCATCTCATCTGGTGCTTTCCAGCAGCCTCAGGCTGGGACTCCATTAGTGTTGGGATCCCCGTGGACCGGCCCCAATTTATGGGGTGGGGAGTGGGATGCTGGTCGGCAGCTGCAGAGCAGGACAGCAGGCTGCATGGGGGAGCTCAGACCAGAAACCAGGTGGGAGGGGTCCCTGTCCAGCCACCATCCCTGAATCACCGAGTCCTGCAGTGTGATCTCCCACCTGGCATGGGTGCTACCTGCCCCAGCTACTTCTGGTGCTGGCCCCTCTTGCTGTCCTGTCTCCCTCTCTGTTCAGTGGCCTGAGAGGGCTTCAGCAGCGAAACCCTGACCTCTGCTCTGTTCACACGGGATCCTCCCTGCCTATGTGGGAGGGTGTCACACCACCCCTGCCCCTCAGCCTCCATGATCCTTCCTATGCTTGGTCACAGAATACGTCTCTCTGCAGCTCCTTATGCTCAGTCTGTGTTGGGCAGTGGTTTGTGGTGTGCCCTTGGCCCTGGTTTTCTGCCTCAGCCTCTAGAGCATCAGGCCGGCCGTTGCCTCCCTGACCAGGATGGGCCACTTCCCCTCTGCCCACCTGCTGCAGCTCCAGGCCCCCAGTGGGCCCAGGCCATGAGCGGGTCTCCCTGGTTGGGAGTGGACACAGCATCTGGATGCCCCCCTGGGCCCCAGCCCTGCTGGCAGCCATCTGGCCCTCCTGACCACTGCCCTGCCTCTTCCAGGATGGTGCCCAGAAGTCATGGGACTTCATGAAGACGCATGACAGGTGAGTGTCCAGTCTGGCCTCTGGTGAAGCCTGGACTGATGCCCATGGGGACGCCGGGCCCAGGGGCATGGGACTCGCCCCTCCTCTATCTTTCCAGTCTCCTTGGGCTCTCCAGGCATCCCCTCTTGGCCAGGCCTCTGAGTCTCCTGTCCCTGAGGGGTCAGCCTGAGGCCTGAGGCTGAGGCAGAGGCAGGCCCCCTTGGGCTGGGAGAGGCCGTCCTGGTGTCCCTGCTCCCATATCCAGGCTGTGGGCTGGGTGGTAGCACGACTCTCGGATTGTGGCTGGTGAGTAGCTGGGCAGCAGTGGCCAAATGTCCTGTCAGTCACCTGGCCTTTGCTCCTGACCTATCAGCTGCCCCCTTCTTTCCCACCCCCTCTGCTGCCCCATCCCCCCTCTCTTGGCCTCAGTATCCCCAAGGGAGGAGGGCCGACTTTCCCAGCTGTTGGGGCAGGGCCATGGTACAGGCATGCCTGGACAGAAGGTGGGAGCCCAGGGAGGGAAGGGCTGCTTCTGTGCTGAGCCTCCCTGTTCCCTCCCACATGCAGTGTGACCATCCTGCTGTTTAACTCTTCTCGACAGAGCCTGGTGCTAGTCAAGCAGTTCCGGCCAGGTGAGGCCAGTGCTGGGGGACGAGTAGGAGGGAGGGAAACCTTCAGGGTCACCTTCAGGCCCCTGTGGTTCTGAGGATCTGAATTCAGATATGGGGAGGGGATTCAGGGGGAAACTGAGGCTCTGAGGGGTCTGGCACAGAGCGGACCACATGAAGGCGGCCACCACATGGCAGCAAGCAGAGTCCAACTTCCTCCACAGCTGTGTATGCAGGTGAGGTGGAGCGCCACTTCCCAGGGTCACTGGCAGCCGTGGACCAGGACGGGCCCCAGGAGCTGCAGCCGGCCCTGCCCGGCTCAGCAGGGGTGACATTTGAGCTGTGTGCTGGCCTCGTGGATCAGCCTGGGCTCTCTCTAGAGGAGGTGGCTTGCAAGGAGGCCTGGGAAGAGTGCGGCTACCACCTGGCCCCCTCCAGTCTGCGCCGGGTGGCCTCATACTGGTGAGTGGGTTTGGTCTCGGGCCTGCAGTGCACAGCCCAGGGCATGGGACCAGCTGCCTGATGGAGAATGATCGCCCCATCCTCAGGGTGTGCAAGAGAATGGATTCTTCCTTGTTTGTCAGCATGAAATGGAGGGAGGGCTAGACAGCATGTACCTCAGCTCCTAAGCCGAGTCAGAACCTGGGCTCCCCTGGCTCATTCAGGAGCAGGCTGGCCTGTACCCCCACCCGCGGCCCCAGCCATGGGGCCAGGCTCCGGGTGGCAGCTGCCGCTGACAGATGCCTCTACTTCCTGTGGGATTAAGCGCTGGGGCTGGGGGCAGGGTGAGTCACCGCTCTGTTCTCAGACGGCGGATCAGGAATGAGGGAAGAGCTGAGTCCCGGTGGAGGGCGCAGCCCCAACTCTCCTGGGAGGGGAGGGGTGTGGCCTGGGCCTGGGCCTTGACCGGCCTCACCTAAGCCCAGGTGCACCCCTCCCCCATTTCATGAGGCTGGGGTCACCTTCCAGGACAGGATGCTGGGGCAAGGCTTGTCCCCCTCCCCAGGGACACTGCAGTAGGCCCCTGGCCCAGCCGAGGTGGCAGGAGCAGGGTCTCACAGTGTCCCCCAAGCTGAGCGCCAGCCTCCTCCGTTGGCAGAAGGGCGGGGTGTCTCTGCACCTGCCAGCCCAGCACATGGGCTACTCAGCAGCACTGAGGCCCTCGCCCAGTACCTCTGACTGAGGGGCGGGATCTCCAGGCCAAAGTGTTGGTTGGGTGTGAGGGGCAAGCCTCTGTTTTCTGCAGGTGTCCATGGCCGGCCTGTGCCTACTGTGCCCCTGATCTCCCTGGCCAGGGGTGGGGAGAAACTGAAGGGCCTGACTTTGCTTCAGGGTTTGGCCAATGGCAGGGCAGACAGGGAGATAAGACAGGTGGGCCGCGCCCAGGAGGGGTCGGGGTTCTCCTGAAGGTGGGGTGGAGGGGCTGCGTGGCGAAGGCTTGGGGCCAGCGGACAGGCAGCCCTGCTGCAGGGGTTCTCCCGGCAGAGGCCTGATTCTGAAGGTGTTGGGGAGTCAAGGAGGGTTCAGGGCCATGAGCATCCTGCTCAGATTTGTATTTTGGAGAGGAGGGTGTAGCTCAGCAGAGGTCAGGACATCTGTTCAGTAGGGACTGAACGGACAGGGGGTCCACTCACTCTGGAGCAGGGCGCAGGGCTCCCAGTCACTGACAAGGTCCAGGGACTCATGTGATGCTAAGGATGTGATTGAGTGAGGTCAGAACGCACCAGGGGAGGCACTGCCCGGCTGGCTGGCTGGCTGGGCATATTCTTCCCAGCTGTCTCCTTTACAAGCTGGCGGAAACCGGGCTGGAAATCCCAGATTGCTGCTTCCATCAAAGGCTGCTACGGCTGCCGGAAACAGCCCTCAGGAAGGGTCCACAGGAGATAAAGGGTGGAGGGCAAGGAGACAGCTGGGAAAGGTGGGCTTGGGTGGGCTTCTCAAGGGTGGGGAGACTTTGGGCTGGGGCGTAGAGAGCCCCAATTCTGCTGCCTGTCCCGTGTGTTGGGCACATCTCTGCAGGCGGCTTCCACCCTGTGGGCCTCAGATTGCCCTCAGCTTGCATCACTGATACCCTCTCTGGGGTGAACCAGGGCTCCCTCACCCCTGGACATCTCCCCAGATGCCCCTTGGGCCCTCTTCCCCTGAGTCCACACCTGGCCCACCTCCTCCTGTGCCAGAATCTAGCTTGGCCACCCTACCACTCCATCCTCATGACCAGCAGTCACCACTCTGCCCACTCCAGCCCAGGCCACTACCCTTGGTCTGGGTGCCTGTCACCTCCTGGCCACCAGTAGCCCTTTCTGACCAATGCTCACTGTCGAGGGGACTCCCTCTTACCTCTCCCTAGCCTGGACCATGAGGCCCAGCCTTGGGACCTCATTGCCATTCCTGCCCTACTGCCTGCTGGGTATGCCCCTGCTTCCAGCTTGGGTCTCCAGGTGTGGGCTGGGGTGTGCCTGGGTCCTGCCTGGGCCTCCATACCCTGGCGAGGTAGCATCTGGCTGGGCCCACAGAAGCAGAGGGTGTTTACATGAGGTGTCTGTGCTACGGAACAACCTGCCACAGATGGAGTGGCTTTGAATGACACCTGTTTACATCCTCACGTTGTCTGCGGTCAGGAGTCTGCGTGTGGGTCGCAGGGTGCCGTCAGAGTGTCTGTGAATCTGGGGTGTGAGGTCTTCCCAGCTCACACGGTTGTAGCAGAATTCAGCTCCTTGTGGCTGTGTGACCCAAGGGCTGTGTTTCCTTCCCAGCTGTTAACCAGGACTACCTATAGCTCCTAGAGGTGTCCTGTGGGCCCTTGTCACGTGGCTCCTCCCAGCACAGTGGACTGCTTCATCTTCAGGGCCAGCAGGACAGCAGCTCTTGAATTTCTCCATCTCTGACCTTGAAAACCTTTTTTGAGGACTTGTCTGATTATTATTATTTTTTTTTTTTTTGAGTTGGAGTCTCACTCTGTCACCCAGACTGCAGTGCAGTGGCCGCTCCCGGCCACCGCAGCTTCGACCTGCTGGGCACCGGCGATCCTTCCCCCTCAGCCTTCCGAGTAGCCGGAATTACAGGCATGCGCTACCACGCCCGGCTGATTTTTTGATTTATTGTAGAGATGAGGTCTCGCTGCCCAGGCGGGTCTCGAACCCGCAGGCTCAGGCGATCCACTCACCTCAGCCTCCCAAAGGCACGGGATTACAGGCTGAGCCACTGAGCCCGGCTGACTTGTCTGATTAGATCAGGCCCACCTAGGATACCTTCCCTTTCAGTGAATTCAAGTCAACTAATTAGGGTCCTTAGTTGCATCTGACGTAGAACATAACTAACATGGAAGGGTTACCGCAATGTGTTTCCAGGTCTCCCCCATTCAAGGGGGAGGGGATTACACAGCTTGTATACCAGGGATAGGGATCTGGGGGTGAGGGGATAGGGCATCCCAGAGGCATGCCAAGAAGAGGGCTGGAAGGAGTGGAGAGGGTGAGTAGAGGGCCATAGAAGGTGGGGGGAGAGTGGCTAGTGGGGCCACCAAGGGGCTCAGCAGATCCTGTCTCAACCCGTAGGTCTGGAGTGGGGCTGACTGGTTCCAGGCAGACCATGTTTTACGCGGAGGTCACGGACGCCCAGTGTAGCGGCCCAGGTGGGGGCCTGGCGGAGGAGGGTGAGCTCATTGAGGTTGTGCACCTGCCACTGGATGGTGCCCAGGCCTTCGCAGACAACCCAGACATCCCCAAGACCCTTGGTGTTATCTTTGGTGTCTCTTGGTTTCTCAGCCAAGTGGCCCCCTGCCTAGGTCTCCAGGAACTCCAGGAGGTCTAGACAGAGGCTGGTCTTGGCCACTCACTCCCTTACTGTGGACCCAATAAAGGCTTACATAGCTCCAGCCCCTGCCTGCTGGCTCCAAGCTCTGTGTCCAGGTGCTTGGAGAAGACTGAGGGAGGGGTGTGTACTGGTGGCTGTTCCCTGAGAGGGACCTTGGGTAGGATGGGCACGGCACTGCAAGCAACAGGCGGCTAGGCTGGGGCTCAGCACAGGTTAGGTAGTACCACAAGATTGGTGGCTAGAGGGATGACGGGGCCAGGCTGGGCCTCCTCTCCGGGCAGGGAGAAGTGGGGCACCACGGGCCTGAGCTTGGGCCTGCTGGTCACCGGGTTACGAGACGCACTGTGTCTGTGGGAGTGGCAGCTGAGTCAGCCCTGGTGAACCAGGAGGAGGTGGGGACCTCACTGCAGGCTGCATGCGCACCCCTGCTCCTGGGCAGGTGTGGGGTCCCCACCCTGATGGCCTGGGCTGGAGACACCCTCTGGGAGGCACATGCCCTGGGCCACAGAAGCCTGCGAAGAGACCTCACTCTGCCTGCAGAGCGTGCAGAAACATCTGTGTTTCTTTCACACAAGGGGAAGAGGTGGTAGCCCACAGTGGGGGCACGAGGCCAGTGGTCTCCTTGACGTGGGCTGGGGTCTTGGCACCAGCCCCTGCTCCTGCCTGGCCCAAGACCCTGGCGGCCCGAGTATGGCATGGCCCCCAGTCCAGAGCCCCCACCACAGGCCATGCCCTTGGGCCTGTCCCTGTGAGGATCAGGCTGCGGGACACGTGCTGTTCAGAACTGCCCTCCAGGTGTCCAGAATGCTGGGGGACAGGAGGGCATGCTGCCTGCCTGGGCAGCTGTGTGGACCACAGCACACAGTAGGGGCTCCACAGGCAAGCAGGCATGCCAGTGCTGTCACAGGCATTCAGGGCATTGCTGGGCAGTTGGTCCGGGGCTGGGGGACTTCCTGAGGAAGATTGGGTCTGACCCTTTCTGAGGGCGGAGACCTGGCCCAGCCCTTCCCCAGAGCCCCACAAACCCTTGAGCCAGCCCCTTGAGGAGTGCCTTGGGGCTGGGCTAGGCAGCCTGGGTCATGGGCCACCGGGGTGGTGAGGAGTCCGGGATGCCACCCCCACTGGCAGGTGGGACCTGGGGGGAGTAGAGTGATCAGGAGCTTTGCTGGGAACTGACTGTTTGCTCTGTGCCCCAGTGTCCACTTGGCTAGGGCCCTGGGCTGGAGCCCTCATGGTGGATGCTGGGCAGGGAACACTGGCTCCTGCCCAGCAGGAGACTGGGTGCAGGGCCCCTTGCACTGGGCCGAGGTCTTCTCTGCCCCCTTCCCCCATGTGCAGACCTCAGGCTTGGTGTGATGGCATGTGGAAAGTGCCCGGGTCCCTTCCCTCATGCTGGACGTGCTCCTTTCAGCCTCCCTGGGGCAGGTGATCTGGCCCCTCTCCCGACACTGCATCCAGGCTGTTACTCCAGGAGGAAGGTGGGGAAGGGGACCATGAGCGGAAGGGCCTTCTGTGCCCTATGGGGTGGCACCCTGGGCAGGAAGACGGGACCAGCCCCCTGCTGCTCATCCACACAAAGTTGGACAGCCCCTGGGTGGGCCTGGCATCAGAGGCTGCCCTGAGGAGGCTGTACCCCAGGGGCCCACAAAGGCAGCACCACCTGTATGCAAATGCTGGCTGTGGCCCAGGTGGGGCCCCCTGGGTATCCACCCAGCCCAGCAATGGGGATGTTGGGGAGGGGCCAGCAGGTGTGTGGTGTGTCCGGGGTGGGCTGGGCAGGATCCTGGTCAGAGGTCCCAGCAGGACACTCATGGGACAGGATGCACAGAACAGGAGCTCTGCCAGCCCATAGTGCCCAATGCACCTCCCACCTACAGCTTGCTTGGTGCCCACCACAAGAGCTCTGTGGAACCCTGGGCTTGGAGAGGCCTCTGGCAGGCACCAGCGAGTGTGGTCTCGAGCACCCTGGGGAGGGCTTTGGGAAGTGAGGGCAGGGGACAGGCATGGGGTACCATACTTGGGTGTGGTCCAGGCCCTCACTCTGCTCTGCAGCCCAACAAGGCAGGTCACCGGCTCTGCTACAGGCCTAATGGAGTTGGCATTGATTTCCTGGGGGGGGGGGGCAGAAGGGGGGAGACTGTAACCGGAAACTCCCCTCCCTGCCCACTATATTTAGCTCTGCGGGACTCAGGCGGAAGCACAGCTCACTCTGGAACCTAGCCGGCTCTGTCCCAGCCCCCGGCAGCCTGTCCCTGGGAGTGCCCTTGGGCCTGAAGCCCCTGGCCAGGCTGAGGGGCCCCCACCCTCAGCAGCACAAGCTAAGCACCCCCAGCTTGTGCCTGGGAACTTGGAAATGGAGGGGGGCCGTGGCCCACTGGACCCCAGGGCAGTGACAGGTCCTTCCTGGGAGAGCCTGGAAGCTTGGCCTGGCATGGGCGGAGGCTGGAGCCCAGCCCTACTGGATCCTGGTCCCTGACCCTAGCAAGGTGTGGTGCCTTTTGAAATCTGCAAGGGGACTGATGGTTCCCACTGCTGCTGGGAACTCATACCAGGAGCGAGCGGCCCCTGGCATTTCTGGCTTGAGGGCTGCAGAAATCTCTGCAGAGGGGGACCCCACCTCCAAGACCTCCAGTGCCCACCTCCTCCCTGAGAGCATCAGGTCCGGGCTGTGGCTCCAGGAGGAAGGTGGGGAGGGGGCTGCTGTGCCCTGTGGGGGCAGCACCTGGGCAGGGAGGCGGGGACCAACCCACAGACCAAAGACCTGGGCAGGGAGGCAGGACCAGAACACCATCTCCCCATCCTGGCCAGACCAGCTGGGCTCTCTGGACCTCCTCGTAGGCAGGACTCTTGTGAGGCTGCAGCTCCTGCTGGGTGGCGCTTAAGTCCTAAGATGGTGTGAGCATCCCTCACTTGGGGACCTCCAAGTAGAGACAGCTCTGGGGGTGCAGAGGGACTCAGCTGAAGGAACAGGTCAACTGAGTCCAGTGGCCAGCCAAGCCTCTAGGGACCAGCCGTATGTGATCAGCCCAGCCCATCCTTTCTCCCAAGCTGGTGAGGGCAGGAAGCCGGGAGGGGCACTGGAGGGATTGTTCCCTGGATTCCATCTCCTGGGCTGGAATTCCCCCTCCTCAGCTCCTCCACTGCTGGGCTGGGCCCCTACCACCAGCCCCTCGCCTGCACCATGGCCTCTTCCCTGCCCGTAGCCAGGAATCTTTGTGAAACAGAAGTCACAGTGCAGTCCATGCCAGCTCAGTTGCTTTCAGGACCCCCACTGGGGACAGCAGGAAGACCCCAGTCTCACCAGCAGCCTTGGTGGCCACCATATCCTCACAGGCTCTACTAGGCCCCATGCCTGTTCTCAGCCCCTCACCTGGCTGACCCTTGCCTGTTCCCTCTGCTGGCCCCACCCAGATTTTGTCCCTGTTTGCTCTGGCCTTGCAGCTTGGTGCTCTGCATTGTCTGTCTAGTCTTCATCCACTCTGCTCATGGCTTGGCTGAGTGGCTGAAACACCCCGGCCAGCTTGAATATTGAGGCAATGGGCACGGGCAGGGATGGAACCCTGGGCCTCTGAAGCTGGGTGGGAGGCTCCCTCTCTCTCTCACCTCAGCACCTGCCCCCAGGTCAGAGCAAAAGAGAGGGGGCATCTCCACCAGAACCCCTCGTCCACAGGTGATCACCCCTGCCCATTCACAGAAGGAAATCTCTGAACACAGTTCAAATTGCCTCACTTGGTGGGGGGTCTTTGTATGTGGCTGTGCCTGGCTTGTGTCTTAACCTCCACTCATCCCCTAGGCCCCGTGGGCTCAGGTGGGGTGGGCGCTCTCTGTAAGCAGAGCCAGCCAAGGCAGACCCCCAGGGCCTCCAGCTGATCCTGCAGGCCTGGATCCTGGAGGGGGCTGCTAAACCCTAATGGACTCACCTGCCCATTAGGAGAGCGGGGCTGGGGCCGGGGCATTGGAGGGGGGGCATTCCGAGGGCATTGACTCCCTGGACAGACTGCATGGACACTCCTGATGAGAGAGACGCTCTGCATCTGCCTTCCTTTTGCCACACCCCCGGCTCCTGACTTTGGCCAGCAACTGTGCCTCCAAAGCTCTCTTCCTCCAAGAAGCCTGCCAGCCCCCTCCCAAGCCCCACGGTGGCAATGACTTACTCCAGGCAGGGGGGTACAGTGCCAGGGGCAGAGAAGTCAGCTCGTTATTAGAGTGGCGTGGGAGATCCCTCTGGACCATATGGGCACTTCTAACCACCGAGGTGGCCACCAGCCCTGGAAGGGACCCAGCTCAGTGGCGAAGCGATGTTTGGAGACAAGGTGCTATTGGTGCTGGCCCTGCGGAGGAGCAGTGAGGTCCTCAGAGAGAGGGCACCGAGGTGATGGCAGAGGGGTGGAGCATGGGGGCCTGGTGACCAGGGCGGCCTGCGGAGAATCCTCCCTGCGCAGCCCGCAGGACGTGCACTACCGGTCTTTGTCTTCCTGTTACCCCGCCCCTCGCCCCCAAGCCCGGTCCTGTGGCCCGGGCATTTCTCGAGGGCATGGCCTGGCGACCCCCTGGGCACACAACCCACACCGAGGACCACTAGTTGGCTGCTCGGCCTGCGCGCCGGGCGGAGGGAAGAGCAGGGGCGAGCGGGGCTGGGGCCGGGGCGTTGGAGGGGAGCAGCGCCCCCTGCAGCCGGCGTGGAGGCCCCGGGAGCGGCGCGGAGCTGAGCCGATTCCCCCGGGAAGGGGCGCGCACAGTAGGGGCTGGCCCCGCTCCGGGCCCAGGGCTGCGCGCGCCCCGCGTAGGGGCCAAGCCCAGATCTGTGCAGGAGGCGGCATCTCCTCGGGGACAGCAGAGTGCGGCGGAGGCGCACTGATGGGAGGGCACCACAGCGGTGACCTCAGGGGGCGCCCCACCCCCCGGCTCCTGACACCCGGCGGGAACTCGGGCGAGAGACGGGAGGCCGCCCCGCGGCGCCGGCCCCCGCCTCGCGGGCTCGGGCGGAGGTGTCGGGAGCCCCGCGACCCGCGCTGACCCCGCGGCCCCGCCGCCGTGGGAGGCGCGCGCCGGGCCCGGGCGCTGGCAGGCGGCGCCCTCCACCGCCTTTAAGGCCCGGGGCGCCCCCGGCCCCCCCGGCCCCACCCCGCGGCGCGGCCCCGCCCCCTCATGCATATGCAGGTGCGCGGGTGACGAATGGGCGAGCGAGCTGTCAGTCTCGCCCCGAACTTGTTGGCTGCGGTGCCGGGAGCGCGGGCGCGCAGAGCCGAGGCCGGGACCCGCCGCCGCCGCCGCCGCCGGGTGGGAGCCGGGCCGGGCCGCTGGAGCGCGGCCGCCAGGAGCCGGAGCCGCCGCCGCGCCTGCACGCCCGCCGCCAGGCCCGCCCGCGCCGCCGCGCTCGACCCCGCCCGCGCCGCCGCCGCCGCTGCCTTGCCGGCGCTCGGAGGGCGGGCGAGCGGCGCTGGGAGGCCGGCGCGGGGCCCGGAGCCGGGCGCGGGCGGCGGCGGCGGGGCCGGGCGGGCGGGGTCTCGGCGGCGATGCGGACGCGGGGCAGGGGGCGCCTGCCCCGGCGGCTGCTGCTGCTGCTGGCGCTCTGGGTGCAGGTAGGCGGGGCGGCGGCGGGGGGCGCGGACGGGGCGCACCGAGCCGCCCCTCTGGGCCGGGCGGGCACCGCCTGCGGCCGCCGCCGTTCAGAAGCCCTGGGGGCTGCGCGCCGCGGCGGGGGCTCCGGGCGGGTGCGGCGGGGTGGGGGCGGGGCGACGAGGCCTGTGCCCGACCCCGGCGCCCGGCCCGCCGACCCCGGCCCGCGCCTCCCTGCGCTCTCCTGCTGCCTTATTTTTAGGCGGCGCGGCCCATGGGCTATTTCGAGCTGCAGCTGAGCGCGCTGCGGAACGCGAACGGGGAGCTGCTGAGCGGCGCCTGCTGTGACGGCGACGGCCGGACGACGCGCGCGGGGGGCTGCGGCCACGACGAGTGCGACACGTACGTGCGCGTGTGCCTTAAAGAGTACCAGGCCAAGGTGACGCCCACGGGGCCCTGCAGCTACGGCCACGGCGCCACGCCCGTGCTGGGCGGCAACTCCTTCTACCTGCCGCCGGCGGGCGCTGCGGGGGACCGAGCGCGGGCGCGGGCCCGGGCTGGCGGCCACCAGGACCCGGGCCTCGTCGTCATCCCCTTCCAGTTCGCCTGGCCGGTACGTGCATCCCCACCCCCGCGCCCTTGCCCTTCTCCTCCGCGCCGGCTCCCGCTTGGCCTCGCGGCTGCCCTCGCCCCTCCGGCACCTGCGGCCTGGCCCAGCGTGCGGGCTGTGGGCTCCCAGATGGGGCGGGGCCGGCAGGGGGCGCCGCGCGGCGGGCGGGCCCCGGCGCGTGCTCTGCGGCCCGGTCCGCGCCTGGCCACGTGGGCCCGGGGGCCACGGGGCGGATCCGGAGCGGGGTCGCGGTGGGGGCGGTGCGGCGCCGCCCGCGTGCGCAGCGGCCCGCGGCGTGTGCCTGCGTCGTCCCGCGCGTGTCTGTCGGGTGAGGAGGCGAGGCGAGGCGAGGCGAGGCGTCCCAGCCCGGGCAGGCCGCGGAGGCATGTGCACCGCGCGTGCTGGGGCTGGTCTGGGGCAGGCCCTGGCGGAGACGCCCCGGGCCCGTGGCCAGCCTGTGCCCGCCCTTCAGTTTCCTGGATGCCCATGGGGCACGGGCAGGCGCCGAGGGACCTGGGTCCGGGAGGGCCTATGCCTGTGTGTGGTGTTGGTGGAAGCCCCTGCTGCTGGCCCAAGATGCCCCAGGAAAAGAGACAGTGCGCTTCTGGTGCTGAGACTCTGCAGGGTCTTCTTGCTTGTGGGCTTTTTGGCTTTAGTTGCTGCTTTTTAAAGGGTCAGAAGCTGAGTCCAGGGGAATCTCTGGTCTCCCTTTGCGTGGCTAATCAGAAGCATGCTGGGAGGTGGGGGCGGAAGGGGTCCAGCATCAGTGAGAGGCAGGCCCCTTGAGGATGTCCTGGGCGGTGGGTGAGGGCTGGGGACAGGCAGGGAATGGTAGGTGGACCGGCTGGGTCTCTGGGGCCTGACTTTGTTTTCTGAAGTGGGGCCTTACCTGGTCTGGGAAGTCCTCATCTGCTGGGTCATAGTACTGCATACCTGGGAATTGGTGAGGAGTTCCCCAGCGTGGAAGCACAAGTTAGTGGTGACTGGGCAGGAATACGCTGAGAGGATGGGGATCAGCCACACAGGCCAGTGGTCAGGGAGCTGATGGAATAGGGTGCCAGGCAGTGACCTGGGGTGCATTCTGATGAGCCCTTCTGACCGACCCAGCCAGCAGGAGGCCCACGAGTGTGTTCACCTGGTGCCCTGGGCCTGGAAGAGTCTGGGATTGGGGCCAGACCCCACCAAGGTTAGGCTAGTAGAACTTGCCCTGTGAGGGCCTGGCCCCTGCCCTGCCCTGGCTCCAAGCTCTGGGTTGCCCCTTCTCTTGAGCCTGGGTGGCTATGCTCCTTGCCCCATCCACACCCCTTCCTAGAAGCTGCCCATGGCCCCTCTGGCTATGCCCCCACCTAGGAACACCTGGCAGGTTATCCCTTGACCCTGGGGCTTCAGGGCGAGGATCATGTCCCCAAGATGGAAGAGGCAGGGGCAGGCACGGGAGGGGCCCCAGGCAGTTATGATAAGCCCAGCCCCCTCGCCCCCACAGCGGCGCGGCAGGCAGGTCTGAGCAGGGCCCGCAGCCTGTCATCTGCACTTGGGCCTGGGCCAGTGTGGCTCCAAATCGCTACCTGAGGATGTGTTTTCTGCTCGAGTTGGCAGTGGCGGGTGTGGGGGCAGGGAGGCCTTGAAGGAATGTGGCGGGCCAACGCGTGTCCCTTATGGCTCTTTGCCCTGCCAGCCGGCCAGTCAGGTGTGGGATGGGACAGGGCAGGCCCTCACTTTCCATGGAGTCCCGGCAACGGGTCTCGGGGCTAGCTTTCCTTCCATCCTCTGGCTCCCAGCGGTTTCGTCAGTGTCCCGGGAGGGGGCCAACGGCCTGCCCCTGGGTGGGGGGCCGCAGGGTGGCAGTGTGTTCGGGGCACTTCCTCCCGTCTTCTGCCATGTGGCCCAGCTGCCAGGTGGGGGCTGCGTGGTGATGCCAGTACCCTGGTATTTCCGCTCGGGCGCAGTGACCCAGCATGTGCTGCCCTGTCTTGCTGCAAGTCCAGCTCCGTCTGGGAGCCAGCTCCGACTAGGGAAAGCAAGGACTGTGTCTAAGTCCCCTGTTGACTGAGGAGGCGGTATCAGCCAGGATGTTCTGCTCAGGACCAGCAAGACTCTTGAACTCCCTGGGGGAGGGTCTCGTGGAGGGACAGGGCCGTGTGGAAGGAGGACTGAGGGTTCTGGGCTCTGCACATGCCCCTGCCACTCCATGGTTTCTACTGGACAAATCAGGCCTGGCCTGGCTTCTTGCTCCCAGAACCTGTGTGCTGTCCACCACCATGGTCCATATTGGTTTCAGGCGTGGCTCCCCTGGTGGCCGGGCCCAAGGTCTTGGATGTGCAGAGGTGGTGGGTGACCTGCCAGCAGGCTCCCCCTCCTCTCCTCCTCTCCACGCCCCATGGCTGCCCCCAGGAAGCCAGTGTCACCCTGGGTTGGGCCTGGCGTCTGGCCTGTAGCTGGTAGGGTGGAGGCCGCACTTGCTTACATTGGGCACAAGTGCTCTGTGGGTGTGGCAGATGGTGATGGAGGGTTTAGAGATGGGTGGGGGCTGTGGGTGGGGAAGAAGGGAGCTTTCTTTTGGAGACTAGTGGTGGTGGGCTTAGGGGTACCTGCAGGCTTAGGGGGGAGCAGGGCGTTAGCAGTTGGCTGTGACCGGGGCAGCTAGTTTTCCCCTCAGAGGGCCCGGCTGGGGACTGTGCTTGCCCGGCTGCCCACTGCCAGGAGCCCACAGGCAAGGGCCTGTCTCCTGACCTGTTTCCTGGTATGTGCATGCTAGGCTCCAGGGGGGTGGTGCAGGTGGATCATGGCCTCCCTGGCAGATGGGGGCTTGTGGGGAGAGCAGATGTAGACAGTGGGCCAGGACTGACCCTGAGTCTGTCAGCTCAGGAGACCTGAGGTCCTGGGCCATCAGAAGTTTCCTCACCTATAAAATGGACACAGTGGTGCCTTCTCACTGGGGGCCCCTCGAAGCCTGTTAGGGCACCGAGCTCAGGCTCTGCTGAAGCCCTCAGCCTAGCTCCTAGGCCTGCCAGTCCCTTCCCTGCCTCACTGGCTGTCCAGCAGAAGGCCAAGGGATGGGAGGAAGGGAGGCTGGAGTGCCTGTGGGGGTGTCTGGCAGGGTGTGGACACAGAGCCCAGCTCCATTGCACCTAACTGCCATGGAGGCTTAGCCACATGAGTCCCCACCCAACGGGGGGCCAGCTGGGACTGTGCCAGAGAGGCACCTAAGCTGCCCTTGCCGGGTGTGGGGTGCCAGCCCCCCTCTGCTCCTTTCCCTCCTGAGTTGAGGCTGGGGGCTGGTGGGCTCTGGTCTCCCACCCCATGTCCAGGGCCTCCTGTTTGTACACTGGGTCCTACGTTACTCCCCTAGGGACCAGGAGGCCCATTTGGGTGGGCTCGGGTCAGGCCTTGCTTTGCTCTGTGTCTGGTCGCCAGCCTTGGCCTCGTACATCAAGGGTCTTGTTTCGAGGCCTTCGTGTAGGGCAGGGCAGGGTTGTCAGTGTCCAGGAGGCAGGGGTCTGCCTTGGCCAGTGGAGGGTGACTGGCAGTCTGGCACTGGGCCCCGAGGGGAAGGGCTTGCTAGGGTCTGCAGCAGGGACTGGGTGAGAAGGATGTGTCTCTTGGGACCCTCTCAGGCTGCTGCAGGGTGCCCTAGTTGGAGCAGGCTGGGCCATGAAGGGGTGTTCGGGGGCCAGGGTGGAGCCTGAATAGCTAGGGAGAGACAAGGTCTCTGATCCCAGGACCCAGCCAGGGTTCCCAGATCCCAGGAAAGCTGGGGTGCATATCATCAAGCATCAGGTCTGAGCTGGGTCCTCAGACCCTGACCCTGGCCCTGAGCGAGGTTCCTATCCTCAGCCCCAGGCTGGAGTGGAATCTCTACCCCTGGAGCCCAGCCTTGAACAGGGTCCCTACCCCCAGACCCTAGTGGGGTCCCAATCTCCAGGCCCAAGTAGGGTCCCTATCCCCAGACCCCAGGCCTGAGTGGGGTCCCTATACCCAGGCCCCAGGCCCAAGTGGGGTTCCTATCCTCAGCCCCCAGGCCTAGGAACTAGAGTTCCTATATCCAGCCCTCAGCCCTGAGTGGGGTCCTTATCCTCAGTTCCCAGGCCTGAATGGGGGGAGCCCTATATCCAGACTCCAGGCCTGAGTGGGGTCCTATACCCCATACCCCAGACTCAAACTGGGTTCCTGTTGTGGGGTAGGCTGCGGTCTCCTGCTGGGGCCCTGGGGCCTAGAGCACAGGGGGTGGGGGGGGTGCTCCCTTCCTCCCCCTCTCCCTTGGGTGACAATGGTAGCAGAGGCCTGGGCCTGGCCTCTGCTGAGATCAGGTTTCAGGAAATGTATCTGTGCTTAGAGCTCCTGGCGCCCGTATCTAGCACTGTGCTTTGTGTGTGTGGTGGGGGGGTTCGGCGTCTGATGCAGGATGCTGAGAGGAGAATGCGGGTTGGAGCCTTGGCTCTAGGGTAGCCGCCCGGGAAATTGCATAGGCTGGGCCATGTCCGGGACACCCTGGGCCACATAGTGTGGTGCATTTGCTCCCGGTCTGCCTGTTCCCCGTCTTTGGGCTGCTGCCCTGATTCCCCTGTCTGGGGGCTAAAGGAAGGGTTTGGACTTAGCCTTCGGGGTCTGGGGTTGGGGAAGAGGTGGCTTTGCAGTGAGGTGATGGAGTCGAATTGGGGTCTACTTACGCGGTGGGGGTGGGTCAGATGTAGCCGGGTCTCAGAGGATGGAGGCCACCCCCCCCATGGGCCTCCAGAGGCTGGGCAGGCAGATGGCCTGGCCGGGCTGGCCTGGGAGAAGGGACCAGGCTCTCCCTGCTTGCTGGGATGGTGGCCTCTGACCTGTCCCCCGGGCCCCAAGTTTCCCCAGACCCCAGCCCATCCCTAGAATGGCGCAATGCTTCTCCAGCCCAGACCTTGTCTCCCTGTTCTCTAGGGGTCTACAGTTGACAAGATCCTTTCCCAGACTGTAGCCCAAAAGGCTGGCAGAACAGGGATGAGAGCCTGCTGTTTGAGGAGGGGGAACTGAGTCCTGGAGGACAGCCCTGGGGGAAAGAAGGGGCTGTGGCCGGCAGGTGGGGCGAGGCACGCAGGTGCTGCCCGCCAGCCATCTCAGGTTCTCCCTGGATGACTTCCTGCCGTCCAGGTGTAAGGACCCCAGCTGGCGGGCGGCGGGGGGCCCCCCATGGGCAGGCGGGCAGGCGCACGTCCCTGCGGGAACAGGTAACCGGAGCCCCGGGTACAGGCGAAGGTGGCAGTAATCCTACCTGAGCAGCTGGCGTGGGGTTTCCTGGGAGCCAGGAGGAGCTCTCTGCTGGCCCCAAAGCCCAGGTATGGCTAGGCCTGGTCTTGACTCTGCCTGCCCGGTGGCCAGTGGGCTTGACCAGCTTGGGGGTCTTAGGCCCATGCATGTCGTCCTTACCCCCGACCCTGTGCTGGCTCCCAGAGGGACTATGGCAGTCCCGCTGGCTCAGGCCTTACCCTAACCCCAGCAGCCTCCCTCTTTGCTTACATCACCCAATGGCATGATCTGTGTCCCCATCTGCCAAGCTCTCCCAGCCCCCCAGGACCTCCCTGCTGACCCTGCCTATTCTCCTCCTCATGCCCTCCTGCTTTACTCCCGGCTTCCCCCTTTCCAGGGCTTGCCCTGACCCTGTTAGAACAGCACCTCTGCCCCACTGCATCCTGAGTCCTGCCAGGACACAGTCTGATATCCCCATGGCAAGCGGTGCTTGCTGCATGCTTGATTTGTGAATGAACGAATAAAGGAACATGGAGCCAAGCATATGGTGCCTGGGAGGGATGGGCACCCTAGCTGCCACCAGGAGGTGGGAGAGGACCCAGCCGGGTGATTGTCCCAAGTGCAACATTCAAGAGACAGGCTGGGCATCCCAGGCGGGGCAGGGCTGTGGTCCCTGAGAGGGCTCTGGGTGCTGGGGTGGTTTGGACAGGGCTCCAGTTGTGAGGACTCTTGTAGGCAGATATTTGGAAGCCCTTGGAGGAGATGGGCACCCACCGGGCACTGGGCCTGGTGACCTAGCAAAGGCCAAGGCACGAGTGGGAAGGTGGGATTGAAGGCCTGGTGATAGCCCCACATGGCCAGGGAAGGTTCTAGAAGGGGGCTGAGGATGGCTCCCCACTTCCAGCCTCCTGGGTGGGCTATGGGTCATCCCTGGGTATCCCCAGGTGTCCAGAAGGCAGGTTGTAGAAGAGGGGGTGCTGGGGGGCATGGCTGTGAGTGGGATTAAGGCTGGCCTGAGGTGTTCACATTTGAGGGCTTGTCAAGGCATGGGGGTGGGGGACCCGGAGAGGGTTCTTGAGGCCCGGCTGGGTGTGGTTGGCAGCATGTTAGGGACATGGCTAGGATGTGGGAGCGAAGCCTTCTGGGGAGGCCAGGCCTGTTCTGGGCTGGGTGGGCAGAGTGGGGCTGGGTCACAAGGGAGTGACCAGGGAAGGACTGGCAGGCATAGGATTAGGCTTAGCGGAGGTGCAGGTTGTGGGAGAGGTCAGGGCCGCAGGCCTCCAGGGGAAGTGGGCATCCCAGCACAGCCAGGCCTTGGGGCTGGATAGATGAGTGAGTCTGACCTGCAGAACTTCCAGGGCACTGTCCCCTGGGGCAGGTGGGGGGCAGACCTGGGGGCAGCTCAGACCCAGCCCTGTCCCAGTTTCTGGGCAGTGAGTGCTGAGAGACTGGACCCTCCCATCCGAGCGTGTGCCTGAGGGACAGGGCCTAGGGGCTGCTGCAGGTGGGCTCGGGCTGACCTCTGCAGGGGCTGGCCCTGTGGTTTTTGGGCACAAAGGCCTGGCAGATGGGGAGCGGCCGCTGTGGGCGGAGTCTGTGCCAGGCAGTCCCAAGGCCTCTTGGGCCCCTCCTGCCCCTTTCCTGTTCTGAGGTGGAGGTGGGTGTGGGTTTTCCCTGTTGGTGGTGCACCTGATGGGGTCTGGGTACGGTCTCTGCTGGGGTCGGAGGCAGCACCTCTTGGTGCGCTCTTCCTTGCTGCCCTGTGCACCTGGTGGAGGGGCTGGCGGCATGATGATGGGGCTGTGCCCCTTTGGGCGGACTTATAGCAGGGCCTCCTGTCCCCTGACATGTTTGTCCCCAGTGAGTGCTGAGGGTTCCCTCTCCAGACTCTGGCCCTGGACTGCCTATGGGACCCTGTCTGTGGCCACTCCAGCTGCACCACCCTCTGCCCACCTCTCTGCCGGGTTGCTGTACCTTCACTGGACACTGACATGAACTGGCTTAGGGCGGGCTGGGCCTCTAGGACCCTGAGAGGGAGGACCCCAAGCCCTGAGACCGCGAGGCCGGAGGGGCAGTCTTACTTCTCGAGTTAGGCCATCGTGGGGTCACCATGGGGTCTCCTGAGGAAATGCGACCTGAGGGTCAGGGAAGGGGTGGGGGGAGGTGCCACGGGGCACAGGAAGGGAACCTGGGGAGGAGGGACTGGAGCCCCGCAGACCCGGGGGCAGAGTTGGAGCCCCAGGTCCCCCAACCCTGGACAGGGCAGGGAGGTGGGGCTTCGTGTGCCTGACTGTCCCCTCCCATGTCTGCAGCGCTCCTTCACCCTCGTCGTGGAGGCCTGGGATTGGGACAATGACACCACCCCAAATGGTGAGTATACCCTGGTCAGGAGGGCTGCCTCCTTCAGGGTCTCCCTCGGGGCACTGGGAGGCTGGCTCTCCTACCACAGGGTGCCTATGGCCAGGGTCCTGGTCCCCTGGCTGCTTGGGACAAGGCCTTTCTTACCCCAAGGATCTTGTGTGCTGTTTCCCCTTTCAGTGACTGCCAGGAAGCTCTGCCTCGCTTGTGATTTTCAGAGCTGTGCATGGCTGTCCTCCCAGTCCTGGCTTTATCCACTTTGTTCTGTTGGTCATGTTGTGATTTTTGTTTTGCTTTTTTTATTTTTGAGTCTCACTGTGTCGCCTAGGCTGAAGTGCAGTGCGCAATCACAGTCACCCCAGCCTCGACCTGCTGGGCTCAGGCAATCCTTCTGTCTCAGCCTTCAAAGTAGCCGAAGCTACTTGCAGTTTATTGTAGAGACGAGGTCTCACCAAGTCGCCCAGACTGATCTCGAGCCTCTGGGCTCGGGCAATTCACTTGCCTCGGCCTCCCAAATTGCTGGAATGACAGGCATGAGCCACTGCACCCAGCCTTTGGTTGTGTTCTTTTGGGGTCTACCTCAGTGGCAGAGGAGAGGGGCACCTTTTCTGACTTCATAGCTCCTCTCTGCCTGTCTGTCCTGGAAAGTGGGGCCTGGTGGCTTCTCCTTGAGGCTTGCCTGCTGGCTGGCTGTCCTGTCAGCATCTGTGGGACCCTGGGGGGCGGGGGTAGGCCAGGAAGTTTTGGCAGAGGAAGTAAGGGTACAAAGGCCCCGAGACAGGAGCCAGCCTACTGTGCTTGAGGGCAGCTCAGCTGGGTCAGGCTGTGAGGCTGGTGGGCATCGTGAGAAAGCTGGTTGCTGTGTGCAGGGTGGACTGGGGGGCTAGGGTGGAGGCCTGGGAAGAGCTGCATGAATCAGTGGCATGGGGCACCTTGGATGGGGACAACCTGGGAGGTGGGAGTGTTCTGGCTGCTCGTAAGGTGGAGGTGAGGAGTCAGCTGACAGGCTAGATGCAGCGAGAGGGGGTCAGCAGTGCCCAGAGTAGAGGGCCCATACACAGGGTGGAACAGATGGGGGCACTTGGAGGTCTGTAGCAATGGGGACCCTGGGCTTGGCAGGGGTAACCTGGGAATAGGGTGGCAGCAGGAGGGGAGGCTGGGGCTGAGTGTGGCAGGAGAGGTAAGGTCTGGAGAATTCACGAACCTTTTGAAAAATTCCATCCTGTCATAACAGGGGGTCACAGGCCCTGTGTGCCTGCCACCCCCACCCGCCCCTGCAGCTTTAAAGTGAGACCCAGCTGGGCTCCATGGCTCAACCTGTAATCCCAGCACTTTGGGAGGCTGAGGTGAGTGGATTACCTGAACCCGCAGGTTCGAGACCAGCCCGGGGAAATTGGCGAGACCTCGTCTCTACAATAAATAAAAAATTAGCCGGGTGTGGTAGCATGCACCTGTAGTTCCGGCTACTTGGAAGGCTGAGGCGGAAGGATCGCTGGAGTCCAGCAGGTCAATGCTGGGGTGGCCGTGAGTGTGCCCCCGTTCTCCAGCCTGGGTGGACAGAATGAGACTCCCACTCAAAAAATCAAATAAATAAATAAAAATAAAGTGAGACCCAACTGTTCCTCTCTGAATCCATTCCTGTTTCAGGGATCTGAGAGGAGTCTTGTTTCTGTTTTTGTTTTTGAGTCGAAGTCTGGTCTGGAACTTCTGGGCTCAAGCAATCCTCCCACCTCTGCCTCCCAAAGTACTGGGATTACAGGCATGAGCCACTGTGCCTGGCAAAGAAGGCTTGTTTTTAGGAGGGGAATGGTAGCAGTGTGCTTGGTGCTTCTGGGGACAATTCGTGGTACAGGTTGAGGGACACAGTTGTTGAGGGCTGGACATGGTGCCCCAATGGGGGCTCAGTTGTTAAAGCAGGGCTGCACTAGGGTTGGGATCTGTGCCCTGACAGTAGCCACATCTTCTCTGCAGAGCCTGTGGTGCCCAGCCAGACCCTCACTGCCTCTGCGCCAGGATGGGAGCAGGCACTGTGGCCTGGTGTTGGGTGGGCCTGAGCTTCCTGCTGTGGCCTGGCCAGAGGGGCAGGTGTCCCCTGGCCGGTGTCCCCGTTCTGCTACCTGTGTCCCTGTCACCCCCAAGGCTGTGCAGTCAGAGAGCATCTCGGGCCGTGCTGACCCTGCTGCCCCTCCCCCCCTAGAGGAGCTGCTGATTGAGCGGGTGTCACACGCTGGCATGATCAACCCTGAGGACCGCTGGAAGAGCCTGTATTTCAGTGGCCACGTGGCACACCTAGAGCTGCAGATTCGCGTGCGCTGTGATGAGAACTACTACAGCGCCACCTGCAACAAGTTCTGTCGGCCACGCAATGACTTCTTTGGCCACTACACCTGCGACCAGTATGGCAATAAGGCCTGCATGGATGGCTGGATGGGCAAGGAGTGCAAGGAAGGTGGGCGACCCACGGATGCAGACACGGGTGCAGGGTTGAGGGATGGGGGTGGGCTGGGCCTCGGTTGAGCCTGTCTTCTCTGTTCCAGCTGTGTGCAAACAGGGGTGTAACCTGCTCCACGGGGGCTGTACTGTACCTGGGGAGTGCAGGTGAGTGCATGCCTGCCTGGCCCTGCCCTTGCCTCCAATTCACTGCTCCTAGAGCTTGGGGGACCTAGGGTCTGAGTCCTGCGTGTGGGGCATGTCTGATGGCAGAAGCCCCATGGGGGTGGCAAGGAGGGGATGAGAAGGGTGGCTGCATGGTCACACCACTGAGGGGCAGAGGCCTGGAGCCTGAGAGCCACTTGAGAGTGGGGCCTATGCAGGGAACACAGTGGCACTGCCCATGGGGAGGCAGTGAGGCCACAAGAGAGGCTATTGAGTGAGGGGCAGCAGAACAGATGGGTGGCGGAGCTGCAGCATGCGGGACTGAGGAGAGAAAAGGGGGTGCAGGTTTGTAGCTGCTGAGGTGGGCACTAGGTGGGGAAGAGCCAGGTTGGGTGGCTGCAAGGAGGTGGCTGCTACAGGGGTGCTGGAGTGCAGGGAGAGCAGGCTGATCTGGGAGTCTGGTGGTGAGCAATGAGCAAGCGTGAGGTGGAGGAAGGTGGGTCCTACACACATACTGGGGTGGAGCCCAGGGACTCGTGGATGGATCTGATAAGCGGTAAGAGGAAGAGTGTGGAGTCAGGAAGGCCCCCAAGCCACTGGACAGTGGAGCTGCTGTGACTGAGGTAGAGATGCCATGGGAGGAGCCAGCAGGGCAGAGGGAAGGCAAGCCACATGGAGGGTGATGTCTGCCCTGCCCCCAAGATGCTGAGAAAGCAGAGGGAGGAGCTCATGGGGGCACTCACGGCATCCGGTGGTGTTTGGGGCTGGGGCTGGGGAAGATGGGCAGGAGGCTGAGGGGTGTGTCTCTGCTGCCCGGGTGTCAGGGCCAGCAGAAGGTCCTGGCAGCCACAGGCAGGCAGGGGGGGCTGCTGGGTGTGACGGGCATTGGGGGTGGTGGGCTCAGGCCGGGAGGATGGGCAGCTCTGCCGCAGAGAGGAGCAGAGGGGCTGGTGGAGAGGCTGGGCCCAGTGTGTGGAACAGCTGGGGGCTTTGAATTGGGCGGTGCCTTCCGAGTGTGACAGGCACCCCAGGAGGCTCTGAGAGAAGGAGCTGCAAGTTGGTGGAGGGGACATCTGGTGGGGGCGTGGAGTCCTCCACACCCACTGTGGGCACACTGATCCCGGGACCTCCCTCTGAGGAGCGGGTTTACCTTTGTATGCACCTTTAAGACCAGTACACTGGGGCACCGAGAGTTAAATAACTTCCCTGAGTCCGCACAGCATTGAGTTTTGAAGAGGAGGGGCAGGATTTGGGAGCTGCCAACCTGGGAGACCAGCTGGGGTGGGAGTGACCCTTCCACAGACCCCATGGTTGAGCCGCCTGGATTGACATCAGTGTGAGAAGCAGCCCTGGCCAGTCCCAGGGCTGGGAGGGGGCAGGGCTGGGACTCACCCGCCAGTCAGTGTATGCCAGTCAGTCAAGGACTCCAGGCACGTGGCACTGGCTGCAAGTCAGTTCCGGGAGCACAGCAGGGTGGGTGTGGTCCGGATGCTTGGTGTCCTGCAAGGGGCACCTAGGAGCCATGTCCTGGCTGGGAGCAGCATGTGTCAGGCAGGGCAGGGCCTAGGTCCTTTGGGGTTGACATTTCCCTGAAGTCCCCCCACCTGGATGATGGGTATCAGGTAGGGCTTCTGGGTAGAACACAGGCCAGGTATTGAGTGCATGGGGCCTGGGTTCCGCCCACATGTCCCGCCTAGCCCTGCAGCCCTGAGGCCCTGAACGGCCTTGGTGGCTGTAGCGGCACCCCTGGGTGGCTCGGGTGTCCTGTGGAGGCTGCAGGAAGGTGGCAGGGCTGGCAGCCCCATCTGCATCCTCTCCCTGTGGGCTGTGCAGGAGTGCTGGGCCCAGGCCTGACTGGTGGGTGTGCCTCACCCACCCCGCCCCGTGGGGGAGGCCCAGCTGTTGCTCAGGGCTCGGGTTTCAGCATGGTAACCCCCCCAACCGGATGCTGCGGAGATGGCCATGTCTTCCTGCCACCGCCTCCCCAGGCCTCTGGAACTGCTGGCAGGGAAGCAGGAGGTGGGGGCCCGGGCTGCCCCACCCTGGGTGGAGAGCCACCCTGGGGACCCACAGATCTGGGCTCTGAGCCCGGTGGTGGCGCTCCCTGGTGGCGGACCCAGGGCACGTCACAGCCCTGCCCTGGGTCCGGTCCCCTGTGTTACCTGGAGGAAGGGTTCTAGGCAGGAATGTGTAACACCAGTGTGGACCCACCCCACACATCCCGGGCCCAACCCTGCAGCCACTTTCTCACCAGCCTCAGTTTCTCCATCCCTGCACTGCTGAGCTGGGTCGATCACCCTTCGGCCCTGGCTGCGTGGCTTGAGGGCGGCTCAGGAAGGGCCGTGGCTCTTTCCTTTTACAAAAATAAATCTGTGTGGCGGGTGCCGGTGTGGAAGTGACATGGCCTGGACGTCATTCCTGCCCTGCAGGACTTGAGGGTTCTAGGAAGGGGCCCCTGGGAGTCCCTTGGGGCCTGGAGGTTTGCCCATTGGGTGCAGGGTGTCCGCTGCAGGACACCAGGCTCTCTCTCCCCTGACAGCAGTGCCCTCTGGTCAGGACATGCTTTGCATCCGCCATGCTCTGCCCCTGCCTCCTGTCTGTAACCTGGAGGACTCCCTGGAGGGAACACTGGCCAGCAGTGTGGGGCTAGGTCAGGCCTCAGGGTTGTGGCCTCGAAACCAAGAGGCCCCTCAAGGCCATTTCCAGGGTGCAGCCTGAGCTATGCCAGGGTCAAGAGCTGCCCTGAATAGGGTTGGCTTGGGGTAGCCTGTGGGCCTCGGTGTCCCTATCTGTGAGATGGCCCCTTTGTGGGGACTTGCTGGGAGAGGGAGAGAGCTGACTGCCCTTGAGGCATGGGGGAGGGCACGTGCTGTGCCCAAGGTCACAGGGCCCAGGCAGGGCCCAGAGTGCTCTTGATGTCCCGCTGGCCTGCCCAGACTCTGGGCCCTCCTAGCGCTGGCAGCCGCTGGCTGGTCCAAGTTGGCATCTCAGCTCTGGAGTCCCAGTAGGGCCTTCCTTTGCCGGCGCCTGTTCACGGGGCCCTGCTCAGGGGTGAGTCCCAAAATAGCTCAGGGAGGACTGACGGGACAGCTGGGGCCACCCGTCCATGGCCAGAAGCCGGGAACGCCCGTGACCTGCTGCCGGCCATCAGGCTATCACCCCTGGCTTGGGGCGGCTGCGGCTCAAAGACCCGAGGCCGCCAGCTCTGAGCTGCCTGAGGGACTCTGGCCCCATCCCCAGCCCTCTTCCCAGCTGCTGCAGCTCACTGGGTCTCATGCCCTGCGGCCTTCCCAGGTGCAGCTATGGCTGGCAAGGGCGGTTCTGTGATGAGTGTGTTCCATACCCCGGCTGTGTGCATGGCAGCTGTGTGGAGCCCTGGCAGTGCAACTGCGAGGTCAACTGGGGTGGCCTGCTCTGTGACAAAGGTAGGGATGGGTGATGGGGATGGGTGGTGGGCAGGGAAGGCAGGGAGATGGGCAGCGGGCAGGTGGGCCTGATGCTGACTGCCCAAGGGAGGTTGGGAGCGGGGCCTGGCTGTCCTCTGAGCATCCCACCTGTCCCTAGACCTGAACTACTGTGGCAGCCACCATCCTTGCATCAATGGGGGCACGTGTACCAATGCAGAGCCCGACCAATACCACTGCGCCTGCCCTGATGGCTACTCCGGCAAGAACTGCGAGAGGGGTACGAGGGCCGGGGGGCAGCATGGACCGGATTCCCTGGTAAGCCAGGTGGGCCGTCTCTCTGGACTCCGTGTGTCCTGGGCACGCCTGAGCCCCCAGCTGGGGCCTCGTGGGTTGAGGGAGAGCCTCATGGGGTGGGGTCCTGGGGTCAGCCCCACCCACCTCCTTCTGTCCTGCAGCTGAGCATGCCTGCGCCTCCAACCCATGTGCCAATGGGGGCTCCTGCCATGAGGTGCCATCTGGCTTCGAATGCCATTGCCCATCAGGCTGGAGTGGGCCCACCTGTGCCCTCGGTGAGTTCCTGCGCACCTGGTGCCTGTGGGATCTGGGTTGGAGCCACACACTGGGGATGGGTGGAGTGGTCAGATCCACACGAGACTGTGGGCATCTTGCAGCCCTGCCTACCCACGCTGACCACACCCCCACCAAGCCCATCACGCACCCCCATGTCTCTCCTTCCACAGACATTGACGAGTGTGCCTCGAACCCGTGTGCAGCCGGCGGCACCTGTGTGGACCAGGTGGATGGTTTCGAGTGTATCTGCCCCGAACAGTGGGTGGGCACCACCTGCCAACTGGGTATGGCCTTGCGGGCGTGGGCTGTGTGTGTGCATGCATGGTGCTGCTGGGCTGCAGGGCTGCAGGGCTGCGGGCACCAGGCGGGCGGGGGGACCCGGCCCCACGGCTCCCCTCGTCTCATCCACAGACGCCAATGAGTGTGAAGGGAGTCCGTGCCTTAACGCTTTTTCTTGCAAAAACCTGATTGGCGGCTATTACTGTGATTGCATCCCGGGCTGGAAGGGCAGAAACTGCCACATCAGTCAGTACAGAGGGGGCGGGCCTCCCGGGGAGGGCTGCTGGAGGCGGGCACAGGACCGTGCCCTTGACCCTACTCCTCTGCCCCCAGATGTCAACGACTGCCGCGGGCAGTGTCAGCACGGGGGTACCTGCAAGGTGAGGCATGGGGCGAGGTGGCAGCGGAATGAGGCGGGGGTGGCGAGTGGGGTGGAGCGGCAGGGACGGACTTGTGGGGCGGGGTGGCCAGGGCGTCAGCGCAGGCTCACCACACCTGCCCGCCCAGGACCTGGTGAACGGGTACCAGTGTGTGTGTCCACGGGGCTTCGGAGGACGGCACTGTGAGCTGGAGTGGGACGAGTGTGCCAGCAGCCCCTGCCGTGGGGGTGGCCGCTGTGAGGACCTGCCCGATGGCTTCCGCTGTCACTGCCCCCTGGGCTTCTCTGGGCTACTCTGTGAGGTGAGGCCTGCACTTGGCCACCCTGTCTGCTTGCTACTGGGAAGTTGTGGTGTAGGCAGTCATACCCCGGCCACTGGCCACGGGGCTTGAGTGATTGGGAGGCGCTGCAGGGAGCTGTCCCCACAGTGTTCCAGGCCAGTCCTCTACCGAGGGAGACCCAGGCCCCAGTGGATGCCCAACTGTGCAGCGAGGGGATCATGGGGTCACAGGGTCAGGGGGTCAGGTTCTTTCTGCTCTTGCTTGGTGCTATGAGACCTCAAAGGCTGGGCCTGAGCCTTGCAGGTCCCCTCTGCTCTCAGGGACTGGAGAGCAGGTGGCTTTGATGGGGGGAGCCTGGGACACCTGGACAAGGGCCCTGGGTGAGGTCCTGGTGGTGCAAGGGCCCACACCTGCTGTGGTGGGCCCTGGGTCAGAGGGTATCTCTCTGGACTGGTATCCTCACTTCCATCTGCCCCCCCACCCCCTCTCCGCCTCCCTGGGTTATGATTCTACCCTGCTTTGTTCAGAGGATGGGTCTCCTACCCAGCAGTCTTCTTGGGGGCCCATGGTAGGGATCCAGCCTTGGGTCCAGGGACTGTAGCAGTGGTTGGCTCTGGGAGGAACCTGCAGTCTGGGCTCTGAGGATGGCCTGGCAGTGTGGAGGGGTCAGGAGCCGGCCTTCCTGCCAGCGGGGGGGTGGACCAAGGCCGGATGCCGCCCAGGGAGGCAGAGGAAGCTTGGCTGCTGTCGAGCGAGGGTGGGGTCTGGTGGCCACAGGTGTTTCCGTCCAGCTGGCGGAGTCTGGGCAGTCTCGGTGGGCGGGGGCTCAGGCTCTGGCTGGCACTGCTCTGCCTGGGGCCGCAGGGCCTGCATGTCCAGGCTGAGCAGGAACCTGGCCTTGGCACTTCCCAGGGACTTGTGTTTGTGTGGATACCAACCCCAGCCTGTGTCCCTGGCCTGGGCCCTCACAGATGCCCTCCATGCTGCAGGTGCACGTGGACTTCTGTGATCCCAGTCCTTGCTGGAACGGGGCGCGCTGCTACAGCCTGGAGAGTGACTACTATTGCGCCTGCCCGGAGGACTTTGGTGGCAAGAACTGTTCTATGCCTAGGGAGCCGTGCCCTGGCGGGGCCTGCAGAGGTGTGAGGTGTAGCGGCAGGGGGCCGGGAGGGGCCTGGGAGGGCAGGCCTCACTCCTGTCTACCACCTACTACAGTGGTCGATGGCTGCGGCTTGGAGGTGGGGCCCAGGTTGCCAGGTGCAGCACCCTCCAGCGTGTGCGGCCCCCATGGGCACTGTGTCAGCCAGCCTGAGGGCAACTTCTCCTGCATCTGCGACAGTGGCTTCACTGGTGCCTACTGCCACGAGAGTGAGTGGCTGAGGCCAGCAGCGGGGCAGATGGGGACCCAGCTGCTGTGGGTGTACAGGCTCACAGGCCCTCTCTCCACAGACGTCGACGACTGCCTGGGCCAGCCCTGCCGCAACGGAGGCACGTGCATCGACGAGGTGGATGCTTTCCGCTGCTTCTGTCCTAGCGGCTGGGAGGGCGAGCTCTGTGACACCAGTAAGTGACAGTGCCCCCAGCCCGTGTGCCTGTGCCTCTACCCTGTGGGCCCCAGTCCTGCGCAGAGCCACTGGCTAGGTGGGGTGCCTGGAAGTGTCTGGCCGGGTGGCACTGCTGCCACAGGTGGATCCCACCCTCCTTCCCGCCCCTTGGTCTCTCCTTGGCCCAGCTGTGGCGTCTCCTTCCCTGGAAGCCCTCCCTGAGTGCCGGTGACCCCCGCTGACCGGCGTCCTCACCCCCAGATCCCAACGACTGCCTTCCCGATCCCTGCCACAGCCGCGGCCGCTGCTACGACCTGGTCAACGACTTCTATTGTGCGTGCGATGATGGCTGGAAGGGCAAGACCTGCCACTCACGTGAGTGCCTGCGGGTCCCCGCTGCTGCCAGGGGCTGTCCCTGGGACCCCCGCCAGCCCAGGGCCTGCGCTGAGCGACCTGTGTGCCCACAGGTGAGTTCCAGTGTGACGCCTACACCTGCAGCAATGGCGGCACGTGCTATGACAGCGGGGACACCTTCCGCTGTGCCTGCCCACCTGGCTGGAAGGGCAGCACCTGCACCGTGGGTGAGGAGCCCGACCCTATCCCACCAGGATTGGCTAATTGGGGCGCTGGGCCTTGGGGGTCTCCTGAGCACCATGCCCTCCCCTGCCCCTGGGTCTGTCTAACATGTCTAGGTCAGGGTGAGGTGTGGAAAGTCCAGGGCTGCCCAGCCAGGTAGAGCAGGCACCCTTGCAGCCCGGGGTGGGTGCCTGGCTGTGTGAGGATCCCCCACCTGTTGTGGCGGGTCCTGGGATGAAGGGCGTGTGCCCTGGGACTGATGACCCCGCTGCCCTCTGACCCTGCTGCCCATGTCTTCCTTGGGTCCCCCCTTGCAGCCAAGAACAGCAGCTGCCTGCCCAACCCCTGTGTGAATGGGGGCACCTGCGTGGGCAGCGGGGACTCTTTCTCCTGCATCTGCCGGGATGGCTGGGAGGGCCGCACCTGCACACACAGTGAGCTGAGGGTCCACTTCCCTCTACCTGGCCCCGGCCATGCTCCTTGGCCCTGCTCTGAGGACCTGCCCCTCCCCATCTACCCAAGGCCACTTGGACCCCAAGACCTGCTGTGCCCCTTCCTGACTGTCCCCCCTCCACATCCCCTGGCTTTCATCAACCTCCCACCACCTATTGCCCTGCATCCCCGTCCACCCTCAGCAAGAGGTGTCCCGCTCCCTCCCTCCCCTACCTCCCAGCCACACGGTGTGTTGTGCCAGGCTGGCTGGGACTGGGCCTGCCTGGAGGGGTGTTGGGTGGATACTGACCCTCCACTCTCTCCCTCTTCTCTCAAATCCAGACACCAATGACTGCAACCCTCTCCCTTGGTGAGTGGCACCCTGGGAACTGGGGGCAAGGGTGGGGCCACCTGCCATGGGTGCTCCCTGATGCCCACCATCTCCCCGGCAGCTACAATGGTGGCATTTGTGTGGATGGCGTCAACTGGTTCCGCTGTGAGTGTGCACCCGGCTTCGCGGGTCCTGACTGCCGCATCAGTGAGTGGGCCTGGCTGGGGGGCAGGTGTACGGGGGTGGGGAGCTGTGAGTCTCAGCACTGGGCACCCTCTAGCCCAGCCTGGGTGTCAGGGGTCTGGGACATCAACTTCCACCTCCCTCGAAAGGCAGTGTGGCCCCAACCCCTTCCTGTTTCTCTTTGAGCCTTAATTTCCCCACCAGTCTGTGCCCTGTCAGGTTCCTGGGGCATACCCTGCTGGGTGATGCAGTGGGGTTCCCGCTAGGGGGCCAGTCTGAGGTCAAGGGAAGAGGAGGATGGGGGTCACTGGGGCCAGAGCATGTGGCCTGCCATGGGACAGCAGAAGGGCTGTTGTTGGGGGTATCAGCCCAGGTGTCTGTTGGGACCCTTGGCTTGCCTGAGCCCAGCAGCTGGGACCACACCAGGAAGAAACAGACCCACCTTAGAGGCAGCTGGAGGGGCGAGGCCAGGCTGGGGCAGGGCAGGGCAGGAAGGCCCAGGCCAGTGGCAGCTCCTCATGAGCGAGCTCCGTGAGCCCATGCCCCTCCTGTGGAGGGGTCGGCCTCTCCCTGCCACCGAGCCCTAGCTGCTGTTCTCACAGACATCGACGAGTGCCAGTCCTCACCCTGTGCCTATGGGGCCACATGTGTGGATGAGATTAATGGATACCGCTGCAGTTGCCCGCCGGGCCGAGCCGGTCCACGGTGCCAGGAAGGTAGGCCAGGTGTGCTGGGGGTAGGTGCTGTACTGGGGGCTTTCTGAGACTTGACCCCGACCCTTGAGCCTCTTCCCCAAACAGTGATCGGGTTTGGGAGGTCATGCTGGTCCCGGGGCGCTCCATTCCCACACGGGAGCTCCTGGGTGGAAGACTGCAACAGCTGCCGCTGCCTGGATGGCCGCCGGGACTGTAGCAAGGTACTTGCCGACCCTAATCTTCTTCTCTCCGCCATGCCCTGCCCCTGCGAGTCTGGTGTCACACTGACCCTGATACCTACATGAGACTAGGAGACCCCAGAGGTCTGCCTACCTCTGAGTGACATCCTGGGAGGAGAAAGGCACAGCCAGGTTCCACCCTCATTGGGCAGTTGGGAAAACAGGCTTGGCTGGGTTTGCTTCATCTGCTATTGATCCCAGCCTACTTCCCTGGGAGCCTTGGGGAGTTGGGAGACAGACCCAGCGGTGGAGCCTGCATGTCTGTGAGTCCTCATCTCCCGTGCCACATCTGTCCCTCCCTGGCCCCTGCCCAGGTATGGTGTGGGGGGAAGCCGTGCCTGTTGACCAGCCAATCTGATGCTTTGAGTGCCCAGTGCCCGCCAGGGCAGAGGTGCCGGGAGAAGGCCCCAGGCCAATGCCTGCAGCCACCCTGCAAGGCCTGGGGGGAGTGCGGCCCCGAGGGGCCCCCACTGCTCAACACTCCCTGCCTGCCACGCTCCAGCCACCTGGACAACAACTGTGCACGCCTCACCCTGCGCTTCGACCGAGACCAAGTGCCACAGGTGAGGCCCTGGTGGGGACTCAAGTGTCCCAAGAGGCATTTTTGGGCAGCCACTCTGGTGTGACTCAGCCCCATGGGAGGTTGTGGCTGACCAAGCAGACTTCCCCTTGGTCAGGGACGGTGGTCCCGAGGGTTCAGATGAGAGGGGGCATTGGACTTGGTACACTGTGTGGGGGAACCGGGAGGCCAGGAGCGCAGGCCCAGGTGGGGACTCCCTTTGTCCAGCTGTTCCCAGGGCCTGGACTCGTGGCGCCGTGGGCTACCTCACACTGGTCTCAGCCTGCAGCTGGCCAAGACCTGTCTTTGTCATCGGTGTCCCTGTACCTTGGAGGGGACACAGAACTAGAAAAGACCTGCCCACTCTCCCTCTTATGCCCTCTCCAACCGTGAGGGGGTGGGCAGGGGCTGGCACCCCTGGCCCCACCCAGCCTGGCTCTGGTCGGGGTCTGCATCCTGGGATGGGGCAGGGCTGACTGGGAAGCTACCTCCTGTTGGGCCCCCGTGTCCTCTCTGCACCCTGGGTGGGCTTTAAGGTGGATCCTGCTATGTGCACACAGTGCCTAGGGAGGGCCACATGGACTCAGACCCCTGGCCCCAGGCCCTGCCCACCTGCCCCGTCTCTGTCCAGGGCACCACCGTGGGCACCATCTGCTCGGGGATCCGCTCGCTGCCAGCCACCAGGGCCATGGCACAGGACCGCTTGCTGGTGCTGCTCTGTGACCGGGCGTCCTCAGGGGCCAGCGCTGTGGAGGTGGCCCTGGTGAGTATCAGGCGGGGTTGGGGGGAAGAGCGCCCTGGGTGGCCTCTTGGCCCCATCCTGTCAGGCTCTAGGTGGTGCCAGGCAGAGGGTCCAGACCAGGCTTGCTCGCCTGCCCCTGGTGCTCAGGGGGACTGCAGATGCGGGAGTATCTCCACAGGATGAGGCTGTGGCACCTTCCTTGCCACACTGGAGGTCCGTGGCCTTGGGGCAGGCCTGGAGGGGAAGAGCCAGCGCTTGGCACACAGGCGGGAAGACTGAGTTCTCCAGGGGCTGGCACAGGACTGTCCTGGGGTGGGAGAGAACAGAAGTCAGAGGGGTTTGACGGAGGAAAGCTGAAGATGTCTGGGATATGACAGGGGCGGACAGGAGTAGCCCGTGGCCACAGATGACCCATGGGTCAGCCTCTTAGGGGTGGGGAGCAAAGGTGTAGGGTCACCGTCCTGTCTGCTGACTCCAAGAAGGGTCTGGAGCCAGCCAGCAGAGGCCCAGGAGGAGGGTCCGTGGAACCATGTCTCTGCAAGGCAGTGGCTGTGTCCTGTGGGTTGTAGGTTGGCTGTTCCGGATGGGGGTCCCCGGTGAGCCCAGCTCAGACTGCAGAGACGCCATTGGGAAGATGCAAGGGATGAAGCAGGGGGCAGGGCACAGGTGGAGGGCGTGGGCTCCCGAGGCAGGAGGGTTGGGCTCAGCCACGTGGCTCCTGCTGCTTCTGGTGTCTGAGGCTGTGGAGGTCGGAGCTCTGGGGTTTGAGGCCAGGGGATGGCAGGAGTTGGGTATGGAGGCAGCGCCAGGTGGGAAGAGCATGGCAGGGCTGTGGGGGACGGCGAGGGGATCCCTTGAGGGCAGGGAGGAGGGAGGAGGCGCTGAGGCTGTGGAAGGCGGGGTCTGAGGGATGTGCCGTATCTGGGGACCCTGTGCTGAGGCCAGGAGACCGTTTGGACAGACGGGACGGGCAGCTCATGGCCCCTGGGCTGGGCCAGCAGCAGGGCCGGTGGGAACTGCAGGTGGCAGAGCCTGCTCCTCCTGCAGCCACATCCTTGCCCGGCTCCCGCTCAGCCTGGGCTGCGTCCCCAGTCAGGGCAGGAGGAGTGCCCACTGGCTCAGGCTGCCCCGGGAGTCCTGCTTTGGGGTTAGACAGCCGCCTGGGCCTTCAGAGGCCACCTGGGCCCTACTCCCAGCTCCATGGGGTTTGGTGAGGCTGTGGGCTGGGGTGTGTGTGGGGAGGGGGTGGGAATGTTCTGGATTGGTCAAGGGGATAGGCACCTCAGGCACTGGTAGGGTAGGCAGCGAGTGTGTGCAGAGTGATGGGTGTGGCCACAGCACAGTGTGATGGGTGGTGAGACCATGGCCGGACACAGTAAGGACAGGCAATGTTTTGGAGACCCGAGACCATGGAGGGGGTCAGGAGGTGTTGGCAGGTGGTCCTTGGTGATGGCAGGGAGCTGTGGCAGGAGAGGGAAGAGGGAAAAGGAAACCAGTGTGGGTCCCTGGCACACGGGTAGAGGCAGAGGCACAGCCCCAGGAGGTGCTGGGTCTGCATCCCTCCCCCAGTACCTGCCTGGCTGGTAGGAGTCGGGGGCTGAGGGCTGACCAAAAGGATCCAAACAAGCAGGGGATTGGCGGGAGGGTGGGGCCAGGCCACACCCACCCCCACCTTGAACTGCCTGGTGGGGGATTCCCCACTGCAGGACCCTCCTCCCAAGATGCCCTGGGGACCCTGGGCTCTCCCATGTCCTGGACACATTCCCAGTGGTGGTGGCCTCAGCGCTGGGGGGCAGGTTCCCAGCACACCCGCAGAGGCCCTGCAGGCTGTCCCCCAGTGCTGTCCTCTGCCACAGTCCTTCAGCCCCGCACGGGACCTGCCTGACAGCAGCCTGATCCAGGGTGCAGCCCACGCCATTGTGGCCGCCATCACCCAGCGGGGGAACAGCTCACTGCTCCTGGCTGTCACCGAGGTCAAGGTGGAGACAGTCATTGTGGGCAGCTCCTCCACAGGTAAGCGGGAAGGTAGTGCTCCTTGGACCCCCGGCCGGTGGGCGTGTGCCAGGCAGGGAAGGCTCAGAGGGGGAGCCTGGGACCTCGGATTACGAATGGGGCTGGGAACAGGGGAACCATGGGCACCTGCTGCTCCAGCTCCCTTCCCTCTTCCACCATCCCAGCCCCTGGGACCTTCCCCACAAGCCAGGAGCCAAAAGGGCAAGGCCTAGCTGTCCTGCCAGCTGGGACCCCCGGGCAGGCCCAGGTGTGTTGTGGGCACCCCAGGGACCATACACCCCGGGTCTCCTCTTGCCCCCAGGCCTGCTGGTGCCTGTGCTGTGCGGCGCCTTCAGTGTGCTGTGGCTGGCGTGCGTGGTCATCTGCGTGTGGTGGACCCGCAAGCGCAGGAAAGCACGGGAGCGGAGCCGGCTGCCACGGGAGGAGAGCGCCAACAACCAGTGGGCCCCGCTCAACCCCATTCGCAACCCCATCGAGCGGCCAGGTGGTGGCCTGGGTGGTGGCGGGGGCCACAAGGACGTGCTGTACCAGTGCAAGAACTTCACGCCACCACCACGCCGGGCGGAGGAGGCGCTGCCTGGGCCAGCGGGCCACACGGGCAGTGGGGAGGATGAGGAGGATGAAGATCTGGGCCGCGGTGAGGAGGACTCCCTGGAGGCGGAGAAGTTTCTCTCACACAAATTCACCAAAGACCCCGGCTGCTCGCCGGGGAGGCCGGCCCGCTGGGCCTCAGGCCCCAAAGTGGACAACCGTGCAGTCAGGAGCATCAATGATGCATGCTACACCGGCAAGGAGTAGGCAGTGGCACCAGCCGGGCCGGGACCCAGGACCCTTGCTGGGCGCCATGCCACCTGCCAGGCCTGGAGGCCGAGGCCATGTGCATAGTTTCTTTATTTTGTGTAAAAAAACACCAAAAACAAAAAAACAAATGTTTATTTTCTACGTTTCTTTAACCTTGTATAAATTATTCAATAACTGTCAGGTGGGAAACAATGGAGTATTCTCGGATATCGCTATTTTTGTAAAGTTTCTGTGCGTTGCGCTCGCTGTGTGGCAGGAAGGAGCGAGGGTGTCTGCGTTCTCACCAAGTTGTACACCATTTGTTCCCAGAGGTTGTGCACTGTTTACAGAATCTTTCTTTTTATTCCTCACTTGGGTTTCTCTGTGGCTCCAGCCCAAAGAGCTGGTGAGACCCGTGGCTGTTGGCATGGTCTATGGCCATCAGTGGGACCCATGGCTGGTGGCTTGGCCGCCAGTGGGACTCGTGGCTGGTGTGGCCTGTGGCCATCAGTGGGACCCGTGGTTCTTGTTGTGACTCGTGGCTGTCAGACCCATGACTGATGGCCTGGCTGTGACTGTCAGTGGGACTCCATGGCTGATGGTGTGGCTGGTGGCCATCAGTGGACCCGTGGCCGATGACATGGCCTGAGGCTGTCAGTGGGACCCATGGCTCTAGGTGGGACCTATGGTGGTCAGTGTGACCCTGGTTATTGATGTGGTCCTGGTTGCCGGCATGGCTCGTGGCTGTTGACAGCACCTGTGGTTGTCAGTGGGGCTCAAAGTCATCGGTGTGGCCTGAGGCCAGAGCGCAGACCCTCCTGTGCTCACTGGCCAGTCCGTCCAGCCTGCCATCTGTGCTTCCTCCTGCCCAGGACGCCTGCTCCAGAGATCTCTCCACTGTGCTTTCAGAAGTGCCCTTCCCACTGCGCGGTTCTCTCTCCAGGACGGCAGCAGTATTGAAGCTTGTGACAAGTGCCTTCTCACAGACCCCCTCGCAGCCTGCTGTGGGCACCAGGAGCTGCCCACCTGCCGGCCCTGACCACCCTCTCGTGAAAGTGCATTTGTGTAAATATGTACATATTAAATGAATCACTCTGTATATTTGATTTAATAACTTAAATGTTTTGGCCTCCCTGTTCTTTGGGTACAGTTCCTTTTGTATTTGGAATTGGGTCAGGGCAGAGCTGTGCCAGCAGGGAGAGGCGCAGGACCCCCGGGACACATGCTGGTGTCAGGCCGCGTGGCTGCAGTGGCTGAGGAGGAAGAGGGCGTCCTGCTGAGCTGGGGTCCCCACAGGCAAGCGTGTTGACGTCCAAGGTAGTGGCCATGGGCGTGGCAGACACCTTCCTAGGAATCAGGAGGGGAGAGGCCTCTGGGTCCCTTGCACCTGCCTTCTATTAAAACAGCTACAAATGCTTTATGAAATCATTTAAAATTACGTAGCAACCAGGTGCAGTGGCTCACGCCTGTAATCCCTATACTTTGGGAGGCTGAAGTGGGAGAATTACTTGAGGCCAGGAGCTCAGGACCAGTCTGGGCAGCATAGTGAGACCCTGTCTCTACAAAATACAATAAAAAAATTAGCCAGGCATGGTGGTGGCGTTTGTAGTTCCAGTTGCTCAGGAGGCTGAAGTGGGAGGATCACTTGAGCCCAGAAGATCGAGTCTACAGTGAGCTATGATTGTGCCACTCCTGAGTGAGAGAGCAAGGCACTGTCTCTTAAAAAAAAAATCAACAAAGAGCTACCCAGGTTTTAAGGAATTATCAGGTCAAAATTGTGTTTATCTCTATTTACTGTTTTTCTGGGTTGTTTTTTTTTTTCCCTGCTCCTTCCAAGGCAAGGCCATTGTGGGAGCGAATGGAAACAAGGAAGCAGGCAGCCCTTTGAGGTGGCCACAGAGTCACTTTTGCATCCATCTGATGGAGCAAACTGGAAGGGAGCACAGTCTCAGGACTGGCATTATGAGCTGACCCAGGCGTTCACCCCACCGTGAGGGGCAGGGCTGGATGGAGCTGAATGAAGCCAAGAACCAGGTCTCCGGGAAAAGGAGAAGGATCCCTGCTGCAAGTGAGGTCAGCCTGTGCATTTTTTCAGGTCAACTGACCTGCCGGTTGCTGCAGAGAGGTGATTCAGGATTTGTGTCTTTGAGCTGTGCAGGCGAGTAGTGGTGCTCCCTTAAGAACAGACCCTATCACTCCTGCCCACGTCCTCCTGACTGCTCCTCTACCACGAGCCAGGTCTGCAGGAACAGAGAAAGATGCTGGTGGGAGACCTATTCACAACAGGCCATTCACAAACCAAAGGCATGTGTCTTTGGGGCAGGGGTAGTTAAACCCTCCCCCTGCCTTGTCTCCAAGGGGCTGGCCAGGCAGTTCAGGCAGAAACTCAGCCCCTTTGGAGTTGTGTGCACCAGAACTCATGGATACGAAGCCCACGTTCCCGCCACCAGTCTGGCCAAAAAGATTCCAGTCTTTCAGTTTCTTTTTAGATGATGCTTACCTAACTTGTGGTCCCCTAGGTTTCTGGTAGAAACAAAGGCAAATCACCATTGTCTCAGACCTCTGTACACCTCATGAAGGATTTTCCAAGGTCAGTGAGCTGACCACAGTCAAACAAAACAAGCGCACAGGAACCCTGGCACCATGCTCAAGAGAGACGTGCAGAGGCATCCAGTATGTATATGGGAATTGTCAGGTGTGGATTATAACAAGTTTGCTTGCTGTGCTCAAAGAAGACAGGCTTTCCAGGAGATCAAGGCTGCAGTGGCTGGTGATCATGCCACTGCACTCCAGCCTAGGCAACAGAATGAGACCCTGACTCAAGGGGAGGAAAAAAAAAGTAAAAGACAGGCTTGGAAGTGCTGACAGGTCAAACAGAAGCTTTAACATAACCCAGCAGACTTGAAATGTCAAATAAGAACTTCTAGAAGTGAAAGAAATACAATCCCCAAACAAAAAACTTAAGGAGCAGTTTAGCAGCCACTTTTAGACACTGCTAGAGAATCAGTGAACCAGAAGATCAGAAGAAATGATACAGGCTGAAGCCCAGAGGGACAAAAGATGGAAAAGTGCTGGCTTGGTCTTTGGGGACTCACAGAACACAATCCAGCCTCTGTGCCTACATGGGGGTGAGGTGGCTGTTGGAAGCAGGAGGAGGCAGCTCCCGTGGGATATCTGTGCACTGTGCACATGGGTTGAGCTGGGCGTCTCCAGTAACCTGCATGTGTGCATGCGTGTGCAGGCCCCCCAAGCCTGGCGTCCAGCGTCCTGAGCCCACCTCCCACTCCAGCTTAAGCTGGCCAGGTGAATGTGTATCCACCAGGGCTGGGATAGGGCTGTCCACGTACCCTTTCAGGCCTGGCTGGTGCCAGGCTAAGGCCAGCCCATGCTGATGGCCATGCTGAGAGGCCCAGACCTGGGCCCGTATATTCCCTCCTGGACCATCTCACACCTGTCACTCCTGGGAAGATGAGGGGTTTTGCTCTGATTTCTAGGGCTGCTGTCCCCCGATGTCACAAAGCCTGGCTGGGACTGTGGCCCAGACCCCTGCAGCCAACCTCCATGCCCCACCTCACTGGGTCCTGCTGTGTGGAAGTCAGGTCTCCCACAGGCAACTTTAGGCCCGAGAGCCATCGTTCCCGCCTAGTGGGTGGGTGGGTCATTAGCCCTCAGAGAGGAGGCTGCTTGGTCAGCAACTCCAGTCAAAGAGAAGCCCACTCCCCAGTCCCCCAGGTTAGTGCTGGCTGTGGCTGTGGGAAGTGGTAGCCACCCCCACCCCAGCCGCTGAGCCAGAACCCACACTGCTCCTGTTGGCCCTTCCAGACCAGCCAGCAGGTCCCCACCCACAGGTGTACCTTGTCCACCCCTCCTGGCCACCATGTTCCCAGAGCCTGCCTGGGGTCACCTTCCAATGGCCGATCTCTCCTGCTGCCTCTGCCATCTCTGCCTCCTAAAACTTGTTCCTCCTGGTTGACAGATCCAGGAGCTCTGGCTCATGGGCTTCGGGGGGTTGCTCCACTGTCCCCGGGGTGTGTTACCAAAGCAGGTGCCCAGCCTCCCCAAGCTTGTGGGCAGGGACGTTGGGGCAACCTGCCTCAGAGGCGCAGGAAGCCACGACTCAGCCCTGCCCTGCCCTGCCCCACCTGGTCTAAGGGGCAGCTTCCAGATCTGACCCGGCTGGTTCCCGGCCCTGGCAGAGTCTGTTGCAGGTGCAGAGCTGCTTGGAGGCCATAAACAGCTTCTCTCGGCCCTGCCACCACAGGGCTGCCCCACGGCTGGGCTTCCTTGGTGCTCAGCCCGGGGGACCGCGCCAGCTGGCTCTGCTTGGCGACAGCCCTGACTGCCGTGTCACCAAAGAAACTGGGCCCCAGGGAGCAGAGGAGATCCTGCCCAGGAGCCCGGTCCCCGGGGTGGCCAGGCCCGTTAACCTGTGCAGGTCGGGGTGGCAGCCGGGTGTTATGGCTTCATGGTGACTGCAGGCCCAACCCCAGCTGTCCCAAGACCGAGTGGGGCTCTCCCCTCTCTCATCAGACTCCCAGACACAGGTCTTCCAAGGAGTCTAGGTGGACAAGGACCTGTGGGATCCCGAATGGAAGCATCAGGGTGCCAGGGGCTTGGAGATCATTATACAAAAAGGGAAACTGAGGCTCAAGAAGAAGAAGCCTGCCTTGCAACAGTCTTTTTGGCTTCTCTGGAGCCAGAGGATTCAAGAACCTTGCTGTGGAGGGGGCTGGGGTTTGGGTCTTGGGGTGGCATCTCAGAAGAGGGCAGCTGGCAGGAGGCACAGAGCAGGGGAGGCCTCATGGTGAGCAGTGGACAGGCTCTGGGCAGGAAGGGGGTCTGCGCAGAGGCCGGGTGGCTCTGAGGTGGGGTCTCTCCTGGGCAGAGAAGAGCTGTGGGGAGTGGAGGGGCAGGGCAGGCACTCCAGTTGGCTCACTCAGGGGATGGTAGTGTCAGCACTTCGGCCCTGGTTTTGCTTGCGAAGCGTCTTCTTAGCAGCCTTCCTTAGCAAGAGGCCTGGATGTTGCAGTCAGTTAGAGGGGCCAGGGAGGCTGCTGGGAGGGCCCGGCGTGTTGGGCACCAGCGCCATGGTTTTGATGGAACCTATTATCCATCAACAGGTCTGGGGGCTGTGGGCGGCCCCATCCTGAGGGCTGACAGGGACCTAGTCAGCAAGATCTGGGCTGGGCAGAGCAGGAAAGGGACAGGTCCAGGGGTGGGAGAGGCCTCTCACCAGGCAAGAGGTGGTGTGGCGGCTCCTCAAGACAGCCTCCCCCACCACAGCTCAGTGGGAGTCCCCCATCCCGCGACCCATAGCCCACGCCACGGCATCTCCGTGGCCGGGTCCAGTTCCCACCCTACACCACCCCATCCTACCCCACATCTGCACCGGAGCCTGGAACAAAAGAGAACTCATGTTCGTGGCCATGACGCTCTCGAGGCCCCCAGTGCCTCCTGGTGGGTTTCCCTCAGAGCTGGGGCCTGTCCTCCCTGGACACCCATGGGTGTGGCTGCTGCGCCTTCCACTCTGCAGGCCCAGCCCTTGGGGGGGGCAGGAGCCAGGGGTCAGCCCATGAGGACCCCTCAGCTTGAAGCTGCAGGGGACAGCCACACCTGGTCATGGAAGGGGAGGCAGCCTGAGGGGACCGGGTGCTGTTTGATGACTCTGGAGCCGGAACCTGACTTCCCATCACACAATTCCACGGCAGAATGAAAGGACGGAGCTCAGTGCTGAGACCCAGGTGAGGCTCGGAGGAGGCTCAGGACATGACTTAGGCGGGGCAGGAGTTGGGGTGGGGGACTGTGAAGGGGGGGCGATGGCCAGAGGTGATCAGGGACACATCTTGGAACTAAACAAAGGCTGCAGCCGGCAATGAGGGCTTGCCAAGGTCTAGGTTGAACTGGGGGAAACTCACCCCTCCCCACCCAAGGCCTGAAAGGTCTTGAACTCTTGGGAGAGAGGAAGCGTCCAAAGATCCAGGGCGACAGCCGCATCTGTAATGGGAAAAAGAAAATGGATTGTGTGTAGCCCTGATGCTTAAAAGAGCAAGAGGACGGCACTGCGGACACGTCAGGATGAAATGCCATGGGGGAGCGAGCAGAGGGGCAGGTGGAGAGGGTGGCTGGAGGGGGTCATGGGGGATGGGTGGGGAGGTGGTTGGGGGTGAGAGTGGGGTGGAGGGGGGTGGGGAGGTGGCTGGGGTGGGGGTGGGGAAGCGGGCAGAGAGGAGGTTGGGGGTTGGGGAGGTTGTTGGGGGTGGGTGATATGGGTGGGGGTGGGTGAGGAGCTGGTTGAGGAGGTGGAGGGGTGGGTGGAAGAGTATACAGACACAGCCGAGCACCGGCCCTTCGGGAGAGCACCTGGCCAAGCTGCTAGAGTTTTTGCTGATGTGCCCTTTGGGGTAGCAACCTAGGAACTCCGGTGTGGGTCCTAAGGCCTTGGGGTGCTTACAGCCACATAGTCACTAGCAGCAGAGAAACACCAAACAAGGAGCACCCAGGGCCACGGAACAGGATACTGCACAGTTTCATAAAGAGGCCCGGCTCCATGGCTCACTCCAGTAATCACAGGGCTTTGGGAAGCAGAGGCGGGAGGATTGCTTGAGGCCAGGAGTTCGAGATCAGCCTGGACAACAATAGCAAGACCCTGCCTCTACAAAATATTAAAAAACATCAGCGGGGCCGGGCTCGGTGGCTCAGCCTGTAATCCCGCGCCTTTGGGAGGCTGAGGTGAGTGGACTACCTGAGCCTGAGGGTTCGAGACCCGCCTGGGCAGCGAGACCTCATCTCTACAATAAATCAAAAATATCAGCTGGGTGTGGTAGCACACGCCTGTAATTCCGGCTACTCGGAAGGCTGAGGCGGAAGGATCGCCGGAGCTCAGAAGGTCGAGGTTGCGGTGGTCGGGAGCGGCCACTGCACTCCAGTCCGGGCGGCAGAGTGAGACTCCAACTCAAAAAAAAAGAAAAAAAACAAAAACATCAGCTGGGCATGATGATGCACACTGTAGTCCCAACTACTGGGGAGGCTGAGGTGGGAGGATCGCCTGAGCCCAGGAGTTTAAGGCTGCAGTGAGCTGTGAGCTAGAATCGCACTCCAGCCTGAGCAAAAAGAGGGTACCGATGGTCTCTCGGGATTGGTGAGGCTTTTCCACTGTATGGATGAGCTGGGAAGGAAAGATGCAGACGAGGTCATAATGTGATAGGATCAGTGGAGCTTTTTGTTTTTTGTTTTTGCTTTTTAAAATGTCTTTGTGGTAAAATATACATCATGATATCATTTTTTAAATGTTTAAGTATACGCTTTATTGGCATTAAGTACATTTACGTTATTGTACAACTATCATGATTTACCTTAAAATGTTTTTTCAACTGTGGTAAATTAACATAACAAAACTTCTATCCTGACTGTTTCTAAGTGTATAATTCAGTGGGTTAAGTCTCTTTGTATAGTGCAATGGCTCTCTGGAGGTTTTCATCTTGCAAATTCGAAACCCTTTCCCCATTAAACACCAACCCCCTCCTTCCCCAGCCTCTGGTACCCACCATTATGCTTTCTGTCTGAATGAGTTTGACTATTTGAATGTCTTGTGTAAGTGGGGTCACATAGCATTTGTCTTTTGTGACTGGCTTATTTCACCCAGCATGGCGTTCACAAGGGCCATCCATGCTGTGGCATACTGTGTGCAGGGTTTCCTTCCCCTCAAGGCTGAGTCCTTTGTGTACATAGACCACATTCTGCTTATCCGGTTATCTGTTGGTGGACATCGGGTTGCTGTGAATAGCGTGCTAGGAATGCAGCTGTGCTGACATCCCTTTGAGATCTTCCTCTTAGTACTCATGGGTCTATACTCAGAGTTGTGGGACCATGCGGTAATTCCGTGTTTACTTTTTTGAGAAATTCCATACTATTTCCCTGGTGGCCACGCCATTTTATGTTCCCACCAGCAGTGCCCAAGGGTTCCAGGTTCTCTACATCCTCACTTATTATTGCATCTCACTGTCACCCAGACTGGAGTGCAGTGGCCGCTCCTAGCCACTGCAGCCTCGACCTGCTGGGCTCCGGCGATCCTTCCGCCTCAGCCTTCCGAGTAGCTGGAACTACAGGTGCGTGCTACCACGCCCGGCTAATTTTTTGATTTATTGTAGAGATGAGGTCTCGTCAAGTTGCCCAGGCGGGTCTTTTTAAATAGCAACCATCCTACTGGGCATGAGGTGATATCTTATTGTGCCCTTCTTCGATGATGAGAGGTGTTGAGGTGACCTGCATTCTTTTAAATGAAATCACGGCCATTCATGCCATCCATGTGTGTATATCAATGTATATTATATGTCTGTAATGTGATCTCATAAGTGTGGAGAGAAAATAGAGACAGGACATGCAAGTTTCCGTGGGGATGACCTGGAAGAGGCCGAGGTGGGGTTAGGAGGATGAGGCTAAAGGGGAGGCTGAATTAATGGAAATGAGAAAAGGCCAGCTCTAAAAGTAATGCGTATCATCCAATGGCGTGCATACATTTGCATAAAATCAGATGTGTGTTTATGCACAGAAAAGTAAATAACAGCAACAAGGGACTCTCTGCTGTTAAGCCACAAAACTAGGCCTAAAGGACAGTCAAAAGAAAACACATGGGATTTGAAGATGACTTAGAGAAGTGGGAAACAGTAACAACTTAAGAATAATGTGTGTTCTTTGAAAGAAATGAAAGAAGCCTAAATAAGTGGGAAGACAGTCCATGTTCATGGGTTGGGAAACCTAATGTTATAAAAGTGGCAGTACTCCCTGAATTGATCTATGGATTCAACATAATTCCTATCAAAATCCCAAGTGGAGTTTTCCCCTCATAAGTTGACAAACTGATCCTAAATGTGTGTGGAATTGTATGGCTCCCCAAATATTCAAAACAATCTTGAAAAAGAAGAATCAAGTAGGAGTGCTCAAACTTCCCAATTTCAAAACCTACTACAGCTTGGTGCAGTGGCTCACACCTGTCATCCCAGCACGTTGGGAGGCGAGAGGATTGCCCGAACCTGGGAGTTCGGGACCACCCTGGGCAACTTGGTGAGACCTTGTCTCTACAGTAAATCGAAAACTTAGCTGGGCATGGTGGCACACACCTGTAGTTCCAGCTACTTGGAAGGCTGAGGCAGAAGGATCTTCTGAGCCCAGAAGGTCGAGGCTGTAGTAGTCATGAGTGTGCTACTGCACTCCTGCATGGGCAACAGAGTGAGACTCTTAGTCAAAAACAAAACAAACAAACAAACAAACAAAAAACCCTACTACAAAAGCTATTGTAATCAGCAGAGTGTGGTGCTGGTGTAGGGTCAAGGCACATACATCAATGGAATAGAGTGGAGAGTCCAGATGCTCCCCCAAACATAGCCTGGCATGTTCATGATGGAAGGTAAGAGCCTTGGGACTCCCAGGCTTCAAGTGTGTTAATGGTCTGGATGCTTTGTCACTTGCCTGGTCTCTGTTGTAAGGAAGAAGCATAGTGTCTCCTAAGGAACAGAGCACGTGACATTTGTGGATAAAGTACCTTCACAGGTTCCTTTTCTTTTCTTTCTTTCTTTTTTTTTGAGTCAGAGTCTCCCAGGCTGGAGTGCAGTGGCACAATCATGAGTCACTGCAGCCTCATACTCCGGGACTCAGGCAATCCTTCTGCTTCAGCTTCTCAAGTAGCATACTCAGCTAGTTTTTAAATTTTTGTGTAGAGATGAAATCTCACTATGTTGCTCAGGCTGGTCTCAACCACTTGGGCTCAAGCAGTCCTCCCACCTCAGCCTCTCAAAGTACTACAATTACAGGCATGAGCCACTGCACCTGGTCTTAAACTCCTTTTTTTCTTTTTGAGTCAGTCTCACTCAGTTACCCAGGCTGGAGTGCAGTAGCATGCTGATAGCCATTGCAGCCTCAACCTGCTGAACTCAAGCAATCCTTCCACCTCGGCCTTCCAAGCAGCTGAAACTATAGGCATACACCACCACACTCAGCTAATTTTTTGATTTATTGTGAAGACAAGGTCTTGCCAAGTTGCTCAGGCTGGTTTCGAACCCCTGGACTCAGGCAATCCTCTCACCTCCACCCCCCAAACACTGAGATTACAGGCGTGAGCCACTGTGCACAGCCACATGTTCCTTTTCTTGAAGAACAGCTTTATTGAGGTGTATTTGACATACAATAAACGCACATGCTTGAGATGTGCAGGTTGATACGTTTTGACATACATAGACACCCACAGAACCATCACAAAAACACAGTGAGCACAGTCATCACACCCGAAGTGTCCCCAAGCCCCTCTGTAATCCATCTCCAACCCCCAGATGACTTCTAATCTGCTTTCTGCCATGATACATTTGTTTGCATTATCTAAACATTTATTTTATTTTTATTTTTATCTCTTTGAGTCAAGGTCTTGCTCTGCCACCCAGGTTGGCATGCAATGGCACGATCATAGCTCACTGCAGCCCCAACTTTCTGGGTTCAGGTGATCGATCCTTCCGCCTCAGTCTTTCGAGTAGCTGGGACTGTGGGTACATGCCACCATGTTGGCTATTTTTTGATTTATTTATTGTAGAGACGAGGCCTCATTATGTTGCCCAGTCTCAAATTCCTGGGCTCAAGCAATCCTCCTGCCTCAGCCTCCCAAAGTGCTGGGATTAAAAGCGTGAGCCACTGAACCTGGCCTGGGTTGTTCATTTTCTTATTGTCAAGTTTTAAGAGTTCTTTGTGTATTTTGGATAACAGTCCTTTATCAGATGTGTCTTTTGCAAATATTTTCTCCCAGTCTGTGGCTTGTCTTCTCATTTCTTGACATTGTCTTTCACAAAGAAGAAGTTTTTAATTTTTTGTTTTTTGAGTTGGAGTCTCACTCTGTCGCCCAGGCTGAAGGGCAGTGGCACGCTCCCAGCCACCACAGCCTCGACCTGCTGGGCTCAGGTGATCCTTCCACTTCAGCCTTCCAAATAGCTGGAACTACAGGCATGCACCATCACACCTGGCTAGTTTTTTGATTTATTGCAGAGATGAGGTCATGCCAAGTTGCCCAGGCTGGTCTCGAACTCATGGGCTCAGACAGTCCTCTCACGTTGGTCTCCCAAAGTGCTGGGATTATAGGCGTGAGCCGCCACGCCCAGCCTGAAGTTTTTGATTTTAATGAAGGTGTAGTTTTCTTGGCATTTATACTGCTTGATGTTCTCCAAGCTTCCCAGAGCTGTGGTTTGGTACCTGACATTAATTTGGGAGGAAATTCTCCATTATTATATCTTCAAGTATTTCTTCTGTTCCTCTCTCTCTCTCTCTTTTCCTTCTGGTATCCCCACTACACATTATACATTGTGTCATTGTCCCCACAGTTCTTGGATATTCTGCTCTATGTTTTTTTTTTTTCAATCTTTTTTATCTTTTTGCTTTTCAGTTTTGGAGGTTTCTACTGATATATCCTCAAGCTCAAAGATTCTTTCCTCTGCCCTGTCCAGTCTACTAATGAGCTGGTCAAAGGCATTCTTCATTTCACTTAACACTGTTTTTGACCTCTAGTATTTCTTTCTGATTTTTTCCCAGAATTTTCATCTCTCTGCCTTCATCATCCATCTGTTCTATCCATTAGAGCGTTTTAGTCATCACTTTAAAAACTGCTGGCCAGATAATTCCAACACTCCTGTTACATCTAACTCTGGATTTGAGGATGCTTGGAGTTTTCAGGCTGTGTGTTTTGGCTTTTAGTGTGCCTTGTCATTTTTTGTTGGAGACTGGACATGCAGAAGGAAGTGCAGTCAAGAGGCTTTGGTTGTGTGGTGGTGAGGTGTGGAGGAGGGTGTCCTGCAGTTCTATGGGCAGGTCTTCGTCTTTTTATTTTTATTTTTTTGAGTCGGGGTCTCACTCTGTCACCCAGGCTAGGGTGCAGTGGCACCATCATGGATTACTGCAGTCTCAGCCTTCTGGGCTCAGGTGATCCTTCCACATCAGCCTCCTGCGTAGCTAGGACTACAGGCGTACGCCACCACACCTGGCTAATTGGGTATCAGCGTTTTGATGACCTGCACACCTGGGCTGTGACTGTCGCCAGTGCTTCTCGGTCTTTCCCGGGTAGGTAGGACAGGATGGCTGGAGAGGGCTGGAATTGGGCTTTGATAACAATGGAGCTGTTTCCTCAGGTCAATCAGGCTTTGATAACAATGGAGCTGGGGAGGTTCTGGCTAAATAGCTTTTCTTGAGGGCAGGTCTTGTTAGGAAGAACAGAGTGCTCTGGTATATTTCAAAATGGCTCGTCCCTCCCCTTGCCAGAAGTGGTGAGGGTGTTTATTTCCTATATTCACTGTGAGGACCCCAGTGTAGCTCCTGGAGGGAAACTCACAGAAACAGGGAGCCCCCTTGATGGGGACCCCTGGAGATTTTAATTCTTGAACTTGTCTGCAGTTGAAGTTTCCTTATCCCAGCACTGGTTTCCATGGGGACTTTTGCTTGTGAGTTTAAATTTGTAATCCCTGGCCAGGTGTGGTGGCTCATCCCTGTAATCCCAGTACTTTGGGAGGCTGAGGCAAGAGAATTGCCTGAGCCAGCCTGAACAATTTGGCGAGACCTCATCTCTGTAATAAATCAAAAAATTAGTCAGGCATGGTGGCATGCACCTGTACCTCCAGCTCCTTGGAAGCCTGAGGCAGAAGAATCACCTGAGTCCAGCAGGTCAAGGCTACAATGGCCGTGAGCATGCCACTGCACTCCAGCCTGAGGGACAGAGTGAGACTCCAACTCCCACCCCTAAAAAAGTTGTGATTCCCTGTTCCCTGTATCTGCCTGTCTGTCGCTTCAATTTTGTGGGCAGTGGTTTGCCTTCACTTCTGTTCGTTCAGCTTTTACTTATTTTTAGGACAGAGTGACGATTTCTAAGCTCCTCGTGTGCCAGACCTGAATCCAGAAGTTCCTGCTTAACTTCTTAAGAAATTGTCTGACAGATTTCCTGAGTGGCTGTATCATTCCTGCTGGGATTTTGATCGGGACTGTGTTGAGTATACAGATATATTTGGAGAGAAGTGACATCTTAACACAATCGAGCTTTCTTTTTTTTTTTTTAATTAAATCAATGTTTTTTATTATGGTTTTGTGGGGTACAGTTAAGGGTTAGGTGTACAATTACGTTTCATTCAGGCACCCTGTTGATAAGAGGTGTTTCCCCTTCCCCAGACAGATATTTGCTACTGTTAATCCCATCCCTCTCCCCTCCACAATTGAGCTTTCTAACCCATGAACGTGGTGTATTTTCATTTCTTTTGGTCTTTGGGGAATTTAGGAATGCTTTGTAGTTGTTTTTAACTTAAAAATTAATTTTACTCTTTTCCAATCACAAAGAATAGTTGATTAAAAAAAGATTTTGAAGAATTAACGTGTTTTATTTACAAGCCTTACTGAGGACTGTAGATCGAGGCTACATCTTGGGAGCAGCCCTTAGAGAGGTGCTATAAGACAATTCTGATGGAGTTTTAGCTCACCATTATATAGGGGTTGTGGAAGTTTGTTTGTGCACAGCCACATCAAATTTGCCCAGATGCTACCTTAAAGCAGAATCATGATGAGGCACGCAGCTCATGTATATATGATCCCAGCATCTTGGAAGGCCAAGATGAGACGATCCATTTGAGGCTGGATGCACGATACCGGCTGGGTAATAGAGTGAGATTCTACCTCTACAGAAATACAAATGACAAAATAGCCAGATGTAGTGGCATGCACCTGTAGTCCCAGCTACTCAGAAGAATCCCTTGAGTCCAGAAGTTTGAAGTTACAGTAAGTTAGCTGGGCTCGGTGGCTCAGCCTGTAATCCTGCACTTTGGGAAGCTGAGGTGAGTGGGTTGCCTGAGCCCGCGGGTTCGAGACCCGCCTGGGCAGCTTGGCGAGACCTCATCTCTACAATAAATCAAAAATTAGCTGGGCGTGGTAGCGCACGCCTGTAGTTCCAGCTACTTGGAAGGCTGAGGTGGAAGGATCGCCAGAGCCCAGCAGGTCGAGGCTGCGGTGGCTGGGAGCGGCCACTGCACTCCAGTCTGAGCAACAGAGTGAGACTCCAACTCAAAAAAAAAAAAAAAATACAGTAAGTTATGATCATGCCACTGCACTCCATGACAGAGTGGAACCCCGGCTCTAAAAATATGTATAAATAAATGAAAGATAAAACAGAATCATAAATCAATGTTAAATAATATTTATTTATTTAGCCAGAGTGATAATTAAAAGACCTCAAAGTTTGCAGAAAGTTGCAAAGCTCAGTTTTGGCCAGGCTTGGTGGCTCAGCCTGTAATCCCAACAATTTGGGAGGCCGAGGTGAGTGGATTGCCTGAGTCCGCGGGTTCAAGACCAGCCTGAGTAACCTGGTGGAGACCTTGACTCTACAATAAATAAAAAATTAGCCGGGCATTGTAGCACACACCTGTAGTTCCGGCCACTTAGAAGGTTGAGATGGAAGGATTGTCGGAGCCCAGCAGGTCGACGCTGGGGTGACCGTGAGCGTGCCACTGCACTCCAGCCTGGGTAACAGAGTGAGACTCCACCTCAAAAAAAAAAAAAAGCTCTTTTTTTATTTGTTTGTTTGTTTGTTTTTGAGTCAAAGTAGAGTGCAGTGGCATGCTCATGGCTACCGCAGCTTTGACTTGCTGGGTTCAGGTGATCCTTCCGCCTCAGCATTCCAAGTAGCTGGAACTACAGGCATGTGCAACCACGCCTGGCTAATTTTCTTGATTTATTATAGAGACGAGGTCTCACCAAGTTGCCCAGGCTGGTCTCGAACCCACGGGCTCAGACAATCCTCTCACCTTGGCCTCCCAAAATGTTGGGATTATAGATGTGAGCCACCGCGCCCGGCTCATAAAGCTCAGTTTTTCTAAGTAATTAAAAACCTAATGAAGACAACATAGACTTTATCTTGTTAAAATGTAAAATCTCTGTGTTTTTTAGACCAGTTACAAAAAAGGTAAAGAAAGCCTCCTCCAGTGGGATTGTTTATCCTTATAAACAGAAGCCCAGTTAGGTAACCTGGAAGTCAACCCTGATGAAAGGGTCCTTGAATATAATCAGACACAGGATTATGAGTGTCCATCACATCACAGGGGGTGGTAAACAAGAAAACTGGTACCTTGGGCAGAGAAGTACATGGCTCTCAGTAGCAGCATGGCAAATATCCTGGCTGCACTAAACAATACAGACATATCAAGAAAAGTCAAGAGTACAACAGCAAAGTTAGAACAGACACTGACAAAAAGGGAGTAAGAGAAGGGTTGAAGAAGAGAGTCATTATCCCAGTCAAGCAAAGAGATACACCTTTTCAAGGGGAAAAGGAGCAGGTAATGATATATGGATTCAAATCACATGCAGCAAGGTGCAGCAAAAGTTGAATTTCTAAGATACAAATCTGGGAGATTTCAAAAAGAAACACTTAAAAATCAAAATCTCTTATAATTTTTATCAAAAGCAAATCAATACTTTAGGAAAACATTGTTCTAACACGGGGGACCAATTTTTGGTTTCGTATGAGTATATTTTTAAAATTTTTCAAATACATTCAATCCATGCAACAACTAAAATAAGGTAGTCATGCCCTTTTAAAAGTTTTTGTAGGCTGGGCTCGGTGGCTTATCCTGTAATCCCAGCACTTTGGGAGGCCGAGGCGAGTGGATTGCCTGAACTCGTGAATTCGAGACCACCCAGGCAATTTGACGAGACCTCGTCTCTACAATGAATAAAAAAAATTAGCTGGGAGTGGTAGCCCGCGCCTGTAGTTCTGGCTACTTGGAAGGCTGAGGCGGAAGGATCACCTGAGTCCAACAGGTCAAGGTTGCGGTGGCTGGGAGTGTGCCACTGCACTCCAGTCTGGGCAACAGCTTGAGACTCCAACTCAAAAATAATAAATAAATAAAAGTTATACAAAGTATGCAAACTATTTTTTTTTGAGTTGGAGTCTCTCTCATCTAGGCTGGTGCAGTGACACACGCAAAGCTATTGCAGCCTTGATCTACAAGTGCACGCCACCATGCCTAATTCTTAAAATTTATTGTAGAGACAAGATTGCGCCAAGTTGCCAGGCTGGTCTCGAACTTCTGAACTCAGGCAATCCTCTTGTCTCTGCCTCTCAAAGTGCTGGGATTACAGGTGTGAGCTACCATTCCTGGCCTACAGTATGCAAACTATTGATCATTACTAGTGTTTTCTAATCATTAAGTATGAATGAAGAAATAACATCCACCCAAAGATATTTGAAATTAAAGATATCTTCAGCCCTGATTGAAGTGAAACTTCTGTAATACCTGTTTGTTCATTTTCTTTTTTTCTTTTTTGAGTTGGAGTCTCACTCTGTTGTCCAGGCTGGAGTGTAGTGGCACGCTCACAGCCACTGCAGCTTCGACCAGCTGGGCTCAGGCAATCCTTCTGCTTCAGCCTTCCAAGTAGCTGGAGCTACAGGCACGTGCCACCACACCTGGCGAATTTTTTGGTTTTTTGTAGAGACAAAGTCTCACCAAATTGCCCAGGCTGGTCTCAGACCCCTGAACTCAGGCAATCCTCTCACCTCAAAAAGTGCTGGGATTACAGGCATGAACCACCATGTCTGGCTGTATGTTCATTTTCGCAAGGATAGGTAAAGGCTGCATCTCCTGTTGTTGGCATAGCTTACAAATGAGTATCAGCAATCACAAATAGTTAACCAACTCCAGTTGTTAATTCAAAAAGCCTCCATCAGAGGCGTGGAGCCATCAGGTTCCAAATCAGCTCCTGCCTTAGTCAGGAAGTCTGCAGCTTCAGAAAGCCCTCCACAGCAAGCCAAGGTAGGAGCGGTTTCTTGAGTTTCTTCTGTCTGGGCACTTATATGCACTCCTTGTGCTGCTCATGTCCTTCCTGGGCAGCTTCCATCAAGAGAGCACGGTCCTCCTCATCAACTTCAAGATCTGCTGCCTTTTCTTTTTTTCTTTTTCTTTTCCTTTTTTCTTTCTTTTCTTTTCTTTTCTTTTCTTTTTTTTTTTGAGTTGGAGTCTCTCTGTCACCCAGGTTGGAGTGCAGTGGCACACTCAAGGCCATCCCAGCATCAACCTGCTGAGTTCTGGTGATCCTTCTGCCTCAGCCTTCCAAGTAGCCAGAACTACAGGTGTGCACTACCATGCCCGGCTAACTTTTTATTTATTGTAGAGATGAGGTCTCGCCAAGCTGCAGTTGCCCAGGCTGGTACTCCCTTTGCTATAAGTAGAGTGACCACGACAATGTGTCCTCCAAGGCAGCTAGCACCAATGGAGAGTCAATAATCCTGTAGAATGTTCTCTTTCGTACCATCGTTTTTTTTTTTTTTTTGAGTTGGAGTCTCTGTCACCCAGGTTGAAGTTCAGTGACATGCTCATGGCCACCGCAGCCTCGACCTCCTCCTGCTCAGGCAATCCTTCTGCCTCAGCCTCCTGAGTAGCTGGAGTTACAGGTATGTGCCACCACACCTGGCTAATTATTTTTATTTATTGTAGAGATGAGGTCTTGCCAAGTTACCCAGGCTGATCTTGAACCCCTGGGCATAGGCAATTCTCTTGCTTCGCCTCCCAATGTGCTGGGATTACAGGTGTGAGCAGCTGCGCCTGGCCATAGTGTATTTTTAATATCAAAGCTCAATCCTTAAACAGACTGTTGTAAATGGTAGCTAGCAATCACATCCTTTTATAATTTTTAAAATGAAACTTATAACAGTTTACATGGACCGTTTAAGTAATATTCGGACTTTTTGATTTGTCCTATACTTTCTATTAAAAAAAATAATCAGGCTGAGCATGGTGGCTCATGCCTGTAATCTCAGCACTTTGGGAGGCTGAGGCAGGAGGATCACTTAATCCCGGGAGTGTAAGACCAGCCTGGGCAGTATAGCGAGACCTCGTCTCTACAAAAAATAAAATAATTAGCTGAATGTTGGGTTGTGTGCCTACAGTCCCAGCTACTTGGGAGGCTGAGGTGGAAGGATCAAGTGAGCCCAGGAGGTTGAGGCTGTGGTGAGCTGTGGTTGTGCCACTGCTCTCCAGCCTGGGTGACAGAGTGATACCCCCACTCAAAAAAAAAATGTTGCCATTGTAACCATCTTTAAGTGTTTAGTTCATGCTTTGTCATTTTCAGTTTATGGATCTGGCACATCTTTTGTCAAATTTATTCTTAATATTTTATAATATGTGATGATGCCTTTGTAGGTGATATTTTTAAAAATTTCAATTTCCAATTGAAATTCCAATTTCTAATGGTTTCTTGCAAGTATATAAAAATATAATTGATTTTTTAAAAATGACTTTAAATCCCACAGTCTTGCTAAACTTCCTTATTTTTTCTATTTCTGTCTTTTAGAAAACTGGCACAAGTCTGTTAATAATGGAGGTGTGGCTTGTGTCATCCAAACTAATCTGCTGTTTGAATTCCTGGACATTAAATTGCTGGGTTGCAGAACATGAAGTATTTTGAATAAGCACTACCAAATTGCTTCTCAGAAATGGTGCTGAGTGATACCCGAGCCGGGCACCCACATCTCCTGCCACCCTTCCAGCTGCAGGGACTCTGGTCCTGTCTGTTCAGTGGCTCTCTGTCCCTGCCGGCACAACCTGCCCGTGCACTTCCCAGGACCCCTGTGGGCGATGTCTGGGCGTTAGCAAATCAAAGTGCCACATGTGTGCGCCTGTCCACATCATACCGAATGTCATCTCCAAAGGGCACATTTCTTGCTGCTGTCTCAATATGAGCCTGTGGGGTGTTGAGCGTCGGGCTTGAACAGGGCAGCAGTCCTGTTGGTCTCAAACCCCTGGACTCCCTGTCGTGGGAGGTGAGGAGTGCCGTGCTCCTACCGTGTCCTCTCCAGCCGCTGACAGTGACACCTGGGTTCCTACCCATTGGGGTCTCATCCATCCACGCTCTGCTCAGCAACCAAAACCTCCGTGGCTACGTGGCCTTTCTTCCTGTTAGACTGAATGGTATGAAATTGCCTCTTCATAGCAGCAATTTCGTAGGGTTCAGCCTAATTATTTAAGTGCAGCTGGTGCTTGCATCAGTTTTCTCAGGGTAGGCCTTCCCGGTTCCCAAGGCCAAACGGCCTCTAAGGGCACAAAGCCACAAAGAGGAGTCCTCTCACGCAGCATTTTTAGTTGTGCTCACGCTAAACCGAGCTGTGAGAGGGCTACGGAGAACCAGAGAGGGCTGGCCTTCCACGGTGTCCACTTTGGTTTGCTGCTCCCCGCTCCACCTCCTCCTCCCTCCTCCCCTCCTCCTTCTCCTCTCCTCCTCTTCTCTTCCTCTCCCCGCCACTGTCTCCTCCCCTCCTTCCCTCCCTACACCCCTTCCTTCTCTCCCTTCCCCCTCTCATTCTCCTCCTCTCTTCCTTTTCCCTGCTTGGAAATATTAAAATCGCCCTGTGGCTTTCCACCTTATTCAGAGGACAAGCACACGCCTTTAAGGGTCTCACAGATCTGGCCCTCCTCACCTCTCCACTCTGCTCTGGCTCCTGTTGGCTCCTGGAGCAGCCTGGCTCAGGCCTGCCTCTGGGCAGAGACACTTGCCACCCCCCTCATGCCTTCAAGCCTCTTCTTGCCACCCAGGACCCCATCCCTGAGCCCACTTTGCCTGTCTCCATGGTTACTGCACCACAATGCATCTTACTGGTTTTTGTTATTGTTTTGTTTGTTGTTTGTTTGTTTAGAGATAGGGTCTCGCTCTGTTGCCCAGGATGAGTATAGTGGTGCCATCATAGCTCACTGCAACCTTGAGATCTTGGGGTCCAGCAGTCCCCCGCCTCAGACTCCTGAGAAGCTGGGATTACAAGTGCACACCACCATGCCTGGTTGATTTTCTAAATTTTTGTAGACAGTGTCTTGCTATGTTGCCCAGGCTGGTCTCAAACTCCTGGCCTCAAGCAACCTTCCTGCCTTGGCCTCTAAAAGTGCTGGGATTATAGTATGAGCCACCATGTCCGGTCATGACTGAGCTCTTTAATATCTGTACATCCCCAGGATCACAGGCCAAGCGGGGCAGGAACTTGGATCCGGCGCCACTGTCCTGTCCCCAGGTGTGAATCAGGGCTTGGTATATCATAGATAGTGCTTATGTGAATGGATGGAGATAAACAAATTACTTTTTTTTAGATTAAAAAATATAGTTTACTTAAAAGTAAATTGGAGAGAGAGAAGGGAGAGAGGATTCACCTCCCCAAGGTGGGGGAAGGGGCTCCAAATTACTTTTAACAACAGTTTATTCTCATTGTCCCTGTTTTGCTTGGGCCTTCAGGATATACACAATGCAACATCAAGCAGTCCTAGATTTCTCAGGCCTGTCTCACTTCAGTTTTGCTGTTGTTGATTAATTTTGATACCAAGTGACTTTTTACATTTATTTTAGACGTTTGTTATTACTATTATTACATTTTGAGTCAGAGTCTTACTCTGTCGCCCAGGTTGGAGTGTGGTGACATGCTCACAGCTACTGCAGCCTCCACCTCCTGGGCTCAGGCAATCCTTCCACCTCAGCCTCCCAAGCACCTGGGACTACAAGCATGCATCCCCAGGCTCAGCTAATTCCTTGATTTTTTGGAGAGACAAGGTCTACTATATTGCCCAGGTTGATCTCGAACTCTGGGACTCAAGAGATCCTCTCACCTCAGCCTCCTCAAGTGTTGGGATTGCAGGTGTGAGATACTGTGCCCAACCCCAAGTGGCTTTTTTAAAAAGCAAGAGCATACAGGTGCCTTAATATGGGAACCCTCGTGTGCTTGAGAAAAGCAGGAGAAGATTCTTGACCCGCCACACCCTTCCACATTGCATGTCATGGTAGGGGAGTCTAGGTGGGCTGTGTTTTCCCTCTTGAGGTAAGTTGGTGTTCTGCCCTCAGGGCCAGAGGATTGGCATCAGATGTCTCTGGCCCCTCAGCCCTCACCAATCCTTTATGCTCTGCCCTAGACTCCTGGACTAGCTTCAGAACCCTATTTCCCAGACTTCCTACAAATGGGTTCCCATGGGGTTCATGTGGGATGGGGCTCAGGAGCAGGAAGGGATGCTCTGCCTTTGATGGTAGTGACAGCAGTTGCCGTGATGCAGTCCTGGGCAGGAGAGCACCTGTCAGGGAGTAGGGTGAGACTGTGGGCTCAACCGGTGGAGGCTGACCCGGCCCCGCCCCTGAACCACTGTGTGGCAGGTGGACGGCCTGCTCGGCTCCCATAGGCACATGGCTGTGTCCCATGGTCCAGGCTCTCTGGATAACACCTCCAGCCCCTCCTTGGATTCTCATATATTCCCATCCTCAGTTCTTTCTGTCTGAAACACATGGGTTGGCTTCTGTTTCCCATTGCTTCCAGGTTGACCTGGCACTGAGCACCAGGAATGCATCCCAGGGAGGGACACCCCCACGGGGTCTTGTGGCCGTACCACCCAAAACTGGCTGGGTTGCTGAGGCCGATGGTGGCATGCACCCCAAGAGGGCGTAGTGGATTGTGTTCCTGCACCGTGGGCTCCTCAGACAGTGAGCAGGCAGCTGGAGCTAGGGGTCATGCATTGTTTGGCTGTTTGCTGGGGTTGGGGTTTGGGCTGGAGCTGGGGTGAGAGTTCCACCCACTGGCTGGAGTTCATGTGGCTTGAACCCAGGAGGACTGCAGAAGGTTTCTCAGTGGCTTGCTCTGAAGTGGGACAAGTGGCTTGCTCTGATGTGGGACAAGGGGCATCTTCAGTAGTCAGACATCAAAGCAGAGTCTGCTCTGTTGTCATCTGGGGGTGGTTCACAGCTGATTGGGCTTGAGTGTAGCAGTAACCTCCTAGTGGAAATTGGAATGTGTTAGCCTGTATCACGTGGTACCAGTGTTTACCACAATTGGCTCCCATAGGTGTCTGGAACAAAGCACTGCCACCTACTGTCACGGTGGTGCACCCATCAGCCAGTGCTATGTAAGAAGCAGCCCCCAAAGTGCTGCCACAGATTATGTAATGAGTATCCCCCAAAGCACTGCCAGAGACTGTCATGGTGGTATGCCCGTCAGCCTGTGCTGTGTAATGAGCAATCCCACCTTCAGGCCTGGCATGTCGCATTAACACCTACTGAGCTTGGGACATCGCAACTCAGCGGAGCTGCAGACCTAGGCCTGGCACACTGGTCTCTATTTAACTAGCTCATGGGCCCATGGTCACTGGCAGGGCAGCTGAGGGCTGATTAGTTCAAGATAACCTCATCTATCTCTGGAGGTTGGAGACTGTCAACTGGGCACCGGGGGTGGGGAGACTGGGTCACACATGTCTCATCCTCCTGTGGTCTAGCCTGGGCTTGCTCACGTGGCAGTACAGCAGGGAGATGTGGAGAAGTACTTGTGGCTGTGCTGCCTCCTCTCCCTCTCTCCCTTTCTCCCTCTCTCCCTCTCCCTCTCTCTCCCTCTCCCTCTCTCCCTCTCTCCCTCTCTCCCTCTCTCCCTCTCCCTCTCTCTCCCTCTCCCTCTCTCCCTCCCTCTCTCCCCTCTCCCTCTCCCCCTCTCTCCCTCTCTCCCTCTCTCCCTCTCCCTCTCCCTCCTCTCCCTCTCTCCCCTCTCCCTCTCCCTCTCTCCTCTCTCTCTCTCCCCCTCTCCCTCTCTCCCTCTCTCCCCTCTCCCTCTCTCCCCCTCCCCCTCCCCCTCCCTCCCCCCTCCCCCCATCTCTCTTCCCCCTCTTTCCAGCTTTATTGAGGTGTATTCACTCCTTTTAGGGGTGCAGGTCTGTTACTTTTCATAAATGCAGAGTTATGCATGATGACAAACTATCTCCATCACCCCAAAAGGAAACCTGTCCCTACCCTCAGTCCCTGGCACCCACTCAAACCATTTCCTGTCTTTATAGATTTGCCTTTTCTGGACATCTTATATACATGGGATCATATAGTCTGTGGTCTTTTGTGTCTGACTGCTTTCACTTGGCATTATGTGATGTGATACCATGTATCAGAACTTTGTTCTTTTTTATTGCCAAATCGTATCTCACTGTATGAATAGGCCACACTTTGTTTATCCATTCACCAGTTGATAGACACCTGGGTCCTTTCCAGCTTGGGGCTATCATGAATAAAGCTGCTATAAATATTCATGTGCAAGTGTTGTGTGGACATATGTTTCCATTTCTCTTGGGTAGATACCTGGGAGTGGAATTGCAGAGACATATGGCGACTTTATGTTTGACATTTTGAGAAGCTGCCAAACTGTTTCCCAAACAGTTGCTGCACCATTTGTGGCACTGTTCTGCGTTACTATTAGCAACACATGAGGGTTCCAGTTTCTCCACAACCTCTCCAAACTCTTATCTGTCTTTCTGATTATAGTCATTCTAGGGTATGCAAAGCAGTATCTGGTGATTATAATTTGCATTTCTTTATCAACTAATGGCACCACACATTCTTTACAGCTTCTGTATATGTCCTTTGGAGAAATAACTATCCAAATCTTTTGACCATTTAAAATTGGGATATTTGTCTTTTTACCCATTGAGTTATAAGGTGCACATATGTGCACATGCATACTATGGATAAAAGTCCTCTATGAAATAGATGATTTGGATATTTTCTCCCACTGTCTGGGTTGGCTCCTTGTTGAAACATCAATTGACAGTAAATGTAAAGGGTTACTTCTGGGTTCTCAGTTCTATTCCATTGGTCTGTATGTCTGTCTTTTCACCAGTACCACACTATTTTGACTACTAAGCTTTGTCATAAGTGTTGAAATCAGAAAGCATGAGTCTATCTGCTTTGTTCTTTTAAAGACTATTTTGGCTATTTGGGGTACTTTCATACAGCATTTACATATGAATTTTAGGATTAGTTTGTCAATTTCTGTGAAAATCAAACAAGCAAAACAAAACAAAGCCAGCTGGGGTTTTGGTAGGGACTGAAATGGATCTGTAAATGAATGTGGGGATTGTTGCCATCTTAACAACATTGAGTTGTCCAATCCATGAACATGGGCTGTCTCTCCAGCTAGATCTTCTCTCAGTAATGTTCTGTAATTTTCAGTGGACATGGACTGAACCTGCCCAAGGTTCTGTGAGGTCCAGTACTAGGACTGTTACATTACATATACGACACACTCTGTTGTATACATTAAATCCTGAGGTCGACCCACTACATTCAAATTCTGGGGAAACAGACTGGTTATTGATGGGAAGTGGTGCGAGGCCATGTGGTAACAAGAGTGGATTCGGGATGGAAGGGTTGAAGAATAGTGGCTGTTTCTGCTATCCTTTTAGCATGATGACCAGGACTGCAGCCTGGGCAGCTGCTGATACCAGCACTGGGGGATTTAATGAGAGTTGGTGACAAGGCTGTAGCTCAATGTCTTCACTTACTATGACCGAAAAAGGAGTTTCTCTGATGGCCCCTAAACATTTACCTATTGTAGCCTCAGCACGGACATAGTTGAGGATCAGTTGAAGTTGACCTCATAGGTCCCAGAAGTATGGTGAAAGTTGACTTTAGGCCTCCCTGAGTCATATATGTACAAGTCAGCACCGAGTGGAGGAGAATGGTCCCTGAGAATGGAGTGAGGATATTAGCTAGCTTGGAATCAATCTGATGAACTTGGACTCTCACCCTTTCTCCATACTCCCTGGCAGTGAGGCAGTCCCTCCTCCTTGTGTAGACTGGCCTTCCTCTGCTTGACAGGTGTGCCCAGTGGGAGGTCTGGCCTTCGCCCTCAGCTCCTGGGAGATGCTCTCTAGGTCCTTGGAATGACCCTAGGAAGGTCTTTGTTCCTTTGGAATCTTGAGTCACATCAGATGGTCTACACTAAGAATGTGTGGGTCTTGGATCACATGGGATCAGCTTGGTCTCCAAAGGAACCAGAGACTGAGGTCAGCCATGAGGACAGTTGGCCACAGAACCCCAGTAAAGATTTTGGACACCAAGGCTTCCCTGCTTGTGCAAATTGTCACACATTCATGCTGGTACAAAATGCTATCCTTGAGTCCATGGAGAAGGACTAAGTGGAAGCTTGCACCTGGTCTCCTGGACACTGCCCCAGGTGCTTCTTTCCTTGGTTGATTTTAATCTGTTTCCTTTTACTGTAATAAACCATAAATGTGAATGTAACAGCATTCAGCACGTTCTGTGGCTCATTCTGGTGAATTGTTGAACCAGAAACTGGTCTTAGGCATGCCCCAACTTTGCAGTTGGTGTCAGAAGTGGGAGCAGTCTTGTAGAACAGACCCCCTTAATGTCACAACTGCCCTGTAATAACCTCTTCTAAGGCAGTTTCTTATCTTCCCATGACCCCAACCTCTTGTTGCCTCTAGATCTATAACTAGAGGCAGATCCCAGCATGTCCCAGGGATACATACAAAATCTAATCTAATAAGGTATGGCTGACTTACGTGAGCAGAAACCCTCAGATTGTGTTGGGAATAGCTTCTGTCTAGTCTGTTCAGGCTTCTATAACAACCACAGGCTGAATGGCTTAAAACAACAGATGTTGATTGCTCATGGTTCTGGAGTCTAGAAGTCCAAGATCAAGGCACTGGCAGACTTGATGTTTAGCGAGAGGCCATTCCCTTTAGACAGCAACTTCTCACTGTGTCTTCACATGGTAGAAGAGTGAACAGCTCCATAGGGCCTCTTTTTTAAGGCACTAATCCACTTTATGAAATCAGTCACCTCCCAAAGACCTCACTTTCTAAGACCATCACCTTGGGGGTGTAGACACAGGAACTTGGGGGATTCAAACATTCAGTCCATAGCAGCTTCCAAGGGTTGCTATCTAAGAGGGCATATCTGGTCATGGTTATCCAGGTGAGCATCCTCACCAGAGATTCTGGACTTCAACTGGCTACTCAACAGCTAGCAGGGGCCACTGGTTTGCTTGGTTAAATGACCAAGGCCTGAGCTCAGTGGCCCATGCTGAGTGAGGTCATGACAGCAGCCCATCTCTGCTATAGTTGAGAAGGAAGAAAAGGTCTTAAGGAATAGGGTGCTGGGATGGTTTGATCCTGTACCACCCATCCCTGCCCCTCTATGCCTTGGAGATGTTCTCTATGTCAGAGGGGGTCTTCACTCCACGGGGCTTGTGTTGGTAGGACTGTTGTTATTCCCATTCTGCAGGTAAGAAACTGAGGCAGAGAGGTTATGTAGATGCTTGAGGACACAGAGCTGACAGAGCATCCTGACCCTTTCTAGGTCACTCAGCAGGAGGCTCTGCCTGCACATGGGCAGAGGCCTCAGGTCAGCACCTCTTTGCTCAGTGTGGATTTGGTCTCTAAGTGCCCTATAGCAAATGCACAAGTTGCCTAGAGCAAACAGGAATTCCTGGGAATCATGCTAACTCTGAAGGGCATCTGTGCTTTGCCCCTCCGCCCTCTCTTGTCCTGCTCCCCAAGGGACAGGCCCTTCCAGGTCCAGCTTTGTGTAGGCACTTGGTTCTACCCTGTGTGGACCTGGGTCCAACAGCCCAGCCCTGCAGATCCACATCTGCTTGTCCATGTTGGGTACCATTCCTCCTCCTGGCTGCCTAACTTAGCTCTGCATGTTATTCTCATTTTAAAATTCAGCAATCTTGTATGCTGGAGGTATAAGCAGAGCCCCTGGACACTGGCTCAGGCATCTTCGGCAGGAAAAACTAACCTTTTGCCTTGGTCCTGGGGATCTTTGTCAGTGTTCCTGATGGTGGTACAGATTCCATTATAGGGAATCCCTTGCTCCCAGAATGTTCTCCCAGTCCCAATGATGGGCATTTCACAGCGGGAGCCACCTGTGTGCAGTTAATTCTGAGGGATGGCTTGATCGATGTGGGTGTACCATGTCAAGAGCAAACACATTTGGAGACGTTGGTGGGGGCTGCCAAGCTGCTCTGAGCAGAGGCCGCTCTCCTGGGCGAGCTCTCAGGGAGGGAACAGGGTTCTCAGCACCATGAGTGGGCAGGGCTCCTACGAGGAACAAAAATATGTGACCTTATTTGTACCCCGAGCTGGTGGAACAGGTTGCGCCAGCTATGTTTGTCTGTGGTATCTTTTGCTAAGAGGTATTTTTAATTTTTACATGGTTACATCTGTCATTTCTTCCATTATGTATATTGCAAATATACATTTTTTTCAGATTCAAAGTTGACAGTGGTGTCTTTGGCTGAATAGAAGTCTTCAAAGCACATGGTTGAATTTGCCTATTGTCTTGGGACATACATTGCAAGAAATATTTCTCTCACTGACCAGAAGTTTGAATTCCCATGTAGACTTCATTGAATTCTGAATCAAAGGTGGCTGGCAGGGGAGGACCATAGATCATGTCCTTTCTCTCTCCTGCCAAGTTCAGACCAAGTGAGACCCACAAGTCAAGCCCATGGAGATGAAAATTGGGCTGGACAAGGCTGTAGATGGGATATGCAGCCTCCAGGGGCCCTGGAGCATGCCCTGCCAACTGACACCTCCCATGACGTCCAAAGGGGAAAGTGAGATGGGATCTGTCCTACTACCACCCTCATTTTCCGCTGGGAATCCCAGACAGGGAGATGGCTAGCCTTTCTGCAACAGCAGTAGCAACAGCAGTAGCGACAGCAGTAGCAACAGCCTCAAAGTCTCATCTCTAGACCCACATCATAGGACATGCACTTGGTGTCGTTGCTCTTGACGAAGGTCATCTGTTCCTGGAGCCAAATGTAGGGACATCTTCTGGATCCCCCGATGTTTCGATTGTGGCAAGAATGGCAGCTTCCTTGAGAGGCACATCAGTTACTTTTGTGCTGTGTAATGAATCACCCCAAAGCTCAGTGACCATGTGTTTAGGTCACAGAGCTGAGAGTTGACACTTTGGGTTGGGCTCAGTGGGTGGTTCTTCTGCTGGTCTTGGCTGGGCTCATTCATGCACCTGAGGTCAACTGCTGGTTCTGTAGTTAGTTGGTGGGTCTGCTGGGGCATGGCTGGTTTTGCTGGCCTCACAATCAAGAAGAGAAGAGAGAAAGCTAAAATGCAAAAAAGAAGAAAAGTTCTAATGGTTGACTGGTTTGGGGCTGGGGTGTCTCAAGTCTTCTCTCATCTCTTAGATTAGTTGAGGCTTGTTTCCATCCGAGGGGCAGACGTGGCATAGCTTCACTTCAAATGCACTCTTCGGTCAAAGCTACTTCTCATGCCCGTCCCTATGAGGGGCTGGTGAAATCGATCCACCTCTTGCCTGGAGGAGCTGCAAAGGATTTGAGTTCATTTGTTACGTTCCACATGAGGATAATTCTGCAGCGCCACCATGAGAGCCACTGCTGAGGCTCAGCCAAGACTCCGCTCTTGCTGCTTTCACAGTGCTCTTAATCCATCCCTGTTCAATCTCTTCCTGCATAAGTAGCCAGGATCCTTTTGCTATTCACAACTGAATCCTGATTCCTACAGTGTTGGTACCAGAAGTGACTGCAGATAAGGGTGAAATTCTGGGATGATCTTGAGGACTAAACTTGAATTTCTCTCTCTCTCTCTCTCTCTCTCTCTCTCTCTCTCTCTCTCTCTCTCTCTTCACATTCCTAACTAAAAGACCTGGGGAGATGGGTTTTTATTAACCCTATATAACTTTCCAACCTGACTCTGACATAACATTACATAACAGATAAAGAAGTAAATAAAAAATATTTTATGGCCCTGCAAAGCCATCTCTCCAGGAAACTTGCATCTGTATAGAATTTCCTTCCCAGGGATCCCCAGAGGAGCCAGATGTTGGCCATCTATTCTCTCTCAGGGCTGCCACCTATGAGGCTTCATCTATATATCAAGAAATTTCCTCTCAAAGCTCCTCATCTTGACACGGCATTTCCTTTACTGGTTTCCAAATTCCTTAGAGCAAATCTTTGAATCCACCTGTGACCTGCAAGCCCCTGCTTGGAGGTGTCCCACCTTCCTGGGCTGAACCAATGTAAATCACACATGTATTGATTTATGGCTTTTGTAACCCCTGTCTTCCTAAGGTATATAACCAAGCTGCAGTTCAACCACTGCAGGCCCATGTTCTCAGGACCTCTTGGGACAGATTCTGAATGGGCCTAGACCACTCACCTTTGGCTCAGAATAAACCTTCTTAGATCTTGTACAGAGTTTGGCATCTATTGTCAACAGTCTCTATGACTCGGCTGGGTTTAGAGGCTCTGAGGATGATGGGACACTCGCAATCCATGGCATGTGGAAGTGAAACAGTTACCTAAATACCCCCGGTGCTCACCTGGCGTGAAGTGCCTCTGGAGGGGGGATCTGGTGATGGCAGCACAGTACTGGGATGAGCTGGCTGCACTGAGCTGCACTTGAGAGTCTAAAGAAACAACATGACATAATTAGAGTTTTAAAATTCTGAGCTCTGGGCACAGTCAGGGAACAAGAATGTTTCCATAATCACTAAGATAATCTTTTATCTCTTGAGACTGTTGAATTGATGTGTCCCAAATCAGACCTAGAGCATTTTTGGGAGGTTTGCTGAATGACCAAAGAGATTGAGATCACATCCTCTACCAGGTCTCTTCTGTGAAAATCAGAGCATTGACTGGGAAAGGGTTGTACCTCAGAATTGGGAGGCAGGGCGGTAATCTGTATGCTGTGATAATCACACCACGTAGAAACAGTCCTCCTCCCATTTGATGAGTCTGGTCCTGCCTTGTTTGAAGACCCTGCTGTGACCTCACCTGATGTGGCTACTTTGCAAGCAGGTGCCAATTTCCATCCTGCTTCACCCCTCACGGCTTCTAAACCTACAATTAGAATCAGATCCCGGCATGTCCCAGGGGGATAAGTACAAACCTAATCTGGGAAAAGAAGACTTACACATCAAAAGGTTTGCCTGATTTGTCATTTATATTGTTAGAAGACTGGGGGCGTGTGTGGGGGTGGCTTCTGCAAACACTAGACCAGGGAGGGAGAACATATTTGAAGATTGGACCAAGTCTATCGAGCTGCATGCATTCACAAGAGATTCTGAATTCAACATTTTTAGCTCAAGAAGCTGTAAGTGTTTCTAACTTTCTTCTTGGTTGGTTGACTGAACTCAAGAGTTACCGCCACGAGCTAAGAATAAGAAGCTGGTTGTGCCTTGGCAGGACACAGAGGAAGGAGTAAGTGAAAACAATGGCAGAAGAGTAACTCATCTTCTGACTCTGCTCCCAAAGACCCTGAGGAAACTCACTTCACCACCTTGAGAAATACACAGGAGAGAAAACACGGGTGTCTGAGCCACCCTGTGGTGGTCTTGTTCAGGTGGGAGCAGGAGAGGGAGAAGGATATTGAAGTGGGCTCCTTGATCACAATGGGGGTGATGGGCAAACTCTTTTTAAAGGGTCAGAAAATAAAGAGAAAAGCAAAACCGAATGGATTTAAAAACCAAAATGTGGTGAGGACTAATACATAAGGCTAAAAGCCAATTCTTTAGGGACAAAAATCAAAACAAAATAGAGAGACAATAGAAAGCACAATCAAGGAAAGAAGAAAGTTTAAATACAGAAGAGAAGAAAATAATCACAGATATGGAAAATGTTAATTAATTTAAACTCTTTATTTTAAAAAAATTTAAAATTTTAACTAATTTGATGAACCACAACAAATAAAGAAAGCCTGGCTAAAATATATGCTTTTCTAAGAAAATATTATAATTAATAGTTATACCAGATCCCTGAAGAGATTTAAAAATCTAAGCACATCAAGTAATACAGACCATTTAAAAAATGTGGAACATTTCTCAAAGCACTAACCCCGCAAAATGCATCAAGGCCTAGACAACTTCAGAAGAATTCTATACATTTTAATAAAAAGACAACTTGAGTACTAATAAAGTGTTCCAGAATATGAGGGAAATATTCCTCAAATAATATTGATAACAAAACTCCAAAAATATAGCACAATAAGGTAGAATTATAGACCAGTTAACATCAATGCAAAAATATTAAATAAAATATTAGTACTTAGGATCAAGCAACATATTTAAAAAACGATACTCTGAAACCAAGTGAGATTTACACCCGGAATGCAAGGATGGTTCATTAATAGAGGATATTTTAATACAATTCACCCTATTGACAAATACAGATGTTATTTATTTTATTTTATTTTATTTTGAGTTGGAGTCTCACTCTGTCACCCAGACTGGAATGCAGTGGCCGCTCCCGGTCACTGCAGCCTCAACCTGCTGGGCTCCGGCGATTCTTCCACCTCAGCCTTCCAAGTAGCTGGAACTACAGGCGCGCGCTACCATGCCCAGCTACTTATTTTGATTTTATTGTAGAGATGAGGTCTTGCCAAGTTGCCCAGGCAGGTCTCAAACCCGCAGCCTCAGGCAATTCACTCACCTCGGCCTCCCAAAGTGCAGGATTACAGGCAAGCCACCGAGCCCGGCCAAATACAGATGTTATTAACATCCTTAGATGCTTGAAGAGGCAATCAATAAAATTTTCTTTTGTTGAGGTAAAATTTATATAAGATCAAACGGGCAGGGTTTTAAAATTTTAAAAACAATCTTTTTTTTTTTTTTTTTTGAGTTGGAGTCTCACTCTGTCAGCCAGACTGGAGTGCAGTGGCCGCTCCTGGCCACCGCAGCCTTGACCCACTGGGCTCCGGCGAGCCTCCTGCCTCAGCCTTCCGAGTAGCTGGAATTACAGGTGCACACTACCACGCCCGGCTGAGTTTTTGATTTATTGTAGAGATGAGGTCTCGCTGCCCAGGCGGGTCTCGAACCCACGGGCTCAGGCAATCCACTCACCTCAGCCTCCCAAAGGCGTGGGATTACAGGCTGAGCCACCGAGCCCGGCTTAAAAACAATCTTAAACCTAAAGAAAAGTTTCAACTTTTCTCCCTGAGCCACTTGAGAGTAAATTGCTGAACTGATGCCACATCACCCCCAAATACTTTAGTGTGTGGCTCCCACAGAAAGGATATTCTCCTACATAATCAAAATGTAACCATTAACATTGATATATGACTACCTTATAATTCTCAAAATCTATTTAAGTTTTGTTAATTTTCCTAATACTATTCTGCATAGCAAATAATCCGATCCAGGACTACACACTGTATTTGGTTGTCACATCTCTTTTGTCTCCTTCAATCTGTATCAGTTCCTTAATATTTCTTTTACTTTTATGTGTCCTTGAGAATTTTGAAAATCACAGCCTAGTTATTTTGTAGAATGTTTCTCAATTTGGATTTGTCTGATGTTTTCTCATTGTTAGATTCAGGCTATACATCTTTCTTAGGAACATCTCAGAAGTGATGCTGTATTCTCAGTGCATCCCAGCAGGTGATACACAATTTCAATCTGTTCCATTACAGATGATTTGTGCTTTAATCACTTATTAGGATATGAAGATGCTCTTTCCCCCTCTGTAATTACTAAGGATTTTGTGAGAAGATATTTTGAGACTATGTAAATATCCTAGTCTTTGTAAATCATGTAATCAATAAATATTGGCCTGATTCATGAATTTTTATTTATTCAATGCATCCTAATTATAGCTTTCATTTTCACCTATAGCTCAAATCATCCCAGATTTGGCCACTGAGAGCCCCTTCAAGCTGTCTCCTGTGTCCTTTTGACATGTCCATTTCATTCTTTTTTGTTTTGTTTTGTTTTTGTGACAGGGTCTCACTATGTGGGCCATGCTGGTCTTGAACTCCCTCCTCAGCTTCCCAAGTAGTTTGGACTAGAGGCACACATTACCACCCCCGGTCCTTTTGTTATTTGAACATTTCCTTATTCTCTGATAAGCAAGGTGTTCCAGGCTCATCTTATACTTTCCCTGACTCAACCCAGTAATCAGCCATTTCTCCAAAAATCCCTAGCTCCTTTTAGTGAAGGATGGTATTTCAACATACAGATCTTAAATACACAATGTAGTGAGATCTGACAAATGTATGCACCATTGTAAGCAACAACCTGATCAAAACATAATACATTTCCATCACCCTATTACATTACTTTACTCATTTGCAGATTATTCCTAACCCCATAGTCAACCACTATTTGATTTCTGTCATTATAGATCGATTTTGCCTGTGAACTCATGATTATATTCAAATGAAGAACTCATTCATTCTTCATTTGAATAGAAACATAAAGTATACATGTTTTTGTGTTTGGCATTTTAAAATTCAATCCAAAGTTTCTGAGATTGATCCATGTTATGTCATGTATCAGTAGTCCATTCTTGTTTTGGCTGAGTAGTATTTCAATGGATGACTCTACCACAATTTCTTTATCAATTCCCCTCCTGATGAACCTTTAGATTCTTTTCAGTTAATGGCTATTATGAATGAGGCTGCTATAGCTATTCTTGTACAAGTTGCTTGTGATCATATGTCTGCATTTCTCTTGGAAATGTAACTAGGTTTGGAATTGTTGGGTCATAGGGTAGATATATAACTGCAATAGTTTTTACAAAGCTTCTGTACCATTTTACAACCCCAGCAGCAATAGATGAGTTCTATTTGCTCCATACTTTGCCAACATTTGATGTTGACATTCATTTTAATGATTGAAATGGATATAAAGTGGTATCTCATTGTGGTTTAAGCTGCATTTTCCTTACTTTTGGTCTTCAGCAACTTGACTATGACGTACCTACATATAGTTCTCTTTGCATTTGGGTACGCTAAACTTATTGAATCTGAGGTTTATATTTTTCACCAAATTTGGGGAATTTTCAGCCATTATTACTTCAAAATTTTTTTGTCCCTTTCTGTCTCACCTCTCCTGGGACTCCAATTCCATATACATTAGGCCTCTTGCTATTGTCCCAGAGATTATTTAACCTCTGATGAATTTTTCAATAGTTTTTATTTATTTTCTTTATATTCATTGACACTTCTGAGTGTTCAATATGGTGTTCAACATATCCAAAGATTTTTTTTCACTTCAGATATTGAATTATGGAATTAGAATTTCCATTTGTCCTGTTTTATGGTTTCTATTTCCTAATCAAGATTTTTTTATTTGTTCACTCATTATGTCTATTTTCTCCTTTAATTCTTGGATGTACTTTTTTTTTTTTTTCTTTTTGAGTTGGAGTCTCACTCTGTCGCCGCAACCTCGACCTGCTGGGCTCTGGCGATCTTTCCGCCTCAGCCTTCCAAGTAGCCGGAATTACAGGCATGCGCTACCACGCCCAGCTGATTTTTTGATTTATTGTAGAGATGAGGTCTTGCTGCCTGGGATGTACTTATAACAGATCTTTAAAGTTAAGGCCTGCTCACTTCAAAATATGTTAACTTGAACATCTGTTTTATTGGCTTCTATTTTACTAATGGATCACCTTGATCATATTCTTTTTTTTTTTTTTTGAGTTGGAGTCTCACTCTGTCGCCCAGACTGAAGTGCAGTGGCTGCTCCCGGCCACCACAGCCTTGACCTGTTGGGCGCCAGCGATCCTTCCGCCTCAGCCTTCCGAGTAGCCAGAATTACAGGTGTGCGCTACCATGCCCGGCTGATTTTTTGATTTATTATAGAGATGAGGTCTCGCCTGCCCAGGCGGGTCTCGAACCTGCGGACTCAGGCAATCCACTCACCTCAGCTTCCCAAAGGCACGGGATTACAGGCTGAGCCACTGAGCCCGGCAGATCATATTCTTAAGTGTACAATGCAGTTTTGTCAACTATAGAAGCAACGTTATGTAGAAGGTCTCTAGAACTTATTCATTTTGCATAATTGAGACTCTCCGTCCATTGATTAAAAACTCTTCATTCCCCCTTATTCCCAGCTCCTGGCAATCACCATACTATTCTGTTAATCTATGAGGCGTTTGACTATTTGAGATACCTCATATAAGTGAAATCATGGAGTATTTGTTTTTCTGTTTGTACTTCTGTCTTCCTATCTGCTTGTCTTATAGTTCTTTTTTTTTTTTTTTAGTCACCGAAGCCTTGACTGGCTGAGCTCCAGTGACCCTTCTGCCTCAGCCTTCCAAGTAGCTGGAACTACAGGCACACGCCACCATGCCCAGCTAATTTTTGGTTTATTGTAGAGAGGACGTCTTGCCAAGTTGCCTGGGCTGGTCTCGAACCTGCAGGCTCAGGCAATCCACTCTCCTCGGCCTCCCAAAGTGCTGGGATGACAGGCTGAGCCACCGAGCCCGGCTGTAGTTCTTTTATCTCTTTTAATCTCCCTTTGTGTATCATTGATATTTTTGTGTTGCTAAGCTTTGATTTCTTTCTCTTTTTCTTTTGTGTAACTTCTATAGGTATTTGTAAAAAAATACCTGGTTACTACAGGGCTTACAAAAAAAAATCTTATAATTAGAATAATCTATTTTAAGCTGATAACAACTTAACTTTAATGACATACAAAATGCTACATCTTTACTCCTCTCCCCACTTAACATTGTTGATGTCACAATTTATATTGTGTACCCATTAAAACAATTTTTTTTGAGTTGGAGTCTCACTCCGTTGCCCACCCCCAGGTTGGAATGCAGTGGCACACTCATGGCTACCCCAGTGTTGACCTGCTTGGGCTCTGGTGATCCTTCTGCCTCAGCCATGCAAGTAGCCATGCACTACCATGCCTGGTTGATTTTTTTTTTTTTTTTGAGTTGGAGTCTCACTCTGTCACCCAGACTGGAGTGCAGTGGCTGCTCACAGCCACTGCAGCCTCAACCTGCTGGGCTCCCGCAATCCTTCCACCTCAGCCTTCAAGTAGCTGGAACTACAGGTGCGTGCTGCCACACCCGGCTAATTTTTTGAATTATTGTAAAGATGAGGTCTTGCCAAGTTGCCCAGGTGGGTCTCGAACCCACGGGCTCAGGCAATCCACTCACCTCAGCTTCCCAAAGCGCTGGAATTACAGACTGAGCCACTGAGCCCAGCTATAATTTTTGATTTATTATAGAGATGAGGTCTCACCAAGTTGCCTGGGCTGGTCTCAAACCCGTGGGCTTAGGCGATCCACCCGCCTCGGCTTCCCAAAGTGCTGGAATTACAGGCTGAGCCACCCAGTCCGGCCTAAAATATTTTTAGTTGTAGTAGTTATCTTTTTATTTTTTGAGAGGAGTCTCACTCCATCGCTCAGGCTGGAGTGCAGTGGCATTCATCACTATTAGACCTGCCTTACAAGAAATGATGAATGGAGTTCTTCGACTTGAAATGAAAGGACAACAAATAGCCATCTGGCCACCCCAGTGTCGACCTGCTGGGCTCTAGTGATCCTTCTGCCTCAGCCTTCCAAGTAGCCAGAACCAGTAGGCTCAGGCAATCCACTGACCTTGGCCTCCCAAAGTGCTTGAATTACAGGCTGAGCCACTGAACCCAGCCAGTAGTAGTTACCTTTACCATTTTTGTATTTTGACTTTTATATTAGAATTAAAAGTCATTCACCCACCACCATGATTGTAATGTAGTATCCTGGGTTTGTTTATACATTTACTTTCGTCAGTGAGTTTTGTACTTTCTTATGCTATCAGATGGCTATTTGTTGTCCTTTCATTTCAAGTCGAAGAACTCCATTCATCATTTCTTGTAAGGCAGGTCTAATAGTGATGAACTCTGTCAGCTTTTGTTTGTTTGGGAAAGCAAATCTCCTTCATCTTTAAAAGACAAGCTTTTTTCCAGGCACAGTATTCTTGCGCAGTATTCTTCTGGCAATATTTTTCTTTTAACACTTTGAATATACTAACCCATTCCCCTCTGGCCTGCAAGGTTTCTGCTGAAAAATCAGATTGTAGTTTCACAGCAGGTGTCTTAAATGTGACAAGTCACTTTTCCCTGCTGCTTTAAAATCTCTTTATCTTTGACTTTTGAAAACTTATTTAACACCTAGGCATAGATGGAACACACCTCAAAATATTAAGTGCCATCTATGATAAACCTACAGACAGCATAATGCTAAATGAATAAAAACTGGAAGCATTTCTCCTGAAAACTGGAACAAGACAAAGCTGCCCACTCTCACCCCTCCTGCTAACATCGTGTTGGAAGTCTTAGCTAGAGCAATTAAAGGAAAGGAAATCAGGGGCATCCAAACAGGAAAAAAGAAAGTTAAGTTATCCCTCTTTGCTGATGATATGATTCTATACCTCAAAAATCCAAGAGAATCTGTCAAAAACCTCCTTTCACTGATAAAGGACTTTGCCAAAATCTCAGGGACAAAAAAAAGTGCAAAAAATAGTTGCATTCTTATACACCAACAACAAACAGGCAAATAAAAAGCACAATCTCATTCACAATAGCCACAAAACAAAAAAACCTTGGCATCTTCTTAACCAGAGAATTGAAAGAGCTTTACAATGAAAACTACAAAACACTGCTCAAAGAAATCCAAGAAGTTACAAACAAATGGAAAACTATCTCATGCACATGGATAGGAAGAATCAACATTGCTAAGATGTCCATCCTACCAAAGGCAATCTGCAGATTCAACGCAATACCCACTAAGTTACAACACCATTCTTCTCAAACGTGGAAATGACAATACAGAAATTCATAGGGAAACACAAACAACCACGAATAGACAAAACAATCATTAACAAAAGAAACAGAGGGAGATATCACACTTCCAGACTTTGTCTTTACTATAAGGCTACAATAATCAAAACAGCCAGGTATTGCCACAAGAACAGGCATATGGACCAATGGAACAGGATAGAGATTCTGGAAACAAAAGCTCAATTTTTCAACCAACTCATCTTTGACAAAGCCTCCAACAACAACCACTGGGAAGAGGAGAACTATTCAGTAAACAGTGCTGGGAAAACTGGCTGACCACATGCAGAAGATTGAAACAGGACACCATACACAAAAATCAACTTTAAATGGATCAAAAACCTAAATGTAAAACCTCAAACTATAAGAATCTTAGAAAATGCAGAAGACACCCTCACAGAAATCAGAGTAGGCAACCAATTCCTGATCAAAACCCCGGATGTCCATGCCATAAGAGATAAGAGAGACAAGTGGGACTTAAATTGAAAAACTTCTGCAGAGCAAAGGAAACCATCAAGAGAGCAGGGAGACAGCCTACAGAATGGGAAAAAATATTTGCCAACTGTATATCTGACAAAGGTCTAAAATCCAGAATCTACAAGGAGCTCAAATGTGCTGAAAGGAAAAAAACAAACAGCCCCATTAAAAAGTGGGCAAAAGCTAGGCGTGGTAGCTGAAGCCTGTCATTCCAGCACTTTGGGAGGCTGAGGCAAGAGGATTGCCTGAGCCCAGGGGTTCGAGACCAGCTTGGGCAACTTGGCAAGACCTCATCTCTACAATAAATGAAAAAAAAAATTAGCTGGTCATGGTAGTATGCACCTGTAATTCCATCTACTTCGAAAGCTGAAGTGGAGGGATTGCCTGCGCCCAGCAGGTCGAGGCTGAGGTGGTCATGAGTGTGCCACTGCACCCCAGCCTGGATGACAGGGTGAGACTCCAACTCAAAAAAAAAAAAAAAGTGGGCAAAAGACATGAATAGACACTTCTCAAAAGAAGACATATGGGCAGTCAACAGACACATGAAAAAGTGCTCAGCTTCACTAATTATCAGAGAAATGCAAATCAAAACCACATTGAGATATCACCTAACCCCAGTAAGAATGGCCATCATTAATAAAACAATCAGCAACAGGATGCTGGCAAGGATGTGCAGAAAAGGGAACGCTTCTACACTGCTGGTGGGAATGCAAACTAGTTCAACCTTTATGGAAAACAGTGTGGTTATTTCTAAAAGAACTAGAAATTGACCTTCCATATGACCCAGCAATTCCCCTACTGGGGATATACCCGGAGAAACTCATATCATTCTACAAAAAAGATACCTGCACATGCATGTTTATTGCAGCATTATTCACAATAGCAAAAACATGGAACCAACCATGCTGCCCACCAAAACTGAACTGGATAAAAAAAAAAAGTGGTACATATACATGATGGAATATTAAGCAGACATGAGGAAGGACAAACATATGGACTTTGCAGCAACTTGGATGGATTTAGAGTCTATCATACTCAGTGATCTCTCACAGAAACAAAGAACAGAGTACCATATGTTCTCACTCATAAGCGGACCCTGAACATTTACCATAATTCTAAAAGAAAGGGATTGGCAGTAGTGGAATACTGCTGGGGGGGGAGAACACAACATCAATATGGGTACTTGATCTCAAATCAGGCAAAGTGGGGACCAAAGGGAGGCCCAGACTACCTGTACGATGTCCACTTATATACCTAATCCTGAATTGTACCCCACATCTTTAAAATACAATATTAAAAACAAACAAAAAAATTTATTTGAAAGTACCTTGGTGTGAATTTCTTTTCTTTTTTGGAGCTGGAGTCTCACTCTGTCACCCAGGCCGGAGTGCAGTGGCACACTCACAGCCACTGCAGCCTCGACCAGCTGGCCTCAGGCAATCTTTCCACCTCAGCCTTCTAAGTAGCTGGAATTACAGGCATGCACCACCACACCCAGCTAGTTTTTGTGATTTATTGTAGAGACGAAGTCTTGCCCAGGCTGGTCTCAAACCCCAGGGCTCAGGCAATGCTCTCACCTCTACCTCCCAAAGTGTTGGGATCACAGGCATGAGCCACTACACCTGGCTTGCTGTGAATTTCTTTGGGTTCATCTTATTAGGGATCTTTTGGCCATCCTAAAATTGAATGTCCATTTTCTTCCCCAGATTTGGGGCGGTTTCAGCCATTATTTCTTTGAATATGATTTCTGGTCTTTTCCTTTATCCTTCTGGGACTCCTTTAATGCATATATTACTCTGTTTGACGGTGCCCCATAAGTCCTTCAGGCTTTCTTCGTTTTCCCCCCCCTTGACTGATCAGTTTCCAATAATCTGCCTTTGAGTTCACTAATCCTTTCTTTTGCTTGATCTAGTCTGATGTTGAAGTCCTCTATTGAACTTTTCAGTTCAGTTATTGTATTCTTCAGCTCCATGATTTCTGCTTGGCACTTTCTAATATTTTGTCTTTTTGTTGAAATTTTCCTTTTGTTCATATGTCGTTCTCCTGACCTCAGTGAGTAATTTTATGATAGTTATTTTGAATTATCTGTTAGATAAATCATATGACTCCATATCATTAGGGTCAGTTTCTGGAGATTTATCTTATTTCTTGTTTGAGACATATTTCCTTGTTTCTTCATTTTCTTTGCCTCTCTATGTGGGTGTATGAACACTAGACAAAGTGGGCATCTCTCTAGTTTTCAAGAACTGGCCATGTACAGAAGAAGTTCCTCACCAATTAACCCAGCTAGAAATTCTGGGGCCACTCCAAAGTTTCTTTGGATCCAACTCACTTTCTTTGTTATTAGCAGGCCCCAGGTGTCTAAAGTGTACCATGTCCTGTCGGAACTCCAGACAAGTGAGACTGAAGACAGTTTCTCAGCCCCCAGGAAATCAGATTGTTGCATGTCTGTTTAACTTTTCCTTCCCCAGGAAGGAATTTTTTTTTTTTTGAGTTGGAGTCTCACTCTGTTGCCCAGACTGGAGTGCAGTGGCACGCTCCTGGCCACCACAGCCTCGATCTGCTAGGCTCCAGCAATCCTTCTGCCTCTGCCTTCCAAGTAGCTGGAACTACAGGCATGCGCTACCACGCCTGGCTAATTTTTGATTTATTGTAGAGACGAGGTCTCGCCAAGTTGCCCGGGCGGGTTGCGAACCGGCAGGCTCAGGCAATCCACTCACCTCGGCCTCCCAAAGTGCTAGGATTACAGGCTGAGCTACCAAGCCCAGTCTGGAATGTTTTTTTAAACCTGTTCACTCTGTGTTGAGCTAGGAGAGAGGTTGTAGTGACTGTCTTTTCTTACTGGCCCCTAAGTGGCTAGTTTATGCCAGGTCTCATCATCACTGAGACAAGCTATGCAACCGCAGAAGCCCATCCTCTGAGTAGACTCTGGAAAAATTGGAGTGTTGGACACATGGCTCACCTCTTTCCCTCTCCATGAAGCAGCTTATCATCTTTCCCTCTCCATGAAGCAGCTTATCATCTTTCCCTCTCCATGAAGCAGCTTATATCTTTCCCTCTCCATGAAGAAGCTTTAGAGTAGAATGGACAGAGAAGACCAGGATGGTGATGACCATATGGTATCTTTAAGCCATACTTGGGTTCCTGGTTTCTTATTCTAAAGTTATATTTTCTTTCTTTCTTATATAGGTAGTAAATGCACACAGTATTAAATTCACAGGGCAGAATAGTATAGCCCTTCCCCACTGCAGACATGTGGTGGTTTGATCAAGCACTTAGTCCTCCACAGCCTCTCTTCCAGCTCAACACAGAGTGAACAGGTTAAAAAAAATTCCTTCCTGGTGAAGGAAAAGTTGAACAGACATGCAACAATCCAATTTCCTGGGGACTACCTGAGAAACTGCCTTCAGTCTCACTTGTCTGGAGTGCTGACAGGACATGGTATACATGGTATACATGGTATACATATGGGGTGGCTCATGCCTATAATCCCAGCACTTTGGGAGGCTGAGGTGAGAGGACTGCCTGAGCCCACGGGTCCAAGACCAGCCTGGGCAGCTTGGCAAGACTTCATCTATACAATAAATCAAAAAATTAGCTGGACATGGTGGTGCATCCCTGTAGTTCCAACTACTTGGAAGGCTGAGGTGGAAGGATCACCTGAGCCCAGCAGGCTGAGGCTGCGGTGGCAGTGAGCGTGCCAGTGTACTCTAGCCTGGGTGACAAAGTAAGACTCTAACTCCAAAAAGACAAAAGAAGCTGGGAACTGGGGGTTTTCCTCTCAGTCATATGGCACTGTGTGAGGGAAGAATTATACCTAGGGGGCATCTCGAATTTCCCTCCCAGTTTCAAGGTGGGTAGATTCATGCTCACCCAGAGTACAAGAGACTATTGACTCGCTTCTGGATTCCTCACAAAGGGAAACTCCTGTAAATTGCTGATGAGCTGGTGTGTTCATGGAAAGAGGAGGGCCCAGAGCTCCTGAGTCCATCATCCATCCTGCAGATATCACTCCAGGCTTGGCTGTATGATTTGTAAGGATGACAGTGTCTTGGTTTTGTTCTTAGTCCTAGGTTTTGATCCTTATTCTGGAGTGTGATTCTTATTCCTAAACCACAGCCTTTCTGATTTCTTCACTGATTGCACAAGGGGCTTGGTGAGGGGTCTCCACTCCAGCAGGGCAAGAACTGCAATGCCAGCCGGGCTTGGTGGCTCAGCCTGTAATCCCGCGCCTTTGGGAGGCTGAGGTGAGTGGATTGCCTGAGCCCGCGGACTCGAGACCCACCTGGGCAGGCGAGACCTCATCTCTACAATAAATTAAAAAAAAAATTAGCTGGGCGTGGTAGCGCGCGCCTGTAATTCCGGCTACTCGGAAGGCTAAGGTGGAAGGATCGCTGGAGCCCAGCAGGTCAAGGCTGCAATGGCCGGGAGCGGCCACTGCACTCCAGTCTGGGAGACAGAGTGAGACTCCAACTCAAAAAAACCCCAAAAAACAAAAAACTGCAATGCCACTTAGCACTGCATGATGCTGGGCTTTGTGGAGGACCACCTGCACATGTACAACCTGGCCTTGGTTAAGGATCTGACAGACTCTGTGCCCTCATTCCACATGGCACCCTCCTCTCCAGAACCCTGCTCTGCTAACTGTCGCTATCTCAGCAGTCCCAAACTTGGCCTCTGCTTCCTCAGTCAGTGCTCTCTGGCTGACGATCTCTGTCTTCGTTTCCTCTCTCTTTCGGTGGTAGGAAAACACAAGATAGAAAGACAGGGCAGACACGGACTCGCCTCAGGTGTTTCCCTTCTCCCAGGGATCACAGTTCTATACTGCTGGTTGTCCAGTTCCTATAAATAGGTGCCTTCTACATTTAGCCCAACTGTATCGTTGTTTATGGCAGGAGGTTAAGTATACATCTATCTAATCCCCCATGGCCAGAATCAACATGCTTTCTCAATAAAACTTTCCCAATATGATGCCATATGTTTATATCAGCCATAAAGCCACACTCATGTCAAAGCATCTCTGTGAAGGAGAAAACTCAGGAAGGTGTCTTCCATCATCACTGCTTTTTTTTTTTTTTAATTAAAGTCTCACTCCTTTGCCCAGGCTGGAGTACAGTGCACGCTCATGGCCACCCCAGCGTCGACCTGCTGGGCTTCAGCGATCCTTCCGTCCCAGCCTTCCGAGTAGCCGGAACTATAGATGTGTACTATCGCACCCGGCTATTTTTTATTTTGATTTTATTGTAGAGACAAGGTCTCACCAAGTTGCTCGGGCTGGTCTCAAATGCGTGGGCTCAGGCAATCCATTCACCTCGGTCTCCCAAAGTGTTGGGATTACAGGCTGAGCCACCGAGCCTGGACTATCACTGCTTTTTAATATTTTTGCAATTGGAAAAGAGAAAGAAATGAGGTATAAAAATGCAGAGGAGGAAACACAATTTTACTTTTTGCAGATAATATGATTAAATCCCTGGAAGACCCAAGAAGATCCATTTAAATTCTATTACATATGATATCTTGGTTCTGCAGCTAGGACACACACAAAAAAAGACATGTTAGCAAGAACAATAATACAAAAAAGAATTTCCATTTCCCATAGCACCAAAAAAAAAAAAAAAAAAAAAACCTCCCAGGACCAAACATAACATAAACGTGTAAGATTCAAAGGAAGAAAACTTTAAATCCACTGAGGAACACAAAAGGAGACCTTTATGTATGTTCTTGGACCAGGGGCTTGAACATCATAAAGATGACAATCTTCTTTCAAGATATTTGTCCTACAGAAATGTCTTCATGCATATGAAAGGAAGTATGTGCAGGTCATTCATTATATCATCCTCTGTAGAAGCAAAAGATTGGAAACAACTCAAAAGACCAGCGAGGCTGGTTACATGGATGGGGGTGGCACGCTGTCTTAAGGAGAACAAGATGGCTCACCAAGTGCTGATCAAGAACCATCTCCAACATTGGTGGTTCAGGGGAAAAAAATCAAGGTGCTGAGAGGAAGGTAGTCAATCCTCTGTGAAATGTTTGTGTGCATATGTGTGTGTGTACAGTTGTGCATGTTACAAATGTTTCAGCTTCAAGTAAAAGGAAGCCCATGAAGTCAACAAAAGGGGTCTATTTTTCTCCCACAAACCTGGAGGCTGTGGCCCTAGTCCTGACGCAGCTGCACCCCTGGGTCATCACCATCCTGGTCTTCTCTGTCCATTCCACTCTAAAGCATGCCAGTCTTTTTTCTCAGCCTTGCTGCCTCCTAGTTGCAAGATGTCTGCCTCATTTCCAAACATCATGGCAATGCAGTGTTCAGGTCAAGAAGAAAGGGAGGAGCAAAAAGTATTCCCTCCCAGTTTCAATGTGGGTACATTCATGCTCACCCAGAGTGGAGGATGCTCTCCACTAGCCACATCAGTCCCACATTTTATCGGAAAAATGGACACTTTCTTGATGAGCCTTTTAGCAGGCGTTGCTTGTATCTCGTTGGCCACAGCAGAGTCACATGGCTGTTCCTAGCTGCAAGGGAGCCTGGAAAACAATATTTAATGTCCGGGAGAAAAAGGAGAGGAAAAGAGACCAAAGTAATTGGTGGGAGACTCACTTTACTGATGGATGTACTTAGAAAGTCTTTAAAAGACAGGTAAGAGGCTGGGCTCGGTGATTCAGCCTGTAATCCCAGCACTTTGGGAGGCCAAGGCGAGTGGACTGCCTGAGCCCATGGGTTTGAGACCCACCCGGCAACTTGCGAGACCTCGTCTCTACAATAAATCAAAAATTAGCCGGGCGTGGTAGTGCGCACCTATAGTTCCGGCTACTTGGAAGGCTGAGGCCAAAGGATCGCCAGAGCCCAGCAGGTCGAGGCTGCAGTGGCCAGGAGTGTGCCACTACACTCCAGTCTAGGCAACAGAGTGAGAATCCAAATCAAAATTTAAAAAGACAGGTAAGAAATTGGTAGCTGATTCTGGAACGGAAACAGCATATCTGCAGGGGAGAAGGGCTATGCTATTCTACCCTGTGAATTTAACACTGTGTGCATTTATTACCTACACAAGAAAATAAGAACATATAACTTTAGAATAAGAAACCAGGACCCAAACTATAGTTTTAAAGATACCATTTTCAAGATAAGTGCAATGGTGCAGTCCCGTAGTCCCATCTACTTGGGAGGCTGAGACAGGAGGATTGCCTGAACCCAGGAATTCAAGGCTAACCTGGGCAACACAGCAAGACCCCTTCTCTAAAAAAACAAGCCCCGTCCAGAACCTTTTTTCAAAAAAAGTACCAAATAACCTTGGGAATGAAGAGAAATTTATAATATAAACTCCAAAATACTTAGAATTTAATCATAATGAAATCTCTACCAGTTAAAATGCATAGGGCACGTTTAAAAGCGTTAGAAACAATTGCCTAGCTTTAAATATATTTATCTGAAAATAAGGAAAACTGGAAACAAAGCAACTAAGTCAAGGATTCATAAAAACAGCATAGAATAAATAGAAGTACAGAAGAAAGAAACTGATAAAGATATAAACTGAGAGAGAACAAAAACAAAAAAATAAAAACAATGAGCAAAAATCAAACAGGCTCTCTTCAAAAGAAGCCTGGAACAGAAGGTGTCTGCCTGCCGCCGCCACGGCCAGGGCCAAGCAGTGAGGGGCTGCCGGTGCCCCCGGGCCCTCGGCTACCTTGGCCGTGCTCCGCGGGTGCTGGTGCCCACATTCCTGTGGCTTCGAAGGCCTGGCGGAGGCTCTGAGCCGCGGGCGGGTCTCTGCTCTGCCAGTCGTGGCCCCTCTCGGTCTGCCTCTGACCCCAGCTGGTCCAGCGCTGGCTTGAGCTGCCCCGGCCCAGCGCCCCATGGACCAGGCCCAGACCTTCCCCATTTGTGGTACAGGGACATGACCTTCCCAGGCAGCCCCTCCCATACTGGGCTGTGTGGCTCAGGGAACAGGATGGCTGGCCCCTCCATCTCCCATGCTCAGTCATGGGTCAGTGGGCCACGGGGGTGTTCTCTGCTCAGCCCTCCACGGCCTGAGCTCCCGAGACTCCTGGGGGCGACCAGGCCTGCCTGGGTTCTTCCCGGCCCATCAGCCAGGAATGCTGGGGCGTGCTGGAGCATGTCCACCTGGCTCTCCAAGCTGCCTCGTGTGTGCAGTAGAGGGGTGGGAGGCTGCGGAGGCAGGGCTGGACCCTGCAGGAAGTGGAGTTAGCTCTTCCCTGAGCCCGGAGAGCAGGGGGCGGCTTGAGCTTCCACATGGACTTGGAGGGGTAGGCCTGGGGTCCCGCCCCCTGCTCAGCCACCGGCCCAGCTGTGCCACATCATCCCAGCCAGCCTCTCAGCCCCTCTCGGAGGCTGTGTCACCGCCACAGGCCGAGGGGCGCATGCTGCACGTGTGTGGCAAGAGCCCTCCCTGCCATGGCTGGGGAGGCACAGGGTCTGACCCAGGCCCAGGTGGGGCATGCAGATGGTGAGGGGCCTGGGACCGCCTGGGGGAGGCCACGGTTTCTCAGCTGATTTAGAATCAGCCCAGCCTGGGGCAGGGAGGCGGGTGCGGGGCTGGGAGGAGCACGCGGGGGCTGCATGAGCCCGGAGGGGCCCAGAGGAGGGGCAGTGGCAGGACAGGGTTTTCAGAATCGCTGACACTTAAGTCCCAGCATCAGGGGCAGAACTGGGGTGGGGGGCCATAAATGGCTGAGAGTGGCTGGGTGGGGCATGGCTGCAGTGCGGCTGTGACCACGACGGGAGCTGGGACTTGATCCTGCAGGCACTGGGGAGCTATGGCAGGCATCAAAGCAGAAGAGGGGCAGGTCAGATGTGTGTTTGAGATGCTCTCTTGGCAGCCAGGATGGAGGTGAGTCAGACAGCCTGGAATGGGACAGGTGAGGAGGAGACTGCTCTGCAGGAGGGAGCTGGGGTGCTCAGACTGACGGGGGAGGGAGGGAAAGGAGGCTCCAGGGCCTGGGGGCCAGGGGAGGGTGCCTCTGAAAGACCTGGGTTCTGGGGGCCAGCCGGAGCCCCCCATGGTGCTCAGGAGGAGAGCTGGGTATGGGGATGGAGATGTGGGAGGCGCTGGCACAGAGATGGAAACCAGAGTTGCAGCTGTCACGAGTGGTCCAGGAGAGATGGTCAGACCCTGGGGAGAGCGGGGGCTCAGGAAGAGGAGTAGGGTGGTGGGCAGAGGAGTGGAAGCCTTTAAGATTCCCGTGGAAACCTTAAATCCCATTGAGCTAAAATTCTTTTGAAAAAAGAGGTTAATTAATAGGTACAAAAATACAGTTAGATAGAAGAAATAAGTCTCAGTGTTCAACATCACAGCAAGATAACTGTTATGATTTGGCACATATTTCTTTTTCTTTTTTTTTTTGTGAGTTGGAGTCTCACTCTGTCGCCCAGACTGGAGTGCAGCGGCCGCTCCCGGCCACAGCAGCAGCCTCGACCCGCTGGGCTCCGGTGATCCTTCCGCCTCAGCCTTCCGAGTAGCCGGAATTACAGGCATGCGCTACCACGCCCGGCTGATTTTTTTGATTTATTGTAGAGATGAGGTCTAGCCAAGTTGCCCAGGCGGGTCTCGAACCTGCGGGCTCAGGCCATCCACTCACCTCAGCCTCCCAAAGCATGGGATTACAGGCTGAGCCACCGAGCTCGGCTCACATATTTCAAAATAGCTAGAAGAGAAGATCTGGAATGTTCCCAACACAAAAAAATTGACAGGGCTGGGTGTGGTGGCTCACGCCTGTAATCTCAGTACTTTGGGAGACAGAGGTGAGAGGACTGCCTGAGCCCAGGGTTCAAGACCAGCCTGGGCAACTCGGCAAGACCTCGTCTCTATAATAAATCAAAAAATTAGCCAGGTGTGGTGGCATGTACCTGTGGTTCCAGCTACTTGGGAGGCTGAGGCAGAAGGATCATCTGAACCCAACAGATCGAGGCACTGTAAGTCTGCCACTGCACTCCAGCCTGGGTGACAGTGTGAGAGCCCCACTCAAAAAAAAAAAAAAAAAGAAAAGAAAAATAAATGATAAATGTTTGAGGTGATGGATATGCCGGTGACCTTGACTTGATCAATCCATATTCCATGCATGTACCAAAATACCACACATACCACTGAAATATGAACAAATATTATGTGTCAATACAAGAGGTAAAATAAAAGAAACAAGTGAAAAAAAAAATCTTACATCCCTGAAATCTATCCAGTGACGGCCACAAGATGCAAGCAATGGTTAATGACAGTGACTTTCAGGGCAGACCTATCTCTAACCAGAAATCTGGAAACCACCTTCTTATACAACGTGAGGGGATTTATTAAGTAAACACTGGTCCAACCTGAAGATAGATGATTCCACAGCCTATAAATAATGCATTCAGGTGTCTGTGAGGGTGCTCTTTCTGTTGCTCTCCTGCTCGAACACCTCCCATGGCTCCCCACTGCCCTCCTGGCCATGCTTGAGCAGGGGTCCCTCCATCCAGCCTCATTGGCCAGGCTGAAGTCTGCACCTCTGCTCGGGGGAACACCGCAGGCATTTCTTCCTGGCCCACTTTTGCTCCTTTGGGTTCCCCTGCCTGGAATGCCCTGCTGGTTCCTTTCAAGACTCACCCCTGATATCCCAAGCCCCCTGAGCACCTCCTGCCTCTTCCTCCTTTGTGGCGGCCATGCTCCTGCCTCCTCCCCAGGGACTCCTGCTGTTGGGGCCCTCTTGTAAGTGTCGTCCTGTCCAGCGCCGGACCTGGCCTGGTGGCAGAGGGGCTGGGCAGGGGACCCTGCGGGAGTGAGGAGGGCCTAGACGCTGGGAGTAGAGGCCCTGCCCCAGGCTAAGAGAAAGCAGCTTCTAGCCCCACCAACCCTCAGCCTTCCGACTGTTCCTCCACCTGATCCCTGGACCCAGCGCACCGCCGGTGAGCTGTGGTCGTCCCACCAGGACACTATTCCTGCCATCCTGCAGACCTGAGACTCTAAGCCCCTTGAGGACAGGAGGGGGACCATCTTGTCTGCTCCCAGCACGTGCAGGACCTAGTAGGTATCTGTTAGATGAATGTACAGGGCGGGGGTGGAGGGGAGGATGGCGGCAGGGGCGAAGGGACGGGACCTGTCAGGGCCCTGGCAGCGGCTTCTCACCAAACCTCTTAGGCCCTCTCCCCGTTGGCTCCTGCTCTTCCCCCACCCCACGTCCCACCCCGTCCTACCCTAACCGCCCCGCACCTCCCGGCTTCTCCGACCACACAGGCCGCCCACGCCCCGCCTCTTTGGCCTCTCCTTGCCCCCTCCCGAGCCAGGCCCGCGACCGGCTCTCCCAGGCTCAGCAGCGACCCCGGCCAACACCGCAGGCCCCGCCCCCCAAGGGCAGCCACGCTCTCCTCCGGGGACCCTGCCGCTTCACCCTCAGCGGGCCAGGGGCCCATGCCTGCGGCGGCCAGGAGGTAAAACACGACATCGGAATCACAGCGTCGGAGGGGCTTCCCGAAGGCGTCCTGCGCCGCTCCCACCCGCGGCGGCGCAGCGCAGGCGCGGCCCACAGACCCCCCCCACGCCCCGGCGGCCTCTCGCCGCGGCCTCTCCAGGTAGCGCGCGGGAGGGGCCAGGAGCTGGGGCGGGGCCGTGCCGCGCCCTGCGGGGCACGTCGCCACAGACGGGGACGCCGCGCGCCGTCCGGCCAGGTGGCCTGGGCGGCCCTGCGGGCGGTGGTGGGCTGGGCCTGGGATCCCCCCCCGCGCCCCCCAGCCCGGCGCGGGCGTCGTGCTGGTCCCGGGGGCGCGCAGGCGCGGGCTTGTCCGACGGCGCAGGAATCCGCCGCCGCGGGCGCTTCCGGCCCGCCCGCCCGCCGTGCGGGGGAGGGTGCGCGGCCGCCCGCAGGGCCCCGACGCCCGTGGCCCCCGCCGCGCTCCCTCGCTCCACCCTCGGAGGAGGCTGTGCTCTGGAATCCACTCCTGTAGCCAAGGGCCGCTGGGGTGGGGGGAGAGGTTTTTCTTCGGGAAGCGTCCCTGGCGGCTCCTGTGAGCACTATGCCGCTTCCTCATCCGCTTTTCTGCAGACCGCGAGGACCCAGCCTGGCCACCACCCTCTCCTGTATCCCCAGAGGAAGGCGCCCTATTAGAAGGGAACACCAAAGACCCTGGCAGTCCCGAGGCCAGGCGAGGGTTGGAAGTAAGGACCAGCCAGGAGGGAGGGTGCCCAGGGCGTTCAGTGGGCAGCAGCGCAAGGCCTTATGCCAGGGATCCGGCCCCCGAAGCCTTCCTGAAAGCCAGGAGGCTCTGTGGCTCAGGGGACCGAGGCCTGAGCCCTCTCCTCCCCCAGGTGGAGGTCCCCTTGCCTCCCCCTTCCTTGGGCTCCTCTGGCCACGTGACAAAGGAGATGAAGTCCCAGGTCCATTTCTGCCACTGGTCTCTGGGAGGGGTGTGTACTCATTCCTGCAATTTCCATTTAGCAGATCAGGAAACTGAGCCACAGGAGCTGGCTGAGGTGGCAGAGCAGAGCTATCCTGTCTCTTGGGAGCTCCCTCCTCCGAAACCCATCTGTGGACCTTCCTTTTTCTGGACACCCGGACCTGGGCTCCTCCCACTTGGGATTTTATAACTTTGCCCTCCCTTCCCCCAGGCTCAGAGGGTGGACTTGCTTCCTGCTGGACCCCTTGTCCCAGGGTTGGGGTGCTTGAACCGGGGGCAGGAGACACACGGAGGTGTACCAAGTGAGCAGGCAGCTGTCAGCCGGCTGGGGTGGGGTAGGAGACAAGAACATTCAGGGTGGGGGTGCTTGGGTTGTATGCCAGGTGGCTGCCGGCACTGGCTCCCCCATGGTCAGAGGTGAAGCAGGACATCCTGGGGTCTAGGTACTAGGCAGTCTACCTGGCACCCGGGGTGTCTGGGTGGGTGGGCAGTGGCTGGCGGGTGGTGGGGCAGTGGGGCAAGACGGCGTTGGCAGGGAGGCGTTGGGGCCCTGGGCCCTGGGGCCAGTCAAGGGAGCGAGGGAGAGGCTGCTGCTTTGATGCTGAAGGTAGGGGCTAGGCTTGCCCAAGGCTGGCCTTCTCAGCCTGACTGGCCCGGGTGCCAAGCCCTGAGCCCAGCTGCTGGAGCATCTGGATAGCGGAGCTGGGCTGGGAGCTGGGGTTCCTGTGCCTGGGAGGGTGGAGGAGTCAGCCCTGTCCCGCCCGGGCCTGCCTCCTGGCCTCCCCTGTGGCCTGGCTGGCAGGGCCTGGGTGTGGCCTGGCTCCCTGGGGTTGGCAGGGATCAAAGGGCGGAAAGGCAGCCTCACCCTCGCCCACTGAGACAGGAATCCGTGGCCTCGGGGGACGGATCCACAGCCACATTCCGGTGCCCTGGTCCCCACAGGGCAAGGGTGGGGCAGGGCTGGGGTGCCAAGATTGGCACCACGGAGTGTGGGAACGCAGCACTGCTAGTGCCCGGCCCGCTGCCTAAGCAAAGCAGGTGGCACCCTCCTCCCAGTGGGCTTGGCCTCTGCCCCCTCTGACCTCCCTTCAGTAGTCTCAGACATCAGGGCCTCAGGTGGCCAAAGCAGGTTCCATGTTGCCCAGAGGTGGGGTCTCATCCTGCTGCCCTGGTGGTGCCGGAAGAGGGTAGGGCCTGGGTCTCTGTGTCACGAAGCAGGGGGTGTTACTCACCCTGGGGCATTCTGGGCCGGCAGACCCCACCCCCACCTGGAGGAGGGAGAGGGTGCCGTAGGCTGAGGCATGGCTGGTGGGGGTCACACCGAGCACAGGCCCCAACATCTGCAGATGTGCCCACACCCGCACACAGTAGGCAGCAGGAGGGCAGCCTTGCCTCTCCTGAGGGGTTTGTCGCTGGCGGGCTGGAGCAGGGCTGGCTTGGATCTGCGGACCCCCACCCCGTGAGCACAGGGTTACCTGCTTTGGAGAAGGCAGCCTTTAGTCACTTGGGCTGCGTGGGAAGGATTCCTGTTCCAGAGGGTGGAGACCAGCCAGGCACCTGCAGGAGCCAGGGCCCTGTGCTCTGTCCAGTAGTGATGCCTCTCCCACCCCCCAGCTCCCACTGTACAGGTGGAGAAACTAAGGCCCAGAGGGGTCAGGTGACTTTCCCCAAATGACACACCAAGCTGATGGGCTTGGAGAAACCTTGGAGGCCTAGACCTTCTTTCCACTCCTGAGAGGCCAGGCAGACGGCCCCTTCTCTGGCTCAGTTTCCTCATCTGAGGAGTGGGTTCGCAGTAACCACCTAGCCAAGTTGTTATGAGAGCCCAGATAAGTAGCCCTGAAGCACCCTAACCGTGCACCCAAGGCATGGCGCCCTCTGGTGGCCCCAAGTGGAGTGACAATAGCTCTCTCTGCCCTTGGGTGATGGAACCTGAAGGCTGGGAGGGGAGAGAGGGCAGGCCTGGGGACACACAGGGGACACAGGTCAGAGCACTGCGGCAGTAACGTTCCTCAGGGCTGGGCCATGCATGGAAGGAAGGACATTGGTTCCACCAGGAGACAGCAGAGGAGGCCACAGGTCAAGAACTTGAGAGAATCCTGTGGGCAGTTTGAAGCCATCAGGGCCAAGGATGCATCCCTGGCGGCTGGCTGCAGGGGAAGCAGGGACTGGACGGGGTCTCAGGAGAGGAGGGCAGCTGGTGGGTGACCCCTCAGGCCTCAGGCTGCTGGGACTGGGGAGTGCGGTCAGTTGAACTCCTTTGGGCAACCAGGCAGAGAAAGGGGGAGGCCAGTCCCAAGGTCTCCAGGCATTGGTGATGCCATGGTCCGAGGAACCCAGCCCATATCAGACGGGGTACTGAGCCCCCTCTGGAGGCTTCCCTACTGCTGCTTGACCCTGAGAGGCCCCACTGACCCCCACCAGTCCAGCGGCTGTTCCAGCGTCAGGCCTGGTCTGGCATTGGGAGGCCTGCACTCTGAGTCTGCTGGAGCTGTGAATGGGGCTTGGGCAAATGAATGAATGAATGAATGAATGAAGAGCCGCTGGAGGGCTGTCACCCTGGCACCCCACATGCCTCCTTCCCCATCCTGGGGTCCTGGCCAGTCACTGGCCTGTGATAGCCTGGACTAGAGGGCCAGGCTGGGGTAGGCGTGACTCTGGCTCCTGCAGCCCAACCCCCACACCTGGGAGGCATGTGAGAGCTTTGCAGGTCAGGGGGCCACATGGGCACGGGATGGGTGAGCCAGTCCGTGAGACACCCTGGGCTGGAGCTGGGAGAAGCTCCTCTACCTGGTCTCTGGGCATAGGGGGACAAGTCAAACTTATAGGCTTGTGGCCCTTGCTGGGAGGACAGTGGGGTCAGGGCAGGCTCCAGTGGGATCTGGGAAACAGCCTTGGATTTGTGTGGGGAGGGGCAGCTTGGGCCCCCATTGCCCCTGGGGATTGCCAGCACCCCGGGCAGGGGCCCCCATGCACCCCAGGACTTCTGCAGCGAGGGTACCCTGCAGGCTCCAGTCCCCTGGGGTGTCTGCTCGGCAGGACCCTTTCTCCTTGGGACCAGTCAATCCCGGGGCTTCTGCTGAGTATCTCATCCCTGGTGCAGCCGTAGCTGGACTGCCTTCCTTGGCTTTGCTGTCACCTGAGCTGGGGGACCTCTTGGCATGGAGGGTGCACTGGGAGACCATGTTCCTCGGGGCACAGACCCCTGTCCTTGTAGGGAGGTGGGCCCACCACATTCCATCTGACCCCAGCAAAGTGGGAAAGGGGGTGGGGGCAGGATGAGCAGGGCTGGCCAGACCTAGGGGTGGGGCCCATGTCCCCAGGGGCTGCCATCTGAGCCCTCCACTGCTACACGACACCCCTCTGAGGAGCGAACCAGCCAGGGTATGCGCGCATGCGCACACACTGCTGCCAGCATGCTGACACATGTGACATTTGCATGTGCTCAGGGCACATATATGCACGTTCACACCAGCACTCACACGCAGACACATACTTGTGACCCACCTACATCCACACGGGTGTGTGTGCATGAGGCTGCGCATACTCCCAGCCCGGCACCTGCTTGTCCTTGGAAGTCCAGAGCATTTTGACGGGCAGCTGAGGACACTAAGAGGGAGAGGGGAAGGTGGCTCTGTGTTGTTGGGTCCTCTGGGCTTCTGTTTCCCTTCCATGCAGTTCTAACCTCTACCTGTTTTCCAGGCAGTTCCAGACTCCCCGAATCCCCATGAACCCTCTTGAGATGGAAGTTAATGCCCTTTGTAGAGAAGGGGAAACCGAGGCACAGACCATTTGGTAATGTGCCGGAAGTCTGGAGGCAGGAGCTGGGCAGGGCCTGCCCCAGGCTTTCACTGGTGGCTGTGGGGGATGTGGGGGTGAGGCCGTCTGGGGCCCCGGGCACAGAGGGCACTGCTGCTTCCACACACAGCTATCTGGGAGGGACGAGGATGGGGCAGAACCCAGAAGGAGCCAGGTCGGCTTGCGACCGACCCGTGGGCGGAGCCTGTCCTCCTTCACTGTCCCGGCTGGCTAGAGCCGACAGGAGGAGGAAGGGGTCGCTGGGGTCATGGCTGGGCTCCCCTGGGAATTCCAGCGCGTGTGTCAGCGCGCCTCTCCCAGCCCCCATCCTCAGCCGGCGGTTTGGCGCTGAGAGCTGGATTCCCGAGGGGACAGGGGGCGGCTCCCAGGCCTGGGGCGGGGCTGGGGGCCCAGAGACCTCTCTCCTCCGCCCACCCCTCCACCCCTAGGGCCAGTCTCCTCTTGACCTCCTCCCAGTTTCCCTGCCTAGACGGTTTCCCGTTTTCCCAGGAAGGCTGAGGGAGGACGTAGATAAGGACGCCATTGCCCGGGTGCCCGCACGTGCCCCTGGAATTCGCACCACCTCTCGGAGGACCCTGCCCTGCCGCACACAGAGGCGCGGTGAGGGCCCCAAGGTCACGGAAGGCCGCCTGTTTCTGTGCAGACGCCGACGCGAGGGGGAGCGGGGGAGCGGCGTCTGGAGCCCCGGTGTGAATCCCAGCTGTGCCTAGACCTTAGCGTCTGCAAAGCAGGAACAGCATTACCTGTCTCTCGGGGTGATTGTGCAAAAAAAGCGACAAAGGCTTTGGCCGCGAGCGCCCCAGGGGCATCTGTCTGGGAGCTGGGCCCGGCTCCCCAGGAAGCCTAGAGGGGGTCACGCTCTCCAGCCAGACGGCTCGCCCGGCCTGCGCCCTGCCTGCCCGGGCTCGTCGAGGGCCGAGGCCCCTCTGGGCGGCGCAGACGCGGCCTCCCCGCCTGCCCCAGGCCCGCCCCCCGCGCCGCTGCTTTGCCCGCGGCCTCGACAGGCCCCGGCGCGCTCCAGCCCGCCCCAGCGCGAGGGTGGGCGCGGGCGCCGCCGCCAGGACGCCCGCCCGCTCGGAGCCTGCCCGGTCAGGCAGGGGAGGGGCTCGACGGGGGCGGGCAGGGAGGCTCCCAGCCGGGTGCAGAGGTTGGGGGCAGGGACGCGAGGCCGGGTGGGAGCGCGTAGAGGAACGCCCCAGGCGAGAGTGGGGCGTGGAGGTGGCAGGAAGGCTCCGGGCCTGGGGCGAAGGGACAAGGAGCTCCGGCCCGAAGGGTGGGCGGCCGGGAGGCTCTGAGTCGACACCGGCGGCAAAGGGAGAGAATCTCGGGAACCGCCACGGGGGAGGGAGTCCCTGCCCCGCAGAGGCCGCGCGAATCCGCCAGACGCCGAGGGCTGCCCCGCCCCCTCCCGTCTTGTGGGCGCGGCGCGCCCGTTTCCCCGCCAGGGGAACGGAGGCTCTGGGTCTGCAGCACGGGTGGTTGGAGAGGGCGGCTTGTGGCCGAGGGAGCCGTCCCGGCGGACGGGATGCTGGGGGTTCCCCGCGAAGAGCTGGCGGAGGAGCGCTGACAGCGCTGGGAGAGAAGCGTGGCCGAGCTGGCGGTCGTGGAGCCCACCTCCATCCACGTCCGCGCCGCCGGCCCGAGGAAACCTGGGCGGCTCCCGGCCCGCTCCGGGCGCTGGCGACGGCGCGGCGCTGCGAGGGCGGCCGGGCAGGCCTCGGAGGCGCGCCCCGCGCCCTGGGCGGGCCGAGCGCGGCCGCAGCCGCGGCCACCAGGCGGCAGGGCTGCGCCGGGACTGGCGGTGGGGCGGGGACCCAGTTTCTCAGGTCTGCCTGTGTCCTGGCCGACGCCAGCCCTTCCCAGGAGCAGCCGGGTGGAGTCACAAGTGGGGGACCCAGGCCCCTGAGTTCCTGGCCTCATCTTGAAGCGACTGTGGCAAGCTAGAGGTGAGGCAGCTATCTGGGGGACACTGGGTGGACGAGCTTAAGGACCACTCCCCAGCTCTGCTCCTTTCTCAGGCTCCTCGTGCCTCAGTTTCCCCTATGAATTAGGGGGAGTGAGACTTTCCAGGCTGCCTATCCTACTGGTCCCCAAGGCAAGCAGGCTGTAAGAAAGCTGGGCCTGTCTGGAGGGGAAGAGGAGGTCACCCCTGGCCCAATCTGAGGAAGAGGAGAAGGGGCTGGACTCTGGGCTCAGCCGGGGGTGTGGATCAGGCCCAGCCATAAGGTTGGGCCTGGCAGTGCACATCCGGCCTCCCCAGGGCCTGGCTGTCCCCAGGGTCTCTTTCAGCTCCTGGGGACGCCACTGAGAATGTCCCTTCCCTCCCACAACCAGCTGCTCATCCCAGCATGGACTGGCTGGCCACATGGGTTATTCCTTCTGTCCCAGGCACTGGAGCTTGGCAGGAGGTGGGACAGGAGGGGTCTGGGTGGAGGAGGCCCAGCACACAGGTGCTGAGGGTCTGCACCTCCCTGTACGGACCCAACGGAACTAGGCTCTGCAGGAACAGAGGATGCAGCGCTGGGTCCCAGGCCCCTAGTGCCTTCCTGTCCATAGGGAAACTGAGGCAGGGAGCCCTGACCATTCTCAAGATGCCAGGACTTCCCTGCATCCTGTTGTGTGGCCTGGGGGCAGGTCAATCACTGTGACCAAGGGACCTGGTAGCGAATGACTGAACTTTCCCTGAATCAACACTTCCAGTGGGTGGCAGAGCTGGGTTATTCATTAGTCACTATCGGGGAGGCACATTGGTCCTGCCCTACACCCTGTTTCCCCAGGCTGAGCCTTGGACCATACTCCCTCCAAAATGGTGGGTGCTGCCAGCAGCCTGCCTTCCTAGGGCTGGCTCCACAGAGGAGGGGCAGGGTCGGCTGGAAGTCCCTCCCCAGCTGTAGCAGTGCCTGGAGTCCCACCATGATGCAGGAGGAGCACGGGGTCCTCTCTGGAGTCAGACGTTCTCAGCTGGTTTCAGCTTGTCTGCAGGGGCTGGAGGGGCAGGGCTGTGGGTGCCCGTCTCAGTGTAATGTGGCCCCTCCCCACCTCCTCCTGCTGGTATTCTTGGGGGGCAGTTCAGGATCGGGAGTGCAGCAAGGTGAGGCCCAGAGTATGTTGGGAGAGGGCAAACCTGTGTCCCTAGGGCACCCCCAGCCCCCTGCTCATTCTCTCCCGGCCCTGCTACCTGGAAGTGGGGTAGTGTGAGAACACAGACCTTGTCTTACTCCAGACCCAGGCCAGGATAGGCCTGGCAATTCCTAGAAGCCACAAAGTGTATCTGCCCTAAGGCTGTGGTTGAACAAGCCTTGTGATTAGCAAATATAGGCTTCCTCACCCTCCTGCCCAAGCCCAGCCCGGGATGGGTCCCTGGGCATCGTGTCCTCATCCCCAAGGAACGCACCACTGCTTCAGGTCAGAAAACTCTTGGGTAGCCTCAGTGACTTTTACTATGGAGTAACTTACATGTGTCCAAACCCCTCTTTACTCTTTGAAAGAACGCACATGCCCTTTGATGCACCTGCCTGACCACCCATCACACCCGGCTTGGTCCCAGCTGTCGGTCCCAGACTCTCCCCATGTTCCCTCCACTCACCCTGCAGGGCTGGGTTTTATGTCTCCCTCAGAGAGCTCTCACTGGACCTGGCAGAAAAAAAGCCAGCTCATAGGCCCAGGTGTTCATACCCTGTATAGTTCAGAGGAAGGTCTAGCCTTGCCTTACCTGCCTGGCTCTTGGGAGGAGAATTCTGAGCCCATCAAATGTCTGAGGCACCCGTCTTCAACCTGAGAGGGGCCCTTGGGTGGGTGATAGCTGGCAGCCCTGAGGCCATCGGGCCTTCTCTGCTGTTTTCCAATTCAGCAAAACATAGGGTCTGGAAGATGCACCTCCAGGTAGAGTTGGCCTGCCAGGATGGTGAAGTGGGGCTTGTAGAGAAAAGGAAGGGAAAGGGGTGGATGGATGGAGAGGTGGATGGAGGGATAGAGGAACCATAGGTGTGCACCACCTATGGTTAGGGATAGAGAGATGGAGGGAAGGGTGGATGGATGATGAAGAGAGGAATGGATGGGTGTGGATGGAGGGAGGGATGGATAGAGGAGTGGGTGGATGGATGGGTGGAGGGATGGAGAGAGGAGTGTGTGGATGGATAGAGGGAGAGAGGAGTGGGTGGGTGGGTAGAGGAGTGGGTGGATGGATGGGGGAAGGAGGATGGGTAGAGGACTGGAGGGATGGGTGGATGGGTGGAGAAATGTGTGAAAGAACGAGCACAGGAAATTGCTAACTGTGGAATGCACTTGCTGAGTGTTTGGGGTCACATCGTGTAATTCTTTTAGCATTGCTGTGTGTTTGATAATATTATACAGTGTTGGGAAATTGTTATAAACAACCATTGTAACACACACACGCGTTGCTAAATAATGCATGCTCGACAGAAGAGATTGTGGTAGAAACTGAAAATACTCAGAACCGGATAACTATGAAAACAGCACATCCAGCGTTGCAGAGGTGGGACTTCCGAGCAATTTGCTACAAATACTTACTGTGAAAAGAAGAAACTTCAGGGTTTGTAGGTAAAGTCTCCCTCTTAGAAAGTTGGGGCGAGACTGACGGCAAAGGGGCACAAGGAAACTTTTGGGGTCGCTGGAAATGTTATATCTCAGTTGTGTGAGTAGTTACATAACTCAACTGGATACATCTGTCAAAAGTCAGAACTGTGTACAGGAGAGGTGAACTCATTGTATATAAATTAAACCTTAACTTTAAAAAATAAAATTAAGGCCAGGTGCAGTGGCTTACACCTGTAATCCCAGCACTTTGGGAAGCCAAGGCAAGATCAGCTTGGGCAACGTTGCGAGACCTCATCTCTACAATAAATTTAAAAATTAGCTAGGCATGGTGGTGCACACCTATGGTTCCAGCTACTTGGAAGGCTGAAGTGGAAGGATCGCCTGAGCCCAGCTGGTCGAGGCTGTGGTGGCTGTGAGCATGCCACCACACCCCACCCTGGGCAATAGAATGAGACCACAACTCAAAAAAATAAACATTAAAATTAGTAAATAATCAAATTTTTAAAAGAGAAAGTTGGGAGGTAAGAAAACAAGGTAAGCCCAAAGGGAGCTGAAAAAAACGAAGATAAAAATAAGGTCATAAATCAGTAGAAAACAAAGATGCAATAGAGATGACCAATGAAGACAAAAATTGATTCTTAAAAAAATTAACAAAGTGGATCAACTCCTGGGAAGAAGAAAGACATGAATAATAGGATCCAAAAAGAGGCTATAACTGCAGATGTAAAAGATGAGAAGTAGCCAATGACTGGCAGAAAAACATGTTTGCAAATCCTGTAACAGATAAAAGACTGGCATTCCAAATATATCAAGAACTCTCAGGACTCAACAACAAACAGCCCAATTTAAAGATAAGTGAAAGATCTGAACAAACACAGCCCCACAGATGGCAAATGGAAACACAAGAAGTGTTCAACATCACTTCTGATTAGAAAGTGCAGATGAAACCACAGTGCCACACCACTGCACACTGCTAAATGGCTGAGAAATAATTAAATGAATAAAATAATGAGGCCTCATGCTGACACAGTGTGGAGCAGAAGGAATCCTCTGCGGGTGGGAATGCAAAACAATGCCACCATGGCAGTGGCCGGCTCTCACCGAGACATCTTACTCACATAAATCTGCATAGCAGCTTTGTTGATAACCACACAAAACTGGAAACAAACCTAGTGAACTTTAACTGGCAAATAGATTTTTTTTAAGTGCAGTCCCTCCATGATGTGGAATATTATTCAGCAATAAAAAGGAGCAAGCTGTCAACTCAAAGATCGTGGATGGATCTCACGTGCATTGTCCCGTGCGAAAGCAACCAGATTCAAAAGACTACTCTCTGCATAATCCCGTTAATATGACATTCCAGAAAAGGAAAAGCTGGAGAGAAGGAAGATAGGTTAGTGGTCTTGTCTGGGGTTGGAGTGAGGGCAGCACAGGGGGATGTTGGGTGATGGAACTGTCTGTGTCCTGGCTGTGGTGGGGGACAGTGACTGTGTGTTTGTGGAAACCCACAGAAGGGAACAGCAGAGTGTGAACTTTATGTAAATTAAAAATTTTAAACTGCAAAAACAACTATAAAAAAAGATAAGAGAATACTATAAATGATTGCATGTCAGCTTTTTCAGAAACAGATGGAATGGACAAATTACTAGAAAAATTTAGCTGGCCAGAAGAAATACAAAGCTTGATTCTGTTGTGGATTATGCCTGTTATCCGAGTACTTCCAGAGGCTAAGGCAGGAAGATTGCTTGAGGCCAGGAGTGCAAGACCAGCCTGGGCAACATAACAAGACCCTGTATCTTAAAAAAAAATTATATATAAAGCTTGAATAGTTCTGTAACTATCAAATAAATTGAAGTAATAATTAAATGTCTTCCCACCCAGACATCTGGGCCAGGAACGACCTGTTTTGCACGTGAAGACATGGAGGCCAGAGTACAGCTTCCTCAGAGCTTGCTGGCCTCAAGGCCAGAGGAAAGCTGTGGCCATGGAACTGCCCTCTCTGGGGTGGGGGTGGGACAGGAGGAGTTGGGCGGCAGCCAGGGAGAGCCCAGCACCAGGCCAGAGCTGGAGCCCAGGGCTGCAACTGGGGAGGCCCAGTCGGTGCCTGAGTGCTTTGCAGAAGTCCCTCATCCCCAGGGGTCTTGCCCGCACCTCTGTCTTGCCCCCAGGAAGCCAGGCCCAGAGAAGCAGGCAGCCTGCCTTGTGTGACACAGTGACTGGAACCACAAGCAAGGGTTCGCATGTGTCCAAGTGTGCGTGTGTGTCCACTTGCGTGTGTGTAAAGGTGAAGGAGCCTGGATTCCTCAGGCGGGAGGGTAAGTTGATGGGCGTGGCAGGAGGTGGGTGGAAGGGGTGACCATGGGGGTGAGGCTCGTTCAGGTCACGCTGGGTTCACCCTCCACCCAGGAAGGAAGCCTTGCCCCGCTCAAGTGACAACCGGCAAAGGGTGTGTGGCCCCACAGGTGAGGCGGCAGGAAATGGAGACAGCCTCCCTCCCCGACACTCTGTGAGGTGTGAGGCATGTCCCCTGCTCCCTGCATGGCGAGGTGGATCCCTTTGGTCAGATGTTTCGAATGCACCGCATGTGTGCATTCTCACAGAGCCACAGGCATGCACGCATGCACTCGCACACATCCTTTGCGCACACCCCTTTCCTGCAGCTCCCAGTTCCTGCCTGGACCTCCCAGCACTCCCTCTTTTGTCAGCAGCATGTCCTGTCCTGGCAGATGCCCCCGACTCACCTGTGGTCTCCCCCCACCCTCTCACCGTGAGAACTGCAGACTGCCAGCTTCATTGGCTCAGAGGCCTTGGGCCCAGGATGCTCCAGACCCTCAGTCCCACCTCGGGGCACCCCTCTGTACCCTGTTCATGACTCTACCTGTGCCCTCAGGTTGACCCTCCTAGCTCCAAGCCCAGCCCGCCCTCCTGTCCCCTCTCTGTCCTCTGGCCCAGTTTCCCCTGGACCTCCAGCGTTGCCCGCTCCATGGTGCCTCTCCTAGGGGTTTCCCTCCTGTCCCCTCACTTGGGTGCCCCCGCCTGCCCCAGAGGGCTCAGCACAAACCCCAGCCTCCCTGCAAAGCTTCCTGCCCCTCTCTGGGATTGGGGTCCGGCCTGCACTCCCACAGTGGTGATGGTGGCCTCAGTTCCATGCTTGCCGGTGACCGGTGAGAGGGCCCTGCCTCCTTAGACATTGGATCCCTGGATCAGAGACCTTCCTTCCAGAACCTGCCCAGAGCGGGACACGCAGCGGGTCCTATGGGTCTGTCTGCCCTGTTCCTCCCTGTTAGCAGAAGGGTCCCTGAGGCCAGCAGCCTTGCCCCCCACCCCCATGTCATTGCCCAAACCCCAGGGAGCTGAGGTTGGCTGCAGCCCTGACAGTTTGCAGAGGAAACCAAATCGTTTCTGCTGCGAGTGATGAACTCAGATGGCAACTGTGACGTTTTTCCACACGGGCTTGAGGACTGAACTCTGACCTTTTTCTTTTTTCTTTCTTGCCAAATTCCTAAGGGTTCTGGAAGTGCCTTATTAACCCTATGTAATGAGGCTCACTTTCCAACCTGACTCAGGCATAACATCACATAACAGTTAAAGAAGGAAATCAGGCCAGGTGCGGTGGTTCAAGCCTGTAATCCCAGCACTTTGGGAGGCCAAGGTAAGGGGATTGCCTGAGCCCACGGGTTAGAGAACAGCCTGAGCAATTTGGCGAGACCTCACCTCTACAATAAACAAATAAATAAAAAATTAGCTGGGCATGGGAGTGTGCACCTGCAGTTCCGGCTACTTGGAAGTCTGAGGCAGAAAGATCACCTGAGCCCAGCAGATGATGCTGGGGTGACCATGAGCGCGCCACAGCACTCAAGCCTGGGCGATGGAGTGAGTTGCCAACCCCCAAAAAAGAAGGAAATCAAAATATATAATGATTCTGCAAAGCTGTCTCTTGGGGAAATTTCTCTGGAGATCCCCAGAGAAGCTAGACTTTTGCCATTTATTTCTCTTTTTTTTTCCTCAAAATTTCATTTGTTGAACAGATGACAAAGACTGAATGCGGCGGCTCATGCCTGTAATCCCAGCACTTTGGGAGGCTAAGGCAGGAGGATTGTTTGGGTCCAGGAGTTCAAGACCAGCCAGGGCAACGTGCCCAGACCTCATCTCTAAAATTCCTTAGAGGCTAAAATTCTTTAGTCAGAGCATGGGGTCAGCTGGACAATGAGGATACAGCCCCACAACCCAGCCCTTCCTTTGGGGCCCAGGGAGAGTCTGAGCAGGTGGACTGCAGGGGCTCTGAGTTGCAGGTTGTGGGGTGCTGGGGACTTGCTGGCCTGCACCGGGACCCCTGCCCTATGCCCTGCAACTGAGAGGACATTTTCAGAGGCCTTGCCAGCTTGGCGACTTCCTGGGTTGCATGAGACTCAGGTGTCCCCCATAGAGCCACCCGCACCCCACAGGAAGGGTGGACCCTCACTTAGGCCACCCACAACTGCAGAGTCCTCTCTTTGTGGTTCCTTCTCCAAACTTCCCCTTGCCCCTTATCTCAACACGCCTTATCTCAATGTGGCAGTTCTTTTACTGATTTCAAAATTCCTTAGTGCCTAAATCTTGCTACCTTTTGCCATCAGGAGATCTTTGAATCTACCTATGACCTGCAAGTCCCTACCTGGAGATGTCCCCCTTTCCCAGTTGAACCAATGTAAACCTCATACGTATTGACTTATGGTTTTCTGTAACTTCTGCCTCCCTAAGAGGTATATAACCAAGCTGCAATTCAACCACCGCTGGCACAGGTTCTCAGAACCCCTTGGGACTGTGCCTCGGGCATAGGTCACTCACATTTGACTCAGAATCAACCTTAAATCTTTTACAGAGTTTGGTGTCTCTCATCAACACAGTGGAGAAAGAGTTTCTGAGTGAGGAGGACAGGAGATATTTCCCAAATCTGCCTTCCTGAGAGTTTTAGGCTAGGGATTGTTAAGGAATACTTTGGCAGGCAGGAGACTAAGGAACAGGTGCTGCTGATTGGTTGGGGGTGAAGTCATGGGGTGTCAGAATTATCTCTGTATACAGAGACACTTTCTGGGAGGGAGGTCACAGGACTGGTGGCATCAACTCCTGGGTATGTGTCCTAGGCCTGGATGGGGTCAGAGCGCAGTGTTTGAAAAGCATCTCAAACACCAGCCTTGGGCTTTACAGAAGAGAGGCCATGTGCAGAGTGGGTCCTGTGGCCACCAGTTACTGATCCCTGGGCAGTGAATCATCACAGGGGTAACTTAGGAGGAAGGTGTGTGGGAGGTGGGGTCCCCTAGAGGTTAGAGCTGCTCAAGCCCTTTGACTGATCAAACCTCAGGATGCCACCAAGGAAGTGTGTGCAACCTCAGTCTCATTGTTTAAGGGAAATGTGTTTAACAATGTCACATGCAGCTTCCCCCTCCATAGAGTCAGGGCATGAAGACAACCCACCGCCCTCTATTGGAGGGAAAGCAAATTTAGAAATAGCAGGTCCAGCCGGGCTTGGTGGCTCAGCCTGTAATCCCGCGCCTTTGGGAGACTGAGGTGAGTGAATTGCTTGAGTCCGCGGGTTCGAGACCCGCCTGGGCAGCGAGACCTCATCTCTACAATAAATCAGAAAATCAGCCGGGCATGGTAGCGTATGCCTGTAATTCCGGCTACTTGGAAGGCTGAGGCGGAAGGATCGCCGGAGCCCAGCAGGTTGAGGCTGTGGTGGCTGGGAGCGGCCACTGCGCTCCAGTCTGGGCAACAGAGTGAGACTCCAACTCAAAAAAAAAAAAAAGAAATAGCAGGTCTGTTCACATCTAGCCCTGGCTGCTCCTCTGCAGAGCTCAGGGCCCTCCCCAACTGTTATCCCGTACCTGGTGTCAAGTTCAAGATGACCCTGGTGGTGAGCAAGAGACAGAGGCCAGGCAAGAGCGAGGGAAGAAGGGAGGGGAGGGTCTGCTGGGACCTTCGTGTGCTTAGATTTCTGCCAGTCCTCTCACTAGCTGTCTTACTCTTGTGCATTGGACAGCGAGCTTCAGATATTCTGAACATGTGTTTGTAATGGGATCCCTGGGTGCGAAACCACCCTGTCCTCTGGGACTCACTGGGCCTGCCTGGTGGCCTCTTTGCAGACAGGAGTTCTCAGTGTTTTTGTTTTTGAATTGGAGTCTCACTCTGTCACCCAGGGTGGAGTGCAGTGGCAAGCTCACAGCCACCACAGCCTTGAGCTGCTAGGGCTCCGGTGATCCTTCTGCCTCAGCCTTCCAAGGAGCTGGAACTACAGGCGCATGGCTACCACGCCTGGCTAATTTCTTTTCTGATTTATTGTAGAGATGCAGTCTCACCAAGTTGCCCAGGTTGGTCTCAAATCCCTGGTCTCAGGCAATCCTCTTGCCTCAACCTCCCAAAGTGCTGGGATTACAGGCTGAGCCACCACGTCCAGCTCTCAGTGTTGCCGTGATCCTGCTGCAACCCTCCTCTCAAATCCGAGTGACCCATTTAAGAATTCTGTAGAGGTTGGGATCGGTGACTCAGACTGTAATCCCACCACTTTGGAAGGCTGAGATGAGTGAATTGCCTGAGCCTGCAGGTTTGAGACCAGCCCGAGAAACTTGGCAAGACCTTGTCTCTACAATAAATCAAAAAAATTGGCCGAACTTGGTGGCTCAGCCTGTAATCCCAGCACTTTGGGAGGCCGAGGTGAGTGGATTGCCCAAGCCCGCGGGTTTGAGACCCGCCTGGGCAACTTAGTGAGACCTCATCTCTACAATAAATCAAAAATTAGCTGGGCGTGGTAGCACGCACCTGTAGTTCCAGCTATTTGGAAGGCTGAGGCAGAAGTATCGCTGGGGCCCAGAAGGTTGACACTGGGGTGGCTGTTAGCGTGCTACTGCACTCCAGCCTGGGTGATGGAGTGAGACTCCAACTCAAAAAAAAAAAAAAAAAGAATTCTGTCAAGTGTGGGGATTTTTTCCTTTGCTTTCCTCTAAAGCTTTGCTGTCCTTTGTTCCCCATTTTGCTCTAGAGCCCTCTAAAGTTGATTTTTCTGAGTGCCTCATAATCAAAGTTTTAGTTTCCTCTTTTACTCATACAGGAATGACTTTTAATATACCAGAGGCTGGACTTAAACCTAATCTTTTGAAAACTGGGTGCCATGGCTCATGCTGGCAATCCCAGCATTTTGGGAGGCATAGTTGAGAGAATTGCCTGAGCCCAGGAGTTCGAGATCAGCCTGGGCAGCATAGTGAGATCTCGTCTCTACAATAAATCCAAAAATTAGCCAGGCAAGGTGGCGCACGCTTGTGGTTCCAGTTACTTGAAAGGCTAAGGCAGAAAGATCGCCTGAGCCCAGCGGGTCAAGGCTGTGGTGGGCATGCCTGCCCTTGCCTGGTCGAAGAGTAGCTGGTGACAATATGTGCCATTGAAGTACATGTCCCTGACACACCTCTTCTTGCATGGACAGCACCCAGAACCTGCTGCTGCAGCTAAATCTAAGCGTACATTTCCCAGCCTCCCTTGCCACCAGGTATAGTCACAGGGGTGGAGCAGACTTCCCGGGTGGGAATTCTGGAATATCTTCTCAAAGAGGACATGCTGCGCTGTCCTCTCCTCTGTTCCTTTCTCACACGTGGAACACAGATGTGAAGGCCAGAACACAGGTCTTGTTCTGTGACCTGAGGTAAGGCATGGCGCCTTTCATGGCTGTGTAGAAGGTGCCAGCCCCAAGAGAGAAAATCCTTGTGGGCGAGGCGGCCATCTGGGGCTTTTAGGGTAACAGACAGCCTCTCTTGGTGAAACTAGGACACACTATAACTTTGTTGAAACCACAATCTGTAATTCATTCAGGGCATGCCCCAGTCAGAGGAATGTGGCTGGCGACCGGGAGTTTCAGAATTATCCAGCTCTCGGGTTGACATTCTCAAAAGTCCCCTCCTTTCCCCACCTCTTGGGTCTGTCTCCAGACTTCCCAGAAAACCCTCCCCTGGCTGGAACCTGGGGGCCTCTTGCCTCTTATGAGGGCAGCTGTCCCCCAGGGTACCCTCTGCCTTCCCTCTTCCCACGTGACCAGTCCTTCCTCCCCCACCCTGACTTGGTATCCCAGAAGCCCCAGGGTGGGAGGGAGAGAAGGACAAGGTGGAAGGAGAAACCCAGAGGAGAATCAGAAAGCCTGGGAGGATTCTTCTCAGGGGAAAGCGACCATCTTAGCAAATGGGCATCAGCAGATGGACACACCAACAGAACTGGGTTCAGGGTTTGGAAACGTGAGGACATAATCCACCATAAGAGTAAATCCAAGGAGACAAACATAATGTCAGCACAGATGCAGAGCAGATAACTGGCCACATTTGGGACAATTCACCTGTTCTTCAAGGATAATGATCATGACAGATACACACTGGAAGCCTACAAGTTCATGAATCCTGCATGCCCAGGTCCATAGCAGCACTGGTAGCCAGGATGTGAGAACAACCCAGGTGTCCAGTGAGGGATGGATGGATACACACAGTGTGGTATAGATACACAATGGAATATAACTCAGCCTTAAAAAGGAAGGAAGATCTGACACATGTTACAACACAAAGAGCCTTGAGGTGATGGGAGTGAAAGAAATCAGACATTAAAGGACTAATATTGTGTAATTCTACATTTTTTTTTTTTTGGAGACAGTCTCACTCTGTCTCCCAGGCTGGAGTGCAGTGGCACCATCACAGCTCACCACAGCCTTGACCTCCTGGGCTCAGGTGATCCTCCGAGGTAGCTGGGACTACAGTTATGCACTGCCACACCCGGCTAATTTTTTGATTTTTTTTTTTTGCAAAGACGAGGTCTCCCTATGTTGCAGGCTGGTATTGAACTCCTGGGCTCAAGCAATCCTCCCGCCCCGGCCTCCCAAAGTGCTGCGATTAAAGGTATGAGCCACTGCGCCCAGCTGTGTAATTCTACTTATGATGAGGTCCTTAGAGTAGTTACATTCATAGAAACAGAAAGTAGAATGGTAAGTGCCGGGGTGGGGGCAGGGAAAAACAGGAAGTGCTTGTGTGGGGGACAGACTTTCCGTTTCACACGCTGAAGTCCTGGAGTGACGGCAGTGATGGTTACACAGCAGTGTGAACATACTCAATGCCCCAAACTGTTCGCTTAGACATGGTTACGATAGTAATTTTGATGTTGTGTATGCTTTACCACAATAAAGTACAAAATCTGTGAGTCCTTAATCACGCTCAGAGAGAGAGAAGTCCAGCCACCTTGGCAGAGACCCTGCCCCAGACACATGTGGCAGCGTGGTCCACTGGGTGGGGAGGGAGGCTCCTTTCCACACACACGTGCTACCAATAAGTGGGAAGAATGGGTTGACTCTACAGGACTGTGAGCGGAGGTAAGGCTCCCAGGGGCTGGACCAGGGCTCGGGAAGACACGTCCACACATGCTCAGCCACGAAGCGTCTGCGCTCTCTGAGGAGAGGTCATGCTGACATCACTGTGAGCCCCTGGCATGCTGTGACACGGTCCATAGGGCTACCCTGGCTAGAATGCATGTATCCATACCCCCACTGAAACTTCCGAGCCAACTTCCTGGGTGTCTTGGTCCACTTTCTGTTGCTGACACAGAATACCTGAGACTCGATCATTTATAAAGGAAATAAATTGATTTCTTACAGCTTCGGAGGCAAGTCGAGGGAGCTTCTCTCTTTTCTAAGGCAGCAGCCTTACTGGATGAGGGTCCCACCCTTGTGACCTCATTTCGTCTTAATGACCTCCCTATCTCTAGGTCTGATCCTATTGTGGATTATAGTTCCAACTCATGGACTTTTGAGAGACAGTCAAACCATGGCACCAGGTACAGGAAATATAGGTGACAGAGGGACCGGATGAGCGACATCAGCCAGATCCAACCAGGCGAATCCAGAATGTGGGACATTTTAGAGACAACTGGTTGGGTCACTTCAAAGGTCAATACTGTGGTTGAGGACCAGGAATGGTGGCTTACGCCTATAATCTCAGTACTTTGGGAGGCCAAGGCGGGAGGATCGTTTAAGGCCAGGAGTTTGAGACCAGCCTGGGCAACATAGTAAGACCCCATCCCTATAATTTTTTTTTTTGAGTCGGAGTCTCACTCTGTCTCCCAGACTGGAGTGCAGTGGCCGCTTCCAGACTCCGCAGCCTCGACCTGCTGGGCTCCGGTGATTCTTCCGCCTCAGCCTTCCAAGTAGCTGGAACTACAGGTGCGCGCTACCACGCCCGGCTCATTTTGATTTATTATAGAGATGAGGTCTCGCCAAGTTGCCCGGGCGGGTCTCAAACCCGTGGGCTCAGGCAATTCACTCACCCCAGCCTCCCAAGGCGCGGGATTACAGGCTGAGCCACCGAGCCCGGCCAATTTTTTTTTTAAGAGATGAGGTCTTGCTGTTTCCCAGACTGGTCTCAAACAATCCTCTTGCCTTGGCCTCCCAAAGTGCTGGAATTATAGATGAAAGCCACCACACCCAGCCTCTACAATTTTTTTTAAAGTAGCCAATGTGGTAGCATATGTCTGTAGTCCCAGTTACTCAGGAGGCTGAGGCAGGAGGATCTCTTGAACCCAGGAGTTCAAGGCTGCATGTGTGGGTGACAGAGAGATCTTGCCTCTTAAAAAAAGCGGGGGGAGGATTATTTGTTACTAGACAGGTGGAGGCTGTGTCCACTAGGGAGAGGAAGCAGTCTGCCCTGGCCTCATGCCCATGGGATCTCTCCCATGTGTCCAGCTCCCGCCGACATGGTCGTCTGCACATTTGCCCCAACCCCCTCCTTTATTCCTGGCTTCATCTTCCTGGCCTGGGGCCTCCCCAGACGGACTAGAAGCTCCAGCTTCTGTAGTGAGAGGCTGGAACAGACCAACACCACTGCCTGTGTGTTCCATAGAAAGCGGTGGTTTTCAGCGTGCACTCCAGTGGGTGTGAACCTGCAGATGGTGTTTGCAGCAGGGCCTCTACCCATCCCACATCTAGGTCGGGGGAGCCCTTGGGTGCCTGACTCAGAGGAGTGTTTGGTGACTTCCTGTCTGAAACCTGCTCTCTGTCATGAGGGCTCTCTGGGTGGGAATCGCACTGCTGGGGTCAGAACAGGGAGAGCCGCTCAGCAATGGGTCTCACAGACGAACCCCCAGGTGCCCCCACAGCCCAGCAGGGACCTGGGCCTAGGTGGTCCACAAGGGCCGGGAGACTGCAGTCTCCGGGTTGCACCCAGCCCAGCCAGCATTCTGTGACGAGGCCCAGTTCCAGCAACATGGGGGAGGGTGGCCGAGCACAGAGAGAGAGTGGGAGGAGAGGAGGAGAGGGGAGGGGTGGGGGAAGGAGGAGAAGAAAGAGAGGGCAGGAGAGAGAAGAGAGAGGAGAAGGGAGAGAGAGGCGGGGGGAGAGAAAGATGGAGAGAGAGGGGGCGGGGAGGGAAGGGGTTAGGGGAGACAGGGTCAGGCCTCCCTGCCGATATCTAGAGGGTTCCTGGCACTGGCCTGATGTGGGCCCTGCCAGTGACCTGCGGTAGACATGCATCTATGTCTGACCACTTCAGGAGCTCAGATGCCTGGGCAGGTGTTTCCAGAAGGCCAAGGTGGTCCCTGCGCTCAGACCTGATCCCTTCCACTTCCACCCACAAAACCTCAGAGTCGCTGTTCAGGTCTGGGACTGAGGCCTCCCGCTATGTGGCCTTGCCGGGGGCAGGCTGTGACTCGGTGTCGAGGGAAAGGTACAGATGGAGGCTCAACTTCCAGCAGGTCTCCCGGCTGTGGGCGCACCCACGGCTGTGGCTGTCTGAGTCCCACAACCGTCCGCCATTCCTGCTGCGGAAGTGGGCAGAGTCGCCGGAGATGTCTGTGGGCCCCAACTCCTGAAAGAGCCCCTAGGGGCTTGGCTGCCTCAGGGTGGGCCAGGGAGGGGCCGCGCCTGTCTCAGAACAGCCTGCTGGGCACTGCACAGCCAGGTGGGGTGGAGGGTCACACCTGTGGCCAGCAGGTGTTTTTGAGGAAAGTGAATCCTGTGTTCAGATTCAAGACATTTTAGTCCCGTGCTCTGCAAACCCAGGCAGCAACCTTGCCCACCAGGTGACCCCCCCACCCCCCTTCCCATGCCCACATGGCCCCTCCTGGAGAAGTCCACCGGCAAAGCCCCTGGGCCGGGTTGGACTTGGTTCTGGAATGAAGAGCCAGGGCCAGAATTGTAGAAGGAGGCTGTGGGCCACTCCTCCCACATGCCGGCCCCTGGCAAGGGGATGTGGGTTGTGAGGGCTGGGCTGCTTAGGGGAGGGGGGCTGTCCTGGTCCTGGGGCCACAGAGGGCAGCGCCGGGCTGCAGCTCCGACATCCGGCCCCAGTGGCTTCTCTACTCTTAGCACTCCGACAGGTGCTCCCGGGGAGGATGGAGCCCGGGGAGGATGGAGGCCTGGGAGGTCAGCCCGCTCTGTACTGGCCTGGCCTGTGCTGCAGAGAAACTGGCTTTGGTCCCCCCGCTGGGCCCTCCCTACCGGACTCTGCCCAGTCTGTCTGGAGACAGCATGCACAGCAGCTCATCGGAAGGGTACCTTGCCCAGCCCTGGCCCTGCCAGGGTGCTCCTAAGCAGAAGCGAGCCTGGTTCTGGGTGTCTTCCGCAAGGAGAGGTGAGTCTGGAGTTTCCTGCCCCCAGTAGAGTGACGCAGCCACATTGTCATCACCTGGGTTGGCCAACCACATGGCAGCTCTGCTCTGTGGTTAGGGGAGTTTTAGAGAACATACTTGGACCCCTGCTACTTCCTGAAACCTCAAGACTACGGAGCGGGGCGTGTGAGGCACCGCCTAGGACGGGCCTGGGTGAGTTGCCAGGCTCTGAGCTGGGCTGGGGACTGGGGACGGCCTCGGGTGGGTGGGGATCTAAAGCAGAGGTGATCTGTGGGTAAATGTGGGACTTGGTGGAAGGTTCTTAACCCAGGTCCTTCCCCAGAGACCAGCTAGGGGCAGCCATTCTCATGGATGTGGCCAGTGAGAGGGTCTGGGAGAGAGGGAGGATGACATCTGCTGCGTCCTGAGCACTTGCCTGCCCTGAGACTGTTCTGGAAACTTCTGGTCCAGGTGGCCTCTGGGGGGGGTGGGCATAGAGGGCTGGCTCCCTCCCTCCAGGGGCTGCCTAGCTGAGAGGCATGCACATAGGGACAGGCGGGTGGCGGTCATGAGCGGCAGTCACCCTTCACATGGCGAGATTCTGGGCTGGGCAGCTCGAGGGCCTCGTGGGTGGTGTCCAGCACACCTGTCACAGTGGGGGTAACTGTGCCTTCTTCCCAGCATCCGAGACAGGGCTGCACCTGCCTGTGAGGGTCCAGGTTGGACCATGGAGGACAGGAGTGTCTGGCTGAGCACAAATAACTTAGGGAACTGACCAGACCGAGGCAGGAGGGCAGCGACTCCTGGAAGTCAGGTCAGAGGTGGGAGGACAGCACCAAGAATGACTGGGAGATGTGGAATGGTGTGGAGATGTGGAATGGCGGCCTCACTGGCAAGCAAAGAAATGGAAGTGAGTTTTTAAAAAATACATCTTTAGGCCAGTTGTGGTGGGAGACCAGGGCAAGAAGTTTGCCTGAGCCCAGGAGTTCGAGACCAGCCTGGCCAACATAACGGGACCTCATCTCTGCAACAACTTTTAAAAAAATTAGCCAGGTGTGGTGGCACGCACCTGTAGTCCCAGCTACTCAGGAGGCTGAGGCAGGAGGATTGCTTGAATCTAGGCGACTGAGGCCATAGCGAACCAGGATAGTGCCACTGCACTTCAGCCTGGATGACAGACTGAGACTCTGACTCAAAAAAAAAAAAAAATTAAAAAATTAAAAAATCTATCAAACTGGGAGAATAGGAAAGTCGACCCCTGTGTGGATAAGCGTGGTGAGGCGGGGTCCCTGTTCCCACATGGGGTCGGAGCAGTGATGCGGCAAGTCCCTCCCCAAGTCTATCCCAAGTGTGGAGGCACCCTACAGACTTGGAGGGTGTGGGATGAGAACTCCAGAGAGAGAGCGAAGCGGCATAAGATGCTACAGGAAATTCACAGGGCGAAGCTCGATCCAGAGGAAGCATTTTGGACAGACACAGATGAACTGGGGAATGGCCCGCCAGGGCCTGCGGTGAGGGGTGCACGGGCTACTTTCTGCCTTTTGTGTCTCTTTGGAAAATTCCATGATCAAAAATTTAAATATATTTTCAGCTACAGGAGGGGCAGCAACTGTGGGATGCAGGGCTCAGGGACAGTGCCAGGGAGGTTACTTGATCTTGTTGTCTAAGTGTCCACCTGGGAATGTGAGGTTCTCTCCAGTCTGGAAAATGGGCTTGTATGCGTAGCGTTACACGGATAAGGTGAGCATCTGAGGGTGGAATCATAGCACCTGGGAAGAGTAGGCTGTGGACAGAAAGAAGCCCAGAGGACCGGGAGGGCCTGGATTCGGGAACAAAGGAGGGCCTAGACTCAGGGGGGAGGGCCTGGACTCGGAGGTGGGGCTGGACTTGGGAAGGAGGGCCTGGACTCAGGAATGAGAGAGGGTCTGGACTTGGAGGGGAGGGCCTGGACTCAGGGATGGGGAGGAGGCTGTGGCTTGAAGACTGAGCTGGATAGAGTTGCAGTCATGTCCATGGGGAGTTGGAGGCTCAGGTGGTGCCCAGGGCCAGTGTGGGCTGAGGACACGGCTAGAACTCAGGGCCTGGTTAAGGGGTCTCAGGCTGATCTGGGTCCATCCACACCATGGCCTTGTGGCTCGAGTCATCTAAGTGACCTCACCATGGCCATCACATTCAGCCACACTGCTTTGTGTCCAATTGGGCAGTGATGGGGACCCCTGCCTGCGGTAGCTCCCTAAAGCAGACCAAGGACAGAGACACCTGAGCCTACCAGGCCAAGCTGGCACTGCTGGCGCTGTGGGCATGGTGGACCATCCCTTACCCGAGTCTGGGGAGGGCTGAGAGTCTGTACCGGGGCCCCTTTCCATGGAGTCAGCCATTCCCACTTACCCCGTAGCTGAGATGGAACCACAGAGTGAGCAGAGCAGCTAGGTGGCAAGGAGGAGCTGTCCCCAGGCTGGGTACCTACTGTGGCCAGGAAGGGCAGTGGCCACTATTTTGTTTTTGAGTTGGAGTCTCACTCTGTCACCTAGGCTGGAGTGCAGTGGCATGCTCACAGCCATCCCAGTGTCGACCTGCTAGGCTCCAGTGATCCTTCCACCTCAGCCTTCCAGGTAGCCAAACTACAAGAAAGCGCTACCAAGTCCTGCTATTTTTTAATTTATTGTAGAGATGAGGTCTCACCAAGTTGTCTGGGTTGGTCTTGAACCCACGGTCTCAGGCAATCCACTCGCCTCGGCCTTCCAAAGCCCTGGGATTACAGGCTGAGCCCCTGAGCCTGGTCTGCCACTCTTGCAGTGGAACCACAGAGGTGACAAGCACAGGAAGCCTCTCGACCAGGCCCTTGTCCTTCCACTTAAACACCCAGCCCCAGGGAAGACATCGAGCGGACCCGCGCCTGACAGCATCCCTCCTGGAGGAAGAGCCTGTACCTTGACGGGCAGGTGGCTCCCTGTACCCTTTGCCCCTTTGTGTGAAAGAAACAGCCCTGGCTGCTGGCGAGGAAGGACCATGGCCCTGGAGCTGGCAGGGTGGGGGCTGGCAAGGCTGGGTGGGACAGAGGTCTCTGAGCCCCCTCCTGGGTTTGTTCACCTTGGGGGTGGCAGAGGCTCTGGGGAAGCCTTGGCCCTCCCGCCCAGGAAGGCCCTCAGGGGAGACTGGTGGGCTGGCCGAAGCTGGGGGCCCACTAGGCAGGGAGTGCCTGACAGAGCTCAGGGCAGGACGTGCTCTGAGCAGCTGAAGACGCCTGAGGCTGGCCGTGGTGAGAAGTGGACCAAGAGGCCAGGGGAGGGGGGGTCTGGATGTCCCTCTGGGCCATGGTCTGCCCTTGGCCACCCCACACCAGGTTGTTTTCCCCAGGCCTTGCACTGGGCCTACTGGCTCTTTTGACATGGTCTCACCAGACTGTTGGTGCCCAGAGGTCAGGTGCAGGCCTAGATCTGGACATCAGCGCCCCAGACTGCAGGCTGCATAGGATGGGATGGGCGGGCAGGCAGACCCGGGCTCCTGCCCTACAGCATAAGGGCATGGGGGCCCCAAGGGCTCTCTGTATGGGGTGCCTGCCTGCTGGGAGGGAGCCAGAGTGTTCGGTTGAGCCACCACCACTTCCCCTTGCGTTTGCAGAAGTAGCTTCAGAGCCAGCTTCTCCCTGCTCTGGGGTTGCTGGTGTCAGGGAGGGATGAGGGCACAGCCTGAGGGGAAGGGCTCATCCTCCCAGGTTGGCTCTGCTGGCTTTCCAATAGCCCCTTCCCAGGCCTCTCAGCCATTACAAGTGGACCTGGGGCCTTTGGATCTCGAGCCTGACTTTCCAAGTGGACCCGGGGCCTTCCAATCTCGGATTTGAAGTGGGCCTCAGGTGCTGGTCTTGTGGTCACTGGGACTTATTTGCAAGGTGGCATCCCTGCCCAGTGTTATCAGTCTTTGAAGTGAGGGGAGGGCAGCTGGCAGCAGAGACAGTGGACACAGAAGAGCACAGGCCCTGTGGCCGCAGGCCTGGGACAGGAAGAGGGGCTCAGCCAAGGTGAGGTGGTGGTAACTCTTGTATCCTCAGACTCTTAGACACCTGGACTGGGGCCTGGAGAGCTCTGGTGCCTGTTAGCTCCTCCCTTGTGGCCCACTTGGCCACCCTCGCTAGCTGGGGACCTGCCTCCTTGGGCTCCTTGGTGGGGCTCATGGCTCCCTCGACCTTCTGTTCTGCGCATGGCCAAAGAGCCCTGCATCCCTCCTTGGGTCTTGGGCCTGGGTCCAGCAGCCACATGGCCACAGGGTCACACAGGTCCTAGCTGAGTGGCGGCCAGGAGGACAGCATCCTGGACACAGGTGCCCTTGAAGGGTTTAAGGGCTCCTAGCAGAGTCCATCTCGATTCTCAAGGGTGGCCTGAGAGCCAGGAAGGGTGGACATGCCTCACATGCAGGATGGGGAGGCTCAGGGAACCCTGGCTCACACCACCGACCCGCCCATCGCAGGGAAGTCACTTTGGAGATGGCTCTTCTTGAGTCCTTCCTTACTTCAACATCTCACTTTTAAATGCATTTTCGAGTCATTGCTTTAAAAGACTTTGAAGTCAACGAACTTCCTGTAATTTCAGGTACACATCTTGGCTTCCTGTTATCTCAGTCTTTAGAAATACAATTAGCCGGGTGTGGTAGCACTCCACGCCTGTAGTTCCAGCTACTCGGAAGGCTGAGGCGGAGACAGAGTGAGACTCCAACTCAAAAAAAAAAAAAAAGAATGTGGGCTGGGTTGCTAATTTGCTGTTAGCACTGCCCTTTGGGGCTGCAGCCCGTGGTGTGGGCGTCTCTGGGTTCTGCATCTCCTGGTAGCTGCTCCCAGGGGTCCTGCTGGCTTCCATGAGGGTCTGGCCAGACGAGGCAGCCCAGGTGGTGTGGGGCGGTGTGGGGCCTGGCATCAGGCAGGTGGGAGTGGAGTCAGCGAGGTAGCCGCCCAGGCCAGGCCCCCATCCCTGCTCTGCAGGCCTGGGAAACGTATGGAGCCTTGTTTTGGTAGCAGGTTAGGGAAGGAAGCAGAGACAGGACCGGAATGCTCTGTTCCACCTGCCGGCAGCTGCTGGGCCTCCCTCCTCAGGGCTCCGAGTGCTGGGTATGAACCAAGAACGGTCGCTTCACCAGGAAAAATTCCCAGACCGGGCTTTACTGGGTCAAAAGTTAAGCACATTTACGATTTCTGAAAGCATTGTAAAACTGTGCTCCAGAAGTGTTGTGCCAACTTATCCTCCCATCAGAACAGTGTGAGGGCACCCCAACCTCATGCCCAGCATGAGGGCACTCCAACACTTGCAGTCCCAGCATGAGGGCACCCCAACCCTCGAGCTCCCAGCATGAGATCATCCCAACCCTCGCTCCCAGCATGAGGGCCCCTAACCTTTGCTTCCAGTAATGCTGAGAGGTAAAGGCCTTCATTTTTGCCATCCTGGCAGACCAGAAAAAAGAGACTGTCTTTCTGACATTTATGTCTGCATTTCTTTGACTGTAAGTGGAGTTAAGCATTTTCGGATTTTTCAGAGCTATTTTTACATCTTCCGTGAAAACTCGTTGGCTTTCCTTTTCTCCCCCACACCCCAGTTTTATTAAGGTATAATTTTGACAATTAAGAATATATAGCCAGGCTCGGTGGCTCAGCCTGTAATCCCGCGCCTTTGGGAGGCTGAGGTGAGTGGATTGCCTGAGCCCGCGGGTTCGAGACCCGCCTGGGCAGCGAGACCTCATCTCTACAATAAATCAAAAAATCAGCCGGACGTGGTAGCGCATGCCTGTAATTCCAGCTACTCGGAAGGCTGAGGCGGAAGGATGGCCGGAGCCCGGCAGGTCGGTGGCCGGGAGCAGCCACTGCACTCCAGTCTGGGTGACTGAGTGAGACTCCAACTCAAAAAAAGAATATATAGAGTCGGAACGCGGGGGCCGGCCGGCAGAGAGGGAAGCTGGAGCGGCGGGTGGGGAACATGTCGGAGTCGGAGCCTGGTAGGAAGTGGGACTGGCGCCTGGTGGATGTGGTGAAGATAGGTACGGGCTTTGGATCAGGAATTGTTTTCTCACTTACCTTCTTTAAAAGAAGAATGTGGCCTGGGACTGGGAATGGCCTACTCCAACTGTCAGCATGATCTCCGGGCTCTGTATGTTCCGCATGGAAAATACGTCAAAGAGCAGGAGCAGTGACTCACACCTGAGAACAGCCCAGTGGGAGGAAAAGAGAAACCATACTTGTTCCTCAGGAATACTGAAGGGCCCTGGAGTGAGCTGCCATTCTTCTGAAACAATGTTATCAGTACGCTTTCAACTCCAGCATGCTGTTTATGTATTTGAAAGCCAAGTCTGTTTCTTGTTTTGTATTTTCTCTCTGGAAATTGTAAGGAGGTAGTCTTAAAGGAAATAAACACAAATTGCGCGGAGTGGGGAAGGGGAGACTCATATATATTTATGGTGTACAAAGTGTGCTTCCATGCTTGTTGGCTTTGAGTCTTGCATCTATCCCCCGGGGCATAACAGCAGAGCCTTCATATGTAAAAAACTTCTGCACATCAACTTGGCACATATGTGCTCACTAACCATTTTGTCAAATAAATTAATTTGTGATGTAATCTGATTTCCCTAAAGCAATTTCAACCTATTCTTTCTCCAGGCCCTTTAAACGCTCAGAGTAAACGTGTCGATGGGACCAGCAAGACAGATGCGTGCTGTGCACTTAGCAAGTGTATTTTAGAGTCACCCTGAGCTTGAAGCTGCGATCATGCCAGGTGAGAGAGTCTCCTTTGACCTTGAACATGTAAGGGGGCATCCACAAGAATTGTTATATGATGCACTTTGCCTCATAATTCCAACATGAGCATGCAAACATAGATTATCAAAGTTAAAACCAACTCATTGATGCTATTTGTAGGACGTTCCGTCAGGAAGTTGGGGAGCACTTAATTCATAATTCTTTAGAAAGTTCTGGGAAAAACCAGGCACAGGAGTGAAGGGATGGTTGGTGGCTCTCGGGTGTCTATTTCTCAAGAGAGTGACCTAGTGCTCAGCCAGGCAGCTGTCCCATGGGACACATGGGAGCCCCACAGGCACCTGGTCTCAGGACTTCCCAGGTGCCTGCTGTCTTCCTCCTTGTCTGCCTCCCTCGCCTGGAAAGCTCTTTCCCGGGAGGTCACCTGCAGGCAAGGAGATGGAGCGGGGGACACAACCTCATTGCTAGATGGGCCCAGAGGTGGAACTTGGTGTCTAAAGCTGCTGCCCAGGTGGGAGGCGGGAGGTATAAGGCTGAGTGGTGCTCTGCTCCAGGAGCCAAGGTGCATGGGGGGTGGTGTGGGAGGACAGAGGGGGAAGGGACCAGGGCTGCTTTGCAGAGGCAGAGCCTGTGCCTCCCCTAGGCTCTGCCTCCCAGGACACTGACCTTCACTGAGACATCGCAAGACGGGAATTGGCGCTGGATGGAGATAGGACAGTGCTGGGCAGGACATGAAGCTGAGCCCAGGGATGGGGACAGGCTGAGTGCGGTCTTATGGGGCGGGTAAGAGTCGTGTGGGTGGGGACAAGGGTGTGGAACATGGGGCATCAGGCCTCCCACCGAGAACTGCCCTGCCACCTGCCCGCCACAGCCCCATCTCTGGGCAAAGAGCTGACAGCGAGGCAGCCCTTGCCCTCAGGCCTCTGCTGCACGGAGCAAGGGGAGGTGGGCAAGGGGTCCAGCCAAGCAAGGGGCATGGCCTCCACACGCCCCAAGGACAGCCACCACGGGAAAAGCAAAGCTACATGTGCTGGCCAAGATGTGGAGACGCTGGACCTGTGCACTGCCTGTGGGCAGCTGCTGGGGGAAACAACTCAGAATTAAACACAGACTCGCCATGTGATGCAGCAGTCCCACGCCGGGATAGACACCCAGGAAAACAGGAAGTGGGGATGTGAACAGACACATACACACCCGTGACCAGCACCTCATTCATGATCCACAACAGCTAAAATGCGGGAGCAACCCCGTGTCCACCACTGAGGACTGAATGAGCAAAATGTGGCATACGCAATGTGGGCTATGACTTCACGACACAAGGTCACCGTGGAATAGTACTCTGCCTTGAAAAAGAAGGCAGCCCTGGCACATGCCACCCAGAGGGACCTTGATGACGCTGAGTGAGACAAGTCAGACATAGGAGCACACACGGCACAACCCCTCCTGAGGGACAGAAAGGGGGGCCACTGGGCTGGGGAATGGGAGTGAGTGCCTAATGGGCACAGAGTCTTGCTTGGGAAGATGAGATAGTTCTGGAGACAGACAGTGGCGATGGCTGCATGACCATGGGAATGTGCTCAACGTCCCCAAACTGCTTCCCCAAAAATAGTCAGAATGATGAATATCTTGTTGGGTGCATTTTGCCACAATTTAAAAAATGTGACACCCTGGGTTCCCAGGATTGACCCTGCAGGTGACTTGTTCTGTGGCTCTGGGACAAGCGGTTTGCTTCCTTCCTTCGTGGCGGGCTTCTGGGTCAGAAAACAGCGGCTTCTCCATCACCTTCCTGCAATTAACCCTGCCCAGAGTCACCCAAGGCAATGGCAGTATTTGGGACAGGCCGGGTTTTCCTAACTGGTTGAACTGGGACTCTTGTAGGGTGCGGAAGGTCTGAATGGGGACACTTGAATACAGAACCCCAAAGGGCAGTCCACAGGAGGACAGAAACTTGATCCAAGCAGACCTGGAGACACCACCTACTGGCTGCACTCAGGCTGGACTCCTGGGGAAGCAAGCCCGCCCTCTTGGAGGTCAGCACCTTCCACCAGTGATACCAGGGATAACACCCTGCAGACATGGTCCGCAGCTGCCCATGCACACAAGGGGGCTGGTTCTGTGGTCTGCTGACCACACGTGCACTGTGAAATGTCAGGTGTGGTGAAGGAAACCGGACACAAGAGGGAAGAACGGGAGTCCATCCAGACTCAAGAAGGGAGCCAATTGGAACTTCTAGAAATGAAAGACATAATGGTTGATTTAAAAAGTCCAGTGAAAAGGTCAGGCGCGGTGGCTCTCACCTGCAATACCAGCACTTGGGGAGGCCAAGGTGTGAGGCTTGCTTGAACCCAAGAGTTTGAGACCAGCTTGGGTAACATAGTGAGACCTCATTTCTAAAAAACCAAAAATTAGCCAGGCATGGTGGCACTCACCTGTAGTCCCAGCTACTTGAAAGACTGAAGCTGAAGGATTGCCTGAACCCAAGAGGTCAAGGCTGCGGTGAGCCATGATTGTGACAATGCACTCCAGTCTGGGGGCAGAGTGAGACTACATACACACAAATAGACATGGGTAAAAGAGAATTAATAACCGAGGGTTAGAGTTGAACAGACACCCAGGTGGCCTCCAGGACACACAAACAGCAGACATGGATAAAAGAGAATTAATAGGTGAGGGTTAGATTTGAACAGACGCCCAGGCAGCCTCCAGGATGGACATGAAGGCAGAAGCATGCAGGCTGGGTGTACTGTGAAGCACAGATAAGAAATTTCGGTGAGTCTCACGCAGAGGTCCCAGCCCCCCAAGAGGCAAGTCCAGAGCGGGTGATGCACAGACCCTCAGGTCCAGAAGATTCATGGTGTTGCAGCAGAGAAGCAGAGGCTGGAACAAGGTCTTCAATGTGCTGAGGCCAAGGTGGGTTCCACAGGAAGTATCTTTTAGAACTGAGGTACAACAAAGGCATTTCAGATGAACAAAAGCTGGGGCATCTGCCCAACAGGCTATTGTCAGGAGAGCTTCCAAGGGTGTCACTGATCGAATGCACAAGTACCCCCAAATGTGTATGCTGAAGTCCTTACCCCCGAAAGTGGTGGCATTAGGAGGTGATGAGGTCATGAGGCAGGGTCTTCAGGAATGGGTTTAGGGCCCTTATAAAGAGGCCCAAGGCCGGGCTCGGTGGCCCAGCCTGTAATCCCGCGCCTTTGGGAGGCTGAGGTGAGTGGATTGCCTGAGCCCACAGGTTCGAGACCCGCCTGGACAACTTGGCAAGACTCATCTCTACAATAAATCAAAAAATCAGCCGGACATGGTAGCGCATGCCTGTAATTCTGGCTACTTGGAAGGCTGAGGTGGAAGGATCGCCGGAGCCCAGCAGGTCGAGGCTGCGGTGGCCGGGAGCGGCCACTGCACTCCAGTCTGGGTGACAGAGTGAGATTCCAACTCAAAAAAAAAAAAAAAAAAGGAGGCCCAAGAGTTTTCTCAAAGAACTAAAGTAGATCTACCACTTGATCCAGCAATTCCACTACTTAGTACCTGCCCAAAGGAACAGAGGCCATTATATAAAAAAAAAGACACCAGGCTGGGCTTGGTGGCTCAGCCTGTAATCTCAGCACTTTGGGAGGCTGAGACGAGTGGATTGCCTGAGCCCATGGGTTCAAGACCCACCTGGGCAACTTGGTGAGGCCTCGTCTCTACAATAAATCAAAAATTAGCTGGGTGTAGTAGCACATGCCTATAGTTCTGGCTATTTGGAAGGCTGAGGTGGAAGGATTGCCGGAGCCCAACAGATCAAGCCTGTGGTGGCTGGGAGCGTGCCTCTGCACTCCAGTCTGGGCGACAGAGTGAGACTCCAACTCAAAAAAAAGAAAAGAAAAAGGCACCTGCACTCGCTTGTTCATTGTGGGCACAATTCACAATCGCAAAGACGTGAAATCAACCTAAATGCCCATCAACCGATCAGTAGATCATGAAAATGTGGTATCTATACACCATGGAATACTATTTGGCCATCAAAAAGAATAAAACAATGTCTTTTGCAGCAACTTGGATGGAATTGGAGGTCATCGTCCTAAGTGAACTAACTCAGGAACAGAAAACTAAACTCCACGTGCTCTACTTGTAAGGGGAAGCTAAACTAAGGATTTGCAGAGCCAGAGAGAATGGTATTATGAACACTGGAGACTCAGAAGGGGGAGGCAAGAAGGGCGAAGGGATGAAAAATCACATCTCCGGTGTGATGTGCACAGGTGGGGGAGATGGGTACACCTCAAGCTCAGACTTCTTTACCACTATATAATGCAACTATGTAACCAAAACCATTTGCATCCCCTAAAGCTACTGAAATAAAAACAAATGAATAAATAAAAAGTAAAACCGAAAAAGAGGCCCCAGAGAGACGCCTCGTCCCTTTCTTCTGCTGTGTGAGGTCACAGAGAGAAGGCACTGTCAGGAGAAACAGGCTCAGCAGACTCCACTGGCACCTTGACCTTGGCCTTCAGCCTCCAGAGCTGTGAGTGATGAACGTCTGGTGTCTGCGAGAGCAGTCTGCAGGAGTCGGTTGCAGCAGCCTGAGCGGACTAAGACAGAAGGAAGGAGTAGCCGGTGTCAGAAGAAAGGCCCGAGGCGAAGGAGGACGAGGGACAAACCAGCTCACACGAGCCTGTTTATAAGCAGGACTGGACAGCAGGACATCCTAATAAGAGCAGCAGGATCTTGACCTGTGGGGCTAAAAGCAAAACACCACACATGGGCATGGTCAGCACCGCTGAGCTGTGCATGGAAAAGTGGTTAAGAGGGTAAATTTTATGTTGTGTGTTTTTTACCACATTTATACAACAAAGCACCACACGACGGAGGTGACAGGATGTGGATCACACAGAAGTCAGACACAAGATGACCAATGACAGCGCCACAAGTCCCCGTGCATTCCAGAGGGTGAAGGTTTGGGTGAACTTGAGATGTGATTGGTTGCACGCGTTAAAATTTGCAGTGCCATTTCTAGAAGATTAAAAATAGAGTTAGTAGATTCCAAGTCACAGAGGGAGGAAATAGAATTTAAAAATAAACTCGATACATCTAAAAGAAGATGAATTAATCTGCTAGGGCTGCTACAAGGTACCACAGGCAGGGTTCAAACAAAAGACATTCATCTTCTCACAGTTCTGGAGGCTGGGAGTCAAGTCCAAGATGTGGGCAGGGCTGAAGCTGGTTCCTCCCGAGGCTGAGGGAGGACCCACTTCTGGCCCCTCTCTTTGGTTACAGTCTCTCTTCTTCCTGTCCCTCACCCGATCTTCCCTCTGTGCGGGTCTGCCTGTGCCTAAATCTCCCCCTTTTACAGGGACACCAGGCATATTGGAGTGGGTCGGTCCTGTGCTGATGACCCTCTTCAGAGGCAGTTACCTCCATAAAGACCCTATTTTCACAAACAGTCACATTCTGAGGTACTGGGGGCTGAGCCCAGCATATCTCTTTTGATACAGCCCATATCAGAGGGCAAAAGGTAATAAAACAAACAGGAAAAGCACACAAAAGAAAAATCAGATGGAGGAAATAAATCAAGAGATATTAATACTAATATTAATCAATGAATGATCTGAATTCTATCGTTCAAAGGCAAAGAAAGGTAGATTTTAAAAAATCTGATTATAAGCTTTTTAGAACTGTCACATCTGAAACAGAAAGACACAGATAAATGGGAAGTAAAAAGTTGGAAAAGATAAACCAAATGAATAGTAATCAAAAGAAAGCTGATAGTTATTAAATAACAGACAAAAAAACTTTTAAAAAATTACTAGACATTGTCTTGGTTTCCTATTACTACTGCGCTAGATCACTACAAATTTTGAGGCTTAAAATGACATACATGTATTACATTTCTGGAGATCAGAGGTCTGCAATGCATCTTGCTGTGTTAAGATCAGGGGTTATGAGCCCAGGAGGTCAATATCAGCCTGGGCAACATAGTGAGACCCTGTCTCTACAAAATTTTACAAAAATTAGCCAGGCGTGATGGCATGTGCCTGTAGTCCCAAGTGAGACTCTGGCTTAAAAAAAAAAAAGGCCGGGCTCGGTGGCTCAGCCTGTAATCCCGCGCCTTTGGGAGGCTGAGGTGAGTGGATTGTCTGAGCCCGCGGGTTCGAGACCCGCCTGGGCAGCGAGACCTCATCTCTACAATAAATCAAAAAATCAGCCGGGCGTGGTAGTGCATGCCTGTAATTCCGGCTACTTGGAAGGCTGAGGCGGAAGGATCGCCGGAGCCCAGCAGGTCGAGGCTGTGGTGACCAGGAGCGGCCACCGCACTCCAGTCTGGGCGACAGAGTGAGACTCCAACTCAAAAAAAAAAAAAAAGATTGGGGATCAGTAAGGGAATCAGTAAGGCTGTGCTCCTGGAGGCTCTAGGGGAGAGCATATTTCCTTGCCTTTCTTGGCTTTAGAGTCTGTCTGCATCCCTTGGCATGTAGCCCCTTCCTCCAGCCTCAGAGTCACAGTGGCTGACCAGGCTATTTTGATACTATCCGCTCTGATCTTCTCTTCTTTTTCCCTCTTCCACATTTTGGGACCTTTGTGATTATGTCAATCCTGCTCAGATATCCCAGAATAGTCTCTTTATTTTATTTTATAGCCAGTTAGTCAGCAGTGTTATTATTATTTTTTTTTTTTTTGAGAAAGGAGGATTTATTGAGAGGATAGAAAAGCTCCCACAGTGGGAGGGGGACCTGAAGGGGTTGCCCTAGTCAGCAGTGTTTATCTAGTCTGCACCCTTAGTTTCCCTTTGTCATGTGACCTAGCATGGTCACACATTCCAGGGGTTAGGATTTGGACATCTTTTGGGTGGGGTCCTTATTCTGCCTACCACAGGATAAGGAGTATCATGACAAAATGATAAAAGGGTCAATTCACCAAGAAAACAGAACCCTTTTTGACGCCTATGCACCAATTAACAATGACTACAAATACATAAAGCAAACCTGCGAGAATGACATGGAGAACTGGAAAAATCCACCTTGGCAACAGGAGCTGTGAGTCATCCTCCTCCGTAACTGATTGTTCAAACAGGCAAAGAAGTGGTGAGACTAGAGCTGAGGATGGGACAGGGCCCAGGCTGGGGGGGGGTAGGGATGGGGTGGGAGTGAAGCAGGTAGGGCTCTGGAACAGGGAAGTGGGAGTGCCTAACTCCAGACTCAGCTGAGAATCTGCATGCGAGAGCCCTTGTATGGCAGCTAGAGAACTCTTTCCCAACACGCAAGCAACATGTTTGAAAACTGGCCCCCGTGAGTGGCAGGTCCTCAGCACTGCCCAGCCCTTGTCCCCTGTCCATGCTGCCATGGAGGCCGGGGGAGACCCACGATCCAAGTATCATTTTTTAGTATCTACTTGGGAGATTTTGTTTGTTTCAGGAGACAGGGTCTTGCTCTGTCACTCAGGCTGGAGTACAGTGGCACAATCATAGCTCACTGCGCCCTCAGCCTCCTGGGCTCAGGTGATCCTCCTGTCTCAGTCTCCTGAGTAGCTCGGATTACAGGCCTGTGCCACCACGCCCGGCTAATTTTTTTATTTTTTGTAGAGACGAGGTCTCGCTGTGTTGCCCAGGCTGGTCTTGAACTTCTGAGCACAAATGATCCTCCCACCTCAGCCTCTGAATGTGCTGGGATTACAGACCTTCATTTGGAAAATTTTGAAACACCTGGTGTGTCTAGTCTGGAGTTGCCATAAAGATCCTTCTCTCTTCACACCATAAGGCCTCTTCCAGGTGGTTCCCAAGGACCCCCGTCCTCACCCTTGTCTCTGTCCCACAGGAAATGCCACCCCAGTGGCCACTACTAGCCCCTTGGCTACCTCGAACCACTCCAACAGTAGCTGCACCATGCCGTACGAGGACAGCCGTGTGGTCCTGGTGGTGGTGTACAGCGCAGTGTGCACGCTGGGGCTGCCTGCAAACTGCCTCACAGCATGGCTGGCGCTGCGGCAGGTACGGCAGGGCAACGTGCTGGCAGTCTACCTGTTCTGCCTGGCCCTCTGTGAGCTGCTGTACGTGGGCACGCTGCCGCTCTGGATCGTCTACATCCTTAAGCAGCACCGCTGGATGCTGAGCCTGCAGGCCTGCAGGGTGACCGCCTACGTCTTCTTCTGCAACATCTATGTCAGCATCCTCTTCCTGTGCTGCATCTCCTGCGACCGCTTCCTGGCGGTGGTGTATGCCCTGGAGAGCCGAGGCCATCGCCGCCAGAAGACCGCCATCTTCATCTCCGCGTCCATCTTCGTGCTTGTGGGGCTGGTCCACTACCCAGTGTTTGTGATGGAGGACGAGGAGACCTGCTTCGAGACGTCGCCCATGGACAGCCGGACCGCGGGGTACTACTATTCACGCTTTGCTGTGGGGTTTGCCATTCCACTCTCCGTCATCGTCTTCACCAACCACCGCATCCTCAGGAGCGTCCAGCAGAGTGTGGGCTTGAGCACCGCCCAGAAGGCCAAGGTGAAGCACTCGGCCGTGGCCGTGGTCGTCATCTTCCTGGTCTGCTTCACACCCTTCCACCTGGTGCTCCTGGTCAAGGCCGTTGCCTTTTCCTACTACCGGGGAGACTACACTGCCATGTGTGCATTTGAGGCCAGCTTGTACACGGCCTCCATGGTGTTTCTGTGTCTGTCCACAGTGAATGGTGTGGCTGACCCCATCATCTACATGCTGACCACAGACCACTCCCGGCAAGAAATGTCCCGGATCCACAGGGGGTGGAAACAGTGGTCTGGGCAGGCAGAGGCCTCCAAGCTCACGAACTCAAGGGACTCGGAGGAGCCGCGGTCACCTACAGTACTCACAAGCCACTATGGCTTCCCCAGGCCTGTCCACCCACCAGGGTTACCACAGGGTCCAGGGGGCTTGCTGTGCACCCCCAAGAGGCTGGTTGAGGAGAACTGTGCTGCTGGGGAGGGTGCTGGGCGGGCGTCCCGGGGGCAGGAACGGGGCTCCTGTCTACTGAGCCCACTGGCCATGGCATCTGTGCCATCTCCAGACCACACACTACCGACTTCTCATTCCTGAAGCCACTGCCTCTGTGATCTCTGCCCGTGGGTATCCCGGTCCTCAGGCTCTCCCACGTGACAGATGGCCAGTGCTGAGTGATGCTTCTGGGCTGCTGGAGCCCAGAGTGTGTGGCAGGGAGGACATTTTCCCGGCAGCCAGTCTGCTGCCCCTTTTGGCGGCAAGCTGGGAGCAGAGGCTGGCTGGAGTGCTGGGTGCTGCCCGGTGGCATCTGTGGTGACTTTATTCTGTGCTCTTCTGCCACGTCTCTGGGCTCTGCCAAGGGCCACCCAACACCCTGGCCTGCCCGGTCACCACGGGCAACCCACAGCTTCCAGGGGGTTGGAGTCCTTGTTGGGGCTGGCTGTTCTGAGCCGGAGACCCCTTGGGGACTCATGGGGCAGGCTGGTCAGCAGTCCCTGCTCCCTGAGGGTTGCCCAGAGGCCTAGGCAGGGAGCGCAGGTCAGCAGGAGGCGCTGGAGGACACCCTGGGCAGGAGTGGCACAGCTGCTGCAGAGGAAGGGGCTTGGAACGCCCAGACTCGGCACCAGGGGGAAGCTGCCAAGGGACCCGCGACAGGCAGGTGACTCTGGCCCTTGGACCCCGGGCCCCACCAAGGCAGGGACACACAGCGGGGCTGCAGGACACTGACAGCCGGCATCCCAGAAGCCCCACGGCCTGGAGTTGGGCCATGGCTCTGCCTCGTCGGACGAGCCTTGCCTAGGCCAGGTCACACTGATGCCTTGGTTTCCCCATCTGTCAAATGGGCCAATGATACCTACCTCCCTGGGTCATGGTTACCTCTGCCTCAGTCACGGCACACACCATCAGAGCACAAGGCAGCGGGCATTGCCTGGGACGTGGTGCAGGGGTCTCCTTGGAGACCACGTGGGCCAGTGAGCTGAGTCACAGTCGCCTTCTGCGAGGCTGCTGTGACTTGTTCCAGCTTGAGAGGCATTAGGCAAAGACATTCAGAAAATCCATTTGGAGCCGGGTGCGGTGGTGCGTGCCTGCAATCCCAGTAACTTTGGGAGGCCGAGAGGAGAGGATTGCCTGAGCCTAGAAGTTCAAAACCAACCTAGGCCACATAGAGAGCGCTCACCTTTATAATAAATAAATAAATAATTAGTCAGGTGTGGTGGCACTTGCCTGTAATCCCAGCTGCTCAAGAGGCTGAGGCAGAAGGATGGCCTGAGCCCAGGAATTCGAGGCTGTGGTGGCCATGATCATGCCACTGCACCCCAACCTGGATAGCAGACTGAGACTCTGACTCAAATAAATAAGTAAATATAGAACATATGTTTGGAAATAAAAGTACATTCATGTTCATCCCAGCTTCTTTTATACGTATATGTCTCTGTGTGTGTGTGTGTGTGTGTGTGTGTATTTTTTACTCTAAGTAATACTTTTATGTTTGTTTGTTTGTTTCAAGTTGGATCTCACTCTGTCGCCCAGACTGGAGTGCAATGGCACACTCCCGGTCACCCCGGGGTTGACCTGCTGGGCTCCAGCGATCCTTCCGCCTCAGCCTTCCAAGTAGCAGGAGCTACAGGTGCACGTTACCACGCCCCAGCAATACTTTTAATTTTTTAAAATTTTTATTTCTTATTTCAACAGCTTTAGGGGGTACAAGTAGTTTTGGATACATGATTGCATTGTATAGTGGCCAAAAAGCCTGGACTTTAAGTGTACCGGCCATCCACTGTGCATCTTGTACCTGAGAGGTGATCTGGTGATTTTTCATTCCTCTATCTCTCTCCGCCCAGCTTCCTGTTTTAAAAGAAACGAGGCAGTGTTACCTTAGCAGGCTGACACTTCTCCCGGGACAAAAGGTGTGGCTGCCATCGAGGACTGAAAAATGGAAGCGTGTTCTGGGACAGTCTGGGATATTCTGGGCTGGGGAAAACCAAAAAGCGGTGCAAGGGATCACGTCACGTTCAAGGTGAATCTGAGTCCTGTGGCTACTGCCACTAGTCGCCATGGACTCAGTGGCTTCAAACAACACCCCAGTTCCCATACAGCCTCGGAGCCCGGAGTCCCCTTTCTCATCTTCTGCTGTCTCAAAGCTACGGACAGCAAACTTGGCTTCCTTGGGGCAAAGGAGTGACATCATGTGCTGGGGACCCTGTGGCTTGGGTGAGAGCTGCACAGACATGCCAGTGCGCGGTGGCAATAACGTCTCCAGTCAGGGAGGTCGGGAGAAGGAGGCCAAGTGGGGGCTGGGGATCACAACGGGGGTCTCGAGGGTGCTGGGGGTGATGTGTGGGAGCCACATGAAATTAGAAAATAGATATCCAGGTCAGGTGTGGTGGCTCAAGCCTGTAATCCCAGCACTTTGGGAGGCCGAGGTGAGGGGATCGCCTGAGCCCACGGGTTCAAGAACAGCCTGGGCAACTTGGTGAGACCTCATCTCTACAATAAATCGAAAAATTAGCCGGGCATGCTAGTATGCGCCTGTAGTTCAGCTACTTGGAAGCTTGGGGTAGAAGGATAGCCTGAGCCCAGCAGGCCTGGTCTGGATAACCATTTTCTTTTTTTCTTTTTCTGAGTTGGAATCTCACTCCGTCGCTCAGGCTGGAGAGCAGTGGCACACTCAGAGTCACTGCTCTCCACGCCGAGACCCTCGGGGCACCAGGTTGAAGCCCTTCGGGACAGGTCTGTCTCCCCAGGTATCCCCTGTCCAGTGTGGGTGGGTGTGGGGCACCTTCACTCACTTGTTCCCCATTCATCACTCATTCATTCACTCCTGCCCCTCTCTCACCCATTCACCACCCACTCTCCCACTCATTCATTCACTCCTGCCCCTTACTTATTCATTCACCACCCCCTCACCCGCTCCTGTTCACTGCTGCTCCCTCCTACACCCCTCCATAAAGTGCTCCCTGCATACCCCAGTGGCAAGAAGCCACAGTGGTGACCATGCATTGTCCTGCAATCCACATGGAGAGGTGAGGACTGAGGAGAGGAGCCCTGAGCCCTGTACCTTGCCCTCCCAGACAGGGTCCCTGGGTGGGGAGACACCCCTGAGGACACTGGTGAGTTCTCAGCTCCCAGTCACGGCCCATGCCTGAGCAGGCCCCTGGTCCCCGGGTGATGATGAGAGGGACAGATGGCCACACCTCTTCCTGCACCTTTGCCTGGCAAAACCCAGCTAGGCCTCTGAGCTGTCAGCATTCACACACGCCAAGGGATCTAAAGCATCTACTAATCCAGTGGATGGTTCCGCGAGACCCGCTCCAGCTTCCTCCTGACAGAAACGCCTGAACAGTGGGGCATGGGCTGGTTCAGAGGGACCCAGGCTCTCTGGGATGTGGTGTGTCTCAAGAGCACCAGCCAAAATTCTCCCCTCTTGGACCACCCAGTTCTGCCTGGCACTGTGAGGGGCTGAGGACCCCATGGGGGTATGGCCCAGAGAGTGATAGCAAAGCCCTGGAAAGTAGGCCTGGAACCATTTTGTAGGGAATTCTGGGATCCTATTGCCTCTAAGGAGCACAGTCCCAGAAGGCCAGCTGCTCCCAGCCCAAAGCCTCCTGGCCTGTGGGAGGGACATGCCAGGGGCCCTGGCCATGTGGGAGCAGCACTGGGGCATAAGGGGGTGGGCACTCACCAGGACTCCGGAGTGATGGACGTGGGGATTAGTGTACGGCACTGACAGGATGGCGTGGACCCCCAGAGAGGACGCAATCCCAGGCGACCTGGATGCTCCTCTGAGACTGTGCACGAACCCCCAAACTCCCGAGGAACAGCTCACTCTGGATGGGTGGCTTTGCCCTCATGGCTTCCCCACTCATGATCCGGGAATGGTGACTGAGGTTCACCCACCTGGTGAGGGCATCCGCTGAGATGTCTCTCCCACACTTAGGCTTGGTGCACACAGTGGGTGCTGAGATATGAAGGCCGAGGTTCACTTTGACTTCCCCAGTGGAGGAACCTGCAAAGGCAGTTCAGTTATGAAAAGGTCAGTTCAGTTATGAAAAGGTCAGTGTGTCCCTAGTAACAGCCTTAGAGGATGCCGGGCAGTGGGTGGTGGATGGTACCCGTGGGCAGGGCTTTCCCGCAAGTCGCTGACTGCGGCCACCAGGAGGCAGCACTGTGACAGGCGCCTGCAGGCCTGCGCCATGTGACTCTGTCGGAGCCCAGGGGATGTGCTGCTCAGTCCTCTTTCTGTTGAGGCTTGCCCTGGCTGGAAGCCTCAGTCCTTCCAGACCTTTCCGAATCATTCCCCTGCCTGCGTAAGCCCCTGTGGGAAACACACACATTGCTTTGTGCATGTGTTTTACCCAATTTTTTATTTTGAGATAATTTCCAGTGTACAGAGAAGTGGCAGACACAGGACAAAGAGTCCCCGGTGTTCCCTCCCTACAGCTCCCCCATTGCTGAGCCCGCCTGCGTGCCCGGGTGCACTTCCTCTCGCTCACCCTCCACACAACTGTTCTCTGCCCCACTGGGAATGGGTTGCCGACCTGATGCTTGCTCCCTCCACACCCCGGGGAATAGTTCCAAAGTAAACAAAATAGTTCCAAGTAACTGCAGTCAACCTTAAACACCAGGAGCCAATGTCCCCATTGACTCTGCAGAGCCAGCCCCATGCCCCCGTTGGTGCCAGCCTTCATGGGTCTTTGTGGAATGGCCCACACTTTAGCTTCTTCTGCCTCCTGCAGTTGCTGTGTTTCCAGAAGGAGACCCCCGGAAGCGAGCCTGTCTTCCCATGGCCTCCCACTGGAGGCCCAAAGAGCCCATCCGGCCACTGCTGGGGCTGAGAACGCGCTCACTTGGGTATGACGGTGACTGCCAAGAGTCCCCACTGAAATGTTAGCAAGCATTTTGCATTCACTAATTAGTAAGTAATTATTACATAGTTTCTGGGGAAAGAATTTGAGATTTCCTCTAAGAGGTCAGGTAGTAGGAGTTTCCTTTGGCTCTTCCAAGCCCATGGGCAATGAAGAGTGACCTAGGTGGATGCTTTGCACACAGCTAACCTTGTGTTTTAGAAACCCCAATCTTTCCAAGGGACTGCTAGCAAACCTACCCAAAACTGCCCCAGAGGGATAAGTTAGTTAGTTTTTTTTTTTTCCCTCTTTGAGTCAGGGTCTTGCTCTGTTGCCCTGACTGGTCTTGAACTCCTGTCCTCAAGTGATCCTCCTGCCTCAGCCTTCTGAATTGCTGAGATTACAGGTGTGAGCCACCAAGGCTGGCAAGTGTTATCTTTATTATCCCAGACAGCAAAATTTGCCCTCTACCTGGACAGAGACCACTGTGGTGACACATGAATGATGATAAGGACTACATGTGGACACTGGACACACACAACCTGAGTCCACACCCCAATTGCCAGCTATTCTGGGACCCTGGACAAGTGACCCAGCCCCTCTGCCTCACAGTCCTCATCTGTATAATGGAGACAATAACAGCGTCCGGATAACTGGTTTCTTAGGAAGACCAGTGCAGAACGTGCCAATGGCCATCTCTGTGGGAAGGACTGGTGGGCGGCAGGCAAGACCAGCAACAGCACACAATCACACATGTACACACTCACATGTATTATACCCAAAGCACGTGTACACATGTGAACACATATACACTCACATGCATGCATATGCCCACTCACATGTGCACATACGCACATACTGTCACATGCATACACATGCACGCATACGTGTACACTCACCGCACATACATCCACACACATGTACACATGTGCGTACATGGACACACTCACACCTGTGTATACATACACAGCACACACACACTCACACACATATGCGTACTCACATACATGTACACACATGCACGCACACACCAAGTTGGGCATGTTGGGACACGCCCCCCAACAATGACCTGTCACTGTCCAACAGTCTTTTCTTCCTGAGTGAGTGTTGTCTTCCTTTCCTATCACCACAAACTCAGCAGTTTCCAGCAACGCCCATCTTTGTAACCTGCAGCCTGCAGGCCAGATGTGCAGACAGTGTGGTGGGTTCTTGGGCTGGAATCCAGGTGGTGGCTGGCCACTCTCTCACTGGAGCTCAGGGTCCCCTGCCAGGCTCGTTCCTGTCCCTGGCAGAAAGCAGTGCCTTGGGGTCGCAGGGCTGAGGTCCCTGCTGCCTGCAGCTGTCTTCAGGGGCTGCTCCCTGCTCCTAGAGGTCCTCACCATCCTTCCCATGGGTCCCTCCCGCCCCCTCCCCATCTTCACACCAGCCTCAGGGTCTTGAATCCCCCTCCTGCTTGGAACTCTGCCTCCCTCCAGCACTTGCTGGAGAGTACGCTCCTCTTTAAGGGCCCCTGTGCCAGGCTGGGCCCACTGGGACTCGGGGTGTTCAGCTCAGCTGTGCCGGATAGCACAGCACAGTCTTGGGGTGATGCCTGCCCACAGCCACAGGTTCTGGGGGTTGGCACAAGGGCATCTGTGGGGGATGCATTCTTAGGATCCTGCCTGCCCCTGGGGTGCTTAAAATGATGGCACAGCTGACATGTGGCCATCTCGTGGACTCCGATGTCAATGAATGTTTAAGTCACAGGACTGGGTGCGGGGCCAGGAGAGGACCTCGTAGGAGAAGCAATTTGAGGCCTGGGCTGCTGGGCACCCCAATGTCTGGAAGGGGAACAGAGGGGGAACATGTGGGAGCTTTGGAGGAGGGAATTGGGGCACCCCAGCATCTGGAGGGGGGCAGAGGGGGAAAATGTAGGGCTGGGGAGGAGAGCATGGTGCACCCCAGCATTTGGAGGGGAAGGGAGGGACATGCAGGGCATGGAGGACGTGGGGCACCCCAGCATCTAGGGGGAGCAGGGGAGGTCATGCAGGGTGTGGGAGGAGAGCATGGGGCACCCCAGCATCTGGAGGGGGAGCAGGGGGACATGCAGGGAGTGGGAGGAGGGTTTGGGGCACCCCAGTATCTGGAGGGGAGCAGAGGAGGAATATGGGGGGCATGGGAGGAGGGTATTGGTGCAGTGACTAACAGCAGGGAGGCATGACAGGGGAGTGGCCGCTGGGAGAGTTGAGGGGGAGACGTGGTGTGGCCCTTCGTGGCTTTGAGAGCAGAGGAGGCAACCAGACTAGGGAGGCCTCAGAGGCCTTGGGAGCATGAGGGAGAGGAGGCATGCACCCCAGAATATGAGACCAAGGACAGCAGAGGAACGTGGCTGTGGTGGGGGGGTGAGGTTCTGGGGTGGTGAGTGGGGGTGACCCAGTGTTTTGGGACAAGCAAGGCTCAGGGTGGGGCAAGGCTTGCGACAGACGTCCCGAAGAGCAGGAGGTGGTGCCAGGCAGCTGAGAGGTGGCAACACAGGTGGACACAGCCAAATGGGCACGACTGAGCCCACACTCTCTGAGGCCACCACCCAGCCTGCCCGGTTGTGCCTGGGGAAATGGGGGCTGGTTGCTTGTGTAGTCTCCCAGGTCAGAGGGGTAGGGGCCCGAGGGTTGCCCACCTGAGCTGCCCACTCAAGTCTGGCGGTATTTGTGGGTCCGGATGATGTATTGTCCATGTGTAGCAAAAGGTCACCCTGAGGAAGGGGGCCATCATAGCATCTTTGGGGCACCAACCATGACCCTCGCCTGCCTCTGAGAACTGGACTCCTGTACCAGGAGGTGAGGCTCCCTGCTTGGCTGGGGCGGGTGGCACCAAGGCAGATGCCTGGCCCCGGCAGGCTGGTTCTTAGGGCACCTAGGAGGCCTGGGCTGCTCCCTGGACAGAACCCAAAGTTGGGGCCGGAGTGTCTACAAGCAGGAACAATGTGGCTGGTGGACAGAGGTCCAGGCAGAGGAGCAGAGAGGGCTGTGGCCCAAGACCCTGCAGAGAGAGGGCATGATGGGTCAGAATCACACCTGCCCACAGGGGCTCCATGGCTCCCAGACTCCTCCTTTCTTCCCCCAGCTCTCCTTTCCTGGGTGGGGTGAGTGGGCAGGTATTTACTGCAGCCAAGCCAGCCTGAACCTGGAAGGGGACACTTTCTACCATTTAAGTAGCAGCAGCTCTGCCAGTGCTCATGGCTCTTTGTGACAAAAACATGAAAGAAAAGAAGAAAGGGGCCAAGTGTTTTGGTCACAGGGCTGAGGTCCAGGGGCGGCTCATTCGTCAGCGGTGTCCCCACCGGCTCTCTGGGGCAGGCCCACAGTCTGGCCAGCTGTTGGACTTCCCTCTGTACCTGGGCTGAGGTCTCCCACCACTCCCCCCGCAGCCCGCCCAGGGCAAGATCCTCTCAGGGAAGCCCCACTGAGGATCCCAGGTGGAGCCCAGGAGGAGGTGAGAGGCGGGGCGGGAGCTGAGGCAGGGGAAGGGGAGTGCTGTAGTGAACCTCCTGCCTGCAATCAGAGCCGGGCACATGTGCACCAGGCCACCCCACTTGAAGGGCTCGGCTGTGAGACTGAAAAGCCAAATGCTTTTTTTCTTTATGAAAGACACTTTGTGATTTGCCTAGATAATGCACAAGCATGGGGAGGGACTCCAAAGGAACAAAAGGGCAGACTTGGAGCCTTGCAGGCCACCGAACCCCACCACCAGTGCACCCCCACGGCCCCTGGGGCTGGCTTCTGGCGACTTGACCTTCAACGCTTCGGTGAACGCATTTATTGGAGGAAAAACACAGAATGCGCCATGTGTAAACACACGAGACACTGATTCTGCATGGCCGTTCAGATCAACATGGCATCAGTCCCCAGATCCCGGGAGACTCCTGGAGGCCCGGAGTCCTTCACCGCGCCCCTCTGCCTGGCCTGAGCTCACATCGGTGAAATTGGCCATGACTCTCGCTGAACAAAATGATCGCAGGATCACTCTCCCTGCTGACTGTGTACCGTGTCGGGTAGACCTGCCTCGTGTCTCCCGTCTTCCATGAGTGGATGTCTGGGTTGCTTTCAGTTGGGGCGGTTGATATGGTTTGGCTGTCCTGCCAAATATGTGGAAATGTGAACCCTAGTGCTGGAAGTGGGGCCTGGTAGGAGGCGACTGGGTCATGGGAGAGGGTCTGGTGGTTGGTGTCGGGGGTCATGGGAATGGCCCGGTGGCAAGCGACTGGGTTGTGGGTGGTCCTGGTGGGAGGTGACTGGGTTGTGGGGGCGGTCCTGATGGGAGGCCACAGGACTGCAGGGGTGGGTCTGGTGGGAGGTGACTGGGTCCTGGCACTTTGGGAGGCCGAGGCAAGAGAATTACCTGAGCCCACGGGTTCAAGACCAGCAACTTGGCGAGACTGCATCTCTACAATAAATCAAATTAGCTGGGCGTGGTGGCGCACGCTTATAGTTCCAGCTACTTGGAAGGCTGAGGCGGAAGGATTACCTGAGCCCAGCAGGTCGAGGCTGTGATGGCCGTTGAGTGTGCCACTGCACTCCAGTCTGGGCGACAGAGTGAGACTTGGACTCAAAAAAAGAAAAAAATAGCCAAGTGTTGGCAAGAGCCGGCACTGCCCTACTCTCCCCGTTCCTCTGGCCTTACGGGACCCTCTTTCCTTCCTTTCACAAGGGAGAGCTTCCTGAGGCCTCACCAGAAGCTGGCAGATGCTAGTGCCATGCAGAGCATGAGCCAAATAAACCCCTTCCTTTATAAATTACCCAGCCTAGGGTCTTTTTTTATAGCAACGCAAAACAGACTAACACAGGCTGTCAAATACAGATGAACATCTAAGTAAGAAAAAAAAGGTTTTACTTGGGACTAACATACGAGAAGTAGGAAGGCTGTCAGAACAGACATGCTGACCAGGGAGGCCTCTGTGCGGGGAACAGAGGGGAAGGTTAGGGTTTTACTGGGGAAAGAGGAGGCTACGCAAGTCATTTTAAGAGAAAGGTCACTGGCACGGGCAGCATCTCACAGGAGCTGGAGGGTTCTGCTGGGCATATGTCAGCTGCTGTTGGTGGGACTTGTGATCTGGGAGCTGGGGTAGGACCTGGCACCTTGGGGTGGGGTTTGTGAGACTGTGTGCTCCTGCATGAGGCTAGCTGTCCCTGCATGACTGACATATAAGCTGCACTTTGGAAACGCTTCCTGTGACAATTCCTGTTATCAGGCAAATCACGCATGAAGATCTTCCCTTTCCTGGTTCTCATCTGCCAGGGTTTGAGGCAAGTGACTCCATTTTGAACCTGACAACTTTCACAGGGCTATGATAAACCTTGCCACAGGCCAGGTGTGGTGGTTCACACCTGTAATGCCAATATTTTAGGAGGCTGAGGTGAGAGGATCCCTTGAGTCCAGGAGTTCAAGATCAGCCTGGGCAACAAAGCAAGACCTCATCTCCACAAAAATTTTTTTTTAAAAACTTAACTGAGGCCGGGCGTGGTGGTTCAAGCCTGTACTCCCAGCACTTTGGGAGGCTGCAGCGACAGGATTGCCTGAGCCTGCGGGCTCGAGACTGGCCTGGGCAACATGGTGGGACCTCATCATTACAATAATTTAAAAAATTAGCCGGGCATGGTAGCACATGCCTGTAGTTCCAGCTACTTGGAAGGCTGAGGTGGAAGGATCGCTGGAGCCCAGCAGGTCAACACTGGGGTGGCCATGAGCGTACCACTGTACTCCAGCCTGGGCAACGAGTGAGACTCCAACTCCAACAAACAAACAAAAAAAACTTAGCAGGGCATGGTGGCATGCACCCGTAGTCCCAGCTGCTCAGAAGGCTAAGGCACATCACTTGAGCCCAGGTGGTCAAGGCTGTGGTGAGCCGTAATCGTGCACTCCAGCCTGGGTGACAGAGCAAGACCCCAACCAGAAAAAGGAAACAAGCACCTTGTTGTTTTCTTGTACATCTTCTTGTGAACACATGCATGCCTTTCTGGTGGTCACATACAGAGAGAAAGAACACTGAGTCCCAGGCAATGCATGTGCCCAGCTCTGGTAGGTTCTCCACAAGACCTCTAATGCGACTGTCCAGGTCATGACTTCCTTGTTCTTCAAGTTCATCTTGGCTCTTCTGGGACTTCTGTATTGCCATATAGATTTTGGGATCAGTGTGTCAGCTCCCATAAAAACAAGCTGGGATTGCATTACATCTGAAGATGAATTTGGTGATCTCTGATGTCTTTACAATAGATCCATAAGCCTGGTACATTCTTCTGTTTAGATAGTTGTTCATTTCTCTCAGCAATATCTTGTAGTTTTCTGTGTAGTTCTTGCATATTTGTTGTTTGACTTATTCCTTTGGCTGCTTTGGAAATGATATTATTTTAAAAGGTGTTTTATTTTATTTTAGAGTCAGAGTCTCACTATCCCCCAGGCTGGAGTGCAGCGGCATGCTTACAGTCACTGCAGCCTCAACCTACTGGGCTCAGGCAATCCTTCCGTCTCAGCCTTGAAGGAGCTGAAACTACAGGCGAGCACCACCATGCCTGGCTAATTTTTTTCATTTATTGTAGAGACAAGGACTCGTCATGTTTCCCAGATTGGTCTTGAACCTGTGGGTTCAGGCAATCCTCTTGCCTCCGCCTCCCAAAGTGCTGGGATAATAGGCGTGAGCCATTGCACCCAGCCTAAAAAGGTATTTTTTAAAAAAATAGGTCAATCTTGGAATACATTCAATGTGGTGATGAGTAAAAAGGTATTTTATAATGGCTACTTGTATATAGAAATATAATTGACTTTCCTGTGTTGACTGTGTATCTGCTAAAAAGAAAAATTTGTGACTAGTTAAGTTTAACAGAATTTTAATTAAGCAGAAAAAAGATGGGCAGCAGTCCAGATCAAAAATGGTTCAGAATGTTCCACCTAGCAACTTAAAGGCTTGTATTTATAGCCAGAGAAGAGGAAATGACACACAGAAGTAACCTGATTGGTTGCAGTTGGCAGTTTGCCTTCTTTGGTCATGTTTTGGCAGCTTTCAGCCTCTGATTGGCTGGAGGTTCAACTACTATGATTGGCTGAGACTTGGCTACGTTACAAGTTGCTATTCTTAGGTTAGGATACAATTTGTTCACACATTAAGTTTGATTACAGTTCACATATGTAGGGGAAGCTTTTAGGCCAAACAATTCAATTTAACATGTCAGATAATCATGCTTCTTTATTTTTTTAGATTAATTTATTATTATTATATTTTGGTTTATATTGCCTGGTGTATATTTTCCATTCTTTTTCTTTCTACCTTTCCTTATCTCTATTTTTTAATTTTTAGTAGAGATGAGGTCTGAGTTGCCCAGTCTAGTCGCAAACTCCTGGCCTCAAGTGATCCTCCAAGCCTCAGCCTCCCAAAGTGCTGGGATTACAGGCATAAGCCACCATTCCCTTCTTATTCTTTATTAATTTGAATGGGTCATTTGAAGTCTTTCGGATTTTCTACATTCAAAATTTTGCCTTCTGAGATTAATGACAATGTTTCTAGAGAAGGAAAAAAAAGATGTTAGTTCTCCTTTGCAAATCGTAGCAACTTTTATTCCTTTCTCTTGCCTTCCTGCACAAGCCAAGTCCTCCTGCGCGACACAAGGAGGCGTGGTGGGGCAGGCACCTTCATCTCACTCCTGGTAATGGGAGCTTTACCGCTTTCACAATTTCGCCATTCATTATGGTATTTCCTGGGGGAGTTTTGTAAACAGATGGCCTCTGACCTGTGATTGCTCAACTTACAAATTTGCAACTTTACAATGGTGCAAAAGCAATCCACATCCAGTAGAAACCACACTTAGTGTACTGACACAAGCATTCTGCTTTTGACTTTCAGTAGTGAATAAATTACATGAGGTCTTCAGCACTTTATAATAAAATAGGCTTTGTGTGACATGATTCTGTCCAGCTGTAGGCTAAGATAAGTGTTCTGAGAACATGTAAGGCAGGCTAGGCTAAACTATGATGTTGGGTAGGATAAGTATATTAAATGCATATTCAACTTATTTTTGATATTTTCAACTTACAATGGTTTTTTTTTGGACATAATTCTGTCCTAAGTCGAGGAGCATCTGTATATATTTAATTTTACTTATAGTCTATAGCAGTGTCTATCATTTTTTTTTTTTTGAGAAAGCAGGATTTATTGAGAGGACAGAGACGTTCCCACTGTGGGAGGAGACCCAAAGGGGTTGCTCCAGTGTCTGTTATTACTAAGTATACATTTAAGTTTACTTGTAGTATGTTCCAATGTCCCAGGGAACCCTGTCTTCCCACATCCACACTGGCCAAGGCTTGGCCAGATGTGTTCCAGCCAACAGCACATTGGCACATGTGACCCAAGCAGAGCTGTAAAGAGCCCAAGCGCTGGTGCTGCTAGCAGTTCTACCACACAGGATGGATTCCTGGAGAAGGCACAGGGACCTACCATCATCCCTGCCAAGACCCAAATGTTCAGTGAGCCCAGCCTCATGGGTAGAGTAAGCTGACTCCAATCCAAAATGCCAGCAAATCAATGGCCACCGTTTGAAGCTACTATGTCCAGTGAATTTTGTTATACAGCACAAGATAACCGATATTGAGGTAGGTCTCTTTTATCCTCTTTTTTTTCCTTATTCTCAGGATGGTCTTCCAATATCCTGTATTTCTGCAGATTTTTTTTTTTTTTTGAGTTGGAGTCTCACTCTGTCGTCCAGACTGGAGTGCAGTGGCTGCTCCTGGCCACCGCAACCTCGACCTGCTGAGCTTCAGCAATCCTTCCGCCTCAGCCTTCCAAGTAGCTGGAACTACAGGCGCGCGCTACCACACCCGGCTAATTTTTTGATTTATTGTAGAGATGAGGTCTCACCAACTTTCCCAGGAGGGTCTCGAACCCGTGGACTCAGGCAATCCACTCACCTCAGCCTCCCAAGGCACGGGATTACAGGCTGAGCCACCGAGCCCGCCTTCTCTAGATTTTTAGTGTTATTTTTGTAAGCTCCCAAAACACCCTCTGGGGCCAGGCATGGTGGCTCACACCTATAATCCCAGCACTTTGGGAGGTCAAGGCCAGAGGATTGCTTGAGTCCAGGAATTCAAGATCAGTCTGAGAAACATAGCAAGACCTCATTTCTGTACCAAAAAAAAAAATTTTAGCAGGCATGGTGGCATGTACCTATAGTCTCAACTACTTTGGAGTCTAAGGAAGGAGGATTGCCTGAGCCCAGGAGGTTGAGGCTGCAGCGAGCTGTGATAGTGCCACTGCACTCTAACCTGGGTGACGGAGTGAGACCCCAACTCCAAACAACAACAAAAATATCTGTTGGGATTGACTGACAATATAATAAATGTATGCATTACTTTAGGGAGTAAATAAAAACACTAGCCTAGACACGGTGGCTCATGCCCATAATCCCAGCACTTCAGGAGGTGGAGATGAGAGGACTGTTTGAGTCCAGTAGTTCAACAGTAGCCTGGGCAACTTGGTGAGAACTCATCTCCACAAGAAATAAAAAAAATTACCTAGGCATGGTGGCAAGAACCTGTAGTTCCAGCTATCCCAGCTACTTGGGAGGCTGAGGCAGTAGGAACACCTGAGCCCAGCAGGTCGAGGGTGGGGTAGCCGTGAGTGTGCTGCACTTCAGCCTGGGTGCCAGAGTGATCCCTACTCAGAATAAAAAAATAAATAAACCTGACATTCCTGGAATAAACCCAACTTGGGTGGGATGAAATACCCTGTTTGTCAGTGTATGTTCATCAGAGAAAATGGCCTGTAAAGGTTTCTCTCTTGTCATGGCCTTTGCAAGTTTTAGTATCAAGGTTATGTTAGTTTGTAGAGTGAGTTGGTAAGAATTCCTCTGTGATCTAAAAGACTGTGTATAAGATTGCTGCTATTTTGATTTGAGTCTTTATAGATCCTAGTTCTTGCCATTGTTTCCTGAGTACATTGATTACTGTTACTGAAAAATCTTTCTGCCTTGGGAATAGTGTTTAAAAAAAAGAGAGGAAAATCTGATAAATTCAACATTGGGGTAGCCACAGATTTCTACTATGGTTTTTGTCTTGTTATTTGGTCCTGTGTTCTGGCATGCCTGTTAATATTTTATTGACTATAGCTCACAATAATGTATTGCATACTTTTTAATAGCTAGAAGAAAGAACTGTGATTGCTCCCAACACAAAGAAATGTCTCAGGTGACAGATATGATGAGTACCCTGATTTGATCATTACACATACATACATGTATTGAAATACCACACTACACCCCACAAATATGTACAATTACACATCGATTAAAAATAATTTAAAAATTATATCGAGCTGGGCTCGGTGGCTCAGCCTGTAATCCCGCGCCTTTGGGAGGCTGAGGTGAGTGGATTGCCTGAGCCCGCGGGTTCAAGACCCGCCTGGGCAGCAAGACCTCACCTCTACAATAAATCAAAAAATCAGCCGGGCATGGTAGCGCATGCCTGTAATTCCGGCTACTTGGAAGGCTGAGGCGGAAGGATCGCCGGAGCCCAGCAAGTCGAGGCTGCAGTGGCCGGGAGCAGCCACTGCACTCCAGTCTGGGCGACCGAGTGAGATTCCAACTCAAAAAAAAAAAAAAAAATTATATCGAATGCTGGACATTTGGGGGGGAAAGAATGGAGACTCTGAAAGATAGGATCTTACTCCAGAGAGCAGTTTTGACCTTTGCTAATCTTGCAAACGGCACTCCAGCCTAACTTTGTATGGCTCTTGTTCTGGCTGGGGCTGAGAGTCTTTTCACCTATTTAGGAATATTCGTATTTCCCTTGCTCTGAACTGTGTGTTAATATTCTTTGCCCGCTTATCTATAACTTTGCTAATCGTTTTCGTTTGCAGGACATCTGTGTATAAAGGAATTTAATCGTTTTTGTCGGAGGGATATGGCTAGGGGAGGACATTTTTCCCCAATTAGTCTTTCCACTTTTTGCTTGGTATGCATGAACCTTAAATTCTGACGCAGTCATCTAAATACCACTGCCTGTTACCTGAAGCGTTGCAGGAATCCACTTGACTTGCAACTTCTGGCCTTCCTGCCCCTTCCTCCAAATCTACTTTTTTTTTTTGAGGTGGAGTCTCACTCCGTCGCCCAGGCTGGAGTACAGAGGCACGCTCCCGGCCACCGCAGCCTCGATCTGCTGGGCTCCAGCGATCCTTCTGCCTCAGCCTTCCAAGTAGCTGGAAGTACAGGCGCGCCTACCACGCCCAGCTAATTTTTGATGTATTGTTGAGACGAGGCCTCCCAAGTTGCCCGGGCGGGTCTCGAACCCGCGGGCTACGGCAGTCCACTCGCCTCGGCCTCCCAAAGTGCCGGGATGGCAGTCCAGCCCGGCCTCAATCTGCTCTTAGCAGCGATCCTTCCAGGCGGTTCCGATCCCGTCCCTCCTCCGCTCCACACCAGGAGTCTCCGGCCCACTCGGAGAACCAGCACGCCCCTTTGGGGGAACACCGCCCACCCCGTGACGCCCTCTTGCGGGCTCGCAGGATCCTTCCCGGCGGCCTCCGGGGCCCTCCCCACCCTTGCGGGGTTCCCGAACCGGCAGGACAGGCCCGGTCCCACGCCGGCCTCTCCGACGCGCCACCCACGGGCCGGGGCGCGGCTCGGCCCTGCCCCTCCAGCGTCCCGCCCGGGAGGCGGCGGCGCTCCATTGGGTACCCGGCTACACTAAATGGATGATCCGTGATCCCGCGTCCCACTCGAGACCTGTTCCACGAAGCGATTCTGTTTTAAACGTCTCCCTTGCTTTCGACCTGCACGGTTCCGTGTCCTCCCAGCACGCCGGGGTAAGGCCCTAGAGGGACCTCGGCCCCCAGACCGCCGGGACGGCCGCGCCGCGCGGTCTTCCGGCTCTTCCCCTCCGCAGGCGCTTCCCGGAGGGAGCCAGTAGCCTCCACCCCCGCCCCCGCCCCTCCCCTCATTTCTAACACTCCCTCTCCACTCCTCGGCCCGCCCCGCCCCTCTGGGTGCTTTCCGCTAAGCAACGCCCTCTTTCAGCGCAAGCGCACTCAGTGCCGAGCGCGAAGAGCCCTGGGAGTCGGCGCAGGCGCGCTCAGGACCGGCGCAAGGAGACCTGGGAGCTGGCAGGGCGGGCGGGGCGCAGGGAGACCTGGGAGTCGGCGGAGCGGGGCGGGACCGGGTGCGCGGGGCAAAGTGGGGAGGCCAAGGGCGCGCGCCAGCTCCAACGGCCCCACCGCTGCGCGGGAACACGCGCCGCCGAGGCCACGCCCACGCAGGTTTGAACCGGAGGCCCCGCCCCCGCGCCCGGCCAATCGGCGGGACGGAACGCGGAAGGCGCCGTGTCGACCCATTGTGGGCACTGAGTGGCGGCCGCGCGCCCCGCCCCGCTCGGCGGCGCCCCTCCCTCGGCGGCCGGACGCGGGCGGCAGCGGCGACGGCGGCGGAGCGGACGGGGCCGGCCTCGCGGCGCAGGTGAGCGACGGGGCGGCGAGGGCGGGCGGCCGGGCGGCCGCTCGCGCCTTTGTGTGGCCGCCCCCGCGCGACGGGCCAAGGGGGCTCGGGAGGGGGCCCGGGGGCAGCCGGCCCCCGCGCCTGGGCCCCGGGCAGGAGGGCCGGTGCCTCCTCGTCGCACGCCGCCCGCCCGGCCGCCGGGCCCCACTCCCCGTCCGGGCTCTTGAGTCGAAACCCGCTTCCTTCTCGGCTTTCGGCAAAGCGGTGACTCTTAATTAAAAGTGACTGCGCGGCTGCGGGTGGGAGCGGGCTCGGGAGGTAGGTGCGGGCTGTCCCTGCCCCCGGCCCTCCACTCTCCGGCCCCCGGCCCCTGTTCTTGCCCTCTGTCCCCTGCTCCGAGGCAACCATTGGGCCCCGCTGAGACCCACCCGAAAGGCCTGGTGTCTGTGGTCCCCCGGGATGCGCGCCGGCTGCGGGCCGTCCCGCGGCCTCCCTCATGCCCCTCCTGACCTCTCTCTGCGGAGGGAGGGATGGGTGGTGGGCGTTGGCAGCAGAGCTGAACTTGGCCGTGGGTACGCCCAGCAGAACTGGGCTTTGCGGGGCGCGCAGTCCCTTCCCGGGGCGCGGCGGGCTCCATCCTCTGGACCCGAATGTCGGTGGCCTCCCGTGGCGTGCTGTCTGCACCGACTCTTCCTTTGTTTCTGGTTTTAATTGTTTTCGAAGGGAATGCGAAGCACGTTTTGCGGTGGCTTCCCGCCCCCACGGCGCGGTGGACCCACTTCTCTCTAACCGTTTTCTGGAGCAAATGGCCAGCCTCGGGTGGTCTGCTCTGCCTCGCCCTTGCTGCCCAGTCTGGGGCGACGGACCTCAGAAGGGCAGTAGGAGGGGTGCATTCTCAAGCCCTGGCTGGTCAGCATGTTCTCTGCCGTTTTGCGGGACCAGGATAAGTTCCCCGACGACTTTCAGAAACCACAGACGAGCTTCCTCCGTGACTTCAAAATCTTCGTGTTCCTCAGATGGGATCTCCATGAAGTCCTTTTTGAGAACTTGTGGAAATGCGCTGGGCCAAATAGAGGGTCCCGCTCTGTCTCCTTCTGTGGCCTTTGCCTCAGACACAGCAGAACCGAGTTCATCGCTTTGAGAGTGTGCCCCAGAAAAAAAACTGCTCAGCCTGTAATCTCGTGCCTTGGGAGGCTGAGGTGAGTGGATTGCCTTAGCTCACGGGTTCAAGACCCGCCTGGGCAACTTGGTGAGACCTCATCTCTACAATAAATCAAAAACTAGCCGGGCGTGGTAGCGCGCGCCTGTAGTTCCAGCTACTTGGAAGGCTGAGGCGGAAGGATCGCTGAGGCTCAGCAGGTCGAGGCTGCGGTGGCAGTGTCTGGGCGACAGAGTGAGACTCCAACTCAAAAAACGAACAACAACAAAAAAACCTGCTTGTTCACAAATTAAGTTTAGACTCCTGTAAACCTTCTTCCTACAGCTACTCTATTTCCACGTGCCACCATGGCTTACAATTAGGGCAGAAGTCCAGTATAAAAAGTCAGGCACAGCCTTTTTCTAGGAAGAGTGGCAGGTTCTATTTTGGAAAGTGGGCTGGGAAGTTCAGCTTTCATTGAAATGTGTTCCCGGGGAAAAGGAAGTTTGTGCATTGTTCAGAGTACAAAAGTATCTGAAGTTAACTGTTTAGTAATTGTTGATGAAATATCTCCAGCAGACTGTAATGGAACGTGGAATGATGATTTCCCAGGTGCCCATCACTTTGAGTTGCAACTGGAGGCCTTGCAGCTTTTCTTTCTTTGTTTTTCTTTGATGAAATATCTTCAAGCCAATCTGACATGGGATAGGAATTGAAATGGTTAGTGTTGGTTTGACTTAAGAACCCAAGAGTGCTTGGGAGTGACTGCAGGTCCAGCTGCAGAAGGGATGGGTCAGGTGGGAGCTGAGGCTGTTGCCAGCCACCCTGGCCCTGCTGATCAGAATCTAGGAGTCTGCATTTTCTTTCTTTTTTTTTTTTTTTGAGTTGGAGTCTCACTGTCGCCCAGACTGGAGTGCAGTGGCTGCTCCCGGCCACCGCAGCCTCGACTTGCTGGGCTCCGGCAATCCTTCCGCCTCAGCCTTCCGAGTGTCTGGAACTACAGGCACACACTACCACACCCGGCTAATTTTTTGATTTTTTGTAGAGATGAGGTCTCGCCAAGTTGCCCAGGCGGGTCTCGAACCCACAGGCTCAGGCAATCCACTCACCTCAGCCTCCCAAAGGCGCGGGATTACAGGCTGAGTCACTGAGCCCGGCGGAGTCTGCATTTTCTTCCCGCCTCTGGGTTGGCTAGGCCTGCAGGTGAGAATTGATGCTGCCGTCAGCGTTATAGTATGATGGGTCCCTGAGCTTTAGCATGTCGGCCTTGGGTGGCTGTAGTTCAGCGGCCACAGCACTGCTTCGTTCCCTGCTGGCCTTTGTCGCATTCCCTGGTGCCATGCCAGCCGTTCCACCTGCCTGTCGCCATGTTGGTCCCTCTGGCCCTCTTCTTCTGTCCAGAAAGGCTTGTTCTGGAGGCCCCAGGCAGTGCTGTGAGATGACTGAGGGTACCCCTGCAGGCTAATCTCTAAGGAGTCAGGATTGTAGGAGCTGAGCTAGATGTGTGGAAGACCATGTGTCATCCATCCCAGTATCAGAAAGGTTAAGGAATCTCAGGCCAGAGTCACAAGGTGGCCATGGGAGCTGTGCCCAGTAAAGCCCGTGTGCCTCGCCTCTGTTCTCGGCATCCCTCCCTGCCCCTTGGAACCATGCTCCGCTGACCTTGTCCCCAACACTAACGTGTGGATGGGGCAGCCCTCGGGCTGGCTTCTTGTGGGCCTGGCCTTGTGCCCTTCACTCCCAGACTTGCCATTGGAGGTGATGGGTGACAGCTCTGTGGGACCACACAGTTGTGAAAAGTGCCCGTGAGCTTTAGTCCTTATGTAGTAATACTGGGTGTAACAAAATTCACAGCCACTGAGACTTGAGAACATTGAACAGAAGAGGTTTAAAGTAACTGAACATGTGTGCCACCATGGCACCAGAATAGGTTCCAGAACCTTGGGTGGGACACCATAGAGGCAGCGTCTGACGAGGTTTTAGACTTTTATGTGCTTGCCTCCCCCATCTGTCAGCTTCTTTTTCTTTATAATCCAAGTGTGATTGAGCACAGTGGAGTGGACAGGGATTAATTGTACAGTTCAGTGACCTTTGGCTATTGTGTGACCCAGGTGGCTGTGTAGACTGTGTGCCCTTGTTGTGGAGGGGTTCTTGCTACCTATTGTCTCCCACCACCTGTGGCTGTCCTGCACTTGTATAACTTAGGTTTCCTTTGCTCTGCCTGCACTAGAGGTTTAGATAAATAGACCCCTACAGTCCATTTTTCTCGTGTCTTGCTGCTTCTGTTCAGTGTAACTTTTGCGATTTATCTGTGTTGTGGCATAGGTTGCCAGGGTTTTCTGTTGCTGAGTTGAATTCCATTGTCAAAGTATATACCATATCCTCTCGGGGCCAGGCGTGGTGGCTCAAGCCTATAATCCCATTAGGAGGTCGAGGTGAGAGGATTGCCTGATCCCACAGGTTCGAGAACAGCCTGGGCAATATGACGAGACCTCATCTCTACAAAAAATTAGCTGGGTGTCGTGGCATGCTCCTGTGGTTCCAGCTACTTGAAAGGCTGAGATGGAAGGATCGCCTGAGCCCAGCAGGTCGAGGCTGTGGTGGCCGTGAGTGTGCCACTGCACTCCAGCCTGGGCAACAGAGTGAGATTCCGACTCAAAAAGAAAAAAAAAAAAAAAAGAGTATACCACATCCTATCCACTCAGCCTGTTTATTTTAAATCCTGAAAGCATGTTTACGTCTGAGAACGAGTAGTCTGGGCTAACCGTGCAGTGCCTGGCCCTGCAGAAGAGTGGACATGGGCTACAGTAGGATTGAGACCCTATGGGCAGAACACTGTGGGGGCGGGGTGTGGGCCTATGAGACCTGGTGAAGGGGGTGGGTTCCCAGCAGATGAGCACAGAAGATCAGGGAGCCCCCAGCCTCTCTGGAATGTAGCCGGGGCATTCCAGGGAGCTGACCAGGCGAGGAACAGTCCTGTACCTTTTGAGAATCACTCCAAGGAACCGAGGCTGAGAAAAACAAACACCGGGAAGAGCAGAGCATCCAGAGTTAGGGAGTTAGGACCCATCTCAGCTGTGATGGGAAACTGCCAGGAGTGGGACTACCGCGTGAGGCTGAAGGTTCAACACCATGTAGTACACTGTGTCGTGACATGGGCTCCTGGGAGTGATGGGAAGCTCTTGCGTAGCACGGGCGTGGCATGAGCAGAGCATGTGGGCACTTACTGTGTGCTAGCCTTCAGGGAGGCTCATGCTGAGGAGGCCGGAGGGGGCCCGCATGGTGCTGGCTTTCGCTGGCCTCTGAGCGGTCAGGGCCCAGGAGAGGCTTTACTGGTGCTTGATACTCTAGATTGTCTACAGTGAACTGTGGAGACAAGACACCCGCATGAGACAGGCAGGGCTGTGGATTCAGTGTTGCTATACATGGGAACTGGCCCCTTGCGGGTATTGGGCAGAGACTTGCGGGGGGAGAGGGCTTCACAGTGGAAACCCTGTGTTAGGGTCACACTCCCAACTGAGCCTCCAGAGTGTTCGATCAGGCCCACTGGGGGTGTGGGTTTCTAGTGTGTGATCTGATGCCGCATGAAAGATGTATAGAATTGAGCCGGGCTCGGTGACTCAGCCTGTAATTCCGTGCCTTTGGGAGGCTGAAGTGAGTGGATTGCTTGAGCCCGCGGGTTCGAGACCCGTCTGGGCAACTTGGCGAGACCTCATCTCTACAATAAATCAAAAATTAGCCGGGTGTGGTAGCGTGCGCCTGTAGTTCCAGCTACTCGGAAGGCTGAGGCAGAAGGATCGCCGGAGCCCAGCAGGTTGAGGCTGCGGTGGCCGGGAGCGGCCACTGCACTCCAGTCTGGGCGACAGAGTGAGACTCGAACTAAAAAATAAAAATAAAATGAATAAAAAGATGTAAAGAATTGCACAGACATTAGATTAGAAAATAGAGTTTATTTTAAAACTAAATTAGAAAGAGAGAGAGGAGATTCACCTCCCCAAGGTAGGGCAGAGGGTCAAAGCCAGGAAACATGGCCTGGCCATAGCTCAAAGAGCACATGGTCACACCAGAGCTTAGCAAGGCAAAGTCTGCAATGGTCTGGCAATGGTGCTTGTGGATGAGTCCTTTTAATCCTTCCCTTTGATAGGGGAAGATCGTTAAGGTGATGGAGTGGTGGTCTGTTCCATGTCATCACAGAGGGGCGGGTAAGCGCAGGTACTGACATCAGGTGATGGCCAGCAGGCAGATGGGTGTGTTAGTTACATGATTGCTGCCTTGGTGATAGGCTGGATGGGAGGAGACAAGGGGAGGGGTTTTTTCTGCAAGAGACTTGTCAGGCATTGTCAGTCCACAGTCTCCCTAGCAAAAAGGTGGTCTTATCATTTCTATGGCTTCAGCCAGCTAAGGAGCCTGAAAGTTTCTTAGAGATTATTATGCTAAACCATGAATTAAAAGGCTGGGCTGTCCTTGTCTTACATCTGATGGAGATTTGCCAAGGGGCTAGGATAGGCTGCCAGCTTAGTCTGCAGTGAAATGTCTGAATGCTTCCTAAAACCTGCCTATTGGAAATTTATCTGTTTATGTCTTACCTGTGCTCATTTAAAGTGCGTCAGTATAAGCAAAAATGGCTGTGCTGAGACAAAATGTGAACTAAGTTTGAGTTTCTCGGGGCTCCTCCTTTCACCCAGCAGGTAGAGTGCCCTAATGGGGGCTGGGGTGACCCTGAGATGCTGGACTGCTGTGAGATGGTTTGGGGGGCAAGTGGGGCTTTCTGTGGTTGGTCCTAAGGTGAAGTTGTCAGTTATTAGGCAAGTCCTAGCCAGTTGTAGAAGTCATTGTTGAGCTTCCCAGGCTGTCCTCAGAGCTGGCAGCCAGGCTTCCTACAGGTCTGACTTGGAGCAGCCGGCCTCCTGGCTGGTTTCTGAATGAATGGCTGCAGGCTCTGGGTCAGAGCTCCGTCTTACACACAGTCGAGGTGCTTTGGTATGTGCGGTCCTCGGGTGTTGGTGGGGCCATCTCTGGAGCTGCTGAAACACCAGCCTGGTGCTTAATCATCAGCCCTTTAGCACCCCACCAGGAGGCTTCCAGACCTCATACCTGGCTTCCAGAAAGGCTTGCAAGGGTATCCCTGGGGTAGGCCTTATGGCCCCACTGCCTGAGTTTTCTTTCTTTTTTTTTTTGAGTTGGAGTCTCATGACCATCTCAGCCTCGACCTGCTGTGCTCAGATGATCCTTCCATCTCAGCCTTCCAAGTAGCTGAAAGTACTGGCATGCACCACCACGCCTGGCTAATTTTTTGATTTATTGTAGAGATGAGGTCTTGCCAAGTTGCCTAGGCTGGTCTCGAACCCGTGGGCTCAGGCAGTCCTCTCGCCTTGGCCTCCCAAAGTGCTGTGATTATAGGCATGAGCCACCGCATCTGGCCACTTCCCGGGATTTCTAAGGACCCCACGAGGAAAGGGACGGAAGTCTACAGGGCATCAAGTGCTCAGCATAACTACTGAAGCCACTTCCTTGTGAGTTGTGGGGCTCCCTAGTTGCCCCCTTCTTATTCTGGTTCCTTCTGTGAGTTGCCCCCACCCTCTGCTGGTCAGTCATGCTGGCCCCCTGCAGACCCTGCCTGTGGGCGTTGTGCTGCTGGACTTGCAGAGTGAGGGAAGGCCAGGAGTTCCGTCTGTAAAGTAGGACTTACTTCGTGTGTGTGATTGGTTTGGGTCCTAAATTAAATCCGTTGTCATGCAGGGGCAGAATTTTAGACACAGTTGAAAACAGACAGTAAAAACCAAATGGGTAAAGTGACTTGCCACAGAGGAACCCTTGGGACTTAATTTTTTTTCCCAACATAAGGGTCTTTTTATTTTTATTTTTATTTATTTATTTATTTTTTTGAGTTGGAGTCTCACTCTGTCGCCTAGACTGGAGTGCAGTGGCCGCTCCCGGCCACCACAGCCTCGACCTGCTGGGCTCCGGCGATCCTTCCGCCTCAGCCTTCCAAGTAGCTGGAATTACAGGCATGTGCTACCACACCCGGCTGATTTTTTGATTTTTTTTTTTTATTGTAGAGATGAGGTCTCGCTGCCCAGGCGGGTCTCGAACCCGCGGGTTCAAGCAATCCACTCACCTCAGCCTCCCAAAGGCGTGGGATTACAGGCTGAGCCACTGAGCCCAGCAGGGTCTTTTTATAGTCTTATATTAATTCTTAATGTATTTAGCAATTTTAAGCCAGTGACTTAAATAAGTGGTTGGGTTTAAAAACAAAAAAAAACTCTGTAAAAGTTAAATTTGCAGCCAATACAAAACTTGAATACCAGAAATAATTTAAATATCATATATTTTGATGATAAACTCATTCTTACTATCATTTATTTGGTTTTAGTTATTTTATTTTTTAGAGATGGGGTCTCTCTCTTGCCCCATTTGAACTCCTGGCCTCCTGCGATCTTCCTACCTCAACCTCCCAAAGTGCTGGGACTGTAGGTAGTGTCTGGCCAATTCATTTAAATAGAGTGAATCTGCTCCCACTGTGGGAGCAATAAATCCTGCTTTCTCCAAAAGAAAAGAGTTGAGAGACCGGGCTTGGTGGCTTAGCCTATAATCCCAGCACTTTGGGAGGCCGAGATGAGTGGATTGCCTGAGCCTGCAGGCTCGAGACCATCCCCAGGAACTTGGCGAGACCTCATCTCTACAATCAATAAAAAATTAGCCAGACGTGGTAGCATGCGCCCGTGGTTCTGGCTACTTGGAAGGCTGAGGTGGAATGATTGCCGGAGCCCAGCAAGTCAATGCTCTGGTGACCATGAGCTTGCTACTGCATTCCAGCCTGGGTGACAAAGTGAGATTCCAACTAAAAAAAAAAATAAGGCCGGGCTCAGTGGCTCAGCCTGTAATCCCAGCACTTTGGGAGGCCGAGGTGAGTGGACTGCCTGAGCCCATGGGTTCGAGACCAGCCCGGGCAACTTGGTGAGACCTTGTCTCTACAATAAATCAAAAATTAGCTGAATGTGGAAGCGTGTGCCTGTAGTTCCGGCTACTTGGAAAGCTGAGGTGGAAGGATCGCCGGAGCCCAGCAGGTCAACGCTGTGGTGGCCATGAGTGTGCCACTGCACTCCAGCCTGGGCAACAGAGTGAGACTCCACCTCAAAAAAAAAAAACACGAATTGAGAGCCGGGTGGAGTGGCTCATGCCTGAAATCTCAGCGCTTTGGGAGACAGAGGCAAGAGGATTGCCTGAGTCCAGGAGTTTGAGACCAGCCTGTGCAACTTAGCAAGACCTTGTCTGCAGTAAATCCAAAGTTAGGTGGGCGTGGTGCGTGCCTGTGCTCCTTGGAAGGCTGAAGTGGAAGGACCACCTGAGTCCAGTGGGTCGAAGCTGCAGTGGCTGTGAGTGTGTACTGCATTCCATCCTGGGTGACAGAGTGAGACTTCGACTCAAAAAAAGCATTAAGAAGCTTGAGACAAGGGTACCCATGGCCTTGAGGGGCTGTGTCCATGGCAATGTCTGCCTGCTCTTCTGGGGAAATTGGTCCTGTAGGGGGAATAAGCTATGGTCACTTCGTGTTTTTTGTATTTTTTAACTTACAGGAGATCCTGTGTGCCCTTCCTTTGTTACCCCCAGGGTTGGTACCTGTGCAGAACACAGGATGCATGGCCCGGTCCAAGTCCGTGTGGCCACATGGGATGTGTGACACATGCAGATATGTGCTCCATAGAACCCCATCACAGTCCGGGGCAAAGGGGCCCTTACCCCGAGCTCTTTCCTGTGGCCAAGTAAGATTTCATGGAGTAGATGGACTAGTGTTTGTGGAGCTGTGCCCTGTTGAAGGGGGTTGTTTATGGACAGTGGTTTTCGCATCTCTGGGATAAATGCCCAAAGGCCACTTAGTTTTATAAAATGTAAGAGTGTTATATCACGGGTGGTGAGATCTCTATGGCATGAAAGAAAATTCAGGGGAAAGCAGGGCCTTCGTCGAAGGGAGAACCAGCAGCCATGACCTTTGGGGGCCCCGGGGGGGGCGCACAGCAGTGTTCTGCGTCCTCGGACCATCCCAGAGTGGCTGGCCCAGGTGGTGCAGGTGAAAAGCCAGAGCCATGCTCTGCTCTGCTATCTAATGCTCTCACACTTTTGCTGTACCAGTGTCTGCAGTGAGTAATGCGGGCTGAGCTGCAGGTGCCTGCCCAGAGCTGGCCCGGGTCTGGGGTAAGGCCCAGGAATCTGCATTTTCAACCTGCAGTGCCAGTGCTGTGAGCCATGCTGAGGACTTCTGTGGCCCACCATAGGAGCCACAGAGTCCTGGCGGGACCTTCCCCCCCCACACACACCCCACAGCATGTTGGTCCCTTTGAAGAGAGAAGTTGGTTGAGGGGAGAGGCTGCCTCTCGGGGTCCTTGGTAGGACCTAACTTGTACCTGGGTGGAGTTTCAGAGTGGATGGAGTTGGGCTTGTGGGTAGCAGGTGGAGCCAGCCCCACCCCAGGGCCTCTGCCCTTGGAGAGATGGACTCAGGGGGACTCGGGGGTCGGTGTGAGACCCAGGGCGGCTTCAGGAATGGGAGCAAAGGGTACCTGTGGCCGGTGGCTCTGCCAGGGCCTGTTCTGAGGGCAGTGACCGCAGCCCCCCGCGTGAAACTCCTGCACAGTTGCTATCTCTGCCATGTATGTGCAGGTGCTTTTAGGGAAAGCAAACAAACCTTCTGACATGCACAGGTGACTGTCCTCGGTCAGTGTCAGCAGGAAGCTGGGGCCAGGTCCTGGCCATCTGAGGGCTGGAGGTGCTGTGCCCATTTGGCTTACTCCACCCCAGTCCCTTCTCTCAAGGCACCACGGTTAGATTTGTGATGCAGATTTGCATCTCACATCACTAAAAATATATATTTTCTTCTTTTAATTTTTTTTTTATTTTAAAGATGTGGGGTACAATTCAGGGTTAGGTATACACATGTTCATTATGCAGGTACCCTAAAATATGTCTTTTTCATATTTTTAGTTCCTTTATCTTTTTTGGTGGGGAACATTGTGCTGTTGTTCAGAGTTGTTTGTACAGGACAGTGTGACCACCTGGACTGCAGGCCTTTGCAGGCAGGTGGTGATCTGAGGGAGGGGTGTCTCCTGACCCCGTGTCCTCACTGCTAGTTACACCGGCGCTGTTCCCTGGACCGTTGGGGACTGGGCTGTGTGGTGGTGTCGGCTAGTGGTTCTGCCGTGCACTAAGTGACTCCTCCTGGTCTCCACAGGGCATGATGTTCTCGCGGGGACTGAAGAGGAAGTGTGCCGACCATGAGGAGGATGTAGAGGGTGCCCTGGCCGGCCTGCGCACAGTACCCTACAGCCTGCAGCGGCAGTCGCTCCTGGACATGTCCCTGGTGAAGCTGCAACTCTGCCACATGCTGGTGGAGCCCAACCTCTGCCGCTCGGTGCTCATCGCCAACACGGTGCGGCAGATTCAGGAGGAGATGACCCAGGATGGCACGTGGCACGCGGCGGTGCCCCAGGGCACAGGGCGGGCTCCACTGGACCGCCTGGTCTCCACCGAGATCCTCTGCCGAGCTGTGCGGGAGCAGGAGGGGGTGCACCCTGACCCCAACCTGGGGGACCATGAGCAAGGCCTGCTTTCTGACCTCTGTCCAGCCCCTTTGGCACAGGTGCCGAGGAGCCCGCAGAGCAGCATCTGGGTGGACGGCCCTCAGGAAAGCAGGGGCAGCTTTCAGAAGTCACTGGATCAGATATTTGAAACACTGGAGACCAGAAGCCCCGGCTGCATGGAAGAGCTGTTCTCAGACGTGGACAGTCCCTACTACGATCTGGACACAGTGCTCACGGGCATGATGGGGGGCGCCAAGCCGGGCCCCTGTGACGTGCTGGAGGGCTTGGCCCCCGCCATCCCGCCTGCGGGCTCCAGCTGCAAATCCGACCTGGGTGAGCTGGAGCACGTGGTGGAGATCCTGGTGGAGACCTGAGCCACGTGGACGCGCCTGCGGCCCAGCCTTGCAGCTCTGAGAACGTCCTGGAACAGCTGTCCCGGGGTCTGCAGTCCCAGGCCGTTCCCCTTGCATCCCCCAGGAGGGCAGGGCATGGGCGGTCAGGTGGGAGCTGGGGCTCTCCTGCGAGACCCCTCGTCTCTCCGTCCCCACGTAGAGGATGGCAAGCCACAGCTGCAGCAACCTCGTTTAAATTTAGATCGGCGAATTTTAAAAAAATTGAGTTTTATATGTTTTGGGCAATATTTTGTCTTAAGGTATATTTTTTAAACTTTTTATACTTTATCTCTTTAGATTTTTTCAGATATTTTCTTAAAAGTGTATTTTTTCTATGAATATTCTCTGCTGCTACCTTAGAAACTTTTATAGCCTGAACAACTGCAGTTGGTGTGTTTCATTTTTTTAAAGGTTTAGATGAGGGATCTTTTATGCAGTGGGTTTCACTACACTTCAAGCCAATGATGTGACCCACCGTGATTTTTTCTTTGAACTTGTGTGCAACCCTCCGCGATGCCCTGTCCCACTGAGAGCTCGGGGAAGCCAGCCCTTGCCCAGCTCCTCACCCAGTCATCAGGCGGTCTGCTGTGAGCCCTGTCGTCCTAGACATAGGTGTGAACTGTGGAGGGTCTTATTTATGTCTATTTATATGTAAATGTCATTGAAGGTCAGGGGCAGGTGCTGGTCTGTGTGGAGATCATGGGCACAAGCTGGTCCTCAGAGACCTGAGTCCCCCCCATTTGCGTCCAACAGGCGATGTTCATGTAGGCCCTGGAAGCTGCCGTGCACCAGGTACACGAGTGTGCTGTTAGGTTGGTGCTGGAGCAGAGTCCGGAATGGAAGCGGTCTGAGTTGCGTAGCTTACGGCCCTGAATCCGAGAGCCTTGGGGCGCCCATGCGTGGCTCCTGTGCTTGCGCTTCCCAACTCCCCACTCCTCATTCAAGGCGTTCTCTTTTGTGCATATGACCATCCTTACATATCAGTGATGTAAACCTCACTTTATTAAAAAGTTATCGAACCACAGTGTGAAGATGTGGCGGTAGTTATCACAGCCCTCGTGAGCCTCCTTCGCCATCTAGCTCAGCCTGCATCTAAGGGCGCTCTGAGAGGCGGGAGTCCCCCCGGGCTGCCTTAAGTGGGAAGTGGCTCCATTTACCTTCCCAGCCACATGGGGCTCCAAGGCAGAACTCTCACTGCCTTGTCCTGGATCCACCCTGCTCTCTGCGGGTTGCTCTGCAGAGAGGACTCCTGGCAAGCAGGGTGGGCTCTCTCCTGCGGCAGATACCCCTGAGAGCCCCCTCCTGAGTCCTCAGGAACTAGTTTAGAGGGTGTGTTTTGTAGCAGTAACCTGCAGCACTGCTTGCTGCTTTGTAGCATTCTTTGGACACATTCTGTGCTCCTTTGAGTAGCAGCTGTAGTGTCCACCTTGGCAGCCTCCAGAATGGTAACATGCTACCCAGAGAACATGACCCAAGAGTAGGGGCTCCCTGAGAACAGGCGCTCGGAATGCTTGTCAAGAACACGTTCTTGAAGGCCCTGTGGACGCGGCGGGGGCATCAGCGTGGCTGAAGCATTCCACATGTGATGGCAGCTGCACCCAGTTCTGCGGGTGAAGGACCTCCTAGACTTAGAGCTGTGGCCTTTGGTGAGGGAGGCTGGGAGCTGGTGTAGTGGGAACCTTGCTTCCTGAACGCTTACTCAGTCTGCCACTTGGGAATCAAGACAGCTTCCTTCCACCATGTCCACAGTGACTGAACAGTCGACTGTTTTTCCAGAATTTCCAAGTTAAATCGATGTGTAGATGGTATTTTCAAGCATGTGGGAACGAATTGACTTTGATAAACAACAAATTCCCCAAGTGTTTAATAATTTTCTTGACAAAATGCTTATTCACAAGCAGAAATTCTGCTTCTGCCCTGTTTCCTGGGGCCTACCACAGGCCAGCCCTAAGGGCGGCAACCATGTTATCTAGCCTAGTCGGTAGTTTAACAGGTAGTTTAACATGCACACAGTGTATTTATTGATCTAACACACCTAGGTGTTGAGATGGTGACCCTGGCCCAGAGGGGACGTTGGCAGATGCCTTTGGTGGTCTTGGGCTTGTTCTCCCTGTCTAGACTGCCTGCCTGGCTGTGTGGCCTCCATAGCTGTCACTGGGTGAAGGCAGCAAGCAGAGACAGCCACCCTCTGAGGGCCAGGAGCACACAGAGCAGGTGCCTGGGCCTGTCTGCGGCCAGAGGCCAAGTATGTTTGGGGACTGGCTGTACCAAGCCAGCCTGAAGGCCGGTCTTGTCGGGAGAAAGTGGCAGAAGGAGCACCCTCTACCCTGGCTGGCACTGTAGAGACTGTCTCAGATGGCGAGGGAGGGTGCATGTGTACAGCTGGAATGGGTGCAGAGGGGCGAGGCTGGGCAGTGGTCAGGTCCCAGCCCACCCTCAGTTTCCTGCACCCTGGCCGCCTCTCCCACAGAGCTATACCCTCAGCACCTAGCCCAGGCCTGTGTGTCCCTCGCCCACAGATCTGGCCAGTCTCGTGCTGAGGGGAGTCAAGGACTCGAGGGTCCCACAGAAGCCACAGCTCCCGCACGCCCAGCCACCCTGTGTTTTTGCAGCCCCCGGGCTTCCCTTCTGAAGGCAAGGCATGCTGGCGCTCAGCACTTGGGCTGCACTGGTGGCCAGGCTGGCTGAGACTGAGCAATGCTTGCCTTACTCTGTTGTGCTTCTGAAAGAATGTTAAAGCAAATCTTAAACGGACATCCTGACCCTAAAAACGGGTTAAACTTTTTTTTTTTTTTGAGCTGGAGTCTCAGTCTGTCATCCAGGCTGGAGTGCATGGCATGTTCACAGCCACCACAGCCTTGACCCCTCTGGGTTCAAGAGATCCTTCCGCCCCAGCTTTCCAAGTAGCTGGAGCTACAGGCATGTGCCACCACTCCCAGCTAATTTTTTTTATTTTTACTGTACAGGTGAGGTCTTGCCAAGTTGCCCAGGCTGGAGGTTAAACTTTTAAAAATACATTATCTTACACAACCACACACCATATTGTAGTTACAGAATTAGTTATCATTCCTTAATGTCATCTAACATTCACCTCATACCCAAAGTCTGGCTTCCCTCTTGCTGTCCTTTTATTTCGTTTGTAGCTTTTTTTGAGTTGGGGTCTTGGCTCTGTTGCCCAGGCTGAAGGGCCGTGGCGCAATTCTGGCTCACTGCAGCCTTGACGTCTTAGGCTCAGGCAGTTCTCCCGTCTTAGCCTCCCAGGCAGCTGAGACTAGTGCGTGCCACCAGGCCTGGGTAATTTTTTAACTTTTGAAGAGACAAGGTCTGGCTGTGTTGCCCAAGCTGGTCTGGAACTCCTGGACTAAGCAATCTGCTCACCTCAGCTTCCCAAAATGTGGGATTACAGGTGTGAGCCACCACCCCTGGCTGTTTGTAACTAAAACTTGAGTTACCACAAGCATAAGCAGAGTCCATATGCGCCCAAATTGTCAGTTTCCACTTGGTGATGGTTTACACGGGGAAGCCTCTGTGGCTGCTCCTGGCCGAAGCATGGGAGGATCAGGTGCCTGGTCTGCCTGTGTCCCAAAGACAGTATTGAAGGAAGCAGCATGTTGGAAAATGTCTCCAAATTCATGTCCTCTTCTGGTCGAAAATGAAAATTAAGGTGCTGTCCCAGACATCTGACACTAAACAAAACCCAATCTGAACTGTCCCTCATCATAAAGATCAAGGCCGCACCCAACTTGGCATCAGCAGAGCCAGGTGGCGGGGGCACGTGTGTGTGTGGCATGTGGGGATGGCCCTTCTCCCTGTCACCGCAGGAACATGTCCCTGCACACATCCCATGACAACCATGTGGGCAGGGAGGCTGGTGTCTCTCACATGGCCTCAGCCAGGATAGTAGTGTCGCCCCCCAGAGTACCAGCACTCACCAGCCTGCAGACCTTGGGCCTCCCCCGGGACAGGTGTCAGGCATCAGCTGGGAGAGTCCACGATCAGCAAGAACACAGGATTGTCCTGGCCGTTTCATCTAATAAAAATGTGCAAGTCAGACTGGCAGCACTGCTCTGCCCTTGGAAGAGAACAGCTTTCCCAGCAGAACCAGGTAAGATCTGCTGACCTGTCAGAGGCCCCTGGGGCGGGTGTGGTGCAGCCTCCTGTCCACATGGAGGAAAGGGGTGTGGGTAGGAGCGGGTAAGGGCGCCTCAGGGTCTCCAGGAAAGAGCACGCCTGCCCACCCTCGCACGTGCCAGGCAGTGACCAGCAGAAGCACTGATGCTTTGACGGCCGTCCCCCTGCGATGTTGCAGTGTCTTCCCCTTTCCTCTAAACTCGCAGATCTGATCATGAGGCATCCCCCAGCCAAGAAACCCAGAAGCCAGGCCTGGGGCCCAGCCCAGGTATCCACCATGAGCCAGCAGCACTAGATGTGTGGGGGCCATGGGTGCCACCTGCACCCTGGCAGCCTGCCACAGTGCCAGAAACCTCCCTGTCCCTGGGATGCCTGGCTCTGTTAAGATGCACCCTTATTCCTCTTGGCTAGACCTGAAGCATGGAGCATGACGGTCTCCACAGAGATCCCAGGAAGTGTCGCCACAAAATCGTTCTGGTTTCCAGTGCCAATCCCCCCTCCCCCTAGGAAGAAATGTACAGTTTTCCACAGGGTGCAAAGTGCTGCTGGTTTTTAGCAAACATCACTTAAATAGCATCAGTTTTAGGTTTCGTGGCATGAACATCTTCCTTGGAACTGTGATGTGCTGCCTTCTGCCATGAGGGGTCTTCAGGAAGAGGCTGTACGTCGCCAGGCTCCCTTGCTGGCTGCCAGGATGCCCTGAAAGCTGAGAGGAGAGGACAGTGGTCAGGTGTGGTATCTGCCTTGCACCCCTCCTTGGTCTTTGGGGCCTCTCCGGGGAACCCCACAGTACCCGACAGCCATCACCCGAGTGCTGACCCTACAGCACTTTCCCCACGCCAGCTGGGCAGAGCCACACTAGCCCAGAAGCTGCCCTATCTGTCCCTCATGCCACAGCACCTGTGCCCCTGCCATCCCAGCTCTGCTCAGCCACCCAAGAGCCACTCCCACTGCCTCCTGGGCCTCAGCACGTCTGTGTGGTTTCTGGGCTGAGCAGGAGGCCCAGCGAATTGGACCCAGCCATCCTGCCGCTCCTCCAATACTTGATCCAAAGGTGGGTTTGAGACCCCAGCCCAGAAAGGCTTTTCCTCTCTAGCAAGAGAGGGCTGTGGGATGAAGGCCCCTCTCCTGCCATCACCTTCTCCCTGCCCTGAGCCCTCTGTGATGAGGCGGAAAGGCAGCAGGGCCTTGCCAGCCGCCAAGGCAGCCACCTGCCAACTGGTCCTCCAGCTGCCCTCGGGAGTCCACAGTCAGCCTGGGCCTGCCTCCCCGCCCCCCTCATCACTGCCCAGCATCCACTGCCTTTGCCTGGCCCTTCCTGCCAGTTCTCCTGGGAGCTCCCCTTAACTCCCGGGTCCTGGGCCCCACAGGTCCTCGTGGAGGACATGTCCCTTGGCACCTGCGGTGGCACCACTGCTCTGCCTGCATGCCCTAGATAGTGTGAGTGTTCGTTTTTCATCAGCCCATGAGAATTAAAGGAATAACTAAGTGACTTGGATGCAGAGGCACGGGCTGCAGTGTGGGTACGGCCTCCCGAGGCCCCTTGTGGCCACTCACCTTGGTCTGGATCAGGACTCTGCAGTGCTGGAGGCGGAAACTGCTGAAGGTGAAGAGTCCTTCTGGCTCTCTGAGGTCAGACCCTTCTGAGGCGTGGCCTTGGCATCCAAGTCGGCTCTGAGGAGACAACCCCATCAGCAGCAGTCGTCTCTTCAGCTCCTTTCAGCCTGGGCCCTCTACCAAGTCTATGCTAAAAATGCAAAGTGACCTCTGGGGGCTGCCTGACCCCTCAGCCCTGCCCCTCACAGGTCTTCTTTCCTCCGGATGGTCTGCATGGCCACCTCCAGGGTGTGCCCCTCAGCCTGCGGTCACCTGGAGCCGTCCCACCTGGGTCTCCTATCAGGATGCCCTGCCTCGTTTCCGCCCCCCCAGTCCCTCAAGCCCCCTGGTTCTGGTTCCCTTGCATGATGACACAGCCAAGGCCAACCTCGCTGGGGCCTCTCCCTTCCTTCCTGGCCAGCCCAGAGTGAACCCAGCCACCACGGCAGCCGTTCCTGTGTCCCTGCCTGGCTGGCGTTTCCTGAAGCTTCCACGTTTAAAAATGTAACACCTAGCTGGGCTCGGTGGCTCAGCCTGTAATCCCGCGCCTTGGGAGGCTGAGGTGAGTGGATTGCCTGAGCCCGCAGGTTCGAGACCCGCCTGGGCAGCGAGACCTCATCTCTACAATAAATCCAAAAATCAGCCGGGTGTGGTAGAGCATGCCTGTAATTCCAGCTACTGGGAAGGCTGAGGCGGAAGGATCGCCGGAGCCCAGCAGGTCGAGGCTGCGGTGGCCGGGAGTGGCCACTGCACGCCAGTCTGGGCGACCGAGTGAGACTCCAACTCAAAAAAAAAAAAGTAACACTTTAGAACGGAAAATGATCTTTGCAGTCTTGGTGGCCAAACTGCCACCCTCTAGCTCACACTGTCTTTGGTAGCTCAGGAGTTGACGTGAGATATGGCATGTGGACCCGACAGGCTGCACTGCATGGTCTGCCAGTCTCAGGCTGATGGCTTCTGGAGCCTTCCCCGTCTTCTGCTTTGGGCTTTGCTGACTCCTGCCTCAGGCGTGAGGGGTTTAACCTAGGGCCTTTACGGGACCACCAGTGGCTTTAATAAGCCACCATACCCTGCCTGACCCATCCCCTCCATGCCAGGACTGTCTGCCACACTGCAAGGCATTTTCTTTTTTTGAAGGCAGGATTTATTGAGAGGACAGAAAAGCTCCCATAGTGGGAGGGAACCCAAGGGTGCTGCCCCGCAAGGCACTTCCACAAAAGCTGCCCAACTTCTCACATGCCACGTGGCCATGCCGGGGCCTGCCCCCTCGTCCTGTGTGCCCACCTCAGGCCCCAGCCCCGCGTCCCTACTTCGTCAGCACCTCGTGCAGACGCACCCTGGCAGCCTACAGCCCCCAGACAGGGAGTGTTCTGCCTGTCCCTGGGCGGCCCCCACCCGGCAGCATGACACTTCGTGGGGTTCTGCCACGGCCCCCTCTTCCACTACCCACTGAATCCATGTGCAGTATGTCTCCATGTCTGTTTCCCACGCCTGCTCCCGCAGGAGTCTTACCTGGGCAGGAGATTCGTGACCGTGCACTGCTAAGGTCAGGTGAGCACCGCCCACTTCCCCACCGCCCGCCATTGCCTCAGCCCTGAAGCCAGTGCCTCAAGACCTTGGCTGCTCTCTGCTGCAGACCAGCATGTGCCCCGGACAGGTGGGCTCGGGGTGTGCTAGCCACAGGACTGCCGGCTACAGGGAAGTCCAACCCATGCCCAGGAGCCTCACCTGAGCAGCATCCACCCCAAGAACAAGAAGGAAGTTCTGCTGGCAGCGGGACTCGCTCCAGGGGCGCCGTGAGGCACATGTGGTGTCTGTGTTCTGCAGGGCTCGCCAGAGCTTTCTAGATTCAGAACTGGAAAACAGATGCTACCACTAAGAGGGAACCTGGAACACGGCCTCAGGCATAAGGGCTCACCCTCACATGAGCCCCTATGGGGTCCTGGGCTCCAGGGGCTCAAGAGCATTCCCTGAGAGCCCTGACCATGTCTGTTTGTGTGCATACTTGCCAAACAGTACCCGTCTGGGCCAGCAGCGCCCCCCTCCCTGCCTCATCTCCAGCGGAGCAGCTCCTGGACAGTCGGCTGCCAGCACTGAACTGTCAGGTCCAACAGGCAGTCACAGACCATGGACAGTGAATGTTCAGAGGAAAGAATGGAGAAACATGCAGAGGAGTGTATGTGCCGTGCCACGTTAGTCCACAGACCATGGGGACTGAGTGGCTGCCCCAAGAAGATCATCACCAGGAGGGAAACAGCACCCAGATAATGATGGGAGAAGATGAGGTGCAAGGGAGTCACTTACACTCCCCTCCCTCTGTCTCATGAGTCCTGATGCTCAGGACCCTCCAGCCATGCTGCTGGGGACAGTGACAGCATTGCCATCGCAGCCCCTGCCCCACTGGGACCACACTCCTGGGAGCTTCCCCAGGGCTTGTGCCCTAGGATGCCCTGGCCTCCGGGCTCCTGACCTCGGTCCCAAGCTCCTGTGAAGGTGCCTGGGTGGGCACTAGGGGAAACACCAGCAGAGGCCATGAGGGGCCACAGCTGGAGTTGAGCACAACCTGTCTGCAGAGCGCTGGCTCTGTCTAGGCCTGCTCAGACATGTACAAACTGTTGCAGCAGGCCAGCCACACGCAGGGTGGGGAAGCCGGCCCACACCAGCCCTGGCCTCCCTCCCCGTGGGCCCTGGGCCAGCTTATCTTAAGCTCTCAACCACTGCTGCTCAGTCCCCTCAAGTTCGTTTCCCTCTCAGTGTCCACTGAAACTGCATCCTTAGAGAATGGCCATCAGCAAATTGCATGTGCGCCCCCAGGATCCTCGGCCAGGCTGGTGGCTCGCAAGAGCAATGACAACAGGCCCTGCGGCACAGCGGCCTCTGCTGCTCTGGGTGCATATTCCACCACTAGCTGAGGGCTGTGAGGCAGCTGGCATCTGGGACCTATCGGTCCCTCGAGCCCCTGGAGGCCAGGTCCCTGGCTCTGAGTCCCAGCCCTTGCATCTAGACACAAGAGGAGCTGGGGCTCAGGTCTGGTTCATTCCCTGTGAGCTGGGAGGGGCACTGAACATGGGTCAGAGCAGAGGGGCTGTGGTGAGAGCATCAACCTATGTCGCCCTTCCTCAGGAACCGACAGCCCCAGAGAGCAGGAGAGATGACGCTCGGTACAGAAGAGACAGAGCTCACTTCCCCTGTATCACACACAAGCACAATTCAGCTGCTCTAGGGAAGATGCAGGACCAATTTAAGTTCATTACCACAATTTATGTACAGGCTCAAGGTCAGGTTTCTCTTCACTGCTCATTCCTAGGAAATGGCCTAAGGTGGACACATCTTCAGGTGCCTGCTGGACACTGACTTCTTGAAAAGCAAACTTAAAAATGGCCTCGCAGCTGAGAATGGGCTAAAAGACAAAATAAAAACATACCAAAGTTAGAAATATACACACGATGTGACCTTATTGCAAATAAACAGTTTTGGTACACATGAAATTTGTTATTGACTATACCCTCGGTGTTTCTATTTCCTGATGTGCGTGTTCCTACAAGTCACTGCTCTGCAGGGCTTGTGGGGAAAGTAGGCTGGGAGCATGACATTCCAGCCTTGTCAGAGGTGCACGAAGAAGATGCCGCCTAGTACGTTAGCTTCTAACTGACTCCCATACTAGCTGGCTAAGAACTCCCTCTCCACTATGACAAGCACAGCCTGTACCCAGCAAGGATGAGGCACAGGCTGGGTTTGTGTGAGTGTGGGGAGGAGGCTGCTGAGCTGCTGGGGGCTGACTCCAGCGTGAGTGGGCATGAGAAACCAAGGTGCTGGTGGACAACAGGTTACGTGTGCTAGTCTCGCGTATTCCAACGCCTCTCAGCCCAGAGGTACCGCTTTCTGCGTTCACCTACTGTTTCTTGTGAAAATGGAATTAGACTCAGATGTTCCCTAATATGTCCATCATGTTAGAAGAAAGTCCTGCTTTCAAAATAAGCATTGCAGCAGAGCCACCTGTGGGTCTTTTTGGGGGCCCAGGGAGACCTTGACTGGTTTAGAAAACAAACAGCCCAGCCTTGAGAACTGTGGCACCTTTATTCCTCTCCTTCCTTGTTTTCCTTCTCATCTTTCCTTTCAGTGTTTTTGATGAGCCTCTTGGGAAGAGGTGGGGAGAAGCAGGAGCAATGAAAGAAGAGGAAGACAAGAAAGAGAAGGCTCAGAGGCCAGAAGGTGAACACCAGGGCTGGACGCTACAAACAAGCCCTGGCACTGGGTACCACCCAGTTCGTCAGGGGAAACCAAAATGTGTCTGTGTGATTTGAGACTTTCCAGGACTGTCTAACTGTAGATTCAGAAGTAACCAAAAGGCTCCTTCCCCACAATCCCTGAGCTGGGGCTGATGGGCGTGGACAGGCCTGGGGAGGAGTGGTCAGAGAAAGCAGCCCAGCTCGGTGGCTGCACCTGGCCTTGGAGCAACCCATTTCTGCAGCTCTGCCCCCTCATTCTGTCCCCGGCCTCAGGAGGATGGAACACCAAGCTCATGGCCAGGGACACAGGTCAGGAGAGCAGCAGCCCCTCTGAGGCTGCAGCCCTTTCAGGGCCAGTGCACCAAAGCCTCCTGGGCTGCAGTCCTCTGGGTGTATAAAGCACGTCCCACTCAACATGGTGACAACAGTACTCTAGAAATACCTCAGAAGGTCGGACAGCAGCAGTTCCTGTCACCCGAGGTCCACCCCGGCACGGCTGGTGAGAATCACACTCCTTTGGGGCAGAAGCGGTTCTGGGATGCTGAGGTTCTGTGGGCCTCTCCAGGGGCTCAAGGGACGGAGAGAAGTGTCCAGACTTGGCTGCAGACTCCCGGAAGCCTTCGAACTCCCCCCACGTGCTCCTGTGTTCCGCTGAGCCCAGGCTACAGGTGGTGCAGGCAGAATGGCCCTCAGCGTGCCCGGAGATGCCGGCCTTCCCATCTGATAGGGGCAGGTCTGAGCGGGTCCCTATCCATCCCAAAGTGTCACCACTCCGACTCCCAGGCACAGGTGGGAGGGAATCCTCGCCTGCCTCCCCCGCGGGGCCGCTCAGAGATTCGCCCCCCAGTTCCTGTCGGCCTTGCATAGTGGAGGGCCAGGCCAGCACAGACCCCACGGGCGGCTGCCCAGGAGGCACACACCCTGCTGACCCGGGACCCGGGCTGTCCAGTGGGGTGCCCACCTTTCGCTGTGCAGTGACACGGCCGACACACACCCGGCGCCCTGTGCAGCGCAGGCCGCGGCCCAGAGACCACACGAGGGGTGAGACGGTGACAGGGGCCGGAGCAGGAGTGCGGCCGGAGGGACGGGCGCGGGATGCCCGGCCAGAGTCGCGAGCAGGTCTGCGAGGCTCACTGTGGCCGGAGAGAGGGAGCCTGGGCACCCGCGCGAGGCCCAGAGAGGGAGGGTGGGCGCGGGGACCCCTAGCAGGCTGGCCTGGAAGGCAGCCCCGGGCGGCCCGGCGGGGCTTCTGGATGGGGTCCGAGAAGGCTACTGAGTGCCCGACCCGCGGCTCCTGGGGAGCTCCCCGCGCCCGGGCCAGCACCCACCTGCGCCGCCGCGTTGCCACCTCCGCGGGGCGGGGCCCAGCTGGACGCAGCGGGTAGCGGGCCGGACTTCCGGACCCGCGCCGCCCGTTGCCTGGCAACGACGCGCGCTAGCCCCGCCTCCGGCGTCCGCCGTGTGGCGTCAGCACGCCGCCGGGGACGTGCTCAGTTGGGGCCCCGCCCCCACCGAGTCCTACGCGACGCGCCGTCTGACCTTTCCGTGCTTGCTGCCGTCCTCGGTCCGAGTGGTTCTCAATTAGTTATGACGATCCCCGACCCCTGTGCGTTCCCTGGGGCATGGTCCCTACAGGGAGCAAGCGCCAGCCAGCCCCAGGAGAGGAGCTGTCGTCGCGCTGCTGCCTCAACGCCGTCCCAGCACTCCCAACACCTGCCGCAGCCCCTCCTCTGGGCGTCCTGCGGCCGAGCTCCTGGACCACCCATGGCCGCCCCACTCCTCTCCGTGATCTGGCTGCTCTCTGTCCTCCAGACTCCCTGAGTGTGTCTTGCTGACTCCCGAACCCCCACAACCTAGCCTGTTCCCACTTCTCGGGGATGAGGGTCTGCTGCCTGCGAAGCACGAGGAGGAGCACCGCCCCTCCTTCGCAGGCCCCATGGAGTGCCAGGTTCTCACCTGGTCACCAGCCGCCCCCGGCAGAGCAGGGCCAGCGGACAGCTGCCCCTTTTGCCGCCACCACCCAAGAGCATGGGGAACTAGGAGCTGGCCTTGCCCCTCTGCTACCCACAGGGCTGAAACCCTCTGCCAGCTCCCCTCCCGGGCTTCCAGGCCTTTGGTCATCTGTCCCCATCCCCAGCCTCATGAAGTCCACCTTGGTGCCATCTCCACCCCAGCTTCCCCCAGATTGGCACCATGGCCACCTCTTCTGGGTATGGGGAGGGCCAGGCCCTGGTGCAGCCGTGATCCACACCACCCCATCCACCCAGGCTCACAGTTCTCCCACCCTGTGCCCCTCTGGGGCTCTGCCTGGGTCCTGTCCTGCTTGCATGAGTCATCCTCCCTCCCTGGGCCTTCTCAGCCAAGCTACTGAGAAATTTAATTTTAAAGATGGCAAGATGAGGTCATTCTCTGCATCCTAGGCTGTAGCCTCCTGTCCCTCCCTTCCTGAGGGACAGAACAGCCCGGCAATGTGGTGTGACAGGCAGCTCTGCAGTCAGATGGCCTAGGACTGGGGCTTGGCTCGGCCCTCCCCAGCACTGCAGTGGGCCTGAGGGATGGTGACCAGACGTCCTCTGAGTTTGCAGGCACAGCCTCCGTCCAAGGGGCAGCTTCAGTCCCAGGTGGTCCTGCTATTCGGTTCCACTGCGGTCCCTCTCACCCACTGTCTGTGCCACCTTGAGGTCCAGGGAGCTGGAAAGGGGGTAGGAGGAGTGTTGTCCTTGGATACACATGGGAAACTGAAGCCCGGGCCCAAAGACCTGCCCAAGAAGCAGAGATGGGGTTGGTATGCCTGTCCTGGCTCCCAGCAGTCCCTCATGCCCATCTGGGCCTCCTCTTCCACGTGGAGAGTGAGGCACGCACCATACCCCCAGTATGGGTGGAGGTGAGCTGATTCAGGAACAAAGCAGCCTTCTGGGGCTGAGTATGTGACCCTACAGGGGAAAGGGGATCTACAGACGTGCTTAAGGGTCCTGAGGTGAGGGGAGGCTCCTGGATTATGTGGTTGAGCAAGTGTAGTCACCGGGGTCCTCATAGGAGGGAGCCAGGAAGGTCAAGGTCCAAGAGATGCCACAGACATGTAAGTGGAGGCTGAAGTGTTGAAGGGACATGAGCTAAGGATTGCGGATGGCCCCTAGCAGTCCCAGATACCAGGAAACACCGTCCCCTGCGGCTTCCAGAAGGAATGTGCACTGCCAACATCCAGACCTGGAAGACAAGACACTTACCAGATGTAGTTTGGGGCCACTACGTTTGTTTGTGGTGTTTTATGACAGCAGCAACAGAAAACGAGTATACCTGGTCACCCCGGCTACCCTACGGGACGGGTGCTGCCTTGGGACAGCCAAGACTCAGAGGAAGTGGCAGAGGTGACACTGATGTAGGGGTGCCCAGGCCCAGCCGCAAGAGGGGTGGGGGCAGGTCAGGTAGCTGACAGGCAGTTCCTGGCTTCTGCTTTAGGGCATGGCCATGTGGTGCACCAGCCAGGACCAGGCATCCAGGTTGGTGGGTCGATCAGGCAGCTGCTCAAGTTTACTTGTCTCCATCTGCTGGGGAGGGGCCTGGGCCAGAAGGGAGGTCCTCATTAAAGTTAGGGTGTGGGGAACTCAGGCCGTAGCTCCCGAGGGGCCGTGAGGGGACAGGCACAGTGTGATCCTCTCTGGCAACCCCTAGGCACCCCTAAGCCCCAGCCCTGCTGCACAGTGTGGGGGGGGCAGCTTCCCTCTGCAGAGTCGCCAAGCCACCATAGCCCAGCCTTGGGAGTCCTGGGACAGATGCCACCCCGCCCACAGCCCCAGGGTCATCTTGACGCCCCCCCCCCAACATCACCCAATGAGCAAGGACTGGCTGGGGGGGGTCCCTCACACCAGAAGCATCCTGGTGTCCTGCCCCTCTGGGGTCCTCAGAACTGAGTCCTAAGGGAAGTCCGGGAGAGTGCCCATCCCCACTTCTGGCAGCAGATTGCCTGCAGCATCACAGCTTGCTGCTGCCAGATCCCAGGCTGGCCCATACTGCCGAATCCACCACCAGAAGGGCCGTCCGAACCCGGGGATTGAAGGACACCAGCCCCTGAGCTGGCGACCGCAGGTCTTGACATGCCCCACCACGGCTCCATTTCCTGAGTCCAGCTGTGTGGGTGCAGGGGCAGCGAACCCGGGGACAGTGTCTGGGCCCAAAGCCAGCACTCAGCTGGGGGACAGTGAGGTGGTCAGAGGCCAGGGGGCAGTGTGATCAGCAGGGAGGTAGCTGAGTGAACTGTGCCCTACCTGCTCATAGTGGTCCTCAGAGCCCAGCCCAGCAGACTTGGAGCCCTCCCCACTGTCTCTGTGCACAGGACTGAGGGTTGGGTGGGGGGCAGGGCTGAGCTGGATGTAAAGTGCACACACACTCCCGGGGGCTCCTGCGGGACCTTGTGTCATCATTCCTGGTTCCAGCCCCTTCTCTGTATCTCTCTGGGTACAGATGCTTAGCTGGCATAGCAACCGGGCTGTGCTTGGGAATTGAGGCCCCCACCCCAGCACCACAAGGGACTGGGTACGAGCTGTAGCCAGGGCCCAGTGGGGACCACAGCAGGGCTATTTTTGCTTGTGCTGCTGCAGCTGCCGCACGGACACATCAATGATTAATGTTCTGGGCATCCCTGTGTGGAGAGGGGAGGAGGGCGGCTGCTGGGCACGTGGGGCGGGGGCCTGGGAGCCCCAGCTCCTCACCCAGGTCCCATGAGGGCCTGCACCCCAGGCCTTGCTGCCCAATCTCAGCAGTCCCACGGTCCCGGGGAGGCACTGGCACCTGTGTGTGTGCCGAGAGCATGCGAGCACAGGTGACACCACAGAGCTGCAGCAGACAGCTTCCGTGTGGTGACACCTACAGCAGGTGTGGGGCCTTGTATGTGCTGAGGTAGCCGAGAGCTGGGCTCCTGTCCCCGTGATGCTGGGGTCGCCTCAAGCCCTGAGCCAGCCCATTTGCAGAGGCCTGCCCAGCCGGGTGCCTGGCCCTAGAGGGACACATGGGGAGGGGACTGGAGCTCGGAGTGAGACGGATGCTCAGGGTCAGCTAGGGGACAGCCTGGGATGGGGTTGACTGCCCCCCGCTTTCTCCCCTTCCCCCACAGCTGTGATGCTGGGGCCAAGTTTGGGCTCTGGCAGGCAGGGTAGGGCTTCTGGCAAGACTCTGAGGCTTGAAGGCAATACATGGTGAGGCCCCTCCACACAGTACAGCCTGCCCATCTGTGGGGGATACTGCCCAAGGGGCAGGCCCTCCCGGAGACATCTGGACTGCAGGAGAGCCCTGGGACCCTGAGGTGGGGAAGCTTTCTGCACAGACACCCCAAGGCATCTGCCCCTCCAGACCCTCCCAGCTTAGCCAACAAGCTAGGAGCGAGTCCCAAGAAGGGATGCCAGTGGTGGTTCCCAGCTAGGGTCCTCAGCAGCTCTGCCAGATGCCTCTAGACTGCAGCCCTAGTGCAGGGTGGGGCAGAGCTGACTCCGCCTGCCGAGTGCACCAGTGCTCTGTCTCAGAGCCAGCAAGCGTGGGAGGGGGCAGCCCTCAGGATGGGGAGCTCTGCCCATCCCCATCCTGAATCCAGAGCCCTGACTCCCTGGGCCGCGGGTGAGCACGGCTCTGGCAGGATAGTGCATGTGGGCTGCCCTGTGGAGGGCAGCAGCCTCAGTGGGCCAAGTCCCAGGCCTGGGCATGCCCTGGCTGGACTCTGGAACCACATCTGCGCCAGGGGTGGGCAGGCCCGGTGCACAGAGCTCAGAGAGGGTCTCTCCCACCCTCTCATGTCGCCAGCGCATGGGGGACTTTGCCACGCTGAGGCTCTGTCTTCACCATGACAACCTTGAGGGAACAGAGGCAAGGGGATGACATGGGTAGTCCAGGGACGCACCAGGAGGTGGCCCCCACATCCCTACCCAAGGCTCCATCCTCTTCCACAGAGCTGACAGGACCCCCCCTGTGCCACATGGACCATGCCAGATAATTGAGAGAGGCTACTTCATGTGGACAGAGCTTAGGCCACATGACCTTGCAAAGGACACATTCCTAGGAAGACACAGAGGTGGGTCTGTACACCAAGGTCCCTGATGCGGTCCCTGCATCCAGAGTCAGACACAGGCTGGGCAGGCTGGGCCCCAACAGACCTGGGGGATGCACAGACACACCTAGGGACACAGACAGAGGTGTACACACCCGGGCACCCCACCCTTCCCTCCTTCTGCACCCAGGGAGTAACTGACTTCCGGGCAGTCAGAGCAGGGTGAGACCCTGGGGAGAGAGGTGAGCACAGGGTCTCTGGTCCTCAAGCAACATTGCAGGAGGGGCAGGGCCCGTTCCTAGTGTCCCCATTATGTGTGGACTCCAGGGGAGCAGGCTGTCAGGGCCTCTTCCCAGCAATGACTCGAGTGTCTGTCTGATCCGCTGCTGGAAGGCTGCCCAGTGGTTGCAGTCCGGCTAACGGGAACCGCCAAGTGACTCATCTCACCCGCTGGCTCACCTGGGCCCCTACAGGAGCCCAGGAGTGTGTGTGTGTGTATGTGTGTGTGTGTCTGCATCCTGCATATGGCCCTGAGTGTGTATGTGCACGCACCTGTCTCCACGTGTACCAGGACATACACCAGGTGACCTGTGTCTGTTTATTGGTGAGTGTGTGGTCTTCCAATGAACATGTGTGTGTATGTGTGTCTGTATCTGTATGATCCTTCTGCTGCAGCCTGGCCTTCCCAACCTAGGAAAAGTGGTGTGTGTGTGTGTGTGTGTGTGTATCCAGTGTGGGCCTCAGTGTGTGTGTGTGCGTGCGCATGTGTCTCCAAATGTACCAGGACATACCCAGGTGACCTGTGTCTGTGTATTGGTGAGTGTGTGTTCTTGCTATGAGTGTGTGTGTGTGTGTGTGTGTGTGTGTGTGTGTGTGTGTGTGTGTAACCAGTGTGGGCCTCAGTGTGTGTGTGTGCGTGCGCATGTGTCTCCAAATGTACCAGGACATACCCCAGGTGACCTGTGTCTGTGTATTGGTGAGTGTGTGTTCTTGCTATGAGTGTGTGTGTGTGTGTGTGTGTGTGTGTGTGTGTGTGTGTGTCTGCATGCATGACCTTTCTGCAGCAGCCTGCTTCCCCATCCCAGGAAAAGGTATGTGTGTGTCTGTCTGACCACGCTGCCAGCACACTGCCAGGCATGGTCCTCGGTGGCCGTCCTCTTCTGGTCTGCTCCAGCCTAGCCTCTCCACCCACAGTCACTGCAGGCGTGCCTCCCCCTCCCCCGAGGTCTACTCCAGACCAGGCCTCACCTAACTCTCTGTTGCAGCAGAACTCTTTTGGGCACCTCCCTTCCCTGCCCACACCCCCAGATGTGCCACCCTCTGTGTGGTGCCCAAGCTAGAGCCCAGGGAGGCTCCCAACCCTCCCCTCTCCAGTCCTCCTTCAACCCCCACCCCCACATGGCCGCCATAATCCAGCTGTTCCTGATGCCAGCCGTGACCCCCTGTCCACACCCCAGCCACCTGGGTAGTCTCGCCTCAGTCCTCCCCCACCTCAGGAGACTTCCTGGAGCCTTAGGGAATACCTCCTGCCCATGGGAGCCCCCTCTGCAGCCTTGCTGCCCTGCCTCCAGCCCCACAGAGCCTGATCTCAGTCACAGCCCTTTTCCCTGTCCTCTGCATGCACACTTCTCTGTTCCCTCTGTCCAGAACACTCTCTGGGCACTCTGCCAGGCTCACACCTCACCCCTAAGGTCCTAGCTTAGACTGTCCGCCAGGAGTCTTTCAGGACCCCTTCCCTGCCCCCCACCTCAAAGCCCCCCAGAGCACCTCATCTTTGCAGGCCGGCTGGTGTCTTCACCAGACCCTGCACCCCAGGGCAGGGCCAGCGGGGTCCTAGTCATCTTGTGTCCCAGCACCTGTACTCTGGAAAGGATGAATTGTGGCTGGGGTCACTGGATCCAGGAAGGCCCCGGCGCTGGGCACTCTCCACCGCACAGCCACCACAGCCCATGGTGCCCTATTCTCACTACACGTTTGCAGCCCCGTCCTTGCATCTGCTGCTCCCCACCCCCGACCCTGGAGAATCCCCTCTTGTCCTTAGGAGTGAAGACACACGCCGGGTACCTTCATGGGCGCGCGCCGCCCCCAGTGCCCCCCGGCTGCCACCTCCCCCCTCTCGTGACTGAAATGTCTGTCTCCTCCGGAACGGGAGGTGAAGACAGCAGCAAGTCCCGGAGCCTCAGCCTGGGGGCCTGGAGGCCCCTCCTTGGCGGGAAGTCCAACGTCAACTCGCAGGACCAGACAGGGCAACTGGGGGCGCAGGGCGGGGCCGGTTCCACGCTGGGGGCGGGGCCACACTGGGGAGGGGCGGGCCCAGGCTGGGGCGGAGGCGGGGCCTCGGCGGCTGCAGCCAATGGGCTGAATGAGGCCGGCGGCGCCGCCCGTGCGCGCGCTCCGCAGTGGCCCGGCGGGGCTGGGCTGGGCGGACCCGGGCTGGCTCCCGGCGGAGCAGCAGGGTCTCGGGGCGCGCTCCGTCCGCAGTTTGCGACCCGCCGCCCGCGGCAGCGCAGGGCCGCGGAGGCAGGGCTCGGCGCCGCCCGGCGCGCCTGAGCCGGGACCGCGACTGGACGCTACGGGCCTCCCGGCCGCCCCACACGGCCGCCGCGATGTGCGACTGCTTCCACATGGTGCTGCCCACCTGGCCTGGAGCCCCCGGCAGCGGTGCGCCTCTTCCCCGCCTCGGGCGGGTGGGCTCTGCGTCTCCTCCCCGCCTCCCTCGGGCGGGTGGGCCTCCTCCCCGCCTCCTCCCCGCCTCCTCCCCTCGGGCGGGTGGGCGCTGCGCAGGGGCGCACGCCGGGGCGTGTCCGGGGACGCGCGGGGCGGGGGTTTAGGGACCGGCGACGGGTCGCGCGCGTTCCGGGCCTTGCTGGCTGCTGGGGTCTCTGCCTGTCTCCTCCCGCGCCTCGCCTTGCATCTGTCCCCGGCTCTAGGTCCCCACTGCTCTCTCCGGGGTCTCTGTGTCTGCTGGCTGCTCACTTTGTTTCTCGGGGTCGCTGGCTCGCCTCTAGCACGCACTCTGTGGCTCCCTCTGTCTCTGTCACTTGCGGTCCCTGTCTGTCCCTCCCTCTGCCTGTCATTATCCCTCTGCTGTTACCTCCTGAGGAGATGCGGTTGAGGTTGGGAACAGGGCTGCATGTCTGAGTGGGACGTGGAAGCTGTGGGCCAACCAGACCCCAGGACCTGCCCTCTCACCTGTGTGGGGGAGAGCACCCTGGCTGCATCGTGAGTTGCAGCCAATTGGCCGTGGTCCAGGGCTGCCAGGTTGGGCTGGTCTGCATTCATGGTGTGGCTGGGTCACTGGCTAGGTGGTGGCAGGGCCAGGCCTGAAATCTGGGCTTTGAGAGGGGCCCGAGTGGGGTCAGAGATCAGGCCACAGGGTTCCCGGTGCTGGGCAAGTGCAGGTGGGTGCTGCCCACAGGAAGGAGCCCAGGAAGGGTCAGTATGCCTCCCTCTGAGCCACTGGCTGCAGAATGGGTGCCTGGAGCTCTTTGTCTGTTCCTGTGTGGTACCTGGTTCCAAGGCCCGGTTGTCTCAGCATCTAGGGGGGGAGGTAGGCGGGGCATGGGCAGTCCCTGGGGCTCTGGGCCATAATGCAGCAGTTTGACCACACCCAGTGCCAGCGCCCACATGGAGGGTGGGGCTGCTGCATTGACGCAGGATGGACCCCAGTCCTTGGGGACAGCATGTCAATGCTGCTGCTGCTGTCTTCGTTGCGGATGCAGAGGGGGTACCCCTCAGCCTGGGCCTGTGACTTCCCCACCACTGCAGCAGGTGATACCAAGGCCTCTCCTGCTGCCTGTTTGTCTAGTGAGCACCGAGGCCAGGGTGAAGGCTTGTCTGAAGAGGCTGACCCTTACAGCACCCACCTTCACAGTGTCCCAGGTGACCCCTGTTTGGACCTCTCCTGCCCAGCTAGAGACCTGGGGTGCCCTGACTTGCCCTGGACAGTGGCAGGAGAATGATGGCCCCGGTGGGCTGGCCCCCCACCTCGATGTGGCTGGCTCCCCCTCTCAATGTGGCTGGCCCTGGCCCACATCACTGAGGAGTGGCCTCATCAGAGGGAGAACTGTGGGGGCTCCAAGGACATAGGGACCCCTGCCCTTCCTCTAGCTTCTGGGCACAGCCCCTCCCACGCTGGCTATATCCTCACTCATAGGTACTCACAGCCTCCCCAGCGGCAGGGTCTAGACTATCTCATCCATTCCCGTCCCCTTCCCCAGCTGAGGACCTTATTTTGTGATTCCAGCCTGTCTGGGACAGTCCCTCCCTGTGTCCAGCCTTCAAAACCGTCTGCTCTCAGGGAATGAGGTCAGTGAGAGCCGATGGTTTTGAAGGATCCTCTACCTGCAGGAGAACCCCTGGGGGTTCTGTCCAACATGTTGATTTCCTGGACCCTGGTCATGCACAGGTGGCCTGGGAATGTGCGTTCCTGACAAGCCTCTCCCCAACCCCCTCCTTCCAGAGATTTGGTGCAGGCCTTTCCCTGCTGCAGGCCCCTCTCAGCAGACCAGAGATAGAAAATCCTTCCCTGCTCTGTCTTCCCACCAGTCTAGACTTGCCCTCCTGTGCCAACCATGCCAGGTCCCCTGACACTCTCTGCCTGCCCCTCCCTGTCTGCGCCTCTGTGGGACAGCCCTGGAGGAGGAAGCTATCTCCCAGCCAGCTTTTGCATGGTGGCTCCCCCTGATGGTCGTGCTGAGAACACCCTCACACAGGATCCAACCAGCCTTGCTGCTAGAGCCCAGCACCCAGCTGCCCAAGGGAGGGGGCTATCCACCAGGGTGCACCAACCCACACAGGACTCTGAACTGTAGCACCAGCCAGTTACACCCCTGGTGGGTCTTGGGTGTCACGCACCTTCCATCCTAGGGGCAGACTGGTTCCTTCTCAGAGCAGGCTTGGCCTTGGGCGACCAGAGAGACAGGGAGCCCCTCCTGGCACTGACCCCTGCCCTCCACCTGCAAGCCCCCAACTTGGCCTGAGCGCCTCCCCCAGATGCACCCCAAGAAACCACCACTGGATCTGGAGGATCCCGGGTGGAGTGACACTGTGAGGGGACACCTGGGAGGTCTGTTCTCTGGGGCAGAGGCTGTGGCACGGCTGGGCCTTTTCCCTAGCACCAGACAGTGGGGGCAGCTGCAGAGGTGACCTTGCATTCTGTGTGTGGTTGCACCCCCTGCACAACCTTGGAGCCGAAGGTGCTATGGACCTGGACCTCACCCGAGCAGGACTGACAGCAGTGGCCTGCACTTCTGCTGTGTAGCTGTGAGGCCTGGTGCTGGCCCTGGGGTGTCCGTCACTCCCTGACCAGGTTATTCACAATAAGGGAGGGCCCCATTCTGTAGATAGGGACATGAGGCTAGGGACAGTGAGGCAGGGCCTCTTGGGCTCCTGGGGCCAGAACCACATGTGCTATGGATGGTGATGTGCTGGTGTAGGTGCTGGCTCTGCCCTGTCCCGTGGGCTGGGCCACCACAGGGGAAGAGGGCTTTCCTGTGCCCCTCCTCAGCCTAGACATGGCCATGGTAGGGAAGGGCACTGCAGAGGAGGCAGCAGAGGGCACCCCAACTCTCTCCTTGATGGGGACGCCAAGCTGGACAGCCTGGGAGGGGAACAGGCTGCCTGCCGGCCCCTGGCTCCTGCCCCAAGTCTTAGGTGGTCCCCACCTGGTGCAGCCCAGGGAAGGGGATAGGGCCCAGGAAGGTCAAGGCAGAAGAGCCTCCCACCCCAATGCTTCCGAGCCTCCATGTCTCCCTGTCCCTCCCTCCATGTCCAGGAAGCTTTGTGCCCACTCCCATCTGTGGCTCATTGTGCCTGGACCAGTGGCAGGAATGTCCCCATTGCCTTCTCTTCATCTGACCAAGCTCTTCCTTCCTGAACTGGGCTACAAGCTACTTCTTCCTGGAAGCCTCCTAGATTGCGGGGTTCACCCCTAGCTCTCCCTTAGACTCTGACCCTCCCTGCATCCTTCTTCCTATGACTCTTTGCTGAAGCCTTCTGTTTCAAGTTCAGCTGTGGACTTGCTTGTCTAGGGTGTGAGAGCCAGGGAGGAAAGACCTGAGCCCCAGAAAGTGGGGGATACTGGCCATCTGGGGATCCCTGCTACCTGCTCCAGGAATGAAAAGCCAAGGTTTCCCAGCTTGATCCTCTGGGTGGGGGTAGTGTGAGGTGTGGGGACATCACCCATTTGTCTGACTGCCTGTCTACCCACCCATGTGTCTGAGAGCTTCCCAGAGCCTGTATGTCCTGGGGACCCTGGGAGCAGGGAGGCTACAGCGCCACAGCTAGGCAAGGTAGGATTTACCAACTGTTCCTTCAGTAAACGTGAGTCAGGGACTTCTGCAACATGGCAGCCTCAGGGTGCATGAAGGGGTCAGGGAGGGCTTCCTGGAGGAAGGACCAGCCCAATGGATACCAAGACGATTTACTAAAGAGGAGGGAGACGGGGAAGGAAGACTGCGTGCACAGGCCCAGGGAAAGCAAGGAGAGAAGTAGAGGGCTGTGTCCCCAGGCATCAGGGAGCCTCAAGGGATTAAGAGCAGTTCTAGAAAGGAAGGGCTCTGTAGGGGATGGGAAGGCCACGGATGCTGGGTGGGGGGAGCTCGGCATGGACAGGGAGCCTTAGCTGGACATACAGGGGAGACCGGTCACACTCCTCCAACCTCCTCCACCCCCTCTGTAGGTGTCCGGGGTCCCTGGTCATGCCAGGAGCCTCAAGGGGCGTCTCCACCGGGCCCTGCCTGCTTTCAACTGGGCGTCCAGATTTGCCTTTATTTTTCTTTTTTTGGATGCTGCAGGCTGGCTGGGAGCCAAGACCTTTCTTGCTGGGATAAATATTTAATAGTCAGAAGCACTTTCTAAAATGGAAAAATGGAGCTGGGCCCAGGAGGCGGGCAAAGAGGTGGGAGGTAGGGCTCCCCAGGCGTGCAGAGATCTCTGAGGCCACGCCCTCCTGGCTCTGTGGTGCCCGCCCCGCTGTCCTAATGTGCGTTGAGGGTGGGACAGCACTGGGCCTCTCTGCCAAGCCTGGGAGGGAGGGACAGTGTTGGGCCCCTCCCCCAAGAGCTTTGGGAGGACACCTCCCTGCAGAGGCAGTGGTGGGAGGGCAGGCCCTGGCACAGGCGTGCGGAAAGGGATCGCCAGCCACACTCGTGCCTGGACATGGTATGGGCCTGGGGTCTGTTCCGATAGGACAGCCAGTAGCAAGGGGCAGCTAGGGGTGCCTGGGACACGGCAAGGGCAGGACACCCTGGGGCCTCATCAGCTGCACTGTCTGAGCCCTGCTCCTGAGGGGCTGCTCAGGCACTGCTGCCGGGTGGGCGGGAGGCCCCGTGACACTCAGCCCCACCCAGTGGAGTCAAGGCCTCTTTGTTTGGGGCTTGAGCCCTCTGTCCTCCATCTGTCTTGCTCCTGGGCGGCACCACTGTGGGCTTTTGGTGACACATGCCCTGAGAACGCTGTGCTTTGCACTGTGGCCTCCTCGCAGGCTGATTCACTGTCAGCCGCTTGCCTGCCCGACCCCACCAGCAGCCATGTTCCCAGGGCGACTCCCAGATGGTCTTGGACCACCTGTGCAGTGGGCATCAGGGGCTCATGCTGGACAGCCAGGTCTCAGGGTCCCGATGTGGCGGCTCAGCTGACGCCCTGCCTGCTGTTCTTCTGGCCCACTCACACCCGCCTGACCATGGAGCCCAGCCACATGGAGCCCGGCCAGGGGGGTGGGTTCCCTGCGAGCTGAGGCAGGTAGGCAAGGCCCTACTCAGCACCTGGCCTGCCAGGGAGTCAGGTGTGCTCACTGCCGACTGGGCAGCAGCAAGGACGGGGCATGAGGGTGGTGTTTGCTCTGGTCTTCCCAGTCACTGTGGTCCTGAGTCCAGAGCCTGGGGCCTCCACTGCGGCCCGGCCCTTCCTGGGCAGCAGCACTGCCCTGTGAGCACCCATTGCCCACCAGTGCCAGAGCCAAGGGCTGGATGTTGGACGCCTGTCAAGGGAGAGTCCAGTGTCTGAGCTGGGAGGGCACCAGGGCAGAGCCAGGGGCACAGATGTGGAGTCTGGAGAGGCCTGAAAGGGGTGCAGCATTCTCATGGCAGAGTCTGTGTTGGGGGACTTCCAGGAGGGGTGGTTGTAGGAACCCCAGGGCTGGGGATGACCCTGGAAAGGGCTCGAGGGGCTGACACTGTAGTGAGGTGGTCGCCCCCCCGCCCCCCAGCAAGGCATTTGTAACCATTCAGGGCAAGTGGTGGGGTGGGGGGGAGGTGGTCGAGGGGAATAGAGGTTTCTTTTTTTTTTGAGTTGGAGTCTCACTCTGTTGCCCAGACTGGAGTGCAGTGGCATGCTCCCGGCCACCGCAGCCTTGACCTGCTGGACTCTGGTGATCCTTCCGCCTCAGCCTTCCAAGCAGCCGGAATTACAGGCACGTGCCACCACGCCCGGCTGATGTTTTGATTTATTGTAGAGATGAGGTCTCACCAAGTTGCCCAGGTGGGTCTCGAACCCGCGGGCTTAGGCAATCCACTCACCTCAACCTCCCAAAGTGCTGGGATTACAGGCTGAGCCACTGAGCCTGACTGAATAGAGGCTTCTTGATTGACTGGGGACACCCAGGAGGGTCCCAAGCTCGGAGAGAGTGAGTTGGGGTTAGAGCTCTGTGTGGTGGGGTGATCCCACTCTGTGGTGTTACCTCTTGGTGCCCTTCCAGCTGAGCCGGGCCTGGTGGGCTGACTCAGCCTGCCCTGCCCTGCCCCGAAGCCAGTGGGGGCGGGGGTGGGGTGGGGTGTCTGCCATAAACACAGTCCCTAGGTGAGAGGGGCTGGAGGGGAGGGTGTGCTGGAGCAGGTTGAGCCAGCCCTCTTGTCTCAGTGTAAAAGAGTCGTTTTTGTTTTCTACATCTGTGACCGTTAGGTGTTTTCTGGGTTTTTGTTTTTTCCGCGTTGGAGTCCCACTCTGTCGCCCAGGCTGGAGTGCAGTGGCACACTCCCGGCCACCGCAGCCTCGACCTGCTGGGCTCCGGCGATCCTTCCGCCTCAGCCCTCCGAGTACCTGGAACCACAAGAATGTGCCTCCACACCTGGCTGATTTTTTGATTTATTGTAGAGATGAGGTCTCGCCAAGGTGCCCAGGCTGGTAATCTTCTCACCTCCGCCTCCCAAAGTGCTGGGATGACAGGCGTGAGCCACCACGCCAGGTGTTACGTTTTGACAGCCTTTTAGGGCATGATGTGGGGAGGCCAGAAGGGGCCTGTGTCCCTCGCTGTCCAGGACTGCAGTGACCTGAGGTCTCCTGCCCCATGTGCCCGTGGGTACTCCCATCTTGGGGCCCAGGTGGAGCCGTCTCCCTCCTCAGAGCCCTCTGGTCCCCAGGGACCCTTCTCTTACCACCTCCCTGGCCACCCTGGCTCCCTGAGTCCCTGTGGGGCCCGGCTCCCTTGGTCACCCAGTCTGTGCCTCTTGTCCTCAGCTGTCTGGGAAAGCCCCATCTCTGAACTGCCGTGTGGCTGTGGCCACCCCCCTGGCTGACCTCCAAGGGGTGGATCTGAGCCCTCCTCCAGGAGCCCTGGGCTGGGCCTCAGCAGCGTGGACCTGTCCCAGCCTGCCCATGGGCGGCAGGTGCCCACACTGCTGGGTCCCACCCGGGCTGTGGGTGTGGGGCGTGGCAGCCCTGGGATCCCAGTGGATCTACAGATAGCACAACTGGTGGGGTCCTGTCCAGGCCTGCGCCCAGAGCAGACAAGGCAGTGACTGAGCATCCAGGGGACATCAGAGTGTGGTGACCAGGAGGTGGCAGGCCAGGCAGCTGGAGCTCAGGAGGACCCGGGGCCATAGGACTTGGGAGTGTTTCTCACTACTTGTGTCCAAATGACAGGGAGTGGCAAGAGACTTGTTAAAAATGCTGGCTCCTAGATGCTTCACACCTAGCTTACCAGATACTCTGGAGCTTTGAGGAGGGGGGACTGCCACTGAGCTTGGGCTGAGAGGGCTGCCCTCGGGGGCACAGGCAAGTGGGCATCTGGCCAGGTCCTAAGAACACGGATCCAGCCCCACTGTGGGCTCCGTTCTGCCCCGAGGCAGTGCCTTCCTCCCTTCTCTGCATCCCCAGCTGGGCCAGCCTCTGCTTCTAGCACCCTTAGGGAAACTGAGGTCGGGGCCTGTGCACAGCCTGCCTGGGAAGAACATGTGCCTGTCCACCTGTGTGTCCACCCTGCTGGGCTGGCTGTGCACATGGGCAGTCACCAGGCTGGGCCAGTGGTGTGACTCAGCCCTGGTTTCCTCCTCAGTCAGCTGCTCTGGCCGGGGGGGCACTTGGGTGAGGTCCCCAGCTCTGAGAAGCTGAGCGAGCTCTGAAGGGGTTGGCCTGGCGCCTGGCCTGTGAGGGGACCCACCCACCTCTCTTGTGGGCGTGGGGGTCTTGGCAGGACTCCTGCCTGGCCCGCCTGACTAGGAGGAGGAGGCGGGAGGGAGGGACAATGGGGGGACGGGCGGTGGAGGGAGGAGCCAGGCAGGCGGAGAGGGATGGCCAGCTGGGATCTTCACTCTGGGCCATCTGGGAGAGCGACGGCGGCCTCCTCGGTAAGTGGCTTCCATGCCCAACCTGGCGCCTTATCCCCTCTGGGTCAGCCCTGGGCACCTGCCCTACTCACAGCTTTGCAGGTCTGTGGGGGTCGGGGTGGCCAGCAAGGGGTTGATGGAGATCATGGCGGCGTCAGCTGCCCTGTACTAGGGCCAGTGGGCTGGACAAGAGAGTCAGTAAGAAGGTCCTGGAGGGCTCCACTCACTCTCGGACCCAGAGGCACCACTGAGCCCAGGGTGTTTGGGGCTGCCCTGGGCCTTGGGCCAGTGGGGGACAGTGGCTCTTGTTTGGAGAGGGTCTGGGGGAAGACCGATAGTAGGGCACCTGCATGGTTATTCCAGTCGCAGGACATGCACATCCACAACGATGGGCATGTCACCTGTGGAGGGGGTCCTCAGATGGCCGCCCATTCTTTGTTTAGTGCATGGGGATCCTGGGTGTTAACGGAAGGTGGTTAGAACAAGTCTAGGCTCCTGGAGGGGCCCAGGTGGCAGTGGGAGCCTGGGGTGGTGGCCACACCATCATGGAGTCACTCTGTCCTGGGCGTCTGGGGTACCAGCCCTTCAGCACGGAGACACAGGCTTGGGCTAGCCCGCCTGGGATGGACAGGAGTGTAAGGCTGCTCCTATTGGCTGCTGAATCTCTTGGAGGTAATAGACTGCTGTGCTTCCCTGGGCCTCAGTTTCTCCAGGTGGAAAGGAGATGAACTGGGCCCACCTACCACCCTTCAACCAACCTGACTGGGCCCCACCCTCAGGCTGGGCAGAACTTACTACTTTCATAGAGATCTGGCCAGCTCCTTCCCCTCCTACCCCAGCCCGGCATATATTATTATACACCAACTGTTTGCCAGGCTCTGAGTGCTGGTTAGCCAAGTGTTCTGGGGCTGAGCGGCCAGGCCGTGCCCAGAAGTGATGGCAGGGTGACCAAGCTCAGCCTCTGAGTTTGCCCTGCAAAGGAAACAGCCCAGAGATAGGAGAGATGGAAGGCACTAGGCAACCACAGAAGGTTGTTACGGGAGAGGGTTATGTGAACAGTCTCGTGTTGCAGCTGGGCTGCAGTGGGGAGTGGCTGTGGGTGGGTGAGGAGCCCTGGCTCCGGGTCTAGGGAAGTGAGGCTGCCTCCCCCGCCCTCCTGGAGCCTTGGAGGCGGACCCAGGAACCCGGGCCAGCCTCCCTCTGCCCCCCTCACCAGGAGTTATCTTGAGAACATCGGGGAGGGGTGAGCCGGCCTCCTCTGCCTAGGGGCATTGCTCAGGAAGTCTGAAAGTCTCATGATCTTCAGCCCAGTTGACGTTTTCCTCATGAAGTTTCGGGATGGGGTGAGGCCCTGGTGGCCGCTGTGTTCATCTTCCCAAGGGCCTCACCCCCCACTGGGCTCCCCTGCCAGGGCCTCACTGTCCACTGGTGATCAGAGGGCGGGGCCCATGCCAGGCATACAAGTCCACACACACCCCTGCAAGAGCACACAGATCCCGTGAGCTCATGCACAAACACACACATGTGAACACAAACCCAGGGTAGACTTCACAGCCACTGGGCAGCTGAGAGCCCCATCCAGGCCCACACGACTCCCGCCAGCCTCCCTGTTCCCAAGGCCCCACTGCCCTGGTAACATGCAAGGATGCCTGCCAGACTCAGCCCCGCCAGAAGCGGAAGCTGGGCTCTGGACTCCCAGTCTAGATACAAACTCCAGTTTTGTTTTAGGTCAGCCCCCCCGCCCCCATGCGTGGACAGATTCTAGGCCCTCCAGAATGACACTTGGCCAGTGGTGGGTGGAGTCCTCAGGGCTGACCCGGCCCTGTGGGCAGGGGTGTTGGGGGAGGCATTCTGGCAGGATGCCCCTCTCTCTCCTCACCAACCCCAGGCCTACATACACCCCTCCCCCAGGCACACTTCAGAGGCCCAGACCCTGCCCCAGAATGTCCTAGCTCCTGGGAATGCAGCTTTTGGGGATGGGGCCAGTCTCTCCTAAGGGTGCCCTGTGGTACCCACTCTGCGTGTGAGGGGCTGACCTAGGTTGGGGTCCTTGCCTCCACAGGAGTGGGATGTCAGTGGTGGTGTTAAGGCTGTGAGGAAGGGGAAGGAGAGAGGCACTGGGAGGTACCAGGTGCCATCAGCCAGATCAGCTGGACCTGGACTGGGTGTGTTCCCCTGACACCCTCCTTGGTGAACTGTGACTTTGGTGACCATCCACCACTGGAGTCATTATTCAGGACTGTACATGATGGCTATCTGCTGAGGCTGCCTGGGAGAACTGGTGGGCCAGGTCAGGCCAGGTGGGCAGGTGGGTGGCTGCTTCCCCTGGCCCCTTGGGCCTGGGAGGTCATACTCTTTGTGGCGTGCCTTTCTCCCAGTCCCCAAAGGTGCAGGTCCGAGGCCGCAGGGCGGGCTGGGCAGCTTTATCCCGTGCAGGCAGGACCACCCCTTTCCTGTCTGTGCCTGTTTGGCTGCCCTGGGCCTGATCCTGCTGCCCCAGTGGGGTGGAGGGTCCCTGGCCACTCTCTGGCTGTGCGGCTGCAGCTGGTCATGCTGCCTCCTGGGTGTCTGTTCTCCAGCCCACCACAGCACGGGAACAGTGGCTGTGATGTGGGATGGTCCCCGCATGGACTGAGGTGGGACCAGGCACATGGTCCTCTCCCCCCCTCCTTCCCTCCTCCCAAAGGTTCTCAGTGCAGGGTGTATCCAGGGCCTCCGAGCCATCGACACCCTTCCTTACCGCCTTGACACCCACGACTCCTGGAGTAGACTTGCAGGTGCAACCATCCCTGCCCGACTCCGGGGCTTCCCACACTGTGTCCCAGCACAGCCTGGGCTTGGGCCTGCCTGGCGGGACCCTCCAGACGGCTTCCAGGGCCTGTGAGTAGCCCCCCACAGGCTCCTGCAGGAGAGGGCCTCCCTGGGCCGGCTGAGTGTTGTTGTCTGAGTTGGGAATGGCAGGGAAGCTCTCAAAGGGGGAGAAGGTGCTGGTTTCTGGGTGACCCATTGCAGCTGCTCTCTGATGATCCCATCTCCACTCCCAGCCAGAGGAGTGGGTGGGGGGATAGCAGCTGTGGACCCACATAGCTGGCTTGGGGGGTTGGGGGTTGACCCTACTCAGACTTGCCCACCCCTGTGTCCAGGCCTCCTTGGGTAAGGGATTGAGGAGAGGATCTGAGAAGGAAACTGAGGCTCACAGAAGGTGGCTCCCCTAACACTGTCCTTGGCTTCCATGAAGGGGGCGTGGACTTAGCGATGGACAGACTCTGGCCCGGGTCCCTTCCCCTTGAGCCCCCTTTCCCCTCCGAGGTCCCTTCTTCTCTGCATCCCCACCCCCCATGCAGTCACTGCAGGTCAGGTGTGGCTGAGGTCCAGGCAGGCTCCAGAGCAGATTCTGAGGCAGGGCCCAGGCAGTGTTCCTCGTCCCTCAGGGTGAAACAGGGCTGCAGCCGTGAGAAGGCCAGGGCTCTGTGGTGGGGTTGGGGAGGGGTAGAGGAGTGGGGGACACAGTGCATCCAGATGGGAACAGTGGGGTGGTGTCTGAGTGGCCAAGGCCATGGGTGGATGTCAGGGACAGAGCTATGCAGGAAGTAGGCGGGCCCCTCCCTCCCACTGCCTGGTTAGGGAGAGGGGGCCGGTTGGGGAGACAGGCTGAAGGGCTGCCAGGGATGTCTGAACACTGGGCTGACACCTTGCCCAAGGTCAGGTTGACTGATGGGGGAAACTGAGGCTGAGGTCTTCCTGGGGCACCATCCTGGCCAGCTTGCCCTGGCTGTCCACTTCTGCTCTTCCTCTGGGATCACGTGACACCCCTTGTGGTTTTGCCGGCACCACCCAGGTGACTGGGGTGCTGCGCCCCTTTCCACAAGCTCATGGCCGGTTAGACGTCTTCTTGTGGGAGTTGCCTTTCCGGCATTTGCCTGGCCGTGTTTCTGTTGGGTTGTTTGTGTTTCTCTTTTGGTTTGCAAGAATTCCTGGTATACTCTGGGTAGGCGGTGTTTGCTTGGCAAATGCATCTCATATATTCCTGCCAGCCTGTAGCTTGACTTTTCACACCCTATGTGGTATCTTCTCTTTTTTTATAAGGTGGGTTTTGCTTGATTGCCCAGGCTAGAGTACAATTTCTAGATCACAGCTCACTGCATCTTCAAACTCTTGGGCTCAAGAGATTCTCCTGCCTCAGCCTCCCAAGTAGCTGGGACCACAGGCATGCACCACCATACCTGGCTAATTTTTTTTTCAATTTTTATTTGTAGAGACCAGGTCTTCCTGTGTTGCCCAAGGCTGGTCTTGAACTCCTGGCTACAAACAGTCCTCCTGCCTTGGCCTCCTAAAATGTTAGGATTATAGGCATAAGTCATTGCCCAGCCCTAGTGGTGGTGTCTTTTGATGAACAGAACCCCTTAATTTTAATATAGACCAATTTCTTTTTCTTTTTTTCTTTTTTGAGTTGGAGTCTTACTCTGTCGCCCATGCTGGAGTTCAGTGGTACACTCACAGCTACCATAGCCTCAACCTGTTGGGTTCAGGTGATCCTTTCCGCTTCCGCCTTCCAAATAGCTGGAACTACAGATACACACCACTATGCCTGGCTAATTTTTGTTTTATTGTAGAGACAAGGTCTCACTATGTGGCCCAGGCTGGTCTTGAATTCCTGGGCTCAAGTGATCCCCTCGCCTCGACCTCCCAAAGTGCTAGGATTAGCCGGGCTCAGTGGCTCAGCCTGTAATCGCTTTAGGAGGCTGTGGTGAGTGGATTGCCTGAGCCCACGGGTTTGAGACCCGCCTGGGCAACTTGGCAAGACCTCATCTCTACAATAAATCAAAAATTAGCCGGGCGTGGTAGCGCGCGCCTGTAGTTCCAGCTAGTTGGAAGGCTGAGGCGGAAGGATCGCCGGAGCCCAGCAGGTTGAGGCTGCAGTGGCCGGCAGCAGCCACTGCACTCCAGTCTGGGCGACAGAGTGAGACTCCAACTCAAAAAACAAACAAACAAAAAACAACAACAACAACAAAAGTGCTAGGATTACAGGCATGAGGCATTGCGCTTGGCCTATTTGTTTTCTACTGAAGTAACATGGCTGCTTTGTCAAGAGTCAGGTGGTCACAGGCAGTGTGGGTCTATTCTGGACTTTGTCTACTGCTGGATCGATCAGTGTTTCCAGCACGCTGTCTTGATTCCATTGGGGAGTCAGAGCAAATACCTAGTAGGATATAAATCATTTTAAATTTATGGAGACATTTCTCTGAGCCAGTGTGGGGTCTGTCTCAGTGGGTGTCCCATGTGCGCTGGGCAATGTGTGTGTGGCTATGATCTGCAGGCGGCGCTGGGGCCCGTTGGGTGATGGGTGTGTCAAGGGTTCTGTGTCCTCCTGTTCTACTCTGCACAGCTGTCACGTCCCGAGAGGAGTGTTCAAGTCTCCCCTTGTGACTGTGGATGTGTCTGCTTGTCCTTTCGGCTCTGCTAATTTTCTCTGCAGTATTTTTAAGAACAGATCTAGGTTTTTGTGCATGTGATGAACTGTCCTCTTTATCACCCTAAAGTGTTGGGGTGGGTTTTTCCCTGGCGTGCATGTCTTTACTTTTACTTTTCACCTATCTATGTGGTTATAGTCCATTTTGTTTAGGCAGCATGTAGTTGGGTCTTGCTGTTTTCTTTTTATCTGGTCTAACAATCTCTACCTTTTGATTGGAGTTTTCACTCCACTGGTAGCTAATATCATCCTCAATAGGGTTGGGTTTAAACTCCTGCCGTCTTACAAATGGATTTCTGTTTGACGCCACTTGTTCTTCTTCTCATTTCCTTGTCTTTATTTTGTTCTGGATTTAATTGAACATATACACATAAATAAACACTCAGCACTTATAAGTGGGATATATTTATTTATAATATATGTTGGTTTTTTTTTTTTTTTGAGTTGGAATCTCACTCTGTCGCTCAGACTGGAGTGCAGTGGCCGCTGCCGGCCACCGCAGCCTCGACCTGCTGGGCTCCGGCGATCCTTCCGCCTCAGCCTTCCAAGTAGCCGGAATTACAGGCACGCGCTACCATGCCCGGTTGATTTTTTGATTTATTGTAGAGATGAGGTTTTGCCAAGTTGCCCAGGCGGGTCTTGAAACCCGCGGGCTCAGGCAATTCACTCACCTAGGCCTCCCAAAGCATAATATATGTTTTAAGTGCATAATGGCATGTGCTGTACTCCTAGCTCCTCAAAAGGCTGAGGCAGGAGGGTCACTTGAGGCCAGGAGGTCGAGACCGCAGTGAGCTATAATCCTGCCCCTGCCCTCCAGCCTGGACAACAGAGTGAGAGAAACCCCATCAAAAAATAATTTTTAAAAAATATGTTTTAGTATTCTACTTTAGGTCCACTATTGGCTTGTAACTTCTCCATCTTTTGATATTTTCATGGGTGCTGTATGGAATACACTGCCTTCAACTAATTCTAACATACCTTCACCTGGCACTGCACAACTTCAAGGGTAGCCTGAGAGCTTACGACAGTCACTTCAATCACCCCAGGCCGTCCTGCACACTGTGATAAATTCTACAATACATTTTAGTTTTGTTTTATATAGTTAATTACCATTTTCTTTTACAGCTTCATTGAAGTATAGTTTATAAACCATAGAACCCACCCATTGTAAATGTACAATTAAATCATGTTCAGTAACTTTATAGGGCTGTGCCACTGTCACCACAATCCAGTTCTAGAGCCTTCCCTTACCTCCAAATTCTATCAGCTCCACTGACAGTCAATGCCCACTCCAGCCAAGGCATGCTCAACACTGGTAAATTATAGAGGCTTCAGCCCAATGTACAGTCGCACCTCAGTATCCATGGGGGCACGTTCCAGGACCTCCTTCAGACACCAAAATCCACAGATGCTCAAGTCCCTGATGTGCAAGGGTGCAGGGCTTGCATGTAAGCCACACACATCCTCTGTATATTTGAAGTCATCTCTAGATTTCTTGCAGGACCCCATTTGATATAAATGCCATGTGAATAGTTACTAGGGACACTGTATCGTTTGGGGAATGATGGCAAGAGAAAGACGTCTGTGTGTGTTCACTGCAGACGCAAATTGTTTTTCAAGTACTTTTGATACAGGATTAGTTGGAGGCAGAGCCCATGGGTGTGGAGGCCATGGGTGATGAGGCCACGGGTGTGGAGATCACAGGTGAAGAGGCTGATTGTATCTCCTCCCCTCCCTCTTCTTTTTGCTAGCTGTCACATGCATGTCACATCTACATGCTATAATCCCAGCGACATGACCTTAGAATTACTGCCTTACAGAAGGGCCTCGCAGACTGTTGCTGTGTTCGGAGTCCAGCTTCCTTTTTGTTTTATGAGCAAAGTTTTATGGAAACACAGTTGTGTTCATTCCTTTACAGATGGCCTACAGTCACTGCCAGCCATGGCCGTAGTGCTGCCATGCAGATCGTGTGGCCCATGGAGCCTGAAATACTGACTGTCTGGCCTTCGGCAAGGAGGGTGTACTGACCTTTGCTTTCCACAGTCTTGCATCTTTAAAGAAGTTAAGAAATAAAATGAAGCCGGGCTCGGTGGCTCAGCCTGTAATCCCGCGCCTTTGGGAGGCTGAGGTGGGTGGATTGCCTGAGCCCGTGGGTTCGAGACCCGCCTGGGCAGCGAGACCTCATCTCTACAATAAATCAAAAAATCAGCCGGGCGTGGTAGCGCGCGCCTGTAATTCCGGCTACTCGGAAGGCTGAGGCGGAAGGATCGCCAGAGCCCAGCGGGTCGAGGCTGCGGTGGCCGGGAGCGGCCACTGCACTGCAGTCTGGGCGACAGAGTAAGACTCCAACTCAAAAAAAAAAGAAATAAAATGAGAAAAATGCCTGCTTGCCACTCATTGGCCGTCTTCTGCATCCCTCGTTCTCTCTGTGATTCGTGTGTATGTTGGTGTTGGTTTCTTTGGGCTGAAGGCTTTTTGCTGGGAGGGCATCCCACATCCTTGCTTCTTTGTGTCACTTATTTTTCATTAACTGTTGGACATTTTAGATAATACCCTGTAGCAGTTCTGGGTTCAGGTTCCCCAGGGTGTGGTTATTGTTTGTGCTCCTTTGGTAACGTTCTTGGACAAAATCTGTCCCAACGTGAGTCTAAATCCAGTCTCAACTTGCTGCGCCCTGACTTGATGCCCCAACCTGCATGGCTGGGACTCTTCTCTCCCCCAACCACATTTGCTCCCAGGACAGCAGGACACCACCTCCACGGGTGCACCCACTCCCCCAGCCCCCACCTTCAGACCGGCCATCTGGCCCACCTGCTAACTGTTGCTTTCTCCATAGTGTCTGGCCGGCAGCTGCAGCCGGAGGAGCTGGATGCAGAGACTGAAGATGACCGCTCGGTGAGTGCCGCATGGGGCATGCGCCCTCCTCGGGCCCCGCCCCTCCTCTCCCAGGCCCTGGGACAGCCCAGGGGCCACAAGTGACTTGCTACTCTCTCACCAGGTGACGGAGGGACCTGCAGATGAGATCATTAGGCCGCGGCCACAGGGTTCCTCACCTGTCTACGAATGTGCGGCTGAGGACAGTGACTTCAGGCTCCAGGTGAGCATGCTGGGCCCCCATGGCACTGGTGTCCTCCTGTGTCACTGTGCAGGGGACTCACATGCAGGCCTGTGCAGCCACACCACCCTGCCTTGCTGCCCACCAGGCTACCACTGTGCCTGCTCAGCTGTCCCCTCTGACTCCTCTGAGTCCCCAGGGTCCCTCCCTTTGGTGGCCAGGACATGGTTGAGGTGGAGACACCTGTATGTGACACCATGCTGGCAGGGTGTGGACCTTGTGCTCCTGTGTGGGTCACTCCCTGGCAAAGGGGGTGTGCTCATGTGCACCAGCCTGATGCAGACAGGGTCCCGGGGCAGGCTCTGGAGCCTCCAGGCAGGGACTAGGGGAGGCATGTGTATTGAAGGACTCTTTTTGTATGAGTTGGACTTCTTGCGTATTCCCTCTGCACAAGGTGCTGTGGGGGGTCCCCGGGGAAGCTGCGGGCAGCCGGCCGGGCCCTGCTGGGGCACAGGAGGTTATGAGCTGCCCTCTCCTGATGGGAGGCACCGCAGAACTCAGCCCCCTGCACACGGCTGCACCCTCGAGGCCCTGGGCCCTCTGAACAGTCCCTGGGCAGGACAAGTGTCTGACTCCCAACGCTTGTGGATGCAGGACATCCCCGACCGGCAGGGCTCCTCAGGGAGACGCAGATCCTGGTGGAAGCGGGGCTCGGGGGACTCCCAGACATTCCTCAGGATGAGCCGTCCGGAGGTGAGTATGGCAGAAGCCGGGGGCGTGTGTCCCTCCCCAGGGCTCCAGCCAAAGGGTTGGAAGCCACATCCAGAAAGGCAGGAGCAGGGAGGCGGGCAGTGAGCCCAGTGTTCTGGGAGGGGCATCCTGTCCCCTTTGTCAGGCCTGGGGAGGGGCAGAGGCTTCAGAAGTTGGCAGTCTAGTCCAGATGTGTCCTTGCCTCCATGATGGCCTGGCCAGAAGCACATGCACGTGCAGACCTCAGTCTTCTCATAGGTACAGTGGGTAATGCTGGAATCTGTTGCACACGCAGGTGAGGGGTGGAGGGACCAGGCAGCACTCAGGCCTCGCGGCTGAGGAAGGTGCGAGGCTCTGAGGGCACTCAAAAGCTCTGTGGGACACCAAGACCCCAGGTCCCACTGTGCCTGACGTCCAGCTGGCTATTCCCGGTGTACTATGTTTTCTGGGTATTTCTGTTCCCTTTGGCCTGAACACTGTGTGTGCAGTTGGTGCTGTGTGTGCAGTTGTGCTGTGTGTGCAGTTGGTGTCTGGGGTGTCTGTAAAGAATGCACCAAGGAGGCAAGGGAGGGAAGCTTTGGCGGCTTGGAGAGCAGAAGCTGTTCTGCCCGGCCCTGATGCTGCACCAGGGCTTGGTGGCACAGATGGGCCATGAAGTCCTTGGCAGGCCTGGGGAGAGGTGGAGACAGCTTCTGCCTGAGGCTGCTCAGAGCAGCCTTCCTCCAACGCTCGGACAAGCCACCAGGGCCGAGGGGCAGACATCTTCACCCTGCTGTGTTGCTTGGACTGAGGGGCAGGACCGTGGGGCCCTATCCTTGGGAGGCACAGGCCCCAGCAGTGATGCCCATGGAGGACAGGCCCATGCTCACCATAGCCCAATGTGCTTCTGCACTAGTCCATGCAGGAGGCAACAGAGGTGACACTGAAGACAGAGGTGGAGGCAGGAGCCAGCGGCTACAGTGTCACAGGTGGTGGAGAGAAGGGGATCTTTGTCAAGCAAGTGCTGAAGGACTCCTCAGCTGCCAAGTTCTTCAACTTGAGAGAAGGTGCCGTGCCTGGGCTGTCCCAGGATCCCTATTGATCCCGCTGGGATGGGAGGAACCTGGAGGGACCCTGGAGGGGGATACCACACTTCCATCTCTGCCCAGCTGCCTCCAGGCTGGGGGCCACTCCCGCCCTTGGGAGAAGTGGGGGCCATCACCCACCTCCTCCTTGCCAAGGTCCTCAGTGCGGGGCGTGGGCAGGCCTCATCAGCAGGAGCCCCATTCCTTCACGTGCCAAGGCGCTGAGGCCGGGCTGCTCTTTTTTGCTCTAGGGGATCAGCTGCTCAGTGCAACTGTGTTCTTTGACAACATTAAATACGAAGATGCTCTCAAAATCTTGCAGTACTCAGAGCCATACAAGGTTCAGTTCAAAATCAAAAGGAGACGCCCCACCCAGGAGGAGGATGACTGGGTATCCATCAGGGCCCAGCATGGCCCAAAAGGCGAGGACGAGCAGGTGAGGCTGCTGTGCCCAGTGAGGCTGCCAAGCCTCCCTGGCGAAGGCTGGGAGCCACCCCCTGACCCCATCTGTCTGAACCAAGGGTCTCAGGCTTCTTGTAATGATACCAACTTGCTCCTTCTCCCTTTGTTTCAGGACAAGGATGACACTGACAAGTGCAGAGAGTCCCCCACGAAGACCCCGGACAGAGATGAGGATGAGGAGAAACTCCTCTCCAAGCCCAGGGTGGGGAGAGGCCGGCAGGCCCAGAGGGAGCGGCTGTCCTGGCCCAAATTCCAAGGAATAACAGGCAGGCGGGCACCCCGGCGGTCACACAGCTCTTCAGAAGCCTACGAGCGTGGGGATGGGCCGGATGTGTCCCCCACAAGCACGGATACAGAGGCCCAGCTCCTGGCAGAGCAGCAGGAACAGAGGGCAGGAACAGGCCAGAGGAGAAAGTTCCTGAACCTGCGATTCAGGACGGGCTCCGGGCAAGGCCCTTCTGTGCTGGGGCGACATGGCAGAGGGCTTGCAAGTGTGCTGGGCCGTGCTGCAGTCCCGGAGGAATTGGGGCCCTGGGAGGACACCCTCGAGGACACTGGGGACACCACACACAGCAGAGAAGAGGACAGGGCAGCACAGGAGCCAGAGGTGTTACCTGCTAAGGGCGTGCAGAGGCCTGCGGTACAGGGTGGCCTCGGCCCTGATGAGGGCGCCCCTGGAGCAAAAGCTGGAAAGGCAGCCAGACGCCAGAGGAAGGCCAAGGAAAAGAAGGCCCCCACAGAGGCTGCAGCCCAGAAACCCCGGCCACCTCCAGCTGTCGCAGTGAGCCAGGAGGGTGAGGAGCGGGTGCTGCAGGACCTGGAGGTGGGCATTGCCAGGCTGTCCCTGCAAGACATGGCCCCAAGGAGAGCTGAGGTGCAGACGCCAGAAATCCGGGTCCGGATACATGAATTTAAAACACCCAAGTTTGCATTTTCCACAGAAGAAGGGCTGGAAACAAAAAGAGGTACGGCAGCACTGCAGGTAGGGGACACACAGGTCACATCCCATAGAGAGGGCGCTGGCTCTGAGGATGAGGAAGCAAGCAGGGCAAAAAGCCATCAAGTCAGAGTTCCTACCATGCATGTTCAAGAACAGAAGGACAAAGAAAGAGAGAGGGAGCGAGACGAGAAGAGCAGAGGAACTGAGGGGGAAGAAGACGAGAACAAAGAAGGAGCAGAAGCCAGGATAAAAATGTCAAAGTTCAAAATGCCCACATTTGGATGGTCACCCAGTAGGGAGGCAAAGACAGAGAAAGACAAGCCAATTGATGAGACACAGCGGGAAAAAGGAAAAAAGGCCACGGTTACAACCAGTGACAGAACACTGACAAGCACAAGACATGTAGCCAGAGACAAAAGCTATGCGGAGGAATTGGAGACGACATTTAAAATGACAGAAGGGACAGATGACAGAGACAAGGAAAGAAGAGAATACAACCTCAAAGAAAAGATGGTGGGCGCGAAGGACAGCAAGTTCAAGATGCCCAAGTTCAAGATGCCATCATTTGGGGTGTCAGCGCCAGGCAAGTCCATCGAGGCCTCGGTGGATGTGGACATGTCCGCGCCCAACGTGGCAGTCGACGGGACGGTGCCCTCCATCCAGGGAGACCTCAAGACCGGTGACCTCAGCATCCAGCTCCCGTCCACCGACCTGGAGGCCAAGGCTGGCCAGGTGAGCGTGAAGCTCGCGGAGGGCCAGCTGCCCGAGGGAGAAGTGTCAGCACAGGTGACAGGAGCCGGCCTCAAAGGCCACCTGCCCAAGGTGCAGATGCCCAGCTTCAAGATGCCCAAAGTGGACCTCAAGGGCCCCCAGGTGGATGTCAAAGGCCCCAAGCTGGACCTGAAGGGCCCCAAGGGGGAAGTGAGCATCCCTGACCTGGAGATATCTCTGTCCAGTGTGGAGGTGGACCTCCAGGCCCCGGGAGCCAAGCTGGAGGCAGACCTGTCCCTGGGTGACAAGGACATGGCCACCAAAGATGGCAAGTTCAAGATGCCCAAGTTCAAGATGCCATCGTTTGGGGTGTGGGCGCAAGGCAAGTCTGAGACCTCAGTGGACGTGGACATGTCTGTGCCCAAGGTGGAGGCCGACATGACGATGCCCTCCATCAAGGGAGACCTCAAGACCGGTGACCTCAGCATCCAGCTCCCGTCTGCCGATCTGGAGGCAAAGGCCAGCCAGGTGGGTGTGAAGCTCCCAGAGGGACAGCTGCCCGAGGGAAAACTGTCGGCACAGGCAGCTGGAGCTGGCCTCAAAGGCCACCTGCCCAAAGTGCAGATGCCCAGCTTCAAGATGCCCAAAGTGGACCTCAAAGGCCCCCAGGTTGACGTCAAGGGCCCCAAGCTGGACTTGAAGAGCCCCAAGGGGGAGGTGAGCACCCCTGACCTGGAGGTGTCTCTGCCCAGCATGAAGGTGGACCTCCAGGCCCCAGGAGCCCAGCTGGAGGGGGACCTGTCACTGGGAGACCAGGACGTGGCTGCCAAAGACAGCAAGTTCAAGATGCCCAAGTTCAAGATGCCATCGTTCGGGATGTCGGTGCCAGGCAAGTCCATCGAGGCCTCGGTGGACGTGGACGTGTCCATGCCCAAGGTAAAGGCCGACTTGATGGTACCCTCCATCCAGGGTGATGTCAAGACTGGTGATTTCCACATCCAGCTCCCGTCCCACAACCTGGAGGCCAAGGCTGGCCAGGTGGGCGTGAAGCTCCCGGAGAGCCAGCTGCCCGAGGGAGAGCTGTCAGCACAGACATCAGGAGCCAGCCTCAAAGGCCACCTGCCCAAGGTGCAAATGCCTAGCTTCAAGATGCCCAAAGTGGACCTCAAGGGCACCCAGGTGGATGTCAAGGGCCCCAGGCTGGACCAGACGGGCCCCAAGGGGGAGATGAGCGCACCTGACTTGGAGTTGTGTCTGCCCAGTGTGGAGGTGGACCTCCAGACCCCGGGAGCCAAACTGGAGGTGGACCTGTCCCTGGGTGAAAAGGACGTGGCCGCCAAAGACAGCAAGTTCAAGATGCCCAAGTTCAAGATGCCATCGTTTGGGTTGTCGGGGCCAGGCAAGTCCATTGAGGCCTCGGTGGATGTGGACGTGTCCGTGCACAAGATGGAGGCCGACGTGATGCTGCCCTCCATCCAGGACGACCTCAAGACCAGTGACCTCAGCACCCAGCTCCTGTCCGCCGACCTGGAGGCAAAGGCCAGCCAGGTGGATGTGAAGCTCCTGGAGGGACAGCTGCCTGAGAGGGAACTATCGGTACAGGCACCTGGAGCTGGTCTCAAAGGCCACCTGCCCAAAGTGCAGATGCCCAGCTTCAAGATGCCCAAAGTGGACCTCAAGGGCCCCCAGGTTGACGTCAAGGGCCTCAAGTTGGACTTGAAGGGCCCCAAGGGTGATGTGAGTGCCCCTGACCTGGAGGTGTCTCTGCCCAGCATGGAGGTGGATATCCAGGCCCCAGGAGCCCAGCTGGAGGGGGACCTGTCCCTGGGAGACCAGGACCTGGCCGCCAAAGACAGCAAGTTCAAGATGCCCAAGTTCAAGATGCCATCGTTCGGGGTGTCGGCGCCAGACAAGTCCATCGAGGCCTCAGTGGACGTGGATGTGTCCGCGCCCAAGGTGATGGCCAAGGTGATGGTGCCCTCCATCCAGGGTGACCTGAAGACAGGTGACCTCAGCATGCAGCTCCCATCCGCCGACCTGGATGCCAAGTCGGGCCAGGTGGGTGCGAAAATCCCAGAGGGCCAGGTGCCCGAGGGAGAACTGTCGGAACAGGTGGCTGGAGCTGGCCTCAAAGGCCACCTGCCCAAAGTGCAGATTCCCAGCTTCAAGATGCCCAAAGTGGACCTCAAGGGCCCCCAGGTGGACGTCAAGGGCCCCAAGCTGGACTTCAAGGGCCCCAAGGGGGAGGTGAGCGCCCCTGACCTGGAGGTGTCTCTTCCCAGAGTGGAGGTGGGCCTCCAGGCCCCAGGAGCCCACCTGGAGGGGGACCTGTCCCTGGGAGACCAGGACATGGCAGCCAAAGACAGCAAGTTCAAGATGCCCAAGTTCAAGATGCCGTCGTTTGGGGTGTCGGCGCCACACAAGTCCATCAAGGCCTCGGTGGACGTGGACGTGTCTGTTCCCAAGGTGAAGGCCGACGTGACGATGCCCTCCATCCAATGCGACCTCAAGACCAGTGACCTCAGCATCCAGAGCCCGTCCACCGACTTGGAGGCTAAGGCCGGCCAAGTGGCTGTGAAGCTCCCGGAGGGCCAGCTGCCCGAGGGAGAGCTGTCAACACAGGCTGCTGGAGCCGGACTCAAAGGCCACCTTTCCAAGATGCAGATGCCCAGCTTCAAGATGCCCAAAGTGGACCTCAAGGGCCCCGAGGTGGACGTCAAGGGCCCCAAGCCTGACTTGAAGGGCCCCAAGGGGGAGGTGAGCGCCCCTGACCTGGAGGTGTCTCTGCCCAGCATGAAGGTGGACCTCCAGGCCCCAGGAGCCCAGCTGGAGGGGGACCTGTCCCTGGGAGACCAAGACCTGGCCACCAAAGACAGCAAGTTCAAGATGCCCAAGTTCAAGATGCCGTCGTTTGGGGTGTCGGCGCCAGACAAGTACATTGAGGCCTCAGTGGATGTGGACATGTCCGCGCCCGAGGTGATGGCCAAGGTGACGGTGCCCTCCATTCAGGATGACCTGAAGACCGGTGACCTCAGCATGCAGCTCCCATCTGCCGACCTGGAGGCCAAGGCCGGCCAGGTGGGCGTTAGGATCCCAGAGGGTCAGCTGCCCGAGGGAGAACTGTCGGCACAGGTGGCTGGAGCTGGCCTCAAAGGCCACCTGCTCAAAGTGCAGATTCCCAGCTTCAAGATGCCCAAAGTGGACCTCAAGGGCCCCGAGGTGGATGTCAAGGGCCCCAAGCTGGACTTCAAGGGCCCCAAGGGTGAGGTGAGCGCCCCTGACCTGGAGGTGTCTCTGCCCAGCATGGAGGTGGACCTCCAGGCCCCAGGAGCCCGTGTGGAAGGGGACCTGTCCCTGGGAGACCAGGACGTGGCCACCAAAGACAGAAAGTTCAAGATGCCCAAGTTCAAGATGCCATCGTTCGGGGTGTCGGGGCCAGGCAAGTCCATTGAGGCCTCGGTGGACGTTGACGTGTCCATGACCAAGGTGAAGGCCGACGTGATGATGCCCTCCATCCATGGTGACCTGAAGACCGGTGACCTCAGCATTCAGCTTCCGTCTGCTGACCTGGAAGCCAAGGCGGGCCAGGTGGGCATGAAGCTCCCGGAGGGCCAGCTGCCTGAGGAAGAGGTGTCGGCACAGGTGACAGGAGCCGGCCTCAAAGGCCACCTGCCCAAGGTTCAGATGCCCAGCTTCAAGATGCCCAAAGTGGACCTCAAGGGCCCCCAGGTGGACATCAAGGGCCCCAAGCTTGACCTGAAGGGCCCCAAGGGGGAGGTGAGCGTCCCTGACCTAGAGGTGTCTCTGTCCTGCATGGAGGTGGACTTGCAGACCCCAGGAACCAAGCTGGAGGCGGACCTATCCCTGGGCAACAAGGACATGGCCACTAAAGACAGCAAGTTCAAGATGCCCAAGTTCAAGGTGCCATCGTTCGGGGTTTCAGCGCCAGGCACGTCCGTCGAGACCTCGGTGGACGTGGACGTGTCTGTGCCCAAGGTAAAGGCCGACGTGATGATGCCCTCCATCCAGGGCGACCTCAAGACCGGTGACCTCAGCACCCAGCTCCCGTCCGCCGACCTGGAGGCCAAGTCCGGCCAGGTGGGTGTGAAGCTCCAGGAGAGCCAGCTGCCCGAGAGAGAACTATCGGTACAGGCACCTGGAGCTGGTCTCAAAGGCCACCTGCCCAAAGTGCAGATGCCCAGCTTCAAGATGCCCAAAGTGGACCTCAAGAGCCCCCAGGTGGACGTCAAGGGCCTCAAGTTGGACTTGAAGGGCCCCAAGGGGGATGTGAGTGCCCCCGACCTGGAGGTGTCTCTGCCCAGCATGGAGGTGGACCGCCAGGCCCCAGGAGCCCAGCTGGAGGGGGACCTGTCCCTGGGAGACCAGGACCTGGCCACCAAAGACAGCAAGTTCAAGATGCCCAAGTTCAAGATGCCGTCGTTTGGGGTGTCGGCGCCAGACAAGTCCATCGAGGCCTCGGTGGACGTGGATGTGTCTGCGCCCAAGGTGATGGTGCCCTCCATCCAGGGTGACCTGAAGACCGGTGACCTCAGCATGCAGCTCCCATCTGCCGACCTGGAGGCCAAGTCCGGCCAGGTGGACACGAAAATCCCAGAGGGCCAGGTGCCCGAGGGAGAACTGTCAGCACAGGCGGCTGGAGTTGGCCTCAAAGGCCACCTGCCCAAAATGCAGATGCCCAGCTTCAAGATGCCCAAAGTGGACCTCAAGGGCCCCCAGGTGGACGTCAAGGGCCCCAAGCTGGACTTCAAGGGCCCCAAGGGGGAGGTGAGCGCCCCTGACCTGGAGGTGTCTCTGCCCAGCATGGAGGTGGACCTCCAGGCCCCAGGAGCCCATGTGGAAGGGCACCTGTCCCTGGGAGACCAGGACGTGGCCACCAAAGACAGCAAGTTCAAGATGCCGTCGTTTGGGGTGTCGGCGCCAGACAAGTCCATCGAGGCCTCGGTGGACGTTGACGTGTCCATGACCAAGGTGAAGGCCGACGTGATGAAGCCCTCCATCCATGGTGACCTGAAGACCGGTGACCTCAGCATGCGCCTTCCGTCCGCTGACCTGGAGGCCAAGGCGGGCCAGGTGGGCATGAAGCTCCCCGAGGGCCAGCTGCCCGAGGAAGAGGTGTCGGCACAGGTGGCAGGAGCCGGCCTCAAAGGCCACCTACCCAAGGTGGAGATGCCCAGCTTCAAGATGCCCAAAGTGGACCTCAAGGGCCCCCAGGTGGACGTCAAGGGCCCCAAGCTTGACTTGAAGGGCCCCAAGGGGGAGGTGAGTGCCCCTGACCTGGAGGTGTCTCTGCCCAGCATGAAGGTGGACCTGCAGGCCCCAGGAGCCCAGCTGGAGGGGGACCTGTCCCTGGGAGACCAGGACCTGGCCTCCAAAGACAGCAAGTTCAAGATGCCCAAGTTCAAGATGCCATCGTTCGGGGTGTCGGTGCCAGACAAGTCCATCGAGGCCTCGGTGGACGTGGACGTGTCTGCGCCAGAGGTGATGGCCGAGGTGACGGTGCCCTCCATTCAGGGTGATCTGAAGACCGGTGACCTCAGCATGCAGCTCCCATCTGCCGACCTGGAGGCCAAGGCCGGCCAGGTGGGCGTTAGGATCCCAGAGGATCAGCTGCCCGAGAGAGAACTGTCGGCACAGGTGGCTGGAGCTGGCCTCAAAGGCCACCTGCCCAAGGTGCAGATTCCCAGCTTCAAGATGCCCAAAGTGGACCTCAAGGGCCCCGAGGTGGATGTCAAGGGCCCCAAGCTGGACTTCAAGGGCCCCAAGGGGGAGGTGAGCGCCCCTGACCTGGAGGTGTCTCTGCCCAGAATGGAGGTGGACATCCAGACCCCAAGAGCCCAGCCGAAGGGAGACCTGTACCTGGGAGACCAGGACGTGGCTGCCAAAGACAGCAAGTTCAAGATGCCCAAGTTCAAGATGCCGTCGTTTGGGGTGTCGGCGCCAGACAAGTCCATCGAGGCCTTAGTGGATGTGGACATGTCCGCGCCCAAGGTGATGGTCGAGGTGACAGTGCCCTCCATTCAGGGTGACCTGAAGACCGGTGACCTCAGCATACAGCTCCCATCTGCCGACCTGGAGGCCAAGGCCGGCCAGGTGGGCGTTAGGATCCCAGAGGGTCAGCTGCCCGAGGGAGAACTGTCGGCACAGGTGGCTGGAGCTGGCCTCAAAGGCCACCTGCCCAAGGTGCAGATGCCCAGCTTCAAGATGCCCAAAGTGGACCTCAAGGGCCCCCAGGTGGACATCAAGGGCCCCAAGCTGGACTTCAAGGGCCCCAAGGGGGAGGTGAGCGCCCCTGACCTGGAGGTGTCTCTGCCCAGCATGGAGGTGGACCTCCAGGCCCCAGGAGCCCATGTGGAAGGGGACCTGTCCCTGGGAGACCAGGACGTGGCCACCAAAGACAGAAAGTTCAAGATGCCCAAGTTCAAGATGCCATCGTTCGGGGTGTTGGGGCCAGGCAAGTCCATCGAGGCCTCGGTGGACGTTGACGTGTCCGTGCCCAAGGTGGAGGCCGACATGATGATGCCCTCCATCCATGGTGACCTGAAGACCGGTGACCTCAGCATCCAGCTTCCGTCCGCTGACCTGGAGGCCAAGGCGGGCCAGGTGGGCGTGAAGCTCTCGGAGGGCCAGTTACCCGAGGGAGAGGTGTCGGCACAGGTGACAGGACCTGGCCTCAAAGGCCACCTGCCCAAGGTGCAGATGCCCAGTTTCAAGATGCCCAAAGTGAACCTCAAGGGCCCCCAGGTGGACGTCAAGGGCCCCACACTGGACCTGAAGGGCCCCAACGGTGAGGTGAGCGTCTCTGACCTGGAGGTGTCTCTGCCCAGTTTGGAAGTGGATCGCCAGGCCCCAGGTGCCCAGCTGGAGGGGGACATGTCCCTGGGAGACCAGGACGTGGCTGCCAAAGACAGAAAGTTCAAGATGCCCAAGTTTAAGATGCCATCGTTTGGGGTGTCGGCGCCAGGCAAGTCCATCGAATCCTCGGTTGACGTGGACATGTCCCCGCCCAAGGTAAAGGCCGACTTGACGGTGCCCTCCACCCAGGGTGATGTCAAGTCTGGTGATTTCAGCATCCAGATACTGTCCACCGACCTGGAGGCCAAGGCTGGCCAGGTGGGCATGAAGCTCTTGGAGGGCCAGCTGCCCGAGGGAGAGTTGTCAGCAAAGGCTGCTGGGGCTGGTCTCAAAGGACACCTGCCTCAGGTGCAGATGCCCAGCTTCAAGATGCCCAAAGTGGACCTAAAGGGCCCGCAGGTGGATGTCAAGGTCCCCAAACTGGACTTGAAGGGCTCTAAGGGGGAGGTGAGTGCCCCAGACCTGGAGGTGTCTCTGCCCAGTGTGGAGGTGGACCTCCAGACCCCAAGAGTCCAGCTGGAAGGGGACCTATCCCTGGGAGACCAGGACTTGGCCGCCAAAGACAGCAAGTGCAAGATGCCCAAGTTCAAGATGCCATCGTTTGGGGTGTCGGGGCCAGGCAAGTCCATCGAGGCCTCAGTGGACGTGGACGTGTCCATGCCCAAGGTGGAGGCCGATGTGATGATGCCTTCCGTCCATGGCGACCTGAAGACTGGAGACATCAGCATCCAGCTCCCGTCTGCCGACCTGGAGGCCAAGGCTGGCCAGGTGGGTGTGAAGCTCCCGGAAGGCCAGCTGCCCGAGGGACAGTTGTCAGTACAGGCGGCTGAAGCCGGCCTCAAAGGACACCTGTCCAAGATGCAGATGCCCAGCTTCAAGATGCCCAAAGTGGACCTCAAGGGCCCCCAGGTGGACATCAAGGGCCCCAGGCTGGACGTGAAGGGCCCCAAGGGGGAGGTGAGCGCCCCTGACCTGGAGATGTCTCTGCCCAGCGTGGAGGTGGACCTCCAGGCCCCAGAAGCCCAGCTGGAGGAGGACCTGTCCCTGAAAGACAAGGATGTGGCCGCCAAAGACAGCAAGTTCAAGATGCCGTCGATCGGAGTGTCGGGGCCCGGCAAGTCCATGGAGACCTCAGTGGACGTGGACGTGTCCATGCCCAAGGTGGAGGCCGATGTGATGATGCCCTCCGTCCAGGGTGACCTCAAGACTGGTGACCTCAGCATCCAACTCCCATCCACCGACCTAGAGGCCAAGGCCGGCCAGGTGGGCGTGAAGCTCCCAGAGGGCCAGCTGCCCAAGGGAGAGCTGTCAGCACAGGTGGCTGGAGCCAGATTCAAAGGCCACCTGCCCAAGATGCAGATGCCCAGCTTCAAGATGCCCAAAGTGGACCTCAAGGGCCCCCATGTGGACGTCAAGGGCCTCAAGCTCGACTTCAAGGGCCCCAAGGCAGATGTGAGCGCCCCTGACCTGGAGGTGTCTCTGCCCAGCGTGCAGGTGGACCTCCAGGCCCCAGGAGCCCAGCTGGAAGAGGACCTGTCCCTGGGAGACCAGGACCTGGCCGCCAAAGATAGCAAGTTCAAGATGCCCAAGTCCACGATGCCGTCGTTCGGGGTGTCGGCGCCAGGCAAGTCCATCGAGGCCTCGGTGGACGTGGAGGTTTCCACGCCCAACGTAAAAGCCGACTTGACGGTGCCCTCCATCCAGGGTGACCACAAGACCGGTGACCTCAGCATTCAGCTCTTGTCTGCCGACCTGGAGGGTAAGGCTGGCCAGGTGGGCGTGAAGCTTCCGGAGGACCAGCTGCCTGAGGGAGAGCTGTCGGCAAAGGCAGCTGGGTCTGGTCTCAAAGGACACCTGCCCAAGGTGCAGATGCCCAGCTTCAAGATGCCCAAAGTGGATCTCAAGGGCCCCCAGGTGGACATCAAGGGCCCCAAGCTGGACTTGAAGGGCCCCAAGGGCAAGATGAGTGCCCCTGACCTGGAGGTGTCTCTGCCCAGCGTGGAGGTGGACCTCCAGACCCCAAGAGCCCAGCTGGAGGGGGACCTGTCCCTAGGAGACCAGAACGTGGCTGCCAAAGACAGCAAGTTCAAGATGCCCAAGCTCAAGATGCCATCGTTCGGGGTGTCAGCGCCAGGCAAGACAATCGAGGCCTTGGTGGACGTGGACGTGTCCATGTCCAAGATGGAGGCCGATGTGATGATGCCCTCCGTCCAGGGCGACCTCAAGACCGGTGACCTCAGCTTCCAGCTCCCGTCCACCGACCTGGAGGCCAAGGTCGGCCAGGTGGGCGTGAAGCTACCAGAGGGCCAGCTGCCCGAGGGAGAGCTGTCAGCACAGGCGGCTGGAGCCAGACTCAAAGGCCACCTGCCCAAGATGCAGATGCCCAGCATCAAGATGCCTAAAGCGGACCTTAAGGGCCCCCAGGTTGATGTCAAGGGCCCCAAGCTGGACTTGAAGGGCTCCAAGGGGGAGGTGAGCACCCCAGACATGGAGGTGTCTCTGTCCAGCGTGGAGGTGGACCTCCAGGCCCCAGGAGCCCACCTGGAGGGGGACCTGTCCCTGGGAGACCAGGACATGGCAGCCAAAGACAGCAAGTTCAAGATGCCCAAGTTCAAGATGCCGTCGTTTGGGGTGTCAGCACCAGGCAAGACAATCGAGGCCTCGGTGGTCATGGACGTGTCCATGCCCAAGGTAAAGGCTGACTTGACAGTGCCCTCCATCCAGGGCGACGTCAAGACTGCTGATTTCAGCATCCAGCTCCCGTCCACCAACCTGGAGGCCAAGACTGGCCAGGAGGGCATAAAGCTCCCGGAGGGCCAACTGACTGAGGGAGTGCTGTCGGCAAAGGCAGCTGGGTCCGGTCTCAAAGGACACCTGCCCAAGATGCAGATGCCCGGCTTCAAGATGCCCAAGGTGGACCTCAAGGGACCACAGGTGGACATCAAGGGCCCCAAGCTGAACTTGAAGGGCCCCAAGGGGGAGGTGAGCACCCCTGATGTGGAGGTGTCTCCTCCCAGCATGGAGGTAGACCTCCAGGACCCAGGAGCCCAGCTGGAAGGGGACCTTTCCCTGGGTGACAAGGACGTGGCCACCAGAGACAGCAAGTTCAAGATGCCCAAGTTCAAGATGCCGTCGTTCGGGGTGTCGGCGCCAGGCAAGTCCATTGAGGCCTCAGTGGACGTGGATGTGTCTGCCCCCAAGGTAAAGGTTGATTTGACGGTGCCCTCCATCCAGGGCGATATCAAAACAGGTGATTTCAGCATCCAGCTCCCGTCTGCGGACTTGGAGGCCATGGCCGGCCAGGTGGGCGTGAAGCCCCCGGAGGGCCAGCTGCCCGAGGGAGAGGTGTTGGCACAGGAGGCAGGAGCCAGCCTCAAAGGCCACCTTCCCAAGGTGCAGATTCCCAGCTTCAAGATGCCCAAAGTGGACCTCAAGGGTCCCCGGGTGGATGTCAAGGGCCCCAAGCTGGACATGAAGGGCCCCAAGGGGGAAGTGAGCGCCCGTGACCTGGAGGTGTCTCTGCCCAGCATGGAGGTGGACCTCCAGGCCCCAAGAGCTAAGCTGGAGGCGGACCTGTCCCTGGGCGACAAGGATATGGCTTCCAAAGACAGCAAGTTCAAGATGCCCAAATTCAAGATGCCGTCATTTGGGGTGTCAGCGCCAGGCAAGTCCATCAAGGCCTTGGAGGACGTGGACATGTCCGTGCCCAAGGTGGAGGCCAATATGATGGTGCCCTCCATCCAGGGCGACCTCAAGACCAGTGACCACAGCATCCAGCTCCCGTCTGCTGACCTGGAGGCCAAGGCTGGCCTGGTGGGCGTGCAGCTCCCAGAGGGCCATCTGCCCGAGGGAGAGGTGTCGGCACAGGTGGCAGGAGCCGGTCTCAAAGGACACCTGCCCAAGGTGCAGATGCCCAGCTTCAAGATGCCCAAAGTGGACCTCAAGGGCCCCCAGGTGGATGTTAAGGGACCCAAGCTAGACACAAAGGGCCCCAAGGATGGAGTGATCGTCCGTGACCTGGAGGTGTCTCTGCCCAGCATGGAGGTGGACCTCCAGGCCTCAGGAGTCAAGCTGGAGGCAGACCTGTCCCTGGGAGACCAGGACATGGCTGCCAAAGACAGCAAGTTCAAGATGCCCAAGTTCAAGATGCCATCGTTCGGGGAGTTGGTGCCAGGCAAGTCAATCGAGGCCTTCGTGGACGTGGACATGTCCGGGCCCAAGATGGCGGCCGACGTGATGGTGCCCTCCATCCAGGGCGACCTTAAGACCGGTGACCTCAGCATCCAGCTCCCGTCCGCCGTTCTGGAGGCTGAGGCCAGTCAGTTGGGAGTGAAGCTCCCAGAGGGCCAGCTGCCCGAGGGAGAGCTATCAGCACAGGCGACTGGAGCTGGACTCAAAGGTCACCTGCCCAAGGTGCAGATGCCCAGCTTCAAGATGCCCAAAGAGAACCTCAAGGGCCCCCAGGTGGACATCAAGAGCCCAAAGCTGGACTTCAAGCGCTCCAAGGGGGAGGCGAGTGCCCCTGACCTGGAGGTGTCTCTGCCCAGTGTGGAGGTGGACCTCCAGGCCCCAGGAGCCCAGCTGGAGGGGAATCTGTCCCTGGGTGACAAGGACGTGGCCACCAGAGACAGCAAGTTCAAGATGACCAAGTTCAAGATGCCGTCGTTCGGGGTATCGGCGCCAGTCAAGTCCATCAAGGCCTTGGTGGATATGGACGTGTCCGCGCCTAAGGTAAAGGCCGACTTGACGGTGCCCTCCATCCAGGGCGACGTCAAAACTGGTGATATCAGCATTCAGCTCCCGTCTGCCGACTTGGAGGCCATGGCCGGCCAGGTGAGCGTGAAGCCCCCGGAGGGCCAGCTGCCCGAGGGAGACGTGTCGGCACAGGAGGCAGGAGCCAGCCTCAAAGGCCACCTTCCCAAGGTGCAGATTCCCAGCTTCAAGATGCCCAAAGTGGACCTCAAGGGCCCCCAGGTGGACGTCAAGGGCCCCAAGCTGGACATGAAGGGCCCCAAGGGGAAAGTGAGCGCCCATGTCCTGGAGGTGTCTCTGCCCAGCATGGAGGTGGACCTCCAGGACCCGGGAGCCAGGCTGGAGGTGGACCTGCCCCTGGGCGACAAGGACATGGTCACCAAAGATGGCAAGTTCAAGATGCCCAAGTTCAAGATGCCGTCGTTTGGGGTGTCGGCGCCAGGCAAGTCCATTGAGGCCTCGGTGGACGTGGACGTGTCCGCGCCCAAGATAAAGTCCGACTTGACGGTGCCCTCCATCCAGGGCGATGTCAAGACTGGTGATATCAGCATCCAGCTCCCGTCCGCCGACTTGGAGGCCAAGTCCGGCCAGGTGGGCGTGAAGTCCCCGGAGGGCCAGCTGCCCGAGGGAGAGGTGTTGGCACAGGTGGCAGGAGCCGGCCTCAAAGGCCACCTTCCCAAGGTGCAGATTCCAAGCTTCAAGATACCCAAAGTGGACCTCAAGGGCCCCCAGGTGGATGTCAAGGGCCCCAAGCTAGACATGAAGGGCTCCAAGGGGGAAGTGAGCGCCCATGACCTGGAGGTGTCTCTGCCTAGCGTGGAGGTGGATCTCCATTCCTCAGGAGCCAAGCTGGAGGGAGACCTGTCCCTGGGCGACAAGGACATGACCACCAAGGAAAGCAAGTTCAAGATGCCCAAGTTCAAGATGCCATCGTTCGGGGTATCGGCGCCAGGCAAGTCCTTCAAGCCCTCGGTGGATGTGGACGTGTCTACACCCAAGGTGGAGGCTGACGTGATGGTGCCCTCCATCCAAGGTGACCTCAGCATCCAGCTCCCGTCCACCAACCTGGAGGTCAAGACTGCCCAGGTGGGTGTGAAGCTCCCGGAGGGCCAGCTGCCCGAGAGAGAGTTGTCGGTACAGGCGGCTGGAGCTGGCCTCAAAGGCCACCTGCCCAAGGTGCAGATTCCCAGCCTCAAGATGCCCAAAGTGGACCTCAAGGGCCCTGAGGTAGATATCAAGGGCCCCATGCTGGACCTGAAGGGCCCCAAGGAGGAGGTGAGCACCCATGATTTGGAGGTGTCTCTGCCCAGCGTAGAGGTAGACCCCCAGGCCCCAGGAGCCAAGCTGAAGGCAGACCTGTCCCTCGGCCACAAGGACGTGGCCGCCAAAGACAGCAAGTTCAAGATGCCCAAGTTCAAGATGCCGTCATTCGGGCTGACGGCGCCAGGCAAGTCCATCGAGGCCTCGGTGGATGTAGATGTGTCCGCGCCCAAGGTGGCGGCCGACGTGATGGTGCCCTCCATCCAGGGCGACCTCAAGACTGGTGACCTCAGCATCCAGCTCCCATCTGCCGACCAGGACGCTAAGGCCGGCCAGGTGGGCATGAAAATCCCGGAGGGCCAGCTGCCTGAGGGAGAGCTGTCGGCAAAGGCAGCTGGAGCCGGCCTCAAAGGCCACCTGCCCAAGGTGCAGATGCCGAGCTTGAAGATGTCCAAAGTGGACTTTAAGGGCCCCCAGGTGGACGTAAAGGGCCCCATGCTGGACCTGAAGCACTCCAAGGGGGAGGTGAGTGCCCCTGACCTGGAGGTGTCTCTGCCCAGTGTGGAGGTGGACCTCCGGGCCCCGGGAGCCAAACTGAAGGGGGACCTGTCCCTGGGCGACAGGGACGTGGCTGCCAAGGACAGCAAGTTCAAGATGCCCAAGTTCAAGATGCCATCGTTCGGAGTGTCAGCGCCAGGCAAGTCCATCGAGGCCTCGGTGGACGTGGATGTGTCTGCCCCCAAGGTGGAGGCCGACGTGACAGTGCCCTCCATCCAGGGCGATCGGGTGGGTGTGAAGTTCCCGGAGGGCCAGCTGCCCGAGGGAGAGCTGTCAGTACAGACTTCTCGACCCGGACTCAAAGGGCGCATATCCCAATTTGATTTCCAGGCCTCCGATGCTACGTTGCAAGGGGACCTGTCTGTGAATGTGAAGGACGTTTCCACCAAAGACAGCAAATTTAAAATGCCTAAAGTGAGCATGCCGTCCTTTGCGTGGCATTCTCGTAAATCATCAACTTCATCTGATGTTGAGGGAAGTATTACATTTTCTGACAAGACTCATACTACTGGTGAAATCGATTCTGATATTGTTATTTCAAGTGGTCATCATCAACCCGTTATTGATACCTTGTCAGGTATTTCTATTGAAAAAATTGGAGAAGGAATGAAATTCAAGAAACCTCACTTAGAAATGCACCAAGTGTCCTTTTCTTCAGCTAAAACTTCTAAGGACCCTGTAGTCCTGGATGGAGACTCACGTGCAGCTGAAGGTGCCCCGGACTCTGGTGTATGTCTCATGCAGAGTGCCCTGGGATCCCTCTCAGCATCTCAGGGATTGGAGTCTTTGCCAGAGCCTGAGCTGGGCTTGGAAAGATCCTTGCAGGCACCCAAGGTTGGCGTTGTTGAATTTCCTTCATGCAGGCTTGACCTCACTGGTTCCCACGTGGACTCTTCCATCCTCAGTCTTAATGAGGGTGTCTCTCTTACTAAATACCAGGTAACTCTTCCCAAAGCTGCCTTGGCCTCTGAACTTATTCTGGAAACTTCTGTACCTCAGGCTGATATTGGCCTTGCTGTCACTGAGAGCTCTGCTGACTTTCACTCTCTAGAGGATATTCAAGTGCCTCAAACTTATAGTCACCCCGACCCTGTGGGCCCCCTGTTTCCTGCTTCTCCTGTTCGGGTGACTTTTCCAAAATTCCATAAACCAAAGTTTGGGTTTTCCATCCCAAGAGCAACCATTCCGGATGGAGACTCACGTGCAGCAGAAGGTGCCCCGGTCCCATCTCCTCTTAGCCCTGGATGGGGGCTGGACCTTCCGGCTGAGCAAGTCATTGTATCCTTGTCAAGCACTCAGCTGCCAGCCACAGGCCTATCTGTGTCCCCGGGGATGGAGGAGCACTCAGGCTCCCTGGGGACAGCAGCAGCCACTGGGATAGCCCCAGTGGAAAATGTTGAACATGATGAGAAGGGGAGTCCTTTCAAAATGCCAAAGTTCAAACTTCCATCACTTAGATGGTCTCCAAAGAAGGAGGCAGAGCCAAAAGGAGACCCTGAATGCAGCCTGAAGGACTCAGACCTCAATGTGGTTTTAGACATGGACACAGTGGACACCCAGCCTGGGGCTTACATGTCCCCAGTGGAAATGCATGTGGACCTGCTTCCTGAGCAGGATGGAGAGAAGGGACGGGTCCGGAAGCCCAGTTTTGCCAGACCCAGACTCGCCCTTCCCAAGAGGAAGGCACCTAAGGGTGTGGTCGGCCTGCCACGGGAAGACGTGGACCCTTCGCTTCCTGGTACGACAGTAGAGAGTAGCTTTCCAGCCACGGAAGGGGTCAGCAGTGATGGTGGCAGTGAGCACCATGGTGCAACAGCGGGCACCCCAGAAGCAGAGGGTGTGAACCTGCATCTGCCTCAGGTCCACATTCCCAGTTTGGGCTTTGCCAAACCCGATCACAGGTCCTCCAAGACCAAGGTGGAGGTGAGCCTGACCGAAGCAGATGTGCTTCTTCCCAAACGAGTTGGGGACATCCCAGCAGGCCAGCCCTGTGGGGAAGGGACAGCCCGCACAACAGAAGACCCTGTCCAGCTGTCCTGTCAAAAACCAGATGCTGAAGTCCCCACTGTGGAAGGCCCAGAGCAGGAGGCCACCACAGGAGAAGTGCCCGTAGACTCGCAGGAGAGCTGGTTTAAAATGCCCAAGTTCCGCATGCCCAGCCTCAGACGGTCCTCCAGGGACAAGGGCAGGGCTGGGAAGCAGGAAGCAGCTCAAACACAGGCCCTAACTGACAGTGCAGCAACACAGGGTGCAGCAGCAGTTGGCGTCAAGGGGTTCCTCATCCCTGAGTCAAAAGTGGAGTCAAGTGTGTCCCTGCAGCCCCCAGAAGCAGATGCAGGTGTGACAGCTTCCGAGAGCAAGTTGTCCACAGATGTTTGCAGGCATGATCTTGGCAGCACGGGCTGGAAGACGTGCCTCTCCACTGCCAGGATGCCCGAAGCTGAGCCTTCCCCTTCTGAGGCCAGGGTCCATCAGGCTGAAGGCCCCCTCCCTGATCAGATGTCTGGTGTGAGAACTCCAGAGACCCAGGCTCCTCTGGGGGCAGCAGGTGGGACTTCTATTCCCACACCAGGAGCATTTGACATTGCCAGGTTGGAGGAGAAAACAGAGCCCGAAGGTCCTCTTAAACTGAAGGCATCGAGCACAGATGTGCCGTCCGTGATATCTGTGGTTAACATGAATCAAGTCTGGGAAGATTCTGTGCTCACTGTCAGATTCCCCAAACTGCGGGTCCCCAGGTTTTCCTTCCCTGCCCCCAGCTCAGAGGCCGATGTGTTCATTCCTACTGTGCGGGAAGTGCAGTGTCTAGAGGCTGGTGTCGATGCGGCCCTGTGTAGGGAAAGTCCCGGGCTCTGGGGAGCCAGCCTCTTGAAGGCAGGCACCGGGGCCCCCGAGGAGCAGCCCCCGGACCTCGACCTCTCCTTGGAAGCATCGCCCATTTCAAAGGTCAGAGTACACATTCAGAGTGCCCAGGTCAAGAGCCATGAGGTCACCATCCACAGCAGGGTGACATCGGAGTTTGTGGATGTCCCGTCACCCGAGCCTTTCTCTACCCAGATTGTGCGGGAATCAGAGATCCCGGTGTCTGAGATTCAGACACCCGCTTACGGATTTTCCTTGCTGAAGGTGAAGATCCCGGAGCCCCCCCCACAGGTTGGAGTGTATGCAGTGGCTCAGCATGCTCGGACTTGGGAGGACTTGGAAGAGACTCCCACACAGGCTACCCTAGAAGGAGACTCCATTTCCAGAGAGCCCCAGCCTGATGCCGGAGAACCGTTTGAGATAATCTCTCCTGGTGATCACGTGCCAGGGCCACAAGCACTCCCTTGCGAAGTTCACTCTGGCAGCCAGCTAGCAGACAGCTGTTCAGATGAGGAACCGGCAGAAATCCTTGAGTTTTTCCCTGATGGCAGCCAAGAGGCGGCTTCACCACTGACCGAAGCAGACAGCACTCCAAGAGAGAGACCGGGAAGCAAAAAGCCTTCTAGCCTCTGGTTTTGGTTTCCAAATATTGGGTTTTCTTCTTCTGTCGAAACAAGCGTTGATTCCAAAGATGAGGTCCCGAGGTCTGCTCCTGTGCAGACTCAGCCTGAGGCACGTCCAGAGGCAGAACTGCCCAGAAAGCAGGAGAAGGCAGGCTGGTTCCGATTTCCCAAATTAGGGTTCTCTTCTCCCTCCAAGAAGGGCAGAAGCACAGAAGACGAGGCTGACTCGGCAGAGAAGCTCCAGGAAGAAACAGTCACCTTTTTTGATGCCCGAGACAGCTTCTCTCCGGAAGAGAAGGAAGAAGGTGAGCTGGCAGGGGCTTCAAACGCCAGGCCAGGCTCCAGAGGGATGGTGACTTCTGTGGCAAGAACAGAGTTAATCCTACTGGAGCAGGATAGAAAGGCTGGTGACAGATCTGCACCCAAACCATGACCTATGAAGGCCAAGTGGAGACTTGTCATTGGAAGACAGACGTGGAGTCACGCCGAAAAGCAGAGGCCGCACCCGTGTGAGAACACTTTCTCCCCACAGCACATGGCGTCTACCTGGCTTTCCAGAATGAGGAACAAGGCAGAAATAGACAGGATGGCTGTGTCACCCTCACATAGCCTTCCTAAAATTGAACCAAAACTCTGCCTGGCTCCTTCAAAGCTTTCAGAGCCCAGAAGACACCCTGACTTTCCACAGGATGCTGTGATTCCCATGGCACTTGAAGGCGCTGCTGGGAGGGGCTGGTCTTCATTGGGCAGATTTCAAAAGACCTGCCCACAAGGCCACGAGAACATGACTGTCTCTTTGAGGAAAGGGTTGTGAAGGCTGTGGATATAGAAGTAGCTTTTGGTGTCATGTCTTTCCTGCTGCTGCTGCTTCCTGGCGAATGTAGTTTTCCCGTCTCGGGCAGAGTGGGGTGTTTTACAGAAAACCCTGCTTCCTGCCCACCTAGAGCTTCCTCCTTGCTGACTGGATCACTAGCGGAGCTTGGGAACGCTTTGTGGGACATGCACGCATGCTAGGAAGAGAGGACTGCCAGTGGCTGATGGGCAGGGCATGCCAGCAGAGGTAAAGATGACCTTGAGTTGTCACTAGATATCTCTCTGTGTCCACTGGCCCACCGGTGTCCACCAGGGCATCTCCAGCAGGCATGGTCTCACGCTGTGGCCTCCAAGCCCCTTGGTGTACACGCTGTGCCCAAATGCAGAAGGAGCTGGCTTGTGTGTTCCCTGGACGTGCAATAAAGGCACTGTGCCTCCCATGGTGGGGACTGTGAGGTCTTTTGTCTCTGTTGAAACTCCCAGGCCTCTGGTGCACTCCCTGTCTCTCCCACATGGCCCTAGAAAACAGCAGGGACAAAAGAGTGGTTGTCCATGCATCATCCACTCATCTAGAACTTCCTCTGAGCCAGAGGCTATAAGGGGAACAGCAAGTAAGGAGACAGGGCTGAGCTTGCAGGGGGGCGGGGACAACCCTAGGACCCTCATCCAGTCAGCTGGAGGCAGTGTGAAGATGGGGGCAGAGTACAGAGGGCAGCACAGAGAGCCGTCCTGGGCTGTGGTGAGGGGCCACCCTTGGAAACTTCTTTCCTCACCAGGACCCTCATTCTGGGCTGCCCACAGGAAGCAAGTTCATGTGGGAATCAGGTGGGTAGCGGGGAGGGGGGTGGTTCGCATAACCTCTCTGTGGTTAGATCTCCTCCCAGCTGCCCTCAGATCCCTCTGCTAGGCCTGTGGGCCTCAGCATTCCTAGAGGGCAACTGGAACCTGGCTCCAGCTCCCCTCCTGGTCTAGGCGGACTCCTGGCAACAAGTGCTTATTGGGGAGGTGGCTGCTCTTGTGGCTGTGGGTTTCGGAGCCAGAGCCAGGCTGTGAGCCATGCTAGCGGACCCTGAGCCCAGAGGGCGGCTGACACTCCCTCTGTTGTCCTGAGGGGTTCAGAGAGGCAGTAGCCATGGCGCACAGAGCATAACCTGTGGGAATAGGCCGGGCCTCCCCCTGTGCCAGCGTGGGCATGTGTGTATCTCCTTGTGCTGGCTGGGAGGTCACCCAACTTAGAGGACATAGAAGACTCTAGAAAGTGAACTGACAAAGGGCCCTGGGTGCTCTGGGTAGGGCAGTGGGAAAGGAACTTCAGAGGACTCTCGTCCCACAGCTGAGCAAGGCAGTTGCCCTCTCCAGCTTAGGGCTTTCTGCTTCTCTCCACCCTAAGTAGTGTGTGCAGACTTGGTGAGTGCAGCCCAGGAGCACTGCGGTGGGAGTCTGCCTGGCTCCATGGAGTTTTTGTCCCTCTCTGACCATGGAGTCAAAGCCTGGGACAGTGGGACCTTGGAGCTGGAGGTCAGAGAGGCAGCTGTCACACCATGAGGGGAGCAGCTGAGCAGTGAAGGACCCAGGGTGCCTGGGTGGCCTTAGTTCCCTTGTGTGCATAAGGATATCACCACTCATCAGTGGCCTAAAAGAGCATGCATTTATGACTCCCCCAGTTTTTAGACACAAGAGCCCAGGCATGGCATGGCTGGACTCTCTGCTCAGGGTCTCACAGGGCTGCTATCAAGGTGTCATCCAGGACTGGGGGCTTCCCTCCAAGCCTGACTGGGGAAGGGGCCGTTCCTGGAGCTGGTGTGGCTACTGGCCACGCTCAAGTCCTTGTGGCCTGGATGCCAGCAATCTGTTTCTTCCTGGCTGGAGGCTGCACAGGCCTTTCCATAGGATGGGTCACTGTCTGGCAGCTTGCTTCATTAATGCAGCGAGGGACAGACTTCTACCAAGAAAGTATTCCACTTGATTGTCACAGGGTCACGGGAGTGACACTGTATGTTCTGCTGGTCACAAGGCACAGGTCCTGCACATACTCAAGGTGAGGCCACACAAAGGTGTGAACACCAGGAAACGGGTCACAGAGCCATTCTAGAGTCTTGTCTGCCACATCCCAGAAGAGCTACTTCATGGTACCCCCCGGGGTCTCCTAAGTGTCCTGCTTTAGAACAGGCCTCTGAGGGTGCCACTGGGGTGTGGCTGCGAAGGTCCCCAGGCAGCCATCCCAACCATGGCTCGAAGTGCAGAGCTCTCCTGGCTCCTGGAAGGCGGGCAGTGGGCTGAGACAGCAGGCTGAGTGCTCCAAGACACATCCAGGTGTAGGGCCAAGAACCGCACACACACCCGCATGTGCAACCACGCAGGGCAGGGCTGAGCCTGCGAAGGCATCTGCTCCTGAGCTGGGTGTTGCCTACTGGCAGATACTGAGGAGATCTGGGGCCTGGGCAGGGCATGGGAAGCCACGGGGAGTGGCCACAGCAGCCACCAGAGCTTGGCTTGGTCAAGCGCAGCTCACTGCAGACCAGCCTCCAGAGGCTCCAGGGGCCTCGCAGAGCTGGTGGGGGGGTCCCAGGCCTCCGCATCCAGCACACGCTCCAGACCCTCACAAGCCCAGCGGGGAAGTAGGATGGGTTCTGGGGACTCTGCACAGACGAGAGCGCTGAGGTCTAGGGCGTCCTTTAGGCGGGACCTGCGGTCACCATATCACAGTCCAAGAATGTATACTGGGTCTGAAACAAATGCTGCCAGCTCCTCCCCAGCAGAGAGGACTCAGGGAGGGGTGCCCTAGACCGTGGGAGAGAGGACCCTAGCGCCTACTTGGCCTCTGGTGCTCCCTCAGCTTTCCCTGATCTCCAGCCTGGTGTGGACACGTGGACCTCCACACGTTGTGGGGCAGAGAGACCCTGAGGTTTCAGTCAGAAGCTACCAGGTGGCAGGGGCCAGGGTTCTGAAACAGGCCTCTCAGCAGACTCCAGCTCTGAGCTGCCAGAGCCTGCCTCTGCAGGGAGGAGCCCAGCGGCTCTGGCATGGGTGAGCTCCCTTGGGCGGCGTCCAAGTCCCAGTGCCCACTGGCAGTTACCTTCTCCTGTCAGCTCAAATCCTGGTCGCCTCTGCCCGCCAGGGCGGAGCTCTGCATCCCCTCGACAGCCTCGACCCTCATTCCCCTGACTGGATCCTGGCCTCCTCCACACGACCAACCGGCCCCGCCCCTCGCTGCAGCTCCCCACTTCCGCCCCCACCTCCACACGCCGGCCCCGCCCCTCACTCCAGGCTCTCATACCCGCCCCCACCTCCACCCGTCGGCCCCGCCCCTCACTCCCACCGCCCCCCCGCCACACGCCGAACCGCCCCTCACTCCGTCCCCACCTCCAAACGCCGGCCCCGCCCCCACCCCACACGCCGGCCACGCCCCCTCATCCCCGCCCCCACACCCACACGTCGGCCCCGCCCCTCACTCCGCCGCTACCTCCACACGCCGGCCCCGCCCCTCACCCCCGCCCCCACCCCAACACGCCGGCCCCGCCCCTCACTTCCTCTCCCATCCCCCCACGCCGGCTCCGCCCCCCTCCGCCCCCTCCACACGCTGGCCCCGCCCCCTCACTCCCGCCACCTCCCCCACACGCCGGCTCCGCCCCTCACTTAGCCCCCACCTGCACACGCCGGCCCCGCCCCTCACTCCCGCCCCCACCTCCACCCGTCGGCCCCGCCCCTCACTCCCGCCCCCACCTCCACACGCCGGCCCCGCCCCTCACGCCCGCCCCTCACTCCCTCCCCCACCTCCGCCCTCCGGCCTTACCGCCTCACTCCCTTCCCCACTTTCCATCCGTCGGCCTTCCCCCCGCCCCCACCTCCACACGCCGAACCGCCCCTCACTCCGCCCCCACCTCCACACGCCGGCCACGCCCCCCACTCCCGCCCCACCTCCACACTCCGGGCCCGCCCCTCAATCCGCCCCCACCGCCACACTCCGGCCCCGCCCCCCACTCCCTCCCCCACTTCCACCCATCGGCCCCGCCCCTCATTCCGCCCCCACCTCCACACGCCGGCCCCGCCCCTCACTCCCTCCTCACTCCCTCCCCCACCTCCACCTTCCGGCCCCGTCCCTCACTCCTGCCCCTACCTGCAAACGCAGACTGCCCCTCACTCTAGGTCCCCTCCCTGCACTGACACCTGCCTAACTGACACAGTAGGAGACATCCTGGTGTCGCCCTGGCCGCCCGTTGTCGCGCCCCGCTCGCCGGCCCCTTGGCGTAGTCTTGCGTTCCTCCCTCCCCCTGCAGCAGCAGAGCCCGAATTCGGTTCCGGAGCTCAGCCGCCTGTCTGGGGGCGCTGGGCCCGAGGGGGTCATTCCCACTGCCCGCCCCTTCTTCGTCCCTTGCTCCGCCCCGCGCCTGTCCCCCGCTCCGTCCCCTGCCCCCCCTTACCCGTTCCCTGCTGTCCCCTCTTTGTCCCGTCCCGTTCTCTGTCCCGTCCCCTTCCTTGCCCCCTTACATGTCCCCTGCTTGTTCCCTTCCCCGTCCCCTGCCTCATCCCTTTACCCATCCCCTTCCCCATCCCCTTCCCCGCCCTGTCCCCTTAATCGTTCCCTGCTCATCCCATCTCCTGCCCTATCCCTTGCCTCTTCCCCTCATTTTTCTTCTGGTTTCCGTGGACCCCGGGCTGGTTCAGAGCTACCACGGTGGACATGGGGCATGGCTTGTCAGGTTCGCATGAACACATGTCCTTCTCAGGACCCCAGGGGCCGTGGGGGATGAGAGGGCGCAGCCCAAGCCGAATCACACAGAGTGGGGAGCAAGAGTATTCTTTAGGCCTTGCTAGTGGGCAGGATAGCAGCTCTGCAGGAGTCAGGAGGGACATCCTGGGGGCTCTCTGGAGGAGGTGGACTGTCAGGCTGGATTTGGCAATCAGAGAGCAAGTAAACAGTCTGCAGCACCCTCTCGGGAGTTGCAGGAAGCAGTGGTGAGCAGTCCTGATCCTGGGCAGGCATGGGCAGAAGAAACTGTGAAGCCCAGGAGGAACAGCAGGAGACATGGGGTGGGGCAGCATCCCCCCAGAGCTGCAGGACCCTGGAGCGAAGCAGAGCAGGGCCTCAGCCCTGCCACACACAGTCCTGGCCCTGAGCTTGTCCGTCCAGGCTTACGGCATAGCGGGAAGTCCAGTCCCGCTCAAACAGTCGCCGCAGCTGCTCCTGCACGGTGGCCATCCCTGGCTGGGTGTGGGGGGCCCTCTGGCTGACCACCAGGCCCACGCCCGAGGTGCTGCTGAAGTAATCTTCCGACCAGTTGGAAGTGCCTGGGGGGAGTGGGTGGGGGGAGCTGCTGGGCTGGGCTCACAGAAGCCCCTGCAGCTCTGTGCTGCAACCCACCCTCCTTCCCTCCTCCCCCACACTGCTAACCTGGGGATAGGTGGGCACCCTGCTGTCCTCAGACTCCAGCAGAGCAGCCCCCACTTAAGGCAAGAGGCTGCTGGTCATAGTGGAGTCCACCCACATCACCCTGGACAGTTGTCTCCGGGTCTCTGGCCCCAATGCTCAGGGTTTTTCACCTGTTCCCGTGGGGCCCGGCGACAGTCGGGTTGGTGGCTCAGTCCCCAGAACTCTCTTTGAGACCCAGACTCCCTCCAGCAGTCCCTCCATCCTGAGAGGTTCGTGCTGGACACAAGTCCTTGCTTGGCCACCACCTGGGCCATGTCCTCCTTTTGTGGGCTGTGTGGCCTCTGTGTGTGGCTGGGTCCCTGGGTTCCTCAACAGCCTCAAAGGTCCTGAGTCAGCTTCCCACAAGCCTCTCCAGCCACGCACCTATGTAGGCTGCCTTCTCCGTGACCATGAACTTGCTGTGGTCCACCCTGCTGAATGGGATGTTGGAATGGTTCCCCACCGGCACTATGAAGATTTTCTTTGCGGAACAGAGGGGGAACGTGTCAAGCTGGGCAAGAGGGGGCCATCTGCCCCACCACCTGGTGCTGGGGGTGGGTCCTTACCACACTCATGGAGATGTTGGCTGAGGAGTTGCTGAGGGCCTGCAGGGAGCGCAGGTAAGGGAACATGGCAGGGTCAGTGTTGCGCCAGCAGCTGACCAGCAGACGCACGTGCACGCGCCTGGCAAAGGCTGCTGCCCGCAGCGCATTGTCCAGCACTGGCCAGTACCTAGGAGGGAAGGGCAGGGTCCTGCCTGTAAGCCCTGGGCTGGGCAGGAGCCTCAGCAGGAGGGGAGGAGCCCAGGAACCTCTGGGCAGCAGAGCCGGCCTCCGCCTCCAGGGCCGCGTGGCTCTGTGGAGACCCACCTGCGGGGGTGGCTGAAGCGTGTGGTGGGAAAGTACTCCATCACTGAGGCATAGATGAACTCGCGGGCGCCCCCCATCACTGCCAGCAGCGCGTCCAGGTCCCGGGTGCGACCGTGGGGGCAGAGTGTGGGCGGCGAGGCCTGGCCCAGGGAAGGCATCCCTGAGGGCCCTGCTGCCTACCCCTGACTGGACCCACAACCCCATCAGGTACCACCCCAGAGGCCTCTTGAGGCAGTGGAGGGAGGAGGTTGAGGTGCCTGGATGGTGGGGAAGGAGGGGGCATCTTATCAGGGGCTCTGGGGCCGGCCCGAGGCCTGGTGGGAGAGCTGGGAAGCAGGCAGTGCCCGGGACCAGGCTGGACTGACCTCCCGGAGACAGTCACCCGCCCCAGAAGCGTCTCTATGCCCTGCAGGGTGGGACCCACACCGAGGGGGCCCTCCCTTGTTCTGGTGGCATCTGCTATAGACCAGGCCCTGGAGGTCTTGGAGGGCTGCCCACCTCTACCACGTGGTCCCACGAAGGGGGATCTGCCAGGACAACTGGTCTGTCCCTCACTCCAACCCCTTGACCTGCCCAACATTATGGAGATTCCCAGGTCCCGAGGACATACTGCCACCTCCCAGGATGCCTGTCTCCCAGGGATGGCATTGACCAGGTGTCCTCCCGGAGCCAAGCCTGCCACCCTGGGACTCGCTGCCTGAGAACACTGCTGGCGGTCTGGCTAGGCAGGGAAGGACAGGGGACTCCAACAGCCCCTCTTCCGCCCGCCTTACCGAGAAGTAGGCAGTGGTAGGCACCCCATCAAAGAGGCCCCGGAAGGGCCGGAAGCGGTTGATGTGGGATGAGACGTTCTGAGGCCAGGTTTTGGGGAGGACGGCCTGGGGGGCCCCCAGCACCCAGTAGGTCTGGAAGGTCTTCTCCAGGTCCTGGGCCAGGTGACTGCAGTTGTAGATGACCATGCCAAGCTCCTTCACCTGCAGGGACCCCAGAGCCAGTGACTGCAGAGGAAGGCACCTAGGTAGGTCTGTGTGGGGCTTCCACCCCACCTTGGGCCAGGGTGCAAGGCACGTGCTGCCCACCTCAGCAGCACCACCTGCAGGAGGCTAGTGGAGTGTGTTGGGTATGTCCCGTGGACCCCTGGTTTATTTGCACATTGTATTCCAGTGATCAAAGCAATGCATGTTTAGTACAAGAAACAATAGAAGATGGATCAAAACACGAGGAAAATAAAACCATTCTTAATTCCACTGTCAGGTGAGAACCACCACTGCCATTGCCGCGATCATGCCTTGACACTTTACAAAAACTATTATTATTATTATTATTTTTTTGAGTTGGAGTCTCACTCTGTCACCCAGACAGGAGTGCAGTGGCTGCTCCCGCCCACCGCAGCCTCGACCTGCTGGGCTCCGGCAATTCTTCCGCCTGAGCCTTCCGATTAGCTGGAACTACAGGCGCGTGCTACCACACCCGGCTAATTTTTTTTTTTTTTATTGTACAGATGAGGTCTCACCAAGTTGCCCAGGCGGGTCTCGAACCCGCGGGCTCAGGCAATTCGTTCACCTCAGCCTCCCGAGGCACGGGATTACAGGCTGAGCCACCGAGCCCGGCACAAAACTTATTTTTTAGAGATAAGGTCTCACTTTGTTGCTCAGGCTGAAGCACCACGGTGCAATCATAGCTCAATGCAGTCAGGGCTTAAGCAATCCTCCTTCCTCAGCCTTCCAAGTAGCTGGGACTACAGGCACAGACCAACATGCCCACCTATTTTAAAATTTTTTGTAGTGATGGAGTCTTGTTGTGTTGACCAGGATAGATTCAAACTCCTGGCCTCAAGCAATTCTCCCACCTCAGCCTCCGAAAGTGTTGGGATTACAGGTGTGAGCCACCGTGCCCGGCCCTTGACACAATTTTCCATGCGTTGCTCTTTCTAAAAAGACTGGTGCTTTGAGATCTGCACGTTTCCCTGGATGATGTGACTTGACCTCTCTCCATGTCACCAAAAGACACTCCACAGCATGAGTTAGTGGCCTAACTCATGCTTAGTTAGAGTCCAGAACTCACTGAACCAGCTCCGATAGTGTCCCCCAAGGTGACATTACAAATAGGGCTATGCAGTTTTCTCCAGGCTCTCTGGGACATCTGTTGAAGCCCCCAGTGCAGGAGGGGAGGAGCTCCAGGTGGGAGGGCCCCAGAACTCACCTGTGTTAGGGACCGCCAGTCCATGTTGGCACTACCCAGGTATACATGCCGTCCATCCACAACCCAGAATTTGGAGTGCAGAACGCCCCCGGTGAGCCGCCCCATGGGCACCCGTCGCACCTGGGCACCTGGGCGAGGATTCAGGGTGCTAGGTTGAGCTCCTGCTAAGGACTAGCTTCAGGGTGAGCCCAACTCTAAGCGCTTCTCAGTGGGGTAGACTCACAGGTGCTCACAAATCCCACTAATGGTGCTGTTACCATCCTCATTTCACAGGTGAGGAAACCAGGACATAGGCTGGCCCAGGGTCCCTCCAGAGCCTGCTTTTGTAGTGACTGTGCCCACTGCCTCTCGCTTACACAGCAGGGCCCCAAGACCACCTGTGCTCTGCCCTGTGGGAAATGACACTTCGGGCTTCTTGGTGAAGGAACTCAAAGGAGCTCAGAATCCTGTATCCCGCCCTCCCGGGGTGTCCTTGGGAAGTCCAGGAAGCCTTTCCTGTCCCCTGCCCCTGGGCAGCTCTCCTGCTTTTTGTCCTTGTCCCGTGGTGCCAGCAAAACAGCCCATGCTCCATGTCAGGGCGGCAGGGTGCAGGACCGTGTGGGCACCTACCTCGGGCTGCCAGGACCTGCAGGTCGGTGGACTTCCTCGCCAGGGTCGGGCTGCTGGTGGCCACAGCCAGGGAGATATTCCTACCCAGCAGCTGCTGCAGCTTCTGCAAAAGGGCTTCTCCCTGCGGGGCCAGGCCGGCCATGAGAGATAATCCCCAGGCTTCCACCCTGCACTCCACCAGGACCCAGGCCTCCCCTCAGGGGTTCCCTCAGTAGCCCTAACTGCCCACAACTCACAGTCCGGCCAAGGATCTAGATAACCTTAACTGACTGAACTGCATCCAGGTGCAGCCCCCCAGAGCCCACCCAGACACCTCTTCCCCAAAAGCCCCTGTAGGAGGGGCTTGGCCCCTGGTCCCTGCTAGCTTCCACCACTGAGTGGAGCCCAGCACGGGTGATGATACGGCTGCTTGGATGGGCAGCCCGGCTGGCTGTGTGCCTGGCACTGGGACAGGGCAGGGTAGCCTGCAGCCTCAGAGTTGGGGGCCAGGGCACACCAGCTGGGAAGACGAGTCATTGACCCCGATGTCAGGCCCCGTGAGGGACCAGTAGTATGAGGCCACATGGACGCTCTCCTGGGCAGTGTCCAGCAGCTGCAGCCAGGCCTGGGCCAGTGGCTGGGCCGATGGGCTGCCGGCTGCAGATGGCAGGTCCTGGGGGGTGCTTTCCACGAGGACGAGCCTGTGGAGGAAGCCATGTGGACCATGCGTGAGCCAGGAGTCACCAGGTTGCCCCATGGCACCTGCTCCCATCCCCCGGATCAAGCGGAAGACAGCTGCCAATGTGACTCCCAGGACCGAGTCCAGGCCAAGGATGGAAAAGCAGACTAGTCAGGGCGGGCCCTCAGCCCAGCAAGTTGCTGAGGGTGGGGACACCCAACCCAGGGAGGAGTCTGAGGGCACAGGGGCTGCTGGGTCTAGAGCAGGGCTGATGGGGCTGGGTGGCAGGCTCTACCCCAATCCCAGGTGGGGCCCTTGGGAGCAGGTGCTCTTGGAGTCGAGTGGAGCTGTGGAGTCCGGGTGGCCTCCAGTGTGGGAGCCCTTGGAGGTGGCCAGAGCTGACTTGGGAGGGAGGGGCTGGCAGAGAGGTGAGCCCTCTCCAGAGTGCATGGGCAGGGTGGTCTGAGGGTTCCTTGGAGGAGGTTCTGGGATTCCAGGGCCCAAGAGAAGGGAAGGAAGTGGAACACTGAAAGGCAGGAAGGGCAGTGACACCACCCCAGGGGCAGAAAGATTACAAAGGTCCTAGCCTTGGGGACCATGTTGAACTCCCAGAGCCTGCAGATGGCAACCTCCACAGATTGCAACCTCCAGCCAATACGGTCCAGGCCATCCTCCATGACCCTCCCCTCCCCAGAGGAGCTGGCAAAGGTCTGAGCTATCCACCTCCCTGGGAAGATCAGTGGTGGGAATGCGGCCACTCAGCACTGAGACTGTACCCCCTGCCCCTGCAAGCCCCGTGAGTTCACTTACCTGCAGGAGTTGCTCTGCCCCTCAGTCTCCCTTCTCAGGGGCTCCCAGGCTGGGCTGGAGTCACTCACCTGGGGCTGGGGTCTCGTGGGCACTTCCTGAGTGTACCCCTGGCCCCGGGTTGGAGGAGGGAGCACTTGCCACAGGAGGTAGGCGACGGTCACAGTGCCAAGCCCCAGCACAGCCAGTGTGCCCAGCACCTGTACCTGGAGGATACCACTGTGGGGTCAGTGAGACGACGGAGGATGGGACTGTGGTGAGGCGTTATGGCCCCTCCAGGGCTCAGGTGGGTTGTCAGGTGGCCCACAGCCCTCTCTGCAATGCTGTGGCTGCATGGTGACTGTCACCAGGTTCCCCTAGCAGAGGGGTGAGGGCATGGTCTCACAACCCAGCTGGGCTTGCCTCACCCACTGACTGAGTGTCCCCATTCCCAAGGCTCCCCCATGGCTGGTTTTATCCTCTCTGGTCTGGCCCAGGGTTGTGTGAGGCTGTGGAGCCCCAGCCGCCCTCCAATCCTGCCCAGTCTTACCATGCTGGCCTCTCTGCTGTGTGGGCTGCGGGACAGTGGGGCGCAGGGCTGCATGGGACCCGCCGCCGCTCTCTGAAGAAGCTTCTGCATCTGCACAGGGCAGTCCCATGTCACTGACTGCTCTAGCCCCGCTGGGACCACCCAGGGCAGTGGGTGCCGGGGCATCCCCCTGTAGGGCTCCTACAGATGTCCATCAAACCCCAAAAGGCCCCCACTGCTGCCCAAGGTCACACCGTGCATGTGGGGCCAGCCGTGACCTCTGCTTGCGCCTCCCTTGAGGTTCCCTGGCCTGCGGTGAGCCCTGAGGCTGCCGAGTCCTTGCCTTTCACGGGGTGGGGGGCGGGGGGTAGCATGTGTGTCCGGGTCTGGGCAGGCCGCTGGTCCTGGCTTTCTGGGACCCACTCTCTGGCTTGCGGTGGGGGTGGGGAGGGAGGCTGGGGGATAAGGGGGTGCGTCTGGGTGTTTGTGTATCAGTTCCTTGTTTCAACCGCAACTGAAACCGAGTCTGAAAGTGCCATTTCTGCTTTTGCCACTGAGTCCTCTCACCACTGGTCTATAAATAACCTCTTCCCTCCAGGCCAGGACCCTGTCTCGGCCCTATGGCAGGCCCTCCTGGGAGCCGCGGGCCAGAGTGAGCAGCAAGGCAGCTGTCTTCATCCTGGCCAGGAAGGAGAGGGCAGAGAGGGCTGGATAACTCCTGGCAGGCCCGCAGGACTGAGTGAGACCCCCTGCACTGCTAGGGCTATAGAGGTCACCCTCTGCCCTCTGCTGAAAGGTCTCTGCCGCCAGCTCAGAAGGAGGACTTGCCTTGTCCCCTCAGATGGTCATTCCCCAAGGAGCCGGGAGCCAAGCCAGCTGGGCCCCAGCTGGAGGTGGGCCCCCACCCAACCCTGGAAGCAGCCAGGCTGTCCCAAGTGCCACCAGGGAACAGGGTGTCCAGCATCAGGCCTCCCCCTCCCCCACTGACTTTCAGGAGAGGCAAACTACAAAGTCCTGGACTGGGCCAGGCAAAGAGCATGAGAGGCAATCTCAGAGGGACTTCCCTCACCCCCCAAAAGGGCCTTTGGGCCCTGAGACGCCACAGGCAGACAGACAGGCCAGAAGTCCTGCTGCTCCAGTCCCCTCCTTGGCCTCAGAGCCTGCCCAGGCCCCTCTCGGGGCCACAGACTCCAGAGTGATCACCACCTCTTCCTAGAAGAGGGACCAAGAAGGCTAATCAGCTGGGCGGGTACTGCAGATCGGCCCACTCACTGTGGCCCTGGGAATCCTGTGTGTCCCTGGGCTAGAGCTGGTATCTCAGGGCCAGGGTGGGCTGGGAGACCCCTGTGGGGCAGGGCTCCAAGATCCCCAGTCCCGTGGTGGGCAGCGTGGGGTACTGCAGGCACCACCATCCTGACAGAAGGTGCCAGACTTCCCAACCTGCAGGACACTGGGCAAGGGCCTGGCTGTCGGTGGGCTGGGGAGTCAGGGTCCTGGCCATCCAGCTGCACCAACTGAGGAGCAAACAGGTCAACTGCAGGCTGACGGAGGCTGCATGACCCTCTGGGCCTGGGGATCCTGGAAGGCTGGGGTCATGGGGAGGTGGACAGCAGCACCAATCCAGGGCCATGGGCCTGGCTCTTCCCCAGCTGCCCCTAGCCTCGCTGGCACGTACCTCTGGGGGTCCTGCCTTGGCGTCCATCCTGGCTCCAGCTTCAGACTGCTGGCCCTCAGTTTGCGGGCGGGTTCAGTGCTGCCTCCGACCGCGTGCCCACCTGCCTCCTCCCCTTGTCTCCAACCACTTTCCTTCCACCTGGCTTCTCGGGTAGCCCCACTGCTTCCCCTTCCAGCCACTTCCTCTACCCCAGCACTCCACACTGTCTGATGGGTGGGGCTGGGTGGGCGGGCTTGAGGGTGGGGCTGAGAACCTTCACCTCAAGGGAACACCCACTCTGCCTTTAGAGGGGAGGCACTCCACACTCTCAGGCCCACCATCAGTCAAACTTGACTATGAGCCACAGAGACCCAGGAGAAGCGGCTCCAGCAAGATTGTTTAGATCATGCTGCCCAGACCCAGGGGCCAGCGGTCTAGGAATGGCACCGGTTCCCAGCTACTGGGAGCCAGGCCCTCCAGCCGGGCCCTCCTAGGACCCGGCTTCATGACTTCATAAGGGCTGTGGGAGCTCACCCATTGCCTCTGTGCTCCTAGCAGAGAATAAGGGACATCCCAGAGGAGACTTCCTGGAAGTCCCACAGGGCTGCTTCTGCTCGCTGGCTGGGGTGCTGGATACTTGAATGCAGCTGTGCCCTAGGCATCCCCTTGAGGTTTGGGTCCTCCAGGGACTCTGGGTGATGGTGTATATGGGGAGGGGCAGCCAGGTGGGCCCCACTGTGACATTTTCAGGGCTGGGGCACAAATATGAAGGGAGCCCACTGTCCCCCTGGATGCAAGTTAGACAGTTAGACATAACAGGTTCTCTTCTCTTGTCTTGACAACCATGGTGCATGAGGGCCTAGAAGACAGGGGTAAGGGGAGGACCCCGGGATTCCTTGGAGGACTCCCAGAATAGTCAGTGGAGGAGTGCCCACCCCCACAGGCCATTCTGACTTCCCACATTGTGAGGGACTTCATGAGCCTGTGTCACACCCAGCCCATGGGTCGGGGCTTATCCACAGCCACAGAAAACCGCTTTGCTTCCCGGCTATTCCTCAGGACTGGACACAAGAGTGGCAGTGTCACAGGATGGATCTAGGCTTGGGGACATTTGAGCAGGGAGTCCTGGGTCCTGGGATCTAGAAGGGACTCAGGAGCTCAGAGGATCTGCTCTTTTGACCCCTCAGATTGCTTACCTGTGAGAAGGACCAGGGCTGGAAGGGGCCCTCTAGAGCTCAGGGCCCAGTGCAAGCCCTTTGGAGGTTCCAAGACTGGCTGTGCATCCAGGACCCATCCAGAGGACCTCACCAGCTCTGCTCTCTCTGTAGCCAGCCTTGCCCTTAGGTCCAGGGCCCTTGGCAGCCAAAGGGTGATGGAGAGGGATTTAGGAGATTTCCCATAAAACAAAACACTTCTGAAATTTCCTTTTTGTTGGAATTGTCTTTGTAGGGGAAAGACTCATTTGTCACCAGGGCCAAGGTTTTTTTGTTTGTTTTTTGTTTTTTTCTCCCAAACAAGTATAGGATGTCAAAGTTGGCTAAAGGAGCTACTTAAGCCCACAGTAAGCATTTCATACATAAAGATGCCCTCAACTTACAATGGGGTTATGTCCTGATAAACCATAGTAAGTTGAAGTTGAAAATATGTAAGTTAGGCTGGGCTTGGTGGCTCAGCCTGTAATCCTAGCACTTTGGGAGGCTGAGGTGAGTGGATTGCCTGAGCCCGCGGGTTCGAGACCCGCCTGGGCAGCGAGACCTCATCTCTACAATAAATCAAAAAATCAGCCGGGCATGGTAGCGTGTGTCTGTAATTCCGGCTACTCGGAAGGCTGAGGCGGAAGGATCGCCGGAGCCCAGCAGGTCGAGGCTGCGGTGGCCGGGAGCGGCCACTGCACTCCAGTCTGGGCGACAGAGTGAGACTCCAACTCAAAAAAAAAAAAAAAAAAAAAGAAAATATGTAAGTTGATAACCAAGAAAAAAAGAGAGCAAAGCCAGATAAACAAAATCAGGAATGAAAAAGGAGACATTACAACCAATTTTACAGAAATACAAAAGACTATCAGAGACTATTATGAATAACTATCACTAAAAAACTGGAAAATCTGGAGGGAATGGATAAATTCTTGGAAACATACAACCTATCAAGATGTAATCAGGAAGAAAGAGAACAGTTGAACAGACTAATAATGAGTAAAGGGATTGAATAGGAAATAAAAGGTCTCCCAGCAAAGGAAAGTCCAGGATTGGAGTGTTTCATTACCAAATTATACCAAACTTTCAAAGAAGAACTAGCACAAATTCTCCTCAAACTCCAAAAAATTAAAGAGGGGACTATTCTCCTTAACTCTTTCTATGAGACCAACATTACCCTGATATCAAAACTAGACAACAGCACAACAAAAAAGAAAACAAGCCAATATCCCAGATGAACATAGATGCAAAAATCCTCAAGAAAATAATAGCAAGCTGAATCTAATAGTACATCAAAAATGTAATGTACCATGACTAAGTGGGATTTATCCCAGGGATGCAAGGATGGTTCAACATACGCAAATCAACAAACATGTTGCATTACATCAACAGAAGCGACAGAAACCATATGAATATCTCAATAGATGCAAAAAATCATTTGATAAAAGTCAAATTCCTTCATAATAAAAACTTTCAACAGCCCAGGTGAAGAAGGACCATACCACAACATAATAAAGGCCACATATGACAGACTCACAACTAGCAATATATTGAATGGGGGAAAACTGGAAGTCTTTCTTCTAAGAACTGGAACAAAACAAGGATACACATTTTCACCACTTCTATTCAACATAGTACTAGAAGTACTAGCCAGAGCAATCAGACAAGAGAAAGAAATAAAAGTCATTTAAATCGTAAAAGAGAAAGCCCAATTGTCCCTCTTTGGAGGTGACATAATCTAGAAAACTTAAAGACTCACCAAAAAAAACCCCAAAAAACCTTTTAGATCTGATAAACAAATTCAGTAAAGTTGCAGGATACAAAATCAAAACACAAAAATCAGTAGCAATTTTATACATCAATAATGAATTAACTGGAAAGAATCAAAAAGGTAATCCTACTTACAAAAGATACAAAAAACCCTAGGAACACATTTTACTAAGGAAGTAAAAGTCCTCTACAAGGAAAGCTATAAAACACTAGTAGAAGAAATTGAAGAGAACACAACAAATAGAAAGACACTTTATGCTCATGGGTCAGAAAAATTAATAGTTAGAATGTCCATACTGCCCAGAGTAACCCATATATTTAATATAATTCTTATGAAAATACCAATGTAATTTTTCACAGAAATAGAAAAAAAAATCCTGAAATTTATACAGAACCAAAAACAAGCCTAAATAACCAAAGCAACCCTGAGCAAAAAGGACAAAGCTGGAGGATTCACACCACCTGACTTAAAAATATATCACAAGGATATAGTTGCTAAAACAGTATGGTATTGGTATAAAAACAGACATATAAACCAATGGAACAGAATAAAAAACCAGAAATAAATCCACATATTTACAGCCAACTGATTTTTGACAAAAGCCCCAAAAAGATACGTTGGGGAAAGGGCACCCTTTTCAATAAATGATGCTGAGAAAACCAGACATCCATATGCAGAAGAATGAAACATCCCTGCCCATGAAGAGAGCCAAAAGGGCCATTCACTTGGCCTCACAAAATCTTCACACAGCACCCCTGCTGTCTGGTCCTGCCGCTATGTACCCTCCACTTCATGGAAGAGACCCTCTGAGCCTTTCAGTCACTCAGCATTCAGCCTTCGCTATGCAGGATCTACCCCAGGATGGAAGGTGTCCAGGTTGCCAGAGCACCGTGGAGTTTGATTCTTGCCCCTGGGTGACAATATAGAGGCCACAGGGAGAGCTCCAGTGCATGAGGAGTGTCTCTCCCTTGGGTCCGAGGATCCCTGTCTTTCGGTTGGAGGGCATGGTCCATGCATGTGTGCTGTGGTCACTCATCTACTCACGTTGTACTGTGTGTTACTGTTTTTTTCCCTTGCTGCTGCCTTTTTTTCTGCTTTCCAGTCTACTATTGATATCGTCGGATTTTCTTCATTATCCTCTATCCCACATCTCCGATGGTTTGAAAGTTATATTCTTTCTGTTTGAAATTAATTTATTACCAGCCTAGGCAACACAGCAAGACCTCATCTCTAATAATTAAACAAGCAAATAAATACAGAGCAAAAAAAATTAGCTGGGCATGGTGGTGCACACCTGTAATCCCAGCTAGCTTGAGAGGCTGAAGCAGAAGGATCCCCTGAACCCAGGAGTTGGGGGCTGCAGTGAACCATGATTGTACCACTGCATTCCAGCCTGGGTGACAGAGTGAGACCCCGACTCAAAAAAATAAATGAAATAAGATGAATGAATGCACACAAAATACTATATAAGCTATATGTGGTAATACCAACAATAGTAATAAGACAAACACCCTGTATCCAGCACCAGTGTATGACTCAGAGTGTCACCAGCACTTCCTGATTCCCGCCACATCTACAGCGATCATTTCTCCTCCCCACTCCCAATGTCATCTCTATTCTGAAACTTGGACTTTTTATCCCCTTGACTTTCACAATCATCTTGCTGTGTGTGTCTTTCTCTCCTAACAGAATATTGCTAATATTTGAACTTTACAATTCTTCGGTAACTTGCTTATTTCATGCAGGTGCATGGGTGCCAATCCTGGCCCCTGAGGATCTTTGGGGAGGGAATTTTATACAAAACCAGAGAAGGTAATATGAGGTAGTTTTCCAAGTGTGGGATTATTCCTAAATGGATTGAGTGGACTTGTTGGGTTTGAATCTTAGGGTCATCTTTGTGCCCAGACTGTAGTTTCTTCTTCTTCTTTTTTTTTTTTTTTTTTTTGAGTTAGAGTCTTACTCCGTCACCCAGGTTGGAGTGCAGTGGCACATTCACAGCTGTCCCAGTGTTGACCTGCTGGGCTCCGGTGATCCTTCCACCTCAGTCGGAACTACAGGTGTGCACTAGCATGCCTTGCTACTTTTTTATTTATTGTAGAGATGAAGTCTTGCCAAGTTGCCTAGGTTGGTTTCGAACCCGTGGGTTCAGGCATTCCACTCGCCTTGGCCTCCCAAAGTGCTGAAATTACAGGCTGAGCCACCGAGCCCGGTCAAGACTGTGGTTTCTTTTTTTTTTCATTTTAAAGATATGGGGTACAATTCAGGGTTACAAATGTTCATTATGCAGGTACCCTTGTTGATGAGGTATGCCCCCCCTTCCCCAGGCAGTTCCCACTACTGCCAATCCTGCTTTCCGGCTCCCCTCCCAGCAGTTTCCTGCTACTGCCAATACTTTTCTTACAGTATTATGGTAGTTGTTTAAGGTCCACTGATGAGTGAGAACACGTGATACTCAACTCTTTGCTTCTGTGAAAGATCACTCAGTATTATAGATTCTAAGTTCATTCAAGTTGCTATGAAGTTCATGATTTTGTTCTTCTTTATGGCTGCGTAATATTTCATCTTGTATATGTGCCACTTTTTAAAAAATCCAGTCCTCTTTTGATGGGCAGCACGGTTGATTCCATGTTCTTGCTACTGTGAACAATGCTGTGATAAATATATGTGTGCAAGTATCTTTTTTATAGAGTGATTTGAGTTCTTCCAGGTGTATTCCCAGTAGGGGGATTGTGGGGTCATGTGGAAGGTGAATGTTTATATATTTTAGGAATCGCCACACTGTTTTCCACAGAGGCTGTACTAGTTTACACGACTGTGGTTTCTTATAGGATGTGTTGACCAATGACAGACCAGATACAGACAGATAGACAGTGATTACTGCACACATTTTTCATCACAGTCACAGTGATGTCCCCACGCTTACACGTCTGTAATAAGCTGGGGCAGTGCCCAGTCCCGTTGCTGATTTTTCCTTGCCAGCTCTGCAATTCTTCACACGAAAATGCTGGTTTGCCATCCCAGCGGTTGTTAAAGAGCTTCTGCGGTTCCACATCCTCCCAATACTTGGCAGCCTGAGACTTTATTTTTGCCAATCTGGTGCGCGGAAACTGGTGTCCAAGTATGGCTATAGCGTGCATATCTCTGAGTATGATGTTGTGCATATTTTTATACATTTACCAGTCATGGGCTTCCTTTTTGGTATAGTCCTAGTTATGTCTTAGACGCTATGTTATCATTATATGTCTCTTGTAAATGTATGCCAGATACAGAGAGCGAGAGCAAGCGAGAGAGAATATGAGAGGGGCATCCCCAAGACCCAGAATTTATTTATGAAAAATTGTGTATTTATTCTTACGTGTTTAAACTCCAGTTACCTTCAAAGTACTCTTCGTTCGAGGCAATGCCCCTATCGAGATGCTTTTTTCCACTGCTCAAAAGTTTTTGAACTTGTCCATTTTGATGCCTTTTAAGTGCTTCTGCCGCTTTTTGTTTCACTTCTTCCACATCAGGAAAATGTTTCCCTTTGAGGACTTTTTTCATCCAGGGAAAAAAACGAAAAAAGTAACTTAGGGTGAGATCAGGTGAATAGGGAGGGTGGAGCATGAGGGTCACGCCATTTTGGGTCAAAAACTGCTGAACACTCAGCACAGTGTGGGCGGGTTGTTGTGTAAATCACCCATCATGAAATCTCCAAAAGAAAATTTACTGAAGCTGAGCACAGCCTCTCACAACAATGCTAGCTGGCACACTGATGCTGATGGGTTCCTAAATCACTGATCTAGTTGGGGGAAGCCGGTACTACAGGGGTCCACCTGTAGTACATAATTCCATTTTTTGGGCGTTCCCTCACTTGAACAATCAAAGACCAGGATCATAATAGCTTGCAAACTAGATCTGATTCAGGGGATTTTTTTTCCCCTCCGGACTGCAACCTAAATCTGACACTCTCGCTCCTTAAATAATTGGCTATAAAATCAGGTCAAACCACGTCTTTCTCCCACTAATATTGAAACTGTTGTTACCAAATAGACAATCCTAGTGCCTACCTAATGCCCTGAGACCTCTTGCTATCTACTGGCTCACAAATAAGTCCATGGACTGAATTTTAGCCATGAGAAAGAATGGCAAACTCTGACTATTTTATTTTTTATTTTTTCACCTTGCCAAATTCTTAACTAAGGGCCCTGGAGACACAGGCTTTTTGTTAATGATTTAATGTAGTTTCCTTTACAAACTGGTTCTGGCATAACATCACACAACAGATAAAGAAGGCAAACCAAAGTATTTTATGATCCTGTAAAGCTGTCTTCTGGGGGCACCGAGCGCCTTTTAAGACATTTACCTGTTCCCTCTGAAGTCTGACTCCCATAAAGCTTCATCTGCACATCAAGAAACTTGAAGTTTTTCCACCACCTTATCTCAACAGGACATCTCCTCTACTGATTTCAAAATTCCTCAGATAGGAGCTAAAGATTTCCAATCCAAAAATCTTTAAATCCACCTATAACCTGCAAGCTCCTGCTTGGAAATGTCCTACCTTTCTGGCCTGAACCAATGTAAACATCACATGTATGGATTTATGGTTTCTTGTAACTTTTGTCCTTCTAAAATGTATATAACCAAGCTACAACTCAACCACAGTGAGCACACATTCTCAGGACATTCTGGAGACTGGCGCCACGGACCTAAGGTCACTCACATTTAGCTCAGAATAAACCATCTTAAATATTTTACAGAGATTGGCATCCTTCATCAACAAAATACATTGATAATGTTGTACAACCATCACCGTCATCCAGCTCCATAACTCTTTTTGTCTTGTCAAACTGACTCTCTGTACCCATTAAATGGTAACTCCCATTCCTTAACCCCTCAACTTCTGACACCCACCATTCTGCTTTCTGTCTCTATGGAACTGACTACTCAAGTGATCTTATTATTATTATTGTTATTTTTTGAGTTGAAGTCTCGCTCTGTCGCCCAGACTGGAGTTCAGTGGCCGCTCCCGGCCACCGCAGCCTCGACCTGCTGGGCTCTGGCAATCCTTTCGCCTCAGCCTTCCAAGGAACTGGAACTACAGGCGTGCGCTATCACACCTGGCTAATTTTTGGTTTATTGTAGAGACGAGGTCTTGCCAAGTTGCCCGGGCTGGTCTCGAATCTGCGGGCTCATTAGGCAATCCACTTGCCTTGGCCTCCCAAAGTGCTGGGATGACAAGCTGAGCCACCGAGCCCCATCAAGCGACCTTATTTAAGTGGGACAAGATAGTAGTTGTCCTTTTGTAACTGATTCCTTTCACTTGGCATAATGTCCTCGAGTTTCATCCATGTTGTAGCATTTGCAGTTTCCTTCCTTTTGTAAGGCCGAATAATATTCCGTTGTATGGTGGCCACATTTTGCTTATCCTTCCATCTGTTAACAAATACTCTGGTTGCTTCCATGTTTTAGCTATTGTGAGTAATAATGCTGTGAACATGTGTACACAAATATCTCCTTGAGACCCTGCTTTCAGTTCTTTTGGGGGTATACCCCAGAAGCAAAGTTTCTGCATCTGTGATCATTCTGCTTTTATTTTTTTGAAGGGTCACCATACTGTGTTCCACAGTGACTGCACCATTTTACATTCCTGCCAACAGTGCCCAAGGGTTCCAGTTTCTCCACATCCTGGCCATCACTTGTTATTTTTTTGTTTGTTCGATGGTAGCTATTCTAATGGATGTGAGGTGGTATCTCACTGTAATTTTGATTTGCGTGTCCCTAAAAATGCTGAGCATCTTTTCAAATACTTGTTGGACATTTGTATATCTTCCTTTTGCCCGACTTATTTTTATATTCTTTTTCCTTAAGTTGTGTGTTCTTATATCTTAGATGTGTGTCTTATAAGTTGGAGTTTAAACAAAATTATCTAACCTGACAATCTTCACCTATTCTGGCTGAGTTTAGTCTATTTACATTTGTTGTGACTATTGATACATGTTTATTTATTTTTAGTATCTTTTTTGTTTGTTTGTTTTTTCTGGGGGGAAATTTTTAAAAAATTTTAATGACGGAAACAAACGAACAAAAAACATCTAAAACCTCAGCTTCTAGAAGAACCACTTGTTCTTGCCCACATTGTACCTCCTCTCTTTGTACTTGACCTTGGCTGCCCCTCAGCCCTTGTATTTAAGAGCAGGGTCTCTGACGACATCCTTGTTGATAACGGTTTTGTCCAAGGGAATATCCACAGAGTACCTTGTGGGCATGAGGTGATTGTAGTTATAAACTTTCACAAAAGATTTGATCTTTGACCTCTTCGCAATCTTCTTGCCCATCGCAGTTGTCACTTTGTGGGGATAGCAGTCAATTCCAGCCACCAGGGCATGGCTGTAGGGGCGGTCTGAGGTGCTATGATCAATGTTCTTCACGATGACAGCTTTGCATCCGGAATAGAGTCCGGCCAGGACCAGCACCACCTTCCCATGTTTCATTAACCTCCCATTTTGTCAGCAAACACCCAAACCTACAGCAGAAAACTATTTTTAGTATCTTAGATTGTGCTATTTGGCCTGCATTTTATCCAGTAAGTTCCCTACATATGAACCTTCAAGATATGAACTTTCAAAGATGCGAATCTGTGTATTGTACTGTACGTCAGCTCCTGTATACCAGCTGTTGAACTGTATGCCTGTACTTTTCTTTTTCTTTTCTTTTTTTTGAGTTGGAGTCTCACTCTGTCGCCCAGGCTGGAATGCCATGGCACGCTCATAGCCATCCCAGCATTGACCTGCTGGGCTCAGGTGATCCTTCCGCTTCAGCCTTCCACGTAGCAGGAACTACAGGCACGCGCTACCATGCCCAGTTAATTTTTAATATTATTTTACTGTAGAGACGAGGTCTCACCAAGTTGCCCAGGCTGGTCTGGAACCTGCGGGCTCAGGCAATCCAGTCACCTTGGCATCCCAAAGTGCTGGGATTACAGGTTGAGCCACTGAGCCTGGTCCATGACTGTACTTTTCAAGGTACAGCACTGTAAGATTAAAAATGTTATCTTTATTTTTTTGTGTTTGTTTGCTTTTTATGTATCTATTTGTGTGAAAAGCATTATAAATCTATTAGTGTACAGTACTGCATAGCCAATTGTGTTAGCTGGGACCTAGGCTAATTTTGTTGGACTTAAGAGCAAACTTAAGTGGTCCCCTCCCACCATGGGAGCTATTCTGTCCTCTCAATAAATCCTACTTACTCAAAAAAAAAGAAGAAGAAGAAGAAGAACAAATTGGACTTACAAGCATGCTCTCCGAATGGAACTTGTTCGTATGTAGGGGACTTACTGTTCTTTTTTTCTTTTCTCTAACCTTCTTTTGGATTGATTTTTTTCTTATTTCATTTTCTCCTTCTGCTCTAATTATTTTCTTTTTCCTATTTTATTTGTCTTATTTTGGGGGGCCTTACCCTGTTGCTGAGGCTGGAGTGCAATGGAACGATCATGGCTCACTGCAGCCTCAACCCCCTGGGCTCAGGTGCTCCTTCTACCTCAGCCTCCCCAGTAGCTGGGACTACAGGCATGCCACCATGTCCAGATAATTTTCTGATTTTCTCTAGAGACAAGGCCTCACTATGTTGCCCAGGCTGGTCTCAAACTCCTGGGCTCAAGCAATCCTCCCGCCTCGGCCTTCCAAAGTGCTGGAACTGCCGGCGTGAGCCACTGCGTCCAGCCATCTAACTGTTTTCTTTTAGTTATAATGCTTTATCCGGAAATATCTGGTCCTCATTCTCTTCATTGCAGACATAGGAGAGGATCAGCTTCCCGGGCCAGCCTGTGGTTCAGCAATGCACATGACCTGTTCTGACCAACAAGTTATGAGTGATGGCGGTGCGTGCCACTACTCCTCTGAAGCAATTGTTGGTGCAAGGAGTGCATATTTTTCTCTCTGTCCCATCACGGGCTGCAGCCCACATGGGACAGCCTCCCTCATCCTGGATCAGAGCAGCTACCCGAAGGACTCTTTCCCAAAGTCACACAGACAACCTGCACATCAGCAGTGAATATTCTCTTGTAGTATTGGGGCGTCGGCACTGGGAGGAGGTGTGTTACCACAGCACTCCTCAGCTTGACTTTTTATTTTATTATTTATTTTTTGAGTAGGCATCTCACTCTGTCACCCAGGTTGGAGTGCACTGGCATACTCACAGCCACCACAGCCTCGACCTCCTGGGCTCAGGCGATCCTTCTGTCTCAGCCTTCCAAGGAGCTGGAGCCACAGGCGTGCACCACCACGCCGAGCTAAATTTTTGTTTACGATGGAGACAAGGTCTCACACCAAGTTGCCTGGATTGGTCTTGAACCCGTGGGCTCAGGCAATCCTCTCGCCTCTGCCTCCCAAAGTGCTGGGATTACAGGTGCTCAGATCATCTTTAAAGTGTTACCTGCATGTGTAAGAAAACTAAAGTATTTGTTTTTTGTTTTTTGAGTTTGAGTCTCACTCTGTAACCCAGGCTGAAGTGCAGCGGTATGCTCACGGTCTCCGCAGCCTCGACTTGCCAGGCCGGCAATCCTTCTGCCTCAGCCTTCCTAGCTGGAACCACAGGCACATGGCTCCATGCTTGGCTAATTTTTCGATTTATTGTAGAGATAAGATCTCGTCAAGTTGCCTACTGGAATTGAATCCCTGGACTCAGGCGATCCTTTTGTCTCTACTTCCCAAAGAGCTGAGATTACAGGTATGAGCCACCACACCTGGCAGAAAGCTGAAATACAATACCGTTCGCACTCCCTGAATTCTGAAAGGATAGGACTACTGTAACATCAGTTATTCCATTTTCATGCCATTGCCCCTATTTTTGTTTTGTCTTGCTGCCTTCATCTATTCATGCTGTATGCGAAAATACCATAGACTGGGGGGCTCACAAACAGAATCTCTTTCTCACAGTTCTAGGGGTGGGACTGGAAGGTCCAAGACAGGTGCCAACTGACGTGGTGTCCGGTGGGGGCTCATTTCCTGGTTCATGGATGGCGCCTTCTAGCCATGTCCTCAATGGTGGAAGGAACAAACAAGAAACGACCTGTGTCATACTGTAAGCTCCTCCTCAAGCTAAATAACAATAGTCTTCAAGGCTGGGCATGGTAGCTCATGCCTGTCATCCCAGCATTTTGGGAGACCGAGGCGGGAGACTTGACCGAGCCCAGGAGTTCAAGACCAGCTTGGGCAACATAGCAAGACCTCCTTTCTACAAAAAGTACAAAAAATGAGCTGGGTGTGGTGGTGTACTCCTGTAGTCCCAGTTACTTGGGGGCTGAGGTGGGAGGATCACTTGAGCCCAGGAGGTTGAGGCTGCACTGAACCATGATCATGGCGCTGCACTCCAGCCTGGGCAACAGAGTGAGACCTCATCTAAAAACAAAAACCAAATTAAAAACCCCAGCTTTCTCATTAAAACTTTATTTTAAGCAGAATTAAAGTGTACTCTTTTTTGGTATAAGTTGAATGGCCATGATTTCTTTAAAAAAATTTTTTTTATTTTAAAGATGTGGGGTACAAATCAGGGCTAGGTATACAAATGTTCATTATGCATGTACCCTTGTTGATGAGGGGTGCCCTCCCTCCCCTGGAAGATTCCTACTACTGCCGGTCCTACCCCGGCCCTCCTCTGGCAGTTTCCCACTACTGCCAATCTTTTTCTTTTTTCTTTTTGAGTTGGAGTCTCACTCTGTCGCCCAGACTGGAGTGCAGTGGCCGCTCCCGGCCACCGCAGCCTCAACCTGCTGGGCTCCGGCGATCCTTCTGCTCAGCCTTCCAAGTAGCTGGAACCACAGACATGCGCTACCACACCCGGCTCATTTTTGATTTATTGTAGAGATGAGTTCTTGCCAAGTTGCCTGGGCAGGTCTCGAACCCGCGGGCTCAGGCAATCCACTCACCTCAGCCTCCCAAAGGCGTGGGATTACAGGCTGAGCCACCGAGCCTAGCTGCCAATCTTTTTCTTATAGTATTACGATGTGTTCAAGGTCAACTTATAAGTGAGAACATGTGATACTCAGTTCTTTGTTTCTGTGATAGGTTACTCAGTATTATAGATTCTAAGTTCATCCAGGTTGCTGTGAAGTTCATAATTTTGTCCTTATTTATGACTGCATAATATTCCATCATGCATACACTCTTTCTTTGAAGTGTTTTTTTCTGGAAAACTTCCCTGGGGGGATAAAAAGTCATATTAATTTCTGTATAGAAAATGTGTGGGCTTAGTTTTTTCTGAAGATCAGGTTTATACATGTCGACAACATAGTTAGCTGGAGATGAATTTGTGTAACCATACATGTGTGTGCATTCATTTGTTTCTGCCCATGATCCCAGACCCAAGGTAGGTTCTGCGCCACTGAGCTACCATCTCTGTCCCTGCAGGGCCCTTTCTGGGCCACTAGGAAGCTCCCACGTGCCAGCTCCCACCATGCACCCAGGCTGCTCGGCCATACAACCACCGCTGCTCCACCGGCCCTGCTTCCGGCCGGAACCTGGCATCTCCTTGGCCTGCTCTTACTCCACCTGGGGGCCAGCTCTGGGCTCCAGGCTCATCTTCCCGCATCCTCCCCAGCACGGCCCATTCCATGCTCCACACTCTTCCTCCAGAGCAGCCCCAACGACTTCACGCCCTGAGTCAAAACCTTCCTTGCTCTGACCTGACTAGACAAGAGGAGAAAAAAGAGCTCACACTCCTTAGGAAAAGGCCTTGAACACTGAGTCCAGCACAGTGAGTCACCACCTGTCTGGCCCTGTCACATCCCACCTGCCTGACCTCCTGGAGCCTGAGCTGTGACCTCCCCTCCTGCCTCCTTGTCCCCCTAGGCAGACACTCTCCTCCACCTCCTGCAGCCACCAGGCCCTGGGGGTGTCTGTTCATGGGACTTCCAGGGGTCTGACTCACTGGCGGGAGGTCCTGTCCCCACGTGGCCTCAGGGGCCTGTTGCCCTGACTCAGGTCTCCCTACCTGGCCCCATCCATGAAGGTGGTCAGGCTGGGGGTGTCCATCCTGGGTGCAGCCCCGGGACTTAGACACCGAGGCAGGAGGTGGGGAGGGCCCAGACAAAGCCTGTGGAGTCCTGTCCTCGCCATGTTCTTGGGGGACCACTCGGCTCAGTCACCCCCCACTCTCTGCAAACTTGTCTCAGACGTGTCCCCCCGGTGGGCAAGTGGTGACAACTGGCATCACAAAAGCCATCCACAGAGGAGTACTTGGTGATGGTCTCTCCAATGGCCGCCACGGGGAGTGGAGGACAAGGGGCTCAATGCAGCCAGGAAGTTGCGTATGCCTCCTTGCTGTGTCTGTCACCACCTGGCCCCTGTATCCTGCCCGTGATCTTCCCACTGCCTCTGTCATCACTTGGGCCCTGTGTGTTCTGCTTGTTGTGTCCATAACCCCCCACCCCCACGTCTATGACACCTGTCACTGCCCAGCCCCGACATCCTGCCCACGGCACCCGTCAGGGCCTGGCCCCCATGTTCAGCCCACCGGCAAAAGGTGAGACTCTGAAGGTCCAGGGCGTGAGTGCCACTAGGCAGCCTGACTGGCTCATCTCTGCCTCAGTGTCCTCCCTGGGCCTGAGATGCAGGGACAGTGACTGCCCTCATAAAGACCCAGGGCTGCAGGCACCAGAGACGTGATGTCACATGAGGATGGGCACCCACGGGATTCTCCCCCAGAGCCAAAAAGGGGAGAGAGAACTGGGGATAGCTGGGCATGGTGGCTCACTCCTGTAATCCCTGCACTTTGGGATTACCTGAGTCCAGGGGTTCTGGGCTAGCCTGGGCAACTTGGTGAGACCTCATCTTTACAATAAATCGAAAAATTAGTTGAGTGTGGTAGTGCCTGTCTGTAATTCCAGCTACTCAGGAGGCTGAGGTGGGAGGATTGCCTGAGTCCAGGAGGTCAAGACTGCAGTGAGCTGTGACTACCCTGTGGCACTGTACCTCAGCCTGGGCAACAGAGTGAGTTCTTGACTCAAAAAAATAATAATAGCATCTTTTAAAATTAATGTTTCAGATCCGGTGTGGTGGCTTATGCCTGTAATCCCAGCACTTTGGGAGGCTGAAGTGAGAGAATTGCCTGAGTCCAGGGGTTCGAGACCAGCCTGGGCAACTTGGTGAGACCTCATCTTTACAATAAGTCAAGAAGTTAGCTGGGCATGGTGGTGCACGCCTGTAGTTCCAGGTACTTGGAAAGCTGAGGCAGAAAGATTGCCTGAGTCTAGCAGGTCGAGGCTGTGGTAGCTATGGGCGTGTCACTGTACTCCAGACAGAGACAGAATGAGATTCTGATTAAAACAAAAAACAAAAAACTGGGGGTAATCGAGGGGCTCACTGCACAGCGCTCCATTTCTGCTGCCTGTTTATGTGGATTATCAAACTCTTAAGAGCGCTTTTTGGATGCTGCATCATCCATGCAAACATCTGGAGTTTGAGCTTTGCAGTCTCACTTAGGCTGCCACTTTGTGGCAGCATCCCTGAATTGCAGCCTCCCCTGGTCTCCAGAGTCTAGGGGTATCTTTAAGCTCATGAAAGGAGACCTTTAAACCCAAACAAGGAGACTCATCACCCTGGGCTGAGCATCCCAGGGTGACGAGGCCCACCCCACCGCAGACACCCTCCAGGGAGAAGAAAGGCCAAGGCAACAGACGCGGGTATGCTGCCATGTGACAGAAGAATGATTTATTAGAACAAATTCCATGACAAATCATATAAAATAACCATTTTCTGAAAGCTCCACAAGACCACCTGAGAACAATGCAGAGCGAGACCTCCAGGAAGCAGGTGAGCCCCGAGCCCGGGCGGAAGCTGGAGCGACAGAATCCAGCGTGGGAGGGACACAAACTGGAGAATTAAACAAATTGCACAGCGATGATCCAGGGGTGAGGTGTGGAAGGAGGTGTGGACGAGGGGGAATGGCCACCATTTGCTCCGGGGCGGGTGGCGTGGGCAGCTGTGTGGGGACATGCAGGGAGGGCAGCCCGGACTTGCATCTCCTGTGGACAGCAGGCTCTGGGTGGCACCCCCAGCCCCTACACACATACACGTAAACATCAGGTAGGCTGAGGGGCACCGAGGCACCCAGAACCAGTGCCCCAGCTCTGAATCAGCTCCATGTAAACAGAGGACGCATACTTCCCACTCGGGCCTCTGGTCCCAGCCTCACACACCTCTTCGCCAGCCACTCGGCTGTCCATGTCTCTCTTGCACAAATTCCAGGAGGCCTTGGAGCCCACCCATGCTGGCCTGGTCTGGGTGGGACACCCCCCACCTGCCATAGCCAATGGGCTCTTTGGCTTAGAGCTCCAGCCACAGGGCCTCCCTGGGAAGGACAGCAGCAGAAGGGTCACGCCCTGCTCCCCTGGCACATTCCCAGCTGAAAGAATCCTGAGAAAACAACGATTCCTGCAACCTGTCCCTGCCCTATGCCCTCTTAATGCCCATGGGAGGACAGGGTGAGGCCAGAGGGAGAGGGCATGTGATCTGAACCACCGAGCTGGGAGTTTCCAGAAACCTGGTCTCCAGGTGCTTTGGTCTGGCGCCCACCCCCACCTGAAGGGGCTGCTCACCTACCCGGCTGCACCCAGACCCCCAGAAGCCCAAGTGCGGAGGCTCAGAGTTCCCTGCCAGGACCTGCCCTGCAGCTCTTGAGTGCAGCATGGAGCATGCCTGGGCTCACTGCGTGGACGCATGCTGTCTTTGCCCCTGTGCACACACGGGGTGGGACAGGTGGCCAGGAATGGAGGAGGGGCCTGGGCGTGGGAGGCGCCCACCCACAGGGTTATGGCACGTGTGGGGGTCTTCAGGAAAACTGCCTGTGGCCAAGTGGATGGGAGGCCCAGGTGCACGCACACGGGGAGGCTGCCTCACCCGGCCTGGGCCTAAATCAGGAACCTCTCAGCATCCGGGAGGAAAGCAGGGTCCAGGAGGCCAGGGGGCCCACAGCCAGTCTGCTGAGGGAAGCTCCTCAGTGGCAGGGCGGGCAGCAGGGCCTCCGCCGAGGCGGGCCAGGGTGGGCTCTGAGCCAGCTCACAGCCAGCCGCAGGCCATACCCGGGAGGGCTCTCCTGGACCGGTGGTTTGGCAGCTGTGTTGTCACCAAAAGCTCGATGTGGTGAGGCCCCAGCAGTCTCCGTGGCCGCTGCCTGCCCTGGTGGCTGGGCTCTGGCCTGTGGCAGGTGGGAGCCATCAGAGCAGGTGCCCCGCCTTCCTCGACACTCTCAGGGATGGCAAGCTCTCTGTGTTTGGCACTGAGTGACCCCATGGCCAGCCTCTTTTCCTCTGCTGGGTCTCGGACCAGCACACAGAGACATGGCAGGTGAGTGCATGGCACAGCTGGTCAGGCCTGGAGGGCACCCTGCAACGGCACCGACAACTCTTTCCTTTAAAGCTAAGACAAAAATAACAGTGATGGAGGGGAGGGGTGATGCCCTCGGGCCTGGCCCTTGGCAGCCACCATGCCAGGATCTGGGCCAGGAGGCCGAGGGAGTGGCCACAGGGTGGGACAGGTGACCAGGAGTAGAGGAGGGGCCTGGGCGTGGGAGGCGCCCACCCACAGGGTTATGGCACGTGTGGGGGTCTTCAGGAAAACTGCCTGTGGCCAAGTGGATGGGAGGCCCAGGTGCACGCACACGGGGAGGCTGCCTCACCCGGCCTGGGCCTAAATCAGGAACCTCTCAGCATCCGGGAGGAAACCAGGGTCCGGGAGGCCAGGGGGCCCACAGCCAGTCCGCTGAGGGAAGCTCCTCAGTGGCAGGGCAGGCAGCAGGACCTCGGCCGAGGCGGGCGAGGGCGGGCTCTGAGCCGACATGCGACCCTTCCCAAGTCCTGGCTGTGCTGAGCCCGCAGGGCCCCTGTGTCCTGTGAGCAGATCCAGGTTCCCTCCAGGGTCCACGATAGCGTTGATAACTGGGGTGAGGCAGGGAGGGTCAGGCTGGGGGCCTGCCTGCCTCACCCTGCCCCACAAGTCAGGGCTCCCAGAGAAGCCCTGCCAGCCTCCCTCTTGGCTGGGTTGGGGCCACACCCACCTTCCAGCTGCTTCTGTACCCGCCTCAGTTCCTTCAGGATGGAGCTGATCTCCTGGAAGAGGCAGGAGGGGAGGTGAGCAGCTCTGCAGGGCCTCCCCTCCCCAGGCTCTGGGCAAGGCCAGCTGGTGGGCCTGCCCAGTGGTGTGGGACAAGCTTACTTTGTTGGATGTCTTCAGGATGGGCACCTCATTCTCGGCGTTGATCCTTGCTTCCAGCTCTTCCCACGCGCGCCCCGTGTTCTGGAAGAGGATCCTGCCAAGAGGCAGGAAAGGCAGGAACAGGAGCAGGATTGTGGGTCACAGAACCAAGGTACAACAGCCTCCCAGATTGCCCCAGGCCATGACGAGGTTCATACTACCCCCTCCTAGGCCTAAGGGGAAAAGCAAGCCCCGACGCAGAGCCTGGGTTGATGGACACCATAGTCCTGGCTCTGTGATGAAAGCCAAGGGCTGGGGAGGACCAGGCCGGGCTTGGGGGGTGGGCAGGGTGGTCCTGGAGGTACCGGCCCCTCTGACCGCAGGGCCAGCTTGCTGGAAGCTGTGCACACGCAAGGGCCAGCTTCACACTGCACATGCATGTATGCGCCGGGCCTCTGCCCCCGTGGGGATGTGGCCCGGCACTGGCCCCAGCTCACGCGCCCATGTTGGAAGCTGTGCCATCAGGGACCTGGGCGTCCAACCGGCAGGGCCGGCAACTCACTTCATCTTCTCAGCGAGGTGCTCCGTGTTCTCACGGATGGCCTGTGACAGCTGGGACACGGGGTTCAGCATCAGGTTGTCAAAGATCACCTGCAAGAGCTGGTATCAGCGTGGTCACAACCCCCAGGAGCCCCCAACCCCAGCTTCACGGCTCAGGTGGGTGCCTGCCTCCTCACGGTTCCGAGGCCTGGTCTTGTTGGCCAGAGCATCCTCGCAGCTGTCGTTCATGTTCTGGTCCAGGCCCCGAGAGGTCAGTGCGCCGGGTGGCACCTTCTGGAAATTCAGGCTGGCCTCCGGGATTCGCTGCACCAGCTGCAAGACGCAGGCCAGGTGGAGACTCCCTCAGGAGGGGCAGGTGGGCAGAGGCAGAGGTGCTGGGGATGAGGGCACCACTAGCTCCCACGTTCTGGCTCTCTGGGTGTGCGCAATGGGGCCCCTGCATGGGTGCCAGGGCTGCCCAGAACCTGACCTGACCCTCTTGGGGCCATGGGGCATGGCTGGATTCAGTGCGCCCTCTCGGCACATGCACAGGGGTGGTGGGAGCCTGGCAGGCCTGGCAGCTCTGGCTCGGGGCTCAGATTGCAGGGCTCACCTCCTCGCGAGCAGAGATGGTTGAGGCAGGGGTGCTGGGTGCACTGTTGAGGGAGGGGCCGCAGACAGACCCCGGGGAGCCCAGTGCATCGCTGTCCCCAGCCACATCGTGGATCTCCTGGGCCAGGATGGCCACATCCTTCACCAGTGTCTGGCTCAGCCTGCAGTAGGCGGGAGAGGGCAGGGCCTATGGGTCCTTGAAGCCAAGCCCCAGCATGGAGGGCGTGAGGTGGCAGGGGCTGGGCAGGCCTGGGTACCATTCCTCTCAGCCCCAGGTCCTGACTCCAGGTGGTGAGGCAGGTGCTGACGAGGGTTGGGACAGGGGCCTGGGAGACAGGGCTCCGAATACTGGCCACTGGCAGCACAGGTCCTGGTGACCCCTGGGAGGGCTCAGCTCCCAATGCCACGAACAGGGATGGTGGGGCTGAGATGGCACCAGACAAGAAGGCTGGGCAGAGATTGCCACGGGCTTGGAACACGCCACACCTCCTCCCTCTCCAGCCCCCACAGCAGTGTCGAAGCAGCCAGGCCTGAACAGTGGCTGTGACTCAACCACAGGTACCCACTCTGCCAGCAGGGAAACTGAGGCAAGAGAGGAGGTGGGCTGAGGTCACAGCAATTGGAACCTGGGCTCCTGATGACAAGGGCTGGAGCTGGAGAGGGTGAGTTGGCGGATCAGGGCAGCATGGCCACAGGGGACTCAGCTCCCAGCCCTGCTCCAGCCTGGCCACACGTCTCCCCTCGCCAGGTGACAGACACTGCCCAGAGAGGCGCACAGGCGGCCAGAGGACAGAGGCTCAGCCAGGCCCATTCCAGCTCCCAGGCCCCCTGTTGGAGCCCACAGACTTGTCACCCATCCTATTGGTGTCCCCTTCATCCCAGCACAGCAGGTCTCACAGTCAGCAGGTCCTGCCCACTTAAGCCTCTGGCCCAGGCTTTGGGGGCACAGGGGTCCCCACTGCATCAACCACTGATCCTCATAGGAGAAGCCTCCTATGAGCTTCCTTGACACCCACACCAGCTGTCACCCGAGTACCAGACCACCCCCAGGAACCCCTCCAGCCCCCATAGTCCCTGTCCTCCCCCTGCAGCCAGGGCTCAGCTGTGAGCACAGCTGCCCTCTCTGCACACCTGTCCCGTCCTGGGCTGCCCTCACCCTACCCAAGACCAGGCCTTGGCTGAGCCACCCTTCCCAGTCAAGCAGCATGGAGGGCCGCCCCAACTCCGGGTGGCACCATACTGACATGGGTCCTGTCTCAGCGCCTGCCCCGCCCTGGTCCCTTGGCCCTTCCTGTCCTGCCGCACTCGGGACCCTCTGCCCCAGCACGATGCTCCCCGCCCCTGCACCCAAGTCACCCACTGTAGGAAGCAGAGATCTCGAGAAACCCACACAGACTCCCACATCCCTTCCTTCCTCTCCTGAGGCCTGGAGGACTCCCAGTCTCTTTTCCCCCAGGAACGGGGCCTCCACCTAGAGCCCCGAGGCCCACGCTCATCCCCTTGGCCACAGACAGCCCCTCCTTCCAGGATCTGCATGGGAGCACCACTCCCTGTCCCTCAGGCGTCCCAGAGCCCGGCCCCTTTCCTTTCAAGCCCCCTACGTCCTCCCACCAACTGCATACCACCCATGGCCTCAGGTGCCCTCTTTAGCAGATGGTGCCCGCATCCCATCCCCCGTGCAGGTCATGCTGTAAGGGCCACCTGCTACCAGTGCCTCATGGACCTCGAGCTCAGCACTCTCCACAAATGCCAGCCACCGCCACGCCCACCACCCACGCATCTACCCATCATCTCTCCACCACCCATCCATCCATCCATCCTCTCTCCACCCACACACCCATCACCTATCCACACAACCACCCATCCATCCATCCACCCACCCATTATCTACCCACCTACCTACACACTCACCAAGCCATCCCTCATCAATACATCTACCCACCCACCCAGCCTCTCATCCATCATTCATCTACCTACTCACATATCCACGCACACATCATCTATCCACACAACCACCCACACACCCACCCATCCATCCATCATCTATCTACCCACCCACCCACCCATCCATTATCTATCCACTGACCCATCCACTCATCTACTCATCTACCCATCCACCCATCCATCTACCCACCTACCCACTCCTTCATCCATCCATCTGTCATCCGTCCACCCACCTTCCACCCATCCCCCCACCCATTCTTTCATCTACCCACCCATCATCTATTCACACAACCACCCATCTATCCATCCATTCAGCCATTATCTATCCAACTACCCACATACTCACCAACCCATCCCTCATCAATGCATCTACCCACCTACCCAGCCTCTCATCCATTCATCCACCTACCTGCTCACACATCCACCTACCCATCATCTACCCACCCACCCACTCATCTGTCTGTCTGTCTGCCATCTATCCACACACCCACTCACTCATCCTCCATCATCTATCCACCTATCCATCATCTATCCACACAACCACCCACGCATCCATCCACCATCTATCCACCCACACACCCACCCATCCAACTATCTATCATCTATCTACCCACCCACCCATCCATCCATTATCTATTCACTGACCCATCCACTCATCTACTCATCCGTCCATCCACCCATCCATCCACCCACCTACCCACTCCTTCATCCATCTGCCATCCGTCCACCCACCTTCCATCCATCCACCCACCCACCCATCCACCCACTCACCCACCCACTCTTCCATCCATCCACCCACCCACTGCCCCTTTCATCTATCTCGCCATCATCCATCATCCAACCACTTCCTTCCATCCATCTATCCACCCACCTACCAACTCTTTCACCCATCTATCCATTATCCACCCGCCTTCCATCCACCCACTCACCCACTCTTTCATCCATCTATCCATCATCCATCCATCCACTCATCTATTCATGCTTCTGTGTGCTCAGTCATATACCCAACAAGCACCCACCAAGCCTGTCTTGGGCTGAAAGGAAAGCTCCTAGCCCAGTCTTTCCCCTCAGGGTGCTCTCAACCCAAGAGGAGGCACTCTGTGACTTGACTGAATGCTCACCTGGCGATCTCTGCTATCTCAGCTGTCTGCACCATGAAACCGTAAGGGTCAGGCTCCTCCTCGTCATCATCCGTGTCCCGGGGGCCGGGAACCCGGGAGCGAGCCCGGCTGGTACTGCCAGCCCTCGGGGTCTGTGTGGCTGTTGAGGTATGGGAGCGTGTGTGTTTGGGGGAGCCGTGGTGAGAGCCGTACTCTTCCTCGGAGGTGGACGTGTAATCTGAGCCCTGCTGCCTGCGACGCCCATCTTGTGAGTGAATTGGTTTCAGAAGCAAGAACAGAACAAAGCAGGACTCAGTACCCTGCAGCAGCCCCCGGCTGACGAGGGTCAAGCGCTGCAGCAGGGGGCCTGTCGCCACTGGCATCCCCCCACCCAGAAGCCCTTCAGCTGAAGCACCAACAGTTGCTGAGCCCCAGGGTCATGAGGCCCCCATCGGGCCTGAGGCACATGCCAGTACAGTGATCTGGTGCTCCTGGGTCAGCAGTTGAGTGTGTGTGAGGGGGTGGTCTGTGCCTGATTATATGGGAAACACCCCCTGGGTAACAGGGCAGACCCTGAAGACAGTGGTGAACCTTTCCACGTGGGTCTGCTGTGGCCCTGGGCTGGACCACGCAGGTGGGTAAGGACACAAGTCAGAGTCTGCCCATGCAACCCCTGCTTCACCGCCTGCCTGATTTCAACAGACCCCATTGCTGAGGTGAGGCCCTTCCTGGGCAGGGTCCTGGACTCCGCATCCCTGCACCAAGCCCCAAAGCAGCTGTGAGCCTGTGCTGCTGCATGGGGGTCGGGTGGGGCCTCACTGGGGCAGTGCATCACCCTTGCACTGGCCAGGCAGCAGGCCCTATCAAGCAGGTGCCAGTTCTCAGCCCATAGCTGCTGTCCCTTCCTCCAGAGGACCCTGCTTTGGCCTCCAGGCATGTGTGGGGCCTGCCCAATGCACCCAGCAGGCAGAGAGGGGTTGGGAGAGGATGCTGGGAGTCACAGGAGCCTCAGCAAGGGTGCAGGCAGGCTAGTCCAGCTGCGGGACAGGGGCAGGGACAGGAGCAACAGCAGCACTTCAGCCTCAAACCAATCCACTTACAGGATAGCTCGGCTCCCTCGGTGGTGGTGGGGGAGGCGCCTGGCTGTGTGGACAAGGACGTCCAGCCACCCCAGGTAGGAGGCCAATTCTGGCACCCACAGTGGCCTGTCCCCCACTGGGCCTCAGGATGTGGCAGGGGCTCTGCTGTGGGAGAGATGACCCAGCCCTCTGCTGCCACAGGGCCTGCCTGGAGGCTCTGAAGGTGTTAGAGCCAGCTCTCCTGGAGACACAGGTGAACCTGGCACCCTTCACCGAGCTACCCGACCACGGCAGCACAGGGCAGAGGTATGCAGGGGAGCCTCCCTCAGCACCCCAGGCCCACAGCGGATGGCTCAGGGCTCCAATAGCGCCTCCCAAGCCACTGTGGACATGGCTAGCCTGGACATTGAGGTCCTGAGGCCCATCTGAGGGATTGGAAGGAGACGAAGGCCCCCAAGCTGGAGAGGGTCAAGGGCTTATGCTCACACAAGGGGACTTTGTGCCCTGGCCTCCCCACACACGTGCCCACCCCAGCTTCGGGAACAGGAGCTCCTCTTGGGCCAGGAACAGGGGCCCATGCCCAGCCCGCGGCCCCTGATGGGCAGCTGCAGATCCCAGAAGCCACCCCCTCAGCCCAAATCCCCCCTGCCCCTGGCACTCACTGGAGGTGTATCTGGCGCTGCCCGAGCGGGCCCTGCTGAAGGGCTGGCGGGGGCCCGTGGTGGTGGCTGTCGCGGCAGCCTTCCTGGCGGCGGCCCGGGCTTCGGCCATGGTGGGCTTGCGGCTGGCACAGCACGACTCAGCACTGCGGCCTGAGAAGCCGGTGCGGGCGGGGGTGGCCTCAGGGTCACTGGGCCCTGTGAAGGAGCCAGCCCGCTTCCGGGGCATGGCCAGAATGTCCAAGCGCGACAGCTTCTTGGTCTGCTCAGTGGCTGGCCGGCCCACTGGCTCAGGGTTGCCTGGGGCCCCCCGATCGGCATCCACGGCCTCAGTATCTGAGGCATCCCCCAACCGTGCTCGCCTCAGCCGGGAGGCCCGTGTGGGCCGTGGGGTGGACAAACTGTTGGAGCGGGTCAGAGCTTGCTGCCCCTTCTGGGCACTGGCTGAACCACGGCTCTGCTCCTCCCGGGCAACTGGGCATGGTGGTGGGGCTGCTGGTTTCCGACGAGGCCCTGGCCGTCCTGTCCCAGTGGCCTCAGTGGGTTCATGGTTGGAAGCCATCGTGTCTGAGCTGGGCAGGTGGGTGAGGCTAGAGCCGTGCTCCTCATTGGGCCAGTCCATGGACCCCCGGGGCCCGTGGCCACGCTGCACAGCAGGGCGCCGCACCAGCTCTCCATGGGCTGCATCCCCTGGGCCTAGCGGGCGATGTTGCTTCTCTGACAGTTGCTCACGGGAGCAGCCCAGCGTGGTACCACTGGGGTCCTTTGCTGCTGGAGGGGATGGTGTCTTCTCCTTCTGTGGCCCTGGGGGCTGGGGAGTCGGGCTGGGCCCGTTCTTGCCACTGAGCAGGCTGACTGTACTGGACGTGTCCAAGTCCGAGTCCCCAGACAGGGAGTCCTCCGGCGGCCTGGGGGTGCTGCTCCCATCACACTCTGTGTCCTCGGACTTGGAGAGCAGCCGGGCCTCCAGGGCTGCCAGGGCCGTCTCGGTCTCCTTCAGGATCAGGTGGGTGTCCTGTGAGTGGAAGTCCATGCGCGAGGCCCGGGCTGCAGCCAGGTCCTGCAGGAGGGGGTGGCTAGAGATGTAGGGGGGCTTGCCAGGTGCCGGGGGGCCACTGGCTGGCTCCTTAGTGAAGCTTTCTTGTCGCACGAAGGTCAGGGCTTCCTTGGGTGGGGCTGGGCCAGGGCCATTGGGCTCTGGGCACCGTCCGGGCTGCAGTCGGATGACCATCCTCCCGCTGGTGCTGATGTAGACACCATCCTGCGCCGAGGGGCTGGGGTGAACAGCCCGCCCCAAGCCCTCCATTTCCCCTGGAGCCACAAGTGGCTTTTTAGGGAAGGCAGCTTCCCTATCCTGGTCCCCGATGAAGAAAGAGGTAGGGGCCGGCTCCCCAGGGGCCTTTGGCGAGCGCTGACACCTGCTCCACATGGGCCCCTCCTGGGGGCTCCTTCGTCTCTCCTGCAGCTCCACACTCAGCTCAGGGGCCCGGCCACCATCCGAGCCGCTGGCATCGCTGAGGCTGTCAGGGTCCAAGTCCTCCTGGCCCAAGAGGTGGCCGGTCTGCTCACTGCCTGGCTCTGGTGGCCCGGGTCCACTCCTCCTGGTGGTCTCAGGGCCTGCAGGGCTGTCTGCCCTCTCGCCGGGCAGCTGGGGGAGGCGCCGACGCATGCGTACAGGCAGGGACCCCTCAGGTTCCCCAGCCCTACGGCCCAGGCCATCCTCTGCGGAGTACAGGGGCGGCCGGTCAGAGGGGCCACTGGTCTGCAGCCCTCTGTGTGCACAGGAACTGACACTCCTCCAGGCACAGGAAGAGGCAGCCTGTGTCCACAATCGGTAGCCTGAGGCCACCATGGCCTGGACCCCCTCCACTGTGACTTCAGAGACACTCACCTGTGAGGCCTGGGTCTGAGTAGCTGTCGGCCAGGCTGGCCCAGCGGGACACCCATTTCTGACCCCCAGGGGAGCCTGGCACCAGGAGGCTCTGCAGAGAAGAGGGTGGGAGTGTTTCCACAGCAGGGGGTGGTATGGGGAGGCCCCCAAGGTAGGTGCACCCTAGCACCGCCCACACATGCCCCCCTGTGCTGGCCACACATGCCATCCAGCAGAGGAAGCCAGGGAACCCTGGTGCCCTGCCTGGGCCTGTTTCAACTCAACTCCTGCTAGGGTCAGCTCAGCTGGGGGCACCGGTGAGTGTCTTCCGTTCCAGGCCGGCAGCCGTAGCCTGTCATGCTCCGTGGACCTGTCGGGCCTGCCCAGGGAGCAGCACGTGCCTAGGGCTCAACTCAATGCTGGGCCTGACACCTAGCCCTGGGCCCTCCACAGGAAGCCCAGCCCACCCATCACGTGATCGCGCCCCTTGGTAAAAGGGCCCACGTGGCCTCATCAGTGGCCTGATGACCTCTGGCTCCGATGGACACTGCCCTCACCCTGCCCTGGTCCCACAGGGCAGCCATCTGGGCTCATACCTGGTGCTCTGCCTGGGGTGCTGCGCTCAGTGGCCGGGAGGCAAACTCCTGCAGCAGTGCCATCCGCTGGGCCACACCCCCATCACCAGACTCTTCTCTGTCCCCTTTGATGACTGGGCGGAAAGTGGCCGAAGATGCCCTGGAGAGTTCAGGGGACTCCAGTACCCCAAAGACCTGCCAGGAGGAGATGCCCCAGCACTGAGGAGGAGCCCACCTCCCCTCCTCCACTGAAACCAGCTACCCACGGGTCACTAAGAGGGTAGGGCGCCTGGTAGGGCAGAGGGGCTGAGGGACAGGACCAGGGGCAACGCCGGGTAGGAAAGAGACCCCAGGACAGTGAGGGGCAGGACCAGGGTGGGTAGCCCCACGCTCCAGTCACTTCCCACCAAGTATGTAGGGACCAGAGCTGGGCCAGAACAGATGGCGTCAGCCTGATATCGCCTCCAGCCCCACATCCTCCCCCGGGGCTCCAGCTTTGCCGCCGGCCTACCTGGTCGATCATCTTCCTGGCCTCCTCTACCTCCTTGTCCTGTGCCTCTGTCTCAATGGTATAGGTCCCTGCGTCGCTGAGGCTGTCGTCCTCCTCCTGCTTACGGGCCTTGCTCAGATGGGGGTCAGTGGGGGGTGGCAGTGGGGTTGTGGGGGCCACGAGGCTGGCCCCCTGGGGTGTCAGGGGGGTGGGGGGCCCTGGGGGCACCTTCTCGGGGCCAGGCCGTGTGGCTGGGGAGCTCTCCCGCAGACATTGGGCCATGAAGTCCTGGGCCAGGCGAGAGCGGCGCCCCACGCTGCCGAAGGGCCGGGCAGGGGTGCGGTTGGCAGGTGAGGAGCCACTGGGTCGCTCCTCTGTCTTCTCCCGCTTGAGTGAGCTGGCCCTCTGAGGGCCCGAGCTGCCACCTGCCGTCCGGGCCGGAGCTCCAGGGCGGTCTCTGTCAGCCGGTCCGGGGCCACGGCGCTTGTCAGCCTTGGGGTCCCCAGGTGGGGTGTGCGTGAAGGACTGGGAGCGCTTCTTGCGGGGCGTGTCCTCGTCAAAGAACTCGATGACAAAGGCCTGCTGGTTGTGCAGCAGCTCCTGAGGGTCCCGCTTGATCTGCCTCTGCAGCCGCACCTGCTCCCCACCACCCTCTGGGGGCGCTGTAGCCGCTGCAGCCACCTTGGCCAGAGGGTCCTCAGAGTCACTCTGCGTGCCATCCTCATGCTTGTGGCCTGGGAAGGAGGGTCCCCAACTTGTGGATCTTGGGCAGCCTTGTCACCCCACCCTGAGTCCACACATGCTGTGTCTCATGTGGCTGGGGACGCAGCACCCACACCCTGGGAACATGCTCACACTCCAGGAACATGCCCATACCCCAGGAACGTGCTTCCACCACGGGAACGTGCTCACACCCAAGGAGCATGCTCACACCACAGGAAGGTAGCCACACCACAGGAACATGCCCACGCGGCTGCAACCACACCACAGGAACATGCCCACACGACTGCACCCACACCACGGGAACCCACCCACGTGGCTGGGGTGTTGACAGGAAGACTGTGGTCCTGCCCCTAATGAGGCAGGCAGTTCTCAGCAATTAATCAGAAAACAGAAACCAGCCCAGCTGATCAGGGTCCACTGGCACGGCAAGCAGGAGATGCCTGGGTACCAGCCTACTGCGGGGCCTGCTGGGCACTCACCCCTCAGGGTGCGAGTGTGGATGGGCAGGTCGCTCTTGGTGCTGTGGCGGTCATCTCCTGGGCCAGCCCGGTGCAGCAGGCTTGGGTCATTCTGCACCAGCCAGTCGGCCACCTTGGTCTCAGCTGAGACCATTTCTCCAGGCGCGGCCTCCCTGCCTGGGGGCCGCCGCTGGCGCAAGGAGAACTTGGTGATGTGGTCCTTGATCTTCACCTTGCCCGGGCTGCAGTCGTCAAACTCGATGGTAAAGGAGGCGTGGCTGTGTGCCACGGGGGCTGTCCCGCCCCCCTCCACGTCTTTCGTGGGCGCCTCCCGTGTCGGTGCCTCTGGGGCCTCCTTCGTGGGGATCTCAAAGTAGCTGGGCTCCCGCCGGAACGAGTAGCCCTGAGGCTCACCGGGAGCATGGGAGCCGTTGAGCTCCCCATCCTGCAGCACAGGTTCCTTGGGACGCTCTAGCATGGGGACACATCCTGAGACCGGGCCTCGGGGCCGCCACCCCGACACCCTCCTCAGCAGGACTGTCCACTCCACCTGAGGAGACAGAGCCCTGCCTTCTCTGGAGTAGGCACCCCAAGGTTTGACCGTCTCCCTCGTGCACTGCTCTTGGGCACCATGGGGGGGGTCTCACAAGCCCAGCCCCCAAGACCCACCTGGGTAGGTCTCCTCCTGGCGCCGGTTGTTAGGTGTCGTGCCATCATCCTCACCCCACCAGGAGGGCTGCCCATACAGGGGTGTTCGGTAAGCTGCTGCCTCTGCAGAGGGAGAAAGAGTTCAAAGGGTTCAGGCCCTGGGGGGCTGGGACCCCAGTGTGGACGGGAGAGATCTCGAGTGCTGGGCGAGGTTGGCCCTGGCGTCACCTCCCAGCTCAGACCCTGGCTGGCTGCTGACCGTCTGAGCAGGGACACTCACCTGCCTGGGCAGCCCCTGGGGTGGCTGTGTCAGGGAGGCTTGTCCTAGGGGGTCACTGGCCTTGGGAGCCCCACCCTGGGGCAGCCAATCCTGCAGTGGAGCCCTGGCCCTCTGCCCCAGGTCTGCCCAACAGAGGGGCAGAGGCCAGTGGGAGCCCATATCTGGGTTCAGCTCCCCTCCAAGTCTCCCCAAGTAGTTCAGGCCACAATGGGTATCCCTGGGGGCTGGGGGCACCACAGTCTGAGTGGCCCCGACAGCATTTTGGTTGTTTTAAGGGCCAGAGGTTAAAATGCATACTTCACGTGAAACTTGGTTTCCAGCTCCCACTGAGAAGCTGCCGTCCAGAGCAGGAGGGTGTCCAGTGCCCCTGAGGCAGGGTGCTGCACCCCTAGTCGCTCCCCACCTCCCAGCTTTTTCCATCCCCGTGGGAGCCCTGTGGGTGTCTGAGATGTGTCTGGCTGTGGTCCCAGCTGCCAACCACCAAGCAGCCAGAAGATCTGAGGCCAAGTTATCCCATCGGGCACTACATGCACACCATGCCCCTACAGGGTGTATGCCTCACCCCTCCCTGAATTCTTGACCCAGTGATGCACCAGATGCCCCTGCCTCAGCAGCCCGCCCTGAACCCCTCTTCTGCCTGCCGCATGCTGCCTCCGCTCTGCTGGGGCCGAGGAGCCGGCCTGCTCAGCTGGTGGCACCTGCTGTAACCTCGGGGACTGCTCCAAGCCAGCTGTCACCAGCTGCATATGTTCCACGGCCGGACACCGACAGGTGCTCTGGGGAGCTCAGATGACTTTCTGGAACACTTCCCAGTCCTCGGCGTCTTCCGCTCTGGGTGGCTCTGCATCCCAGCCAGACGCCAGGGTCGCGTGGCTGCACACCATGGATGTACGGGCTGACCGTGGAGCACAGCAGACACAGGGCCCAAGTAGGGGCAGCCAGGTGGCCTTTCCTGGACCACAGTGGGAGCAGAGAAGCCAACCCCTGGATGCCACAACCCCTCCTATCCAGAACTCGAGTCAGGCACTGGGACCTCAGGCTTGGATCTCTGCCTGACTCCTCTGGGCCTAGCCTGCCACGCGCCTGCTCTCAACTCTGTCCCTCCTCTTACGTCCACCCAGACGTGGGCAGCAGCCACCTTCCTGCCACACCTCTGCCCCCACTCCCTGCACCACTGACAAAGGCACAAACCAGGTCTCGTCATGCACCCACTCAGCCCTCAGCCCCAGTATGTCTGCCATCCAAAGACTTGGGTTCAAATTCCTGATGTTAGGGTGCTTAGCCACACCCCCACCTGTCTCTGACTCGTTGGGACCATAAGGGGGGCCAGCTGGTGGCCCACTAACCACAGGACTATGGGCCTATGGGGTGCATGGGTGAATGGGTAAGTGTGTACACAGAAGGGAGGGGTGCATGTGTGCACAGAGGGGAGGGGTGCATGTGTGCATGGGGAGGTGTGTGTACAGGAAGAGGGGCAGGGCATGCATGGGTAAGTATGCACAGGGGGAAGGGTGCACGTGTGCATGGGTAGATGTGTGCACAGAAGGAAAGAGTGTGTGTGTATGCACAGGTAGATGTGTGCACAGAGGGAAGAGGTACATGTGTAAACGGGTAGATGTGTACATAGAGAGGAGTGTATGTGTGCACAGGTAGATATGTGCACAGTGGGAAGGGGGGGCATGTGTGCCTGGGCAGATGTGTGTATAGTGGGGAGGGGTATATGTGTACACAGGCAGATATAAGCACAGAGGGGAGGGGTGCATGTGTGCACAGGCAGAGGTACACGGGAGAGGGATACATGTGTGCATGGGGGAGGCGTGCGTGTGTGTACAGGTAGACAGATGCACAAGGGGGTGTATGTGTGCACAAGCAGATGTGTGCACGGGGCAGGGGTGCATGAGTGGGTGTATGCACAGTGGAGAAGGGTACATATATGCACTAGTCAGTGTTTGCACGGGGGGAAGGGCACAGGCATACACTGTGAGGTGGGTGGGCACGGCAGGGAAGGAATGTGTGGAGACAGCAGGGCCTGGGCAGTGGCCCTGTGCGCTCAGTCCATCATGCCACCCAGATCTACCTGCCGCTGGTCTCCGGTCGCCCTTCTCCAGTCTCGGGTTCAAGGACTCACAGTAGGGTGTGTGCTCCGGCAGTGCCTCGTCCCTCTTGGGCGCCTGGCCCTTGATGCTCACCTGCAGCTGGCTGGTGTACTTCTCGTGCTGTTGACAGGCCAGGTGAGTGAGGGAGAGCACAGCCTCGGGGGACCCACCAGGCAGGACTGGCCTCTCGTCTCTGACCAGAGGGTCTTGCAGGTCACAGAGTCTCCCTGGCCTCCAAAAAGCAGACAGAGCCTGAGACTGCCTGGGTCACAGGGCTGAGGGTCCAGCCTGAGTCTGGGGTAGGGGGTCCTTGGGACCACAAAGCTTTGAGGCGAGTCGGTGCATGTTTGGTGGGAGGACTCAGTGGGCAGTGATCACAGAGGGGAGGCCCTGGGATGGGGGCAGGGCCTTTGTGCCTCGTCAGGCACGTATCTGCCTCTCACTGGCTGTGACCCTGTGCCGCTCCAAGGTCATCTTGGGAACAGGGCTAAGCACAGTCAGTCCCACATGGGGGTCCTGGTCAAGGTCTGGGTCCTCAGACCTATGCTTATGACTCTCACACAAACAAGTGGACCCTCATACCCCGATGGGGCCCAGCCGTGTGTGCCCCCAGCACAACCCTCATGCCCTAACGGGGCCCAGCCACATGAGACCCCAGCACAAGGCCCCTGAGGCTGCCACCATCAGGCTCCACACACCTTCTCCTGCCTGCTCTGGCCACCCCCCATGGCAGTTCTTCAAGATGCTGAGGGAAGACATTTACCTCCTGAGGGCTGAGAGGGCACCTGGTCAGGGTGGGCAGCACGGGAAGAGAGCGGGGAGATGGATGGGAACACAGGGGCTCTGCTGGGCAGTGTGAATCCTCACAGACCCCAGCCTCAGCTCTGAAAGTTTCAGCCTGGGAGACCCCAGATTCCCTCACCCTGAGAAGCTCCAAATCCTCTCAGCTTTAAGATCCTAATCCTGACACCTGGAGGGACTCTGAATCTGCTGACCTGACCTCAAATCCCTTCACCCAGAGGAACACCAAGTCCCCTAATGCTTAGATCCCCAGATCCCCTGAGCCCGAGAAACCCCAGTTCCCTTCAGTCTAAGAAACCCTAAGTATCTCACCACAAAGAGCCTGCGTTTTCCCAACCTTAGAGCCCCTAAACACGCTCACCTGGAAACCCTTAATCCCTTCAGCTTCAAAGACACCAAATAACCTCAATGCCAGAGGACCCAAGGCCCCTTGATGAAACCTCCTATCTCCTTTACCTGAGTGCCCCCCAAAAAGATGCTGAGGTGCCCAGTGGGCTCAGGGTGCCTGGCTCCACACGCACCCACTCAACGGGCACTTTGCTCCCAGTGTGGCTGCAGCCTCCTGCCTCTACCCCAGGGATGCCCTCCTGCCACGGTTATGCCAGCAGCCTCCCCAGGGGCTCTGGTCACCCAGCTGGCCCTGATGGGGCATCCTGTGAGTCACAGAGCCAAGCCCCAAAGCAAGAGCCCACTCAGCTCCTGCCCCATCCCCCACGCCCCTCCCTGAGCCCCGATCCAGCGGCGCCCACAGCCCCAGGGCCCCCACCATCTGTCACTGCATCAACCCGAGGGTAATGACAACCCTTCACCTGCAAGACTGGGCTATCTGGCAAGGCAGGACAGGCCAGCCTGACTCAGGGCACCCACAGCCAGGAGGGGAGGCCTAGGGAGTCACTGGTGCAGTCCTGAGGGGGCAGGGCAAGGGCTAAGACCACCCATGGGCTCCCTAGGGCCTGACAGGCACGCACCTTGAGCGCCTCCTCAGGGACTCGGTGCTGCACACGCTCCAGCACGTACATGTTGGAATGTGGCCACACATTAAGGAGAACACGGAGCAGGAAGAGCCACATGCCTGGGGCCTGGGGCCCAGTGCTGGAGGCCACACCCAGCAGCGTATGTCCCAATGCAAGGGCCATCGAGGCAGGTGGAAGAGGCATCCCTTCCAGGGGAGGCACAGCCCCAAGGTCAGGCCAGGATTCAGGGCCCCAGGGGGTGGTCACTTGTGCCCCAGGCCCTGTGTGGCCTCAGGCTGGGTGAGTGGGTGGGAAGTATGTGCCCAAGCCCGGGGCCTTGATGGGTGCCAGGGACAGGCTGCAGGGGCTGGAGCTCCTTGGGGCAGCCCACCAGCAGGTGGAGCCCAGCCTCAGCGCTTTCTGACTGCAGGGATTGGGCAGTGACCATGAAGGCCCCTCCTGCTTCTGGGATGACAGGGCAACTGGCCTTGGGGACTAAGGGACAAGACCAGGAAGAGGGGAGCCCACGGGGAAGGATATCGTAGCCGAAGCGGATGACATCGTTGAGCTTCAGCGTGACGTACTTCTGGTCTGGGATGCGCAAGTCATTCACAAACGTCTGTGGAGGAGATGGCAGTGGAGCAGGGCTGATGGGTGGGCAGTGGGGGCTCTGCTCTGCAGCTACGGCAAGCAACAGCCCATGCTGCCCCATGCCGGGCTCCTGCACCACCAGCAGGTGTTGCCCAGTCTCAAGCTTCAGAGCGACAGCTGCTGGAGGCCTGGCCACTGGCCGGGAGCACCCAGGCACCTGGTGCTGGGACCTGGCATGACTCCCCAGGAGCAGAGCTCTCTGAGCAGCTCTGTGAACTGGACTCCTCTAAGACACTTCCTCTCATCCACACAGAGGCCCCACATGGACCCCATGACGTCCTGGGTAACGGCAGAGGCAGGCATCCCCCACGAGGGCCCACAGCCAGGCCAGTCGGGCCGCAGATAATCTGACAGCACCCATTCAGCCTTCCTGCTTGCAGGGAAGGCAGTGCGCCTGTCCCTCGGGCAGGCGGGAGACAGGTCTGTGGACATCACAGGCCTCCTGAGGTGACTGGCCCTGCAGGGCCCAGGCCAGTACCAGGTATCCAGGGCCAGTAGCCCGCGGACATCTCTGGAAGCCCACACAGCCCGTTGAGCAGAGGGGAGGCCCATTGTCACGTGGCTCCTGCAGGGACAATAGCTCTGACAGAAGCCAAGACAGGAGGGGATTTGGAGAAGACCCCTGCGGGCCTGACCCCTCCTGGTTGGAGCACCTTGAGGGGTTGTCAAGTGGCACCAGTGCTGGGAAAGTGCCCACATGGTAGAGGCTGCCATGGGACCCCAGCTCAGGACTGCAGGGGCGTGGTAAGGATAGAGCTTCCCAGGACAGGTTCCGAAAGAGAGAGAGAGACATCCAGGCGAGTGTCTCCAAGGACAGACAGAAACACCCAGAGAGAGAGGGCCCCTCCTCCCTGTCTGTGCCCACCCCACTCACCTGGGTCCTCTCATCCGACCCAGCCCTTCTCTTGTAGCCAAGGCCTCTGCCTGGTCACCCCCCTGCCCCTGCCACCCCAACTTACAAGATGGAGATGCCCCAGAGCAGCTTCATCTCAGGGTCCCCTTTCCCAGCCCAATGCCTCCCATGCCCACCCGAGGGTCCAAGCTCCACCTGAGAGCAGCCCTACCCATAGAGACCTGCATCTCAGCCAAGGGTAGCCCTCCTGGAAGGCCTGGGGACCTCTGCAGCAGAGGAGGAGGCAGAGCTGAGGAAGGGGCCAAAGTTGGGGGTGAGGCCAGAGCTGGGATGGCTGCAGGACTGAGGGTGGGGCCAGAGCTGGGGAGGGGCCAGAGCTGGGGTGTAGCCAGATGGCTGGGGGGTTAGAGCCAGAGCTGAACAGCAGGGCTGCAGAGAAAAGGGGAGGCCAGCATACAGGCGGGTGGGGCACCAGCACTCACCCCGTTGAGGCTGCCCAGGTCCTTGACCCAGTGCTCGTCCCTGTCCTGGTCATAGTTGATGACGGCGTGCTGCTTGTCCACACTGCGGGACTGGAGAGAACCACAGACGGCCCTCAGGCAGGCACCCCATCCCAGCTGGCACAGGCATCTCTCCCCTGCCTCCCACACCCTGTCACAAAACCAACACCAGTGCCAGGCCCCGGAGCCCACAAGGCCCCATGCCACCCCCACAGAGTGTGGGACTGGGAAGGCCCGTCACCCCACCAGAGGAGGCAGCAGGGATTGGGCAATGTCCCCACTCTTCAGGCTCCCCGGCCCTCCCCTCCAAGACCACCTCCCTAATGCTGCTCCAGGGCTGGCTGTGGGAGGAATGGGAGCCCTCTGGGCATCTGAGACATGCTGTTCCCTCCCAAGGTCAGGCCATGGCAGCCAGGCTAGAGGCAGAGACAGGGTGGGGGGGGCAGGACAGGGGGGGCAGGACAGGAGGGGAGGCCTCCCCACTCTTGGCTCAGCCCCGCGGGGACATGCAGAGCTTCTCAGCAAACCTGTTCCAGCACACACCCACCTGCATGTGCTCACAGGTATATGTGTAACACACAGAGTACTCCCCCAGTGCTTCCAACCCCTGCCTGGCCACCAGCCTGCCCAGGACTACCCAGGACAGGACAGTCAGCTCAGCTCCCTACCAGGTCAGCCTCAGTTGTCCCGCTGCAGGGCTACAGCCAGGTCCCTGTCCAGGGCTTGGGGAGACAGAGACAGGGACGGGGGTCACTTTCTACCCACTTAAGTGCTGCCAGCACAGGCCCATGTCGCCCAACTCACAGCATACTCCCCACGCCACTTATCACCTTGTGCTGCTAGGAACTGAGGGTGACTGGGCAGTGGCTGCCTCCTTCCTGCCCTCTCCCCCAACACACCTGAGGAGCTGTAGGCCTGAAGGCCTGGCCCCAGAAAAGGCCAACAGAACCAGCTGGCCCAGGGCAGCCCTGACCCACATGACTGCATGTGTGACCCATGCCACTGTCTGCGGACCGTCCAGGGGGTGCCCCTGCAAGATGCCAGGTCAGTCTTCACCACACAAGTGACACAATGGGCCTGTGGGACAGCTCCCCAGCCCCAGGACAGGACAGTCCCCGGCCCAAGACTTGGACATCCCTCCCGAGTCCTGGTGAGACTTCTCAGTCTCAAAGGAGAGATCCAGGAATCTTAAGCTGGTCACCACTGCCCGCAACACGCAGGCCTGCCGCTGGCCACCACCACCTGTCCTCTTCTCTCTGATGTGCTCCACCTGCCTTGCCCACGGCAGCTTCCCAAGCATGAAAAGCACCCAGGGCAGGGCCTCCTTCCTCGGAGGACATGGGCTCTGGCCCTGTCCCTATCCAAGGTCACCCTGCTTTGCTAAGGCCTCAGCGGAGGGGCCAGGGCAGGCCCTAGAGAGAAGACTGCAGCTGGGTGGGGCTTGTGATGGCCAGCAGGCCTCATGCTCTGATGGTCTCTGCCATCCCAGGAACAGGCACTCAAAAGTCCCAAGGTGGCAGGTGTGACTCCTAATGACGGTGCCACAGTGGGGAATTCCAAGACCAAGGTGGAGGGGAGCAAGGAGGGAGGCAGGGAGAGCGGGTCCACACCTCATCCTGCTGGGACCCTGGATCCTCCCAAGAAGTGGGTAGGGGTGTCAGGCGTGGCTTAAAGGGAAAGCAGGGTTCGGCTAGCCATCCCTGAGCCACCTCCTCCCTGGAGCCCACCCTCTTCTGGGGGATGGCACAGTCCACTCCAGACACCCTCCCAGGGAAGGCCCCAGAACTGATTTGGGGGTGTCACCTGGTGCCAGCTCACCTGCCTGACAAAGCAGCAGGGTTCTGGCAAGGTGGGTCTGACCTTGACACCTACCACCCCCCTCTAGGCTCCACCCCATTCCCATTCAAATTCCTCATATAAAGTTGGCATCCACCTCCTTATGGCTCCTGGCCACCCCAGCAGCAGTCTCTTCTTGGGGTTATGGAGGATCTGGCCAGAGGGCCATGCCAGATACCACCTCCCCTACCAAGCTTCCCAGCTTATCCCAAAGGCCTCCAAGTGCAGGTCCCCCAAGAACCCTCTCAAGAGCCAGTCCTAGTGACACCCCACCCAAGATCCTCCTTCTGGCCTGGGACCGGCACAGACCCCTATTCACACCCTGAGCCCAGCTGCCCTATCCACCCCCAGGGCTGACCCGCCACTCCCAGCTGGGCCCTTGTCACCAGTCACACTCCTGCCAAGCCCCTCCCCAGACTGCAGGAAGCACCAGGGACTTGTGGGGAGGGGATAGGGAGGCGCCTCCTCTTCTAGAAGCCCCCTCCTGAGCCCCAGCACCCCAGGCCAGAAGCAGACCCAGGCCAAGTCCTGTGCTCAAGGCTAGAAGCCAGCCCATCCAAGAGAGGAGGCCCTTGGCCCAGGACACAAGACTTAATACAAACCAGGGCCTGCTCCGGGTGCAGAAGAAGCCAGTGACCACAGATGTGTGACGTGGCCGGAGAACGCTCCACACACATGGATTTGGGAGAAGGGTCCAATAATGTGCACTCACTTTAATACGGATGTTTCCAAAATTCAGGGCTGATGTCCTTCGCGAGTGCCCAGGGCTCTGGGCACACCCCTGCCAGCTCATCTCCAGCCTCCCCCCGCCCCTCCCCCTCCCTCCAAGAGCCACGGGCTCCCACCACAGACAATGGGCTGTACTCAGGGCTGTGGTTTTCAGGCCAGGATGTGAGAGTGTGAATCCAGCCGCCACATACCCCCATAGACAGCCTGTGTCCAAGGCTGTCCGGCTGCCCCTTGGCCCCCAGCCCTGCCCTCAACCCGACCTCTGTATTATTCCCCAGAGGGAGCGGGGAGGGCATCTTGCTGGCATGGATCCTGAGGGAGAGCAGGGTCCCGGCCAGGCTGTTCCAGCATCCATGCACACACACCGCCCAGGGGACAGGTGTGGGGCTGCAGGCTAGGACCACGGAGAGGAGGCCCAGGCCCAGGCCCGGGAACTTTGTGGAAGGAGTAACTTGTGGGGACAACAGCTGTGACAGGCGTTCTGGGTTCCAGGGATGGAAGGTGGTATGGAGCCGGGTGTGGGGGAGGGCCAGGTGGGCTGGGGTTCTTGTCAGTGCAGTGCTGGGGTGAGGGAAGGTTTGGGCAGGCACCCTGGCAGGGAGCCAGGTGGAGGGGACAGGGGTGGCCGTTTTTGTTAGCCACTGAACCTGGGCTGCCTCTGAGGCCCCAGCGCAGCTATCCAGGCTAGGGGAACCTGGGGACAGGGTAGGCATGAAACAGCATGTGAAACACCTGAGCAGAGGTAGAAACTGAGGCCACGGGTGTGGACAGGACCTCCGGGGTGGGTGGAGAGGGCCACCGAGGCTAGAGTTCACTGAGTCTGGGCTGAGGTGGGTGTGGGGGTGGGGACCTGGAAGAATCCCTGGGGAAGAGGGGTAGTGCAGACAGAAGTCCTGAGGGCTGGGAGGGTCAGTGAAGGTGCCTGGGGGTGCCCGGAGCAGCAGGAGGGGCGGGCCCTGGGGCACAGGGTGGTGGTATGGTGAGCAACTTCCCAGCAGGGGCAGCTGCCCAGAGGAGCGAGGGGTGAGGGAGGCAGGCAAGAGTGCACAGCCCCTGAAAGGGACATCCCGAGCCTGGGGCGGGGGCTGAGGCAGGGGCAGTCAGGAGGCCGGCTGTAGGGCGCTGGGAGGTTGCAGAAGCTGGGAGGCACCTCAGCTTCCCCATGCAAGATGGAGACATATCTTTCAAGGCTGCACCACCCAGGACAGTGAGAGGCAGAAGTACCAGCGTGCCCAGGTCAAGCTGTCCCAGTGTGGCGAGCTGAGAAGCCCCAGTTGCTCCTGTCCCACTCAGGGCTCCACCACCCGCAGGCCTAGAAATGAGGAATCGGACCCAGACTCACTCTGCGCACTCACCCCACCCCTCACACCACACCCCCTGCCACAGTGGCCTCTCCCCTGGCACCTTGGAAAAGAAGCAAGTAGAACCCAGGCCTGGGGCAGGGACAGAGCTAGGCATGGGGGGCAGGGCCCAGTCTCGGCGCCCACAGACTCCCTCTGGCTGCTCCCAAAGCCCCAAAGTGTTCTCTCCTCCAAGAAGCCCTCCTGCCCATCCCAGTAGAGCAGCACAGCCATAACCAAGGCCACACCTGCATGTGGACCGTACCACGTGAGACCACGAGGAGCAACCCTCCAAATCTGGCAGTAGCTTACTCCACAAGGCTGGAGCACAGCCCACGGCCACCGTCTTCAGATGACATGAGAGTTAAGAGTGGCATTTACACTTTTAAAGTCATCAGAAGGCTATTTCATCACACGTGGAAACGACAGGAAACTGATATTCCAATGACCATATATCAAGTGCTATGGCACACCTTGCCTGCTCTCAGGCCCACCTGGAGCCTTTCCTCACTGCAGCACCATAGCCACATGGCGCGATAGTTATCATGTGGCCAGCAGAGCCTGAGACATATACCCAGTGCCCCAAAGAAAACATCTGCCGACTCTCACACCCAACCACTGACTCTCTCCAACTACCAAAGGCAGGAAGAGAAAACGGGAGAGAATACTCTAGAAGAAGGAACTTCAGAGTCTGAACAACCAACCGCAGTCTGGGTTGTCTCAATTTAAGGAAATCAGAAGCTGGGCACGGTGGCTTACACCTGTCACCCCAGCACTTTGGGAAGCCGAGACAAGAGCATTGCTTGAGCCCAGGAGTTCAAGACCAGCCTGGGCAACAACACAGCAAGACCTCACTTCTACAAAATATCAAGAAATTAGCCAGGCATGGTAGTGCATGCCTGTAGTCCCAGCTATTTGGGAGACTGAGGCAGAAGGTCGAGGCCATGGTGGGCCGTGATTGTGCCACTGCACTCTAAGTCTAGGCAGCAGAGTGAGATCTCGACTCAAAATAGTAACAAAAATGGATTCAAGCAAATCAGAGGATGTCTGAGGGATACACTGGGATGCCTGGACTTCGTTCCTCCTGGCTGCTGTCACAAAACGCCCAAGGCCGAGTAGCTGATAGACAGCAGAGGTGTGTCTCTTGTTTCTGGAGGTTGGTGCCCTCTCTCTGCTTCAAAGATGGAGCCTTGAACGCCATATCCTCACTTGGCAGAGGAGCAAACAAGCTTCCTCAGGCCTCTTTTATAAGGTCCCTGACCCCATTCTCAAGAGCAAAGCCTCAGGACCTAGTCACTCCCAAAGCCCCCTGTGTCACCATCACATTGGGGACCAGGTTTCAACATGCGGATTCTGAGGGGACCAGATATCTGTACCACAGAATGGACAAACACAGTACCATTGGGACGGGGCTTGTCCCGTGTGGGAGGAGGCAACCATTTGCTGCCCGAGTGACCACCTTCATGGCCAGGACCCCCTCACAGCCTGAGCCCTGCGCCCCCCTGGATGTGTGTGGGCTGTGTCCAACGCAGCAGGATGCTCCGCAGGCAAGGCAGCCCCCTGAACCTATAGGCCCCTCTGCCGGGTTGGACAGTGCCATCCACATGGGATCTTCTTTGCCTCCTGAGAGTCCCACAAGGGGGCATGGTACTTAGGAGCTTGGGGATGGGGGCCATATACCATGCTGGGGGGTGGGAATCAGCATTGCAGGGAACATAACCTGCTCACACCAATGACAGGTGGTGGAAGGACCTCCATGCCAGGAGAGACCCTGCAGGGTCAGTAGACCAGCCTCACCCTTTGACCCCAAACAGCCAGATGCATGAGCCCCACTGAGGCCAACTCAGACCCTGAAACCCAGGGCCAGAGAGGAATTTTGATAGGAGGGCCCCGTCACATCCAAGGATCATCAAAGGGCATCAGCCTGTACTAGGGGACGTCTAAAAATAAGACCGGTGGGACCACCTCAAGCAGCGCTCCACTCACAGTGTGGTGGGACCCCAGACAAGAAGGGTGTGGACAGGTCTACTTTCTAGCACATTCCCAAGGTGAGCCCGGATGCCTCTGGGAACCTGACAAGAGCCTAAGCACCATCCTGCCAGAAATAGGGATGCTGCAGGGGCAGAGCCCTGAGGCTATGAGCACACACTCATACCGCTGCATAGGCCAAGACAAGCCCCTGCACAGGCCACAGGAAGCCCCAAGCTCACCTGAGGGTCCAGGCCCCGGCCTGGGTAGCCCCTCACCAGTGCATCCTGCAGCCAGGCTCCAGAGGGACAGGGCTTCCTGCCCCTGCCCCCTGCCCTGAGTGATTCGCCCCTGGCTCTGCACACCCCCACACACATGCACCCCCGTGTGTCAAGTGGAACCCGGTACCCACTGGCCTCCATCGGAAGGCCTGGCTCATCATAGCCTTCAGCTCCTAGGCTCAAGTGATCCTCCTACCTCAGCTTCCTGAGTAGCTAGGACTACAGTTGTGTGCCATCATGCCTTGGCTGTTTTGATTTTCTTTTCTTTTTTTTTTTTAAGAGATGAGGTCTTGCTATGTTGCCTAGGCTGGTCTTCAACTACTGGGCTCAAGCAATCCTCCTGCCTCGACCTTCCTAAGTGCTGAGATTATAGGCATAAGCCACTGTGTCATATATATTTTATGTTTTTTGTTATTTTTTTTTTTCTGAGTTGGAGTCTCACTCTGTCGCCCAGACTGGAGTGCAGTGGCTGCTCCCGGCCACCGCAGCCTCGACCTGCTGGGCTCCGGCGATCCTTCCACCTCAGCCTTCCAAGTAGCCGGAACTACAGGCGCGCACTATCATGCCCGGCTAGTTTTTGATTTATTGTACAGATGAGGTCTTGCCAAGTTGCCCAGGCAGGTCTCAAACCCACTCACCTCAGCCTCCCAAAGTGCAGGATTACAGGCTGAGCCACTGAGCCCGGCATTTTATGGTATTTAAAAATTTTTTTTGAGTTGGGGGTCTCACTCTGTTGCTCAGGCTGGAGTATAGTGGCTTGATCATAGCTCACTGCAGCCTCAAACTCCTGAACTTGAGTTATCCTTCTGCCTCGGCCTCCTGACTACAGGAATGTGCTACCATACCTGATCTATTTTTAAAAAATTTTTTTAGAGACAGGGGAGTCTCACCATGTTGCCCAGCCTGGGCCCTTCTTAATTTTTGAACAGGATTGCTACACTTTCATTTTACACCCTGCCATGCAGTGACAGAGCTGGTCCTGGGCCCTCTGAGAGCTTCCGTCTGGCTTCTGGATGAGCTCAGGATTCCCAAGGATGCACAAGGTCCCCATCCCTGCCCTCTGTCCCAGGCCTCTGCCTGGAAAGCTGTCCTGCAGGGAGGGGCTGCCGACACGCATCTGCACGGCCCAGCTGGGTGCGTGTCTACATGTCCTGCGGAGGGGGGCGGCAGGCCTGGGTTCCCAGGACAGCCATGGCTGCCCCCAGTGAGTGCCACTGCACTCCAGGACACCCCCTGCACTGCCCAACCCTGCGTGTCCCTCAGCCCTGTGAGCCCCACCCCCTGTCCCCACACACCTGTAGCATGAGCTCACACTCCTCACGCCCCACGAAGATGAGCTCACGCGGGAGCCGGTGGCGGGCGCCGCTGCTGCTCACCAGGAACCAGGATGTGATGCTCATCTTGGCGCTGGCCAGGCCCGTCTGGTCCTGGGGAGAAAGGGGTTGTCAAGGGGGAGCTCTGAGCCTGGCCGCAGCCCCAGACACATCCGAGGCCCTGCCCAAATACCGCACCTTGAGGCAAGCTGACAGCTTCCGGGAACATGGGGCTCCAGACACGCCAGGCAGTCCACCCTCCCCGAGCGTGGCCCCAAGTTCCACTGCCTGGCTTCTGTCCTAGTGACCTGCCTTCCCCACCACGTCCACGCTCGGCCAAGGCTGCCGGGTCCTCTCCATCCTCCAGGCCCTACTGGACCTAATCTCTCCTCCAGATGTCAGGCGTCCAGGCTCATGGAACACTGGCCGCATGGCCTGTATGGACCCCACAGCCAGACGACCCACCAGGAGCAGCTCACAGGTAGGGCCTAGCACGGCCCATCAGGGTCCCCAAGAGGCCAGGTCCATAACGTCAGACTCGCTCCAAGACACATACCCTGAACCAGAGGGCCTATCCCCCAGCAGGACACTCTGGGACCCAGGAGGGGCCTCTGAAGTGGGAGGGCAGAGGACAGGGCCCCTGAACCATCAACATGCTCACACCGAGAGGGAGCCACGTAGGAAAACATTTTTTAATGATGCTTTAAAATGGCTACTGTGAGAGGACAGCATCAGGCAGCCCCTCTGGTGTCTGGGGGACATAAGAGCTTTGGTGGCGTGGCCCCATGGTCATCAGCAGAGGAGGGGTCTGAGGGGCTGGCATGGTCAGGACAGGCAAGGAGCACTGTGGCAGCACAGGGGACACAGCAGGGACAGTCCATGCAACAGCCATGGCCAATGTCACCCTGAGACCAGACCCTGGGCAGCTTGAGGCCCTCCATCCAGCCAGCATGAACAGATGCAAGTTCTCACTCAGGCCCCCTTCACACTGGGGCACCATGCCCGCCCTCCCTTGCGGGCACAGTCTGTGGAGCACATCCTGAGACCAAGACACACAGTCCCCACATCATAGGGCTCTAGCGGGGGCAGGGCGGCTGTGTGGGAGGGCCTGGGGAGTGTGGCAGGGAAAGCCTCCTGGGAGGTGGCACCGGGCACAGAGGACAAGGGTGGAGTGAGCACACAGATGCCTGCAGGACAGCGTTCCAGGCAGAGGCCTGGGACAGACTGCAGGGATGGGGGCCTCGTGCACCCCTGGGAGCACTGTGGCTCATCCAGAAGCCAGACGGAAGCTCTCAGAGAGCCCAGGACCAGCTCTGTCACTGCATGGCAGGGTGTAAAATGAAAGTGCCGTACTCTTGTTCAAAAATTAAGAAGAAGTCAGGTATGGTGGCTTGTAATCCCAGCACTTGGGAGGCGGAGGCAAGAGAATTGCCTGAGTCCAGAGGTCTGAACCATCCTGGGCAACTTCGTGAGACCTCATCTCTATAATAAATCAAAATATTAGCTGGACATGGTGGCGCATGCCTGTGGTTCCAGCTATTTGAAGGCTGAGGCAGAAGGACTGCCTCAGCCCAGCAGGTCAAGACTGCGGTGGCCGTGAGCATGCCACTGCACTCCAGCCTGGGCGACAGAGAGAGATTCTGACTCAAAAAAAAAAAAAATCAAAACGAACTAAGAAGGGCCTATGCAACATAGTGAGACCCCATCTCAATTAAAAAAAAATAGTCAGGCGTGGTAGCCACAGCTACTCAGGAGGTCAAGGCAGAAGGATAGCTCAAGTCCAGGAGTTTCAGGCTGCAGCAAGCCATGATCGAGTCACTGTACTCCAGCTTGAGCGACAGAGTGAGATCCCAACTCAAAATATGTATGGCACAGTGGCTTAGGCCTATAATCCCAGCACTTAGGGAAATTCAGGCAGGAGGATTGCTTCAGCCTAGGAGTTGAAGACCAACCTAGGCAACATAGCAAGACCCCATCTCTAAAAAAAAAAAAAAATCAAAACAATTAGCCAAGGCAAGGTGGAAGGGGGTACACAACTGTAGTCCCAGCTACTCAGGAAGCTGAGGTAGGAGGATCACTCGAGCCTAGGAGGTCGAGACTACGATAAGCCGTGAACATGCCACTGTACTCCAGCCTGGATGACAGATGCCCCGACTAAATAAATAAATAAATAAATAAATGTTTTAAAATATTAAAAAGTTAAGAAGGGGCGGAGCATGAAACCAAGTGTGGGATCTGAGTGAGAGGATCTATAGGTGAGTCCAGGTCACACACCTCTGTGGTCAGCCCTGGGGGTCCCACGTCCACGGGTGTCATGGTCTGGCTCATGGGAGAGCACAGCTGGGGGGAGCAGGAAACCAGTAGTCAAAAGGTGAGGACTAGAACCCAAGACAGACATGACAGAGACTGGGCCCCAGGGGTAGCAGAGGAGAAGGGGAGGCGGCCCAGCTGAGGGCCCAGGGGTCAGAGCAACGGTTTGGACAGGAGGGTGCAGGCAGAGGAGTCAGGACAGAGCAGTCGCCCAGGTGCAGAGCTGTGGATGGCACACAGGGTCCCGTGCACACACCTTCCAGGAAGTGCCTACACAGTCACCGCACATGGGGTCTCAAACAGTCCTGGCCCTGCTCTTGGGGGGCAGGCTCTGTCCTGATTTGCCACATGCCCACACCCCGGTCCTAAGGCTCCCTCAGTGGGTGGCAGACGACACCAACCCCCGGCCTCAACCATCTGTGAATGGCCAAGTGACCATGGGCAAGCAGGTGGGAAGGTGTAGAGAAAGATATCCAGGAGAAGGCCGCTCCCGGGGCCAGAACCCCTCACCCTGAGATCCCTGCCCTTCCTTAGGGTCCAGCCACTAGGCCACCCACCCAGGCTCTGGCACCAGAGGCAGGCACTGGAGGCCAAGCGTGTGGGACGTCAGTGCCCCTGCAGCCCCAAAGGTGGCCTCCACTGCCCTGGCCTCCATAGCCCCGACCTCCCCAGGATGACAGGGCTCTCTCTTGGAGCACACCTACCCCAACACTGTACCCCAGCCTCTGCCAGCCCCCAGGTCTCACACTCTGCCATCACCTGCTGCCAGCTCCCATAGTCAACAGCATAGGGAGCCCCACCCAGAGAAAGTCACAGCCTCTGCTGGAGGCAAAGGGAGGCCGAGCCCCAGAGCCAGGGATGCCAGAGTCAGGCCGCCCTGAGGCCTGGGAGACACAGACGCTCCAAAACAGCCTTCGGCTGCTTGGGACTGGGCTGGCTATGTTGCTACGAGGAAGAATAACCAACACCCCAGACTTGCCCCCTCGGCCGCCCCAGTCAGAACAGGGGTGGGAAGGGGCGGGGGTGGAGAGGCCGAGGGGCAGGGAAGGGGCAGGGAGCCGGGCGAGGCCGGCGGCTGGAAGGGGCAACAGACGGAGGCCTGGGAGGCCGGGACCGCGGAGAGACCGCGGCGAAGGGAAATGAGGGAGGAGGAGGAAGGCAGAGGGAGGGACCGCGGGAGGAGGAGAGCCCGGGCCGAGAGGGAGGAGGCCGGGCGGCGGCAGGGAGGCGGCCGGGGCGGGAGCGCCAGACCGGGAGGGGGAGGGAGCGGTTCTGAATCAGCGCTCGCCGGGTCGGCCATGGCCGTGCCGGTGCCGGGGCGGGGACCCGGGAGCCCAGGCCTGCAGCCACCCTCCGCGGGACGCGTAGACACGCACCCGACCCGGCCGCGTAGACGCGCGTCGGCGGCCCCCCCGGCCTGGCGCAGCCCCGGCCGCCTCCGCGGCGGCGGGGACCCGTGGCCAGGTGCGCCGGGCGGCCCCACCTCCGCGCCTTTGTCCGGGCCGGGCCGGGCCCCCGCTCCCGGCCCCTCCCCGCCCCCCGCGGGCGCGCAGGTGCGGCGGCGGGAGGCCTCGGCCGCGGCGAGCGCGGGGCCGGCGCGTCTTACCTGCGGCTCCGGCTCGGTGCCCAGCCCGTCCGGCTCGGCGGGGCCCGGCCCCGGCCCTCCCGCGCGCCCGGCCGCGCGCTGGGCGGGGCCGCCGCCTAGGACATGCCCGGCGCGGCCCGCACGCTCGCGGCAGCCCCGGCCGAGCCCACGGCAGAGCGGCCGCCGGCGCCTCGCGCGGCGGGTCCCTGACGTCTGCGGGCCGCCCGGCCCCGCCCCGCCCCCGGGAACGCCCCGCCCCCGCCCGCACGCCCCGCCCCGCCGGAAACCAGGTTAGGGCGCGCCCGCGGCCGCCAGGTGAGCGCGTCTTCGCGGTCCCGCGCGCGGCCCCGCCCCGGAGGCCCGCGGGCTCCGCCCCGCCCGCCCCCGCCGCCGGCCGCGCCGGTCGCCCGACTCGCCCGCACCCCGCGCAGACCCCCGCCCCTCGCCCTCGGCCCCGCCCCCTTTCGGCGCGGGGACCGGCCCCTGCGTGTCGGGCGGAGCCAGGTACCCACAGCAGCACTGCGTCCTGGCCGTGGGCCCGCGGGTTAACGCTTAACCCCGCTCTGGGCGCTCGAGGCTCCAGCCCCCAACCTTTGGCCCCGGTGGCCCGAACGATGGGTGGAGGGCCGAAGAGGTGGGGTGAGTCCCAGAGGCCCGCCCGTCCCACTGGGACTCCGACGCTCGCGCCCCCTCGCCTGGCCAGACGCCGCGTGCGTCCAGCCCCAGGCGCTGGCGGCTGAGCTGGGGGGCGCGGCGGGGGAGGGGGGCGTCGACGCGGCCGTACCTGGACGCCCACCGTGGGCCAGAGCTTGCCGAGGGGTGGGTGCGCGACTGGGAACTCCGGAGGCGCTCGGAGCCCCTGGGGTCAGTTCCCACGGGCTGCTCGCTCCGTGCCGGGCGCCACAATAGAGGTATCCGGTGTCCCAGGAGCCGGGGAGAAAGTGGGGGAGGGATTAACGCCCGGGGCAGGAGCATTTTGTTCTGAGGGCATTCCTGCATTCCAAGTGGGGGGATGGCGTGAGTCCGGCAGCAGGGATGAGCTGGGGAAGTCCTGCAGGAGTGGGGGTGGAGGGGGGCTGAGGCGGGCGCCGTGCGCAGGAGCTGGGCTTTATCCTGGGGGTGGGTGGAACGCTGAACGTTTCCGGCTGCGAGGGGCCCCCCCTTCCCGCACCTGGGTCTGCTGGCCACCCTTGGCTTTTCTTCACAGATTGCCTCGTGCCGGGGTGTGAGTTCAGGGGGGTTCAGATGCGCTCTGGAGTGCGGGGGCGCCCTGCACCAAGCAAGCAGGTGGAACCCCCCTGCGCTGTGGGGAGGGCTAGGAGAGCGCCTGGAAGGACCTGAGTGGCGGGAGCTTGAATTGCAAAGGGGGGGGGGTGCAGGTGATCAAGGGCCTTGGACTTTATCCCAAGGACTATGTGGCGCCAAAGGAGGTTTGATGCCGGCTGAGACCTGCTCAGAGGAGGGTTTGAGAGAGCTCTGAGCCGTCCAAGTGAGTGGATGGGAAAACACGCCTGGGGGAGGACTGCCAGAGGTCAGGCGTCTAGCCAGAGGCCCTGGGCTGGGAGAGGGGGACCGAGGAACGAGAGAGGAGGGCAGAGTGGGCTAGGAATGACTGCCTAATGGGTTGGGAGAGAAAGGGGCTGGGTGTTCCGGGTCTGCCCCTCCAGGCCCACCCTCCTCCCACTGACCCACCTCTGTTCCCACTGCACTCAGGGGCCCCACCCCCACCTGCTTTCAAGTGAGTTTAGGAGAGTTCCACAATGCAGACCTGCCCTCTTCCTGAGTCCCAACCCTGTTCACCCCCTTTTCTGCCCTCTCCCAGGGGCTTCACAATCTCCTTGACTGTGCCTGCTCCTTGTCCACACTTTGGCAAATGACTGTGTAAAAGTCCTTTTCTCTTTTTGTGCCTTTATTTCTTCTGCCAGGACTCTGAATTCCTCCAAGGTGAGGTAGAAGAGGAAGTCAGGATGGTTTCCAGTATTCTGTCTGGACCCGCAGCCAGTGTGTGTGAAGGCCAGAAGTTGGAGGGGTGGAGACCTGAGGACACTTGGGGGGGGCATTTGTGATCCCAGGACAGAACTGGAGGGACAAGTGTGGGTAGTACTAGCAGTCATGGGATGGGGAGCAGGGGTCCAAGGAGGAGTAGGCTCCAGCTTCCCCAGACTGATGTATACGTTGAATGCATCTCCAGTGAAAGCAACTGCAGAATATGTTTTATAACTGTATGAATGATCTAAACCCTATGAGGAAATTAAAAGTGCGAGAAGAATAGTCTGAAAGATTTGTCTCCAGGCAAGATGCGCAGTGGCCAGTAAGCATGTTGGAAGATGCTCAGCCTCCCTGAGCCCCCATCATTAGTGAAACACAGATCAAAACCACAGCAAGTTTGGGCTCAGTGGCTCATGCCTGTAATGCCAGCACTTTGGAAGGCTGAGGCAGGAGGATCGCTTGAGGGTAGGAGTTCCAGACCAGCCTGGGCAACATAGTGAGACCTCAACTCTACAGAAAAATTAGCCAGGCATGGTGGTACACACCTGTAGTCCCAGCTACTGGTGAGACTGAGGTGGAAGAATCACCTGAGCCCAGGAGGTCGAAGCTGCAGTGAGCTGTGATCGTACCACTGCAGTCCAGCCTGGGTGACAGAGACTGACGTAAAAAAAAGACACAGTGAGAACCCACCACACCAGTTGGGACAGCTACTGTCCTAACAAGCCAGAGTGAGTCTTGGGAAGGCTGGGGAAATCGGAGCTCTGATGCTCTGCTGGTGGGACTGCTGAATGGTGTGGCTGCCATTGCAGAGAACAGTGTAGCAGGTCCTCAGAAAGTTAAAAATAGAAGTAGTGCACATTCAGCAACTCCACTTCTGAGTCTGTACCCAGAAGAACTGGGACGTGAATAGACATCCGTAGACCCATGTTCGCAGCAGCCGTTGTTCACAATTGCCAAGCCATGGCAGCAAATGGTGTCCATAGACAGATGAATGGATGAATAATGCAAGTGAGATGGATCGGTAGATAACAGAATATTATGCAGTCTTAAAAAGGAAAGAATTTCCAACATAGGCTGCAACACAGATGAACTTTGATGACCTCAGGCTGAGAGAAGCCAAATACTGCAGGATTTCACTCCTGTGAGGTCCCTAGAGAAGCCAAACACATAGAGACAGTAGGTGGTGGGTAGACAGGAGGGAAGGGAGGGTGCCTGTTTCATGGGGAGAGTTTCAGCTTGGTTCTGGAGATGGATAGTGGTGATGGTTGCACAGCAATGCGAATGTACTTAATGCCCCTGAATTGCACACTCAAAATTGTTAAAATAGCAACTCTATGTTACATAAATTGTACCACAATGGAAAAAAGAACAAACAGCAGGCTCTAGCTCTGCTAGAGAGTGGAATGTGTCATGGAACCAACCAGAATGTCTTGTCACGGGCAGTTGACTGAACACACAGATCCGAGGTCTATGTGGCCACTTAGCATATTATTTGAAACCCACACAAAAGAGGACATCGTTGAATAAAAGGTGTTGGAAGAGCTGGGCAGTGTCTGGAAAGGATATGACGTCGGGCCCCCAGCCCATCCTTCACTTCCAGATAAATTCTTTTTTTTTTTTTATTTTGAGTTGGAGTCTTACTCTGTCGCCCAGACTGGAGTGCAGTGGCCGCTCCTGGCCACCGCAGCTTCGACCTGCTGGGCTCCAGCGATCCTTCCGCCTCAGCCTTCCAAGGAGCTGCAACTACAGGCGCGTGCTACCACGCCCGGCTAATTTTTTGATTTATTGTAGAGATGAGGTCTCGCCAAGTTGCCCAGGCGGGTCTCGAACCCGCGGGTTCAGGCAATACACTCACCTCGGCCTCCCAAAGCACGAGATTACAGGCTGAACCACTGAGCCCGGCTCCAGATAAATTCTTGTGGACTAGAAATATAAATACAAAAATAAAAACACAAAATCATTTGAAGGAAACTATTTAACAATCTCAGGATGAGGAAAGCTTTTCTAGGCATGATACAAATGCAGAAGTAATAAAAAAATTTTGAAAATTTTAACTCAATGACAAAAGGCAACATTTTGCATTGACAACATCTTTAAAATCAAAGAATGTATAACGCGCTGGGGACAACGGATTCTAACTCATATGACCAACAAAGGGTGACTCTTCTAACAAAGAGCTACTATAAATTAATAGGGAAAGGGCCACTTATTTCAGGAAAATGGCCAGGCAGCCTGGACAGACCACACAAAGGAAGCCCAAGTAGCTATTCGCTACAGAGGCTGAAGCTTGCTGTTATCAGACACCAGCATTGGTACTGCCAGAGAGGGTGTTTTTCACCTGATAGACCAGCAAACATAGAAAGTCTTGATTAGAGAGGGAAGGGGCTGGGTAAGTGGCTCACCTGTAATCCCAGCACTTTGGGATATATATATATATATAACATTTTAAAAATTATATATAATGTATAATATATAACATAACAAGACCTTGTATCATGCATATATGTGTGTGTGTGTGTGTATATATATATATACACATTATATATATATATTATATATATATATAATTATATATATATATATTATATATATATATATATTATTTTTTTTTTTTTTTTTTTTTTTGAGTTGGAGTCTCGCCCTGTTGCCCAGACTGGAGTGCAGTGGCTGCTTCTGGCCACCGCAGCCTCGACCTGCTGGGCTCCGGCAATCCTTCCGCCTCAGCCTTCCGTGTAGCTGGAACTACAGGTGTGCGCTACCACGCCCAGCTAATTTTTTGATTCATTGTAGAGATGAGGTCTCGCCAAGTTGCCCAGACGGTCTCGAACCCGCGGGCTCAGCCAATTCACTCACCTCAGCCTCCCAAAGGTGCGGGATTACAGGCTGAGCCACCAAGCCTGGCTATAATATATATTATAATCAAAAAATTAGCCAGACGTGACAGTGTGTGTCTGTAGTCCTAGCTACTAGGGAGGCTGCAGAGGGAGGACTGCTTAAGCCCAGAAAGTCGAGGCTGTGGTGACCTGTGATTGTGCCACTGCACTCCAGTCTGGGTGACAGAGTGAGATTCCAACTCAGAAAAGAGAGATGGGAGGGGAGGCCTGGGGAGAGAGGTACCCCCCCACCTGCAGAGGACTTTACTTCTACTGTACCCTGGTACTGCTAGAACATTTTAAATGAGAGAACTAGCTGTATTAACAATTACAAAATTTGCTGTATTCTTTAGGGAATCCGAGGGGTGTGAGTCCGAGGGGTGTGGGGGCCATCTTATCCCTAAGCCCATTGGACCCACTGGGGCCACGGGAATGCCCAGTGGGTCCAATGGGCTTAGGGATAAGGATGCCAAAGTTTCAGGGTTGGGCAGGGCCTGAGCTGGTGGGGCTTGAGGCAGTGTGTCGATGCCTCCTTCTAGGAGAAGGGGCAGGACCAGGATTAGTAGAAGAGGGAGAAGCAGGGGTGCAGTGAGGTCAGAGGACTCCCCATCCCCACACAGCTGGCCTCCAGCCCTGACACCCTGTAGCACTTTTGGAGCCCCTGGACTCAGGTGCCTCCCAGCAGGCCTGAAACTGGGACCACAAGGGACGTGAGCTTGTGTTCTCACCTGTCTTTTTCTGAACCCCTCTGCTCTCCAGAACTTGATCCCAGGCTCCCGGCCAAACTCACAGAAGCTGAGCCTCCGTCAGCCATGCCATAGTCCATGAGCAGGATGGCAGGACTCCCTGTTGTCCCTTTGTGCATGGATTCCATGTCTAGTCGTTAGTCTCATGCAGCAGAAGCTTCCTGCCACCTGCAGAGACCCAAGAGCTGGGAACATTTGCTGCCAGTGGAAGGAGGAGGCTCCCATGCTGGCAGGTAACCAAAGACAACTGCGACAGACCCCAGAAGGCACACAGGCCCCGAGGGGCAGGCCCCAGCACCTGTTTCTCTTCCTCTTGGCTGCCCAGGGCTTGCACTCCTCTGCCATGCCAGAAACCGCAGGTCAGCCACAGCCAGGAGTGGGGCTTTCTAGGGATACAAACAAGCTGCACTTCCTGCAGGAGCAGGACCTCGAGCCGGATGGCTCCCCATTTGAAAGTGTCCTCCGTGTGGCTGTCCAGGTCTGTGTAGGCCTGTCCAGCCCAGAAGAGGACAGGACTCATCTGCCATCTGGGCTGCTGAGGCCCCCAGGGAAAGTCCCCAGTGAGGCTGGTCTTTCTCTGCTGGCCACCAGCTGAGGCAGGGGCAGGGCTCAGGGAAGGGAGTGGCTGGGTAAGGCCCACCCCTCCCCATGGCTGCTCTCCCAGGCAGGCCCCCTTTGTGAGACCCAGGCCTCTGGACTCAGCCCCACAGCCAAGATAATTATCCGCGACTGCAGGAGGGCCCAGCTCTGTGGAGACAGCCTCCTGCACTGTGTCCCCATCCAATTATTCACACAGCTGAGCCCCTAAGTGCCAGGTGGGGGCGGGGAAGGGGGCAGCCAAGCTCTGGAATGGTGCCATCATCTTCCAGGCCTGTTGGGAGCAGCCCGGTACTGGGAGTTGGAAGCCACAAGCTGCAGGGCTGTGTGCCCTACATACCTCTCTGTGTTTGCCCCACGAACAACACGCTGTCTGCCTGCACTCCTCAAAGAGGTCACCCAGAGAAAAGACTAAAGAGCAGGAGACATCGTGACATTCCAGGACCCACCACACTGTCCCCTGCATTCATCCTTCATTGCCACCTGCATTTATGGCACCATTGCCCCCTGTGCTCCAGCCTCTGCTGAGCACCTGCGCCCAAGCCCCCGTTGCCCCCTGCACCCAAGCCTCCACCACCCCTGTGCCCAAGCCTCCATTGCCCCCTGCACCTGTAAGCCTCAATTGTGTACTAGCTTCAAGCTGCCATTGTCCCTGTGTTCCTGCATTTGTGCCCTGTGGTCCTACTGGCTGTGGACTCTGGAGACAATGGGACAATGACCAGGTACCAGAAGCACATTCAAGTGGAGGATTCCTGAGGGTCCTCTCACCCTCAGGCTGCAGGTCCAGGCTCAGTGCTGGCCGCCTGCCCCTAAACACCCATCACCCTGTCCCCCAGGACAGGTGAGAACTGAGAGGGCCACCTCCCTGCCACAAGGAGAATCCTCTTTGAGGTTTAACAGAGAACAGGGAGGGTTTTTTCTCACCTACAGATCCCACCCTGCTTTCGGACAGGCCCTGATGGCTGCCAACTTCACACCTGTGCTGTGCCCCCTCCCCAACAGAGCCAGGCCTTCCTGCCATCAGAGGTCTCAAGTCTGGGGATGGGCATGGCCAAGGCACTAGGAGAAAAAGTGTGCTGGGGTGGGGAGGAAGGTGCTTCTAGGAATACCAATCCTCCCACTAGAGCTGGGATGAGGGAAGCTCCTGCCCTCCACTTGGTGCTTTGCTGGGGAAGACAGGACACCTGGGGCTGCTGCAGCCATCGTATAACAAGAGGGGAAGACCAGGGCAGAGCAGAGGAGCTGACCCAGGTCTTCTGGCCCCAGAGGGGTGCTCAGTGGCAAACTTGAGGGGCTTCATAGCCTGGCATCTCCCAGAGTCACTGGCCAGACCCCCAGCCCGCAGCCCAGCCAGGAGCAGTGGGGGGGGGGCGGGCAGAGGCCCTGGAGAGGCGTTCTTCCTGGTACGAGGATGCCAGCGATGTCCTAGCCACTGAAGATACCTGGTGTCCTCAGCCCTCTGAGGGGGCCTGGCCAGTGACTCTGGGAGACACCCAGGCTCTGAAGCCCCTCAAGTTCTCCACTGAGCATCCCTCTGGGGCCAGAAGTCCAAGCCAGGACACCGAGGACCCCACATCCTCGGGGGGCGTTCTCCAGGCCGAGGCCAACAGCACAAGCCAGGGGACAGAGGACACAGCTATCCACGGCCACGGAGCCAGCCTCTCTGCCATAGGCCCTGATGGGGATGAGGAGGACACAGCCCCAGAGTCCATGCTGGACACTAGATGGGCCCCGCATCAACAGACTCCTTACTCCTGTGAAGTGGAACAAACACAGAAAAGCTCCTGTGTCATTTGCACTAATTTGGGTTGGATACTCGGTTAATTGTAGCCAATACCATGTAGCAGTTTGCTGAACTTTATTTACCCGCTCAACCTCTTTAGTGGCTGGAGCCACAGGCATGCACTACCACACCCGGCTAATTTTCTGATTTTTTTTGTAGAGACAGAGTCTCGCTATGTTGCCCAGGCTACTCTTAAACTCCCAGGCTTGAGCAGTCCTTCCACCTCAGCCTCCCAAAGTGAGCCACCACACCTGGTCTGACTACATTCCTTATTAGCCACTCAGCACCTGACTCATGGCTAACTTCAGTGTCTGGGGGACGTCCTCACCTCTCGATGCTTCAGTGTCACTCAATGCCTGGCTCACAATCATGACTAACTCTGGTGTCTGCAAAGATGTTTCAAAGAAGAGTTCGGAGTGGACAAGCAAAGCCCTCCTCACCTCAGACTGGCCTGTCTTTGCCCTTCCTTCCTAGGCAAGCACTGGCCACAAGATGAGTGCGGCTGCTGGGATGACTGTTGCAGTAGGATTCTGGAGTGCAGCTGGGCTCGGTGGCTCAGCCTGTAATCCCACGCCTTTGGGAGGCTGAGGTGAGTGGATTGTCTGAGCCCGCGGATTCGAGACCCGCCTGGGCAACTTGGTGAGACCTCATCTCTACAATACATTAAAAAAAAATAAGCCGGGCATGGTAGCGCATGCCTGTAGTTCCAGCTACTTGGAAGGCTGGGGCGGAAGGATTGCCGGAGCCCAGCAGGTTGAGGCTGCGGTGGCCGGGAGCGGCCACTGCACTCCAGTCTGGGCGACAGAGTGAGACTCAAACTCAAAAAAAAGAAAAAGATTCTGGAGTGCTTGGGCCCCCAGTGAGTGTTCCATCTGGAAGAGATTTCTTCTTATTATTATTTTAGAGACAGAGGCTCGCTCTGTCATCCAGGCTAGAGGGCAGCGGTGCAATCATAGCTCACTGCAGCCTCGACCTCCTGATTTAAACTCAAATATATCAATGATTATATTTATATGTAAATTAATTATTTAAAAGAGAACACTAATGTGGCATTAAAAAAACAAGACCCAACAATAAGACTAGAAAAAAAAATTAAAAGAATGAAAAAAGCTGCATGCAGTGGCTCACTCCTGTAATGCTAGCACTTTGGGAGGCCAAGGCAGGAGAACTGTTTGATCCAAGGAGTTCAAGACCAGCCTAGGCAAGACAGCAAGACCTCATCTCTACGAAAAAATTTAAAAATTAGACAGGCATGGTGGCTCATGCCTGTAGTCCCAGCTATTTGAGAGGCTAAGGCTGGAGGATCATTTAAGCCCAGGAGTTGGAGGCTGCAGTGAGCCATGATCATGCCACTGTATTCCAGCCTGGAGTGAGACCTCTATGCAAAAAAAAAAAGAAAGAGAGAAAGATGAGAAAGGGTTTTCCACACAAGCACTAATCAAAAGAAAGCTGATGTGGCTAGATCAATATTGGGCAAAGCAGACTTTAAAGCAAGAGGCACAACTGGAGATAAAACCATTTCATAATTATAAAAGAGGCAACCTAACAGAAAGATATAACAATCATAAATCTGTGTGTACCGAATAACATAGCCCCGAAACATAGAAAACAAAACCTGATAGAACTAAAAGAAGTGGCTAATTCACAATCACCGTGGGCAATTTCAAAACATTTCTCTCAGTAACTGACAGAACAAGCAGACAGAATACCAGTTGAGATACAACGTATTTAACAAGGATGAACAAACCTGATCTAATATGCATATATAGAACACTCCATCCAAAACAACTGCTGAATACACATGCTTTTAGAGTATGTGTATGGCTGGGTGTGGTGGCTCACATCTGTAATCCCAGCACTTTGGGAGGCTGAGGAGGGAGGATTGTAGGAACCAGGGAGTTTGAGGCCAGTCTGAGCAACATAGTAAGACCTTGTCTCTACAAAAAAAAATTAAAAATTGGTCAGACATGGTGAAGCATGCCTGTAGTCCCAGATACTTGGGAGGCTGAAGTGGAAGGATGGCCTGAGACCAGGAGGTTGAGGCTGCAGTCCATGATGGTGCCACTACCCACAGCCTGGGTGACAGAGTGAGACTCAACCAAAAAAGAAAAAAAGTGGGAATTTTATCAAAATTGACAATATGCTGGGCCATTAAGCAAATCTCAGCAAGTTTTAAAGGACTGAAATAATAAAATGTCACCTGATCACAGTAGAATTATGCTTTAAAAATACTATAACAAACAGATAATTAGAAAATCCTGCTGGGATTGGTGGCTCAGCCTGTAATCCCGCGCCTTTGGGAGGCTGAGGTGAGTGGATTGCCTGAGCCCGCGGGTTTGAGACCCGCCTGGGCAGGCGAGACATCATCTCTACAATGAATCAAAAAATTAGCCGGGTGTGGTAGCGCACGCCTGTAGTTCCAGCTACGTGGAAAGCTGAGGCGGAAGGATCGCCAGAGCCCAGCAGGTGGAGGCTGCAGTGGCCGGGAGCAGCCACTGCACTCTAGTCTGGGCGACAGAGTGAGACTCCAACTCAAAAAAAAAAGAAAATCCTTGAATGCCTGAAAATTAAGCAAAAATACTTCTAGATAAAGCATAGGTCTGGAATGAACCACAATGAAGATTAGAAAATACTTCAACTGATAACAAAGATAATGTGTAAAATTGTGGGTTGCAACTAAAGCCATACTCAGAGGAAAATGTATAGCCTTAAGTCGTTATATTTGAAAAAAAAAAAAAGAAAAGCTGAAAACCAGTCATCTAAGAGGGACTTTTGGAATGCTAGAAACATACTGCTTCTTGATCTGGGTGCTGGTTCGCTGTGGGTATTCGTTTGAAAATTCATTGAGCTGCACATTTGCGGGGGGTGCATTTTTCTGAATGCATATCTCAACAACTAGTTTCTTGTGTGTGTGTTTTAAACGGTCTGGTGTTTGTAGTGTTGTCAGATGGTCTGGGAAGCTCCTGCGTAGACCCAGACCTTCAAGTGTCTTTCTCACCCCACCTTTCCCTCTGGGGGATTGTGATGGTTAGTTTTAGGTTTCCACTCGACTGGGTTAAGCAATGTCTAGATGGCCGATGAAGCATTATTTCTGGGGTGTCTGTGAGGGTGTTTCCCGATTGGACGGAGAGGAAGCCCCGCCCCCAATGTGGGCGGGCACTGTCCATTCGGACCGGCCAAACTGGGGGCTGGGCAGAAGGAGGGGGGTGCACTCCCTCACTCTCTCTGGAGGAGGCTTCCGTCCCTCTTCGCCCGCTCTGCTCTGAGTGGGTTTCGGAATTTGAGAAAACGGAGACCTTCAGTGAACAGAGAGCCCTTTCCGCGGGGCAGATCCCTCGCCAGAAACAGGTCCCGGGAGTGAGTGGGTAGAAAGAGGCGACGGGGAGGGTAGCTGTCTCCAGGGCGCGGACTTGCAGGAGGTCTGGCTGTCGGGGGGGAGGCTGTGCCGGCAGAAACCCGCGTCTGGGTGTGGTGACGCGCGCCACCGTGGCTGCAGCCAGCCAGCTGGTGAGTTGGGGCCAGTCGCGTGACCTCTCCGAGCCTGGGTTCCTCACCTGCTGGCGGCAGGAGGGCGCGGCTGTGTCCGACGGCCTGGGGGCCTGGGTGGAGGCCATGAGGCAGCACCATTTTACCAAGTGCGGCCCGAGGCCGAGGAAGGGTGGCCTGGCTGGGCCAAACCAGATCCTGACTGGGGACTGACTGCCGGGCTGGAAACAGCAGGCGCCGAGAGGGGATCCCGGAGCCCCGACCCCAAGACCTGAGACGCGGTAAACCGGCCCAAGGAAGTGGGGCCCGGCCAGGCTTAAACGTGCGTGCGCGGGGTTCCTCCGGCAAGAGGAGGGGGGCGGCGTCGCCTTGTGGGATCCAGGCTCCCTCCCACCCCGGGAGGACCGGGAGGCTGGAGAGCAGAGGCACAATCTTTTCTTCTGCGTTCCAGAAGCAGCAGCCGAGCCTCAGAGCCAAGCGCTCCCCCTTTTGGCCGCCAGGTGCGCGGGGTGAAGGGGCTTCCCGGAATTCCAGCAAGGAGGCTTTGCTTACCAGGGAGCCAGACCCGACTCGGAGCTTATTCCGGGACTGTGCAGAAGCGGATCTGGGGCGTGGATGGTCCTGCGGGAGGGCTGACCACTCAGGGCAGGGAGGAAGCGGCCACTAAGCTGCAGAGAGTGAAGAGGCAGTCTTTTTTTTTTTTTTTTTTGAGTTGGAGTCTCACTCTGTCACCCAGACGAGTGCAGTGGCCACTGAGGGCCACCGCAGCCTCGACCTGCTGGGCTCCGGCGATCCTTCCGCCTCAGCCTTCCGAGTAGCTGGAACTACAGGCGCGCGGTACCACGCCCGGCTCATTTTGATTTATTGTAGAGATGAGGTCTCGCCAAGTTGCGCAGGAGGGTCTCGAACCCGCGGGCTCAGGCAGTCCACTCACCTCAGCCTCCCAAAGGCGCGGGATTACAGGCTGAGTCACCGAGCCCGGCTGAGGCAGTCCGTTTTAAGCTGCTGCCTGGGAGTGCGTGATCACTAGGTGGGCCAGGTTTATTCTCTCGTCTTCCCAGCCCTGACTCTCCCGAAATGAGCTGCCTGCTTAGCTGTGCCTGGAACGGGCGTCCGGCGGGACAGATACTCCCCGGAACACTGTGAAGTGCTGATTTCGTGCAAGCTGCATGTCCCCAGTCCAGGTAACTTAGAAGAACTGGCAAGCACAGGGGAACAGCTCAGCTGGGAGGGACGGGGGTGAGGGGGTGAGGGGGTGGGGTGGAATGGGGGACACAGAGCCCTTGGGAAAGGCTGCCTCCCAGAGACTGGGGAAGGACTGTGTGAGGGACAGGATTTCCGTTTGGGCTCACTTGTTTTTTGGTTTGAGGAGCCTGCAGAGGAGGAACCTGCAGCCAGGGTGCAGGGGCTGGGGTGGTGGGCATTGGGGGCATACTGGACCCTGGGCTGAGGAAGGCACACCTGCCTGCAAGAGACAGGGATGCTGCCATGACTGATGGAGCACGACTGTGTGCCTTTGCCTGCCCTTTGGGGCCCCTGGCCTGCCTCAGACCTTGTGGCTGTGGCCCCACCTGCACTTACAGCTATCTGGGAGGCTCACATGAGGATGTCCCTGGGTGACAGCACACATGTCCAAGGCAAGTGGCTCAATTCCTCCACCTGGCTCCTCAGCCTAGCACTTGGGGCTTAGCCCCACACCCCAGCGGCTAAAGCCCCTAAACTGCTCCAAAAGCCCCCAGTACCTCCTTTTCCATGTTCCCAACCTCTAAGCCGGCAGGGACTGGGGGTTGGATCTCCACTGGGAGCAAATAGCTGGGGTATACAGCAGGGGCCCAGCCCAGTCTGTGATGGAGGAGGAAGAAGGGGGCAGGGCTGGGGGGGTGGAGAAGGAGCAGGGATCTGCTCACCTGAAGAGATCAGACAGGTCTGACCTAGTGAACCTATCCCACAGCATAGGGAGAGGTGGGAACCGCCCCCCCATAACAGATGGTTAAAGAAAGAAGACAGCAACCCACTAATGCATATAATGAAAGTGAATAATTGGCACAAACGTCAGAAAAGCAAAATTACAAAGCTCTCACTTCTTGATGATGATAGGCTTGAATCCATGAACGCTCTAAGAGACTCTGGTAAAAACCACTGACCTTCATAAAATAATCTGGTAAATTGGCAAGAGGAGAATATTCAATAATCAATCTTTTTTCTATTCCAACAATGGGTTTCTAGCAATAGAAATGAAAAATCTGGCTGGGCACGGTGGGTCATGCCTATAATTCCAGCACTTTGGGAGGCCGAAGCAGGAGGGTTGCTTGAGGCCAGGAGTTTGAGACCAGTCTGGGGAACATAGCAAGACCTCATCTCTACAAAAATAAAAATAAAAATAAAAATAGCCTGGTGTGGTAGTGCCTACTTGTAGTCCCAGCTACTTCAGAGGCTGAGGTAGAAGGATCACCTGAGTCCAGCCTGGGTGACAGTGAGAAAAAATGGGTACGTGTGTGTGTAATATATATATGTGTGTGTGTGTGTGTGTATATATATATATATATATATATATATATATGTATGGAGAGAGAGAGAGAGAGAGAGAGAGAGAGAGATACCAATCAATAACTTCTGGAATGTATTAATAAAAAATTGTGTATTTGTTTTTGCAATTTTTTTTTTTGAATTGGAGTCTCACTTTGTTGCCCAGGCTGGAGTGCTGTGGCACACTCATAGCCACTGCAGCCTTGACCTGCTGGGCTCCTTCCACCTCAGACTTCCAAGTAGTTGGAACTAAAGGCATGTGCCACCACACCTGGCTAATTTTTTGATTTATTGTCGAGACGAGGTCTAGCCAAGTTACCCAGGCTGGTCTTTAACTCCTGGGTTCTGGCAATCCTCTTGCCTCTACCTCCCAAAGTGCTGGGATTACAGGCGTGAGCCACCATGTCTGGCCTATTTTTACATGTTTAAACTTCAGTCACTTTCAAAGCACTCTCTGTTTGATGCAATACACCTATCGAGTCACCTTTTCCACTGCTCAGAACAGTTTTTGAACTCATCAATTTTGATGCCTTTTAGTGCTTCTGCCATTTTTTATTTTGTTTCTTTCACAACAGCAAAACATTTGCCTTTGAGGACTTTTTTCAACCAGGGAAATTAAAAAAAAAAAAAGTCACTCATGGTGAGATTGGGTGAATAGGGAGGGTGGGACACAGGGGTCATGCCAGTTTTGGTAAAAAATTGCTGAACACTTAACTCAGTGTGGGCAGGTGTGCTCATAAATCACCCATCATGAAATGGGGAAATGCACTGAAAGAACCTCAAAAAAAAAAAAAAAATTCCCTGAAGCTGAATGCAGCCTCTCACAACAACGCTAGCTGGAACACTGATGCCAATGGTTTCCTAAAACACTCGCCTAGTGGGGGGAGCCTGTACTACAAGGGGCCCACCCTCCAAAAGATAGTTCTGAGTTTTTGGGGGTCCTCCCTCATACACACATAAAATATATTAAAAGTTCTTGGAAATTGATTAAAAACTGATTTAAAAAATAGAAAAATGAGCAAAGAGTATAAATAAACAATTTTAAAAGGAGCAAAGGGAAATGGTGGACAGACACGTGAAGATGTTCAAATTCACTAGCTGTCAGGGAAATGTCAATAACAGCACTAATGACACAGACTGCCAGATGTAGAAAACAGGCCAGCGCCTTGTGCTGTCATGGGTGGAGGGTCTGGGGAACCTCATTTGCTGATGACAAAAATGAGAATTATTATAGCCACCTTGGGAAGCAGCCTGTCAACTGCAAACAGGATTAAGGAGACAAATGGACATTGACCCAGCAATCCCTGATTGAGAATTTCTACCATAAAAATGAAACCTCTGCAGAAAATACACGTTCACAGCTCTCTCGTGTGTCATTCTTTGTAGTGACCAACGAAAGAAAACTGTGATAAATAAAGGGAATGCCTATATAAGTAAATGCTTTCTTCATCCATTAGTGCACTCAACAATTACATACTGCACCATCTGCCTGACACATAATCTCAGATTATGGCAATAAGCAAATCAAAATCACTAGTCCTTAAGGAAGGTTTATTCTAGTAAAGGAGACAGAAATAAACAAATAGATCTATTTAAAATGTTAGGTAATGGAAAGTACTAAGACAAAACATAATTTAGGAGAGAAAAGGAAATTAAGAATGCAATTCCATCTACAATCGCATCTAAAAATTAAATACTTGGGAATAAACCTAACCAAGAAGTTAAAAGACTTGTACACTAAAAATTTACAAAATACAGCTGAATTTTTTTTTTAAAGCTAAATAAATGGAGAGACATCCCATATTCATGGTTAGGAAGACTAAACATTGTTAGGATGTCAGTGCTACCTAAATTGATCTACAGATTCAACTCAGTCCCTATAACAATTTCAACAGGTTTTTTTTTCTTACAGCAATAGAAAAGTCAATCCTCAAATTGATATAGAATTACAAGGGGCCCCAAATAAAAATAGTTTTAAGAATACAAATAGAGGCTGGGCTCAGGGACTCAGCCTGTAATCCCAGCATTTTGGGAGGCCGAGGCGAGTGGATTGCCTGAGCGCGTGGGTACAAGACCAGCCTGGGCAACTTGGCAAGACCTCTTCTCTACCATAAATCAAAAAGAAAGAAAGAGGAGCCGGGCTCAGTGGCTCAACCTGTAGTCCCGCGCCTTTGGGAGGCTGAGGTGAGTGGATTGCCTGAGTCCGCGGGTTCGAGACCCGCCTGGGCAGCGAGACCTCATCTCTACAATAAAATCAAAAAATCAGCCGGGCGTGGTAGGGCATGCCTGTAATTCCAGCTACTCGGAAGGCTGAGGCGGAAGGATCGCCGGAGCCCAGCAGGTCGAGGCTGCGGTGGCCGGGAGCGGCCACTGCACTCCAGTCTGGGCGACAGAGTGAGACTCCAACTCAAAAAAAAAAAAAAAAAGAGGGAAGGAAGGAAGGAAGAAAGGAAAAGAAAGAAATTAGCTGGGCACGGTAGTGCATGCCTGCAGTTCCAGCTACTTGGAAGGCTGAGGCAGAGGTATTGCCAGAGCCCAGCAGGTAGATGCTGTGGGGTGGCCATGAGTGTGCCACCGCACTTCAGCCTGGGCAACAGAGTGAGACTCTAACTCAAAAGAAAGAAAAGAAGAATACAAATAGAGTTTGGAGGACTCACACTTCTCGAATTCAAAACTTACCAAAGCTACAGTAATCAAAACAGTGTGAGAGTGGCATAAGGACAGACACATAGGCTAATGAAGTAGATTAGAGAATCCAAAAATAAACCTTCACTTATTTGTTTAAATGATTTTTTTTTAACAAAGGTGCCAGGATTATTCATGGGAAAAGGACAGTCTTTTCAACAAATGGTGCAAGAAAAATTGGATATCCATATGCAAAAAACCAACATTGGACCCTTACCTTATGCCATATACAAAAATTAACTCAATGGATCAAAGATCTAAACTTAAAAGCTAAAACTATAAAACTCTTACAATAAAACATAGTGTCAAATTTTCATTACCTTGAATTTGGCAGTGGTTTCTTAAGTATGACACCAAAAGCACAGGTAACAAAAGAAAAAAAATAGATAAATTGAACCGCATCATAATTAGAAAAGTTTGTACATGAAAGACATCAAAAAAGTTAGAAGGCAACCCACAAAATGGGAAAGGATATTTGCAAATCATGTATCTTACAAGGGATTAATATCCAGTATATATAAAGAATTACTACAACTCAACAACAACAACAAAAACAAACAACCCAATTTAATACAAATGAGCAAAGGACTTGAATGGACATTTCTCCAAAAAAATATGAAAATGATCAATAAGCACATTTAAAAAATGCTCAACATCACTAGTCAGGAAAATGCAAAATAAAACTACAATATGACACCATGTCACACCCATTAGAATGGCGCTCAGGCTCTCTCTCTCTCTCTCTCTCTCTCTCCCCCCCTCCATATATATAAAAGCAAAATAACAAATGTTGGTGAGGCTATGGAGAAATTAGAACCTTTGTGCATTGCTGGTAGGAATGTGAAACGGTACAGTCACTGTACAAAACAGTTTGGCAGGTCCTCAAAAAGTTAAACACAGAATTACCAATATGAGTCAGCAATTCCACTCCTGTGTGTATATTGAGAAGAACTGAAAACAAGGATTCAAACAATATTTGTAAGATAATGTTCATAACAGCATTATTTACAATAGGTAAATGTGGAAACAACAGAAGTATCCATGAACAGATCAATGGACAAAGAAAATGTGCTATATACATAGAAATGCAATATTCTTCAGCTATAAAAAGGAATGAAGTTCTGATGCATGCTAAAATACAGAAGAATCTTGAAAACATTATACTAACTGAAATAAGCAGGACATAAAAGTTCAAATATTTTATGACTCCACTTATATGAGGCATCTAGAATAGGCAACTTTACAGAGACAGAAACAGGAATAGAGGTTACCAGGGATCAGGGGGGAGGGGTAAAGAACAGGGAGTTATTGCTTAATGGATACAGAATTTGGGATGATGAAAAAGTCCTGGACATAGTGGTGATGATTACACATGATTGCAAATGCACTTAATGCCACTAAATTGTACACTTAAAAATGGCTATAGGCCAGGTGTGGTGGCTCACATTTGTAATCCCAGTACTTTGGGAGGCCAAGGCAGGAAGATTGCTTAAGTCCAGGAGTTCAATATCCTCCTAGGCAAAATAGTGAGACTTCATCTCTACGAAAAAATTAAAAAATCAGCCAGATGTGGTGGTGCACATCTGTAGTCCCAGCTACTCTGGAGGCTGAGGTGGAAGGATTGCCTGAGCCCAAGAAGTTGAGGCTGCCGTGAGCCATGATTGTGCCACTGTACTCCAGCCTGAGCAGCAGAGTGAGACCCTGCCTCAAATCAAACAAACAACAAAAGAGAGTCAAGTTGAGTGCATATAGCACCTGCAAAGTTCCAAACGTGGCCACTATTCTCATTCCTCAACTTTTCTGAGCGTCAGTTTCCCCAGCTCTAAAGGAGCTCTGTGGAGGAATCCTGTCTCACTGGCTTGTGAGGCTGGAGGGGTGAATGCACCTCCTCAGACCATGTTCCCTAATCTTAACTTCCACCTAACTCCCCTAATCCTCCTTCCGACAGTACACAGCTTCATGCAGGCTGACATCTCCAGAGGAAACTCCTTCATCTCCATTCCCTCAGCTGCCTTCCAGTTGGCATCTTAGCCCCCTCCCTTCTTCCTCTGATCTTTTCAAAAAAGCAAGTGTAATCATGTCACTCATTTGCTTAAAACCTTGGTTAGGTCACATGTAGTGACCTGTGCCTATAATCCCAGCACATTGGGAGGCCAAGGCAGGAGAATCGCTTGAGGCCAGGAGTTTGAGACGAGCCTACGCAATATAGTGAGACCTCATCACTACAAAAAATTTAAAAATTAGCCATGCATGGTGGCTTGTACCTGTAGTCCCAGCTACTTGGGAGGCTGAGTTGGGAGCATTGCATGAGCCCACAAGTTGAAGGCTACAATCCGCCATGATCATGACACTACACTCCAGCCTGGGCAATTCCATCCTGAAGCCCTGACTCAAAAAATAAAGAAAGAAAGAAAGAAAAGAGAAGAAAAGAAAAGAAAAAAATGGTTATAGTGGTAAATGTTATGTTACGTAAATTTTACCACAATAAAAAATAAATTAAAATATATGTATACAGCAAAAGTATGACAGGAATTAAGCAGCACACTGAAGAATATCCAAAAAAAGGCAATATGGATATTACAAAATATGCAAAACATATAGAAAGCAAATAGCAAAATGGCAAACATAAATCCTGCCTTATCAATAATTACATTAGCATATTAAATACTAACTGAAAGGAAGAGATGGACAAAAAGGATTTGGAAAACACGGTCCAACTATGTGATGTCTACTAGAGACCCACTTTAGATTCAAAGACACGATATTTTGAAAGCAAAATGACAGAGAACTGATATAACACACAAGTAGCAACCCAAAGAGAAGTTGCTAGACATGTATTAGAAAACATAGATATTAGCCAGGCTCCGTGGCTCAGCCTGTAATCCCGTGCCTTTGGGAGGCTGAGGTGAGTGGATTGCCTGAGCCCGCAGGCTTGAGACCCGCCTGGGCCGCGAGACCTCATCTCTACAATAAATCAAAAAAAAAAAAAAAAATCAGCCGGTGTGGTAGCGCATGCCTGTAATTCCGGCTACTCAGAAGGCTGAGGCGGAAGGATCGCCGAAGCCCAGCAGGTGAGGCTGCGGTGGCCGGGAGCGGCCACTGCACTCCAGTCTGGGCAACAGAGTGAGACTCCAACTCAAAAAAAAAAAAAAAAAGAAAAGAAAAGAAAACAAAGGTATTAAGACAAAAGTTGTTACTAGAGACAAGGAAGGGTGTGCTACAATGATGAAAGGGACAATCCATAAAGAAGGTACAACAACTAGAAACACATCTGTACCTAACAACAAAGCACCAAAATATGTGAGGCAAAACTGACAAAACTGAAGGGAGAAACATGTAATGTAACAATAGTAGTTGGAGACTTCAATATCCCACTTTCAATAATGGGAAAAACAACTCGGTCTGGCTCCTGCTCTCACAGCCATTGCAGTACATTGAGCTCCATAGAGACAGCGCCGGGGCAGGCGAGAGCCGGACGGGCACTGGGCGACTCGGTGCCGCCCGGAGGAAAAATAACCGAACATGGGCAAAAGAGATCCCAAGAAGCCGAGAGGCAAAATGTCATCATACGCATTCTTTGTGCAAACTTGCCGGAAAGAGCACAAGAAGAAGCACCCGGATGCTTCCGTCAACTTCTCAGAGTTTTCTAAGAAGTGCTCAGAGAGGTGGAAGGCCATGTCTGCTCAGGAGAAGGGAAAATTTGAACACATGGCAAAGGCCGACAAGGCCCGTTACGAAAGAGAAATGAAAGCCTATGTCCCTCCCAAAGGGGAAACAAAAAAGAAGTGCAAGGATCCCACCCACCGCTCCCCAGAGGCCTCCCTCGGCCTTCTTCTTGCTCTGTTCTGAGTATCGCCCCCAAATCAAAGGAGAGCACCCCGGCCTGTCCATCGGGGATGTCGCCAAGAAGCTGGGAGAGATGTGGAATGACACTGCTGTGGATGACAAGCAGCCTTACGAGAAGAAGGCCGCGAAGCTGAAGGAGAAATATGAAAAGGATATTGCCGCTTACCGAGCCAAAGGCAAGCCCGATGCGGCGAAAAAGGGAGTCGTCAAGGCGGAAAAGAGCAAGAAAAAGAAGGAAGAGGAGGAAGATGAGGAGGACGAAGAGGAAGAGGAAGACGAAGAGGACGAGGAAGAGGAGGAAGACGAAGAAGATGAAGAGGAAGAAGATGATGATGAATAAGTTGGTTCTAGCGCAGTTTTTTTTTCTTGTCTATAAAGCATTTAACCCCCCGTACACAAGTCACTCCTTTTAAAGAAAAAAATGGAAATGTAAGACTGTGTAAGATTTGTTTTTAAACTGTACAGTGTCTTTTTTTGTATAGTTAACACACTACCGAATGTGTCTTTAGATAGCCCTGTCCTGGTGGTATTTTCAAGAGCCACTAACCTTGCCTGGTACAGTATGGGGGTTGTAAATTGGCATAGAAATTTAAAGCAGGTTCTTGTTGGTGCACAGCAAAATTAGTTATACAGGGGGATGTTAGTTTTCTCATCTTCATTGTCTCTGATGCAGCTTATACGAAATAATTGTTGTTCTGTTAACTGAATACCACTCTGTAATTGCAAAAAAAAAAGTTGCAGCTGTTTTGTTGACATTCTGAATGCTTCTAAGTAAATAAATACAATTTTTTATTAAAAAAAGAAAAAACAACTCATATTTTACTAAGATCAAGAAGGATATAGAAAACTTCAGCAACACTATAAATCAATTATACCTAACAGATCCTGATAAAACACTCCACACAACAATATCAGAATACATATTCTTCTCAAGTGCACATAAAAGACTATCAAGGATAGACCATACATTAGGCCACAAAACAGTCTCAATAAATCTAAAAGGACAGAAATAATACAACGTATGTTCTCTGATCATAACAGAATAAAATTAGGAATCAATAAAAAAAAATTTAGAAAATTCACAGCCGGGCTCGGTGGCTAAGCCTGTAATGTCGCGCCTTTGGGAGGCTGAGGTGAGTGGATTGCCTGAGCCCGCGGGTTCGAGACCCGCCTGGGCAGCGAGACCTCATCTCTGCAATAAATCAAAACATTAGCCGGGCGTGGTAGCGTGTGCCTGTAGTTCCAGCAACTTGGAAGGCTGAGGCGGAAGGATCGCCGGAGCCCAGCAGGTCGAGGCTGTGGTGGCCGGGAGCGGCCACTGCACTCTAGTCTGGGCGACAGAGTGAGACTCCAACTCAAAAAAAAAAAAAAAAAAAGAAAATTCACAAATATGTGGAAATTAAACCACACAGATCTAAATAACCAATGAGTCAAAGAAGAACTATCAAGAAAAAAATTTTAAGTACTTTGATATGAATGAAAATAAGGACATAACATAGCAAAACTTATGTATGAAGCTAAAGTGGTTCCTAGAGGGAAATTTATATAGCTGCGAATGCCTACATTAAATGTACACATTTGAGAAAGATCTCAAATCAATAACCTAACTTTCCATCTTAGAAAACTAGAAAAAAGAAAAGTAAACCCAAAGGAAGAAGAAGAATGGAAGTAATAAAGGTAAGAGTCGAAAAAAAATACAGAATAAACAGCATAGAAAATCAATGAAACCAAAAGTTAGTTCCTTGATAAAATCATCAAAATTGACAAACTTTAAGTTAGACTAACCTAGAAAAAAAAAATAAGACAATACTTAGATTAATAAAATTAGGAATGAAAGTGGGGACATTACAACTGAACTTACAGAAATACAATGGATTATATACTCTGAATAATTGTAGGCCAAAAAATAAGAAGACCTATATAAAATTGACAAATTCCAAAAAGACACAAACTACTGAAACTAACTCAAGAAGAAATGAAAAAGCTGAATGGACCTTTAACAAGCAAAAAGACTAAATTACTGACCCCCCCCAAAAAAATTCCAGAAAGAAAACCTTGGCCCATTTGGATTTCCTGGTGAATTCTACCAAATGTTTAAAGAAGAATTAACAACAATCTTTAACAAGTCATCTGAAAAACAGAAGAGAACATTTTCTAACTTATTCTATGAGGCCAGTATTACTCTGATACCAAAACCAGACAATCACAAAGGAAGAAAATATCCCTTACAAATATAGATATAAAAATCCTCAACAAAACATTAGCAAACTATCCAGGTGAAATTTCACCATAAATTAAAATTTTGTTAAAAAAAAAATAGAAAATCTAGGTGAATTTTCAAAAAACATTTAAAAATTTTAAATAAAAAAATTAGCAAACTGGCCAGGAATGATGGCTCATGCCTGTAATTCCAGCACTATGGGAGGCAGAGGTGAGTGGATTGCCTGAGTCCAGGGGTTTGAGACCAGCCTGGGCAACTTGGCGAGACCTGATCTCTAATAAATCAAAAAAATTAGCCGATCCTGGTGGTGCACACCTGTGGTTCCAGTTACTTGGAAGACTGGGGTGAAAAGATCACCTGAACCCAGAAGACTGAAGCCGTAGTAGCCATGATCCTGTGACTGTACTCCAGCCGGGGGAACAGAGTGAGACTCTGACTTAAGGGAAAAAAAAAAAGCAAACTGAATACAGCAACATAAAAAAGGATTATGTGCCATCACCAAGTGGCATTTATACCAGGAATGCAAGATTAGTTCAACACAAAAATAATTCAATATGCCCTACTAATAGAATAAAGAATTAAAACTACATCATCAACTTACCAGACTCAGAAAAAGCATTTGACAAAATACATTACATTCATGATTTTAAAAAACAAACAAAAAACACTAAAAAAAAACTAAGAATGTAAGTTTCTCAACCTGGAAAAGGGAACCTATCAAAAAATACTGCTAACATTATAATGGTAGACTGAATGCTTACTCCCTAAGATCAGGAGCAAGGTAAGATGTCAGCTCTCACCACTTCTATGCAAATTGTCCTGGAGGTTCTAGCCATGCCAGTTAGGCAAGATAAATAAAAGGCATCTAGACTGGCAAGGAAGAAGTAAAACTAGGCCAAGAGTGGTGGCTCACACCTGTAATCCGAACACTTGGGAGGCTAAGATGGGAGGACTGCTTGAGGCCAGGACTTCAAGACCAGCCTGACCAACATAGCAAAACCTTGTTTCTACAGGAAACAATAATAATTTTAAAAAGTAGCCAGGCATTATGGTGCACACCTGTAGTCCTAGCTATTCAGGAGGCTAAGGCAGAAGGATCACTCAAGCCCGGCTGTTCAAGGCTGCAGTGAGCTATGCTGGGCGACAGAGTGGCTCCAACTCAGAAAGGAGAGGTAAAACTATCTCTATATGTGGATGACAGGATCTCGAATACAGAAAATCTTGAGGAATTCACTAAAAGCCTACTAGAACGAAAACATGAGTCCAACAAGGGTGTAGGATACAAGTCAAGTCAGTATGCGTGTATGAACTTTCTATACCGTAGTGACGCCTCCCACCCCTATTCCCACACTTCCCGCCCTGCCTTGGATCGCCGCGCCCACGACGCATAGGGCCTCTCGCGGTCGTTACCGCAGCCCGGCAGTCGTGGGCCGCCCCGTGGAGGCAAAGGCCACGCTGCAGGGCTCTCTCCCCTAGGCCTGGCCGGTGACCCCTCCGTCCTTGCTTCTCAGTCCCCACCTCCACCAGCCTTTCACGGCGCCGCGTCACTGCAGGGCAGCAACACCAGCCTGTGCCGGCAGCTCCCGCACGGTCCTCGGGCAAGCCCTTCCCTGCTCGGAGGCGCCCACTGGACGCCCCCCTCACGGCGCAGAGCTCAGGGACGTCCTGCCCCCTTCACTGTCCACTAGAGCCCCAGCCCTGGCGCTCCGCCTCACAGCCGCCTTCCCCCTGCCCCGCCCTCGCAAGCGGCTGTGGGGGACGGGGGAGGCAGGCCTGGATCAGGGCACCCGCCCGCTCTCCCCGCTCGCGCCTTCTCCTCGGTGCAGCCCCGACACGCTGCCCCCCGTTCCCTGCGTCTCCTAGAAAGAAGCCCTCGCGTACCCCACCCCCCTTCCCACGCGTCCCGCGGCCCCTGCGCCTCCAGGACTCGGTGCGCGCTGTCGCCTCCCAGATGCCTTCGCCTCTTCCCCGAGAACCCGGGCCCATCCTCGGGGCCCACCGTGCCCCTCACCCCCAAAGACCCTCGCGGTCCCCAGCGGCCCCTCTCGCCTTCGCGGAGGGAGCCAGGACGCCTGGGACCTCCATCCTCTGAGCCTGCGCTCCCTCCATCTCTGGGGGGTCCCTGGCGCACCGCCCAGGGGGGAACTCGGCCGTCCGGGGACGGATGGAGATCCCAGCGGCGTCAGCTGCGTGGAGTCCCGCGCTTGGGGAGCGGCGGGGGCGCGCGCGGAGAAGCCCCCGTGTGACCCCAAAAGACAGGAGCCAGGCGGGTGCTATGGCGCCGTGGCGCCGCCGGGTGGCGCTGGGGGCGGGGCCCGCGAGTCGGAAGAGCTCCCCGGAGCCGGCTCTTCCCGGGGGTGTCGAGGGTGTCGGAGGGCAGGGAAGGGGCCGCTTCAGCGTGACGCCAGCTCCGGGCTGCGCTCCTCGCCGCAGAGCGAGCGCTGGAAGCCGGCCTCGGGCGGCCCGAGGATGCCTGCCCCAGCTGTCCCAGCCGTACAGCTTCCCAGACGGACCGGACCTCGCGTTCGGGGCCTCACTTGGGAGCCCGCTTTAAAGCGCTCCGTTCTCCCGGCAGTTCCCGACGCAAGCCTTGGCCACACCTTCCTAGGGACGGTGCCCACCCCGGCCCTAGGCCTAGAACCGCTGTTCCCCCGCCCCGGCGGACGCCCAGCCAGCCCGCCCAGACGCCGCCAGCAGCGCCCCCTGCCGGTGTCCCCGCTCCGCTTCCGCGCCCCGCGCTGACCCCTGCCCTTCCTGTCCGCCCCCGCGCGCCGCCCGCAGCCAGAGGGTTGCGGTGGGCGCCCAGTCCCAGCTCATCACTCCTTGGATCCACCCCTCCAGCGGCTCCCGTCCAGCTCGAGCGAAAACTCAAGTCCCTGCAATGGTCCCTAAGGACTCCGTGCCTTTCCCTCCCCACTGTTCCCTCCCTCACTTTCCACGCGCCCCAGCACGCCCCCAGCCCCATCTCAGGCTCCTACTCCTGCGGTTCCTTCTGCCCGAATCTTCTCCTGCCTCTACTCAGATATCCTGTCAGCGAGGCCGTACCCGCCAACCCTTGCACCTTGCGCCTGCATCTCCAATATTTCTCTATTTGCACATTGAGTCTTGGAATCTGCCGCCTGCCCTCATGAATCCCACCCGGAAAAGCCCTCGGGCCTTCTAGGAGCCTCTGGAGTCCACAACGGCCTTCTTCAGCAGACCCAGGGATCCTCCCGGGTGCACCTGCACCTGTTCCTGCCTGCGCCTCCGCACCTCTGTCGCCAAGAGGCCCCTGTCCCCAACCCAGCCCAGAACAAAACCTCCACATTCTTGACTCCTGACCCACAGGACAGGCTACAGACCCCTGTGATCCAAGTTTTGAAACTGGCCAGAGTTTGCTCAAGGCGGCATCCCTGGTGGATCCTCTCTATGGGGTCACCTTCCTACCCACCCATCCTCAAGCTTCTACCTGTCCACTCATGTAGGCATCTGACCTTATATCCCTCCTACCATCCACCTGACCATCCATGCATCCAACCATTCACCCATCCCTGATCCATCCAACCATCCATCCATCCATTCCGGATCCATCTATCCATCCATCCCTGATCTATCCATCCATCTCTGATCCACCCATTCATCTATTCTTCCCCGATCCTCCAACCATTTACCCATCCCTTACCCACCCAACCATCCATCCAGCCCTGATCCATCCATCCCACCATCCATTCAGCCCTGACACATCCCTCCTTCCCCGATTCGTCTATCCATCCTTGAGCCCTCCATCCATCCCACCATCCATCGATTCCTAACGCAGCCATCCTTGATCCATCCATGCCTGATCCATTCATCCACCCATCCCACCATCCATCCACTCCTGATTCGTCCATCTATCCATTCTACCATCCATCCATTCCTGGTCCATCCATCCATCTACCCATTCTTGATCCATCCATCCCCGATCCATCCCTCTATCCCAGCATCCATCCATCACTGATCCATCCATTCCTGATCCATCCATCCCGGATCCATTCACCCTGATCCATTCATCCACCCATCCCACCATTCATCCTTTACTGCTCCATCTGTTCCACCATCCATCCATTCCTGGTCCATCCATCCATCCCTGATCTATCCATCCAGCCATCTCTTCATCCATTCCTGATCATCCTACCATCCGTCCATCCATCCCTGATCCATCTTTTCATTTCACCATCCATCTAACCATGATCCAACCATCCTTCCATTCCACCATCCATCCATCCATCCCTGATCCATCCTCCCATTTCACTATCCATCTATCCCTGATCTATCCATCCTTCCAGCTCACCATCCATCCTTGATCCATTCAGCTATCCACCCACCATCCATCCATTCTCGATCCATCCATCCATCCATCCCTCCCTGATTCATCCATCCTACTACCCATCTATCCCTGACACATCTATCCATCAGTTTTACCACCCATTCATCTATCTGTATCTGTTTTTTGAAGCATCTTCATTTCTTTGGGCATCAACGTCTTGTGCTCTGTCCATTCACCCCCTTTCCATTCTATAATTACAGCTCAGGCAGGATCCACAACATTCAGAAATCAAAACAGTCCAGTTAGTTTAAAACACCCGTCTCATATCCATTGAAACCCCCCCATCCCCCAGTAATCCCCGTCCAGGGGATCCAAGACTCTCACCCAGTTCCCAAACCTAAGGTAGTTCATAGACCCAGTGCCCCCTAATTGGAAGAGAGGCTGGGTCTTTTTGAGAAATGATGCTACATCAGGGTCCCAAGTGTCTGTTGTAAATCTTTCTTCAATCCTTCCCCAGAGGAGCAGTGGTCACCCACATAGACAATTATGACCTGGGAGAAGGAGAATCACTCATCTCCTGGAGGTTGTTGCATACTGGCTCTGACTTGACACCATCCCAGGCATTCAACATTCCTCAGGTCAGAGTGGAGGATTCTTCAGGTCAGAGTGGAGGACTATGGAAGAAATCAAGCCCATCCCACAGTGGACTGTCCTGGCATTTTTTTCTCCAGCTCCTGAATGCATTGAAGGTAGACATACTTGGCACTGGCGTAATTACCACATTGGTTCCATGGCCTATGGAAGGAGGTTGATAAGGCAGGAAAGGCCAGGCAGAATGTCATGGGACTGTGCTCCAACTCTGCCAAAATTATAACACAGAAGATACATTGTATTCCTGTGGGGATTTAAATTAGCACCATGGTTAAAGACCGAAAGACAGGGGTGGTGATTTTTTTCTTTTCTTTTTTTTTGATTGAGGTCTCATCTGTCACCCAGGCTGGAGTGTCACAATCACTGCTCACCATAGCCTCAAACTCCTGGACTCAGGCAATCTACCCACCACCACACCTGGCTAATTTTTTGTGTTGCCCAGGTTGGTCTCAAACTGCTTGACTCAAGCAGTCCTTTTGCCTTGGCCTCCCAAAGTGCTGGGATTATAGGCATGAACCACCGCACCTGGCCAATTCTTTAAAACACTTTTCCTTTTTATTTTAAAGATGCGGGGTGCAATTTAGGGTTAGGCATACAAGTGGTCATCGTACAGATAAAGTTTGGGCCTCCCTTTGGTCTCCACTTTGCCTGGTTTGAGATCAGGTACCCTTATTGATGTTATGTCCTCCATCCCTCCCACCCCACCCCCACCCCTGCCACCCAGCAGTTTCCGACTACTACCAATCTCTTTCTTATAGTTTTAGGGTAAATGTTCAGGGTCCACTTATGAGTGAGAACATGTGATACTCAGATCTTTGTTTCTGTGATAGCCTGGCCAATTCTTGTTGCATTCTGTAGTAGCTGAATTAAGACCCCAAAGAAGTTCATGTCCCAATTCTTGGCACCTGTGAATGTTGCCAACTTGGAAGAAGGGACTTTTGGGTGTGATTAAATGAAGGCTTTTGAGATGGGGAGAGGATCCTGGATTGGCCAGGTGGCCCCAATGTAATCACAAGGATCCTTAGAAGAAGGAGTGGGGAGACTGAGTCAGAATAAAGGGTTGGAGATAGGATCAGGGGTTAGATGGATGTGCTGTTGGAGGGGGAGGGCCAAAAAAGAACGCAGCAGCCCTGGAATCGGTCAGAAAACACTTTCCCCTAGAGCCTGCAGAAGGAGTGCAGCCCTGCCAGCACCCGACTCTAGACTTTTGCCTCTAGAACCATAAGAGGATAGATTTGAGTTACTCTAAGTAAGTTTGTGGTAATTTGCAACAACAGCAAAGGAAACAAATATACATCCTTGTTCAGTGTGGTTATTTATTTATTTATTTAGAGTTGGAGTCTCACTTTGTTGCCCAGGCTGGAGGGCAGTGGCGTGATCACAGCTACCACACAGCTTCAACCTGCTGAGCTTAGGTGATTCTTCCCTCTCAGCCTTCCAAGTAGCTGGGACTACAGGCGTGTACTCTCATGCCTGGCTAATTTTTTAATTTGTTGTAGATATGAGGTCTTGCCAAGTTTGCCCGGGCTGGTCTCAAACTCCTGGGCTCAGGTGGTACTCTCACGTTGGCCTCTCAAAGTGCTGGGATTACAGGCACGAGCCACCGTGCCCAGGCAGTGTGGTTATTTTTTACCTTTGCAATAGCAGATTAGACTTGAAGAATGGGGGTAGATTATCATAGTTAGTCAGGTGGTGGTCTCTGCAGTTTGTGTGTGTGTGTGTGTGGGAGGGTGTTGGGGTCTCATTCTGTTGCCCAGGCTGGAATGCAAGTGGCCCAATCACAGCTCATCACAGCCTTGACTTCCTAGGCTCAGGCAATCCTGCCTCAGCCTCCCAAGTAGCTGGAACTACAGGCACATGCCACCATGCCCAGCTAAGCTTTTGGGATTTTGTTTGTAGGTCTTGCTATGTTGGGTAGGCTGGTCTTGAACTCCTGACACTTATGGTCTTCCTAGATGTTGTATCTTTATGAAGCAAATCACTACACCATTATACCTAGTATGCAGTTATTTTCCTGTCAATTTTTTCCCCCCTTCAATCCCAATTAATATAGATCGGCAGGAAGAATTTGCCTTGGCTTGGCAGGGATATCAGTACACCTTTGTGATCGTATCTCAGGACCATATTAACCCTTCTGCCTCCCATCATAACATAATCCACAAAAACCTTAATCCTATAGATATCTTCTAGAATGTTACACCGTGCCTTAATATTTATCATATTATGACAATTAGATCTAGTTCTTAGGAAGTGCCAAATACACTAAATGCCTTAGTAAGACACGTGTGTCAGGGGTGAAGACTGATGTCGTGAAATGTCATGTGGTGACATTTCTAGAGGTCCAGTGATCCAGAGGGGAGCAGTTATCTCTCCCCCACAAAATGAAAGATAAGTTGCTACCATGACAAACAAGACAGAGTGCCTGGTAAGCCATTTTGGATAGTGAAGGTGGCACACACCCTGCTTGGATACACTTCCCCAATATGTTTATGGAGTAACACATGTGGCTTCCCATTGTGAGTGGGCCCTGTAGCAAGAGAGAGCTCTTCCAGGGGTTCAGGTTGGCTGAGTTACTTTAAGTCCGACTTGTGGTAATTTGCAACAACAGCAAAAAAAAAAAAAAAAAAAAGCATATCCTTGTTTAGTGTGGTTATTTATTTATGTATGTACTTACTTTTGAGTCAGAGTCTCACTCTGTCACCCAGGCTGGAGTGCAGTGGTACAGTCACAGCTACCACAGCCTCAACCTGCTAGGCTCAGGTGATCTTGCTGCCTCAGCCTTCCAAGTAGCTGGAACTACAGGCATGTGCCACAGCCAGACACTTTGGACTGATCAGAACTAATGCTCACTAAAGTGCCTACAGAAGGACTACATATGGTGGTTCATGTCTAATCCCAAAACTTTAGCAGCCCAAGGCAGGAGGACCACTTGAACCCAGGAGTTCAAAACCAGCCTGAGCAACATGGCAAGACCTCGTCTTTACAAAAAAAAAAAAAAAAAAAAAAAAGCCAAGTGTGATGGCACATACCTATGGTTCCAGTTACTCAAGAAGCTAAGATAGGAGGATCGCTTGAGCCCAGGAGTTTGAGGTTATAGTGCGCTTTGATTGCACCACTGCACTTCAACCTGGGTGCCAGAGCAAGATCCTGTCTCTAAAAAAATAAAAACGAAATAATAGTGCCCATAGAAGATGTGAACTCTGTGTGGCAGCTTTGGTAAGTTCTAACAGGAAAATCACAATGAAGCCACTTAAAAACATGGAAGGCACTGGGCATGGTGGCTTGCACCTGTAATCCCAGGACTTTGGGAGACTAAGGCAGGAGGATCACTTGAGCCCAGGAGTTTGAGTTCAGGCTGGGCAACTTGGTAAGACCTCATCTCTATGAAAATCTAAAAAAAAAAAGAAAGAAAACTAGCGTGGTGTGGTGGCACACACCTGTAGTCCCAGCAACTCAGGAAGTTGAGGCAGAAAGATCGTCAGAGCCCAGGAGGTTGAGACTGTGGTGAGTTGTGATAGTGCCACTGCACCCCAGCCTGGGCAACAGAGTGAGCCCCTGACTCAAAAAAAAAAAAAAGTGGACAGAGGCCACACTCTCATCAGTTGAAAATGTCTCAATTTGAGAAGCACCTCCTAGCCTTTGACTAGGCTGAAAGACTGATCATGGACCATCAGGCGATTCAGTAGGTGCTCCTTGTGAGCGGGGTGATGTTCAGTGTACACAAACACAATAAACACGCACAGCAGCACTCCCGCCATTAAATGAACACAGCGTGTCTGAGACCAGGCCCACCAGGTCCAGAAGGCACATGCCCTTGCCGAGCAGATGGCTCCACTCTCGAGACATTCACGCCCGCTGCTTAACCTCCTCTCCCTCGGTACGTGTTTACAGTCTCATGGGGCACCCATTTGACTAGTTAGCAGAAGAGAAAACCACACAGAACCATTTAACTATGGGTCTGAGTTGTGAGCCAGTACCTCAGTCCCTTTGGAGATCCCCACCCAGGATAGGATGGTCCTGAAAGACAGAGGGAAGGGGCTGGGATGTGGTGTCTGGAGCTGTGATGACCCTCCTGTAAGCATGAGGGACAGGCCACAGAGTTGCAGAGATGAATTCATGCCAAATGGCTGCTGAACTAACGCCAGTCACACCGCCTCTAAAATCCTTGTTATGGGAGAACAACAAACTCCTATAGTTTAAACTACTGCATGTGATGGAGTTTCTCTTATGTAAAGTCAAAGCGCTTCTAACTGATATATTATCCATCTATCCATCCTCCAGCTACCTACCTGTTCACCCATTCATCCATCTCAGTTAGCAAACATATTTATTGATTTATCTGACAGAGTCTCACTCTGTCACCCAGGCTGGAGTTCAGTGGCACAATCATGGTTCACACAGCCTCAACCTCTTGGGCTCAAATGATTCTCCCACCTCAGCCTCCCAAGTAGCTAGGACTAAGGACTACAGGTGCGTGCCACCACGCCTGGCTAATAAAAAAAAAATTTTGTAGCTATGGGGTCTCACTATGTTGTCCAGGTCTCGAACTGCTGCCCTCAAGCAATCTTCCTGCCTTGGCCTCCCAAAGTGCTGGGATCACAGGCGCAAGCCGCTGCATCTGACCTAACAAAGGTTTTAAATAAGTGAGTGACATGGTTAAACTCACTTTTTAGAGAAAAAAAATTGAAGGAAGAGAGGGGGAGTAGAAGCCAACCCAACTGGAAGGCAGCTGTGGAAATGGAAATGAAAGCGCTTCTTCCAGAGATGTCAGCCTGCAGGAAGCCGTGGACTGTTGGAAGGAGGATTAAGGAAGTGGGAAGTGGTGAAGGAATTCTAGATTTGTCCAGACCCAGCCCTCTGCGCAACACACTACAGTTCCCTAAAGTAGTGGCATTTCCCCCACACCTCATGCATCTGTTTTTGGTGAGGGGGTCAGAATTCGCCTATCCCGCTTCGCCTCCAAACCATCCCTCTCCCACCCTGGGGCAAGATCCATGTTCCACCTGAGCTTCATGCCACCAGTCACGTCACCTACTCTTGCCCAGTCCAGCCTGGTGAGGGCCAGGGGAGCCCAGCCAGAGGTAAAGCCAAGGATGTCTTCTCCAAAACTGGGCCCAGTAAGGCAGGCAGATGGGCTCCTGTCTAGAGAGACTTGGGCTTGGAAGAGCACCGTAGGAAGTGCAAACCACCTTGGGCAATCCTGATAGTTGTGCCCAGAGCATCCCTCACCCTATAACCAAGAGTTGGATAAGGCCCAGATAATGTGGCCCTTACTCGTCTGTAGGACTAGAGGAGCTACAGCTTAAAGGGAGTGTGAGGTCTGAGTAAGGTAATGGACTCAACAGAGCCTGGTACGTTCATAGTTGTCCTTGGCTCCTCCCTACGCTCCCCAAGGATGGACACCGTCCTCAGCTCTTTGCAGGCCCCTCTCAGGTTCCGCAGCCACACTGGATGGCCTCAGTGTCTGCAAGAATAGCCCATATAAGACTATCTCTTTGTTCATTCCTCCAAATGAAGTGACAATGTCAGGCACTGAAGGAGACACCAAGAGAGACATGGCCCTACCCCAGGACAGTGGTGACCACTAAACCGTCGGTTACTTGGCCAAATTCCAGTCAAGTGACCTCCCTCCACTCATTCAACAATTATTTCTGGGCCAGGCATGTGGATCCCATCTGTAATTCCAGCACCTTGGGGGGCCAAGGCAGGAGGATGGCTTGAGCTTAGTTCAAGAGCAGCCCAGGCAACATAGCAAGACTCTGTCTCTACAACAAATATAAACAATCTTTTTTAAAAATTACCTGGGCTTGGTGGTATGCAACTGTATTTCCAGCTACTCAGGAGGCTGAGGTGGGAGGATCGCCTGAGCCCAGGAGGTCAAGGCTGCAGTAAGCTATGATAGAGCCACAGCACTCCAGCCTGGGTGACAGAGCGAAACCCCGTCTCTTAAAAAAAAAAATGATCCCGGTCTCTAACCATGTGTCAGGTGCTACGGGAACCTCTGCAGGTACAAAGGTGAACAAGTAACACACAGTCCGCGGCCTCCTGGGACGCACGTTTTGGAAGGGAACGACAATGCGGAAGTCAGCATGTGATTCAACAATGAGCGACGTCGGGCTGTGAACGGACCCGTCCGAGGGGAACCATGCAGCTCGGTGCTGGTGCTTCCGCGGGGGCGCTTCCCGGAGCTACACCGGTCTTGGCTCCCACGTGACGGGCGCGCGCAAGGAGGAGTGCGCGTGCGCGAGGAGGGAGGTGCGTCCCGGAGTCGGAGGTGCGTCCCGGAGTGGTAGCTGCTGCGACTGCGGCTGCTACCGCCGTCGCCGCCGGGTCTGGAGCCCTTCCGGCGACGTCGCCCCCCGGCTACACTGCAGCGTCGCTCGGGGAAGGCGGGTGGGATGCTGTCACCCCCATCAGAGAGGACACAGACAGGCCGTAGGGGAGACGGGGAGCCGGCCCCGCCTCTGTAGTCCCGACCCGTGAAGAGGGGGTGTAGAGCCCCCTGGCCGAAGACGACCAGGCGAGGAGCAGCCCCGAGCCCTGGGACATGTGGGGGCGCGGGCTGGAGGGGAGGTCAGAGCGGAGGCCGGGCTGGACCACACGAGGAAGGGGAAGTTGGGTGTCCTTGTTCAGTGAGAGACTGTGGGGGGCTCTGGAGGGGACACCGTCGATAGGGTTGATTATTGTTGTTCCCAGACCACCCCAGCTGTATGGAGGATGGCGGTGACCTGCACCAGGTGTTGGCAGTGGACATGGGGAGGTTCAGGGCATGTTGAGTCAACAGACCCTGCTGTCCTGGGTGGGGCTTAAGGTGGAGGGAGGAACCCAGGGGTCATCCAGGCTCCCACCTTGAACACGGCTGGGCAGTGGTTTTATTTACCGGAGCCAGGCAGCTGGGTGAGGAGCTAGCTGAGGTGGGATGGAGGAAGCCAGACTTCACATTGTCTGTTCCTATAATGTGCTCAGGGGATGTGACCCGGGTGTTGCATTACTGGAGCTTGGGCCAGGCTGTATCATCGTAGGAGGCACCACAAAAGACAATGCTAATCACAGTGGGAGGTTGAGATGCCCTAAGGCATAGGCCTTCACAGAGAAGAGAGCCCTGGTTGAAGCTGGAGGAACACCAGCAAGCGTAGAGACCAGGGAGAGGTGAGGGAGCCAGTGAGGAGCAGCTGGTGTAGTGGAAAGAAGCCAGGAGGCGCTGTGGAGGATAGTCGGAAGGAGGCAGTGGTTAGCTGAGCCGGGAGCTGATGAGCAGTGGAGCCCCAGGTGTGATGACTTTTTTCCGCAAAGGTGGTGGTGGTTGCTGGTTCCTTTTATGAGTGACGGGAGACAGCATGTCAGAGTGGGTCACAGGGTAGACAGCAGCTTTCCCTTGGAACTAGAAGAGATGATTCTGAAGTTCATGTGGAAACGAATGAGCAAAAACAGTCCTGGAAAATGAAAAAGAAGAGCAACGAGAGCTGCCAGCCCTGCCAGAGATCAGAACAGGTCAGAAGCCCCCACTCAACATGCAACTGGAGGAGAAAAGGTGGATCGAGGGTCAGGAATGGCCCAGATGCCTCCACATGCAGGGTTTACACATAAGGGTGCTCTCAAGGCCAGGCAGTGAGCAATGTTGCTCATTGGGGTGAGGATGCAGCTAGCACCATACGTTGGCCCAATACCACTTCTCAGACTAGAAAAAGCAAGTGATCATGCAAAAGAAGTGAAAACACAAAACATACTAGAAAAAGTGGCAAAGTGTTTTGCATCGAAATGGACCAAACCCATAGGAAAGGACGACAGACAGAAGCATGAGTCAACACAAAATTCAAATGACCAGGAGCATGGGAAAAGATGCTGTCTCACCCAGAATGAGAGAAATGCAAACAAAAAGGCTATGAGATACTGTTTTCTACTTGTCAGATTTTGAAAAATCTAAACATTTGATAACATCGGCAAGGTCTAAGGAAACCCGTGCGAGCGTGGAGATAGGGCAGCCACCACAGAGGCAGTTTGGCACTTTCTGGGGAACTACGTGTGCTTTTACCTGTTGATCCAGCAGTCCCGGCCTCCTTATGCCTGGATTCTGCATGTGTAGCCTACAGTGATGTTCACAGTTGTCTGCTGTGGTATTGTTTATAGCGGCAAAAGTCTGGAGACAACTCAGGTGCCATCTGTAGGGGACTGTTAAATAGCTGAGGGTACAGCCAACCACACCGAGTGCAGTGCTGCTGTTGAGACATAAAAAGAAGACTTTTCTGTGTACTGATATGGAAAGGTCTTGACAGTATGTTTTTACATGAAAAAAGCTAAGTGCAGAACAGTATGTATGAGTTGCTCCCTTCTGTGGTGATCATGGACACACCGGAGAATTGCAGCAACCTGATGGCAGGAACACTTGCAGGGGTAGGGAACAGGGTGAGCAGGGAGTGTGAGCCGGGGGAATAATTTATTTTACTTTATTTTTTAGAGTTGAGGTCTCACTCTGTCTTCCAGGTTGCAGTGCAATGGCATGTTCATGGCTCACTACAGCCTTGACCTCCTGGGCTCAGGGGGTCCTCCCACCTCAGCATCCTGAGTAGCTGGGACTACAAGCACACACCACTATGCCTGGCTAACTTTTTAATTTTTCTGTGGGGACAAGGTCTCGCTATGTTGCTGAGGTTAGTTTCAAACTTCTGGGCTCAAGGAATCCTCCTGCCGTGGCTTCCCAAAGTGCTGGGATTATAGGCATGAGCCACTGAGCCTAACCCAGTGTCTGCTTTAAATGACAAAGGATAGAAATAAAAATATAATTCTTAGGAAAAAGGGAATGTAAGTACACAGAATTGGGCAGTCATGTGAGAAGTCTTGCTGGAAAGAGCAGAAAAATAGGAGGAAATAAAAGGTAGGCAGAGGCTTTGAATTTACATCGACTCCATTGAATGGGTCACTAATGATTGGTAATTCAGTTTTAATATGTAAAAGAGACGCTCCTCCCTCATCTTCCAGGCTCTGAGTTGCCTTCCCGAAGGCAACAACATCTCTCTAATATCATCCAAAGAGATTTTACATGTATGCACATGTACATGGTCTTTGTGTGCATATAACTTCCCTTCTTTTGACACCAAGGGAGCATGGCATCCATATAGTAAGATCTTTCTTCTCTAAAAAATAATTTAAGGCCAGGCAGGGTGGCTCACACCTATAATCCCAGCATTTTGGGAGGCTGAGGTGAGAGGATTGCTGGAGCCCATGGATTCAAGACCAGCCCGGGAAACTTGGTGAGACCTCATCTCTACAATAAGTCAAAAAATTAGCCGGGCATGGTGGCACGTGTCTGTAGTTCCAGCTACTTGGAAGGCAGAGGTGGAAGGATCGCCTGAGCTCAGCAGGTCATGGCTGTGGTGGCCATGAGCGTGCCGCTGCACTCCAGCCTGGACGACAGTGAGACTCCAACTCAAAAAAAAATTGTATTAAAAAAAATGGTGTGTTGGCACATACTTGTAGTCCCAGCTACCTGGGAGGCTAAGGTAGGAGGATCACCTGAGCCCAGGGAGTTGAAGCTGCAGTGAGCTGTGATCATGCCACTGCATTCCAACCTGGGTAGCAGAATGAGATGCTGGTTCAAAAAACAAACAAAACTCCCCAAACACCCTCCTCCCAAAAAAAAAAAAAACACCTAGAAGTGTCCGTCACTCTGTTAGGCTCCCTCCTGTTCCCCTAGGCTGCCAGGGCCTCCAAGGAGCCCCGCAGTGCTGTCTTGCTGCTTTCCCTTGCCGAGGCCTGTCGGCACTGCAAGCAGTCCCTGTTCCTTCCTCTTCACAGCGCGTTGCATCCTGTTGTGTGGCTGCAGTCCGTCCATCCATGCTCCTGTGGATGGGTGTTTGGGTTGTTTCTAGGTGTTGGTGACCTGGAAAAAGCCACTATAAGCCTTTTTGTACAGTTGTTTGATAAGCACATGTCACTTCTTTCCCAAACACCTGGGGGTAGGATCACTGGGTGAAGTGAGAGGTGTGTTTAACTTTGCAAGAAGCCCCCCACCCTCTTCCAGTGCAGTGGCACCATCCTCAGGTCCTATGCTGTCACGGCTCCCATTGGCTGCATCCTGCACTCAGTGCCATGTGCATGCTGTGCATGTTTTTGAGTATGCAGCTTCCCTCTCTCAGCGTCTATCACATTGGTTGCCACAAACACCAGCCTCCCCCGCTGCAGCATATCTTCCCCTGCAGATGCCTACCAGGTCCTCCTGTCCACTGCACCCAGTGCTGTGGGGTAGAGGGCGGGGGTTCCTAAACATGTCTGCTTCTGTGCAGAACTGACCATTGTCCTCCACCGGGTCAGCCCCCCAGGCGGCTCACCTCCCCCCTGGGCTTACCTTCCCCGACCTGGCTGGCGACCCTGACCTCCCACCCCCTGCTCACCCACAACCGGGACTCACACCCCCACCTCCCTCATCCTCCGTGCTCACCCCAGCCCCCAGGCTCACCTCATCTGTGCTCACCTCCCGCCTGGGCTCATTCCCTGCCCCTTATCTCTTACCCTGTGCTCACCTGCCCCCTAGGCTCACCTTAGCTTCATCTGTAGTATTTACTAGTGCAGTGGCAATGCTTGCCCTGGCTTTTCTGTAAGCTGCACAGTGATGGGAACATTTCGATTCATCCAGGGGATGGATTTTGCCAAGGAGTTTGACAGAAAAGGGGGATGGCTACAGGCATGGGCTGGGGTCGCTAGCTGGCTGAGAGGCAGGAAGGAGGAGAGATGGACAGGAAGGGGACAAGTCAAGACATGAGAAACCACGAGGCCAAAGACTGCAGAGCAGCAACAGGTAGGCAGGGCGTGGGCAGTGTGTGTCAGGGAGGTCTGTACTCGGTTTCAGTGAGCCACTGGCAATGGAGAGGCCCAGTGGGGGCTGGGGTGGGTGAGGAGACAGGCCCAGCTAGAGCCTTCAGCAAATAGTGGGGAAGGACCAGAGTGAGCGCTGGGGTGGATGGGGAGATGGTCCCAGCTGGAGCCTTCTGCAAATGGGCAGGAAGGACCAGAGCAGGGGCTGGAGTGGGTGGGGAGATGATCCCTGCTAGAGCCTTCTGCAAATGGGAGGAGGTGGTTGAGAGGAGGAGAGGGTACAGTCAGGCCTCAGCAAACGGGGGTGGGGTGGCGGCTGTGAGACCCATAGTGGGCAGGGATGTCCCCCATCTTCCTTCCTGGTCCAACAGGTAGGGACACAGGGTCCCTGCTGAGGAAGCAGAGTCTGAGGGACAGCCTGGCAGGGCGGTGGGGTTTGGGACCAGCCAGGAATAGCAGGCAGTCCATCCCACGCCCAGCCGGTCTGCCCTGGGGATGCAGCTTTGGGGCTGAGGCTCCAGGGGACATACCCCCCACCTGAGGTGAACCTCACTGCCTGTGGTATGCCTGGCACACTATAGGGCAAGCGTGGACACATCAATACGTGTCACAGAGGAGAAACTTGCAGTGGCGGGCAACCCAGAGCTGGCAGAGCCAGGAAGGCTCCACGTTTCTCTGAAACACCAGGGCTAGTGGCCCGAATTGTGTCCCCCCCCAATTTGTATGGATTTGGAGATAGGACCTTTAAACAGGTAACTAAGGTGAAGTGAGGTTGTTAGGTGGGCCCTGATCCAGTATGACTTGTGTCCTTATAAGAGGAGACTGAGACACCCAGAGGGATGACTGTGAGGACCCAGGGAGGAGACATAGTCCACAAGCAAATGAAAGAGGCCTCAAGAGGACCCACCTGCTGGCACCTCGACCTTAGGACAATGAGGAATAAATGGTGTCGTTTAAGTCTCTCTGTGTCCATTGTTGTGTGGCTCAAGCAGACCACCACAGCCCAGGAAGAAACAATGTCGTGGGTCCAGTGGCTGCATACGAGAGCGAGGGAAGGGACCTCCCTCACATAGACTTCTGCTTAAACTAGAGGAACAAAACTATGAGAGTCCCATGGAGTGGGTGGGTTCCTGCCCTCCCCAGATCATGGGCTTCTTGGAGGCACCGCTGGCCACTGGGGCCTGGAGTGGAGGTGAGCAGCGGCTCTCAATGCCCAGGGTCCCTGCCTGGCTTCCTCAGCAGCCCCGGGCCTCTCTGAACCTCTGCCCTCCCTGCCAGTACAGGCCCTGGGCAGCTCTGGGGGCAGTATTCTCACCACTGCCCACCTGGGTCTGCACTGCTTGGCCCTGAGACAGCTGTCCCTGTATGCTTCCCACTGCTCTGTGCACCCCACTGTGCTCTGTGATAGAAGAGAGGCAGACCAGTCCCCAGAGGGATACTGAGGCAGGCTGGGGCCCCACGGGACTGGTCCTCACACCACAATCACCAGCCCCAGGCAGTCCAGCACACTGGGCAGGGGGTGTGCTCTGTAAGGCCTCGTTGCCAAAGTGTCCTCACCCTGGATGCCCTCCTCACCTGGTGACTGCCCCAGCTCAAGTCACCTTTTGTCAGCTGTTTGCCATTCCATTTTACAGGTGAGAACACTGAGGTGGGAGAAGATGTGACGTGTTACCAGGCCAGGCCAGGTGACTGATGGGACACAGCAGGTGGTCCTGTGTGTCATTGAAGTTACTGTGTCAAGCAGAGGAGGACTGCTTCCTACATGTACGCCTGGAGACATGCAGACCTACTTGCAAAGGCACAGAGTGTTTTCTTCTGTATATTGGTTGTGGTGCAGGTGATGGTTGGAGAAGGCACAGAGTGTTTTCTTTCTGGGTGGGCATGGAGGAGGAGGGGCAGGAAAGCTGGAAATGGGCCCTTGAACAGCCTGGTGTGGTAGTGCATGCCTATGATCCCAGGTATGCAGGAGGCTGAGTGAGAAGGCCACCAGAGGCCAGGAGTTTGAGACCAGCTTGGGCAACAGTGCCAGACCTTGTCTCTACAAAAATAAAAAACAAACCTAGGGCCAGGTTCGGTGGCTCAGCCTGTAATCCCAGCACTTTGGGAGGCTGAGGCAAGTGGATTGCCTGAGCCTGCGGGTTTGAGACTAGCCCCGGCAACTTGGAGAGACCTTGTCTCTACAATAAATCAAATAATTAGCTGGGCGTGGAAGCATGCACCTGTAGTTCCAGCTACTTGGAAAGCTAGAGCGGAAGGATCACTGGAGCCCAGCAGGTCGACGCTGGGGTGGCCATAAGTGTGCCACTGTGCTCCAGCCTGGGCAACAGAGTGAGACTCCACCTCAAACAAAACAAACCTGGAACTTCAGGGCTCAGAGGAGGGAAGTGCAGACACTGAAGCTCCACCCAGTTAGGAGGGCAGACGGCACCCCTTTCTCCAACCACTCCTCAAGTCCTGCTCCCTCAGTCTGAAAGCTGGCCTGGAGTTGGGTCCACTTCTGAGGGATCTTCCATAAAGGTGGTGGTAGTGATATTGGCTGTGTAAGGATAGTGAAGACAGTGGTAGCAGGACATGGAGGTAGTGGGGATGCTGGAGGTGGAGGTGATTGGTGGTGGAGGTGATGGTGAAGACTAGAGGCGACGGTAAATGTGGTGGGGGTGATAGTGGGCGTGATAGTGGATGTGATGGTAAAGGTTGTGGTGGGGGTGATGGTGAAGGTGAAGGTGATGGTGGAGGTGGAGGTGATGGTGGGGGTGGAGGTGATGGCGGGGTGGTGGTATAGTTCTGTGGGGGTGATGGAGGTGATGATAGCCATGATGAGGGGTGGTCTGGCTTGTCTGGTGTACAGTGATGGGACTGAGGCAGGTATGAGAGAAGCCACAGAAGGCAAGGACAGAGCTGGGCCTGCTGTCCACCCCTCCAAGCTGCACGGCCAGGGCTGGAGCCGTCTGCCTGGCTGGTTTGTCCTAAGGCTCCTGGTGTCTGTGGGATGAACACCTTGTGCCAGGAAGGATTTGGTGCCATTCATGACCACTGGGAAAAGTGAGACCAGGTGGGCGGGTGGAAGCTCAGCTGCTACAAGATGAGGGGCTGGAGGTGGAGGGGGGAGGCTGCAACCTTCTCTGTCTAACCCAGCAGCCTCCCCAGAGCGGCCTCTATGCGGTGGGCTCACGCACCTGCATGTGGTGACGTGACCTTGAACTCTGACATGCCATACCTGTCTCTGAGGCTCCTGAGAGATCAGCCTTCTGGGGGGTGGGCCTGGGAACCCCTCTTGCCCTGGCATCCCACCCTCTGGTCCTGTCCTTGCTGTCCTGCCCCACCCCTTTGCCCTCACAGATTGGAACCCGTATCCAACATCCTGGACAAACAGCTGAGGTTCTTTGAGTTTCTGGAAGGAAGTCCTGGATTTGCCACCAACTGGCTCTGGGACTGCAGGCCAGAGCCAGGCCCTTCCACAGGCCTCAGTTTACCATGAGGACCTTGAGAGAGAATGCCAGGAGGCCCATCCTAGCCAGGAGTGGGGCTGGTAGCTTTGGTGTAGGCACAGTGTGGCCAAGCTGGGCAGGCTGGAGGGTTCCAGTAAGCCCCCTCCTCCCTAGGGGGCAGGAGCCCACCCGGCTCTCCTGCCTGGATGGCATGGCAACATCCTCCGCCTCCTGGCAGGTTGAGGAGGCATGGGCTGAGTCACAGTCCCAACTGGGAACATGACAGGGCCTCCCTCAGGACAGTGGCGCTGGCCCAGGCTCAGCAGGAGGCAAGGGGGATGGGGGGAAAGTCAGGGGGGTGGTGTGCAAAGCAAGGATCTGCATTTGGGCTCAGGACTGGCCCAAGAGCTGCAGGCCATCCCAGCACCAGCTCAGCCTGGCCTTTGGAAAACCCTGGCAATCGCAGCCCCGCCTGACTTTGAGCTTGAGGTCTACCCAGGTTCCTCTCAAGCCTAGTGGGTACTTGGGTGAAGCTCACATGTGGAGGCCCATGCAGACTGGCTGATGCCCCAGCAGGGGGCGCAGGGTGGAGGAGGGGGATGGAACTGGCAGGCAGGGTCCCAGCAGCCCAGAGCCACCCTCTACACATGCCTGTGCCTCTCCAACCCTGAGGGCCAAGCGCATAGCCACCCACCAGGGAGGCCCCAAGGACGCAGCATGGCAGGGGAGGGACACAGTGGCCCCTGGGCCTTGCCACCTCTTGTCCAAACTGGACCTTGGGGGCCCAATCCCACCCCAGTGTGAAGGGGGGCTGTAAATGAGGTAGAGGGGAAGCAGAGAGAGGTGGGGGGCCAGGGAGATGGGGGTGCCTTCGGAAGGCGGGGGACAGGCGAACCTAGGGCCACAGAAGCAGGCAGTCTCAGATCCAGGGCCTGGGCCTATGGCGCCCTGCACAGCTCACGGATTCCTCCAAGGGTGCAGCCTCCTCCCCTGGGCAGGAGCCACTGTGGCCTCTGCTCCCATGCCAGCCGCATCCTGCCCCTCCCTAACACAGACCTGCCTCCCTGGAACTCCCCCCAAACTCCAGTGGTGGGGACAACCTTGGAGAGAGGAGAGGCACGCGACTGCCGCCCTGCCCCAGCCCACCCTCCCCGCATGAGCCTGAAATGGCATCTGAGAAAGGGTTCCCAGAGTGCCCCTGCCCACCAGGCCCAGCCTCTTCTACCTCTTCTGCGCCCAGGACCCCAGACCAACAGGGCCATGCTATTGCCACTGCATGCCCTGCCTCCCCTTCCCAGGAACGACCATGGCCATGTCCATCTGGGGTGGGCTTTATTATCACTGTCATTACGTGAAACCGGGAGAGGACACTCTTGCCCACGCTAGCAGATGCTAAGCACGGACAACTGTTCTCTCGGGTCACTGAGCTGTCCCGACCCCAGGGGCAGAGCCAGTGGGGTGGGGAGACCCCACAGAGGGGCCCACAGACACGCATCTACACGCTTCTCTACCACACTCCACACAATAGTGTCTTAAATACAAGTGCATGTATACACTTCATTCCAACTGCAGCAGCCACATGACAACTGATTACTTCTCTTTACGTGAACTTCACAGTGACGAACTCATTCATGTGCGGAAGACAATGAATCCAGTGTTAAGAACTCGGGGCGGCCGCCTGGCCGGGAGAGGGAAGCTCTTCCCCTATGAAAACCACTGGGAGGGGGAGCATGTGCCACACCCCCGTCTCCCGGCTTAGCGGTGCTGCCACCCCTGCCCCCTGCAGGGCACCAGCATGTGCTGGACACACAAGGACACACACACACACGGAACTCCCCACACCAAGCGCCAAGTCCCACCCGTCCTTCCAGGGATGGGGTTGGGGCCGGGTTAATCGGAAGTCAGTTTGGGGCCTCTGAGCCTGAAGCAGCGCAAGGGACACTGGCCCCCAGCACAGCAGAAGCCCAGGACATGCGAGGGGTCTGTCACTTCACTCGACTAGGGAGACATAAATAGGACATCAAGTGTTGTCAGGAGAAGAGAAAACCACTTAGACATGACTCTGTCCTCAGGGCCACTCCCAGTCACAGCGGGTGTCCAGGTGGCCTGGGGCAAACCAGGTGTCCGGGTAGCTCTGCTACCTGCTGACCCCCAGAAGTCAGGCCACCCGGCATGCTCTAGCCTGTTGCGGCAACCAGCGAGGGTCCAGCAGCAAGACTTGCTTGGTGAGTGGGTGGGCAAGGCAGGGTGACCAGAACCAGCTGCAAACACAGGGGTCCTTCATGCTCTAGAATATCAGCCCCCAGGGAAAGGTGTGGGTCTGGATTCCAGCCCTTGCCTGCCTCCCTCCTCAATGGCCACTCTCACCCACACCCCAGGTAGGGAAGGGGAGCCCTGCAAACCTGGCTTCTGGCCAGCAGAGCAGCCTTCTGCCCCTGCTCAGTCCTCTGGAAACAGTCACAGCAGAGTGACCCTTGGGGTGAGGTCCCCCTATGGCCCAGCAGCAGCCTGGGACACAGAGATCAGCCCCTGTGCCCCACCCTAGACCTGGCACTTGGGCACAGAAGCAGCATTCCTGGTCGCCCACCAGCAGACATCCGGCTGCGTGGGGGCGCTCTTTCTAGGCCTAGGGAGAATTCGTTTCCAAGCCCCCACCTTCTCTTACAGTACGGGCACAACTGCACACTCTCAGGGCCACATCCCACCCCTGTACCTATATCTTCAAGCCACTCTGCTGCGAGCTGGTTCTCCTTCTGCCGCCCAAGACCCCTGCTGGGGCAGCACCCTCCCCTCCCCCCAGGATACCAGCTGTGCCCAGATGGCCCCTGCTGGCTCTTGCTGTGCCCTGGGCTTTCCAGGCAGGGGTTCCTGCTGCCACCCACCAGGAGTGGCCTGTTCCCTCCAAGCACCCCACCGGGGACTCACACCAACTTTTCTGACATGTGAGTCATTCACTTAGCATGGTGCCAGCCTCACAAGGACCCCCCCCAGCATGCCAGAGAGGTGGTCACGAAAGCCCTGGGACAGAAGACACCCAGGAACCGGGGTAGAAACCAGGTGCAGCCGAATACCCCTCAGAGCCTGGCTGGAGGAGGTCGGGAGAGGAAGATGGCATCACAGTCCGAACAGGGCAAAGCCCCAGGGCAAGGGTGAGCTGCAGGGCTTCAGGGAGGGGAGGCCAGGCCAGAGGAAGGCTGTGGTCCCAAGTGGCGTCTGGGGCACGTTCCAGGAAAAAACAAAATTCTTTCTGTCGGTGAGGTGAGCATGTGGCCCGGGGGCCTCCATCCCAGCGTCCCTCCTGGGAGGGCCGCATCACACCAGCAGGGACCTGATGAGGCCACAGTGAAACTTGCGGACGTGGCGGTACAGGTCCCCGGACTGCGTGAAGCGGCGCTCGCACCAGCGGCAGGCGTGCGGCTTCTCCCGCGTGTGCACCACAGCGTGGCGGCTCAGGTTGTGCGAGTACTGGAAGCCCTTGCCGCACTGCACGCACGTGTAGGGCTTCTCGCCCGAATGCGTCCGCTCGTGCCGCTTCAGCGTGTAGGCGCACGAGAAGGTCTTCCCGCAGAGCGGGCACGTGGGCACAGCCCCGTCGGGGGACAGCCGGGCCGGGACCCCGTCCCGCTCGCGGAAGTGGGCGCTGAGGTGCAGCTGCAGCACGCGGGCGCCGGGAAACAGCTTGCTGCACAGCGGGCAGAGGCAGAGCCGCCCGCCAGGACCCCGCTCCTCCCTGCTCGCCGCGCGCTCCGCGTCGGGGCCCAGCGCCGGGCCGCTCCCTGGCAGCGGCTCCAAGCCCCCCGCCGGGCCCTCGACTGCCGGCGCACCGGGTGGCTCCGGGGGGCCGCGAGGACTCCTAGAACTGCTGCCGCCCTCCTGTTCGGACAGGGAGTCCGGCTCGTCCTTCACCAGGGGCTGGGGCCCCCGCGGCGGCCGGCCGCTGCGGGGTGTCTGGAGGCTGCAGGGTGGGTGGGTCCGCTCCTGCCTGGGCCCGGTCTTCAGCGACAGATCCAGGGCCCCGACTGGCTCTTCTGGGACCTGCCAGGGAGGAGGCCCGGATGCTCGCGACCTGACCCCACCCCGGGGGAGCCTGGCCCTCTGGGCAGCTGGGCAGAGGTCAGGGGTCCAGGCCGGCCAGGGACGAGGGGGCCGCCCGGCTGGCTCCGCCCCAGGGGCGGGGGTCTCCGTGTCCAGCCTTCCGCCCTTGTCCCGGAGCCTGCCTTTGCAGACCCTGACGATGTCGTACATGTGCAGGTAGCTGGCGGCCGCCAGGACGTCCTCGACGGGCAGGCCGCGCAGGTCCAGGCGGCCCTCGTACATGAAGTCCAGCAGGCGGCCGAAGGCGGGCGCCGTGACGATGTCGCCGTTGAGCCGCACCGTGTCGCGGCTGCCCGCGGGCCGGTCCCTGTAGAAGAGATGGAAGTAGACGCTGCACGCGGCCAGCACAGCGCGGTGGGCCGGGAAGCGCGCGTCGCCCACCAGCACGGTGCAGTCGCACAGGAAGCCCAGCTCGCGCTGCTGCCGCAGGCGGCCCAGCAGCCGCCCGCCGTGCTCGGGGAACTCCATGCCGCCGCCGGCACCCCGGGCGCCGGACGCCCGTCAGCGTGCGAGACGCGGCGGGGCGCCTGCGGGTGCGGGCGCTCGCGGGGGGTGGGACGCGCGGCCGCCGGCCCGGAGCCGCCCGGCACCTGCACGGAGCCGGAAAAACTCGATCGAAAGTAAACACGAGCCGCTCGGCTGCGGGGGCGGGGCCCGAGCCCGCGAACCTGAGCGTCCCCGCCCGGCGCCGCGCTCTGCAGTCCCGGGCGGCCGCCCCGCCGCCCGCCGCCCGCCGCCCCAGCCGCCGCCCGGCCCGCCAGACGCCGCCGCCGCCGCCGGCCCCATTTAAGGCAGCGCGGCCGCGGGGAGCGGGCCGGCGGGCGGGGCGGGCGGGGCGGGCGGAGCCGGAGCCCGCCCCCCGCGCTCACCTCCGCCGCCCGCGCCTCTCTCCGGCCGCCACCCGCCGCGCGTGGGTCGCGGGCTGCGCGCCCCGGCGGGGAGGGCGGGCGCCGGAGGGGGCGGGCGGGCGCGCTCCAACTCGGCCGGGCGCCGCCCGCCGCTCGCCCCGCCCTGGAGAGAGCGAAACTCGGGGCGGGGGCCGGAGGGGGCGGGCCGAGGCGACTTCCCGGAGCGGCGGGACCGCTGAGGTCACCCTCGCCACCCCTTCCCTGTCCGCCCCGCCCGGCCTGGCCGCGCGCATCGCCGGCGGGGGCGCTGGGGTGGGAGTGGGGGTTGCTCGCGATGTTTTCCGCCTCCGCCGTGGGGTCCGGACTGCGCCAGTCTGCCAAGGGAGCCTTTCTGAGGGCCCGCTTCTTCTCGGCCCTTGCTGGGGCGGTCACCCGAGGGCGCGTCCGGGACCCCCGCCTCCCGCCACCTGGTGGGGCGCCGGCCCCGGGATGGGAGAGGGGGTGGAAGGATTCCTAAATGTTGCAAAGATGATGCCTCCTTCTTCCGTGATTGTTGAGAACCTCTTCCAAACATTCAATCAGGATCTCGACCTCGGAGTCCCACCCTCTCAGCAGATCCTAGCAGCGTCTGCTGGGCACTTTGGCGCTAATGAGCCCTTGTTTGAGAGGCGCCTAGGACAGGGTATCTCCTAGGACACACGGCGGGATGGGGGTGGCAGATGCCCTCCAGAGCCCAGAGCAGACAGGAGAGTGTTCAGAGCAGGAGACTGGGTGAGGGGCCGGGGCTGGCACGTGGGTGATGGCATGTTCCCCAGGGAAGGAGCATCATGAAAGTGTGAGGGGTGCACCTAGTTCTGGGAAGACATAGCCAGAGAGAAACGGAACAAGATGAGTTTAGCAGGCTCTGAGTCCCTTTCGTGTGGGACTGCCCTACTGTCTGTGAGGCCTTGTCCTAGGGCACAACCTAGGGCTGCCCCTGACCCAGCGGGTTTGAAGGCACTCTGGACCATCAGATCACCTTTACAACCACCCTGTTAATTAGATGCCCTTGTGTGTATCCCTTTTCCGTGAAGGAGGTCAGGTAAGGTGCCAGGGTCACACAGCAGGCAGTAAGCTGCTGCACCAGGATTCAAATTCAGCCAGTCTCATTCTGCACTGCTTGGAGTCCAGGAAATGGAGGATAGTGGAGAGGTGTATCCCAGGCTCCTGCGTAGGGTGGGAGTGGCCAGAGGCCAGGCATGTGTGGGCTGCGGGAGTGGAGCCCACTGGTGGAGGAGCTGAGGGCTCTGGGAGGAAAGCCGCATGGTTACACTAAAATGCGATTCTTTGTTTGACCGGATGTCCTGCATTTTTATTTCCTAAATCTGGCAGCTGCAGCTTGGAATGGTGGGGTCACCCTGCACTTAGCCACTGAGACTGGCTGAGGGACAGCAGAGCCCGGGCTCCTGTTGTCAGCCAGCCGTCCACCCTGGAACAGCGGAGTTCAAGTGAGCTCAGGGTGAATGCTGGATGGGGCTGCCCCCTCCCAACCCTGCTGGATCAGAGCCTGCCCTGCCTTCTCCCCACCTTAAGTGTGACTGGCCCAGAACCTCTTTGAGCCTTAATAATCCTCATCTGCAAAACGGGAATCAGAGTGCCTCCCAGTCTTTGCGGAAATTGATTGCAGGACCTGATCATGAGCAAGGTCTCAGGGCCTTTGCCTTATGGTCACTCAGGTTCTGGAATGTTCTTCTCCAAAGACCCCTTCACTGGCTCCTCTTCATTCCTGTCTCTGCCCAATGACACCTCCTAAGTTGGGGGTGGCCTTCCCTGCCCACTTACTAAGACCCCCTCTCAGCCCTTAGGCTGCCCACTCTCCTCTTGGGCCTGAACCTTCAGCAGGTTCCCTGTGCCCGGTCACCATGGCATATCCTGTCTCCTCTGCCTGCACTGTGGAGGAAATGAACTGTTTTGTTCACCTGGTGCCTAAAAGTTGCAGCTGGCGCCGTGGCTCACGCCTGTAATCCCAGCACTCTGTAAGATCAGGATGGGAGGATTGCTTGAGCCCGGATCGTACCACCGCACTCCAGTCTGGGTGACAGAGTGAGACCCCAACTACAAAAAGTCGACTGGGCACGAAATGGGTGTTCAGTAAATGTCTGTTGAGTGAATGCATGATGGGGGCTGAGTGACACCCACTGGTCCCACCTGTCCCTGTTCCTGACTCCTCTGTGGAAACATCCAGCCCTGCCTCCCCATGGCCCTAGCCCCTAAGTCCCTGAGGCCATGAGGGGGCCTGGCTGTGCTGATACTCCCCGCTCCAGGCTGGGACTGAGCACCCTCCAGCCAGGCAGGGCAGGAGGAACAGAGTGTCTCAGGCACCTGATGGAGTTGTGGTGCTCAGGGAGGGTCAGGGCGCTGCTTGCAGGAGCCTGGGGTGGGGCATGGAAGGCCAGTCCAGCTAGGAACAGGCTAGAGGAGGGGGAGGGAATGGGGAGAGAGGCCCCCCAGTTTCTTCTGACCCCCACTGAGCCAGGAGGAGGGCGGTCCGAGGCAGCCCAGATTTGGTGCTGGGAGACCAGACCGCCTGTGGTCCTCAGATCCCCTCTCTGGCCGGCTCGTTCTCAGGCGCAGAGATGACAGGAGGCTGTCACAGAACCGTGGTGGTGGCGGCGCAGGCACAGCCTCTCCAGGCGGGTGGCCATCTGGCCTGGGAGCTGCCCCAGGGCCCCGCCCTGCAGCTGCTGCTGGGACCATGAAGCCTGAGGCCCGAGTCCTTCCCCACAGCCCAGCCAGCAGCTGCAGAAGGTGACAGTGCAGGAGGGCCCTGTGCTCTGGAGGGGGCAGGCGGCAGGCCCTCCCCTGGGGCCCAGTGCAGCAGTTTTTATTGGAAACATCTGGCCAGGGCGGGCTGTGGGGCTGGGTCCCCTCCTTGCCATTGCTGGGGGAGCGGGAGGGGTGTGTTCTTGGAGAGGGCTCTGCTTTCCCTTTGGGGAGACAGAGGGGCGGGGCTGACCTTGCCCACTTGGGGACCCGGTGTGGCTCATGCAGAATGAAGACAGGACTGGGTGTGGGGCTCACAGCAGGTGACAGGCCCCAGCGGGTATCAAGCACCCAGCCAGGTAGGCAGGGAGGCCTCCTGGAGACAGCCGGCAGTTAGCCAGGAGGTTTGTACCAAAGCCAGAAAGGGCTGGGATGTCACTGTCTCTTTCATGGGCGGGCACCCTCCTGACCGCCACCCACTTGCCCGCCACCCTGCCCTGTGCCCCTGTGGTTCCCTGATCTCCTCCCCAGAGTATCCTCCACCTTCTCCGTAGTATGACTGAGCCCAGGATGGCAGTGGGGTCAGGGAACCCCTCCTGGGAGAGCAGTGGGCAGGTGGGACAGTCCCAGAGGGGGCCCAAGTGGCCCACATGAAGGTTTGAGGGGTGGACAGACCTTAGACACTCGGGCTCAGGGGCCGCCTTTGGGCCGGGCCTCCAGCCCAAGTGCTGCCTACGTTTATAAAGTCTGAGCTGGGACAGTTATGCCTAGTGGGGGTGGGACAGGAACTGGGAGCCCCCTGTCCAAGGAGTGCCCTGTGCAGGGGAGAGAGTCCTCTTGGTCAGCCCCAATTTTGGCTGTAGACTTGTCCTGGGTGCTAGGCTGAACTGAACCTGCCTCTGTCTACACCTCCCTCACCCCCTGCTGAGCTCTGACTCTGGTTGAAAATAAGCCCCCCTCCCATCCTTACCAATCCCAGGAGGGTAACCCACAAGAATCTCCCTTTTATAAAAGGGTCATTATCCACTCTGGGCATCTAGAACAGGGGAGGAGCTTCTGGCTAGGGAGGGGCTGGGGGGGAGTCACCTGCAGGGTCCTGCAGGTCCGCGTCCCACTCACAGAACCCCACAGGGGCCCCTCTGTCTTCCACCGGCCCTTCTGCTCCTTCCGGTGGCCTGCAGACTGGGTGCCTGGGGCCTGTGGAGTCCAGCAGGGAGGGTCCTGGGTTGTTGCAGCCATCGCAGCCCTTGTCATGAGCCCCACCTACCCCACAGCTCCCTCTGGTGTCTGCACACTGCTCAGGGTGGCACCTAGGCAAGGTGTGGCCCTGTTCTGTCACCAGCAGAATCCCCCATTCTCCGCTCAGCTGCCAGCACCTCAGCGAATGGCCAAGTCCCCAGCAGCCTTTCCCCATGGTCTTCCTTGAAGGCCTGCCTCAAACTGACCTCCCAGAGGGTGAACCCCTGCTCACTGTCCCTCACTCCCCAGAGGCCCACTTACGCAGCAGGTCCTCGGGATGGGCCTTCAGGCCGTCCCTCCACCGCGCGCTCAGCGCCGCGCACGTGGGGCACATGCTGAAAGTCACCCCCACCCAGTGGAGGCAGAAGTCCAGGGTTGGTCCCAGCCCGGTCTCATGGCAGAGCTAGGCCGAGAAGTGCCAGGACGCTTCACAGACAGGGAAACTGAGGCCCGGACGGCAGCGGCCCCAGGACGGGCCGCCCGGGCCGCCGAGGGCCGCCGCGGGCCGCCGCGGGCCGCCGCGCCCCGCGCGCTCCCGGGCGCGCCCCGCCCTTCCCGCCGGCCGCGCGGCGGGGACGCCCCGGGCGGCGGAGGCGGATGTGGGCGGGCGGCTCGCGCGGGGCGGCCGGGGGCGGGCCGGGGGCGGGCCGGCGGCGACGGCAGGACCGAGCGCGGCGGGCGGCCGGCCCAGCGCAGCCAGCGCGGCCGAGGACGCGAGCAGGCGGCCACCGCGGCGCGGCAGCGGACCGGCACCGGGCGGCAGCGCGGCCCGCCCCCCCGCCGCCCCGCTCGCGGCCTCCGGCCGGCCCCGCCCAGCGCGGCCCGCGGGGATGCCGAGCGGCGGGCGCCCGAGGCCGCGGCCCGGCTAGGCCCGCGCTCGCGGACGCGGCGGCCCGGTGAGTCTCCGCCGGGCCCGGCTCCTCCCCACGGGCCGCGCCGCTTTGTTCGCGCCGGGCCGGGCGCGGCGCCGCCGGGCGGGGGCCGGGAGCAGGAAGTGGCCGCGCGGCCTGGGCGGGGAGGCGCGGGGCGCGGGCCGGCCGCGGGAGGCGGCTCTCGGCGGGCGCGGGGCGCGGGCGCGGGCCCGGCCTGGCCGCCCCCGTGACCTTGGAGCCGCTCGCCGGGGAGGCCGGCAGGGAGCGGGGCCGCCGCCGAGCCGGGCGGGTCTCGGGCGCCTCGGCCCGCGGGGCTCCGCGGGCGCGCGGCCGGCGAGGCAGCCGGCAGGGCCGGGGATCCCGGGTGGGAGGAAGGTGTGCCCGGCGGCGGCGGGGAGGAGACCTCATTTCCCGGGGACGGAAAGTTGTGGCGGCGGGTGCCCGGGCTAGCCCACAGAGGACCGGGACCTCCTGGGCCCCGGAGCTGCTTCCTGTCCTGGGTGGGCCTGGAGGCCCTGCCCCCCGTCCCAGAGGCGGGGGCCTGGAGGGCAGCAGGGCTGGCCCTCGGATTGGGGGTCCCGGGACAGCGGTGGACTTGCCCCGGGCGGGACTGGTTCCGGAGTTCTGCTGCGGCGTATGGGAGGGCTTGAGCCTCCACGTTCACTCTTGGTTCCTTGGCCGCTTTGACAGCTTTGAGCCCCTCAGGCAAGTGAAGGGCAGGGTGCGCTGTGGGGCTTGCGCCCCCCCTCCCCACCCCAGCTGAATAGGCAGCTCCAGTGTTCTGGAAAAGACCAACGAGCCCGTTCAGCGTACAGACTCCTTTTCAAAAAGTTGTGACTTAAGTAATAGTCGTGGCAAGAATACGCTCTGGTGGTGAGGCACTCACCGCACAGGGGCAGCGGGAAGTAGGGGTCCCTCCACCCCTGGCCACACCAGAGGCAGCCCTGGCGCTGACGCAGTGTATACGCCGCTGTGCAGGCGTTCGTCTTGTGTGTGCATGGATATATTTTTACACACAGCCCTGACAGCTGTCTGACTGTCAGAGCAGGCCTCGGTGGGACGAAGGCTGCAGTGGGGATGGGGCGACATCCAGAGGTCTTTGAGCCCAGTCCTTTGCCTCCAGGCCACGCCCAGTCCATGTCATCAGTGCCCCCGCCACATGTGGAGCTCAGTGCCCGGTCCTCTGAGGAACCGTCCCCTAGTCTGACTGGCATTCTGTCGCTGCCGGTGGCCTGCTGAGACCCTTGGGCATTTCCCTCCTTGGGCAAGATGTCTTCAGTGTGCTGGTATGGATACCAGGCAGTGGAGCATTCCTGCCATTCTAAATTTAGCTTAAGACAATCAGTGCAAGGCGACCCTCACTGAGTGTTCAGCCCCCGTGCCTCCAGACGCCACGAAGGTGACTTGGTGGGAGAGCAGCCAGGCTGGCTTAGGAAGACCCATGTTGAAATTCATCCCACAGAGGTCTTCGGGGGTCTCTGCCTGGCCTGGAGTTCCCAGGGAGAGCTCTCTTCCCCTCGGAAGGACCCAACTGGAAGAGGAACTGAGGACTGCTTGCAGGAAGCACATGCCAAGTGTTCTTTCCTGGGGTTCCCAGAGTTGGAGACGTGAGGGCTGGGTTTTGAAGGATGCCTAGGAGTTCCTCCAACAGGATCAATGGCCAAAGTGTGCTCCAGCGAGGGCTGGCTGGGGGGCTGCTGTACTGCTGTAGGGTGGGGGCGTGCATAGTGCGCCCCCATTCGTTGCCTCCTGAATGCTGTAATTATGGGTCCATAACCACCCTGGACTGGGTGCCGCTCACCAAAAAGACCTATCTGAGCCTCTCTTTGTCCCAGCGCCCAGCGCCCGGCCTGGCTAAACCAGAGACGCCTGGTACCCACAGCTGAATGAATGAGCCAGATTCAGGCCGGCAGGGGTGCTGTGGTTTAGGAGGGGCCTGGGGTTTCTCCTGGGGAGGTTTTTGGGAGCGCCCTGGAGAGCTCTGGGCTCCCATTTGCACCAGCAGCCTGCATCCGGCTCCTGCCTTCCTCATGTTTGAATTTCTCTGCTTTCCCAGTGTGGGGAGCTAGGAGGAGGAGCCCCCGGCCCTCCCTGGGGGATCCCAGCCCATGGGTAGAAACACCACGGACAGGGAGAGCAAACAGGGTCGTCCATCCTTAGAGGCCTAGGGAGGCTGTGCCTCCCTGGACCAGAGACATCAGAGAAGCTGCCTGGAGGAGGTTAAGGAGGCTGGGAAGGCCTTTCGACAATGGCAGTGATTTGTCCAGAGGCTGGAGGGAGGTGGGAATGAGGAGGTGAGCAGGGTGAGATGTGACTGGAGGTGGCTGCAGGGGCCCAGGCCTAGGTGGGAGGGGAGCCCGGGGCTAGGGAGCAGTGTCCAGGTGCGTGGTTTAACACAGGGCAGCTGGGAGTGTTTTGGGGAAGGGGAAGGCAGGCTGGCGGTCGGGTCTGGATGCCCAGAGGAGGGCGGTCACCCAGGGAGGCAGGCGCAGGCTGCCAGGGCCCAATCCGGGCCGAAGAGCTGCCCCATGTAAACATGGCCTCACACGCACCTTCTTTGCTTCTTCAGAGGCTGTGGCCAGGCGGCTGCACGTGAGGAGAGCCTGCCTGAGAGGAGACTGTGAGCATCGCCTGGGCTGCCTGGCCCGCCGGAGCCCCGGGCGCCATGAATGACGTGGCCATTGTGAAGGAGGGCTGGCTGCACAAACGGGGTCAGTGCCTGCCATGGGGCTGGGCTGGGGGCGAGGGGCCCAGGGACATGGGGGTCCCGGAGCCAGCTGGGCGGCTGGCGTCCTCAGGCAGACTGGAGGGGCTGCCAGACTCGCCGAGGGGGAGTGTCCCAGCCCACGTCCTCCTGCAGCACGGACAGCACAACTTCACAGGGGCCAGGAGGATGAGGCCCCGTAGAGGGCAGGCTGTCGGAGTGGCCGCCTGGCACGGCCCTGGCAGGCAGGGGAGCCGCCGCCAGCCTCCCTCCTGGATTTCCTGGAAGGCGATGAGGATGTGGGGCTATTCCAGGGCCTGGCATGCCACAGCCTGGGGCACTGCCCAAGGGCTCCTGAGGGCAGGGCAAGGCTGCTTGGCTTGGCCTGTTGCCTACCTCAGGCCCAGGCTTCAGGGCGGGGGACTTCTGGGTGTGGAGCGTTTGCGTTGTCTGCAGAGCGGAGCCAACCTCAGCCCCTCTTCCCACCTCGGTCCTGCAGCCCACGGTGGAGGGGTGGGGGCTCTGGCCAGGGCCCCACCCCTCTCACCCATGCCCAGGGCCCCCCGCCCCACCCACCCTCTGATGCTCAAGGGGGGACAGTGGGGGGCAGTGGCCAGGTGCTCTGCCCCTCCAGGTACCCTGGGTTTCCTCCCTCCTGCCCCAGGGATGGATTGGCCAGCACCCCCACTTCCTCTTTCTCTAGACCTGTTCCCGCCTGAGCTCTGGTGACCTCGTGCTGGCAGCCCCCACTTGTCACGCATCCCCTCTAGCAGATGCATCCCACATTTGGAGTGGGAATGGGGTCTGGGGAGACTCCAGACACAGAGCCAACAGGGAGGGCATGACAGAAGTGGGTGTCACAAGATGGGGTTTCTTAGGACGTAGAGGAGCTCCCCAGCAGCACAGGCTGAGAAGCCACAGAAGGTGGGGAAAGCAACCAAGATGAGAATGGGGGTGTTGCTCAGAAGGGCTTGCAGCAGGAATAAAGGATGTGGTCAGCTGTGTGTTTAGAGAGCTTGACTGGGCAGCTGCAGGGGGCTAGCACGATGAGCCTTAAGACGGAGGCAAGGAGGCTGTGGGTCCTGTGGTCCATGGGGAGTCCCTTGCCTGGCTTTCCCCCACACATCCCCCCCCAGTCTTCTCCATCCCCTACCCCACTGCTGCTCCCCTCGCTCCCCCAGACGTCCTGCCTCCTGTGCCAGGAGCCCCCTTGACCTTGTCTTGCTCTGTCTGCCCCGCCTCACAACCTTCTTTGGTGCCAGGGCCCACCCCCTCCCACAACCACGACACCTGTTCCTCTGCTCTGTGTCACACACAATCTGCTGCCGGGGCTGCTGCTTCTTAATTCTCGGCAAGTGTTTGTTGATTGACTGTTAGATGTAGGACCGACCTGGGAGATACCTGGGTCAAGACTGCCCAGCAACCCAGGTCTCAATGGGGTACCCACTGGCCAGCCGGGCCCAAGGCCTGGGGGGCTTTCAGGGTGCCACTCATGGTTGGGGCTTTCTGAAGGGACTGGGTGGGGACGGAGGACATCAGGCTGGGTGGGCAACCCAGAGAGCTGAATCTGAGCCCTCATTGGCCACCCTGCCCCTGTGTCCCTCCCCTAGGCCAGTTCATCGAGCTCTGGGGCCTCGCTTCCTGCCTGTGCTATGGTGGCAGGAGAAGGTGTGGTAGAGAGTGTGATTTGTGGGTGCCTGAGCTGGGGTCCACCAGCCTCAACAGCCTTAGGAGAGAGGACCCCATCCTCCACTCTCCCCACCCCTCCTCCATCCCTGCCCCTTGGGAGGTGGGCACCCATTTCTGGGGAGTGGCTCAGGCTGCTTCCCGTTGCCGAACCCTGGACCAGAGGAGCTCGAGTCCCAGGTCAGAGTAGACCAGCAGCCCAACCTGGTTGAGGCCTCTGGGCCCCAGCATTCCCAGGCAGCTAGCATGGAGCTGGTTCTGGTGGTGGACCAGGCAGGAGCTGGTGAGGAGGGGGCCGCCCCACTGTGGTGGTTGGCCTGGTAGGTGCAGCTCAGACCTCATGTCCTCAAAGGTTTGGCTTTTAAGTGATGCTGCTGACTTGGAAAGGTTGGCGGTTTTAAAAAGTCAGCTCGGCCGGGCTCAGTGGCTCAGCCTGTAATCCCAGCACTTTGGGAGGCCGTGGTGAGTGGATTGCCTGAGCCCGCGGGTTCAAGACCCACCTGGGCAACTTGGTGAAACCTCATCTCCACTATAAATCAAAAACTAGCCGGGCGTGGTAGCGCGCGCCTGTAGTTCCAGCTACTTGGAAGGCTGCGGCGGAAGGATCGCCAGAGCCCAGCAGGTCGAGGCTGCGCTGGCCGGGAGTGGCCACTGCACTCCAGACTGGATGACAGAGTGAGACTCCAACTCAAAAAAAAAAGAAGTCAGCTCTAGGCTGGAATAGGGGTCTGGCTGAACTCACTTGTGGCATTACGTTTTCAGTCTTTTTTTTCCCCTTGAGTTGATGTCTCACTCTGTCGCCCAGGCTGGAGCGCAGTGGCATGATCACAGCTCACGGAAGCCTCAACCTCCTGGCTCAGGCAATCTTCCTGCCTTGGCCTCCTGAGTAGTTACAGCTATCATGCCTGACTAGTTTTTTTTTTCCTCTCAAGTAGCTGGGACTGCAGTAGTTCCCCACCACACTCAGCTAACTTTTTAATTTTTTAATTTTGTTTATTTTTTTTAGTTGGAGTCTTACTCTGATGCTCATGCTGGAGTGCAGTGGCACGCTGTCTCGACCTGCTGGGCTCAGGCAATCCTTCCGCCTCAGCCTTCCAAGTAGCTGGAACTACAGGCACATGCCACCATGCCCGGCTAAAACTTTTTTATTTTTTGTAGAGACAGGGTCTCTCTGTGTTGCCCAGGCTGTAGGTTTTCGGTCTTTAGGTTATAAAATAGCTCTCGCTGAGGCTGCGGCCCAGGGCTGTGCAGCTGTTTTGGGACATCTCCCCCCAAAAGCTTGCCCATCCTGCCCGCCTGCCCTGAGGCCTGTGGGGCCACGTACTGCCCTGGCTGCAGCCTGTGGGTCCCCTCCTTGTCCACTCAGCCAGGCCTGAGCTGTCCTCTTCAGCATTTTCCAATTCTCAAACAGGCTGACTGGACTGAGCAGGCCAGGAGAGGGCAGAGAAGGGTGGCCAGGATGCTGGGTCCAGTTGGGAGGGCTGTGGGCTCTTGGGACAGGACCAGGCCTGAGTGGGGTGTGGGGGACCTGCTGCAGGGGCACCTCCTGGGCTCACACAGGCTGGCCACTGACTGAGAAGACCTGGCGAGGAGGAACAGGCCTGGCTGCCCCACCAGGCTATGGTGCAACAGACTGGGGCTGAGTGGGAGGGAACTGGGGGAGCCAGCCTGGGGCACAGGGCTTCTGGACCCCTGTGAGGTCTTATGGGCACATGGTCCTGTCTGTGTGCCTCCATTAAGCTTCATCACCTGACTTCACCTACGGTAGCTGCATGTAGGGCTGGGCTGGGCAGCATGGGGCCTCATGTCTACCTTAGACCTGACTGCGTCCCTGCCCTGACCCCATTCCTGGCACGGACCCTCCACCCAGACCCTGGGGCACCCTGCATCCCTGCTGAGTGGGACCCAGCGTCCTGGTGGGAGGCACCAAGGTCGGGTTTTGACCCTGAGCGGGAACCTGGACTGAACCTGCCTCCCTCCGTCTTGAGGTCCTGGCGTGGGCCATCCCTGTGAGGGGCTCTGAGGCCAGAGGAGTGTCTCTGTCTGTGTGTCACGTGGTGTGGCGAGCTGCCACAGCCCCCTGGCCCTGCCACCTGCCCCTGCGTGGGTGGGGGCAGAAGATACAGTGCTCCCCTTTCCTCCCGACACCAGTGGGAAGAGGCTGTGGGCTTGTGTGCCCCCTACAGGAGCGGGCACAATTGCATGTGTGCAGGTGGGGACTGCTGTTATCCTGCCAGGTAGGAGACTCTGGGACCCCCAGCGGAAAGAGCCTGAGCCCCTCCCTTCAACCTGCAGGAGGCTTGTAGGCTCCAGGGCAAGGCATCCCTCGAACCTCAGTTTCCCTGGCTGCCAGGTGAGTGGCAGCCTCAGGTCAAGTCTAGGCACCTTTGGTCCCTTCAGTCCACTTGGGCCCTGGGATGGTCAGTGCCAACCTCCACATTCCCTCAGGGAGCTGGGAGGGTCCTGATCAGGCCCGTGATGGGTTAGTGCGCACTCAGGCCCAAGGGTGGGAGGAGGCACTGGGGCTGGGGAGCACCTGGGAGGGAAGGAGGCGTGCTGGTGCCCAGTGGGAGCCTGGACACTGGGACCACTACTGGGGACGGGGGCATGGGCCTGGTGGAAGCCATGGTGTGTGGCTATGCAGAGACCACTGGCATTGGGGAGGTTCCTGTTTTGTGAACATTCTGAGTTCTCCCTTCAAAAACAAACAAGAGGAAGTGAGGTGGCCCGCGCCAGGGTGAGGGGTCACTGACCGCCCAGCCCTGCACCCCTGGGCCCCTCGCCTGGCGGTCCTGAGTGGGCAATGCTGCTGTCTACCTCTGGGTTGCCGACCCTCTCTGAGCAGGGATTCCCTGTGGGGGGCTGCGCTCCAGCGGGGTCACAGGAAGGGAGCAGGGTGGGATGGAGCCGTGGGACCCACCTATCTGCTGAGGCACTGGGGCGACCTCTGCTGCCCCCCCTGCCGCCCATGGGGTAGCAGAATGCACTCAGAGAAACTGAGACCTGGAAAGAGGATGGGGTGGAGCATGGGGGCTTTGTTCCTGCGCCCCGGCCCCTGCCCCTGCTTTCGGATGAGTCTGACAGGTTGCATCAGGCAGGTTCCTAGAAGTACCAGGGGAAGATGAGTGGAGGAGGGTATTGCCCGGCACGCCTGCCCGGCTTGGGGCCAGTGCCTTGCCCTCGGGCTCTCCTGAAACCGGAGCTGGCTGCGTTTCTTGGGCCTGCTCCCAGGGCCCACCCCACGGGGGGCAGATGCCTGCTGCCCTTGCCCACTGGAAGTAGCCATCTCCATCCCTGTCCCTGTCTGTGGCCCATGAGAAGACGCCCCCAGCCCACCCCTGGGCCTCTGAGCAGGTTGGCAGAGGGCCCCTGTCTCTGGGCTGAGCTGGCATCAAGGCGCCTGGCCCCTCTCCTGGGTGCCCGCGGATCATCCCTCCATTCTGCCTTAGGATGTGTCTTTCTTTAAACTTAAGAACTGATGGGTTTGAATTTCAAGAACACTGTTCTTGAGGGGGGTGACTCTTCTGATGGGACCCCCAGGGTGCTGGGTGTGGGTTTATAGACACCTGGGACTGCAGCTCCCGCCCTTGGTCCAATCATCTTGTGGGCCCACCTGCCAGAAGTTCCACTGGTGGTCAGGTGCTTGGGGGATTTCCAGAGCTCTTGAGGGTGATTGCCTCTGGGGTACACCCCGGGCAGAGACCCCCTCCGGGCAGGCAGCTGCTCCCTGGGCCTGGAGAGACCTCCGTTGGCTAGGGCTGGCTAGCTCCATCCCAGGACGGCAGGGGGCACCGCTCCTGAGCTGGGACATGTTTTGTGGGAGTGTGGGCATGAGATCCCTGGAGGTCAGGGTTGGGAGGTCCCAGCAGAGAAGGGACACAGAGAGAGTGCCCCTGCTGGCCATGGTGCTCAAGGTCCACCCCTTGTGGTTCCAAGTTACGGCAAACACAAGAGACAGGCAGGTGCCCCATGACTGGCGTGGAGGGCGGAGGTCATTCCCAGCCTAGCGCCCATTCCCCCGCCAGTGCAGGCTGCTTTTTCCCAGGGGTGTCAGGATTGAGGTACTGCCGAGGTCCACATTTGAGGGCCCTGCTCGTCGTAGGGCCCTGCTGGGGGTAAATGAGGGGAGGCGTCCTGGGAGTACCACTGCCTGGGCCCTGCAGGCCACTCGTGAGTGGCTGGAATCCTGGAGGACCCTGTGCTACGTCCCCACTCCCTTTCCCTAGGTCAGTGTCACACATGGGATGCCTTGATGAGGTGCCGCACACTCCCCTGCATCCAGTCCCTCCCAGCCGCCTTCCTTGTGAGCCCACCTGCCAGAAACTTCCACTGGTGGTCAGGTGATTGGGGGATTTCCAGAGCTCTTGAGGGTAGGTGCCTCTGGGGCACACCCCAGGCAGAGACCCCCTCTGGGCAGACAGCCAGGAGGGGCCGTCACCTTGATTGCTTGATTAGGTCTGTCTGGGCTCTTGGCACAGGATTCAGGAAAGAGGTGTCCCCCCTGGGGAACTGTTTGGGAAGCCCCCAAACATGGTGTGCTGTCTCAGGGCTTGAGCTGGGACTGCCTGCAGGAGCCCCACTGGAGCCAGTGAATGGGACAGCCAGGCCTGCTGGCCTGCAGGAGGTTCTGGGTCCTTCTAGAAGGTGTGGCCTTCCTGGGACCGCCCTTCCTCATGTAACAGCAGGGCTGAGGCTGCCCATGGACCCTGGCGCAGAGCCCCAGAACCCCAGCACCCTGGGGCCTGTCATCATGGGCTGGACGAATGGGTGAGCAGGAGGTGGGGGAGGCAGTGACCGGCAGGAGAGGCCATGAGAACCTGCTGGGGGAGGGTGTCTGGCAGAGCTCATCAGGGACCTCAGGAGAGCAGGTGGGGGCAGAGCAGGAGGTACTTGAGGCAGGGGGCTGTGTCCTCATCCACAGGGGTCCTGAGTAGGGTGGACTGTGACATGGGTAGGGGACTAGAACCCAGGTGGATGTGAGGGGACACGGATGTGGCATTGGGGCTCATGAGGGATGGGTGTATGGCAGGCAGGGCACAGGGGTCCCTTATCTGGCCCATGGAGGAGGTGGGGTTTGTGGGGAGGTGGGTGGGGTGGGTAGGATGTCCGGGCTGAGTGGGCTGGAGGTGGACACTGTTGGGGCCAGCACCTCAGTGGGCCCCAGGAGACCTCAGCCGGGCACTCTCCCAGGCGGTAGAAAGATCTGGTGGCCCCAGTGCCATCAGCAGAGGGGGTGTGGCATGGCCCTGACTGGTGTCCCTCCTCTGCACCCGCATCCCTCCTGAGCATGTGGGTCCTGGCCAAGGCCTGCTTGGTGACAGGACCAAAGACGAGTGAGGAGCTTGCAGCCTGTGTCGAGCGGCAGCCAGACCTGGGGTCTCTAGTTACAATCTGCCTCTTGGTGACTCAGGGTCCCCTCACCTGAGCCTCAGTTTTCCCAGGGAGCTAGTGGGCATAGTGACCCCTGCCCTGTCTGCCAGTAGGCTCCTAGGAGAGTGAGAGGGGATGATGGGCAGAGCGGACATCCCTCTCTGAGTCCTCATCGGCCGTTTGTGCACTACCCCATGGAACCAGGTGATGAGACGCCTTCGGTGGGCTCAGCCCGGTGGGAGCAGACCGGTGTGTTCCACCCTCCACGGACCCTGGGGCCTCCTCCTGAATGGGTTCAGCGGCCCTGTCATGTGCCTTCTCCCCACCCCCAGGGACATGTTTGTGGGTTTCTCTGGCAGTCTTTGGCCTGGCACCCTGCTGGTGTTGAGGGAATATGGTACCCTGACCTGCGCAGAGGCCTGGCAGACCCGGGTCCCTGGAGATGACCCATGCTGCCCGCTGCCCGCCTACTTCCTGGCAGGAGGCAATGGATGGGCCGAGGGGCCCCCGGGCTGCCATCAGCAGGCCGCCTGCTCAGCGTGCTGGAGAAGGTAAATGGGCGCCCGGCAGCTGTCGGCACGATGGATGTGTCGGCAGTGGGGACCGCGGTGGCCGCCGTCAGCTGGCGCCCGCTCCCTGGGCCCGCTGGGCTCACTTTGCTGTGGAGAAGCAGCTCCGCGCCGCCTGGCGCCCTGCCAGCTGCCACCACCGTCGCCACTGCCGTGGCAGAGTGTTTATCCAGCAGTTTCCTGAGAAGGGTACTTGGCAAGAACATTCCAGAGCTGAGGACTGGGCAGGCAGGAGGGCCAGGGCTTGGAGGGGCTGACACACCTTGTGGCCCGGGAGGACTCTGTCAGGCCTGGGGTATGGTGAGCCCACCCTGGGGCCTGCCCAGGTCTCCCTACTGCACATAGGGGCCCAGCCCCCATGTCTGTGTGGTTGCTGCGAGGGATCCCTGACCACGGTATGGCTGAGACATGTGTCTGGGTGGCAAGGGGAGGGTGGGCTGTAGCTTGTGGCCATACCCCTGTGCTGGGTGCTGTTGGAGCGAGTGGAAGGGTGGGCTCCAGCCAGCTCCACGCCAGCCCAGCGGACTCTGCTTGGGCCTCGAGTGTGGGGCAGCCCAGGGAAAGACAGGGCAGGGAGCCTGAGAGGGGGTGGCAGCAGATGGTTCCCTGCCAGCATGAGCGCCCAGCACCTCTAGGGACACTGAGGACAGAGGGAGGAGACCCCCACGTAGTTGGTCCTTTCCTGTGAGGGCTTATAAATGGGGTTGTCGGGGGTCCTGGGGCCGGCAATGGCCAGTGTGTGTGTCTGTCCCCACCTTCCTAAGGGACCCACAGTAGCCAGGTGCTGGGCCTCAAGCATCTTTTGGCCTCGAGAAAGCTGTGGCAGACCCCTGGGTGGCCATCCCCTCCACTTGCCCCAACCTTGTGACCCCTAGTCCCAGGGAGCCTGGGTCTCCCGCTGCAGGGCCAGCTGCTGCCCAGTGTTCTGTCTGGGCTGAACTTATTGTGATGCAGACCACAGTCCAGGCTGCAGCTGGTGCCCCCCGAGTGGCCGCCTGGCTGGCCATCTAGGTAGGAGTGGAAGAAGGACCTGTGAGTCTCTGGAGCCTTGGCCTGGTCACCAGACCCTGGGGTTCTGCATGTCTTCTGGAAGGCTCCGTGTGCTGGGCTGCTGAGGACAGAGGCCAGGCGAGGCCCCTGCACCCACACCTGTCTCCTGGGGCCTGCCTGGGCCCAGCCACATGGGGGACATTGCGGGGCCCAGCCCTGATGGCCCTTCAGCTCCTGTGGGCCGGGCAGGGGAAGGCCCGGCTGGGTCTCTGTTCATCCTGGGACCCTTCCCCAGCTCCAGTTCCCAGAACCTGCCTGGCTGGGGCAGGTCTCAGGGAGAAGGCGGAGAGGTGGCAGGTGTGGGGGGGTGGGGAGCGGAGGGGCAGGCGGGTAGACTGTGTGTGCTGTGTGTGTGCATGCAGCACCGGCCATGCTGGGTGCGATGGGGCCAGTGGCAGTTGGTGATCAAGATGGGGTTCCGGGGCGCCAGGCATGGGCACCCATCAGTCTTCCCGCTCAGTTAACATCCCGGGGGAGCGGCAGCTGGTAGGATGGGAGGCACTCCATCAGGGCCCGACAGCTCCAGACTGGCACGCAGGCGGGTGGGCGAACGGCGGGCGGCTGGATGGGGGTGGGGTGGGCTGCGTGCAGCACCCCCAGAGCTTGCTCTGCTTGCTCCTCCTGAGTGCCCCCCGCCCGCTTGCTGCACCTGCAGGGCCCTGCGGCCAGGGAGGGCTGCCGGGGGCTGGGTGGGGCTGCATGGGCGTGTGCCTGAGTTTGCACACTAGGGGTGTGTGTGATCCCAGGCTGGGTGGGCGTGTGTGCCCGCGGGGGGCTGGACCATGCTTGCCCCATGTGGGTTGGTGTTGGCCCCACATGACCTCAGGAGGGCTCTGGCCCCTGTTCTGAATAGGCGGGTGAGAAGGGGCAGCAGAGCTTCACCTGTGCCCTTGAGTAACCCTGCGTGTTTGGGCAAGTATCACAGAGGGCCATGGGGGGTGCCTTCCCCTACTGCTCCACTTCCTTGGCCGGCACCTGGGTGTCCCCCCATGCTGGTGGAGGGGCATCCATGCCAGTGCTGGTGTCTGGCTAATGGTGCCCACCTGTGGCTGAGGATGTGGCTTGAGGGAGGGCTCTGGCCACCCCTTCCCCAACCCACCCCAGGGCTGACCAATAGCCTCTCCCCAAGCTCAGACCCAGCTGGGCAGGCTCCCTGGGAGAGGGCGCCCCACCTCCCCAGCATCCCCCCAGCCGGCCTGGGTGGCACGGAGCAAGGTAGGGAGGCCACACCTGGAGGTGCTTGGCTGTAAAGGGGTCAGGGCGGTGGGGCTTTGGGGAGAGGGGGTCACTTGGTCAGGAGCTGATCTTCTGTCAAGCCCTGGTGGCTGACCTCTTAGGGCAAAGCAGGGCTTCCCACCCAGGATGCAGGGCCCTGCCGCTCCCGGGAGCCAGGTGGAGCCAGTGTCCCCAGAGCCCTCAGAAGCAGCTGCAGATGGGGGTTGGTGGGTCCCACCCCAGTCCAGGGCTTCATGCTCATCTGAAAGCCAAGGGGGTGTTTGGCCTGCAGGGGTTCTAGGCATAGAGAGGGGCCAGTCTGGCACCCCAGGGACTGCGGGAGGAGGGGGTGGTGGGCTGTTGCCCTGACCCCATGGGCCTGGGATTCCTGAACCTTCTTGGGGCTCCCAGCTTCTTTGAGCCTGGCCCTGTGCACGTGGGTGGGCTGAGGTGTCTGGATCTCACCAAGCAAACAAGTAGGACTGAGGGTTGGGTGTTCAGGTTACAGGCTCCAGATGCTGATGTCTGGGGTTCCAGACCTCAGGACCCCAGCCCCTTGTCCTGGCCCCCTCCCCACCCTCTGCCCAGTGGCCCGGCCCCTCCGATGGAGCAGTTGCCTAATTAGTGAGTTCCCTGTTGTTGTGCAAACTCCTTGCTCGGCAAAATGTAAATGACGTTTTTTTCCAAGTGTCAGTATGAAAAATGACAGTTGCTTGGATACCACAGAGGACATCTGCTCTGGCTCTTAAGTGTGAGCGCCGGTGCACGGCTGATGTTGCAGAACTTGGGGGACATAATCCCATGTACTTGGGTGACCCGTGGGGCGACATGGTGGGGCCCACGGCAGCAGGTCTTGGCCTGGGGACTGCATGCCCTCGGTGCCCTGGGCTGAAGCCCCGTTCTCAGACAGTGCCCAGGACAGAGCTGGGCCCCTGGACAGGGAGTGCTGTGCCCAGCCTGGCGTGCTGCCAAAGGCTGGTCCTGCCTATATGTTTTGTTGTGACTGGCCCTCATGCCAGGCTCCATTCTCTTGGGCAGGGGCCAGCTGTGGTGGGTAGACTACACATGCCAGAGCCACCTGCAGCCACCACCTGCCTGGACTCTGGGTGCCTGGGGAGAGCTCTCAGCCCTGAAGCCCAGTGGACCATAGCTGGTACCTGAGCTGTTGTTTGGTGCCTGCTGGGGACCAGCTGGCTCAGCATTACCTCCTCCAGGGAGGTTGTGCAGATTGGCCTAGACCTCCTGCCAGCCTCCTGCCAATCATGCCCCTTCCCCATGTTCAGGTATCGCTGGCCCCTTTCACACACAACCAGGGTGTCACTTTACATCAAGTGGGCACTTTGGTGCAGTGAGCCTGCCTTCCCATCTACCCAGGGCCATTCCAGTCGCTGGCCTTGAATGCCCCCACTCCTGGCTCTCCAGTGTTCTGGGCTCATCCATCCATGCACAGCCAGCTTCTGACTGGCTGTTGGGACTGGGTCTGTGGGGAGGGTCTGCGAGCCGCAGCTCCTCACTGCCTGCCTCCACAGGGGAGTACATCAAAACCTGGCGGCCCCGCTATTTCCTGCTAAAGAATGACGGCACCTTCATCGGCTACAAGGAGCGGCCTCAGGACGTGGACCAGCGCGAGTCCCCCCTGAACAACTTCTCTGTGGCACGTAAGTGTCCCTCGGCCACCCTCGGTTGGGATTTTGTTGGGGCTGGTCGGAGCCCTCGGTGCTCACCAGGCCCCTTCTGCTCTCTGTCCAAGGCTGGTAGCCCACCTGGCAGGGGGAACTGACTGGGCAGTGCTGGCCCAAGTTGCCTCCCCAGGAGTGGCTAGCGGCCAGCTCTGGCCAGACAGGGCTCTCCAGGCTGGTGCCCACTGATCCTGGAGGCTGGAAGGTCCACTGAGTGGAGATACAGCTGGGCCTTGGGGTAGATGGACTGACCTGGCCAAGCCCTCCCCCTAGGAAGCCCCCTGGTGGGAGCGCAGAGAACTGCATGGGGGGGCCAGCACCTCCGGTCTCCCCACCCCCTTCTTCGGAAGAGTCTATGAGGGTTCTGAAAGGCCCCCAACGTGGTGGTGGTACCTTTGCTTCGCCTTCTCAGCTGGGGTGTGGTTGGGAGTCACTCCACCATGGATGGGTGAGTGTGGGAAGTCGAGCCTGGTGAGGCCCTCCTGGGGCAGGTCACCCAGGACATCTGCTGGGGCATCCTGCAAAGCTAAGCGAGGTGTGGCACTTCCTTCTATGCACCGTGGCTTTATTTCCTACCTGTGGAGGGCTGGCAAGTGTTACCCCACCCACAAGGGACAGAACCCAGGCGTGGAGGGACCTGGGTGTGGAGATGCCCAGGTGGGCAGGATGCTGGGGGCAGGTGGGACTCACCTGGTCCCTGCTGCCACCCAGGAGCCCAGCTCTGCCCGGGAACTGGGTGGGGACACAGGCCAGGTGCAGGCTAGTTAGGGTCTCACTGGGGGCCCTCAACCTTCCACCAAGGCCCTACGCTCCAGGCAGCTATGCTCTTCCTGCCGTGTGCCTCGTCCAGGGACTGTCCAGCTCTCCTGACCTCGCTGGATCCCAGACTCTGTCCAGGGTCTTGGAGACATTTTAGCAGGACTCCCAGTATTGGTGCCAGGTATCAAGAGAGGTGGGGCTGGGCTGATAGCCTGACTGCTCCATGGCTGGAGGCCAGCAAACCCTGCCCCAGGCTTCCAGTTGGGAGGGGCAAAGTCCCCCCACCAAGGCCCCAGGCCAAAGAGCTTCCTGAGGACTTACCAAGACCCGGTTCCTGTGAGCTAAGGGTCCCCTCCCCAGGCTCCTCCAGCCTTGGGCCCATGGCAACCAGGCAGCCTGCGAACGGGGGCCCTGGAGCGAGGGGGCACCAGGAGGCAGACCCCTGTCCCTGGCAGCCTCGCAGTGTGCGAAAACTCCCTGCCACTCACCTCTGGCTCTCCCCAGTGCCTCCTCGAGGCTGGGGCTTCAGGGCTAGGGAGAAGGCTGGGCTCCCCTGCATGCCCAGCAGCCCCAGGGCAGGGCCTTGCTGGAGGTGGGACAGGGCACCGTGGGAGTGCTTCCCAAGAGGAGTGCAGCGGGAGGAAGGTGGGGGCTCCCAGCAGGTGGGCACTAGCCAGAGGGTTGCCTGAGCAGGGCCGGGCCTCCCTTCCCACAGGCGGGCTGCCCAGAGCTCCTGGCCAAGGAGCAGCACTGGGGAGGGGGCGGGGCTTTTCTTCAGGGAAGGGTTCTGGGCACTGGGACCCTGAGACCCGGAGACCCTGGCCCTGGGGTGGTTGTAGTGAGTGGGAAACTGGTGCTGGGGCCTGAGAAGGAAGATGTGTGGGTTTTCTACTTCCCCTGCCTGTGTGGGTATAAGCCACCCTCCCACAAGGCTGGCCTTGAGCCATCTCTCCCAGACCTGGTAGACGGCTCCCTCGCTGCTCTGCTGGGACCCTTGGCCCCCTCCTGCCTTACACAAGCTGAGCTAGATCCTGTGGGAAGCCCCCACGGCTGCACACGCCATTCACCCTCCCAGAGCCTGGAGCATCCCCACGACCCCTTAGCTTCAGGCATGTGCTCCAGGTGTCTGTGTGCCCCAGGTGTGTATGCACCAAGTGTGTGTGCCTCAGATGTGTGTGTGCCCCAGGTGTGTATGCTCCAGGTGTGGGTGCTTCAGTATGCGTGCGCTCCAGGTGTAAGGGTGCCCCAAGTGTGCTATAGGTGCGTTCTTGTTTACTTCAGGTGTGCATGTGCTCCAGGTGTGTGTGCCCCAGGTGTGTGTGTGTCCCAGGTGTGGGTGCTCCAGGTGCATGGTGCTCCAGATGTGCATGTGCTACAGGTGGGTACAATCTCTAGCGGTCCTGGTGTGGTTGGGAGAATGGCAGGTGGGACAAGCTGCTTTTCCAAGGTGCCCCTCCCTGCCAGTCCTTCTGAGGAACCTCCCTCCCCCTCCTTCTCCGAGGGCACATGCTGGGGCTCAGAGGCTGAAGGAAGGAGGGACCAGGGGGCGAGGGTGTGGGGCCGGCCTGATCCAGTCCCAGATGCCTTGCGGGCATGCCTCACACCTTCAGCGTTGTAGCCAACTGGGGGTCCTAGCCTCATTTTATGAGGGAGGAAACTGCGGCTTGGAGAGAGGATGAGATGGGGGCTACCTGGGACCTAGTGGGTGGGGAACCAGGCGAGCTGATGAGTGTGGCCAGGGCTGTGGCCAGGCCCTGGGGGGGCAGGTGGCTGGCACAGGCGCTCACCCAGCCCCGTCCCCAGAGTGCCAGCTGATGAAGACAGAGCGGCCCCGCCCCAACACCTTCATCATCCGCTGCCTGCAGTGGACCACGGTCATCGAGCGCACCTTCCATGTGGAGACGCCCGAGGAGCGGTATGCCAGGCGGGGTGAGGGGGCAGGCTGCTCACGGCGACCCCAGCGTTGGAGGGCGACACGGGGACAGTGGGCTGTCAGCACCCTCTGCTCTCGGGCATCCTCGCTCCCTGGTGCTCCAGGGCCCCTCAGAGCACGCTTTGGAAACTGTTCCTCATTTCCACCTGTAGGGTTTGAGTGGGGAGACTGAGGCTGGAGATGAAACCAGGTGGGGAGGGCACAGTCCTGCTGAGGTCCAGGAGGGCTCTGATCCCAAGTGCGGCCAGTCCAGGCCCCAGGTGGGTGAGCACGTGGCGTGGGCCCTGCTGCAGGGCTGGGTCTTGCCTGACCCCTGCAGGGAGGAATGGACCACAGCCATCCAGACGGTGGCCGATGGGCTCAAGAAGCAGGAGGAGGAGATGATGGACTTCCGGTCGGGCTCCCCCAGCGACAACTCAGGGGCTGAAGAGATGGAAGTGTCCCTGGCCAAGCCCAAGCACCGCGTGGTGAGTGCCGTTCTGCACACATGCTGTCCCCAGGGCTGCCTGGGGCTGTGGAGGGCCTGGTGGGTCCCAGGATCCCAAAAGACTCTGCCCAGGAGGAACTTGGGAGTCCGTGGCACCCCCAGCAGGCTGGCTGCCTGCCTGCCTGGGTGCCGCCCCCCTACTGTGTGCTTCCTGTGGTGGGGCGAAGTTTGACTACCAGAACCCAGCAGGCTTGAGTGGCGCCATCCCACCTGCCCCAGCCCCCTGCGCTCTGGATGGGGCTGCAGCCTGGGCTCCCTGAGAGCCCAGCAGGTGTGCAGGGCCCTCCCTGGCCCAGCCACTGTGTCTGCCCTGGGTGACTCTGGCCCCTCAGGCCACCCGCACACAGCTCCCAGGAGGGCCTTCTGTGGCCCGTGACCCAGTGCCCTCTGACCCTGGCTCCTGCTGCCCCCAGACCATGAACGAGTTCGAGTACCTGAAGCTGCTGGGCAAGGGCACCTTTGGGAAGGTGATCCTGGTGAAGGAGAAGGCCACAGGCCGCTACTACGCCATGAAGATTCTCAAGAAGGAAGTCATCGTGGCCAAGGTGGGGAGGGGTGGGGAGGGGAAGCAGGGGTGGAACGGGGTGGGGAAGGGAGCAGGGGGAGGCTAGGCTGGGGCCTGGAGGCGGCGAGAGGGCGGGGCCAAGGTGGGGGCAGGGTAGCGAAGCGGGAGGGCCCGTGGGACCAAAGTGGGGGCTGGGGCAGCGCAGAGCTGGGCATGCCTCACCTCCCTGTCCCACAGGATGAGGTGGCCCACACCCTCACTGAGAACCGTGTCCTCCAGAACTCCAGGCACCCCTTCCTTACGGTGAGTGGGGCTGGGCGGGCCGGGGGCTGAGCGCAGGAGTCACTCTCCCTCAGAGACCATGCCCTGTCGTCTTGGACATGCGTGAGGGCTTTGTGTGCCTCAGCTCCGCAGACGGTGGGACAGGCCTCCCAGGCAGGGTCAGGGTGTGTAGGTGCCTGATGGGTACTGAGGGCTGTGCTGGCTGTCCCGACGTGCAGGAAGAGCAGGATAGGTGACCCAGGTCTTCCTTCTGCTCTGCTGAGGCCCAGGGAGGTCCCACACTCCCAAGACTCTGTGTCCCTGAAGACCGGTCTTCTGGATTGCAGCCTCTATTGAGGCTCAGGCCAGGAGGGGTTCCTGTTTCCGGGAACTGGCCCAGGAGGTGTGTGTACCCGGACGCAGGGGAGGGCCCAGTCCCTGGGAACTTGGCCTGGGAGGCGTCTCTTGTGAATGGACTCCAGACGTTTGATTAGTTCCAGGGCCACCGTGTGTGGGGACGCGTCAGTCAGCAGTGGGGACTCCCCTTTAAAAGCACGGCTGCGTGTGCAGGTGGGCAGGCAGCCTGGGTGACGCTGCACAGGAGGATGTGCCCTCAGAGCCCTGGGAGCCCCGCCTGCTGCTGAGACCCCAACTTGCCTGAGGATTGAGCCCAGACCACAGTGCTCATCATAAACACCCCCCCCAGTGCCCCTGGGGGCCAGGCCACTGGCAGCATAGCATCAGGCGGCACCCCTGCCCTGGGGCCACGGTGCCAGTGCTGCTTCCTTCGCAGGCCCTGAAGTACTCCTTCCAGACGCATGACCGCCTCTGCTTCGTCATGGAGTATGCCAACGGGGGTGAGGTAGGAGTCCGGCCTCGGGGCGGGCACACAGGACTCACCCGCCACGCCCGCTCCAGGGCTGCCCCGACGGGCTGCCTGTCCCTGCTGAGTTAGGGCCTCCCAGACCCTCCAGGCCCCAGACCCTCAGGCTGGTCCCACCCCTGTGCCCTCTGCCCTGAGACCCCAGCCAGGAGGCCTGGCTGCGTGTGGGGAGGGCGTGGCCCGGGCCGGGCCTCAGGCATCCCTCCTGCAGCTCTTCTTCCACCTGTCCCGTGAGCGCGTGTTCTCTGAGGACCGAGCCCGCTTCTACGGCGCTGAGATCGTGTCGGCCCTAGACTACCTGCACTCGGAGAAGAACGTGGTATACCGGGACCTCAAGGTGCGCTGCAGGCTGGGGAGGCGGGGGGCGGGGGGCGGGGGGGCGGGCCCGGGTGGGGGCACTGACGGCGCCCTTCCCACAGCTGGAGAACCTAATGCTGGACAAGGATGGGCACATCAAGATCACAGACTTCGGGCTGTGCAAGGAGGGGATCAAGGATGGCGCCACCATGAAGACCTTCTGTGGCACGCCTGAGTACCTGGCCCCCGAGGTGCACGCCTGTGTCACACGCGCCTCTGCGTCCTCGTCCCCATCACAAGCACACCACAACATGTCCCCACCTCCTATCCCGAGCACCCCCACTTCTGTGTCCCAAGCATGACACACCATGTCCCCATCTCCCCATCCTGAACACTCCACACCGTGTCCCCACCTCCATGTCCCAAGAACATGTCCCCACCTCCTATCCTGAGCACTCCACACCATGTCCTGTCTCCATGTCCTGAGCACACCCCACCGTGTCTCCACCTGTGCATTCCGAGAATGCCACATCGTGTCCCTAGCACACCACACCGCATCCCCACTTCCTGTCCTGAGCACGCCACACCATGTCCCCACCTCTGTGTCATGAGCACACCACACCGTGTCCCCATTCTGTGTCACAAGCACATCCTGCCATGTCCCTGTCTCTATGTCCCAAACCTGCCACACCATGTCCCCATCTCCATGTCCGGAGCATGCCACTCTGTGCCTGGCTCCATGTTCTGAGCATGCCACACTCTTGTGCCGTCTCCACGCTGAGCCCTGCGCACACTGTGATGCCATGTTCCCCAGGGTCGCAGGCAAGCTGTGGCACCATGTCCCCCTAATGTCCCGAGCACGCTGTGACACTGAGTCCCCCATGCCCCGGGCATGCCATGTCCTCCCACGTCCCAGGCATGCTGACGCCATGTCCTGCCTGCCTGCTGCCTGCCCAGGTGCTGGAGGACAACGACTATGGCCGGGCAGTGGACTGGTGGGGGCTGGGCGTGGTCATGTACGAGATGCTGTGCGGCCGCCTGCCCTTCTACAACCAGGACCACGAGAAGCTCTTCGAGCTCATCCTCATGGAAGAGATCCGCTTCCCACGCACACTCGGCCCTGAGGCCAAGTCTTTGCTCTCCGGACTGCTCAAGAAGGACCCCAAGCAGAGGTGAGGGCACCCTGCCAGCCTCCACGCCGTGCCTGTGTCTCCTGGGCCATGCAGGGGCCAGCCTTGCTGTCCATGATGGGGCCTGTCCCCACAGTCCCACAGCGAGCGGGTCTGGGTAAGGCCAGGTTGGCCTCCGGGCTGCTGGGAGGCCCGCCCTGTGCTGGCCCTGGCAGCCCCCACCCCCACCAGTGGCCCCAGACTCTTGGGTCACAGCAGGGAGGTGGGCGGGGCACTGGCCCCGCAGGTGGCTGCCCTGTTACTGTCCCTCCTTCCCTGCCCAGGCTTGGCGGGGGCCCTGAGGACGCCAAGGAGATCATGCAGCACCGCTTCTTCTCCGGCATCGTGTGGCAGGACGTGTACGAGAAGAAGGTGCAGTGCCCACTCATGTCACCCCTCCTGCCTGTGCTCACACGCAGTCATGACCAGCCATGCTCATGTGCACCCCAGACTCACACAGCTGGGCTCGCACCTGAACACTGGAGCCCATGCCACCCTTGGCCCATGCCCCTTGCCGTGCCCCCTCCTGGCACCCAGTGGTTCTGGCTCCCTGGGTTCCTCCTGGAAGCGGTCCCGGGTCCTCCCGTGGTCCTCCTCTCCCAGAGGTGACATGCGAGCCTTCCCACTGCCCTACGCTATACAGAGCTAGTCCCGGGCCCTTCTGACACTGCTTGGTGAGAGCTGGGGGGATGGAGTAGGGGTGTTGCCCCTTGCTCTCCACCAGTTCCTCCTGTTGTCTGACCTCAACCCCTCCTGCTGCAAGGAGAACCCAGCCTTGTTTGGGTGGGCAGGGACCAGGGAGAGCACTTGCTTTTCTAACACATGTGGGAGGCCCCTCTGAAGGGTGGCAGCTCTTTCCTGCACAAGTCCCTATCATGGGGTGCTCACACTAGTCTTCCTCTTCTGAGGACCCCAGGAGCCCCAGGCTTTAAACCAGGGTGAAGGAGTCCGCCAGTAGGCTCAGAAGGCTGCACCTCGAGGTGTCGGGTACCCTGCCACCAAGGGCGCTTCTGCTCAGTTCCCAGCCCACCCTTCCCTTGAATGCCTGTTCCAGGCCACATGTGGCTGGGCAGCCCTGGGACCCAGCTTGGCCTCTGTCCTGCCTTCAACACAGGGCACCCTGGCCCTGGTCCCATCCTGCCCTGAGGCCAGCCACCTTCCACCCCTGCCCTCTCAGGGTGCGGGGGGCTTGGGCAGTGCTTGATCTCTGCCCAGCCTTGACCAGAGACCTTACTAATTCACAAGGGATCACACTAGTGCCAGGCCAGACTCTGGCGTGGTGTTGAGGGGGCTCCTTGCCTGGGGAACATGAGAGCTGTCCAGCAGCTCCTCACCTGTGCATGCCACTTTACAGTGACCCTTGGGCCTGGATCTTGGCAGGCCTCTGCCCAGACTCCACCAGGCTGCACAGTTGTGTGGTCCTTGAGTCACAGAGGTGGTAGGGTGGGCACACCCTGCACGCTTGTCCCATGGGCTCTCTCTTTATCCTCCCCCTCTCAGTTTACAAAAAAAAAAAACAAAAACAGAAGGACAAGAAAACCAGAAAGAAGTAGAAAAAGTGGACCTGTCCCCTCTGCCTAGAGGCAGGGAGGGTCGCACAGAGCTGGGCTGCATTACCCTCATCACCTGCAGGGGCTGCTGTGAGCCCAGCTGGGCGTTGGCTGATGGGGGTACTGATGCTTGTCCATTCCTGGACACCCTCCCTCTCAGCGCCTGTGGGGGCTGGTGGCTGGTCCCCTACTGGACATCGGTGCCTCCTGGACAGTCCATAGGGGCTCGGTGCACTGGAAGCGGGCAAGGCCTGTGACCCGCCCCTGTTTCTGCCCCCAGCTCAGCCCGCCCTTCAAGCCCCAGGTCACGTCGGAGACCGACACGAGGTATTTTGACGAGGAGTTCACAGCCCAGATGATCACCATCACCCCACCAGACCAAGGTGAGGCACCCTCCCCCAACTCGCTGCTGCCTCACAAGGAGGCCTGCCCTGCTTCTTAGGCTTCAGAGGCTAATTTTCAGAAAGATTCCTTTCCAGCAGTCTGGGCGGGAGGCAGTTATGAGGGCTGAGGACCGGCGTGGGGGCCCTGCCTCAGTTTCCCAGGTGCCTGGCGCGGGCTGGGGCTTGAGGGCGGGGCAGCACCGGGTCTGAGTGGCCTCCACCCACAGACGACAACATGGAGTGTGTGGACAGCGAGCGGAGACCCCACTTCCCCCAGTTCTCCTACTCGGCCAGCGGCACGGCCTGAGTGGGCCAGCCGGGCAGAGGCACTGCGGCCGCTGGCTGGCGCTGGATGACACCCACTGGCAGGAGGCGGCCTCCCACGGAGGGTCCCACGGAGGCTCTTCCCGAATGGGAGTTCTCAGGGGCGTTTGCGAGGACCATGCCAGCCACCCTCCTGAGCACGGAAAGACGCCTCATGCGGTGGCGGCCTGCCCACCAGCTGGGTGAGGGACATCGTCCTGCAGGCTTTCTTAATTTATTTCATCCGGTTCTCCAGACATGGCCTGGGCCCTCAGAACAATTAGGTCCATCTAGGAAAATGTCAAGGACTTCCGCGGCCATTGCAATGTGGGGTCCGGGTCTGCGGGTCCTGCTGCTGTCCCCTCCCCGCCAGCCCGTCTCACCAGCCGCCCTCTGACTGTCACCCATCTCTGGGGCTCAGGCCTCAGTCCAGCCCGGTGGCACCAGAAGCAACCTCATAGTGGGGTGCTGGCCGACACCCTCTCCCGGTGGGTGGGGCACTCGGCAGCCCCTCAGCACTACGACTGTGCCAGGGTTTGCCCAATAGGACAGAGGAACAAGGTTTAAATTTGTTGCTGTGTATTATGTTGTTCAAATGCATTTGGGGGTTTTTAATGTTCTGACAGGAAAGCCCCCCTCCCTTCTTGTGTCACGGTTCTTGGTGACCGTCCCACTGAGCACCACCCCTCGGATGACTCTGCCATAGCACTTGTCCTTTTAGACGCTTCACTTTTCGCTGTAGCCTCCCAGGCCCCACCCTGCACCCTGGCGGGGGAGCTGCCACTGGCCCCTCCGCCCCACCTGGGACCTGCTGCCGCTGCTGCACCATGGTGTTTTTTTACAACATTCAACTTTAGTATTTTTACTATTATAATATGAAACTTTCCCTCCAAATTCTTCAATAAAAATTGCTTTTCAAGTTCGCGGCTCATGTTGCTGGGAGGGAGTGTGGGGCCGGTCCTAGAGCACCCGCCCAGCCAGGCTCTCACCCTGGGCACTGCTGCCCCAGGCGGGTGTGGGGAAGGGTGCGGCCGGGGTCTGCAGATGCCTGCTGGCCTGTGCCCAGGGCCAGCCTCCAAGGGCAGATGTTCCTCCCAGCTCCAGCAGGATGGGCCTGAGGGGAGGTGGGGTGCCCTGGTCAGCCTGTCCCTTTGGGATCTACTCTCTTCCTGACCCCGCTGGTGTCAGTGGCCATCTGCCCTGGCCCCAGCTGCTGTCCCCTGGGCAGAAGAGTGAACGAGACCCTGATACAAGACCACCAGGTCTGGACGACAGCCAGGCCCAAGACCCCAGACGCCCTGAGAGAGCGGCCTGCTGAGGTCACACAGCAAGTCTGGGAGCCAGGGAGAGGGATAGGTAGAGCACTGGCCAACCCCACCAGGATCCAGCTCTGTGGCTGAATGGCCCTAGGACGTGCTGCTGCCGCCACCTGGTGGATGTCTTTAGGGACTGCTTGGCCAGGAGCAGGGATCTGCCCAGGAACCACCATGGTGCCAGGCGCCCAGTGCAGAGCAGCCAAGCAGGGGGGTGGGAGCCGTGTCATAGCCTCAGCCTCTTCCCTCAAGTGGACTTGATGCCCCACAGTGAGGACAGTTGCAGACCCGGCTCCTGGTCCCCCTCCAAGGCATTCCCAGGGTGCGAGGCTGCCCCTACTATTCCTGGAGGGGATGCCCGTGGGAGCACAGGGTGGGCACGGAAGTCTGTCTGGGAGCCACAAGGAGTAGCTCTGAGTCGTCCTCGGGGGGTTCCTTATTGCTAGGTTCTAACAGGCTGTGGAGATGACAGCTTTTCTGGAAAACACAGACCCAAGCGTCATATACCAAATGGTGCTTTGACGGGGAGAGGCATCTGGATTTCAGATCCATGAAACAAGCATTGTAGAAACCAGAAAACACAGCAACGCCTAACCAGGATCCTCCAACTTTGAGCCAAGTATCACTGAAAGGGGCCGATGTGGTAGGGAAACGGAGATGCTCTCAAAGCCAGATGCTCTCAAAGTCAGGACAGGCAGTGTCTCCAGATGGCCAGGCCCAGGGGTGTGGGCTGCTCCTTTCCGCAGGACCCCTTTGGCGATGGGGGATGCCTAGGGGACATGTTTATAGTCCAGTGGTGGCAGCTTCAAAGTCATGAGCACTAACACCAACATAGCCTTCCATGGTGTCCTCCTCACAGGCAGGGCGGGCGAGGGCCCTAAGCATGGAGACCCTCTGGGGCCACCCTGACCTGCTGGGCTGCCTCAGTGGACGATCTGCAGCGGAGGCAGTGCCCCCAGGGTGGTGTCAGTGGGGGCGGGATGTGCAGGAAGGAGACTCCATGGGAGGCAGTACCCTAGCACCCTTGCAAAGGGCAATCCCGTCCTGGCCAGCGGGGCCAGAGCAGACATGGAGGGATGGGGCTCTGTAGCCTCGCTGAGGCCGACCAGGGAAGTTGCAGTAGTACTCGACCCATAAGAGGACGCCCTCCTTCCTGTGTCTGACGTACCCACATCCTGCTCTTTTCAGCACAAGGCGGCCTGGAGTGGACAGGAGGGTGATAAGAGAAGTGACTTTAGTCTTAGACTTCCTACGTGTATGCAGGTGTGGGGAATAAGGCGGCAGTGCCCGGACTGGGAGCCTCATGTTTAGACAAGGCCCTGGGGAGCTGTTGAAGGCGGGGCTGCTACTGGGCTCAAGATGGCATCGAGGCTAGGTCAGCCCTCCTAGGAATGTCTGCACGAAGGCAGAGTTTATCATTCAATGGACATTTATTTCGTCCTTTTGCTTCTAACTTGTGTTTTTGAACTTAGAGTGAATTTCTTGTAGACAGCATAAAGTTGGGTCTTGGTTTTTGTTTATTGAGACAAGTTCTCTCTCTGTTGCCCAGACTGGGGTGCAGTATCATGATCTTGGTTCACCGCAGCATCGAACTCCTGGGCTTAGGCAATCCTTCTATCTCAGCCTCCTGAGTAATTGGGACTACAGGAATATGCCATCATGCCTGACTAATTTATTATTACTTTTTTTGTCGAGACAAAATATTGCTATGTTTCCCAGGCTGATCTCAAATTCTTGAGCTCAAGCAATTCTCCTGCTTTGGCCTCCCAAAGTGCTGGGATTACAGGTGTCAGCCACTGCACCCAGCCTGTAGCAATCTTTTAAAAATCTGATAATCCCTGCCTTTTAATTAAGGTGTTTAGAGCATTTACATTTAATATGACTACTGGTAAGGTTGGGCTTAAATATGCCGTCTTGTTTTTTTTCTGTATGTTCCATTAGTTCTTTGTTCCCCTTTCCTTTTCCTACTTTATGTTGGATTAAACAACTATTTAAAAATCATTTCTCTTTTATTGGCTTATTTATGTGGATTTCACCAGTTTTCCCACTAATTTTCTGTTTTTATTCCAGGATATGAATCTGATCCAGAATACCATGTTGCATTTAGAATAAATATCTTTTAGATAAATGAATGCAGCTCCCAGTCTAGCTGGTTTAGGATTTACTGTATATTCCTTTATCTATTAGTCTACCTTCAAGTGATATTATAGCACTTCAAGCACAGTAGATAAGAACCTTGAGACAGAAAACTTTCACTTCCCCCTCCCAGCCTTATTGCTATTGTCATAAATTTTGATTTCAATTATGTCATAAGTTTCTAGATATACTGTTATTTTTACTTTGAATGGTTGTCTTCTTATAAAAATGGTATTTTTATTGCGGTAAAATATACATACATTTTACCATTTTGACAATTTTTAAGTTAGTGGCATTCAGTATATTCACACTATCCAGCAACTATCCCCATCTCTAGGACTTTTTCATCCTCCCAAAGTGAAACTGTCCCCACTAAGCAGTAACTCCTCCTCCCTCTAAACTCCCAGCCTGTAGCACTGACAATTCTGCTTTCTGTCTCTGTGAATTTGACTACTCTCGGGACCTCATCTGAGTGGGATCACGCAGTGTCTTTCTGTGGCTGGCTATTTCACCAGCATAATGTCTTGAACGTTTGTTCCTGTTGCCAGAATTCTCCTTTTTAAGGCTGATGGATCCTCCATTCACTGTATGCATGGACTACATTCTGTGTAGCTATTCACCCCTTGTTAGACTTTTGACTGCTGGGGATAATGCTGCTCTGAACTTGGTACACAAATACCTGTTCAAGTCCCTGCTGTTAATTATTTTGCACATATACCCAGAAGTAGAATTGGTGGATCAAATGGTAATTCTATCCTGTTTTTTGAGGAACTTCCTAGTGTTTTCCACAGTAGCTACATTTTACAGTCCCACCAGCAATGTTCTATATCCTCACCAACACTTGCTTTCTGTTTTTTAAAAACAACAGCTATCCTAATGGGTGTGAGCTCTATCTCACTGTGGTTTTGTTTGCATTTTCCTAACAATTAGTGATGTTGAGCATCTTTTCATGTGCTTGTTGGTCACTGGTATGTCTTCTTTGGAGAAAAGTCTATTCAAGTCCTTTGTCCATTTTTCAATTGGGTTGTTTTTTATGGCTGAGGTTTAGGGTTCTTTATATACAGATGACCCCCAACTTAATGATGGTTCAGTGCACAATTTTTCAACTTTAAGATGGCATGAAAGTGATATGTGTTCAGTACACTCCTTGACTCATGATACTTTCAGCTAACGATAGGTTTATCTGGGTGTGACCCATCAGAAGTTGAGGAACATCTGTACAGTCAATTGTGTGTCTGTGTATAAGGGGGTGCCCCCAAAACCCCAGAATTTTTTATAAAAAATTGTGTATTTATTCTTGCATGTTTAAACTTCAGTCACCTCCAAAGAACTCTCCATTTGATGCAACACACCTATCAAGAGACTTTTTCTACTGCTCAAAACAGTTTTTGAACTCATCAATTTTGATGCCTTTTAGTGCTTCTGATGTTTTTTGTTTCTCTTCCATAATGGCAAAACTTTTCCCTTTGAGGACTTTTTTCATCTGGGAAACAAAAAAATGTCGCTCAGGGTAAGATCAGGTGAATAGAGAGGGTGGGGCACAGGGGTTATGCTGTTTTTGATCAAAAGTTGCTGAGCACTCAGCGCAGTGTGGTCAGGTGTACTCCTAAATCATGAAATGGGCAAATGCACTGAAAGAATCTCCCCCCAAATTCCCTAAAGCTGAACACAGCCTCTCACAATGCTAGCTGGCACACTGATGCCAATGGGTTCCTAGAACACCTATCTAAGCAAGGGAAGTCTGTACTACAAGGGGCCCACCCTCCAAAAGGTAATTCTGGGATTTTGGGGGTTCCCCCTTGTGTGTATGTACATACATGTATATATATAGGGGGGAGAGGGAGAGAGAGAGGGCGAGTCTTGTTATGTTGTCCCCACTGGTCTTGAATTCTTGGGCTCAAATGATCCTCCTGCTTCAGCCTCCTGAGGAGCTAAGACCTCAAGGATGCACCACTGTACCTGTGAGGTTTTAAAAATGAGAAAAAGGGCCGGGCTTGGTGGCTCAGCCTGTAATCCCGCGCCTTGGGAGGCTGAGGTGAGTGGATTGCCTGAGCCCGCAGGTTTGAGACCCGCCTGGCCAGCAAAACTTCATCTCTACAATAAATCAAAAAATCAGCCAGGTGTGGTAGCGCATGCCTGTAATTCCAGCTACTGGGAAGGCTGAGGCGGAAGGATCGCCGGAGCCCAGCAGGTCGAGGCTGCGGTGGCTGGGAGCGGCCACTGCACTCCAGCCTGGGTGACAGAGTGAGACTCCAACTCAAAAAAAAGAAAAAGGAAGGGATGCAGTGGCTCACACCTGTAATCCCAGCAACTGGAGAGGTAAAGACAGGAGGACTGCTTGAAGCCAGGAGTCCAAGACCAGCCTGGGCAACATAGCAAGACACATGAGTCCAGGAGTTTGAGGCTGCAGTGAGCTATAATCCTGCCACTGCACTCTAGCTTAGATGACAGAACAAGACCCTGTCTCTAAAAAATAAATACATACAAAAGAAAAAAATTCCATTAATATTTACCCCCACACTGACCATTTCAGGTGCACTTCATACTTTATTATTATGTAGATTCTATTTCCATCTGGTATCATTTTCCTTCTGCCTAAAAAGCTTCTTTAGACATTTCTTAAAATTCTTTCAGCTTTTTTATGTCTGAAAAGTCTTAATTTCACCTTCACTTTTTTTCCCAAGGCCTAGGATCAGACGTGGAATCATCTTCACTTTTGAAAGGTATTTTCATTGGGTATAGAATTCTAGGCTGACCATTTTAATTTTCCCCTTTCAGAACTAAATGTACAGGTGTTCACTGCCTGCATCATTGCTAAAGAGAAGTCTGCTGCCATTCTCTTCTTGGTTCTTCTAAACACAAAGCGTCTTTCCTCTGGCTGTTTTCAGATTTTTCTTTTTCACTGGTTTGGAGGAACCTGATGATGATATGCCTGTATAATTTTCTCCATGTTTCTATTAGGAATTTGCTGTTTCTTGATCTTTGAATTTTTGTTTTCAGAAAATTAGGAAATTTTACAGCTATCATTTCTCTAAAAAGTTTTCTCCCCCTCCTGATCCACAGGCTCCAATTGCAGGCACATCAGGCTGTGTGAGGCTGTCTCACAGCTCAACTGTGTGTGTTCTGTTCATTTTTCTCCCCCAGTTTTTTCAGTTTCCTTTTGACAGTTTATGCTGCTCTGCCAAGTTCACTAACCTTTTCTTCTGCTTTTAATCTCATCAGTGTATTTTCCATCTGAGACATTGTGTTTTTACCTCCAGAAGTTCACTTTGGGCCGCTTTTGTCTTTTGTTTCTTTTCACACATACTCCTGTCTTCCTCTGTCCTTGGACATATGGAGTGTATTTACGATGGCCATTTTGATGTCTTCATCTACTCAGGAGACAATATTCTGCCACCATGTCATTTCCAGATCTCTTTCTACTGAGGAACTTCTCACTGTGTGGTATACTTTCTTTGTATGTCTGGTGCTTTCGATGTTGTTTGTATTTTTAACAAAGTGTTTTCTTTCGGTTTTGTTCTGGGATACTATTAAAGTTCTTGCAAGAGTTCAGCCTTTGTGAGTATTGACTTTAAATTGTTAGGAAGGAACAGAGCAGTCTTTAGTCTTGGGCTAATCTGGCTCACTACTGAGTCAACGCGCTCTAAGGTGCTCTGGCCCGTCCTCTGCGGGATAAGGTTCTTTCCCTCTTGCTGTGGGGGTGTGGCATGCTTCCTACTGGCTCCTAGCGGCTCTTCCCAGGCCTTGGTCAGTTTCTTCATTCACAGGGGCCTAGAGGGTCACACTCCCTGTGGAGATTTCCATTCTGGTGTCCAGCGTGTGGATTCTAGCCGTCTGATCCCCATACTTCCCAACTTGTCCTAGGAGGCATCCCACTCTCTAGGTCCCTGCTCTTGGGAGCTCCCTGGACACAGAGCAGGGGCAACCCTGGGCTCACGTGTTTTTTCCTTCTCCTGGGTGTCACAATCCTGCACTGGCTGCTGTCCAAGGTTTGTCCTTTTTTTTTGGTTGTTTAAGGGCTATTCTCTGTTGCTCTGCTACAGCTGGAACTCCAACAGATATTTCTTACAAAGCGATGTACATGCCAGGCCGTGTTCTAGGCACAGTTCCAGCCCTTCTAGGCCCCACACCTCAGTCTGGAGAGAACAAGTGAGTAAACCTGCGTCACATCCAATAGGAAGTCAGGCGGGTGAGGGATGGTCATGGAGTGTGCTATGAGTCCAGGTGCTAGGGTGCTCCTCTGAGCCATGTCTAAGTAAGAGGCCCCCCAGGTGAAGGGGTGAGGGGGTGCTGAGGTGGAAATGCATTCAGGCCTGGTTGGGGCAAGGGAGCCCCAGGCAGGGCGGTCAGAGGCTGTGGGGGGTGGGGTGGGTAAAGCAGGGCCAGAGGGTGTGAGGAGAGGCGTGGACCGGCCTGGCCACAGAGCCGGGCCTCAGGAGGCAACCATGGAAGTCACAGAACGAAGGCGCAGAGCTTGGGCTGCTGTAAGCTCCTGGGAGGAGGCCTCAGGGCCTCTACAGGAAGCAGGTGAATGGGCAGGTGAACTGCAGCCCCTTGCTTGTGGTGAGAGTGCCCATCGCCATGGCACCTGCGCCAGTCAGGGGTCTCAGAAGACCCGGCGGCCCTCTGCAAGCCCACCCTGAGCCCTCAACCGTCTACCAGAAACTCACTGTCTGGCTGCCTTTGTCTGTAGACACTGCCGGGGTCTACCTTTGGTGCCTAGAAAATTCCACATGGCCTGTCTCCAACCCACCACCACGCACCACCAGCATCCTGCTAAGGGCCAGTGTCACCTGTCTCTCAACACTGGCTGTGCCTCACCACCCATGGGAGCAGCGAAGGCCCTTCCACTCTCCCCAGCACATGCCCCCCAAATGACGACTCTTTCAGTCCAGAGCCTCTAGGGGGCTGAGGTTCGGCCATCTAGTCGTCCCTGGAGGGGCCCACCCTAAGGGGACTCCTGTGTAAGGACATGCCTTTGGCAGGCAGCCTGGCCACACCTCTCCCTCCGCTTCCCCTTCTGTCCCCCAGGCCTCTCATCTCCTCCCTGGTCATCCCTCTTCCTTCATGGTCCTGCACAAACTACACCCACTCCAATGGAGCGGGGGCTGTTGCCCCCAGCACTGTGGGGAACATCTCCCTGCTAGACCAAAGCTCCTGGAGGGCAGAAGCCCATCAGCTACCTGGGTTCTGGGTCACAGACACCAAAAAAGCAGAGAGACATCGGGACATGATGGATCGGGTACATGACAGTGGCCTTTGGGATGATTTGGAACACTGCCTCTCCTTGTGAGGGGGTCCAGCGCATTGGTTCTGTGCCTGCAACCAGACATGGGGATTGAGTCCTTTCTCCTGTTTACTGGCTGGGAAGCCTGGGAAGGAACGTGCTCTGGCCTCAGCCAGGCACTTCCCCCAGTGCTCAGAGGGCCTGCAGAAGCTGATAGGTGGGCATGCCCACTGCCCTTGCCCTCACAGATGGATGCCCCCAGCATGTGGCAGACCCCATGCTACACCTTCAGCACCGCTGATACGGATGAGAGTCCCTGTTTGCAAATATAAAGATTTATTGACTTTGTCGAGAGTACAAAACAGAACATGTAAAAGTCACCCTGCCTGCCCGCCCTGCAGTTCAGTGCGCGTCCTCAGTCATCCAGGATGGCTGCTGTCCACTCACGGCCTTAGCAGTGGCCAAGCCCCTCAGGCTTCGAACATGGCGCAGCTGGTACACAGCACTTTCTCGTACATGTCACTGCAGCTGTGACAGTGCAGGGGGAGAGAAAAGCTGGTGTTAGGGGCTGGGTTGTGTCCATCATTCCATTCAAACACTGAAGCCCTAAGCCCAGCATGTCAGGACACACCCTTATTTGAGACAGAACTGCTGCAAGTGCAGTTAGCTAAGGTGATGCATGTTGGGGTGGAAACCCTAACCCTATACAATGAGCTCCTAAGAAGAACTCCCCGTGACGGGAAAGACAGGCACAGAAGGAAAGTGGCAGAAGACAGGGAGAGGGTAGCCATCAGCAAGGAACATCAAAGACAGGACTGGGATGGATCCCCCATGTAGCCTTAGTCCCCCTGAACTTCAAGCCAGACTCCAGAGATGGAGATCTAATTCCTGCTGTCCAGACCTCCAGGCTGTGGTACTTGGTCATGGCAGCCCCAGCTGACTCACAGCCAATAAGCCCACTTGGGGCCTAACCTGGATTCTAGGAAGTCAGAATCTCCATAGAAACCCCCAGATGTCCTGTCAGAGTTCACTGGACCACGGTGGTTCACATCAGAAGCCTGTCATTTAGTGTCTTTTTCTGATGTGTCAAGACTGAGGATAGAGACTAGGAAACCCAGCAAGTCACAGGGAGAAGTTGACTAAGAGAGACATTACCAGGACACAAGCTGGCCCCACGCCACATGAGACACAGTAAGGACAGGCTGACAGGGCAGCCCCCAGCAGCTGGTCAGCAAGCCCTACAGAGGATGGACGGGCAGGCATGGACTAGCGCAGGCCACCAGGTAGGACATTAATGGCCACTGGTCTGTGGCCGAGTCAGACCAAAGCCGCATGGAGACCCTTTTTTCTGCCTTTAATGCAGAAAGTGGTATCATGGAGATGCCGCTTCTGGCCTGTGACCTGGAGCAAATCACTGCTATGTAAAACAGGGCCAAGAGCTCATCCCCATGTGCTGAGGCCATGAGAGACAAGTGTGTCCATGGTGAGGTCAGGGTCTGCTTGGGCATCTCAGTGGGAATTCTGCTGGTATTGGGGGAAAGGAAGCAGGCAGAGGCCAGGAAGAGGACAGCATGGGGAGTCCATCAAGCACATGGTACAGGGTGGGGGGTCCAGCCACGTGGGACTCTGTGGATCCACCCTTGGGCTCTGCATTCACTTAGCTTTAGAAGCGGAGGGACCACGCTTGTTTTGGATCCACAGAGCCAGGTCCATGCCCGTTAGGTGAAGCTGCCTTTGTCATTGAGCAGGGAGAGCAAGCTCTGCACTGCCCACTCCCGCCCAGCCAAAAGTAGTCCCTGTGATGGGAATGGTCCCCTAACTCTCCTGTCCTTTACAGAAAGGACTGGATACAACAGTTGTGGCACATACACATGCACATAAGAGACCATGCATGCACTCCACCTTGTTGAGAGCTGCAGTGTGCACCTGCCATCACAAATCAGGGGCTGCTCAGACAGGATATCAGACAGAAAACAAGCCCAGGAGGAAGTACAGCAGGGCAAGCCCCGACAATGGGGCTCAGAAGACCCAAGTGAACCTGTTTAAGACAGGAGCCCATAGCCAGATAAACAGCAGGTTGCTGTGAAATAAAGGACCTAACTACTGCAGCTGGGCAAGCGTCCATCACCACCCTGTCCTACCAGGCAATGCCTGATGGCACATCAGGGGCCACACTGTGGGTGTTCTGGGCCCCTCCCCACACAGGCCACCCACCCGGCTCCTGCCTTGGCTTGCCAGGGCTACAGGACTTCATCAGCTACAGGGATTGACGCACTTACTCCAGGAGGCCGCACAGGGCACAGGCTATGGTGCCACAGCCCCAGCAGGTGCGCACACACTGCCCACACAGGGCTCGCTCACACTGGCTGCAGGCCGCCTTCCCATCCACAGCTCGCACACACGAGGAGCAGGCTATGGACACTGCCCCAGACAGGTCTGCGAGGACGAAACATTATGCTATTAACCGGAAGGAGACAGAAGAGCTCAGTGGCTGTGAGGTTACCTGCTTCTCGCACACCTGCCCACACTGCCCCCATTCCCCACTAGACCCTTCCGACAACCCATGAGCAAGCACAGCACATAGGATCCGCAACTTACTAGAGATCCAAGATGAGCCACGTAACGGGTGAGCCACGTGACTCCACATTCAGTGCTCCCTCTCTTACTAGGTCCCTCTGCTACCCAGAGGCCAGCACCAGAAGGACCAGCTATATTAGAACTGTGTATCCCACCAGTGGCTGCTACTTCATGGGTTAATTCAGAGGCTCCTGGGCGCCTCCCAGTTGCTCCAGCCAAATTTAGGGTGAGGTCAGGGCAGCATTTTTAACCAGCAGTACAGGTAGGGACCAGCATTTCCATCATGTGAACTATGTGAGGGGACTGCAGGGGGACAGTAGGTGGGAAGCCCAGGTGCATCTCTGCCACTTCTCTGGCCCAACACATGGATGTTGCTTGTTGACTTCCACACCAGGATGTCAGTGAGAGTCAGACCTCCTGACTACCCAGGGAGGAGAAGGCCCTGAGCATGCAAGTAAGAGAAAAACACGTGCCATGGCTGCCCTTCACTCACCGGCTTTGGAGGTCTGCCCGCGGCTCCTGATCAGGCGGCCGTCTGGTCCAATCAGCATCTGTCCCTGTGCAGCCCTTGAGGCCCCCGTGGGGCCAGGCTTCGGGGACTCTGGCAGGTGAACGATAGCACAGCCTTCATCCCACAAGGCCTGGGCCCCGAGGAAAAGGAGCTGCCTGGTCTTCTCTGGGGAAGACAAATCACCCTCATGTTTACACTCGTGCCCTCCTCCCCAGTACTCCCCACCCAAAAGCAGGATATGTGTAATGCACAGAGGACACCTGCACTGCGAAGCATTAATTCACAAAAACAGCCCCCGCCCCCTGGGCAGGATGCGGCCAGGGTCCAGAGCAGGCTTTCAACCCGAACTAGCGCATCCCCTTGCCACTGCAGAGCTGCCGCCCTGGCAGAGGGTCCCACAGCCCTCCCACCCTCGTGGTCTATATTATGCATCCGTCTGGGAACTCAAGCCTGCTCAGCACCTGAAGCCATGGGCTGCAGGCACCTGGGAGCTCCAGAACATGAGAGGCCCGGGCTCAGGCCACTGTGCATTACAGCCAGGCAGAGAGCCCAGAAACTCGTGAAACTGGAAGCAAAGAGTTATGGGGTAACTTGAATGGAGATGCTGGGGACAGCCTAGGCACACATGCACTTCTTCCTGGCTCTCTCCCCCCACTCCTGTTTATCATGGGGTAGGAATGGGGTTACAGGGTACGGTTAATCCTGTCCTCAGGGCTTGTGGTCGCTCAAGGTAGAGATCAGGATGGCAGCCGTAGCTTGGAATCTGGAATTCGTCATGGTTCCAACCGGGTGTCCTGCACTATGTCAGAAGGCTAGTGAACCCTAGCCCTCCCTGTGACAGCCCCTGCAAATGCCCCAGGAGAGAGCACTGGGCTAGACAGGCCTAGCCCCATCCTGTGTCACTCTTCTGGCCTACACGGTGTTTACAATCTCCAGGCATCCTTAGAGAAGCACATGCTTATAGTTCAGTCACAGTTCCCACAGCTTTACTCACTTGCTTTATCCCCTGCATGGCCTGAGAAAGCAACCCTAGAGCAGGAGCAAGGGCAGAGCAGCTGCTGATGGGGGGGGGCAGCGAGAGGAGAAGAGGGTCTTCCCAAGGCACCATCCATCACAAACCCCCAGGGTATTCTTGAACTGTTGGACCTTGGGCCCCACTTTGCACCTGCCCCAGAGCATTCATCACCCCAATCAGAATGATGATCAATAAATAGTACCAATATGCCTAGAGCCAGCAGGAGGGAGTCAGGTGAGAAGACCTCTGAACACACTGTCCTCGCTTCCCACCTCCCCATTTCCCTTCCCTCTGCCTGGCCTCTGCTATGAAGGCCCTGTCCCTTCCTCCCCGTCTCTGTCTGGGTCCGTCCCTTTCTCCTGGTATCTGCCTGGGCTTGTCCCTTCCTCCTTATCTCTGCCTGGCCGTGGACCTTCCTCTCCATCTCTGCCTGGTCCTGTTCCTTTCTCCCCCCTTTCAGGCCCGGACGCTTCCTACTCCTCTCTGCCTGGCGCCACTCCTTCCTCTGTTTCTGCCTGGCCGTGTCCCTTCCTCCCCCTCTCTTTTTGGCTACCTCCTATCACCCTGAGGACTCGGCTCAGAACCCATCTCCAAGACATCGTCTCTGACATCCCTCAGGCGCTTCTGCACAAACCTGTGCTTGCCCCATCACCACTGGCCAGTCTCTCCTTGTGGGTTGCCCTCGTTAGGCGGGCAGGTCAGGGCGGGCTCCGTTAACGCCTCAGGAGTCAGCAGAGGCACGTTGCCGGGTCACTTCAGCCAGGACGTCCCCCTCCCCGATCTCTTCCGGGGCTCAGGGACCTTCAGCGCAGAGACCAGGGCATCCTCCACCGGACACTGTCCCCAGGGAGCACCGAGCGGGCCGCTTACTGTGGGGCTCGTGCAGGAGGAGCGGGGAGGTGGCTGCTGTGGTCATTCACGTCCCACTCCCTCACCCCCGGCCAGGACGGGGGCTGCCGTATCCCCGTGGCCTCCCAACTCCAGGGCCGACGCCTCAGGGAGGAAGCTGCAGCCCGCCCCGGCACTCACCGAAGATCTCCCGTGAGTAGCGCTCGCCGCACACGCCGCGGCTCAGCTCCTTCGGGCCCACGCGTACCTTGAGCTGCAGCGGGGCCGCGTCCGCGAAGGGGCAGCCCCGCTTGGGCATGGCCGCGGGGCCCGCAGAAACAGTACCAACTCCGCGCGCGCCTCGCCGCTGACTCGTGACGTCACAGCCTCGCGCCAATCCACGGGCGAGGACGGGGGCGGGGCGAGGGCACAGAACGGTGCGGGATAGGCTAGGAGTGAGGCAGGGGGCGGGGCTCCCGCGCAGGAGGCGAGATTGGAGGCGGAACTCGTGAGCCACGGGTTGGGACTCGACCGCGAGGGTAAGAGCAGGACCCGAGTTGAGGGTCAGAGTGGGCGGGAACTGTGCGTACGCGGCGCGGTATAGGCCGGAGGAGAGAACTGGGGCGGGACTTTTACATGGTACGGCGTAGGATAGGCTGGATGAGGAATTGGGGCGGGGCTTCCATGGGGCGTGGCTTGAGATAAGCTGGCGACTAGGTCCGCCCCGGACTGCGCCACGAGGGAAGTGCCGGGGGCCCGGGTAAGTTCCCGGTGGCGCGGAGGGGCCCGGGAGAGTAAGGGGCGGAGCTTGTGCATTGCGGGCGACCCTCGTGTGAGGCGCTCACGGGGTTCGTTGGCTGCAGGACTCCTGTCGGCGGATTTTTGTCTCCAAACAACTGCGGACACTAGTGATATTTCCTCATTTCCCAGCTGGAGGGCGACTCGCTTCTTCCCAGTTTGTAATTGTGAGTTCTCCAGGCCCTGTCATCAGAGAGCCCCCTCTCCTCCCTCTGACTGGGTCCCCACATCGTCCCTTCTCCAGGGTCCTGTCACCAAAGGGCTCCCCTTCCCTCTTCCTTCTGACTGGGTCCTTCGTCGTCCCTTCTCCGGGGTCCTGTCACCAGAGGGCCCTCCTCCCCTCCTCCCTCTGACTGGGTCCCCGTGTCGTCCCTTCTCCAGGGTCCTGTGCTCAGAGGGTCTCCTCTCCTCCTCCTTCTGGCTGGATCCCACCTCATCCCTTCTCCAAAGTCCTGTCACCAGAGCTGTCTCCCTCCCCTCCTCCCTCTGACTGGATCCCTGTGCTGTCTCTTCTTCCCACTTCTCCTGTGCAGCTGAGTGTTCCTTCTGCTTCAGGGAAGTGAGTTGAAAACTGCAGTTCTGGAGTCACTTGTGACCAAACACACAAGTGACTTTTTATCCCGGACACAGATGGAATTCTCAGAGAAGAAGACAGTTTTTAACCCTACAGATCTTGGGAATTTTTAAGGATTTCTTTGTGTTTAGACTTGAAACTGCCTTAGGATCTTGAAACATAGTGGATAGGTGCAAAACGTGATGCAAATAGACTCTCCTTAGCTCCTTCATACTTCAGTCTAATTTTAATTTAGGAAACATTTATTTTGGGTCCACTAATGGTGTATTAATCTGCTTGGACTGATGGAACGAAATACCAGAGACTGGGTGGCTAAAACAGCAGACATTTATTTCTCACAGTTTTGGAAGCTGGCAGTCCAAGATCAGGGTGACAGCAGGGCTGGTTCCTCCTGAGGCCTTCATCCTTGGCATGTAGATGCCACCTTCTTTCTGTGTCCTCACGTGGTTATCTCTCTGAATGTGTCTGTGTCCTGATCTCTTCTCATAAGGACATCTGTCATTTGGCTTAGGGTCCACCCCTAGGGCCTTATCACTTAATCACCTCTTTAAAAACCCTTCTCTCCAAATAGTCACCTCTGAGGTCCTGGGGACTAGGGCTTCAACACATGAATTTGAGGGGACATGATTCAGCCCATAACAGCACCAGACTCTGTGTTAGCCCTCGGGGGTGGTTTTGAGTAGCTACCACAGGTTCCCTGCCCTCTGCTGGAAGCAGTGTCATGAAAGGGAATCACTGTGGTCTGTGGAGACAGACCACAGAGATCTTCCCTGCCCAGGGCAGGGGCACCACAGGAAATCATCCGGAAACGAACTTGTGTGAAGCATTTGCCAAGTGGCGTGATCTGACCTTGGACACTTGGACTTTGTGAAAGGAACACATTGAGGAAAGAACACATTTTCTGTTTTCCCACAACAAGTACGGCAAAACCACCTCTCCAGCAAATGCACAGAGGACAAGGCTGGCAGGAAAGAGTCACTAGAACATTTCATCAAAGTTGCCAGAAGGATCCTACATTTTTGAGCAAGTGTCATCTCAGCTGTTCCAAAGATTAGTAATATGGTTATATTACTTTCAGTCACTTTTAAATTGGGGCATAATTTATTTACAGTGAAATAGTATATATTTATATCTGGCGACATGTGCAGATCATAAGTGCACAGTTCATATGACGATCACACACACCTGGGGACCTCACCTGTCTCTCCCCACCCCTGGCAGAAGTGACCATGGCTCTACTTCCTGTCCCTGCTGTGTTGCCTGTTCTAGAACCTCATGTGTTTGGACTCATTCCCCACGTGTGCTTTTGCGTTTGGCTTCTTCCCTTGGCATGCTGACTTTGAGATCCATCCATCTTCCTGTACCCACTGGCAGTCATTCCCTTTTTGTTGCAGAGTGTCTTCTGTTATGTAGATGACCATAGTTTGTTGACCCACTGCCTTGCTGGTGGACACCTGGGCTGGTGCCAGGCGTGGCTGGGATGAATGTGGCTGCTCCTAACATTCCTGTATAAGGCCTCTTCTGGTCATACATGCTCATTTATTGTGGGTCAGTACCTGGGAGTGGCAGGGTGAGTGGTAGGGTAGATGTCTGTGGAACTTCTAAAGAAATTTGCAGCTTTCCCAAGTGTTAGGAAAAAATATGTCCTATTAAACAACATTATTGTCATCATCTTCCTCTAATTTGGCCCTTCGGTCTCTCTCTGGAGAGTGGCTGCAGATCTAGCCCTGCCCTTTGGGGGCTCAGGGAAGGTGGTTGTAGTGTTTACAGTGTGCTTTTCATGGGACACTTCTTTATCCTGGCCAACAGCCTGATGCCTCAGTGTCTGACCCATGCCCAGTGGCTCTCTCACTTGCTATACTGGCAGTCGTCCTTGTGTATCCCAACCATGATGGCCATTCTCTAGGTGAGTATGACCAGAAAGAGGATTAGTCTGAGTGTGTTGGTCAGTTGAGACACCAAGGCAGCAGCATGACAACACAGGAAGTAACGGAGGCGGTGTATGTGTAGTTGCAGGGAGATGTGGGCCACATGCCTTGCAAGTCCAGTGGGTAGAGGGAGCCTAAGCTCATGGAAAACCCAAGTTTCCACCCATGGAAAGGAAGGAAAACAGTGGCTCCCACACAGTACTGATTTGAAACCTCTCGAAGCTCTAAGTGGCAGGTTAAACAAGCAAAACCAGACTTGTAGCTCCTTATACAGAAGGAAATGATTTCTCTTTCTTTTGAAAAATGTCCACTGTGGTTGGTTGTCAAAGCATGCGTCTCTCTGCAGCCTGGCAAGTTGCTCAAGACAGTCTTGTAAGGAGGCACATGTCCTCTGGGAGGCCATCACCCCCCTTACCTCTGCTCAGGGTTCTTTTTTTTTTTTTTTTTTTTGGTCCCTCTTGATATATTATAGAAAGAAACAAAGGCCACTTTCTGCTTGTGCTTCCCACCTCTACCCCAAAGTAGCTGTGCTGCTGAGGGACTTGAGGCCCAAGGAAGGAAGATCCCATGGCCCGGGGAAGGAGCAAGCAGTTGCATAAACGAGTTTTCTGTCTCAAGGGTCACTGAGGTCCTGAAGGCCAGTCTTGGCAATGTCTGGAAAAGTTTGCTAGCATGTTTGGAGTCACAGGAATCTCAGAATTGAGCCATGCCCCTGGAGCCCTGCCATGGTAGCTTCCTGCCACGTGAGCTGCCAGCCTGGAGCCTGTGGAACTTCCTGGGCCAGTGGGGGCCACTGGGAAGCAAGTGAGCTGGCACTTCTGGGTGAGACCAGCTGACATATCAGTGCTAAAAAGTCTGGATCTGACCCTGGCAGACTCTGGTCTCTCTATGGAATTCCTTTCCGCTCTGAAATTTTCCTAAATTAACTCCAAACTCTGGAACGTAAGTAAGCTACTGAGCCTTCAGGTGAGCACTGACCACCATGAGCTCTGTACAGCTTTGGCCAGTTAGGATGTGGCTCATCCAATCAAATGAAGTCCAGAGGGATGATCACCAAGTGTCTCCTACTGAAATGAAGGAGGTTGCTGGTGGGGCTCTACTGTCTCCAGAGGACAAGGACAGTCAGTTCTGGGTCAGGGTCAGCCCAGGCGGGCCCTGCCCAAGTGACAGCTCTAGAGTGTAGCTTGCTTATAAGTTTAGTTTTGAAAAACATATTTAATGCGTGTGCACGTTTTCTCTCTCTCTCTCTCTTTCTTTCTCTTTCTCTCTCCATCTCTCAATAGAGTCTAGCTCTGTTGCTCGGGCTGGAGTCTAGTGGCACAATCATGGCTAACTATAGCCGCAACTTTCTGGGCTCAAGCAATCCTCCTGACAGCCTCCTGAGTAGCTGGGACTACAGGTGTGCACTACCATGCCCAGATAATTTTTAAAAATTATTTTTTAGAGATGCTGTTTTGCTGTGTTGCCCAGGCTGGTCTCAAACTCCTGGGCTCAAGCGATCCTCTCACTTCAGCCTCCCAAAGTGTTGGGATTACAGGCGTGTGCTACCGTACCTCCCCACCCCACTTGGTCTCTCTTACATGGGCTTATTCCACTTTGTTTTCTGAGCAAACACACAGGTTGAGTTTGTGATACCAAAAGTGTGGGCAGCTTTTAAAAAGCTGCATTCTCCAGACTCTTGTCGAAGTGAATTGTCACCTTTTAGCATTTAAAGGCAACAGGACAAAGTCAAACCAACGTGTAAAGACCACTCCCTTTCAGTGGCTATTGGATTTGTTTATTATGATATTGCTCCAGCTGGACACACAAATGTGACACTAACGTGTCATAGAAGGTCTCTGAGCACTTTGGCTCATATTAAATAGAATTTTTAAAAATGTATACAGGGTTGGCTTTCTGGTGTTTAAAATCATCGTGGAAATCAACAGGTTGAGCTGAAGGCTAAAATAGAAATATAAAAGTACAGAAAATGGATTTTGTATCTTTTGTTGACAGTGTTGGTTGTGACAGCTGAGGAACATGATTGTGCTGTTAACGCGGTCAGCACGCTGCGGTGCCTGCTGGGTTGGCTTGGCCCACATCTAAAACAGCTGGATCATCGACTCTCTTGATTTGCCAACACCAACCCATTTCACTGAAAGGGCAGAAAAGATCGTTACCACATACTCGGGGGTGGAAGGTTCAGGGAGTGCAGTTCTCTTTAGTGTCTCATCTTTTAATGTAATTCATCTGGTAAGAGGGGCTATTTTTTCTCCAGATGGCAGCCATTCTAATCTTTAAGTTTTGAAGGTAATGCATGCAGCAGAAAACAGGCGTCTCTTCCCCCTCCCTCCTCAATCCTGCCCCTTGGACGTGGCCACCCTAGTTACATGCGGTACCTGTCCTGGCAGGCCCTTTCTGTAGGTGCAAATATCCCTGTGCTGTGAGAGTGACCATATGTCGCAGAGGCGTGATGTGTCCCATCTATCGTCTGGATCCTAAGAAGGAACTGTTCCTGGACTTGCCCTGAGCCCAGCTCCTGCTCACTGTCTGATATGTTCACTTGGCAACCACATTTAGCTGACTTTCTTATCGCTCACCTAGTCCTGTGCTGGGATGTGGGCTCCTTGGAGCATCCAGGGTGCAGGGAGAGGTGGCCTGGGATGAAGGGCACTCACCTGCAACTCCCACATGGTTCTCCACAAAGCGAACGTAGCTCTGGGCTTGCGGGGGCAGGTCTTCCCACCTCCTGGCACTTGTGGTATCTGCTTTCCAGCCAGGCAGCGTCTCGTACTCAACCTCGACCTTCTGAAGTATCTCCTGGTTAGCTGGATAACCACACGGGGATAAGCGGGGCTCCACAGACTTCCGAGTGCCAGGGTAGTAGCCATTTGGGGACACAGTGACTTCCACCCCAGGGCCTGCCTGCCCAGGGACTCAGCATGGAGAAAGGCGTTGAGGGCGGGCAAGTGCCCTGTTTGGTTTCTCAGCATTGGGTGGTGACCAGGGGGGTGGCAGTGGGGCTTGGACTCTGGCTGGGCCCCTTCCAGGCCAGAGGAACACAACATATACTTGCTAACTGCTCTGCTAGACTCCATGGTGATGTCTACTGAGGAACTCCAAGGCCCCACGTAGAAATTCTAAGAAACTAGAATCCTGAAGCACTAAGGAATCTTTAAGATCTATGACCCCCACCAGAGAGCATCAGCTCCCAAAGGGCAGGGATCCCTCTCCATGCTGGACTTTGTGGCTCACGGAAGAAGCCCATTGCTCTTTACTGACAGAAGACTCTGGGACAAGGGTTCTTGCTGCAAGAAAGTCAAAGCCTTGAAGCTGGGCTTCAGGTGTGTGCCTCGGACCCATAAGTGTGCGTGCTATCCCAGGGGTGCTTTGTGTTTGCTGCCTCTGGGGCTCTAGCCTACCACGAAGACCTTACAGGCCTCAGAAGTGTGGTTCTCAAGGGTCAGGGGTCAGCAGGACTAGGGGACACTGCCTGCAAGGACGCACATGGCTTCTGTAGTCATGTGGCCCTTTGGGGTCTACAAAAATCTGCTCAGGGGAGACCAGCAAGGGGCAGCTCACTTGGGGCCACTGGGGAGGAAGCTGTTGGAGGGGGGGTCAGAATGTGACCCTGGCCTGAGGTCAAGGGTCATGTCCAGCGGCACATGTAACTGTGAAGTCTGGGGGATATAGCTACTCCTTCATGTATTCCAAAAGAAGGGATGGAGGCCAGGGATGGAGGCGCACACCTGTAATCCCAGCACTTTGGGAGGCCAAGGCAGAAGAATCGCTTGAGCCCAGGAGTTTGAGACCAGCCTGGGCAACATAGAGAGAACTTATCTCTACAAAAACTTAAAAAAATTAGTTGGGCATGGTTGCGTACACCTGTCGTCCCAGCTACTGGGGAGGCTGAGGCGAAAGTATCGCTTGAGCCCAGGAGATCAAGACTGTAGTGAGCCAAGATTGTGCCACTGCACTCCAGGCTGTTTAAAAAAAAAGGACATTTGGGAACAGAAACCCTGGTTAGAAACCCAGCTCTGAAAGCATGTTTTCTAGATGGCCATCCTTTAGATCTGCAGAGAGCTTTAGATTTTCAGAGCTGTTCACATTCACTAACTCGCAGGGTACCAGAACTCCCTGGAGGTGGGCCTCTCCCTAAGGCAGCTGAAGATCCCTAGATCCCAGGAGAGGGGCTGAGTGGGCTCTGGGTCACACCTGAAGCCTGTCCCTCTGAGCCATTTCCAAACCACCAGAAGGCGCTGTGGAGGCTGGTCTTGGGAGACCAGCGGCTCACCCTTCCCCTATTGGATGTGGGAACCTCTTTCCCCATCTCTGAGGAATCATGGGTCTCGTCTATTCCAATGCCCATGAAATGGCCACTGGGCAGAAAACTGCTGTCTTGTTTCATGTACCTGGGAAATAGGGGATCCTTTTTCCATTCAGCTTATACGAGACACCAACTTTAATCTCGCTCATCACATCCAGGATGTCCAGCTTTGTCAAGGCCAGCCTATCAAAACCAAGAGACCAGACGACCGGGATGGTCAGCAATGCTGGACTCAAGGCCAGCCTGTTCAAATCCAAGAGACCAGATGACTGGGGCGGTCAGCAATGCTGTGAGTTGTTTACTTTTCACCCTTTTGTTTCTCCTCTGTTATTTACAGTGAGTAAAAAAGAAAGATCGTGTGACCCCAGAAAAATGCCACAGGGGAGCAGGTGTGACCACAGGAACTTCTGCCTCTGGGCCTTGCACCTGTCTCTGTCCCTTCAAGTTTTCCTACCTGGAGCATTATCAAGACCCCCTACTCCCAAAGCTCCCATTTTCTCCCTCTCTGGTCCTCAGACATGGTGCCTGCTGCCCACCCATGGCTCTGACCACATTCACTGTATGGCCCAGCTGAGTTTAGGATCTAGTGCTGCCCTGCAGCCAGCCCATGAGCAGGGCACCCAGGTCTGAGTCTCCTTCCTGTGCCATCTGCCTGCCTTCACAGAGGATGCCGATGCCAGTGACAGCAGCACCTTTCCTGGTCCGTCCTGGGCACCGGGCCTCACACCAGAGGCTTTAGCTGAGCGTTTCTTTCCTTTTCTCCTTCCTGTTTTTCCTGCCTCAGTGCGCAAGGCCTGAAGGACCTCCAGATGCAGAAGGCTTCTGAGATGGTCTCCCCACCTGAGTGGTGCCGGTCATGTATGGGGTGCTGTCTCTCCCCTACCCCAGTTCTGGCACTCCATGAGGTGGGTGCCATGAGTCCTCCTTGGCACACGGGGAAATAGGGTCAGAGAGCTCAGGCAGCACATCCTCTTCCACTCAGTGCCTCTGTTTCCATCGACCATTGGCTCCATACTCATGGGAGAACTCTGGTTATTTCTTGAGGAATTTTGGTCAAGGCTCTCAACTTTTGGGAGAAATGCGCACCTCACAGCCCTGGCCCATCCCACCGAGCCAGAGAGGAAGCTGCAAACCCACCCGTCCCATAAAGCTGCTTTCCTATCCCCCGAGAGGCACCTGGATCAGTCTGCAGGAAGCCCCTGCGGGCCCCCCGCTTCTCCCTGTCCATGAGAAAGTCACATTGGCGATTCGGCGGGCAGGAGGGGTAGGGGCTCCCCTTGCACTCCCACGGTCCCGATGGGGATGGTGGTGGGATAGCTGTGAGGAGGGGTTGCTTACGCCGTGAATCCGTTGACCATGTGCGCGTATCTCAGAATCATCAGATCTAACCAGCCGCAGCGCCTCTTCCTACCCGTGGTCACCCCCCATTCGTGGCCGCGGTTCTGTAGCAGATCTCCAATCTCCTACATGAGAGCCGAGTGGATGGTCTACACAGGCCATGATGGGAACCCTGTGCCTGCCCTGGTTGCACCCCCTCCTCTCCCTTCCTTTCCTCCTCCTCTCCCCTGGCCTTCCTCCCCTCCCTCCTCTTCTCCATCCTCCCTCCTCACACCCCTCCCCCTTCTCCATCTTCCCCCCACCTCCTCCCATCTCCCCCTCCTCCCTCTCATCATCCTGCCCTCCTCCCTCCCCTTCTCCCGCTTCCCTCCTGTCCTCCGTCTTGTCCCTTCTCTCGCCCCTCCTCTCTCCTCTTTCCTTCCCCCCTTCCTTACTCCCTCCCCCCTCCTCCTTCTCTTCCCTCAGCTCCTCCTCCTACCTCCCCCCTCTCCCCACTCTGGCACCGCTCACCCCACCCCTGGCACTCCCACCCAGGCTCCATGTCCCCCACGTGGTCCCAAGAGCTGGGGACTCACGTTCATCTGCTCAGTGGGAAAGGCTCCGACGCCCACTCGGGTGGTGTAGGCCTTCACCACGCCGTACACATCGCCAATGCTTTGGGGGGGTATGCCCAGGCCCGTGCACACGCCACCCACGGTGCAATTGGATGAAGTCACAAAGGGGTAGGTCCCTGAAAAACAGAAGCAGTCGGCGGCTGCCCACTGCCCCTGCAGGTCTCCCTGGCCCTCGGACCCTCTTGGCAAAGGGCAGTGGGCAGTTGGAGCCGCTTCGTGTCCCCTCCATGGGGATCACCCGGGCAGGCCCTTCCTGAGCACTGTGTATTGGACTGTGCGACTCACGTGTGAGGGGAGGGAAAAGGTTGCTCCCAGCGTGGACTGATGTGGCCAGGCCACCTTGGGGACGACAGTAAACTGGTGTGCCCTGGGGACAGGGAGGCACATACAGACCGTGGGGAGGGCTGGCTCCCAGACCCCGTCCTGGCCTTCTGTCCTCGTTCTCCCATCGCTAGCTCAGTCCCCTCTCTTCTCCCCTCCCCGCTGAAGTTAGGGACACTGGGGACCTGAGCACTATTTTCACGGGTGTGGGTGGTCTCATGGCCCTGGAAGGCTGTTTGGCCCACCCCCATCGCTCCCACAGCTCTCGGTAGCTGCTGGCCTTTCCCGGCAGACACAAAGTTGGCTGGGCTGAGCACCCTCTGGGACATACCAAAGTCAATGTCCAGGAGGGCTGCGTTGGCACCTTCCACCAGGATTTTCTTGGGGGGGCCATGGAGTGCCTCATACATGAAATAGACACCATCTCGGACCATGGGCCTGATGCGCTCGGCAAAGCCCTGAGGGGACCAAGCAGCAGCATGAGTCTGTGGCTGCCACAGATGAGGCCCAGATCCCCAGGAAGGCTGCTGGCCCACTGACAGCCCATGATGGGTGTGCCCAAGGTGGGCAGCAACCATCAGTGGGACGGCAGACCTCCCGGAGGGTCCAGCCCACTGCACTTCCTGGCCACCACGTGCAGCACCCCTGGCTTTACCTTGAGCTTTTTGAGTTGACCTTCAATGTCTATTTCCAGGGTGGGGAACATTGACTGGTGCTGGTGGGCCAGGTTCCTGAATCTGCATGAGGGACAGGCATGTAACCTCTTTGTGTGTCTTACGGGAGGCTCCCCTTTATGGCAGCCTCGGCCCTGCCTGGACCCCAGAGCCCTCTCACCAGCCTGTCCCTCCCAGCCACCTCCCCCAGGGCTGCAGACAGTTCTGGCACCTGCTGGAAAACTCGTCAAAATCCGACAGGAGGTCGCAGATGCGGAGGCCCGTCCGTGCAGCTTTGGAAGAGTAGGTTGGTCCGATCCCTTTCTTGGTGGTGCCGATGCTGCAAGATGGGGAGTGGGTACCCTTGAAGGCCCGGAGGCCTAGTGAGCCTCAGGTTCCCACTGACCCTTGCTTAGCAGCCTGTGGGATCCAGGCCAGCCCCCCTTGGGCCCTAGGTCCTGCCCTATAAAGAATCCAGAGGTTGGCGGTTTCTTTTGCCCGTGGCGGCTCTGGCACGCCACCCTGTCTTTTCTCTCTCTTTTCTCTAATAAACTTTGTTTGAAAACTTGAAAAAAAAAAAAAGAATCCAGGGGTTGACATCTATCCCAACAGCAGTGTCCAGGAGTCTGGGAGGCTGGCTGCTGCCTGGTGTCCTCCAATGGCCAGTTTTCAGGCGTGCTAGGACCTAGGTTGTTAGACCTCCCTGACCCCAGCCCAGACCTGCCCTTGTCCCCCAGCAGTGCTGTCTTCATCTCAAGCAGCCCTGTCTGCACCCTGCCTCAGCTTCCCTCCAGGCCTGCAGTGAGGATGCTGCTCTTGGGACCCACTGACTGCTGCTACCCCTGGACTGGGAGCGATGGTGGTGCCATCCTGGACCCCACTGTCTGCCATGGGACCCCACAGGCTCGTGAGCCAGTGCTCACCATGGCCACAGTGTCTGGCTGAGCTGGGTGTGAGTATGTGCACGGGTGCATCTGTGTGGGGTGTGCATGTGTGAATGTGTGTGTGCTTATGTGAGTGCTGTGAACGTGCATGTGTGCGCACTTGCATGAGTGTGTACACTCGTGTGCATGTGCGTGCATGTGCGTGCATGCACGTGTGTGAACATGTGAGTGTGTGTACTTGTGGGGTATGCGTGCACTTGTGTGACATGTGTGAGTGTACTTGTGTGGCTATGTGTACATATGGGTGCACATGTGTGTGTGCAGCAGTGTGAATATGCGTGGGTATACTAGTATGGTATGTGCATGTGTGCCTGTGGTATGTGTGAGAGCATGGGTGCATGCGTGTGCATGTGTCCAGTGTGTGTGTGTGTGTGTAAGTGTGAGACCGTTGACTCTGAGCAGGACTCATGTCTGCCTCACTCCCGTGTCCATCACACCTATAGTTCTTGTAGGCCTCTGAGTAGACATACAAACAGCTGTCAGGGTGGGTGACGGGGTGGGGGCTGGTGGAAGCCTTCTGTGCAGGGCTAGAGCCTGCTTGCTCCCAGCCCCGCTGTCCCAGTGCTGCTTGTATTGTCCCTGGGCCCGCGTGTAGTCAGGGCTGCCTGGGATCCCAGTGGACGTGGAGAACATGGCAGATGATGACAGGACACTTACATTCCTGGGGTCTGTGTGGCTGTGGCAGCCAATGAGGACAGCATGCAACCCCAGAGGGGCTTCAGGGATGTGCTGTAGCATTTTAACAGTACTATTCTCTGGGGCTTTGAGTGGGTCAGTGTTCCCTCCACGTCACACTCAAGACCAGACTTGCCCTGCAGCTCACCAGCTCGCGGGACTGGAGAACTACCAGCAGACAAGGGGTCGTGAAGGACTTACTTCTTCCCCTCCTGGGCTTGGCGTTGCACTTCCTGAAGCCCATCGACAGCCTGGTGAAAATCAAACACTGTCGAGCCAGACGACAGCGCCAAGGAGCAGAAGATAGGCAGAGGACAGAGGTTATGCTGGGACCTCACCTGCTGCAGGCCGGAGACTCCCAAGGGGGTGGTGGAGGTTTGGAAGGGAACCACCTGGGTGTGACCACCAGGTTCCTGGCTGGGAGTGGAGGCTGGGGTCCAGAATCCAGGTGTCTGCTCTGCAAGGACTAGAGAGCCTGATCCAGCTCCTGCCTTGAAGCTCTTTGGAAGGAGTCTTATGCCAGCCAGAGGAGCCGTGTGGAGCAGAGAGGGCCTTGGGGAGCTCCTGAGCTGGGGTGGCCAGCTGGCTATGTGGGGTGTGAGGGACGGTGCCCTGTACCCTCCCCACAATGTGGCGCTTACCAAGGTGGGCTCTGTCGGAGATGATGAGCCTTTTCTCCCAGTCCTTCAGACCTGCAGCGACACGGCACACAGGGGTCAGCATTCACCAGCTTGTAGCACCTCACCGGTCAGACAGGTCACCAGCTCCCGTCAGGGTGAGGCACACGGTAAAGAGGCCTACAGAGCCACCTCTGTGGCAGGCAAGCAATGGGCCCTTCCCTCTTTTCTCTCCCCACGGAGGCTCCTGGACCCTCAGTTCCCGGACACCCGCCCCTCCCCTGCCCAAAGGCTTGGTCTCGTGTGAACGCGGGACCTTCCTCCCCCCCGCAGCCACTTTGAAGGTGACCTGCCCCCTGCAGGGCCTCTGTCTGGTTCCCTTCTGGCTCCCATGTCCCCAGAACCAGATCCTACTGGTTTTTTCCACATCTGCCCTGACCCTGACCTGAGACTGAAGCTCCATTTCCTACCAGGACCTCTCAGCTGGCATCACCCTGCCTTTATTTTTTTTTTTAATTTTTTTTATTTTTGAGTTGGAGTCTCACTCTGTCGCCCAGGCTGGAGTGCAGCAGCTGCTCCTGGCCATCACAGCCTCGACCTGCTGGGCTCCGGCGATCCTTCCGCCTTAGCCTTCCGAATAGCTGGAATTACAGGCACACGCTACCACGCCCAGGTAATTTTTTGATTTATTGTGGAGATGAGGTCTCGTCAAGTTGCCCAGGCGGGTCTTGAACCCGCGGGCTCAGGCAATCCACTCACCTCAGCCTACCAAGGCGTGGGATTACAGGCTGAGCCACCGAGCCCAGCTACCCTGGCTTTAGATTGCCCCCTACAGGTCTGACTTGCTGCACCCCTGGCCAGCCATGGGGGCAGTGCCTGCCTGCCTCTGCATTCTGGCCAAATGCTTCACTGAATCCACAGGAACCGGATCCTTCTCTGAAAGCTGGGTTGACTCTCATCTTTAAAATAAAATAAGGTATTTTTAAAAAATTGGCTGGGCGCGGTGGCTCAAGCCTGTAATCCCAACACTTTGGGAGGCCGAGGCAAAAGAATTGCCTGAGCCCAGGGGTTTGAGACCAGCCTGGGCAACATGTCAAGACCTTGTCTCTACAATAAATAAAAAAATTGGCCGGGTGTGGTGGTATGAGCCTGTAGTTCCAGCTACTTGGAAGGCTGTGGCAAAGGGATCACCTGAGCCCAGCAGGTCGAGGCTGCGGTGGCCGTGAGGGTGCCACTGTACTCCAACCTGGGTGACTAAGTAAGACTCCAACGTAGAAAAAAAAAAAGCATGGTTGACCTTGCAGTACCCAACTCTGGCTGGACCTTGGGGCTCCCTGGGGCGTTTCATGAAATTCCTGGTCTCTGGCCCCTTCCTAATCTGAGTCTAGAGGTGTTCTCTGGCCCTGGGATGCTGAGGCAACATCCACAGAGTCTGGAGTTTCTGGGCTGCCCAGCTTGCTGCTTCCTGGGCAAGGACGCTGCTTTCTACAAGGCAGAGCTGGTGGGCTGTACAGGCCAGTCCCCCACCCCCCCACAGAAGAGGCCCCTAGCTAGGCCTGCACAGCCCAGAGTACTATCAGGGACAGGACAAAGGTACAGGGCCCAGACCCACCTTTCTTCTCATTCTTCTCTGCCTCTTCAAACAGGCCTGGCAGGTGAATGACCACCCCATTGCCTGCAACACATGGACACCAGAGACTGAATCGTGTCACAGACACCGGGCAGCTTATGAACAGCATGAAGCAAGACACTACAGTCCTAGCAGCACTGTCAGAATAGCCACGAGGTGTCTGTCGGCCGACGAACAGATGAGCAGGGCGTGCTCCGTCCACACGACGGAATGTGACTCAGTCTTAGAAAGGAGGGATGCCTGACGCGACAGCAGGGCTGACTCTTGAGGACAATAAGCTGAGTGAAATGAGCCAGTCACAAAAGGACACATACTGGAGGCTTCCACTCATGCGACATCCTTGGAGGAGTCAGAGTCAGAGACAGGAATAGAACAGAGGGTGCCAGGGCTGCGGGAGGAGGAGGGGGAGCCACTGTTTCGGGTTTCAGAGGCTCAGCTTGGGAAGATGGAGATGTCCTGGGGATGCAGCGTGGTGATGGCTGGTGTTTGCCTAAAGGAGCTGAAAACTCGTGTCCACACAAAAACCTGCACACGGATGCTTATGGCAGCTTTATTCGTAACTGCCAAAACTTGGAAGCAACCATGCTGTCCTTCAGCAGGTGAGCAGATACCATGTCAGCTGTGCTACATCCAGACAGTGGGATATTACTCAGCACGAAAAAAAAGGGTGCTGCCAAGCCACGAAAGACAGGGAGGAATGCATGTTAGTAGTGAAGGGAGCCCATCTGAAAAGGCTACACGGTAGGACTCTAGGTCTAGCGGGTTCTAGAAAAGGCAAAACTATGGAGACAGTATAAGATCAGGGGTTGGGGAGGGAGGGGTGAGCAAGGGGAGCACGGGGGAGTTTTAGGCACAGTGCATCTGCTCTGCAGGATGCTATGATGGTGGACACACATTGTCATACATTTGTCCAAGCCCACAGAATGCACAACACAAGAGTGAGCCCTGATGGAACCATGGGCCGTGGGTTACCATGATGTGACATCGGTTGTGACAAATGGACCACTCTGAGGGGTTGTTGACATGGTGGGGGTGAGGATATATGGAAACTTTCTGAACTGCCCTCTTACTTTTGCTGTGAACCTATCACTGCCCTAAAAAATAAAGCCTATTAAAAAAAAATGGTTAGAATCCTAAATCTTACGTTGTATATGTTTTACCACAATAAAATGGCAAAAGCAAAACTCAAGCCAGCATGAAATATTTGCAGGACAGACAGCAGATCTGCAGTTGCGGGGGGTAGGAAGCATCTCAGGGCAACGAGATGTCCTATGATTGAATAGTGGACATTGCACCTTTATAGTGGGTGGATTTTTTGGTGCGTAAAATCTACCTTGATGAAGCCACTGTATTTTATTTACGTGGCTTAGCAGTGGTGAAGCAGGAGCCCTGGAGAAATGCTAACATGGCCACTCCCCAGCCTTGAGCAGTCCCTCCTAGGGAGCTGCGCACGTGGTCAGAGACCGAGGCCAGAGGGGAAAGGTGACTTGTCCCGGTCACACAGCACACGAGTGTGGGTGCCGGGCCACAGTAAGCCTGAACCCAAGACTGTTCACCTACAATCAGAAGGGGCTCTTCCTAGGCCACCTGCTCTTCCTCATCTCTGGTCCCTGTCAGGGCCAGCCATGGCACAGACTCGACAGAAGACAACTTCAGTCCAGATGGGAGTGACCCAGAGACGATGCAAGTCACAGAGCACAAAAGGTCACCTAAATGCCACCGTGTCCTGAAATAACCATATGGCAGAAGCCTGGGAGTGTTGTAAGCTGCGAATGTCTGTGTAAGCCCGGCACGTCTGCCCCGGCTCCACGAGCCCTCACAGGGGCGCCGTCTGCCACGCCGACTGCCCAGCCAGCCCCAGAGGATGTTCCCTGGCGACTACCCAGCCCGGGTTCTGGTCTGGCTCTGACCTGTCCTCGTAGACTAAGCTCAGCATCCTCCAGGCCAAGTAGTGCCTTCTTGGCCTCATTTCCTGCCAAGGGGGCCCAGACCCCACAGATCCCGGCAGCAGCTGGACAAATCTTCAGCACTGCCTGGAGCGACTGGTCAGCGCCATGGCCCAGTCTGCCTAGGGCCAGGGGCTTCTGGGACACAGGCAGGCCACCTCACCAGCTAGGCCCTGCCTACTGTGAAATAGAGATTGTCACCATTCTATCCTTGCCCCCCTGGGGGGACTGGGGTGGGGACCACACCAAACGGACAGGCTCTTGGGTGAGTCTCAATTTAGCCCCTGGCGACCAGCAGCCCCTGCAGTCCTGCCTTCATGGCATCGTCTGCTCTCAGCTCATATTCAGCAGGCAGAGCCTATGCCATCCGCTGGGCACACCCGAAGCACTCGAGCTTCCTGACTGGCTGGGAGGAGTCGGAGGAGTCACAAGGGGCAGCGGGGGTTGCTGCAGTTGTGGACAGGCCAGAAGGCAGAGACCAAGCATGGGCCTGGCCTGAGGCACTTGGAGAGGCCTCTCTGAGCAAGAGGTCTCAGCTAAGAGCTGAGGCTGGGATGGGCAGCAGGGACTTCTGACCAATGGTGCAAGGGGAGGTCTGGAGACAGCTGGCCTCTTGGGGAACTGAACTGGCACTGGTGGTTGCAGTGAGGTCCACGAGGGATGGGGTGTAGAGGGAGGGGACGAGGAGGCTGGGGGGACCAGGCCTGCCAGGCGGCTGCAGAAGCCCAGGCCAGGCAGGGCCAGGGAAAGCTCAACCTCATCCACATGGCTCCACCTGCGGGAAGTCAGGCCTGCAGCACGCACGAGCACATGAGTGCACTTGCACACTCCTTATGGGCATGCGCACACACAGGCCGTGATCCCGAGCATGCACAAGGGACCAGAGTGCTCAGCACCTCCCTGCCCTCTACCCCTGCAGGCCCCCACCCCCACACCGGCCCAACCTCAGCCTGTCCCAGGCTGAGCTGCACGGGGCACTCCACCAGGGCCCCCGACAAGGTGGGGGCTGAGGTCCAGCCCAGGCTCCTCCTGGCTCATGGAGCCCCCTCCTCCTCCGCCTGCCTGTCGTGGGGATTCTGGGCCAGCGACGCCCCCTTGGCCCCTGACACTCACCGATGAAGGACACAGCCTTGGTGTTGATGATGCCGCTGGGCAGCAGGTGGAAGTCATACTCCTTCCCGTCCACCACCACCGTGTGACCTGCGTTGTTGCCCCCCTGGAAACAGAAGCCCAGTTGAGCTGAGGGCCCCGAGGGTTGAGGACCCGGATGTGGACTGGCCACAAGGGCCTGCCAGACACCCCACGCAACCCTGGGGCCAGCTCCGCCCACAGACACTCGGGAGCTGCCTCTGTCCTGCAGGGCACCACTGGGGGATGGAGAGTCTGGCTGAGCTGGCTCTGCTGTGTCTGTGGGGGCGGGGCTGGGTGAGGGTCCTCACCCTTGAATGGGGCCCGGTCAGAGGCCTGGGTGGGAGAGGGTCTGGCCCAGCTGGCACGAGCACCCTGGGGCGGCTCAGCTCGGGTCCCTGCGGCTGTGGGCTCCGTTCAGCTCCCTCCTCCCAACTGGGGCTCACGCCTCTGATGCAGGAATGAGGAGCCGGCCCCTTCTGGAAAGCACAAGCCGGGGCCCTCATGACCCACCGTCCTTTCCCCCTTCAACAGAGACCCCTCCCTTTGGGCTGGCACCTCCTGTCTAAGGATGAAATGAAAAAGCAACTCAGAGCCAGTCCCATTCTGGGAGCCCCAGACATGGTTCCTGTCTCTTTGGGCCGATGGTGGGAAGGGGCTTCCCAGGGTGGGGCTGGGCACCAGACTCAGGCTCCAGGCCCCTTCTGCCACAAGCCAGCCACATGACGCAAGCAAACTGCTCCACCGCCAAGACCCAGGGTCCCAAGGGCCTCTTAATTTGGGGGAGAAACTGAGGTCCCTGGGGCACGGCAGTTACCAAAGCTCTGCCTTTCACTTGGGTGGGCCGTCACCCACCACCGGGTCTGCTCAGCAGGGCCCAGGGGTGTCCTCTGTGCTTGTAAGGCTGGTGACCTGACAGGGACACAGGACACCCTGGCCCCAGGCACAGCCACAAGACTCCCCAGGCGCAGGCAGGAGGGCCCATGCTCCCTGTGGCTTAGAATACAGTGGCACCTCACCCACCGCAATGGCCCCTGCCCCTGAAGCCAGCCCCGGCAACAGCAGGCGGGCCTTGAGCACCTAAGGGTCGTAGTGCCACCATAAGAGACCCGCGTGTGTGTCAGGTGTGGCGGAGCCCAGAGGGAGCCCCCCCGAGGTCCTGGCTGCTGGATGGTGCAGCCTGCCCTCTCCCTGCTCCTCCCTTTCCGAAGTTCACATTGAGGGTGAGCAGGGCTGAGAGTCACACACTGACACCCAGCCCTGCCCTTTGTGTCTCCAGGATCCGGCCTGCCCTTCTGCCCTACTCCTGGCACAAAAGCCCTCAGGGGTCTACCCGGCACCTCCTTCCAGCCACACCCACTGTTCTCACCCCTGTAGAGGGGACTGGCTCCCCCAACAGGCCCAGAGCATGGGGTCCTGCACAGCCCTTCCATGCCTGTCCCAGGCAGGACCCTTGGTGAGGCGGCCTCTCTACCCCAGCCTAGTGTCTGGACAAGATTTACCCCCCAAACACTCGGGCAGCTGGTGACCCCAGGCCCCAGAGAGGGGCCTTTCCTCCAGGGACCTAACTTCACGGTTGGCATATTAAGCAGCGGACTGGGCCCTGACACATCTTTCCATGCTGTCTCCGGCCCTCAGGCTCTGACTGCCACCGTGATCCCACTAGAACCAGTTCCTCAAGGCCCCAAACACTGAAGTGTCTTAAACAGGCATATGGGAAGGTCTGTCCCTGTGGCCTCTGAAATGAGACACTGCAGAAGTTTCAGGGCAGCGTGGTGAGGCCTTCCCTCAACTGGGCCCAACCTGTGGTCCAGATGTGATCCTGGTTGTCCTCTGTGCCTGTCGCACAGCTGCCGGGGCCCTCCAAGGTGCCTCCTCCCTGGGCAGCCCTGGCCAGCAAGGCTTGAGATCCTGAGGTGGCTGGGGTCTGACCTAATGCAGGCTCTGTGAGAACAGGGTGGAGGCAGAGGGGAAGCCAGTGGGAGCAGAAAGGGAGGCCAAGGAGGCGGCAGGGCCATAGAGGTCGAGGGTGCGTGTCCTTGAAGCAAGGACAGGCAGACAGCACAGCACAAGGGTGACTCAGGGTGGGGCCGGTGCTGGGAGGTAAACTGGGTGGCCACCACGGCTCTGGGGACAGAGAAGGAGGTGCCAGGAAGAATCTGAAGGAGACCAGGCATGTGGGAAGATGTCTGAGGGCCGGGGAGGCTGTGTGCACCATGTGGGGAGCACTCCTGAGGGAGAAGGAGGAGCTGAGGGGCGTCTGCAGTCTGCCCAGGGGAGCAGGGCTCAGCCCATGAGGCTCAGCAGAGCCTGAGTCCTGGCCTGGGCATGTAGGTTTGGCTCACTGGGACAGGGATGGCCTGAGAGCCTTTCTGGGCCCTGGGTTTGGGGGTGGCTGCACCCTCCTGGAGACCCCGTGGGCTCACGCGGGGATCCCTCTTACACTTGGTTCACGAAGCATGTTTGTACTCACAGCCACATGTGCTGCCTTGGGGGCAGGCGGGGGAAGGTTCCCATGCACCGATGGGGAAACTGAGAGAAAGGGGGTTTGCAGCAGAGCTCGGACTGGGAGGATTTCGCTCATCCACGGGCTCCCCTGGGGCAGGCAGGCCTCAGGGATGACCAGATGGCCATGGCAAACACCGCAGCAGAGGCCAAACAGGCCAGACGACCAGGAGGGAGGCCAACTCCCCACACCCTCCCGTCTGGGTGCCCAGGACCCACGTCAGCTGGCACGATGATGCCTACTGGGCACACCTCGCCCCTGTTGGGGGTAAACACAGGCTCCTAGAAACAGGCGCGACTGTCGCAGACATCAAATGACCCCAGAGCCAGTGCCAGACCACTCCCAGGGGCACGAGCCATTGAGGACACTGAGCCTGAGGACTGCTGAGCTGAAGGGGCTCCCAGAGCTCTGCAGTGGCCAGGGTGACTATCCCAAGTCTGTTCTCCCCCACCACAGTGAGGTCTTGGGGTGCCAGGCCTCTTGAACCTCTACCAAGAGGACACCCGGGGCAGCAGGGCATGGGCTGGAGAGAAAGGTGGGGCTGGGCACAGGCAAGGCCCTCCCCTCCAGGCCAGGAATGCCCCGCTGAGGCAGACGCCTGCCAAAGAGGGACCAGAATATCAGGGCCCCTGTGGGTGCCTTACTCAGCCCACCCTCCTGGAAGAGCCAGGCACCAGGGTGCCTCTGGCTCCAGATGGATGCCAGACCCTCGGCATGGCACTCGAGGCCATCCGCCTGGCTGCTGCCCTCCCGTGGTCCTGCTCCGCCCCGCAGACATGCTCTTGCAGCCCTCCCAGGCCAAGCCTCTCCCTGCCTAGCTGTCCTGCCCTGTCTGCTGTGGAAGCAGGAGGCTCAACGACCTGGCAGAGCCAAGGCACCAGAGGCACCATGGAAGGCCGGGGGCCCATCCACCCTTTGGCCACCAGTCAGGGTCCTCCAGAGGGCTGCAGAGAGTTCTGTGTTTCCCCCAGGGGGCTGGCAGGGAAGCTGTGAGCACTTCTCCCACAGGCTCACCGAAACCTCAGGCCCACTGTCCTTGGGAGAGGAGTGCCTTGCATGGTCACCCATGTTGTGCACCGCACAACTCCAGGAGTGCCACCACACAGCAATGGCACAAATGATGCCCTTGGAGCTGTGGCGGCGCAGGGGCATCCAAGCCCCCTTCCACCATTTGTGGGTCAAGGCAAGGCTCTGCTCCCAGCACAGTGACACAGAGTACGAGTGAGAATGAAGAGAGGAGGAAGTGACCTGCACCCAAGAGGCTCAGGCAGGCTGGGGCCCAGAGTTGGGGTGCCTGAGGATCCCGTCAGGCTCCCTGGGGCTCTATCTGCTGGCCTCCAGTTCCCCCCAAGGTCTTCCTCTCTGTGGCAGAGCCTCAGCTCAGGGAACAGCTCTGACCCCTGGTGGACAACGAAGTACCCCTCCCGCTCCCTGCAGCCTGGCTGGTCACTCCAAGTCCCCAGAGCACACCCTGTCAGCTGCCTCCCTGGCGGCAGGGAGTTTAAGAAATGAGGGCTCCCTCTACCCCGGACAAATGAACAGGGACCACGGCCAACACAGGCTCCCCTCACCCCTGCTTTGCCCCTCCGGGGTCCAGCCAGCCTACCCTTCCTGGGGCCAGGGATGGGGCCCTGCATGCAGGCCGTGTCCAGAGAGGGGCCTGTGGCCCTTAATGCAGACACCAGCTTCTTCCTCCTTCCCCGCCCGTCTGGTAGCCAAGAGCTTGCCTGCCCCTGTGGCTTTCACCAGCTTCCTCGGCACAAGAGGCTCCAGCACCTCCCCCGTGCTGACCTCACCCCGAGGCCCCATCGCTCCCCTCCAAGAGGTTTGTGGGGAGCCCCCACCAGCCTCAGCACATCTCCAGGGCTCCTGCTCAGGCCTCCCAGCGTGGCTGGCTCCTCCTAGGCCTTCCCTGGGCAGGCAGCTGTGGCTCCTGCCTTGACCCATGGGTCCTCCAGGCCCTCCTCTGCCCCAGCCTCGCCCCGTTGGGCCTTTGAGGGTGCTGGGAAAGAGTGGGTGGCTGAGCTGGTGTGGGGCTCCTCAGAGGTTCTGGGGGGTGGAGCTGTGAGTGCCCTGAGGTAGGTGAGGGGCAGGGGAGCCTCTAGGTTCCCGGCACTCCTCACCCGCCGGCTTCCCCAGACTGGTCACCATCTGCAGGGTCTTGGCTGCAGGCTCTCTCCTCGTCCTCTTCCACACCCTACACCGTGGGCTCCAAGTGCTCCCTGGATGGAGCACGTCCTGCAGCCTGCAGACATGAATCTGGGAACCCCTCTTCCTCGCCCACTCAGCCACCACGGTCTCCATCCCCCCAGCCCACGGGCCCGCGCTTCCCTGAGGGGGGCTGGCAGGGAAGCTGTGAGCACCTGGCCCCCCTCTTCCGCCTCTGCCTCTCAGCCCTGGGCTCCTGGGAGATACTAGCCTCTTCTCCCTGCAATGCCACCCCCGCCACCTGTCCCCCTGCAGCACCTGGGATAGGCGAGCTCCCTCCTAGGCCTCTGAGCCTGGACCTTCCCCCATGTTAGTCGATGATGTCTCTGACAGTGCCACCCCCACTCAGGGAGGTGAACTATGGAGAGGGGAGCTGCGGGCACCTCCCCTCTTGGACTGGGAGTGACAGTTCCTTATCTATGTCCATCCTTGGCTAAGGGGCCTGCGATTGGGCTGAGGACCAGAGTGATGGGTACCAGGGGAGGCTGGGGCCTTCTGGTGGGCCGCTGATGACGGTTTGTACCAGGACCGTGTCCAGCACATGGCAAAGGGCCTGGGTGTCCATCAAGAAGGCACCTGCGATGGCCCCCATAAGGGTGGGCAACCAGATGTCCTCCCACTAGTGCAGCATCCCACCCCCTCTCAGGCTCTCAAGCACACTCACTGCTCACTCATTCATTCCTTCAACCCAAACACGGCCTGGGGAGGCACCAGGGTGAGGGGGTATGGGTGTCAGCCCAGTGACAGTGCCACAGGCTGTGTCACAGCAGGAACCCTCTTCCCTGGACCAAGCTGCTCTTCCCCTGCCTTCCTCCACACCTCATGTTGCGGGGTGGGGTGCAAGGAGGTAGGGGGCTTCCAGAAGCACCGCCAGGCATTCCCATGAGCATCCCCCAGAGGGTCCCTGGGCAACCCCAGCCCATGGCAGGTGTTTCCCAATGGCCCGAGAGGTTCTGAAGCACCCACAGGCTTCTGGATGGGGCCTCCATGCACGGGACACCATCCTCCATGGCACCACCCTCCCCACAGGAGTCACCGAGGGGTTTCTTGTGATCTTACACCCCATAGACGTGGCCACAGCTTCCTGCTACCAGAGGGGCCCTCCTGGAGAGTGGCACTGGCTGGACATCACCCTAGGCAGTCAGGCAGCAGCAAGTAAATGCATTGTGGAAACCAGTAGAAGGCACCGGCCCCAAGCACATCGCATACAGCCCAGCCCTGCCGGCTGGCCGACACGGAAGGAAGGGGATGTCAGCTCTGACCTTGTGGCCTGGCAAGAACACCTGGAGGGAGGTGGCTTTGGGGACGGAGGGAGTTGGGAGTGAAAGCTGAACGCTGCCTCTAGGGAACAGGACACAGTAGAGGGACCGTGACACCCAACAGGTGAGCCTCCCTCAGCTGTCCCAAGCACTCATGGGCAGGAACTTTGTGGACATGAGTGAGGAGGTCCAGGTGGGAGACCTAGACTCTCAAAAGCAGCATGCGATGTCTGTGCCCAAGAAGGACACAGGATGCTGTGAAGAGACGGACGATGGGGTGGAGGAAGGTAGGTCTGGCTCCAGGAGACTTCCCCCCCCGGGGGGGGGCAGGGGGGAGGAGGTGGAGGGCCCGTGCCAGGGGGAGGAGGGGGGCGAGAAGGCAGGCAGTGCTCTGGCAACATGCCCTGAGCTGCCCCCTGGTGGAGACAGGAAAGACCTCGAGGAGTGAAGGGACAGGGCTGTGGGTGGGAGGCAGGGGACGTGTGACACAGGCTCCACCAGGAAGAGGGAGGCCACCAACAAACAGGTCCCAGAGGCAGAGCGTGGCTGTCAGGGCCCAAGGCAGAGACCATGGGCTCGGGGGCTCAGCCTGTAATCCCGCACCTTTGGGAGGCTGAGGTGAGTGGATTGCCTGAGCCTGCGGGTTCGAGACCTGCCTGGGCAACTTGGTGAGACCTCATCTCTACAATAAATCAAAAAAATTAGCCGGGCGTGGTAGCGCACGCCTGTAGCTCCAGCTACTCGGAAGGCTGAGGCGGAAGGATCGCTGGAGCCCGGCAGGTCGAGGCTGCGGTGGCCAACCACTGCACTCCAGTCTGGGCGACTGAGTGAGACTCCAACTCAAAAAAAAAAAAAAGAAAGGAATCTCTTGGGGCTCCTGGGGGTGCGTTCTGAACACAGCCCCAAGTGACCATGGTGGGAATGGCACAAGGGTGGGTGTGCAGGGTGTAGGCAGCCCTGACCACCTCTGGGCAGGGCAGTGGCTTGCACTGAGTGACACAGACAGCTTGGGAGCTGGGCTTGGCAATGGCCCTGCTGGTGAAGGGGTCTACAGAGCCAGAACCGACACATCCAGAGACCAGGCCAGCCGTGGGGGTGCAGCCACCATCAGGACAGCTTTAGGCCCAGGCAACAGGCTAGGTGACCCTTTGGGGCCAAGAGGACCAGCAGACTGGGTAGCAGAGTGACTGGTCACTGCCACCCACCCGGGAACAGTGGCCCCAGCCCACTCTGGCTACCGCATGCACTTTTCCTATCTGGGTCCCTCAGGCCCTCCTTCCTGTCGCCCGTCCAGCTCCTGGGGCCCAGGTGAGGCCTGGCCTCTGTGTGCCTGGAGTCCCTGGTTTCTGGGACCTTCATAGGTTTTGTGCACAGGCACTCCATGCAAGAGCAGCTCTCGCAGAGATGTCGGGCCGAACCCTTACCCTGCAGCCTCTGACAACATGGGGTGGTCAGATGTGGGGTGCTCAAGAACAGGAAGGCGAGGTGGGTGGCAGGTGGGTACCCCCTGCTGCTCAGCACCGAAAGCCTGGGGTCACTGGGCACTTGCAAAGACCTGGGATGGGCCCAGAGAGGAGGCGCCTGTCCTTGCCTTCAAGGGGCTGAGTCAGGTCCCAAGGTGCTGCCCAGCTTAAGGCCCAACTCAGTGCCCTCATCGGTGGGTGGGGACAAGAGAGCCAGGCCAGGCTGGACACAGTGGCTCATGCCTGTAATCCCAGCACTTTGAGAGGCCAAGGAGGGAAGATCACTTGAGCCCAGGAATTCAGAATCAGCTTGGACGACATAGAGACCTTGTCTCTGAAAAAAAATCAAAAAAATTATCCAGGCATGGTGGCATGTGCCTGTAGTCTCAGCTACTAGGGAGGCTGAGGAGAAAGGACCACCTGAGTCCAGGAGGTAGAGGCTGCCATGAGCTGTGACTGTGCCACTGCAATCCAGTCTGGGCCACAGAGTGAGACCCTGCCTCAAAAACAAAAACACAAACAGAAGAGGTCCGGGGCACGAGTGCCCACAAGGCTCCAAATGTGGCCACTGTTCTCCTTCCTCAACTTCTCTGACCTCGGTTTCCCCAGCTGTGAAAGAGTTCTGTGGAGCCATCCTGCCTCACCGGCTTGTCAGGCTGGAAGGAAGAACACACCATCTCAGACCACGACTGGATTCCCCACTAACTTGAAGAATCAGGGGCTCCTTCCTGCAGGGCCATGGGACTGGGGTGGGTGCCCAGCGGGCCCTAGAGCGAGTGACGGGTTGCCTGTCTGCGCTGCCCTATCTGAGTCTGAGAGTGAGCCGGCCTGGCCTGCTGACCGATGGCAGAGCTGGGAGGGCCCTGTTCCAGAACCATCTCCCAGCTGGAAGCAGAGCCTGGCAGCACTGAGGGGAACACCATCAAGTCACCGCAAATTCTTGCCTGTCCTGCAGAAGCAGGTGACTCTGACCGGGCTGGCAGGTTGAGGGAGGAGCCCTGAACATCACTGGACCACGGACCTGAGTGGGGGCTGGGCATCCTGGAGGGGAGGAATTTGGACCCCTGCATACCTCCCCTGGCAGCAGAGGGGACAAGGGCCTGCCACACACAGCAGGGCAGAGGCAGCATAGAGGGAACACGGGTCTGAGGGCTGCTTTGGTGACCTGGGGTGTCTGGGGAGAGGGATGAGCTTGTCAGCTGCTTAGGGCAGAGAGAGAGGGTGGGGGACCCCAAGAACTTTCCAGGAAGCCACCGTTCAAAATTGGGTAGGAATGGCTCAGACAGCCACTGAGGTCTGTCTGCTGAGGCCTGCAGCCTTGAACCAGACACACAGGGCTGGTTCCCTTCTCCGAGGGAGATCTGCCTGCCCTAGCCCTCTCCTCGGGAGCTCAGGAATGAGGCCACAGCTCGGAGACACGGATCTGTCTTGGGGCCCTCCCGGTTTTGGCAGTAGCCCCAGGCATGGCCCAACCCCAGCTTCCCAAAGCTGAGCCTTTTGTGGCTTGAGCAGTCACTGGGTCCACGGGTAGCACGGCGTGGGCATGGGGCGTGGGGCAGGGACCCACAGAAACCCCTGAGAGAGCATCCCATGTCCTGCGTCCATTAGAACAGATGGGAGTGCTGAGAGCGTCGCAGTTGGCAGAGGCCTTGCCCTGGGCCCTTGGGGACAAAGCTGGTGTCTGGCCTCCTCAGTGGCACCACTAGCCACTGAGTCACCCTGGCCAGAAGTCGGTGACTCCTCCCCCTCGCCACGTCTGAGCACCTTCCTCAGGACCCGCCCCCTGCACTCCAGCCCTGGCCCTCCTCCACCTCCTCACGGCAGACTCACCAGGGTCAGCCCCCAGCAAGCAGGCTCACACCCTCTGCCAAGCACTGCCCCAGGTGTTGGCCAGCCCTGTGCCACACCCAGTCCCAGACGGGCCCCAGGTAGCCGCTGCAGAATGAGGAAGGGGGGTTTCGGAGGCCCTCAAGTCAGGCCGGAGCTGGGTCTCCCCACCCCCACGGAGGGCCCAGTGTCACTCCTGTGGCACCCCCACCCGCTGAGGATCGGGTGTCCCCAACTCAGCGACTAGTATTTATAGCTATGCGCCTGGCCGGCCGCCCTGGGGGGGAGGTGGCAGGAGGGCAGTGTGTGTGTGTGTATGTGTGTGCGTGCGCGTGCATGTATGTGTATGTATGCGTGCGTGTATGTATATGTGTGTATGTGTGTCTGTGCGTGTGCACGCGCCTGCCGGCGCTCAGGAGCTGCGTGTGTGCCTGCGAGAGTGGTGAGATGGCCCCAGGGGAAAGTGCTCCCGGGAGGAAAGGCGACCTAGCAGTGACCGTTGGGCGCACAGGACAGGAGCCGCCTGGGTGGGGGAGGGGGCTCGCTGGGCGGGTGGGGGAGGGACCCGACGCCTCGGCCCGCACCTGACAGCGGCTGATGATGTCGGCGTCCGTGGCCAGCAGGTCCACCACCTTGCCTTTGCCCTCGTCCCCCCACTGCGCGCCCAGCACCACGGTCACGCGGGAGCCTGTCGCCGCCGCCTCCTGCTGCAGCCGCCCCCGCTTGACGCCGCCCGCACCGGGGGCCGGTCGTTGGAGGTTCGCGTCCCCGACATGCTGGTTCGACTTGTCCGCCGCGCTGGCCCGCCCGAGAGCCCCCGCGGCCCGCACCCGCGCCATTAAATGGAGCTGCCCAGGGCGGGGGGCGGGCCGGAGGCGGGCCCGGGCGGCGCGGTGACGCGCCCGTGACCTCCCGGCCGGCTCCCCACCCCTTCGGCGCCACCCGCGCAGCCCAGTCCGGTCGCGGCGCTGTGGGGGTGAGGGCAGCGCGGACAGGCGGCCGCGTGGGCAGATGGCCCGGGCGCCCCGCGAACGCTCACCGGGGGCGGATCCCCGCGAGCCCGCCGGGGCCAGGACCTGTGCGCGGCGCCCCCGCCCCACCAGTCCCCGCCGGGCCCAGGGGCTCGGGCTTCCAGGAGCAGCCGAGGGAGTGGTTGCCCCCAGGGCGGGAAAGCGGCCAGCGAAAGGGAAGTTGCCCCGTTCCCCGCCTGGAGGGTCGGCACCCCGGCAGCGAGGACCGGCCAGGGAGGATCCCGGGGCCCCGGGCGGGCGCGCGCCCCCTGGCGGCCGCGGAGAGACGCACCGGGCGCTCCTCCCCCCACCACGCTCATCCCAGGCAGGCCCGCGGCCTCTCTGTGAGCTCAGGCTGGGGGCAAGAGACCCGTGCTGGGGTCACCTGGCCGGCAGGGGGCGGCCTCCGGAGATGCCCCCCGGCCCCCACAGTGCCTAGGCTTCCAAGAGGCCCGCACCAGACCTCCTTCCTGTCCCAGCCTGCGAAGGGACTGGGGTTCCACGGGGGGCAGTGGTCTGCCTGGCTCCTGATTTCTGGGTGTGCACTCCCCTCCCTACCCCTTGACCCAAGTGTACAGAGGCTCGAAGGAGGCTGGCCCTGGGGCAGTAATGCCATGTTAGTCCTCACCCCCTCCCTGGGGGCTCTCAGTGCCAAAGAGCCTGAAGCCGACTGACCTCTGGACTAGGCTCAGAGAGTCACCGGGCCCCATGGACCCTGGGGCTACTCCCAGGCCGGTGATAGGAGCCCAGGGACACTGGAATCTCCCCCGGAGGAGAGTGGTGGGCCCTGGGCTTGTCGAGGCGAAGGCCACCCACAGAGTTCATGGTTAGAAGGCAGCAAAGGACCCTGCTGCTCATCCCTCTGTGCGGTCCCCCACCCCTCCTCAGCCCTCTTCTCCCTCCTCCAGCTGGACGCCTGGCCCTGCCCCAGCTCAGGAAGGGGCTGTTCCCAACCTGGCCGTCCTCCCTTTGCTTCCATGGCACCCAGTTCCCTCTTCTCTTACACGGGGACACAGAGGCTTCCCTTCTCGCATCCTTGTGGGGGAATGCCATGACCTGGGGGCCTTGAGCTGTGACCACCGTCCCCAGGAGACGACCTGTCTTTTATGTATGCCCCACACATCCTTGGCCTTCCTGGTGCCTCCGTGGGAATGTCAGCTGACTGGGGAGCAGAGTGGGCAGTCCCCCACCTAGCCCCAGGTGTGGCTGGAGCAGGGTGAGAGGGCTTACATCGAGGCTTCAGACGCAGCAGGAGATGGAGCAAATGGCACTTGGGGGGGCACGCCAGGAAGGGCTTGGCCAGGTGGGGCTTCAGGAAGGGGACTTGGGTGCACAGCAGCTGGCTGGGAAGAAGCAGCTGGCAACAGGAGGAAACAAGAGGTCCCAGGAGGCGTGTTTCGTGGTGGGAGGAGGCAGGGGACACAGGCTCTGAGCCCTTCCTGGTACACCCAGGGCTCACAGCCATCAAGTGTGAGATGGAGGATCGGGGGACTGGACTAGGGCTGCAGAGCCTAGTGCTGGGGGCATGGACGCCCCCGGTTGACTATAAATAGCCACAGACCTGGTGGGGGCAGGGAGTTTAGCTTGTCTAAAAACAGCCTGTCCAGGCCCAACAGCTGGGGACACGCCAGTCACATGGCCCAGCCCAAATTAGAACACCCAGTCCCTACCCCCAGCAGGCCTGTCACCAGGGTGGGGGCCAGCACAGGAGAACCAAGCCCGGGGGTCGTCCTGGCTGTGTGCTGAAACAGCCTGTCCAGGCCCAACAGCTGGGGACACGCCAGTCACATGGCCCAGCCCAAATTAGAACACCCAGTCCCTACCCCCAGCAGGCCTGTCACCAGGGTGGGGGCCAGCACAGGAGAACCAAGCCCGGGGGTCGTCCTGGCTGTGTGCTGCCTTTCCGTGCATTCTCCGGCAAGGGGCTTCCATGAAGCTTCTTGGACAGAAAGGCCCTTGGGGGCATGTGGATTGGCCACACGAGGCTTCCGCAGTCTGGGGGTCATGCTTTCCCGTGAAACCATTGTACCCAGTGGCCCGGGACAGACAGACATGGACACCCACAGCCACTTGCACTCACGAGTCCTCGGGGCCAAGGCATTCCTAGTTCTGGCTTCTTAGCTGATTGTGATCACCCTCCCCTTGAGCAGTGTAGAAACACACACGGCTCCAGGAAGGCAGCCCCTCCCCCTCCACCTCTTGTGTCCTCACCTCCTGCAGGGGCTCACAGCAGGATGTGATGACTCTGCCCAACACTCAGATTTACTTGAGAGATTGAGGGGTGGGGCAGGGGCAGGAGTTGAGCTTTGTAACTTGGCATAGGTCGGAATGAAAAATGGCATGGCTGCTCCGGCAAACAGCGTGATCGTTTCTTAAAAAGTTAAACATAAACTGAGCCCTGGGCCCCACCCTTCCCCGGCTAGGAATCTGCCCCAGAGATATGAAAACAGAGACATGCAGGTGAGCATTCATGGCAGCATCGCTCACAAGGGCCCAAGATGGACCAACCCAAATGTTCATGGCAGATGAGTGGGACACAAAAAGTGATCCAGCCACATGACGGGATGTGACTCGGCCATGAAGTGGATTGAAATTCTGACACATGCTGCCACAGGGACAAGCCCTGATAACATGCCAAGTGAAGGAAGCCAGTCACACAGGAAATGTGTATGATCTATTTACACAAGATGCCCAGAACAGGCAAATCCACGAGAACACCAACCGGCAGGTGCCAGGGCTGGGAGGGGGTGGGGAGTGACTAGTGGGTGTGAAAGGGACCTTTTGGGTGATGGGAATATTCTGAAATGGGATCACGGTGGCACTCGCACAAACTTGGGAAATTACTGACAAACAAAAATCACGGCCTTGCACACTGATAGGGCGAGTCTAATGGCAGGAAAGTGACACCTGGGTCACTGCACCCATCTCAAGACCGCTGCTGGGGCCACCCACCACCCTGTGCTAGGAGTTCCTTCCCACACTGCAGGGCTCCAGGAACTGCCCTGGCCTGGGCCCTCAACAGACACTGGCGAGTGAAGGAGTGACATGTACACACAGCAAATGGGACTGTCACATGTCCTCCAGGGAGGGTGGGATTTCCAGTGTCCACTCTGAGCCTGTGGTGATCTGCCTGGGTATGGCCTCATGCAGGGCAGGGGCGCCCCTCGCTGTGGTCAAGGAGCTTGGGGGAGAAGCAGGTCCGCCCCCCAACCGGTGGATGAGGGGCACAGCTGGACCGCAGGTCTGGGGGGACGAGGGGGGAAGATCACCCCGGGAGGGGGGCTCTGGGTCTCAAGTTTGGCAGGTGGTGCTGGCCAGGGACCGCATTCCCTAGCACCCTTCCTCCAGGCTGCACCCCCCACCACAGGAAGCATCTGGAGCACACGGGCTCCTCGTGCTCCCATCCCGTGGGTTTTCTCAAGGCTGTCATCGGGCTTCTGGGACCACTATGTGCTGATTTTGGTGACAAGGCCACAGCTCAGACATTTCTTGAGCATCCACTGTGCTCACCCCACCCACCACGCCCGCTGCCATCCACACTACACCGTGACTGTTCCCACTGGCCATGTTCACCCACCCCACCTGTGTTTCCCACCCCACCCACGTTCACCCATCCCATGCTGTACCGGCCCCACTCATGCTCACACTTACTGTGTTCATCCACCCCACCCGTGTTCACCCACCCACCATGTTCACCCACATGTGGGCCCCGTCCCCACCCCACCCATGTTCACCCACCCACAGGGTTCACCCACCCCACACCGTGCCTGCCCTCAGATACGAAGTGCTGGCCCTCCTCAGGGCTCCACCATCCTGGGAGCGTGAGGGACACTGATGGAGGGTCTACAGAGACCCAGGACTTCAGTCGATATTGAGACAAGAGGTGGGGCTATGTGGTGCGGCCGTGGCCCAGACCTCTGCCTCTCAGCATCAGACTCTGGGGGCCTTTTCCATACAGCACCCCTGAGACCCTCACTCACCTACTCCCTGCCACTCGCCCACATCATCACGGCTGCTGGGTGGAAAGATCCCCCAAGCCCTGCCAGTGTCGCCAAGGTCCACCCGACCCATGTTCCCGTTACCCGTGTCCGCAGCCCTGGAACACAACAGCGTGCCGGGCCAGGTGAGCTCTTTATTGGTCAAGCATCTGGCCACCAGCCTCAGGACGCACACCCGGGGAGGTGGGGTGGGGCTGGGGCAGGCTGCCCCTCACCAGGTGGGCAGTGACCCCACAGACCCTCAGGTGGCTCCTTTTCGACCCAGGCAGCTGGGCCTGCAGGGTGTTCTGCTGACGGGGTGGCTGGGTCCTGGCTGTGGCAGCAGAGGCAAACCCGTCCCCACCCTCAGAGGCTGAACCTGGGATTAGGGGCCAGACTCCACGGGCAGGGGTAAGGCCCGCCATGGGGTGCTCTCACTTGACCCACACCCAGCTCAGCCACTTCGGGACAGTTAAGATTTCAATCAACAACCTGCTAAGCTGGGGGAGGCAGAGCTGTGGTGGGAGAGGTGCACAGACTTACGAGAGGTACAGCCGCCCGCCCCACCCTGCTCCCGGCAGGCAGTGAGTGCCACAGTGCATGCGGGTGGGGTCGGCATTCGGAAGCAGGTAGGGAGGCTGGGCGCGTGCAGGTGGACCAGGAGGGCGCCAGGCTGGGCCAGGCACCGGTGCCTGCTGCGGTCCTGGCCACAACGCCCAAGAAGGCTCAAGGAGGGCCCCAGCTGGGTAAGGCACAGAGTTTTGGCTTCCTGGGGCCCAGTCCCAGCCCAGCCCGGAAGAACCTCACTTGGCAGCCAGTCCGCGGCCCCTGCTGTGCCAAGGATGCCGAGAACCCCTCACTTGGCTTTGGGCTTGGGTCTGAGGCCTGTGGGAGGAATAGGGAAGGACATCATTAGGAGGGGCCATGCTGGGAGAGTGCCAGGGTGCCTGTATCTGGGTCCCCTGGTCCCTGCACCACTTATCACCCCTGTCCAGTGGGCTATGCCATGTGTCCAGGGCCCACTCTGACCCCAGGCCTTTTCTCTGGAGCAGCAACACTCATGTGGGCCTAAGTTACTGAGATGACCCCAGTGAACCAGCTTCTGTCCAGGCTGGATCCCGCAAGGCTTGGCTCCGAGCATCTCCTCTCCACTGAGCTGAGGAATCCGTGTCTCCCCATGTCACAGACCCACGCAGCACCGTCTATACGCATTAATCCCCATCCCACTGCCTGGAACTCCCTCAGTCGATTCCCTGCCAAGGGCCCCTGTGCTGGGACTCTGTCCTGTTGAGGGCACTAGGTCCTGCCCAACAGCTCCCATCCCTGGCCAGCCTCTGCAATTGGCCCTGCAGGCCTCCTGCCCCCACCGCCCTCGGAGCTTGCCCATCCCGGGGCACTTGCCTGGCCACTCCCTGGTGTGCTTGCCCCCACCGCCACCCCAGTGCCGGGGTCAGGGGGTGTCCCGGTTCCCCAGTGGGACTGGGGCAGGCTCAAGTTTGAGAGCCACTGCTTGGAGAGATGGGGAAGAAAACACGTTGTCAAAAAAAAAAGAAAAATCACTCAAGGAGGGATTTTAGTGCCATTCCTCAATGCAGGGAACTGGGGGAAAGGCCAAATCCAAGGTCGGAGCAGGGGGTGCAGAAAGTCCCAGTGAGCTGGAACAGGGCTTGTGCCCAAGACTGGAAGCACTCAAAGCACGAAAGATCACCGGTCAGGGGCTCTACCCGATCCCATCAAAAGGCATGACAGGCTGGATGCAGTGGATCACTCCTGTAATTCCAGCATTTGGGGAGGCTGAGTTTAAGACCAGCCTAGGCAAAATAGCAAGATCTCTATTAAAACCTCCCAAAACATAGCCAGGCGTGGTAGTGCATGCCTGTAGTTCCAGCGACTTGGAAGGCTGAGGTGGAAGGATCGCCGGAGCCCAGCAGGTCGAGGCTGCAGTGGCCGGGAGCATGCCACTGTGCTCCAGCCTGGATGACAGAGCGAGACTCCAACTCAAAACAATTAGGTAGGCATGGTAGTACATGCCTGGAGTCCCAGTTACTTGGGAGGCTGAAGCAGATCACCTGAGCCCAGTAGTTGGAGACTAGAGAGCCGGGATCTTGCCACTGCACACTCCAGCCTGGGTGACAGAGGGAGACTCCAACTCCAAAAAAAAAAAGACATGGCAGTGATGGATTGCTACACATTCAAAATTTACACAATTAAAAAAGGGGAAGCTCGTGGGGCACAGAGCAGCGCCCTACAGACTGGCTGTCATCGCAGGAGTGGGGAGGGGATGGGCAGGGGTAGAGCTTTGGTCCTGGTGCTCACCACAGGCTGCTCATTAATGACAAAGTAGAAGTGGTGCTTGCGCAGTTGGTAGGAAGACCTGTTGACCATAACCATGCAATCAGCACTAACATTATGAACCATGGGACTAAGAGGTCCCGAGCCCCTCACTCAATGCTCTGGGCAGGTCACTGGAGAGACAGGCATGTGTGTATGTGTGCACACAGCATCTCTGGTGTAGAGCTCCTGCTCCCAAATAACCTAGACCGACATGGGGGAAGCAACCAGACACACTCAAAGTGAAGATGTCTTCTAAAATGTCAATGCCGTACAAGGCAAAAAGGGGCTGGAATGAGCAAGAGAAGTTGTGTGACAACCACACACAGTGTATGATTCTGGATAGACTCTCTTTTCAAGAAAATTCAAAGCAACGACTCTAAAAGGTATTCCTGGAACAGCTAGGCACAGGTGTACAGGGGCTGCATGTTGGCATGTTAGAAAGCAGTGTTAGACAGGTGTGGTGGCTCACACCTATAATCCCAGCACTTTGGGAGGTGGGGGCAAGAGGAATGCCCGAGCCCAGGGGTTTGACACCAACCTGGGCAAGTTGGCGAGACCTCATCTCTACAATAAAAATAAAAGAATTAGCCAGGCATGGTGGTGTGTGCCTATAGTTCCAGCTACTTGGAAGGCTGAGGTTGAAGGATTGCCTGAGCCCAGCAGGTTGAGGCTGTGATGGCCATGAGTGTGCCACTGCACTCTAGCCTAGATGACAGAGTGAGACTCCAACTCAAAACAAAACAAAAAAACAGCAGCGTTGAGTGGACAGGAAGTGTCCCTGATGTGTTTGCTGCTTGGTGGTTGTGTGGGAGAATGGCCTTGCTCTTGGGAGACGTACATGAATGAGTTTAGGTCTAAAGTGTCATGATGTCCATAAGGAATTTTCAAACGGGTTCAGTTGGAGAGGGACAATGCAGCAAAATGTTCATGATTTTGACATTTTTTACAGATTTTTGCCTTTTTCAGGGAGAAGGTGGTATTCATTCTAATCTCCTTGCAAATTTCCTGTTGGGTTGAAACTTTTCTAAATAAAAAGCAGCCAAGAAAAGGATAGTATTATTTCCTTCCTGTGTGCCTATAGCCACCTGGATGGCGGAACCTGGGTTGGATGGAGGTCAAGCGAACACAGCAGATCCACCAGGGAATGTCCAGGGTGGGGCATGGTCCCAGCACTGGATATGATGGTCTTCCACTGGGCAGTGGTCACATGTGGCTGCCAGCCCTGAGCTTACAACATGCATGCTCCACTGGTCTCCCACACCTGGGACCAGCAAGTTTAACTTCCAGCCTTGACGGGAGAAGCCAGCACCTTTCTAAAAAATACATGTTGGTGTTTCACTGCAGATAGTCGTGCTCAGAAGATAACCCTGGGAGAAACACTCAAACCGAGGGTGAGGGTGGTGCCCAACAGAGGACTCACTGTGAAGAAGTGGAGTTTGACATTGCTCTATGCCTCTAGCGGTCACCACAGATCGCACGGTATGTATGTACCTGAGATCCTCAGGCCCGGGCCCTGTGGTTAGCACATTCATGGCACCAGGCCCCAAACAAGGCTGGAGGTGCCAGGAGACCCTATGGCTTGCACTCAGAGCTCATGGTGGGGCTAGGCTGGTCTGTCCAGCAGTATCTGTTGGCCCCTTGGGCCACGTTAGGGGCCCTGGCTGCCCTGCCCATGGGTGGGGGGCCAGAAGACCTGGTGTGGCACACATGGTGCATGCTGGAAAGAATCTGTGTCTACACAGATGCCCTTCACTGTCCAGGACCCGTTGAGGGTGAGAAGGAGGCCCACCCTCCTAGTGGAGGGGCTTATGGCCTGCCTGTGCTGATAGCATCTGCTCTTGGGACCGTCCCTGTCTCTTCCAGACTTTCCTGCGGGACATATCTGGCTAGCACCAGGACTGCAGGAAGCCCGGACATGCCCCAGGAGGCCCACCCTGTGGACAAGGTGAAGGGATCGCCCAGGGAGTCCAGTCAGTGAAGCCACGAGGTTAGTGGCACTGAAGTTAGGGTTGTGACATGAGATGCATGGTACAATGCAACCTCAGCCCATCCTGCTGGCCAGGAGGCTGAGCTGACCCCAAGGTCCTACCCATGCTCTTGGACACCCTGGAGCCCCACTCCCAGGGAGCCAGACTACTCTATTCACCCACTCTCTGGAGGCCTGCGTGCCTGGAGGCCAGCTCTGAGGTTGCATTCTGCCCAGAGGGGAGGCACCTGGTAAGCGAGGGAACCTGCTGCAGACGGAGGGGATGGAGGAGAGGAGCCCTCCACCAGGGATCATAGGAGAGGCAGAGAGGACCACCGATGCACCCAGGCAGGCTGCAGAAAAGCTGGGAGGCTACAGATGCGCCCAGGTGGGCTGCAGAGAAGCCAGGGGACTATGGACATGCCCAGGCGGGCTGCAGAGAAGCCAGAGTTAACGCCAGGCCCCACTGCCCCGCGGTCCACGGAGCGCCCGGCTGTGTACATACCTCACTGGATCACACACAGCCTTTTTGTCTTATTATCATCAGAATCAGGGGCAACCTCTGCTTTCAAATAAAACAGTTGCACTCAGAGGCTTGTCACACATGAGCACCCCTGACTCGGAATGGGGAGGGGACTGGTGGGGCCGGGCTAGCCTCGCCCATGCTCCCCAGGGCAGCAGTCACGCCCCTGGGGAAGGCCCCCCAGTTCTCTGGCCGGTGAGCCAAAACACAGGCATGTGTGCCAGGTGTTCACTGGCAGCAGTAGTAGCCTTTGGCTGCGAACACCCCACCCCATGCCCTGCTGGAGGTGGCATGAAGGCAGGAACTGGTGCGTTAGCGGAGTGGCGAGGGCAGGGAACCCACAGCCACCCTCCCGTGGGAAGTGCTGATATCCCTCTCCTGCGAGAGGCACCCAGCATGGTGGCCTTCTCTCCTGGGTGCCCTTGGGAAGGGGCGGAACCAGCTGGATGCCAGGAGTCTGGCAGGGAACGCCTGGCAGGGACGCTGTCCCCTACCAGGGCCAGCTGGATGCCAGGGGATGTATGAGCTTACTGCATGCCCTGGCGCCCGAGCCCTGCACGACCCAGCCTCCTGGTGCACCCCCGCCAAGTTACCTTCCTGGCTCTTAGAAGGCCGCTTCTTCCTCCGCTTGCCTGTCCCCTTCGAGGCCCGACCCCGGGCCCTAGGGAGGGTGCCAGATCCAGAGGAGTCGGTCACCACATCCTCAGAGAAGGACCTGTCCAGGGACGTGTCCAGCATAGACTCTGGGGCTGTGTCCTCCTCGTCCCCATCGGGGCCTGTGGCAGAGAGGCTGGCTCCGTGGCCGTGGACAGCTGTGTCCTCTGTCCCCTGGCTTGTGCTGTCGGCCTCGGCCTGGAGAACACCCCCCGAGGATGTGGGGTCCTCGGTGTCCTGGCTTGGACTTCTGGCCCCAGAGGGATGCTCAGTGGAGAACTTGAGGGGCTTCAGAGCCTGGGCGTCTCCCAGAGTCACTGGCCAGGCCCCCTCAGAGGGCTGAGGACACCAGGTATCTTCGGTGGCTAGGACATCGCTGGCATCCTCGTACCAGGAAGAACGCCTCTCCAGGGCCTCTGCCCGCCCCCCCTCTGACTGCTCCAGGCTGGGCTGGGGGCTGGGGGTCACAGCATCTCCAAGGTCCCATCCCTGAGTCTCGTGGGCCACCACAGCATGGAGGCCGGGCTCGGAGGCAGGGAGGCGGGTGACACTAGCAGAGCCTCCTGCAGGGCCACCGGTGGCTGCTGTGGATGAAGAGACACGTCAGGGAATGACGAGCATTTGGCCCCGAGACAGCCGAGAGGGGCTCCTCCAACTCCGCGTCTACATGGACAGACTGCATAGCCCCTTCTCCAGAAGCCTACTCTGATCCCTTTGGGAGCCACCATCTCAGGACCTGGCCTCAGCATCCAAGGTCTGTCCACAGCGAGGGAGGGCCATGCCGTCCCAGCACCCTGAGGCAGCTGCCCAGGAGAGAGCCCCTTCTGCCACCTTGGGTGCCTTTGAGCCCAGGAGTCTGTGGATGGGTCCTGGCTCCACCTCTCAAGCCTCCCAGGGCTGGCCTTCTGCTTCCATACCAAGGCAGGGCCCCCGGTGACAGCAGAGAAGCTCAGGCTGTGACAGGATGAGGGCTGGGCTGCGCCACCTGCCCCTCAGCCAAGCCTTGCCTTAGGTGCCCCTGGGATAGCTGGGGAGACAGGTGGCTGTCTGGGGGGGTCAGAGAGGGCTTCCCAGAGGAGGGCATGGGAGTGGGGACAGTGGGAAGGAAGCCGAGGAGGCAGCAGGTGATGGTCTCACCAGGCTCTGGGACCCTCGGGGGGTCGGCTGAGGCCACCTTGTTGCCCCCTTCAGCATCGCCACGGCCCCGGGCTGTCTTCCGCAGCTGGAAGCCCTTCCTGATGTCGGCCAGCAGGGCGTCGATGACACACACCTCCTCCTGCTTTCCAGGCCCCTTCCTGACTGGAGGCCAGGGACACTCAGAGCTGAACGCAGGGACCCAGAGCCCACCCGGAAAGCTGCCAGCAATGGGGTGCTATGAGGCTTGTGAGGAGAAGCATGGCTCACACAGACATAGTGGCCCCAATGGCCTGTCCCTGCCCCACCCGGCCCCAGACCTGGCCTCACCAGGCTTCCCGTTCTCGCCCCGCGGCCGCTGTGCCTCCTCCTCCGCCAGCTGCTGCTTCCTCCTCTCTGCCTTGGCCGCCTGCTCCTTCCGGTCCTTATTCTCCTGCAAGGGCAGGCATGAGCCCCACCATCCCACCCATCCTTCACAGCCTCTGGGGGACTGCGTATCTGCTCCCAGGGCTACAGCAGAGTGGGGTGAGTGGACACGGGTGGCCAACACTGTGGCATCCACCCCACGTGGTGGTGTCCATCCTACCTGGCTATATTCTGCACCCGCCCCATGCTTCTCGGAAGAAGAGTGCCCCTGCCTACCCTGCTCCTAGAAGACCAGTGGCCGTAGGCCCCACTGGGCTCTGGTTACCTGAGCCCCCTCAGGGCCAGTTCCTACCTTCAAGGCACGGACAAAGAGATCTCGGAAGGTCTTCATGGTGCTGAACGTGTCCTCCAGGGAGAGCTGCTGAGCATCCTCGCAAAGGTAGTCAGCCAGCTCCCGCCGCTTCTGCTCGATGGCCTCAAACAGCGCGTCCAGCTCCTGGGAGGCTGTGATGCCAACCTGAGGACACGGGCACGGTCATGGCCCGGTGAGGGGCCTCGTGGCAGGCAGAGCCTGGTCACGTGACTTGGGAGACAGCTGAGGCCTGGAGGCCCAAGGGTGGGGTGGGGCCCATGGCCAGGGAAGGGTGGTGGCTGCAGGGTGGGTTCTGAGGGCGGGGGTCTCTGCTAAGAGCAGGTCTCTGCCAAGAGCATGACCATGTACACCTGAGCACCTCAGCCCCCAGGATCCACCCTGAGACCAGGCCCTCCTGGGGACTCCCCTGCCTGGGCTCACACGACCCATAGGATCCGGGCAGCGGTGCTCACCTCCCTGGAGGGCCCCTGGGCAGCCTCTCCCCCAGCCCAGCTCCGTGCCGCTTGCCTGGAGGCGCCCTGAGTACTGCTCCTGCACCTCGGGCACCGAAGCAGACACCTTCCGCTCTGTCTCCAGAAGACTCTTCAGGTTGGAGCTGGCCTCTGAGCGGATGATCTCCAGGTTGATCCTGAAAGGCACCAAGAGCCCAGTGGGGACAGGCAACAGCTGACATCCAGGCTTGCTGGGACAGCAGGCCCCTCCCCTCTCCCTGGACAGTGGTGCCCCTCCCCTCTCACACCTGGGACACTGGGCCTTCCCATCCTTGCGACGCTGACTCCTGCCCCCTCTAAACCCCAGGAACAGTGCACCCCTCCCCTCCCTACCATGGGACGGTCGGCCTTCCTTCACCCTCTGGGACAGTGGGGCGCCCTCTCTCCTTTCCACCTACCTCCTCCTACAGCAGGCCCCTCTCCCCTCTACTCCCTGGGACAGTGAAGCCTCCGCTCATCCTCCCCACAGTGGGGTCCCTCCCCTCTTACCCCTAAAATTGGGCCTTCCCGCTCTCCCCCCGACAGTGGACCCTCCTCTCTCCCCACACCTCACTCTGCACACTGCTGGCTGTACCTGGGGCCTGCCATGCAGTAGGGGCTGAGGGCTGGGTCTAGCAGACCTCGGTCCTCCCTGAGTGAGGTGAGTGAGGGTCAGTGACCCTGATGATCGTCCTGTCCTGCTGGGTCGACCCTCCCTGAGGCCCGGCAGCTTCCAGACCAGAAAGCCTCCCGGGGCAGGTGGAGCCAGAGAGGGGCGTGTGCTGGGGCTGTGAACCCCAGGACTGGCAGACCAGGCTGCCCTCCCGTCTGGGTGGTATGCCCGTGGGTGGGGGCGCAACACAGCTCCTCTGGGCTTCAGTCTCGTGTATATGATGGGGGTGGCACGACCTTGCTCATAGCTGCAATCAAGGTCCCTGTGAAGAGGCTGTGCTAGACCAGCTCCCAGAGTGACCTTGTCAATCCCTGCCCCCACCAGGCCTTGGTTTCCCTGTCTAAATCACCTGGGGACAGGCTACAGTAGACAGGGTCTGTCCGGAGTGAAAGCCAGTGTTCTGTTGGACAGTGGATCCTGAGGTGCTGGGGTCGCACTGTGGTGAGGACTTAGCCCTGGCCAGCCACCTCATGGGCGGGGACAGAGTTGGGGCCCTGACCCTGCTGAGCTCCTACCCTGCCGCTTGGGAGGGCTGCTCCAGGTCCTGGGGCAGGTGAAGGAGGTCCGGGTGAGTTTTTTCCACTTCCTGCAACAGGACACATCCAGTGAGGACACCCGGGACCTGGGGATGCCCCCAACCCTGGCTCTGACCTTAGCAATTACAGTCCAGAAAGCCGGTGGCACTTGGGGCCTTGGAGTCCCTCCCTGGGGCCTGGCTATGGCCTGCTCTTCTGAGGGACTGCCCCAACCCAGATGGGGGCAGGGATGTCCTAGGGAGAAATTGGTGTTCAGGGGAGCAAGTACTCCTGGAGGGAGGGGCGGGCTCAGCTGGGTCCACAGGGGTAAGGAAAGGGGCATGGCCTCCTGAGGGCAGAGGGAGGATTCCAAGCCCCAGATGGCATTCCTGACAGAGCCCCCACGCGTGAGCTCCGCTCACGGCCCACCTCCAGCACATGGTGCAGCAGCGTCACCCTGTTCTGCTGGGACTTGGTCTCTGTGAGCTTCAGCAGCGTGCTGATCTTGAAGCCATCGGCGTCACCCGTGTGGCTGCCCTGGAGGGATGGGAGTGAGTCTCCCTGTCGCCGGGGTGGGGCTGGGCAGGCTGCCGGGCAGCACGGGGCAGGCTGGGTGCAGCCTCTGACTTACGTAGTTGAGAAAGTTCCCGATTTTCAGGATCAGCTGGCAGAAGACAGGCAGCTGGTGGCTGGTGAGCAGGCCTGCGGGAGCGGCTGGGCTGGGAAGTGGGTCTGGCAGGGTTGGGTCCCCCAGGCAAGACAGGGGCAGGGCAGCGCTCCAAGTGCCCCCTCCCCTGGCCCCATCTCTCCCGCATGCACCCCCCAGCCCCGTCCCTCCTGCACACACCACCCTCGCTTTGCTTCTCCCACACCCCTCCCTCCTGCATGTGCCCCCCGGCCCCGCCCATCCTGCACATGCACCCCTGCCCCCCGCCACGCCTCTCCGCCCGGTAGGCCCCTGCCCTACGCACTCTCACAGGCGGCGAGCACCAGCTGGGCCTTGGGCCGCACCATGTCCAGCACCACGGCGGTGCCCTCGCACAGCAGCATGCATTCCACCCGCAGCTGGTAGCTGGGAGGGCAGGGGGAGGTCAGGGGCTGGCTGAGCACCAGGCCTGGCTCTGGCGTGAGCACAGGGTGGAGGTTCTCTAGGCTGCCCCGTTCACCATGCCCCCTCCCAGGCCTGCCCAGAGGAGAGCTCATCCCCTCGAGGGCCCCAGGCCTCGCTCTGCGAAGGGTGGGTGATGTTTGGAACACAGACTGCTGAGATATCCCCCTCTCGCCCGGCAGCCCAGCAGCCTTCTGCACACCTCACCCCGCTCTGGGTTAGGGCCCTGTCCTAGCTTCAGAGGCAACACGTGCTCACCAGGGAATATCCAGCAAGAGTAGGTAGAACTGGTCGGCGCTGGCCAGCTTGGCTCGCTCCTCTGTGAATGCCCGCAGGTTTTCAATCTGCCGGTAGAAGGTTCGCATGTGGGGTCCTGCTTGCCAGCTCGTGCCCTCCCCCAGGAGGCCCTCTTGGACTGCTGGTGGCCCCCCCTTGCAGCTCAGGAAGGGAGGGAGTTGGGATCCTGGGAGCCCTCAGGGACAGCCCCGAATCCCCGTCTTTGTGGATCAGGAGGGGTCTGGCTCACCTCATGCTTCTCGGGAAGGAGCTTGAGCAGTTGTTTGAGAACCTCCACATCAAACTTGGTGGTGTCCCCAGCCCGGATCATGGTGGTGACCTCCTCGTTGGAACTGGAGGGGGTGAGGAGGGGAAGTGCGAATGGCCCTCTGGCCTCCTGAGGACCTGGTCAGGCAAGGTCTCCTCGCACACCCATGAGGCTGCCGGCAGGGCGGGTGGAGCATGGAGCCACACGGGAAGAGAGGCTGAGGCTGAACACCACACTCTGTCAGCCAGACCACCCTCTCTCCCCCTCCCAGGCTGCTCAGGAGACAGGGTGGGGAGGGATGGCTCGGGGCTCCCAGGGAGTGCTGGGACCTCCCCGCTGTTCATCTGTGGCCTTGGGGGGAGGTCCCAGCACTCCCTGGGAGCCTGGAATGGGTGGTCTCAGGAGGGCCCCAGCTAGTGTGGCCTGTCAGGATCACCCAGATCACCAGATCACCATGGAGCGTGCCCTTCCCGTGGAAGCCAGCAGAGGGCACTGCCAAGCCCAGGTGGGAGGCTGGGGAAGGCAGCGGCTCCACAGGGCAGGTTCCGTGCATGTTCTTTCTGTGTGTGTGTGTGTCCCTGCCTGTTTGCGGTGCTGACCTTGGGACTGGAGCCCCCTCACTCACCATTTAAACTGCTTCAGGAAGATGTTGAGGTTCAGGCTCTTCTTGGAGTCGAGGAAGGTTATCTGGAAAACACCCCAGCATGCTGGTACTCATGGCGGTGGCAGGTGACCCCCGCGCCACACCCGGTGCCCATTCCCACCTCCTTGGGCTCCTTCCTGGCTGGAGCAGCGGCAACAGGTTCCTTGGGCTTGACAGCAGGGAAAGAGAAGAGCCGCTCGATGCTGGAGAAGTCGGGCTCCACCACCTCGGTGCCAGGACTGCCCAGCGAGGCCCACATGGAGCTGCCCTCTGTGGGGGGGGGCACCGCCAGTCAGACTCACGCTCCCAGGGCCTGGGGGCCTAGCAGGGAGGGCGCCTTGCTTGTGGCCCAGCTGGTTTCAGCATACACAAGCACTTAATAAGCACATGGCAGAGGGAGGCCCCAAGCTGCGGTCAAGCTGTGTGCATGCACGTGGACAAACACACGATGTGTCTTCACTGGCGGGTGACTGGCTTCAGTCTCCTCTGGTCATCCGAGATGCATGCTCACCGTGCGGTGCATGTGGGAGGGGTTGCTCAGAAGAGCCCTGACCTAATCCTCCCCTGCCCCTATACCGACTGCACAGGTGCTGAGCCCAGAGTAGGGCGGGTTTCCCTGGGCAGACCAAAAACATGCAGGGACACACAGGACAGAACATGTACAGCAGGCTACACGTGGGCAGGCCACACAGGGCAGGTCACCCATGGGCAGAGACACACACAGAACATACAGAGCAAGCCACACACAGGCAGGCCACAAACAGGCAAAGACACACAGAGATAGAACATACACAGGCCAGCGTGGTGGCTTACACCTGTAATCCCAGCACTTTGGGAGATAGAGGTAAGAGGACTGCCTGCGCCCAGGGGTTCGAGACCAGCCTGGGCAACATGGTGAGCCCTTATCTCTATAATAAATGTAAAAAATTAGCTGGGCATGATGGCACACGCCTGTAGTTCCAGTTGCTTGGAAGGCTGAAGTGGAAGGATCGCCTGAGCCCAGCAGGTCGAGGATATGGTAGCTGTGAGCGAGCCACTACACTGCAGCCTGGGCTACAGAGTGAGACTCCAACTCAAAAAGAAAGAAAAAGAAAAGAAAATACACAGTAGGCCACAAACAAGCAAGTCACACATGGGGAGGCCACAAACAGGCAGGGACACACAGACAGAACATGCACAGCAGATCACATACGAGTAGGACACACAAGAGGACACACGTTACAGGTACCACCCATCCCTCTCCCCAGTACAGCCCAGACCCATCATCAGAGGGACATGCCCCTCGGGGCCTGAGGCCCTTACCGCGTGCCACGTTGGAAGGCAGCTTCTGCCAGTTCAGCTTCTTCATGCGCACTGTGGGTGGGTTCACCCGTCGGTGGCTGGGGACCCAGACCGAGCCCAGGCTGTGGTCCACTCGGGCCACAATGACCTCCTCCACGCCATCCACCGTGGGGGCCCCGGAGGTGCCGGGCAGGGGTGGAGGTGGAGGGGGCCCCCAGCACACTCCAGGCAGTGGGGGTGGGGGTGGGCATCCTCCGCCCGGGAGGGGTGGAGGTGGTGGGGGTGGGATCCCACGGGAGCTTGGCAGGGGGGCGGTGGAGGGGGTGGTGGGGGGATCATGGCATCCAGGCCTGGCAGGGGGGGAGGTGGTGGTGGTGGAGGAGGGGGTGCTGGGGGGGCTGTAGCCCTCAGGCCCGGCGGCGGGGGTGGTGGGGTGGAGGGGGAGGGGGAGGGCGCCCGGTGGTGGAGCCGGGGAGCGGGGGTGCAGGTGGGGGTGGGGTGGGTGCCCGCTGCCCCAGGGCCTGTGGCTGCTGAGCGGGCACGTCACTCTCGCCCGGAACGCTGCCCGCGTGCTGGCAGGTGTGGGCTGCTGCTGGCTGCTTGCCCTCCACATCGGTAGCGTTTTGCAGGGAGCTGCCCCTCTGGCTGAGGCCGAGGTTGGCCTGGACGCTCTTGTGGGCCTTGGCCAGAGGGCTTGGTCGGGGTCGCCCCTTGACAGACAGGAGTCGCTCGACCACCTCCTCCAGGGTGCACTCCTGGGCTGTGTGGCGTGAAAGGCTGGGGTCAAGGGAGAGGGCCAAGAAGGGGACTGGGGGAAGGGATGGGGGTGGAGGGGAAAGCGGGAAAAGGTGGCTCCCTCCCTCGGACAGATGATGGGTTAGGGGCCAAGGATGGGCTTCCCCTGCAGTCTGAGGCTCCGGTGTCTGCCCCCAGGCTGTGTGCGCCCACCCCTCACCGTCGCTGGCCAGGAGCACGGCCCGGTTCACCAGGCTCTCCAGGGCCTCCCAGAGCAGCTGGCTGGAGCGGCGGGCGGGCTCCAGGTGCAAGAGGCCCTGCAGCACTGACAGCAGCTGGGCGGACACTGGGGAGCAGCTCACCTGCATGCAGGAGAGGGCAGTGGTCAGCAGCGACACCCCCTGGGTGGCTGAGACGCTGGCCTGTCTGCTGGGCATCTACCCTCATCACCCTTCTGTGCCTTGCAGAGCCCTGGTGATGACACCTGAGACTGCAGCACTGGTGACACTTGGGACAGTCCTGTGTTAACAGGAGGGTAGATGGCAACCCTGGTTTCCACCCACTCAGTGCCAGAAGTACCCCAGCCTGGCTGTGACAATAAAAAATGTCTTGAGATGTCACACGATGCCACCTGGGGACACACGGTCCCCAGCTGACAGCCAGCTGTTTCTGAACAAGAGGGCGGGGCTGGGCATCACTGGACTCAGTCTTGAAGCCTCCGAAGTCCATCCAATGGGACTGATGGGACCGGCCACCTGAAGGGAGTGGTCGGCTCTGGGTGGCCCTGGCCTTTGGAATTCAGTCCCCTCCTAGGGCCTGTCCCAACTCTGGCCCCAGGACAGCTCAGACTGGCCCTGCAAGCACCTCTCAGTGCAGTGTCTGACCCCCAGCTGCTGCCTGGAGTGTCTCCGGAGCTGGCACCACTGCCAGGAGCCTGTGGGGTCTGGCCAGGGCAGTGCAGGCTATTGCAAGCCCTGGCCTCGGGCCACAGCCTGGGCTGGAGACTGCCCCCTGCCCACCCTGCCCCAGCCCACCTTGTGGAACAGGGAGGCGAAGACCTCCTGGTGGCTGCTCATGTCCACCCCGCCCGAGACCCGCAGCAGTTCTTCCTCATCCTCTGCCTTGGCCTCCTCGAAGGCCTCCAGCTGGATCAGTAGGTCAGCATCCTCCAGGTCTCTGAGGTAGGAAGTCGGAGGTGGGCTGAGCCGACCGTTCCCACCAGCCTTCCACCCTGGACATACGGGGGCAGTGCTGGCATCTGCCCCTGCTGAGTTCTCGTGGCCAGCTCTGTGGCTGACATGTGGCCAGCACAGTCGGGGATGGGCAAGAGAGACAGCTCCCAGGTCTGAGCCTCGCGCCCTGCCAGGCTGCCCAGAGGTTATGTCCTTGGGGGGAGGGGGAAGAGGGCGGGATGGGTACATCCTCCCGCTCCCAGGCAGAGACACACACAGAGGCCCGGGGGGACCCAGGACGACAGCCAGGCTGCTGACTGAGGGAGGGGCAGCCCTTCTCTGGGTGCTGGGAGGGTATGACCCAGACCATGCTTGAAGTGGGTACACCGGCCAACCGGCCACAGCAGCCACCTCCCTCCCTGCCCATCTGGAGGTGCCAGTGGGTGAGGCAGCTGGGACCCAGCAGGCAGGCGGGCCTGGCTTTGGGGAGCAGCGAGTGGGCAGCTGGCAGGACCAGCCACACCAGGGACTTACCGAAGCCGGGTCAGGACATCCAGTAGCTGCAGCCCTGGGAGGGAAAAGATGGAATTGAAAGGATCGGAGGCTGCTTCTGCCCACCCTGTCTGTCCTCGGGCCCCCACCTCCCACTTCTTTGCCTCCCCCTCTTCTCCTGGATCACTTCTGCCACCCCGAGCACCCAGAACTGCTCTGCTGCCTCCAGGGAACACCAGGGGCTCGAAGCTCCAGATGAGACACCACGCTGAACACACAGTGGCACCTGTTCAGGGGTCACTGCCAGAATGGCAAGGCTGGAACCCAGGGTCAGGCCACTGGCGCCCCCACTGCCCAGCCAGTGAGAACCATCCAGGGGGCATGGCCAGGTGTGCTGGAGTCTGTAGCCACTAAAGGATCAGGTGGTGGCAGGAGTCCCCCCTGGCCTGGGGGGCACAGCGGGGGCAGGTTCTGACAGCTGCCACCTCCCTGGGCGGATGCTGCGTGGGCCAGGCTGGTCCAGGAGGCTGGCAGGCACTTACCAATGAACTCGCCCCGTAGCTGGGTGCGTGTGCGCAGGTCCTCGGGGCCCAGGATGATGGCGTTGATCACGCTAAGCAGAGTGACGACATAGGGCACGTTGTCGCTGTCAGAGAGCTCGTTCATGACCACACTGAAGCGGTACTGCTGGCTGCAGGCCGTCTGCGAGGAGGGCGGGGTCAGGGGTGCCCAGGCAGGGGGCCACCCGCCCTGGCCCAGTGCCCGCTGCCTACCTTGTAGTGGTCCAGGGCATCCAGGGTCAGCGCATGCCCCTCGGGCGAGTAGATACACAGGGCGGCCAGCAGCTCAAATACCTGCTTCTTCACCATCACGTTGGATGTGTCCAAGGCTGCGGGAGGTGGGCACACATCTGTTCCCATGCTTGAGCAGCCAGGCTCAAGGTTAGGGCTCCAGGCATGGTGGGCCGATGTGCTCGCCCATGGCTCCCATCAGTGCTGAACAAAGGGCTGCGCCCTGCTGAGATGCCCTCCTCCCTCAGCGTCCGACCCATTCCCAGCCACAGAGCCAGACCCTGAAGGGAAGGGCCTGGAGGCAGAGGGCAGCCCTGTCACTTGAGGGTCTGCTGAGCCTGCCTTTAGGCCTGAGGGGTCCCTGATGGCCCAACCAGTCCCGTCGCCAGCTCTGGGACCAGGATTTCTGCAGACTCGGCACTGACTGCATTTGAGACCGACACAGCCTGGGGTCCCTGCTTCCCATCCCAGCACTCGATCTATTAGAGTTGTAGGGTATCTTTCATATAGCCCACTGAAAACAATTCCCAGGCTGGGCGCAGTGGCTCAAGCCTGTAATCCCAGCACTTTGGAAGTCCAAGGCGAGAGGACTGCCTGAGCCCAGGGTTTCGACACCAGCCTGGGCAACTTGGCGAGACCTCGTCTCTACGATAAATGCAAAAAATTAGCCAGGTGTGGTGGCGCGTGCTTATAGTGTCAAATACTTGGAAGGCTGAAGTGGAAGGATCGCGTGAACCCAGCAGGTCGAGCTGCAGTGGCTGTGAGCGTGTTACTGCACTCCAGCCTGGGTGACATATTGAGACTCCAACTCAAAAAAAAAAAAAGAAAACAATTCCCAGAGGACTCTTCATCAGGGCACAGCCAGGCCCCAGTCTCTGTCTTCTGGGTCAGACAGAAATGAGGCCTCTTGCCTCGCTCCCCAACACAGGTATCAGCTGTCCCTATGGGTCTGGCCCGGTCCATCACTGCCCATCCTGGCCAGTTCTTGGACCCTAAGTATTGGTGAAACCTGGGTGTCCCCACAGAGTGGCACAGCCTGACAGGTAAGGGAATGACTCTGGGCACAGCCCAGGAGGCTTCCTGGAGGAGGCGAACGTCAGCAGGGATCTAAAGGATGAGCAGGACTTTGGAGAATGCAAAGCCAGAAGACAGTCTGAGCTGGAGGGGGAGGCCACAGCCTGGCCTGCTAGGGAAGAAGTCCCCTGGGTGCTGCAGTGGGCACAGGTTGGGGAGGGGGGTGCTGGGAGGTGCAAGATGACACCAGCAGGTGGAAGGCTATGGCTGGGCTGCGGTGGAAGGGCTTGGAGCCAGGCAGGCATAAGTGGGCACCACCAGAGGGACTTGTGTCTTTGACCTTGTGTTTCTGACCAAGCTCTGGCTTGGGCCAGGGCTTGGAAGTGGCAGGATGGGGGCTGGGCAGGAGGCGGGGGAAGGAGGCAGGGCAGGGTCCCAGGACGGAGGACAGACTGGTGCAGCTGCCCTGGCGGCCTCAGACTTGGGCTGCACGCTGATGCCTTGCCTGAACCCGGGAAGCTGGTGCCTCCACCAGGACGCCCTTCTTGCCCGTCTGGCTGACTGCTTTCCTCCCAGCCTTTTGGGTCTGGAGCCTTGTACTGGGTCCCTGACCCCGCCCGGGCAGTGCAGCTCACCCAGGGAGAGCTGGCGTACATAGCCCGGGTTGCTGAGGATGTACTCGATGCCCTGGCGCGAGTTCATGACGGCACGCACGCAGCTGACACAGGTGAGCTGCAGCAGGGCGTCCGCAATCCGCGCCACGCCACGGCCTGACAATCGTGCCAGCGCCTCCAGCAGCAGGTCCAGGCCGCTCTGCTCCAGGAACTGCACCATCCAGGCGCCGTCGCTGCTGTCCAGGCGCTTGCGCAGGCCCGAGTAATTGACCACAGACGGCATCTGGAGCAGGCGGATGCACAGCTCGGGCTCCGCGCTCTCCAGGTTGGCCTCTGTGGGGTCTGAGTCCTGTGGCCCCAGCTTCTCTTTCAGCGCCGCCCACTTGCGCTGTGCGCCTTCCTTCACCGACATCTTGCCGACCTAGGGGATGGAGAGCGCCAGCTGTCAGCCAGGTCACCGGTGTGGTGGTGCTGTCCTTGGCCTGTTTCCCTATCGTGGTCCCTGCCTGCCGTCAGGGGCGACCTTCTGTCCCGTCGCCTGCAATATCCTCAGGCTGCCTCATGCCCATTCCTGAGTTGTCACCGTGACCCAAGGGGCAGGCAGTGAGGTCCCTGCTGCATGCACGGAGCTCTGAGGGCACCTGCGCCCTGACTCCAAGGCCGGGGCTTGTGCTGTCCCAGCAGACAGACAGGACCCGGGTGAGCCTGTAGAGGCCTGGGGTGGCAGGTGGCTACACTGGATGGAACACCACTGACCCATTGCAACAGAAATGGCATCTCTGAGGTTCCCTTATCTTCCCCCAGGGCACTTCCCCTGCACCGATGGACAGGGCAAATGGGACCATGTGGCAGGGGAGATCCCACACCCAGGCACTTCCTGGGCTGCCCGTGGTGTCAACAGCATAGCTCAGGAGGCAGCCCTGCCAGGCATGGCTATTCCCTGTCACACAGACAGAAATGCAGGCACCCCTGGCTCCTGGAATTCTCCCTGGATCCAGTTGCACCAGGTCTGACTCCAGCCCTGGGAACAACCACTCCCAAGCCTTCAGGGCAGGTGACGCCCTGTGCAGAAAGCCTGCAGGACAGGCAGGCTTTGCCTCTGCCGTCATCTCCACGCCCACTACATCCCTCTCCCTGGAGGCCTGCTGCTGAAGAGCCGTCTCCAGTCATAGACCCTGGGGACTGGTCTCAAAGGTCAGGGGCATCCCAGGCCCTCCCGCTCTTATATTTAGCATCTGGGAACAGCGTGGAGCTGCAGGAGGGCAGCCTTGAGATGAAGCCTTGAAGTTTGGCAGGGACATGCCCCAAGGAGCCGGGCCCCACCCAGACCCCTCCACCCTAGCCCAGCCTCCCACCACCCCATAGACAGGTGGGGAAATGGAGGAGCACCCAGAGAAGCTGGATCACGTCCCAGAGTCCCACAGCTGGGCACAGTCGAGCCTGGGCTGGACCCCAGCGGTGGTCTGCTAGATGCCAGGCATCCAGGGAGTCTTTGCTTGAAGAGCTGCCCAGGCTGGTGAGTCAGGAGACCCCAGCCCAAGGAGCAACCCAACCTCACACAGACACAGTGGTGGGGTGGGGCCAGTGGCCAGGAGCTTGTCTCCAGGGTGGCCCTGTCCCCAGCACCTGCCATCCTCATCACGGAAGCCCACTGGCCTCTCTGCCTTGAGAGCATCCTGGAGCCTCCTCCCTTGAGTCCCCCAGGGCCCCTTTCCAGGCCTTCTCCTCTGCAGAGACTGAGTCTGGCGTTTCCAGCAGCCCAGCCCCTGCCTGGCCCCTTACCCCCCCATGCGGCTGCCCTGAGGGGCCAGCAGGATCCTTTCGGGAGGCAGTCTTATGGGGAGGAGAGAGAGCTCTGACCCACGTAAGGACCCAGCCCAGGCCCGCACCAGCAGGTCTGGGCCGAGTCACTTGTCTTGTCTGAGCCTCAGTTTCCCCATCTGCACCTCTGGCACCAGGCTGCAGATAGCATCCTGAGAGGCTGTAGGTGTGGATGCCTCCTCCTCCTCCTGTCGGCGGAAGGTCATCAGTGGGGTGCAGAGCCCAGGGCCTCTTCGGCTCCCACAGCTTTGACCACTTCCATCCCTCTTGGTCACCCACCGCTGTCTACTCACCCAGATACGCAAGATCTTCCGGCCGCCTCTGCCCACCCACTCCGGGCCCTGCCTGGGGCTGCTCCTGGCATCCTCCTGGTGCCTCATCACTGCTGACTGATGGACTGCCAGCCGTGGCCCGGGTACCCCCCAGACAGCCTCGGGTCCCTGAGGCCCCTCTTGGTGGTGGTGGGGGGCTGCCCCACCACCATGTAGGGCAAGGGAGCCGGGCCTCTGCGCACACTCCCGTCCACCTCGGGTGCTGCTGCCTAAAGAGGCTGAACCGACCCTCCCCCTGCCCCCGCCTCCACTGGCCGGAGTCCCTGTCCCTTGGCACAGGCTGAGTGGATCGAGCGTTAACTCTCCCAGGCCAGGCCTCTGGCCAAAGCATCCTCTCCAGCCAAGAGCCCCAGGGGTGCCTCTGTGCAAAAGCCCTCAACCATTTAGAGGCAAACAGTGTCGCCTAGAGCCACCATGCCCCAGGTCCTGGGAGCCCCCAGATGCACAGGGTGCCCGCCGACCTGAGTATGCTCCCTCTTGGCATTGCTCAGCCCTGTTCAACAGAGGCTACGGGCTCTCATTTCCTGAAACATGCCATCGACAGGAGCCCCTGTGGTCTGTGGGTACCTATAGCAGGAGGTAACCGGCTCATTCATCCACATAGAGTCCCGCGCACCTGTGCTCTGGCTCTGAGTCCTGGGGCTGAGCTGTAGCCATCGGCCGTGCCCCACCAAGCACTGTCTGGGGGCAGCAAGTGGGCACAGGGCCGTGGCCTGGCACAGACTGGTGTCCAGCCAGGAGCGCCAGCTCTGCCAAGGACCCAGAGGCCGAAGCCAGGGCCCCTACCCTCTCTCTGTGACGTCCCCCAGGCTGCCTGGCTCATCCAGGGACACCCGGTCAGGCTCTGTGCCAGGGACGACTCCCTAGAAATGTTCCAACTGCTTTTCAGGAGGAGAGACTGAATAGACAACAGCCCACAGCCAGCCCACATACGAAGACAGAAAACTTCCACCATGATCAGCAGCAAACAAACCCCTTCTGCACCCGGCCCCAGATGCCAGGACTTGGCTGTCAGCTGACAGTTTCCTTGACTTTTGTCCCTGATTCCAACTTGGGACTCACCAGAGACAGCCAAATGTGCTCCCCACCCACCTCGAGAGCCCAACTTCCTGCTCCTCCCAGGTCCCAGACAGCTGCCTCCACCAGGGTATCCCCAGCCTTGTCTTTCTCTATAAAAAGCTTTCCGTACATATATACATAGAAATAAATATATAGATGATGAAACTACAGAGCTTCCTCACTCCTGCTTGCCTCTGGTCTGCCAACAGGAGGGGCAGTGGCCCTGCAGCCCCGAATAACAGCCGTGCCCACTGAGAGGTGGCTGTCCCTTTCTCCAAGGGTTACAGGGGAGGATTCGGGTGCACAGAGCTCCAGGGAACACCACCCAAAGGTGCCAGTGCCAACCAAGGGGGCAGAGCCTCATTCCTGGGCTTACAGGTGGTGTGACCCAGGCAAGTGCCTCTGCCCTCTGTTCTCCATCCATAGAGTGGCTGCAGTGGGATCCCACTAGATGGGATCAGAGCCAGTTGGCATAGAGTGAGCGCTCAGGGGGACTGTCAGTGTCCCGCCCGGCCCTGGCTCGTGAAGGGGATGGCCTCATGGGGTGGAGCCACAGGCACAGGAATTCGCCTTCTTTGCAGAGTTTTTCCGTAGTCGGCACCAGCTCCCACAGTCCACCCACTCCTAGCACCACTGGAACTGCAGAGGGCAGAGGCTTCTGTAGATGAAGATCCTGAGGCTCTGAGGGGCTCACCCCACACTGATATGTCACTATGGCTCTCCAGTGTTACTAACGTGGGGCCCTCAGAATGGGATTCCTGCAAGTCTCCCTCTGGGCCTGTGTAGGTCCTGTGTGGGGGCTGAGTGTTCCCTGGCTCCAGCACAGGGGCTGCCCAAGGACCTGGAGGTCCTCGCCACCTCCTGGGGACAGCCCTGCAGCAGGATGCCCGCCTGCCAGCTCCAGCCTGGCCTGGCCAGCCTGGGGTGGCCATGCCAGCACCTCCATCCGAGCACCCACACTGGGGCAGCTGTGCTGACTCACGGGAAGCCACAGAGCCGCCGCCCCTGCCTGGCAGTTATGTCAGGCCACGTGTGGGGGCAGAGCCAAAACTGTCCCCCACCTGAAACCATTCACCCAGTACTGCTGTGCAGATGGAGAAACTGAGCCGGAGAAGACAGGCTGCTGGGGTGGGCCCCGCTCCGGGCTGCGCACAGTGGCTGTGCCACCTGCCCTGGTTCAGAGCCAGGTGGCAGCGGCAGGCAGCCCAGATGCGGAACTGAGTACCCAGCTCTAGATCCTGGCTCATGTGGGACCTGAGCAAGCTATGTAAACCCTGTCTCGGCCCCCTCATCGGCCTCTCAGGAGCCAGCCACGAGGCTTCACGTGACAAGATGTGGGGATGGGGGTTGTACTGGGCATGGAGGCTTCCTGGGACATATCTGAGTCCACCCTGGGCAGCGCCCTCCCCTGCACAAGCCCCCCTGTTAGGCGCCGGGGGAGGTTTGCCCGAGGGTCCAGCTCCCATGAGGCACGCGCAGGAGCCTGGCACCGTGGAAAGGCGGGTGCTACTTCCATGCCTCCATCCCTGAAAAGACGGCAGGGGACCAAGGAGCTCTGGGGGCCCGGGCAGAGGTGGGGCCCAGGGTAGGCACAGGCTAGGCACGTGTGACTCCTGAGGGGGACTGCTGCCTGGGGGTGGGCAGGCAGCTTCAGGCGCCCCTGCCAGCAACAGGGACGGGTTGATGCTTCTGGGCCCAGAGCCAGCAGGGGTGGGGGCAAGCGGGAGTTTGTCTTCCATGGGGTGGGCGGGCAGCATGGCAGGAGGGGGATTCCGGAACTGGGAGGCAGGGGCTGCCACACTGTATTTTTAGCTCCTCCAGGAGCCCAAATTTTTCCACCACCTGGCAAGCCTTGATCTCCAGATCTGCACACATCCCCCGCAGCTCCCCAGGCTCCAGGGTAGCCCAGGTCCTGCAGGGTGAGGGAGGACCTGGGACCGAGCCTGCCCTGGCATGACCCCTGCCTCCCTCCCTCCCAGAATCTCCACTCCTTTGAGGCCTCCAGCATGTGGGTCATCAGGTTTGTCCACTACCTGGTGGCTCTCCCACTGCAGACGACGTCCCAGGGAGGCACAGCAGGCCTCAGGAAGGTGAAGGCTGAGTGTCCTCCCACTGCCCACATGTCCAGAGGCATGGGGTGCGCAGGGCCTAGGGGAAGGGCTGGCTGTGTCTCCACTGTTCTCTGGCTCATCTCACATCTAAGAAGCACTCCAGTCCTGCCACCTGCAGTCTGCAGATTTCTGGACAGAGTGCAAGGACCCTGCCTCCCAAGTTCTGGAACTCCTGCCACATGCAAGTCCTGCTGCCCCACCCCCACCCCCAGCGGTGCCCAGCAACAGGATAGAGGGCCCCCTGGAAAGGGTGAGCAGGAAGACGATCTCATCAGTGTCAAATTAGAAAACAAAAGACAGGGAGCAGGACGAAGGGTTTAATCACACACAGTGTGACGCATCCCCAGGACACCTGCCCGGATACTAACAGAAGCTGCATCTGGGATGGATTTGGTTACTTGTATAGTGGGGAAAACAGAAAGCAAAATGCCTGGAAGACACCATCTCCCTCTTACAGAGGGAGGCTGGTCTCAGACTGCTTCTGCTCCCACCCCCAGCTCACTAAGGAGGAAGGGGTGGAGCTGGGAGCCTGGGGTCCTTCCTGGTGCTCTGGCAAGTGTCCTGGGAGCCCTGTAAGTGCAGAGGGGCGGGAGTCTGGGTTGGCCAGTGCAGAGAGGCAGGGGATACCACTGTCAGGGAGCCAGGCCACAGATGGGCTGTGTCCCTCGGATCTGGGCAGCAGGCACATCCTCCACTGACCCCATCCCATGTTTGGAGCAACCGGTGGACCTCACAGGGAGAAGGGGTTGTGGGAGGGGTGCAGCAAGCAGGAAATGCACTGGGAGGGGGAGGGTCTGCCAGCACAGCCCAGGCAAGGAGGGCAGGAAGGGCAGGCGCCACAGTGGTAAGCCAGGCTTTCACTTCCACCTGCACCGACACTGAGCGGGGACTGGGTCTGCCCTCCACACAAGAGTTGCCAGTGGGGCCCTTCTCTGGGCCTCAGTCTCCTCAGCTGCACAAAAGCCAGGGAATGGGGGGCTCTCTGAGGGCCCGGCTGCCATGGGCACTCCGGGGTCCTGGCCTGGAGTCTGGGGGAAGGACAGTGACAACAATGACGGTGGCTGCCAGGTGCTTCATGAGCACAAGGCCGCGGAGGGGGAGCGATGCCTGCAGACTACGGTCAGAGTCAGAGACTGGAGAAGGCAGCCTGGCCAGCCCACGGGGGCGGCACTGGTCTACCACAGGCCCCAGCACCTGGCTGTAGACGCCACCTGCAGGGTCCTCCAGACGATGGGGGTAGGTGGCCAGGAGCACCAAGACTTCAGGTTCACCCTCATAACCCCTGCCTGGGTTTTGTTCCCAAGACCAGACCCAGGCAAAGACTCCTACTCCATGAGGGCTGCCCCCCCTGCCCTCCCCCACCCCGCCCTTCTGCTGTTCTCAGAAGAGGCCTCTCCCAGCCCGATGGGGAGGGGGCTGGCTGGAGCCAGGCCCTGACTTCAGGGTTCAGGTCCCAACTGCTATGTGCCTCTGCTGTCCCCACCTTGCCTGTGCCCAGGACAGCAGAGCTGCCGGCTGCCTGCCCACATGCCAGGCCCCGCCGTTCCCATCCCCAGCCCACGTCCTGACTAGTGGCGGCCTGTCTGGGAGCAGGAGAACAAAGACAGATTGACAGTGGGGGGAGGCTGAGCCCTCGCACCCCAGCACGGCCAGGGGCTGCTGGCAGGGCCCAGAGCGGGGACAGCTCTGGTCCCGGGTGAGACCAGGCTCCCTGATGAACGGCCCGGCCCTTCAGATGACCCACAGGCTCTCCTGGTTTCTGTCATCAAATGAGGATGAGGGTGTCCATGCCAACCCGTAGCCCACTGGCAGGTCAAGGAGATGCCACCGTCACCCAGGAGTGTAACCACCCCAGGTGCCATGCCCAGCTGCTCACCCTTCCTCACGGCAGCCACCTGCTTGGTAGCCGGCATGGAGCCGGGATGGTGCTGGGATGGCTCCGCTTAGCGTCCCTCAGCTGCCTGCCCCAGGCGGCCAGTGCCAGGGCTTGTCAGGCCCGACCGGGCAAGCAGGATCCCAGTGTGAGCGCCGTGTGCTGCTGCGCATGGCTCACTGGGACACAGGTGCCAGAGTCCCGTATGGACTCAGTTTTCCCATCTGCAAGATGGCCAGGATGTTCTCAGGGGCCCCCTGGTGCTGGCCCTGGGTGGGCTGGCCCAGCATTGCCCACCGGGCCCCTCTTGGCTCCCCCCTCCACAGCCTGGGCCGTCCTGAGCATGGACAGGGGCTGTGAGTACCCCGAGGTGCACTGGTTCTCTGGCCACTTGCATCTGTGCACTTGCATCTTACCCCAACCTCATGCCCTCTTCCCAATCCTGCGGCAGATCACGTCTGCCTCCCCACCGCTGGGCACAGTAGCCATCCTAGCTGTACCTGGAGCAGGAACAGGGATGCAGGGGCACAGACAGTGGGAGACGCAGGCTATACACTGAAGCCACATCCTGGGGCCCACAGGACCCAGGACCAGGCACAGAAGGGGAGATGGAGACCACCTCACACAGCTGGCCACATCCACTCCCACCGGGCAAGGGTTGAGACAGCTTGGGCTCAGAGAGACCCCTGTCCCGTGGCTGTGTCCACCCAGACTGTGTGTATCTGGGGGGCTTTGGCAGGGTCTGGAGAGGGGCTGGATGGGCCTCTGCCTAAAGCAGGCAGTGGGGCTTGGAGGAGACCAGAGAAACCACTAACCCAGTTGGGACACCCGGCCCCTCCCCTTGCCTGATCCACGGGTGCTGGGTCAGCCTCAACTGGAGGCTTTGGCGTTGGCCCTCAGTGGCACCATCTGCAAAATGGGAAGCAGAAAGCCTGCCTCCACTTCCCCAGGGGGGCCTCTGCCTTCACTTGGAGAGAGGCCCAGGGCAGAGCTCTGGGGCAGCAGGACCCCCTCCAATCCAGCCTGTCACTCCCCTCTCCCACTTGGACCTGGGGTGCCCAGACTGCACCAGGCTCGCAGCACGTGAGCTTCTCAGCACCCTGTGACCCTGCAGAGGTCTCAGTCAGCCCAGCTGGGCCTCCCGTCATACCCACCGGCTCCTCCCAGTCTCCACACCATCTCAATGGATGGGATGGGGGTGGGGTAAACAGTGGGCACCCCAGCCACAACCAGTCGCTCTTCTAGGGCAATGACCTGGCCTGGCCCTTCTCTCTGGAGTCTTCTGGTGCCTCCCCCGACTTCCTGTAGCAGGGAGCAGCCAGGAAGCAGCCGGGGAGGAGGTGGCGGCCTAACCCCAGCCCCCAGCCACCCTGTCCTCAGACAGCACTGGGTGAGGGGCCGTCACTGTGGCTGTCACACCCAGGCTATGGCTCTAGCTCTAATCTGCCAGAGGGACCCGCACTGCAAGGAAACGGGGGTCCAGGCAGGCCCCTGGCCCCTGTCTTGTTTGCACGGGCTGCTGCTGGCTCACACGGGGGGTGCCTGCCCTGTTTGAGGGCCCGGCAGGACAAGGCTGTCCTATCCCAGAGTAGTGGTACGAGGACTCTAAGCCACCCCCCAGTGGGCACTGTGGTGGTGACAAGGGACAAAGACAAGCAGGGGACAGGTGGCACCTGGGAGGGAGGGCAGCTCCCCCATGGGCTGGCCCATTCACACCCTGACTTCCAGGTAGCTCCCTGTGCCTGTCTGGCAGGACTGAGTGTAGCCGGACTCTGCCCCATGGAAGGGTTAGATAGGCACAAAGGCTGACACACACAGTAGGGGCTTCATCAGGGCTCTGTCGGAATGGATGACACTGAGGTTATAAATCAGCTGCTTTGTGCCTCAGTTTCTCCACCTTTGACACGGATGCTGTCTCCAGGACCCAGACCTTCCCCCGGGGAGGGAGTGAGGCTGGAGACGGTGGCAGAAGTGTCAGGTCAGCTCCCCCGTTCTTCTCCCTGCACATGCACCTGGCGTGTCGTAAGGGCCCAGGGTGTCATGAGTGGCGCAGGGGACAGGCCAGACTCCGGTCAGCCCTCGGAGCAGATGCAGACCTTAAGAGTGGGGACCCCGAGCAGCAGCTCCAGCTCTTCATTTAATCACACCTCAGAGAGGTGCTGTGTGAGGAAGGACGCCTCAGCCTCTCACGGGAGGACAGGCACGGCTGCTCTGCTCACCCTGCCTGGTGGTCGCCATGGAGGTTACCTGGTACCCCAGGGGCTGGGCAGGTGGGGTGGCTGCATGAACAGACCCCATACCGGCTCAGGTCACAGGCTGTCTGAATGTGCAGAGGCAGACTGGGCAGGACCCTCCTCACTAGGTGAGGCTGGCAGGGTGGCAGCCTCCCTAGTGGGAGGCCATATGCTCACGTCTCCAGTGACGGAGCACTCACTCCCTTTCACGCACTCCCTCCTTCATACCCCCAGGATATCAGTCTCCTTGTCCCTGACATGTGTCCCCTGGCACAGCTCCGCTGTGGTCCCTGCAGACAGCCCTCCAGAGACCAGCTCCTGCCTGGCCTCTAGCCCCTGGCCCCGCCACTCTCCTGAAACAGGCATGGGCGTGTCATTTACAACATACTATGTCCACTGGGCTATGAATCATGCACCTATTAGATACCTGCTGTTTGCAAGACTGAAGTAGGGAGGGGTAGGGTGGGACTCTGGACAGTGACTGAGAGCCAGGGATGTGAAGCTACCTCAGAGCAGTCCTGTGCCCACCCACAGGCAGCACCTGCTGTTATCCAGTTATCTTCCATCCTCCATGAACCCACAAACTTTCCAACCTGGAACAACTGCTTTGATGGAAGGAAAAGGGAGTCTATTTCAGGCAGGAGCTTGCAGGTCTCGAAGGTGAGGGGTGTGCAATTAGCTCCGACAGCTTGTCAGCACCTCCACAAAGCCACCTCCACAAAGCCAGAGGCCTCCCCCAAAGGTTAACTCTTTGCTGCTTGGAGGCTGGGCTCTGATTGCTCCCAGGCAGCTGTCAGGTGGGTCACATCTCCCCAGCGATGCCCCCTTTTCCAGCCCACAGGGCCCAGGTGGTCCAGGGATGAGAGGGTGGGGCCGGGGCAGGGGTCGACTCCTGGGAGGCCCAGGCTTTTTAAACAGCCACTGCTGGTCTGCTGGGATGTGGGGTCAGAGTAAGGATCCAGAACCAGATCTGGAGCCATATGCTGGTATCTGCTGCGCAGAGCTCCAGGCATCCATTCCCCAAAGGTCCCCTGCTCAGATAGCACCTGAGGGAGTTTGGAGCATTGCTCAGGTTCCTGCCTGAGCCACTGTCCTCACCCATCAGAGTGCAGATGTGGAAACTGAGGCCCAGGAAGGCCAGTGTCCTCCCCAGGTCCCAACTCTAGAAGGAGGAGCTGGGATGGCCAACTGGAACGTTCCAGCTCCAGCGCCTGCATGGGTGTGCCTGACCTCTGGCTGAGTTCCTGGTTCCTGGCCCAGGCGGGGTCTCTGCCACCCCCGCCACTCTGGTGCCACCGGCTGGGGCCGGCCATAGTGCTGTGGTTGCACGGAGGCTGGCCCCTGTGCAGCCTGAGACCCTGGGTGGCCAAACTCAGATACACAGGCCAACCCCACCCCTGTGTCCCACGCCTTAGATTATGGCCATTCCAGGTTCACTCTCCAGGGAGAGGGTTGACAGGTGGGATGGGGGCCAGGGACCGCCTTCCATCCGGAAGAAACACAGAGCTGCGACCGGAGCTCACTCGCCCAGTTCCACAAGTGTGAAGGCCAGACCCCGTGCGCGCCCACCTGCGCCAGAACGGCGAGAAATCACGTAGCCAGTGTGAGGCCGCAGGCCAGCGCACCTCGAGGTGACACATTGGCGGCGAAGCCAGAGCTGAAGTTTTATTTTCCCGATGGTGGCTGATTCATGGTCAGGATGTGGCAGCCGCAAGGCGGGGAAATCCCGCCTGCCCTGGAAGAGGCGCGGCAAAGCCTCGGGCCACCACCTTGGGGGCGGGGCGCCCCTGGGGTCCTCGCCCAGGAGCTGGGTCCCGGGCCGCCCTGCGCCGCGGGACTGCTGGTCGCCACCTGGGGACACACGCTGCTGCCCGGAGTCCCACTCTCCAGCCACAAGCGCGGCTCAGCCTCCTCCCGGACTCAGTTTCCCCTGGAGCTCCTGGCGGGCCAGGAGGCCGCGAACTTACGGGTTTGGGGCAGAGGCCAGAGGACGGTGGTAAGGCCGGCGTTCCGTCCGGGGCCGGGTCGGAAGCTGCGAGCAGCCAGCGCCCACCGCTGGCTCCGCGCGGCTCGGGCTGGGGCTCCCGGCGCCTGGGGCGGGGCGGGCTCCGGGCGGGGCGCGCGAGAGGAAGAGGCGGTGCCGCCCCGCCCGCCGGCGGCCACGTGGGGAACGGACCCTGGCCGGGGCGGGGCCTGGTGAGGGTCCCATGGAGGCCCCGCCCACGCCGGCCTGCCGGGTTGGGCGCTTCAAGGGATCTCCCGTCCTGTGAACACCCTGGCCGCTCCTTCCCGGCCCTGCAGGCCTGACTCCTGTGGGCGGAGATGGGGGTGGGACGTGCTGAGCGGAGGCCAGGAAAACTCTGGAAGCCGCCCCCCACCCAGACCTCACTGTCCCCTCCCAGCTCTCCGCCACCTCCTCTCCATCTGCCCCTATCCTCCAGGTCGCGTCCTCCTCCGACAGGGAGTCCTCTGATGGGCTTCCCAGACGCCTCATCTCCCTCTGCCTGGACACGGAACCCCTGCTCAAGCCAACCAGACCCCTGGTCCCTCTGCCTGGACACGGAACCCCTGATCAAGCCAACCAGACCCCTGGACGTCTGGGGTTCCTCGTCAGAGATGGCCCTTCCCAGTCTTGGGAAGTGCCCTGTCCACCAGCCACCCGCCTTGTTCTGCAGCCCCTCCTGACCCCCACACCCGATGGGGTCTCTGGGCCGCCTAACTTTGCTGGTTGGTGGGGGTAATGGGTGCTGAATTGGCGTGGGTGTTCTTTGCCCCCTCCCTGTCCTTTCTCATCTGTCCTCCCAGATTGGAGGGCTGCCTGTTTCTACCTCCACATTGCCCAGCATGGGGTCTGCCCATAGTAGGCTCTGGAAGTTAGCCTGATTGGTTGGGAGAGCCACGTCCCCTCTCAGTTCTGGAAGTCCCTTTTGATGTCTAGCCTTCAGTCAGAGCTCACAGGAAGCAAAATGCACCAGGCCTGGGGACTGGGAGCCATGGGTGACTTGAGTGGAGGACAGAGGCAGGCGGGCCTATGTGGAGCCCCAGGCTGATGGAGGAAATACAACCTCTGTCCCGAGGATCCTCCTGGTCCCAGCACTCATAGTGCGACCTCAGGCTTGGATACGACCCTGTGGAGCCTCGGTTTCCCCATCTGTAAAATAGAATAAGCACTGCTAAGGGCTGTGTAGGGTCCGATGAGGACAGGTGGGTAACGTGTCCCCACTCATTGTGTCTTGGCAAATCTCTCCTGGGGCTTGCTTTGTGTGGGCCACGGGGGCACGGCTTGTGCTGGGGGCCTCAGGGCAGAGCCTTGAAGCAGCGTCTGTCCCAGGCCAGCCATGTGTCCTCTGGTGCCTAGTGTGCTCAACCCCCCCTCCCGCTGGATGTCCACTCTTTGGGGCCCACCCCTGCCCAGCCCCGGCAACCTCGCCCAGGAAGTCCCCTGGCTCAGCCCCAGAGCAGAAAGGACTCTAGCCACATCCCAAAGAGGGGCCTGAGTGCTGTGCTCAGGGAGCCAGCCAAGGCTGGTGCTTACTGCTCTTGGACATAGTCCAGCCTGGGGCGTGGTGGTAGCTCCTGGACAGAGATGCTGCAATCCTTGGAATGCACCGGAAGGCGGGCTAGCCTGCCACACCCTGGATCCTGGGAGCAGGAGCCTTCCTGCCCTCCCCCAGCTGGGCTCAAGGCCTCCCTGCGTCTTCCTGGACTCTGGCGTTGGGACCTGGCCCTGGCCCCACCTGGGCTGGGGGTGCAGGGCACAGTCCTGCCGACTCATCTGCCAGAGCTGGGCCTGACTGCAGAAGCTCTGGTCAGTGGGCAAGCTTGTTTATTCGTGGATGGAGGAATGTTGGAGGACCTGGGTAAGGAGCTCTGGCCTGCAGCTGGCCGGCCCCAACCTGCCCCGCCCCTGGCTCACACCACTGTGGCTTGGGGAGAGGGTAGAGGCTGGGAGCAGGCGACCTGGTGCAGGCCGGGGTGTCTGGTGGTATGAGGACCCCTGCCCTGAGTGGGAAGGGAGGGCCCAGCACCCCCAGCTGGCTCCTGCCTGGGTCTTTCTCTCTTGTGCTTCTGAGCTCACCTAGGGGCTGGGTCAGGCCACCATGGGCCATGGGAGGGGGTTGGAGAGGAAGGCAGGTGACTTTGAGTCAGCGGGAGAGAGGCTGGAGAAGTCCCTGGAGTGGGCAGGGAGTGCACAGGAGGACTTGGGCCCCAACGGGGAGGACTTGTGCGTGTGTGTGCACGCGCGTGTGTGTGCATGCATGAGTGTGTGGTGAGCAGCTGAGGTCGGAGGTCTGGTGGGTGGAAGCCTGGACAGTGGCCTGGGGGGGGCTTTCCCTCAGACTGAGCGCTACCATGCCCAGGGAGCAGGGTCTCTGCTTCGTGAGATAAAATCTGCCTTATCCGTTGATTTTCTGAGACATGTAAATACGTTCTCCCCACTTTCTTTAGCGACCTCACCTCAACCTCCTGTGCCTCCGACACCCAAGACTCCGCCTCAGCCCCATTCTGGGCTTGTTTCCTGTTCCTGGGCTGCCACCTGCAGCTCTGGACACCTAGCTGTCTGAGAACAGGGACAGGCAGGTACACACTGGTGCTGTGACATCCCAGTGGAGCACATGTGCTCAGGCACTGGCACGCAGAGCATAGCCTGTGGAGAGCTCACCTCTGCTTCTCGTGGGGAGACTGGGAAGAGGGGAAGTAGGCCTTGTGACACCAGCTCGAGTTCTGTTAGGAACAGGCAGGCAGGCATGTGCGTTCCAGGAGAGAAATTCTCCCAGCCTAATGTCGATGCAGGGCAGAGCCAGGACAGCCCTGAGTGCCGCAGGTGGCCACTCACAGGCCAAGAAGGGTCACCCAGGGACCCAACAGCAGGCTGGCCGTGGGTTTCATTTCCTGTGTCAGTTCAGCACTCAGAAGGCTTTTTTTTCCTCTTTGAGTCAGGGATCTCACTCCATCAACCAGGCTGAATTGCAGTGGCGTGATCATGGCTCACCACAGCCTCAGCTTTCTGGGCCAAATGATCCTCTTACCTCAGCCTCCCGAGTAGCTAGGACTACAGGCATGCACCACTTTGCCTGGCTAATTTTTTTTTTACGAGATGAGGAATTGCTGTGTTGCCCAGACTGGTCTTGAACTCCGGGGCTCAAGCAATCCTCCCACCTCAGGAGGATTCCAAAGTCGGATTTAGGCATGAGCCACCGTGCTTGGCCAAGAAGCCCTCTTATCTTTTTGCTTTGGAAATCATTTTTCTTTTGCATCCTACTGGAGTACCCTGAGATGATCTCTGATGGGATTACAGAATGAAGTCAGTGAAAACATGTCACCCCTCACACAGCTATGCACCTGCCCACCCATCCACCCACCCCATCCACCCATCTGCCTATTCACCCACTGCCTATCCATCCATCCATCCAACCACCCACTATCCATCCATCCATCCATCCATCCCTATCCATTCATCTACTCATCCATCCATCCAACCACCCACCACCTATCTATCCATCTACCCACCACCTATTCATCCGTTAATAAAACCATCCATCTATCCACCCATCTGCCTATCCATCCATCCATATATCCCCCACCTATCCATCCATCCACCCATCACTCACCCATCCATCCGTTCATAGATCCATCCATCTACCCATTCACCACCATACTTCCATCCACCCACCACTCATCCAATCATCCATCCATCTACATCCATCCATCCATTCATTCACCCACCTACCACCCACCTGTCCTGCTGTGGCAATCAGGGAACTGTTCTGCTCTGTGCTTGTTGACAAGGACACAATCACTTCAGTCACCTCTGGACAGGTGTGCTGTGTTGGGGGCTCTGGCCCCTTCTCCCAGCATCCCAGCCTCTCCCTCAGCTCCTGGCACTGAGGCTGGCAGCTCTGGCTGCTGTGGCCTCCACAACCCTCATGGCAGCCTCTTGGCACCTTCCTGATTTCTCCTCCATGCCTCATTCAAACTCTTGAGTACACCCGAGTGCCAGCCTGCCTGTGCCTGTCTGCCGGAGGTGGACATCGGTCAGGTCCCATTCCTGGCCTGGTGAGAGGCTGGGGGAATGCGGGCCTACCTGTCTCCAGCCCTTCCCTCAGGCAGGCACTCCTGAGTTTGTGAAGCAATCCCGCAGTTCTTACATAAGCTCCTTTAGTTCTGCTGCTAGATTGGAGTGGATAAGACTCTACCTTCTCATCAGGTTGCTTCCCAACTTGACAGGACCTGCTGCCTGATTTCGCCTGGATTCTGGGTAGGTTCCTCAAGCAGGCCAGGCAAACTACCAGGATTTCCCTGTGCCGCTGGGGCACTGCCCCTCCCACAGGCTGGGCGGCCTTCAAGGCTCCCACTACCCTGGGCTCCCACCTCCTGGCCTGACTCCAGGCCATGCTCGGCCAGCACCTGCTGATCCCAGAATGCCCCATCTGCCCTCCTGGCTTTTGTGTAGCCCAAGCCATCCTCAGAGCAGCTTTGACGTCTTCACCTATATGGAGAAGACTCCACTGGCACCTGAGCTCTCCCAGGGACCATGAGGTGATGGTCTGTGGGGTTGGGAGTGGAGGAAGGGCTCCTGCTGAGGTCGGCAGCACCTCATCCCCAAAGCCCCTCAACGATCTCTGGCCCTTCCCTCACCCCAGCCCCCACAACCTCCGCCCCTCCTCGCCCCTTGCTGTCTCCTTGGCCTCTTCCTGGGCTCCCAGACCAGCCCTGAAGGTTTACAAACCACCAAAAAACCAAACCTCACATATAATCCTTGACACATGCTGGGGCCATGCCAATCCCTTGTCCACGACCTGGGCTCTTTTCCTGCCTGCAAACAGGCTGTCAGCTCATGTGGGGGCCCCCACTGCCCCTGCCCCTGCCCCAGGGAATGCCACTGATCCCTCCAGGGCCTCCCTTCCTGGAGACTTCCTGCCCCCTACCCCCTCTTGGCCGGGGAGGAATGACAGTCTCTTTCCTGCAGGACCTTGCCCTGGCCTCCTCTTGCAAAACCTGCCTGTTTGTGTCTGTCTCCCTGATTAGCTCAGGTTTCATGCCTGGGGAGGCCAGGGGTCAGCCATGCTGAACAACCATAAGTGGGGGTGGGGGTGATGGTCTCCAGTCTAAACCTCCCCCAGCTCCACCCTCCCTGCCTCTCCAGGGCGGACTTAGAGTGGCCCCAGGTTGTACCCCTCCACATCCAGTACACTGCCCTCTGGGGTCTCCAATGTTCACGCCTCCCTCAGTCCCTCCTTGCACCAGGATGTTGGTGGCCCTTGGCATCTGGTCCTCATCCTCCCTCCTGGACTCCCAGCTGGCCTCACCACTGCTTCCGTCCATCGTGTCTATTGCTTTGGTCATATTTCCTAAATGAAGTGGAACCAAGAGCTTAGAGCTTGCTGAGAGGAGGCATTGCCGACCACTCGTGGCCTGGTGCCGGGGGACGACTGGCTGTGTTTCAAGGGGCTCAGGGGCACCAGAGCCCCTTGGTTCTCAAGGGTGTCCCTTCTGGAACAAGGCCTCCTGATGTCACCTCCCACATGAGGCCAATAGTGACATAACTAGTGTCCCTAACGTGAGGGACACTGTGGGTAACGTCTAGGAGAACATTTTTTCTTTGTTATTATTTTACTATTCTTCTTCTTTTTAAAAGTAGGATTTATTAAGAAGACAGAAAAGCTCCCACAGTGGGAGGGGACCTGAAAGAGGCTGCCTTATTTTATTATTTTTTTTAGAGGCAGAGTATCACTCTACTCCCCAGGCTGGAGTGCAGCCTCAACCTTCTGAGCTCATGTGATCCTCCTGCCTCAGCCTCCTGAGTAGCTGGGACTACAGATGCACGCCATCACACCCGACTAATTATTTTGTAGCGAGAAGGTCTCGCTATGTTGCCCACGCAGGTCTAGAACTCCTACCTTCAAGGAATCTTCCCATATTGGCCTCCCAAGGCTCTGGGGTACTGGTGTGAGCCCTCACGCCTGCCTCCTTTTTTTCCGTATCTTTTGCCATAGTATTTATTTGAGGAGCACTGGAAGCACCGTGAGATCCAATGACGACGGTGCGGGAGAGGACCCTCCCTGCTTCAGCTACTTGGAAACCCCCTTTCCTCTACTTGTGCCCATCTGTGGGCCTTTTGCTGCTGCCTGATGCTCCCCCCTCCCCACATGGCCAGATAGCAGCTTGTGATGTTCCTTAAGGCTTGCTCAGAGGATCCTGGTGATGCTTACCGAGTGAGTGAGTCAGCTGATAGCTCTATTTTTCAGCCAGTGTGGAGTTTCTGCTGGGCGGGAGGGGCATGTGGGTGGTTTGCAGTCTGAGTGAGCTTAGAGAGGGAGCCCCTCCAGCTCGGACACCCTGCCTCACTGTCCCTGGCTTTTCTGCCCTGGCTGATGTTGGTCCAGCCCCACCTACTCCTGATGGCAGCTTCCTCTGTGTGTGTGCATGAGTGTGGGTATGTGAATTTTTCCTGGGCTCCTGCCCCTGAACAGTGCTGTGTCTGCCTTGTTTCCAGCCGGCGCCCCCCACACCCTGCACCCCCGACCTGGCTGTCAGACCCTGGGCCTTTCTGGGCCTCCCTTGTGTTGGCAAAGGGCTGGCCGGCTGTGTCCCTCTCCCAGAGCTGCTGACTCAGGGCCTGAGTCATGGCCGCCTCCCTGGAGCTGCGGGGGTGCTGGGGGAGGGACAGGCTGGGTGTGGGGGGTGCAGGGGCTGTGGGTAGTGGGTGCTCTCCATGGCCCAGGGCCACCCTGGACAGCAGGGGCTTGCATCCATAAGCTCTTTCCAGTACCTGCCCGGGGGCCTCCCCAGAGAAACGGCTGTAGACATGGCCCACGGGGCAGCACGGGGTGCTGTTGCCGGAAGGCCCGTCCAGTGCTTGGCTCTGTTGTCCAGCCTCGCCTAGGGTGGGCACATTCCTGCTGGGAGTCAGGGTCCCCCCAACCCTGTGAGAAGGGAGTGGTGCTAACCCCACCTCCTGGGGCTGCTGGGGGGTCAGACGCAGGATGATGTGAAACCCACAGGCAGTGCCCAGCTATGGTTAGTAAGAATGACCAAGATGCCAGGCCTGGGTGGAGGGAAGCTGCCTAGTGGCCAGTGGCCCAGCCAAGGTCCAGGGTGGGACATCAGGGCCACTTCAGGTGGGGACCATGCGAGGCTCTTTTGTACACACTTGGGAAACATCGAGGATCAGTGGAGAAGGAAGGTGGGCTGAGCATGGCTTGAGGGACCCTGATTGGAAGATCCCTTCATCAAGGGGCAGAGGATGGTAGTGCCAGCCAGAGGGTGCCAGGTGGGGGCAGGGCCGGAGGTCCCCGGTAATCGGTTAGGGGTGGGAGGGAGTTGGGGGTCAGCCTTCACTAGCCTTGGAGGGCAGCATAGGCTACACCCACTCCCGGGACGACCATGGCAGATGCCATTGCCCAGCTGTGGAGGCGGCCAGAGACAGTGGGAATCCACTAAGGATCGGTGACTGCCAAGGGCTGGTCCTGACCACTGTGTTGCCTTCTTTGGGGGCCTTGGTTCCCTGCTCAGCCCAGGACCCTCAAGAGAAGAGCCAGGACATCTGAGATCCCCCCAGGAGCAAACTGTTCCCCTGCGGTCCTTTCTGGGCTTGGACTCAAGACATCAGAGGCACAGAGTCCACCAGGCCCAGGACACTGGGAGCTTTGTTTGCTCTGGCCCTCTCCGGGTAGCTTGGCCAGGGCCTGGACTTGTGACTTGTCCTCGTTGATTTGGCTGTGGGCCAGCTGCCCCCAGTCCCCAAGCATGCAGCAGGCAACCCAGTGGGCAGAGAAGCAGAAGATACCCAGGCCTGCCAGGAAGGGTGCTCAGTCTCTCATGAGGTGGGCTTGTCCCACCCCCTCAGCAGTACGGCCTAGCCCGTCCATCACCTGTTCATGGACAGGCAGACCCAGGGCCAAGGGCTCCCTCAAGGCTATAGAGCATGGCTGCTACCGCCGGGCTGGAAGCCCATATCACATCTGTGTGTCTCCCTGGCCTGGGCTGTGGCCAACATCAGACTTCATCAGGCTGAGAGAGGGGCTCTGGGGTATAAGCTGAGGGATCTCTGGGGCCTCTCGGGAGGAAGAGAGTTGTTCTCTAGTTCACATCTGGACCTATTGCCACATGTAGAGTTTGGGGTCTCTGTCCCCTGGGGTGTCCCCGGGCAGGGTAGAGGCCTGTCTGCCTACTCCTGCAGTGTCCAGGATTGGCCAAACCTCTTGTTTCTGGACATTTCTCTTGTTTTTCTACCTCTGTGTGTTTTCTTCCTTTCTCCCTCCCTCCCTCCCTCCCCCCTTCCTTCCTTCCTTCCTTCCTTTCTTTTTTAGAGACAAGGTCTTGCTCTATCACCCAGGCTGGAGTGCAGAAGTGCGATCATCACTCACTGCAGCCTCGAACTCCTGGGCTCAGGCAATCCTCCCTTCTCAGCCTCCCTAGTAGCTGGGACTACAGGCATGTGTCACATGCCAGGCCTTCTGTGTTTTCTGCTGGTTCCTCCCTCCGGCTCCCTCCTAGGCATTTCTGTACTCCCTCACTCACCCTCTTCTGGACAGCCACCAGCCACCCTGAAGCTATGAAACTCCACGGTTGCATCTGTGTGTCCCTGAGAACTGGGGCTGCCCTCCACCCCCAGCCCCGGCATTCTCCCTCTCCTCTGCACCATGGGGTGCTGATTCCAGTCCCGCAGGTGAGTGGGAAATGAGGAGACTTGAGGGGTCTTCCAGGAGGGGGTGCAGCTGGCCTCCCCAGGTCAGCTCCGGCCTGGGGACAGACGGCCCTTCACCCCAGGCCTGGGGCAGGGAGATCCTGGAGGCACATTCAGTCCTCAGCCCTGCATTCTCCAGATGGAGCTGCAGGAGGGGAGCTCTGGGGAGCTCCCAGGCTTGGGCGGTGGGGGGAAGACAGGCTGCGCCAGTGTGTGGGTGCTGAGGAGGCAGCTGCGGCACTGAGTCAGGCTCCGGAAAACCAAGGAAGTGGAGTTTCCACCACCATCTGTCTCCTCCTGGGAGGAAGAGGAGGAGGAGCTGGAGAGAGGGAGCAAGGGAGAGCAGCACAGAGCGGGGCTGCAGGGCTGGGGAGGGGCGCCCCACAAGCCAGCCCCTGCCCTGCCCCTGGGCCACAGGGGTGAGGAAGATGATTCTTCCCAAAGCAGCCTTTGCCTCCACTCCCCTGTGGGGAGGGCATGGGTCAACAGGGAGGGGGTGTCCAAGCCCTATACAGCAAAACTGGGCCACACCAGGGGCCCCCAGCTAAGGGGCTCCTGGGATACCCTTCTCCCCTCATCCCTGCCCCAATCCGGGCTGTCCCGACTCACCCAGCTCAGGGCACTGAGTCCTGACTACCCCTGTGTGTGGCCTGCTATGCCCTGTCCCCGGAGGCCGTGGGCACCTATGCCCCAAGCCCTCTTGACCGGCCCCAGTCTCTCAAATCCCTGCAAACCTGGGAGCTGCCAGCCTGCTGGCCGCAGAGTCCCAGGGAAGCCAACAGGTTGGACACCCCTGGTTTAGAATGCCACAAGAAAAGCCCCAGGAAGAGTAAATTTCCAACCATAGGTGGATTTGTTGAAAATAAATTGGTCTTTGCACACAGTAATGTCACATGCCATTACATACATGGTGGCAGAGCTCCTGGGAGTCCCTTCATACCAGGCTGACAGAAGTGGGTAGGAGCCAGACCAGCCTGCCTTGTGACTGCCTTGCTGTACATGGCCCAGGCCATAGGTGAGGAAGGGTCCGGGGACCAAGGGTCCCTGGCATCACGCGACGGATGCTGGAAAGTAGTGGTGGGTTACTCAGTATTCTTTCGGTTTGTTTGTATTTTCTGATTTTTTTCTTTTTGAGTCGGGGTCTTACTCTGCTGCCCAGGCAGGAGTGTAGTGGCACGATCACAGCTCACTGTAGCCTTGACCTCTTGGGCTCAGGTGATCCTTCTGCCTCAGCCTCATGAGTAGCTGGGATTACAAGCACATACCACTACTCCTGGCTCATATTAAAAAAAAAAAATTTGTAGAATTTTTTCTACAAAAAACTCCTGACCTCAAGCTATCCTTCCCAAAGTGCTGAGATTGCAGGTGTGAGCCACTGTATCCAGCCATATTTTCTATCTTTCTTTTTTTTTTTTTTTTTTTGAGTTGGAGTCTCACTCTGTCACCCAGGTTGGAGTGCAGTAGTACACTCACGGCCACTGCAACCTTGATCTGCTGGGCGCAGGTGATCTTTCTGCCTCAGCCTTCCAAGTAGTTGGAACTACAGGTGCGCCTACCCCACCTGACCAAGTTTTTGATTTATTGTAGAGACAAGGTTTTGCCAAGTCACCCAGGTTGGTCTCAGACCCATAGGCTCAGGCAATCCTCTCACCTTGGCCTCCCTAAGTGCTGGGATTATAGGCTTGAACCACCGCACCCAGCCCATATTTTCTGGTATTTTAAAGCAATGATTGTATTTTTTGTGACCATGTGTTTTTTGAGATGTGATTTACGCATAGTAAAAGGCATAGACCTGAAGTATATGAGTTTTGATGAATTAACAGACCCGTGTAATCCACCCCTACATGAGATCTGGGTCACTTCCACCACATCAGAAGGTCCCTGTGCCTCTTTATTCTTAAATTTATTAAAAAATTTTTTTTAGAGGCAAGGTCTTGCTCTGTTGCCCAGGCTGAGTGCAGTGGTGTAATCACAGCTCACCGCAGCCTTGCACTCCAGGGCTCAGGCAATCTTCCTGCCTCAGACTCCTGAGTAGCTGGGACTACAGGTGGGCACCACCACTCCCGGCTAATTTTTTATGTTTTTGGAGAGACAAGGTCTTACTATGTTGCCAGGTTGGTCTTGAACTTTTGGCCTCAAATGATCCTCCCGCCTTGGCCTCCCAAAGTGCTGGGATTACAGGTATGAGCCACCATGCCCAGCCTAACTTTTTGAATTTTGGTAGCGATGAGGTCTTGCCATGTTGCCCAGGCAGGTCTCGAACTCTTGGGCTCAAGCGATCCTCCTGCCTCAGTCTCCCAAAGTGCTGGGATTACAGGCATGAGCCTACCGTGCCTGGCCCTTGCGCCTCTTTCTAGTCGGTGCAACACAAATGTATCAGGGAAACAGGTTCCAAGCTGGAAGAGGGAAGCGGTGTCCGACCAGGGTTCTCAAGACCACTCTGATTAGTTCACTCCGCCGCAGGTGGGTATTGGAGAGATGGCACTCTTCCAAGACCCCCACACCTGGGGGCCCTCGGCCTGGGCCTGGGGAGGAGGGGGGCTCTGCAGCCGGAGGGAGTCGAGAGAGTTTCTGCAGTTCCTTGCCCACGGAGGCCGCCATGTCTCTGGCTCCAGGGTCACCTTGGCTGGGGAATAAAAGGCCTTTGTATCAGAGTGACATCTGCCCTGCCATGGGGGAGCAGAGAGCGTCCACATTCCCGGCTGGGGCGTCACCAGGACACAGGGCCTTTCTTTTCGAGCTGCTGGCTGAATGTTGGCCGGAGCTCAGGACCCACTGGGGCCTCCGTGGCTGCTGGATGGCACTTCTGACCAGCCCTGTTGGCGGCGGCTGGCTCTCGGGGTCAGTGCCGAGCCAGGGCCAGCGGAGCCAGGGGCGCTCCCTGGTGGTGAGTGTTCGTGGGTCCTCTCAGGCTCTCTGTTCTCCTTCTCCTCCCTCTCCGGTCAACTCCCCTGTTCCCTCCCCCAGCTGACACCCCTGTTCCCTCCCTGGGTCGACCCCCATTCCCTCCCCTGGTCGACCCTCTTGTCCCTCCCCGTGGAGGGACTTCCCATTCTCTCCTCTGTGACCCCCTCTGCCCTCCCCGTCAACTCTCTGCTCCCTCCCTGGGTGAGCCCCCTGTTCCCTCCTCTGGTCAATCCTGACCCTATCCCCTCCCTGGGTGGACACCCCTGACCTCCCAACCCGGTTGACCCCGTCTCACCCTCTCCCTCTGGCTCTATGGAGCTCAGGTGTCAGGCGTTCAAGGCCTCGCCTGTCCTCTCCAGCCTGCAGGCAGTGCTGGCCAAGGGAGAGGACCTCCCTGGGATGTTCCCCTTGGAATTGGGTCCTGTGGGCCAGGAAAGGGCCTAAAACCAATGTGGCCAGCTGGCCACAGAACCCCTTCTCTGGCCAGGGCGAGAAACCAAAACACCCTCCCAGGAGCAGGCTGGGAATGTGCTTCCCTGCTGAGTGTGGGCTCGCAGCCTGCCTGAGCACCCTCAGCGGCATGCACGTGGGTCCTGCTTCTTCCTTCTGGAAATGCTCTCTGATGTGGAGGCGACCAGGATCCCTTACGCTCTTGGATACCCCCGGTTTGGGGCAGCGAGGACTGCCTTCACATAAACAGCAGACGCTTGTGTTCTCACAGCTCTGGAGGCTGGAAGGCCGAGTCTGAGGCGTGGTGGCACTGGTGCCTGGTGGGCCTCTCTTCTCAACAAGCAGCCTTGGCCTCACGTGGCCTCCTCTGCAAGCCTCCCGGTGCACAGCCTTTTCTCTTCCCGGAAGGCCATGCCCCACAGGGTCAGAGCCCCACTCTTATGGCCTCATTGAACCTTGGTGACCTCCTAAAGGCCCTGTCTCCTAATCAGGTCACAGTGGGGGGTCCTCTGCTGTGCCTCCTTTCCCTGAGTGCAGCAGTGCCGGGCTTGGTCCCTGGCGAATTTCTCTTGTCCCTTGCCGGGAGGTCACATCCGTCCCCTCTGTGAAAACCGCCCGTGGGCTGCTGAGCACCGCTGGCTCCTCCCGGGCTCCCTCTGTCGGCATCTGTCCTCTCTCCACAGGCAAATCCTTGGAAATTGACTAGGCCGAGAGCTGTGATGCTTTCTCACCCCCCTTTTGCACCCCAGTAGACCCCTCTTTCCTCCAACCCCAGTCCCAGGCCCTGCCTGACCCTTCCCTCACCCTCAGCCCACATGCTGAGGTGCTTGGCCCTGCTTCCTGAATCTCACTGCGTCCTCTAATTCTCCAGCCTTCTTGCCTCCACCACAGTCCAAGGGTCCGGTTGTTCTGTCTGTTCCCCTTCCCCGGGGGCCTGTGGGCAGCCTGCTCTCACGAGATGTTTGCACGTGACAGACACTGTCATGGCTGCAGTTCCCGCCTCCCTTTAGGTCAGACCCACGTGGCCATTCTCCTTGCTCCAGCGGGCGCTTAGCACCACGGCCCTAAGGCTCTGTCCGCTGCCTCCAGTGTGCCTCAGACTCCCCTCTCTGTCTCCCTGCCTCCAGTCGCACTGACATCAGTCTCAGCCATGTGCCTGGTCCGTCTTCCCTCAGGGCCTTTGCACGTGCGGCTCCCTCTGCCCAAGTGCTCCTCCATGGCTCTTATTCAATCTGACACTCTATTTTCTCCTTGGAGATTTAAGTGGAAGCTATATGTTCTATTTCTATTTTAAAGTAGTCACTCTTGCAATTTTAACATGCATATTCAGAATATAAAGATAGCCAGTATCTCCATCCTTCTCCCGAGAGATCACACCCCTCCTGGCTTACAGATTCAGATTATTGCCCCATGTTTAGGCCTATCTTGCCTTTAATACTTTCCAAATTGAATGTGATTTTCATCTTACACAGCTAATGCATGTTTTGCTTTGTTTGTTTTTAGTCGTGGTCTCACTCTGTTGCCCAGGCTAGAGTGCACTGGAACAATCAAGACTCACCACTTAGGAGAGCCTCCTGCCTCAGCCTCCCAAGTACCTGGGACTACAGGTGTGCACCACCGTGCCTGGCTAATTTTTTTGTAGAAGCAAGTTCTCACTATGTTGCCCAGGCTGGTCTTGAACTCCTAGGCTCAAGCAGTCTGCCTGCCTCGGCCTCCCACAGTGCTGGGATTACAGGTATGAGCCACCGCACCTGGCCTCGATTTGTTTTTTACATGTTTAGATTTTATACAGCCAGTATATGTCTTGATTTGTTGTTTGCATGTTTGCCAGTTTCTTTGCACACTACTCTTCCTTGCTGCTCTGATGTCCCTTCTCTCTGAATCACGTTCTCTGGAATTCCCTTACTCAGGAACTTGGTGGTGGCATAGTCAGGCTTGTTTGTCTCTCGCCTTCCTTTCTGCTGTGTCCTGAGCAGGCGTCAGGCTGGGCATGCATGTCCAGGCCGCCCTCCCGCCCTCCCTGGGCTTTGGAGCCATCCGTCTGGTTCTCTCACTGCTGCTGAGGGTGTCTGGTCACTTGGCAGCTTTCAGCACGTGCTGTGATTTTACCGAGAGACCTGGGTATAAGCTCTTTTTATTTATCTCGCTAGAGAGGATTGTAATTCCTGAAACTGAGGTTTCAGTGTTGTTATCGGTTCTGGAAAGTGCTCAGCCATTTTGCCACAGAGTCTCCTGCCTTTCCCTGTGTTCTCCATTTTTACCTTTTACATTTCTAGTTAGAAGACTGTTATAAGCTGGGTATGGTGGCTCATGCCTGTAATCCTGGCACTTAAGGAGGCAGAGGTGAGAAGATTGCCTGAGACCAGGGGTTTGAGATCAGACTGGGTAACATAACAAGACCTTGCCTCTACAATCAATCAAAAAATTAGCTGAGCATGCTGCGCATGCCTGTGGTTCCAGCTGCTTGGAAGGTTGTGGTGGAAGGAGCACTTGAACCCAGGAGGGCTCAAGCAATCCTCCCGCCTTGGCCTCCCAAAGTGCTGGGATTATAGGCGTGCGCCACTGCGCCCGGCCAAAAAATTTTAAACATGGGAAATAAAGAGATGAAAAGGAGTTCAGAGAGAAATGGCAAATCCAGAAGGACTGACAAAGAAGAGCCAATGCCTAAACCGCAAAAGGCAGGGGCGCGATGAGGCGTGTCTGCCCTCCTGTCCTGACTTGGCGGGGAACAACGTTTCTAAGTTTTGGGGGGAGTACCCTTTGCCACAAGGCGGTTCATTCAATCGAAGGAAGGCTTAGGATTTTATTTTCAGTTGACAAAATATCAGTCAGGCAGAATGACCAAGTCCCATATTAGGGAAAGAAAATCAGATTGTCAACACTTGTTGAAAGCAGTGCTGTGTGTGAGAAGAAAACACAGTAACATGTTTAGAGTGAGCGGAGGCTTTTAAACTTGGCCAAATCACTTTGGAGTCAAAAGGCTATTGACAAACCGCCATCAACATGAAAGAATGTGAGGAATATTCTTCACATGGTCTTCAGACAACGGAAGTGTGAGAGGCACCTGTGAACAAGACGGTGACGGGGCAGCAAGGGATAGCCCTGAGCTTTGACCATATAGACACGGTATGGTTGTAAAAAAAATAGTAGACACCAGGGACACCAGTGAAGGGGGAGGCAGAGAAGGAGGCTAGGGTTCAGAAACTACCTGTGGGGCACAATGTTCACTAGCTGGAGAAACGGCCCCCTGAGACCCAATCCCCACTGCCCCGCAATACGTCTGTGTAATGAACATACACGTGCACCCCCTGAATCTAAAATAGAATAAATGCAAAGAAAAAAAATGGGGAACAACAAGCCAATCACTCATGTGAAAACTAAACTGACTTCATTCACCCTCGAGAGGTGGTGGTACCAGCTTGCTATCCTGAGAAGTCACGTGATGGTTGTCGACTGACAACTTTCACAAGGGGTAGAGCCACAACTCTCATACAGACATCAACACTGGCATGTGCTCAGGAGCTTAACATGCAACGGGCGCAGGTGGGGTGAGGACAGGCGCAGAGAACTGAAAGAACAGAAGCAGGTGTGGATGACGAAGGTCCATGGAGGGGACAGCGCTGGTGCGTCTTCTGCAGGGCGGGGGGTGGGGGTGGTCTAAACTCAGAACTTTCACTTCCCCCTGCCAGATTCTTAACTAAGGGCCTGGAGAGATGGGCTTTTTGTCAACTATATAATGTTGTTTATTTTCCAACCTGACTCTGGCATAACATTACATCACAAATCAAACTGGAGAATCCAAGTGCTTTATGACCCTTCAAACCCATCTCTTGGAAAGTACCGATTCTGGGCACCCTTTTTTTTTTGAGTCAGAGTCTCACTCCGTCGCCCAGGCTGGAGGACAGGGGCACGCTCACAGCCACTGCAGCCTTGACCTGCTGGGTTCAGGTGATCCTTCCGCCTCGGCCTTCCAAGTAGCTGGAACCACGCCTGGCTAATTTTTAAAAAATTTATTGTAGAGATGAGGTCTCACCAAGTAGTCCAGGCTGGTCTCAGACCTGTGGGCTCAGGCAATCCTCTCACCTCGGCCTCCCAAAGTGCTGGGATTATAGGTGTGAGCCACCACACCTGGCTCTGGGCACCTTTGAACACACCTGTTCTCTCTGAGGTCTGCCACCTGTGAGGCTTCATCCAGGAACTCAACTCCCTCACCCTTCCTCAAGCTTCCCACTTCCCCTTTACTGCTTTCAAATGCCTAAGACCACTGTTGCTAACTGACTGACAACCGGGAAATCTTTGAATCTGCCTATGACCTGCAAGTCCCTGCTTGGAGATGGTCTGCCTCCCCCGGGCTGAACCAATGTAAATCTCACATATATTTATGGTTTCCTGAAACTCTGTCCTCCTAAAAATGTATGTAACCAAGCCCCAATTCAACCATGGTGGGCACGTGTTCTCAGGACCTCCTGGGGGGACAGTGTCGCAGGCCTGAGGTCACTCACCTCTGACTCCGAATAACCCATCTTACATATTTTACAGAGTTTGCATCTTTTGTCAACAGTGGGGTGGGCTGTCCCTTGGCCAGACAGAATTCACTCGCTTTACCTGTAGTGATTACTCAGCAGGGCTGTCCATTGTCTACAGGCCCGGAGATGTGGATCACACAGGGAGCGCCAGCATTGTCGGGACCCAGAGTGTGGTCTTCAAATGCTATTTCTCATGAAAGCTTCCAGGCCCTCCTGGAGAAATGGCTCATTCTTGATCCCAGAGCCGGGTAGCCAACAGGGACACAGGCACTCAGTGGCAGAGAGAGTCTAGGCCCGGGCCGCACTCGTATTGGCCATGCCTTTGGGCCTGGCGGAAGCAGTCCTCCTGTTCCCAGGGACTGGTTCCTGGACACGCCCCTTGGAACTGCCTACGTAAAATAAAAATTGGGCCACAGGGTAAAAGCTGTAAAAGAGCCAGAGCCCTGAACAGCAGCTGCAGCCGAGGTCAGAATTGAACAAATCCATTGTTTCTCAGCTTGCTTTTGCTCCCATAGAGGGCAATCGATTATCGTCATGTCCTGACCCCTGGGAGGGGGAGGCTGCCCGCACAGCTGGTTAACAAATTTTCCCTGAAACCCTGGGCTGAAGATTGCATAGGTCTCCTTGAGGACAAGGGTGAAAGTTGAAGGTCAAAAGCAGCTTAAACTACCAGGGACCCACCTCCCATACCTTCCTCCCAAACTACCTCCATGATGGCTCAGGGCCTAGGGTCCAGCAGCAGAGGGTCACGGGACTTGCTTTAAAGGTCACGTCTGTTGTCTCCAAGCAGGACTTGTAGGTCACAGGCAGATTCAAAGGCTTCCTGATTGGTAGTCAGTTAGCAAGAGTGATCTAAGGCATTTGAAAGCATTACGGTGGCTCAAGCCTGAAATCCCAGCACTTTGGGAGGCGGAGGTGAGAGGACTGCCTGAGTCCAGGGCTCGAGACCAGCCTGGGCAACTTGGTGAGCCCTTGTCTCTACAATAAATAAAAAAATCAGCTGGGCGTGGTGGTGTGCACCTATAGTCCCAGCTACTTGGAAGGCTGAGGCGAAAGGATCGCCTGAGCCCAGCAGGTTGAGGCTGCGGCGGCCCTGAGCATGCCGCTGCCCACTAGCCTGGGCTGCTTTTCTTGACTCAAAAAAAAAAAAAAAAAAAAAAAAGCAGTACAGGAAATGGGCACTTGAGGAAGGATGAGGGAGTTGAGTTTCTTGTTGTGTAGGGGAAGCCTCATGGCACCCAGATGTTTTTCAGACCTTGTACTCAATGGACTCCAGTCCCCGCCCAGACCCTGAATGCACACCAGGAAGCTGGCTCCACTGGTGCGGTGACACCCCTTCCCAGAGATGACTCTGCCATGGAAAGAGTTTCCACGCCCCAAGACATCCTCAACCAACCAGCAAATTCCCTTCAAAAACCCCAGCCTCTGAATTTAAAAAAAAATAATTTTTTTGAGTGGGGGTCTCACTTTGTTGCCCAGGCTGGAATGCAGTGACGATCATGGCTCACTCCAGCTTCCATCTCCTGGGCTTGGGTGATCCTTCCGCCTCATCCTCCTGAGTAGCTGGGACTACAGGCATGCACCACCATGCCTGGCTAATTTTTTAATATTTTGTAGAGACTAGGTCTCACTGTGTTGCCCAGGCTGGTTTTGAATTTCTGAGCTCAAGCGATCCTCCGGCCTTGGCCTCCCAAAGTGCTCGGATTACAGGTGTGAGCCACTGCACCCAGCCATCCTTTGAATTTTTGAGGAAGCAGATTTGAGAAATAGCTCCCGTCCTTGCTTTGCTGCCTTGAGATGTTAAACTCTTTCTTTTTTTTTTTTTTTTTTGAGTTGGAGTCTCACTCTGTCACCCAGATTGAAGTGCAGTGTCCGTTTCCGGCCACCGCCGCCTTGACCTGCTGGGCTCCGGCGATCCTCCCGCCTCAGCCTTCCAAGTAGCTGGAACTACAGGCACGTGCTACCATGCCCGGCTAATTTTTTGATTTATTGTAGAGATGAGGTCTCGCCAAGTTGCCCAGGCGGGTCTCGAACCCACGGGCTCAGGCAATCCACTCACCTCAGCCTCCCAAGGCGCGGGATTACAGGCTGAGCCACCGAGCCCGGCTTAAACTCTTTCTCCACTGTAATGGCTGCACCAGTCTTGGCCTTTCTGGGCAGCAGGCCTAGGAAGCTGGCCAGGCTGTCTCTCCCTCATTTGCCTGGCCTTCCCTTTGCCCCCTTCCTCCCAAGATTCTGTGGGTTTCCAAGAGAGAGTTTCAGAAGGTCCCGTCCACCATGTGGTTGGACATGGACTCCTTCTTCTGGCTTTTCTCTTCTGGAACCTTCTCTCACCTCCGCCTGGCCTTCCCACTGCCCCTGCTCACACAGCCTCCTTACGGTGACCCTGGCTGCCACCCACTGACTCCCTCAGCCCTTGCTGCAGCCTCTGTCCTGGGTCACCGGGCCCACTGGGTCACCAGGCCCCTGGCCTTTGGAGCACCCAGGAGACCCGCCCCCTGGGCCCAGCCCCCTCGTGTTCCACCTGTCTCTGGATGAGCCCAGGCTCCCACCTCTACTGGAAGCACCCAGGTTCCTTGTGGGCCCCAAAGAGCCTCCTTTCCAGGGCTCCACCCTGCTGGTTCTAGCGGGCCCTGCAGGGGTGGCTGTGCCGGGGCCCCAGGACGTCTGCAGAGGCTGTGAGTGGGGGAGCCTGTCTGCTTGCTCCGCAGCCTTCATTTGACCCAGAGCAGGTGGGGGAGGCCCAGGAGAACGTGAGCCTTGGCCCTGCTGGAAGCTTCTGGAAGGCCCTTGCAGGCTGACCCTCACTGCCCTATGGGCGAGGTGGTCAGGAATCCAGGCCCTCTCCTCCTGGCCAGGGGCTTCCCTTCTCTCCCAAGGGGACTCAGTGTGACGGCCTGTCCTGGGAGAACTGGGGGGATCCCAGCTGATCCTGTGGCCCCCACAACAGACCCCCTACCTGCTGTGGGCAAGGCCTGCTGCTGGGCCTCCCTCCCAGGGCCTCCCAGACTCTGCCATGAACGGTGAGGACTTGGGGGGAGTCTCGGAGGAGCTTGACACCCTAACCCCCACCTGTCTCCAAGGGCTGAGCGGGCTCCTCCCAGGCCTTGCCATCCCCAGGCTGTGTCCAGAGAAGATGGTAGGCCAGGAGCTGCCCACTGGAAATCAGGTGTGCGCAGGAGCCAGGGACTCAGAGACTCTTGCACCCTGGGAGAAGGGAAGGGGGAAGGAGGGGAGGGCAGGAGTAGAAGAGGGGAGGGGTCTGAGCGAGGCTCAAGTGGGCTGAGATGGCCAGGCCTGGAACCACTGCAGGAGGCCCTGGGCACACAGAGCCTCCAGCTGGGAAGGGCTCTGGGTGGCTGGGGTCCCCCCCAGGAGTGAGGCCGGCCGTGCCTCTGCCCCTGCCCTGGACGGGACCGCATTCCCCGAGCCTGGCGCAGCCGTCCCACCTGCCCAAGCTCTGCCCTGGTCACCCCTGCTCAGGCCCCATGCTGGCACCTGGGCCTCAGACCACACAGGCCCTGGTCCAGTCCCCACGGGTCTCCTTGCCACACTGGGCCTCACCTGAAGAGGGCAAGCCCAGCCCTGACGGTGGCAGTACTCAGCCAGTTCCGACCAGACCAGGAAGAAGGGACTGTGGGCCCATTCTACAGCTGGAACAAGCCCCTCAGGGTGGCCAGGAAACCCCTGAGGGAGGTCCCTGGGCCTGCCGGGAGCTGCCAGAGGGAGCTGGCCTGTCAGGGGGCACCACGGACTCGTGGAGGTGTTACCACAGTGAGTGGCCGTCCTGGAGGGTGTCCTGGAGGTGGGAGAGGGTGGTGCCGCAGCCCCGGGTTCTGTGCCCTGATGTGTGCTAACACCATGTGGACACTTGGCACAAACCAGGAGCCGCCAACACCCCTGCTCTACAGTAGGGGAAACTTGAGACCTAGGAGGTGAAGTGGTACCAGGAGGAGCTGGGCTGGGCTGGAGAGGGCCCAGGAAGTGGGGGCGACCAGTGTCCCCAGCCACCCGGGGACACCTGCCTTGGCCTGTGGTCTGCAGGACCCCCACCTATGCCCTCCTTTTTCTGGACTTGGTGGCTCAGGCCTCACATGTCACGGCTGGGTGAGGCCACACAGCCCCCACTGAGACCCGCACACATAGGTGGATGTGACCCGCCCTGGGCCTCCCGCCCACTCTGGGCAGTCCAGTCATTCCCTGAAGGGGCCTAGGCCCCCTGCCCTGGGGTAGGGTCAGGGACGCCCCGCCGCCACCGAAGACCTCCTGTTCCTGCAGGGGACCTTCCTGTCCGTGTAGGGGCGGGGCTCACCTGAGGACGGCAAGCCCCCACACCAGGCCAGCACTTCAAAGCATCCTGGGGCCTCCAGACCCCCAGGGTGGGGGCAGTGAGAGGCGGGGCGATCACAGGCTGGGCGCTCCCTGGCGGAACCGAGCCAGAACCCAGGCCAGAGGCTCGCAGTCCCCGCCCGGCCCCCGCGCCCTTCCAGCAGGTGCAGGCAGCATTCCTCGTCCGCGGGGTCCAGCGTCCGTCTGCGGGCGCGGCGCGCCCTCTGGCGGTGAGAGGCGGCATCGCCCTCTTTTGTCTAGGCGACAGTGGGGTCCGGCCCGAGCTGGACTGCAGGGGGGATAGGGGGTGGGGGCTCGGGGTGATGTTCCAGGTGGGGCAGCGAACATCCAGAACCTCGACTTCCACGCCCCCCTCGGCCTCCCCTACCCGACTTCCACGGAGCACTGACCCCCGCCCGGGCACTTCCCTGATAGCCGCTCTGCCAGTCCCCTGGCCCTGCGGGAATTCTCGACAGCGATCTCCAGTGTCTGGAATCGCCCTGACAACACTCCTTTTGTCCCCATATACTTATTTATGAGAACAAGGTGGACTAGCGCTGACTCCTTTAAACCCAAAGAGCAGGGGTAAATATGATACAGAACTTGATATTTATTTTTTTAAATGATAAGTAGCCAGGCACGGTGGTTCAAGCCTGTCTTCCCAGCACTTTGGAAGGCGGAGGCAAGAAGATTGCCTGAGTCCAGGATTTCGAAACCAGCCTGAGCGACATGGCGAACCTCATCTCTGCAATAAATTAAAAAATTAGCCGGGCATGTGGCGCGCGTCCTTGATTTCAGCTACTTGGAAGACTGAGGTGAAAGAATCATCTGGGCCCAAGGCCAAAGAGTGAGACTCCGACTTAAAAAAAAAAAAAGGAAAGAAAGAAATACAAGTAATATTTGCCATTTATTTTTTAAACAATAAGTAATATTTGATACTTATTTTTTAAACAATAAGTAATATTCATTCACGGAAACAGAAATTATTTTATATATTATCTATACAAATACTTAAAAATCTAAAAATTAAAATAGAGACCAGATCTTGCCATGTTGCCCAGGCTGGTCTTGAACTCCTGGGCTCAAGTAATCCTCCCGCTTCAGCCTCCCAAAGTGCTGGGATTACAGATGTGAGCCAATGAGCCTGGCTGGAAACAAGAATTAAATAGGAAGAAAGCCCCACTCACTTCATCAGGAGATGCATTTCAAATGAAAATTTACTTTTTCTGTACAACTTTTTAATTGTGTAATACACATTGCTTTTTGTTTTTTGGGTTTTTTTTTTGAGTTGGAGTCTCACTCTGTTGCCCAGCCTTGACCTGCTGGGCTCAGGTGATCCTTCCGCCTCAGCCTTCCAAGTAGCTGATACCACAGGCATGTACCACCATGGCCGGCTGAGTTTTTGATTTATTGTAGAGATGAAGTCTCGCCATGTTGCTCAGGCTGGTCTTGAACTCCAGAGCTCAGGTAATCCTCTTGCCTCCGTCTCCCAAAGTGCTGGGATGACAGGTTTGGGCCACCGTGCCTGGCTGACATTGTTTATATCTAAATCAGTGGTTTTGAGGAGTTATGAACTGATAATTGTGAAAATAACTAAATCCAGATAAAATTTTAAAACGAATTAAGAGCCTTATGAAATAAACAATGAAAAGTGCTATTTCAGTTGTACACACATTCTAATTGGAGAAAAGATAACGGGTGGTCAATGAAAGACTTTCAAGCGTAAAATCTGTTGCTTTAGGACACAGTCCTGTGGGCGGCAAATGGAACGGAGATACAGCATAAAGGAGAAGACAAGTGAAAGGACTGTCTTCTTAAAATCGATGATGGTGGGCATGAAATCACCATGATATTCAGATTTTGTCGGATCTATTTAAAAGGCGGCTCCAATGGTTATTTTTAAAATCTCAGTATGAACTAGTGATACGTGCAAGGATACATCTGAAGACTGTTATGCTGAAAGACCCTGACCCAAAAGAGGACACACCATGTAATTCCCAGAAAGGGTGGGGCAGAGCTTTACTGGGAGCTGGCATGAGGGAAGGTTCTGGCAGAGGGTGGTGTTCCGTCTGTTGTGGGCTGTGGGTTACAGGTGCAAGCCTTCCTCAGAACTCGCTGACTGATCCTTAGCCATCAGCCCTTGCCTCTACCACCTGGCCCCTGGCTCTAGGCCACTCAGCCACTCTCTGTCTCTACGGATTGCTTCATGCAGGACGCTCATGTGAATGGGATCACGCCATAGGGGCTTTTGTGTCTGCCTCTTTTCCCTGGGCATGATGTTTCTGAAGTCCGTTCTTGTCGTATCAGTAATTCATTCCTCCTTTTTTTGGAGATAGGATCTTGCTCTGTCGTCTGGGCAGGAGTACAGTGATATGATCGTAGTTCACTGCAGTCTTGAACTCCTGAGCTGCAGAGATTCTCCTGCCTCAAACTTCCAAGTAGCAAGGATTACATTGCACACCTGGCTATTTAATTTTCTTTCTTTCTTTCTTTCTTTTTGGTAGAGTGGGGTCCGGTTATGTTGCCCAGGCTGGTCTAGAAGTCCTGGCCTCAAGTGATCCCCCCGCCTTGGCTTCCCAAAGTGCTGGGATCACAGACATGAGACACCATGCCTGGCCTCATTCCCTTTTATGGCCGAACAATATTCACTGTATGTAAATTTTACTTCAAAAGAAAAAAGGGAATTGGAAACAAAGACTGAACTTTAGTCAGCTAACAATCTTCTGCTGAAGGGCTCTGGGGAGGTGGACAGATGTCTGCAACATAATTTTAAATGTGTTAACACAAGGTGAAGGCGGAGGGCCGCGTAGTTGGTTGGGGCAGGGGGCGGGGGGGCGGCAGAGCTGGGACCATGTGACTCTACGGAGACTCTAGGAGGTAGGTAGATGGTGTCTCCTGTACACATCTCTCAACTTTGCTGTGCGTTTGAACATTTTCAGAATAAAATGACAGGGAAAACATTTGAAGAGCACTGTGAACGAAGGCTTGGGGTTCCGATATTGGTGGGTCCCACTGCCCAGACCAGGCTGGAGCTTCCCCCACAGCCACCATGTCCCTGACCTTGAGGAACTGCTATCTGAGGCCTTGGGGGTCCTGCATAAGGGTGGGCAGCAGAGAGCTTGAATACACAGGCTGTGGAGGCCTGGGGTGACAGCATGTTAGGCCTGTTTTTGTCCTTTTAGGGTCTGAAAGTAACACGTTTGTGATAAAAGACCCGGACAATACAGTAACAAGTGACATCACACAACTGGGGATGAGACAGGGAGGAATCAAGCTCCTCTCAATTTTTTTTGGTCCCAGTTTTCTTTCTTTTTCCAGCTTCTTAAACGCAAACACTGTTTTACTCTCTCTTATATTCTATTCGAATTACTTAAGACTACACATTGTCCTCTGAGAGCCTCTTTGGCTGCATCCCTTGGTTTTTGAGGTTTAGTGCCCTCATTATCAAAGTAATCAAGAGTCTGGAATTTGATGTTTCATTTCCTCTTTAACTCGGAGTCATTCAGAAGAGTGTGTGTGTGTGTGTGTGTGTGTGTGTGTCTCACCTTCCACCATTGCTGGCAGCTGACATTTATGGAATGCTGTCTGTGTGTTGCACTCCATGTGCTGTGTATATTAATTTGTGCCCTTAATTTTCAGAAGACAGAGATTTGTAGGTAACGACCTGGTTCTCATTCTACAGGTGAGGGAGAAGAATCACCCTACCTGTAAGTAGCAGGACAGATCCAATGGGGTTGCCACACCACATCCTTGTCCATTCTGCCAAGCTGACAAGAGATCAGAACTTGACAAAAAATTCTGTTGTCAGTTCCATGTTTTATTGCCCTGCATTCAGAGAATGTTGCTGGCACAATTCCCCCTTTTTGGAGCCTACAAAGATTTTCTTGGGCTCTCCCACATGCTCTTTTTTTGGGGGGCTCGATTTCTTGTTATTTGAAAGAAATGCACATTCTTTCTGTGTTGAGTGTGAAGTACCGCATACCTATTAATTTATGGTGGTTAATTGTTCTATTAATATTCTCTCTTCCTTTACTCATTCTTTGATCTAGCAATTACTGCTTGAGGTGTGTTGAAGTCTCCTGCTGTGTCTGTGGCTTCGGAAAATTCTCCTGGGTTTCTAGAAGTGCTTCTCCATATGTTTTGGAGCAAAAGGTTAATAACTGTGATGCAGTCTCCATGGATGCATCAGTCTAGCCCTGCTGGGGTCTCCATCAATGTCCCTGCCAAGCTTGGCATCTAATTCCTAAATTTAATTTCCTCCAAGACTGTGTGGGATTTTGCTCCTTAAAGATTCTAGAAGACAAAAGCTACCACCCCAGCCTCTCATGGCAGTAAAACGAGGCTTGAAGATGGGAAGCCAGGGGCACAGGGTGGCCTGCACATGTCACACTCTAGCAGGGGTCCTCTCGCTCCAAGGTCTGTGGCCCTCTGGCCCCACCTGAAAGCCTGTCGCCTGGCAGAGAGAGGAAGGCTCAGGACTCAACAATCAGGACTTCTTGGGCTTGCTTCTAATCCTGTGGGTCTGGGTGTTTTTTTTTTTTGAGTTGGAGTCTCACTCTGTCGCCCAGACGGGAGTGCAGTGGCCGCTCCCGGCCACCGCAGCCTCGACCTGCTGGGCTCCGGCGATCCTTCCGCCTCAGCCTTCCAAGGAGCTGGAACTACAGGCGTGCACTACCATGCCTGGCTAATTTTTGATTTATTGTAGAGATGAGGTCTCACCAAGTTGCCCAGGCGGGTCTCGAACCCGCGGACTCAGGCAATCGGTCTGGGTGTTTTGATCTGGTGGTTCCAATCCTGGTGGCTGCTCAACCTGGTTGCACTGGTCTTAACTGCCCAGGATGGTCGCTGGGGCATCCCTGGAGGAGGCTGGGTTTGGCCTGGGCCCTGGGAAGCCTCACAGATGGGTAGACGGTACTCATCTGAGTGACGCCGGCAGCCCTCCTCCCGTGGGTGCCTCATGCAACCCACAGAAGACCTGGAAGGAGCCAAGGGTCTGAGCACCCGTGAACTTGGCTGGTGTGAGTGAGCTGGGACACGGGGCTGCTTCTGCCCTTGGAATGAAACAACACCAGCCCATCCAAGTCCTGCAGACTTGCACTGGAACACGCCATTGGCCCTGCAGGTCTTAGGGTACTAGAACTCAAACCGGACCAGAACTCGCTACTGGTCCTCAGGAGTCTCCAGCTCGCTGACTGCAGATCCAGGGGCATCTCAGCTGCCATCATGTCACGAAGCAGATCTTTAGCCTAAGTCTTGCGAGCGATTGCTCTCTCTCTCTCTCTCACACACACAAGTGTGTATATTTATTTCACATGCCCTGGGGGTTGGGAAATAGACCCAGCAACCTCCTCTGGACCACCGGACCCGCCTACATTGTCTTTTCGTTCTGAGATGTCTGGCCTGGACTTCCTGTGCGCAGAAACTCTGTTCAGTGGCAAGGAGGGAAGAATGAATGTTGAGTCTCCAGTGTGTATGTGTGTATACATGTGTGTACACGCGTGTGTGTGTTTATGCATGTACAAGGCCCTAATGCTCAACTAGAAGGATAGCAGGGCGCTACCCTCTCCTCTGAGACCAGTATCTGGGCAAACACATATCCTCCCGGGCTTGCCGACAAGGTGGGTTGCACTTTTTATCTAAATAAAATACTTTTTTTTTTTGAGTCAGGGTCTCACTTTGTCACTCAGGCTGGAGTGCAGTGGCATAGTCACGGCTCATCGCAGCCTCAACCCCCTGGGCTCAGGCAATCCTTCCACCTCAGCCTCCTGAGTAGCTGGGACTATCGGAATGGGTCACCAGGTTTGGCCAATTTCTTTTTTTCTTTTTGGTAAAGATGAGGTCTCTCTGTGTTGCCCAGGCTGGTCTCAAACTCCTGGGCTCAAACAATCCTTTCACCTTGGCCTCCCAAGGTGCTGGGATTATAGGCACCAACCCCTGCGCCCAGCCAAAATAAAATAATCTCTTTATCCCGTTTAATACTTTTGCCGTGAAATCTACTTTGTCTGATATTGTCACCAGCTCTGCCTCTTTCTTTTCTTCCTTTTTTTGGTAAAGCCCCCCCCCCGTGAATCTCCTGGGGCTGGGGATCCTGGCTGCCGCTAGGTCCACAATCCTTCCAGGCATTGGGAGCTGGTGGAGGAGGAGGGATGGGGCCTGAGTCTCTAAGGGGACTGAGGAGGGGAATGCCTTCCGGGTCATGTCATCCTGACATCATCAGGTCCTGTCCACGTTGTCCGCCCGTGTCCTGGGGAGGGACAACAGCCTCTGAGGCAGCCTGACCCAGACCCTGCTGGCCAGGGTCTGCAAGTTGAGGCTGTGGGGGTTGGGGGAGAAGGGGAGGGGCATAGAGACACTCCCATCTCTGCACCATTCCAAATCCTGGAAGGGGGCTCTGCAGGAGGGTTTCCCACCTGACAGCCTCCTGCCTGCCCTCTCACTTTTAAACTGACAGCCAAGGACTTTGTATAAAGGGGAGAAATTCTCTTCACATCAATAGCCAGGTTCCCTTACACCTGGAAGTACCAGCGACTGCTGGGGCTGGGTTTTGAGGACTTGGCACCTTGAGGGCGAAAGCTGAGTTCATGGGGCCAGGCCTCAGGGTCCCCACCCCCGGAGGGGGGCGTCACTGGGGAGGGGGCGTCACTGGGGAGGGGCGTGCCATGGATGAGGAGCCGCGCTGGCCCCACACACAGTGACCCAGGGCTGCACGCGGCGGAGTGGGCGTGGGAAGCAGAGGCCCCAGGTTCTCTCCTGGTCCCTGCAGGGTGGTCCCGGGTCAGCTGGAGTGAGGGCTCCTGCCCAGGGCTGGGAGGGAGGCCGGGCGGGGCTGTCACCTGCGCGGACAGGAATGTTCTCAGGTCAGGAAGTCGGAGCACTGTCGCAGGAGCCCGCACAGCGGGGCTGTTAGCACGCGCCAAGGGGCTCGGTGGGCAGGCTCTGTGCGGTCCTCGGGAATCCGTGACCTTGTCCTTCCTGGGTCGTCCCGCCGGGTGGCGGCGGGCGAGGTCGTGACCAAGCAGGCCGCACGAGGGCGCCGGAGCTCCACCCGTGGGAAAACCGGGTCCTCCTGGTTGGGCGCGGGGCTGGGCAGGTCCGGGCAGGCCGGGAGGGCTTCCTGGGGGAGGTGGGGTCTCTGGCAGGTGCCAGGTGGGGCTGAAGGCCAGGCTGGGAGCTGGGTTCCCAGGGCGGATGGTGGCGTCTGTGCCAGGGGGTGACCTTGTGGTCCGCTCCCTGCCCCCTCCAGCCTGTGGGGCAGCCTGAGCCCAGGGGCCATGGCTCCACTCCCTGGTGCAGCCCAGGAGGAAGGGCGGGTCCCCACCCTCACCTGGGCCGCAGTGGATAATGGGTGCTATACAGAGGTGTCAGGGCAGAGCTGGAGCTGGGGAGACCCCTTCCTCATTAATATTTATTAGACCCACAACCCCGCTGTCCAAGAGCCTCATAAATATTAATTCCCAATTAAACATTTATATGGAGGAGATTGCTTCTGCTGCCTCTCAAAGACCCTGTGTGAAGCTGGGGCTGTGGTGGCCGTCGGGGAAGCAGAATCTCCTGGGAGAGGCAGGGAGGGGGCTGGACCCAGCCCGCGCCTGCCTCCCACACCCAAGTCCCACGGAGTGGCCCCTGCCGACCCGTCACGACACCTGCAGCGTCCCTGTGGTCAAGGTCATCTCTCTAGCTGGGAAGTCAGTGTCTTCAGCAACTCACCCTGAGTGCTGTCAGCCATGCACACCCGAGTAAGATTTAGTGGGCAGAGGAGAGAGTGGGAATTTCACAGAAGCTCACATGCTGATGTTGGCTGGGAATGGGCCCCAGGTGTGGGTGGGCGGCGCCCTCTAGTGAACTTGGCGTGACTTTCAGGGAGCAGCAGGGTCCCCAGACTCCCGCGACTCCACTGGTTACGCTGTGACTGGGAACATTTTTCTTTCGTTGATTTTTGGGGGTGGACGCAGAGGTCAGTGGTTGTTCTTTTTTTTTTTTTTTTGAGTTGGAGTCTCACTCTGTCACCCAGAGTGGAGTGCAGTGGCCGCTCCCAGCCACTGCAGCCTCGACCTGCTGGGCTCCGGCGATCCTTCTGCCTCAGCCTTCCAAGTAGCCAGAATTACAGGCACGCGCTACCACACCTGGCTGATTTTTTGATTTATTGTAGAGATGAGGTCTCGCTGCCCAGGTGGGTCTCGAACCCGCGGGCTCAGGCAATCCACTCACCTCGGCCTCCCAAAGGCGCCAGTGGTTGTTCTTAATCTTGAGCTTCGGCTGCTCCATCCATGGTGCTCCCCCTTCCCAGCCACCATGTTCCTTGGATGTGTACTTGAACTTCCTGGGCCGACCCCCTGGGTGGTGTGTTGCAGGGGTCTAGGTGTATTCCTCTTCCACCCTTCCCCACACTGTGCCCTGCCCTTTGATCTGCGGCTAGCCTTTTCCCCAGGCGAGCTCCCCCATGTCCCCGAGGATGTCAGGGGTCAGCCTGCTCCTTCTGTGGCACCATGCTGGCCTTCAGTTTTTCTTCGTTTTTGCTCACCAGGGTTTGGTGGCTTGTGTCATCCCGACAGAGTGAACCCTTTTTCTGGGCTGGTTTCTCTCTCTTTTTTTTTTGAGTCGGGGTCTCACTCTGTCACCCAGGTTGGAATGCAGTGACACCATCACGGCTCACTGCAGCCTCCACCTCCTACGCTCAGGTGATTCTTCAGCCTCAGCCTCCCCAGTAGCTGGGACTACAGGCGTGGACCACCGTACCTAGTTATTTAAAATATTTTTTTTCCGTAGAACCAGGGTCTCATCATGTTGCCCAGGCTGGTCTCAGACTTTTGGACTCAAGCGAGCCTCTCACCTTGACCTCCCAAAGTGCTGGGATTGCAAGGGTGAGCCACCACACCCGGCCGATGGCTGTTTGTCAATCAGTTTCCCGTTTGTGGACTTTGGCTCTCCAGAGCATGCTCAGAAGGGGGCCAACACATCTCCATGGGAAGCCTGCGGGGACTTCCATTGGTGTGGCATTCATCTAGGAACAAGTCTGGGGGTGGTGTGGGTACCCCGCATCTGACTGCGGTGACGTCTCCTTTCAGCCACTTGGCCGCGTCCTTTCATGGAGTTTCCAAATCTTCTCAACAGAAGTCTAGCCCGTTCTCTGGTTATTTACTTCCCAGCGACTTAATTGCCTCGGTGCTGTCGTGAACGGGATCTTATTTTCGGGCTGATTGTCGCTGGTGCATTGTCCTGCTATTGATTTTTGCGGGTTCATCTTGTAGCTGTTCGTTCTAGTAGTTTGTTGATTTGGTCACGTTTTCTACCTAGATGGTCACATTAGCCACCAACCCTGACAGTTTTATCTCTTCCTTTCTAACCATTCACCTCTTGCTTCTTTTTTTTCCTTTTTCTTTGCTTGCAGTGTTCCCTGGCACTTTCAGGATTATGTTACATGGAGTGGTGACAGGGACATCCTTGCCTTCTGATCTTGAAGAGATTGTGTCTTAGATGTCTCTCTTGATTTTGCTTATTATTGTTTTTAATGGAGATAGGGGTCTCGCTGTGTTGTCCAGGCTGGTCTTGAACTTCTGGACTCAAGCAATCCTCCTGCCTCGGCCTCCCATAGGATTATAGGCCTGAGCCACCGCATTCAGCCTAAATTTTTCTCTGAAGTCTGATGTTTCCTGAGGGTTTTTGGAAAATAGGTTTTCTCAGATTAAGGCTGTTCTCTTTTATTTGTAGCTTCTAAGAGTTTTTAGAAATTTATAACTAGGTGTTGAACTTCCAGTGGTTCTTCTGTACCTGTTGGGATAATTCATGGACTTTTTTTGTTCTCGAACCCTTGTGGGGACTCAGTGAGTCTTGTTGAGGAATTGATCTCGTGGGAGCTGTCCTGCTGGACCATGTGGGCTCATGTTTTAACTATTTTGTTGAATCCCTTTGATTATAAGGTATGTCATTGTTTTATGCACCTCTAAGAGAGAAAAACTCTCCTCTGGCTGGGTGCGGTGGCTCACGCCTATAATCCCAACACTTTGGGAGGCCGAGGTGAGAGGATTGCATGAGTCCTCAGGTTCGAGACCAGCCTGGGCAACTTGGTGAGACCTCATCTCTACAATAAATCAAAAAATTAGCCGGGTATGGTGGTGTGGGCCTGTAGTTCCAGCTACTTGGAAGGATGAGGCGGAAGGATCGCTGGAGCCCAGCAGTGCCACTGCACTCCCGCCTGGGCAGCAGAGTGAGACTCCAACTCAAAAAAAAAAAAAAGGAAAAACGCTCCCTGTACAACGGCAACACTGAGCTCTATCACACGCAAGTTCTGCTTTACAATCATTGAAGAGCCCCTTGAGACTTATTTAATCATAGGATCATATCATAGCTCACTCTTATACATCCATAAAGTAAAAGCAAGACAGGTGGGCAAAGGTGGCCCCAAAACACCTTCACTCTCAGGAGTGGGCTCCTCTGAATCGAGTTTGGACTGGTCATGGCAGATATCATTTTTTCTCCATAAAATTATGAAATGCAGAGTGTGTGTGGGTGAAGATACTCCCCACCATAGAGATGGGGGTCTCACTATGTTGCTCAGGCTGGTCTTGAACTCTTGACCTCAAGCAATCCTCCCACCTCGGCCTCAGAAAGCATTGGTTACAGGTGTGAGCCACTCCGCCTGGCTGAATATTGGATTCCGAGGAGAGGTACCGTCATCACGCCGGGCTCTCTCCCAAGCTCCTGAGAGTTCAACATCAGTGTCTCCCTGATCTCACCAGAACATGCGGACAGGCTCTCAGACAATGACGAGATGTGTTCCTCAACGGTCATGTGGCGTTTTGTTGACTGACTGCTTGGCTGTCCAAGCCACTGGAGACGAGAGGGGGTCTACTCACATGCGGGTGACCGGGGGTGCCCTTGTGAGGTGTGGCTGGGAGGTCTGTCTCCCCCCGGTGCCCTGACTTCAGTTCTGCCCACCCACCCCTGAGGTGGTGCGACGTCATAGGTTAAAGGGCACAACACCCCACCCCCACTCCAGGCCACCCACATGTCCGTCCACTGGCTGCAACCTGGGGGGTCCCATGACTCCCCTCGGGTTAGCCATTCCCTAGACTCACAGGCCTCAGGACAGCACTCTGTGTATGATTGGAGTGTGATTACAGGCATGAGCCACTGTGCCTGGCTGAGAGGGAACATGTAAAGGGGAGACGGGGCTTATCCTGCTGTCGGGAGCTTGCTTCCCTTGGTGAGGGAATTGAGGCTGATTCCTTAGCTTGGCATTTGAGGCCCGTTATGGTCTGAATGTTTGCATTCACCCAAAAACATATGCCGAAGCCCTAACTCCCAGTGGGACGGAGTCTGGAGGTGGGGCTTTTGGAAGTGATCAGAGTTAGTTGAGATGTGAGGGTGGGGTCGCCATGACGGGATCAGTGCTCTCAAAAGAAGCTCGTGACCAACTCTGCCATGCGCAGACACGAGAGAGACTGTCTGCAAGCCAGGAGGTGGCCCTCGCGAGGGACCGACCACAGGCCCTTGGTCTCAGGTGTCCCCTCCAGAGCGGTGAGAAATGACCCTCTGGGGCCCAAGCCATTCCAGTGGTGGAGTCCTGCCACGGCAGCTTGAACTGGCTGGGACAGGCCTCTTTTCCGAGTGCTGGTGTCCTCTCTGTCTCCCAGCACGTCAGATGGGCCCCTGGACAGCTGCTGTTTGCACAGCTCTCGGATTGGCTTCCATGCACCCCTCTGCCCTTCCTGGTCCCTGGCAGCTCCTGCTCTTTCTAGTCTCTCTGCTGCCTCTAGTGAGGGTTTGAGTCTTGAGTCTCTTGAGTGTGGCCTCCTCTGCCTCCGACCCTCACCTGTGAAACAGGAAAACACTAGAACCACCTCCTGGGGCTGGGAGGGACTGTGATAAAGTCCTGAAGGATTAGTGGGATGCCTGCCACCGGGGGCGATGCCAACTGCTCTGCTGGCAAGACGGGCTAGGGAGAAGGACCTGATGGAGGCATCTCCGTGTCCAGGCTGTGGGTCCAGGTGCGGTGTCCTGAATGCCTACTCGGGGAGCAGCTTCCTCCAACACGCGGCAGGAAGTGCGTGGGGAGGTGGCCAGTGCGTGGACTGGAGAGGGGAACAGTGGGCTCCCTTAGTGAGAACCTCTCACTGTTGGGACTCATCTGCCTTGTCTCCAGGGCTCGGCCAAAAGCTCCACCTCCAGACACCATTCCACTGGGGGTTAAGGCTTCAGCAGATGACTTTTGGGAGGATGCAGACAATCGGCTCACAGCAGGTCTTGACTGGCGGGCTAAGGAACTAGCCCCATCTCCCGCACCCAGAGAAACCAGCACCACAAGCCAGCAAGACAAGCCCTGGCTCTCATTTAGATGCTGCCTCTCAGCTGGACAAAGTGGCTCACGCCTGTAATCTCAACACCTTGGGAAGCCGAGGCAGAGGGATTGCTTGAGCCTGGGTGTTCAAAACCAGCCTGGGCAACATAGCCAGACCTTGTCTCTACAAAAAAAAATTTTTTTAAATTAGCCAGACTTGGTGGCACGCTCATATAGTCCCAGCTACTCGGGAGGCTGAGGCAAGTGGTTCTCCTGAATCCAGGAGGTCAAGACTGTGGTGAGCCGTGATCACATCACGGCACTCTAGCCTGGGCGACAGAGTGAGACTCGACTGAAATAAAATTCCCTCCCTCTCCGTAAACACAAAGAGGGCACCTTAGCCCTTCACATGACTTACCCAGGTGCACATGAGGGCAGCTGGATAAATGGATGGATGGAGGGAAGACGAAGGGAAGGACGGATAAAGGGACAGATAAAGAAGGAGTCATGGAGGGTGGAGAAACACAGGCGGCGGGATGAAGAAATGCAGAGATGGACAAAAGGAGAAATGGAGAGTCCAGTGTTGAAGGAAGAGAGGATGGAGGGAGGAATGATGGAGGGACAGAGGGAGGAGGAGTGGAGGGAGGAGAGGTGGAAGGATGGAGGGTGGAGAGGTGGAGGGTGGATGGATGAAGGGTGGAGAGATGGGGTGGAGAGTGGAGAGATGGAAGGGGGAGAGATGGAGAGTGGAGAGAGGGAGGGCTGGAGGTCAGAGGGTGGAGAGATGGAGGGATGGAAGGTGGAGAGTTGGAGGCATGGAGAGCAGAGGGTGGAGGAATGGAACGCTGGAGGTGGAGAGTTGGAGGGGTGGAGGGATAGAGGGTGCTGGATGGTGAGATGGAGGGATGGAGGGTGGAGAGGTGGAGGGATGGAGAGTGGAGGATGCAGGATGGGGGGCTGGAAGGATGCAGGGAAGGAGGGTGGGGAGTGGAGAACTGGAGGGATGGATTGCTAAAGGGACGGCGGGTGGAGGGTGGGGAGATGGAGGGTGAAGACATGAAGTGTGGAGAGATGCAGGGACGGAGGGTGGTGGCTGGAGAGTGGCGAGATGGAGTGTGGCGGGGTGGAGGGTGGAGGATTGAGGGTGGAGACATGGAGGGACGGGGGATGGAGAGTTGGAGGGATGGGGGATGGGGGCTGGATGGATGCAGGGTGGGGAGTGGAAGGGATGGAGGGCGGAGGGTGGCGGGTGGGGAGATGGAGGAGGGAGACATGGATGGAGGGAGGGTGGTGGGTGTCGGGTCGATAGGCGGAGGGTAAAGAGTTTGAGGGACGGAGGGTGGACAGTGAAGGGTGTTGAGATGGTGGGATGGATGGTGGGGAGATGGACAGCTGGAGGATGGAACTTGGAAGATGGCTCTGGGATGGTGGACCTGGGCATGTCTCACTGTGGGGCAGCTCTCCATTGGCCAGTGGTTGTTGAGGTCTCTGGGGGCCCATCTCAGGCCATCGCTCTGGCTTCATCCCGGAACAGGTTGGTCCATTCAGCAGGCTCCCTGAGCAGCAGAGCAGGGCCCTTCTGGGGCAGGGGTCACAGTCTGGAGCATGGCTGGGCCTGCTTTCCCAGCCGGTGCTTACCCCTGAGCTGGCTCCTCTCATGCCCAGGGAACTGAGGAGGGGGAGGGGTCGTTCAGCCTGGCTCATTATTCAATGATTTAAACGAGATCCAAAGGGCTCTTTATAAATTTGCATATTAAAGTTATGAGACCCGGTATATCCTGCCCTCCGGCAAATTAGTGGGCCATAGCGCTGGACAGCGGCTCCCAGAGCTGCAGGCCGCTCAGCCAGGCTCAAGGTCAGCGAAGACGGATGGACGTGGCCGTTAATGACCCGGAGCCGGTGTGCGTAAAACTTCATCCTTTCCCGCAGGCCAACATCCCTACTCCTCCGGCGGGCGTCTTAAATGTGCTCCTGTGTATATAATATTAATTTAGTCGTAAAATAAAAGGCAGTAGCTCAAAGAGGAGCCCGTGCAAACCATTACATTCAAAGCACCGTGTGAAGTATTTGCAGTTCCAGGTGTGGGGTGGGGGGCAGGTGTGGGGAAAGCATCAAGAGAGCTGTGGGGGACCTCCCACCCCCCACGGGGGTAAACTCCGAGCAAAACGGCTCTCCTGCCACCTGGCCAAGGGTGCAGCTATGGAAGCCGTGCGCTCCAGAATGGGCGGCCTGGAATCTGGTGGACAAGGACCCCATCTTAGGGTGACCTGCCAGGTGGCTTAGAGGTGATTGTGTGGATGCCATGCCCTGGAAGGCTTGGGGCTGGGGAGTGCACTTGGGGCCCCTGGTGGGATCCTGGGGAACCTAGAAAGGAATCACCAGGAGCCTTCATCTGCTCCCTGGGTGCCTGCACGGCTCAGGTCCTGAGCTCTCCCCACTATGTGCCAACTGGCGGGTCCAGGGTGGTGTTACCAGCATGAGAAAAAGGTGGAAAGTCATCCTGCTCACCAGTAACACAAGTGTGTTCTCCTGGGCTTTCTTCTAAAAGTTTTATAGTTTTGCTTTTCACGTTTCAGCTTTTAATCTGTGTGGAGTTTAATGAGCCTGTGATGTAAACTAGGACTTGAACTTCAATTCTTTCCATGTGAAAGCCGCAGTTCCCAAGGCCAAGTGCTGAACAGCAGTCATCGTGCCGCCTGTGCAACGCCATAGCCACTGGCCTCGTGGAGCTGTTTAAATGATGGCCACTGACACGAAACTGGTTTTAAAATACCAGTTGGACTGGTCACATTTCAAGTGCTTTGGAGTCTCAAGTAACTGACAAAACACAAGAATCAATCTGAACAGGAAGGATGTGACAGCACGAAGGAACCGTTTAATAGGATGAGCTGCAGGAGCCATGCTTGATTTGAGGTTGCCTGCTCTTTCTAAGCACGCCTGGGGCCTTTGTAAAAATTGGCCACATTTAAAAAACACCACAAGGTGGGTTGTTCAGGCCATATTTTTGGTCAAATGGCAGTAAGCTTAGAAATCAGTAACAAAACCCAGAGTCGTGCAGTGAATGAAACACTTATCAGCAATTCACTGTCAAAGAGAAAATCATAAAGGAGACGTTTGGGTGGGAACAATGACACGTGGCGAGGCTTGCGGGTTGGGCTGGGGCGGTGCTGACACCCAGAGGCTCGTCTGTTTCACTATTTACTTTTTCAGAGATCCAGTTTTAGGCCCGTTGTTCTTCCTTATTGGTTCTTTGTTCTCTATTCTATTCATTCCTGCATATACCTTTGTGGTGTCCTTTTTTTTTGGCTTTCTTGGTTTTAGTTTATTATTATTTTCCTGTTTCTCAATTTGGATTCTGAACTCAAGAATTTTACTGTAATATACGCAGTTTTAGGTTATAGATTTCATTTAAGGGTTTAAATTTTAGAATTTTAGAATACCAGTTGGACTGGTCACATTTCAAGTGCTTTGGAGTCTCAAGTAACTGACAAAACACAAGAATCAATCTGGACAGGAAGGATGTGCCTTGAATTCCTGGGCTCAGCAATTCTCCCTCTTCAGCTCCTGATAACTGATACAGCTGTATATACCACTTTGCCTGGCTAATTTTTTGACTTTTTTTAGAGACGAGGTTTTGATATGTTGTCCAGGCTGGTCTTGAACTGCTGCTTTAGCGGTAACTAGTTAGATTATACTGCTCAAATGTGCTTTTAATTTATTTCCAATCTGTCTTAGCTTTTATAAGTTTTTGGTTATGAAGTTATAGTAAAGTCTTCCCCTCTGAATATCAACTTGTCAATTTTTCATTGTAACACTGTACATTGTTGACGTATATATTTGAGGCTGTGGTCAGTGTTCTATAGTAATTATCTTAATCCTTGCTAGTGCCTTTTTACTTGAAATCTGTTTGGTCTAATATACGAGGGGGGACCCCCCCAAAAACACTGAAACTATTTTTTGGAGGGGGCCCCTTTGCAGTGCAGGCTTCTCCCACTAGGTAAGTGTTCTAAGAACCCATCAGCATCAGTGTGCCAGCTAGAGTTGTTGTGAGAGGCTGCAGGTGGCTTCTGTGAATTTTTTGTGGCAAACAGGTGACAGATTCTTCCATCATGAAAACACACCTGCCCCCACCGCTCTGTGTTCAGCAGTTTTTGACCAAAAATGGCAGGACCCCTGTGCCTCACCCTTCCTATTCCCCTGACCTTGCCCCAAACAATGTTTATTTGTTTCCCTGATGAAAAAAGTCCTCAAGGGGAAACGTTTTGCCAATGTGGAAGAGGCGAAACAAAAAATGACAGAAGCCCTAAAGGGCATCAAAATGGACAAGTTCAAAAACTGTTTTGAGCAGTGGAAGAATTGTCTCGACAGGTGTATTGCATCAAATGGAGAGTACTTTGAAGGAGACTGAAGTTTAAACATGTGAGAATAAATGCACAACGTTTAATATATAAATTCTGCTTTGTTTGGGGTGGCACAATCATGACTCACTGACTCAAGAATTTTAGAATACCAGTTGGACTGGTCACATTTCAAGTGCTTTGGAGTCTCAAGTAACTGACAAAACACAAGAATCAATCTGGACAGGAAGGATGTGCCTTGAATTCCTGGGCTCAAGCAATTCTCCCTCTTCAGCCTCCTGAGTAACTGGGACTACAGCTGTATATACCACTTTGCCTGGCTAATTTTTTGACTTTTTTTAGAGACGAGGTTTTGATATGTTGTCCAGGCTGGTCTTGAACTCCTGGCTTCAAGTGATCCTCTTGCCTCAGCCTCCCAAAGTGCTGGAATTGCAGACGTGAGTCACTACACCCAGTCTGTGGCCTTTTGCATTTCTTTTATCATCTCATTTTCATTCACTCTCTTGGTTACTTTTCCATATTCATGCCTATCTTTATTGGGGGGGGTCTCTTCTTTCTTGAGCATCTTATAATTTAGTCTTCTTTTCTGAGATGATTTTTGCCTGTTTCTTCCAATTCCTTTCTGATTTCAACCAACTCTTTTCATTTCTTTCTGCTTTTTTCCACTTATAGTCCCAGATTTTGAATTTCTGATCCAGGATGGGCTTTCACATCTCCAGATGTCTTTGTGAGTATATTTAATTCAATTTGAGGTGTTGGCTTATGGTTTTTTTTTTCCTTCATTTTTTTTTCTGGGGATGGATTTTTATCAGCTGAGGTGTGTTGATTTTCACTTTCTGATGTTTGTGGGAGCTTTGAACAGATTTAATTTTCTCCTGATCATTCTGTGAATGTGGGGTGGCTTGCAAGGTTCCTGTTTCAGTGCACCCTGTTCCATCAATGTGGCGAAGTCCAGGTGCTTTAATGCACTGTGTGTGTATCTGTGTGTATGCACATGTGTGCACGTGTGCTTGTGTGTGTGAAAGGGGTGTGTGTCCTCTACGTCTTGGTCCATGTTTCCACACAGGAGCTGAAATCCCCCCTTTTACTCCTTTCCTTTGCTGCCTGGTTATTAGAGAGCACGTCTCCTTTCTTTCCTGCCTTTGCCGCCAGAGCTTTGCCTTTTAGAGATGCCCCTTTAGGCTGCGTGTGTGCTTTGAAGTCCTGTCTCTGCGACTGGACGCTGACCCGGGACGCCGTCCGGGGTTTTCACAGCTGGGGCTCGCGTCCTACTTCTGCCATCGCTGGAGCAATTGTGCACTGCCCCAGACTTCACCCTCTCCTCTGTCCACCTCTGTTCCTGGACTGCTGCTGCCCACGGCGAGGGTGTGAGAAGTCGCTTGCTGGGATTGGCCTCTTTTCTCTTCTTTCATTTTTGGTTGTTTTGAAGCTGGGCCATCCCCCATCTTTTTGCAGCTTCCCTGGCTCTACCTGCTGCTCTGAGCTGATTCTGGAGGGCATGTGGGATGACGCACACCAGGCAGCCGCTGTCCTCGGGTTGCTCCGAAGTCCCCTGGGGTAGTTTCACCGTGCAGTTGTTTATGGTGGATGATTTTGAGACTCTTCACATGTTTAAGAATTAGTTGATTTCATTTCTTGCAATTGTTCATCTTGTTTGGTGATTTTCTTCTACTGATGTGTGGGCCCTGCTCTTACTGATTTCTGGAAAGGTTTTACACATTAGAAAAATGGTGTTGTGCCTTGCAAAGCTTCCCTAAGTTCCTAGACGGTCTACTAACTTTGCCGGTAGAGCCTGATGCTGTTAGCTTTGACAAGCAAGCGGGGCCAGTGATGAGGACTAAACTCTGACCTTACTTCCCTCTCTTGCCAAATTCCTAATTAAGGGGCGTGGTGAGATTTTTTTTTGATTAACTATCCCTACTTTTTTTTTTTTTTGAGTTGGAGTCTCGCTGTTGCCCAGACTGGAGTGCAGTGGCCGCTCCCGGCCACCGCAGCTTCGACCTGCTGGGCTCTGGTGATACTTCCACCTCAGCCTTCCGAGTAACTGGAACTACAGGCGCGTGCTACCACGCCCGGCTCATTTTTTGGTTTATGGTAGAGATGAGGTCTCGCCTGCCCAGGCGGGTCTCGAACCCGCAGGCTCAGGCAATCCGCTCACCTCAGCCTCCCAAAGGCGCGGGATTACAGGCTGAGCCACTGAGCCTGGCTAGCTATCCCTATTTAATGTGGCTTACTTTCCAAACTGACTCTGGCATAACATCACATAAAAGATCAAGAAGGAAAATTGAAGTATTTCGTGGTCCCGTAAAGCTGTCTGTTGGAAACTTTATAAGACACCTACCATCCATTCTCTCTGAAGTTTGCCACCCATGAGGTATGAAGGACGGTGACGCCAGTGACACTCAGTACCCTTTGAGGCCAAGAGATTTATTAGAGCAGCGGCTACAGGGAGAGGGAAGGAGGTCTGTAACCGCCTGGTGGGAAAAGGGTGTGAGAGAGAGAGGGCGAGAGAGAGGTCTGTATTTATCGGTTTTGGGAGGGGGCGGCCTGTGCTCTCTGAGCCTGGCCGTGCCAGCCAGAGCCATCTTAGGGTCTTTATTGGAGGGAGCTATGAGGTAGTATTCCTATAGGGAGATAATGTTTGTACATGAGTTTAAGTTTCGCGCGCGGGAGAGGCAGAAATTTACGGCCTTTGTTGTCTTTGTTAGGTTCCCTAGTGTTGGCGCCACCTCGGGAGGCATCCTTCTGGCTGTTCCCTGTGTCTTTCAAGGTATATCATGTACATATCAAGAAACTTGGGCTATTTCCGTTACTGATTTCAAAATTCCTTTGATAACTGCCTGACTCCTGCTACCAATTGCCAGTCAGGAAATCTTTGAGTCCACTTATGACATGCCCCTGTTTGGAGATGTCTCCCCTTCCTGGGCCAAACCAATGTAAATCTCACATATATTCATTTATGGTTTTCTGTAACTTATGTTCTCCTAAGATATGTATAACCAAGCTACAATTCAACTGTGGGGGCATTTGTTCTCAGGAATTCCTGGGGGTGGATGTCACCGGCCTGGGTCATTCACATTTATCTCGGAATTAACTTCCATAATTCAGTTTAATTTTTTTTTTTTTGAGTCTGAGTCTCACTCTGTAGCTCAGGCTGGAGTGCAGTGGCATGATCATGGCTCACTGCAGCCTCCAACTTCCAGGTTCAGGTGATCCTCCCAACTCAGTCTCCTGAGTAGCTGAGACTACAGGCATGTGCCACCATGCCTGGCTAATTTTTTGATTTTTTTTTTTTTTGTAGAGATGAGGCTTCACCATGTTACCTAGACTGGTCTCACACCCCTGAGCTCAAGCAATCCTCCTGCCTCAGCCTCCCAAAGTGTTGAGATTACAGGTATCTGCCACTGTGCCCAGCCCTTTTAAAATATTTTACAGAGTTTGGCATCTTTATCAAAAGTGTTTGGGACTTCATATTCATTTGGGGGCTGAGGAGTTTTGAAGGCAGGACTCAGGGACATTTAGCTCTCTCTCCGTGGGGCTGTGGGGCAGAGGTGATGGGGAGACAGCGGGAGGAGGCAGCTGAGAAGGGCCTCCAGGAACACAGGGGAGCAAAGCACTGTGTGTGTTGGGGGCTCCTGCCAGCTAGCTGGCGTCTGCAGTTCTCAGCTGAGATGAGCAGAGGGGTGGGGACCGCGTGTGGATGCAAACGCATAATCCTCACAGCTCTGCAGAGTGTGGGCCCATTTGCATAAATATTGTTTGCAAAAAGCAATTAGTGGTTCATTTACATGCAGTGAAGTAGCAATTTGCACTTTCTTCCAGGAACACTGTCTTTGCCCATGTGCACTAATTCGATGCCTTGTCGTTGGCCTTCTAATGGTAAGGTGTTGCCATTTTTCATTTTTGATTCTTCTTTTGGTTGCCTGAGCTACAGAATTTTATTTTTAAAGAAGGAGGTGCCACGTGAGAGGCAGAAGTTCTTCGATGTTGCCTTCCCGTCCACCCACTCCTCCACTGCCCCTTCCCCCGGGAATCAGATGTTCTCCAGACCGGGGCTGTTTCCATGTCTGTCCTGTGCCTCAGAGCTCCAGGAACAATTGGTGGTGTCATCTGGCTCTGAGTGGGGGAGAGCACCACCTATGGGATGTGGGGGTGCTCCGCTCAGTCCTGAGGCCTGCTCAGGAAACAGGGAGGTGGGTCCCTCCTGTGCTCCAGCCGTGCCTTTCCTGTCTGGTGAGCACCTGCGCCTTTTTCTGACTGTGTTCAAGCTTCCATATTCCTCTACACCTCTCCAAGTGGTTTTCTCAGCCTCTTTCCTGTATATATGTTAGTGAAGCTTTCTCAATGGGGCAGTGATTGGCCCCCTCCGTCTTCCCCAGCTTGGGTCAGGTGCTGCGAAGAAGTGTCTGCCTGGGGCAGGAGAGATGACCTGGGGCCATCCTGGTGTCCGGTGACCTGGGAGAGAAATGTGGAGTATGAGCTAGCTCATACCAAGTTGCTCCAAGCATGCATGGCCTGCTCCCTGACTCAATGATAGCAAATGCAGTTACAGTCTCAGCCGAAGCCCTCCTCTCATCTCAGCCAAGAACTGCAGACGCCAGCTAGCTGGCGGGAGCCCCCAACACACACAATGCTTTGCTCCCCTGTGTTCCTGGAGGCCCTTCTCAGCTGCCTCCTCCGGCTGTTTCCCCATCGCCTCTGCCCCACAGCCCCACGGGGAGAGAGCTAAGTGTCCCTGAGTCCTGTGTTCAAAACTCCTCAGCCCCCAAGTGAATATAAAGTCTCAAGCCATGCCCTCAGGGCTAAGGCAGCAGATGACCCAACAGGGAGGCATTGCCCAAATTCCAAAGAAAGTCCTGTGGACAAAGGAGCCAAATTCTGTAAAATGTAGAACAAGATTTATTCTAATGTGAGTTACCGTGGCCTGTGACACAGTCTCAAGAAGCCCTGAGAAGTGTGCCAAAAATAGTTGAATTGTAGCTTGGCTTTACACATTTTTAGGGGGACAAGTCACAGGTAAAACTTAATACATGAGAAGTTTACATTGGTTGGGCTCAGGAAGGCAGAACGTCTCCAAGCAAGTGGCTTACAGGTCATAGGTGGATTCAAGTATTTCCCAATTGGCAATTGGTAGAAAGAGTTAAGGTCTATCTAAAGAAAGAATTTTGAAATCAGTAAAATAAATGCTTGAGATGTGGAAGGTTGAGGAAGCCAAGGCTCTTGATATGTAGCCTTGTAGGTGGCAGCCCTGGGAAAGAATAGATGGCAGATGTCTTAAAAGGTGTTTGACTCCTCTGAGGACCCCACAGGAAAGGGATTCTATACAGATGCAAATTTCCCCAAGAGCTGGCTTTGCAGGGTCATAAAATATTTTTGATTTCTTTCTTTATCAGTTATGTGATATTATGCCAGAGTCAGGTCGGAAAGTAAGTCACATGATACAGGGTTAATAAAAACCTGTCTGATGAGACTTTGTGGGGCGTGACTCCCCAGGCCCCTTAGAAATTCAGCAAGACAGAAAATCCAAGGTCAGAGTTTAGTCCTCAGTCCACAATGTGAAAGAGAGATGTGGGCCTCAACAAAGAGAAAGAGAAGCTGGACTCTCCGGTGATGATGGATGAATGGACAGATAAGATCCCCAAACAAGACAGACTGTAGGATGGCACCTAACTGTCAGGAGCAAGGGGGGCTCAGGTATCTGGTGGTCAGCCAAGTCAGAGAGGGAGCCAGAATGTCCTGACAATGAGAGGCCGAGGAGATGGAGAGCAGGACTTGATGTCCCCAGAGGAATGACAGGGACGCTGTTCGATCGACAAGTTCTTTATTGTTATAAGAGGTGAGGGGGACGTTCCTAGGGCAGCCTGCCTTTGACGTCAGGAGGCCCTTGCCCCGTTTCTGGACCTGGGCTGGGATTCAGATCCAGAACACCATTCTCTAGCAAATTCTAACACTTTTATAGAGCACCTTGAGATTTCTAGATATAAAACTACGCTATCCTCCAATAAAGACGATACTGCCTCTTCATTTTTTCGGTGTACTGCTCGATATTTTCTGGCCTTTGTTTGTTAGGTGGAATTGCCTCCAAAATGGCCAGTCGTAGTTGTGACAGTGAACACTCCTTGTTGTTCTGGATTTGAGTAGATGCAGATTTACGATACTGTGTTAAGGGAGTCTTTATCATAGTCAGGCAGTTTTCTTCTTATTTTACATAGAGTTTTAAAAAAACAGGAATGGAGAGGCAACGGTAGGAAATGCCTTTTAGATATCCCTTGACACAAAAATGTGGAGTTTTTTTATTCGTTGAGGTAGCATCTTGTTGGTAGGTTTCCCAAAGCTAAGGTATTCTTGCATTTGCAGAATAAATTCTAGTTACTCATGGGTTTTCTTATTTTCTTAACACATTGGGTTGTATTCAGTTTGCTGATAATTTATTTGAAAAATTTAGACACCAATATTTGTATATGAAATTTCTTATTACTTTTCTCCCCCCAATTTTAATAAGATTTTGATATTAATGTAATGTTGGCTTTTAAAAATAAATTTTGTGGCAGGCACGGTGGCTCACGTCTGTTAGGGTACGGACAGGGTGAGGGCAGATGGATAGAGGGAGAGAGGAGAGGCTCAGGGAGGTGCAGCACTGCCTGAGCCCGCATGCAGGAGGTGCTGTGCTGACAACTCAGAGATCCAAGTAAATGCAAAGAATTGCAACACACAGAGGTGAGAAAAGAAAAGATTTATTTAGGAAAAGTTCACTCCCCACAGACAGGGAGTGGGCCTACACTCCAGGTGAGTGTGGTGTGGTAGCCCCCCAGAGTCCTGGCTTAAATCCTTCTCTTGGAGATGTTGCACGTGACTGCTGTGACTTCCTTGTCAACCACCTGTGGATGTCTTGGAGAACCTGTGACAGAGAGAGCCATTAATGTCCGCCCACATTATCACAGCCCCTAGAGAAGGGCGTGACAAGGATTCTAATGCTCCTGCACCTTCCCAAATGACATTCCTTAGCGCTAATGGAGGGTGCACCTCCCCTTGTCTCCTAGGCATTCCCAGTGGTAGCTTCGGGGAATCCTTGGCTTACCTGTAGATAGTGCCTAATTTACTGGAAGACCGAAACCCCACCTGCTCTCCCTCTGAACGGTTATAACTTTTGTAATTACTGTTAGGGTACTGAACAGGGTGAGGGTGGAGAGGCAGAGAGGCGCAGCAGAGAGGGGTGCAGTACCACCGGAGCCGGCAAGCAAGAGGTGCCACACTGGGAACCCAGAGATCCCGGCAGATGCAAAGAATTGCGCACACAAAAAGGTTAAGAAAGAAAAGTTTATTTAAAAGTGAATTAGAGAGAGAAAGAGAAAGAAGAAAGAAGATTCACCTCCCCAAGGTGGGGGCCAAAGCCAGGAAGCAGGGCGACAGCCATGACTCAAAGAGCACATGGCCACAACAGATTCTAGCAAGGCGATGGCCGCTGGTTGCTTGTGGTTGAGTCCTTTTAACCATTCCCCATGATGGGGGAAGATCATTAAGGTGATTGGGTGGTGGTCTGCTTCCAGGTCATCACAAAGGGGCAGACAAGTGCAGGTACTGATGATATCAGGTGATGGACAGCAGGCAGATGGGTGGGTTAGTCACATGATTGCTGCCATGGTGGGGCTTATCTGTGTCACGTAGTTCACAGAGGGCTGATTAGGTTAACGGGGGGGGGGGGTGGGGGGGCGGGGGCGGTGATTCCTGCAAGAGACTTGTTAGACATTTGCAATTCACAAATGCAGACATTTGCAACTCACAAACTCTTAGGACTTTGAACTTGACAAGGAATCAAAAGTTTACTAGAGATTATTATGCTAAACCATGAATGGTTTGGCTATCCTGATCTTGTATCTGAAGATTTGCCAAGGGGGATGGGATAGGCTGCTGTTTGTCCTGCAGTACTATGTCTGAACGCTTTCTAATGGTTACAATGAGGCAAAAAGACTAAAGAATAAGATAAGTTTCTTCTAGGTTTCTTTAGGTACCTTTCAATTACAAGTTTCATGACTTTTGCAATCTTTGCCCAATGCATGATGTCTTAGGTCTTGTAAATTCCCTTTACTCTAGGCAAGCTTGATTGCCACTATGAGATACCTCTGATACCTGGAAGTCTGTTCTGAAAAGACAAAGTCGGTAAAGTTAACTTTACCTAAAGTGTGCATTTCTCCAAAAGCATAGCTTCTACTTTCTCATCATTGTGTCAGGATTTAAGAACAAGATGAAAAATGGCTTCCCACGCCTGTAATCCCAGCACTTTGGAGAGGGAGGTAAGAGGAATGCCTGAGCCCAGGGATTTGAGAACAGCCTGGGTAACTTGCCGAGACCTCATCTCTATAATAAATCAAAAATTATCCAGGTGTTGTGGCGTGCCCCTGTAGTTCCAACTACTTGGAAGACTGAGGTTGAAGGATCTTCTGAGCTCAGGAGGTTGAGGCTGCAGTGAGCCATGATTTTGCTGTTGGACTCCAGCCTGGGTGACAGAATAAGACTCCAACTCAAAAAAAAAAGAAAAAGAAAAAGAAAAGAAAAAGAATTTAACATTTAAATCAGCGGACTTCAGAGCAGATTTCCCTCCATAATGTGTGTGGGCATCTTAGTCTGTTTTCTGTTGCTGTAACTGAATACCTAGACAGTGTCATCTATAAAGGAAAGACATTTATTTCTTGCAGTTCTGGAGGCTGGGGATTCTAAGGTCCAGGGCCTGCCTCCAATGAGCACCTTCTCAGTAGGGGGTGGGTTGTGGGGGAGAGATTCTGCAGAGTCCTGAGGTGGTGCAGGGAATTGCATGGCCCAGGGCTCAGCATGCCAGTTTAGGTCTCCCTTCCTCTTCTTACAAAGCCACTGACCCCACCCTGCGACAGCCCATTGATCCATTAACCCATGAATAGATTAACCTAACTCGTGACCCAGCCACCTCCCAGGGGCCACATCTCTCAATGCTGCCAAACTGGGGAGTAAGTTTTGACATGATTCAGAGGGACAAGCATCCAAACCACAGCAGTGGGCTCATCAAATCAGTTGAAGGCCTGAATAGAATGAAAGCCTTTCCTCTCTTGAACAAGAGGGGATTTTGCTGCTGACGGCCTTCAGCTCCAGCCCCAAACTGGCCTTTCCCTGGGGCGCCAGTCTTCCAGCCCATTCTGCAGGCTGTGGTCTTGCCCATCTCTGTAGCTGCATGAGTCAGTTCCTTAAAAGTCCCCCCTCCTCCCTTCCTTTCTTTCTCTTCTCCCTCTCTCCTTTCTCTTCCCCCTCCCTCCTTCTCCCCTTCTCTCTCCCTCCCCACCCTCTCGCTTCGCTATCTCTTTCAGTCTCTCTCTCCTTTCTTTCTCTCTCCTCTCTTTCTCCCCTCTCCCGCCCATGTCTCTTTCTCTCTCTTCTCTCTTTGTCTCCCCTTCTCCCTCTTTCTCTCTCTCTCTCTTTCTCCTTCTCTATCCTATTGGTTCTGTTCCCTGGAGATCTCTAATAACAAAGGAAGTCTGATTTTTGAAGGTTAACTAGAACCCATCTGCAAAAATGTCAGGGTCTTGTGCCTTCTAAAACAGCAGATATTTAACAATTTTTTCAACCTAATTTGCAGTTTTCAGTGGTGTCATTTCCCTCAGTCATCATGGCATCCTTTGTTTTGGAAACAGCCTCAAAGCATAACACCCCCAGCGATATTCAAGTTGGCCAGCCATGGGGGTGATGATAGTGACTAAGGAATGGTTGGATGTCCACTCTTGCCCAGGTGGGGAGGCTGCACTTCCTGCGTGGGATCCCTTTGGTTGAATTGGGGTACTGCATGGTAGTAGAAGCCCTGCGCGAATTCCCCACAGGAAGGGGGGCTGTCATCGACCTTGGGGCTGGTCCTCAAGGCTCAGCTTTAAAGTAATTACACAGTGAATATGCAATTCACAGAAGATAAGTTATCGATGGAAACAAGCAAGAGGAGGTATGCTTAACCTCATGAGGGTAAAGAGAATCTGAGTTTGTACATCTGTAAGATGTTTTTCCATGTAAGACTGATGCAATTTTAAAACAACTGGTATTTTCAGTTCTGGAGGGGGAAGAAGCCATAACCAGATGTGAGGATAAATATGTATATTTTCAGAGGTCAGTTTGACATTCTGCCAACATTTAAAATGTGCATTCCCCATGACCCAGCAATTCCTCCTCCAAGAATTTCTCTTGTAAGAAATGCCTGTGCAAGCGCACATACATGTCCAAGGATGGCCACACAACACGGTTTGAAATAGCAAAAGCCGGAGATGTTAAACACCTGCCTTTAGAGAGGTAGTGATGCAGATTGTGGACCCATTATTATTTTGGAGTGCTACGCAGTGATTACAGAGAATGGAGTAGGTCTGTGTGTGGGAGGGAAGAACGTCCTTGACATATTGTTGAAGGAAAGAATTGGCTTGCAGAATGCTGTGGACTTACGAAGTGCTTTTGCAAATTGTGTGTGTGTGTGTTTAGCAAAATGTCTAGAAAAACAGAAGGCAGATTGTTGAAAGTGGTCACCCCTGGTAGCGTGATGGGATGGGGGAGGGGAGGAGGAGATCTTTATTTTTATTATTTTATACATATCTATTTTGCTTGACTTAAAAAATAGCATATCTTACCTTGCCAGTAAAGTTTTTTTTTAGTGCTTGCAACAAAAATGCTGATGTAATTTTAAAACAGAAGAAGCTAGACCAGGGAGGGCTTCCTCACTCTGGGAATTGGAGTAGAGGTGACTCGGTTTTAAAGGAAACTAGAAAAGGCATTAATTCTATTAATTAATGCCTCAGCGGATTCCATCTCTGCGAAGATGCCTTAATGAGGGGCTGGGGCGGCCATTATTTATCTTACAAATACAGCCCGGGGCCCTGCTGGTGCCAGGCCACGGAACTCGCGTCCCCGCTGAGGGGCCGGCGGGAGGCCCCCTTCTTCCCACACCGGCCTCCGCCGCCCTTCTCTCCGAGGGTGACCTCTGCTCCATTCCCGTTGTCCCCGACTGACTCCTCCCCTGGGCCCTCCAGGACCCCCCCCCTTGAGTCACTGCAGCCTGGGCCGCACTCCCGACCCTCACCGTGGGGGCTCGGAGCACGTCCCCAGGACCGCTCTCCCTCGCCTTTCTTCTCGTCGCCGGGGAGGGGGCGAGCTGGGGACAAAGAACCAGCCTCTGGAGGCCGCCCGGCAATCCCTGGGCGGTCTTCCCGCCCCCTCCCGGGCTTCTGCCTTCCGGCGGCGGGGCCCGCGCCCCCGCGTGGACCCGGCGCTCCCGCCCCGCGCGCCGGGAGCTGTCCGCGGTGCTGACCGCAGGCGCGGCCCGCGCGCACGCGTCCCGGGAGGGGCGCGGGGACCGGCGCCGCCGCCACTGCGCAGCCTCCCGCGCGCCCGGCCCGGCCTGCGCGGCGCCCGGAGACTCGGCGGCCTGGCGCGTTTCCCCGCCTGGCCCCCCGCGCCCCGGCCCGTCCCCGCGCCCCCGGCCGGCCATGGCGCTCAACAATTTCCTGTTCGCGCAGTGCGTCTGCTACTTCCTGGCCTTGCTGTTCAGCTTCGTGGTGGTGGTGCCGCTGTCCGAGAACGGCCACGACTTCCGCGGCCGCTGCCTGCTCTTCACCGAGGGCATGTGGCTGAGCGCCAACCTGACGGTGCAGGAGCGCCAGCGCTTCACGGTGCAGGAATGGGGCCCGCCGGCCGCCTGCCGCTTCGGCCTGCTCACCAGCCTCCTGTCGCTGCTGCTGGCCGCCGCGCACGCCTGGCGCACGCTCTTCTTCCTCTGCAAGGGTCACGAGGGGTAAGTGGGGGCCTCGGGCAGTCGTCCCCCGGGGCGGCGCTGTCAGTCCCCGGCGGCCGCAGGCCCGGCTCCCCGCGAGCGGCGCCGGGCCCTCCGCCTCTCCGCCTCCAACCCCCGCGCACGCTGCCCCCTGTCTCCGCGCGCGCCCCGCGACCGCGACGACCACCGACCCTCCGAGCAAGGCCCGCGCCTTCCCCCCAGGTGCCTCCCTCCCCAAGCGTCTCCCCTCCCGGGTCCCTGCAGCTGCTCCCTAGGGGTGCGGCTGTGGCAGCGTCATCCCCGACAGGCCCCGACCCTCCTTTGCAGGCTCAGCCGGGCCACACTCGCCAGGACCCGCGACAGCTCCCGATCCGGTCTCAGGCCTGGATCTGCTCCCCAGGCCGGGTGACAGATGCAAGGCCTCCCTTTCATCCTCGTCACCCAGGGAAGGGAGATGGCAGCGGACTGTCTGGAGGGAGGCCCAGCTCTGGAGCGCTGACCCCGGCTGGGGGAAGGGAGAGGGGTGGCAGGGGATGGGGACTCTGCTGTGTCCTCACGTGGCCTCCTTTCTTCCCTGCCTGCCTCCCTTTTCCTGCCCTGGGCTCACCCAGAGCCTGTGCAGTGTGATTCACTGGGGCAGGTGGACCCCTCAGCCAGTGGCACCCCATGAGCCTCCTTCCTTGCTGGGGGGAGGACCCTTCTCCCCTGGTCCAGGACTGCTGTGGCTTGGCGTGGCCCTGGGCCCCAGCAGAGGTCCCAGGAGGGCACTTGTGACATCCAGGCCCCCTCCCAAACTCTGCTCCACCCTCACCCGTCCTTCGTTGGCAGTTTTTAGTGGCTTAAAAACAAACTTTTGTTTTAGAAACAGGGTCTTGCTCTGTTGCCTATGCCGAAGTGCAGCCCCCTGCAGGCTTGAACTCCTGGGCTCCGGTGATCCTCCTCCTTCAGCATCCTGAGTGGCTGGGACTTCAGGCACAGGCCACCATGCCTGGCACATTTTACAACTTTTTTGTAGAGACAGGGTCTTGCTATTTTGCCAGGTTGGTCTCAAACTCCTGACCACTAGGGATCCTCTCACCTTGGCCTCCCAAAGTGCGAGGATTGCAGGAGGGAGCCTCCATGTCTGGCCTTAAGGGGACACTCCTTGCAGGGAGCGGGGAGAAGGGACAGAGAAGGGGCTCTGAGGAGAGGGGGCAGGAGCTGGAGCAGGCCCTCCTGTCACTCACTCCCTGCAAACCTTGGCATGGTCTTGGGGTCAGAGAGAGGAAGAAGGGGCTCCGGGGGAGGGGAGGGCAGCCCGGTTGTGCCTGAGTGGGACTGGGAACCTTGGGGGGGGGTGAAACTCCCAGCATGAGGGCATAAGAGCCTGGGGCTGTCACAGCTGGTCCCACACACTGGAGACTTAAGACTATTTTGCCGTCTCACAGTGCTGGGTGCCAGAAGTCCAGAATTGAGGTGTCAGCAGGGCTGATTCCCACCATGGCCCTGAAGGAGGGTCCCTCTACACCTCTCCCATCTGCTGGTGACTGTCAGCACCTTTGTTGTCCCTAGGCATGGGGCCTTGTCACTCCAGTCTCTGCCTGTCTTCCTGCAGCCCTCTTCTGTTTCTCTGTGTCCCCTTTTCTTCTCAAAAGGACACCAATCGCTGGATTTGGGGCCACCCTGCATCCAGAATGATCTCATTCTGAGATCCTTAGCTTAGTTATACCTATAAAGACCCTGTTTGCAAATGAAGTCACATTGATAGGTTCCAGGGGTTAGGATTTGGGGGACACCGTTCAACCCACAACATTAAGGTTCTGGGTAGGGGTCAGCAGGAAGTCAGGTGTCCCCCGGGCCTCCAAGTGCCGTGGGCCCAAACTCTGGGATGTGTGGCTGAGGCTCTCCCAGAGTGTGCCCAGGCCGGTCCCAGGCCAGTGGTGTCCTGCCCTCGGTAGGCCCTCTCTTTCCCTCAGCCTGCTAAGTGGCTAGTGTGCTGAGGAGATGCTTGAGATGTCACCTGCACCCACGGTGCCAAGCCCGAGAGTTCCCCAGTCAGAGCCCTGTGTGCAGGTCAGGGCAGGGTCTGGAGAAGGCAGTGGATGGCTTGTGAGTGGGGTAACCCCCCGAGGCTTGAGGTCCCTTCAGTCTGAGGAGCTGAGGGTGGAGGCTACTGCTGTATGGAGCCATAGTTCAGTGACACTGCCCCAGCCTTCTGGGTGTCCCGCAGTGCACGGGGGCCAGCTGGGGTCCACAGCTCTCTAGATAAGACTTCGTTCTGTGGTTAGAACGAATGAAGGCCATGGAGGCCTTCAGAGAGGGGGATACCATCAGAGGTGGGGGGACAAGGCAAGGGTATGAGGAGCCCAGGTCATGCACACTAGGAATGGTGACACAGTAGCTCTGCCTTTGTTCTCTCAAGGAAGGTGTCCCTCATCCCTGGGACACTGCCAGCACCATCTCGTTTTGAGGGGAGGAAACCCAGGCCTGAGGGGACGTGGTCCCTCTCAGGGGTGGTTTTGGGGTTCGTCCTCCCGAGGAGTAGCATGGGCTGGATGCAGCTGGCTCCATGGCCTCCACTGTACCTGCTGACCTGCCCCTCTGGGCTTTAGGAAGCCCTGGCTGACTTGGCATGCTCGTGTCTGGAGGTCAGAGAGAGTGTCTCAGAGGCTCCCATGGCCTTGACTCTACCAGGGGCCAGGTCTGGGCAGTTCCTGCTCTCTGGGCTGTGGGGTTGGTTGGTGGGACATTCAAGGTCTTCTGCCTCTTTGTTTCAGGGCTCGGGGTCACCTGCTCTACGTCTGGTGGGCTCTGGCCAGCCTTCTCTTCCCCAGGGACATCTGGTGTCTAATGTCCTCTTGGCTATTAGGAATTAGTGGCTGAGGCCAGATGGTGGTGTGGCCACCTGCTCTTACTTCACGGATTGGCATACGACTGGTGTAGTAACATCTGTTGAAAGTTTCAGCTCTCCATTGAGTTCTGATTATAGCAATAGGCTACAGCTCTGAGAACCATCTCAGGTCCAGAGGATCCTGGGCTGGGTGAACCCCAGGCAGGTGTGTGCCTTATTCATCTACGTCCCTAGGGCTGAGCACAGGGCACAGTACATAGGAGTCACCAAACAGCATTTGTTGAATGACAGACAGAAAGATGGCCAGATCCTGAGCTTTGCTGCTTGTGGTTGCTCACCTGGCCCTGATAGCTTTGCAGATGCATGGTCTGGCCAAGAGGTCCACTCTTCAGACTCATTGTGTCAGAAAGCTCGGGACCTCCAGGAAGGCTGGATCTGCAGCATCCAGTGATAGGCACAATGGGTCAGCCCAGTGGGGCTGATTTCAACTCAATCGATGGTCACCCACACAAACCAGGCGGGCAAGAACTGAGTCAGTGAGGGACCTCGGGACAGCCAAGGGGCTGGGTTGGGCATTTTCGGGGTGCTTATGTGATGAACACAGCCACTGGAGTCAGACTGTGGCCTTGAGGGCTGGTGCAGGTTGCATACACTCTGACACACCAGAGACTGGAGTCACCTTCAGGGGCAGCGTGACCCCGTCTCACTAGTGCCCGGGGTGCAGCCCTGCCTCAGTCTGTTTGAGGAGCTCAGGTCCGGTCCTGAACTCTGAGAAGGAAGCTGTGTCTGAGCTGCCAGCTCCCTCCCCATGCTGGGGGTGCAAATTGAGGGCCCCGGCAGCTCGCAACCAGGAGGTAAAAAGTTAGAGTCTGGGGGCAGCTTTTGCAGAAGGGTGTCATCTTGCTGCTCCACCATTTTTTCCTGAGCAAATGAATGAATAATGAATTGATCAGTGGCAACTGCGCTTCAGGGGGCTTGCTGTTTTAGGGCAGACGAGTGGGCTGAGGTGTGGCAGCTTGTGATTGGTGGGCTGGGGGTGCTGGGTTAAAGAACCCCATCATCTGCTCCTCACCCCATCTGCCAGCTGAGTCTTCAAATTGCTGGGCTTCCCAGGACAGCTGTCACCATGGAGACGGCACAACCAGGCCAGGCACCCTGAGAGGCGGTGGAGTTAACCCAGTGTGTGCCGGACTCCTTGTTCCTGACTGCTGTCCCACCCTGTCCTGTCCTTGTGAACTCTGGGGTGCTCGGTCCAGGTGAGGCTCTGGACACATTCAATTCTTCAAAAATCTGGACAGCCCAGGCAGGTCCCATGAAAACCAACCAGAAATGGACAGGAGAGTAGAAAGGCTGCTGACTGGCAGTGGCCCCAGCTTGGGGTCCCATCCCCACGGCCCAGAGAGCTCCATGCTCTGGCCATGTGGGAGACTCCAAATGGTGCCCATTTAGTAGAGGCACGACTGGAGTGTTGAGTCTCCAGATGCCTGGACTTTCTGAATGTTCAAGGTTGTGCCTCAGACTCCTCTCCGAGGGGGGAAGGAGCAGAGGGGGCAGCCCTCCTATGGGCAAGTCACCTGATGTGTCTCAGGCCTACTGTACTGTGCCTGGTGCTTTGCAGGCACCGGCTGGGGCAATGGGGGGTGGGGGGGACAGTTGGGAGACCCCATCCTGGGAGCTCCAGCTATGCATGTGCCTGTCTGGAATTCGGTATAGGCGAGCAGGGGGCTGCCCATGCCCCCTGGAGTGGGACTGAGATGTGCCAGGCATTGTGGGCCCTCGCCTGGCCTTGCTCTGCCCCGTGGCCAGCCTGGCCCTCCCAGGAGGCACTCTGGGGCTGGTCCCTGGGACAGCCTCTCAGAGAAGTCTGCCATGTGTGGAGGGTGCCCCTACTGGTCAGGCTCTTGGCGGACTGCAGAGGGCCGTCCAACAGGTGGGGGGATGGATGTGTCCCTGGGACCCTGGCGAGGTGCTGTCCCAAGCCCCCACTCTGCCACTGTCTAGCAAGCTGGAGCTCTGTGCCAAGCTTGGGCTGTTGCTTCACCTCTGCCTGTGGGACTCCAGCCTGGCCAGGCCTGGCCTCTGAGTTCTCTGTGGCTGGGGTAGACTGGCCAGTCTAAGACCCCAGAGGTGTGCTGGGCTGGGATATGCCCCGCTCTGTGTCGATAGGCCCTGGCCCCTTATTCAGACTCCAGGGCCAGACGGATTTGGGGGTTCAGAATTGTGTCATCAGGGTTCCAGCTGGAAGCAGATGGCTCACCCAAGTGTGGCTCACCCAGGGTTAGTGGAGGTAGGCCTGTCACCACCTCTGGCTAATGGGACCTGGCAAGGAGGGTTGTGTAGAAGAGGCCAGCTGGAAAGGAGCGGGACTTCAGTGGAGGGACCTGGGAGCAAATGCCTGCCTTGCCCTCCTACCTCTGTTGCAGTCCCTGCTGGTCAAACCCAATGGAAGCCAGAGGACCTGGGGCCATTACCACGGTCCTCACAGGTCAGAGGAGGGAGACGGGGCGCGCTCTGGAGCACAGGTGGGAGACACCAGCACACAGGTGGCTCAGATTCGGGCAGGCATGGGGCCAGTCCCATGCATGATGGAGCCATGCTCTGAGGGCTGGGTGCAGTGCTGAGCTGCTACACAGCTCCTGCAGGGTGGCAGAGGGACATTGGATGGCCCCACAGCAGAGGGACCCCAGACGGCCCCATGTCCACTCCGGTGCACTCCTGCTGCCAACGTCTTGCTCTTCAGAGAGCTTTGGACAGTGGAGCTTCCTTGTGGGACTGGGTTGCTCTCCAGCACGTGGTCCTCGCCCTCCAGCCATCTGTGGCTGTGAGGTATGGGCAGAGGCTCAGTTGCCCCATGTACACATGTGTGTTCTGTTGGCATTGTCCTTGTTGTGCCTGCTGGGATCAAAGACAATGGCTTTAAGAGCATTTCCATGTCCTCTCTCCTCATCTGGGACTCTGTGAGGTGGTGGCTCAAGCCCTGCCATTCCTGGGCAGCTGTCCCGTCACTCAGTGGCCACCAAGATGGAGTGGCCGGGGCTGAACCTGTCAACAGCTACCCTGGGAACTGTTGCCCAGAGACGTTGGAGGGGTCCACCTGTTGCAGGGTGGCCTGGGACACCCGTGCTGTGACCCGGTTCCCATCAGCACCTTGTTTTCGTCACTCTGTCCTGTGCCCAGCGTGGGCAGGACAGGCCATGGACAGTGCACGGTCCCTGCTTTGTGGCAGTCAGTAGTGATTATGGCCAGATGATGGTGATGTTGATGTTTTCTCAGCTGAGACTCAGTGGAGACCTTGTTTGTGCCTCAGTCGCTTGGAAGCAGGTTCTGCTGACGTTTCCCTGAGATTCACCGACAGCGCTGGGGCTAATGTCGGCCTGTGGGTGGGCTAGGGTTGGGCACGGCCCTTTCTCAGCTGCCCTGTTCTGTGCTTCTGTCCTCCTGTGGGGGCATTCCTCTCAGGGGTCCCACTGGAGGGACGGTCCCTCTCCTCCCAGCCCTACGTCCAAAGCCTCAACATGTACCCCAGACTGCCCATCCAGAGCTTATTCCAGGGACTTTGAATCCCGACGAAGCAATTCAGCGATGGTGGATGTTTGTGGACGAGGCAGGAGGGGATGGTAGTGTGGGGTGATCTGATCACATGTCCTGTCTCATCAGAAGAGGACACCGGCGGAGATGTGGCCATGTGGACCCTGGCTGAGGCTCGGGTGGGGTAGTCCTGCCCTAAGCAAGCACCTCCCTCTCAGCCCTACCTTGGGGTTCCAGTGCCCTGGGCCTGACCCCCATACCATGTCGGGCCCCATCACAGCTTGGCCTTCCAAGTTTAAGTGGATAGATCAGAGCAGAGTTGCCAGGCAGGTCCCCAAGGCAGGACTGGGCCAACCTGTGCTGATGGCCGTGTGGTACATGGCTGCTTGACAGCACCTCAGGCCAGGTGGGTCACACACAGCAGGTGTTGGTCGTCTTGGTTCCGGAGGCTGCAAGGCCAAGGTCAAGGTGCTGGCAGTTTTGCTGTCTGGTGAGGACTGCTTCTCCCGACGGCACCTTCTCGCTGTGTTCTCACATGGAGGAAAGGGCAAAGGAGCTCTGGGGGTCTCTTTTGCAAGGGCACAGATCCCTTTCAGGGGGACTCCACCCTTCTGGCCTCCCAGCCTTCCAAAGACCTCATCTCCTAATACTGCCACCTTATGGGTTAGGATTTCAGCACATGGATTTGGGGGTTGCAGACATTCAGACCTCAGCTGCTGGTCCCTGGGTGGACGACTTTGGCAGGGTAGCCTGCGTGTCCAGGGTGGGTGCCAGCTCCCGTGCTGGGGACCAAGCGGGCTTGGATTTTAGTCTCGGCCCTGCCTCTCCTATAAAGCAGTGGTGACAAGGGTTTCAGCTCCCAGGTCTTTGGGTGAAGGAGACGGGCTGCCCAGGGCCAGCACAGGGAGCCACCCGTGGGGTAAGGATGGTGCAGGGAGGGGAGCAGCCCCTCGTGCCCCCTGTGCCAGTGGGGAAGCCCCGGGTGTTGGGGAGCTTTGGTGGGGGTCACACAGGAGGTGGCCCCGCAATGTCCCCCTCTCACCCCGCCTGCAGCTCCTTCTTCTATGCCTTCCTGAACCTCCTGGTCAGCGCCTTTGTGGTCTTCCTGGTCTTCATCGCAAGCACCATCGTGAGCGTGGGCTTCACCATGTGGTGTGATGCCATCACCGAGAAGGGCACCACATCCCGCAGGTGTGCCTGGCCCGCCTCCCTGGGAGACCCCCTTGGCAGCCCCTGCCTGGGGCCTGGCTGTGCTCCCTTCTGACTCCCACCCCGAGTCCCATCTGTGCCCTGCCTGTGCACACCGGGTTGGCTCCTTACCCGCCCCAGGACCATTTCTCACAAGGAAGTCCCCGTGAGTCGGGGAGTCTGGATGCAGGGTGGGGGATGGGCCCAGGCATCCAGAGACTCCAGCTGGTCATCCTTGGGGCTTGAATGACAGGGTCCTGGAAGGCTCAATCCAGCCACACAGCTGGGGTCCCTGGAGGTTCTACCCTGTGCTGCCCACGGGAGGCAGAGCCCTGGGGGGTGAGGGTTCGGAAGATGGTGATAGGGGTGAGGTTGGTGAAGAATGGGGCAGAAGAAGCTTCTGGAAGGGTGATGGGTGGCTCCCTGGCCTCTATCCTGCTCTGGACTCTGAGCAGTGGCAGCATCTGGCCAGTGGATGGCCCGTAGAGGCGCATGGTGACTGCCCATGTTCCCAAGTGGGATGCCCACTGCCCAGCCCTAAAGGGCATCACCTGTGTCCCAGTCTGACACCCTGGAAAGTGGGGACCCTCTGGCGGCCCCTTCCAGAGGCTCCATGTTCTTAATTCTTTTTTGGAGTCAGGGTCTCACTCTGTTGCCCAGGCTGGAGTGCAGTGACATGACTGCAGACTTGACCTCCTGGGCTCAGGTGGTCCTTCCATCTCAGCCCCCCAAGCAACTGGGACTACAGGCATGCACCACCTTGCCTGAATAATTTTTTAATTTACTTTCATGGAGATGAGATCTTGCTGTGTTGCCCAGGCTAGTCTTGAAGTCCTGGGCTCAGGTGATCCTCCCACCTCGGTCTCCCAGAGTGCTGAGATTACAGGCATGAGCCACTGGACCTGGCCCACATTCTTACCTTAAGCTAAGTCAGCCCTGGAGCCATAGACTATAAAACGGGTGGTGGCAGAGCCAAAGACGGCACCTGGCCTGCCTGTCCTGCCCCTTCACTTGGGGGTCCTGGGCTCCTCTGTGCAGCCTGGGGCACAGAGCACAGTGTTTGGACATCCCGGGCAGGGGGTCCCTTCAGCGTCGCCCACACTGTGCCCAGTCCTTCTGCATGGTCCTAGCACTGACCCTGGGCCCTGGACGCCCCCTGGGTAGACACTCAAAGTCTCTTTACCTCCAGGAACACTATTTCCAGGCCCTACCCCATCCTCTGGCCCCTTGAAGGAGTGCCTAGGGTGCTGGGCCTCCCTTTCTCTGGGCATCCTAATCCGGTTAATGTGTCCTGACCTGACCCTTTACATTGGGGGTGTGATGCCTGCCGGTCCCGGGAGCCCGGCCCGGCCCCGCCCACTCATGGAGATGAAGGGTGATTTGGTCTGTGGTCCTGTGCCCCTGTGACACAGGCAGAACTTCCGTACAGTGTTGGTGGGGACACTGCCCCCACCTCAGGCTGGACGTGGCCACCCTCCCCTTGCAGCCCTGCAGAGTGGGGAGGAGGCTGGAGCATCTGGAGAGCAGAGGCTGGGCTGAGGTCCTCGGCCGCCCAGGGCCAGGTTGGGGCCGGGTCTGTAGGACTTCTTCCTGGAAGCCTGTCCTGTTGCCCGATGAAGCCTCCAGGCCAACCCCCCGCAGTCCCAGAGAAGTCCCTGCTGCTCCTCACCATGTGGGGTGGTGCTGGTGGTCACCCTCCACCCTGCGTCTTGCCGTTTCAGCTGTGAAGAGCTCCAGGACATTGACCTGGAGCTGAATGTGGACAACTCTGCCTTCTACGACCAGTTTGCTATCGCCCAGGTAGGTGGGCTTCCTGCCGGAGTGGGGCCTGTGGTGTTGGGGGGGGCCGCTCACCACCTGATGTTCACCGAGCCCTGCCCTGTCCAAGGGAGGAAATGGGCACCTGTGTGGTGAAGGTCATTGACGACACGGCCAGGCAGAAGAAACCCAGCTGTGGGAGCCGTTGGAAGGGCTTCCTGCAGGAGGGGGTTGGAGAGCTGGTCTTTGTGCGTGGGTGTGGGGAGGGGAGGGGCTGACATATGGAATCGGGGGGGGGGGCCTTGGGGAGTGGCCTGAAGCAGGGTCTGGGAGAAGTGTGTGGAGAGGGGGTGCTGGAAACAAAACCGGTGTCAGGTCCTGGGGGCTCCAGTGCCCGCCAAGGAGATTGGACACTGGTGCTGCCGCTAAGCAGGCCCTGTGGGATACTCAGGGCTGTCCCCAGCTCCAGGGAAGCTGATGTGGCATCCCAGGAGGGGGCGAGGGGACCCGGCCTCTGGCTGTGCCTCAAGTGGAGATGATATTGATGGGCGCGCTCAGGTTCGGGGACTGAGACCAGACACCCAGCTCCTTCTGACACTGAGCAGGGCCCACCGTCTTTGTGTCGACTTCTTGACCTGGCCTGACCTCTGAGGGACCCTCAGGCCGTGGCCGGCCCCAGGACTCTCCAGGGGCAGAGTGCCCCGAGGCGCGGCACATCAGGTGGGTGTGAAGGGTCTTGGCTGAGCTGAGCCGGGACCCCAGTGCACATGTAGTGGAAGGCGCTTCAGACCTCATCGCGCCAGCTAGATCAGACGCAAGCGGGTCTGCCCACAATGGCGAGGGGTCTGATGTGCCTCAGGCCTGGGTCTCACTCAGTTGTTTCCCCGCAGATGTTTGGAAACAGCAGGTGAAGGTCAGTTTATTTCTGTGGCTGGAGGGGGCTCCACTCTCAACACTCAGAGCAGTGGGAGGGAAGGGGGTCCTGGGAGAAGGGGGTCTCAAGACAAGGGACTCCTGGGAGAAGGGAATCCTGGGAGAAGAGGCTCCCAGAAGAAGGGGTCGCCCAGGAGAAAGTGTCCGTCAGGAGAAAGGGCCCCAGAAGAAGGGGGCTGCAGGAGAAGGGACTCCTGGGAAAAGGGCCTGCTAGAGAAGGGGGTCATAGGAGAAGGGGCTGCCTGGGAGAAGGGGTCCCAGGAGATGGGACCCCCCAGGAGAAGGAGTCCTAGGAGATGGGATCCCCCCAGGAGGAGCTCCCAGGAGACAGGACTCTTCTGCGTGTCCTTGCCAGGAGATGGGACCCCCCCCCAGGAGAAGGAGTCCTAGGAGATGGGACCCTCCCAGGAGAAGGGGATCCCAGGAGATGGGACCCCCCCAGGAGAAGGGCCTCCCAGGAGATGGGACCACCCCAGGAGAAGGGGCTCCCAGGAGGTGGGATCCCTCCAAGAAGAAGGGGCTCCGCAAGGGCCCCACCTGGCCTTCACCCGAGGGTTCCTAGGGGGGCTACCAAGTCCTGGGACATGATGATGGCTGCAGAGAGGAAGCTCAAGGGGCAGGGTCTGCAGGCGCCGGCCTTGCCTGTGTCCCCAGCCTCTGTCCTCTGTGTTCTGTCTTTTCTCTGAGGAGCCCTGAGATGGTGGGGGGTTTCTCTGAGTGGCAAGTGTCCAGCCGCCCCCTGAGTCTGCCTACACCCCCCCCACAGTTCGGCCTCTGGGCTGCGTGGCTGGCCTGGCTGGCCATCACCACCCTGGCTTTCCTGAAAGTCTACCACAACTACCGCCAGGAGGACCTGCTGGACAGCCTGATCCATGAGAAGGAGCTGCTGCTGGCCAGGCCGTCCCCACGGGCCTCCCTCCAAGAGGACAGGAGTGCCGTCATCTAGGTCCAGCGCAGGCTGGGGAAGCCTGGGGCCCCAGCTTGTCCTGGAGAGAAGCTGGGGGCCCTCCTGGGCCTTGGCCTCAGCCCCACATACCCCTGTGTCCCTCGGCTCCTGGCAAGGACGTGCAGAAGGACTCTGGGGGCCGCCCCCAGGCCTTGTGCTGTGCCCCACACCTGTTCTAGCAGGACCTGGCCAGTGGGCCTGGGGAGGGTGTCCAGCTGGCCTCACAGACCTGTCTGGCCATCATGCCCCCCTGCCCCGACCTATCAGTTTCCCCGCCAGCTTGCCAGTGTGGCTGACACCACTGCCGTCCGTCCCTGCTCCTGAGCAGTATGTGGGACCCGATTCTGCATGTCACCTGAGGTCTGGCTCAAGTGTGGGGGAGCTCATGGCACCTCCCAGTCTTCCGGCCCAGGACAGCCCCCTCCCTGGACTGTGTCCCCCTCCCGGGGGAGTGCTGCAGCACTGGGGAGCAGCCCTTGATCCACTCAGAGAGGCTTCTGAGGCCCCAGGAGGCAGTCTCACCATATGTACACTTGGTCTGTGTGTGGCTGGGGAGAGGGAGGTGGGGGACATGGGCTCCATGGAGTGGGGGTGTCACCTTGTAGGGGATGGAGGAGAACACACACCACACACAGAGGTGGGCCAGCTACATGGCAGGGTCTCTGTGCGAGCTAGTGAGCACAGAAAGTGGTGACTGTGCCTGTTTGTGTGAGGGTGTGACTGTGCGTGTGAGGGTGTAAGTGTGTAAGTATGTGAAGGTATGAATGTGTGCATGTGAGAGTGTGTGTGAGTGACTGTGCATGTGACGTTATGAATTTACATGCTTGTGCATGTGAGGGTGTGAATGTGTGCATGTGAGTGTACAGGTGAGAGTATGATTTGTGTGTGTGCATGTGGCGTGTGTGTGGTATGAGTGTATATGTATGCATGAGTATGTGTGCATATGTGCATGTGTGAATATGATGTGGAAGAGAAGGCGTGTGTAGGTGTGCCTGTATCATGGGAGGGTGTGTCCATGCATACATGTGTATGTATGAGAGTGCATGGTGAATTCATGTGAATGTGCATTTGAACGCCATGTTCGTGGGTGGGAAGGGGGTGCAGTTCAGAGGGGGTGGGGCGTTGGGCAGCCCTTCTGCAGCTCCTAGGGCTCCTGCACCCAGTGGCCCGCCCCTAAGAGGAGGGGGCTGCTTTCCCTTCTCACAGAGTCTGCCCTGAGGAACTGGGGCATGTCTGGGCTCTTTTATTCTGCTCAGTGATCAGCAACCGAGGGCTGCTTGGCTAAGGGCTCTGTCCCTGGGGGAATCCCAGGGTCCCTCCTCTGCAGGTTCCCGGAATCCCCAACTGGCAGGTTCCCCTGAGTTCTAGTTCAGGGCTTGGGGCCCATGATGTAAGAGTGCACCCTCACCTGCCCCATGGCCCCAAGAGCAAGTACCACTTTCTTGGCTTTAGTGCTGCTGTGTGCCTCTCGCTGCTGCTGCCTGCCCTCTTGGGGACAGGAGAGCCCCTGGTGTCCCGTGTCGGTGACCACCTTGTCCGCTACCAGTGGCTGTTTGTGTCTCCAGATAGCAGGCATGGGCTATGGGACATGGGCCTGGGCTCAGATAGAGGGGCCCGTGGAGGAGGTCAGCCTGGGGCCCAGGAGTGAGGCCAGCAGGTAACCAGTCAGGCTCTGTGAAGGCAGGTGCCCAGGCCAGGCAGGGAGAGGCAAGGCTGATGCATCTCCAGGGGATCCTAGCTGCCAGGGCCTCAGGGGAAGGTGTTTCAACAGAGTCTGACACCCCTGAAGCTGATCCGGTCTCCCCAGGCCCTCGTGCCTGCCCTGCCCCATGGGACATAGGGACTCTTTCCAGCCTGAGAGTCTGTCATCCATGTCCCCAGCAGTAAGTGGGCCATCTTGGGCTGGGGCTGTTCCTGGTGCCCCAGGTGTCATCGTCCTGGGGGAGCCCAGGCAAGGGACAGCTGGACCTCAGGATGTGCAGGGCAGGAGCTGGCGGTCAACCCGAGGCTGGGCTGCTCCTGGATAGGAAGGCGAGATGTGCAGGCCATGACCTGGCGTTCCTGAGGCGGGAACACTGCAGACGCCTCCAAGGCACCTTTGCTTCTCTCCCAGCTTTGTGATCATGGAAGTCCTTGTTCTAACCTTACTTCTGGCTAAACTGAAAGTAAAGATTCTTCAATGCACATGTGTCTATTTCTCCAAGTCAAAACGAAAACAAAAACGCGGTCTCTGCTGCAATGAGGACTCTGCCCTCCAACTTCCCCCATGCCCACCCTCTGCTCTTGTTGTTCCTGAGTCGCAGACGGCCTTCAGCTCACGGGTAGACGTGTGGCATTCTGGTTTGGGCTCCTTTAGTTCTGGAAGCTTATGGGAGCTAGAAGTCGGCCTCCCCACGACCTTCAAATCTGCACATTTGGAGGTGAGTTTGAGCCTTACCACCTCCCATGCGCCTCCCAGGCGGGAGGACAGATTTGGAAGGATTTCTCAGGATTTATGTCTTTGATCAACATTTATTCAAAGACAACCGGGGGCGTAGTTTTGCAGGACCTAGAGATCCAGGCTTATACTTCTCTTCCCTTTGCAGAGCTGGAGAGGCCAGTCCCTCCGAGGTGGCATTCCCCCCAACCCATTCCTTGTCAGAACCAGGATCTGAGGGCAGCCTTGAGCACAGAGAGGCTGAGCCCAAGTGACCACCCTGAGACACCTAGCTCTTCTGATCCTCTGTCTCCCCATCTGAAATATGGGGTATAACCCGTCCGTCTTCCTCCCAGGGGAACATCCCCATAAGAAGTAGCCATGGATGGCCACGCTCTCAAGTTTCAGGCTGTCCCGTGGATGGATGCTTGTCTGAACAGTGTCCCGGTGTCTCCCCTGGGTGGTCCTTACTCGTGTCTAACCTTAGAACTCCTGCTTCATTTGGTCCTTCCCCTGCACACAGAATCTGGTAAGGCCCCTGGAGTTTGTCACCCCAGGGTTCCCCTCAGCTTGCCATCAGGTGACAAAGCCACGTCCACACATGGTCACAGGGACCCACAGACCCCCAGCTAGTGGGTGATGCTGGCTTGAGTCCAGGGCTCAGCTGCATCCCCTTGGCTAACTGCGTGGGTGCAGGAAAGCGTGTTTCAAAGGCTGGGGTGGGTCTAGGCCTCTTGTCCTTGGCTGTCCCCTCTGTGTTCACACTGTGTTCACACTCATATCCCCCAGCCCAGGAATCCTCCCCTGGGGCCTTTCCAGGCTCATGAAGCTGAGTGGGGAGATCAGACCAGTCCGGGGCCCAGGGGACAGCACCCTGATACCCACAAGGGCCTCATGGGGATGGCAGGAGGAAGTAACCCGCTGACTGCCAGACCCATTTCTCCCCATGGGGTTTGGGGTCTGGGCCCAAAAAGCAGCAGAAGACTGGGCTTGCCTCCTCCAAGCAGCCCTAAGGCCTGGGGCAGGGCACCCCAGTCCTCAAGGGGCTCCACAGGAGTACTGAGGGGCCTGAAGGAGGGATCTATGACAAGCCTGGGTCCTGGCACCTGTGGGCCCCACTGTTGGCGGTCAAATCCTTTCCCAATAAAACCTCAGTGGACCTGGCATGTAAAGCAGGAGCGGCTGTGCTGATGGGGGGGGCTGCCTGCCGTCACCCGTGTCTACCTTTACACCACCGGCTCCCTCTTTTCCAGTCAGCCCTCCTTGGTCCCCCTGACTGGCCCAGAGGCAGAGATCTCTTCTAGAGGTTGGGCCCGCTCAAAGTCCTGGGCTCTCCCCACAGCAGCTCCGTCTGCCCAGGGGCGTCAGAGCTGCAGGAGGCAGCGCCAGCAGGTGAGGGCTGCATGCCGCAGGCATAGAGTGATGGCTAGCAGCCGGGTCCGCAAGTCCTCCAGGGCCAGTGCCACGGGCTTGTTCTGGCCACAGTACAGGCCGAGGGCCACCACGAGCAGGACACACACGCACAGGCGCAGGAGCAGGGAGCCACCTCGGGGTGCAGGCCAGCTGGGCACTGGGGCAGAGAGCAGCAGGGTCAGCCCAGACGCCCTGACCTCCAGGGAGGCCCCATGAGATTTGACCTGCCCAGTGGGGCTTCAGGGAGGGGCTGGGAGGATCCAGACTGTCTGCCTGTTGCCCACTGGTTGGCACTGAGGCCACCTCAGGACTGGGCACCTCTGCCCTACCCATCAAAGTGAGAACTTGGGTGGGGCCTTGGGGGTGACCGCCATGGTCCTCACGGGACTTGGATAGTGCCTCAGGCCCCTCCCAGCCCTGTGTGGCCTCTTGTCACAAGAATTCCTGTTGGGGCCCCTTTAAGGGCTTACAGCCCTGTCAGGGGCAACTCCCTTGGGGAGGGAGCAGGAGCAGGTTGCACCTAAGAGAGGGCACTAGGAAGCTGGGGTGGGGCACAGAGCTCACCCTTTGCCGTGGCTGTGGCGTCCCTGCTGGCGATGTCTGGGAAGGAGGACGGAGAGTTGGAGAGTCAGCACGGGCACGGTGCCTCGGTTGGCCAAGACCCCCAGCCCTCTCTTGTCACCCACTCCCCCCCTCACAGGGACCCAGAGATGGGTCCTGGCAGGTACAGCTGCCCAGTTCACAGGGGGGACCCAGACACTGGCAGGATCCCAGCCCCTGCTCTGGAGGATAGGCATGACCAGGGAAGCTGCAGGTATATATGCTTTCTGCAGGTTGGGACTCTGTGTCCAGGTGACCCCATGGGCCCAGGTTTTACCAGGGTTCTGCCTGTGAAGACAGACAGATGACCAGGGTCCCTCCAGACAGCCCTGGGCCCTGTTGTAGCTGTGTGGACAAGGCCAGTGTCCCCACCTGGCTCCACCCAGACTCCCCCCCTCAACCTGGCCACTGGCCATAGGCGCCCCTTACAGTGGATGGCCACCTCTGGGGGCTCACGGAACCGCACGCGTCTCAAAGTCCTCTGTGGCTCAGCCCTGTGGCGGTGGCACTCTGGCCGGCTCTGTCTCAGGATGGAGTGGAGGCACTTCCTGTCGCTCTCCTGGGGTGGAGCAGGAGGCAGACAGGCCATGAGCCCCATCCCCCAGGGATGGGACGCCACCTCTGGGCTTCTGTGGAGGGAACAGAGGGGGCATGGAAACTCCCCAGATCCGCCCCTCACAGCTGCTCCATCAGGAGTGAAGCCCAAACAATGTCAAGTGGACTTGGTCAGTGACCGGCAGGCCCGGGTCTCAGCCCAGACTCTGTCCCCGCACCCCGAGGGGTCCCCAATAATTTCACGGTGAGTCATGACAACTGCACTGATGTGAATGCTGCTGATGGTCACAGCCAGCCTCCAGTGAAGACCGTCTCATGTCAGTGTCCTCCAAGGCTGCACACACTACCTTCTGGGCTCTTGGGCAGGAGGTTCAAGCAAGAGGCTCCACTCTTATGCCCAGGTGAGAAGAGATCAGTGATTGATGGGGAGGATGCCAGGCTGAGCAGCACTGTCATGGAGCCTGTGGCCTTTGTGCCAGCTTGTGGGGACATGCTGGGCCTGTCACACTTGGTGGTCAGGGGAGGGGCAGAGCCTGAACAGGTGCAGCTGGGAAGCTCAGACCTAACCCCTTCTGTCCACCGCTTTCCTCTTGAGGGGCAGCCTGAATGCAATGGGACCCTCCTCTTCTTCCCTGTCTAGGAAATTCAGGAAATGTGAATGGGTGTTGACGGAGGAAACGCCCCAGCATTAGTCCTAGCTCTTAGTGACTACCTTGGCCTGTAATACTCACTCACCCTCTTCCTGCTCCAATGCCCAACACCCTGGCTGCCCAGCTACAAGCCCTTTTGGCTCCCACTTAGTCCAGAACCGAATAATTCCTCACACTCACCCTCATCCTACCCTACCCAAAACCCTAGCCCTAGCAATAAACATAGCCTTAGCAATAACACTAATTCTAATGCTAACCCTAAACAAAACTCTAGCCATAGCCGTAACTTGAACCTGAGCCCTAACCCTAACACAAGCTCTAACACTAACCTAACCGCAAAATCACAGTAAAACCAAGATTAACGCCATCGATAACCTTAAGCGAAAGCCTAACCCAAACCCCTAACTACTAACCCTAATACTAACCATATATCTACATATGATCCTAACCCTAACACTATTATTAGCCATAACTCTAAGACTAAACCAAACTCTAACAAATGCTACATAGACTATAATCCCTAAAACTAATATTAAGACAACCATAACCCATAATGTTAACCCTAAACACAACTCTAAACCCAACCACTAATCCTAACCTTGAGTCAAAACCCTACACCTAAAACAATTCCTGAAACCTAGCACTAACCCCAAAACTAATCTTGAACCTGGCCCTGAAACTAGCCCCCGCCCTACCCAATCTTAACCCTAGCCCTAACCCTAACCCCTAACCTAACCCTAACTTTAACCCTAACACCAGCCCTAACCCTAACCATAACCCTAAATATTACTCTAACCCTAGCCTTAACCCAAACCCTAACCTTGACCCTGACCCTAACCCTAACCCTCTACCCTCTAGCCCTACCCTTAACCCTAACCCAAGCTCTAACCCTAGCCCTAGGCCTTGGTGACAGCCTGGGTCTGTCCTCTCTCCACCCTCCTCCCTGGCTGCCCAGCTCCCCAGCCCCCATGGCTCCTACTTCCTCCGCCTCCACCCAGCACCCCTGCTTGCCCCTCCCACTTGCTGGGGCGGCCAGTTCTCCCTCAGCTTTCCACCCTGCTCCCACCCCAGACCCTGGCTTGATGCCATGCAGAGCCACCCTGGCCTCCCTCTGTCCCTTTAGTCCTGCGGTGACCCACCTGGGACCCCATGCCCCTCCATCAGACCACACCTCCCAAGTCACCCACTCCTGGGGCGAGGACTGCTGGGAGTAAGCAGGGACCAGGCCTACCCCCTCTGCCTCATGGAAGTCTAGCCGTGGAGCCCGGTCTGGGTGGCGGGCCTTACCCTCTTGGCCCTCGGGGCCTGTGTGCCCCACGCAGGCTCCTCATTCTTTCTGGTCTTGCGTGGCGTCTCTGGACGAGCGTCAGGGCTCAAGGCTCGTGCCACAGTCCTCATCTACCGAATCATGGTCCTAAGACGAGCAAAGACACTGTTGATCACACCAGCAACACTCAGTGGAATAGAAATAAAGGGAGGCGAAACCCCCTCCAGAAGCCAGCGCTCCCCGTCCCCTGCTCCCCCATCCCCGCTGTGGTCGTCCTCGCTGACAGGTGGGCACTGTGGGTCCTCCTGGTGCTCCTAGCACTGTCTGGAGCAATATCCCCGCTGCCATGACCAGCATTAATGGCTGCATAATGTGGTACCGGGCCTGCCCAGTCTGACCCCTGCCCTCTGTGATGGGGAGGCCGCATGCCACTGTTGTCACTGCCATTCCTTGAGATCGCAGACAGCCTGCTAGACAGCTCTGCTCCACCTTCCAGCAGGGCCCCGGGCTGTGAATGCTCAGAGACCTACGGCCAGGCCAAGAAAGGTTTCCCAGGGTCACGTCCACCCCAGGGCTGGTACTGGCGGGTGTCCTGAGCTCCCAGGGCCGCCCCTTGGCACTGCAGACTCTGTCTTTCCCTCTTTGCCTCGTCTCTCTGTCTCTTTCTGTCTCTGTCTTACTCCCGGTCTGATTCTCTTTCTGTCTGTCTCTTTATCTTCTGTTTCTCTGTCTTGATCCCTATCTCTATCCCTCTCTCTCTGTTCTTGTCTCTGTTCCTATTTTTCTGTCTCTGCCTTTTTCTCTGATTCTGTCTCTATCTCTCTGTCTCTCTCTGCCTCTCTGTCCCTGATTCTGTTTCTACCTCTCTGCCTCTCTCTGTCTCTATCTCTATCTCTCTGCCTCTGTCTCTGATTCTTTCTGTTTCTCCCTGCCTCTCTTTCTCTCAGTCTCTGATTTTATCTGTATCCCTCTACCTCTCTCTGTCTCTGATTCTGTCTCTATTTGCCTGTCTCTCTCTGTCTCTCTATCTTTGATTCTGTCTCTATCTCTCTGCTTCTCTCTGTCTCTGATTCGGTCTCTATCTCTCTGTCTCGTTGTCTCTCTGTCTCTGATTCTGTCTCTCTATCTCTCTGTCCTCTGTCTCTAATTCTGTCTTGTATCTCTGTCTCTGATTCTGCCTCTATGTCTCTGCCTCTCTGTCTCTGACTCTATCTCTCTGTGTCTCTCTGTCTCCTCTTTACCTCTCTGCCTCCCCCTATATGTTTCTCTCAGCCTCTCTGTCTCTGGGTGGGGCCGCTGCCCACATTTCCTGACTGGTGTCCTTGGGTCTTTCCTACTCCAAGGACCCCGCCCCCTCCCAGGGGTCTGCTCCGTCCACAGGCACCACTCCTCCAGGGTTCCCCGGGCTGCCTGGTGGGGCGCGGGGGCCTGCAGTGACCCTGCACCACCTTGCAGCCTTCCACCGGGAGATAATGGGCGGCCATGTCCCTCTGCAGGCATAAATATCGCAAATGAGCAGCACCCGTTAACAATGTCTGTGCGGACGCCGTCTGGACGGTTCAATTATTTCAAAAGGGAGCAATTTTCTCCTATCACAGCATCGGGTTTTTATTGCAAATAAGGTTGTGGCAGGAGCTGGCAGCCCAGGAGGCGGGGTAGGTGGCTTATCTCCAGGCCTTGCTCACGTAAGTGGCTGGGAGGAGACATACACCCACGCCCAGCCGCAGGCTGGCTCAGAGGCCACGGCACCAGGGTCATCTAGAATGTGGGCCCTGCACGGCCTCCAGGGGCAGAGCAGCCGCAGAGTGCCAGGCCCACGGTGGTGTGTGGTTGGAGTCTTCTGAGGCTGGTGTGCTCCAGGGCCACGACACCCCCCACCCCCGCAAGGCAACCCTGCGGCCTCCCTGCCTGGGCCCAGACCAGGCTGAAGTCCTTGAGGAAACCAGCCCAGAGAGCAGACCATGGCACTCCACAGGGACAAGGGCAAACAGCCCCACACCCCTGCCCGTGGCGCCAGGCGCTGTGTTATGGCCACCAGAGACAGGGCTGGGATGTCCTGTCCTCCTGCTCCCAGAGGTCACCTCCGCCTGGGCCCTTTACTGCTCCCTCCCAGTCCCGGGTCCCTCCCTCCTTGGCTCTGTGACCTGGGTCAAGTGGAGTGACCTCCCTGGGCCACATCTTCCCCAGTGGGGACACGGGGCAGGGAGTAGTGGCTCTGGCACTCAGCAGGGGTAGGGGAAGCCTGTCCGTGCGCTCCCACCCCCCATAAGAGGGCTGTGGCTGGCCTGAGTCTCTGGCAGGGACCGGGTGTAACTCGAGGCACTCATGACAGATGGGTGATAAAGGGTGGAAAATAGCTCAGGAGCCCAGGCCTGCGCAGTGTCACCTGTCCGGCGTTACTACCCGCCCTGGTGTCCGGGGAGGACGCGCCTACCCAGAGATGGCGCCTCTCACTCTGGGAAGAGATATCCCATGGTGCCTCCCTTTGTGCTGGAAATGGGGAGTTTCCTTGACCAGCTTCCCTAGTTTGAGGGGCACAGAACTTCCCCTGGGGTGGAGGAAACAGGCCCAGAGAGGGAGAGCTGCCTGCCCAGAGACTGTGCTGGACTGGACTGGGATTGGGAGCAGGGCTTGTCCTGCTGGAAGGAGATGAGGTTGTGAGGGCCACTGCCTAAGACCTTAGTTGGGGCCTTTTGGGATTCAGTGAACGCCCGCCCTGCCGCCCCACCTCAGCTGGGACCCTTTGAGAGATGCTGCAGAGCCCGTGGCCCCCTGTGCGAGTCACCCCCTGCTGACCAGCTCCCAGGGTGTGTAGGCAGGCAGGCGGCTCTCCCCTGGTTCAGTGCCCCAGACGACACCAAGCCCTAGGCCCGGCCGCCTCTCCTGCCGTCCATTCCAGCCCATGACTCCAGGACACCACCCACTGGGCTTCCCACTTCCTCCCAGGGCTGCTAGAGGGAGGGCTGGCCAGCTGCTCTGCCGCTCGGGACCACCTGTCTTTTCACCCCCAGCCCATGGCTGGCGGATGTGTCTCTGTCCTCTCCGAGGGTCCTTGGGCAGGCAGGGCTTCCAGAGCAGCAGCTGGCTCCTGGGAGACCGCCCCCTGCCCGTCAGCCGCCGGCATCAGGATCTGACTTGTGGCTGCCCTGCCCGGCAACCTTGCAGCCCTCCAAAGTCGGAGGGTCCTGGGACCTGAGGGAGCACAAGACACGGCCAGACCCTGCTTCCTGCTGTGAGTACAGCCTCTCCAGGACACCAGGGGCTGGGGACGGCAGGCCAGGCTCCTGTGAGCCAGAGACCTCACCTGGGAGAAAAGGGAGACTCACCACCCCCCCTGACTCATATGCACGTTCACACAGGCACACACACTCACTCACACTCTCATTCACATACACACACTAACACATGCACACACACACTCATACATGCACATACACGCACACTCTCATTCACATACACATACTAGCACACACACATTCTCATTCACACACACACACAAATACACACTAACACACATGCACACTCACACACATGCACACACACATACTCATATACACATGCACACACTAGCACATGAACTCACATGCACACTCACAAACTCACACTCATTCTCATACACACACACATACACACCCACTCATTCACATATACCCTCACCCACTAATACACACACTCACACACATGCTCACACATACATGTGCACACACACCCACACTCATGTACATACACTATCACACACCCTCACACCCATGAACACTCACACTCATGCACACACACTTGTACACACAATCAACATATACTCATACACACTCAATACACACACATATATACACTGACACACATACACACACACACTCACACACTCTCACAAACATGCACATGCTGCCCACCTGGACTCTGGCCGGTGCTGCACCTCGGGGCTGAGTGCGCCCTCCAGACTGCCCTGGGATCTGCTGGTCAGAACCTCACTCCTCGCCAGGCGGACACCGGAGCTGTCCCGGCTCACAAACCAAAGGAATTTCCATTACAGTGACACTGGTGGTGGCCTTAGCAGCCCTCAGGGCCCAGTCACCTGGTCATCCCTTGGACCGCCCAGCTCGAGGGGAGCATCACGAGGGGCTTGGTGACCCGGGCAAAGCTGGGCCTCACCCTCCTGGACACCTGGAGGCTTGGCCGAGGGACTCAATGTGGCTGCAGGCAGTGCATTTCCCCTGATGGAAGATGACCTGGAAAGCTGTGGACTCCCCTCACTGGCCTCTTCTCTGCAAGGTGGAAGCAGAGCCTGGTGGGTGTGGGTGTGGCTGCAGCTCCCAGCCAAATGCTGGCTCCAGGCCCATGCTGGTCACTCCTCAGGAGGGAGGGCCTCTGGGGGTCCCTGGCTGGGTTGGCTGCCCACTGGGCTAGCTCAGGGACCCACTGGCCCTGGCGGGAGGGGACAGGGAGCAAGAGCGGCCAGGTGCCCCCGAGGCCCCTCCCCACACCTAGATGGGAGACCCATACATTCCAGGTGCATTTAGAACTTGGAGTGGCAGCTCTGGGTGACGACTGCATGTCCACCCTAGGCCAGAACACCCTGGTGAGGGTCCACCCTAGGCCAGAACCCCAGAAAGATGGGCAGGGGAACCCCCAACCCTCTCTCCCCATATAAAGAATGGGCTTGTTTGCCAACAGTACAGGGTGCCATAAAACTCAATAGGGGCCCAATGAGCCCGTGTCCCACATGGGGAGGGTCCCACACCATGGCCGGCAGACAGGGATCCTTCTGATAGACTCGACTCAGAAGACAGCTGGTTCTCTAGGGATTCCCGAAAAGCTGAGGTCTGGACCCAAGATACCCTGGTAATGAGTCAGTTCCCCTGGGCCTGTGTAGAACTGCCGTCAGCAGAGTACCCTCCAAGCCAGGCTTTTGGGGAAGGCTTGCCTGGCTCATGCTTGACTTGGAGTCCCTGTGTTCCTGGGGAGTGCGACTCTGTCTCCTGTGGCCCTGGTGACTTCACTCAACCTTGGGTGCTGTTTGGAGGCTCTTATGGGCCTGGAGGCCCGCACCTCAGCTGCCAGGCTTGAATTGGTTGCATTCCTGTTTCCTCCAGAGATTGCCTGACCTTAGAGCACAGACAAAGGGCCCAGTGGGCCCAAGGGCCAGGCCTGGCACCCACGGAGGGCTCAGGGCACTGGGGGCCTGGATGTCACCGAGCCTACCTGCCACCCCCTCTACAGAGATGTGAGCCACAAAGTTCAGAGGGGCTGGGGTCCCCTGGGGTCACCACCTGTCTTGATTTGCTTGGGACTGTCTCATTTTAGGGAACTGGGACAGGTGGCCATCATGGCACCTGTCCAGTTTCCTCAAGACCATCAGTGCATGCCCGACCAGCCTCTGTCCACACCGCAGCCCACCTGGGGCAGATTTCCTGCCTGTGTCTGTCCTCAGCAACCTCTCTGGCCAGCGACTTCATGCCCAAACAGGAGGTGAGTGTCTCCCCTGATCCCTGGAGGTGAGACTCACCTGGCTCCCTCCTGGGTCTGTGAGGGGCAGAGAGCAACTCTGAGGGCCTCCTGGGAGACAGGGTCCAGCAAAGTCCCAGCCCTGTCTCAGCCAGCAGCGTCCCCCTCCCCCCCGTCCCTTTAGAAGCAGACCTGGGCAGCACCTGCAGCCACACAGGTGACCGGGCCAGGCCTCCCTCCTAAGGTGCTGCCGTCCGCCTGCAGGGCTGGGACTGCTTCGGTTTCTGCCTTGAGCCTGGCCTCTCTGCTGGATTGCAGGGCTGGGCCAGCGGCTGGAGCTGAGCTATAATTACTTCTCCCCTTTGGCAGAAATAGCAGTGAGCCCGCCCTCCCCCCCCCATGGACAGACTGCTGGCCCCAGGGCAGAAGGGGGGTGGCCTGTAGATGAGACCAGAGGTCAATGCTGTTTCTGCCCTTCCTGGCCCCAATGTGTCCCCCAGGCCAGTCCCAGAGCTGCACAGCTCTTGGAAAAACCCATGGAGTCGAATTCAGGGCACAGTGGGCAGGGGTGAACCATGAGAGAGGGTGAGGTGACCAGATTCCAGCCTCAGCTCAGACCCTGCCCAGCATGGAGCCCCTCAGGTGGAGAGGGCCCTTCCCTGCTCCCTACCCCTGTACCCCTGTAAGGGGCAGGCCTTGGGGTTGTTGAAGGAAATGGCTCAGGATGGTTCCCAAGCTGCAGATTTGTGGTACGCTGGCTGAATCCCAACATTGCCCTGGCAAGACAGGGCAACATTTATTCCAGAGAGAGACGGCAGGGAGGAGGGGACCTACCTTTCCCAGAGCCTGTTCTGGGCTGGGAGTTGACTGCCCTGCTGGTCAGGTGCTGAGTTTTCCCTCATTTGTAGATGAGAAAAGTGCAGCTCAGTGAGGTCACATAGCCAGGAGGTGGCAGCTGGGCTCAGGCTCGAGATGCCTCCTGCCAGGCCCTGGTCTGTCTGCCAGTGTACTTGGCAGCAGGTCTGAGAGAGGCTGAGGGGTGCCGCGGGCACAGGGTCCTCGTGTGAGCAGACTCCCGCCTGGTTTGTGGGGTTTCAAACTGCTTGAGGGGGGTGTCGGAGAGGTGTGGAGAGACCCCTGCCCCGGGCAGCTTTGTTAGGAGTGGGGGTGCCTCTCACTCTGGTAAAGTTACAGGAGCCCAGTGTACGCCTGACTGGGAGTGACTGCCCAGGGCCAGCTCAGGATCACAGGGCCACTGGGAGTGAAGGCACAGGGCCGTCTGCACACATGGGGCCGGCCCTTCCCTGGCTGCTGTGTTCGTGCCAGGGCGGGATGGCCAACCTTGCTTAGGCACGCCATGCTCTTTGTCTACAAAAACAGGGAGTGGGCTGGACTGGTTGGAGGGCCGTGGCTTGCCAGTCCCTGTTCCAGGGACCCCGGAGGAGGGCTGGGACGGAGGTCCTGCCGGCAGAGGGGAGGAGCGAGGTTCTGGAGCCACAGGAGACACAGTGCCCGGCCTGGGCAGCCTCCACTCGGCCTCCCTGTTCGCGGGGGCTGGAGCTGCTCCCAGTCGGGAGTCCCGGGCAGCTCCTTTCTGTCCCTGCACGCCCGTCAGAGGGGAGGGAACGTCCCTGACCTCAGAGGCTGCCGCCGGCTCTCCCTGGAAAAGCCATGTCTGGGCTGCCCTGTGTCTGTTGCTTGGGGTGATTTACTGTGAGCTAGGTGAGTTGAGCAGCTGGTCCTGGCAGGTCGTATTTCCGCCTCATCTGATATGGCTTGCGTGGTGTCCTCCACAGCCTCCATCGATTCCGTCTCTCCACCCTGGTTTCTGCTGAGTGAGATAAGGCTGGCCTGGGGGAGGCCTCTGGGACCCCATCCCTGTGCCCAGGAGGAGCCTGGCTGTCTCAGACCAGCATACACGGTGGGCCCCATGCCCATGGGCAGTGTCGCTGTCCAGGGTTGGCCCCAGCTCTGTTGCCCTCCAGCCAGGTGACTCCCCAGTTCAGCTGGGAATAGCTAGAGTCTGTCACCAGCCTCCCTCCTTCCTCCCCAGATCTTCACTGTGTGCTCCCCCTACACCTCTGTGTGCTGGGCCCTGGGGACACCATGAATGGGGCACAGTCATTCTGTGGGAAGGTGGGTGCTGCCCCAGGGGCGTGAAACTCCAGAGATAGGGCTGGTGGGGGCTGTTCTCCATAAGGTGGTCCTGAGAGATGGCTGGGGTGGGGTCGGAGGGAGACGAGGCTGCAGGGGCCCAGTGATGGCAGCCACTCCGGTCAAAGACACATAGCGCTGGCCTGGACTCTGGGCCTTCCCTGGACTACGGTTTGGCTGGAATGCAGAGCCCTGTGGGGCCTGGAAACATGGCTCTGTGCAGGCTCCTGGGGTGGGGTTAGTGGGGGGAACGCGAGGGTGTGGGGGCTCGGGGGAAGGACTGGAGGGCCTGGAGGCCCAGGGAGGAGCCCTCCCATCCCCAGGCTGTCTGGCCAGGGAGGAAACCGCAGGTGGGTGTGGAAGACCGGGTGGGGCCCAGAGCCCAGCTTGGCAGAAGGAGCCTAGGCACGAGCCTCAGGCCTGCACTGGCTGTGGGCCTGGAGGCCATGTAGGGCCTGTTGCCTCGTGCACAGAGGCCTGGAGGCCGGCCCTTCCCCTCTCTGGAGAACAGCCCAGGCGGCTTTCAGGGAAGTCCTGCCTGTGAGGGCTGGCGTTGCCAGGGCAGAAGGCAGAATTGGTCCAAAGGTTCTCCAGGCGTCTCTGGGGCTCAGGCGGTGCCCGGCAGCCAAGGCCCCCCCTAAGCCTGGACTCCCTCAGGTTGCAGCAGGAACGCGTCTTCAGCGGTACTCTCTGCGGTGGGGTGATCAGCTGCATGTCATGCCTTCTCTGAATGGAAGGGGACGGTGGGTGACAGGATCCGGAAAGGCCCCATAAAGCACAGCCACTGTGAGAAGGGCCAGAGGAGGGCTTACTAGGGCACTGGCCATGGAGAGAAGGAATAGGGGTGGGAGCGTGTGCGCAGAGAGGGCAGGGGAGGGGCTGTTGCAATTCCAGGGGTGGGGAAGGGGGTGAGGGCAGTCCTGTTGGAGGCAGAGCTGGAGGCTGTGCCAAGCCACCGCGTGTGAGTCCTGGGCTCTTCTGGTGGGCAGCCAGGCTCGAGGCTGTGTGAGGAGGCGTGCGGTGCATGGGGTGCCGACTGATGCTGCAACCAACTTCCCCAAACTTAGTGACTCCAAGGGACACATGTGTCACTTTGCAGCTTTGGAGGCAGGGCTCTGGGGCTAAGGCTGGGTGTCTTTCTGGAGGCTCTGGGGCCCACGCCATGCCTTCTCTGGCCTCTCGGGGTGCTGCATTCTTGGCTTGCGGTCCCTTCCCCATCTCCAAGCCCAGTGGAGGGGCTTGGACCCCTCTCCTTCTGTCACTCCCAAGGCCCTGAGGTCATACTCTCCCCCTACTCCCAGGAGCCAGGAGAGTCTCCCCATTTTAAAGCCAGTTGCTTAGCAGCCTTAATTTATTTTTATTTTTTGAGTCGGGGTCTCACTCTCGCCCAGGCTGGAGTGCAGTGGCACGATCACGATGATCACGGCTCACAACAACTTTGGCCTCCTAGGCCCAGACAGTCCTTCCACTTCAGCCTGCTGAATAGCTGAGACTGCAAGCATGCGCCACCATGCTCAGCTAATTGAAAAAAAATCTTTTTTTGTAGAGACAAGTTCTCCCTATGTTGCCCAGGCTGGTCTTGAACTCCTGGACTCAAGAAATCCACCCACCTTGGCCTCCTAAAGTGCTGGGATTACAGGCGTGAGCCACTGCACCTGGCAACAACCTTAGTTATTAATTAATTAATTTTCTTATTTTTTAGAAATCAGGATTTATTGAGAGGACAGAAAAGCTCCCACAGTGGGAGGGGACCCAAGGGAGTTGCCCAACCTTAATTTAATAAGCTCAGCTTTGCTGTGCAGCCAGATGTATTCGTGGGTCAGGGGTTAGGGCATGGACATCTTGGGGGGGCGTCGTTCTGTCTACACAGACTCCAGTGGAGCAGGGAGCAGTGTTGGGGGTGTCAGGGGATAAAGAGATAAGCACTGGGTAATTAGGGGCTCTGAGGGCTGGCAGTTGGATGTATGTGTCTGGGGGATCCAGGGGAGTTCCAGGGGGAGGTGTGTACTTGAGGCCACTCTGTAGAAGGCTGAAACAGTCTTCAAAAGCATCCACATCGGATCCCGGAAGTCTGTGAATTTTAACCTTGTTGGGAAAAGGATCTTTGCAGGTGTGGTTGGGACAAGAATCTTGACTGGGAAATGATCTGGGGGGTGGGCCGGATAACGCCGTCACAGGTGTCCTCGAAAGAGGCAGAGGGAGATTGGTCACAGATGGGAGGCCACACAGCCACATGAGATGCGAACTGGAGCATTGTGGCCATCAGCCAAGGGATACCTGGAGCCGACAGCCGCTAGACGAGGCAGAGACAGGGATGGTTCTCCCCTCAGCCTTGGGAGAGCATGGCCCTGCGGCACCTTGACCTTGGCTTCCCATCCAAATCGGGAGAGAAGAAATTCCTGCTGCTTTCTGCTGTATAAGTCGTCATCTGTGTCCCATGGGAGATGGGGACAGGTCCTGGGTCCTCTGGCGTGAAGCCATCAGGCGGGCTACCTGGGGCGGAGCTGGGCTAGGAGGGACAAAGAGTGGATGCCCCACTGGACTTGCCATGTGGCGGTCCCAGGTAAGCTGGGCCCCAGCATTTGACAGGCCAGTGAGAGTGAGGGTGGATGTCCAGGAAAGAAGTAAGGAGACAGTATGGGGAGGAGGGAGGGCGAGCTTTGGGCTAGGGGGGCTGACTCACTATATGGTGATACCTGGACCCCGGACTGGGACCGCACAGGGTACTCTTCACGGGTGGGCGGGAGAGTTTTCACCAGACAGAGTGGCTCAAAGAGGAGCAGCTGGCAGTGAGGTAGTGAGTTTCCCATCACTGGAGGCAAACAAAGGTGACTCCTGCCTTTGGAGACTCTCGAGGGCCTGCACAACTCCAGGACAGAGGAGAGTTTAGTGGGGGGAGAGTCATGGGGGATGAGAGGGGAAGCCGCACGCAGGGGTACCGTGTGCTGCTCTAACTGTGCTGCTAAGTGGCACTTAACACCAGGCCACCTGGGAGAGGGACTTCTTTTCTGGGTTGTGGATGCAGTTAATGCCACAGCTGGATGCAAGAGCCCCCAGGCTGCCCCTCTCGACGGAAGTGGGGCCCCTCTGATGACCTGGGCTATGTCTGGTTGTTCCGTCGCCAAGTCAGGGCCCTTATTCAGGAGACGGGATGCCGGGCAGCATCCTCCTCCCCAGCACCTGACGGCGAGGCTGTTCTGCTGGTCAGGACCACCACCTCTCCCGGCCTGCGCAGCCGAAATAATGGGGAGCTCTGGGCCCACTGAGCTCTAACAAAAGCGGCCCCTTTTCCCTTCTCCTAAATTATTCATGACCTCCAAGAGGCCATAAAATTCCCCCGCTCTCTACAGAAGAAGCAATTATAATGATAAATTTTATTTACAAAGCCGTTCCCTCCCCAAAGCCAGCTGCCTGAGGGCCATCCACAGGCTGTGGCAGAGACAGGGCTCGGGTCGCCTGTGACAGCTGTTTCTCCAGTGGGGACTGGGGGTGGCTGGGGCGGACAGGGAAATGGCGGATGGGGGCTCCATCTACCACCCCTGACCTGCTGGAGTGATGGGGAAAATTGGGCTCAGCAGGGGGTCCACTGGGTGGTCTGTTCCGGCCAACTCAGGTTCCCATGCTATGGTGCCCGCGGCCCGCTCCAGCCTCTGTCTCTGGGCCTGAGGTCCCCCCACAGGGACCTGGCTTTCCTGGTACAGGGCTGAGCATTCACATACATCATGCCCACCACCCTCGTCTTACACCAGGAGTGTGCATTCTCTCTGAAACACATGCAGGCATGAGCACAGAAACGTGGAAGCCATACCAGCAGCCCACATAAGTGCTGTGTGCTGTCAACTAAAAATAAAATCCTGGCCTGATGTGGTGGCTTACACCTGCGGTTCAGCACTTTGGGAGGTTGAGGCAAGAGGTTTGCTTGAGGCCAGGAGTTTGAGACCAGCCTGGGAAACATAGTGAGAGATTACCTCTACCAGAAAAATTTAATTAATTAATAGAAATATAATTATAAGCCCCCAACCAACTGAATGGGCCTCATCTTTGCAAAGGGGATCCTAGAGAAACCTGAAAAACGGAGCTCCTGGCCACAACAGGATGATAAGTTGGACAGGCCTCTTTGAATGCCTCCTTTGTGGAGTCTGGGCACAACGAACCAGAATTATTGTTAAAACAGAGCTCACAAGACTCACAAAGTGAACTCTCTGTGACAATAAGACACCACATTATAGACGGCTAAGTCCATGGCAGACAGGGTTAAGTCATGCACCCTGCAGGTCACCCTGACCCCGTGTTGGTCAACAGACTTCCTTCCAACAGACTTAAACATTCCTTTCTGCTGACTCCAAGTTTTTAGACAAAGCGTTCCTCCTTTTCCCAATTACAAATTAAAGACTCACTGAACTCAACAGGGTGTGGGGGCTCACGCTTCTAATCCCAACACTTTGGGAGGCTGCTGCAGGAATCCAGGAGTTGGAGACCAGTCTGGACCAACATTGTGAGACCGTAGGGATCCATGTGCCTCACTTTGAAAACGGCAGTGCTCCGGTCTATGTGGTGCCAGCCTGGCAGTGACTGGACTGCCCAGAACTCAGATGCCCAAAGGTCCCCAGGGGCAGGAACGCAGGTCACCAGGCACTGCCCTCCCTGTGTGCCCTCTGGAGCCCTTCGGGGCAGGCCCAGCACTGAGGATAACCTTGGCTGAGAATAGAGGGGAATCCCCTGGTCCCCAGGGAGCTGGCTTAGTAAGTCAGTGCATGGTATGACTGGCTGGTGCACTAGTGATCCCCGGGTGGTCCCAAGGACAGGAATGAGGGCACCTTCCAGTGCGCAGAGCTATGAGCACTGACCTGGGTGTCCACTCTGTGAGGGAGAGTAAACTGGGGGTAGGAGGGACACAGAAGGGACATAGGACCCTGGCAGCTGACTCAGCGGCCTGGCTGGGGCCTGGTGGGCGGGGGTAGGAGTGAGAGAGCCAGCATGTCTGGGGGTGGTGTGTGGATTCACGTGTGGGCGGCAGGGGGGGGGGCAGAGGGTCTGACTGTCTGAGTCTCCAGCTCCCTAAAGAGTGCGAGGGGACAGGCTGGCCAAGGGAGGGGCTGACACAGGTCACCCCAGCTGCTCCTGTCCTGGGACATCGGAGAGAAGGGACGGGGTGGAGGCTCCTCTGTGGGGCTGTGCCTGCCTCCTCCTCCCCCTGCCTGGTGCTCAGGCCCCTGCCTGCCATTCTGAACAGAGGATACTGGGTAGGACCAAGTGAGCTCTGCAGGAACCACCGAGCCCTGGGCCCTGGGGGCTCAGAGCTGCTGTCTTCCCTGGTCTTGGCTCCTGGGGTCCTGAGCCTTGTCCAGGTATTGACTGCTCTTGGAGCCTGCAGGAGACCAGTAGGGGGTGGAGGCACAGGTGAGCCCTCAGGGCAGGGACCTCTGTCCAGGAGGCCTGCCCCTCCAGGGCAGCTGGGCAGGGGCTTGTTGACCATGTGCTGTGGTCTAGGGCAGGGATAACAGGCCTGGACTCAAGAGGCCCATAGCCCAGGCCGACCGACAGGTGCTTCCGGAGCCCGATTCAAGAAGCCCTTGTTCGGGAAGCTGGCTTTTCCTTGCCACATCCTGTTTCCATTTCTTACTGAGAACAAAATGAATTGGGTGAGCCAGAAGTTCCACCACTTGCATTTCAGTGACAACGTCCCTGGGGTCTTGGGCTTTTCTGCATTTACATGGTGGATCCAGCCACAAAAACTTCAGTGAAAAAGTAATTAAAGAGTGGCCTGTGAAAAACGCCCTGGTGGCCTCGGGGTCAACAGTGATGGAGACCTCCCCACCTAGCCTGAGGGGCCGGGCCAGGAGCATGGGCTGGGGCCATGGGCTAAGTCCAGCCAGGCTATTCCTGTTGCTGGCCGCAGGGGCTGCTGGGAACAGGCCTGAAGCCAGGGCCTCAGATATTCTCCAAGGGGCTTCCAGAAAGAAGTTTGGGGAATGTAGACAAATGTTAGGCAAAGGCCAGGAAGGGAGAGTAGACTCGGGGGCAGACCAAAGACAGAGTAGCAGCACTGGCTCTGTCAGGGGTTCACATCCTGGGATGAGAGTGGGAGGCCATCGTCCGATTAGACCGATGGCAGTGCACTGAATTCTGCTGAACCCCTCTCTCTCTGTTTTCTATATGCACTCAGTCACACACGCATGGATATGCATACACACTCAGTCCCATGCACACACATTCAGTCACTGTACACATGTTTACATGTACACAGTCACATTCGCACATGCACTCCGTCTCACACACATACACACATTCACACTCCGTCACACGTGCACGCACACGCATTCAGTCACACACACACAGTCAAACACACACACACTCAGTCCCGTACACACGCATACTTTCTCTCTGTCACACCCCACGGTGCCCCCAGGAAGTCCTGATCCTCGGCCTGGAGATCCCCACGAAGTTGCACCTGTGCTGAGTGGCCGTGTATGGAGATGGAGTTTCCAGCAGGTCACACCGGGGAATACAACCTTGTGTAGACTGTGAGCCCCCTGGACTCCTTCGGCAGATGTGGACGTCCCCGTGAGGCCCATTGTTGGGGTCTGCCCATTGCTTGGGCCACATGCAACGATCATGTCCACGCTGTGGGGGCAGGGGGGCTGATGTACCTACTTCCAGGAGGCTGAAGATGGCCGGGGGCAGGATGTCCCAGCCTGCGTCCATGTCATGACAGTCTCTGTCACCTTTACCTACACCTGCTCTGCACGTCCGTGGACCTATGGGGCCACTGAGTATTGCAGGGCCAAGAGTATCCCATGCTTGTTATAAACCAATCATGCAGCTCCTCTTAGTCCATGGGGACAAGGGGGTGTGTAAAGGGCTATTTAGGTAGAAAACTACTTGAGTTGCCACACTGAAGCCCTGCTGCAGGTACTGCCCTGCGTATCTGCATGACAGGAGGCTTCCCGGCCCTGAAGCGAGCCCTGCACACACACTCCACAATTGTGCTGGGCCTAGGCGGGTGTGCACACATGTGCCTGTGCCCGCAGCCCCCAGGGTGCCCCTGTGGTGACATTTCCTCCCCGCCGGCTCACACCCCCCACCGCCTCCACGTGCTGTCCCTGTTCCCACCTCTTGCCAGGCCCTGGGCACCTGCTGCCCCGCCCTCAGTGTCCCTTTATTCCCACTAGGACTGGAACAGACCCAGCACAGCTCAGGCACGCCTGCCCGCCTTGCAGCCCACAAACAGAGGGGGGATGCGCCCTCCTCAGAGCCACCCAGCTTTCCGTGTGGCTTCTAGGAGGTCGGTCCCACAATGGTGCACGTACGTGGACACACGTGTGTGCATGTGCTCACACACGCTGGCTTGTTCTCAGGTGCAGTTGGAACAAAGGCCTCCCGCAGCGTGTCCAGGGGAGGTGTCCTTTGTCCCTGGGTAGAGCAGTTGGGGAGCTGGGGTTAATGACCTGTACCACGTGCCCGGAGGGAAGCAGAAGCTCCCAGTGCTGCAGTCTGCTTTCAGGACCCTGATGCCTCATGCTCCGTGTTTGGGGTGTGTCGAACACACCAACTGCAGAGACCTGCTGCAAGGGGACAGGGCTCATCACGGTGCAGACACACAAATGCATGACCTTGTGCTGCCAGAGGAGCTGACAGTGGCTGAGGAAGCGCTGAACTTGCTGTCACATAGAACAGGGTGTTCCATAAAATCGCCACCAATGAGAGCTGAGTGCCCTGTCTGGGCCAAGCTGGGTATAATTGCTCCCAGCCCTGCACACTCCCAGACTGCAGACACGAAGGGAGTTTACTGCTCGCTGTGTGATGAAATAACAGAGCCATTAAGATAAAATACCTTTGTAGAGCATTAAAATTAGAGGTGAATTGATTCAGTGGTAAAACAGTCCCATTTTCCTTTTGGGGGCTTATTTAGAGCTTTTATGCAGCGTTCTGGGTATAATACTGTCTAAAAAGCTGCGTGGTCCCTTGGGGCTCAGTGTTCTAGGGCCGCCCAGAGGCAGGATTGGCAGGAGGGTGGGCGGATCCATGTGGCCTCCAGAGACTAGCAGACACACTCCTGCTGCAAGTGCCAGGGTTGGGGGTGGTGGGGGGCTGAGGGCAGGAGGTACTTTCGGTGGGGCACCAGGAACCCCTTTGCTGAGGGCCCTGCCACCTGTCCACTCAGCAGGTGGGAACCCTGTGCCCAGTGTCTCAGGACAGAAGGCGAGTGAAGTCCAGGCATGGCCCACAGTGGAGACAGGCTGGTGGCAGGGCAGGCCATCCAATGGGTGCAGGGGCAGGGGGAGGACAGGGTGGGTGTGGCTGTGTCTGGAGGTCCTTGGAGCTGTTTCTGAAGGTTGTGGGGGTGGCAGGTGCTGTGAAAAGCAGCTGAAGGTGGGGCAAGCCTGCTGGACAGGCAGCGTGCATAGCCTGGGGGTGGGGGGAGTCGAATGCAGGGGCAGTGGGAGGGCTAGAGAGGAGAAACGGGGTGGGGGGGTAAGACAAGGAGGCAGTGAGACCCACCCCTGTGAGTGCCTCTACGTGGACCATGGCAGTAGCACCCACATAAGTGTGGGGATCTCTGTGCTGGCCTTGGTCGTATGCATACGCCCCCTTTGACAAGAGGGGAAACTGAGGCTCAAGGTAGCGCAGACACTACTGCGGCCACAGCCAGCAGTGGCGATTTATCGGGTCTGCAATGTGTGATGAAAACTGCCTGGACTCCTGCGCTGGAAGGAGACCCCAGCGATCCCAAGACATCGCAACGCCGCTGGGAGCTCCTCTCAACAAGATGCTGCTCACACAGGAGGTCTGGGTGGGCTTGGGTGTGTTTCTGGTGGAGTCGGGGTAGCTGGACCACAGAGTAGGCTGCACTTTGAGCAGTGAGATCAGGTATGGAGCTCCCTGGCATGGTCAGCTGGGCAGAGGCGCTGAACCTCGGGGGCCGCTGAGAAGGGCCTGGGTGACCGTAGTTCCCCGGACCCTGATGCATCGACTGGGCAGTCCTGCCATGGCTTTAGGCCATCAACTTCTGTCCATGCTTCAGTGAGCCTCTGTCCGGCCCTGCCCTCTCCTCCCATGCACAAGGATGCCCAGGCTTGGCAAAGGCCCTTGGGACACATCATGGTGGCCATCCCCCATCCTTGAGGTCCCTGTGCAGCAGTGGGCCTCAGTCAGGGGCCACCCCATTTTCAAGCTCTGGTGGGCACAAGCAGGATTTAGAGAGCAGGGAGGCTGAGCGGGGGCTGTGGAGCTTCTGGAAGCCCTGGGCTGGGGGTGGGGAAGACCCTGGGACCCGGGCTCAGCGCCCAGCCTTTATCTGGGAGTTATCTGCGGTCCTGCGCTGAGTTATGGCCGGGTTCCTGCTGCTGCAGGAGGGCCGGCCTCACTGATATCAAGGCATTGCCATTTGAATCACAGCATCCAGGAGGGAGGGCCTCCTCGATCTTATCTCCACGCATCTGTCTCCTCCAAGTATGCTGCTCTGCCTCCCACAGGCCACCCTATCCAAGTGGCTAGTAAAAGCGGGAATATTTGGGTGCTGGGGAAGGATGACTGGGAAGAATTGGAAGCAGAACCTTGGAGGCGCAGCTAGTTGCTAGCTGCTGAGTTACTACCCCAGACGTGTGGGTGCTGGCTTCGGGCTCCCTCCTCAGGCCCTGGAGGGCCCTCCCTGCTCCGTGGCCTGCTGTGGCTCCCACCTGCCCCCACCTGCTCACCACCTACTCTGCTGCGGGAGCATCTGACCACATCCCAGCATTTGTTCAGACCTCTCTCTGACCTTTCTTCTTTGGCAAGTCCTGCTTGGCAGGGAGCTTGGGTGGGCAAGGGTCCCCGTCTGTACCTGCAGCCCTGGGCATTCCTGACTCCCTGGAGGGGGATCTGGGTGATTGTGGGACACTGGAGGGCTGTGTGCACAAATGCCTTTGTGTTGGGGTTCATCAGCTTGGAATGGAAGAAAGGAGACCCATGGGGGGAGGTCAGTGGGTGCGACTGATTCACTCTGTGGTTGCTGCCAGCAGCTGGGGCCTCCCTATTCCAGGGACTCCTCCCTTCCGAGGGCCTCCCCGCTTCTGAGGTCCTCCCCTTCCCAGAGGCTCCCCACTTTCAAGGGCCCTTCCGCTTCTGAGGGCTGTTTTCCTACCAAGGCTATCCTCCCAACAAGGCCATCCTCCCTGCAAGGCAACAGACCCGGCACCATGCAGGAAGACCAAGGCTGTCCTCCCACCAAGGGGTCATCCTTCCACCAAGGTCGTTCTCCCACCAAGTAATCCTCCCACAAGGCTGTCCTCCCTGCAAGGTTGTTCTCCCACCAAGGCCATCCTCCCCACAAGGCTGTCCTCCCATCAAGGCCATCCCCCTGCAAGCCTCTCCTCTCCTCAAGGCTGTCCTCCCTGCATGCTGGGTCTTGGTGAGAACAGCTTCCCTGGAGCATGCAATTGACATCCAACTGCAGCTCAGGAAGTCCAGGAACCACCCTAGAAATATCCCATGTAAGTGAATCTCTGTCTCTCCCTCGCAAGCATCTCACTCTGGCCTCTGTAGGTCCCGAGGCCCAGTCCCGGAACTTCCCGTAGTCCCCTGGGTTGGACAGAGACTTCCCTTTGTCTCCTGGTCTCATCCACCCCACCAGGGTGTCAGCGATGTGCTGTAGGATGGGGGGCTAGAGTGGCTGTTGGGGAGCCGGCCTGCCTGTAGAGAGGGCATCTGCACTTGGTCTTCCTGCACGGTGCTGGGTCTGTTGCCACTGGGTCCACCAGAGGGAGGGCGGGAGGATGCCAGGCAGGAAGGTCAGGAGAGGGCCACGTGGCTGCTGCTACAGAGGACCTAGGCCATGAGGACTGAGCCCTGCCTGCCCTGTGGGTCTGGCTCCCGGGCTGCTATGCTTGTCCCTGCCCCCGGGCTGGGCCTCCTACCCTTGGGGGAGCTGACAGCCAGGAGTGACCTCCACGTGGACACAGTAGAGCCTGCAACCCGGGATGGGCAGGGGAGAAAAGTCCAGCCACCTTAGAGATGTGGCCCATGTGGCGCAGGCCTCCAGCTGGGGAGGATGGTGGGGACACTGTGGGGACAGATCTGCCTGTTTGGCCCTGAACTGGGACAGGCTCCTGCTGCCCCCAGGGCTTCAGGGCTTAGCAGCTTTCCACCCCCGAGTCTCCCAGCTCCTGGGGATCCACCGTTCCGGGTGTGGGGGGCACTGGGAGCTCTGTCCCCTGAAGGCTTGCCCTAAGCTCCAGGGCTGCTCCCTGCCAGGCACTGGCATCCTTGGCTGTGGGCTCCTGGGGCTCTGAGGTCACTGCTCAGGCCACACTCGAACCCAGACCACCTGACTGCAAGGTGATGCTGATTCTGGGACACCGAATGGGGTAACTGAGGTCCCAAGACAGTGTCCTTACAGGGTCCCATGCGAGCTGGTGTCACAGGGTCCAGTGTTCTGGGTCTGTGCACACCTGGATGGCCCTGGCCTGAGGATCATCACTATGTCCTGGGCAGGGGGAGGGAGCCAGTCTCTTGGGACCTTAGACTTCCTGCCCCCAAGACAGGCCCACCTGGCTTCTCTGGGTGCTCAACTCAGGTGGGCAAAGCTTCCCTGCCAGGGCGGGCTGGAGACTGTGGTGTCCATGGCCCTGACCACTCAGAGCCTGCCCTGGCTGCAGAGACTGGCGAGGAAGTTGCTGGCTGCAGCGATAACTTTGGAGTTACAAACACCATCTGTATCACCGGATCGGGACAAAGCAGGAGGCAGGACGCGTGAGGCGTGAAATGCCCATAAATGCTCCTTCCGCCCGCCAGCGCCGGGGGCAGTGCTGGGTGCCAGATGTCGGGTTTAAGACCAATCTTGATTAGAAATTTTTTATAAGTTTATTTTATAAGAGTAATAACCTCTCTGTGGAGACAATAACATGGCTCAGGAAAGATTTTAAAGACCTCCAGGAACGAGATTCTGATTAGCAATCAGGAGGCACCCCTGCCGGGAGCCCCTTTCTTGCATTTATGTTCCTTTATCACCTCTTCCCTCCAGGGACCGGCTCCTGTGGTGATCAAAGCTCCTTCTCAAGATCAAGGGCACTGCTCCGGCAACTGCCCAGACCAGGTGCCTCCCACCAGGCCCAGGGCTGGAGACTCACACACACGGGCCACTGATGTCTGGCAGGTTTAGGATGGCTGCCCCCTCCACCAAGAAGCAGGTGACCGGGAGACGTGGGCTGGTGGTGGCTGGCTGTTGTGGGGTGATGGCCACCAGGTGGCGATGGAGGACCAGCCAGAGAGGTCAGGCGCATCCCACCTGGGCTGGCGAGGTCGAGGGATGCAGAGGGGAGGGCTGACACGGGGACCCGCGGGGCCTGAGGCTGGCGGGGCTGTTCAACACCATTCACCATCCTAAGACCCCGGGAGCATGATGCCCAAGGATGATATGGAGAGCCAAGCGTTTCCCACAGGCAGGACCAAGCGGGGTTTTCAGGCAGGGGAAGGTCCCACATGGCTATCTGGGCTCAGGGTGTCCTTTATATCGGGGCAAACTACATATGCACAGGTCTCTACATCATACTGGGGCCTCAGAATCCCTAGGGGAAATCACAGCCTAGGGGTCATGTACATCCTCCGGGCATCTGTCAGTCACGGACTGGTTGACGGATGGGCTCTGCTCTGTGAGCACCGGGGACCCACCTGTCCACATTTGAGTGGTCTCACCTGGTTGGGGCCTGGAGGGAAGGGTGCAGGCTAAGGGGCTTCACGGGTTGCAGACACTTCTGGGGCCCCATGACAGTTGAAAGGAGGCTTCCAGGGTCTAGTCCTTGGCCCCGTGCCCTGGGGTCAGTGAGGGCAGCCAGCACGTATGTGCCCCATGAAGGCCTATCACCCCAGGTCAGTCCTGGCCTCAGGGTTGGGTGGTGCAGTGTGTTATATATATCCTAAGCTCATCTGTCTTTGGGCCAGGGGCCAGACAGTCCTGGGGAAAGGCCTGGGCCCCCTCCTCACTGTCAAGCCCGGAGATCAGGGTGGGTGTGGGATCACCGACCGCCCTGGAATCCTGCAGTGTGGTCGCTAGGCTTTCTGGCCCTCCACAGAGCGGGCAGCGTGTGGAGTACTCCGTGTCACAAGTACTGTTTCCCTTGCTGGGATGAGGGGGTCGCCCTGCTAGGAGCTGGCCAAGGCTCCTCTGGGGTGGTTCAGGGGTCCAGGGACAGGGACTGAAGCTCTGCTGAGTTGGGGGCAGGAGGCCCAGCACTTGCTCTACCGTAGGACCAGGTCCTCAGGGCCCAGCATGGTAGGGGAGGGGCCTTCCCGACTCTTCCTTTGAAAGGCAGCCCAACACTCCCTTCCCCTCCCCAGGTCATGGCTCTGTGCAGTCATCTGCTACTGGCTGGGATGATGTCTCTGCAGGAGACCCTTGGTTTCTGTCCCCTACTCCCGCCCTCTAGTGGCCCTGCCTTGTCAGGAAGATCAGCTCCCTCTGGGCTGGTGGGCAGGGGGCAGTGTCCAAGGGCCCTTCTTGGTAGAGCCTTGTTCTCAGCTCCACATCTCAGCCCCAGGAACTCTGGGTGTCCCTATCACTGGCCATGCAGTCGTGTCCATGGAGTCCAAGGGACCATGGCCTGATATGGGCCGCAAGGGGCGTGGGTGGCTTCTGCCTTCTTCCCAGCAGCTGGGAAGAGCACATGGGCCTGGGAGCTCCTCTAGCATCTCTGTCACCAGCTGTGTAACCATGAAATAAATCAGACCGCCTCTCTAAGGCCAGGCTAGAGACTTTAGACACGGCCCCAAACTGAGACTGGATCCCAGCCCACATGAGCCCTGATCTGCCTCACATGGAACCCTGACTTAACTAGCTTTGAGATCCAATCCGACCTCACAGAGTCTAGCTCTCAGCCCATTCTGAGCCCTGATACTACCTCACAGAACCTAGATCTTAGTCCATACTGAGCCTTGCTCTCACCGCACAGAGCCTTGATCTCAGCCCACACCGATCCCCGAGCCCATTGCACCGAGCCTGGATCTCAGCCCATATCGAAACTTGACCCCTCCTCGCTGAACCTAGATCTAGATCTCAGCCCACTCTGAACCCTGATTCCAGTTCATGTGGAGTCCTAGTCAGATCCTACACAGAATCTGACCCCCAGCAGGGCTCTGAGATCTGTGCTGGCTGAATGGAGGAGTATCTAAGTGGAGGGGCAGCCTCGGGCCACACCTCCTTCCGCAATGGAGTGGGGGTGGTCTTGAAAGATGCTCTGGGAAGCAGGTGCTTAATTCTCTCCCTTCTCCTCCTGGGCATGGTCCAGGGGCCCATGGACCTGTGTGGGGTGGAAGGGATGCCCCCGAGGAAGCTCTTTGTGCCACTTCCTTGCTTGGCGTACACTTCCCCTCCTCGCACCTCCTTCTCTCAGGGCAAGCCTTTCAGGGCATCCAGGGAGATGACTCCACACCAGCAGGCCGGACGCTCACAGGGGGCCCTTGGCTGGCAGCCTGCAGACTGGGCCTGGCACTAACGGGGAGATTAGTGGGGCTGAGGACCTCAGCAGGGAAGATGAGGAGACCTCTGTGACCTTCCAACCCCGGTCCGGCCGAGCTGGCCACAGGCAGGTGGCCCACCTCCGACTCCATCAACTTCCCCGATGCCCCACCATGCTTCCGGCCCCATCCCCACCCGTGGCCCCCATGGCCCCAACCCCCATCTGCTTCCCCAGCACCCCATGATAGCCGCCTCCCGCCACGTTCCCAGCCCAGTCTCCTTGGGGTCTCCCCAGCCCACCCATGTCCCTGAGTAACTGGCTTGCAGAGTCTGGGTGGGGAGGAGGGAGTTCTGAAAAATTACCTGCCACCAGCGCTTATGTAAATCCCGGCTGATTTATGAGTGTGGACGTTTTTAAGGCCACCGTGGCGCGGAGCAGGTAGCCGGTCAGACTGCTGAACCAACAGTTTCCAAAGTGAGCGCAAAGGCACGTGTCGCAGCCACTCAGCTCTGAGCACCCCCGGGGGTCTCCCCTGCGGCCCGCCCCCCGCCCTGTGCCAACCCCTGCTCCCCATTAGGGGACACTTGCCTGTGTTTTTGGCAGGTCCTTGCAGAGAATGCTCTGGGCGTCCTGTGGGACCGTGGGCTCTCCATGCAGAAAGGCAGGGGCTGGGCCACAGGCCCACGTGGCCCTGACCCAGGGAGCGGGGGAGAGTGTGTGGGAGGGTGACTCCAAGGTTCAGATCACCAGGTCCCGCCAGGCTGGGTGGATAGGCTTGGGCCCCGAGCAGGTGGAAGTGGGAGTCCTGGGATGAGGAGGGCGGTAGCAGGGTTGGTGGCCTGAGATACTGGGGTGAACCTTCCTGCTCTGTGCCTGGAGGGTGGGGCTGGGCAGCCTGGGTCCTGGATCCAGTGGCCTTGATGCTGGGGGCCTCAAGAGGTCCTTCCTGCCTGGCTCTCCATTCCCAGTCAGTCAAAGCAAAATCGTGAGCTTCAGGACACACAGAAGGGTGTGGAGATGGCCTAAGGGCAGCTAGAGTGAGCTCTGGGGGACACTGGGATGAGGAGGGAGACAACAGGCCCGGTGGCCCAGGACACCAGGTGAATGCTTGCTCTGTGCCTGGGAGCAGCCTGGGACATGGGGTGAGGCAAATGGCTGGAATGGGAGGGAGGGCTTGGAAGTCCAGTTTTTGCCCAGTGCGCTGGGCCCCTGGGCCTGGAGTGGGCAGCCAGCCCACTGGCCGCCTGGGGCCGGGCAAGGAGCAGCTGAGGGCGGCAAGCGGGAGGTGGGCTGGGGAGGGCACATTGCTGCCTTCCCAGGGAGGCTGGTCACAGGGCCATGATGCAGAACCTCCTGACTCCTAAACCATTGGTGCCCCAACATGGCAGATCCCGTGGAGTGGGCCACCCGCCTGGCTGTAGGAGGGGACTGGGCCTGGCCCTTGGCACAGGGGGTTGGGACCCAGCTATGGAGAGGATAAGCTGAAGGGCGTGGGCCTGTGAGGCGGCGGACACAGACTCCCGTGAGGCCATGGGGGCCAAGAAGCTGGGTGTCCGGGAAGGGTGCCCCACCCCTGCACATGCAGACCCTGCCCCGCCTGCCTCGCCGTCACTCCTGCCCTCATGGGGTGCTCAGGTCCAGGCCAGCCACTAGTCCCCTTCCCCCACTTGGCCTCAGCTCCTCTGTGCCTGAGAAGAGGGGCCCAAGGGGTGGTCCCTGCCAGTCAGCTGGGCCCCACTGACCAGACACACGGTGATTCTGCTCGGTGGCTTCTGGGCTTCTGCCTGGGTATGTGCATATGTGAGTGCGTGCACTTGTGCAGATGTGTATGCGAGTGTGGAAGTGTGCTTGGATGTGTGCACGTGCAGACATGTGTATGCCTGTGTCTATGTATGTGAGCGTGCACACGTGTGCTTATGGGTGTGTGTAGACACAATGCATGTGTGTGCGTGCATGTGTAGATGCATGCACACATGTGTGTGCCTGTGCATTTGTGCTGGGGAGCAGGGCTGCCTCCCTCGCAGGCAGGGGCTCAGGCTGCTACACACAGCTGCGGGTGCTTGATGCTGAGTCACATCTCCCCACATCGTTTGGAGGGAGTGTGGGGGCAGGCAGTGGGTCGGCCCAGCTGCCATGTCCCTTTTGGTCCTCTTAATGTGGACTTAATTAGGTGGAACGTTTGAGAAAGACATTTGGAAATTGACCGCTAGCCCTGTTTAAGTGAGGAGGGCTCCTGGTGTGGGGTGGGGGAGGCGAGGAGAATCCCACAGAGCCAGGCAGCCACGTGAGGCCAGGCAGGTGCACAGAGGAACGGAGCTGGGAAGCCTGGGTTCTGAACCCGGTGGCACTGGTGCTAAGGGACCCAGGAGGTCTTTCTCTCATAGCTGCCCCTTCCTCGCGCTCAGCAAATTCTGGGACTCCCAGGAGGGAGCAGGGATGGTCTGGGGGCACCTGGGGTGGGCTCCAGGGACAGCAGGGACCCTGAGGTGGCCAAGTTTGGCAAGGAGGGGGCCTTCTCTGGTCACTCAGTTTGCATGATGTCCTACCAGGGCCTGTGGTGCAGCTGAGAGCTCAGCTCCCCCTGGATGGGCAGTGCTGCCCAGTGCCTCCCTGAGGCGTGCAGGTCTTGGGGGTGAGTCTGGCACAGGGATCCCGGCTGTCCATGGAGTCAGGGCCACAGACTCTGGGTTCAGCCTCTAAGGAAGGCAGATCTGGGTGGCCTGGACACCCCCCTGGTCTCCCACCCCTTAAAGCCCCCATGAGGAGGGGGTGGAGACACGGCTGTCTGTGGGGGCAGGAAGGCATGGAGGGGGCAGCCAGGAGGGGAGCTCAGGCCAGGAAGACTCTGAGCCTGTTCCTAGGTGGGCGTCAGGGCAGAGGAGAGGGATGGAGACAGAAACCTAGGCAGCCTCAGAGGGAGGCCACTTGATATGGAACCTAGCCAACAGGAGGGAGGGAGAGGTAGGGCCAGGCGGTAGAGGGGACTCATTTGTGAACCGGGTTCTGTGAAGCCTGGAATGCCAGTGGCGGGCGTGTAGGGGGTGGGGGGGGTGGGGGGCTGCTCCGCACCAGAGGGGGAGCTGGGCTGTGCTCAGGGAGCCGGGTGGTTTGCCTTGCATTGTGGGTGGTCCTAAACCAGCATACTCAGGCGCCTGTACAGTGCAGGGCACAAACACTGGCCCCGCACAGAAATGAGGCGGCGGGTCACAAGTGCAAACCCACAGCTAGTGAATATTTAACAACTCCTAACAAAAGCGCATGCATAATTTACCAGGCGCCGGCGCAGGAGCCGGAATAATTTGTCTTCTTAAAGGGGATTTGGTAATTTGTTAAGCTGTTTTGAAATCTGCGGTCTAGCTGCGGGAGCTGCTCTGATATCTAAATTAATTTGTGTGATTTAGAAAGTGGGAGCCTCTCGGTTCTGTGGGGGCTGCCGGTGGCGGGGCGGCCTCTGCGGCGCTGGCTCTGGGGTTCGCTCTGTGTTCATTGACGGACCCATCAACGGGCACGTTGATTCACGGGAACCGGCTGCTGGGCTTGGCCCTGCAGGCCCTCCTGCCGCCTCTGCTGCTGTCCCTACTCTCAGGCGCAGGACCCAGTGGTCCCGCCTCCCAGGTGGTTAGTTTAGAAAGTAGGTGCCCTAGGAACGTGGTCTAGCTGGCTTTGAGAGCTCAGTTTAACTCTCTCCTCCGAGGCTGGTCCTGCGGATGGTGAGACCCTCTTTTGCTGGAGGTGGGTGAGCTGTCGGGGTGGGCAGAGTCTTTGGCCAGATCTGAGGTCGGCTGACCCATCTGTGGTCTAAGGACCAGGCAGTGAGGGGCGAAGTGTGAGTGTGACATCATTAGGGGTGACTGTGGGAGGAGCCCCCATTTCAAGCCCCGATCCCCGGGCGGTGAGTCCCGGCTGTGGGACACTGATTGGGAGCCTGAGCTGCATCTTGGAGGGTCCTGCTTGGCCCGGCAGGGCATTGCCACCCAACTGGCACTGTCCCTGAGTCTTTGAAGGCCATTCTACTATCTGGCCTCCCTCCCCTCCTTTCCTCTAGGTTCTGCATATAATGGGCTCCCTTGGGCTGCTCCGGTTTCTGTCCCTGTCCCTCTCCTCTGCCCTGACGCCCACCTAGGGACAGGCTGAGGGTCTTCCTGGGCTGGGCTTCCCTCCATCAGGTCTGCAACGACAGGATGGTGGGGATATGGTCGAGGATTCTAAGAACACAGATGCACTGCTGCTTGAAGGAATTCCATGGCCAGCAGTGTGTGTGGAAGGCCAGCGTTGGCAGAAGCCTGTGGTCAGAGACAACCCATCCATATTCAGAGTAAGTGTCTCTTCCAGGGAGAGCTAAGGGCTGCTTGTTCCACATAAAAGCATCCAATGTTATCACTTTGCCATCAGCTTGCAGGATGATTTCCTGAAGATGGAGCTTCGACTTGTGATAAGCCTCAATTTACCTTCCTAGCTGAGCCCAGGTCCACACCTTAGCTGAACCTAGATTCTACCCTCCACCTGAGCCCAGGCCCCCCTCCGCAGCTGAGCCTGGATCCACCTCCTAGCTGAGCCTGGGGTTCTCCTCTCCAGCTGAAGCTGGATCCATCTTACTAACTGAGCCTAGGTCCACCTTCCCAGATAAGCCTGGATCTACTTCCCCTGCTGAGCCTGGGTCTACTTACCCAGCTGAGCCTTGGTCCACCTTTTTAGCTGAGCCTAGGTTCACCTTACCAGCTGAGCCTGGGTCCAGCTTCCTTGCTGAGCCTGGGTCAACCTCACCAGTTGAGCCTGGGTCCACTTTCCAAGCTGAACCTGGATCCACCTCCTTAGCTGAGCCTGGGTCCATTTTGCCAGCTAAGCCTGGATCTACCTTACCAGCTGGTTCTGAGTCCGTCTCCCTAGCTGAGCCCGGGTCTACTTCCCTAGTTTAGTCTGGGTCTACCTCTCCATGGACAGTCTTGAGACAACCCACCTGAGAGAGCCCCTTGTGATTCAAGCCCACATCCCCACAGAGCCAGAGTTCACTATTAGGGGTTTTGCTGGTCACTTTGCTCAGTGACTTCTGGACACCAAACAGATCTGAGCAAAGCTCACCCAGGTTGGCTGGGGGCGCATCTCCAGTCAAGTGTACCCACTCATCTCAAGCCTGGGCCCCAGGCCCTGAGTAGTTAAGGGCTCTGAGCCCCTGCCTAGTGCCTCCTGCTGTGTCCTGGGATGAGTGGCTGTGAGGTAGGTGGTCCCTGGAGCAGGAGCAGGGCTGACCCGACATACACTGCCCCCTCCATGCAGCCTCAGGACTGCTTTGCTCATGAGGTGCCTGCTACTGTCTCCACCCACAGGGGGTCTGGGATGAGGGAGTAGATGCAACCCAACCCCCAGTCTTGCTCCCAGGTGGGGCGTGGGGGAGTGGGGTCTCTTACTCCCTGGAAACTTCTGGGCCAGGTTTCTGAGACTGGAAACCATGGTGGAGAAGTCTGTGGTTTTCCTTGGTTCTGGAAGATTCTGGGGCATCTAGGGGAGGGCTGGGTCAGAGAGGTTTCTCTCGGGGACGAGTGACCAGCCAGGGGCAGACACAGGTGACCATTTCCTTCCGGGGCCTGCCTCCCATGGTGACTCAGAGCATCACTCCCAGGGCAGATGAGGAGGGCCTCGAGGATCCTGCCCCAGCCTGGGAGCTCCTGTAGACACCCCCCCATCCTCCCAGGGCCTTTGACTGTGCTCTGGTTTGGGCTGCATCTATCTTCAGGGTCTTGGGGCCCCTGAGGGAAATGTCTTCCGGTCTCCTCTCCTTGGACTGTGGGGTGAGGAGACAGCCATTGCGAGCGCCCCTGCTGGGACAGGATTCCAGGGGTTAATGATAGGCTGAATAACCTCCTCTTCCAAGCTCCAGATTGGACAAGGCCGGACAGGGAGCACAGATGCTCCAGGCCAGAGGCGAGCACTGGGAACCGGACCGGCCCATGCACTGTGTCTCATTGGCCCTCGTGCCCATACCCAGGCGCCCCACCTGCTCCCAAGCTGCCCCCTTTCTCCTCATCCCTCGGGGGTTATAGACCTTCCTGCAGGAGGTTGGGAGCTGGCGGGGGGTGGGCAATGGGGTGGCATGTCTTCAAAGCCCCGTTTTCCAGCTGAGCCTGAGCAGGACTCCAGCTGCTGTAGCCTCTGGCTTTGAAGGCAGGGCCCTGACAGCTCCGTCCCCACCTATAGCGCCGCTTTCAAGCTCCGGGCTTCAAAGTCAGCCTGGCAGCTTCTGGAGAGACTGTCCCTGCTGGACATGACTGAGGGCTGCAGGGGGACCTCGTGGCCCAGGCTGAGGGACCTCATGGAAGGCATGTCCCCAGCACAAACCTGGGTCCAACCCGCCTGGCCGAGACAGGCTCAAGACAGTGCAGGCAGCCTGGCCTCCTGAGAAAAGGGCTGGCCCATGCCTGTGGGGGGTGGGAGACAGAGCTTGAGGCAGAGCTGTGGTCTCAGGGCAGAGGGTAGGGGCTGCATTGAGGTTCACTCCCCAGGGCCACAGCCTCCGGGAGACTCACCCGGCCGCACAGGGCAGCTACTTTCCTAAGTGCTCACTGGACAGGTGGGGAAACCGTGGCTCAGAGAGATTTCCCATGGCTGCACAGCAGGCAGGTGAGGGGCCAGCCCCTCCTGGGTCCTTTCTCAGCTGGGACCTCATGTCACTCTGATTTTGGGCAGCCAGTCCCCACCCAGACACTCAGCAGGGCTGGAGCGCTCCCCTGGCCCCACACACCCGGCACGCCTGCCTCTAGCCTCCCTTTGTTCCACCAGGCAAGAGCCCCCAGAAGCGCTCTCTCCACGGCTGGGTGAATCCTGAAATTCTCTTTCCATTAAAAATAAATGCCCCATTTTATCCGCCTGAAATGGCCCTGTGCTCTGATTGTCTTTTCCACGTGCCGTATATGAAGGACCATAAAATCATAATACAACTATTAATCCCCTGTATCTGCTTGTACCTAATTTTTATTAAAAATATCCCGTGCTCCAGCTGCCTTGTAAATTATAGTGAGGTTGAAAAGTCTCCCATTGGATTAGCCGGGAAGGAGGGCGGGTTGACTGGGAGACAGGCTTGCTCCGGAGAGGGGTATCCTCCGGAGTGGGGAGATGGGGGAGGAGACACTGGTCCCTGCAGTGGCACCCTGACTCTCCCCACTCCCAGCTCGAGCTCCCTGGCCTCCAGGTGGGCTCAGATGGGTCTGGTGCAGAGTTCAGGGTCCCTGGGAGTCCTGGCCCACTACTCTCTGCGTCACCCCAAGCAGACTCAGGTTTAGTCTGGTCACCATGACCTTGGGCCATGGGACCCTTCCGAGGTGCCACTTGTTCCCTGCATAGAGGCCACTGGAGTGTTGAGGGAGGGCTGGGAGCAGAGTCCAGGGGTCTCTTCATTCTGAGGTGGGCAGACCCCACCCCCTTGCAGCTCAGACGCCCTTCCCTCCCTGATCCGTGAGGGCTGCAGCCACTACTCTGTAGATGTCCTGGGCAGCCACTGAGGCTTGGGAGAATGAGCTTCTCCGACATCATCCTACAGAGTGTGGTGCTGGGAGCCAGGGCAAGGCCCAGGGCTCAGTCCAGGCAGACCAGGACGAGGCCCGAGCCTGCCTGGCTTGCTGTGTGGGGACAGGAGATGCAGCAGAATCCAGGGTGACCCGCTGGATGGCCCCTTGTGGCCAGCCACAGCGTCAGCACGGAAGGAGGGAGGCCCCGGTGGTCTAGGGCCATGGCCTACAGGCTGTCAAGGGGCTAAGGACAGAGGAAGGTCTTTGGCTGGACTAGGTGACTCCAGAGTCCAGCTCTGCAGCCCGGCCTCTGAGTCAGCTGACCCCCTATGGTGGGGCTTTCAGAAGGAGGAGACAGGGGTGCCCGGAGGCAGTTGGAGGGCCGGTGGTGACACTGTGAGGGGCACAGGGATGGGGGTGGGGGCCGAGGCTCTGGGAAGAGCAGGACAGAGGTGGGCCTCCTCAAGTGGCAGCAGATCCAGGGGTGCTGCAGCGCTGCCCACAGATGGGGCCTTGAGGTCCCCACCTCCGACCTTGGGATCGCCAGGCAGATTCCCTGCCCTGAACCACCCTCACCTCCAGTTGCTGACAAGGGACCCTGGGGTGCCTTGGCTTGGGTGATAGGACTTCATCCTGGAAGCGGCTGTCTCGTGCCCCAGGTAGTGTTTGGCTCAAAGGCAGAGAGTGAGGGTTGACGACGCGCCAAGAGAGGGGCCCTTCCGGAAGTGGTGGCAGGGGCCAGGGGAGCTGGGGGACGGGCCCTGCCGCTACCCTGCCAGGCTGTCTGCCGAGATGTATGTGGGCTCCTTCCACAAGAGGTGGGCGTAGGGGACTCCAAGCACTCGGCTGGCCCTCTGGATCCTCCGCCTCCTTCCCGCTCCACGGCGCCCTCCTCCCCAAGTCTCCTCTCTTCTGTCCCATCACCAGCGTCTCCACACCTGGAAGGTTTGGATCAGTGCGTCTGCAAGTATCTCTAAACAATGGGTCTCCTTGAGAAACAACCACGTCGTTATACTTAAAAACTGAAATAATTTCTTCACACCATTAAATGCCTGCCATTGTCCACAGGTCTTTTTTTTTTTTTTTCAGAATTGCATCTCTGCTGATCTTCTTCCCCTGAGCAGTTCGTTTGTTAAGAAGCCAGTTGTTGTCCCTGGGAACTCCCCACGGTCAGACTCAGTGGCTCCCTGTCCCCTGTCCTCTGTCCCTTGCATTCCCTGAAGTTTAGGAGTTGTAGTTGGAGGCAGGACACTGTTGTGGGTCGGGGTTTGCGATGTGCTCCCTCGGTTGTCTTGGGTCTGCCTCCACGAGGAGTCATGTTTGAGCCAACACTCCCTCACCCCAGGAGCTTGCCAAGCCCTGCCAGTGGTGGTAGCTTGGCTCCTGTCCACTATCCACTGTGTCCAGAGCCTGGAGGGACTTGAACCTTCTCCAGAGGAGACCAGTGAGAGTTTTTGTTTGTTTTATTTTGTTTTTAGAGTTGTTACACAGCCAGGTCTAAACGTGTGCGTTTCACGGTGGTCCCATCCTTATGACACTGACATGGTCTGGTTTTTGGCCCCTCCTAAGTGCCCGGGATCTTTTTCACACAACCCTCTGGCCACCTACGGCTTTATGCACCTACTCCAGGGGCAACCCACTCTGGCAGGGTGGTGAGGACGACTGACAGGGGTCCTCAGGGCACTTTGTCCAGGTGACTAGTCCATGGCCCCTGCATGGTGAGGTCCACTCGTCTCATGTCGCTTCTGGTTTTGGGGGGCAGCTGTGGAACATTTAATTTGTGTTTATGATGGTGTGAAATCGTTACCTGGGCTCAAGGACACAGAGCCGTCAAGGCCCGGAGTCTGTGTCTGTCCTCCTGCCCTCAAGAGCACTGCGTAGTTTTCCTCCAAGTTGGCAGCCTCATGCCGTGACCTCCTTCTGTTTTTGGGTGAGGACAGCGCAGTGCCAGGGGCCTCCTCTGCTCCTGGAGACTCCCATGCATGGGTAGCATCCTGTCCACGACACACGCCTGACACGACCGCGTGTGGGTCCCGGGGAGAGGTGATCACAGGTGATGGAGGCCATGCTGCCTCCCACTGCTTGATCTGGGGAGGCTGCCACACGGCCGTGGGTGGCCAGTGGCCCTTCCTTCCTTCCTTCCTGTAGTCACCTGCAGGCCAAGGTGCTTCCTCTGTTCCCGGTCTCAGGTCAGGCTGGGGCCAGGAGGCCGCGTGGGCTTTAGGATCCCGGGCCCTCCAGTGTACCCCCAGTGTTAGGGTCTCTTATGCTGTGTCTGGTACCTCGCATCATCGCCCCCAGGTTGGTCCTGCCCTGATGGAACCCGGTACCATCAGACCTCCTCCCAGTCCAGACTCCCGAAACCAGCCTCTCAACAGGGAGGCCCACGTCAGCTTGGTGTCTCTGCCAGTCTGTCTCCTCCGGCTGTGTGGACCTCACTGCTGCCTAGCCTGGCGCTCCATAAAATAGGGTGGTGGTGCCCACCTGGCTGCGTAATTCAGAAGGTTCAACAGCCCGGATCCGGCCCCAGGTGAGTGGGGAGGTCTGGTGCATGGAGCAAGGGAGAGGTTTCACGTCCTGAGCTCCTTCTCCAAGGAATGAGGGGGCAACCCCGCCCTGTCACTCCGTTGTCCCCGCCACCCTCACCGTCTCTCTGGGTCCTGTCCCTGTGGTTCCCAGAGGCTCCTGGGGCAACTGTTAGGAGCCAGGGTCAGAGAGCAGAGGCTTCAGGTCTCCCTTCAAACTGCAACTTTTCCGAGACATTCCTGACCAGGCAGGGCCCCCGGAGAAGCTCCCAAGGCCCCCATGCCGGCTTTTCCAAGGTGCATGGTGACATAAAAGCTGATTCCCTGTGGAACACAGCCTTTAATCGACATTTCACTTTTATGAACCGTTTTATTACAAAGTAGATTTCCAACAGTGAACTCCATCAGCCAACCCTGCGAAGGCGCCACAGCCTGCCGGTTCGCCCTGGATGCCAGCGTGGGGCCCGCTGTGTGGAGGTGACAGCCGTGGCAGGAGACGCACCAGCCACCTGGATGTGGGCTTTGTGCTCTGGAGTTGCCTGAGCTCAGCCCCCACCACCACCCTATTTTAGGTCTCATGGCACTCCCGGGCTCTGGCCCACGGGCTGGCCCTCGGGCTCATCCTCAGAAGTGACAGCCCACAAGACAGCGGCCGGCCTTGTGACACCTGCTAGGGCAGGTTGAGGGGGCTGGGCTACTCAGCTGGGGAGAGGGAGACCGGGGTTGGGGAGCTTCGCCTCCCTCACAGCAGCTTTCTCTGGGGATCCCGGACTCGAGCAGAGGCTGTGCGCCGTCCTGTGCACCCACGTCCTCCCTCTCTCTCACTGTCTGTGCAGCCCCCCATTGCTGGGATGCCCCTCCTTGGTCACCAGGACACACACCTCGCCCTGCAAAAAGAACTGTGGCTCTTTCCGATGCTTCAGTTCATGTCAAGAATCAGCCTTGGAGGCTGTGTGACCCTCTGGAACCTCCTCTGTCCCTGGGAGGATGTGTGGGCGGATGTGGAACAGGGGGCACCACTCCTATGCCCAGCTGCCAGCAGCAGGGAGCTGGCCTGCTTGGGGAACCCAGGGCAGAGCCAGGGGACCGTCAGTGGAATGGGGTGGGTATGTCGGCCTTGGGGAGGAGAGGGGTCCCCAGGTCTGGCCCTTGCTGGGCTGAGTCCATCAGGCCTGGCGGGGAGGCTACAGCAGAGGCCTCCTCTGGGCTGGGTGGGGCCTGGACAACCTCAAGGTTCCTGCTGCCCAAGCCGCCCTGGGTGTTGGTCAGGCACGTCCCTAGCTGGAGTTCTGCCATGTGGCTTCGAGAGCCCTGTCCGGGACAGGTCCCTGAAGAGCCTCTGGCTGTGAGCAGGAAGGGGATGGACATCTGCCAGCCTCACCTGGCTCTGACCTGCTCATGGGCACATGTGTTTGGAATGTTCTCCTCCACTTTTGCTGATGCTGGTAGACCAGGCCTTCTCAAGGGCTAGAAAGGCCTCTGTGCTCCAGGAGTCAGGGAGAGCCTCTGACCCTCCCCCATCCCCACCCTTCCCCTTGCAGCCTTTACCTGCCAGGGAGGCAGAGGAGGGTGAGCCTTGATTCTTTCTGCAGGGCCAGGTATGTGACTTGGTGACCAAGGAGAGGGTGGGCCAGTGAGAGGAGACTGAGTGCAGAGGGGGAAGTCAGGGGCTCAGGAGGGCACATGGCCGCCTCTTGAGTCCTAGAGACCCTAGGAGGCCACACCCTGGACAGAGAAGCCTTGCCATTCAGGGACACCCAGAAGAGAGGCAGCCCAGTCGACCCCCACTTGTCCAAACGACCTGTGAACACTCGTCCACACACTTTCCAGCCCTTAGGGGTCAGCCTCCCAGCAGTGACTGGGTCCTAGGGACTCGGATAAGGCGCCGTGTGACTGTGGCCACAGAGGAGATGCAGAGTTTCAGGGCATTGGGAAGGATAAGCGGGGACAGTCCAGATCCCCTACAAGGCACTGACCAGCCAACACCCAACGGTCATTCCAGGCGATGACTGAAGGAAACCTGGTTGACAAGGGTGGTGAGAGGAAAGATGGTTCCGGGCAATGGCTTGAACACCCCATGGAGGAGCCTGAGACTGTGGGTGGGGCTACCATATGGCGAATCATCTTCCTGGGAGGAGGAACAGCAAAAATCAGACACCACCAGCTCCCCGCCTCTAATGCTCAGTGCAGAGTCCCAGGGGAAACCTAAATCTCAATTAGGTGCTGTAGGAAACTTTGTTGGGGTTTTCCCTCCTCATGATAAAGACCCAACTAAATCTTCCCCCCTATTTCCTGTGACATGCTGATATTGGGTGCATTAATCAGGAAGGCTGGACCGTGTTGCAGTAACAAACAGTCCCCACACCTCTGCAACTCGGAAAGCTGATTCCCCATAGCCTGTGGGATCCTCCCTGGAGAGCACCCTCCTGGAAGGGCTGAGCACTGGCTTCCCTCAACACTGCTCCCATGTCTGTCAAAACAGGAGTAGAGTGAGATGCAGGGCTGGGAACTTTGGTGGAATGTGACCCCTGTGTCATTTATCAAACGGAGTCCAACAGCTATGCCTAGCTCCATGGGGCAGGCAGGTGCATCCTCTACGTGTAGTGTCCATATATCAGGGAGCTACCTGGTCACAGAGGAGTCCACTTCCACTTTCGACAAGGGTGTTATGTGGCTTTGTGTCCATGAGACCCATTCTTGGCTGCACTGGTTAAGATTACATTCAAATCTGTGCTTCATAAAACCCAGCTTCATGTGGCGTGGGTCTGGAGGAAAGCAGGCCAAGCTGACGTGGCATCCACCGTGAGATAGTAACTATTAGGACTGGTTTCCTGGGATAAACAACAAGGCTGTTTTCTCAGGACATGTGGCCAAGATGATTTCTGCAGACAAGTGGATGGCCTGGTTTTCTGAACCCCCACAGAGAAAAACAGGATGTGGTTGAGGACCGGGTAGAGGCAGCTAGAACCAAGATGGCTACTAATTTGCCCACTACCTGAACTTGCCCCTCATTGTAGGCTCATTATAATATATTAACATGCTAGCTAACACACCTTCCAGCCCATGACAAGTCTGACTCTACCCATTTATCTAAGAGCTGGGAGGAACCCCGGGTCTTAGAAATGTCCATCTCTTTCCTAGTGTAATGAGAAAGCTCCAAAGCTGAGAGGGCTTGCATGTAACGATCTTTACGTCTTCCAAAAAAGCCACTCGGAGATCCAGCAGGGAAAGACATTGGTTTATTAGAACTTACGGAAGATACCGATGGTGGCCGGTAGGTAAAGAAAGCAGTACCTTGGGACAGCACAGCAAGCAGTTTTATAATCAAGCAAGATAATGATTCAATTGGCTACGTGGTGGTTGCAATCATAGTCAGGGTGCTGCCCACGTGGCTCTCAGCTCTACTCGGACACCTGCACCCCATAACTTGTTACTGGGAATATGCACATCTTGCAGAGACCAGCCTTGGCCGGGGCTGCTCCCTGAGGGAGGGGCAGAAAGAAGCCAAGTATGGAGGAAGAGACAATGGTTGGACAATTACCTCACACCCAGGAAATCCATGAATAATCCACCCCTTGCTTAGCATATCATCAAGAAAGAGCAATAAACATAAGGCACGCCAGCGATGCACGGGCTGTGGTTCTTCCTACAGGCCAGCCCAGGCCACTCTGCCTGTGGAGTACCTGGCATTTGTCATCTCAACAAACTTGCTTTCATTTTCCCGCTGAAACCCCAGGGACGCACAGGGGCTGCTCTGCCCACGGAGTAGTCTTTTTCTGTTCCTCTGTTCTTTTAATATACTTGTTTTTGCTTTTTTCTGGTGGCTGACACTTAAATTCCTTCCGGCACAAAGCCAAGAACCCACTTGGCCTCTCAGGCTGGATCCCAACTTTGGAGTCCCCCATCTTGCGTCATAGGGACTCAAGCTCCTCCGTCTCTCTGTTCTGTCGTCCTCAGTGGAGATTTTGTCCTTCTGCTGACAGCCTCATGGTCGCAGGATGGCTGTTCTACCTCTAGCATCACATCTGTGTTCCAGGCAGGATGGAAGGGTAGGACAGAGGACAAAAGAGAGTGAAAGACGGAAGCAAGACCGACAGCGGACAGTCTTCTCCCTTGCTTGTACTTTCTGGAAGGCCCACACAGTGCTGCTCCTCACACTGCATTGGCTCAGAATTCTGCTGCGTGGACTTTTCTGGCTGTAAGGGGACCTTTTTATGAAATCTGTTGTCCATGGGTCCCATTGTCTCCTTGCTTTTGGGTATTACAGGACAGAGTTCTGGGTTTGAGTGGTGGTGGCGCTTGCTATGGCCTGGTGAGATCTTGCTGTTGGGGAGAAAGTGCAGGATGCACTGTGTGGCAGTAGGCAGAGGAGTTGGGCACCTGAGAGGGGACGGGCCAGGTGGCCGCCCCCTGGATGGCCCCGTCTGCCTGCCCAGGACCAAGAACTGTGGGAGGTGGTCTCCATCTACTTGCTCTGGACCAAGGACAGTGGGAGGTGGTCTGGGCACCTGAGGGGGGAAGTTGGGCTGCCTCCCCATGGATGGTCCCGTCCACCTACCGTGGACCAAGGACTGTGGGAGGAGAGTCAAGTTGGAGCTGGGGAAAGGGGGGCACTTGCTCCTGCCCACTGGCCGTTCTGTAATTAACACAGGTGCTGAGCATGCTGGGAAGGCTGGCTGATTAGTTTTTTTATTAAAATAATGACGCCTTCCAGGCAATCAGGGGGAATTGCACAAAACTCAGCACTTTCCTCTGCTTATTTATGGTAACTTTGAGCAGTGGACAGTCTCATTACCGTCTGTAAATACCCAGGGTCATGTCCTTGACGGTGAAATACTGCCTTCCTGGATGGAGGGGCGTGGCATCCTGACTTGGAGATAACACCCTTGACATTTGATAATCTCATTTGGCACAGCTGGAAACTCCACGGAGCTCACAGGCCAGGACAATGTCTGTAGGACAGGAAGGACAGACCAGAGACCTGCAGGATGGGGTGGAGGGTGGGGTTTTGTGAGGCCCCTGGTGCTGGGTGGCAGTCAGGCCTCTCACCTCCCCAGGGCCCAGGGCATGGTGGCAGCTCAGCCTGTTGAGTGGGAAGAGGGGGGCAGGGGGCCCTAAGCCTCTGTACCCCTTTAGCCTTGTGTCATCACGGAGGGCTCAGGATGAGAAAGGACACTGCTCCCCCCTCACTTCTTCCCCATGGACACTGCTCCTTCCTCCCTCACAGATACTGCTTCCTCCTCCCTCCCAGACCCTGCTCCCTCCTCCCTCACAGGCACTACTCCCTCCTCCCTCCTTCCCCGCTGAATGGGGCTCACTACCCACACGTGGGATGAACCATTTATCCAAGGCCTGACTGGAGACCCACTCTGGGAGCCAGAGCCAGGGTGGTCACTACAACTCTGGGTACCAAGCAGTTGGCCTCAGGGAACGTCTGTGCCACTGAGCCCACTTGTGGCCCTATCCCAAGTCACCGTGGCCACTTTGCCCAAGACAGAAGTGGGAAAGGAGGCGCTGTGGCTCCACTTGCCAGGTGCCTTCTTCCGGGGGTCATTCAGCCCCACCCCGGTCTTTCCGTTCACCGGAGGTGTGGGTGTGCACATGGCCATGTCTGTCCCAGCTTCTTCCCCCTTGCTCCCCATCACCAATCCTGCTCCTCCTCCAGGGCCAGCCTTTGGCCACACCCAGGACCCCCAAGTCCTTTGCAGTTCTCATTTTGTGAGCAGGCAGCCATCACAGTGACCAGCTCAGGTCCGGCTGCTGGATGACACTCTGCTCCCCAGCCTCAGGCTGCTTGCCATGCCAGCCAGGGAGCCATGTACAGGGCCTTGGGTGCAGCAGTGGGTGCCCGCAGGCTTGTCAGTGCCCATCTCCGGGGTTACAAGGCTGGCCAGACACATGCAATATCCACTTGGTAATGGAGAACACCGTGGGCACAGCCAACTTGTGGCACACTGGGGCAGGTTCTGTCTAGTTCACACGGGGCAGCTGGGCCACCTTGTCATTTGGTGTCCTGTTGTCTGGCGTCCACATCCTCTGGGCCCATTGTAAGTCAGGAGCTGTTTCCCTAGTGAGGACGCTACCTGCCCAGAGGGTCCTTGGCTGGGACACCCCCTCCACTGCAACTGCCTGCAGGGATTTCCATTTGTCCACCCCGCAGGCATCGCTGATACACCCCTGGCCATCAGTAGTCACCGAAGGGCCTGATCTTGCCCTGTCCCTACTCTGTGGTCAGCTCAGGGTGCAGGACAGAGGGAGCCCTTCCCTCCACACCCGTGAGGCTGCCCAGCCAGCCTCTTCCTCAGCAGTCAGGGGTGCAGGTCCCGGTCATGTGTTTCCTCTCCTGAAGCTATCCTGAGAAGGACACTGCTCTGGCTTGAGGCCAGGCCACCTTTCGGGGTTTGTCTCTCCCCTCTGCAGGCAATACATTCCATACCCTCTCTCTGGTCCTACAGGAGAGTGGCAATTGTGAAGCCACCATGACTTCAGTGGGCCAGACCATGGCACACAGGAGGATGCAGTGCGACCCTGAGAGGAGGCAGCAGACACATGGTGTCCCTCCAGTCTGAGGATTCGAGGGTTTCTGGTCTCCTGGAATGGAGGGAAAGTCCTCCTTTGTGCTGGGCACTGAATGCATGGCTGGTCCCCCCTTAAGACTCCACATCTGTTTTTTTTTTCCGGTTGTAGTCTCACTGTCATCCAGGCTGGGGTGCAGTGGCATGATCACGGCTTACTGGGCTCAGGTGATCCTTCTACCTCAGTCTCCTCAGTAGCTGGGACTATGGGTGCATGCCACCACACCTGGCTAATTTTTTAATTTTAATTTTTTTGTAGAGATGAGATCTCACTATGTGCCCAGACTGGTCTGGAACTCCTGGACTCAAGCAATCCTCCTGCCTTGGCCTCACAAAGTGCTGGGATTACAGGTGTATGCCACTGCTCCCAGTGAGCACGCCACATCTGGAATAGCAGCTGCGCTGGCTTCAGCTCCAGGTCGCATCTATGAACCATACGTGGGGTTGACAAGGGGAACTGATGTGCATCTCCAAGTCTTTGGGAGGATGGCACCATTGCTCTGATTCCTCTGAAATGTGGTAGGATTATAAAGCTTGGCAGCAGGGACATGCCAGGTTCCTGCTGTGTTTCCCCCATTCCTGGGGTCAGGGGACCCATGTGGGTTCCCAGGAGGTCTGTCCAATTATACCTGCAAGAGTGAGGGGAGGACATGGATGGGCTGGGGACCCTTTGGATGCACCTGCGGAAACGGGTAAGATTCCATGTGCTCCCCAGACCCCCTGAACCCCCTCCTGACTTGGGTCTACAGTGACGTTCACAGCCCTTGCCACTGGCTTCTGGGGGGCCACTCTTTTAGGGTGGTCGCCCTGACTCCCATCAGAGATGCTGGGAGGCTGTGCCTTCCAAGACTGACTTTGTAAGTGGAGGCCTGCAGGATTCAAATCTGAGGCTGCTTGGGCCACTATTCCTGCATCTCCTTGAGTGAGGCCATCCTTTAATGTGCTCCTGGTGAGAGTCTGGGGTTCTGTCTACACTGTGGACCAGGAATCGAGGGACTTGAACGTGCGTGTTCTCTTTCTTTGACCGCCCCCAGTTCTGATAGCGGCAAGAGCCCCACGATCCGAATACCTCACACCCCATGTGTCCTACCTGCCAGCTCAGTGTCTCCAGGGTGGACTGCCCCAGGGGCTTGTCTCTAGATGATCCCAGGAATTCGGCTGTTCCAACATCCCGTACAGGGGTGAGAACATGTCCCTTCTGAATGCCAATGAGGCTTCCAACCCCCTCAGCCCCATGGACAGCTAGCCTGTTCCAACCCCTGATGCTCCCATGGTGGCTCGTGACCCCACTCCACTCCTGGTACTAATCTCCGAGTTATCCACGCTCCTGGGTTGCAAGCAGCAGGATCCAACTGTGGGTCACTGGAGCAGAAAAAGGGACTCATTGGCCAGGTATCGGGCAGTTCAGAGCTGACAGGGAGTTTGGAGAACCAGGTTCAGGAAATGAGTGGAAACCTACAAGCTTGGGTGACAAAAATATACTTCCCAAATCTGATCCAAGGAGCATCCATGTAGCGGGCAGTCCCAGCACAGACCCTTGCTACTAAGGAGGCTGGACTCTCACTGTTGCCCCTGGTGGGCAATCTCACACTTCTCCGACGTCTTTCTTCCTGACACTCATTCCTTGTTTGACTCTGCTAATGGGATTCCTCCCCACCGTTCCTTGCTTATTGGAAGCAGGAAGCCCCGGGTGGTCTCAGGTCTCAGGGCTGTCCACGAGCAGGACACCGGTCAGCCCTGCATCTGGGTGCCACTGTCCTCTCCATATCCCTCCTGAACCCCAAACCCCAGGGTTCTCCCCACACACCCCCACCCCCCACCCCATGGGGAGGAAGCCCAGGCCCTATGTCTCGCCGACACTCAGGAGTCCTTGTGACCTGTTCCAGGGTCTGCCTGGTGTGAGGGGCCCCAGTGCCCGGTGCCAGACTCTTCTCCTAGGCTGGAGCAGGCCAGCAGTCATGCTGGACGCTGACTGTCTCTGCAGGAGCAGGAGCAGGAGAGTCCTTGCGGTGGAAGGCTTGGTGCTGAGGCCCTGTCTGGGACAGGAAGCCCTAGGACGGAGGAAGAGCAGCAGGGACAATGGGGGGGAGGGAGCCACAGGTGGGGCTGGGCCCTGCATTTAATGGAGACCCGCCTCACTCCTCAGGCTCCCTGGCAGACAGGCATGGCCTTTCACTGAGTGATAGGATGGGCTGGAGTGACACCTTTAAGCCAGGGGCCAGCCTCCCCTCTCCTCTTACAGGACAAGGATGAGGGACATATGGCTCGTTTGGGAGGGGACCCACAGCCATTGTGCAGGGCTGAGGGCAGCTGGGGCTGGCTCCTGTGGGTTCAGGAGACAGCAGGTCACATGCAGAGCTGCCCACTTACTGATGGAAGGGCAGGGCCGGTGTCTGTCCCCAGCTGTTCTCCCATGTGACTCTGGGGTTGTTTTTCCCTGAGAGAGACCCTCTGGTCCGTCTGCTTGGACTAGGCACAGGTTGAACTCTGTGGGGCCAGGGCAGGCCTTTGCACGGGGGGGGCCACCAAGGAAGGCGCAGAGTGTTATGGTGGCACCCCTCCACCACCTGTGGAGCGTTACTGCTGGGCTGGAGCCATCTTGGATGGGAAGACAGAGGACAGGCCAGGGTCTGGGTCCCTGTGCCCAGGATTCTCCCTGTGCCCTGAGAAAGTGACTCCGTGCTGAAGTGCTTGTTGGCTTCTGTCTTTGTTTCCCCTTTCTGGTTGGTATTTCAGTGACATCAGATGATCTATCAGGAGCGTCCCAGCCCCAAGGGTCCCAGAGCTGGTGTCTCTGGCTGCCTGAGGATTCTGTCACAGACCAGGAGCTCCCTGGGAATGTCAGGGCCATCAGAGCTGAAATTACAACCTGCCCAGGCTGCCACTGACGCCACGTTCCCAACTGTTCTCTTTCCTTTCTTCCCCTGGCATGCATGACAGCCCCCTGGGAGGGGTCCCGCTCCAGCTGGGAGTCATGGGCCTCGGGGGCTGGTGCTGGCATCGAGGTACACGCCAGCCCGCCGTGCCACAGCTTCAGAATGAGTCAGAATAAATTAGCATGCTAACGAAGGCGGCACGAGGAACCATCTGGAACAAGGCACGCTGTCATCGGAGAGCCAAGTTGTTCCAAAGCCATAATTAATGTTTCAGATGAGCCTGTCTCTCCTCCCGCAACCCCGGGGTGGCTTAGTGCCACCCAGCAGAGGAGGCACCAGGCCAGGGCGGCATGGGCACCATGCCCTCTCAAGGGACTGAGGGACTGCACCCCACTTGTTCCTGTTACCTGGAACCATAGACACAAGAAAGGGTGACAACAGAGGGGGTGTGCCCAGGATCCCACAGTAGCACTGTAGAGGACATGGTTTAGAGGGCATGGTCAGGCCAGGTCCCAGGTGGGCACCTTGGGGGAGACCCTGCCGCCTTCTCAGGCTGGTGTAAAGTGGGGGGCATGTGTGGGGGGAGGCAGGGAGCACCAGTTCTAGGTGCTCAGACAGAAACACACACACTCACAAACACACCCATAAACACACACACTCGCAGACACACACAGACACACACTCACAGACACACATTTGTAGACACACACACTTATAAACACTTAAGGTACACACACATCCACAAACACACACATTTACACTCACAGACACACACTCACACACACATCCGTAAACACACACACTCACACATTTGCAGACATACACAGACGCACATACCCGCAAACACACACACTCACAAACACACAGACACATACACTCACGCTCATACATTTTCAGACACACACACAGACACTTAAGACACACACACATTCACAAACATACACATTACACACACCCACAAACACAATCACATACACCCCGCCCCCACTCACAGACACAGAGACATACAAATTCACTCACACACACCCTCACACACTTGCAGACCCCGACTCCAGCCAGGCCTGATTTACTAACCTGGAAGGACTCCCAGCTAATGGAGCTGCCATGGTCCTTGGGCGTCTGCACGTTTGAGGGTCTGGCTCTCATCCAGGGTCAGCTGCGGGACAAACCCACTGTGGATTCTGGCCCACGCTCCCTTTGTGATCTGGAGTGTGCATTCACAGCACTGATGATCGCTATGACTGGGCCACCAGGTCCTGGCTGGAGCTCAGGGCACTGTGGTCCACTTCCTGCAGCTGCAGACTCACAGAGTCACGTGGCGGCCACCTGCTCCCCTGCTGTCCTTATGGATAGAATCTCTGACCCTGGAGACACCCTTTTCACCTAGTGTTCTATGTGCCCAAAATCGCTGAGGGTGTGTTTCAGATCCTGGATTCCAGCAGAACGGTTAGCACTGGCAGGTCTGCAGACCCCACGGAGGCGCCAATTCAGCGCAGGAATGGGGTTTCTTGTCTCTCTGTCCTGCAGTTTGAGGTAGGGGTGCAGGGAGCACACGGTTCCCTGGACCTGGAGGAGCCGAGGACTGAGGAGGGAATGCAGAGGCTGTTATTTTGCCACCTGCCTTGCTGCTACTGCGTGGGAAGGAGGCCCAAGAAGCCGCTGAAGGAATGGGTGGGAGAAGCAGTGCAGGGAGAGGAAGGCAGAGATGAGGGGCGGGAGGTGGAGGGGGAGACATCGCTAGGCTCTGAAGTGGAGGCGAGGCCTGTGGGAAGGGGGCAGGGGCTGGGTAGACAGTGAAGGACTCTCAGCCTGGGGCCTCAGCTGTCCCGGTGTAAGGCATGTGGGGGGTTTGCCTTTCTGAGCGGCAAACTCCTTCCACGGCCCACCAGCCCTTCCTCAGCCTGCAGTGGAGTCGCTCTGGGGACAGAGTTTGGACAAGGACAAGGGTTGTGGATCCACATCTGAGTTTGTGCTGACACAGGAGAAAGAAACAGCCCTGAGATATGAGGCTGGAGTGAGGCAGCTCTGCGGGGTTCGGGGGTTGGGGGCCTTGGTGCCAGAGAAAGCACACGGGTGTCACCCTCCAGGGGATCCCAGAGCCCCAGCAGGCACCCGGTTGACTTCGTGTGTGACATGGTACAGGGTCTTAGCTAACAAGGCAGCAGAGGGGGTAGGATTCGGTGGGCATCTGGCTCCGTCTGCAATTATGACCTTGTGACCGATCGCCAGTGATTTTGGATATTTATTTGTGACTGCTTCAATACTGGCATTTATTTTGATGAAAAAGCTGAGAACACAGGAAGCCCCTCTTAGGCAAATCAGTAGAAGGTCTGGCTGTTTGGGTCAGGAAGCTGCAGATACGAAGGCACCCCCCCCCTCCCCGGGTAACCGTAAGGTGAGGCAGCGGCTCAGACTGGAAACCGGGCTCCAGGGAGAGAGAAGAGCCTCTGCCAGGCTGGACTTACTATTAGGATAGAGATATTGTCACACACAACATCACTCCTGAGGCCATAGACCATCTTTGCTTGACCTCCTCCCCAGTGGCCTATGCAGGGCTGGACAGGTGGAGAGGGACGGCTGAGAGTCTCCTATGCACTCTGCATGTTGTGTCCTGAAAATCACTGTTGGAGAATGTAAATGTCCCCCCACTCATTTGAAACAATCTCACTATTCAAATCAAGCACCGACAGAATTGAATGGAATGTGATTTTATATAACTTGATCCATGGGGCCGACATTTGCATTTCAGTTGTTAATTTACAGTTGTGTTTCTTACCGCTTTTGCTTTGTAGATTTGGAAGACAAGTTATTCGCTGCTTAAAGGTTAAGCACTGCTGTGCCCTCACTGGGTCTTGGATTATTCTTCAGGATCACATGTCTCTTTGTTTCTTTGAGTGCTTTTTGGCTTTATCTGACATTAATTTTACCAACTCTTTTTCATATTGTTTATGCTTGCCTAACAGATATTTGCTTTCCTTTTCCTCTTAACATGTAAGTATTTTATTCTAGGTGTACTCTGTGTAAGGGTATATTTGGCTGTTTTCTTTAAACAGAGGGTTTATTGTCAAAACAGACATGTTTGTGGATACATCTGTTATTTATGCTTTGTTTTTCTTTTCTTTTCCCTGTCTTTGGCTTTGTGAGCTGTTTTCTTTATTTTTTAATTTTTTTCACTAGTGTTTTGGAAAGGCCTAGTTCTTATTTTATTCTCCTAGTGGTAAATTCTCGTTTAAAATGGATTTTTGAAACAGCTCTATTGTGGTGTAATTGACATACAATTAGCCACACGTATTAAAAGTGGACAATCTGATACGTTTTGACATTTGTATGCATTTGTGAAGCCATCACCACAATCAGATGAACAAATGCACCACTCCCCAAAGCCTCTTCCCAGCTTTCGAAATCCCTTTCCGTTCACCCCCCTCCTCCCTCTTCTCTCCCCAGGCAACCACTGATCTGCTTTCTGTCACTACAGATTAGTTTATGTGTCCTAGAATTTTATAGAAATAGAATCATAAAGTATGTACTCCTTTTTTTTGTCTGGCTTCTTATGCTCAGAGTAATTATTTTGAGATTCTTCTGCAATGCCACACATATTTACGGCTCATTCCCATTTAGTGCCAAGTATGTTCCACTGTATGGACAGAGGAATCTTTTTTCTCTTCACCTGCAGGTGGTATTTTAGTTGCTTCCAGGTTTGAACTATTTTCATTGAAAATGAAGCTGGTGTAACATGAATGTACAGTTATTTGTATGGGAAAGCCTTCTTACTCTTGGATAAATGCTTAGGAGTGGAACGACTGGGTCATATGGCAGGAGTATGTTTAACTTTTAAAAACACTTTTTTGGGGTGTTCTGGGGCTGATGGGGGGATGGGAGGCCCTAAAAGAGCTTTTAAACAAACTGCCAAACTGTTTTTTGAAGTTCTTGTGCTGCTTCCCATAGTCAGCAGCAGCGAACGAGAGCATTGGTCCATCCTCATCCTCACCAGCACCAGGTGAGGGTGGCCACTCCCCCCCACAGGTGTGCAGTGGTATGTCATTGTAGTTTTTTTTTTTTTTTGAGTCTGAGTCTCACTCTGTTGCCCAGACTGGAGTGCAGTGGCTGCTCTGGGCCTTTGCAGCCTTGAACTGCTGGGCTCCGGCGATCCTTCCGCCTCAGCCTTCCAAGTAGCTGGAACTACAGGCGCGCGCTACCACGCCCGGCTAATTTTTTTGATTTATTGTAGAGATGAGGTCTTGCCAAGTTGCCCAGGCGGGTCTCGAACCCAGGGGCTCAGGCAATCCACTCACCTCAGCCTCCCAAGGCGTGGGATTGCAGGCTGAGCCACCGAGCCTGGCTGTCGCTGCAGTTTTAATGTGCACTTTTGTAATGGAAAAATGAAGTTGGAAATCTTTTAATATGCTTATTTGCCACTCAGATGTCATCTTCGGTCAAATATGTGTTCAAACCTCCTGCCTTCCCCGCTTTTAAATAGACAGAAATAGCAAGATGGCAGACTGGAACCCATCATGGTGACATTTGTACTAAATACAAATGACCTATGAACTCAAAGGAACAGACAAAAATTTTCAGACGATAAAAAAAGCAAGACCCAACTATACACTGCTGACAAAAGACAAATATTAAATATAAAGACACATATAAGTTTAAAGCAAGGGGATGAGAAAAAATGTGCCATGCGAATATTAATTAAAAGAAACATGCAGCCATAGAACTAAAAGGAAAAATAGACAAATCTATGATTATAGTCTTCTTCGTAACTGATAGAACAAGTAGAAAAATCAAATTATCAAAGATATATTTGGACACAGTCCACCAACTAATGGACAGGTATAGGACTCTCCACGTAAGAGCAGAATATAGTCATTTCAAGAGCACACAGGACATTTGCCAAGATAGATTGTATTATGGGCCACAGATCAAGTCTCAATAAATTAAAAAAGCATTCAAATTATACGAAGTATTTACTCTGACCATGATCGACTTACAAATCAATAACAAAAGGAATCGGTTACATCCATAACAATTTAACTAAATAACACACTTATAAATAACTATAGAAGAAAGAAGAAATGAAAAGATAAATTAGAAGCATTTTGAATTTATGAAAATGAAAACACAACATACCAGGATCTGTATGATGCCACTAAAGCAGTACTTCAAGGAAAATTTATAGCAAATTAAAGAAGACCTAGCCGGGCTCAGTGGCTCAGCCTGTAATCCTGCGCCTTTGGGAGGCTGAGGTGAGTGGATTGCCTGAGCCCGCGGGTTCGAGACCCGCCTGGGCAGCAAGACCTCATCTCTACAATAAATACAAAAATCAGCCGGGCATGGTGGCGCATGCCTGTAATTCCGGCTACTCGGAAGGCTGAGGCGGAAGGATCGCCGGAGTCCAGCAGGCCAAGGTTGCGGTGGCCGGGAGCGGCCACTGCACTCCAGTCTGGGCGACAGAGTGAGACTCCAACTCAAAAAAAGAAGAAGACCTAAATAAATGGATGGTTGTACTGCATTTATATGTCAGAAGACTCGAAATTGTTGAGATGTCCATTTTCCCCAAGTTAACATACAGGTCCCAATCAAAGTCCCAGCAGATATTTTTGAAAGAAATAACAAGTTGATCCTGAAATTTATGTGGAAATGCAGAGGATCTAGAACAGGCAAAACAACTTCCCAAAAAAAAAAAAAAGAACAAAGTTGGAGGATTAAAACTACCTTATTTCAGGACTTATTATAAAGCTATAGCAATAAAAATAATATGTTGGTGTGAAGAAAGACAAGTACGTCGATGGAACAGAAAATTGTTCAGAAATAGATCCAGGCATATATGGACAACTGAGTTTTGACAGACACAAAAATAATTGCGTGGAGAAAGGAGAATCTTTTCAACAAAAGGTGCTGGAAGAGTAGGGAACACACACACACACTGATGGGATCTATGAAAGGAACATGGAAGCCAGATATAAGGGACCCCAAAGTCCAAAGTTGGGACAACTTGAGTGGCCATATATAGTATTGCATTTTAGCTCAGAGTATAGAAGAAATATCCATGGGTCTTTTCTGATATAAACCAGTGATTGAGTCAAAAACTAGACAGGGGAGAAGAGACAACTCTTTCATGCAGAAGAACTCCAAATAATGATGCAGGTGTTCACACTTGAGGAGGAAGACCTGAACCCCCACTGCTTAGGCGTGGGCTGTGCATGGTGACTCCTTCCAAAGAGTGCCATGGGGAAGGAGGAGGGGAGTGACTTCACAGAGAATACAGACCACACTACGTCAGCCCATGGTCAAGGCCAACGTCAACAGCGACTTCGTGTTGGTAGGGTGCACCCTTGATAGGAGGAGACGACGATGGCACTTCACCTCTGTGGTCTTCCTTCCAAACCCACAAGCCCAGTCCAATCATGGAGAAAATGGCAGACACATCCCAACGGAGGGACAGTCTGTGGAATCCCTGACCAGGATGCCTTAAAACTGTCCAAGTCCAGGCCAGGCTCGGTGGCTCAGCCTGTAATCCCAGCACTTTGGGAGGCCGAGGCGAGTGGACTGCCTGAGCCCAGGGTTCGAGACCAGCCCAGACAACTTGACGAGACCTCATCTCTACAATAAATCAAAAATTAGCCAGGAGTGGTAGCACATGCCTGTAGTTCCGGCTACTTGGAAGGTTGAGGCAGAAGGATTGCCGGAGCCCAGGAGGTCAATGCCGGGGTGGCGGTGAGCATGCCACTGCACTCCAGCCTGGGTGACAGAGTGAGACTCCAACTCAAAAATAAAACCCCAAAACTGTCCAAGTCCAGACAAGAGAGGTCTGAGAAATTGTCTCTATCCAGAAAGACCTAAGGAGGCATGACGATTAAATGTTATGTGGTGTCTTGGATGGGTCCTGGGGTTGTGTGGGAGGGACTCTATGACTATTTCTACGTCCCTGAAATCTAACTTCTTCAGAGGAACACATCTTGCTGCCATAAACAACCCGCCCTCCCACTCCGGGGCATATGCTGTGTGAACTGCAGATCTAAGCTTGGGGACAGGCATTTTGTTACAACTCAGAATACATTTTTTTCTGTCTTAGGCATTTTGTTCTCAGTTTTAGGCACATCAATTATGCATATGTTATATCTTCTTGCTTTGAATTTTGTACCTACAGTCTTATTTCTGCATTGCAGCTATTTTCGTTTTCTTATGATTTCCTCGAGCTCAAACAGTTTTTCCTTAAAGGTATTTTCAGCTGTGTTTATTTTCCTCCTCTTTTTACAGTCTCCAAGATGATCCCTTGATCCCCTCTCTCCTGGCTCTGAGGCTCACACTTCTCACCGGCTCCTCTTTGAAACCACATGTTCTCTCTGAGTCCTCTTTCCCCTCAGGGCCATTGGGTTGTCTTGAAGCAGCAGCTGTCTTTTTGTCTGAACTCTCCTGTGTTTCCTTGGGTAATTCTGTCTTTCATGAATAATGCTTTTATCTTAATTTTTGAAATATTTATGCATAGGTGTGATGTTACTTCCTGTCTACTGATAACATTGCTCATAGGAGGAAGCTATCTGCTGGTGTGTGTGTGTGTAGTGTGTATGTATGTGTATATATGTGTGTTTGTGTGTGTCTGTGTGTGCACATGTCTCTGTGCATGTGTTTTGTGTGTGTATGAGAGAGAGAGAGAGAGAGAGAGAGAGAGAGAGAGAGAGAGAGAGAGAGAGAGAGAGAGAAGACACAGCAGGCCACGCCTCCACTCTGGTTTTTCCCCCACAAAAGCCTTCTCACAATATCTGTCCACCTGTCCACCTTTCCTGGGGGACATATGCTCCTTCAGCCTTCACTGTGGCTCATAGAAAGATGCTTCTGGAAGATAGCTACATGCAGTGTCAGTGGCCACTGTTCTGAAAGTCTCCGTGCCTCCCAGATTTCCTTCGGCAACTACCAGCAAATGTGCATATATTCTCAAGCCCCTCTTGCGCAGAAGGCAGCGTGCTCCTCACATCCCTCTGCGTGTGCTGTTAAATTTGTCATGAGAATCTGTGCTGCGAGGACTAGGACTTGACACGTGTGGCTGTGCACGTGAACACGAGTATTAATGGAGCACGTTTTCCAGAGTGGCAGAGGGGCAAACGGGTCCATGCATCTGGGATTATGATGGCAATCTGCACGCCGCTGTCCAAGGCTGCACCTGCGTGTGCCCCGCCGGGAGGTCCTGCTCCCCACAGCCCGGTCAGGCGGGGCCGGCCAGCTTCTGGATGTGTGCCGCTCTGATGACGGAAGTGGCATCTGATGTGGGAGAGATTTTTAAAATAGAAATGAGATGCGCATATATTAAGTGCACCATTTGAGGAGTTTTGACACATAGATATTTCAGCAGAACCCCCACCTCCATGAGATGGAGAGTACCTCTGCACCCCAGACTCTTCAGAGGTGTGTGTGTGTGCACGGTGTATGTGTATGTAAGTGCGTATGTTCGTGCATATGTGTATGTATGTGTGTATAAATGTGTGTGATGTTTGCATGCATGTTTGTGGGTGTGTGTGCACACATGTGTGTATGTGTGTGAGTGTATATGTGTGTATTTGTATATATATGCATGCTTATGTATACATATATGCATCATGTGTCTTTATGTGTGTTATAAGTGTGCATGCGGATGGATGTGCATGCGTGTGTATGCGTACATGTGTGCACGTGTGTGGTGTGCATGTGTGTGCATGCTTATGTATACACATGTGTGCATGCTTATGTGTATGTGTATGCATGCATTGTATATTTGTGTGTATGTTTGTATGTGTGCATGTGTATAGGTATGTGTATGTGTGTGTATATGTATGTGTATGTGTGTGAGTGTGTACATTTATGTATGTGTGTGTATGAATGTGTGCATGCGTATGGGTATGCATGTGCATGTATGTGTGCATGTGTGTATGTATGTGTATGGGTGTGCGTGTGCGTGCATGCTTATGCATGTGTGTGTATACAGGCATGCATGTGTGTGTTTGTGCATGTTTGTATGTATGTGTTCATGTGTATGCATATGGCATGTGTGTATGTGTGAGTGTGTATATGTGTGTACACATATGTGTGATGTTTGCATGTATGCATATGAGTGTGCGTATGCATGTGCACACATGTGTGTATGTGTGTGAGTGAGCATATGTGTGTGTATTTGTATATGCATAGGTATGCATATGTGCATCATGTGTCTTCATGTGTGCCTGCATGCGATGTGTGTATATGTGCATATATGTATGTGTGTGTTTTGTATGTTTGTGTGTGCATGTGTGTGCATGCTTATGCTTGTATATGTGTTCATGCTTATGTGTGTGTATGCATGCCTGCATGTGCATGCTTGTGTGTATGTGTGTGTGTGCATGTGTGTACATGCATGTGTGTGCACACTGTATGCGTGTGTGTCTAAGTGTGCAAGGATGCTCCCTTCTGGCCCTCCCCCACTTAGAGTCCACTGTTTTTGTGGCACATTTCACCATCGATGGGTTTTGCTCTAGAGCTTTTTACATGAGAGGGGACCCCCGAAATAAAGTTATCTTTTGGAGGTTGTGCCCCTTGTAGTCCACTTGGAATTTGTTCCTCTGAATCAAACAGTCAACCAAAGTTTTTATCTAGAAGTTTAGAAAAGGTTGTGTCACAATTTACAGAAGTGTCCCAAGTTGTGGCAAGCAGGTGACTGATTCTTCCACCGTGACAACGCACAACTGCCCACACCGTGCAGTTTTTGACCAAAAACACCATGACCTCCATGACCCACCCTCCCTATTCACCTGATCTCACCCCAATCAACTTTTTATTTTGTTTCCCAGGATGAAAAAAGTCCTCAAAGGGAGATATTTTGCCAATGTGGAAGAGATGAAACAAAAACCAGCAGAAGCATTAAAAGGCATCAACACCGATGAGTTAAAAAACTGTTTTGACCAGTGGAAAAAGCATCTTGATAGGTGTAGTGCATCAAATGGAAAGTACTTTGAAGGTGACTGAAGTTTAAACACATAAGAATAAATACACAACTTTTTGTAAATAAATTTCAGGGTTTTTTTTTAAGTTCCCTCTCATAAATGGGATCATAGATTAAGATTCTTTTGCATCTTTTTCCATGCAGTATGTTGTTTTTAAATTGCACATGTATTTTTTTTAACCATTATTTCTTCGCATTGCTGTGAACGTCACTGTGTGGATGGACCGCAGAATGTTTACCTGCTTATTGGGGTGGCTGCTTGGTTCGATTTCTTCCTGGCATGAGGCACAAAGCTGCATGAGGGTTTGTCTCTCTGGGCATGTGTTTTGTTTCTCCTGGGCAGGTCTAGGAGAGGAGACATGGGTCAAGGGGAAGGCTCACCACCTCAGAGGTCCTGCTACTCTGGTTTCTGATGCCAGTGTCCCATATCCATCTGTCAGTGACACTGGAGAATTTTTGTGTCTCCACACCCTTGTCAGCACTTGGGTTTGTCAGTCTTTGTGCTTTTGACATTCAGTGGGTGTGCAGAAGTATCTCAGGTCCTTTAAGTTTCCTTAAAGTGGCTGGTTATGACATTTTAAAATGATAAGCCCCACCCTTTAAGTGTGTGGTGGCACATGCCTGTAGTCCCAGTGCTTTGGAGGTCAAATTGGGAAAATTGTTTGAGTCTAGGAGTTCAAGACCAGCCTGGTCAACATAGCAAGACTCTGTCTCAGCTGGGATCGGTGGCTCAGCCTGTAATCCTGTGCCTTTGGGAGGCTGAGGTGAGTGGATCGCCTGAGCCCGTGGGTTCGAGACCCGCCTGGGCAGGCGAGACCTCATCTCTACAATAAACCAAAAAATTAGCTGGGCATGGGAGCGTGCGCCTGTAGTTCCGGCTACTCGGAAGGCTGAGGCGGAAGGATTGCCGGAGCCCGGCAGGTTGAGGCTGCGGTGGCCAGGAGTGGCCACTGCACTCCAGTCTGGGCGACCGTGAGACTCAACTCAAAAACAAACAAACACACAGACAAAAACAAAAAAGAGTAAGCATGGAATGAACTGGGAATGCAACATCCTGAGACAGAGAAGAACTGCCTGGATAGTCTGAGTCTCACTCCTCTTTTGGCCAGGGACTGTGGCCTCCTGAGTTGGGGACTGCCTGCCTGGGACAGTGGGGGCTGTGCTCCTCTCTCCCGGGAAGTAGGACGTCCTCTGAGCCTTTTCCCATGGCCCTTGAGCTGTTCAGCCAGGTCCCTTGGCTGTGGTGCAGGCAGGACACCTGCAGCAAGACTCCGTCCCCCAGACCCATGTCACGTGCCTTGAGTGTGGGTGTGTGCGGTCTCTCTGGGCTCAGGGAGCTGTAGGCGGAAGCATCTGGACTCCTGCTCCTGGGCTCTGCTGCCCTCCCTTGGTTGGTGATGAAGGTTCCTGCTCACATGCCCCAGAGGCAGGTGGGAGTGTCTGAGCATCCCGCAGAAGGACTCACCAGGGAGTGAGGGGCATGGGCCGCCAGGTGACACAGCGGGTCTCAGATTCTGTGTACACATGCTATTGGCTCCCAGAGAGGTGATGAGTTCTGGCAGACAGCAGACACTTATGGCCGCTAGACAGTGAGGGGTCTTCGGAGAGATGTTTGAAGGGTGTAAAAGTGCAGAGAGGGGAAGTAGAGAGGGCTTGGGGAGGGGAAGGGAGATGGGAAGGGTGTGAGGAGGGGAGGGGAGATGGAGGGGGTGTGGGGAGAGAAGAGGAGATGAAAGGGGTGTAGTGAGAGGAGAGGAGACGGAGGGGGTGCGGGGAGAGAGCTCCTTGATCACAGGGCCAGGAGGACATCTCCAGCACCCACGTGTAGACGGCCCCAGTGGGCTCCCCTGTGTTTCTGGAGCTGGGTCTCTGGCATTGGAACTTGATTTCTGCCCAGGAGAGCAGAGGGAAGGAAGAGGGGGAGGGAGGAGGAAGGAGGGCCAGGGGCTGAGCTTCCCGGGCACCTTTCTTCCTAGGCACCTTTCTTCCTGGGCTGCAGGGAGCACACATCTGTTCTGTGTGGAAAGCAGTTGGACTCTGCCTGCAACCTCCGTCACAGATGGACCACCGTCTCCCTCCTCCCTCAGCAGCCCAGCGCTCTCCACCCACCTTGGCTAGGCACGATTCCTCTGCCATTATCCGACTCCTGCCAAGGGCCCCAGGTCCACCGGATGCCTCCCAGCACCTGTCTAGTTTCACACCCGCCGTTGAGCAAGGCTGCCACCATGGACGAGCACTCCCTGTCTTGGCTCCCCAAACTCACCACGTCCTACCCAGCGGCTGTGTGGGGCCCTTCAAGCCCCGCACTGCTCCTCTTCTGGTTCTGTCCTTTCTCTGAGGCGTTCCCATCCCAGGTTTCCGCAAGTCCATCAGGTGACCAGCGCCTCACTTCTAGCTTCAGCCAATCGTCTCTCCCAGCGCGGGCCCATCTGTGAGTGGCACGCCTAGCGCCCTGGACGCCAACAGTCTCCCTGACGCCCACGGGGGCCAACCCGCCTCTCCCTGGCTTCTCTGGTCCAGTGAGTGCCCCGCCTGGCGTCCTGGGGCTTGCACCGGAGCCGGGGCCCATCCTGACCCTGCCTTCTCCCTCACGCCCACATTCAGGCAACCAGAGCTCCTAGTGTTTTAGACCCATCTGCCTGTCAACTGCTGCCACGTTGACCGGAGACACTGTCCCCTCTAGCCTGGGCCCTGGAGGGCCTCGCACCCTCCTTCCCCGCCCCGCCGGCTGCCTGCAGTCTGTCTCTGCCACTGTTCCCTTTCTCCTTGCCCTTTCTTCTTCTCCTAACTGAGTTGAGATCCGTATAACACAGAAGGTAATTCTTTCATTTCATTTTGTTTTTAACTCTTTTTTGGGTTTTGAGTCACGGTCTCACTCTGTCACCCAGGCTGGAGTGCAGTGGAACAATCACGGCTCACTGCAGCCTTGACCTCCTGGGCTCAAGTGAACCTCCCTCCTCAGCCTCCCGAGAAGCTGGGACTACAGGCACACACCACCTTGTCCGGCTAATTTTTTGATTTCTTGTAGAGAAAGGTCTTGCTACGTTGCCAGGCCGGTCTCGAATTCCTGAGCTCAGGAAATCCTCCCACCTTGGCCTCCCAAAGTGCTGGGATTTCAGACACGAGCCACCGTGCCCAGCCAGCATCAATCTTTTTATCGTGTACAGTGCAGTGGTGTTTAGTCTATTTACAGTGTTGTGCAACTACCACTCTAGTTTCTAGACATGATCAGCCCCCAAAGACGTCTGGGGCCCAGTAGGCAGCCCTTCCCCTGGCAGCCCCCAACCTCATTCCTGCTTATGGATGGTCTAGCCTGGGCATCTCACATGAAGGGACTTATACAACATGTGACTCTTTGCATCTGGCTTCTCTCACTCAGCATCACCTTCTCACATCAGCCAGGTATCAGCATTTTGTTTCTGTTTATGGCTGAATAATGTTCTGCTGTGTGGCCACTTCCTGATTTGCTTATCCATTCGTCTGTCTGCACCTGGGCCAGAAGGAACGTCTTCAGACACACACCTGGGGAAACCTCTGCTTGATATGCTCCCGGGGCTTAGCCAGACCCACTCGTCCCTTTGGGCCCCACCCCAGGGACCCCAGGACTCGTCTGCACCACCTCACCTTGTCTTCTGCCTCCATGGGCCACTGACCATCTTCCCGTTCCTGTGGCTCACCACACTCTGTCCTGCCTCAGTTTCCCTCATGCCTTCCTACTGGCTGAACATCTTGCCCCCTTTTCCCTGACAGGACAGTATTTATCCCTCATTCCTAGCCTCCCATCCTCCCAACCTCCCAGCCACCTGTGCCAGTGCACATGCTGAGAGTGGACTCCCCTGACCCCACTGGAGCACAGCCTGTGGGGTCAGGTCATCCACAAGGTCCCGCTTCTGCTGCCAGAGCTTCTCAGGGGCGGCGTCGTCTGGGTGGTCTCGGCAGCCTCACAGTGCATGGCAACCCCGCCAGGGCGCCTGGCATGGAACAGGTGCTTGCTGGAGGCCCTGTAGCCTCCAGAAGGGGCGTGTGTGCGGGTTGCAGGGTGTGCCAGGCAGCAGAGCCTCGTCACACAGCGCCGTTCCTCCTGGCATGCGGTCGTAAGCTGGCAGCTGGCATCATCCAGTTGGCCCACACACATAATTGGTCTATACCCGCACCAGAGGATGTGACATATTTTTATTTAAAGAATCCATAAATCATTTGTGGGGCTGTTGCCAGCAGTGAGTACTGGACTCAATTTCAAGTCTGTCATGAGGATGGGCTTTATGTCACCCAACCTTAGGCAGGAGCTCGTGGTCTGTCTGGCACCTGCCTTGCAGGCCTTCTGGGCTGGGGTTGATCCCCCATGGGTCTGAGCAGCTCTGAGGAACTGCAGGGCGGGAGCCCTTGGAGGCCGCCAACCCCTGCTTCTCTGGGTACCCGGTATGGACAGGATATGGGCAGCCATGAGGGGTGTGGTGATCCCAGGGTGTATCCTGCACGGTGGTGGTTCTTTGGGTCTGAAACACCCAGATCTGGGCTCATGGGTTGCACAGATGACAAGCAAATCCCTGAGGGTGTGGCCTCTCTCCTGACAGTGGGGGCAGATGGGCGTTGGTCAGCCAGGGTCCTGCCCCTAAACGTCAGTTATTAGATCCTGTTTCGCCTCATTCGCCTCAGGCTGACACGGTCTCCTGCCTCTCCAGGGACCAGCCCTGGCCTGGTGGACACGTGCTTCTCAGCACAGGACAGCTCACTCACACTTTCGCCCAGACTCTGCCCCTGGCCCGGAGTGCCCATGCTCCCATCCATCTGCACAAGCCTCTCCTCCCTCAGGAAGCCTTCCAGAACATTTCAGCCCTCCACTCTTTCCTTGGGCCCAGTGTCACTTGTACTTTGGCTTGTGTGGTGCAGTGTACCATGCCATGGACTCCTGCCTGACTCCGCGTGTCAGCAGCAAGGGTTTGGATGCCACCATGCTCTCCTCTCAGCTGCCCCTCCCTTCCCCGGGGCCTGGTGAGCTGACAGGCACCCCAGTGCCAGCCGGAGATGGAACCCCACCATGTCCACTCTCAATTGGCCGTCCTACAGGGCAAACTCATCACAGAAGCAGCCAGTTCCTCAAACCGCATGTTGTTGGCTTTGAAATGCGGTAACTGTTTTGGCAACAGAGCCACCTTCCTAACTACTGTCTCTCAGATGCATTTCAGCCAGCTTGCGTTCCCCAAGCATATGCCAGCCTCCAAACGTCTCCATTGCCAGAGGACGTCTCTGGCTGTCCCCTTCCTATGTCCTGCCCTTGTCACCGTGGGCCTGGAGGACGTCGAAGCCGCCCCCACTGGGCTCCTTGTTCCAGGTCTCCTTCGTGGTGGCTGCTGGGCTCCACATCGACTCCTGAGGAAGCCCTGACCACCTAGCCAAGATCCTGCAGAAGTCCCAGTCACCGGGGCCTGGCATCCGAGGCCCCGCAGGGGAAGCCCTGAACACTGGCATCCCAGGCCCCACACCTGGCTTTGCCTCTTCCAGCTCATCCCAGTTCCCCTGCTTTGGCTCCTCTGATCTTCCTCTCCCGACATCCTGGCTTCCGGAAAGATCTTTGGTTCCCTGAGGGTCCCCGAAAGCCCCTCGTGGCCAGAGTCCACCTGCCGCTTCCTGGGGCATCCCCTGCCTGAAGCCCTGGGTCAGAGCTCCCCACTGTCTTTGTCCCTAACAGTGCTCCTGGCAGGTGGGGGAGAGGGTGGTTGTCACATGAGTCACCCCAACCCCCAGCCCTGCACACAGTGTCTGCTGGACTGAGCCGTCCTGATCTTGATGAGAGGCTGTCAAGCCATATCTGCACAACTAAATCCTGCCCATCCAGCCGGGGCCTTCCCCCGCGAAATGGAGGCTCCATCATGGAAGATGTTGGGAAACAGGACACAACTGGAGTTGGATGGGGGTTTGTTTATTTAGTCCAAGCCTAGGGAGAGCTGAGACACCAGGTCAGGGCACACAGGGCAGGCAGCCCTCCTGGAACTGCCTCTTTGTACACTCACATATGCACACACATGCCTGGAAAGGTCCAGAAACTATGCACGATGGACAGCAGGCAATACCTCTGGGGAGAGTGCAGGGCTGGGGGCTGGGTGCCATTGAAGGAAGCCTCCTGTTTTCTTTTTCGAGTTGGAATCTCACTCTGTCACCCAGGCTGGAGTGCAGTGGCATGCTCACGGTCACCCCAGTGTCGACCTACTGGATTCCGGCCATCCTTCTGCCTCAGTCTTCCAAGTAGCTGAAACTACAGGCATGTGCTACCATGCCCAGCTAATTTTTTTTTATTTTTTAATTTTATTGTAGAAATGAGGTCTTGCCGAGTTGCCCAGGCTGGTCTCAAACCTGTGGGTTCAGGCAATCCCCTCACCTTGGCCTCTCAAAGGCTTGAACCACTGCACCCTGCCGAGCCTCCTGCTTTCAAACATGAAACTTCAATGTGGTCTTACTCTGCAGCCCAGGATGGGGTGCAGTGGCATAATCATGACTTACTGCAGCCGCAACCTTGACCTCCAGGACTCAGGCAATCCTCCAGCCTCAGCCTCCAGAGTAGCTGGGACTAAAGGTGAGTGGCACCACTTCCGGCTAATCTTTTGATTTTTTTTTCTTTTTTCTAAGACAAAGTCTCCCTGTGTTGCCCAGGGCTGGTCTTGAACTCCTGGTTTCAAGCGATACTTCTGGTACCTCCGCCTCCCAAAGTGTTGGGTTACAGGCCTGAGCCACTGAGCCTGGCCTGACATCTTTTAATGGGTTACAATAATAGAAAGTGCTTTAAGTAAGCGCCGCTGCTCTCCTTGCTCCTGTGACTTGTTCCCCAGTGTGGGCTCTGGGGGAGGGAGATGGCGCTGGCCTCTCCGCCTGGGGCCTCAGTGTCCTCAGCGTCTTCAGCTCCAACTGCTCGCGGGAGCTTACTTGCGCGCGGCCGCTGCAAAAATGCAGCGTTCAGGCCTTCAGTGTGCCAGGCTGGGGGCCACGTGCTCGATGGGGAGAGGCCCCATCCCCGGGTGGCGGGGGTAGTGCTAGATTCGGGGTGAGGTTGGGGATGGGGCAGCAGAGGGACACCCACGGAGGGCGGGGCCGCCGGGAACGTTGCCGACGACCCCGCGTGCCTGCGGGCAGGGCAGGGGTCTGGCGGCCGGCCGGGCCCCGGCGCCAGCTGCCCCTCTGGGCTGGCCTGGCTCCCTCCCGCCACGCCAAGCGCGGGCCTGGTCTTGGCCGGGGGCGGGGCTGGCCCTGCCAGGCTCAGGCTCGAGCCAGGAGCGGCCCCCGGACGTGTGGCTAAGCACCCCCGCCGCAGCCCTTCCCGGAGAGGCCCTGCCGGGCGCGGGGAGCGGGGGCGGCATGCGGAGCGCGCCCAACGCCGCCCCGCGCTGCCTCGGGAAGGTGAGCAGCTGGCCGTCTGGGACCCGTGGCGGTGACGCCCCCGCAGGTCCCCTCCAGACCCCGAGGCGGCCGTGCTCTGCAGGACCCTCGGCCTCCTCTCGCCGCCCATGTGCACGTAACTGTTGGTAAGAACCGGCGCCTGTGTCTGCGCCCCCGGATCAAATCGCTTCTGCAATTTGTCAAATTATGCAGAAGAGACAGTGGAGAGGAAAGGGAAGTAGTTTGATTCTATTATGTGGAAATTAGCATGAAACAGAGGCTGTTCGCCTGTTAGAGCAATTTCTCTCCATTTGTTTCTGGAGAAAATTGCCCGTGCGGTCGCATCCCAGTCTGGCGGGGCTGGCTGTCTCCAAGCGGAGGGGTGGGTGCTCGAGGTCCGCGCCAGCTCCAGGGCATCTCCCCTCCCGGCCTGGATGCCTCCCCCCGCGCATCCCCGCCCCCCACCCCATCCACGATTAGGTGGGAGACCGGGAGGCTTCATGCTGTTGCCCCTGGACAGGCGGAGGGCGGGAGGTGGGGGGAGGGGAGGTACAGGCCCCAGACGGGCTCCAGCTCGCGTCTGGTACCCTCCGCCCAGCCCCGTCCCCCAGCGGGACGTGTCTTGGTGGCTCTCAGAAGGCCGGTCCCTCGGTCCTCTGCAGGATGGGCCCAGCCAAGACGCCGGGATGCAGGGAGCTCTCAGACTGCTGGGGGTGGGGCAGGGCGTTCCTTGGTAGGGCCCGAACTGTAGGTGACGCTGGGGGAGGGGCAGCGACTTCAGGGGGAGGGACCCGCCGAAGGCACCCATAGGCTGTGTGTCTGGAAAAGGTCAGAAGTCAGGGCAAGACCTGGAAGGGGACGTCCTGCCAGCATTTATATCCTGGGTGGCCAGCCGGGCTCTGCAGGGGCAGGGCGGGAGGTAAGGGCAGGGGGAGGGCAGGGTTTGCCGGGCGACTGGAAACGGGCTTGCTGCAGGCCAGGCCATCCCTGAGCTCTCCTATGGCCAACACTTGTGGGAGTAACATGCCCGCTGCCCCTGCACCCTGTGAGGAAGCCTGCGGTGGGACCGGTGGGATGAGCGGGCCAGGCTGAGGCCACTCACCAGCGGGTGGCAGGTTCACGTTCAAGGCCTGTTGACCCCAAGACTGCTCTCAAGAGCCCCAGGAAAGGCAACATGCTGGCCATGAGGGGAACTCCAACCAGGATGCTAGGTTGCCCGATTCTTTGGTGGGGTGGGGCGGTTTATGAAATACATTTTACATAAAGTGGAAAGCGCACAGATCTTCAGGTACCATGACACGTTTTGACAAATACACACATTCCAAACCAACACCCAGTCACCGGCGTGGGGTGTGTCTGCCATCCCAGGAGGGGACTGTCTGGTCGTCCCCACCCCACAGGAAGCCCCTGTTCTGCTTTCCTTACTTTGGCTCTGCCTGTTCCAGAACACCAAACACATGGATCGCAGGGCTCCGGGTCTGCATCTGGCTTCTCTCTTGGCTGAGGTTTTTGAGCTCTGTCCCTGGGTTTATCCTTTTGATTGTGGAGTGTGATTTTGTTTGATGAACACACCAAAATGAACGCTTTTTTCTGTTGATATAACAGGGGAATGTCCAGTTTTTGATTCTTTTTGAGTTGGGGTCTTACTCTATTGCCCAGGCTGGAGTGCAGTGGCACCACCATGGCTCACTGCAGCCTTGACCTCCTGGGCTCAGGCAATCCTTCTGCCTCAGCCTCCTGAGTAGCTGGGACCATAGGTGCGTGTCACCAAGCCCAGCTAAGTTTTTAATTTTTTTGGTAGAGACGCAGACTTACTATGTTGCCTAGGCTCATCTCAAACTCTTGGGCTCAAGCAATCATTCCACCTTGGCCTCCCAAAGTGCCACTGCACCTGGCCCCAGTTTTTGATTATTATGACTAAGGTTGCCATAAACGTTCTTGTGCGAGTACTTTTGGAGACGAATGTTTTCATGTCTTTTAGATAAACGCCTGGGAGGGCCACAGGGTAGATAAATGTTTAACGATGTAAGAAGTCACCAATTAGTTTTTCAAGTGGCTGCACCATTCTACACACTCACCAGTAGTGTAGGAGTGTTCCAGCTTCTCCACATTCTCACTAACATTTGGTATCATCAACCTAATGGGCAAAGCAACCACCTCCTGGGGGTTTAATTTACACTTCCTGATGACTACTGGCGTTGGGCATCACTGCATCTGCTTATTTGCCATTTGTATAACTTCTTTTGTGAAGCATCTGTTCAAGTCTTTTGCAGCTTTTAATTGAGATATTTTTCTATTATTGATTTGCAGAACTCTTTACATATTCTGGGTACAAGATATATGAATGTGTAAAAAAATATATATATTTTTCTTTGATTCTGTGGAATCCTTTTTTGTTTTCTTAACAATGTCTCCATGACCTGAAATTTTAAATTTTGATGAAATCTCGCTTATACTTTTTTTTTTTGTTTATTAGCCAGAGCCTTTTGTATCCTCTCTAAAGAGTCTTTATTTACCCCAATGTTGCAAAGACTTTCTTCTGTGTGTTCTAGATGTTTCCTAGTCAGTCTTTTGTGTTTTGATCTGTGGTCTATCTTAAGTCAATTTTTATGTAGGGTGTGAGGAAGGGGTTCGGCTCATTCCTCCATATGTTCATCCATTTATTTATTCCAATGTCATTTGCCAAAGAGACATTCCTTTCCTTATTAACTTACCTTTTGTTGAAAGTCAGTGGACATTGCATCCGTGGATCTAGTTCTGGACATCATATTTCCTTCCATTGTCGATGCGTCTGTTCCTTCACTAGAATCTCACTGCCTTGACTTCTGTGCTTTTGTAGTATCCTTAAATCAGGTTGTATGAGCCCAAGGCTGCTCTTTCCCCCAGGATTTCCTTTCCTTTTCCAGGTCCTTTGCACTTCTGAATACATCTTAGAATCAACTTGCCAACTTCTGTTAAGAAGCATGCTGGGATTCTGTTGAGTAGGCTCACCCTGGAGCCTACTAGTCTACTGGAGGTGATTGAATGTCCCTCCTCTATAGAGTCCTCCCATTCATGAACATGGTACACTTTGCCCCTCATTTGGCTCTTCTTAAATTTCTCTTCGCCGTGGTTTTGCTGTTTTGGGGGGTAGATTTGGACTTGGTGCTGTCAGAGTTAGGGAAGGACACAGGCAGTGCATTTGGTTGTCATATGGGAAGGAGGACTGGTGCCCACACCCAGGCCCAAGGGGGCTTTGGGCAGCAAGACAGCTTCTCAGCTTCTGCCCAGGCAGTTTCCTGCAATGCCCAGACATGCACATTTACAGGGGCCCATCTTCCGACCACCCCATCCCCAGTCCACCCTCTGGAACATTCCAAGCCATCCTTGTTTGGAGCTGGACTCCACAGGAGCCCCTGCAGGGCCGCGTCACCCAGCCCTGCTCTCTGCGTCTGCCTCCCAGGGTTGGCTACGTGTTGACAAAGGTGCTCGCACAGAAAGTTGAGCACACTCAGGTCTCATCTGTTGTTATGGTTACAAGGGGGAGAAAACAATTTCCTGCGAGGTATCTTCTGATCATGCCGGTCGCATGCTGGCGCTGATTAGGCTGTGTACCATGGCGATGGCTCCTCGGGTTCTGCTGGGGACTGGGTGACATTCATGTTGACCTCACACGTGGGGTCACCGTCTGCGGCTCCTCAGGGGAGATAGGCAGATCTCGTTAGGAACCGTCAGAAGATCACTTGCTGGCTTGATTGCAGTCATAAAATTGCCTCTGCCTTGTTCTCTCCCATATGCCTGATTATGGACATCAAGAGACATCCAGGAAATCTGGTGGGCTCAGAGCTGGTGACCACCAGAGCCCCCGGTGCGTGCCGGTGGGGGTGATCATTCCCCATATCCAAGGAAGCCCGTGGCAGATCATGCTGTCTCCTTGCTGCATGAAGTTAGCCCACTCACAACTGGGAAACCATCCAGCGGCAGGAGGCCCAGGCCTCCCTGATAAGAGGACACAGTGTCCAGGGATGACTTCTACCGCCCCAGGGTCACACAATGACTATGGGGAGGTGGGTGGAGACAGGCCCGCAAAGCCAGTGAGACACCTGGGATCCTGGCCTCGGGGTAGGTGGTTGCAGCCAGGTGGAGCCACAGACTGGCCGGCTCCTGGTCACAGAGTGCTTTTTATCCCACCCTGAAGGCAGCAGGGACCACATGGGAGAAGAATTCCCTGCTCTGTTTGCGGGTGGAGGTAGGCGGGTCTGGGTGGTGCCCATTGAGCTGTAGTCAGCTGAGAAGCTGCTCCCTTGAACCCGGGTCTCTGCCCTCCTCCTCCTGACCCAGACACCCAGCCTGACACGCAGACCCTGCCTGTCCCATCCCCTTGCTTTTAGACAAGGCTTTGGGGTCCCTCCAGTGAGGACAGAGCCAGACACAGTGAAGTGACCCCAGACAGCTGACCCTGTGGTGGTCGCCCTGCGTGAGGAGGGGCACTCCAGGCCTGTGCCTGGGGATGGGGAGGGAGGCAGGAGCAAGGAGGTCCAGTGTGGGATAACTGCCCAGCTGGGAGCTGCTGGGAGAAGGGGTCACTGCCAAGGGCCAGGGAGGTAGGAGGCTCCGGATGGGTTTGGGGAGGAGATCTGTGCCAGAGAGACCTCTGGGAGCCATCAGGGTCCGAAGGTGCCAGATGCCGCTGCACTGGGCAGGGTGACCAGAGAGGAGGGTGCAGGTGGCACCTGGAGCGAGACAGAGCAGGAAGAGCAGGGGAGGCTGAGCCTGGAGGACCAGGGAGGCTGGAAGAGGCCTGGGTGTGGGAGAGGGCACAGGCAAACGAAGAGACGGTGTTAGGGAGGAGGGTGGGCCCTGCCAGTTGCCAGCCACAGATGAGGATGATGTGTGCCAGGGATGGGCAACAACCCCAGGAGGGGGATGGAGGCCAGGGAGGAGGAGGAAGCTGGGAGGCCAGAGAGGAGGAGGAGGCTGGGAGGTGGAATGCAATATGGTCACTGGTGGGACCCTGACGCCTTGTCAGAGAGACACCCACAGCCCCTCCCCAGCCCCTGAGCTGAGTGGAGTGGGCGACTGGATTGGAGGTCTTGGCTGCTCCAGCCACCAAGCCCAGTGGGCATTTTGCAGGAGACCCTGTGTACCCAGGGCCCGTGTTTCTATTTTTACAAAGAAATGGGAGAAATTGCAGCGAGCACAGCCCATCACGGCCTTGAGGGGCTCCCTTCTGTCTCCTATGTGTCCTCTGTGGGGTCATGGCGAGTTCCTCCCAGCCACAAGCAGCCTTGAGTTTGGGCATCCAAGATGGGTGGGCTACTTTGGTGGTGGGGGGTGAGACCCAGAAAGAGAAGGGTAGCTTGTGGCGTGGCCGGCTTCCTTCTGGGATTGTCCAGCCATCCCAACAGAGGCACAGGGGACAGCACCGAGATCCGCTGGGTGAGGTTTCAGGGGGTAGCAGACCTGGGGGGTGGGTGGTCTGCCACAACACCTGCATCCCCGGGACTTGCAGGTTTCCAGGCACTTCCCACCATGGTAGAGTACGATTGTCACCACAGCCTGCACTGGGGCTATTTCTGTTGTTTTTCTTCCCATTTTCCAGGTGAGGACATCGAGAATTAGCAGCCAGCCTCAGCCCAACTGCAGGAGTGCCCGGGTCTCTGGGCAGCTGTCATAAGTGACGGTCACTTGGTAGCTTAAACACTCTCACAATTCTCTCACAATTCTGTAGATCGGAAACAAATTTTGTGGCTTTCAAATCAAGATGTCAGCAAGGGCTGGGTGTAGAGGCTCACACCTATAATTCCTGCACTTTGGGAGGTCAAGGCAGGAGGATGGCTTGAGCTCAGGAGTTCAAGACCAACCTGGGCAACCTAGCAAGACGCCTACCTCTACAAGAAGTTAAAAGAAAATTAGCCAGGTATGGTGGTGCTCACCTGTAGTCCCAGTTACTCAGGAGACTGAGGCAGAAGGATTACCTGAGTCCGGGAAGTCAAGGCTGCGGTGAGATCCTGACACACACACACACACACACACACACACACACACACACACACACACACACACACACAATGTCAACAAGTCAGGCTCCTTCTGGAGGCTCAAGGGGAGAATCCATTTCCTGCCTCTCCTGGCTTCTATGGCCCTGGGACGATCTCAGCCTCAGTCTCCACACATCCTCTTCCTCTGTGTCAAATCTCCCCGGCCACATCTCAAATCCTTATCTGGATCCCACCTGCAAAGGCCCTCTTGCCACATAAGGTTGTACATTTACAGGGTCAGGGGTCAGGATGTGGATACCTCTGGGCGCTATAGTCGGCTGACTTACTAAGGGGGGTGGTCAATTTGTCCTCGTCTGCTGGGGCTTTCCTGGCATTTGCAATCAAGGTCCTGTGATCTGGGAGATGGGACTGGGCACACAGGACTGCTGATCACCCTCCTCTGCGGGCAGCCTCCCCAGGGTATCTGCAGCACCAGGACCAAGCCTGACCCCTGCAGACGGCGTAGAAATCCTGAGGGAGAGGACGAATGCACGAGGGACAAACACTTGGTCAGCTTCCAGCTTCTCACGTCTCGCTCAGCCTTTCCTCCTCCACGAGTCTTGTCCCGTGTGGGGCGCTCTGACTGGCGAGCGGCCCCCACAGTGGGCAGGACCTGGGCTGGCTTTGTGGCAGGATGTCAGTCCTCTGCTCCTGTGTTGGCTGCTCAAGCCTCCTGGTCACTCTCAGGACTCAGCCAGAGTGCAGTCTGAGGCACGCCCGTCCCCTCTGAGAGCAGGCTGAGAACTAGGTCCCGTCCCCTCCCAGCAGGTCTGACATCCGGGCCCCACAGAGACCCAAGTCTGGAGGTGCCTACATTAGATTCCTAAAAGGGAGTCTGGAGATGTGCTACTGTGACCCGAGGGTCTGTGGTGCGGGCTGAGGAGCTCATTTTGGAAGGCTTGAATTATTAGGCCCCCTCTGGTAGGCTGAGATGCCTGAGAGGTCAGAGTGGTACTGGGTCAGGGCCCAGCATGTGGTTGTCTTCAGAAGGACTGGTGTGGACAGGGCTTCTCTGGAGGCAGATGACTGGGCTCATGGACACAGTTGGTATGGAATTGCTATTTTTTTTTTTTTTGAGTTGGAGTCTCACTCGGTCACCCAGACTGGAGTGCAGTGGCCGCTCCCGGCCACTGCAGCCTCGCCTGCTGGGCTCCGGCGATCCTTCCGCCTCAGCCTTCCGAGTAGCCGGAATTACAGGCGTGCGCTACGACACCCAGCTGATTTTTTTGATTTTATTGTAGAGATGAGGTCTCACTGCCCAAGCGGGTCTCGAACCCGCGGGCTCAGGCAATCCACTCACCTCAGCCTCCCAAAGGCGCAGGATTACAGGGTGAGCCACCGAGCCCGGCATGGAATTGCTATTTATGTAGGAGTGTATGTTGGGGTAGGGGGTTGTAAGCATAGAGTTCAGAGTGGTTATCTGGATGACCCAGGATTCGGGAAGGACGTGGATGGGCAGTAACTGAGTATGGTTCAGGGAGAGTCCTGCTTGACCCAGTTGCTAAGGGGTCTTGCCCCACCATCCCCTGGGCTACTCCTTCTCTGTCTGGAGTGCGGAGGAGTTGGGCCAGAGCATTCCTCAACTGCATCCAGCCTCAGCTCTGTGATACTCCCAGACTCACTAGAAGGTAGAGATAGGAATGAGCATTCAAAGTATTAAGATCAGAGGCGGAGTCCCCTAGAAAGCTGCCAGACTTACTCTCCTATCTCCAACGACTGGAAAACCACACAGAAAACATGAAACAACTGTTCTCAGACATTCGCTAGTAAAGCAGCAGTGTCTTGGCCTGTTAGTGTTGCCGTCAAGGAAAACCTGGGACTGTGTAACTTATAAAGAAGAGGTTTATTTGGCCCCCAGTCTGCAGGCTGTACAAGAAGTGTGGCTGGTTCGGGCACCTGCCTCTGGTGAGGGCCCCAGGCTCTCTTCCTTATGTGGTGGAAGGTGAGGGGGAGCTAGTGTGTGTGGAGATCACACAGCCAGAGAGGAAGCAGGGGAGGGAGCTGGACTTTTCCAACAACCAGCTGTCCTGGGAACTAAGAGAGAGAGCCGCACTCCCCTCCAAGGGGGTCACTTATCTATTCCGGAATCTGCCTCCAGACCCAGCACCTCCAGCAAGGCCCCACCCCCAACATTGGGCATCAGGTTTCAGCCTGAGGTTTGGGGAGGGCACACAGCCAAACCCTAGCAAGTGCAGACTGAGATACCCAGTCAGCAGGAGACAAGTGAGGCGGGCCCTCTGAGGCCTGGGCTTTCTGCCTGACGACCATGTCTGGGTGGCTGCTGTGCAAAGGACTAGGCTGTGGAGTAGCTGACTGTGATGGGGAAAGAGGGCCCATGGGTCAACGTGGGGCCCGCCTGCTCCTTGGAACCGACTTGGATATTCCTTTGGGATGACTGGATGTCTTTTTGCCTCTCCATCCTTCCTTGAAACTGATAGCTCTTTGTCCTCCTGTGATAGGAGGGGCCTATACAGAGCCCGGTCGTCTCACTGAACTCAGCGAGACCAGAGTTTTGGACACTAAGATGGCTAAATTTTGCATAGCAGAATACTAGAGAAGAGGGAGACATGGAGAAAGAGAACTCCAGAATTCTGCATAGTGGTTCCTGTAGGTCTCTGCCTGAATGTCAATTGTCCCATGCATGGAGTGAAACTCCAAGGTGACTCTAGAGAAATATCAATGGTCGGAGTGCTGCAAAATGGATGGTTTAGAGCCATCTAAGTTTCTACCAGAGTAGGGAGGACTCGTTGAATACATGGGCATTCAGGAGAGACTCCAGAAGTATCCTGCCTTAGTGGGGCTAAACTAACCCTAGAGGAAAGGTTACCCTAAACTCATCCTCAAAAGCACCAAACTTACCTCCAGGTGACTTAACTGCTTGCCAGAATGAAGCCCAACACTCTTTCGAGGAATGTAGGCAAATCCAGAACTCATCAACACACACTGTGGAACACAATTTCCAGCATCCAATCAACAATCCCTAGACAAAGAAGTAGGCAAATGTGACTCATAACAGGAAGAAAAATTAGTTAACGGAGTCAGAGTGAAAAATGACTGAGAATTGAAAAGACAAGCAAGGATATTAAAACTCTTGTTATAAATATGTTCTGTATGCTTAACGATTTAAGAGAAAACATGAACAGAATAAGGAGAGAAACAGGAAACATGGAAACTCCAAAGGAATTTCTAGAGGTGGCAAACACAGTTTCTGAAGTGGAAAGGTCACCAGGTGGGACAGGACACTACAGAAAAACTAGTGACTTTATTCTAGTATTTAAAAGCAGGGCATGGTAAACTCTGGCCATCAGGCTAAATACACCTTGTTGCCTATTTGCCTATTTTTATAAATAAAGTGTTGTACACACAAGCCATCCCTGTGTGTGTGTGTGTGTGTGTGTGTGTGTGCACTCTCCATGGCAGCTTTCACACTATTTCAGAGTCTAGTCACTGCAACAGAGATTGCATGGTGTCTTGATGAATAGTTTTCTTTTTTAGCTGGAGTCTTACTCTGTCGCCCAGGCTGGAGTGCAGTGGCACGATTATAGTTTACTGCAGCCTTGACCTCTTGGGCTTAGGCAATCCTCTGCCTTAGCTTCCGAAAGAGCTGGGACTATAGGCACACACCGCCACCCCTGGCTAATTTGTGTGTGTGTTTTTAGAGATAAGGGCTCTCTGTGTTGCCTAGGCTGGTCTTGAACTCCTGGGCTCAAGCAATTCTCACCCCTTTGCCTCCCCAAGTGCTGGGATTATAGGTGCGAGGCACGCACCTGGCTTGATATTTCTTAGCTGGCCCTTTACAGAACAAGTGTGCCGGCCCCTGGTGTAAAAGATTTGCCTTGTGATCTCTTTACACTGCTAACTGTAGAGCAAGCCCTTTGTTCATCAGAGATAATGTGCACATTAATTATTGGCCACTTGGGTCAGAATTATTCCACATTAGTAGAGCAGGAATTCCCAGGTGTGGGCATTGCAACCTCAGGCTACAGTTTGGCCATGAAGGAAATTGTAGAAAAATGTCTTGCAGGGGTAGCTCGCTCCTGCCCTGCCCTCAGCTTCCTCCACCACAGCTCTGTGCCTCTGAACTCAGTTCTCCCCTGAGTGTCAGGGCCTTTGTCCTGCCTGCTTCAGAAGGTCTCTCCACCTTCCCACCAGAACACGAGGTCCCCACCAGAGGGCCATCTGCTCATTCCTTGACCCATGGCAGGAAGGACCCAGCCTTGGGGCACAGATGGGATGCAGGAACGAGGCCCGGAGGTGGAGGTACCAGCTGTGCTGGCTTTGGGAAGGGTAACTTGGCCTTTCTTCTCAGCAGCTGAGAATCCTCTTTCCTCCCCACCCTCTCTTCTTTCAGTTTTTAGCTGACATCTATAATTTGGAAAGCCATAAAAATGAATATAGATGAAATATTAGAGGCTGGCAGAGTGAGAACAGCGCGGACAAAGAGACTCTCGCAGCTTCGAATAGGTCTTAAACTGCTTTCATCTACACCGCCTCGAAATTGATTCATTGACCAAATTGGCCATTTAAAATTCAAAAGCCCAGCTCTCTCGGCTCCCTCCTCTCCAGATTTATGGGGCCGCAGAGAGGCACCCTGGGTGTCTCAGATTTCTTTTTTAAGGATGATCTACAGTGAGGCAACAGACCCTTCCTCTGGGAGCGCAGCCTGCTACCAGCGGCTATGAGAGGCCTGCTCCGGGGACCACCGAGGCACACGTGTTGGCAGCAGCCTGGGGTCTGAGGGAGAGAGGTGGAGAGGCCTGGGCTTCCAGGCCATGGGCTGCAGCAGCACCAATCGCAGCTGCCCCGCGGCCCCAGGGACCCTGTGGGTGACCAACCTCCCTCTGAGCTCACCTGGCTGTGCCAAGCAGAGGATGGACTGCACCGGGCAGGCCCAGCGGCTGAGTCTGAGGTGAGGCAGGGGCAGGCATAAGCTCCTCTGCAGAAGAATTTTCTGGCAACCAGAGTGACTCTGGGGTGGAACAGCAGCCTGAGAGGGAAGTGGGATGATCGCTCCCTTCCTGGGTGGTCTGGCCGGGGTGAATGGGCCCATTTGGAGTCACCCTGCAGGGATCTTCTTCCCTGAAGTCACCTGGGCTCTGGCTGCTCTCTTGGTAAACAAGCCGCCCCTGCAGAAGTCTGCAGTCCAGAGCCAGGAGGCCTCTCCAGGCTGGAAGAAGAGAGCTGGGAGGAGACACGGGAAAAGCAGAGTGGGAAGTAGACGTGTGCTGTGAAGCTGTATTCCAGAATGCCAGGGCATTCGCCAGCCCAGAGTGAAGGTCCCAGAGGGACCTCAGGTGGCAATAAAAATGTGGGTGAGGAAGATCTGGAAATGCTGTAGCTGGAGTCGGAGTTCAGTGTGAGACTAGGATCCAGGCTCAGTCTGAGGTCAGGATTCAGGCTCAATCAGAGACCAGGATTTAGGCTCACTCAGAGACCAGGATACTGGCTTAGTCTGAGACCAGGACCCATGCTTAGTTGCTGGGGAGATCTCAGTTTCAATCTGTGCACAGGACAGTTGTTCTCAGTGTGATGCGACCTGGCTGCCATTTAGTTCAGGAACCCATGCCTCTGCCCTCCTGGAGTGACTTGTACTTCCTGAACTTGCTCCTCTGAGCTCTCATGTATGTCCCCCATCTGTCAGGTCACCCTTCCTGGGCTAGGTAGGTACACCCAACCCGTCGGACATCACCTCTTTGTCACAGCACATCCTGTCCATAGTCTGCCCGAAGGCTGAGATGGCATCTGTCCCCTGTGAGCCCTCATCCAGCACAGCTGGCACATGGTGGGCTTGGGGACCCGAGGTTAGTCCCCAGGTGTCCACTGAGCATCCCGGAGCCCCCAGGGACCTTGGGTCAGGGGAGGAGTTTGCTTGGGAGGGGCAGGAAATAAGTTAAAGGAGGGAGACACAGGATCAGGAAGGGAAGGCAGCCAGGGGCCCCATGGGAGAGGAAAGCTCAGCCTGACCTGCTTGGGGGTCCCAGAGCGGCACAACCAGCCATGAATCCCAGGCGTCCCTGGTCAGGCCAGCTCCTGGGGTACTCACTTCCAGCACTTCTACTGCATGGCAGAGCCAGCAGGAGATCCAGGGGCATTTGGCAAGGAACTGTGAGGCAGAACTGGAGGCCAGCCCTGCGCATCAAGGGTGGGCCTTGCATGCCTCAAGCCCTTGGCTTCCCAAGCCCCTCGCCGCCTCCAGGACAGCAGAAGGCCAGCCCCCTCTGACCACGGCTCGATCCCCCGAGGCCAGCTCCTTTCCCCGGTTCCCACTCAGGTAGAGCTGGGAGCCCCCCAGCTCCTAACACCCCCAGAGCCTCAAATCTCCACTTACTTACTCTTATCTAATTTTGTAACTTTAATTACATAACAAGCGATAATCCAAAAAACCATTGTTAAAATTTAAGCCTTTGTAATAACACCATTTTATTACATTTTGATGACTTTATAACTATGATATTTTATTATTCGTTCTGTGTTATTTTATGGAAGCACAGTGAGATTTTTTAATATCTAATTATGGCGCAGGGTGATCATTAAACACGTCCGATGCTTGAGCCTGCCGAGACCTGGGTCCCTGGAATGCCGGGTCCTAGGGAGAAGGAGACCCGCTTTGTCTCCGGGTCAGGCAGGACTCCGGGGGTCAAGGTTCTGCCGTGTATGCCCAGGGGAGCCTGGTGGGGGGAGGAGGTGAGTCCTGCAGCCAGGCAAACTGTGTCTTCCAGAGACGCTTCTGGACGGGGAGCTGTACACGCCTGAGGTCCTGAGGTCCAGGCGTGGCCCAGCCTCTCGGGTCACTGCCCTCGGGCAGCCCCATCTTACCATCCCCATGGGACATGCCCTACAGCAGACAACCACCTGCTGTCCTCCATCCATGACCTCCCCACCTCACAGGGAGGGCTCTGGCCTCCAACATCTTCCAAGAAGCGCCAAGCAGTCCCTCCTCCTTGGCGCTGAGAACACCTGGAGGACCCCGGAGACTTCTGGTCTCCCTGCCTCCTTTTACAGAAGCAAAAGCTCAGACCAAGGAAGGGCCATCTGCCTGCCCGAGGTCACCCTAAAGTCAGCGGCAGGCCCCGGAGGACCCAGGTCCCACACCCCTGGCTCCCGGAGGACTGAGCAGACGGATACTTGCCTTATAGGTAAGTGGCAGGCAGGTGGGATGGAAAGATCCACGGAGGGTGGGTGTGCAGGACTGGAGGGGGGAAGCTCCCCCAAGGACTTGTGTGGGGGTCATCCAGGCCATCTGTGTGCCTCCTCCAGCCTGTCTCTTTCAGAAATGGCACGAGAGCCCCCTGGAGGCGGACAGAAAGCCCTGCGTCCCCAGGGAGGAAGAATCCTGAACACACTTGTTCCTCGGTGCGGCCTCCGGGCTCTGTCCCAATCCCCACCCCCAGTCACCTGCCTCCCTCTGCCGGCTCCCTCTCCTGTCAGGTCTGGGCTCAGGCCTCAGGAGCTCCCCTAATCCCAGCCCCCCCACCTCTTCTCTGGCCCAAGATCTTAGAAGCCAGCAAAGGGGTGGACACAGGTCTGGGAGGGTCCCAGTCCCCTCCTGACCCCTCGCCTTCTGCCATGTTCTTTGCTCATCTCTGGTTCCCTGTTGGGCCTGGAGTCCGTGCTAAGTCCAAGCCCATGGGCAGCATCTGGTGGGATGCCCCCTCCTCCTGTACATGCCTATCACACACCACTGCCTTGGATACGGTGGTCGGGGACGTAGCCTCTGGGCTATGATGCTTCTGTTTCATGGCGGACCCAGGGGACCCCAGCCCCAGAAGGCCAGGCATGAGGCACCAACAGTCTGGGCAGAGTGGGTGTGGCACACCAGCCATGTGGCCCTTGTGGCCAGAAGCAGTCCCCCAGCCCCACTGCTGCTTGGACCTACACGTGTGACCTCTCCTTTGTGCAGGCCCACAGCCCCCCAACTCCTGTCTTCACAACAACCCCATGAAGCAAGTGCCATCCCTGCTTTACACATGAGAAAACCAGGACACAGAGAAGTTGAGTGACCTGGCCAAGGTAACACAGCCAGAGTCTCTGTGCATCATCATCTCCCAAAGGCCGCACCTCTTGCGACCATCACCCTGGGGGAGAGGACTTCAGCATAGGAATTTAGGGGGGCCTAGGCATTTAGACCATGACCAACACTGTGCCCTGGCCTGAATGCTGACCTCTGACCCAGGGAGGAAGCCCTTTTTGGTGGAAGCAAAGAAGGGAGACCAGGAGCCCCAAGAGGTCCTCCTCCCCCTGCCCCAAGCAAAACATGTCCATCTACACATGCACTCACACTTGCGTCCTCCATGGAGCTGCAGGCGTTGCCCTGCTTCTGGTTCCTTCAGGACCCATCCTGTCCCTGCCTCCTTCATGCTGGAGAGGCCTGCTCGCTTTGAGGCTGACGGGACCTCGGGTCCTGTTCTCCCTGCCTTGGGTCCCCAAGGCTAGGTCGCCATCTTTGACAATAGAGGGCTGTGGGCACCAGGAAATGGCAGGTGGAGACATGGTCAGAACAGGGTGCTTGAATGTGATGGATGAGGGCCACACAGCCTGGGTGACTCCAGCACAAGGACTCCCTCGGGCAGGGCCACAGGAAGGGCCTACTTTAATCCGCTGGGCCTCCATGTAAGGAGAGCACAGAGAGCCACACAGAGACATGCACAGAGAGCTGGCCTGTAAGGACCCAGGAAGAAGGTGGTGTCTACAAGCCAAGGACGGAGGCCTCAGGGGGAACCAACATTTTTAAATTAAAAGTACTTATCCAGAAAAATAATACTGTGTCTATTTTGTGTTCTTGAATAAGATTTCATAGTTTCTGTCATACTGTTGGTATCAGCCAGGGTCTGCAAGCCAGAAGCCACTCCAGGTCCTTCAAGCAGAGGAAATTTAATGCAGGGAGTTGGTGGTATGGGTTCCTCTATATGGCGATGAGGCACAGGAGCGGAAAGGAGGTCACTTCTACACCAGGACTGGGGATGCAGGGACATGCACAGGAGCTCTGACCGTGGGGAGGGCTCCCACTCCATCTGGGGCTCCTTGACCTTGGACTTCAGCCCCAAGGCTGTGAGCCCATAAACGTCTGTTGTTCAAGTCACCCTGTCTGTGACATGGTTTTTCCCTGACTTGACATTGCTAGCTTAAAGAGCTGAGAAAGTTTCCACTTCCACCATCTAGGATGTGTGCCACCTTCTCTCCTGTCCCGCCAGCAACAGGGGTGCTGCCATTTCCTGCTAATTTGCCAGTCAGATGGCTTTTAAGTGGGAGCTTATTGTTACTTTAATTTGCATTTCATCAGTTATTAGTGATTTGAGCACTTTCTATGTAACATCAGCCATTTGAATGTACTCTCTTGTTAATCTGTGTTTTTCGTCCCTTATTCTCTGGGACTGCTTGTTTTTTTGCTGTCAGTCTGGAAGCTCTCTTCTTTCCTGATAGGTAATAGCTTTTGACTGTTGTCTTTATTGTAAATGGCTTTTTGTTTTTGCTAATGTGTACTTTGTCTTTTTAAAAAATTGTATTATTTTTGCTGCTCTGGAAATTATCTTGTCTTTTTTTGATAGTCAACTAGAGTTTTTTTGTTATTGTTATTTGTTTTTGAGTTGAGATCTCACTCTGTAACCAGGGCTGGAGTGCAGTGGCATAATTGTGGCTCACCACAGCCTCAGCCTCCTGGGTTGAGGCAATTCTTCCTCCTCAGCCTCCAGTAGCTGGGACTACAGGCACACACCACCATGCCCAGTTAATTTTTTTATTTTTAGTCAAGATGAGGTCTCACTATGTGGTCCAGACTAGTCTCAAACTCCTGGGCTCAAACAATCCTCCCACTTTGGCCTCCTAAAGTGCTGGGATTACAGGCATGAGCCTCCCCTCCCAGCCCCCTTTGTCTGTTAACTTGGTTTTAGGTATCTATTCATAGATGAGTCTTAAATTGTTATATAGTCCAGCATATTTATAATTTCTTCTAAGGATTTCTGAGTTTTCAGTCTTGCTTAATAAAGAGACCTTAACCTAGATTGCTCCGGCTCTCAGATTTTCTCTTAGTATTTTTATGGGCTTGTACATTTAAATCTTTAATCCACTTGGAATTCATTTTTGATTAAGATATGTGTGCATCCACTTTTATGTTCTTCCAGATGACTGTGGCCACTCCAGCCCTATTAATCAAATAGTACTTCCTTTTACCCTGAACAAACTTGCCTGGGTCCTATACCAATGTCATGCCTATCCAAAGGTCGCATTCTGATCTCTCCCATTCCCCAGTGCCTTGTTGATGTGTGCACCCTGGCCAGGTGACCCTGTACATTTTGGATTTTGTGGTTCCCTCTGGAGCCTTTATCTTCCCACAATTTTACTAAACGAGATACCACAAAACCCCAAAACTCTGTCAGGAATCCGTGACATGTCATTAAACTTAAATATAAAGTTTAGGATAATTGACTTGTTGTTGTTGCTGTAGGTGTCTCACTTTGTTTCCCAGGCTGGAGTGCAGTGGCACGATACCAGCTCACCACAGTCTCGATCTTGGGCCCAGACGATTCTTCAGCCTCAGCCTCCCAAGTAGCTGGGATTTCCGGCATGCGCCACTGTGCCCGGCTAATTTTTTTTATTTTTGTAGAGGTGAGGTCTTACTATGTTGCCCAGACTGGTCATGAACTTCTGGGCTCAAGCCATCCTCTTGCCTCAGCTTCCCAAATTGCTGGGATTACAGACATGAGCCACTGCACCAAGCCAGAATTGACATTTTTATATTAAAAGTTCTTATCCAGAAATATAATATTATGTCTATTTTGTGTTCTTAAATACGATTTTATAGTTTCCTTCATACTGATGATATTAGCCAGGATCTGCAAACCAGAAGCCACTCCAGGTCCTTCAGTAGAGGGAATTTAATGCAGGGAGTTGGTGGTATGGGTGCCTCTATATGGTGACGAGGCATGGGAGCAGGAAGGAGGTCACTGCTACACCAGGACTGGGACTGGAGGGACTTGTGCAGGAGCTCTGACCATGGGGAGGACTCCCACTTCATCTAGGGCTGTGCAGAAGGGGCTTTTCAGCAGGAGCTGCAGCACACAGGTGATCCTGTAGCTGCTGGGGGTGTGTTGGGACAGGGAGGGAGGGAGGGAGAGAAACATCCTTGCTTTCTTTTTCCTCCTGCCCTTCAATCTTGGGTCAGCACCTCCTCTTGGCCACACCTACTGGAAGCTAGAGGGAAAGGGAGCCTGAAGCACTCAGCAGAGTGGTACGGGATGCAACTCTGAGCAAAAGCAGGCACGTGGGTCCCAGGTCAGGCTCTGTTTATCTCTAAGTAGTTCATGGTTTTGTCACTATTGTAAATAGACCATTTTTTTCTCTTTTGCATTTCTAGATATCTATTATCTGAAAAGAGACAATATATTGATTTCTGCATATGATACGACATCCTCTCACCCTATCTCATTTTCTCACTAATTCTTATTTTTAATACAATGCCTGGGGTTGTAAAAACTAACCATTTTTACTCTCCCAGCAGGTATACTTTGTATGTCATTTTCTTGCTTATTTGCATCTGCTCAAACTCCCAATACAAAGCCAGATAATAATAGTAGGTCTCCATGGCTGCACTCCGATTTTGATATAAATAGCATGGTGCTTCATGGTTTGGATATCACTGGCATCAGTGGTCGAGCCATCCCTGAAGGACAGCATGGAGGCAGCTGCAAGGTTGATGGGTTTCACTCCAGGAGATCTGGCTGCACGGGAGACAGCACGCCCTAGAGGGTTCAAACAGTGTGCTTCTTACAGACAGCAAAGGCGAGATCAGCACAGGATGAATTCCCCACGTCCCTAACCCTACAGGATGACTGAGGGTCAGGTGATAATTGGCTTGAGTAGGAGGCTGCTCACCTTGAGGAGCCCCCTTTAAACTATATCCAAGCGGTTGTACAGACTACAGACTTGAATAGACATATCTTCATAGAAAATATACACATGACCAATGAGCACATGAAGAGCTGCTCAATATTGTTCCCTGTCAGGGAAAAACACCAAAACCATGAGAAGACTCCTGAAGACGGCCAGATTCAAAGGACAGGTAATGACAAGTGCAGATGAAGATGTGAAGAAATGGGAACCCTCGTGGAACCTGCAGCTTCGTCAGGACAAGGGAATGGGGGGGGGTGGAAATCTTGTTTTGTTTTTAAACTGTTTCTAAATGATGCTATTTGTCTCAGCAGAAACTAGGGTAATGGATGAGCAACACTTAGGGGTGTCCTCACACAAAAGTGGAAGGGGACCTGCGCTCAGGGGCTTCTCACCAGGTGTCCGTTCCCTTGCTCCAGGAAGAATTGCACACAGAGCACACATGAGATGTGCAAGAGATGTGCAAGATCTCCGGACACTGTGGTAGGGCCGTTCCCCTACAGCTTCCTGTTGGACTTTGAGGTTTCTCTTTATTTTAAAAGTTTCCTTATAGCAATATTTTTCTCAAGATTTTTTTTGCAGGACTAATGGCTGAGTTTTTTTCAAGTGCCTTTTCTACATCTATTGATAGAATCATATCGTTGATTGATATACTAAATTTTGTAGCTAGATTTCTTGGTGTTGAGTCACCCTTGCATTCCTAAAAATAGTGTACTTGAAAATAGTGGATTTTTAAAAATATATTTCTGAATTCTGCTTGCTGATATTTTATTTAAATTCTTTTTGCATGTATATTTTAAGTGACTCCATTTATAGTTATCTTTTCCTGCTCAATTTTAATTACATAATTAAAGTTTCACTGACCCCATAAGCTGAACTGGGAAGTCTTCCATCTTTTTCCCATGTCCAAGAATGTTCAAAATAACATTGAAATTATTTGTACTTTTATATAGGTAAAGTCAACTTTGACTTCTCTGGTCCTGGTGACTAAAATAACAACTTCATTGAGATCAAATGTATATACCATATGCATCACCTAGTTAAATTGTACAAATTGATGTATTTTTTTTTATATGCACAGAGTTATGTAACCATCATAATAATCTAACTGCAAAACACTTTTGTCCCTCATAAAAGAAGCCCCTTATCTATTTATAGTCACTCCCATTCCTCTCTATTCCCACCCTGCCCCAAGCAAATTTAAAGCCACTTTCTGTTTTTATAGATTTGCCTATTTTAAAAACTTCATACAATGCATTCACAGAATATGTGGTTCTTTGTCACTGGCTTCTTTCACTTCGTATAAAGTTTTCAAGGTTAATTCTTGTAAACATTTTTATAGAATGTATCAGTATTTCATTTCTTTATTGCCAACTAATGTTTCATTGTACAGATATAACATCTTTTACTTATCTATTTATCAGTTGGTGAATATTGGGAATGTTTCCATTTTTGTCTATTATGAATAGCACAGCTATGAAAATTTGCATGTAGAAATTGTGGACATATATTTTCATTTCTCTTGGGTACATACATGCAAGAGTGGAATGACTAGGTAATATGGTAAATCTATGTTTAACATTATAAGAAACTGTCAGCTCTTTCCAAAGTGAATGCATCATTTTACAGCCTATCAGGGAAGCATGAGGGCTCTATCTTCATTATCTTGCCATTATTTGTCATTTGATTCTAGCCATCCTCAGGAGCATGGAGTGGAAGCTCATCATGGTTTTGGTTTGTACTTCCCTGATGAGAAATGATATTGAGCAGCTTTTCATGTGCTTATTGGTCATTTGTATATTTTCTTTGAATAAATGTCTATTCAAGTCCTTTGCCCACTTGTACGTGGTATTAGTTATTTGTCTCTTCTGTTATTGAGTTACAAGAATTTTTAAATAAATTATGGATATAAATCTTCTACCAGATATATGCTTTTCAAATATTTTCTCCCATTCTGTGGCATTGTGTTTTTACTTTCTTGATGATATTATTTGTAGCATAAATGTTTAAGTTTTTATGTAGTCCAATTTATCTATTTCTGGTTGATGTTTTTGCTTGTGCTCTTAGTGTCATATCTGAGAAATCATTGCCTAACCCAAGGTCATGAAGATTTACATTTAGATCTTATTCTAAGAGTTTTATAGTTTTATCATAGAATTTATAACTATAGTTTTATAATTTATTTCCTTGGGCTTAGTTTACTCTTCCTTTTCTGCTTTCTGAAGTTGAAAAGGAGGTTAATCAATCTTTCTTCTTTTTAAATACAGGCATATGTAGGCATGCAATTTTATCTGAACATCTTTCCTTCCTTATTTGCATCTCATAAGTTTTGGTATGCTGTTTTCATTTTTATTCATCTAAATGCATTTCTGATTTCCCTCGAGATTTCATCTTTGATTTTGATCCTTTAGAAAGTGTGTTTAGCAAGTGTGTTGTCACTATTTGTGAATTTTAAATTTTATTTTATTGTTGATTTCTAATTTAATTCCATTGTGATTGAAGAAAATACATTGTATCATTTAAATTATTTTAAATTTATTGGGGTATATTTTATTTTCTAAATAAAAACATGATCTATCCTGAAGAACTGTTCTATGTGTAATTGAGAATAGTGTCCATTCTACTGTTGTTGAGTAGTATATTTATGTTGGTTAGGTCTAGTTGTTTATACTGTTGTTCCATTATATTTTCTTGTTGATCTTCTGCCTAACTGTTCCATTAATTATTAAAAGAGGTGTATCAAAGTCTCTAAGTATTATTGCTAAATTAACTATTTTCCTTTTACGTTCTGTCAGTTTTGTCTCACATATCATCTATGTCTCTTGCTAGTTACATATATGTTTAAAATGGTTATATATTCCTGATGAATTGACTTTTTTATCATTGTGAAATGTTCTTCTTTATCTCTAGTGACTTGTTTTTGTTTTAAAGTTTATTTTATCTGATCATACTGGAGCCACTCCAACTCTCTTATGATTGTTGTTTACATAGTATATTCATTTCCATCCTTTCACTCAATCTATTTTTATCTTTGAATCTAAATTGCATCTCTTGCAGACAACATGTAGTTCAATCTCTTAAAAACGTAACCTGACAACCTCTGCCTTTTGATTGAACGGTTTAATTTTTTCATATTTAATGTTACTGTTGATATAGTTAGATATACCTCTGTCATTTTACTTTTTCCTGTATGTCTTATATCATTTTTCTTCCACTCTTCCTCTCTTATTGCTGTATTTTGTATTGAGTAACTATTTTAAAATGCAGCACTAAAAAACACTAATTCCTTTAATAACTTTTGCATTCTATTTTGAGTTATTTTGGGTAGTTTCTTTACGGTTTACAGTATGCCTTTTTATTTTAAAGAAGTGGGGTACAATTCAGGATACAATATGTCTTAATTTATCAAAATCTAGTCCAGATTTATGTTGACTTACTGCCAGTGAAATATAAAAACTTTAATATTGCTTCATTCTTTCCTACTTTTGTGCTACTATTATATGTCTTGCATCTGTATATGTTACAAACCCAACAATAAATTGTGAAAATTGTTCTTTATATAACCCATATCTTTTAAAAGAAGTTGAGAGAATGAAGATCAAGTCTGTATTTATAGAGTTTGTTATATTAACCTTCTGATCTATCCTTTTTTGTTTTCATTTTTCTGTGAGTTTCAGTTACTATTTTATGTCATTTTCATAATTTAATACAGCTTTTCCTCACCATTATTTTTCTGTTAAATATGTTACATGTCTATGGTATAGGTCCATCAATACAACTCTATGAGGTCTGACAATTAAGTTCACAAACTTGCTACCATGTGCTTATATTGGCAGCACTGTACAAAAATCTCAGAAAGGTTTTATAACCTTGACATATCAGTGTCTCATGCTCATGTTGATGTGTGGCAACATCTTACTGAGTGGCATTCATTATTGTTATTGCATGTTTTTGTGTGCCATTGTGAGAATGTTGGAGCTTGAATTAGAGCAATGGACAAACATCAAATTTCTTGTTAAACGTGGCAAGTGTGAAAGTGAAATCAGGGGCATGCTAGTCCAAGTTTATGGAGATAACACCATGAAGAAAATGGCTGTGTAATAATGGATTAAAATTTTTTCTAAGGGGAAAGAAAGTATCACTGATGAAGTGAGGTCAGGATGGCCAGTAGCTAGCAGAACTGCTGAGAACATTCCAAAAATTCAACAAATTGTGTGTCAAAATTGTCAGCTGTTGTTATGCTTACCAGTGTTTCACATTTCACTGGGACTCTGTTCACTTATTTTAATTTTTTTCTACTTATTCCTCAAACTGATTTAACATTAAATTTGTCAATTATTTCTTCTGCTGATTCAAATCTACTGTTGAGACCCTCTAGTGAATTTTCCATTTTACTTCTTATACTTTCAATCTTGAGAATTTAAATTGACATACCTACCACAATAAGTGCACCCAATACCTAAATCTTGGTTTCTAATATCTTTCTACAACAAGAGAACCATAACTTCTTGGATGAATGACTGATTCTAGGCCTGGGATAGGAATTACACAAAAGGAGCTTTTAGCATCCTATAGTGCCAGAAAATAAAGAAGTCTTAAAAAAAAAAACCCACAATGAAATTATAGCAGGGAGACATAGGAGCCACCTAAAAGAGTCCCCAGTGTCCACAGCTGGAATAATTTGAGCAACAAAATAAATTAGTACAAGATTATAACCCAAAGCATAAAATGTTTACAAGTCCATACTGATTATATAAATGAGAGACAAAAAAGAACTTATTTATAAAAATTGTGCATTTATTCTTACATGTTTAAACTTCAGCCACCTTTAAAGTACTCTCCATTTGATGCAATATACCTATTAAGACACTTTTTACGCGGCTCAAAACGGTTTTTGAACACGTCAGTTTTGATGCCTTTTAGTGCTTCTGCTGTTTTTTGCTTCACCTCTTCCAAATCAGCAAACTGTTTCCCTTTGAGGACTTTTTCATCTGGGGAAACAAAGAAATTTGCTCAGGATGAGAATGAGTGAATGGAGGGGTATAGGGGTCATGCTGATTTTGTTCAAAAACTGCTGAACACTCAGTGTGGTATGGACAGGTGTGCTTGTAAGTCACCCATCATGAAATGGGCAAACATGTGAAATCTAAAAGAAAAAAAAAATTCACTGAAGTCCAACAAGCCTCTCACAATAATGCTGGCTGGTGCATTGATGCCAGTGGGTTCCTAGAACACTTACCTAGTGGAGAAAGCCTATACTACAAGGGGGCTGCCCTCCAAAAGATAATTCCGGTTTTTGGGGGGCTCCTTCCTTCCTCATACACACACACACACACACACTTGAACAAATACATGAAAGGGACAAATATCCCATGCAGAAGAATTCCAAATAATTTACATAAATACTTTCTTTTGCCCACTTTGTAAGTGTGGACTGCTCCTAGTGAGTTTCTTCCAAAGTCTACAGTAGGAAAATAGGGGAAAAAAGTAATTTACGGTGAAGAAGTCTGGAAACATTGCCTCAGTCCAGTGACTGGGGTGCACGCCAACAGTACTAAGTTGTGTTGATGGTGTGTACCCTTGAAAGGCTGTGATGAGATGACACTTTTCTGTGGCGTTTCACTCCTAAGCCCCAAACCCCTTCAGTCTAATCATGAAAAAAGTTAGGCCCATTTCAGTTGAGAAACAGCCGACAAAACACCTTCTATTTTTCTCCCATTTGAGTTCTGATATTCATCTTCCAAGTCTCTTATCTGTTGTGTCATGATTTCCATTTCCTTATGTATTTTTTCTCTTGTCTCATATTTTAAATATTTTATCTTCCAAGTCACTGACTTGAGTTCAATGGTGATCATGCTATACTTCAATCTGTCTTCTAAAATTATTCCTTTTAACTCCAAGTAACAAAATGTACCTTGTGCTTGGGTCTCCTTAAATTCTCGTTTTGTCATCATTTTTAGTCAGCTTGCCCTGCTTTCTCCAGCTTGCCCTGTCCCTCTTTCTCTGCCAGTTCACGTGGCAGACAGGTAAGCCCCCTTGTCTAGTTTGTCTTCTTCCTTGGCTTACTGGAACTCCGACATGATTGCTGTATTACCTACAAACAGCAGTCCTGCAGTGGTCAAGGTCAAGTGGACTCTTCCTTGCTGTGTGCTGGTGGGGTAGGAGTCTCGTGAGTCTCCTAAGTTTCTTCCTTCCAGTCTTTTCCTATTGTCCCTGGTCTGGAGTAGGGAGGACTCAGCTCATAAAGTGGATAGATTTTTTTTCTTTTTTTTTTGAGTTGGAGTCTCACTCTGTCACCCAGACTGGAGTGCACTGGCCGCTCCCGGCCACCGCAGCCTCGATCTGCTGGCTCTGGCGATCCTTCCGCCTCAGCCTTCCGAGTAGCTGGAACTACAGGCGTGCACTACCACGCCCAGCTAATTTTTTTGATTTATTGTAGAGATGAGATCTTGCCAAGTTGCCCAGGTGGGTCCGCGGGCTCAGGCAATTCACTCACCTCAGCCTCCAAAGTGCGGGATTACAGGCTGAGCCACCGAGCCCGGCTGATTTTTTTTTTCCTTTTTTGAGTCTGAGTCTCACTCTGTCGCCAATTATGTCTCACCGCAGTCTTCAACCTGCTGGGCTCAGGTGATCCTTCCACCTCAGCCCCCTGAGTAGGTGGGACTACAGGTGCATCCACCAAGCCCAGCTAATTTTTGGAGTTTTTTGTAGAGACGAGGTCTCACTATGTTGCCCAGGTTGATCTCAAATTCCTGGCCTCAAGCAATCCTCCCACCCGGCCTCCCAAAGTGCTAGGGTTACAGGCGAGAGTCACTGCGCCCAGCCTAGAGATGGGTAGATTTGAGAATGGAGAGAACAAAGCCATGCTTCCAGTATCCCTCTCCCACCATGAAACGTGAAGTCACTTCAGACTTCTCTACAAACAGCCCGATTCTGTGCCCTTGGCTTGAGGTGGAGATCAGATGTCGCCATGAGGACTCGGTGGCCAAAGCCACCTGTCTCTGGGACTTCTCAAAGGAAGTTGCATTTCTGACTCCGCCAAGGGCGACGTGTCTCCAAACATCAGTTAGTTAATGTTTTGCGAGTCACAAATTTTGCAACCAAGTGGCATAAAGGGATAGCTTTTCTCTCCCACAGCAGTGACCTGTCAGGGACCACTGGAGCAGGGTAATGAGAGTGGCTGAAGGAGACATCCAGGGACGCGGGGACCCGCCTCCCGAAGGCGAGCCCAACACCTCCTACTGCATCCACGGTGGCAGAAAAGGGCACGCTCAGGCTCTGGGAATAGCCAATTAATCACAACGCTGGAAGTTTTTTGAAAACCAATTTATTCGTCGGCTCCTCCTTTCTTCCTTCATGGACTCACCCTCGGCCCCATAGTGGGCGTGTGAGTGAATGGATGTGCTCCGTGGCCTTGGTTGTCCCCCCGGGCTCACGACACCCAGATCTTCTTGACCAGCTGCCTGCTCCCAGATGCATCTGGTCGCAGCTACCCGGCTTCCCCCAACAGTGCACCCAGCACCCCTGACTCAAGTGTATGACCTCAACTCACTTTTCCTTGACCCGAGACCACACCTCCTTCTTCAAGGGGGTGGAGGAGAAAAGCAGAATGAGTGTCCATAAGTCCAGTCACAGCCCTGCCTGACCCATCTTTAGGCTGCACCCACTGTCTGGGACACCTGAACCCATCGGTGGGGCAGCAAGGGACAGACTGTGTGCTGCACTGGCAGTGCTGTGAGCACACGTCTCAGAATCAAGAGTTGATGACAGCCACTTGGGGGAGGCAGGCCCTGGGTCTCGGAGCTGGAGGAAGAAATGCAGCTGGATAGCCTCAAAGGGCCCCAGATGCCCGAACTCTCGGCTGCATATGTGGTCAGCTGATGTGTTTGCAGCAAACTTTTGCTCAGCAGAGAATTGAGTCTATCTGTTTCCTGAGTCAGTCACTACTTTTAAGGAACTTCCCCAATATGGGTAATATATTGCAGATACCTGGATACTAGTTCATGCTCATCCTAGGATTCTGTGTCCATTGGGCTATGTGAGTGGGGGTGGGGCATAAGAGCCAGCGGTCACCAGAAGGCGGGCACATGGCCGTCCTGGCTGGCTCCACGCTGGGGGCGAAGAATGGAGACCTGGCTGCAGACTCAGTGAAGACCAAGCGGGAAGGTGAGTGTAAATTACTACTAGGACATCTGCGTGTTCAGTTAGCCCCATCAATAGGGCTGAGGAGAGAAGAGTACGGTCATCTCAGAGGATGAGGACTGGATTCGTTCCACTCTCCTTCATGGTAGAAGCTCTTAGATAATGAGAACTACCTTAACATGTTAGAGGGCACCGACTGCCAGCCTATATCAAAACCCCTGCTTCTCGTGAAACCAGATGCAATTCCATTAATGTCATCAGGCAGGGAGTTGACGGTGCTCACCGTCATCACTCAACACGGTCTGATGGGATGGCCAGCGTTACAAGACAAGATGAAGAGAAGGGAGGAAGTATTAGAGAGAAGGAGACATAAATTGTCATTTTTTTGGTAGACAGCATCACTTTCTACGTAAAAAAAATTATGAGGAACTTTACAAAAGAACTGATAAGGCTTGATGTAAGAAACTATAAAAACCCACAGCATTGCTACACAAAGGTCTACACTAATTGGAGGATGTAATAGAAAAAAAACACCATTTGCAATAGCAATAAAACTCTAAGGTACTTAGGAATAAATATAATAACGATGTGGAACATCTTAAATGAGAAAATAATAAAATTTTATTAAGGGCTATAGACAGAGATTTAGCTAATTAGAGGGATATACAACGAATAGGAAAACTTAGTCTCAGACTTCCAGCTTTCTTGTAAAATAATCTATAAATCAAATGCAATTTTGTTTAAAATCCTCACAGAGTTCCTCCTGTACCTGACAAGGTGGATTATCCCTTCACATGAAACATTAAAGTTTGGAGACAAAGCCAGGGCATAGTAAGATTTGTTCCACCAAATAGCAAGACTTCCTTTGGAGCAGGGGTGTCCAAACTTCTGGCTTCCCTGGGCTGTATCGAGTCAAGAGGAATTGTCTTGGGTTGCACATGAATTATATAATATAGTTAGTGTGTATTCATAATAAGGCTTCTTTTATTTTTGTATGTTTTTTGTTATAAAGTTTAGAAAAATGAAAACCACATACAACTAGTGGGAAACTTGACCTTTTTTGTCTTTGTATAACGAATCTACCAACGTCTGGTGTGATGGAAGTGGTCACAATTCTTAGTCCTCAAGGAGCTCGTCAGAAATGTTTGTTCAAAGTTTGCTCTTTGTGTGCTTCTATGATTGAAAACATCTGCTCACAGATGTATGTGCTGCCAAAAAGCAGTGTCATGAATAAGGTGTGACTGTGAACTTCAAAAATGGAACTATGCATGGGGTCACAAAGAAAATAAAAGTTAAAAAAAGACATGACATTAAAAGATTTTGTGGGGCTACGTTACTAGCTGTCCTGGGCTGCATGTGTCCTGCGGGCCATGAGTTGGACATGCCTGCTCTAGAGTCTTGATAAAGAATAAATAGACCAGCAGAGCAGAGCAGTGAGACAAAAATCAGACCTGTACACATGTGAAGACTTGGTCTGCACCAGAAGGATCTATAAATAGGCAGGAACCGGGGTTTGGTTGGAGAAATGCCACTGGTAGAAAAGTAATAATTCAAATAATTATCTAATACTGAACAGAGAATAAAGTTCAGATGGTTAAGCACCTGAAAAACAGGCAAATGGTATAAACATGCAATTAACAGAAGAGAAAAACCGAACTTCCAATAACCATGAAAAGATGCATCCTCTCCCCAGTAAGCAGGAGAAAGCAAACTAAAGCAACTATTTTATAATAATTTGATGAACATAGATTAAGGCTCTACAGCAACCATGCTGGGGTGAACTTGCACAGTACAGGGAAGAGTCGTTGAAACTGTCCCAACTTCCCCTTAGAACTGATGTTATCATTTACTTTAAAAATAAACATTGAGCCGGGCTCGGTGGCTCAGCCTGTAATCCCGCGCCTTTGAGAGGCTGAGGGGAGTGGATTGCCTGAGCCTGCGGGTTCAAGACCCACCTGGGCAGGCGAGACCTCATCTCTACAATAAATCAAAAAATTAGCCGGGCATGGTAGCGCACGCCTGTAATTCTGGCTACTCGGAAGGCTGAGGCGGAAGCATCGCCGGAGCCCAGCAGGTCGAGGCTGCGGTGGCCGGGAGCGGCCACTGCACTCCAGTCTGGGCGACAGAGTGAGACTCCAACTCAAAAAAAAAAAAAATAAAAAATAAATAATTGAAAATAAACATTGAAATCGACCCACTCAGTCTTACACCTTGAAACTTAACATTTGTCTTATCTGAGTTCCTTTCTCGGGAAACTGACCCTAAGGCTTCTAATATCAAGAAACTGAATCTCACCAGATCACCATATCCAGACAATGAGATCCAGACTCTACTTGTCTGCCAACTCCTGTTCACTAACTCCCCTCCCTTCCCCTCTCCAGTTCCTGTTGGTCAACTTCTCTCCCTCACTCTTCCCCAATTCCTCTTCCTCACTCTTCCCTTATTCTTATTTTCTGTTTTCTTGCCTGATTTCTATGTATGAACCCCTGATTTCAGAGAAATGAGGAGACAGATTTGAGGCAACCTCTTGTTTTTCTTGGCTGATATTACCCAAATAAGAAACCCTCTCCCCTGGAAATACTCATTGTCTCAGCTCATGGGTTTATGTGCATCAAGCAACAGGACCCTGACAGAACCTGTGGCATTCAGTAACAGTAGTAAAGATAGCACACACAACTGAGAGGGCTATCCAGGAGAGAGGAAAATGGGATTGGCAAAAGACACACCAAGGATCTCCTCTGTTCATAGTATTTCACTTCTAAAAATACATACTTGAAACAAATATGGCAGAATGCTAATATTTATCAAGTCTGGGTGGTGGGTACATATTATCTTATGTGATTTGCTCTGAATGTTTGAACTATCCCATAATAAAACACTGGGGAAAAGAAGAAAAAAAAACTAAGCACAAACATGAGAAAACAAAAGATGCAAGGATAGCAGAACAGGATGAAAAGTGAACTGGCAGTGCTTAGGATGTAAATGAAAGAGAAAGAGAAGTTGTTTCTGAAACACACGCAGAGGAGACTGCTGGATACCACATCAAGGGCATTATTTATTCAACAAATAATAGTTGAACACCTGCCAAGAGTCAGGTCCTGGGGACTCAAGGAGGTCCCTCCCCTGCTGGAACTAAATATTCTCATGGAGGGTGACACACAGCCCACAAATAATAAAAAGTGAAGAAGAAGCCAGGCACAGTGGCTCATGCCTATAATCCCAGCACTTTGGGAGGCCAAAGGCTGGAGGATTTCTTGAGCACAGAGTTTGAGACCAGTCTGAGCCACATAGTGAGACCTCATACCCACAAAACCTTTTTTTTAAATTAGCTGAGCTTGGTGGTGTGCGCCAGTCATCTCAGCTACTTAGGAGTCGGAGGCAGACAGATCCCTGGAGCCCAGAAAGTTGAAGCTGTGCTGAGCTGTGATTGCTCCACCACACTCCAGCTTGGGCGACAAGAGTGAGAACTTGCTCAAAAAAAAAGAAAAAAAAAGGAGATGATTTTGGATTGTTGCTGAGGGCTGTGCCTGGTGGTGATGGTGGTGGGCTTGGGGAGGAAACCTCAGCAGAAGAGAGATGCCCTTCCCCATGGAGGCCCAGTGCTGCCCACTGACTCCTTGGAGAGTGAAAGTTTCTTCTCAAGAGATGCCATCCTCAACCTATGTCTGGGACCAGGCTCTCTTTTTTTTTTTTAGTCGGAGTCTCACTCTGTTGCCCAGGCTGGAGTGCAGTGGCACACTCACAGCACCGCAGCCTCAACTTGTTGGGTTCAGGCAATCCTTCTTGCCTTAATCTTCCAAGTAGCTGGAACTATAGGCACATGCCACCACACCTGGCTACTTTAAAAAAAATTTATTGTAGACAGTCATGGCCGCTGCCGTTGCTGCTGCCGGTGCTGGGGAGCCCCTGTCCCCAGATGAATTACTCCCAAAAGGTGACACGGAGAAGACTGAGGAGGAGCTGGAAGAGGATGACGACGACGAGCTAGATGAGATCCTGTCGGAGAGACTGTGGGGCCTGACGGGGATGTTTCCGGAGAGGGTCCGGTCTGCGGCCGGAGCCACTTTTGATCTCTCCATCTTTGTGGCTCAAAAAATGTACAGGTTTTCCAGGGCAGCCTTGTGGATTGGGACCACTTCCTTTATGATTCTGGTTCTTCCTGTTGTCTTTGAGACTGAGAAGTTGCAGATGGAGCAATAGCAGCAACTGCAGCAATGGCAGATACTTCTAGGGCCTGACACTGGGGTATCAGGAGGAATGCCAGGGGCTCTCCCTTCACTTCCTGGAAAGATCTAAATTGTTACTGCTATATTTGAGCTGTCTTGGTGGGAGAATTTTGGAATTCAGTAGTGTTTGAACTGCTGATTTGATTTTTTTTTAACCATTGGCATATTGATCTGTCTAAACCTGGTGGGGAGAATTCTCCCCACGTTGTCTCAACTTGCAACTATGCCCTCCACGCTATCCTGACTGTCTTTACTGTGATACCAGAGTGCAGCCATGCCAATGGTTATTTCAGCTCTGGCCACCTCACCCCTTTCACTAAATTGCTCCTAACTGGAAGATCTCCTCACTACCCCATTGTGAGGTAGAAACAGATGCCAGTGGGAGAGATGTGCCCCTGACCATTAATGACTGTTTTTTTTTTTTTTAAGAATTGAGCTGTTGGGGAGGGACATGCACACTCCATGAAACAAACAAAATGCATTAACTAGTGTAAAGTGGCGACTATGAATCCCTGTGTATGTTGGAGACAAAGGAAGCCGGCTGCAGCTTCAGCCACAGGATGGTACTGTGTAGGACAGAGTGGGAGCTCATCTCCTCTGCACATTGGCTGTTAGACCCTGTGTGTGTGCGCAAAAAGAAAAAAAAAAGCCAGTGTTCACTTTTTGTATTTAAATATTAAAAATGATTCCAACTGAAAAAAAATTTATTGTGGAGATGAGGCTTTATGATGTCAAGGTATAGAAACATGTGCCCAGGCTGGTCTCCGTCCCTTGGGCTCAGGCAATCCTCTCTCCTTGGCCTCCCACAGTGCTGGGATTACAGGTGTGAGCCGCTGCACCCAGCCTGGGGTCAGGCTCTTGACTCGGATGCAGGAAAGAATTCAAGGATGGGTCACAGAGAGTAAAAGAACGAGGTTTAATCTAAACCAGAAGTAACACACTCCAGAGAGGAGTACAGGCTTCCTTGGGAGGAAGCTGCCCCCTAGGGCAGGGATTGCTGGCTTGTGTCTAGTTTCTTTGTGTGTCCTTGTCGGTCACAAGCCATAGGAAGTTTGTGTCAGTTTCACACTAGTCACAAATCACAGGAAGCTCTGGCTCAGTAACCTCTTAAGCTCTGGCTCAGTAATTCGCCATTTCCCCCATGCCTAAACTAGCTAGTCTGCATCAGTGGTACAGCAGGGACTGAATGGGTGGACTCTTTGGGGGGAGTGCTGGGGGCCTCTGAGGACCTTCTGCCTCACCCAAGACCTGGGACAGTGGAGTGGCATTCAGAACTGGGCGAGCTTGGTGCTGGCCAGGAAGCAGGCTGTACAGTGCCAGAGGAGGGGCTTGGCGGCCTGGGAAGAGACCACACGCCTGGGCAGGAGGCAGCTGGCCAGGGGAGAAGCAGAGGCTTCGGGTCTCTCTAGCCAGGATGTGGAGCTCTTGCTGGAGCCAGAGCAGACGGCCTCTGTGTGTGTTGAAATGGAAATGTCAGGCCACCCTTGGAAGCGTAGCTGGGCCTCGGGGGAGAGGAAGCTTCCTGGGGATCTGGAGGTCCACCGGGACAGGGAGACTTGAGGTGGTGTGGCATTCGGGCCTCAAGGCTGGGCGGAGGAAGCACGTAGAATACAATGGGAGAGGACAGGGAATTGAAGGTGCCGGAGAGGACAGGGGTTGGAGACAAGAACCAGAGCGGGCGCTAGCCAAGTGCAATGGCTCCCAGTAGGTCAAGAAGGCGCAGCTGCTCCAGGCAGGCCCAGAGCAGAGAGGCCTAGAGTGGGAACCGGGACTCGCACCAAACGATGTGGAAGAGCCAGGAAGAGGGTCGGGATGGGGCCCCTGCCGGAGTCACTGTGGCAGGGAGGCCTTGGACACTGCCCAGGGAATGGCCACGTGTCTTGACCAGTGTCACCCTCAGACTGCAGTGTTGACAAGGAGCTGGCGGGGACCCAAGAAACTGCCAGCTGGCCAGTCTGGCCCTGCAAGGAAAAGCCACGGTCCCCTCCACCTGCCCAAGTTCCCCTGACCCCTCTCATGGCTGATCTCACTGGAACTGTATAGGGGAAGGATCCTGGGAGTCCTTCCTGGCTTCTCCCTGTTGGCGCAGAAAAGAACCGGGAATGGTGGCATGCCGGTGGATAGCAAGCTGCCCACCCAGCCCAAAAGACACAGGAGAAACAGACGGTCCCTGAAGCAGAGAAAATAACAGTCTGTGGGGCACACTTTGCTGTGGGAATACGTCACTACCACGCATGGGCGCACCTCGTGAAGCCAGGCCCAGCGTGAGAGACACCAGGGCTGGGTCCAGAAAGTCTCCTGAATCTGCCAGTGGTATGGGGATGAGCTGAGAGAGTTTCCTCCTCTGCAGGGGACACGGGCAGAAGGCTCTGGGTGACAGGTCACCCCCTGGTGAGATTTTCATAAGGTATGTTTATTTCCCGTAAAAATAAGACCAGATCCCATTGGTGGCAAGTGCTGTAACCAAAATGCAGTTCTTTAGGGTTGCAGGACGGAGGTCCCTGTGTCTGCTGAGGACTGGTCCCACTGCCAGAGTCACTGCATTCCTTATCTCCTGGCTCTGTCCGACAAAGCCGGCTCCCCTGCTCTCCACAGTGCATGTCCTTTTGATCCTGGCAGGTGTCTGTCACCCACCGACAGTCATTTTCCACATCAGACCCGTGAAGCCCTCTGGACTCCTACATGGCCCCATTACTGCTAGTGTCATGCGTGTGCCTTAGACCAGAGGTCCCCAACCCCCAGTCTGTGGCCTGTGAGGAACTGGGCTGCTCAGCAGGAGGTGAGGCTGGAGAGCTAGCAAAGCTTCATCTGTGTTTGCAGTCTCTCCCCACCGCTCACCTTACTGCCTGAGCGCCGCTTTCTGTCTGATCAGCGGCGGCATTCGATTCTCATAGGAGCACAAACCCTATCGTGAAATGCGCATGTGAGGGATCTAGGTTGCGAGCGCCGTATGAGGATCTGATGCCTGATGACCGGAGTGGCGCTAAGGCGGTGATGCTGGTGCTGGGGAGTGGCTGCAAATACAGATTAACACGAGCGGTGAGGTTTGACTGCACAGAGACCATCATAAATCAGTTGCTTGCAGACTCATGAAAATCACAGTTTCATAACAATAATTATTTCATATATATTACAATGTAGCAATAATTGAAATAAAGTGCACAATAAATGTGATGAGCTTGATTCATCCCCAAACCATCACCCCCCACAATCGGTGGAAAAATCATCTTCCACGAAACCAGTCCCTGATGCCAAAAAGGTTGGGAACCACTGCCTCCCCACTCCTATCTGTAGGAGGAGGCTGCTATGACAGTCCTTCATGGCTGAGCCTCTGTGAATGTCCAGATGAGAGGGGCGTGCTTAAGGTGGGCAGTGTGTGGGATAAAAAGTGCCCAACGTCATTGCCCTTGTATTGGCCGGAGTCCCACGTGACCTCTGCAGGCTGGGTCACTGCTTTTCCAGAAACACCATCTGAAGCTGCATCTGTGCACGTTTAAGAAAACCCATCAGCACGCGTCTCTTCAATTTTCAGTTCCTTTTAGCAATATTGACTGGAGGATTCCCCAGGGCAGGGTGGGGGCAGGTGAGGTGAGGGCAGTCCCCCACGCCCTGCTGTCCGTCTCTGCCTGGTGTTTAGATTATAGTTCAATTCAATTTTAATCCACTTCCAATTTAATTCAATTCAGTTTAGGTCAGATCTGAGTTCCATTTCTTTCCAATCCATTTTCAGTCCAGTCTAACTCAATTCCATCTCAATCCAGGTCAAGTTCACATTCTGTTTCTATTTTGCTTAATACATACATGTTCACAGAGCTTCTGCCAGGCTCTGGCCTCATGCTGGGCGCCCTGGGAGGGATGGGCTGATGGGTCTCAGGGTGGTGGCTGCGCCAAGAGGTGGCCATAGTGGCCATAGGTGGCCTTAATCGAGGCCATAGGTGGCCTTAATTGAGGCATCAATGTTTTTCCTTGAACCAAGTCATGGCGATTCTCTGAAGCATGTCTGTGAGCACTGTCCTGCAGGCCAAAGGCATGTCTGGGACAGCAGGAAACACAAATTCAACACATTGAACACTTTCTCCACCACGGTTCTTTGAAGAATCTCTGAAGCTGTTGTGTGCACTGGCAGCTTCTAAGCAGGCACGGGTGTAGAGAGGTTTCAAGAAGCATAACATTAGTTCCGGGGCCTGCGAGCCCTGGGCACACACCACTGCAGAGGGCAGAGCTGGCTGGGAGTCAGGACCCTGGGCCCTCCCCTCATGCCAACATGGGTGGGATGGCGGCCTGATTGTCATCTCCAAGCAAGGAAGGACGGTGTGCCTGGATGGCCTGGCCCCAGGGTACTTCGTGGGCTGGATCCACCGCCTCTTCAAGTCCCAAATGAGACTGGGGGCTAAATGCTAACTTTTTCTTTCTCTCTTGCCAAATTCCTAACTAAGGGGCCAGTAGTCATGGCCTACAATGTCTCATCAGGTGAGTGTTCATTAACCCTACATGATGTGGCTTACTTTCCCACCTGGCTCTGGCATAACATCACATAACAGATAAAGAGGGAAATCAAACACATTTTATGACCCTGCAAAGTCATCTCTTGGGGAAATTTGCATCTGGATAGAATCCCCTTCCTGGGGTCTCCAGAGGGGCCTTTACCACCTATTCTCTCCCAGGGCTGCCACCTATGAGGCTTCATGTACATATCAGAACCTTGGCTTCCTCTACTCCTCTTATCTCAATCAGCATTTTCTTTACCGATTTCAAAACTCTTTAGACGGAACCTAACTCTTGCGACCAATTGCCAATCAGGAGATCTTTGGATCCACCTATGACCTGTAAGTCCCTGCTTGGAGATGCCCTGCCTTCCCAAGCCGAACCAGAGTAAGTCTCACACATATTGACTGGTGGTTTTTGTAACTTCTGTCTCCCTAAGATATATATAACCAAGCTGCCTTTCATCCACAGTGGGCACACATTCTCAGGACCTCTGGGGACGGTGCCACAGGTCTAGATCACTCACATTTGGCTCAGAATCAACCTTCTTGTTGTCTTTCATCAACAAGCTCCTCATTTCATGCTGGCCAGCAGCAGGACAAAACTGAGAAGGAATTCACTGCATCCTGCCTGTCCATGGATGTGTGCCTGGCCAAGGGCTGTTGCAGACATGAGTCTGGTCCCTGAACCAGGGTTAAGATGGCAGAAGACCAGGACTCTGTGGAAGCTCCATGCTGCATGTTTCCAGCACCCTCACACTGGCCCGGATGTGGAGTCTGAACTGATGGTGGCTTCCTGGAATGTGTGGCAGCTGGACCCTTCCAGGATCCCATGGAGAGGTGAAGCAGGTAAAGATGCCAGGCCCTACTGTCCTCTGCCTGCATGAAGGTTGATTTCCACACTGTCCCACAAAGTCACCCAAAGCGGCATCTTTGACTCTTTGGAACAGGAGAGGTTTGCATGGGAAATTTGAGGACACAAACTCAACTCATCCTTATTTATGAACCAACACGGAGGGTTTATTACTCTGATCACTCACTAATCATTCCCTATAAATGCAGGGACCGACAAAATCCCACAGAATCAATAAAGTGGTAAGTTCCTGGTCTAAATCACGGCACCTAGGATTCTTGAGTAAACCTTTCGGTAATTTACAAAGGCTGTTGAATTTTATAGTAAGTGTTTTTCAAACCAAGCTGGATTCTAAACAATAATGACTTTTTAATGTGGCTCTCTGATTACATTGTCATAGTGAAATACGGGGGTCTTTGACTGCATCCGAAATGAGCCTGGTGTGAATTACTCCCAGGCGCAGACCAGCACGGCCCCAGGTAAAGCAATCTTCATAAATTACCCTCCAATCCAGGCGGCCTGGCAGGCCAGGCCTGGTGCCAATGTTTGCAACTCAAGTTTCAATGGTCAATTTGTAAACAAGCTCTTTCTTTTGTTCCGGGTGGTGGTCATGGCCACAGCCCGAGTGGTGGGGCCGAGCTTCCGTCTCGCCAGCCAGGTGCTGACCCGGACAGCAGACCCGGCTCCCATAGATGAGCAAGAGGAACCAAAGCGGGCTCGAGCCACGCACACTAGAAAAAGGACACGTCTGCTGGATGGCAAACCCTCCGATAACCACATCTTTCTCCTTCCATCATTTTGCTCTGATGGTTGTAGCCCCTTGCATGGAAGGGATCAGAGACCCCACTGCCCCTGCCGCTGGGTGACCCACCCACCCTGTTTCTGAATCCCATATACTCAGTGCCTCAGTGGGCCAAGACCTGGGCTCAGCCCCGATCAGGATATGCAGTAGGCCATGTCACGGTGAGACCAGGCTTCCCTCAGTGCCACTCGAGGGGATGTGGGACGTGAGTGGGGGCAGCGGGTCCTCAGGGTACCAAGTGGTGGTTGCGTTGGGGACAGGGATGCTTCCGTATTTAAAGCCGCCAGGCAGGCGAGTGAGCTTGGCTTGAGCCCGTGAACGAGGGGTGGACAGAAGGACTTGCAAGTAGAGGCAAGGCCCGGGGACTTTGAAAACTTGAGCAGCAAGGGCTGGGGCTGCGCTGGCAGATGCCAGACCAAGACCCCTTCCCCTGGCCCTGTGGCGCTTGCTCAGCAGATTGGGGGTCCCTCCTGAGAACTCTGGCTTGGGGATTGTGAGACTCCTCCCACCCTGTCACCTCAGGACAGTGTCAGGTCTGGTCTGGGGTGGAGAAGCTCCCTCCTGGGCCTGCTGCCCTTGGTTCTGCCTGGCTTGAGCTTGTCCTCTTTCTGAGAGCCTCTCTTGGTCAGGCCCTGGCTCCCCGTCCCCCACACCCCCCACTACCCGTGTCTGGGTTTCAGGGAGAGTTTGCTGGAGGTGGGCACCCCCGGGCCTCAGGCAGGACCAGGACTTGCACCCCCAACAGCTGCCTCAGTCTCAGGGCCCTCCCCATAGACAAGCTCCCCTCCCTCAGGTCCAGGTGGGCTCCCGAGGACTAAGGGCCTCATTGCCTGGAGTTCCAAAATCTCTCCAAGTATTCCAGAAGCTTCTAAGGCAGCAGATTCTTCTGCAGCAGCATGGGAGTCTCCCTCTCCCTCTGCTCGTCCTGCCTCCCAATAGGCTGGTGAAGGCACTGCTCTTTTTGTCTAGGTATCTCCGGGGGGCTCAGGCCTTTCCCCGGGCACCCCAAGTGCTTCGAGGCAGGTCAGCGTTTTAGGAAGGAACGCACTAAATCAGAGGCATGAGGCAGGAGGCAGGCAGAGGGGCTGAAGGGGCCAACGGCAGTGAGGCGTGTGTTTTAAGGCCTTAGGCTTTCAAAACTGCCTTATGTACAGGGTTATCTTTTATGGTTTCAAGCTAAACATATTCATTCCCTTATCATATTGGTCGGAGCTCCTCCAGTCCCCGAGGTGCCGAACTCTCAAGAGGTGGAAACTTGCAGCTGGCCCATGTCCCCTGGGGTCCCTGTGGGGACTGTCTGTTTCTTGAAGGGAGACCGTGACTGTTTTCGTTGAACGCCTTCCTTCTACAGGGCCCCACCTCCTGCATGGCTGTTTCTAGAGGGTCCTGCCCCATCCATGGCAGTTTCCAAAGTGTCCCACCCCATCTTTGGCAGTTTCTAGAGGGCTCCGCCCCATCCATGGGTATTTCTAGAAGGCCCATACCGTCCATGGCTGTTTCTAGAGGACCCTGCCCCATGCACAGCTGTTTCTAGAGGGCCCCACCCCATCCATAGCTGTTTCTAGAGGTTCCCACCCCACTCATGGCTGTTTCTAGAGGGCCCCACCGCATCCATGGCTGTTTTTAGAGGGCTCTGCCCTTTGCACAGCTGTCTCCAGTGGGAAGTTGGAAGTAATGGCACAGTCTTTTCCTTGTAGGAGATGCCCCCTGTGGTGCCCTGGGGGGGGTCTCGACAGAAAGATGGAGGCTGGAGCTGGAGGGGCTGGTCTGGGGTCTGGAGGGACCCAAGGTCGGGGCTGCCTGGCAGGGCCTTCCACAGCACTTGCCACTAAGGCAGTTGTAGGAAGCGGGAGGGGCCCAGAGGCGGACAGGTTTCAGCCAGGATCCTGCTATCTGGGGCCTGAGATCCCCTCTGAATGACTGTCCAGGATGAGCCTGGGCCACCCTGACCCCTTGGGGGGTCTCCTGCAGCTCGGCAGCTCGACCCCCTTGTGCCCACGGCAGGACCCTGGGTGCCCCAGAAAGGCCTCGGCACACCCTATTTATAGCCGAGGACACTGGGCACCCCCCACCCGAGGCCCCACAGACTGTGAGTGGCAGGAGTGAGGGTGGGTCTCTTGGGCAGCTGCTGTCCCTGCCTCATGGTTCCACAGGGTGGGGTGGGAGCGGGGAATCTGGAGGAGTATGGGGTCTTCCACCCAATGGGAGGAGTATGGGGTCTTCCACCCAATGGGTCGTCACACCAGCATCAACAGAGCTTTTGTGAGTCGGCTCTGCTCTGTGTCCTCCCAGGCTTCACCTCCTTTGAGCCTCACACCTCCAAGGCACTTGCAATCTTATTCCTGTTTTTCAAGGGAAACTGAAGCCCCAAGCTGCAACGATCTGCCTGGCTCGATGAGCCTGGATCAGGCCTGTATGGCCAACGCAGATGCTCTCCTCCTGCCCATCTGGTCTTGTGGGTGTGGAAGGCTGGGTCCCCTCCCACGGGCGGGTGCCACACTGTGATCTGTGACCGGGCCAGGGACTCAGGGTGCTCAGCAGGGAACTGGGTTCATAGTGGCTGCCTGACTTCTCAGGATGCTGAGAAAATCAAGGGAGTTGGCGAATCGCTGATGGCCAGACCCAAGGAAGGGATTGCTGCCAAGTTCCTTTTTGGTATTTAACAAATGCAGTCGTTTGTCGCGCGGGACTGTTTGCAAGAGGAAAAAGGCCCCACAAAGGAGCATCAGTGTCCCTTTAATGTCCCTTCTTTGATAAAGAAAAAAATAGAAGGAAGAAGGCAGGAGCCAAATTGCCTCCCATCGAGACGCCGGAGGGACGCGATTTAATTTCCGTAATGCAGGACGACAATACCGACGCCATCCCACGGGGGAATAAATCCAGCCACTTTAAGGGAAGGCTGGAAGTGCTAAGTATATCATGTCAGAAATTAACATATGAACCTCAAATCTATGCACCCATTCAAAATCTGATTTAACAAACTGCTCTTATTAAAGTCAATTGGCTGGCATTCCATTATAAAAACAAATGAAATCTTCCCCGGCTCCGAGATAAATAATTTTCTCCCCTCACCTAAGCGGGAGGCATTAACTTAACGGGTAATGATCTAAATTATGTATTAAACTCAATTACTTTTTATTACTGCTTTCCAATTAGGGTTCCCTGATTGACTCTCTTGGCGTGGAAACTTTGCCTGGGCCATTCGACCCTCCTGGCCTGGATTTGGCTGTGCAGATATCACCCTCCTGCCTCTTTAAAAATCTGTTATTTTTTTATTTTATTTTTTGAGTCGGGGTCGCACTCTGTTGGCTAGGCTGGAGTGCAGTGGCACAATCATAACTCACCGCAGCCTCGACATCCTGGACTCAGGCGATCCTCCCTTCTCAGCCTCCGACGTAGCTGGAACTACAGATACACACCACCACATCTGGATAATTTTTAAAGTTTTTTTATAGAGATGAGGTCTTGCTATGTTGCCCAGGCTGGTCTCAAACTCCTGAGTGCAAGCGATTCTCCTGTCTTGGTCTCCCAAAGTGCTGGGATTACAGACGATCTCCTCCGCCCCATGCTGGGGACTCCCAGCTTCATTGAAAATGTCTCTGCCTCCTTGAATAAGAGGGAGGAATGGCTTCTGTCGGAGGATAGTGCCAACTGAGGCTTGATCTCTAGGGAATTTGTTTGTCTGGCGGTGTCACTCTTTGCAAATGGTTTCAGTGCTTCCAAGGACTTCCCAGCCTCCCAAGCACAGAGATCCCCTAGCCAAGGAAATGTCCCCAAGGTTGGCTCCAGGGGCACAGTGGGTTCCCCAGGTCCAGGATGTGTGTAACTGCTACCACAAGTATTTCCATGTCCTCAGAGGTGACTGTCACACTGCCTCCACCACGACAGACGTGCCCCTATCAAAGACTCCCTATTTATCAAAGTGCTTTCCTTTTAAGAATCCAAATGCCAGCCGGGCTAGGTGGCTCAGCCTGTAATCCCGTGCCTTGGGAGGCTGAGGTGAGTGGATTGCCTGAGCCCGCGGGTTCGAGACCCGCCCGGGCAACTTGGCGAGACCTCATCTCTACAATAAATCAAAATATTAGCCGGGTGTGGTAGTGCGTGCCTGTAGTTCCAGCTACTTGGAAGGCGGAGGCGGAAGGATCACTGGAGACCAGCAGGTCGAGGTCGAGGTTGTGGTGGCTGGGAGTGGCCACTGCTCTCCAGTCTGGGTGACAGAGTGTGACTCCAACTCAAAAAAAAAAAACAATCCAAATGCTGGCCAGGTGTGGTGGCTCACACCTGTAATCTCAGCACTTTGGGAAGCTGAGGCAGGAGGATTGCTTGAACCTAGGAGTTCAAGACGAAGTTGGCCAACATAGCAAGACTTCATCTCTACAAAAGCAAAAATAAAAAAAATTATCTAGGCATGGTGGTGCACACCTGTAATCTCAGTATCTCAGGAGCTGAGGCAAGAGGATTGTTTGAGCTCAGAAGTTCAAGGATGCAGTGAGCTGTGATGGTGCCACTGCCTTTCATCCTGGGCAACAGAGTGAGACCCCCCTGACTCAAGAAAAAGAAAAGGATCCATATTCCACTCAGAAGGCTCATGTTCCTAAGCCATATTTCTCAAAAGTGAGGAACAAACTACTTTTAAAATGAAAACAGAAAAGGGTAGACGCCCAAGCATCAAAATGTTACTCTTTTGTACAAAGGGGCACTTTGTGCTGACACTGGCTGCAGTTTACCTGGGAGCAGGCAGGGCTCTGAGCAGTCCCCCCCTAGAGACCCACTGAGCACCTCCCGAGAGTCAGGCACCAAACCACACAGAGGAAGATCCTGGGGCCCAAGTGGCTGACACGGATGGGAAGGGAGAGGGCTCAGGCCGTAAACCAGCCACAGTGAATGCAGTGTGTGCAGCGTGCCTGCAGGTGGCAAATTCCATGGGAAAACAGGGCACAGGTGGGTGTGGGAGACCCCAGGGATGCAGGGGGTAGTAGATTAGGTGAAGAGGACTGTGTGAGAAAGAAGCTTCGAGAAGGCGATCTGGAGGACGTGAGGGGATGAACTTTCTGAGGTTAGAGGAAGAGGGGCCTTTCCGAGGTTAGAGGAAGAGGGGCCAAGCACCCGCTTTGGTTTAGGGACGGCGGCAGCCTGGATCAGTCGGCTCCAGGCTGGTTGGAGGGGTCAGAGCCTGTTCCAGCTATCCTCCGCTGACTATAGGTTGGAGAGGAGGGAGGGGAGCTTGGCCTGACTTCACACACAGGCAGCCCTTGACCCTCCACCCAGGGAGAAAAGGGGGACCCCGATGATAGCCAGGGGACTGAGACTCTAGAGAATGGTCCATGGCATCTGGGGGGCTGCAGACAGGGCTGTTGCTTGTTCCTGCATCTTTGCTTGGATGTGGCTCAGCCTTGGGCTTGTGTGTCCACTCAGTTCTCTTGAGCAACAGGGAGAGGGATGGATGGTCCACACTGCGTCCTCAATTGGCCCGATTTGGTGCGGGGGCTTCCCAGGGACACCTGAAGGGGGGCTGGGCTTGAGCTGCCCGGTTGGGGCCACCTGCAGGGTGAGGGGTGGCAGGGTTCAGGTGGAGCTGGCTGGATCTCACCGGCCTGAGAGCCTGGAGAGTTCAAGAGCCACCAAGGGGACTCAGGGGGGTTGCCTGGGAAAGCTGGCACCTGTGCACCACGGCAGCCGCCAGTGCCACTCCACCTGGGTCCTGGAGCAAGCCCTGCCAGCTCATCCAGGGTGGGGGTGGGGAGGTCGGGCCATAGAGGAGAGGCAGGCACCTGAGGGATCCGGGGAAGAAGCTTAGACTGTCGAGTCCCAAATCCTGGACTCAGATGTCCAGCATGTAGTGGAGTCCAGGGAGCTGCCCCCCAGGATGGCATCCACACCATGGGGCTCGGGTAGGCATTAGAGAGGGAGACTTTTGCTTCCTGTGCCCACAGTCCCACACAGGACCAGGACAGGGCATTCGTGGAGGGCCTGGCCAGTGGCCTCCACGTGGATTAGGGGCTCCTGTCATTCCTTCCCTGACCCCGTGGGGTTGGAGGGATTGTCTGCCCCCCAGAAGGAGGAGAAATCAAGTGAGACTAGGAAATAAAGTGCCCTGGGGTGTGTGGGTGGCAGAGCTGGGATTCAAACTCGAGTCTCACATGGGCTCTGGACCCAACCACAAGACCGCAGCGGGTCTCCGGGGAGATGTTATGGAAGTCCCGAGGGCAGGCGACAGTGCCACAGGTGCAGGACAGGCCACAGCAGGGCAGGGAGTGTTGAGGCTGAAGTGTCGGCTGGGCTTCAAGGGACGGTGAGACTCACACCGGCAGGGATAGGAGGGGTATGTGTGTGAGATGGCTGGGTGAGCGCACGGAATGGCACGCCTGGGGTCTGAGTGTGTGTGTGTGTGTGTGCATGTGCTGGTGTGTGTGCCGTGAGTCTGTGTGTGTGGCCGATGTGTGTGTGTGTGTGGTTGTGTGTGTATGTGATGGCTGAGGATGCATGCAGCATAGTATGCGTGGTGTGTGGGTATGTGTGTGTATATGTTGGTGTATGTGCAATGGGTCTGTGTGTGTGGTGGTTCTGGGTTTGCGTGGTTGGGTGTGTGTGATGGTTGAGTGTGTATATGGTATAGTATGCACGGTGTCTGAGTGTGTGTGTACATGTGTCGGTGTGTGTGATGAGTCTGTAGTTGATGGTTGAGTGTGCAAATGATGTGGTTGCATGGTGTCTGGGGTGTGTGTTTTCATGTGCTGAGCTATGTGTGATGAGTTTATGTGTGTGTGATGCTCGAGTGCGTGTGACAGCTGTGTGTGAGGTGTTTGTGTGTATGGTGGTAGTGTATGCATGTGATGGTTTTGTGTGTGTGTGATGGTTGTGTGTGCATGCAGTATGGCATGTGTGGTCTCTGAGGGGGTGTGTGTGTGATGAGTGTGTGAGGGACAGTTGTGTGTGTGCACGATGTGGCACGCGTGGTGTCTGTGTGTGTGTGCTGGTGTGTGAGAGTTGAGTGCATACACGGCATGACACACATGGTGGCTGTTCATTTGCCGATGTGTGTGCTGAGTATGTGTGTGATGGTAGAGTATGCACACTGTACGGCACTTGTGTCTGTGTGCATGTGCTGGTGTGCATGTGATAAGTGTGTGTGATGGTCAAGTGCATACACAGTATGGCACACATGATGTCTGTGTGTGTACTAGGTGTGTGCTGAGTGTGTACTTGAGATGGTGGACTGTGTACATTACGTGGTATGCATGGTGTGCTGGTTTGGGTGTGCTGAGTGTGTGCGATGGCTGGGTGTGCACATTGCATGGTCCGCGTGGTGTCTGTGTGCGTGTGCTGGTGTGTGTGTGATACGTGTGAGGAGGAAGTCAGTGCAGGTGGGGTGGGTGGGTGTGCTTATCAAGCAGGCTTCTGGGCTTGCCCTGTGACTCATGAGGATTCCCAGGTCCCGAGGATGCCCCCGCCACCCCTGGCCTGGGAGGGGCGAGGACCGTGGCTCCACCTCCAGCCGAGCCCTGCAGTGTCTCTCCTCCCACTGAGCGGCCCCAGGCTGTGGCACCATCTCTCCCGGATCTACAGGGTCAGCAGCACAGATGCCACACAACTACTCAGGCCGTCCCTCTGGCCACACTGCCTGCTGGTGCCTGCTCCTGGCATCCTCAACACTGGCCCAGGCCCAGGATTTCCCTGTGAGGCCATCCTATTCCCGAGGCCGCCACAACCGTCTCCATGGCTCCATCCTTTGTGCCACCACCGTCCCTGGCCTCAACAGGGGCAGTGTGTGCTCACAGGCCGGACATGTGAGGGACAAAGACTGAGCTTGGCTGAGCGTGGCAGGGGCTGGTCACACAAGAGGTTTTGGCCAGGAGGCTTGAGAAGCCCTTCCCAAATGGAGACTCCTCCTGAGTGCTGAGCCCTGGCCTGGACCCCGAGGGGCCACAGGCAGGGAGAGGACCTGGGGGGCCATAGTTCAGGTATGTCAGGCATGTGGGCCAGGCGGGAGAGAGTCTTAAAGTTGAAGTAGTCAAGGAAGACTGCCTGGAGGAGGAGGTCTTGGAGTCACAGCTCAATAGCTCCGGAGAGGACCAGCCAGGGCTTCCTCCTGGGTCCTGCATTTCCCTCCACCAGCATACCTCTGGGGAATGCCCTGGCATCTCAACACCGATGACAGATGACAGGAAAACGCTGTCCCCACAGTCAAGCACATCAAACCACCAGCCCCGCCCTCTCTCACGCAGACCCTGTAGTTTGCTTTTTGTTTGTTTGATGAATTCCTCTGATGTTCAAGAAAGAAATTAATTTTACTTATTCCTCCAAGTGGTCATTAGAAAAGCTTTTAATGAACACGGTAAAAACCAACTAATTATTGCAATGGCATTTTACTCTAAATAAAATTGACGGGAACCAAGAATATGATGCATATAATTCTCTTCCATTTATTAAAACCCATTTATCACATTTTATCCTAGAGGAAACTGATCCCATTCATCTGTGATAATTTAACTAATATTTCCTCACTGCTTCGAATGTGTAATAGGAGGGCATTGATATTAAAGTCATAATGCATTACATGGAGATGACCTTGCATTCTAATTACTTTTCTTGGTGAGGAACAGGGAAGAGACTCATTCCTTTCTGTGTTTTCCAGACGAACCCAGTGCATGCTCAATCATGGGCCTCTTGCCAAAAACGAAAACAAACAAACAAACAACCCCTTCTTCGTTTCAGCAGAGTCGATCGACTATCAGCAAATACACAGGCATGACATAGTCATTCTTCTCCAGGGAATGGGAGCGAGAGGGCCTTGGTGTTGGAGGCCCCTCTGCTGCTGGGGGTTCAGACCCAGGCTTCAGACACCCACTGTTTCCATCCATTCCCCCAGTGATCAGTTTGATTCCAAATTTACAGCCCAGGATCCCCCAAAAGCTTGGCAGACAACTCTGAGTGTAAAGTGTTTATTTCTGCTAACAAACAAACAAAGCCAAAAAAATCTCTCATTTTTAGAAATTTAGCTTTTTAATAACACATCTGACTCCGAGAGTCTTTTGGTGTTCTGGATCATGAAATGTCGCCAAACTCAGGAGATGGGACATCTGATTCACTGCCTCCATGTGAGTTGCTTGAGTTGAATTTTGCCATCAGCACTCTCCATGCACTTTCACCCAGGTGCCTGCGTATTCATGCAAGGATCTACCAAGCTCGCATTCACAGACACACATCTCACCCCCCACACTGTCTTTCTTGCTTGTGATGGATTAAATTTCATGTGCCATCTTGACTGGGCTAGGGGCTGCCCAGATAGCTGGTGAAACACTCTTTCTGGCTATATGTGTGTGATGGTTTTTGCAGAGGAGATTAGCATTTGAATCAGTGAGCTGAGCAAAGATTTACTTTCACCAGTGTGGGTGGACACCATTCAAGTTGTTAAGGGTCTAAATAGAACAAAAAGGCTGAGGAAGGATGAATTGACTTCCTTCTTGAGCTGAGACATCCATCTTCTGGTAGTCGAGTGCTGATGCTTCTGTTCTCTGGTCTTTGGACTCAGACTGAATTAACACTACTGGCTTTCTTGGTTTTCCAGATTACAGGTGGCAGACCATGGGACTTGGCCCCCAAAACAACATAAGTCAATTCCTATTATCTATCAACCTATCTATCTATCATCTAATCTATCTACTATTGGTTTTGTTTCTCTGAAGAACCCTAACTAGGGCTCAATACAACTACAGATTTTGGAACCAAGAAAATGGTTCTAGAGAAACAGAATTTTAAGGATAAATTTTCTGAATTGGTTCTGTGGTTTCTACAGCTGGATTTAGAGTCACTAACTCTTTCCAGTAGTAAAGAGAACAGTGATCGTCCATGTATAAACTAGTTGTAAAGTTGCACAACATATCTGCATTGGATCCCTCTAATTAACCACTTATAAAAAGCAAGGAGTTAAGTGATCCTGTGTATGGTGTTTTAACCAGTTTTGAAAACTAAGGAATGCAATGACATTGCCTGGTTGCTCCTAATGTTGCTGGACAAAGTGAAGAAAAAGGATAAGCTCAGGAATTCAAATTTCCAGTTCAGAGATGCAAAAGTGACCTAAGAGATTCTATGTGTGCCCTGAGGAGAGTCGTCTCTCTTATGGCTGCAGGGCTGAAATTTCTGAAAATCAAATTCAGGACCTCATCCTGCAGTTGGATGAGTTGCAGCAGAAGCGGAACTCTGAGCCTCACAGGGTGAGTGTTGCTAGGGCGAGGGCACGGACTGGGAAGGAATTGAGTCCTGTAAGTTTGGGTAGGTTGCGTGGGAAGACCCTGAGGACACTTGGGCCATGGAATCCCTAAATTCTGATGCTTATTCTTTGCCACTGGAAGATGTCTCCCCCTCACACACACAAGTGGCCTCCACATCCTCAGTGTGAAAAGCCTCCATAGCCGTGGTGATCTAGCCCTTCCATCTCCAGCTGAGGGGTTTAACCCTGTCTAAGGAAACAAGAATGGCCATCCCTGAGGCAGTGGTCAAGCGATACTGATTCTCCTCATGCCCCCGCCGTCCCCCGCCTTTGCTCTAGACTCAAGTCCCAGGAAGCCCCTGGAAGTAAGGTACAAAGGGTAACCCCTAAGGAGGTGTATTACACTCCAAAGCACTAATTGGATCTTCTAATTTAGACAAGCAGAAATCCAGGGAACATGGGTGAGAATTGATATTAAGGTGTGGAATTTTTTGGTAGGATCTCACTAAGCAGAGGCTTTGGATTTAATGTTACAGCTCAAGGAATTAGAAAGGACTCAAACAGTTTGGCTGGTCAGCTGAACATGGATCAGAAGTGAGCAAATGGAAACGTCCAATCTGGTTTAGTGTAGATGGGCCTCAAAGTCTTGGGGAGGTGATGTGTTAGAGTGAATTTGTCGTCTAAGACTTTCTCATCCACCCTGGGAGGGTCTAGAAGGCAGACCTGTCACCAATACTTTGATAAATAAATTTGTGAGGGGAGCCCCAGCATCCTTGAAGAGCTTCGTGGTTGCTCTTCTCTGTAGGTCAGACCTCACAGTGGGAACCTCAGCCACTCCACTGGAAGACCTAAATGCAACCGGAGTGATCGGATTCCATAGCTGCAGAGGCCAAGTGGCAGCGTCCAGCCACCAAGGACACGGGGGGATAGCAGAGTCAAAGTAGCAATCAGAACAGCAGAGTCAAAGTAGCAGTCAGAATAGCCTGACCCATGTGGACCTATGGTCCTAGCTCGTTATCATGGGGTTACTAGAAGGGAAATAGCTAGGAAGGCTACTGTGCTCTTACTTGATCCGTACAAGCAAAAAAGTTCTAGGTCAAGAGAAAAAAGAAATCTAACTTGAAACTGGGAGTGGTGGTGCCCACCTGTAGTGCCAGTGACTTGGGAAACTGAGTTAAGGGGATCGCTTGAGCCCAGGAATTTGAGGCTACAGTGAACCATGATCACACCCATGAAGAGTCCAGCCTGGGGAACATCGCAAGACTCCGTCGCTCTCTCTCTTTAAAAAGTCTAGCTTGGATCATAAAATTCAAGTCGTGGCCCTTCAAGCAGACTTGAGCCAGTGTGCAGACTCAGAACCTCTTGAATAAAGAGAAAGCAGTGTCTCCCTGAGAAAGGACCCTGGTGCACTGCCAAAAATTTGTACTCTTAATCTTTCCACTAGGTTTTCCCAAAGGGATCTGCCTTTCCTTTTACCAGGAAGACTGTGCATTTAGAAGAAGGGAATAAACAGACTTTTCAGGGGCTACTGGACTCTTGCTCTGAGCCGACACTGATTCTAGGAGGTTGAAAAGGTCACTGTGGCCCTCCAGCCAGAGCAGGGGCTTGTGGAAGTCAGTGACCAATGGGGTTCTAGCTCAGGTCCACATCACAGTGGGTCCAGCGGGTCCTGGAACCCATCCTGTAGTGAGCTCCCCACTTCAAGAAGGCGTGACTGGAACAGACATGCACAGGAGCTGGTAGAATGCACACACCGTTCCCTGTTATGTGGCATGAGAAATAACAAGCTAAAGCCATCAGAACTGCCTCTACCTAGGAAACTCGTACAGAAGACCCCCTTTACCTGCAGGGGGTATGTTCTAAGATCCCCAGTGGATGCCTAAAACTACTGACATCACCCAACCCTATATATGAGGGGGACCCCAAAGCAGGAATTATTTTTTGGAGGGTGGGCCCCTTGTAGCACAGGCATCCCCCTGTACTAGGAATCCATTAGCATCAGTGTACTACCTGGCATTGTGGTAAGAGACTGTGTGCAGCTTCAGTGAATGTCTAGGGGGAGATTCTTTTCATGTGTTTGCCCATTTTGGGATGGGTGATTTACGAGCACACCTGTCCACACGACAGTGAGTATTCAGTAGTTTTTGACCCAAACCGGCATGACCCCCATTCCCCACCCTCCCTAGTCACATGATCTCACCTGAGGGACTTTTTTGTTTCCCCAGACGAAAAGAGTCCCCAAAGGGAAACATTTTGCCAATGTGGAAGAGGTGAAACAAAAAATGGCAGAAGCACTAAAAGGCATCCAAATCGACGAGTTCAAAAACTGTTCTGAACAGTGGGAAAAGCATCTCGATAGGTACAGTGAGTCAAACGGAGGGTACTCTGGAGGTGACTGAAGTTTCAATATGTGAGAATAAATACACAGTTTTTTATAAATAAATTATGGGGTTTTTTGGGTCCCCCCTTGTATACTATGGTTCTTTCTATACATGCATGCCAATGACAAGGTTTAATTTGTCAATTAGACACTGAAACATGTTAACAACAACTACTGGTCACATAGAACAATTATTGCAATATACGGCAATAAAGGTTATGTGACTATAGTTTCTTTCTCTCTCTCAAAATATCTTACGCTGTACCGTGGGTGACTTAAACTGCAGAAAGTGAACCCTAGAATAAGGGCGACCTATAAATCACAAACAATACCTCCTTCCCAGAGGGACTGCAGAGATGGTTGCCACCGAGGACTTGGAAGATGCAGGGGTGGTGATTCCCACAACATCCCCATTCGACTCTCCTGCTGACTCATTTTGTCTCCCTGGATGAAAAAACCCTCAAAGGGAAACATTTGGCTGATGTGGAAGAGATGAAACAAACAAACAAACAAAAAGCCGGCAGCAACTAAAAGTCACTCACTGATTCACAACCCAGTCCTGCAGGCTCAATTCATGCTACGGGCCCTATTCAGGTGTCCCCACCTGGTTGCACTTATGGCAATCCACCATGGATGCATCTTAGAGAATGAAGGCTTGAAGGAGTCACTGGTCTCAACATGGTCCTCACCATCCCGAAACAGCTAATAATAGAAGGCTGGAATGGCCTTCTGAAGACTCAACTATGGCACCAACTAGATGGAAATACCTTGCAAGGCTGGCGCAAGTCTCTCTAGAAGGCCGCATATGCTCTAAATCGTTGAACAATATGTGGCTGTGCTTTTTCCACAGCCAGGATTCATGGGTCCAGGCATCGAGGGTTGGAAATGAGACAGGTACCACTCATAGTACCCCTAGTGACCACTAGCAAAGCTTTCATTTCTTGATCTTGCAATATTATCTTCTGCTGGCCTAGAGGTCTTAGTTCCAGAGGAAGAAATGCTTCAATCAGGAGACGGGGCAATTATTCCACTGCACTGGAAGTCAACACTGCCCCCAGTCACTTTGGGCTCCGGGAGGGCCAAGGTGATTGATCCCGACTACCTGGGGGAATGGGACTTCCACTGCACAATTAAGGTAATGAAGAGTGTGTCTGAATGAGGGCGTCGTTTAGGGTGTCTCCTTAGTACTACTATGCTCTATGATGAAAGTCACCAGGAAACCAAAAACACAGCTCAGGCAGGACCACTAATGGCCCATACCCTTCAGGAATGAAGGTGGGTTTTGGGTCACCCCATCGGTAAAAAACTATGACCAGCTTGCTAAAGGCAGAGGGGCTAAGCGGTAGGTAGCAGAGGAAGGTAGTTATCAATACCAACTACAACCTTATGACCAGTTACAGAGATGAGGACGGTCATTGTCATGGGTATTTCTTCCTTATTTCATTATTTATGTTTGCATGTATATATACACACACTAACCAGATGTATTTGTTTTCTTTCTTCTCTTATTTCCTTATTCCGTCACATAAGATGTAATGACTTATATCAGTATTTAGGCAGTATTAACTTCATGTCATGGTACTTATCTTATGGGATATCAGGAGAAGTGTAAGCATCACTCAAGTACTTTACCTCAACGTCTGGGGAAAGAATTAGTTTTCAATTGTATGCAGGGTAGTTGTATTGTATTAGGCAGAATAGTGATCTTCTTCTTGTCTCTATTTAGAGATTAAACATAGTCTAAGAAGATGTGTATGGATGCCAGGTTGACAAGGGGAGGACCTGAAGTGGCTAATTCTACATGTTCATTTGACTGGGTTAAGGGATGCCCCGATACCTGGTAAACGTGATTTCTGGGTGTGTCTGTGAAGGTGTTTCCAGAAAAGAGTAGCATTTGAATTGGTAGACTAAATAAAGAAGATTTACCCTCACCAATATGAACTGGCGTCATCCAACCACTGGAGGACCTGGAATAGAACAAAGGGGCCAAGGAAGTATGAGTGTGCGCTCTCTTCTTGACCTGGGACATCTATTTTTTCCTGCTCTTGGACTTTGGAGCACTTTGTTCTCTGGCCCTCAGATGCAGAACAAATCACACCATCGGATTCCCTCGTTTTTCCAGCCCACAGACAACAGAGCATGGGACTTCAGACTTCTTGGCCTCCGTATTCCTGTGTGCCAATTTCTATAGCAAATCTCTTCATATATGTATTTATATGAGGGGGGACCCAAAACACTGGAATTTGCTTATTAAAAATTGTGTATTTGTTCTTACATGTTTAAGCTTCAGTCACCTTCAAAGTATTCTCCGTTTGATGTAATACACCTACTGAGATGCTTTTTCCATTGCACGGAACAATTTTTGAACTTGTTGATTTTGATGCCTTTGAGTTTCTACCGTTTTTTGTCCCACCTCTTCCACATCAGCAAAACGTTTCCCTTTGAGGACTTTTTTCATCCAGAGAAACACAAAAAAGTCACTTGGGGGTGAGATTGGGTGAATAGGGAGGGTGGGGCGTGGGAGTCATACCGTTTGGGGTCAAAAACTGCTGAACGCCCGGTACGATTTGGGCAGGTGTGCTCACTAATCATTCTCCATGAAATGGGCAAATGTGATGAAAGAGCTTAAAAAATGTCACTGAAGCCAAATGCAGCCTCTCACAACATTAGCGGGTACACTGATGCCATGGGTTCCTAGAACATTTACCTAGCAGGGGAAGCTTGTACTACAAGGGGCCTGCCCTCCAAAACCAATTCCAGTTTTTTTGGCCCCCCAGTGTATCTGTATAAAGCCATGTGTTGCTTAATGATGGAGATATATTCTGAGAAATGCATCGTTGGTTGACTTCATCACCGTGGGAACACCATAGAACGACTTACACAAGATGGTCCCGCCTGCTACACATCTAGCCTATTGCTCCTGGGCTACACACCTGTGCAGCATGCTACTGTACTGAATACTGTAGGCCCTTATAACACAATGGTATTTATGTATCTAAACATAAAAAAGGTACATTAATTTGTGGTATAAAACAGGGATCCCCAACCCCCTGGTAAGGATCTGTGGCCTGTTAGGACCCTGTGTTGCACACAGCAAGAGGTGAGTGGCGGGTGAAATAGCAAAGTTTCATCTCTATCTACAGCCTCTCCCCATCACTTGCACGACTACCTGAGCTCTGCTTTCTGTCAGATCGGTGGCGGCATTAGATTCTCATAAGAGTGTAAACCCTAATGTGAATTGCACACATGAGGGATCTAGGTTGCGAGCTCCTTGTGAGAATCTGATGCCCGATGATCTGAAGTGGAGCTGAGGCAGTGATGCTAGCGCTGGGGAATGGTTGCAAATAGAGATTTACATTAGCAATGTGACTTGCCTGCACAGAGACCATAATAAATCAAGGGCTTGCAGACTCATATCAAAGCCCTACCTGTGAGTGGCAAGTGAGTTGACGTGCTTCATTTGTACAGCTGCATCTGGTGGAAGGTTTTAAGTCAGAATCCAACACTTATTTTAGTCTGTGCGTGGCCCAACCGTTATTTTATTTACCACATCCATCTGCGCCTCTTTTTTTAATGGTGAGTTGTATGATTATTCATTACATATTACAATGAAATCATAGCAGAAATTATTACAGTGTACAATAAATATAATGCACTTGAATCATCCCAAAACCATCCGCACCCCTGGTCCATGGAAAATTTGTCTTCCACGAAACCAGTTCCTGATGCCAAAAAGGTTGTGGACTGCCGGTATAGAACTTAAGAGTAGTTCACCTGAATCAGGCCCGAAGCATGAATGAAGCCTGCAGGACTGAAAGATGTGGTTTGTGAATCAGTGAGTGATTTTTAGTTGCTACCGGTTTTTGTTTCACCCCTTCCACATCAGCCAAATATTTCCCTTTGAGGACTTTTTTCATCCAGGGAAACAGCAACAAAATAGTTGCTTGAGGTGAGACTGGGTGAATAGGGAGGGTGGGGCTTGCATGTGAAGGCCTGGGAAATCACTAGACTCAACTGCAGACTTTATAAACACTCGACACTTAGGCTACACTAAATTGTTAAAAAGAATATTTTTCTTCCCTAAATAATAAATTAACCTTAGCTTACTATAGCTTTTTTTACTTTATAAGCTTTTTAATTGTTTTTAACCTTTTAAAACCCATCTTCTATAAAAAACATTTAGCTTAAAACATAAACATGTTGGACAGCTGCACAAGACTATTTCCTTTCTTTATATCCTTACTCTGTAAGCTTTTTCTATTTTTAATCTAATTTATTTTTACTTTTTAAACTTTTTTGTTAAGAGCTAAGACAAAAACACACACATTTGCTTAGGCCTATGTGGGATCAGGATCACTGAGATGTCAATAGGCGACAGGAAATTTTCAGCTCCATTGTAATCTTATGGGTCTACCCTTGTGCGTGTGTGGTCTGTTTCACGGAGTCGCTGTGCAGCCTGTGTGTATATCCTATTGGCTCTGACCCTGACTTATGAGTGCACTACCTCATGCTCCCTTATAGACCAAGACTCCAGAACCTGCACAGCAGTCAGGATGGGGTCGTTTGGCGGCTATAACAAACAATCCAAAAATCTAGTCAGCTAGAATCAAGTATTGTCTATTTCTCATTCTAGGTGGGGGCTGGCAGGGTGGCAGGGCCTGCTGGGCATGTCACAGTCCCAGGCCCATGGAGCCCACCGTCTTGTGATGCCAACTTCACAGCCCGGGGCTCAGGGGTCACTGAGGCTAGGAAGAGAATGTATCCAACTGCACATCTATTTTGCACCGCTTGCCTTGACTCAGTGGTGCAGTGGGACACCGTCCCTGGGAGACTGAGGAAGCCATGGGTGGCACCATGAGATGGCTATGGAGGTTCCAACTCAAGGTACCCCAGTCTTGTGCTGTGATCCCCTCAGGCCCAATCATGGAACCCCCATTCTTCCTCCTACCTTCCTGGGGGGCTCTCTCTCCCACCCAGTCTGCAGGCCGAGGACCCTCAACTTGCTCACAGCCCTGAAAATGCCCCCAAGCCCCTGTGCCCTGACCCTCCCTGCAGCCACCTGGAGGCCCATGCAGTGTACCCACTATCTGGACAGCCAGGGCCTCACCTTACTCCCCAAGTGCCAAAGGTCCGTCATGTATAGACGCCTTCTCTGTCTGCAGGAGTGTGCCCAGCTTTGTCCCTTCTGTCTAACCTGCTCTGCATTCACCTCCCTTCCTCACAGAGCGTGGAGGCCTCAGCTGGGAGCCTAGGCCTCGCCCCCAGCCTCCAACTGTCACCAAAGGCCTGCCGCCTCATGCCTGCAAGGTTCCGTGCTCCCATGTACTCCTCTCCCATGTGTTCCAGTCCTGCCTGGGCCCCGCTGCCCTTGCCCTTCCAGCAACACCCTGTCCCTCTCTGGCCTGTGCAGTCACTCTCCTCGCTGCTGTCCACTGCATGCCCGCCTCTTGTTCCCTTCCCACCTTATTGTTCTGGGATCTGCCCCCACTCCGAGGTTGCCTCTCCAAGGCCACGACACAGCATCCTGTGGAATCCAGGGGCCCATCTGCTTCTCCCCAGCTGCACACCCTTCCTTGAAGCCCCAGACTTGCCTGGGACTTCCTCGGGCCACACTCCATGGGCTGCCACCTGCGTCTCTGGCCCCAGTGGCTTCCATGTGGCAGCTCCCCAGGACCTGGGGCCTCATTCTTTTCGTCCTAACAAGCCTGATAACCGTGTGAGAGCACAGGATGCTTCCTGTCAAAGGCAAAAGCCTTTTCTCTAAGACAACCGTGGCCCTCAGGCAGTCCTCTTTTTCTCTCTCTAATACAGTCAATTCTTTCCTAAAACTCGACTTCTCAGTGATTTATCACAGAAACAAAGAACAGAGTTCCATATGTTCTCACTCATAAACGAAACTTGAACAATTCTAATGTTATAAGAAAGGGACTGGCAGTAGCGGGAAACTGTCAGGGGAGGGGAGGTGGGATTGGCAGTTGAGGGAAACCGCTAGGGGAGGGAGGGGCATACCTCATCAACAAGATATAATCAATGTTTGTATGTTTAACCCTGAATTGTACCCCACATCTTTATAATAAAAATTTAAAAAATTTAAATAGATAAAAAATTTAAATAGATAAATAATTATTTATTTAAAAAAAAACTCAACTAGGTCTCGCTCTGAAATGTTCTCCTGTGCGTCTCCTCACTGATACTCAATACTCCTCCCTCCTTCCCCTGGCTCCTCCCTCTTGGGCTGTCTGTCCATCTGTCCTTATTTCTTTTCACGGCCACCATCGCTTGTTTACACCAGCAGCACACAGCCCGGTGTCCAGAGAGCATCCGAGCACGCAGCCCACCCAGACACAAAGCCTCTGCGTCTCCGCCTCCTCCCCTACACCCTGTCGAGACACTGGCTTTACCTTGGTCTGCACACGTGTGTACCCACAAAAGAAAACACGCAGCTCTGTCTACTGGCTCTGTTTTTGCACAAATGGAATCATGCATATTTCATGGACTGTCTGCAACTTGCTTTTTTATATTTAACACGACGTCTCGGGAGTTTTCCATGTGAGCGCCCGTAGCTCAGTTTCACTCTCCTTGGTGACTACGGGGTCTTCTGGCCTGTGGATGACACTGCTGAGTAACGAGCGCACCTTTGAGGAAGAATTAAGGGGCTGCACTTTCCTTCTCTCTCTCTTATTTATTTTTTTTGAGTGCAGTGGCTGCTCCCGGTCACCGCAGCCTCGACCTGCTGGGCTCCGGCGATCCTTCCGCCTCAGCCTTCCAAGTAGCCGGAATTACAGGCACGTGCTACCATGCCCGGCTGATTTTTTGATTTATTGTAGAGATGAGGTCTCGCTACCCAGGCGGGTCTCGAACCCGTGGGCTCGGGCAATCCACTCACCTCAGCCTCCCAAAGGCGCGGGATTACAGGCTGAGCCACCGAGCTTGGCTTCCTTCTCTTTTTAATCTTTTTTTTGTTTCTATTACCAAAACAGCTGCCACTGCCATCGTTGCATACTATTCTCCTGTGACAGGTGAGCGTCCATCTCCGAAGCAGCACCTCAAAGAGGAAGAGGAAGACCAGGGGCTCTCCTGCTTGTTTGTAATAGATATTCCCATATTGCTGTCTGAAAATACTGTAGAAAACATTCCCATCAGCTGCACGGGCCAGTACCCGTTTTTCTTACACCTTTATCATCGTTAGAAAGAACCAATCCTTAGCCAGGTGAGGTGGCTCACACCTCTAATCTCAGCACTTAGGGAGGCCAAGGTGGGAGGATTGCTTTAGCCCTGGAGTTCAAGACCAGCCTAGGCCACATAGTGAGACCTCATCTCCACAAAAATTAAAAATTAAGCCAGGAATAGTGGCTCACGCCTGTAAGTCCCAGCTACTCAGGAGGCTGAGGTTGGAGGATCATAAGCCCAGGAGGTCAAGGCTGTGGTGAGCTGTGATTGTGCCACTGCACTCCAGCCTGGGTGCAGAGTGAGACCCTGATTCAAAAAAAGTACCAATCTTTTACCTTTTTACCCTCCAATTTTATGGCTCAAAAGCAATGTCTTCTTGTTGCTTTCAAGAGCATATCATGATTACCAGTGAAATCAAGCATTATTTATGTGTGTATCTGTATGTCTTCCAACGTCTTTCTTCACTCCACGGAACTGACCTTGTTTGGGACTTGGAGCTCTAAGGGCAGCCATTCGTAGCCCACCCCGCCCTCCCCTGGGGAACATGCCCTTCCCCTCATGCCTCGATGCTCAGAGATATGTTGATCTCTTTCTAGGCTAACTTGAGCCTTGGCTGCAAGTCCAATTTTTACCCTCCCCCCCCCAAAAAAAAAAGAAAAGAAAAAAGAGTGTTTCCCAGGAATTTTCTCTTGCAGGTGAATTTCAGTCAGTGCATCCAATTCCATAAAAGATACAATTGCAGTTTGCCTGGGATCTTGTGACGTGTCCCGATAGCTTTGGGAGAACATTGACACCTTTTCAACGTTAGTTTTCTTCTATAAGGAGAAGATATCTCTTCCATTTACTCCGACTTTCTTTTGTGTCTGCCAATAAAGTTTACAGTTTTCTTTGCATGGGTTTTGTGTACATTTTTGTTAGCACTTATTTTTTCCTCTGAGATATTTTACAAGTTTCCTAGCTACTGTAAATGCGGGCAGCTTCTTTCAAATGGTTATTTCTTTTGTATATAGAAAAGGTACAGATTTTTATATGTTGGCCTCATCTCTGACTATATTAGTGAACTCTCTTATCAGTTTTTTATTGTCTTTTTCCTTGGATTTTCTAGACACAATTATGCTATCAGCAAACCCCAGCAGTTTTTGCCTCTTCCTTTGCAGTGCACGTAGTTCTGAAAAACCATATTGTGTTGACCCAGGCCTCCCGGGTGAAAGCAGTGTGAGCTTCGAGTTCTCTTCTAATTGCAGGTTTTAGCGGGTGCCTCAGACGCACGATGAAGCATGGAGTGTCTTCTGTTCCCAGCTCCTGAGGAATTCTTATCCTAAATGAATGTGAGATTGTAACAAATGCTACTGTGGCCATGTGTAGAGTCAAGGCTTTTTTTTTTTTTTTAACTTTAATGGATTGTGACATATTGTGTTGCTGGTAGATTTCAAATGTCAGAAGTCCTCGAATCCCTGGAATCACCTTTCTCTGGGTTCTAGCATCTGCAGGTTGGCTCCTGCTTCCCTTGGCTGGCATCCCTTCCTGGGGACGACTCACTCCTGCACACTGTGGATGGCCCAGCAGCCACTGGCCGGCCCGAGGGCATGTTACAGAGTAGGGTGGCGGTTCCTTCCTGCTTACAAGCTCATCCTCTTACATCTCACGTACACACAGGTACACATCCACCAACACTCTTCCACGTGTCTTAGAGTTTACATAAGTGGCAACACAGTGTAAAAATTCTTGCCAACTGGCTTTTTTTTCACACAGCAGCAAGTTTCTGAAATGTATCCGTGGTGATGGATGTCAACCCAGTGTGTTCCTGTTGTCCACGGTCAAATGTTCCATCATGCCACAGGTGAGGGGTCCTGCCCCACCCAGGAACTCTGAGGCTATTTCTGCCTTTCCACCACGCCAGGGCTATGTGCAGGGGCCCCTGAAGCAGGTCTTGCAGGAGAAGCTGCCAGCGGTAGGGTTGCGTCTCCGGCGATCCACGGTGCACACGTGAGAGTGTGTCCTACAGGGCCCGGCACGTTATAAATGTTCCTTAAGTATTACCCATTATGGCCCTCATTGTTGTCATGATCAGGTCCTGCCGCACTCTGTCCGGAGTGGTATGTCAATTTACACTCCCGCCAGCAACGGACGAAGTCTCCATCTCCACAGATTCACGGCAGCACTCTGTGGTGTCAGGCTTATTAATTTTTCACACTCCGATGGGTGACAAATGGCATCTTGTTGTTTTAATTTGTGTTTCTTGGTGTTCATGGGAAAGTTGAGCCTCTCTTCACATATTTATTGTCCATTGTTTTCTCGGCGTATTTATTGTCTTTTATTATTTGCTCATTTTTCTATCGGGCTGCTTGCTGTCTTCTTATTGATTTTCAGGAATTATTTATGCATCTGGGCAGTGATACTTTATTGGTTACATGGGTTGCAGATATATATCCCAGACTGAGCCTTGTTTTTTCCTTTTCTTTTTTTTTCTTTTGCTTTATTTATGGTGCCTTTTGCTGATCAGAATTTTAAACTTTTTTGAGGAAGGGTTGGGTTCTCACTCTGTAGTCTGGCTGGAGTGCCTGGCAGGATCATGACTCACTACAGCCTGGACCTCCTGGGCTCAGGTGATCCTCCCATCTCAGCCTCCTGAGTAGTTGTGACTACAGACATGCCACCATGTCAAGTTAATTTTTGGATTTTTTTGTGTGTGAAGATGAGGTCTCTCTATTGCCCAGACTGGTCTTGAATTTCTGGGCTCAAGCAATCATCCTGCATTCCAAAATGCTGAGATTACAGGCATGTGCCACCGCACCCAGCCTAGAATTTTAAATTTTAATGTGCCTGATACATCAAACTTTCTTTTATGCTTTGTGATATTGGTCTGAACTCCTACATTATCTTTTGCAGCTTTACATTGTCACATTTAGGCTTTGACACACCTGCAATTTATTTTTGCTTTATGATATCTTTTTTTCTATTGTTCCAGCACTATGTGTTAACTAGTCCACCCCTCACCATGCCCCCTCACACTTAACTTTTAGATCAATTTAAAGAAAACTTTAATCATTGTTGAGTTTGCCCACCATGAATATGAAAATTTCTCCACACAGTTAGGCCTTCTTCCATGCCTTCTAACAATGTTACCCATTCCCCCTTTGCATAGTATTGTCACGTGTCCCTAGAAACCTTGTGGGGCTTTTTCACTGTTAACAGCACCTTTTACTACTTATCTAATTTTTGCTATGAATTTTTATGCTGAATTTATATTCTGAAACTCATTAAGCTTTCTAATTAATTCTAATTGCTGACTATAGATTATTTTGAATTTCCTCTTCAAAAATGATCAGCACATAGTGATCATTTTTCTCTGTAGACCTTAGAACAGATTTATTTTTCATACTATAAGGTGCTTTTAGGCTCTCAAGCACAATGAGGCATAAAAATGGAGCTGATTTTAAAGGGGTGGTGCTAAATTTTACCATTAAGGATAATACTTTCTGTGGGATTTAATCATCATTATCAGGTCAAGGAAAATCTCTTGTCATCTTAGGTGGCTAAGAAGTTTTGTTCCCCCTTGAATCCTAAGTTAGTGTTTATCTTCTCTAAAGTCTTGGGTCGGTAGTATTCTTGTTCTTCCATTATTAGTTAACAGTATGGTTATTTTACACACTCAATGCACCTTTAGATTTACCTAAATCATCTTACATTTTCTTTGCTCACCTGAGTTTTATTTGTCCCTTTCTCCTTTCCTGGGTTTAGTTTTCTTTTGGTCAAAGTACCCCTCTTAGTGGGGCGTTGCATGAAGGCTTTCAATGGGACAATCTCACAGGCTGTTTTGTTTCTAAAATTCTTCATTTCACTCATTCTATAGGTTGTCTTTTCACTCTTTTGATTTTTTCCTTTGCTTTGCAGAAGCTTTTTAGTTTGATATAATCCCATTTGCTCATTTTGCTTTTGTTGCTTGTGTTTTTGAAGTCTTATTCATGAAATCTTTCCCAGACCAATGTCCTGAATAATTTTTCTACGTTTTTTTCTAGTAGTTTTATAATTTTGGCTCTTACAGTTAGGTCTTTGATCCATTTGGAGTTGACTTTTGTATAGGTAGAGAGATATTTACAAACTATCTATTTGACAGGGGATTAATATCCATAATATACAAGGAACTCACAAACCTCACAGCAAAAAAAAAAAAAAAACTTGATTAAAAAATGGGCAAATGATCTGAACAGACATTTCTCAAAAGAAGACATACAAATGGCCAACAAATATATGAAAAGATGCTCAATATCACTTACAGGGAGATGTAAATCAAAACCACATGAGATGTCATCTCACCCCAGTTAGAATAGCTCTTGTCAAAAAAGACAAAAAGTAACAAATGCTGACAAGGATGCAGAGAAATGGGAATTCTTATACACTGTTGGTGAGAGTATAAACTAATACAGTGTCAATGGAGAACAGGATGGAGGTTTCTCAAAAAACTACAAACAGAACTACCATATGGTCCAGCAATCTCACTACTGGGCATTTATTTTTAAAAAATCAATAAATCTAAGAGACATCTGCACCACCATGTTTACCGTATCACTAGTCAATGTAGGCAAGATATGCAATCAACAAAAGTGTCCAACAACGGGTGAATGAATAAAGAAAATGTGGGATGTGTGTGTGTTGTGTGTGTGTGTGTGTGTGTGTGTGTGTGTGTGTGTGTGTGTGTGTATAATGGAATACTATTTGGCCATAAATCCTGTCATTCACAGTGACATGAATGGACCCAGAGGACATTATGTTAAGTGAAATAAGCCAGGAACTGAAAGTTAAGCACCACTTCTTACGTATTGTGGAAGATAAAAAAGTTGACCTCATAGAAAGAAAAAGCAGGGGAGGGAGGAGGGGAACGGGCATAGATTTGTTAAAGATTACAAAATTACCGTTAGATAGCAGGAATAAATTCTATTGTTCTATACCACTGCAGGATTACTGTAGTTAATAGCAATTTTACACACACACACACACACACACACACACACACACACACACATATATTTATATATATTTTTTGAGTTGGAGTCTCACTGTGTCACCCAGGCTAAAGTACAGTGGCACATTCATGGCCACCCCAGCACTGACCTCCTGGGCTCTGGTGATCTTTCTGCTTCACCCTTCCAAGTAGCTGGAACTACAGGCACGTGCTACTGCACCCAGCTAATTGTTTTGATTTATTGTAGAGATAAGACTTGCCAAGTTGTCTGGGCTGGTCTCGAACCCATGGGCTCAGACAATCCACTTGCCTCGGCCTCCCAAAGTCCTGGGATTACAGGCTGAACTTGGCCGATAATATATATTTTTAAATAGCTGAAAGAGAGGATATTGAATGTTCACAATGCAGAAACAGATAAATGATTGAGATAATGGATATGCTAATTGCCCTGATATGATCACTGTACATGGTATATCAAAACATCACTATGGATCCCATGTATGTGTACAGTTATCAAGTGTCAATTAAAAAACTTCTGGCCAGGTGCAGTGACTCAAGCCTGTTATCCCAGCACTTTGAGAGGCAGAGGCAAGAGGATTGCCTGAGCTCAGGGGTTTGAAACCAGCCTGGGCAGCTTGGTGAAACCTCGTCTCTACAATAAATCAAAAAAATTAGCTGGGCGTGGTGAAGCATGCCTGTAGTTCCAGCTACTTGGAAGGCTGAGATGGAAGGATCGTCTGAACCCAGCAGGATGTGGCTGCAGTGGCCATAAGTGTGCCACTGCACTTCAGCCTGGGCAGCAGAGTGAGACTCCAACTCAAAAAAAACCCCGAAACAAAACAAAACAAAACAAAACAAAAACAAAAAACTTCTAAAAACCCTTCATTGGGATCTAGAATTCCAGACTGATGACTATTTCCTTCAGCACTTGGAATGTACTATTTTACAGTGTGTGATCATGATTGTTATAATTGTGAAGTTTGAACTCAATCGAATCAGATTTTATAGCTATGCCCTTTCTTTCAAATTGCTTTTAATGTTTGCATTTTTCTTTGATAATTTGCAATCATATTTTAAGATTTCTGTTTTAAACAGTGTTACCAAGGGATGACTGACGCACAATAAACTGCAGATATTGGAAGTGTAACATCTGAGACATCTGAGTGTGTTTACACTTGTGAAACCATCACTGCATTAAGACAATGACGATATCCACCACCCCTGGCATCCCTTCTTCCCTCTGTCATCCTTGCCTGCTTCTTTGGCACCCTCGGCCCCATCCCCAGGGAACCACTAGTACACTTTCACTCCCTATAGGTCAGTTTACATTTTCTATACTTTTATATAAATTGAAGCATAAAACATGTCTTCATATTTTTGGAGTGTCTGGCTTCTTTCCCTCAGCAAAATTATTTTCAGATTCATTCCTGTTGTTGGCAGTATAAACAACCATGCCTTCCTATGGTTGAAGAGTCTTCAGTTTTATGAATATACACAATTTGTTAGTGCATTCAACAGCTGATGAAGATTTGGATTGCTTCCAGTTTTGGTTATTACAAATAAAGCTGTTATAAATATTTGCATGCAAACCTTTATCTAGACATATGCTTTTATTTCTTTGGGAGAAGAGAGGCTGATTCATGTGGTAGCCCAGTTTGTCTTTAGATATTTGATAAACTGCCAAATTGTTTTCCAAAGTGGTTGTACCATTTTTACATTCCCACCAAGCATGTCCAATGGTCTACATCCTCGCCACCACTTGATGTCAGTCTCTTTAATTTTAGACAATCTAGTATGCATGTAGTGGTATAACCTTGTGGTTTTAATTGGCATCTATTTATTGACGAATGATATTAAGCATCTTTTCATGATTTTATTTGCCATCTATATCTTTGTTGATAAAGTGTATGTCCAAATCTTTTGTTCCTCTTTTTATTGTGTGTTTTTTTAAATTGAAGTTTGAGAGCTTTTCTATGTTCTTCATGGACGTCCTTTACATGTGACTTAAAGATAGATTCACCAAATCTGTAGTCATTTCATTCTCTTAACAGTATATTTGGAAGAGTGGAAGTTCTTAATGTTGATGAAATATATCCTATCAATTCGTTCTTTTATGGATCATGCTTTCGATGTTGCATCTAAAAAATTACTAATCCAAGGTCACAAAGATTTCTGCTCAATTTTCTTTTAAAAGTTTTATAGCTGAAGGCCTATGATCCATTTTGAATTAAATTTTGTATATACTGTAGGGTATGGATCAAAGTCCACTTTTTAATCCAGAATCATTCATTGAAAGGAGTATACTTTCTCCATCAAATTCTTTTTGTGCTTTTGTCCAAAATCAAACAACTATTTATATGTGAGTCTATTTCTGAAGTCTCTATTGTGTTTCATTGATCTATTTGCCTATATTTATGCCAATAACATACTATCTTAATATAACTTTATAATTAGCCTTGAAATCAGATAGGTAAGTTCTCCCACTTTGTTCTTGTGAAAAATTATTTTGACTATTCCAGGCCCTTCATTTTTCCAATATAGATTTTATAATTCAGTTATTAATTTTCATTTAAAAAAAAGTCTGCTGGAATTTTGATTGAGATTCCATTGATCTATAACTCAGTTTAGGGAAAACCGACATCTTAACAACTTCAAGTCTCTCTATCCATGAGCATGGTACATATTCTATTTAATTAGCTCTTCTTTAATTTCTCTCAGCAATGTTTTGTAGTTTTCAATGTACAAGTCTTACATATCTTCTGTTAGATTTATGCCTAATCACTTCATATTTGGTTTTTTGGGGTTTTTTTGAGTTGCCCAGACTAGAGTGCAGTGGCACGCTCCTGGCCACCACAGCCTCAACCTGCTGGTCTCCGGCAATTCTTCTGCCTCAGCCTTCCAAGTAGCCAGAACTACAGGTGTGCATTACCATACCTGGCTAATTTTTTTTTTATTGTAGAGACGAGGTCTCACCAAGTTGCCTGGGTGGGTTTCGAACCTGTGGGCTCAGACAATCCACTCACCTTGGCCTCCCAAAGTGCTGGGATTACAGGCTGAGCCACCGAGCCCAGCCCATATTGTTAATTGTATTGTAAATGGTATTTTGAAGAGTGGAAATTCTTAATTCTGATGAACTGCATTCTATCAATTTGCTCTTTTAGGGATTATGCTTTTGATGTTGTAAACAGTATTGTTTTTCAAACTTCTGATTGTTTGTTGTAAGTATGTAAAAATACTATTGAGTTGTGCACTGACCTTGAACCCTTCTGCTTTACCAACTCACTTATTAGTAGTAGTTTTTATTTTGTAAATTTCATGGGCTTTTCTACACAGAGGATAAGGAAAGTGTTTCTTTCTTTCTTTCTTTCGAGTAGGAGTCTCACTCCCTTGCCCAGGCTGGAGTGCAGCGGCACACTCATGGCCACCCCAGCGTCGACCCATGGCTCTGGTGATCCTTCTGCCTCAGTCTTCCAAGTAGCCAGAATTACAGGCGCTCACTACCATGTCCAGCTAATTTTTTATTTATTGTAGAGATGAGATCTCGCCAAGTTGCCTGGGCTGGTCTCGAACCCGTGGGTTCAAGCAATACACTCACTTTGGCCTCCCAAAGTGCTGGGATTTTAGGCTGAGTCACTGAGCCCGGCCTACTTCTTTCTAATCTAGATGACTTTACTTCTTTTTCTTGCTTTATTGCACTAGATAGAACATCCATATGATGTTTAATAAAAGTGGTGAGACTGGATATTCTTGCCTTGTTTCCAATTTTAGAAAAACAGAGGTTTTTGTTTTTGTCATTGTTTGTTTTTGTAGATGACTTTTGTTCTATGAGCACATTTTATTTTATTTTTTCTACTTTTCTGAGGGTTTTTAATTATTAATCAGTGCTGGAGTTTATTAAATGCTTTTTCTATTGAGATGATCATATGTATTTCTCTTTTTAGTCCATTAATATAATAAAGTTATTGATTGCTTTTTGTATGTTAACCAGTTTGTCATGATATAGGTAAATGAGATTTGCTAAAATCTTGGTAAAAATATCTTTAACTTTGTCCAGGAGGAATACTGTACTCTGTTGGCTTTTTAAAATTATGTCTATTTAATTTAATAGCAAAGTAACGCTATCTTCTTCACATAAGGGAAGTACCTCGCCCTTTGCTATTATCTGGAAGAATTTGTGTTGAATTGTTATTACTCCTTCCTTAAATATTGGTAGACTTCACCATAAAAGCTGCATGGGCCTGCAGTTTGCTTTGCAATTAGGATTTTAATTACAAACTTGATTTTGTTAGTAAATACTCGGATTATCTGTTTCTTCTTGAGCTGGCTATGGCAGTTTATGGCTTTTAAGGAATTTGTCTTCTTTATCTAAGTTGTCAAATTTATTAGAAAAAGTTGATCAAAATAGCTCACTGTGTCCTTATGATGACTTTAGAATATCTGGTTGTGCTTGCTCCCTCATTCCCCATATTGGTCGTTTGTGCCTTCTCACTTTTTTCTCAATCAGTGAGGATAGAAGTTTAAGAATTAATTGTTTAAAATAATCAGCTTTTACTTTCCTGGATTTTCTTTATAGTTTTCCCTTTTTAAAAATTGATTTCTGTTATTTTTACGATTTTTGTCTGCTTACATTGTGCTTAATTTGTTCTTCTTTTCCCATTTTCTTAAGCTGAAAGCTTAGAAAATGATTTAAGACCTTTCTTTTTTCTCATAATGTGCTTAAATTTCCCTCCAAGCATATATTAGCTGCAGTCCCCCAATTCTGATAGGCCTTATTTTCATTTTCACTCAGCTCAAACAACTTTCTAATTTCCTTTCTGTTTTCTTATTGGAGCCATGGGCTATTTAAAAGTGTTAGTCAGTAGCAAAATATCTTGGATTTCCAGATATCTTTCTGTTATTTCTTTCTAAGTCAATTCCATGTTGGCTGACAATTTGATTTGTATGACTTGAATTTTGCTAATTTATTGAGACTTGTTTTATGGCCCAGAATATGGTCAATCTTGGTAAATGTTCTGTGTGCCTTGAAGAGACTGCATATTCTGCTGTTGTTAGGTGGCATTGTCTATAAATGTCCATTAGGTCAAGTTGGTTGATGATGTTGTTCAAATCTCTTTATTTTTTCCAATTTTCGAATAATTACTGAGAGCAGGGGGTTGAAATCTCTGTTGGAGATTTCAGTGGATTTACGCATTTTGATCACTTGCTGTTTGATCAGTTGATGCTATGCAGAGTTTGAATCTCTGTTATTATGTGCATACACATGTAAAATTATTGTGTCCTCTTGATGAACTGGCCCTCTATCATTATCCCTCTTTATCACTGGCATTCCTTGCCATAAAATCTACTTTTATTGGGACTGATGCAGTCACCCCAGCTTTCTTTCTATCAGTGTGAGCATGGTGCAAGTTTTGCCAGCCCTTTACTTTTAATCTGATTATAGTTTTACAATGAAATCGGGATTTTTTAAAGTAGTGTAGAGTTGATTCTTGCCTTTTCATCCCAATAAGACAAACTTTGCCTTTTAAGTGTATTATTTAGTTTTAATGTGATTGTTGATAGGACAGGTATATGTCTTTCATCTTGTTTTCTATTTGTCCCATCTGCTCCTTTTTCACGCTTTCCTTTTTTTTCTGACATTTTTTGATTATCTGAGTATTGATGATGATTTAATTGTATCCCCTTTGTTGGTTCATTGGTTGTACATCATTTTTGTATGTGGTTACTTTAGGTTTTATGGGCTATGTCATTAGCTTAGCGTATTCTACCTGCAAGTGACACTAGATCACTTCATGTATAGAATACAATTCTTGTAGCAGTATTCTTCTACGTCTCTCCCAGGTTTGTGTTATTGCTGTCTTACACTTTGTTTCTATATGTGTGATAAACTCCACAACACTAGTCATTTATATTTTAAAGGGCTTCACTATATTTTAAGCATATTCATGTTTAAATTCACAAATTCACCATCTCTAGTGTCCTTTGTTCATTTGTATAGATCCAGATTTCTATTTGATGTTATTTTTTCTCTGCATAAAGGACTTCACTTAACATTTTTTTCTAAAGCACTTTGGTCAGTGATGAAGTCTCTTACATTGCTTAGTTCTGAAAAAATCTTTATTTTGTTTTAGTTTTTGAAAGATAATTTTTCCAGGTATAGAATTTTAGTCTGACAATTTGTCTCCCTTTCCCTCACCAACATTTTAAAGGTATTTCTTCATCATCTTCTAGCTTTTTTTTTTGTCAGTCTCACTTGGTCACCCAGGCTGGAGTGTAGTGTCATAGTCATGGCTTGCTGCAGCTTCAACCTCCTGGCCTCAGGTGATCCTTCTGCCTCAGCCTCCTGAGTAGCTGGGACTATAGGCACACACCACCACACCCATCTTATTACTATTTTTATTTTTTGGAGAGATGAGTTGTCACTCTGTTGTCCAGGCTGGTCTTGAACTTCTAGGCTCAAGCAATCCTTCCACCGTGGCCTCCCAAAGTGCTAGGATTACAGGCATGAGCCACTGTGCCCAGCCTGGCTTGTATTGTTACTGACAAGAAATTTTCCATCATTCTTATTTGTGTTCTGCTGTATATAACAAGTCTTTGTGTGTGTGTGTGTCTGCCTATAAAATCTTCCCTTTGTCACTGGTTTTCGATAGTTTGATTGTGATGTGCCTTGCTGTAGTGTCTTCATTAAAAGGATTAATAACCTAAAGAGGAGCTGCCACATTTGGGGGTTGGCTCCTTAGGGCAAATCTGTCTCTTCTGTATGGTGTTTGTTTAGCTTCTGGAAGAAAATTCCCCTGTTACTTTATCAGATACTTTCCCTCCTCCTTCTCCTTCAGAACTCCAATTATATTTGCATTAATCCATTTGAAGTTCTCCTTCAAGTCACTTTCCTCTCTGTGTTTCATTATGGGAAGCTTCTATTGCAATCTTTAAGTTCCCCAATCTTTGCTTCTTCTATTTTCATATTCTGTTTTTAAAATTGTAAAGATGTGGGGTACGATTCAGGGTTAGGTATACAATCTTTTTTTCAGAGTCTCTCATATCCTGCTAATGCCACCCAGTGCCTTTTCCCTCATGGGTGTTGTAGTTCTCATCAGTGAAGTTTGATATCAATCTTTTTCTTAATCGTCCCTGTTTCTCCTTAATCTTCTCATGCTTCCTCTAACTTCATGTGTTCAAGGATTGTGTTTATAGCAGCTGTTTCATTTTTTATCTACTAATTTGATCATGTGTTGTTTCTATAGGTTGATTTTTCTTTTAAAAAAAAACTCGTAGCCGGGCCTGGTGGCTCAGCCTGTAATCCAAGCGCTTTGGGAGGCTGAGGTGAGTGGATTGCCTGAACTCGCGGGTTTGAGACCTGCCTGGGCAACTTGGTGAGACCTCATCTCTACAATAAATCAAAAAATTAGCTGGGCGTGGTAGCTCGCACCTGTAGTTCCAGCTACTTGGAAGGCTGAGGCGGAAAGATTTCCGGAGCCCAGTAGGCCGAGGCTGCGGTGGCCGGGAGCGGCCACTGCACTCCAGTCTGGGTGACGGAGTGAGACTCTGACTCAAAAAAAACACAAAACTTGTATTTTCCTGTTTCTTTGTCTATCTGGTGGTACTGACAGGGTGCCACATATTGCTATGTTTATGCTGTTGGTTGCTGGGTATTTTTGTACTCTTTAAATATTCTTGGACTCTGTTATGGGACACAGTTATGTTTACTGTTTTAACCATTTGCTCTTTTTGAGGTTTGTTCTTAAGTATTGATAGTGAGACCAGAGCAGGCTTTAGATGAGGGCTCATTTTGTCCCTGCTGGGACATGCCCTCCTGAGTACTCTAATCACGCTTTGTGCACTATGAGATTTTGCCACTCTGGCTGGTGGGATGTGAACTCTTCCCAGCTCTGTGTCAGCTGTAGAGATTTTCTTCTTGCTTCTCCCTGGAGGCTCTTCCTTGACCTCGGATGCCTTCTCCATATGCATGTGCTGATCAATAATCAGCTGAAGATGGTCAGGGAAGTCTGTGGGGGGTCTGTAGACCCCTCTCTGGATGGTTCACTCTGTCCTGTGCATTTTCCTCCACTCAGATCCTCTGCTTTAGAAATTCTAGATGCCTTGCACTCCAAGTACTCAACTCAGGGAGCCCCTGGCTCTGTGCTGAGTCCTAAACACTCTCTCCAGGTAGTAGCTGAGCATCGCAGAAACCATCTCATTTGCTTCCTCTCACTCAGAAATCACTCCCCTGTACTGTCTGGTTTTCAGTGTCTCAAAACCATCATGTTATATTTTTTTCCTGGTGGTTCCGTTGTTTAAAATGGGAAGTTGAATTCAGTCTCTGTTACTCCTTCATGGCCGGAAGCAAATATCTGAACTGCATAATATTTACATGGTATTGGACTTTATCATTTATTGGTTTTTACTTTTGAAAATCAGCAAAGAGACAAAGCATGACAGATGTAATTATAATTACAAAAATAGAATTAGACACCATAACCCTCATCCTTGTGAAGGTGAAGGATCACTGACGACTCTCGTGTGCTGAGCCGTCTGTGAGATGCTAGTGGTGACCAGTGTAAAGGTATTGATTTTTTTCCATCTTACTTAGTAAGGAGTAACGTTTTTCTCCCTAAAATCAATAAATCAAGAAATAGAGACTTGGGCTGCTTATTTAGAGTTTCTTGCGGCAACTAAAAAAAGGACTACTAACCTAAAGAGGAGTTGCCATATTTGGGAGTTGGCACTTTAGGGTAAGTCTGTGTCTTCCTTGCTTCCTTTGCTGCTGGTGCATAGTAATGCATGAGTGAGTGGATGGATGGGTGGATGGATGGATGGATGGATGGATGGATGGATGGATGTTTACATGGATGGATGAATGGATGGATGGATGTGTGAATGGATGAATGGATACGTGAACGAGTGTGTAGATGGATGGATGGATGGGTGAATGGATGGATGTTTACATGGATGGATGAATGGATGGATGGATGTGTGAATGGATGAATGGATACGTGAACGAGTGTGTAGATGGATGGATGGATGGGTGAATGGATGGAAGGATAGATGGATGCGTGGATGGATGGGTGAATGGATAAACGGATGGGTAGATAAATGGATGGGTGGATGGGTGAAGGGTGGGCTTGAGGGGCAGAGGGAATAACCTCTTTTATCATCAACAGCCCTCTAGATCCTGCTCCCAGAGATCATTCTAGGTGGTTCCAAAGGTCATCCCACTTTGTCATCTGAACTTTTTGAGGTGACAACAGTCACTCACCTGCTACCTATAGTCCCAGATGTTGAGGCCCAGGAGAATCCAGCAAGCACAGCCTCCTGGCAGGCTCTGCCTGGAAGGGATGGAAGAGATCGTTGGGTCTAAGTTCTTCATTTTTCATCTGTGAAAAGTGAAGTCCAGAATGGGATGGCTCAGCCAAGCTCACACGCAAAAGAGAGTCAGAACTCCAGCTCCCTGAGCCTCTGCTCAAGATTTCCTCCAAAGCTTTAACTTCCAGAAGGAAAGATACTGGCCTAGCCCACAGAGAACAACTGGCGAGCACCTCGACCAGAGTTTGCGTGAGTGCCTGTGTGCGCATGTGCATGTGTGGTGTGCGCATGTGTCATTCTACTCAACCATGTCCCGGCCTTGCCGTGGGAGCCCCGGCAGGATCGCAAGTGCGTGTGGTGTAGACAAGGGCAGGGTGTGGTGAAGATGGATTGAAGAGATGTTGCTGAGTCAGCCAGAGTTCTTGGAACAGGAACAGGAGAACAAAGGTGACAGAATTACCCCCAGTGTGTGAACCTGGAAGGCATGGGTACCTGTCAAGGTCAAAAGGTCAACCCTTGGACCTGGGTCAAGGGTGTGGTCTTGGCATGGCTGCCTCTTGGATCCGGCAGAGGAAGGCTCCATCAGGTCCAGTGAGGACAGAGGCCAAGGTAGCCCTGGAGGCCTTCAAGGTTATGATGATGGAACGATGCAAGGCCCCTTCTATCCCTGAGTCCTGGGGCTTTGTGGGGAATCCAAACAGATGTCTGAGGTGCCTGGGCAGCAGAGGGTTAAGGGAGTGCTGAAGGAGCCTAATCTGCATGCAGAAGTCTCCCCTCTCCTCCAACAACCCAAGGCGTGTACAAACCCATCAATATTTCATGGAGACATTTCCTTCCACGGAGGGAGGCAGGTGGCTTCCAGCTTCCCTCTGCACAGGGACAGGAAGAAGCAGGTCTCCGCAGCCTCGGGCACCTTCGTGGCCAACTGTCATGTCTGCCCTGCGGGAGGACTGGGCTTCTTTAACTAGGACTCCTGGAGGACCAGGCTTTCCCCTCTGCCCTTCAGCCCATGATCTCTCCCCCACCCCCACAGGGGTTCAGTGAATGCACCCTGCATGGATGAGTGAATGGGTGGATGAATGAATGAATGCTTTCTCCACCCAACAGGCACAGGGACCAGATGCCCCAGTGTCCTTCCCATGTAGATGTGCCTCGCTAGGAGCACAGTGCAACATGCACTGGCATCTCATTGGCCACCAGAGGCCCAGGCCACAGAGCTGGAGGCCAGGGATTTTGGCAGGTCACCTGTGTCTCCCCAGTGCAGGGCACTGTTCTTCCCCAAAGATCCAACCACGCTTCAGCCCTCAGGGGACAGGTCTGCCTGGTCTCTGTCCCCACCACTGGCCCCTGCCCCACTAAATGGCTCCTGTCTCCACCACCTGACTCCTGTCTCCACACCTGGCCCCTGTTTCCAGCACCTGGACCTTACCCCACCACCTGGCTCCTGTCCCTACCGTCGGGCACCTGTTACCACCGCCTGGCCCCCTGTTCCTACCAGCTGGCTCCTATCCCCACTGCACCTTGACCCCTGGGGAGTCTCCTAGCCCCATGGAAGCTTCAGGATCAGCCATCCCTGAGGAAGGGTCTTGAGTCCCAGACCTGCTCAGGGCCCTCGGACCTGAGATTGCATCCCAGGCAGGCCTTGCCTGTGTGGGGACTCACCAGGCCAGGGGACAGAGCAGATGGGCTCCCCAGAGCCAGCCAGTGCCAGGGCCAGACAGGAGGTACACACACATGCCACACATGCCACATGACACATGCCACTTGTCACACATCACATGTTCCATGCCACACACCACACACCATGCACCCACTGCTGGGTTCTGACCTTGGAAAGTCAAGAGGCTGGCCACCAGAAGAAGGCCTGTTTGCAGGGGGGAGCAGATAGGTGACCCCCGGGGATCGGATTGAGATGACTGGGCTGAGAACTATCCCCTGAGAACTCTGGGGACAGTGGTTGGGGGTGTCTCGGAACAGGGTCAGGGCACCTGAGGCTCCCATTCAAGCTCTCCCTCCACTGTGCTGTGAGATGGAGTCAGGCCCAGCCTCAGTGTCCCCATCCTACAGACCCTCCCTCATCGCCTCTGATTCTGGGACCAGGGGAGGGCAATAAGCAGTCCCTCACAGAGGCCCCCTGGGGTATATCCGCCCCCCCCAACCTCAACAGAATGTCAGTGATGGGCAGGGACTTAAGTCGGGGCAGGGGTCCCATCACAGGTAAATAAGCGAGGGTGGGCAAATTGGAGTGGAGCAGGAAGGCGGGTAGCCAGGCTCTCACCTCTTCTGAAAGCCAGTAGCCCCGTGGTGTTCACTCTACATTTTATTGAGTCATTGTCGCCGGAAGGAGCAGAAGCAGGAAGGTGTACCTGAGGATGTTCCTCTTGCCAGGAGCAGGAAGGACCCCTGTGAAGCTGAGAGGACCCGGGGGACACAGCGGGCTGCACCTTGCGGGTAATGGGTGTGAGGCAAGTTGCTGATGATGTGCCCTGGTTCTGTGACCCCAGGTGTGAGTGAAGACCTCCATCCGCCTGCGTGGCTGGGTGGGAGCTGGCATGCCGCCCACACACCTGGGGACTGGGCCTCAGCCAACGTCTCAGGGCACCCTGGTGGGGTGGCCTGCCTGCTGCTGTCTGCCATCCTCCTCCTAGATCAGGCAGCCATTGCTAGGAGCCCTGGGCCCTTCATCTCCAGCTGCTGCTGCTGCGCCGGTGCTTGATTAATGCACACTGCACACACACACATATTCATGCATACTCTCACATACACACATGCACACATGTAAGTGTATGGGCAATAAACACGTGCACAAGAATGCTTACGCACATGCACACTCACACAAGTTTGGCAGCACACGTGACACATGCATGTGCATATACATTCATGCCCTCATGAATGCATACACAGACCTGCACATATATGCAGGAGCCCCACCCAAGTTCTGAGGTGAAATACGTCTGCAGACTTAGACAAAGAAACCCCTGATGCTGAGACCCCTCCACAAACCCACTGAGAAAGAATACTCAGGAATATTTGGAAATGTCTAAAGTGGCAGAAAGGTCTTCACGTTCACCATCCAGGTGAGGACCCTGAGGCCGGGGCCAGATCCTGGAGGGCCAGGGAGAGGGCTCAGGGTGGCTTTAGCTTCCATCGCCCTGCAGGTCCTGGTCCCCTTCCTGCCTATGGCTGCAGGACCAGCCCCCGTCCACAGCCTCTGGGCACAGGAAGGGGCATGGGCTCCACAAGGGGGCATGGGCCTGGGTTGGGACTGCAAGCCGTCCCACCCTGGGCACGTGAATGTGGTTCTGGGCTGCCCCTGCCTTGGGTTCTTGCTCCAGTGTGTATATGCTCTGGTGTCTGGCTCTTTGGGCACTCCAGGGACAGTCTTGTCTGGGAAAAGGATGCCTTGGGGAGCTGGGAAGGCTCTAGGGGAGGCCCCGGCTGTCTTCAGCTGGCAGCGGAGCACTGGGCTAGGAGCACTGAGGTGAGATGAGGAGGCCTGGAGCTTGGAGCAAGGGGTGAGGTGGTGAGGGGTGCAAGGGCTCCCATTAGGGCTGGGCCAGGCTTGCTGGCCGTGAGCTCAGGGCCACCAAGGGCAGGGCTGCTTGGGAATGCCTAGGAGCCTTGCTTCGTGAGGAGGAAAATGAAGGCCAGTGCTCCCTCCCCCAATGACTCTCATGGGGGAGGTGCCATGCCTGGCTGAGGGTGCCCCCTCTCTCCTCACCCAGTTGTGGGTGGAGTCAGCCGCCCCCAGGCCCAGCCGGAGCTTCTGTCCTCCAGCAGCACTTGGGGCTGCATCCTGGGCTGTGCCCCTCAGGAGACACTCTCCAGGCGGGGGCTGTGAGCATGGAAGCCAAGGGGACCTGTGTGCCTGAGTGGCACAGCTCTGCTGGGTCCTCGTCCACTCCCTACATCCATGTGTCCAGCCTTGGCCCCATCTGACTCAGTGGCTTTTCCAGGTTGCTGCCCCCAGGGGCTTCCTGGATGCCAGCTGCCCCTCCTTCTGCTGCCAGGTGCCTTCAGGGGCTTCCTCCCTGCCAAGACTGAGTCCCAGCAGAAGAGTCCTCCTCCCTCCTCCCTGCCCCCACTGCTGGCTGCATCTCTGCTCAGCTGGGCTCTTCTGCTGCCTTGAGCCTCTCCAAACACGCCTCTAATTTTTGAACCCCAGTGGGGTGTCTCCCACAGCTCCCTCCTTCCCCGTCCTCCTCCAGGCTTGGCCCTGCTGCTCCTGGGAGGGTGGCCTGTCTCCCCAGCTGGACACTTCCTGACTTGCGCCTGCCAGTCTGGGCACCCCAGTTTCCCAGGGGTCTGAGGTCTTTTGGTGCCAGAACTGAGACAGCTGGCCAAGGAATGGGCAGGTCCAGGCTGTGCAAGCCAAGCCCTTCCCCTGTGTGGGAGCCCGAGACAGGCAGCAGAAGCCTGTCCTGGGGGTGTGGGGATTATAGGACCAGAAGAAGGAACCATCTGCAGTCACTGGACACAGCAGGGGCTGGGGGCCCAGCTAGGAAGTGGCCTGCCACTGAGGGTCCAGGAACCTCCTGGGGGACTCGGACGGGGCCTGGGGTTGGCAACCCCAGGGAAGGGAACAAGGACCCAGCAGAGCAGCCTTGGCTGAGGAGTTGGAGTAGGGGGACTGGGGCTTCTTGGTAAATTTCCTGGTAAGGGACAGGGCAGCGGAGGCCCCACCCAGGAGGACACAGCAGCCCTGTGGAGAGAATAGGCAGAAGGGAGGAGCCTGTCCCACATTTCCACTTGAGAGAATTCCCAGGTTGTAGGACGAAGAGGGAACATGCATGGAGAGAGAAGCTGCTCCCGCCCCACCCCTCACCCTCCCAGCCCCCCACACCCTCCACTGCCAGTCTCAAGGGGCACCTGCCAGCTGTGTGAGCTCCCAGTGGCACCCTAGCCCACCCAGGCACCCCTCACCCAGCACCGCAGGAGCCCGGGCTGGGCCACTGCCTCCTCCGCCCCAGGCCTGCCACTGCCCCTGGAGTCCACCCCAGGGAGCAGCCACCGACCCCTCGCTGAGCCAGAACATGGGGAGGGACTTGTCTCTTGGAACCTTCAGCCTGCCCCTCCCAGGCCTCAGAGAGAGTGGATACAGTGACCGGCCATGTGATCTAAATAGGTACCTCGGAACTCCCCAGGACTTTTCTCTGCTCAGGCACTGGGTACCCTTTTCAACAAGAGCCTCCGCATGGTCCCAGTGTCAGGGTTTGCTGCACTGACCCCCATCTGGATGCTCCAGGGGATGCCAGGGACTGTCCCCCACAGAGAGCAGCCTTCCTTCCAAAGGGCTCAAAAGTGATCCAGTTACCACCATTTTAGAAAGATATTGAGACTGGGGACAGTAGCTCACACCTATAATCCCAGCATTTTGGGAGACTGAGGCTGGGGATTGCTTGAACCCAGGCATCTGAGACTAGCCTGGGCAACACAGCAAGACCCTGTCTTTACCAAAAAATCTGAAAATTAACCGAGCATGGTGGCGACTGCCTGTATTTCCAGCTACTCAGGAGGCTGAGAAGGGAGGATCGCCTGAGCCCAGGAGGTTGAGGCTGCGGTGGGCCATGATTGTACCACTGCACTCTAGCCTAGGCGACAGAGTAAGACCCCGACTCAAAAAAAGAAAGATACTGAAGTCACTCCTGCCCTGCCCATCATGGGAGGACCAAGGGGGAGGAGAGTGATCTCAAGGGCAAGATGAAGAGGACAGGCTATTTAGTCTTACTACCATGCTGGGTGGTACTCATGTCCTCAGTGGGAGGGGCAGCCCCACTGCTGTCTTTGACACCCCAGCTGAGAAGGGTACCGAGTGCCCAAGGGGAGAGGAGTCCTGAGGAGCCCTGAGGTGACCATTTAGATCAGATGCCTGGTCAGCGTTCCCACTCTCTCAGAGGCCTGGGAGGGGCAGGCTGAAGGTTCCTGTCCTGCCCCATCCAGGGAGAGATGTCATCCCGGTGGAGAGAACCAGCCCAAGGGAGGAGCCTGTCCCCACATTTCCACTCGAGAGAAGCCCCAACTTGTGGGTGGACAAGCTGCCTCCACCCCCCTCCCCAACTCCCCATCCCTTGCCCTCCCAACTCCCCTCCCTCTCCACCGTCACTGGGGTGTGGTTTCATTTCCCAGGGGCAAGTGGATGGATCCACCCTGTCCAGGACCCTTGCTGGGGGAATAGCAGGACAGCCAGGGTCCCAGGGTGCGAGACTCCAGCCTAGTGTTCAGTGAGCTATGAACCAAAGTCAGAGCACAGCCCTGGGGACCTGGAGATGCACCAAGGACCAGATGTGGGACACATGTGGCCCCATTCAGAGCCCTTCCCCTGTGTGTCACTGTGTGGGCGGGACAGTCACACCATGGAACTCTGACAAGCGCTGCTGCTGTGACTTAGGGAGCCATGCAGGCCATGGACTGGGGGCCCTCTCCTCAGCTGTTTGTCCTAGGATGGGAGCCCACAGGGAGGCTGTTGGGTCAGCTCAGGGCCCCTCTTTCCGTTCGGGCAGTGGTGACACACGCCCCTTGGTGTGGAGGGCAGAGGCTGCTGAACCACATAACACCTCAGATTCATACGTGGCAGGGTGACTTGACCCAGCTTTGCTGGCGGGATGCAGATAGCTCCGTCCCACAAGGCGCCCCCTGGTCACAGCCATCCTGTCCAGGACCCAGTTGCTGTGCACCCAGTGCTACAGGAGAGGGTGCTGGGTACGGGGTCCAGCTTGATTCCCAGGACCGTGGCAAGCCTGCCTCACCTGGAACAGGTTGAGTCTGTCCCAGATGCCCCATGGACCTGCCCGTCCACCTCTTCATAGACCTTGGGAGAGTGAGTGGACAAGCCGCCATCCACTGCAGCCAAGCACGGCGAGCTCATCCACTCAATAAAATTTTATGGAGTTGCCATCATGGTCCTTGAGCAGCTCTGAGGATGCGGTTGCCAGCCCTCCACAGCTGCCCAGCGATGCCCTTCCTTTCTCCTCCTTGTTCGGCTCAGACGCAGTGCCGGGCCTTTCTGCTCCATCGCCCAGAGACTCTCAGCCTGCCCTTGCCAGCCATAAGCAATTAAGTGGTCACAGTGGGTTCTGATAAGCATCTCAACAGCATGAGAACATTATTGCCGGGAAGAGCCAGGGGTTCTCAACGCTTTCCTGAGCACAGCTTTCTCCAAGAGGTCTGTTTCAATGGAAGGAGTCCCACCAAATGACAATTACGCGGCCCCCCTGCCTGTGGAACAGCAGGTGCCCCCGGCAGCCTCGTTCCAGGCTCCCTGAGCTGGTTCCTCCTTTAATGTGGTGGCCATGGAGCCCAGAGACATCGAGTCAGAGTCAGGGAGTGACTTGGTCATCGTGGGTGGGAAGACAGAGAGTGAGCAGGGTGGCTGGTGGCCAGGCCGTACCAGGAGGACAGCGGGGCCCAATGTGGAGGGTGGGTGGGCCTCTAGGAGGAACATGCCAGGCCACCCCGAAGACTGCATGATTGGGGGTGAGGCACACGCATGCCAGCAGCACATAAGTGAGACGCGTTCACTGTACTTTAGCAATCTCTGTTGAGTGGAATAAAATCTCTCCAAACTGGGACAGCTGCGGGGTGGGGGGGGGTCTGAGGCATGCAGCTGCACTGTGAGCAGACACCCCCCCAAATGCCTGAGTCTGGTGAGAGCATGGGGGAGATGCTTGGCTGTACCTGGGATCCTAGAAGGGGCAGGAAGTGGCTACGGCTCCCAGGTGCCCAGGCCTGGCTGACCATGGTGACAGTGAGGGGATGTCTGGGAGAGCGGCAGCCAGCCTCCTCATCTGGAAAGACAGGATGGTCTCTGGGACCTGGTCACAGCTAGGAGCCACCCTGGCCAGGCGCTTCCTCCCCCAGCCCTGGATCCTCCCTGGCATCTCTGGGTTGGGGAGGTACGGGCATCCTCCCATTTCACAGACAAGGAGAAAGAGTCACTGAGGAAGGAGGACACATCCAGGAGTTCCTCTTCCTGCTGTACACACGCAGCCTCACCTGCCCCTCTTCTCCCACCTGGCACTCCTCGGAAGCTCATTAATGTCTTCAACGTCCCTCCCTCTCCTTGGGAACCACAGATGACTGAGGTCTTATGCAGGCACCGTCACCACCCCTTGTCCCTGTGGGGGCCAGGTTCATCTCCAGGACCGTCATTGCCTCGAAAAGCGTTTGCCGTGGAGCTGCCCTCTTGCCAGGCAGGTGCTGAGAGTATCAGGGCTGCCGAAGGTCTGGCCTTCACCCAACACTCTCCCCGCTCAACTGTGTTGAGACTCCAGCCTCCACCATGTCTCCAGTATCTGGGACTCCAGCCCCCATCATGTCTGCAGTCCTGTGGACACTACCTTGCAGCCTGTTTATGACACACACCCACCACTCCGTCCATGTTACCCCTGGGAAGCAGCTATAACCGCTGCTCATCCAACACACTCCAGCAAGATGCCTGATGGGGCCCCAAGGTGGGGTCAGTGTCTAGGTGCTCCTGAGACCCTTCAGTCTTGACCTCCCTGGCCCTGCTGCTCGGAGGCTTCCTGCCAGGCCAACACTGCAGCCTGTAGGACCCAGGATCTGATTTGCCCTGCCAGGATCTTCTCCCCCCCACTTTAATTTTTATTTTAAAATTGTGAGGTACAATTCAGGGCTAGGTATGGAAATATTCATTGTGCAGGTACCCTTGTTGATGAGATGTGCCCCCACCCCATCCCAGGCAGATATCAACTCTGTCAATCCCACCTCTCCTCTGCCCCACCCACCAGGGTCTTCTACAGGGGCCTCACCAGTTTCATCCAGAGTGAACTGTCCATGATTTGGCCAGTGGGAACCCCTTGACCTGTCATTCTTGGAGCATGTTCTTACTTTCCGACAGTAGACACTGCAGGCTGCCCCTTATTTTCCCTGACTAGAACTAGCCATCCCAGGAGCCCTGGTTTCTTTTAGTGAAAAATGGTGTTTAGAAGCCAAGATCCGGGCACAATTGTGCTCAGTGTGCCTGAAGGGTCACTGCTTCCAGCTCTCTGCAGATGTGGCTGGCTGATGTGCATTCCTGTGTGTTTGTGTCTATGTATAGGCACAACCCTGTGTCTACAGACCTTGTTGTGAGTTGAAAGCTAATAGCTATGCTCCAGTACAACATGGAAGGGGTGAACTTTGTGCTCATATTCCATAATTGCAACTCACACTCCAAAATGAGAAATGTGACTCACATTATTGGCAGGACAGTTATGGATTTTTCTTAAGCTGAACTAGAGTTCACTATTTGTTTTCAGTGCAGGGGGAGAGAAAGTGGGAACAAGGAGAAGGAGAGAGGTGGGGGACAGGGAGAGGGAGAAAGAAAGAAGAAGGAGGAAGAGGAGGGAAGAGAATAAAGAAGAAGGGTAAGGGGAGGAGGAGAGGAGAGCAGAAGAGGAGAAAGGAGGGGGTAGAGCAGAAGAGGAGAAAAAAGGGAAGGAGGGGGTAGAACAGAAGAGAAAAAAGGGAAGGGGGGAGGAGAGAGGAGGGAGGAGGAGGGGGGGAGAGAGGGAAAGGGAAGGAGAAGGGAGGGGAAGGTAGGGGAGAAGAGAGGGAAGGAGAGGACAGGGAGGAGGGGAGGGTGAGGGAGGGGTGGAGAGAGAAGGGGAGAAGCAGAGAGGAGGGGGGAAGGAGAGATTCACATTGGCTGCAATGCACAAGTCTCAAGGGCAACATTTGATGACTTGATGAACACACTTGCCACGTGGAACGATGCAACACGTACTCTTCTTTCCAACTCCTTTTGATCAAGAAAATGATTAGGAAACTCATCTTGTTGTGTGTTCAGCAGGTGATTCATTTGTGCTGCTGAATGGTGTACAAATGGGGGGACAAAAAACCCTGGAATTTATTTATTTCAAAAATGTGTATTCATTCTTACATGTTTAAACTTCAGTCACCATCAAAGTACTCTCTGTTGGATGCAATACACCTATCAAGACGCTTTTTCCACTGTTCAAAGCAGTTTTTGAGCTTGTCGCTTTTGATGTCTTTTAGTACTTCTGACGTTTTTTGTTTTACCTCTTCCACATTGGCAAAACATTTCCCTTTATGACCCAGCAATTCCCCTAGTGAGAATATACCTGGAGGAACTCAAATCATTCTACAAAAAAGATACCTGCACATGTATGTTTGTTGCAGCTCTACTCACAGTAGCAAAAACATGGAACCAACGAAGCTGGACTGGATAAAGAAAACATGGTACATATACACAATGGAATATTATGCAGTCATAAAGAAGTATAAACATATGGATTTTGCAGCAACCTGGATGGATTTGGAGTCAATCATACTCAGTGATTTATCATAGAAACAAAGAACAGAGTTCCATATGTGCTAACTCATAAACAATTGAAAAATTATAATGCTATAAAAAAGCATTTGGCAGTAATGGGAAACTGTCGGGGGGGGAGCAGGATTGGCAGTTGAGGGAAACCGCTAGGGGAGGGAGGGGCATACCTCATCAACAAGGGTACCTGCATGATCAATGTTTATATATCCAACCCTGAAATGTACCCCACATCTTTATAATAAATTTTTTTTTTAATCCAGGGAAACAAACAAACAAAAAAGTCATGGGGCAAGATTGGGTAACTAGGGAAGGCGGGGCAAGGGAGTCATGCTGCTTTTGGTCAAAAACTGCTGAACACTCAGTGTGGTATGGGCAAGTATGCTCATAAATCACCCATTTTGAAATGGGCAAATGCTTTGAAAGAATCTCCCCCCCCAAAAAATTGCAGAAGCCAAACACAATCTCTCACAACAACACTAGCTGGTACACTGATGCCAATGAGATCCTAGAACACTTACCTAGTGGGGGAAGCCTGAGAGGGCCCATCTTCCAAAAAATAATTTCTTTTTGTTTGTTTTTTTTGGATACTCCCTTATATACCTTGTATATCACCATGTGTTTACCCAGTCTTCTGTGGATGGACACCTGGACTGTGTCCAGGGTTTGACTATTATGCATAAAATGGCTATAAAAATTCTTCTTCTTTTTTTTTTTTTAGTCAGAGTCTCTCTCTGTCGCCCAGACTGGAATGCAGTGGCACTCTCACAGCCACCCAGCATCGACCTGCTGGGTTCCAATGATCCTTCTGCCTCAGCCTTCCAAGTAGCTGGAACTACGGGCATGTACCACCACACCCGGGTAATTTTTGGTTTATTGTAGAGACGAGGTCTTGCCGAGTTGCCCAGTTTGATCTTGAACCCGCGGGCTCAGGCAATCCACTCACCTCAGCTTCCCAAAGTGCTGGGATTACAGGCTGAGCCAAGTCTTTGGATAGACAAATGTTTTCACTTCTCTCAGGGATGAAGAATATCTAGGAATAGATTTGCTGAGTCCTAGGTTAGGTCTATGTATAACTTTATAAAAAACTGCCACAGCCTGGGGCAACTTGGTGAGACCAACTCTCTACAATAAATCAAAAAATTAGCCAGGCGTGGTGACGTGTGCCCGTTGTTCTAGCTACTTAGAAGGCTGAAGTGGAAGGATCGCCTGAGCCCAGCAGGTCAAGGCTCTGGTGGCCATGAGCATGCCACTGCACTCCAGCCTGGGCAACAGAGTAAGACTCCAACTCAACAAAACAAAACAAAACTGTCAAACTGTTTTCAAAAGTGATTTTCATTTTCCCTCCTGCCCACAAGATAGAGAGCTCTGGTTGTTCCACGTCCTTTACAACACTTAGAATTATCGGTCTTCTAAATTCTAATGAGTGGGAAGTGAAACTCACAGCATGGTGGTTTCCATTCAAATTTCCTGATGTCTAATGGCATTGAGCACCTTTTCATATTCTTATTGGTCATTGTATTTTATGTTTCCTGAAGCATCTGTTAAGTATTTTGCCTTACTTTATTGTTCTCTGTCTTTTTATTATCGATTTGCAGGTCTGCCTCATATATTCTGGATACAAGTTTTTTTGCTAGATCTATGAGTTGCAAATATTTTCTCCCAGTTTCTAAATTACATCTTTTGCAGACCAGAAGTCTTTATTTCCGCAGAAGTCATATTTAACTTTATTTTTCTTCTAGGATTGTTTTTTGTTTTTCTATCTAGAAATATTTACCTCATCAAGTTCATGAAATTATTCTCCTGTGTGTTTTTCTAGATGCCCTATATCTGTAGCTCTTGGTTTTACATACATAATCCATCTCGAACGAATTTCTGTATGTGGCACCATGCAGGGATGGGAGCACATTTTTCCCATATGTTTATCCAGTTGGTTTGGCATCTTTTGTTGACATTCCTTCCCACACTGAATTGCTGGGGTGCTTTTCTCAAAGACCAATTGATCATGTACATGCAGGTCTATTTCTGGATTTTTTTTTTTCCATTGAACAATTTGCCTACTCTTACACCAAAACACACTGTCTTAATTACTGTCACTTTATGGTAAGTTTTCAAATCAGATAACGCAATTCCTCCAACCCTGTTCCTCTCTCCCAGGATTGCTTTTTCTATTCTTGGTCCTTTGCATTTCAAATACATTTTAAAATCAACTTGGCAATTTCTACAAAAATGCCTTCTGGGATTTTGACTGGGATAGTGTTGAATCTGTAGTTCAACTTGGGATGGATTGACTTCTGAGCGATATTGACTCATTAACAATGTTGACCCCTTTTCCTCTGTGATCATGCTATATCTTTTCATTTATATAAATTTTAAGTCCTCTTTTACGTTTTTTTAATTAAAAAATGATAGTTTGCAGTATAGAGGCCCTGTATAACTTTTAGGAAATTCCTAACTTATTTGGTTTTTGAATGTTATTATAAACAGAAATGTTATTTTAATATAATTTTCCTGTTATTGGCTAAGCATATTGGTAATAAGCTGATGTTTATACACTGACATAAAATTTCATATCTTATGAAATTCACAGATTAGTTCTAATTGTTACTTAGAATCTTTAGGATTTTCTATGTAAAAAAATCATGTTATCTGTGAATTAATACCATTTTACTTCTTTTTCTCCAAGATGTCTGCCTTTTATTTCTTTTCCTTGCTTCATTTCATTGCTAAGACCTCCAGTACAATGTTAAATTGGTTCTTAAAGGCAAATTTCCCAGTATTTCACAATATTTCAACATTCACTATGTAGAATGATATTTGTTATCTCTAGGCTTTTAGTAGATGTCCTTTGTCAGATGGAAGAAATTTCTCCCTATTTTTAGTCTGTCAAGAGTTTTAAATTTTATTTTCAGTAGGTGTTGAATTTTGTCAAATTCTTTCTCCATTCCTATTGAGATGACCATAAAGTTCCTTTTTTTATGTGAATAAAGTTAATGGCATGAATGAGTTTTAAAGTACAAACCAGACAACCTCCTCAGGTCCCCTCCCACTGTGGGAGATATTCTGTCCTCTTAATAAATCCTGCTTTCAAAATAAATAAATAAACAAACAAATAAAATACAAATAAAACTTTTTCCTTCCTGGAATAAAACTCATCTGATGACAGTGTCATCTCTTTTTAAAAATACCTTATTTAGCCGGGCTCGGTGGCTCAGCCTGTAATCCCGCGCCTTTGGGAGGCTGAAGTGAGTGGATTGCCTGAGCCTGCGGGTTCGAGACCCACCTGGGCAGCGAGACCTCATCTCTACAATAAATAAAAAAATCAGCCGGGCGTGGTAGCGCACGCCTGTAATTCCGGCTACTCAGAAGGCTGAGGTGGAAGGATCGCGGAGCCCAGCAGGTCGAGGCTGCGGTGGCCGGGAGCGGCCACTGCACTCCAGTCTGGGCGACAGAGTGAGACTCCAACTCAAAAAAAAAAAAGAAATACCTTATTAGATTTTTTTTTTTTGCTGATATAAAAGGACTTGCACATTTATGTCCACAAAGAATATTGGTCTATATTTTTAAAATTATTTTTGTATCACAGTAATTCTTGCCTCATTAAATAAAATTGAAAGTGTTTACTTTTTCTTTGTTTACTGAAACAGCTTCTGTAAGATTGCTGTTAGTTTTATTTTTAATGTTTAGTGGAATTTATCTGATAAAACATTATGGGACTGGAGTTTTCTCTGCAGGAAGGTTTTTTTAAATTATGAATTCCATTATTAAACTACATATAGGGCTATTAATATTTTTGTTTTATCTTTTGTCAATTGTTATACCTTTCCCTACATATTTGTCCTTTTATCTACATTGTTGAATCAAGTTGTTCATGATAGCCCTTTATCTGTTGTATCCTTAGTGGTGTCTCCTCCTTCATTCTGTTGATGAAAGATGCCAAGCTCTGTAAAATATTTAAGAAGGTTTATTCCGAGCCAAAAGTGAGTGACCTAGGTCTGTGGCATGATCCCAAGAGGTCCTGAGAATGTGGGCCTGAGGTGGTTGAGTTGCAACTTGGTTGTATACATCAAGGAGGCAAAAGTTACAAGAAAAACCCAACAATCCATAATTCAATAGAGGTGAGACTTACATTGGTTCAGTCCAGGAAGGTGGGATATCTCCAGTTGGGAGTTCACAGGTAATAGGTAGATTCGAAGATTTCCTGATTGGCAATTGGGAGCAAGAGTTAGGATCTGTCTAAGACATTTGAAATCAGTAAAGGAAATGCCATGTTGAACTAAAGGGCGGTTTGAGGAAGTTAAATTTCTTTTTTTTCCTTTTTTTGACGGCGTCTTGCTTTGTCTCCCAGGCTGGAATTCAGTGGTGAAACTATGGCTCACTGTAGCCTGGACTTCTTGGCAATCCTCCTGCCTCAGCCTCCTGAATAGCTGACACTACAGGTATGCACCACTATGTCTGGATAATTTCTCATTTTTTGTAAAGACAAGTCTCTCTATGTTGTCCAGGCTGGTCCTGGACTCCTGCCCTCAAGCTGCATTAGCCACCTTGCCCAGCCACACAGAATTGTTAAATAATTACGTTGACAGTCTTTTTATGCATTTATGAGCCTTTACTATTTATTGAGTGTTTTTATTAGAGATGTACTTTTTACTTTCCTGAATAATTTCTTTTTCTTTTGAGTTGGAGTCTCACTGTCACCCAGGCTGGAGTGAAGTGGCACACTCATGGCCACCCCAGCGTCGACCTGCTGAACTCAGGTGATCCTTCTGCCTTAGCCTTCCATATAGCTGGAGCTGCAGGTGTGTACTACCACACCTGGTTAATTTTTTGATTTATTGTAGAGATGAGGTCTTGCCAAGTTGTCCAAGCTGTTCTCCAACCTGCAGCCTCAGGCAATCCCCTCACCTTGGCCTCCCAAAGTGCTGGGATTGCAGGTTTGAGCCACCATGCCCAGGCAATTTCTTGAATAAAATTTTAACGTTTATTTAGTTGACATTTTGGGGTATATCAATGTGGTATACTATAAACTAATACATTATATTATATTAACTCATTCTGCCAGGTGTGGTGGCTCAAGCCTGTAACCCCAGCACTTTTGGAGGCCGAGGCGAGAGGATTGCCTGAACCCAGGGGTTCAAGACCAGCCTGGGCAACTTGGTGAGCCCTCATCTCTACAATAAATTTTTTAAAAATTGTATACCTAACCCTGAATTGTAGCCCACATCTTTAAAATAAAAAATTTAAAAGTTAAAAAAAAATTAGCTGGGCATGGTAGTGCACACCTATTGTTCCGGCTACTTGGAAAGCTGAGGCAGAAGGATCGCTGGAGCCTGCAGGTCAACACTGGGGTGGCTGTGAGCGTGCCACTGCACTCCAGCCTGGGTGACACAGTGAGACTCCAACTAAAAAAAAAAGAGTTTGTCTTTTAGCTACCAGACCTGCCCTTCTCATCTATGTGACTGAGTCACCCATTGACCTGCTGATCATCACCGTTATGTCAGCTCTGGTGAATGCTTGCCTGCCACCGCCTCCCCCCACCCCACTCCCAAAAGTTTTAAAAGACCCCTCGTCTCAAGCTCTGGCCACTATGCTTGCTTTAAGTTTTGGCCCCTTCTCCATCTTGAAGACGTGGATTCACCCTCTCTCTCTAACCTACTTTCTAAATAAACTATCTTTTCCAATTTAATTCTGTGCAGTTCTTTGCATCTTACCCACGACACTGGCACCGACTGGCCTAACGAGATGGTTTGAAAACTGTTCTATAACTTTGGAAATAATCATGTCTTACACGTTCACAATCTCTCACTAACAAGAGCGCCTGAGTCTGGACCCTCTTTTGGAGATAATTATCTTTCTTTTAAAAAAATTCTCCAGGAGTAACTCTTTATTCATGTTGCTCGGTGCTTTTATCTCTTTCTGTTCAGCTTTATCAGCATATAACTGTGCAAGTAATTCCTTCTTCATTTTTAAAACTGCATATGCATTTTCTGTCTTTCTTACAAGATTTAAGTTTTTGTTTAATTGCTGTTTCTTACCCCTCCCTCTTTGTAATAACTAGAGTAGCCAGAGTTTGGTCTGCTGTGTTGGATAATTTTTTTAAAGAGTTAGCTCCTTAATTTTCTTATCTCTTAGGCTCTTAATTTATTTATCAATCATCATTTTCCCCTTTTCTAATTCAATAATTTCTGCTATTATCTGGACAATTTTTTCTTCCTTGGAACGGCTTTTAAAAAAAAACCTCATTGACTTGAAAGTTCTGATCTTTTTTCTTGTTTGATAATGAAAGCATTTAAAGATGTGACTGTCTTTGAGGATGGCTTAGTAGAAACACATTTCTCATGAGCATTTATTTTCCTGATATTCCAGAATTTGAATAATATTTCTTTTGTCATTTTTCTTCAAATGCTTACAGGATTACTTTCTAATTACCACTTGGCAAGGATTTTTAAATTCAGGCTTTTATTAATAATATATAATTTTATTGCTTTAAGGTAAAATGATTTTGTTTGTACAATTTTAACTTTTTGAACATATTGAAGTTGTAAGTATCTGGTATGCATTTATTTGCCTAGGAATTGCTCCCTTTGGAAATCTTTCACTTATCATTTGAAGTATTATTTTTAATTACCCAAGTAATCATGATTATATTGTTATTTTAATAAGAAGTAAACATAAATAAACATAAAATATCTTTTGATGTCAGGTAGGGTGCAGCACAAAACCTGTGGATGCTTTGGATCATATCTTAAATGAATTTTAGAGCAGCCAGCAAAGTTTTAAAACAGTTTATTAGAGAAAGAAGAGAGAAAAGAGAGGGTGACGTGCCAGAACTGACATGGATGAAAGAAATCCCACCTTTTGCTCTTTACAATAGCCCTGATAGACCTTCACAATGATTGATATGCTGAAGAGGGTGGAGCCTGGGTATCCATCACTCTGGAGATTGACATCTCCAGGCTCTTGAAGGGAGGCGGGGGAGTCTTTTCTTGATCACATTGTCCTTTGCAGGAGTCTGGCCAGACATTTCCAATTCACAAGTTCCTGAGTCAAAAGGTGGTCTTGTTATCATTTTTATGGCTTTGATCAGTTTAGGAGAGGTACTTGGCCTTCGATGAGGAACCTGAAAGTTTCTTAGTGATTATTATGTCAAACCATGAATTGAAAAGTTGGGCTGTCCTGTTCTTGCATCTGAGAGAGTTTTCTTTTGATTTGCTGAGGGGATGGGGTAGGCTGCCACTTGGTCTGCAGTAAAATATAATTTTTAAAATGTCTGAACGCTTCCTAAAACCTGCCTATGGGAAATGTATCTATCTATGTCTAACCTGTGCTAGCTACTCTGTCTCACCTTTGACCTCTGTCCTCAATTCTAGTCTTAGTCTGCTCCTCAAGAAAAAAAAACTCTTCCAGTTTGTTTTCGTCCATTTGGGCTATCATAACAAAATAACTTAGTCTGAATAATTATAAATCACAGAAATTTATTGCTCACAGTTCTGGAGGCCAGGAAGTTTAAGATCAAGGCTCCAGCAAATTCGGTGTTTGGTGAGGGCTGCCTCATAGATGGTGCTGTACACGGTCAAATGGGCCAGGTTACTCACTCCAGCCTCTTCTATCTGGGTGTTAATCCCATTCATGAGGATGGAGCCCTCATACCTTAATCACTTCCCAAAGGTCCCACCTTTTAACACTATCACATTGGATATTAGGTTCCAGCATTTGAATTTGAGGAGGACACCAACATTCAGACCACAGCACAATTGGTGTACTTTCTTTAGGACACTTTTCTATATGTTTGCATATAAATAGATAACTCACAGAAATATGTAATTTGACTCAGACATTTAAACAGTTGTATCTATTGTTTTGTAGCCTGGTGTTTTTCACTGGCATCATAGCTTGCACATCTGCCCCATACCAATTTATTGAAATCTGCTTCATTCTTTCTAAACTCTCCCTAGTGTCCCACAATATTAATAGGTGATTATTGATTTAATCATTTTCCTGTTGATGGACACATAGGCTGTTTCTAATTTTTCCCTATTGTAAACAATGCTGCAATGGACATCCTTGGTGAATCTTCATGTGTGAACAGCATCCAGGTAAAGACTAGTCTGCCCCCACTACCCCGCTACCCACCCCCCTAAGCCTTCCCTGTGCTCCTTTCTGGTCATCATGCTGGCTCCCAAGGCCAACTGCAATTTTGACTTCCAACAGCATTTGTTAGATTCATTTGCCTGTAAACTTTAAATAGTGAAATCATTCAACACATATTTTTTCATCTCTGGTTCTTTTTTTAAAATCTTTTCTTTCCTTTCTTTTTTTTTTAAATTGAGTCAGGGTCTCACTCTGTTACCCAGTGGCGCAATCACAGCTGACAGCAGCCTTGAACCCCTAGGCTCAGGTAACCCTTCTGCTTCAGCTTTCCAAGTAGCTGGGGCTGCAGGTGAGTGCCTCCATACCCTGCTAACATTTTTAATTTTTTTTGTAGAGATGAGGTCTCACTCTGTTGTACAGGCTAGTCTTGAAACCCTGGTCTCATGCGATCCTCCCGCTTCGGCCTCCCAAAGTGCTGGAATTACAGACATGAGCCACCATGCCTGGCCCATTTCTTGTCCTTTCATTCAATATTTTGTTTAGAGGCCCATCCACGTTGTTGGGGTTGTTGTAGCTCATCAAACTCACAGATATGCAGCAGCCATCAAGTGACCATCCCACAGATTGCTTGGTCATTCTTCTCTTAGGGGGAATTTTCATTTCCAGTTTGGGATTATAAATCTTGTCTCTATGGTCATCCTTGGTCATGCCTTCTGGTAAAAATTTTCATCCATTTCTGTTGGGTCTATACAAGGGCAAATGCTATATCCAGCCTGGCAGATTTTTGTCAAACATTTCTCCACAGTTATGTACCAATTTACATGCCAACTGGCAATGTACGATAGTCCTGATTTCTTGTCAAAACTTGGTGTTTTTCATCTCTCCATTTTAGTCCTTCTGGTGGACATGATGCTATCTAACTCTGGTTTTTAATTTGTGTTCCCTACCAACTAATGGCATGGAGCATTTTTCCATATGTTTATTGGCCATTTGGCCATCTTCCTTTCTGAGATGTCTATTTGAATCTTTTTGCCAATTTTCCTATTAGGTTATCTGTTCTTCTCTTAATGATTTGTAGGCATTTTCAATGCATCCTGGATATAAGTCCCTGGTGAAATATATGTTGTAAATAGCATCTTCTATTCTATGGTTTGCTTCTTCACTCTTATTGATATATTGTGCTGAGCAGAGGTTTTTAAATTTAAAATAGTCCAATATATAATTCTTTCTGGTGATTAGTGTTTTTTGTCCTTTTATTTTTAGTTGGCACATAATAATTGTACATATTAATGGGATGCAGAGTGATATTTCAATGTATAATGATCAAATCAGGGTAATCAGCATATCTAGAAATTCAACATTTATCCTTTCGTTTTTGTATTTATTATTCAAGAAATAATTGCCTGCTCTAAAGTCATGATAATGTATGTATTCCTATGCTTTTTTTCTAAAATTTTTTGTTTGACCATTTACATTTAGGTCTACCATCCATCTGGAATTGATTTTTTTATGTGGTGAAGTAAGGATCAAAATGCATTTTTATAATATGAATATTCAATGGACCTAGCACCATTTGTTGAAAAGATCACTATTTTTTTACTCAGTGAACTTTTACCTTTGTCACCATTCAGTTGATTATACATTGATCACTTTTGCTAGGGATACATTCATTTTATTTATCTTTTTAAATAGTCAGTTTTGACTTTGTGGATTTTCATTTGCAGTCTACTTCATTGATTTCTTGTCATAGTCTTATTTCCTTCATTCCTTCTGCCTTTACTAGGCTTTGGCTTTTTTCAGCTTCTAGAGATAAAAGCTTGGCTCATTGATTTTTAGTCTTTCTTCTTTTTAAGTATGCGCATATTAGGCCAAGGATCCCCAACCCTCGGGCCATGGACTGGTACTGGTCTGGGGCCTGTCAGGAACCAGGCCACACAGCAGGAGATGAGTGGCAGGTGAGCAGAGCTCCTGTCTTCTGTCAGATCAGTGGGGGCATTAGATTATCATAGGAGCATGAACCTGGTGAACTGCGCATGCAAGGGATGTAGGTTGCACCCTCCTTATGAGAATCTAATGCTTGAACATCCTCCCTTTACAGCCATCTGTGGAAAAATTATCTTCCACGAAATCGGTCACTATTGCCAAAAATGTTGGGGACTGCTGTGTTAAGCTATAAATTTCCCTCCAAGAACTGCTTTAACTGTATTCCTCAATGTTGACATGTTGTATCTCCCATTATCAATCCATGCATGGTGTTTTCGAACTTCCTTCATGATTTCTTCTGTGCTCTACAATTTAGAGACAAACGGCTTAATTTCCAGGCAGTTGGGGATTTTCTAGTTGTGTTTATGTTTTTATATCCAGCTTAATTCCATGACAGCCAGAGAACAAACTCGGAATGGTTTCAGTCATTTGAAGTATGTTGAGACTTGCTCCAGGAACCAGCACATGGCCATGCTGGCAAGCGTCCTGCGTACTAATGAAGGGAACACGTGCTCTGCTGTGGCCGTGCAATGGTCTGTGTCACTTGTCAATTAGGTCAGGTTTGTCAATTGCATTGTTCAGAACGTCCAGGTCCTTACCGACATTTTTGTCTGCTTATTAAATCAGCCATTTTGAGGGGCAGGTTAAAGTCTCTCTGTATGAACATGGACTTCTCCCTTCATTCAGTTTGGTCCATTTCTGTTTCATGTATTTTGTGTGTTAATGCTAATTTGGGACTATAATGTTTTCCTGAAGCGTGGATTTCAGGACACGCCTGTGTCCATCTGAGCAAAGCATCTGCTTTGACATTCACATCTCTCTACCTGCTTTCTTCTGGTTCGTGTTTACGTATTCTCTCTTTTCCATATTTTTTTTTCAATCTGTTTTGTGTCCTTAGATTTAAGGAATGTCTCTTTTAAGTGGCTTATGATCAGGTTTTATTTCTTGTATCTGGTCTGAAACAATGAGTTTTTGACTTGAGATGTTTAACCCACTCTATTTCATGTTGTTTCTACACGTGTTTGCCACCTGTCATCTTTCTACTAGTTTTCGATTCGACTCCATCCAATTTCTGTTCCCTTTCCTCTTATTTCTTGCCTTCTTTTTAGGTTAATGAAATCTTTTTTTTACTCCATGTTCCCTCTCTTAAATTGATAGTTATACATCCTTTTACTATTTTTTCTTGTGGTTATTCTAGAGATTTTCATGTTCATCCTTGACTAATATATAGCAGTTCAATGTAGATTGAAACTCTGCCAATTTCCTGCTCTGCCAGGACTCTGGAACCCAGCTCGTGAATCCCCCTGCCTTGGCGCCATTGTTGTATTGCATTGAATTTACAATGGTTATACATGGTCACATGTCTTCCTGTTCCATGAGGATTTACCTTCTCTCGCTCCTCTTCTGTCTCCATGTTCCTGTCTGGGGCTATTTTCCCTCCATCTGCAGAGCTCGACTTAGAATTTCTTCAGCTCAAGCCTTGTGCTGACGAATTCTCATTTCCTTGCCTGAAACGTCTTCACTCCTGCAGCATGTGTTTCCTGATTTAGACTCCCGGGTTGGCGTGTCTTTTTTTACCTCGGCCCATGAACGCTGTCACTTGCTGTCCCTGGCTCTCTTTGTTTGTTGAGAACTCAGCCTTCAGTCTGATTTTTGCTTCAGTGAGGACAGTGTATCATCCTCCTTTGGTCGCTCTTAAAGTTTCTTTTTTTCTGTTTTCATCAGTTTTTCCAGGATGTGTCAAGGTGTGGTTTCTTTCATATCTGTCTTTCGTGAGGCTTACAGAACTTTCTAGATCTGCAAGCTGATGCTTTCCATGAATTTTAGGAAGTTCTGAATCATGACTTCTTCAAATGTGTCTTCTCTCCTTCCTCCCTCTCTCTCCTTCAGGGATTACAGTCACACATATAAAAGATACTCTGACGGAATGTTTCGTGTCTTATCTTTTTTCCTTTTCTCACCTCTTTGTGCTTTAGTTTTGATTTTTTTTTTAAATTCACTGTTTATTTTGTTTTTTAACCCAGAGTTCTGCTATATTTAAAGCGCAGGCTGGGTGCAGCGGCTCATGCCTGTGATCCCAGCACTTTGGGAGGATTGCTTGAGGCCAGGAGTCTGAGACCAGCCTGGGCAACATAGTGAGACCTCGTCTCCACACAGGTATGGTGGCATGTGCCTGTAGCCCCAGTTACTCGGGAAGCTGTGGTGGAAGGATCACCTGAGTCCAGGAGGTCGAGGCTGCACTGAGCCGTGGTTGTGCCACTGCACTCCAGACTGGGCGACAGAGTGAGACCTCGAAAATAAATAAAAATAAAATAAAGTGCAGCTAGATCCATTCATGAATTTCTTAATTTCAAATATTATGTCTTTAAGTTTTGGACTTTACATTTAGTTGTTTTTATAGATTCCATTTCTTGGGTAAAACTCTTTTTACTTATTTTCCCTTTCATTTTCTTGCACGTTTTTCTCCTGGTTGTTTTCAAGTCTTCATTTGTTTCTCTAGTCTATGTCACCACTGATTCTGGTTGTTGTTGCTATGTCTTTTTGTTTGTTTTGTTTTGTTTCATTTTTGAGACAGGATCTTGCTCTGTCATCCAGGCTGGAGTGCAGTGGTGTGATCCTGGCTTACCGCAGCCTCAGCCTCCTGGGTTCAAATGATCCTCCTGCTTCAGCCTCTCAAGTACCTGGGACCACAAGTGTGTGCCACCATGCTCACCTAACTTTTTATTTTGTTTTTTGGAGTGATAGGGTCTCGCTATATTGCTCAGGCTGGTCTTGAACTCCTGGCCTCAAGCAATCCTCCCGCCTCCACCTTCCAAAGTACTGGGATTACAGACGTGAGCCATTGCGCCCAGCCTGATTCTGTTCTCAGTGCATATTTTTCCCTCCTGGTTTTCAGTCATATGCCTAGCAAGTTTTTTCATTTGTTGCTGGACAGGATGTATAAACAAAAACTGCAGAAAGTACACATGATGTACTCTGCTAGAAAATATTCACCCCTTCCTCTGACAGGCACAGGGAATGGGAGGCTGACCCCCGCTACCATGAGGAACTGAGCTGAGTCAAGGCCACCAACAGCTCTGACAGTCAGCTCCCCTCTGTCTCTAGAATGGAGTTGCCCAGCAAGTTCACGTGCAAGTCTGGTGGGTGACTTGGGCTCACTGGACACCCTTGCCCGACGGGCTTGGTCTTTTCAGCATGCCAAGTCAAGTGTACGGAAATAAATAAAAACAGCATTCGGGACATTCTGCTTGCTGTTCGGGGGCTTCCGGCATCCGTCTGTGTGGCTTTGGAACCTGGCAAATGTCAATCAGGAAACCGGCTATCTGAGCTCCCGAATCTCCGTGTCTGCCATCCAGCCCGCATGATTGCTAAACACCCTTTGAGGTTCCCGTTCCCAGCTCTGCTCCCCCAGTCCCACCACACCCAGCTTCTCAGCCTTCTGCCAGGCCCAGGTCAGCGGAGGCCCTGAGAAGTCACAGCCACAGCCATTACCTTATCTTCTGTGGGTCTCCCCTGTCTGGAGTGTTAGTCCCCATACCTGCTGCAGACCTCCGATGCCTTCCAACGGGTTGCTATTGTGTGTTGACTGACTCTCCCGGGTGCTCTCAGCTGGGAGTGTGAGTCAACTGCTCAGAAGGAGAATTGCATTTGCTGGGCTGGATGCAGAGGTTCATGCCTGTAATCCCAGCATTTCGGGAGGCTGAAGTGGGAGGATTGCTTGAGCCCAGGAGTTTGAGACCAGCCTGGGCAACATAGCGAGATCCCGTCTCTACAAAAATAAAAAATAAAACAGCCAGGCATGGTGACACATGTCTGTAGTCCCAGCTATGTGGGAGGCTGAGGCAGGAGGATTGACTGGGCCCAGGAGGTGAAGGCCGTGCTGAGCTGAGATCATGATGCCACTGCACTCCAGTCGGAGTGACAGAGTGAGACGCCGATGAAACAAACAGACAAAAAACTCTATAATACTCAGTGACCTATCACAGAAACAAGGAACAGATTACCACATGTTCTCACTCATAAGCGGACCCTGGACATTTACCAAAATACTATAAGAAAGGGATTGGCAGTAGCAGGATACTGCTGGGGTGGGGGTGGGAGGGACACAACATCAATAAGGGTACCTGATCTCAAACCAGGCAAAGTGGGGACCAAAGGGAGGCCTGAACGCTATCTGTATGGTGACCACTTATATACCTAATCCTGAATTGTACCCCACATCTTTAAAACAAAAAAAGGGCATTTGCTGAGAAGTAGATTTGCAATCACACTTTATGAGCATTTAAATTTTTAATAGGACCTACCATGTTGTCCTCTGCATCAGTCAGGAAGGGCTGGGCAACACCTGGTAACAGACGAGCCCAAATCTCCATGGTCACGGGAGCTAAGGGGTGTGTCTCAGTCCTGCGTCCTGTCTACATGGCAGGCTGTACCTCTGCATGACGCCATCCTCACTGTAGCATCCAGGAAGGCGCAGTGCGGTCTCACTGAGCCACTGTTGGACACTGCAGCAGAGTGTCCAACATGCACATGCTGGCTCCTCTGGGAGGAGGAGACAATTGTGATGCCTGCTCAGCCAGGACTGATTAGAGCAGGTCATGAGGTCACGGAGGACGGAGGGGTTGAGGTCTATGATCAACATCACAGCCTGCACCTCCTCTAGGACACGCTTAATGTTGCCAGTCTGGTAGGTGAGCGTGACTTACTTCCTGAAAGGCTGCCTTTCCTTAATGGATGAGATCAAGTGATTTTTCATAGCTTCCTTGTGTTCCACGGATTTATGGGGGAAAAGCAGTATTTCATGACGTGGAGGGGTAAAGGGTGACAGATAAAATATTTATAAATCCTCCATGACCAATTGTACGATTCCTACCCCCAATTCTTACGTGTTTTTGGCCTCAGGATTTAACGTGCATCAGCAAGGCTGCGTTGGATTTCTCATCACGGCTGGGTCTTGCTGTTTTTCCTCCTCCATCCCCATTTTTCTGTCTACATTTTACTATGAGATGCTGAGCACACAAAGGTTTGAGAGCATCAGCTCTACTGAGTATAACACCTCTTATTAACATATGCGTGTCTCTGTCCCTTTTATTGATTTGTGCTCTGAGTTATTTTTGACGGATATTCATATTGTCACTTGTCTGTTCTTTCTGTTGTCATTTGCCCGTGCAAATGCCTACATCAATCCTTTGTTTTTGAACTGAATATTTATTTAAGTGTTCATTGTAGATAACATACTTGATTTGTGTGTGTGTGTGTGTGTGTGTGTGTGTGTGTGTGTGTGTGTGTGTGCGCCTCACTCTGTTGCCCACACTGGAGTGCAGTGGCATGAACACAGCCTACTGCAGCCTCCATCCTCCTAGGCTTAGGCCATCCTTCTGCCTCAGCCTCTCAAGTAGTTGGGACTTCAGGTGTACGCCACCACACCAGGCTAATTTTTTTTTTGTAGAGATGAAGCCTTGCTATTTGTCCAGGCTGCTGGTCTCAAGCTCTTGGGTTCAAGAGATCCTCCTGCCTTGAACTCCCAAATGTTCGGATTGCAGGCACGGGCCACCACACCTTGCCTGTACTGAATTTTAAGTGTGATCAGAGCCTCTGTTCTCCTGTGGCCATTGAGACCCAGCTCTGCCCGAATCCTCTGGCTGGCTGTGTCTGCAATTCCTCTGTCTCTTCTGGTTTTCCCTTCAGTTCATAAACATGCTGGAATCTTTTGCATCTGAAGGGGAGACAAAGCCAAGCACCGCTCTGACTCCACAGTCTCCTGCCGCTGGCTGATCCTGCCATCTCTGGGATTACCTGGGTGAGTCCTGGGTCTTTCTTCTCCCTTTCCTGTCCACAGTGGCTCAGAGCTGCCCTGCACTCCCTCCCACCCGTGCGGCGGTCCTCTGTGCTCGGGCATCCTCACCCACCCCGCCCTCCATCATTGTCCAGCACCATGGACACAGCTGGGTGTGACCCTCCCCAGAAGCCACCCAGCTCTGCTGGAGCACTGAGCCACCACCCTCCCAGGGTACCCACAAGCTGCTCACAGCTCGGCCCTGGACTGGCCCCCCTGGACCTGACACTTTCCAGTGCAGGGCTGTGGCTTTTGCCTCTGTGTCTGCAGCACTGAGGGTTAGGCAGCAAGGTGGTCATGTGTGTGGGCAGGTGGCAAGTTGTTCATGCGTGTGGGCAGCACTCGGTGGGCAGGCAGCAAGGCAGTCATGCGTGTGGGCAGGCGGCAAGGCGGTCACAGGTGTGGGCAGGCGGCAGGGTTGTTACTTGTGTGGGCAGCTGTGGGTGGGCAGAATCTTGGCTTTGCCCTTTTGGAATTCCAGGACCATGAGTAAGTGACTGATGTGCTCACCTCCTTTCACCTATAAACAGGTGTGCATGAGACCTGCCTGCTCCTCCTGGAGTTATAGTGAGTGCCTCCTGGACACAGCGCCCAACAGGGATCCCCCAGCCCCCCTGACGGTGTCACTGTTATTACTGGCACATGGCGACTAAAAGAAACCAGGCTCTCCCGGCAGCTGAACAGGCCAAATGAGTCCATGCTTTGCCTCTTCCTCAGGTCTGAGCAGCTCTCCAGCGAGCCACTTGCAGGGTGCTTCCTGAGTCCCTGGCATCTGCAGCGACCTGCCTTTCGTCTGTGAGTGACATCCAGGCTGATTGTGACATGACTGGACAGCAACTCTTCTGTCAAAGCCCTGTCCAAAGGACGGTGTCTTTAAGGCTGTTAGAGCTAATTATCCCCAGACCACATTCTTCAGCTAAGGAACTGTGTCCTTTGATGGCTGGGGAGGAGACTGTGGCTGACATGTGAGTATACCAGCCCTCAAGGCCGGAGGCCCCAGATGGCTCCCCTGTTGCCTGGGAGATGGACGGCAGACAGGACGGTCACTGCAGAGCAGGGACCCTGAGAGCTGGCTTGGACAATGACACTGAGGGCAGGAGCGGGAGGGCAGAGGTCACGCAAGTGGTGAGCTGTGCCTCTGTGCTATCTGTTCCCCGTGTCACTGCCATCATCCTCTCCCTGCCACCCAGGGGTTCCAGCCTGCCTGCTGAAAGTGAGAGGATTTCGCCAGCAATGCTGTCATCTGGGACTTAGTGAAAGCTGTTTCAGTTCTGCTACCAGGTTTGGGACCCAGCAACAAGGTCGATCTGGCAACCACCACGGGCCACGTGCTTATATGGGCACTTTAGAGAGAATCGCAGGGTCAGGCCAAATCTAGTGTGTTGGATGTTGATGTCATGTTGCAAATGCACGGGGATTTCCCAAGAAGCAGCTCTCAGGCGAGAGCGAGAGGGGTGGGTGGCTGGGAAGAGGAGTCCTTCTCGGCTCAGCCTGACCTCAGGGGAGCTCCAGAGGTAAACATGACCTTGGGACTCCCACATGCCAACTTTGGATCCCTGCACCCATCCATGAACGCCTTGATTCACTTCTGGTCTTTGGCCATAGACACAGATACACAAGTCCTTTCGTATGTCTTTGGGTCCAAATATACACGAACTCCATTGGGTCTGTACCAAACTATCTGCAGATCACCTCCCTGTGCTGTCAGGTCTACATGGCCACTCTATCTGCAGATCACCTACCTGAGCCATGTCATCTACATGGCCACACTACCTGCAGATCACTTCCCTGTGCCCCCCTGTCTACACTGTCATTATCTGAGTCACTTTTTCTCAGTAGCTGTAAGTCTCTGTTTCTTTGACTCCAGTCCTTATTCTTTTTTTTTTTTTTTTAGTTGGAGTCTCACTCAGTCGCCCAGACTGGAGTGCAGTGCCCGCTCCCGGCCACCGCAGCCTCGACCTGCTGGGCTCTGGCGATCCTTCCACCTCAGCCCTCCAAGTGGCTGGAACTACAGGCGTGCGCTACCATACCTGGTTAATTTTTGATTTATTGTAGAGATGAGGTCTCGCCAAGTTGCCCAGGTGGGCCTCGAACCCGCGGGCTCAGGTAATCCACTCACCTCAGCTTCCCAAAGGTGCGGGATTACAGGCTGAGCCACCAAGCCCGGCTTAGTCCTTATTCTTACTGGCCTTTTCTTCATGGTGTCTTCAATCACCTTCTGGTTGACCAAAAAATGCATTCTCTTTTAATTTCTTTAAAAAGAACTTGGGTAAATGACAGCTCCTCCAACCGGGAATAGTTTTAGAAATATATCTTATGGCTAAATTTGAATAATAGTTCTATTCTTTTCTGGTCTTTTATTCTGATATGAATGTCTGGGTTAATGATTCTTTCCCTGGGGACTTATTTTGCTCTTTCTTAATGTGAGTTTCTGCTTTAGAAAATCTGAACTTTAGTTTTAGATTTAATTTTTCTACTTTGTATTTTCTTAGTTTGAATTATTTTCTTTTTTATGTTTGGTTTTCTTCTGCGAGACCACCAATTATGTGTATGTTGTGTCTTCTTTTCATTTTCCTTTTCTATCTGCTTTCTTTAATCTAATCAATTCTTTGCTCTCTTCCATTTTATTTTTCTCATTCTTTTCCAGCCTGTCTCCATGTCTGGGCAGTGTCTTTTTTTTAGCAGCACCTGGTCTTTCTTTATCTGATTCTAATGTGGACTTCACTGTGTGAATTTTTTCTTTCTGACTGTTTCCTTGAGCCCTGTCTGCCTGTTTTTCATCTTTTATTGTCTTACTGTATCTTATTTAAGCCTGTTTCAGCTTTAGTTTTATAGAAAATAAGTTTTAACTTAGATTGTTAAGTTCCTGATTTTTAAAACAAGTTTTCACCATCTTCTGGGGAAGACAATGAAAATGGTCTTTCCCAAACCCTCTTCCCAGTGCCTTTGCTTTTTGCCCTTTCTATTATTTTCTTCCTTTTTCTTGCTTTTTTGTTTTTCTTCTTTGAGTCAGGGTTTCACTCTCTCACCCAGCCTGGAGTGCAGTGGCCAATCACAGCTCACCATAGCCATGACCTTCTGGGCTCAGATGATCCTTCTGCTTCAGCCTCCCAAGTAGCTGGGACTACAGACACGCCACCACGTCTGACTCATCTTTAAATTCTTTTTATAAAGACCAGGTCTTGCTATGTTACCCAGGTTGGTCTCAAACTCTTGACCTCAAGCGATCTTCCCACCTCAGCCTCTCAAACTGTTTAGATTACAGGCATGAACCTCTACACCTGGCCTTTCTTGCAATATTTTAAATGAACTCCACTTTTGCTCTTTTTTTGTCATTGTATGTTTGTGCATAAAGTGAGTTCTTCCTGAAGCAGCTATTTTCAGGGATGAAGACAGTCTTCCAGGCCGGGTGTCCCTGGTTCCTTCTGAAGCCCGGCAACACCTGGTTCCTCTACTTCCCCTGGCAGATTCCACTGCACAGGGCTGAGATTCTCCACACCTGCTGTGGTTTAGGGGTGTGGGATCTCCTGTCTTTCATGAGGGCAGAATTCCCATCCCTGTTTCTCATCCTCAGTGAGAAAAAGAGAGACAACTTTACTAGAACCCCACTTTAACGAGTAACAGACACTTTCTCCTTGGCCAGTTTTTCTTTTTGTATCAGTCTCTTTTTGTTCTTTAGGACAATAACAACAACAAAAGAAATCCACACCCTTCACTTCATAACTCTGGACATTTTTCACATTGGCTGCTCACACACGCTTGGCCGATCACGAGGAAACCCTGTGTGCTCATGCATTGCTGTGGACCAAATGTCTCATGTGTTGAAGCCCTGACTCCAGCATGGTGATATTTGAAGGTGGGGCCCTTGGGAAGTGATCCAGTTAAAGGGTGGCCCCATAATGAAATGTGTGCCTTTGTAAGAAGAGAAAGTGGCCAGGTGTGACGGCTCACACCTGTAATGTCAGCACTTTGGAAGGCCGAGGCGGGAGGATTGCTTGAACTCAGGAGTTCGAGACTAGCATAGTGAGACCTGGTGAAAGAAAGAAAAAAAAACAAAAGAAAGGAAGGAAGAAAGGGAAGAAGGAAAGGAATGAGGGAGAGAACCAGGCACGGTGGCACGTGCCTGTACTCTTAGTCACTCAAGAGGCTGAGGTGGGAGTATCGCCTATGCCCGGAGGTCGAGGCTGAGATGAGCCATGATCATGCCACTGCACAGCAACCTGGGTGACAGTGAGACCCCGACTCAAAAAAAAAAAAGAAAAAGAAGAAGAGGAAAAGGCACTAGAGCTCCCCTCCCTCGCTGCTATAATAGGAGGCAGCCAGAAGGCGGCCATCTGCGAAACAGACAGCAGTCCCCACCGGGAACCCACCCTGCGGCTGCCCTGATCTTGGATTTCAGCCTCCAACCAGAGGGAAATCAATGTCTGCTGTTGACACCCCTGGTCTGTGGTGTTGTACTGTAGTAGCCTGTACGAACTAAAACACGCAATCACTCAGAGCACTTCCCTGTGAGACATCACGGAGTCCTGTGGGCTCTGGTGGTGCAGCACAAACACCACGGCTGCAGTCTGCTCACCAGGTCTGATTCTGTCAGGGCACGGAGAGGAGGCAGGCGACGAGCAAGCCAGCAGATGAACCGACCATTCCTTCCATGCAGATAGTGAGCATAGAAAATCTGACAGGGCAGCAGTGAGCTGAGCAGCGTGGAGCTTTGGGCGTCGCCTGCTATCCCTGCCCCCTTGGGTGATGCTGCTCGGATGAGTGCTCCTTCTTGAGTGCCGTACAGTGGAGAGCGTCTATACAGTCCCCGGAAAAATGGCTCCCAAAGGGACCAAGACGTAGCTAGGACCACAATGAGTACGTTCTCTTGGCGGGAGTGGACAGCCGAGGCAGGGCTGAGGATGGCAGGGGCGTGGGGTTCTCTGAAACTCCTGGCTGGCTCAGCCCACCCCGCTGCCTCACTTCCAAAGACACACCCTCCACCCACCTGAGATGCCTACGTCCGAGTCACTGCCAAACAACAGCCCCGCGTGTCCCAGGACCAAGCACCCACAGTGACCACCCACCGGGGGGCAAGCTCAGTCCCACAGACATGTCCTGTGCACCCTACTCTAAAGCATTCCCAGAAGCTACTCGTTGCTCTCCACCTCCACCCCTTCTCCGGACCAAGCTGCCATCCTAGGGGGTTTCAGACTCCCCTCCTGCTCCATCGGCTTCCACTCAGCAGCTGAGAGACCCCACAGTAAGGTCAGCGTGCCTTCTGCTCAAACACTCCTGAGCCTCCCCACTCAGAGCTGAAAGAAAATCCAGATTCTTCAGTGCTCTCAAGACCCTGCACATCAGCCCCAAACACACTCGCAATGCCTCTGCCACATGCATCCTCTTGTTCAAACCTGCCAACTCTGACTCCCCCAGCCATGTGCATCTTGTGATTCAAACTCTGACCACCCCAGGGCCTTTGCACCTGCTCTTTCCTCCACTGAAAGGATGCTCTTCTCTCAACTTGCACAAGCCACCCTCCTTCTCTTCAGTGTTTGTCCAGTATCACCTCCCAAGAGACCTTTTGGCTCGCTGGAGCCCATAGCCCCCTCCCACCCACCACTTGGCCTCCCTTTTCTCTGGTCGTTCCAGGATGTCTACTCCAGTCAGAGTCACACTATGCGGGTCTATCTTTCCTCTTTCCTTCTCCCTTCCTTTCCACACTATTCATTTCTATTAGTCTCATCACCTGACTGTCCCTACCACTGTGGCCCCACGCAGGCACAGCCTTGTTCAAATGGGCGCCGTATTCCCAGGGCCCTGGAGTATCCTGGCACATGGCAGGTGCTCCTCTGGTATGGGCAGGATGAATAAGCATACTCAGGAGAAGCAACAACTCACTTAGACTCTGCTAGGAAGACAGAAAACAGGGGCCACACAGCTGCCTCTGGGCTGCATAGCCATCTCGTGCAGACCCAGGAACACAGCCCTGAGAGCTGAGACAGCAAGAGGGAGGGCATGCAGATAGCAGGAAGCTCTGGAACCTTCTGCTGCATCCTCAAGTCACCCTCCTCCTCTGCACCCTGCCCTGCCCCTGAGAGTCTGAGCTCTGCGAATCACATCTGGGATCCGGGTGCCCTAGTTTTCTATGGGGTTTTGCCAATGGAGGTGGGGGCATGATGGCAGAGGAACACCGGGGAAGAAGAATGAGGCAGAGGCAGACATTCCTTCCCGTGGTCCCCCTGTAAGAGCTCACCTTGGGCTGGCTGGACCCCTCTGCCTCTCCCAAAGGGTTGCCTAGAGAAGTCATGGTGTCCATGTCTGCCACACATTCAGAATGGCGCCTGGCATCACATATCTACTCAACAAATACTGGTTCTGCTCTGATCCTGGATGCAGTGGAGGCCACCGTCTGCCCTGGCCTCCAGGCCCTAAATATCCTACAGAGTTAGCACCTACTGAAATAACAGGTTCTGGACTACCTGATGGGTGAGTTAATGCTTTAAAATATGTGTGTGTGTGTGTGTGTGTGTGTATTCTTCTTAAAAAATATATATAAATATAAATATATTCGTTTTAAAAGTGATATGAGATCTCACTATGTTGCCCAAGCTGGGTTCAAACAATCCCCCCACCTTGGCCTCCCAAAGTCCTGGGATTACAAGCATGAACCACTGCACCCACCCAGTGAATGCATTTTTAAGTTGACTGCTCCAGTTTGTTTGTTTTAAGAGCTGTCCCACCTCTATTCTCTGTGACACCTTAGCCCTCGCACCTGAAATCTGCAATGTGGGACATTCACAAGATGCTTTTCCTTTCGGCCCCAGGTTCTGGAGAGCTGGGCAGGCCCGGGGACCCTGAGGAGGCATCCCCAGCCAAGCCAGTCTTGCCCTGTGAGCCTCTATGGAGTTTCAGCACCTCTTCAACTCCTCAAATATCTTCTCCTCTAGCCTGCGTCGGCCCCCTTCCCATCCCCACCCTGTCCCATCCTGGCCCCATGATGCCCAGACACTTCCTGCTTGATAGTCATAGACTCCAAGTTCCTAATGTAACTCCCCAACCACCGATTCAAAAAAGTTATGGGCGGGCTGTTTCCAGCTGGTTTTCAAATATGAGTGATGTTGACCTTATTTTTTCCACTAGGAATAAGTGAGCTTTAAAATGAGCTTTCTCTCATGGGGTGGTGAATTTTATTCACCACTTTAGCCCATGCACCACTTCCTGGAGTTGGTGGCAGGAATCTGGGATGCAAAATATGCCAGAAGATTCCAGAGCTCCAGGGGCCAGGGACACCTGCTGGGCCCCATCTCTAGGAAAGACCCTTTCCGCATAAGGCCAGGGGGACATGAGGCAGGACAGCTAGCATTGCTTAGATATAGATAGTGGGTTTCTTACAGACAGGCTTGGATAATTAGGAAGCCAGAGGGTCAGGCATCTGGGCACTGCTTTTAAACAACTACACACTAACCGAAATCCAGGCCTGACCTTGGAATGTGGGGCGGCTGGTTACAAAGACCAAAACAGGATGGTAGGGATTTATTGGAAACACTGAGGCAAGGGACCTAAGAGAAAGCTTAACTAAGCAGCCACTTTTCCTACTGTCTCAAAAAGTTTGTGACACAAGCAAACTTAGCAGTAAAATTATAAGAATGGAAATTTGGCCAGACTCGGTGGCTCAGACTGTAATCCCAGCACTTTGGGAGGCCAAGGCGAGTGAATTGTCTGAGCCCGTGGTTCAAGACCAGTCCCAGCAACTTGGAGAGGCCTCATGTCTACTATAAATCAAAAATTAGAGGGCAAGGCAGCACACACCTGTAGTTTCAGCTACTTGGAAAGCTGAGGCGGAAGGATAGCTGGAGGCCAGCAGTCAATACTGGGGTGGCTGTGAGCATGCCACTGCACTCCAGCCTGGGCGACCGAGTGAGACTACAACTCAAAAAAAAAAAAAAAAGAATTGAAACTTGCCATCAAAGCTTAGCTTGGGAATAGGTTGCTTAACCATCATTTTGGACAATATGCTAACAACATATTGTGCTAGCAGTAAGCATGTGCCCTTTTCCTTAAGGTCACTCGCATTCGCTCATACATGCCTTTTTTTCTCTCTCTCTCGTTCTAATAAATTGTACTTTAAACCTCTCTTTGCAACTTGCTCTGAAATGCTTTTCTGAGCCAAGGACTCAGGGAGCAACACACCAGGCATCAGAAGGATGAGGACTGCCTGGAGGTGAGTTCAGGCTCAGGTCACAGGACCAGCCTAAGGTTCTGCCCTGGCCTGGCTGCAAAGCCACAGACACAAAAGCCTGGGCATTCAGTCACCAGAGGTGGATCCCCTACTCTGCAAGGCTGAGATGGTGCATGGGGGAGATGGACCGGAGAGTGCCTGCTGCCTGGGTGCACCCTTCCCTTGTGTGGTCGGGCAGGGGCAAGAGCTGAGCTCCCAGGTTCCCTCCCTGGGGGCCTGAAGGCAGACCCCCATGTCTTGTCCTCCTAAGTCAAGAGAGTAGGCTTGGAGGCCAGGTAGTGGGTGCTGGGCAGGGATGGGAGGAGCTGGGATCAGCAAGGAGTGAATGGCAAGACTATTTAGGGGGAGGGGCAGGAGATGACCCAGGTGGCTGCACTTTGAGGCTGGGATTCTGCAAAGAGATTCCCACATTCTCGATTTCTGGTGCTGCCTCTGAAGACCTTCCACATACAGGAAGGGTGCTTCTGGAAGGATACTTGATCCTAGACGTGCCATCTGCCCAGCAGCCCAGAGGCCAGGGTCACCACTGAGGCAAAGAGGTACAGAGCAGCCTGGAAGCCAGAACCACAGAGACCCATGTCCTGTTTTGTTTTGTTTTGTTTTGTTGAGTTAGGGTCTCACTCTGTTGCCCAGGCTAAAGTGCAATGGCACAATCACAGCTCACAGAGGTCTCAACCTCCTAGGTTCAGGCGGTTCTTCTGCCTTGGCCTCCCAGCTTGCTGTGACTGTACTCATGGGCCACTATGGTTTTCTTTGTTTCCTTTTTTTTTTCAGAGACAACATCTCACTATGTTGCCCAGGCTGGTCTTGAACTCCTGGGCTCAGGCAATCCTCCCACCTCAGCCTCCCAAAGTGCTGGGATTATAGGCATGACCCACCATACCCAGCTATGTCCCAATTTTGATCCGCTCTTCCGAGGCTCGGCCTGTACAGTGTGGCAGCCAACCCTCGGGCATGCTGGGGACTGAAATGACACGGAATCCACCGCCACCGGCAGCTTGGGGAGGAGCCACGCCCCGCAGGCTTGGACCCTCTGGCCAATCAGTGAATGAGCTCAGCCAAACTGCAGGCTTCATGCCGGGATCATCAGGAGCCCACTCAGCTCTAGGCCCCCTCAGTGGGCAGTTGTGGGCAGACTTCCACCCTCCTCTGGGGCCTCAGCTCACCCCTCCCTCCCCCGCCCCCCAACCCCCGCTGGAAGGGCTCCTGGTTCTACCGCGGAGCCCAGGCTGCCCGGGTCTCTCTGGGCGCTGGGACCTGCAGGCTTGATCACCACTATATCGCAGCTCAGGACCCAACGCTGGAGAGGCGGAGGCCGTGGAGCCCCAGCCAGGGCTGTGTCTCCCTCCGCAGGGCCCACCTTCAAGGCTGGGACGCCGCAGAGGGGTTGGAGGAGCGAGAAGGCAGAGGGGTGTGTGGTGCCAGGCAGGGGGAGCCCCGGGGCTTTCCCGCAGACAGAACAATCAGTGTCTGGGAGAGCTGGCCTGTGGGCCTGGAGGAGCCGCCTGCGCCAAGCTGCGAGTGACGGAGGAGCATGGTGGAGACCAAGTTGGCATCGAGGTCCCGCCAGGCGCCGGGAGACAACCAGGGCGTGGGCTCAATCACACCAGCCTAGGGCGCAACTGAGTCTGCGGCTCTCAACCGGGTCCAGAAACCAGGGCAAACCAGTCGCAAGCCTCCAGGTTGGCCAAGGTCACTGGGAGGTGGGGCGCGCCAGAGACCCCTCCCTGGCAGCTCTGCCTCCGAAGCCCAGCTCCTGCCCCGCGAAGCCTCGCCCCCTTCCCCAGAGCCCCGCCCACTGGAATCCTATCCTGGAGCCATGCCCCTGCCCCACCAAGCCCTGCCTTCCTCCCAGCGGTTCTTGGGGACCCCGCCCCTTCTCCACCGAGCCCCGCCCTCGCACTGAAGCCCTGCCTCCTGGAGTCCTGACCCGGGGGCCTACCGTTGCCCTCCAAAGCCTCGCCTTCGCCCCAGCCCTGTTCCCTGGGGGCCTGCCCTGGAGCCCCAGCCCCGCCCCCTCCCTCCACTGGGGCCCGTCTGCTCTGCCAGACTGCCGCGCTGCAGGACCCGAAGCTTCCAGTATCCAGGTGATAGAGGCCAGAGGGTCTGGAAAAGGCTGCCGCGGTCAGAGGGTCAGGGCACGGTTGGACTCTCCTGATCCTGGCCCGGGCCCCCTGTCACGCGGCCAGTGGGTACAGCAGGAGCAGCGCCGCTGGGCAAGTGGGTCACCCCCAGCATCCTCCAGGCCCCGGCTCCGCCCCCTTCGTACCCCGGACCCCGGCTTCGCTCCTGCTGTCCCCAGGCTCCGCCCCCCCGCCCCGGCTCCGCCCCAACCGCCTCCCCCACCCCGTCCCGGCTGCGCTCCCACCGCTCCCCATGGCCCGGGCTCCTCCCCCGCAGTCCCCCGGGCCCCGCTCCTTACCCAGCGCCCCCAAGCTCCGGGCCCGCCCCCAGCGTTCCCCAGGCCCCTGGCTCCATTCCCTGCGCTACTCAGAAGCCAGGAGTGCTGGTGGGAATTCTCTGAAGCGCCTTTATTGAACACGTCCCAGGGCCAGCTCCTGAGCCCACAGAGAGACAGCGCTCGCCAGGCTTGTGGGCATCCAGAACCAGCCTCTCTCTCTGTATGCAGGCACTGCTGGACTGTGCCTCACCTGGAGTCTCGTGTCTCCCATCCATGGCTGGTCTTAGCTGGGCTTGGGACCCAGCACACCCTCGGGTCCACCCCAGCTCTCTAAGCCCTCTGGGACCACATCCCGCTTTCCAAGTCCCCTTCCCTGGGGGTTCCCTGCTGTCTCTGAAGATCCCGCTGCCCGCAGCCCTCCCATGCCCAGGGAGGGCCCATCTCCCCATTCGCCCAGAGCCATCCATGTGAATGAGCACCTCGAGGGCCAGGGGCTCAGGCCCCAACTCAGAGTCAGTGATCAACTCCAGGGTCCCACCAGGATCAAGGGGTGGCTGTGGAGCACTGGCCTCCCCCTAAACATAGCCTGGTCCCAGATTCGGGGGTACCAGGGACAGGCCAGGCAGGGCCTGGGCACCAGAGAGCCAAGAACCCAGCCCAGGAGGCAGCGAGAGGTGGGTGCCCACCCAGACCAGCATATCAGACCTGACATACAAACACCACATCCCGTTCCCATCTGGGAACGGGACCTTGTGTGTCTGCGGGGCATGTGCCCATGACAGTGTTCCTGCTCAGGGTCCTGGGGACAGTTGGAGTTGTGTCGGACCACTCTGCAGCCCTCTCCCCTCCACTGTGAGACTCTGCCACGCCGCTCTCACCCCACGCTGACTAGCTTCCATGGTTCAGAGTCTCCCCAAGGCTTTCTGGCTGGCGAGATGCTTCTCCAGCTGCTCTTACAACTTCCAGAGCATTCCAGGACATTGCTCTACCGGTCAGACAGATGTCAGCATGCCCACCCCCAGCACAGACAGCGTGTGGACTACATACTCCACATGCCCCCTACTACCCCCTCCCCAGTTCCCACAGCAGGAAAGAATTAGGGGGCGTCGCATAATTTGCGCCTTCCAAAACGACAACACAGTGGAACAGCTTGACATTTACAAAAAGGTGCTTGTTAAGAACAGCTCTCCCAACTTAATTAACACTAAAACCCTTTAGGTGTTCCTCCAAGTGCGTATAAAACAGCTGTCTTTCCCCCTGCGCGAGAAGTAAACTCTGAGAGTGTTTCCATAAAATCAATGAGCTGTGACTCCTCGCAAGCAAAACTGTCATGAAATGTTACTGCCGCAATGCCGGCGTGAAGGGGCAGCCGGGGCGGCCAGCTGCCAGAGCAGATGCAACAGCCCGGACCCCCAGCCACACCACCATGAGACACCGTGCTGCCCAGGGCCCTTAAGTCTGACTTTGTTATGGCAGACTCTTTTCCAGGTGGGGTGTCCTGGACTCTGCTGGCTGGCTCCCAGGACCCAACCTCAACCACATCAAGTCTCAGTTTCCCTCTCCCTGGTCCTGGGGCTGTCCATAGTTCTGGTAGGGTTGCTGCAGGATAGCACAGAGGCAGGAGTCTCCTCCCCTCTGGCCACCCAGGTTCATTCTGCAGCATGATGGTGGGGCGGGGACCAGCTGGATGCCAGGCCAGGCAGGAGATGCAGCGAGTGTTGGCTGTCTGCCGGCAGCTCCTCTGCCCATCCAGTGCAGTGAGGGGCCACTTGGACAAGGATGCTGGAAGGAGGAGCCTGGCATGGAGAGCTCAGAGGCTGCAGACCTGGGGTTCGGTGATACCAGAGCTGCACCCGGGAGCCGGCATTGGCCCTTCTGGGTGTGCATGACCTCCCGTGCAGGGGACCCTGGCAAGAGTCAGCACTCACCCCGATGGCCTAGCACTGCCTTGTGCCAGGACCCTGCAAGTGCTGGCCAGCAGTAATTTATTGCAAATTGTTTGGGAACAGTCAGTTTAATTAAAATCCAAATGAGGTTCCCAGGAGGGCCCCTCCCCCAGCCCAAAACAACAGAAGAGACAACACCCCCCCAGCGCATTCATGTTTTGTCATCTCAGAGTCCTGTGATCATAAAATTTATTCATGGAATTCACACTTCAGTGGTGAGAATAAACAGCAGGCAAGGACTTCATGCGAATGCGGATGCCCACACCGCAGCCGGGACAGCTCAGGCGACCGTTTCTTCCCATCTTAAAGCAAAGCACGTAGAGTTGCTGAGGGCCAAAGGCTGCCACGGGTAGGGATTGGGACGTGGCTGTGCCATTGTGACTTCTCCTAGAGGGCCACTTCACATGAATATCGCCTGTTCTGGGTGGACCCCGCTAGGCCGGGGAGCATTCTCCTGGCACCCCAGCCCACTAGCATGATGCTTCCTGAGCCTGGACCTTGCTGTGTGCCCTGAGAAAGTCCTCTCCTCTCTAGAGCCTCAGTTTCCCCTGAGGTAGAAGAGGCTTGGCCCAGCTGGTTCTGCCAGTTCGTCTCACTCAGAGTTTCTCTCCTCTGTAAAATGAAGCAGCATGTACCTAGCACTCTGCCAGCTGGGGAGGAATGGGCTGGCTTGTAGTCCCACTGGGCTACTATCATTTTTTCCACCCAGAGCTGAAGGGCATGATCCAGGGAGGGGCTGTGTGTGGCTCAAAAGAAGCACCTCTCTACACTCAGACAGTAAGGGCATGGGAGAGGTGGACAGTTAGAGCCCCTGAGGTAGGAGAGCACTACAGCAGCTCCAGTATCTGTGGGCAGATGTCAAGGAGGAGGCCTCATCAGGTAGGGACCTGCCCATGTGCAAGGTGGAGGTCAGGGGGCTATTCTGGAGTTACTTGCCTGGAGTCAGGTCCCAGCTCCTCCTCAGGCCCAACTGCCCATGTGGTCTCGGAAACCCCATCGTGTGCTTGTGTGAACAGGTCCTAGAGCAGCACCAGATGCAGCAAGCATCCGATAGCTGAGCTGAGCCCCAGGCGGCAAGCTCCCTGGCAGGGCCAACCTCTCTCGTCAAGGCCCCTGTGAGACCTGCTGCAGGGCTGTCATGAGTGGAGGCAGACAGGTGGATGGATGGACAGGCTGGTAAGCAGATGGGCAGACAGACAGACAGGCAGGTGGGCAAATGGACAGGATGATGGGCAGACAGGCAGGCAAGCAGGTGAGCCGATGAACAGGTCGATGGGCAGACACAAGCAGGTGGGAATACGGACAGGTGGGTGGGCAGATAGCTGGTGGACAAATGGACAGGTAGGCTGGTGGACATACAGTCGGGTGAGCAGACAGATGGGTAGATGCTCAGACGGATGGGTGGGTGGGCAGATAGACAAAGGAGGACTGGTGGACACGTGGACAGGCAGGCTGGTGGATAGACAGGTGGGTGGGTGGGCAGGTAGATGGATGAACAGGCGGGTGGGTGGACAGATGGACAGGTAGGTGGGCAGATGGGTAGGCGGGTGGGCAGATGGACAGGCAAGTGGGTGGTTGGACAGGCGAGTGGGTGGGTGAATGTGTGGGCTGGTGTGCGAGCAAACAGGCAAGTGGGCGGATGGACTGGTGGGTAGGTAGACTGACGGGCGGAAAGACAGGCTGGTGAACAAACAGACAGGTGGGCTGTTGGACAGACAGGTGAATGTGCAGATGGACAGGTGGGCAGGTGAATGATAAGACAGCTGGACTGGTGGTCAGATAGGCAGGTAGGCAGATGGACTGGCAGATGGGCAGATGGACAGGCGAGTGGACAGATGGATGGACAGACTGGTGAACAAATGGATAGGTGGAATATTGGACAGACAGACAGGTGAGTGGGCAGATGGACAGACGGGCGGGAGGTTGGATGGACAGACAGACAGATGGACAAATGAGCAGACAGTGCAGGTGGTACGGGCTGAGGCCGGAAAGTCTCAATGGAGCTGAGAGGCTGGGCCTCTCCCATGATCGCCACCCCCAGCTCCGGCTGGTTGGAGAGATGAAAGCTCCACTCTCTCAAAATCACATATCCAGGCTCCGGCTCTCCAGACAGTGCTGAAACAAGATGTCATTTCTGAGCCGTCGGAGCGTGGCATCCCTGTCACCTCTCGTGCTTCCAGCAAGAAGAAATCCTGAGGGCAGCTGGACCCTGGTCACCTCCCAGGCTCTCCCTGCATCGTGAGTTCGTCCCCACCCCCCCTTCTGCCTGTCCCCAGGGACCTTTCCCGAGAGCCCGCGCCACCGTCACCCTCGCCTGGTAGCAGTTAAATACACGTTGGTGCTTTTATCTGGGTTCTCCAGTGTTATGATAAATAATGGAAACTAAACCACATATGTCAAAATAAATGACCCTCTTGCAGAGGGGAATGAATCTCCACGTCCTGAGCTATCTTCCTCCTGAGACACCATAAAACGGGACATGAAGGAAGACAACGCCTGGGCCCCGCCCGCAGATACAACCGCAGGCAAGGTGGCTGCTGAGGCACCCTGGCCACGGAGAGGCTATTGCATCCCGCATCCTCTTCTGGCAGGTGGGAGGCTGCATACTTGCCCCGTCTCAAGGGCTGGGTGCACCCACCCTCACAGGGCTCTCAAATCTGCCCATCTGCTGCGCCAACTGCCCCACTCCATCTCCCTTGGGAGCCTGGGGCCCCATGCCGCCACTCCCCAGCCCAGCGGGTAACTGCTGAGCACTTTGGCGTGGCCCGATGCCCTGGCAGTGTTGCCCAGGGGCACTCCCGTGTTTGTCCGGGCAGATGTCCCAGCAAGAGTTTTCTTTCAAATGTGACTCCAACTTCCCCTCTAGACTGGGGGAAGGGAAGGTGGTCTGGGGTCCCCATCATGGTGTGTGCCTCTGCTAGGACCCTTTTCTCCCTCTGCTGGGATCCCTGTGCGCAGAGTGGCCCCCTTGCCAGCTCCATGCGCTGAGCAAGGAGGACAGGCCCAGACCCCTGGTGGCTGTGCAGCGGTGAGCAGCAGCGGGCGCGTGTCATTACGTGCTGATTTACATTTACAGCCCTGTCCAGGTGCTCCCTCCCACTCAAGCACACGCGCCGAATTTTTATGCAAGATTGAACAACTTAACGGCCTGAACAAGTCGGATGACAAGACTTTAATTGCTATTTTTCTCCCTCCGTCCCTCAAGAGAGCAATATGCAGACATTTAGAGGAGGATTTCATAAAACAAGGAAGACAGCAACTCGCAGAGTTCCCTGTACATTTGCTGCCCGAGCCCCTGGCCTCAGACAGCAATGCTGCTGGGCAGAGGAGTCCCACGTCCCTGTGCAGCCACCCTAGGGGGGCTTCCAGCACCATCACTGGTGGGGGACAGAGAGACGAGGCTTGCCTGGCCTGGACACCCAGGAGTCTGACCAGAAGCCTGGAGAGGAGCGCCTGGAGTGACTGATGTGAGATGCCAGATCTGAGAGCCAAGCAGTCTGTCTGGAACAAGTTGGGACCAGTTTCCCCCCATATCCCCTCCCCCATGGCACCTAGTCTATGTCTCTAGTTCTGTTTCAAGTTACCTGTGTACTCATTCGCTCATTCGTTCACATATTCATTCACACGCTCACTCGTTCATTCGTTCACATGCTCACTCAATCATTCGTTCATACATTGAGTGTCTGCTGAGTGACCACCGTGTGCCAAGCCCCGACCGTGGACATAGAGCGGTGACTGAGAAGGGAGGTGCCTGGTAGGGGCTGGTGCTTGGGAGACAGACTGGAGTCCACAGAGCCGTGTGCACTAATAGCCCCTGCTGTGGCTCATCTTTGGGTAGGGGTGGGGGTGGGGGCGCAGCCAGCAAGAGCCAGGCTGATCCCTTGTGGCCACAGGTACCCCGGCCACTGGGGCAGGGATGCACCAACTTTCCTTTGCGCCGTCAGCATGATCGATAGTGTCATGCGGAAGCTTGTTTTGTCTGAAGAGCATGAATTCCATGTGGGGAATGGGAGGGAGGACGGCAGTGTTGCTAACTGTCACCCAGGCCCACCTCCCCCAGAACAAGGCGGAAGCACTGGGGAGGCCACGTGGAAATCAGTCTTCTCCTCTTCAGCCGCCACCCCCAGTAATCCCGAGGGCGACTCTGCCGCAGTCGTTGTTCATTCACAACATGTTCAAAGGACTCTTTGAGGTTAGAATGTTCCTTTTAAGAAAACACTCAGGGCACAAGTTTCTGGGCAGTGCCACCCAGCTGACACCTCTCATTAGCTGCCTCCTGCATCTGGGCTCCAGGACCCCTCGGCTGAGAGCAGAGCCTGTGAGAGGACCCTTGTCCTAAACAGGAGAGGACAAGGAGGTGGGCGGAGGCAGCCGCGGGGGAGTGAGGGTGCTGACCAGACCGGGACGGGAGAGGGCAGCAGGGCACTGGGGGCACGGCTGCTGGAGACTGGAGCAGGGCTGACTCCCTGGGGTCCCAGAGACGCCTAACCTCACTCCCCTGGCTGTGCTCGGGCACTGAGCTCCAGGATAAAGGTTCTTGTACAAGTGGGGAAACTGAGTCTGGAAAGAGCCAGGGACGGAGTACCTACAACCTGGGTCTCCTGTCCCCAAGTCTAGGGATCTCAGAGGCCCCTCCACCGGCACCCACCCCCTTCCCTTTCCCTTCCAGGCCTGGGCTGAGCCGGGACTCAGTTTACCCAAGCGTGTGCCCATTTGCTTTGTGGGTGTACACAGCAGCTGCCATGTGTGTGCCCAGCCTGGCGTTGGCCTTGGAGGAGTCAGTCAAGGACACGAGCACGCAACTGTCTAAAAAGAATTGGGAGAAACCCAGCTCAGACCTCAGGGAGCTCTCAGTCTACTAGGCTCATGCACACACGCATGCGCACACACTCATGTGCACGCACACATGTACATGCAGGCACACACGGACAGACATGCTTGCATGCCCACGTGAATGCACACACTCATGCACCAGTGTGCACACTTAGATGCACACACACGCACAGCCATGCCCATGTCCCCACACTCTGCATGCACACACATGTGCACGCACACACACATGAGGGCAGGATAGGACAGGCTGAATGGAAGGCCGTCACAAAGTCCCAAGACTGAAGGTTGCCTCACACAGGGAAAGGCAACAGGCACAATGTCTGAGGCCAAAGTATTGGCGGGCCCAGCCTTGCCTGTGGCGACGCCCAGAGAGGGCACTGCTTGAAAGGGCGAGTGTTGGGACTGCACGTGTTTGCAGGAAGACCAGGCTGGGCGGGCAGCCAGGGAGCAGCCCGCCCCCAGTCCGTGCCTCCTGGGATCCCTTGGAAACGCTCTGACATCCGGAATGAGAGGGGAGGCGAGGGCGGAGGGGGCTGGGCAGCCGAGATGAAAGACCTTGGAGGGCAGGGCGGGGTGGGGGCCAGGATCTCGCTCGGCCAAGGAAATATGGAAATGGAATCATTTACCAAGGTTGGGGGAACTTTCCGTCCTAATTAAATAGCCAGGACTCTGGCGGCCTGCTGTCAGAGAGAGGCGTGGGGGGGCGGGAAGCAGATGCCGTCCTTGGGAGAGGGGATTAGCCGGCTGCTCCCTTTTGATGCGCCTGGCTCCGAGAGGCGGGAGGCAGGCAGTCATCACGCTCTAATTAGGGCCGCACCTCCTGTCCTCAGGCACTAATCCATATTCAGGGACTGGAGCGGGGCGGTCTTTCCGGATCACAGGGACCCCAGCCGGAGGCCCGTGCAGGAGGGGGCGGCAAAGAGAGAGAGGCCACCTCCACGAGTGCACTCCCACCGGCTTTGGCCGTCTCGGTCCTTCCTTACTCCCTCTCTGCCAAGGAAGGTCCTGCTCCAGGGGGCAGAGCGTGGGGAGGTGACAGAGCTCAGGGTGTGGCCCGAGGACCCTGGGGCCATGCACCCCCCTCCAGCATGGACTGTGGTTCTGCTGCTGGTGGGGGGGAACACTCCATGGTCCTGCCTCAGGCTTTGATTGGAGCGGGGGATGGTCTGGAGTCCTCAGACCCCAGAAGCGAGAACTAAATTCACCAGAAGCCAGAGGCCGTTTCCAGACCCAGTTTGAGCAGGTAGATGAGGGAAGGCAGTTGCTACGCCGTTGAAGAAGAACCTCTGGTCAAAGTGGCAGTAGCTACAAAATGTAGCATGTGTTCCAGAGCAGAGGAGTCCTTCCCGTGGGTCCTGACCCCAGATGCAGGGCAGCCCCCAGGTCTCCAGGATTCTGCAGACCCACTCTGAGGACAGGGATTACAACTAGGGGGAGGGGGCAGAGAGCAACACATAGAGCACCACAGAGCTGACCGGGGGCTCCGACACAGGGCCACGGACGCCCCGAGTTTGCCTCGCTCAGCTCCCTGCCTCCCTGAAAGCTCCGAGGGCCAGGGAGCCCAGAGGCGCAAACAGGCCAACCCCAGACTCCCAGTGCCAGAGCTGCCAGGGCCTACAAGGTGTCTCACCCATTCCAGGTGGTTTACACTCAGAGCCCAGGGGGAGGCCACTGGCCCATGGTGGCACAACCGGGCTGTAAGCTTGGCACTATGCCCAGCCCCCTAGCCCCACCCACTTTGGTCAACCTCTGCATGACCAGTCTGCCTCCAGGTTCGGTACCTACCTACCATGGGCATGAGTGTTCCAAGGCTGTCCCAGAGGCTCCTCCCCTTCCTCTGCCTTGGAGACCTGTGAGAGGCACACAGGTTCCTGACTCAGCAACTGGTCACGGTGGGTGGTAGCTACAAATCGAAGCAGGCATCCTGGGGCAGAGAAGATCCTCGTGAGTCCTGACCCCAGACACAGGGCAACCCCCAGGATTCCAGGATTCTGCAGACCCACCCTGAGAACAGGGACCACAGCTGGGGGTGAGGGCAGCACTCTGCACCAGCCCCATGATGCCGGAAGATAAAAACCAGATGAGATTCCAGGGGCTTTCTTCCTGCTGCTCTTACATCAGACTGGCATTTTTTATTTAGCCACATATTTAACACAAGGCTGTCCATTCTCTGTATGACAAGCTCCAAGTTTCCAGTCGGGCACAGTGGCTCACGCCTGTAATCCCAGCAATTTGGGAGGCCAAGGCAGGAGGATCGCTTGAGCCTAGGAGTTTGAGACAAGCCTGAGCAACATAGCGAGACCTTGTCTTTACAAAAGAGCAAAAATATTTAGCTGATCGTGGTGGCACATGCCTGTAGTCCCAGCTACTCAGAAGGCTGAAACAGGAGGATAGTCTGAGTCCAGGAGGTGGAGACTGCGATGAGCTGTGATGTGCCATTGCCCTCCAGTCTGGGCGAAAGAGTGAAACTTCAACTGAAAAGAAGCAAGCTTCATGTTTCCATTGAGTACTAATCCCATGCGAATGCAGTGCTTCCTATAGTGTTTCTTGTGCATATTTGTAGGCAAAAACATCTTGCTGTTTTCTTTTATCTGAACATGCCTTCCTTTCACCTTAATTCTCTTAGAATTATTTTGCTGTTTATAGGATTTTTTTTCCCTTGGTGCATTAAACGTATTTCTCACTGTCTTCTGGCCCTCTTGGCTTCTTATGGGAAGTCAGTGTCACTCAGATTACAGCTCCCTGTGGGCAGTATCACATGTCATGGTGGGCCTCAACAATTTCTGTCTTTGGTTCACATCAGTTTGATTACAATGGGCTTTGGCATGGTTTCTGCTGTGTTTATCTTGACTTGGATTTTCTGAGCTTTTAACATCTGTATTTGGTGTCTTTCATCAAATTCGGGTAATTTTTAGTCATTATTTCTAAAAATTAAAAAAAATCCTGTCTTTACCCCTTCAATAGCACATGTATCAGATGTCTATAATTTTTCCACAGGTCTCTGAAAAACTTTTAATTTTTTTCTTCAAATTAAATAATTTCCATTGATGTCTCTTCAAGCACACTAATTCTTTTATTTGTTGTTTCCATTCCACTGTTAAGTCCATCCAGTGAACGTTCTTTCTTTATTATTATTATTATTGAGTTGGAGTCTCACTCTGTCATCCAGGCTGGAGTACAGTGGCCCAATCACAGTTCACTGTAGTCTTGATCTCCTGGGCTCAGGTGATCCTTCTGTCTTAGCCACTCAAGTAGCTGGGACTAGAGGAACACCACCACATCTAGGTAATTATTTTTAAATTTTTTTGTGAAGATGAGGTCTCATTATGTTGTCCAGGCTGACCATCAGTGAACTTCATATTTCAATTTTCCATTTTCAGTCCTAGAATTTCCAACTGGCTCTTTCTTCTAGTTTATATTTTTCTACTGCAATACCCAATCTATTTATTTATGATGAGCATATTTTCTTTTATGTCATTGGGCATAGCAATATGAGTAACTTTAAAGTATTTGCCTGTTGAATCTAACATGTTAGTTAATTGGGGATCAGTCTCTGTGGTTGTCTTTTGTTCTTGAGAATGGATTGCTTTTTCCTGATTTCTCATATCTCAAGTAATTTTGGATTATACCCTGGGCTTTGTTAATATGTGTTGTAAAGCCTCTGGGTTGAAGAGTGTCAATTTTCACTGTTTTAGCAGATGGTTAACCTGGTTTGATACAGCTATAACCTCCATGGAGTCTCTTTAGCCTTGGTGGGGCTGTTTGAGGTCTGCCCTGACCCTGCATGGTCAAGTCATTCACAAAATTCTGAAATTCTGTCCCTTTTGGCTCCTTCCTGCGATTGACCTCGCTCACCTTCCTGTGGCTGGGGCTGCCTTAATTTTGTCTGTCTTCAAGCCAAGAAAGATGCATATTTTCTATGGACCTTGGGTTATGTCTGTGACCTGTGTCGTATATACACAGGGCTGCTTCAGACCGGGAGCTGTTAAAATGGGAACTTACTGGGTCCTGTTCTTTCCTCAAGAGTTGAGCCCCTTCTGGAACCTGCCCACCTTTGGTCTTCTCCATTGCTCCCAGCCCATTGTCTAGTGTCTTGTATCCAGTGTTGATAGCTGCTGTCTTTGGGAGAGTCCTTCTATAGGGATGTGCTTGGCTGCTGCAAGCATGGAAACTTTGAGGCTTGTTTTTCATCTTCATTAGAGACGGCCCTGAGCAGCCTTTACTCTGGGGCTGACTTATCCTCTACCAAGGCTGTGGTCTTTTTGAGTTTTCTACTGTTTGCCTCGGGTGTTGCTGCACACTGAAGCGTGCTCTTCCAAAATTCACATGCTGAAGCCCTCACCCTCAATGTGATTATACCTGGAGATAGTCTCTAGGGTTAAATCCTTTGGGTGGGGCCCTAATCTAGTAGGGCTGTGGCTTTGTAAGAAGGGGAAGGGATGGTCCCCTGTCCCTCACTGGGTGAGGACACAGAAGAAGTGGCTGTTGTCAAGTGAGGAAGAGGACCCCCACCAGAACTCAGGCATGCTGGACCCTTGATCTTAGACTTCCCAACCCCCAGAACTGGGGGGAAATACACTTCTGATGTGTAAGCCCTGCCCCTCCCGGTCTGGTATTTTGTTGTGTCTGCCTGAGCAACCTGATAGAGATATCTAACGGGCTTTTCTCTCTCTGGCCAGAACTCCAGTGCATCCCAGCTTCACACCAGCTCTGAGATTGTTCTGTTTTTCTTCTTTGCCTGGCCTTGTGGTGTTTCATCCAATGCAGGCACAGGGCAGGTCAGTAAGACTCCAGGGGAGCCCTGTGCCTGCTTCTAGAGCTGTTCTATCATACAAACTCCTTTCCCTGGGATTCTTCCCCACAGATTTTGCCACTCCTTTGAAACCGAGTGACATCTCCCCAGCTTGCAAAACTGTTGTGCTCTGTGTGGGGCCCTCCACCCTGTGCTGTGCTCCAGAAAGAGCCCTGAGCAGTACATGGGGAATCATAGAAATCACCCCATGGGATTAAGCCCCCTTCCATAGGGGACAGAAGGTCATAAGGGTCACAGGGCCACAACTCTACACCTCCTTGTGTCCAGTGTCCAAAATCTGTTGTCTGTATCTTTTGTTCAGTTCTGTAGTTGTTGCTGGCATGAGGGAAAGTCCGTGGTACTTCACCTGTCAAGGTCAAAGCCACCATCACATATACATCAACTGGACTTGGCATTAAAGTGTCAGGTGCACACACAGAAATGCTCAGACTGGAAGGGAGGATGGATTTTCACAGCACACACCTGTAGCCAGAACCCATATCAAGAAAGAGTTATCTCCACCCCAGAAGTCCCTGTGTTCAACCTCAGAAGTACCCACCATTCTAACTCCAACACCATAAGCCAGTGCTCTCCTGGCTTTGGCCTCCATAGAATGAAGTCATGCAGTATGCACTTCCTGACGTCGGGCTTCTTTTGCTTAGGCATCCTGTTGCAGAGAGCAGTGGCTTGCTCCAGATCTATAATCACATGCCAGCTTTGGATCCCAGCACCCATCCACGAGCACCTTGGTTTATTTCTGGCATTTGGCCATAGAAACAGTTACACGTGTCCTCCCATGTGTCTTTAGGTACACATACGCGCGCATTTCCGTCGGGTCTGTACCTAAGGTGAACATGCAGAGTTACAGCATACATGTGTGTTCAGCTTCAGCGACTGCGGATGCACAGTTGCGCAAGTGTGTGTACCAAGCATGCACAAACACATCATCACCAGCACTTAACACATCCTTTTGCTGTCCTTTCTGCCATTCATTCTATGGGTGGCATCCCATTGTGGGTGTAGCTTACCTCTTGCTAACTAAGGAAACCCAGCCGCTCATTTGTCATACATTTAGCGGACATTGGATATTCCATTTTGTGAGGCAGCTGTTCAAATATCTTGGCTGTTTTTCAATCCATTTGCCTCGCTCCTTTAAAAAAATGATATATATATATATATTTAAAATCTGGATACAAGACTTTGTCAGATGCGTGTATCAGCAAACAATGTCTCTGGGATTGTATGTCCACTCTCTTAACGAGATCTCTGATGAGCAGAAGTTCTTAATTTAATGTGGTCCAGTTGATCCATTTTTTCCTTTGTGTATAGTGCTGTTTGCATCCTGTTCAAAACATTAAAAAAAAATTTAAATTATCTCACCATTGAGATAATTCTGAATTATGATTCTGCCCTGCAGTATTCTTTCTATCCTTTGTCTCAGCAGAAAATTGACAGACAGGTTATTTATTTCCTCATATAAATCATTGATCAGAATTTTAGACAACACAAGACTGAAGTCCAAGTCCTGAGGGACCACGGGAGCCCTCCCTCCAGGGTGACACGGGGCCCTTGGCTAACTTCCTTTGTCTGTAATTATGTATAACAGACAAAACAGACAAAATCCACTGAGCAGATCATCTGGGATGTATTTTCCATTCTCCTCAAGGATAACCCGGCCGACTTCGCAAATGCCTGCTGAAATCACAATAACATCCTTCGCCTGCCAGTCTATGGACCATGACAAGAAAAGACAATGACATTAGTTTTACATGATCACCTCTTGGAAGACCTGTGTAGTCGGGGGCGGAGAGGCTAAGAGGGGCTCACCAGCGCTTGTGAAGCACGCTGGATGTTTCTCTCTTCTCTGGGACTAGATGTGTGCCAGTATTTTAAGACATCGGCGGGGGCACTTCAATCAGAAAGCAGATACTCCTGCCTCTTTGGAGGCTGGTTGCCTAGCAACTGCCTCTCATGACGCCATCACCAGCAACAGAGTCTGGGTACCTGAGACTTAGAGCTGTGATGGTCCACAGGAGGGGAGAGGGCCGCACACGTAGAGAGAAAAGGAGGATCACTGTGTGCTGGCTAGTGAGGGACAGGGGATCTTCCTGGAGGAGGGGGGCTTGCTCTGTGCTGGGGCTGGGTTGAATGCCAGCAGAGGTGGAGGAAGGTATTTCAGGCTTGGGGTGTGGCCTCAGATGAGGATGTGCATGGCACGGTGGTGGAGGGAGGAGGGGAACAGATGGGTCTGGGGGCAGGCTGGAGATGGAGGTTGCCTGTTTTGGGGGGGAGGAGTTACAGCAACACTGCAGAGACCCCAGCTGGTGGGGCGACCCACAGATGAGACCAAAGGAGAGGACAGAGGTAGAGGAAAAGACCCCTATGGGCAAAGGGAAGACATCCCAAGGGAAAGTGAGGGTGACGATCAGCATACAGGAGGGCCCAGCCATCCCCAGCCACCCAGGACTGTCCCCGTGGGCATCCGTTGTCCCTGCACAATCGTCCCAAAGGGGCCCAGATGGGTGATGGGTAAAGTGATTCCTATACCCAGAGCTGCAAGGGGTGTGTCCTGAGCACCCACACTGGGCTCGGAGTCCCATCCACCTGCTGGTGACCCCACAGCAGCAGTGAGGAGATCTGTCCTGACCCTCGCCGGAAGGGTGAGAAACTCGGAAGCAGAAAGAGACAGCCACCCACACCCTCTGCCAAGCAAGAATACTGGCTGCTCCCAGGGATATCCATCACCACAGACCACAAGACCTGAGTTTCAGGAAGAGTAGGGGGATGGCTGAGGGAAGGGAAGCAGGCCATAGGGGACACGGGGCCATAGGAGCAGAGGGCCATAGGGGACAGGGGGCCTTAGGGGACAGAGGGCCATAAGGGACATAGGGTCATAGAGGACACAGGGCCATAGTTGCAGAGGGCCATAGGGGACAAAGGGTCATAGGGACAGAAGGTCAGAGGGGACAGGAGGCCATAAAGGCAGAGGGTCATAGGGAGCAGAAGGTCTTAGGGAACAGAGGGTCATGGGGACAGAAGGTAATAGGGGACAGAGGGCCATAGGGGACACAGAGCCATAGGGGACAGGAGGTCATAAGGGATAGTGAGCCATGGGGCAGAGGGCCATAGGGGGCAGAGAGCCATAGGAGATGCAGGATCATTCGGGACAAAGGTCCATAAGGGACATAGGGCCATAGTGGGTACAGGGCATAGGGGATTAGGGCTATATGGGACAGAGGCTCATAGTGGACAGAAGGTTATAGGGAACACAGCGCCATGGAGGACAGAAAGCCATAGGGAACAGAGGGTCATAGAGGACACAGGACCATAGTGGACACAGGGCCATATGGGACACAGAAGGTTACTGAGGTGGGGAGGGAGGTGGACAGAACTGCATGTGGAAGACAGGCATGCTTCTGCCTTGACAGGCTCAGGGGTGTCTGAATCCCTTGGTGTGGACAGGCTCTCCTGGACCCTCCCACTGAAGCGGAGAAGATGCCGGTGGGGGCGGGGGAGGGGAAAGTGCTTCAAACACACTGCTGCAGAGGGAGCAGTGGGAGCCTGCGGCCGGCATCCCTCCAGTCTCACCGAGACCGGTGAGCTCCCTGAGACTTGCATTTCTGCGGGGCCCTGATCCCAAAGCTACCAGCAAACCAGTCCCCATAGCATCACAGTGTAAAGGATAAAATCTGGAGGCTGGGGTACGGGGTCCCTCCAATCTGGGTGGCTGGGGATGGCCTCACTAGGAGGAGACGTCTGAGACCATCCTGGGTGACCAGAAGAAGCCAACCTGTGAAGGTCACCTCCCCCAAGCCTCAGCTGCATATCCCAGGAGGCCAGTGTCAGAGGGAGAGTGTGGTGGGTGTGAGGGAGGGGAGAGGAGAGAGGGAGCAGGGCGGCACTCTCTCCACCAACCCCGGTTGCTGCACATGCAGGGTGGGAGGAGAGGCCCAATCAGGAGCCCAGCCTATGGCCAGGCCCTGGGCTGCCCAGACGAGGCCAGTGCTGGGGATGGCGGGCATGGGTCAGAGGGGAGACCTGGCCTTTCACGGTGTGGCCCCAGAGCCACGCGGAACCAGGCTGGTCGGTTAGAGAGACTGGGCCCCATGCAGCTGCCAGATACCTGGTGCTAAATCACAGTGACATCACACCAGCCGTGCACATAATCCAATTACATCGGGTAATTTATTGATCTGACAGATCAAAGGAAGGTAATTAACACAAGTGAGGCGAGGTTCTCTGTGCTCCTGCAGGCCATGACGCCACTGCTTCTCGGGGCATGCCGGACCAGGTCTGTGGTCCACTGGAGCCCAGGTTCCATCATGCCCCTTTGTCCCTCACTTCGCATGACTCTGGCCTGGTTAGGTCACCAGGACAGCACCTCCCACACATACCAAGGTCACCCTAGCATCACACTGGCCCTCCGGGGACATCCTACTCAGCCTCCCACTGACTCCTAGAACACCCAACATGGCTCTTGGGACATCTCCCTGGCGACCTCCAACCTCCTTGACCTTGCAGCTCCAGCAAGCCCTCCTGTACTGCAAATCTCCATCCTGTGAGGGACTCCCTCAGGCTCCTGCTGCACCCCAAATCTCCATCCAGTGGGGGGGCTTCCCAGGGTTCCTTCTGCACCCCAAATCCCTGACCTGGGGAGCTTCCAGACTCCTCCTGCACCCCAAATCTCCATCTTGTAAGGGGGTTTCCCAGGCTCCTCTGCATTCCAAATCCCTATCCTGTGAGGGAACTCCACCAGCCTTCTTTTGTACCCCAAAACTCTGTCCTGTGAAGGAGTTTGCCCATGCTCTTGCTGTACCCCAAATTGCCATCCTGTGAGGGGCTCCTCCAGGCCCTCTTGTATCCCAAATCCTCATCTTGCGAGGGGCTCCCCAAGCTCCCTCTGCACTCAAATCCCCATTATGTGTGGGTACTCTCCAGGTACCTCCGGTACCCCAAATCCTCATCCCGTAGGGGGCTCTTCTAGGCGCTTCCTATACCCCAAATCCCTCCAGGCTCCTTCCGTACCCCAAACTTCATCCTATAAGAGGGGCTCCCCGGCTTCTCCTGCACCCCTCTACTCTGCCCCATAAAGGGGTTCCCGTTTCCTCGTGCTGCAACCCCACCCCAGCAAGCGCCTCTGGATCTGGGGGTGCAGGTGCAGACAGCTCCCCTGGTGCTCCCAACATCGGCACCTGAGCCACCACCCTCACTGCCCCAGCTCTTGGTACTGATTTGGTTGCAGCCCCTTGCCTAGAGGCTCCCAGCCGGGTCATGCTCCTCTGTCACCCTCCTGAGGTCCTCTTGATTGCTAACCCAGCCCCCTTGCCTCCTGCACATTCCACCCTTCTGGGGTGGGTGCCCTGACCTTCCTCACAGCTGCACAGTCAGCCTCACTGACCCTGTCCTGCACTGGACACCCCTCCTCTTGCCCGCCAGTGGCCTCCACATTTGGGGCCTGGGGCAGGCTGGGTTGCAGCCCCCCACGTGCTCCCCTCCTAACCCCTGGAATCTGTGAACATGAGACTGCAGATGGATTACATGAAGGATCCCGAGGTGGGAGAAGATTCTGATTGTCTGAGTGACCCTCGATGTGGTCACAAGTATCCTTAGGAGAGGGAGGTGAGAGGGTCAAAGTAAACTAGATTGCTGCCTCCAGAGCTGTCCAGTGATCAAGCAGGTGCTTCAGGGCACGGGTGGCGGTCATTTGTCACCACAGTCACAGGAACCTCCCAGGACCCAGTCCAACTGTCCTCCGGCGTCCTTAGCCATGGGACCCTCTCCAGGGCCCTCCTGGTGTCCTATCTTGGGACATCTGTCCAGTAACTCCCTGCCTAGGGAAAACAGAAGCCTCCACCCACCCCTGGGGAATCAGGACTCAGATTTCAAGTTGAGTCTCTGAGGGTGAGGGGTGCAACACCCCTGCAGCACCCCCCACCCCGGCCACCCTCTCTCCAACCTCCAGGCTCTGCCCAGGGAAGGCCAGTTCCACAAGCGGGCAGGAAATGCCCTCCCAAGAGAGGCTTCCCTCCTTCCCTCCCAGCACCCCCATCCATGCATCCCAGGAGGGACAAGGGGTCAGGGTGCTTCCCTGTAGGATCCGTGCATGCCAGGGACGGGCGCAGGGGTCAGGGCTCACGGGCTCTTTCCTGCCAGGAGCTGCTGCCTCCCCGCACGCAGCCTTAATTGAGGGCAGCAAAACAAACATTTGCTTTGGTGATCCATGCTGAGTTAGATGCGCAGCGTTGTTTTAATTAAGCTGTGTGACTGATGAATCTCAATAAAGCAGCTGTTCTGGGGTGTTCAGGTACATAAATAAAAATAACATTAGGAGGGGCGGCTGCGCTGTGCTGCCGCATACAAGGCAGGAGCCCACACAGCCCATGCTCAGTGGAGGGAGTGGCCCAGGCGGGTGGCAACCAGGAGGACGGCCTGGAGGGAGGGCTGCTGGGGACAGGCCTGGAGGGGTGGCAGCCACACACAACAGGACAGAGCCAGAAGCCTGGCCGGATGGGGCCTAGGACACGGATGAGGGGCCGAGATGAGACTTCCCAGGGAAGGGGGGACAGGAAAGGGCCCGGAGCAGCTGGCCCTGGATGCCCACTGGTAGTTTTCAGAGCTATTGGGCCGTCGTCAGGAGCAGTTCCCAGAGGACCCTGGCCGCTCGCTCGGGTCAGAAGTGGAGGGATCCAGGGTTGCAGTTCCAACAGCAACGCAGTTTGTGGAGATGCCCCCGGACTGACCAGGAGCCCGTGCATGTGCCTAACCGACAGCGGCTTGGGAGTCCCCAGCAGCCCTGGGGAAGTGGGAGGAGGAGAGAGGCTTTCGTGGGGCCAGACAGGGCATGGAGACCTCAAGCGAACATTACGATGACAGGGCCTGATTTCTCCCCAGATGCGTTGGTTGAGGGAACGAAGCAGGGGCCTCGAAAGGAGGCTGTCAGGAAGGAGCGGTGGACTAGGGGGCCTGGGGCGAGAGTGCCACTGGGTGTGACACTAAGGTGTGTGCTCTGCCAGTCCCATGCCGTGGCTGGAGACACCCTACCCGGTGAACCCTCCAGAGACAGGCAAGTTCGGGCACCCAAGGGAGGCAGCTAGGTTGGGGGAAAACCCTGGAGCCACACTGGGTGGGGGTGGGGGGGAACCTGGAGGCCACATGGGGCTGGAGGGAGGCCCCAGAGGCCACTCTTGGTGGCAGGGGAGGCCGTCCTGGGTCAGAGGGAGGCCCAGAGGTCACACTGGATGGGAGAGAGGCCCTGGAGGCTGCACTATAGCTGCCAGCCTCACTTTCTCACTGTCTCACTTTCTCTACGACCCTGGCCAGTCACAAGACCTGCTTCCCCTACTGTCCCGGCCAACAGAACCCACTTATACCCAAGAGTGACATGTGAGGGGCCTAAATCAATCAGGCAACCCATTCCCTTTGCTGTTAATTGGCCCAGGATAGCCATGTGGCCTTACTTGGCCAAGCCTGGGGAGTACACGAAGGACTTCAGAGAAAGATTTTCCTTTCCAAGGAAAGAAAGCACCAAGTAAGGAGACAGTGCCCCTCACACTTCATCACTTCCTGGTTTAGATGCTGTCGTGCAAGAAGGTGATGCCCGGAGCTGTGGCAGCCACCTGGTGACTATGAGGTTGCGAGCCAGCGGACAAGGAGCCAACATGTGAGGACGGGTGAGGGAAAGAGGTGCCCGGATCTTGAGTGACACCATTGCCTCCTTCTCAATGCAGGCGCATCCACCTTCCCACTTCTGTTTTCATGAGTGTATCCATTTCTTTCGGTTACTATTAAAACACACACACACACACACACACACACACACACACACACACACACACACAAACTTACCACAAATATGGTGACTTAAAACACATGAAGTTTATTCTCATACTGTCCTTGAGGCCTGAACAGATTTCCCTGGGGCATAATCATGGTGGCAGCCACTGTGCTCCCTCCAGAGCGGAATCTGAACCTTCGCTCTGAACTTCCAGCAGTGGCCGGCGTTCTGTGGTTCGTGTCTTCATCACTGCACGCTCCATCCCGTGGCCACATACTCTTCTCTTATCTGCCCTCTGGCCAAAGCTCCCTCTGCGTATGGTTACGCCTAGACCCACTTGGATGACCCAGGACTCCCCTCCCGCTGGATCCCTGCCATGCCACCCGCCCTCTTCCGGACTGATCCCACCCATGGGGGTGGGCTAGGGCCTGGGTATCTGGGAACACTCTCAGTCTACCATGGTGAGATGGACTCCTGCTACATCCATTGTTGACCTCTTCCTCACACCATCAGAGTGCTTCATCTGCCAAGAGGAGAGAACAGGCCCATCTTCCTCGGAGGTGCAGGGCCCTCCCCAGGTCTCGCCCAGGCCCCCTCCCGGATCCCCACAGGCCTCCCTTGCAGGTCCCTTCCCAGGTCTTCCCCTAGGCCCCTGCCCAGGCCCCCTGCAAAGCCTCCGTCAAGGCCCCCTCCAAGGCCCCGAAGGCCCTCCCAGGTGCCCCTCTCAGAACCCCTCCCAGGCCTCCTCCTAGATGCCCCCAGGCCTCCCCAGGTTCTCCCCCAGGCTCCCACGCACCCAGACCCCCTCCAAGGCCTCCAAGGCCCCTCACAAGCTCCCTAAGCTGACCTATGCCCCCAAGTCCCCTCCAAGGCCCCTCTAAGGCGTCTCCAAGGCCCTCTCCAAAGGTTCCTCCAAGGCCCTCTTCATGGTGACTCCAAGACCCCACCAAGATGCCCTCTAAGGCCCCTTCAAGAACCCCCCCAAGTCCCCTCTTAGACTCTGGGTCCTAGAACATGAGCGTGAACCAGCTGGCCACACATAAGGGCAGCACCGGCATGTGCTCATCCAGGGCCGCATCTCCTGAATGTGACATCCGCAGCCCTCACCTCCAGGGGTGTGAAGCTCTTGCGAGTGCAGCCTGAGGCTCCAGACATGGCTTCCACCCCCAGGTCTATCCCTGGAAACACCCCGGGATCCTCACACAAATTCCCCTCCTTCCATGGAGGCTGGGTTGCCAGCACCACCGGCTCCATCCAGGGCCTCATGGGGCCTCATCAATCAGCTCCTGCCCATTACCCGTGCAAATAATGATCTGCAAAATTGGGCGGAAGTTATAGTAAGTAGTTTGGTGGTTAAATCTGATGCTGTTGATATTTCTCCTCAAAAATAATTAAGTGCCTCCTGCATCGAAGAGATCACGTCTTGCAGCCATAATGCGTTTGATATTTTTATCACAAGTCATTGAACTTGGGATGTGCTGAGATTCACTGCAATGTGCGAACTTTGAGAGACTCCAGGGAACACAGACCAAGCGACGGTGGAGGAGGGACACTCCGTCCATCAGAGGACACCCAGGCCAGCCTGCCCATTCCTCCCTGGGCTCGCAATCGGGTCATGGCGGACGAGCTCCTGACCTCCCCCGACCCTGCCCTGGGGCAAGAGTGGAGAGTCTGTTCCTAACTATGTGGCTGAGCATTTGGCCCCGATGTGGCCTGATGGAGGGGAGCAGAGGGACCTCACTCCCTGGGACCCTCAGCCCAGAGCACGTCTTTCCATTCTCCAGGTCCAGTTTCCCCCTGAAGATGAACCGATCCTGTGGTGTCTGTGCCCAACCACCAGGAGACACTGTACATCCATGTTTCCTGTAGCCAAGGAGGCAGGGACCCTAACCCTAACCCTAACCCTAACCCTCTAGGGCCAGCACCCTGCCAGGCCTTAGGCAGCAGGCAGGGTCCTGTTTCCATTTTCACCGAGCAGCGGGTCAGATGGGCCTGGGCTGGGCTGGGCTCTGTGTCCGGCACACATTTCTGCCTTTCTGCAGACACAGGGCAGGTCAGGGCTGCCCAGAGCAGGGGCCACTGCCCAACATGCAGCCACCACAGTCATCCCTGGGAGGCCCCACCTTGTGGTCACCGTAGCCCCCGCACCTGCCGCTGGCTCTGCCTGAGCCCCAAGCCAAGTAGCCCAACCACCTCCCTTCTGCATGCCAGGACCCCGTCCCCTTGTCACGTGTTGCGGTGGTCCCAGGCCAGAACCAGATGCAGATCAGATCTGGCCTCAGGGAAGGGAACGCAGGATCCCCTCCCCCACCCCATCCCTCCAGGCAGGAGCCCAGGGCAAAGGGGGGCTCCCTTCCTCATGGGCTGTCACCACGGAAACGGAGAGCACCGCTTTGTCCACAGCAGGTTTGATGGCAGGAGGGCAGGCGCAGGCAGCAATGACCTGGAGAGGCCAGGAGATCCCAGGGATGGCCTCACAGGATGGGAGGATGGGGCTCCCCCAGCACCACCACCCCGGGCCTGGGACCCCGGGCAGCTGGGTGCCAGCCGGGCTCATCCCTGCTCTTCCAGAGAACGGAGCTGTCTGCTTGTTAGGACTGAGATATTGGGGCTGTAGAGGTGTCTGTAGACGTAAGGGACTCCCTTCCGTGAGGTGGGCGGGGCCAGCGGGGGACTGAAGGCTGATTAGCCGTGTAATCATGTCTTCATTGCACTAATAGCTTTGTTTGTCGTGTGAGCAAGCGCAGATTAAGCAAATCCCTGCTCCACTCTGCCTGCCTCTGTTCCACTTCCGGCTGGGGCAGCCACATGGAGGCTGAAGAGGCAGAGGCAGGGCTGCGAGAACGGGCTGGGCATAGCTCCTAGGTTCAGAGCTGTGGACTGGGCTGAAAGGGCCCAGAGGGTTCACATAGCATGACCCCCTCCACCTCAGACAAGGAGACCCAGGCCCAGGGAGTGGGTGGGGCTGCCAAATTGCGGAGCAGGCAGGGCAGGACGGGATGAGAGCCCAGGTCCCCGTGGCCCAACCCAGAGCTCACCAGTTCCCCACTGCCTCACAGTACAGGTAGCCTCCAGCCTCGAACTAGCTATCAACTCCTACGGCTATGTAAAAAAATTGCCCAGTTTGGCAGCTGGAAACAACACACAGTCATGATCTCTCCATTCTGCGGGCATGGCCCTGCTCTCCTCTCAGCTTCTGAGCCCTTCTGTTCAGACAGAGACTTTTCAACTGTGGGGCAGACACACACACACATACATGATCATCCACACATATGTGCACACACTCACAAGAACACATGCACCTGCACACGTGCACGCACAGGAGTACACACACATGAAAAAGCATAGACACACATGCATGCATGCACACACAAGCACACACACACATGAACACACACATACACACTATCACAAGAACACATGAAAATGCACACACAGGAATACACACATTCAAGCACAAATCACACATATGCACATGTACACAAATGTACACATATGCACACACACAAACATGCACATATGTGCACACTCACAAGGACAACATAAAAGAACACACACCTACACACCCACAAACATGCACACATGCATGCGCATGCCCACATGCTTACATGTCCATATATGCACACATGCACACGGTCACATGCATATACACAGGCACACACATGCACAGCACACACACACACACATACACATGGACACGCATGCACACATGCAACACACATGCACATTCTGCAGCTCCCTCCTCTGCAGGAGAGGAAGGAGCTGAGAGCTGGCCCCTGGCCCCTGTACCCAACCAGCTTAGCCTCTACCTGTTGACCCAGAAGACCAGGGTTTGGGGCGAGGCCTGACATGTGATCACCCTTTCCATTGTGGGCAAAGCCCCAGCAAGACCAGCATCTCCACAGGCTAATTGTGGTGGGTGCTGAGGTGCCCACGGGCAGCCATGGTTCCCACTGAGGAGGGCCCAGGGTGACTCACCTGCAACCCTTTCTGAACCCTCAAAAGACTTCCCAGGCAATGAGTAGTGCCAGGGGCAGACTTAGGCTAGGCTTAGGCTAGGGAGAGTCCAAAACTTCTGAGACCAAAAAAAAGCCACCAGTTCATTTACTGCCAGGTTATACTTAGGGGGTTACGGTGGGGTATCCCCAGCTCACCGCTATCAGTCTCACCACCGTCCCCCAGCAAGGAGAGGCCTTCCAGCAGCTCCCTCAGATCTGGGCTCTCCCCACGCTCCCACTTGACCCCAGTAGCCTAGAGCCCGGAGAGGCCATGACAGGGCATCTAGGGCAGGGAGCCATGCTGGCCTGATGCCTGGAAAGATTGCAGTCCTTAAAACCACTGTGGAGAAAGAAAAGAGGGGCATGGTTGCCAGCCACCCCAGGGGTGAAAGTGGGGTCAGAGGAGGGCAGGGGCGGGAACCCTGGAGGCAGGCATCTGTGTGGGGGCTGCTCGCTGGGCTGGGCCATTGGGGAACACAGGCCTCCAAGGGCCACTCTGTGCTCGGAAGGAAGCAGCCTTCAGGGAAGGGAGTTTACACAGGGGAGCAGCTGACCTGACCTCGCTTGTCCCTGGGTCAAGGCTACTTGACCGTGGGCAGAGCCCGAGCCCTCCAGGTGATGGGAGGCAGTGCGGCCTGGCCACCCACAGTGTCTCCGATCATGCCTGCCTGTGTCTCTATCACACCTGGGTAATGAACGAGCCGTCTTGCACCATCAATTCTGGAGCGATTGACTTTCTCCAGGGTGTGGGTGTCTGTGCTGCTGTGGGCTGGATAAACACCATTCAGGCCTTTGTTCCAGGCTTTGGAGAGAACATTTGTCAGGGAGATTTATTCTCACTCTGGCAGGAGCCACACGCCTCTCACTGCAGTTGTCTCCCGAGGGTGTCCACTCACCTTGAGTCTTTCTCTGGGAAGAGCTTCCCTGCTGTGGGCTGGAGGAGCCCCCAGAGTTTGCAGAGGGTCCTAGATGTGACAAGATGGCATGCCATACCTGTTACCCCCAACTGCCCCACCATGGCCTGAAGCAGAACCAAGCCTGGCAAGTGTTGGCTGAGTGGGTGGGTATTCACCAAGGGGCTGGGGAGCTATGGTTCCACCACAGGATGGTGTGGGAGTGGGTCCCTGCCCTGGGAGTCTGGACGGCCTGAGGATTATGCCCACAGAATTCCTGTTCTCTCAGGGTGGGGCACCCCACCTATTGCCCCCTCAGTGAGTTCTTATTCTGCTCCCTTGGGGGTTCCCTCCGGCCAGGGTCAAGAAAACAAAGGGTATGGGGACTTATCAGCACACGATGGAGGTAAGGTCAGGTCCCACTCCATGCATCATTGCTGTGGTTGCCACGACTCTAATAGGGGCTGTCTGCAGAACAAGCCAGACCCACCGGCCCAGGGTGGCCAGCCTGAGTGGACTGACTTTGTTTTTCACTCACCAGTGGCACATGAACATGTGCCCTACAGGACCAGCATGGGGCAGCCCTTGTTCTCATAGGGTGGTGGGTGAGAGGCACCTGCCTTTCTCCCCTTCCCACACCGGCACCCACCAGTTTCCTTCCTCTCCTGGCCCTGCTGCTGCTGGAGTGAGGATCAGAAGAGCAGGGCTGGGGACCGGAGGCAGGAGAGGCAGTGAGAGCAGGAAGAGGGAGTCCACAAAGCCCCCAGTCTCAGAGCTGTTCGGACGTTCCTCTTTCAGGAGGGGGCCGTATCTATGCTGTCCCTGGGGTTTTGAGCCAGGCTGTGCCCAGAGATGGGGTATTTGTGGAATAAGTGAGTGAGCAAGGGACAGGAGGGAGAGAAAGAACAAATGAAGGAAAGGAAGACTTTGTGCAATGTTCTATTTTTCCCCACTTGTAAACTTGGAAATATCTTAAACATCATTGCACCTCAGGATCTCCCCACCTTCATCATCTTCTTTCTTGAGTTCTCTGTTCTTATTCATCGGTTGCTTTCTTCATCTAGGGTAGGGGATGATGTGTAATCTCTAAACCCTCGAATATTTTTCATGAGCTTTTACTGGCATGAGAAGGCTATCTTAGCTGGGTATAGAATCTGCCTTCCTCACCTGTGTAGACACCATTCCATTGTGCTGCCCTCTCCTGCTTACTTTGATATGTGTTCTGCTTAGCTAAACTCACAATACTGAAATAAAGACAATTTGGTCATGATGCATTGTCTTTTTTAAATGTCATATTCAACCTGAAGATACTTGCATGTGTATTTTTGGGAGAAATTTTTCTTCTTCATACTTTCTTACTTAGATTTTTTGTATATATATAAAGTCAAAGTTCTGAATGAACCCTGAGCCTAGAGTTTTCCCTGAGGGAATTTCTTACATTATACATTAAAGCTATTTAATAATCATAAGTAAGGATTTTTCAGGTTTTTAATTCCTTTTTGTGGTAATTTTGATCAATGCATTTTTCTAGAGATTTTCAATTTCATCAAATGTTTCAAGTTTATTGACATAAATTGGTTTACAATATTTACTTATAATTTTTCTCTTTTCAAATGTTAGGTATCTATAAGATCTGTAGTGACATCCTCTTTCCACTCCTAATAACAGCTATTTATGTCTTACATTTTCTTGATCAGATTTACCAGAGCCTCATAGATTTTAAAAATTTATTTAGTTCTAATTGGCAAATAATAATTTCGTACACTTATAGGGTACAACATGATGTTCTGATTCATGTATACATTGTAGAGAGATTTACTCCAGCTAATTTTTTTGTGTGTAGAAAACATTAAAGATCCAATCTTTCCACAATTTTGAAATTTAAATGCATTACTATTAACTGTGATCATCATACAGTGCAATAGATTATTAAAACTTCTAAAGATCAAACTTCCGGCATTACTGATCTCCTTGCTTTGTATGTTTGTTTTCCATGTTGTTAATTTCTGTTCTTATTTTTTTCCTTCCTTCCTTCTTCCTTTATTTCCCTTCCTCTAGATTACTGAGCCTGGTGCTCAGCCCACTAACTTTCAGATTTCTTTCTATCCTAATGCAACCATCCAACCTATGGAATTACCCTCCATGAGATTTTAGTGGCTTCCTCCATGTTTCACTCTGAGGTACATTTTTCGTCATTCAGTTCAAAATGCCCATTTCCATCACAGTCTCTTCTTTGACTGATGGGCTGTTTTCATCATTCCCAGATATCTGGGTTTTTCTGCTCATTTTTCTTGCCATCCATTTCCAGCATAACAGCACTACAGTTGCTGTTGTATAATTCACAGTCACATTGTCTGTGGGGACACCTGTCAAGCCCAGGGCCTCCCCGGTTCCTATGGTCCAGGTCTCAGCGGGCGTGGGACTCAGACGAGGTGGGCAGGTCAGGCTGGGAGAGTCAGGGAGAGTCACCATGTTCCCAGAATCGCCCTGTCTATGAAAAAGGAGGACTCTTTTTGAAGGTCTCAGGAATGTCTTCCAGCAAAACGTAGTTCAGCTTTGCCATGCAGGGTGCTGTGTAGAGGAGCTGGTGGTGTGATCCCGCTGATCCGGGCTTGGATCAAAATGAGGACACACCCCATAATGGCTTCATGGTTGAGTAAGGACTCATAGTCCCTACCCTGTGAGTGACAGCCCCTGCTGTGCTTGGTGACATGGACCCACCATTTAGTTCCAGTGAGAGTCCTCCTTGTGCCCTCTGGGGCCCCGCAGAAGGTCCCATCAGTAACCCAGCTCTCCTAGGGTAGCTCTGTCCCTCCAGATCCTACCAAAACTGTCCCCCAGAGCACAGTCCCACATACTCCATGTGGGACTTAATGAGTCCTCATCAAACCCCTTCTTTTAAGTTGGGTACAGAAAGGTAAAAGGATTGGATCAGTCCCAGAGGGAGTCAGAGACAGGACTGGAACCCAATGCCCAGACAGACTGTCGAGAAAGTGGGTGAGTCTGTTTCTGGGTGACGAGGTGGAGTTTGGACTGGAGAAGGTTGCTCCTCACAGGGAGGACAGAAAGGGACCACAGGACGAAGCAAGCCACAGAGTGGATGCTGCTCAGATAGCATCCCACCTGTGGGCGTCCCACCTCACCCACACTGGGCGACAGTTCCCGCCCAAGGTTCCTGCTCCTTGTCCAGGTCAGTGTCTGCCTTTGTGGCTGAATGTCCGCCCTTGACTGCCCATGGCAACCCCTGAGGGTTCCCAGGAGTCCAAGCCCCCGTGCAGGGCTGCAAGAGGTAGAACCCTGGAAATTCCAGAACCCTGGCCCAAGCCACACCCTCCTGGGGTGGGGACATGTCCTAACCTGGATTTCTCGAACTCTGCATGACTGGCATTCTGGGCTGGGTGACTGCAGGGGCAGGGGTCTGCCCATGAACTGTGGGACTTTGGCAGCAGCCCTCACCTCTACACACAATATCCTGCCACCCCACTCCCACTCCTTGTGACAATAAAGAATGTCCCAAGACAGGGCTTAATGTTTCCTGAGGGGACAGAACTGCCTCCTGTTGAGAACCACTGACCTCACGCTGAAGAAGGCTGGGGGGCGAGATGTGGTAGGGAGACGGAGGGGAGGGTGCCCAGGGTGGGGCAGGAAGAGTGGCAAGTGGGGAGTGGGGAGGGCTGTCTGGGTTCCCCACCCAAGTCCGTGTGGCCAAATCGAAGGCCCAGAAGCCGCGGACTCAGCTTCTCAACTGTTCACACAGGGTCCCAGTGGGTGTCGCCTGCTCAGCAGACAGCCTGGAACCTCCTGCAGGACGGGGGTCCTGGGCAGCCTGGAGGTCCCCGGGTGGAGCCTGGGAAGCAGGCAGCGCAGACAGGATGGGGTACTCAGACCCATCTCTTCCCAGGAGGGAGGGGAGCAGCTGGGATTATTATCCTTGCTTTCTCCGTGTGAAAAGAGAGTGCACTTTTAGCAAAAAGCTCTGAACAGGCTCTGAGCAATTTCTTTCTTTTGTAAGGTGGAAATGGAAGACAAAAAAGAAGATGGAGCCTTTTCTGGGTCCTTACTCCCCAAGAGGGCCAGCCTAGGAGGCTGCATCCATGCCACCCCGGGCCTCCACTCTGTGCCTAGGTGGGCAGGGGCAGGAAAGAAGAGCAACCCTGGCTGACCTTCATTTGCTGGATAAGGTGACTGTCCTGATCTCCACTCCCTCTAGCAGTGGGGGCTGTGGAGGATTCGACACTCCAGCCTGACACACAGCTGCCTGCCAGCTTCTTTCACCCAGTATCTCAGTCTGTGGGGCTGAGTCAAGGCTGGAGGCTCGGGGGCTGCAGGCCTCAGCTGGCATGGGGGTGTCTCCCAGGGGCCAGGCTTGGCTGGGACAGACCAGTCCCAGCCTGGCTGAGTCAGAGGCTTCTCAGAGGGATAGTGGACAGAGGACAGAGACCAGCACCCAGAAGTTAGGCGGGCGTGGCTTGAGGGTGCTGGGCAGGCCAGGCGGTGGCCAGTCCGCGGAGCCCATGGTGGAGCCTTGCCCTCAGCTTCTTCCCCCAAGCATCATCAGGGCAGGCCTGGGACAGGGGTGGGGAGCTTCTGGTCATAAGGGCCTCCCGGGTAAGTGCATCCCCAGCTCTGGGCCGCCATCACAGTCCCACACACATGACCGAGGGCTGCTGGGATGGCACAGGGCAGGATTCACTGACACAGGACCACAGGACTCCCCGCCTGGCCCCAGTCCACCCAGCAGAGCCGAGAGCTCAGCCAGCATGGTGACTACCTGTTGCCACCCACTCAGTCCCCTTCTTCTCCCTCCAGCAGCTGTCCCAGACACGTGTTTTCTTGGGGGCACAACTACCCCCTTCATGTGCCCCTCCCGCCCACGTGCAGTTTCAATGATCCAGTGTTTGAAACACAGATCATATTTCAGCTTCACCTACCACTATTACAGATCCATTTGACATTCAGTGTGTGGCAATAACAATGAATTTCCTGGTACTGAATGTCATCCTTCCTCGAGAGCTAGAACAGCATTACAATGTCCCTGCGCCTCGACAGGTTGAGGTCAGCGGAAGGGTGGTGGCCTGGACGGAGCCTTTGGACCTTTCTGCCCACCTGTGACCAAGCTCTCCCTGGAGAGGACCAGCCTGGGCTGCCAGCAGGGAAATGAAGCAAGCTGGGAGTGTCACCTCCAGGAGCCTCCATGACAGCTCCCAGCAAACCCTGTACCCACCTCCTGTCCCTCACCCATCACGTAGGGCCCCACAACCTTCTCGGGCCCAAGACCCCCATCCTCCCCCATCTTTGGGAAACCCTATCATGTCTCAAGTCACCTCTGCGTGAAGGGCACTGTGGTTTTTCTCCGTGAGTTAAAAGCTTCAGCACGACCTGGCCCAGACTTCCCCAGCCTCGCCTTACGCCTCCTGCATCCAGCCTCCCCGACTCCAACCCACCAGACTTTGCCCAGAAATCTTGACAAAGCAAATGGCATCTCATCCTTACAAGATTCCGGCAAGGTCTTTATCCTTAGGAGTTCCTCCTGCATGCCAAGCCCCTCAGACTCACACTGTCTAGTCTTCACAACGGCCCTGTGAGACGCGTGCCACCTCTGCCTGTTTTATGGATGAATAAAGCAAGGCTCGGAGAGGTGCAATGGGTTGGCTGAGGTGGCCAGTGCACTTGTCCGTGCAGAACTTGTGCTCCTCCCTGGTCCTGTCCGGGGTCTCCCTCTGGCCTCTGCCCCAAGTCTCTGCCCTGGGCAGGCTGTCGCCAACCCAGCAGCCTAAACTGGGTCTGCCTTCTCCATCCCCATCACGCCCCCAGCACAGGGCTTCACCCAGTCCTGTTGTGTGCTGTCTAGTGTCTTCTCCCCCACCCTTGGATTACTCTGTACGACACAGAAATCTGGGGTGAGGGGAGCAGTAATGCTGGCCACAGGGCCCAACTGGAAGAGTTTGTGCTGGGAGGAGAAGTTGTCCTGATTCCCCATCCCTGGCTCCTCTCAGCCCTGCCCCCTCCCTCACCTGTTGAGATCCACTGACCTCCTCCTTAGGCCTCCTGTTCTTCCATAGAACCAGTGTCCCTCCAGTCCTACTCACTCCTTGTCCCAACCCACCAACTGCTCCAATCCCTGTCTCTGCTCCTGGGTTGCCGGGTAGACACCCTCAGGGCCAGAGCTCCCCAGCTTGGGAGAAACTGGCTGGGTCCTCCCACCTAGACCCAGGAGCTCAGGTGTGGAGGGGGGCCCAACCCTCAAATGTTCTCCTAGTGGGAACTCAGGCCCAGACAACAGAAAGAAGCTTGAGAGGAGGGTGGAGCCAGAGGGTGCTGGGGTTCATGGACCACAGTGAATTCAAGATGAAGGAAAATGCCTTGCTTCTCTTCACTGGAGAAAGGGAGTCTGACCCCGCCGTCCCACCCCCGCCCCATTGAGCTGCACTGACATTAGCTAGTGTCTTGCTCGACTAATGGAATGTGGTGGAAGGGACATCTAGGACCACTGAGGCAGCACCATCCAACACCCTGCAACTTGACCCCCACTCATGTGGCTATCCCGCTGTCTAAGATTTTTACTGCCTTGCCACTCTGTGAGAAGCCCAGGCTCCTGTGTAGAGAAAGTGAGACCAAGGGGCATTGAAACACCAGGCCTGTGCAAGAAGATGCCATCTGGGAGGTAGTGGCCATGTTTGACACTACACAGATCTGAGAAAAACTACCCAGCTTAGCCCTTCCCAAACTTGTAACCCACAAAATCAGGAGCAAAATAAAATGGGTGTTTTAAGACACTATGTTTGGGGGAGGTTTATGACACAGCAATAGATCACCAGAACATAATTGTACCTGGAAGTGGGGTGCTGCTGTAACACAAATTAAACAGGTCATTGGCCCTGATTTCACATCATGCACAAAAGTCAACTCAACACGGATTAAAGACTTACACGTAAGACCCGACACTGTAAAACCAGTAGAAGAACACATGAGGGAAACCTCCCCAACACTGGCCTTGGCAATGATCTCTTGAGTATGACACCAAGAGTTTAAGCAATAAAGTAAGAGTAAACAAATGGGAATACATCCAACAAAAAGCCTTCTGCATAGCAAAGGAAATAATCAGAACGAAAAGGCAACTTGTGGAATGGGAGAAAATATTTGCAAACCATATGATAAAGGGTTAACGTCCAGAGTATATTCGGAACTCAAACAACTCAACAGCAAGAAAAAAGAACCCAATTACAAAATGGGCAAAGAGCCTGCATAGACGTTTCTCAGAAGAAGATACACAAATGGCCAACAGGTATATGAATAAATGCGCAACATCACTAATCAGCAGGGAAATGCAAATCAAAACCACAATGAGATGCCACCTCACACCTGTCAGGATGGCCACTGCCACACAGATGAGAGAGCAAGAGCTGGGGAGGGTGTGGAGAGAAAGAACCCTTGCAGGCTGCTGTGGGAATGTAAATTGGTATACATATTAGGAAAAACAGTATGAGGGTTTCTCAAATCGTTAAAAATATACTACAGTCCACTACTGGTGATAAATCCAAAGGTTATAAAATCAGTATGTAGAGGTTATAAAATCAGTATGTTGAAGAAATGTCTGCACATTTATTGCAGCACTATTCATAGCACCCAAGACATGGAATCAACCTCAGTGCCCGTCAGTGGATGAATGTGTAAGAAAAATGGGGTATATCTACTCAGTGGAATACTATTCAGCCATGGAAAGAAGATACCGACATTTTCAACAATGTAGATGAGCATGGAGCACCTTTTGCCGAGTGAAATAAGCTGGATATAGAAAGACAAATTCCGCGTGATCCAGCTCACATGTGGAATCTAAAAACGTGAATATATAGAACCAGAAAGAGGAATGTTGTCTCCCAGGGGTTGGGGGTGGGGACAGGGAGATATTGATCGAAAAGTACAAAGTTGTAGACATGTGGGATGAACAAGTCTAGCTCTCCAATGCACTGCAGGATGCTTATAGCTAATAACACTGTATTGTATGCTGGAAATTTGCCAAGAGAGTAGATTTAAGATGCTCTCACTACAAAAAAAGAAAGTAATTATACGAGGAGATGGATATATTAATTAGTTTGACTACAGTAATCATTTCACTGTGTATATGTATATAAAACATCGTGTTGTACACCTTAAACATATATAATTTTATTTTAAAATAATAATTCATGATAAGGGAAAAAACAACCATGGGTCATTCATTAGTTTGGCGATCATGCCGTGGGAGGAGGCCTCAGGGGATTGCTGTTAAGGGCCTGAGGGTGGCGAGGACATTGTTCTTGGAAGCTGGAGAAAAGGCTGTGAGATACCATGGAAAGATCCTCATGGAAGAGAAAGGACAGCTCACCCACCAGTGGGTTTGGGGGGAGCTCTCTCAGGCAGCATGTGGGGACAGCCAAATGGCTCCATCCCGCTCCTGCGATAAAACACAAAGAGACAGAGAGAGGAAGGAGCTCGAGAAGGAACAGCTAAGTTCTTAGCTCTTAGCAGAATTTAGAGCAAGCATAAAAGATTCCCAGCACAAGCAACAACTCCAGGGCAAAAAATGTGTGGCAGCAAGCTAGGGTGACTGCAGGGTTTTTTGTTCAGAACCCAGAGAGATGGCTAGGGTGGCTCACCAGGTTCTCATTCAAACAAAGAACCTCTGAGAGTCCTCAGGGTGTGCCCCGAGGGCCCCCCAGCTAGACACAGGGGCTTCTGGGAACATTGAGTGCTATCCATAGTGGGCTGCCTGAGGTGAAGGAAGGCCAGCCTCAGTATGCAACATTGGGTAGTTTTTGGCTAAGCCCGTGGATGGTCAACAAATCTGTAGGAACCCCTCAAAGTTCATAAAGAAATTGTGCCATCTAGGACAAAAAGGGATAGTGCTCCCCACCTTCTGTGGGGAGGAGGGAGACTGAGCACAATTTAGCTATGGACAGGAGTAGTTCTCAAGGCAAAGGAAGAGTCTTGGAGGACAAGACCCGGAGCCCGTGGGTAGAGTCCACACTGGGCAGAGTCTCTCAGGGAGGAGGGACTGGCTATCTGGGTTGGTGAATGCCAGAAGTGCACTCCAGCTTCCTGCTTTGTTGAATGAGGTTCACTCTGGTATTCCTGAGTCTCACCACCAGAAGCCGATGAGTTCAGGGGGGGGGAGGGTCCCATGACAAGGCTCTGGGGCACAGGTCTTCAGGTAAGAGGAATTTTGCTGGAGAACCAAAGAGCCCAGGTGGACCGGAATTCACTAGCCAAGGAGTTACCAGGCCTCCAGCAGGTGAGACAAGTGGGTGTCTTGAGTGAGGATGAGTTCATGTTGTGGGGACTTGCAATGAGGTTGAGTGTGTTTTGCATTCAAAAGGAATGTAAACAATTCATGACCACAGTGCAGACTGTGGCAGGTGAAGGATGTTTGCTCTCATGGAGAAATAGAGTCTCATCCACCCCAGCTTTGGGCCTGACAACCTTGATAGAGAGCAGTAGACATGACATGCTGGGACCTCTAGACTAGATCATGTGATGTTTTGCGGCATCTGCCTCACTCACTGAGAGGCTTGCTCCAGGGAAACAGGGGTCATGTTAAAAGTTTAAACAACCTGAGATGTACCTTCTGTGAGGAGACCAAGCCCTGGGGAGGGGTCCTGGGGGATGAGACACCATGTGGAGGAGAGAGAGAAGCAGGAATGTTGAGGCCCCAGGTGTGGAAGTGAAGATGTGATTTTGGAAGTGGAATCCCCAGCCTCAGTTACCCCAGCTGACATCAGCTGAAAGAGATAAACCATCCATCTAAGCTCTTCCAAAATTCCTGGCCCATCAAAATAAATTAACTGTTTAAACCACTAAGTTTCAGAGTCGTTTGTTCACACCAAGAGATAACAGACTAGGAACTGTAGCTGGGGTTGCAGGATGGGATGGCTAAAGCCCTAGAATGGTTGATGTCTGAGCAGATAGTTGTGGTAGCACCCTTTTTTGCATCACACCCTTGTGAAGCTGCCTCCCACACAAAATCTGGGACTGGCCACATGTCCTCAATGAGACAATAGCAACGTGGCAGAGGGTGATGGGGATACCGTCATCAAGCACTCAGACTCCTATCACCACATGCGAAGGAGCCAGGGCCAACCATTAGGTGAGGAGAAACACATTGATCAGAAGTTCCCATCACCTCAGCGAATAGCCTGTTGGTCACCAAGTATGTAAGTGAAGACACCCTAGACCATCCAGCTCCCAGCTCACTTACCAGCTGAACAAACCCTGTTGAGATCAGCTGACCCAACAGAGGAAGTTACTGCAGAAGCATGAGTAACATTAACAGTTGTTGTAAGTCATTAAGATCATGGGTGATGTCTCACACAGCAAAAGTGAACTGATGGGGAATTTTTTTGGTATGTGCATGATATATTAATTTTTTTAAAAAAAGTAAGCCGGGCTCGGTGGCTCAGCCTGTAATCCTGCGCCTTTGGGAGGCTGAGGTGAGTGAATTGCCTGAGCCCGCGGGTTCGAGACCCGCCTGGGCAGCGAGACCTCATCTCTACAATAAATCAAAAAACCAGCTGGGCATGGTGGTGCATGCCTGTAATTCTGGCTACTTGGAAGGCTGAGGCGGAAGGATCGCCGGAGCCCAGCAGGCCAAGGCTGCGGTGGCCGGGAGCGGCCACTGCACTCCAGTCTGGGCGACAGAGTGAGACTCCAACTCAAAAAAAAAAAAAAAAAAAAAGTAAACTTAGGCAGTGTCTGTCTGCCAAGAGCTCACATACTTGTCACCAGGCTGTCAAGGGAGGCAGGGCCAGAGGTTGTGTCCTACTTACAACCTGCCTTTAGGGTTCAGTTGGTAACAACCATGCTAAGGAGGAGGGAGGGATATAAACAGTAGCAAATTAGATGCAGCCAAAGAGAGATTTACTAAATCAGAAGGTAGAATTGAAGAAATTTTACAGAATGCACTTTAGTGAGGACCAGACTCTGACTTTTCCCCTCTCTTGTCAAAGTCCTAACTAAGGGGCCTGGGAAGTCACACTGTACAAAGTCTCATTGGACAGATTTTTATCCTTCAAGGGTTGTACTACCCAAGAGAGGAGAGGGATGCCAGGCCTGTGAGCCCATGACACGATGGCACCCAGTCTGGGACCATTGGCCCTTGGGCCCCTCTTCTCTCTCCCAGGGCCTCCCTCCTTCGTCTGTGTCCTGCTTCTTTTTCCAGAACTTGCCCTGTCAGGTAAGCTCATCACCACCAGTCGCTGGCAGGCATCTCTGCATAGGTGCCCAACACTAGTGGGTTCCTCAGGCTCACTTTCCCCAGCCCAGCTCTGGGCTCCATGTGCTGGATTCTACCCTCAGGTGCCCTCCTTGGAAAGGCCCAGGTGGCACTGTTTTCTGAGTGCTGGCACAGCTAGACCCCCACAACTGAGCCATGCCCTTCCCTGTGCTCAGTGTTGGATGCGGGACTGGGACTTCCCCCAGCAGGTGCCTATGCTGGCCCTGGGCTGTGAGCCAGTGGCACCATGAACTGGTGGCATTGTGAGCCAATAGTATCATGAGCCCGTGATGCTGCAAGCTGCACAGAATTTCTGTGATGTACTTTGTGGGGAGAGGGAGGTGGGGGGAGGGGAGAGACAGGGAAGGGGAGAAATGGGGTAGAGATGGAGAGAGGAGAGATAGGGTGGAGAGATGGGGGTGGGGAGAGATGGAGTGGAGAGATGGGGCAGAAAGTGGGGGGGGGGAAGAAGAGGCAGAGAGATGGGGGAGGAGAGATCATCCCAAGAAAGCAGAGTTCAAGCTGACTCTCGTTAAGGGAGGCAGGTACAGTCTGTGTTTTCACCATCACTGTGAGGTCCCTGGGTTGTTGCTCCCCAGTAAATGTGCTTAGCTCATGGCCCCAGGTTGGGGGGTCTCTGTTCCTGCACCTGCTCAGGCTACCTCGTGTATGCACAGCTGGTGCCACCTGCTTGGGCAGGTGGGACCTGGGCTCAGCGCACGTGGCCATCCACACACTGAGCCCAGTACAGCCTGAAGGGGGTGACTTCATATCTAGCCCCAGCTGGGTAGTCAGGGCAGGATCAGAGTGGGAGGAGGTCCACAACTATGCAGAGTGGGGCAGGAACTTAGCGGGTGGCAGGCACATGTGTGGGCAGGAGCTGGATGGTGCCAGGTGTGTGCAGGAGACAGGAAGCCAGTTTAACATTGCCCAGGGTCCTCTGGGTACTGCAGAGGATGCAGCCTGATAGAACAGGTTTCTGAGACCTGGAAGTCCTGAACACTCCCTGTAAGTACCACCCGCAATCAGGAGGACTGGGCAGGTGCGTCCAATGGTGACCCTGCTGGACGGCTATTCCCGTGACTGTTGTGCTGACGCCTGCCTCCCTGGGACATGACCTGGTGAGCCCCCATGCTGGTACTTAGCATCTCACAGAACACACACTCTGAAAATATGTGTGGAACAAAGAATATGTCCCGTTCCCAGGCTAGTCACCAGACCCCCTTGTCTGGCCCAGGGTTGGAGGGGACCCCCAGGGAGATGGCAGAACATCTCACAGGGAGGCATAGATCCCCACTTTGCCTGGCCGCCTCCCACACCTCCTTCCCCTAGACCCTGAGCCAAGTCTTTAAGAGACAGAAGGTCTGAGCCAAAGATTCAGATCATTCCAGACAGGGAACTCAAGCCCAGAGAGGGCAGACTTTGACCTGATGTCACATAGCAAGCTCACGGCAGCACCCTCTCCACACTGTCTCTTTCTCCACCTCTCTGGGGCGCTTCAGTTTTTACCAATGATTCTGAAAAGTGGGTGTCAGCGTGAGGTTAACTTCAGGGATGACTGGGGGGCTAGAGTGAGAGGATCTGGGAATGGGCTGAGCACACGTTTCCAGGACACCTGCACTGCCCTCCATCCAGCAAGGACCCTGCTGTCTCCCCTCCTGACTACAGAGTACAGTACTTGGAGCAAAGGAACCTGACCTGACAGGACTGCAGGTGTGGGTCCTGGAACATGTTACAGGTAGCCAGTCAACTCAGGCAGCAATACCTTGGGCTGAATGGGCACTCCAGTTGGGAGGCCTGGCCTTACTAGGCTGGGGGCTGATGACCACTGTACGACCCCCTGGGCTCCCTGGCCTCTCCCTTCCCCATGCCTTCCCCAAGTCCTGCAGACAGGAGCAAGGGGGTGCTGCCACGGCCCATTGGTGAGCCGATGGACCTTGCCAGGCACTCACCCCTGCTCCCCATCTCATTAGGCAGCCACCGAGCAGCTGGGCCATTGCCTGGTGTGTTGACACAGACAGCCTTATTACCTGACTCACTGAGCCCAGAGGCATGGACAGGAAAACCCTCATCCCCCTCCCCTGCCACCTAAGCAGTCCATCCTGGTGTGTAACTGCTTGAGCAAGTGCTTGGAAGGCAGTTCCATGGGGTCTGTGAAGGCATTTCCCAGACATATTCCAAGCCAGCTTCTGTACTTCCTCTGAGAAGCCTCACTCAAGGGCCTACAGACACATTCAGCACCTGTGGAGTGGACAGCGCCAGGACTGCCATCCATACCAATCTGGGAGCTGTTACACAGGACTGCCTCGTGGGGCTGGATGGGGCAGGAGCCTGCATTTCCAGGACCCAGCCCCAGCACACAAACCAAGGGGCAGGTGCACAGTATGCCCACGTAGTAGTCTGAGAAGTTAGTCCGGGGTCGGAGCGTGGGGCTCAGAGGAGGCAGCACTCCATGCACCCCACAGGGCCTCACTCAGTCATCAGAGAGTGGACACAGTCATCGCACCCCTCCAGCCTCTGCAACAGTCAGACGCAGGCTTGTCGTTGGAGCCATCTGGGCTCCGGGGATCCAGGTAGGCTTTGGTAAACTTGACTTTCCCTGACCTGAATTTCAGATCCCCTCAGCTCTGACAGTGTCCAATAAATACCTCCACCCACGTGAGTGATGGCGAACCCCAGAATGGCTTTAATTTTGCAGAATGATAAATTAAATGCAATGTCTGCCTCGTGTGCACGATTAAATTCTCTTTATAGCATTCCATGTTGCTTTATGACTAGACTACTGCACCTCCTGGGATTCTTGGCAGGGTCCTCTGCAGACAGGCCGCTCCCCCAGGCCTGGGCTTCCGGTCACTGGTTGGCGAGGTTCCTGCTGATGCATCCTTGGGAGCCACAGGCCTGGGAAGCTAAGTCCATGGAACTGAGCGGGCCCCACGTGCCTCCGGCCTGCAGTGAGGCTTGCAGGCTCTGCCCCCATTTCTCCATTTTGGCATTCCTGTTTGTACTTTTCTTCTGTTCTTTCCCCCCACCCCTCTTCTTCTGGTCTTCATGTGAATTGAACGGTTTTTAATTCCTTATTTTTCCTTCTGCGCTGTTTTGGATGCTGTAATACTATTTACACTCTTTCAATGGTTGCTGTGATCTTAATGTTTGCATGTCCCCAGTTGTCCTATGTTGAAACTGCACTCCCCAAGCAAGAGGTGAAGCCTTTGGGAGACGATCAGTGCCGTTACAAAGAGGCTGAGGAAGCACGTTCCCCCTTCTGCTGTGTGAGGACTCCTCAAGAAGACACCATCCATGAGAAACAGGCCCACACTAGGCCTGCTGACACCTTGATCTTCTCAGACTCTAGAACTGTGAGCAATGAGCATCTGTTGCTTACTGATTGCCCAGTCTAAGGTATTTTGTTATAGCAGCACGCATGTACTAACACAGTATTCATTTCAAAATATGAATACACTTATTTACAAAATCAAGAGTTAACCAAGGGTCCTAGCCAGTTCAGTAAAGCAAGCAAAGAAATAAATGCACAAGGAAAAAAAAGAAAATATCATTATTGTTGCAGATAATATTATTGCTTAAGTAGAAAGGAGAAAATTAACATTAATTAGAATGAACAAGCTCATTCTGCAAGTTTGACAGATACAAAATCAATGTCCCAAAATCACTGCACTTCCATACAGTTTCAATCTGTAATAATTCTATACCAGTCACTGTTAGAAAATATAACAGAGTAAATGCCTGTAGTCCCAGCTATTGGAGAGGTTGAGGCAGGAGGAATCACCTGAGCCCAGGAGGTCAAGGCTGAGGCTGAGATGAGCCATGATTGTGCCACTGCACTGGACACACACACACACACACACACACACACTCTCTCTCTCTCTCTCTCTCTCTCTCTCTCTCTCTCTCTCTCTCTCTGTCTCTCACGTGCACACGCGAAATGCCTTTTGTAAACCCTCTAGGAAATTCTGATTATGATCATAGACTGAGCATCTGCATTTCACTTTCTTTCCAAACTTCGTCTAAAATTACAGAAATAAGGTTTTTTTTAAGACATAAACTCTCAAGGACGAAAAGAACAGAACAGGAAGAGGGAAGGCATACTTTATGACAGACTAAATCATAAACAACAAACAGTAAACAGTAAAAACAAACACAACAAAATCTTGGAAGCTGAGAAAGCAGATAGACAAGTGGTAACTGCCTCAGCAGACTTGAGAAAGACAAATCCTGAGCCAGCAAGGGAAAGGCTGTGAATAAGCCTGATTTGTTCCCAAGAATATTTAAAATCTAGGGAACTGGCAGCAGCAGGTGTGTCTAGGACTGAAGATGGAGTAGTCAGTGCCAGGACTAGGATAAGGCAAGCAAAATCCCAGAGCACAGAATTCAGGAAGGCTGCATCACTAGCTGTTAGAGAAGTGCACATTCACACCACGATGAGATATCATTCACACCAGCAGAACACCTAAAATAAAAACTAATGATAATGCCAAATGCTAGCAAGGATGTGGAGAAACTGGAGGTCACTCATATATTGCTGGCAGGAGTGTAAAGTGGTTATAATCGCTCTGAAAAATAGCCTGGCAGTTATTTATAAAATCAAAAATAACTTTACCTTACCACCTAGCAATTGTACTCTCGATAATTTATCCTAAAGAAAAAAAATTTATGTTCACATGTAAGTCTGTACACCACTGTTCATAGCAGCTTTACTTGTAATAGCCCAAACCTAGAAACAACCAACATTGTCTACAGCAGGTGCATGGTTAAACAGACTGTTGTGCATCTACACCATGGACTACTACTCAGCAATAAAAAGGAACAAATTGTTGATACAGGTAATAACTTGGATGGCACTTAAGAGAATTATGCTGGGGTGGAGGGGATAATCTCAAAAGGTCACGTGATTTATGACTCCATTTATACAACATTCTCAAAATGACAAAAATATAGAGATTGATAAAAGATGAGTGGTTGCCAGTTTTTAAAAAAACAAAAACAAAAGCAGGAGAGAGGTAAAAGGACTGACCAAAATGATGGTGAAGGGAGATCCAGGCAGACAGACCAGAATGGAGCAGATTTTCTAGGATACTAGACTATCAAAGGCTGTCACACCAGGCTTTCTGCTGATGGACCATTTTTTAAAATCCTAATTAAACCACAGAATGATTCCCACCAAACAAGGGAAGAAACCATGAAAGAGGAAGATATGAATGCGATCCAGGAAACAGGGACCCCAACCTGGAAGAAGAGCATCAGCACAGTCAGGTCCCAGATGAAGTGTGCAGCCAACCCAGAACAGAGGAGAAAGAAATCTTTGGGCAGAGGGTCTCCAGGAACAAGTGGTGTGAAAAGGCGCATAAAAAGTATATTTGAAGGCGTGGGCAGAGTTAGTAACAGGTTAGAAAAAAGCTAAGCAAATGAAAAACCAAGGCCATTAATAACTTTAGGAAACATAGAAAGTAAAAAAGAAACATAATTAGAGTGTGCTATAATGCTAAGCTGAGTTGTGAATGTTATACAGATATAAATGCACAAAATTTATTTTAACCAAAAACTGGGAAAGTTGAGAGGGGAAGCAGAAGGGATGGCAGAAGACAAAGGCTAAATCCTCACACTATTATAAGAAAATTTTAAATGACTTAAACAAAAGATAGCAATATATACACAATACTTAGAAAAATGCAGATGTGTAAATGCCACAAAAACATTTAAGTCAACAATGATTTATTCTAGAAATGAGACTAGAAGGATCAGGGAAGAAAAGATCAATGGACTACTGTATCTTGTTCCAAGTCTTCCAGTACTGGATGAGTTTTGTTGTTTTAGCTATATGCAAGAGGAGATCTAAAAAACCCCAGAATTTATGTATAAAAATTTGTGTATTTATTCGTACATGTTTAAACTTCAGCCATCTTCAAAGTACTCTCAGTTTCAGCCGGGCTCGGTGGCTCAGCCTGTAATCCCGCGCCATTGGGAGGCTGAGGTGAGTGGATTGCCTGAGCCCGCGGGTTCGAGACCCACCTGGGCAGCGAGACCTCATCTCTACAATAAATCAAAAAATCAGCCGGGCGTGGTAGCGCATGCCTGTAATTCCGGCTCCTTGGAAGGCTGAGGCAGAAGGATCGCCGGAGCCCAGCAGGTCGAGGCTGCGGTGGTCGGGAGCGGCCACTGCACTCCAGTCTGGGTGACAGGGTGAGACTCCAACTCAAAAAAAAAAAAAGTACTCTCCGTTTCATGCAATTCCCCTATCCAGACACTTTTCCCACTGCTCAAAACTGCTTTTGGACTTGTCAGTTTTGATGCCTTTTTAGTGCTTCTGCTGTTTTTTGTTTCACCTCTTCCACATCTGCAAACTGTTTCCTTTGAGGACTTTTTTTTTAATCAAGGAAAGAAAAAAAAAGATGTGTGGGTTGAGATCGGGTGAATAGGGAGGGTGGGGCAGGGGGTTCATTCTGGTTTTAGTCAAAAACTGCTGAACACTCAGTACAGTGTGAGCAAGTGCACACATAAATCACCCATCATGAAACGGGCAATGCCCACCTGGATGGGATCTCTAAAGGGCCCCAGCAATGTCCACCTGACTGAAATTCTAGAGGGCCCCAACAATGCCCACTTGGCTTGCATCCCTAGAAGGCCCCAGCAATGTCCACCTGGCTGACATCCCTAGAGGGCCTCAGTAATGCCCACCTGGCTGTCATCCCTAGAAGGCCCCAGCAATGTCCACCTGGCTGTCATCCCTAGAGGGCCCCAGCAATGCCCACCTGGCTGACATCCCTAGAGGGCCTCAGTAATGCCCACCTGTCTGGCATCCCTAGATGGCCAAGCCATGTCCACCTGGCTGTCATCCCTAGAGGGCCTCAGCAATGCCCACCTGGCTGGCATCCCTAGTGGGTCCCAGCAATGCCCACCTGGCTGGCATCCCTAGAGTGTTCCAGCACTGCCCACCTGGCTGGCATCCCTAGGGGGCCCAGCATTACCCACCTGGCTGGCACCTCTAGAGAGCCCCCAAGCCTTTTCCCTATTCCAGAAAAGGATAGAGCTTGTATGCCACAGTGGAGTAAACAGGCCAGGCACTCCAGGCTGTAGGACCAGGCAGAGCATCCAGGGGCCAGGCTGCCCCAGCCCCAGCACAGCCACCCGTCTAGAGTGGGGGGCTCCATTGCCCAGACACGCCAGCACCCCAATCACAGCTCCCCTGCAGGCTCATCTGCAGAAAGGCTAGATCACGGGCTCCTGGGAATTTATATCAGGTTTTTTTGTTGTTGTTGTTTTTTGTTGTTGAGTTGGAGTCTCACTCTGTCGCCCAGACTGGAGTGCAGTGGCCACTCCCGGCCACCGCAGCCTCGACCTGCTGGGCTCCGGCGATCCTTCCACCTCAGCCTTCCGAGTAGCTGGACTTATAGGCATGCACTACCACGCCCGGCTGATTTTTTGATTTATTGTAGAGGTGAGGTCTCGCTGCCCAGGCGGGTCTCGAACCCACGGACTCAGGCAATCCACTCACCTCAGCCTCCCAATGGCACGGGATTACAGGCTGAGCCACCGAGCCCGGCTTATATCAGGTTTTTTACAGCAGTGTCATGACTGGAAAAAGCCCTGCAGACAACATAAATGCCCCCAGTGATAGAGATGATCAACAAATTGTGGTAAACTCGCACGACGCAGTCCCAGACTACAGCAAAGGCTGATGGAGCTCACCTCAAGCATGTCCGTTGCTGACTCACATGGGTCATGTCGATGGGAGGAGTGAGGCATGAATGCCGTGCATGGAGGAAGATTCTGTTTCCATCAACGCTAAAAGCAGCTAAAATAGAACAATGCATTATTTAGGGTTACAGATACAAACAGTAAAAAATGACCAAGGAAAACAAGGGGAGAATGAACACAGATTCAAGTTGGCAGCACCCAGGGGCCCCTGGGTGCAGGGAAGAGACTGTTGGAAAGAAGCAAATTGGGGGCTGTGGAGGCCTGGGGTAGGGGGCTCTATCCCAGGGGTATCTACACAGGCATTCACATTATTAGCATTATTATTATGCTTCAAACTGTGCACATGTATCCCGTGCCCTCAAATATGTATAAAACATGAATAAAATTAAAATGATTAGTAAGAAAATAAGCAAAATAAACTAGCTGATGCTGTAATCCTCCTATTCTCCAGCAACGCAAGATGAGAGAATGCTCTCACCCATACCGCCTACCGCCATCTATATGTCACTGTTTCTAAGCATTTTATTTCCATCTTGCTTTTTCGAGCCAGATGTCCTCAGCGCTGCCGCATATCTGCCATGCTGACCGGAATGTGTCCACACATTCATCTCTTCTTTGCTTGCCATTTCTTCTTTTGCTTCAGAACCTCCTCCTGGCTCATTCTGCCTCTTCCTAAAACAGTATCTATTGTTGACAAGTTTAAAGTTTTCTGCTTTAGGCTTATCTATTTCAGATCTTAAAAAGAAATGTTCTCTGCTGGATGCAAAGGCTTACACCTGTAATCCCAGTACTTTGGGAGGCCAAGGCAGAAGGAATGCTTGAGCCCAGGCATTCAAAACCAGCCTAAGCAACATAACGAGACCTCTTCACTACAAAACTAAAAAAAAAAAAAAAAAATTAGCCAAGTGTGGTGGGACACACCTGTAGTCTCACCTACTTGGGGAGGCTGAGGCAGGAGGATTGCTTGAGGTCAGGAGTTGGAGGCTATAGTGAGCCATGATCATGCCACTGGCACTGCAGCCTGGGGCGATGGAGTGAGACTCCAACTCAAAAATAAATATTTTTTCCCAGGTATGCAATTCTAGGTTATGCATCAATTACCAGCTGTCCCAGTATCTGGTCCCCTTGTTGAGTCATAAACCCCACAATTTTCAGGTGGGTTGGCGGTCACCAGGAATAAAGACTGCATTTCCCAACCCCACCTGCAGTGATGTCTAGCTGTGTGACTAAGGCCTGGCAATGGAGTACAAGGGGGATTTTTGTGTGCCACTCCTAGAAAGTGTTCTTCCTGGGGAGAGAGTGTGGGTCCTCCTTGGCTTCCTTGGCCCCCTTGCTCTCTGGAGTGTGCGGTGTTAGCTGGCATAGCAGCAGCCAGGCTGCCAGGCAGTGGCCTCAGGAATAGAAGCCATAGACAATGGAACAGCAAAGTGGAAGCAGCCAGGATGCCTGACGCTGGATTCACAGTCCTGGGCCAACCCCTTTCAGCTTCAAAACCACAAAGAGAAATGCACTCAGGTCACATTGGGGTTCCAGTCATTTGGGGGCTTTCAGTAACCAGCAGAGCCTGATTCTCATCAGGCACAGAAGCAGATGCCCCAGAAACTCCTCTGAAAGCAGCAGCAGAATTCTGGAGGGCACGGACACCTTCCATCCTGGGCTCTGTGTGGAAGACACCCTCTATCCTGGGCTCCATGCAGATGACACCCTCCATCCTGGCTTCCATGTGGACAACTCCCTCTGTCCTGGCCTCCGTGTGGACAATGCCCTCTGTCCATCTCCCGAAGGACCTCTTTCCCCCATGCCCCTGGGCACAGGGCCCAGCTGAGGCACAGGACAGACTGCACCAGGTCATCCATGAGACGCTTGTGGATGTGTACGGGTGTGTCCCTCCATGGCCCTGGCATCAGGGGATGGAAGGCCACCACAGACTCAGAGACAGGCTGAGTTCTGGTCTCGGGTTCTCCCAGACAAAGTCCCTGTGTGACACTGGACAAAACCATCCACTCCTCAGGGACTCGCTTCCTCCATCCACAAAACGTTGTTCCTCCGCTCTTCTGTGTGCTCAACCCCCAATGTGCAGGGCAGGAACGAGGCCCAGGTGGGGACCACTCCTGGCCGGAGGCAGAGGAGACGCCGGGGCTGGGCTGGCAGCAGGGAAGAGCCGGGACTACTCCTGGCTGGAGGCAGAGAAGACCCCAGGGTTGGACTGGGGAGCGGGGCTGAGTTTGTGCAGGACTGGGAGAAGGGGGGCTGAAGGGAGTCTCCTTTGGGCCATGCCGGCTCGCTGTGTGCCTGCTGATCGCTATGGCCTCAGGGTCAGCCTCCCCTCCTAGCTGCCCTAGTGGAGTGGATACTGCCATTTCGAAGGGCTCCTCCCGACCCTGTGTACTCTGGCTTGGGCCAGGCTCTTTGCCAGGCACAGAGGTCTCTGTGGGAGAAAAGGAAGGTAAGCCGGGAGTGCGAGAGCCCAGGGCTAGGTGTAGAACCTTGGGGAGGCTGAGGTCATGACAGCCCCCCAGCCTCAGAGCCGGCAGACCTGGCTCCATCCCATCACCAACATGCCCACTGGCTGTCTCTGTTGGGTCCCTTTAAGCCCCAGAGGCTGTTTCCTCACAGGAGATAGTCCAGGGGCCCTGGAGCTATCCTGGAGAGGGCAGCCCCTGGAAAAGCCTGTGAAGCGCCTCACATGCAGAAGAGTGCAAGCACATCTCAATCGGCAGCTCCAGGGAGGGCCCACAGCTGTGCCCATGACGCAGCAGTGTGAGGGCGTGCAGGCCCTCCTAGGCCAAGGTCAGGAGCTGGGGAGCCCCCTGAGCACAGGTGGGGTGCAGGCAAACTCATGTGGTAGGAATGGTGGCGGGAGGGGCAGACAGGTCCAGGGAACTGTGCATGTGCCAAGGGTCTTGGAAAGTACGAGACCGCCCCACGCAGACGGGAAGGCTAGAGTTGGGGAAACTGAGTCACGCTGCCTGGAACAGCCATCCCCGTGTCAGGGCGTGGGGCTGAGGCTGGAGGGGCATGAAGAACCCGAGGCCTGCATCCCGTGTTCCTGCCATTGTTCTGTGGCGAGTCCTGTCCACACCACTCAGCACCGGGAACGTCTTGCAGCTTTTGTTCCAGGATTTATTTTTTCATCGGGTTGATGTGAGAGTCCCCTCACGCGGTGCTCTCCATCGTCAGCAAAATAAAGATGCAAATAAATCCCCTGACCCGGCTCGGGGGCCGCCGAGCAACGCGCCGCCCCCCCCCCCCCATGCTCACTGCACATGGCGGCTTTGAATTTTAAATTTCATTTTCCTGTCGCTTTTCAATAACTGCTTTTCCCCACGATGTCTCGAGTCTTGACCTTATAATGCCCGAGTTAAAAGGCAGTGTCTTGTTTCCAGCTGCAGATAATTTACTTTTGAATGGTCCAATTACACGGCAGCCTGGGCTCTGCCGGGCTGCGGAGACGTTGCCGTTTGCCCGGGAGATAATGGTGTCGCGGGCAACATATCTGCCTGCCGACCTGGGCCTGTCCTCAAGGTGGCCTCCAGCTGGCCGGAGCAGGCCTCGTCTAAGGAGGTCCTGACAGGCACGGCCGCCTGGCGCCTCCCTGGGTGGGCCTTCCTCGAGTCTGGAGACAAGTTCCACTGTCAGACGTGACCATCTCCGGCCCCCGGACTGAGGTTGTGGGTGGTGGCACCAGCCCCGGCTCTTGTGGCCACCGAGGACCTGCTCAGAGCTGGGGAGGACGGAGAGCGCGGCTGCTGTGGGTTCGAGTGTAGCCGAGGCACCTGGGGGTGTCAGAGGTGATGGGAGACCACGAGCAGCCAACTGAGATTTGAAGGAAGCGAAATGACCAACCACTACCAGCCCTGACCTGGCCCAACTGCAGCAGGGTGGCTTGGTGGATTTTATGTGCACGGGACATAAACTCCGAATGACGTAAACGGTCTGCCCTTTCAAATTTCTTAAAATGGAACACTGAAGTGCTTTGCTGCTCTGCAATATTTCTTCCCTGGGCACAAGATGCTGGTTTCTGAGTGGTTTTGCTTCAGAGAATGCATGGGTCTAAGTGAGCCCATTTTAAAGCCCAAAGAAAACTCCCTCATGGTTCTTTTTATTTTATTTTATTTTATTTATTTTTATTATTATAAAGATGTGGGGTACAATTCGGGGTTAGGTATACAAACATTGATTATGCAGGTACCCTTGTTGATGAGGTATGCCCCTCCCTCCCCTAGCAGTTTCCCTCAACTGCCAATCCCACTCCCCTTCCCCTGACAGTTTCCCACTACTGCCAATCCCTTTCTTATAGTATTATGATAATTGTTCAAGGTCTGCTTATGAGTGAGAACATATGGTACTCTGTTCTTTGTTTCTGTGATAGATTGCTGAGTATGATCGACTCTAAATCCATCCAAGTTGCTAGGAAGTCCATATGTTTGTCCTTCTTTATGGCAACATAATATTCCATTGTGTATGTGTACCACGTTTTTTCTATCCAGTCCAGCTTTGATGAGCAACATGGTTGGATCCATGTTTTTGCTATTGTGAATAGTGCTGCAACAAACATACGTGTGCAGGTATGTTTTTTGCAGAATGATTTGAGATCCTCCGGGTATATTCCTAATAGGGGAATTGCTGGGTTGAAGCAGAGGAAGACCCTGGCAGCTGTTCCACGTTGATGGCACAAGCATTTGTCCAGAACTCGAAACAAACACCCCCTGCATTTGAAACAAAGTACTTTCTCCTTGCATTTTTCTCTTACAAATAAATCAAAATAAATGACAACTTGGAGAAGGTTTTCCCCCAACCTGTGGGAAGTGTGGAATGGGCCGGCCCACCGGCCCCACTTCCCAGACGAGACTGTCCCCGCAGCGCACCAGGGACCGTTTCTGCGGTCGTGAGGTCATCAACGGGCCCCTCCAGGGACAACTGTGACATCCTTCTTGGGGGCAGCACAGGGCCCTGAGTCTGCCTCTGCCCTGGAGTCCAGCTCTGTGGGGAGGTTTCAGGTGACGGCAGAGAAGGGAGGGCCCCGGGGAAGCGGAGGGAGGCTGAGGGGGCAGAGGGGAGGCAGAGAGGGTGCTCTGGAGGGAGTGCCACTCAGCCCTCCTTCCCCTCCGCCTTGGAGCCTCTGCAGTCAGGCCTAAGACCCACTCAGCCTGCATGGGGTCCCCTGCCCGTAACACACAGCCACCTGTGTTGCAAGCCCATCCTGGCCCTCATGCCCAGGGATCCTGGGGAGGAGCTCCGGGTCTCCAGGCACCACACAGGGATGGCAGGTCGTCTCCACAGGCTCTGTTTCCACTTCCAGTGCAGACCTGTCCCATGGGAGAAGCTGCTCTGTCAATCCAGTGCCTTTGACTGAGTGCCTGTTGAATACCAGGCCTGGGTCATGAGTCTGTGACGCCTGAAAGACAGCGGCAAACTCCCGCTCCTTCTGGCAGAGGGTGGAGCCTGACTCCTAGGCCCCTTGACTCTGAGCCAGCTCTGGGACTGGCCTTGACGTGGCACTAGGTGGGCCTCAGGCCCAGCCCCTGAGAAGGGTCCTGCTCGGAAGGAGCTTCCCACGGGTGGGGGCTGTAGGGAGAGAAGGCCCCGGAGAAAAAAAGGCTGGGGAGAGCTTGGACAACGGGAGGGACCCGGCACCCAGGCACAGCCCTGAGAGCTATCCTGCTCCCTGCCCGGCCCCCAGGCACAACCTGCCCTCATGTCTAGCCTCCCAAGCACCACCCCGCAGCTGCTCTGCCCTCTTACCCTCCTCCTTGAGGCCTCCCAACCCGGGAGAGCCTCCTTGCCCTTCTGCCCAGCCTCCCCAGGCCACCGTGTGGAGAGGGAGCCCTGGCAGAGGCAGACTGTCCACTGCGGCCTAGTGACGTCCTCCTCGAGAAGATGAAGTGAGCCTGGGTTTAAGGCACCCGGTGACATCCTGGCTCCAGCTCTGTCCCTGCCAGGGGAACTTCTGAGGCCGTGGTAGGGCCACAGGGAGACACAGGGAGGTCATGGGACCAGACCAAAGGCAGCAGTGAGCCTGCATGGGAGGGGCCGAGGGGGCTCCCCACTTAGATATCTCCTGTGCCAGGTAGGCAGCTGGCCAACCTCAACGCAGTCCCTTGGGACCCAGGGAGGAGGGCGTGAGCATCGGCTGGTTTGGCTCAGTCCTCCTCCTTGGGGTGAGCTTCCTTGGCACGCAACATCCTTTACTGTCTCTCCAGAGCCCGGCTCTGCCTCTGCTGTGCCTGGATGGAGGGTCGGTGCGCCCACTCTTGGTTCATCATTCACACAGCCACGAGGCCAGCAGTCTCGGCCCATGCCTGTCTCTGCCCAGCTTCAACTGCCATCTGCTTGTGCAACCCACTGAACCATGGGCTGGGCAGTGGGTTCCAACCACACTGTGATGCCCTCCCCCTCCTGCCAGACTGGCCCTGCCTCCTCAAGCCCAGGACTCCCCGGAGCCTCCCCAGACTTCCCTCCAGGAAGACGGGGCTACTCAGCTCAGACTGCCACCCTCCTTTCATGAGGGAGGCTGCTCTGTCCTAGGGCTTCTTAGGACAGACACAGAACACATGGTTGGGCTCGCTACACATTCAGGTCTGAACAGGGACTTTCCTGCAGCAGCTGTCAGAGCAGCTCACTATAACATTGCCTGGGATCAGGCAATCCTCCCGCCTCAGCCTCCCAAGTAGCGGGGACTGACAGCACATGCCATCATACCTGACTGATTTTTTTTCTTTTTTGTAGAGACAGGTTCTCACTGTATTGCCCAGGCTGGTTTCAAACTCCTGGGCTCAACTGGTCCTCCCACCTCAGACTTGCAAAGTGCTGGGATTACAGGTGTGAGCCGCCGAGGCTGGCCCCGAATGCTAAGATCTTCTAAGGACTTGCCTTCGAGGGTGCACCCTAGCACAGTCAGTCAGAGCACGTTGAAAGACCAATTCAGACTCAAAACATGGAGAAATAGACCCTCCCCCTCATTGGGGACACAGCAAAAAAAAAAGCATGCGGCCAAATTGAATCTACCACAGTAGGTTGTAGTTGCCCAAGCCGCGTGCAGCGAGAGAAAGCAGGTGAGTCATCATGGAGATGTCATTAGAAGCAAAGGTTTTCAGCATGGGAGGAGCCAGATATATGTTAAAAATTGAAGAAGTTGAACAAAACACTGCAATGTTGCATTTAAATGGGAAATAACAGTATGAACTCATGATTTTTTTTTGATCTTAGAAAAAAAATAGTATGTATTTCCCAGCTTGGCCACAGAAAAGGTTTAGAAGGAATGAAGTGCCTGGTAGCAATGGTCTCTTAGCTCCCAGGTTGCAATCATTGAAAGAAACCAGGGCTCCTTGGAGAAATGGCCGATTTGAAGTTTGGAGCAGAAAATACGAGAGATGATTCTGGAACGTCTGGTCGTATGAGAGAACAAGGCAACCCTCAGTTAGGAGGCATCTGGAATGACATCCCTCTAGCGGGATTATGAAATAATATTCAGGTCAAAACATTCTGTATCTATGTTAGGGGCAAAATTATGTCTCTTCAAGATTCACATGTTGAAGTCCTACTCCCCAGGACCTCCAAATGGGACTGTATTTGAAGAGTCTTTAAGAGGTGATTAAAGCCAGGTGGCTCACACCTGTAATCCCAGCACTTTGGGAGGCCAAGGCAAGAGGATCACTTGAGCCCAGGGGTTCAAGACCAGTCTAGGCAGCATAGACTTCATCTCTACAAAAATAATAATAATATAAATTAGCCAACCGTGGTGGCACACACCTACTTGGGAGTAATCCCAGCTACTTGGGAGGCTGTCATAAGAGGATTGATTGCGCGAGCCCAGGAGTTGGAGGCTGCAGTGAGTCACAATCATGCCACCACACCCCAGCCTGGGCAACAGAGCGAGACCCTGACTCAAAAAAAAAGTAATTGAGTTAAAATAAGGTCATTAGGGTGGGCCCTGATCCAACCTGACTGGTGTCCCTGTAGGATGAGATTAGGACACACAGAGGACACAGTGAGGATGGGACTGTTTGAGAGCCAAGCAGTCGGTCCTGGACCAGACACCCGGGAAGGGACCTGCCTGCACCTTGGTCCTGGCCATGCAGCTACCAGCCCTGCAGGACAACACATTTCCACTGTTCAAGCCCCATAGCGTGTTGTGCTTTGTCCCGGCAGCCCTGAGAAACTAACCCAATCTATCCCTCTACACATATCATCTATGACTGTAATGAATTGAAACCAAATCAAATGACACCAAGTAATAAAAAGTGAAAGACAACCTTTCAGGCGTTGGCACAGCTCGTCCCTGGAAACCGGCTGCTTTGGGAGAACCACAGAGACTCTGGTTTTCTGGAGTGAGCTGTCGGCCAAAGTGCTTCAGTTCCCTGATGCTGCCCTGGGGAGCGGGGACAGACAGGTGGAGCCAACTGGAAGACCCTGGACAGAGTTCCAGGATCACAGCAGCCCAGGAGCATATGGGGCCATGGCGGAGGGGGGAGCTGCGGGTGTGGATGCTCTCGGCTGCAGAGGCACAGGGCTTGGGGCACTGTCTGGCCACAGACGAACACGTTTCCACCCTGGCAACGTGGAAGCCGGGAAGGACAAGGAATCCGGAAAGATCTTTTAGATTCCCCCACACATGGCAGGTCATGGTGGGACGTTGGATGCTTCCTTCCATGCATGTTCCTACATGTGCAGTCATATCACACATATGCATGTTTGCACATGCACGCAGTCATATTCACATGCATGCATGTTCACAATCATATACTGCATATTCAAATCCACACACATGCATATTCACACTCGCATGCATGCATATTCACATTCACACTCACATAGTCACACGTACATGAATGCAGTCACACTCACAAGCATGCAAACTCACACTCATGTATACTCACATTCATACACATGCATATTCACATTCACACTTGTATATTCACACGTGCATGTGTAGTCACACCCACATGCATGTTCACACCCAAATGCATATTCACATTCACTGTATATAAATGCATATTTATATACACACTCACAAGCATGCATGTTCACTCTCACACTTGCGTATTCACACTTGCATGTATACATATTCACACTCAAGCATATTCACACTCGCAAGCTTGCATGTTCACACTCATGCATTTTCACACATATGTTCATAGTCACACATTCACACATAGTCACACTCGCATGCAAGCATATTCACACTCTCAATGCATATTCAGGCACATTTATATTCACACTTACACTCATGTGCACTCATACACATGCATATTTACACTGACATGTGTACTCAAACATGCATGATGATCATTCACACTAACGTCCACTCACACTCACATGCATGTGTGCTCACACACATGCATATTCACATGTGCACGCACACTCACACTCACTCATGCTTATTCACATACAAGGCATGCATATTCACACTTACAAGCATGCGTGTTTACATGTGTGTTCACACATGCACACTCATGTGCACTTACGCTCACACATGCATGTTCACACACATGCATACACGTGTACATCCACACACATGCACATCAGCACTCATACACACACATTTGCACACCCATGTGCTTGCACACTCTCATGCACACACCCTCTCACATGCACACTTGCTCACACACTCACACGCACTCACACATGCGTACTCGCTTTTGCATGCACACTGTCACACCTGCATGCACACGCACACACTCTCAGGCATACTCCCACAGGGGCTGTGGTCAGGGTCCCAGCAGGAGTGAGTAGCCCCTCCAGGGCCAGGGAAGGAGGAGGATGAAGGACCACTCCCAGGACGGCAGGGCTGGTGAAGCCCCCACAGAGCAAGTACAGCCACGGGGGCCCCCAACCCAAAAGGACAAGGGGGGCGGGGCCAATGAGAGCCGTGGCCCAGGAAAGGGCACCAGCACGATGAGCCGCACTGTCATCGTCACTGCCCTTGAGCAGTCGACTGGTTGGGCGGCAGCAGGGGCTGAACCCCACAGGAGCCATTCCCAGCACAGGGCAGGGCTGACGGGTGAGGAGCAGAGGTCGGGGTCACCGAGGTGAGTAACCAGGACCCACGTGTGTGCACAGGGTCACATCACGTGGGCCACTGGAAGCGGCCCTTGCACCCATTGTGCACCAGGCGTCCCAGGTCGTGCTGCAGGCACAGCTCCCTCGTGACCGCTCAGGCTGCTGGGACTCCCGACGGGAGGCACACAGACCTTGCCACCCCTCTGACTGCAGACTCCGGGCCCTGCCTGGCGTCTCACTCCATAAACAACGAAGCAACAGCCTGGGAGGTCCATCTTGGCTTGTTTTTCCAGCAAGCTCCTTGGGATAAACCACAAGAGCATCCTCTGTGGCACCCTTGTCCAGAGTCGGGCTTCCAGAGGCAGCTCCTAATGGAAGGCACATGTGCCTTGGAGCTGCTCTCTAGCCCCAGGGGTCTGGAATTAAACAGGATGTTGCCCAACCCAGGCTCAGGCGCCAAGACTTTGGCATTCAGGATTCTAGGGTGAGTGGGAGCCCATCTTCAGCCCGAGTCCACTCCCTCCTGCCCCGACATGCCCTGTTCCCATCTCTCCTCCCCAGTTGGACACCGATGTCCAGCCCTGTGTCCCCGGTAGGTATGTCTTCACCAAGACATTGGCCCCAGAGGCCCCCAGCCTGCAAAGACCCACAGTAGGTCCTGGGGGGATCTGAACTGAGGCGAGGGCCGGCTGGTGGGCAGGCAGGGATGAGGCCGTGCCTAGAGTCTTCCAGAATGACATGGAAGTTCGACCCTGAAGTGAAGGCTGGTGCCCTGGTGCTGCCCACCCCTCTCAGAGTGCCTTGGGGACCAAAGTTCAGTGGTTTAGATGCCACCAGTGGGACCAGATCTGCCCACAGTGCGTGGGTGGGAAGCCCCTTGAACCTCAACGCACACACGGATTTAGCTGTGATACCGTAAAGCACAAACCTGGTTGCTATGTAATTAACTCGGATGTAATGAGCAATAAAAATACAATTATATTCCTGTAATACATTAAACTACTGAGCTTTCTTAAACCACTTAAAAGACCCTGCGAGTGAGGAAGACACACGGTGGGGGGAAGGGGGGCTTTGTAAGTGCCTGGTTCATCCGTTCTGCAGCCCCTTGGGACCACTTGGGACCACCTGCAGCACCCTCAAGGGTACACGAGGCTTCCAGAGTTTTCTGGGCTCAGCAAAAGGCCTCACCGGGAAGAGGGGCTGGCCCGAAGCTCTGGGCACCACCTGGAGCCAGCAGGGAGGGCTCTGGGTGACAGGAGGACTCTAGATGACAGGAGGGCTCCAGGTGACAGGAAGGATCCGGGTGACAGGAGGGCTCTAGGTGACAGGAGGACTCTAGATGGTAGCAAGGCTCCAGGTGACAGGAGAGATTCAGATAATGGGAAGGTTCCAGGTGACAAAAGGGCTCTGGGTGACAGGAGGGCACTTGGTGGCAGAAGGACTCTAGATGACAGGAGGGCTCCAGGTGGCAGGAAGGATCCAGGTGACCGGAGGGTTCCAGGTGACAGGAGGGAGTCAAGTGACAGGGGAATCCAGGTGACAGGAGATCTTGGTATGACAGGAGGGTTTTGGGTGACAGAAGGGCTCCAAGTGACAAGAGGACTCTGAGTGACAAGAAGGTTCCAGGTGACAGGAGGGCTCTGGGTGACTAGAGGGATCCAGGTGACAGGAGGCTCTGGGTAATAGGAGGGGTCCAGGTGACAGGAGGGCTTCATGAGACAGGAGGGATCCAGGTGGAAGAAGGATTCCATGTGACAGGAAGGCTCTGGGTGACGAGAGGACTCCATATGACAGGAAGGATCTAGGTGACAGGAGTGGCCCAGGTAACAGGAGGGCTTTGTTGACAGGCAGGATCTGAATGACAGGAGGGCTCTGGTGACAGCAGCTGGCAAAGGCCAGAGCAGAACCACATGGACAGAAATTTCACGTCCTGGGCCCCGCCCCCCCATGAAAAGGCAGACACCTGCACAAAGACACGTGGGCATGAACGTTCCCAGCAGCAGGTTCCCCACAACTCAAATGTGGAAACAGCCTCGTGTCCCTTGAGTGTGGGCAGGTCAGCACAACATCCATCCACGAGGTGGGCTGCGGTCTGAAGCCCTAGCAGCTGCGGCTTGGATGGGCCCTGAGGACGTGGGCAACATGGAAGGAGATAGTCACAGAAGGCCACGCACCATGTTCCTCTATAGGAAATATTCAGAAAAGGCAAATCTGTGGGGACCAGGTCTGCAGGAGCTAGGGGTTGGAAGTTCCTGGGTGGGGGCTCCCTTAGGGATAATATAAATGATCTGAATGGGGAAGGGTGCACGCACCTGTGAATACACTGAAATCACACTGAAATGCACGTACCAGGTGTATGGTACGTGGATCACGTTTAATTAAACAGCATGTAGCGTAAGCCTGGGGGACACACTTTGAGGGGCTGGGGGGGTGATCACACCTGGGTGACACTTGCCAGGGCTCTTGTCACCTGGTTCCTTGCCCTCCTAGGACCCGTCCTGTGGCCCCCACTGGGAGTCAGGAGGAGGGGACAGGAGCACAGGGAAGGGGCCCTAGGCCTCGGGGATGCCAGCGTTGTCCAGTGGGAGGAGGTCACCACCTCCCTGCCCTCACACTCCTGCACATGGTTCATCACCCCGATGGGCATTGGTGTCTTCGAGCCCCAAGTCTGCCCTCACCCTCCCAGGCAGCTCTCACCAGCTGTCCCCATGCCCTGGTTCTACACCTCACTCACTGCCAAGCTGGACACCAAGCCTCGTTTTCCCCATTTGTGAAGGTAGGTCCTCATGGTCCCGCCAATCAGGCTGTTAGGATCTAGGGCCCCATGCGGAGCCTGCCCTCAGGAGGAGAGCCACCATCACCATGGCAGTGATGGGACAGACAGCATGTCCCCTGCTCTCTCATGGGGACATTTGATGGCAGCTATTATGTCATTGTGATGACAGGGGATGAACACACCACAGCTTCCCAACTGATGGGATAAGGCTGGGGCATGATCCCCAAGCTCCCTCCTGACCCCAAAGTCAGACAGCCTGGAAAGTTCTGGGCCCAGTCTGTGGAGGGGGAGGGGATCAGAGTCAGATGCCCAGACTCAGAGGAGGGGGCAGGGCGGGGGAGGCTCCCAGCACAGGTGACACCGGGAGGGGCAGGAGTCCTGGTGGGGTGCGGGTGCCCAGGCTGGGTGGCCCTGCGGGGAGAAGCAGGGAGCCCCCATGCACTGCATACTTGGGGCGGTCGAAGTGTGATATTGATAAAAACATGCAGCTGGAAAACATCATCTTGCAAGGTCATTTTTACAAGAAAGTTGTGCCGCATGGATTTATTGCTGTGTGCAGAGAGGGTTTTAATTACCACGTTTTAAGAGGTGTTATTATCTCTGCGGCAGGCTCTGCGGAAAAATACTCTTTAAGCCATAACCTCAGCTCTGCGGGCGTCGACCCCCGAGACCAGAGACCACCTGCGCCCCCAGGGCTTCCTCCTACTGCCAGGCCAGCCCAGACCTGCTCCACCTTCTCGATCCAGCTCAGGAAGCAGCCAGGAAAGGATTTCCTCCCCACATGGGGGCTCAGGCCTACCCCGACACAGCCCCTCGCCAGACCTCTGTGGGGGCGCTGTGCCTGGGTCCCCTCTCTTCTATGTCTGGCCCCTGCCACCCTCCTCTGATCACCTCCTACCAACGGATTGTTGTCACCCATGTTCTGGGCGCTCTGCCCCCAACGATGCAACCTTGGGCTGGGCAGGCCAGGACCACGTGTCCTTGGAAGCCTAGGGATCAGACTCCAGCCAGCATAGAGGGAGGGGGGCCTAGGAGGCTGTGCCCGAGCGGGAAGGAGCTTGTCACCCACATTGGGTGTCTTTGCCCTTGTCCTGTTGCGGCAAGTGCAGTCAAGAACGCCCTCCACAGGACTGGCCTCCAGAGGGGCTTTTTTTTTCTTATTTTTTATTTGCAATTAAAGATTATCCTTGACAAACGTCCCCCGTAAAAAGGTTTCACTAATTTAAAGCCCATTCTTTTATCCCTGCACTTTAAAGTGCAGGGAGCCTGATGAATTCTAAAAGACCCATAGCGTCCCTCCTGGGAGCAGAAAGGTGGGGTGGGGGAGCCGGGTTTGGGGGTCAGCATCTGTCTTCCAGCACCCCCAAGCCACTTTTTCTTCACCCCTTTTCCCCCAAGTCCCCCTGCCAAGGCTCCCCTGCCTTCACGCTTCCTGCTGCCCTGGGCCATGTATGGGAAGGAAGCTGAGCCCTCCCCCACACCTCCGACCCAGGAGACGAGTTGCTCCTCTGTCCTGGGCCTCCCTGGACCTCAGTTTCCTCACACCTTGGACATGACAGGGATGTCACCCCTTCAGAACCCACGCTGGGGGTGGCCATGTCTAAGGGCCAGGCAGAGATCCCTGAAGGAGCGAGGAAGCACCTTCAGGCCACGGCAGCCAGTGGGGCAGGCAGCCACAGTGGAGCCCACACAAGCCGGGTACAGAAACATACAACCAGGACCCCGTTCTGGGAGGACACACACTATCCTGACAGATCGACCATCTATTTATAACTTCTCCAGCCTCTTTCATATTCAAGCCAGATGAGGCTCTGGCCGCAGACATTGGGAAGCGGGTGACTGTGGCATCCCCTTGCAGCAGTGAGACCCAGGCCTGAGAAGGTGCTGGAGGGCCGTGGCAGGACGTGGTGTGGAGATGGCAGGACCGGCCTGCAGCTGGCCTGTCCAGCCAGCTCTCGGATATCCCTTGGTTCTGTAACTGCAAGTTCTGGGCACGAGAGGGAGGTCGGAAACATGGAAGGCCCTGAGAATGTCCAAGAAGGTGGCCGCCCTCTTTGTGCATCAGTGGCAAGTGCCTAGAGAGGTCATGAATGGGAGGAGCCTGGGACGAGGGCGTTCCCAGGACCCCCGCCATGGGCAGCTGCACTTGGACTCTTCCCAATGCCGTTCTGCTCCCAGATCCTATGAGGCTGCCCCCTGGAGCGCCAGTCACAGCCTGGGCCTCGGGGACAAGGTTGGCTGGGCCCAGCTGCTCGGGGCTGCCCTGGACACGCCGCAGAGGAGCCTGAGTGCTGAGCTGTGGAGGGGCATGGCTGTGACTTCCCAGTACAGTCACTCAAGTGCTCAGTATAGGTTCCCCATGTGGTCAGCGTCTTGGGGAGCCTGAAACCCACCAGTAGCTCAGGCCTTTGTCCTCACATCGCAGCAGCCACACCTCAGACAGTGCAGCACTCGGTAAGAAACTTAGTTTCAGGTCAAGCGCAGTGGCTCATGCCTGTAATCCCAACACTTTGGGAGGCCTAAGTGGGAGAATTGCTTGAGGCCAGGAGTTTGAGACCAGCCTGGGCAACATAGGAAGATCCCCATCTACAAAAAAAATTAAAAGTTAGCTGGGTGTGGTGGTACACACGTTCCAGCTACTCAGGAGGCTGAGGTTGGAGGATTGTCTGAACCCCAGGAGGTTGAGGCTGCAGGGAGCCATGAATATGTCACTGCACTCAAGCCTGGGTGACAGAGTGAGACCTCAACTCAATAATAATAAATAAAAATTTTTAAATAAATTAATTTTAAAAAAAGAATTAGATATATATAAACAAAATTTTTTTTTTTTTTTTTTGTCGGAGTCTCACTCTGTCGCCCAGGCTGGAGTGCAGTGGCCGCTCCCCACCACTGCAGCCTCTACCTGCTGGGCTCTGGCAATCCTTCCGCCTCAACCTCCCAAGTAACTGGAACTACAGGTGTGCACCACCACACCCAGTTTTTTTTTTTTTTTTTTTTTTTTAGAGACGAGGTCTCACCAAGTTCCCCGGGTGGATCTCGAACCCACGGGCTCAGTAATCCTCTTGCCTTGGCCTCCCAAAGTGCTGGGATTACAGGCTGAGCCACCGAGCCTAGCCCAAAATTCTTTTTTTTTTTTTTTTTTGAGTTGGAGTCTCACTCTGTCGCCCAGACTGGAGTGCAGTGGTCTCGACCTGCTGGGCTCTGGCAATCCTTCCGCCTCAGCCTTCCGAGTAGCCGGAATTACAGGCATGCACTACCACGCCCGGTTGATTTTTTTATTTATTGTAGAGATGAGGTCTCGCTGCCCCAAAATTCTTAATAATTTTTAAAAATTGACTTTTTAAAAAGAATAAACCAAAAAGAAAAAATATAAATAAATACAATTTAAGAAAAGATTGGCATGGTCTCAGTTGCCCTGTGCCCATCACACTAATCTCCAGACACACAGGGCGTACGCTGGGCACAGACATACACATGTCCCTCACTTCATCCTCCCTGGCCTGTAATCTCATTGCAGGTGAGCCACCAGTATGCTCAGAGCAGGCTAGTGACTCGCCTGGGGTTGGAGAGCAGGCCAGGGCAGGTCTGGCACCCTTCGCGGCCTGCTCTGAAGTCCGCCTCACTCCTCAGGGATCTTGTTCAAAGAGATGCCGCTTTCTTCCTAGCTGGGGCAGACCTGAGGCTGTGGAGCTCTGACCAGGCCACAGAAATGCCCCACACGCACAGGGCTTGGGATTCGGGGACCTGGATCTGCCTGGGTGGGTCAGAGCAGGGCCTGTCCATGCTGCAAGGCAATGGCCCAGATGGCCCCACTGAGCAAGGGGCCTGGTGAACCCCCAGCCTGGCAAGAGGGGTCAGGAGAAGAGGACGAGGTATGGGAATCCCCAGGACAGCCCTGACATAAGTGAGCGGGTCCTACAGCCACCCCTGGGTCCAGTGGGCAACTCCAGACCCCAAAGGCCTTGGTCTCCAGAGGCTGAGATTTCCAGGCTAGCCCATGGCCTGAGGTCTGTGGCCCGTGCCAGGGGTGCTCTCTGAGGCAGGGTCTGCAGGGGAGTGGTATCAGCTAAGGTTCTGGAGGAGGGAGGCAAGATGAGACCCCCTGGAGAGGCTGGAGGCTGAGAGAGCGTGGGAGCCCTCAAGGGTCCTGAAGCCCTATCTCACAGCTGCCCTGAGAGCTGCCCACCAGCTGCCAGCACCATGCCACTGCTCTCGGGCCTCCCTGCCTCCACTTCGCTCAGCCTCTCCCCACAGGGGTTGGAAGCGGTCCTGCTTCCACAAGCAGCTATCCCAGAAGCCATGGCGACTCTCCAGGCTGACCCTCAGCAGCAAGCTTCCTCCTGCCAGCGATGCTCCCCCAAATCCCCCAAATTTCCTGCTAGGCGCACAATGCTTTGACAGGCACCATGAGATGCTGGTGGCGGCCCAGAGTCCCCTCAAGAACTGTGCGGTGCTTCTCGTGTCTGCTCAGGGAAGGCGCATTTCTGACAGGCACCTTGGCAGCGGCTTGCCCCTTGGTAAGGAAACCTCCAATGTGTGTCGACCTCTCCGGCCAATGTGTCAGGGTGGTCCATGGATCAAACCATGAAAACCTTTCATTATTGAGAACACTGCAGTCAGCTGGGGAGACACAGTTTTAGGACCCTGAAGTTATGGAAGCTAAGGTAGCCGTGGGCAAAGGCAGAGCGGACTTTCCTCCAGGACCGCGGGGTGGACCCCTCTGTGCCCCAAGGTATCTGCAGCCCCCTCTCTGCATGGAGGATGAGGTCCCAGGAATCCCTGCTTGGGCATGACCCCCACCAATCGGAAGGAGCAGGAGGAGACCCAGGCCCTGCTGCGTGGCAGGCAGGGAGCCAGGCCTGGACGCTCCTGTCCCCAGCTGCAAGCCCCTGTTCCCCCACCCCCCACCTCATGCCCCTTTTCCTGTGGGAGTTAACTCTGAATTTCTAACTCAGAGGAAGCTTCAGAGAAAGGGCCAGGCTGTGCCCTTGGAGGGAGGCAGCCTTAGCTGGGCTGGCTGCAGGGCTGCATGCATGCACACACAGGCCTCCCTCCTGGCACCCTCACCTGCACCTGTCAGCTCTCATTACCTGCACCCTGTCACCTGCACCCCATCCCCTCCTATGACCTTGAGGCTGGCCTTCACAGGAGGACACAGAGGTAGCCGCCTCCCTGCCGCTTGGCAGGCAAAACAATGGTGCCAAGGGACAGGGCCGAGCTGGGCTTGAGGCTCTGCAGAGAAGCAGCATCTTTGCCACTCCCGAGCCAAAGGCATGGTGTCCTGGCCTGCAGCAGCTTGGCTGGAACTGACCCTTGAAGAAGCCCCAGTGACCCTTGGGAGCAGGGCATGACCTGTCTGCACATCCAGGTCCCTCGGTGAAGACACAGCACTGGGCCACTTGGGAGACAAAAAGGAGGGTGTAGTGGACCATTCTGAGTCCTGGAAGATGGGTGGGGCTTCCCACCACAGGGACCCAGGACACCCTGCTGGGCGTTTGAGGACAGTGAGTGAAGGTGGCCCTTGAAGAAGGGCGGTTCAGCCAGGCAGGAGGGGCACGAGGCACAGCAGGGCTGCCGAAATCTGAGTCTGGTTGTAATGTCCCAAGTGGTCCTTCTTTGGCGCGAGGAAAACCCCAAGCATCCCCACCTCGGCCTCACACAGCTCCCCCCCAAGCTCGTGAATCCTCCCAAGTCATCTCCAGGCCTGCCGAGAGGGCTGCCCACAGGGTGTCCTGAGCACCAAGCCCCTCACCCCCTCTTGGTGCATGAGTGACTCCATTAGGCTCGACATCTGGGCCAGTGGGAGCACCCCTGTCTTCAATTGCTCCCTCCATGGACACAAGCGCAGGGGCCAGGGCAGGGTGCGGTGGCTGTCGCCAGGCCTGCCACCAGGGGTGACCCTGGAGAAAGATCTCACTTCAGGCAGGTTCTCAGTACAAACCCTTCTTCAGAAAAATTAATAAACCCTCTCCAAAATAGAAGAAAGGTCAGCAAAGACAGAGACAGGTACCCAGGCCTGTTCTCAATCCAGCAGGGACGTGGAGGGCAGAGGAGCCTCTCTGCAGGTGGTGGCTTCGGGGTCTTGGAGTCTTGGCTTCCCTGGGGAGGAGCTGACGGGTGAGAGGCAGAAGCTCCATAGATGTAGCTCAAAGCCTGAAAAACAAGAGCAAACACAGGAATCTCCTCCTCTGAACTGGACATTGACACTCAGGTGGGGGATGGAAGCGACAACCTTGGACGGGCTTCTGAGTCCAGGGGCCAGGCACCCGAGGGCCAGGCTGGAGAGACAGGACTCTGGTCGCCGGAGAGCCGGGCTGGAGGGACAGAACTAGGGGACCAAAGGCCAGGCTGGAGGGGCAGGACCATGGCGACCAGGGATCAGTCTGGAGAGACAGGATTAGGGCCCAGGGGCCAGGCTGCAGGGGCAGGACTGAGGGCATCAGCCCATCCAGCTGGAGAGACATCGCTGAGCTGTGCTTGTCTGTATCCAATCCCCTCGTCAGCAGAGCGGGCTGCATTTTTAAAAATTTGCTTTGCAAATAACTCTGAATTAAAAACCACATATATCTATTTTTAAAAAGCCAAGCTTTCACTTCCGTAATTAAATTTCCACAAGATATTTTTCCGTAGGAAAATTCAATTAGGTTTTAATTTTAGTCATCTAAAAGGCACTGGTGCTTTGAGTATTTGATTTTTAATTTAAGCCCTTGATAGGGCATTTCAATTAAAACACTGGGGACGGCGCATACCATGACCGGGCCATTATGCAGCAGGCGGAACCTTAGAGGCGGGGCCAGGCAGAGTGGGAGCCAAGAGGGGCTTGGGGTGGGGCAGGCAGGGCTGGGGGCAGGAGGAATGGGTGGGGGTAGGCGGGGGGAGGGGGGAGGGCAGGGGCCACCAGGCACGCCTAGGCTTCCAGTGGTGGCTCAGACCACACGGGCACTGACCTGGTCCCTTCACCATGTGGTCCCCAGGACGTACAGGTGAGTGTGGCGTCATGCTGTAAATACGGGCTTTCGCCCACATTTCCAGGCTCATAACTCCCATGGCCCTTGTCAGTATTTTATTGCAATGCTGGGGGGCCTAGCCTCAGAATCCCAACGACCATCTCCTGCACCCTTCTCTCTGCCGCAAGGCAGGTCTGGGATCCCCCCCACTTCTGATTATGGGTCTTCAGACCCTCCCAAGAGAGGGTCCTACCCTGTGCACTGACGCCGCGAAGCTTCCGTAAGAACCAGGGAAGTGGGCTCGGGAGCTGGACATGAGGGGATTCTTAGCAGAGGCCTGGAGGGCATGAAAGATATGCCCTTCCCTGCACCCCACCCAACAAGACCAGCAAAGGGGTTTTCCTGAGTTCTATGAGCTGCTGCCACAAATTAACCCAACCCAGAGGTCATGGGAACCCCAACTTGAAGGCAGTTGGTCAGAAGTTCCAGAGGCCCGGACTTGTGACTGGTGTGGGAGGCAGTCTTGGGGCCGGAGTCCACACCCCACAGGATCCAACGCTGTCTCCAGGTAGATGGTGTCAGAGCTGAACTGGAGTATGCCCAGCTGGTGTTTGCTCAGTGCTGGGTGGGGAGACCCCTACGCCCCGCCACAGAGGTCTCTTCTGTGCTGACTGTTCTTGGGGTCTGGAGGTTTTCTCAAAGCCCCAGGTGAGACTTCATCCTCTTCCCAGGCAGATGGCAGGAGGCAGGAGGCGAGGACTGGGCGTCCACAGCGGCTGGCCCAGGGTACAGGTCCAGTGCTGACAGGCCTTATGCATGTGTTGCAGCCCGGCCTCTTCCCCTCCTGTTCTAGGAGAAGGCGGTTTGCAGCATACTCCTTGGACATTGAGGGGTCTGACATGCTGGGAGTGGCCTGCCTATGGCTTGTCCTTGGCCACGGGCTCCATCCCAGGATCCCCTAGCAAGTGCAGGCCCACCTCAGGCCAGGGCTCGGACAGGCGGCAGGTGGGACCCGGAGAAGGCATGCGTGTCCTGCTTGGGAACCAGGAGGCTGGTGGCCTGCCCCATGCACAGCCTGGGGGCAGAGGCAACGGACCTCACCAGAGCCCGGCCAGGGTCTCACCCAGGAAGGAGAGAGCCTGGGGTCGAGGCTGGGCCCTTGTCATGGGAACATAGGGTGGGACGGTCTTGTAGAGAAGGGCACACCCAGATGCCCAGGTGTCTGGCTTCCCCCGACACATTCTCAGAAGGGTCTTGACCTGCACAAATGAGTCGCCTCTCATGGAAGAGAGCCCCTTCCTGCCCAACCCCACCCCCATCCTGCAGAGGTGGAGAGATGGAAAGATGGGAAGAACAAAGGGAGGGGCACGGCAGGGTGAGGTCAAACAGCTGATACATGTGCCTTTATGTGTTGTTTTCATTTCTTTTTCATCTCACCTTTTATTCTGAGATCATGGTAGATTCACATGCAACTGTGAGAAATCACAGACAGATCCCACGGACACCCTAAATCCAGCTTTCCGCAGGGGCCATGCCTTGCAGAATTACAGCACACCACCACAGCCGGGTCCTGGGCATCAGTACAGCCAAGACCAGAGCAGCCGCCACCCCAAGGACTCCAGGGAGCCCTTTCGTAGCCACGCCCACTTCTCCCCCGAGCCCCACTCCTTCCTTAACCCTTGCCTACCACTGATCGCTGTTCCCCTTTCTGTAAAGGGAATCCTACACAGTGTGCGACCTGGGGGACGGGTGTCTTTCACTCAGTATGCCTCTGCAGATCCACCTAGGCTGTTGGATGGATCAACCGTTCTTTCCTTTTTCCTGCTGAGTACTAGTCCATGGTGTGGACCTACCACAGTTTGTCTAGCCATTCACCACTGAAGCACATCGGAGTTGATTCTAGTTTGGGGCTATCATGGATAAAGCTGTTAGACTGTCGTGTACACATTTTTGTGTGAACATGTCTTCGTTTCTCTGGGATACGTGACCAGGAGTGTAATTGCTGTGTCATGCAATTACTGTGTGTGTGTGTGTGTGTGTGGTTGTTGTTGTTGTTGTTGAGCCGGGATCTCGCTCTGTCACCCAGACTGGATCACAGCTCACCACAGCCTCCAATTCCTGGACTTGTACGATCCTCCCACCTCAGACTTCCAAGTAGCTAGTACTACAGGCGTGCACCACCACACCTGGCTAATTTTATTTTTTGTAGAGATGATGCATCGCTATGTTTCCCAAGCCGGTCTGGAATTCCTGGCCTCAAGCAATCCTCTCACCTCAGCCTCCCAAAGTGCTAGGATTACAGGTGCCAGCCACTGCACCTGGCTTTGTGTTTATGTGTGTTTTAACAAACTGCCAAACTTCATCTGCAGAGTGGCAGCCCAATTGTGCATTCCCACCAACAACATACAACCGATCTCCAGTTTCTCTACATCCTCACCAGCATTTGGTGTTGTGGCTATTTTTTATGTTAGTTATTCTCGTCGGTGCGTGGTGCCATCTCATGGCGATTTTAAATTGCATGCCCCTAATGGCTGATGATGTTAAACACTTTTCACCTGCCGATTTACCAGCTGTATATCTTCTTCAGAGGAATGTCTCTGTGGGTTTTGCACATTTTGTCATTGGATGGTCAGGGTTTGTTTATTGCTGAGTCTTGAGTGTGCTTTGTATATACTAGATATAAGTCCCGTTAGATGTGTGCTTTCAAACACTAGGGGTGCCAAAAAAAGTATATACATTTTAAGAGATGTTACCTCTGAATGACTTTTTTTTTTTGAGTTGGAGTCCCACTCTGTCGCCCAGACTGGAGTGCAGTGGCCGCTCCCGGCCACCGCAACCTCGACCCGGTGGTTCCAGCGATCCTTTCGCCTCAGCCTTCCTAGTAGCCGGAATTACAGGCACGCGCTACCATGCCCAGCTGATTTTTTGATTTATTGTAGAGATGAGGTCTCGCCAAGTTGCCCGGGCGGGTCTCAAACCCCCAGGCTCAGGCAATCCACTCACCTCAGCCTCCCAAGGCGTGGGATTACAGGCTGTGCCACCGAGCCCGGCTCTGTATGACTTTTTGAAGTTGAATCGGATGACAGCAGCAGTGTGTAGTATGATGCAGTATAATGTAAAAGATGGCATTAACCAAGTGAATGCTAGCTAGCATCACCACACAACAAGCGGGACACAGAAAATGGCAGAAACGTGGTTGTCGCTCGAGGAGCACAAGACCATTTTGAAGTGGTATTTGAAATCCAAGAATGTTGTTGAAGTACGACAAGGGAGGCGGGAGTATGCAACAGAACCTCCAACGTGCCTAACAATTGCACACATCGGTGGTAAGCTTGAGACGCACGGTCCTGTGTGTGATGTGCACAAGGGAAGATCTGGGAGGCCTCGCCCGGCAGGAAGTCCTGCAGTCGTTCTCCTCATCAGAAGTGTCTGGACACCGAGGGGAACCACTGTGAGCACCTCTTGTAATCACAGAAGTGAAATGTGACTTGTATTCGTCTTTTGGTCTTGGTATATGTTGAGGATGGCAATTTTAATACAGTTTTTTCCTTCCTTAAAATGTTATAAGTTTTTTTGGGCACCCTCTGTATTTTCTTCTACTCTGTCACTTGTCTTCTCATCCTCTTAACAGGACAGAACAAAAGGTTTTTATTTTGACAAAGGTTTTTATATTTGACAATGTATCAATGCTCCCTTTTAAAGACTGTGAGTGTGTGTATGAACTTTTTGCCTAGCCCCATATTTCATAGTTTTGCCCTATGCTTTTTCGCTAAAAGTTTCTTAGTTTTACCTGTTACACTTAAGCTGTTGGCCCATTTGAGAGACAGGGTCTTAGTCTGGATTGTAAGTGTGGGCTACCGCGCATGACTTGAGTTAATTTTTGTTTAAGATGTGAGTCTTAAGCCGGGCTCGGTGGCTCAGCCTGTAATCCCGCGCCTTTGGGAGGCTGAGGTGAGTGGATTGCCTGAGCCCGCGGGTTCGAGACCCGCCCGGGCAGCGAGACCTCATCTCTACAATAAATCAAAAAATCAGCCGGGCGTGGTGGCTCATGCCTGTAATTCCGGCTACTTGGAAGGCTGAGGCGGAAGGATCGCCGGAGCCCAGCAGGGCGAGGCTGCGGTGGCCGGGAGCGACCACTGCACTCCAGTCTGGACAACCGAGTGCGACTCCAACTCAAAAAAAAAAAAAAAAAAAGATGTGAGTCTTTTAGGTTGAGGATTTTTGTTTTTGCTTTAGCTTTTTTCACAAGTAACATTTGCCAAAAAGCTATCCTTCCTCCAAAATTATTTTTGCACCTTTATCAAAAAATCAGTCGGGCACATTTGTGTGTACACATTTCTGAGTTCTCTGTACTATTCTATGGGTCTACGTGCCCATCCCTCGCCAGAATTACCTTAACTAATGTGGCTTTCTAATAACTCCTGAATTTGGGTAGAGTGACTGCTTGATTCTTATTTTTCAAGTTATTCCATCTATTCTACATCTTCTGTATTTTGCTGTACATTTTAAATTATCCTGTCTGTGTCTAAAAATTATCCTGCTAGATTTTGATATGCATCGCGTTAAACCTGCATAACTGGTTGAGGATAATTGACACTCTCTCTATGTTAAGGCTCCTAATCTCTGAACACAGTCATTCTCTCCATTTATATAGATCTTCAATTTCTCTCATTGGAGTTATGTAGTGTTTAGCCTACACGTCCTGTGCGTGTTTTATTAAATTTACAACAAAGTTATTTCTTTTTTTGAGTGGTTTGCAAACGACATTATATTTTTAATTTCACTGTCCCCACGTTCACTGTTAGGATATTGCATAATGTAAAATTGATTTTTGTGTGTGTTTATCTTGTATACTGAAAACTTGCCGAATTCCTGCATTAGTTCTAGGAATATTTTGCAGATTCTCTGGGATTTTCTGTGTAGACAATCACATCCACTTTGTAAATAGAGATGGCCCTATTTCTTCCTGTCAGATTTGTATGTTATGCCTTTTATTTACTTTTCTTGCCTTATTGCTTGGTTAGAACTTCCAGCACAATGTTGAATAAGAGTGGTGAGAGCAGACATCCTTGATTTGTTCCTGATCTCAGGGAAAGGAATTCACTATTAATTCTATAGTTAGTTATAACATTAAGTATACAATGTTAGCTGTAGGGTTTTTGTAGACGCTCTTCATCAAGTGAGAAAGCTCCCCTCCGCATTAGTTTGTTTAGTGCTGCTATGGCAGAATACCTGAGGCTGGGTAGCTGACAAAGAAAAGAGGCTTATCTGGCTTATGACCAGTGGCTCGGGGGTCCAAGAGCATGGGGTCAGCATCTCTGTTCAGCATCTGGCAGGGCCTCGTGCCACATCAGGACATGGTAGAGAGATAGAGAGGCAGGCAAGCATTTGCAGAGTGAAGGCAAACATGAGGAAGAATCTCGCTTACACCAAGCCACTATCACAGCACCTAATCCAGTCCCAAGAAAAGGAGACCTCGCTCCCACAAGGTGCCATTCACCCCTCCATGAGGGACCCACTCCCATGACCCAAATACTTTCCGTTGGGCCCACCTCCCAGCACCACCACAACAGCAATCAGATTTCAACATGGTTTTCAGAGGGGGCTCTATTCCCAGTTGACTGTGAAATTCTCATGAAGGGATGCTGAGTTTCATCAAATGATTTTTCATCATAGATTGATACCATCATGTGACTGTTTTCCTCTCAAGCCTATTAACATGATGAACTGTACTTCAAATATTAAACCAGCCTTGAATCCCCAAAATAAACTCATTTGGTTATGATGTATAATTCTTTTGATGACTTTTGTTTGCTAAGGATTTATCGAAGGATTTTGTGTCTGTATTCGTGAAGGGTATTATTTGTAGTTCTTTTTTTTTGTACTGTCTTTGGAAGTTTTTAAAATTTCCTTTTGACCCTTAGACTGGATTGGTTTAAAATGGACTGCCTTGCTTACTCCTGGAGACACCTCCTGCTGTTCTACCACCCCTCAGCCCTGGGCTACATCTACTTGCTTTAGTCTTTTGTGTTCCTGACACTCACTGCCATCCCACGGCCTTTGCACATGCTGTACCCCCGCCTGCAGTGCTCTTCTCTGCCCCATCTCCATTCCCAAATCACTTCCATGGGGCCTGCATGTTCCTCTGGGCTTCTGCAAAAGGATCCTTACCCAGCCGACACCCCAGCACCACTGAGGGTCTATAAGTCAGCCAGAGATGGCCTTCAGGGCCATCTGTTACCCAGAGAAGACGGCCCAGAGGAGGAAATCAGGACACTGGGTTCAGCACGGGTCTCTCCCAGCCTCTCCCCAGGCCCATCTGAAGCCCTGTTGATTCTCCACTCTGTCCCTCCCACAGACCATGCAGGGCTATTGGCCCAGAAATGCCAGCTCCCTGCCCGCTGTGCCACATGCAGGGACACAGCAGGGAGTAGAGTCAGCTGCTGCCTGCCCCACGAACCCTCTCCTCCCCACAGCCGGGTCTGCCTGAGGCTGGCCCAGGAGCTGCCCAGCGTCCAGGGTGCTGCTCCCAAGAGCCCAGAGCCTAGGGTGGAGAGGCAGCCCCACCTGCGGCAGGGCGGGACCTGCCAAGGGAGGGTCCTAACGGGAGGCCCGGGGGGCAGCAAGTTCCTGGTGGTCAGCACGGCCAAGCTGGTGGCCAGCATCTCTGCTGAGAGGCCAGGAGTGCCCAATTGCTAGGCTGTTCGAGCACAGGCGGGACCACTGCGTGCGTGCTGGGCTGCAGCCTCGCAGGTGGGACTAAGTCCCTGCACGCACAGAGGAACCCCTTCACCTGTGACTCTGCTTCCTGCTTGGTGTCAGGGCAGGTCTGTGGGAGGCAGGATGGAGGCCACAGAGATCTGCACACGCAGCTCCTGGGCTCCAGGAGCGCTGGACAGGCAGGGCTCGGGCCGAGGGCAGGAAATAGCATGACTGACTGAGCCGAAGCTTCCCTGAAGCTGCAGCTGAGGCCATGGGCCCCACATGAGGTCGGGAGACTTCCTGCTGGAGACGTACCCTCACCAGAGTCCCCCAGAATTAGCAGGGCACGGGAGGACAGCAAGCTTCCAGGCAAGGGGCTGCCCGAGTGAGCTTGTGGGTCTGGGTGGTTGTGTTCCAGGGGAGGCACAAGGGGGGTCCACACTGGGGACCTGGTGAGAGGGACACATGGGGGGTAGGGAGGCCCAGGCCTTTGGGGTCTGCAGTGGGTCTCCCTGCACCAACCCTATGTGCCCCCAGATGCTGGGGCCCCAGAGAGTTCTGGGGGCCTCGGGTCCTCGGGCGCCTCTGCAGCCAGCCTCTCTCCAACTAGGCAGGCGACAGGCAGGTAGCAAAATGCCATCTGACGGGTAGCAAATCACCTCTCCTCTTATGAGAATAACCCAATTATTTGACAGTGTTTTTCCAATACTCACAACATCTGTCTTTACCATCTAATTTATGGAATTACCAATTAGTAATGACAGTTTCTGCCTCTTGGAAGTGTCCCCGCAGGGTACAAGTCTAATTGTGCTATCATCGCAAAGGTGCCCTTAGGAGGGAGGCTGGTCGCTCCCATAGCCCAAGGCTGGGTCTAGTCGCCTCAGGGGTCAGTCAAGGCCAGCAGGGCTCCGGGACAGCGGCCCTTCCCAGGTGCAAGCCACTCTGATTTCCCGTGAGGGTGAGCAGCCAGGAGGGGCGTCTGGACCCAGACCTCTCCACCCTCCAGCTTCCCAGCAGGCAGCAACCACAGTATCGGGAGGAGTGTGGACCTCCATGTGATCAGGGTGTGGCCTGCATGGCCATGGAGTCCTGTCCACCATGTGGCCCTATGGCCCTGTGCCAGAGTTGGGAAGAGCCAGTGGGTGGGGTCACGACCAGGACACCAGGCCCATTCAAGAAGACCCAGATGAGGACAGTGAACGGGATGGCTTGGGGCCTGCTGGGGTCTTCCTGGAGGTGCCAAAACACAGTTGCTGGCCAGACCGCCACCAGCCCCTATAGCCCCATGCCTGAGTACCAGCACTCTACACTACCAACCAAGACTCCTTACTTACCCAAAGTCGTGCCCTGAGCAAGAGTGGGTCCATCATACACCAGGATCCGCATCATGGGAGAAGTCAGCTCATAGCACAGGAGAGGACAGCCAGGTTGACAGGCCCAGGCCCAAGTCCAGGGTTCCCCACCCAAGGGCTTGTGCTCCCTCCTGGTTCCTGGAACCCTCCTGATGTTCTGCCCTCGTTGTGTCCGATTTCCAACTTTCCCATGACGAGCACGGGTCCTGTCCAGCTTTGAGCTGTTTCTTCCGCCCCAGCAGCATAAACAGGCCCAGCCCTGATGGTCCCCGGGGAGGCTGGGAGGAGGCAGCTGGGACCACCAAGAAGCCCGGGAGGAGCCTGATGGAATGGTGGGGGTTTGGGCCAGGGCTCTGCCCAGGTCAGTGTGCAAGAACCACCCCACGCAGAGTTACCCAGGGCAGACAGGACACCCCTCCCCGCCCTGCCCAGCTCCGGCTGCTGGGTGCCCTTAGGTGGGTCTCCAGCCTCAGCCTCTTGACATCCCTCGGCCCCAGTTTGAAAGCTGCCTCCTACACATGGGACCCTCTCTCCCATGCCCAGCCACCCCTCCAGAGGCCAGGCCCATTCTGCCTCGTGGTCCATGGTGGCAGCTGCAATCCCAACCCCCCACCTCATCCTGGCACTGCACAGATGCCCCGGGGAGCCCTGGTCGTGGTCCATTTCAAAGTTGAACTAACTGAGGGCCACGAAGGGCAGTCACATCACAGGGACCCTAGTTGGGCAGCTCCTAGGACAATCCAGATACCATAGCACTGCCCCCACCTGGGATCCCCGTTCACATGTCGGCATCACTCTGACCCCTGCCACAAGCTCTTGGACAAGATCACCTGACTCAGCCCAAGTCCTCCGTATCCAGCAGGAGGTTAGCTTTAGAGGCTGAAGGATCGTGAACTAAGGTCAATAGGGAAGAGGGATGGCTCAGAGCAGGAGAGGGGAGCCCAGACACCAGCCATGCCTGGGAGCCACCCAGGACCACCATACCTGTCCATTGGGAGGGCTGCAGGATAGAGGAAATCTGACCATTCCGGCACCCACCCTTCCCTGCCGTGACACCCCCAGGACTGAGATACAGCCAATGCCCACCCTCCTGGGTCCCTTCCCACCCCCATTGTAACCTCCTCAGTACCGAGACACGGCCAGTGCCTGTCCCCGTGGTCCTCCCCACTCCTGCCATGACATCCTCCCAGTACCAAAATACAGCTGGTGCCTGTCCCCTTGTGCCCTTCCTCACCCTCACCGTGACATCCCCCGGTACTGAGATACAGCCAGTGCCTGCCGCCCCATCCTACCCACCTGCTCCCTGTGGCCTGCCCTCCCCTTTGTGGAGTGCCGCCCAGGCTATCGGGGCCCTGGAGGGTCAGGCCAGGGCACTCCGGCCTCTGAACAGGATGGCTGAGGCTGAGCCAGCCTTAGTACCTTCTAGTTTCCAGCCCAGCTGGTAGCTGTGCCCCTGGACCCATGGGGACTGCTCCTGTCCTTGCCACCTGCCCAGGTACTCCCTCCTGCCCCCTCTTGCGCCCCTAGCCCTCCTTCCAAGCATCTCTCACAGGAAGCCCAGCAGACAGGGAGTGTGCTACTGGGGAACTCAGCCTCTGCGGCACTGGCCTCACTGGACTCCAGGCCACCCCTCAGCTCTGCAGGGCGTCAGGGCTGGCAGCAGAAGCAGCCTTGATGCTTCCAGGAGCCCGCGGATGGTCGAGAGCCAGGCAGACACCCCAGCCATCTCTGGGATGCCCTTGCCCACAGCACTGCAGGCGAAGGTCCCAGAGTCTCCTTGGAACCCAAAGTCCAAGTGCAGGGAAGAAAACGCAAGCCTTTGGCACTAAAGGAAGGGGGTTCGTTCTCTTTTTTTCTTCTTTCTTAGAGATGAGGTCTCGCTCTGTCACCCAGGCTGGCAGGCAGTGGTAGGATCATAGTTCACCACAGCCTCGACTTCCTGGGCTCGAGTGATCCTCCTGAGTAGCTGAGATTATAGGTACACACCACCACAGCCAGCCTGGAGGAATTTTTATCTTAAGGACCAAACCACACCTGCCTTTGTCCAAAAGAGCACACAGAGGAAGGACACTGGAAAACAGGGCTCTCAGAGATCTGGCCACCCCAGCACTCCTGTCTGCTCCATACTCCAGGCCTTGCACCAGCCTTCCAGGACAGGCTACGCCTCTTCCATTTCAGGAGTGAGTCTTGAGGCAGCTGCCAGCAAACACCTGATGAAGGGCCCGTCCCCTAAGGTCAAACCAGAACACGACTGCCCATCTGCCCACCAGCTGGTGGCTCTGCTCTGCACAGGGCAGGGTGGGCACAATCAAAAAACCTGCACTCACATCAGGATGACAATGACACCCAGGTGCAGGTTTCAGCAGAAGCTCAGAGTGAGGGTGCCGCAGGCAGTGGGAGTCATTTTGGGCATCCCAGGTACGGGTGTTAAGTCCAGAGCCAGGGTACCCAGAGCTGTCAGGACCAGGAAGCAAGTGGCACAGTGACCTCAGTGCCCAAGTGACCCTGAAGCACAGGCTCCCAGAGCCCTGGGACACCTCCCACCCTGACCCATCCCTGGCGGCCAAGGCCACAGGGCTGGTGCCTCAAGGGCTGTGATGGTAGTTTTGTGTCTGGGCCATGGGATGCCCAGATGTTTGGTGAACCATGATTCTGGGTTTGTCTGGGAGGCTGTTTCTAGGTGAGATTAATGTTTGAGTCAGTGGACTGAGTTCAGAGTGCCCCCCCACCCCCCCGCGTGGGTGGGCCATGTCCTGTCAGTGGGAGGCCGAAGGGAGGGAGAAGTCACTCTGCTGAGCACTGAGCTGGGGCAGCATCTTCTCCTGCCCTTTGGGTTCAGACTGGAGCTAACACCATCCGTTCGCCCAGTCCTCAGCTCCAAAACTGCAAATCGTGGCACTCCTAAACCATGTAAGCCAATTTCTTATAACACATGCATTCACACACACACACACACACACACACACACACACACACACACACACACACACACACACAAACACACGACTGGTGTTTTTCTGGATAACCCTCACTAATCCAGAGGTCATTAAAGCCACCATGAACCTTGCAGCTGGCCTGAGACCAACTGTCCCCAGCCTTCTCCTCCTGTACGTCATGAAAGGAAAGACGGAGTCAGACGTAGGAAGGAGAGGCCTTTACTTGAGAGGATTACGGCAGGCCAGGGGAGGACCCCCTGCAGCAGGGGACAGGCAGCCAATTCTAGCGCACATCTGCCGGGCGGGGCCAAGAGGCCTTCTGTCTCCTGGAGAGGTGTTGACTGCAGCAGGATGGTGAGGAGGTCAGAGGACAAGCGCCCCCCCGGCACTCCCCCCCTACCCGTGCCTGTTGTAGGCAGGCATCATGGCTGGCTGGGCTGAGGGCAGCCAAAGTTCGGGGCCCGAGGGAAGGAGGGAACTGAACCAGAGTTGAGCTAACAGGCATCTCCTTCCAGCTGAGCTGCCAGGCATTTATGAGGCCAAGACAGGAATGTGGAGGGTGTGTGGTTCTGAGATGTATGATTTGGAGGGTGTGTGGTTTGGAGGCTGTGTGACTTGAAGGCTGTGTGATTTGGAGGTTGTGTGGTTTGGAGGGTGTGTAACTTGGAGGTTGTGCGTCTATGTGTCTGGCTCGGTCCTGGGGACACAAGGAGCGCCTGTGAGTTTTTCCAAATCATTTGGGCAGGGGAGTCCCTGCTGCAAGTGAGCTGATTGCAAGAACACCAGAGAGTGAGGGGCATTCTCATAAAACTCAGCATTGTCACAAGAGTGCCCCTGTGGGGTCTCCACTCAGGACCCATGCAGGACAGGGCCCTGGGATTTGCGGGGGACTTTGGAAGTGGTTGATGACGGTGTGGAGTTGAAGGAGACCAACCTTGCAGGACATGGGTGCGGGGCCCCAGTTTCACAGGGAGGTCTAAGGCCAGCAGGTGGCCCAGCCTCTGACCCCATGGATGGCATGGGAAGGTGGGCTCAGAAGGGCCAGGAGGGGAGGGTTGTTCTGTGGTGGAAGCTTGGTCTGAGACCCTCTCCCAGGCTTTCCTGAGGGATAGTGGGTCTTGAGAGGCCCCAAAAGCTGGGGTAGGAAGGGGCAGGGGTGCTGTGCTCCCAGATTCTGTCCTCAGACTGTCCGCTGTCTGGGAGCTCCTGCTCCAGGCATGGGAAGTGCCCAAGGGCGTGGCAGATCCTGCTGGCCTGAGGTATCTTTTGAGGGTGGGCGTCTCTATCCTGGTTCCCCACAGAGCTCGTCCGTTCTTGGTTCACCCAGCCACACATCCTGGGCACCCTCTAGCTGCCCGGACCAGCTCTGGAATCTGGATGACTCACTTGTGTGGCTTCAGTTGAGGGACCATGGGGTATTCAGCTAGCTGCCGCCCAGCCCCAGATAGGCCTGTCCCTCCTTGGGTCCCAGGGTGGGGTATAGCAGGACCCAGAGGGGAGGCCCCTTGGGGAAGGGTCACCTGCTTCCAGCATCTTCCCCTGCTTCTGGATCTTAGGCTTGCTCTCCAGGGCTTTGGGACTGACTTGTGTCCCCAAAACTGATGTGTTGAAGCTCGAGCCCCAGTACCTTGGAATGTGACTATATTTGGAGACAGGGCCTTTAAAGGGGTGATTAAGTTAGAATGCAGCAGTAAGGGTAGGACTCTAATTCAATCTGACTGCTGTCCTTTTATTTAGTTATTTATTTTTGAATTGGGGTCTCACTCTGTCATGAGGTTGGAGTGCAGTGAAACGATCATGACTCACCACAGTCTCAACATCCTGGGCTCAGGAGATCCTTCTACCACAGCCTCCCAAGTAGCTGGGACTACAGGTGCGTGCCACCGTGTCTGGTTCATTTTTTAAATTTTCTGTAGAGACAAAATCTTGCTATGTTGCCCAGGATGGTCTCGAACTCCTGGGTCCAAGTGATTCCCCCCACCTCGGCCTCCCAAAGTGCTGGGATTGCAGGCATGAGTTACGCGTCTGACTGCTGTCCTTATAAAAGGACATGAGACAGAGGTGGAGACTTGGAGCAACACCCAGGCCAACCCAGAGGTGCCGAGAACAGAGATGACTGCTGGAAGCCAGAGGAGAGCCCGGAACAGACCTTCCCTCACATCCCTGGGATGGAACAGCCTCATCACACCCTGATGGTGGGCTTCAAGACCCAGACTCTGAAGAGTCCATTTCCATTGTTTAAAGTCACCAATTTTAGGGACCTATCTATGCAGCCCCAGCAAGCTACTGTGCTCGGAGAGTCTTCGGGAAGGTCTCCTGCCTCTTCTGTTACAGCCCCGTGATGGCCCTTAAGACACTCGCTCGCCCCAGCTCTGGGGTCTGCTCTCCCAGGTGGCCAGGCCATGAGCTGATGCCAGGGGCCCACCGACTGGGCCTGCCATCAGAAGGTGAATGTGAGACTGAGAAATTGCATTCTTGCAAATCAGTGTCAGTTTTTGAGAACTGTGCCCAGGGTACATACAGGGAGACATCTGTTCCAGGGTCCGGACGCCCTGGGGACTCAGAAATCCAGCTTCTGGCCTTGGGTCTGCAGGGTCCTCCCCCAAGCTCCTCCCCATGGGCTCTCAGTCCAGATGCTCCCCCCCACCCCAGGTCGTGCCCACAAATGCTCCATAACCCTCATCCTCCCAAGCCACCACCACCGCACCCACCTTTCCGCCTTGTGCTGGGCGGGGGCTCACGGGCTCATCAGCACAGGCTTGGGGGGCTCACAGGCCAGCCAGCACAGAGGACAGCGGGCCCACGCATGGCATCTGGAACAAGAAATACAAGCAGACAGTGCTCTCGGGGGTGGGGGGGATCTGGAGATCCCACATCGGGTCCTCATTAGTAACACCTGACAGCAGCACATAATTGTCCTCTCTGGCGCTGCTGGAGTGTGGCTGGCGCTCTGGGAAGTCTTAATTGACTGCACGTTAATGCCGGGGTTACTTACATCCCACGCATTCGTCTGCAATAACGTAATGATAGCATAAACACTCGCTGTGGACCAGCCATGCCCTGTCCTGACCTCGAGAGGGAGGTGCTGCCGTCCCTTCCGTTCTGCAGATGGGTAGACAGAAGCTCAGAGAGGTTAAGTGGCTGCCGTGCCTAAGATCACACAGTGCATAGGAGGCAGAGCGGGATTCGAGTTCCACATCCAGGCTCAGAGTCTGTGCTGCTAGCCTCTCCTGTCCCCCAGGGTGATGCTGGGCTGGGGTGAGCTGAGCCAGACCAGGCCGGCAGGGGCCAGCTCTCAGTTTGGGTGAGTTTCAGGAGGGGAGGATGGGAGGAATCTGGTCCCTGTGGAGACACACTGCCCACCTTCCTCACCCGCTCAGACCCCCCCAGAGAGCCTGGGGGCTGCTTTCTCCCAAGAAATAGACCCCACCCCGAGGACTCACATCTACGCTCTCCCACACAGCTGTGTGGAACGTGCATGCACAGCACATGTGGGCAGCAGCAGGCCGCAGTCCAGCACGAGAGCCACTCCCCCTCTGCGCAGTTGGCAGCCGGTGGCAGGAGGTCTCACGGGTCACATCCTGCAGGCAGAAAGTGAAGGCAGTGCCGTTGTGGCAGCCGCTGCCATCAGCACTTGGAGTTTGCAGGCGCTTAATCAGGGCAGTAGGCACTTTACTTAGAGAGAATCACTCCCGGCTGAACAGTCCCTAGCCCACAGCTGGGCTCAGGGATAGGCCATCCTGCAGGTGCCCACTGGGGCAGGCGGGGCTGAGACCAGGCTCTGGAGCAAGGGACACCCCGAGACAGCACAGGCCCTGGGACCAGGGGAGAAGCAGCCTCGGCTCCTGGCCCACCATGCGGCCTGGGCAGGTGCCCAGAGTTCCTGGTGCAGTTGCCCGGGTGTAAGGGGGCATAACACTCCCCATAGTGCCGCCAGGAAAGCCTGAGCTAGAAGCCCCAGCGAGTTGGGGAGGGTGGGAGTCATGACAGCAGCAGCAGCAGTAGCGGCAGCACTGGGCAGCACTGGCGGTGGCTGTGGTGAGACTGGTGGTGGTGATGGTGGCAGTGGTCCTAGGAGTAGTCCCAGCCGTGGTGGCGGTGGCCAGGATGCTCCTGCCCGGGAGGCTGTGCTGTGCTGGGCCATCCTGGGCCTCAGGGCCTGGCTGGAGCTCGGGAACACCGGCTGCCCCTCCCTCCTCAGCATCTTTTCTCACCCACCCCTCCTCCTGACCTCCCACGATTTCTTGGCTTGTGGCCCCTGTGCCCCACCCACCCCTGCCCAGCGTCCTACTGGGTAAGGGGATGGTCCACGCAGCACCCAAGCCCCACCCATTCTAGTCACACCAGAGAGCTACTTGGGAGACAGCAGACAGCCGCGATTTCAGTACAATAACCTGGACAGTCGGAGGAGGGACCCAGCTGTTGCGCCCCCCTCGGCGCCAGGTCAGTCGTTAAAAGCGAAAGGTCAGCGATGCCTCTAGGTTGCTTTTTAATCAGATTTGGAGTCTTCCAGCTTCCGCCGCTGCCTTGGCCTGGGCTGGCGCCTCATTAAGGCGAATGAAGAGAGAGATGACATCATTTACATTTAATCGCCTTGTTTATCCCAGTCAGCGTTGTTTTAATAAAGGGCACAGACAGATAAAGGCTACATTTGCATCCTGGAAGGAGAGTCTGACAAGGGTCTCCTGTTTGTTGACATTTATTGTTTGCAAATGATATAATCCAATAACAGGCTACCGCTCCCTGGGGAAGCTCCCTAGAGCACCCTGCTGCCCTCCTGCCCACAGCCACCTGGGCTGATGGCCTCAGTCCCCCACAGGAGGATGCAAGCAGGGGGCCCTAACAGGCACAAGCACCTGCTGAGTTCAGCCACCTGCAAGCTAGGATTAGAGTCCCATTTGCCAAGGAGAAGCCAAGATTCAGAGAGGTCAAGTTGCCTGCCCAATGTCACACAGCAACTCTTTGAGCTCGATACTTTGCTATTTGGCAAAATTGAGCTCCATGACTATGATATCTGTGTTAATTCACAAAATGTTTGATTAAAATTATTATTAGTGTGGAGTTCTCCACATCTTCTTTCTAGCTGCCTCTGGGGACTCATGTCTGGCTGCCAGAACTTTCAAGAAAACTTTTAAGAAAGTCAAGAGCTATACAGACTCTATTTTCCAGACCCTAATTAGGAATCTGGCAGAGGACAATTGTTTAGTTTGTAAATCTTACTCTCCTTAAAGGTCTCTCAAAGCATTGGAATTAAAGTGGGTTTAATGACACATACCATGAGTAGCTGTTTTGAAAAGAATATTAGTATTAGCTGGCTGGGTACAGGAGCCTCCCTTGAGCTGTCCTAGGGCCCCCTTGCCCCAAACTTCCCTCTGCTACAGCCCAGAATGCTGTGTACACAGAGAACTGTCACTCGATCTGAATCCAGGATCCAAATAAATGCTGTCTGGATGGATGAGTGGATGGATGGATGGATGGATAATGGGCAGATGGAATAAAGGGTGGGTTGATGGATGGACGGTGGATGGATGAATGGATGGGTGGATGGATGGACTGATGAAGGGTGGGTTGGGTGGATGATGGATGGATGGATGGATGAAAGGGTGGGTGGGTGGATGGATGGACGGATGGCCGGATGGATGGATGGATGGGTGGATGGATGGAAGGGTGGGTGGGTGGATGGATGGACAGACGGACAGATGGATGGATGGATGAAAGGGTCATTTGTTGGGTGGATCATGGATGGATGGAGGGATGGATTGATAAAAGGGGGGGTTGTTGGATGGATAGAGGGATGGAAGAAAGCATGGGTGGATGGATGGATAGAGGGACGAATGGATGGATGAGTGGGCTGGTGGACGGATGGATGGATTCTGGGTGCTGGCTGCAGGCTCAGGTGGGGCCACTCTGAGAAAACAGTGGCTGTCAGCCCCAGGGAGGCACGAGCCTCCTCATTCCTATGCAGCCCATCGTGGCTGGCTGGCTCAGGCCTAGTCATCCCTGAGCCATGGTGACAGGCTCAGAGCAACACTGGCATGCGGTGGATGCTAAAGTCAGCCCTGATGCCAGTACGATGGCCGTGCTTGTGGGGTCATTCTGAATTAACTCAGATGTTCCCACATCTCCAGTCTGCAGGCCACACTGTCCTTCAATCACCAGGAAGAGTGTCTTTGCTTCCCTGTCGTCCAGCGCTAGGAGGCTTCTTCGGGCGGGACCAAGCGTCTTGAGCCCTTGCTGTGTGCCTCAGGCCCGTCAGGCCACCTGGGAAGTCCTGGAGCTCCTGCAGTTCCCACGAGTCCATGCTGTCCTCCAAGGCCCATATGGGTCTCCTCCATGCCAACAGTGCCTTGGGATCCTCATAGCACAGCCCCTCCCTAAAGTCCCCAAAGCTAGCTAAATCCAGGCCAGAGCAGTGACAGTGATTAGCAGGAACTTCTCCTTAAGCACTTGGCAGTGCTGCAGGAGGGAACCAGAGCAGGAAAGTGGGAACCAGGGCCCCATTCCCTCTTGGCTAGCTCTCCTGGTGCCTGGCACTGTGGGCTGCTGCTCCTCCATCCAGGCCTTTAGGCCCCTAAAGTCTTGGTGTCCCAGATTGAGGGAAGGTCTCCTCACCCCAGTGAGGGTCAGGCCTGGGGCAGGGTGGGGATGACAGGAGCCTCACTCAGCCCCACAGATGGCAGGAAGAAGCCCTCCGAGCAGTCAGATCAGAGGCTGCAGGGGGCTGAAGCCAGACCTGTCTGCCACCCCGAAGGCCTCTCTCTGCCCTGACCCAGGCCCCTGGGGCAGCCACCCCACCCAGCCTCACCTACTGTGAGGACTGAAATATGCACCCACGGTGGGGGCAGGACACCACATGCGCCACTTGGGCCTCCTTGGCCATCTCCTCTTCCTGGGAGCGCCCCAAGGCCTGAAATTGCACAGGGAGAAAGTTCTTCCTTTGACTGCAAGGGCCTGGTGTCTGGTGTCTCCTGTGCCCAGCCCTGGCCTGAGCAAGAGAGGTGAGAGTCCAACTTGGTCGGGCCGTGACAACTCGGCCAACCCTCTGTGGACACTGGGGTCTCTCCTGTGGACACTAGCAGGGTGGGGTGGGTGAGAGTCAAGGTGGAGCCGTAGAGGCAGTCCCAGGGACAAGCCGCTCTGAAAAATGGATCCAGCAAGCCCCTGCCAGCTGTGACTCAGTTTCTCGATTGCTCCTTGGCCCTCTCCAGTTGGGTGTTGAAGTCTGGCGTCTCCTTTCCCTGTCACGGGCCCTCGCCTTTGTTTCCTATGCCACATGTGAATGCCCCGGGTGCCATCTGTCCCCCTGCGGCCTCCTGGGTTCACTGCCTCAGAAGTGCCAAGCCACCTGCCCAGACACAGGGCAGCTGGGTTCTGCTCCAGCTTGGCTCCCTGGGACCCTGACCCTTCCCCAAAACACCCAGTTCTGAAGTTTTTGTCCTGGGCATGAGAAATGGGTGGGTGCCCCCACAGGCATGGTGGAGGCAGGCAGGCTTCTGGAAAGTTCTGAGGGCTGAGGAGTTGCCCAGCTGGTCTTCTTTGCCCAGGGGTCAGGTCCTCACCACAGCCCCCACCCCCACCACCCTCTCACATCTGGCCAGGAGCCCCACCCGCCAGGGTGACGCCATGTCTCCTCAGAAAGGGCCGTTTCCCCTCGGAGAAAGGGCCGAGCATTAATTCATCCAAGGCCAGGGATTAGTCATCGGACAAATGAGATTAAATGCCCTGAAAATGGAATTAAAATGACGTCAAACAGCAGAATATCATTTTCTTAACACAGCCCTGCAAGATACTTCCTGCTTTAACCCCTTTTTGGCCGTGTCTCAACCCTCAAGTGTGCACTGCTCGGGAGCAGGAGGGGCCACCCGCGTCCAGGCAATGCTGCTGAACCTGCCGGGCTTAGGGACCACCAAGGAATTACCGCTTCAGACAGTCCTCACAGACACTCTCTTGGGGACTTTGAGTCATTTTATTTATTTATTTATTTATTTATTTATTTATTTACTTGGAGTTGTGGTCTCACTCTGTCACGCAGGCGACCGTGGAGTGACATGATCACGACTCACCACAGCTTCGACCTCCTGAACTCAAGCCATCCTCCTCCTGCCTCAGCCTCCTGAGTAGCTGGGACTACAGTTGTGTGTCACCGTGCCCAGCTAAGTTTTTAAAATTTTTTTAAAGAGATGAGGTCTCTCTATGTTGCCCAGGCTGGTCTCAAACTCCTGGGCTTAAGGGATACTCCCATCTCGACCTCTAAAATGCTGGGATTATAGATATGAGCCCGGGTGCCCGGCCTTGAGTCCTTTAAATGTTGGATGGAACCCCACAGCTGGCAGAACCTATAGCCCAAGACCCTGCAGCCAGGTTGGGAACCTTGGTAAAGGCTCCTGGGGGTGGTCAGCCCATCCTAGGGCTCCATAATCGTGGGGCCAGGGGAAAGAAGGAAGGGACGGAGGGAAGAAGGAGGCAGCAAGTTTCCTGGAGGCTCTTCCTGGCCCTCCCACATATTCTCCACCTGGCCAGTTCTTGTGTCCCTATTGGTTCACCCCTGCGTGCCCTCCCAGAAGGTCCCAGGCTTCCTTGGCATGATCATGGTGCACCTCGGCCTCAACCTCCTGGGCAAAGGCGATCCTTCTGCCTCAGCCTCCTGAGTTGCTGAGGCTACAGGCATAGGCCACCATGCCCAGCTAATTTTGCAGAAATCCTCTTTCCATCATAGAAGAGAGAAATGCTGGCCTAGGGCTCAGATCTTTGAGAGGCCTGAGCAAATGGACATCAGGGCTAGGACTGACCAACCACCTCTCCCAGGTGCCATCCACACACACCCCTCATTTCCCCCAGCTGGGGATTGGCAGCTCAGTTCCCTTAGAAGTCAGAAAGGGCCAGGTGCAGCAGCTCCAAAGGGCCGGGCATGATGGCCTGTCATCCTAGCACTTTGGGAGGCCAAAGTGGGAGAAGCGCTTGAGCCCAGGAGTTTCAGAACAGCCTGAGCAACAAAAACAAGACCTTTTCTCAGCTAAAAACCAAAAAATTAGCTGGGTGTAGTGGCATGCACCTGTAGTTCCAGCTACTCTGGAGGCTGTGGTGGGAGGATCACCTCAGCCCAGGAGGTCAAGGCTGAGGTGAGCCATGATTGTGCCACTGCACTCCAGCCTGGGTGACAGAGTGAGACCCGATTTAAAAAATAAAAGAAGTCGGAAAGTGTAAGCCCCCCCCAGCCCACTCGGCAGCACAGCTGGGCCAGGGAGGGAGCAGGAAGACCTGTGTCATCCACGTCCCCCACCTCCCCATGGCTTTCCGATGATGTCTTCATAAACACGGCCAGGCGGCCTGGCTGGTACATGCGCCTCTTTCTGGAAGGCCCCGGCGGTTAGAATAGCCCGGACAAGCTGCAAAGCCGCTACGAGTCTTTCTCAATCATCAGCTTTCACCCTGATCGTTATTTCTCATTTTCACTGAAACAATCACTTGTCGGTGAGCGTGGTCCATGATCTGCCAATTCATCATGTCACCAGCCAGGGCTGAGAGCATGCACCACCCGGCCAGGCACGGACCGGATCAATAGGCCGCATTCATGCCGTCAATAGCTGTAAATGGTGAGATTGACGAGACCAGCCGGGACATCTTCCCGCTTGGTCACCATCTTGGAAGCTGCGGGGGGCAGGGCCCAAGTGGGCTGGCAGGGCATGTCCTGCACCATCCCTGAGGGTCCAGCCCACCAGGGCTGCGTCTGTCCCAGGTTTTCCTCATCACCCGTCCACTCAGGCCATCAGCATTCCTGGGTCAAGCCCAGCTCTGTCCAGCTCCGGGACTCCAGAAATGATCAATGATCACAGAGGCCTGGGGAGGACCCCACTGTTTCCCCCTCCCCGCTGCTCCCCCAGCGACAGGCCTGGGTTCCCCCCTCCTCAGACGGGGCTCCACCCTGCCCCTCAAGGCAGCTTGTCCCTCTGGCAGGTGGTGAGATCTCCTGACTCAGAGGAGAAACAGACCCATCCTGGCACCCCCCTCGGGCCAGGGACTGCTCCCTCCACGCCTGGGCCTTGTCCAGGAAGTTTGTTTGGATGACCTGCAAACATTTCTCCCGGCCTAGCACCCAGGTGTCCTCCAGCCACTGGCCAGTGGAGTGCCCTCCACTAATCTGGGACCTCCCTTTCTAAGTCCAGCTAGGGACGGAGTGTCTGCGTCCCTGCCTCAGGAGAAGGAAGAATCAGGTGGAGAAGCAGGTGGGGGTCACCTCCTTCACCCTAGGCTCCATATCCCATTGGAACAGTCCCCAGAACAGAGAAGAACCCTGGACACTGCCACTCACTGATGCCTGGATTAGCCAGGGCCCTCCAGAAAAAAGAGATCAGTAGGACGCAGAGAAAGGGGATTCGCTCCATGAGCACAGAGGTCTGCAGTGGGTACACTGAGCCTGTGTTTCACTCAAGTCCAGAAGCAGAAATCTCCCAGCTGGCAATTCGGCAGCAGAGGAAACTCTCTTGGGCCATGCAGACCTTCAACTGATTGGATGAGGCCCACCCACAGTGGGGCAATTCTCTGTTTTACTCAGTCCATGAAGTCAAGTGCATTACTTGAAACAAGTGTTCCCATCATTTTGCTGAGAAGGGCAGTGGGCATCAGTTTATAGCTTGAGTTCACTGTCCTCGGCCGGGTGCTGGGGCTGTCTTCCTGTTTTCTGGGCATCTACAGGGCATCTACCCTCTCCCCTGGGGCTTTGTCTGGGTTCTGGGGACACCTACATGGTCCCCTCGTGGGGGGGAGCTGTGATGTGAGCCCCGGCCACTCAGGTCTGGAGAACCTGGCCCTGGGCACGGCTGCCACGCTGCCTTCCCCGACCCTGGGCGTCAGCCTCTCCCCACTGCAGCTCCAGCCCATTGGGCCCAAGACCCCTGCTAACCACCATCGATGGTGACACCACGAACATGCAGCCTGTCTGGAGCCCCTTGGCCTGCAGCCACCTGGACATGGGCTGTCCTTGCTGCAGATGGGCTGGGTTCCAGGCAGGCGGGAAGAGGGCTGAGTATGCCCCCGCCCTGGGCCTGCAGCTCCCAAGGCAGGCTCTCTCTGGGATGGTGCCCAGAGCCCAGGTGGAACCATGCAAGCCTGAGGCCACAGCTGGAAACTGGGCACAGCCACTCTGGCTAAATTAAGCCCTGCAGCCCAGCCCAGCATCCATGGGGAGGGTGGGTGAGGACAGGGTGTCCACTAGTGACAATCTGACCTCTCACAGCTGCCCCCTCAGGACGAGGAGTGCGCGGAGGGAGGCGGGGGCAGCTCTCCAGTCCTTCCTCACCCTCTGGGTGCAGGTGACGATGACAGCACTCCAGCAACCTGGGCTGACACCACCCCAAGGTCCTGGCCCTCGTTCCCATGACTCAGGATGTGGCCTCTGAATCCTTGTCAGCCCCAAGCTCTGCAGCCTCAGGAAGGAGGTGGAAATGGCCAGAAGAGAAAAAAATGTCCCCATTCCTGCTCTGGGGAGCACAGTTGTCCAGGGCAAGTCCAGGACGTGCCAGATTCGGCTTGCAGGGATGGGTCGGGAACAGCCTGGGCTCAGCAGGTGGGACAGTGCCCCGTCCAATCCTGGGGACCCCAGGCAGGCCCTGGGCTCTGACCAGCATGAGTAGGTGGTCCTGCTCCTTCCAGGACACCTGCGCAGGCCAGGCTGTGGCAGGAGGCTCCCTGGTGTTCCTGCCCACTTGCAGAAGCTGCCTTTGCAGTGGGAGGCACAGACAACGGACGGCTGCCCCATCCTGCCTTGGAGGAGGCTGAGAGGGAGGGGTCTGGCCACACTGTGGGCCCCACCCTGCCCAGGGCCCTTCCCAGCAGACTCTCCCCTCCTCTGCCCCTGCACCACCTTTCCTGCCTTGTTCTGTCCCAGGGTTCACCCCTGCCCTGACCACGGGTTCACTCCTCTACCAAAGTGCTAGTTCATGTTTAAAGGGAAAAAGCCAGCCGTGGACACACCACCAGCCCCAGTCAAGTCCCTCTGGCCTTGGGGAGTCAGTTCCACAGCTTGGGCCATCTCCACCTCTGACCTGGGACAGTCAGGCAGCATGGGAGGCAGAAGCACAAGGTGTCCTGGAAGGCTGGACACCTGCCCCACCCACACCAGCTCAGGGACTGTTGGGAGTCAAAGCAAAAACGCCAGTCTCCTTTCTTAAGAAAACCTAAGAAGAACACAGAACATTTGAAACTGGAAGTCAAATACTTATTAAATGTTTTAGAATCCATCAAAACCCACAGATGCTGGGAAGAACAACCCCCCACTCTCAGGAAGAAATGGCAAGTGGTCTCAAGAGGGGAGGGGATTCTGAGAATGCTACCATGAACCCCTGGACACCCTAGCTCAGCTCTCCCTGTGTACCCTCAGAGACCCCGGCCCAGCCCCAGGTAAGACCCTTCCGGCGGGTCTGAAAGAATTCAGGGGAGTGATTCTCAGGTTCAGTCAACACCTGTGGGCACTTAAAGCTGACTTGGGATCACCTGAGCCCAGCAGGTTGACACTGTGGTGTCCATGAGCGTGCCACTTCACTCCAGCTTAGGCGACAGAGTGAGACTCCAACTCAAAAAAAAAAAAAAAAACATAACCAGAGTGGCCACCAGCCAGCCAGCCTCATAAGATGAGAGGTCAAAACCTGGTGGCCCACTGACCCCGAGGCATCTGTATCACAAAGTGATAAAGGGGTGACCCCACTAGGGGCTCACAGTCTGTGGCTGCAACAGGGGACCTTGAGCCTCATAGGAAACCACTGCACTAGAGACGTTCCTGGAATTCCTGACAGGCTGCTCACTAGAGGGCAGGGGCTGCTGGGACCCCACGTGGTTTACCCATGGTGAGAACAGGACTTCTCTGCCCACAGAGAAGACTTTAGAAGCAGCACAACCTCGGGATACTGAAGGACAGAGAGGGGGTCAGAAGGGTGAGTTGCAGAGAGTAGGGAGGGCACTCCTGGGTGATCTTGGCACAGGACCAAGGCTCGGGACAAAGGCTCAGTACCAAGACTTGGAATCTCAATTCAGGACCAAGCCTGGGGACCAAGGCTCAGAACCAAGGCTTGGGACCAAGGCTGAGGACCAAGGCTTGGGATCTCAGCTCATGACCGAGGCTTGGGACCAAGGTTTGGGGTCTCAACTCAGGACCAAGGCTCAGGACCAAGGCTCAGGACGAAGGCTTGGGATCTCAGCTCATGACCGAGGCTTGGGACCAAGGTTTGGGGTCTCAACTCAGGACCAAGGCTCAGGACCAAGGCTCAGGACGAAGACTTGGGATCTCAGCTCATGACCGAGGCTTGGGACCAAGGTTTGGGGTCTCAACTCAGGACCAAGGCTCAGGACCAAGGCTCAGGACGAAGGCTTGGGATCTCAGCTCATGACCGAGGCTTGGGACCAAGGTTTGGGGTCTCAACTCAGGACCAAGGCTCAGGACCAAGGCTCAGGACGAAGGCTTGGGATCTCAGCTCATGACCGAGGCTTGGGACCAAGGTTTGGGGTCTCAACTCAGGACCAAGGCTCAGGACCAAGGCTCAGGACGAAGGCTTGGGATCTCAGCTCATGACCGAGGCTTGGGACCAAGGTTTGGGGTCTCAACTCAGGACCAAGGCTCAGGACCAAGGCTCAGGACGAAGGCTTGGGATCTCAGCTCATGACCGAGGCTTGGGACCAAGGTTTGGGGTCTCAACTCAGGACCAAGGCTCAGGACCAAGGCTCAGGACGAAGGCTTGGGATCTCAGCTCATGACCGAGGCTTGGGACCAAGGTTTGGGGTCTCAACTCAGGACCAAGGCTCAGGACGAAGGCTTGGGATCTCAGCTCATGACCGAGGCTTGGGACCAAGGTTTGGGGTCTCAACTCAGGACCAAGGCTCAGGACCAAGGCTTGGGATCTCAGCTCATGACCGAGGCTTGGGACCAAGGTTTGGGGTCTCAACTCAGGACCAAGGCTCAGGACCAAGGCTCAGGACGAAGGCTTGGGATCTCAGCTCATGACCGAGGCTTGGGACCAAGGTTTGGGGTCTCAACTCAGGACCAAGGCTCAGGACCAAGGCTCAGGACGAAGGCTTGGGATCTCAGCTCATGACCAAAGCTTGGGACCAAGGTTTGGGATCTCAACTCAGGACCAAGGCTCAGTACCAAGGCTCGGGACCAAGACTCAGGACCAAGGCTCAAGACTAGGCTTAAGACCAAGTCTCAGGCCCTCAGCTCGCTGTCAAAGCTCAGGACCTTGGTTCAGGACCAAGGCACAGTACCAAGGCTTGGGACCTCAGCTCAGAACCAAGGCTCAGGACCTGTCAGAGGCAGGATGGACACTTGTTAAGGGTGAGATCTGCATAGACATGTGCCTTCGAGGCAGTCCCCAGCATGGGAAGCTTCCAGAAACAGGCACAGATCTACTCCAAGTCCTAGGAGCAATGGGAGCCTGCCTGGGTTTCCAGTGAGTTCTCTGGCTGGGGGTGGGGGCCAAGGCACCACAGAGCTTGACCCAGACAGGTCCCTGCGCCTTCGATGGCCTCAGTGTCCCCCACAGCATTTCCCCTTAGTTTTCACCTCTCACTCCCATCTCCTGCTGCTACTGTGGCAACTTCCCCCTCCCCCTCCCCTCTCCTTTTCTTCCCTCCCCTTCCCCTCTGCTCTTCCTGCCCTCCTTCCCCCTCCCCTTCCCCAACACACCGTGCCCTTGCCTCTGTTCCTTCTTGGCACCTACCCCAAGGCCCATCACCCAAAGGGTCCTACCAAAGGCCCCAAAGCCAAGTGGCAGGCAGAGCCCTCCCCACATGGCTGGGAGGGGATGGCTCTACCACTCGTGTTTACCTGTCCCGGACATGCACACAAAGTGTACTGGAACGCAGCAGGTGCTGGCCATGTTGATGACCATTCTGAGCCACGTTATCTGCCGTCCTGTGTGGAGTGCTTGCCTCCTGTGTCCTGACCACCGTTCAGTTAGGCAGGTGCTGCCTATCCCAGCAAGTGGGGCTCTTTGGACTGCAGGAGCCACTGGCAGGAGGGGCCATGGGCTCCGTCCCCACCCTGGGCCCATCCAGTCGCCCCAGGGGCCACCAGCAAGGCCCAGCAGGGAAGGACAGCAGAACCCCAGGTGGTTAGAAGCCTTTCCCCTGTCTGTGGCATAATGAACCAGGCTGTGTGTGAGGCTCTGAGTAAACACTAATTATTAAAAGAGCAGGCCCTTAGGGAAACAGGAGGCTGGTGGCGCTCTGGAAAGAAGGGTGTTGGTGCAAGCAGACCAGTGTGTGGCAAGTACCTGCGGGAGGTGTGCTCAGTCACCTGGGACATGGGGGCAGGCTGGAAAGAGCCCCCAAACAGGACAGCGCAGGACCTGTCTTCTGCAGAACTTGGGGTCCCCAGGTCTGCAGCTCTCTGGGGTGGGAGGGAGTGCCACCTAGGGGTCCTCACTCCACTGTGGCCCTTGGTGCCTCCTGACCCTCTGGTCCTGAGGAGGCAGGGTGGATCAGCCACAGTGGAGAAGGGGCACTCACAGACCCCCTTCCACACTCCGAGGCAGGTCCTCTCTGAGGATGGGTTTGTGGAAGGCCCCTTCTCCCCATGCTCATGGTGACAGCCACAGGCCACCCTCTCCATAATGGAGGGCCCTCAGGTGGCCTGCCCTTCTCTCCCCAGGCGAGCCCTTCCCCACAGCCCTGGAGGTCACTATGCCACCCCTCAGTTGTTGTCACAGGTAGCTAGAAGCTCCTTGGCAGTGTCTTGCTGAGGGCGTGGCATGTGGCCACCACAAAGCATGCCAGCACCGCGTGGCACAGCACCACTCTGGGTCCACTCAGGCCCTGGCCACAGGCGGCCTGGACAACTCTTCCCTCCTCCCACTCACTTGGCCCTCAGAGCCCCAGCCCCCACCTCACACCAAGAGTCACCTGGATGTCTCTGCCCCAAATGCCAGACTCAACCTGGGAGACACAAGAAGAAGCAAGCACTGGAGAGAACAATAAGCAGAAGGGTGGACGTGGTGACCCACGGAGGAGGACAGGTGGCAGAAGTCATAGAGAGGCAGCTGCACATAGCCAGAGTCACCAGAGGACCCGCACATGGCCAGATAAGCTCCGATGACCAGGCCGTTTCCCACCAAGCTGGACTAAGCCACCAGAGATCTCAGGTAGTGGGGGTGGGGTAGGGCGGGGCAGGGGCAGGGGATCAAGAGGGCTGTGGGATGAGCAGGGACCTGGAAGGTTCTGGTCAATGAGACATGAAGGGCAGTGTCCAGGACTCCTGGGAAATACACCTTTCCTGGGTCCCTGTCCTTGTGCATGGGAAGCTGCCACAAGCTGCGAGTCACCCTGGGCTGCAAGGCAGCTAGCCTGGACCCCCTATGGCTGCAAAGACACAGCCCACCTCTAAGCCACCAGGCAACCTTTCCCAAACTTCTTCACCAGAAGACACCTGCATCGGTGAAGCCACCCAGGCCAGGGCTCCTAGCTAGCCTCTCACTCCGTGGTGCCAATGTCCACACTGCCAGGCTGTGCAGAGGCACTGAACCATGTCACATGCCCTTGCAGCCTTATATCCCAGCTGGCCTCACCCGTTTCCCAGTCCTACCTCAACTCCACTTCTAGGACAGCTGCCATCATGGAAGCCTAGAGTCCACACAGAGCACCTTCCTCCTCCCCCACCCCTGTCACCTCCTGCTTGCCTGACACACAGCCTGGGATTCGTCTCAGCTCCCCCAGCAACCCCAAGCTCCCTGGGTCCCCCAATGTCCGCACTGCAAACGTGAACCCTGGGAGAGAATGGGACATGACTTGGTCCCCTGTGTCCTGGCACCTGACCAGGGCACAACACCAGCCCCCAGGGAAGCTTAGCAGGGGACAGTCCACCAGCATGGCACCTGAGAAGTTAGAACCACACCCACCCTTGCAGTCCAGCAGAGCTGGGGCTTCTGCCACACACCTAGCCTGGGGACCCCAGACCACCCTTGGGGGCCCAGGAAGTGGCCCAAGGGGTGAGCTGGGACTGGACAGGCAGCCAGGCCGAGTCCCCAGGAGGCTGAGCTTGTGTATCAATTCTTCTTATCCCCTCTCCCCTTATAATTTCTTTGGGTGTAGTTTTTAATTATGCGAATTATTTGTAAATGCATTCACATCATGAAAATTCAAGTTATATAGGCACAGAAATCCCATGTACCCTCTCTCTCAGTCCAAGCAGCCTCCTTGGGTGACCGCCATTCTCTGTTTGGTGTGCACAGTTCCAGAACATTCTCTGCACATGCACCCATATGTGTGTTTAGCAGTTTCCTGTGTGTTTCTGTGGATGGCATCACCCTGCACAGATGCCCCTGTGGTCTCTCTTTTTCTGATCACTTGGTCTTGGATGTTGTTGAGGGAAGGGCTGACTGGCTACAACACCTCAGCTGCTTTTGGCTTCTGATGGCGTGGCCCGGTCACAAGCTCTGTCCCCTGGCTGCAGGAGTCCCTCAATATTCTCTCCAATCTTCTTGGGTGGAAGTGGGACCCAGGAGGTGGCAGGGTCCACATGGGAAGACCCTGGACCCTGAACCACCCACAAAAGACAGGGGTCCTCAACCAGGAAGACCCACCCTGGACCTGGACTGGGCCACCAGCAAGACCAAACTCCTATTGTGTCAAGTACCAGAGTGTTGACTCCGTTGGTGAGGGCAGCCAGTAATGCCCTCGCTCGGGTGGCCGCAGCCTCCTGGCGTTTCAGGCTGATCCAGTTCATCTTTCTACCCCCTCTGTGATACTTGCAGACTGAAATGTGCTGTAATTTCAATGTATGAGTCCCCCCCATTCTGATGTCGAAGGAGGTGATAATGTCATGAAGGTGAAGCCCTCAGAAACCGGAGCGTGGCGGCTCCCAGCACTTTGGGAGGCTGAAGTGAGAGGATTGCCTGAGTCCAGGGGTTCAACACCAGCCTGGGCGACTTGGTGAGACCTCATTTGTACAATAAATCGAAAAATTAGCTGGGCATGGTGATGTGCACCCAGTTCCAGCTACTTGGGAGGCTGAGGTGGAAGGATCACCTGAGCCCAGCAGGTCGAGGCTGCAGTGGCCATGAACATGCCACTGTGCTCCAGCCTGGGAAGAGACTCTGACTCAAAACAAAAAAAAAGAGAGAGAGGATTAGGGACCTTACAAAAGCCCCCCCCACACACATACACACACACCATGTGAGGACACAGCTGGAAGATGACTGTCTGTGAACCAGAAAGGGGCCCTTACCAGACACCAAGTCTGCCAGTCCCTGAGATTCCAGCCTCCAGAGCTGTGAGAAGCAAACGTCTGTTGTTTAAAAGTCCCACCCAGGCTGTTGTGACAGCAGCCTAGTGGACTGAGACAGAAGCAGGAGGTCTGTTCCACACACCTCTACCGTGGAATGCAGGCCATTCCTGAATACAGGGCCAGATCCCAGGTCTTAGGGGAGCATCTGGGGATCTTTCCTCCATGGGCCAACTCCCCTCATCCTACTCTGGCACCCTCCCGCTCAGGCTCTATCAAGAGTCTCTCCTGCCAGCCAGACTTCCCAGCAGCCTCCACGGCTGGGGACTGTGCCGACCAGTCTCTCTTCAGGGACTGCTGTCTTGATGAGGAATTATTTCTCTAAATGGGGCTCTTTCCATGGTCTCCTGCTTTGTGTCCTGGACAATTCGATCGGATGAGGACAAAGAATCCATCAACGCCTTCCAGCCAAAGGGACAAAGGGGCCTGAGACGCCTCAACACGGCGGCCCCACGCCTCACACACGGGCCACCCGGGTTGGGGCAGTCCGTCCCTTTTGTACTGATATGTTAACAAATGACAGCCCACAGGCTTGCACTCAGGCGTGCCCATTGTCTGCCTGTCTCTGGTCCTCTCCATTGGAGCCAGGGCTCCGACTTGATGTGCAGTGTCACGGCTGGGCTGTGAGCCCAGATAAGTACCAGGACACAGGCCATGGCTCATAGGCCTGCTTTGGCCTCCAGGGCTGCAGAGAAGCCTTGGGGACCCTTGGCCCTGCCCAGGAGAAACACAGCTAGGCTGTCACAACTCCAGATGTGACCAGCCTTGCCCCGCACACATGCACAGCAGATTTGCCCACCCACCTGATGATGGGGAGAGAGCTGGCCATCCAAGATAGCTGGACACCACCTCTCCCTCTAAGGCTGAGCCCTACAAGGTGGCCCCAGCTTTCTCAGGAAGTCCAGGTGACAGTGACCATGGCAAATGACAGTCTGTGGCTTCTCCCTCCTTCCTCGATGAGCTCTCTGTAGTCCACGTCCACCTTCAAATCTCCTAAACTGGACACAAGTGGTCCAGGCCCCAGTGACCTCCTGTGAGGCTGGTAGGCCCGTGGGCAGGTCTGTCCTTCCAGAAGCAGAGGGGCGAATGGGACCCTGGTCCTCCAGCTGTCGGGTGAGTGACCCTCAAGCCCACTTTGCCTCTGTGTCTACATCCCATCCTTAAATGGGCACAGACGCCCTGGTGGGTCCCGGAGACCATGAGCTCTGTCTAAATTGCGACACACTGGGCGAACTGCCCTGCCAGCACTCAGGAAGTTCACACCCTGACGGATCCCAACAAGCTCCATGCACTCCCACGGGGCTGCCACCACCGTGACCTCACTCCACAGACTAGGAAACTGAGGCACAGTGAGGGAAGAGCCAGGAGGCAAGTCCAACACCTGTTCAGAGGATATGGCCTCATACTATAATGCTGGCATGATGTGCCTGGAAACACCTGCTGGAACCCAAGCTGCCTGAGCTGGAGTTGCCCAGCCCTTACACAGGCCGGAACAGGAGTGCTGGACCCAACCTCACCCCACCCTCCATGGTACCGCCCCCTGTCCAAGTAGCCATGCTCCCTTCCCTCCCGTCTGCACTCCCCTCCCCTCCCGATCACTTGGTCTTGGGTATTGCCTGCACCCCTCCCCTCCTGCCTGCAACTCCCTCCCCTCCTGCCTGCACCCCTCCCCTCCTGCCTGCAACCCCCACCCCTCCGGCCTTCACCCCTCCCCTCCTGCCTGCAACCTCCTCCCCTCCTTCCTGCAACCTCCTCCCCTCCTGCCTGCACCCCTCCCCTCCTGCCTGCACCCCTCCCCTCCTGCCTGCAACCCCTCCCCTCCTGCCTGCACCCCTCCCCTCCTGCCTGCAACCTCCTCCTCTCCTGCCTGCACCCCTCCCCTCCTGCCTGCAACCTCCTCCCCTCCTGCCTGCACCCCTCCCCTCCTGCCTGCACCCCTCCCCTCCGCCTGAGACCCTCCCCTCCGGTCTGCACCCCTCCCCTCCTTCCTGTACCCCTCCCTTCCTGCTCCTCCCCTCCCCTTCTGCCTGTTCCCCTCCTCTCCTCTCCAACCTACAACCCTCTCCTCCAGCCTGCAGCCCTTCCTTCCCCTCCAGCCTCCTCCCTTTCCCTCCTCCTTGCTCCCGCTCCTCCTGCCTGCTCTCCTCCTTTCTAGCTGCTTCCCTCCCCTCCAGGTACCAAAGAGGCAGATCCATCCTAAGACCCGCTTGCTCTCTGGAAGTTGAGCCACGGCTCATGTGTATAAGTGCAGGTTTCTCGTCTCCCATTCCCCTCTTCATGGAGATCTCCCTGGGAAGGACCAGGGGCCTCCCACAGGGCAGCCTGGCGCCTGGCTTTGAGCTGCACACAGTAGGTGCACAGCAGAGGCCAGCGGGGCCACAGCCCCACCACGACGCAGAGTCCTCTCACTCTGGGAGGAGCCCAGCCCATCACTGGGGTCTCCAGCACTGGCAGCCTCCTCCCAAGACAGCAGGGTGGCAGGACGGCAGCTGGGCGCCCAGAGGCTAACAAGGATGTCTCACTCTTCATCAAGCCTCTCTCTCACCCTGAATGAGACAGCTGCCCCACTAAGAGGCTTCCCAGAGCGCAGTGCCCAGCCCTGGGACACACCTCTGTCCAGGCAAGCCACTGAACACCACATGAGGGTGCCCCCTCACGGGGTACCCGCAGACAATGGGAACAGGGCATCCTTTCATGGAACTCTGCACCTGGGAAGCTGAGCGTAACACACGAAATGGGATTTTATGGCTATTTTATACTGCTACGCTCAAGATAGCTTGTCTTAATTATCTTCTAACACAACACCTTTGGCGACTCTAAATAATTCACCACCAGCCCCCTCATCCTGCCAGGTGTGCAGGACATGCCTCCAGCCCCCATCCGGCCCTGCCCGGAGGTCGAACATCCATGGTCCCAGGCAGAGGTCCCTGGAGAGGCAGACACTAGGTGGCCTGTCCTCCTGACCCCCGGCGGGCAGAGGCAGTCATTCCTGAAGTGATGGCAGCATTCCACAACCGTGCTGGGCTGCTCTGAGGATGACAGTTAACCTCTCTGGACCAGGTAGGGACATACCTGCCGGCCCCCATCACCTCCATCCTCGAAGGCCTCTGCCCTTACCTCGCTGCCCCGGGGACCTCTGGATTCCCACACTTCCCTGTGTCCTGGAAGGTCAGAGTCTTACTGTCTCCTCCTCCTGCTCTAGCATTAAGATTAGAGCAGGCTCAGGCACACCCCAATACCAGCACAGGGCAGGCACCTAGAGTATGGCCTTGCGAGTGTCCACCCACCCTCAGTGTGAGCCCACCCTGAGGCTTGTGGCTGGATAGCTGAGCGGCCTCGGCCCTTCCCTAGCCTGCAGGTGGGAATGCACAGACTGTGTCACCAGGCCAGCTCCACATGGAGCGTCTTGGGAAGGGGTCGTCGCCTCCATCCCCCTGCCCATGGTCAGCCTCGAGAGAAACTCAACCCTAGCCTTTCCAGAGAGGGGCTGGGGACCGGAGGCTCATAAACCCAGCCTGCCTCTGCTCCTGTGCTTAACGACTCCCGTCAAGGACTTCTGCCCGGATTCAATTACTATCACAGATTTTATAGGACTGGCAGTCCATCGCACTGGGATGTGGAGACATAACCCATGCCAGCCGGCCAGGCTGCCCCGCCTCACCTCCTTTCTCTCTAGCAAATGCCCAGGGGCCTGGGAAGGCCAAGGTCACCTCCTGCTCTTCTTCCTGGAACTAGGAAGTTCAGAGTCATGCCATTCTGGCCACACACAGGGACGAGGAGCACATTCTGGAAGGGATTCTTTTTTTTTTTTTGAGTTGGAATCTCACTCTGTCACCCAGACTGGAGTGCAGTGGCATGCTCCTGGCCACCACATCCTCGACCTGCTGGGCTCCAGCAATCCTTCCACCTCAGCCTTCCAAGTAGCCGGAACTACAGGCGCGCACTACTACGCCAGGCTAATTTTTTATTTATTGTAGAGATGAGGTCTCGCCAAGTTGCCTGGGCGGGTCTCGATCCTGTGGGCTCAGGCAATCCACTCGCCTTGGCCTCCCAGTGGGCTGGGATTACAGGCTGAGCCACCGAACCCGGCCTGGAAGGGATTCTAAGTGAGCAGGTGGGCATGGGTGGCATGCCCACTATGCCAAATGTGTGTGCAGGAGGTTCGGCATGCAACCCCAAATAGCCACGCTCCCCCCCACTCCTGCCCTGAGGTCCTGGGGCTGCAGGACTTGGCAGGCCATCCCTGTGGCCGCAGTTACCCACCCTGCCACGGACACATGACCCACTCAGCTGGGCTCCTGGGGTTTCCTCCTTGGGGTAGGAGGAAGGGTACTTCCAGCAGAGAGTTCGAGGAGGTGGGGTTCATGTGCTTCGGGGTGAAACGGGTCTCAAGGTGTGAATCTGGCTACCCCAGAGGGCAGAGGAGGACAATGGAGACAGACGAGCCGAGGTTTGTTCCCATCTGTCCCCAAGCCTGGCCAAGCTGCACTCTACCCTGTCCCATGGCTCTCAGGAAGTGTCCCTAGTCCCTGAGCTGAGCTCGGGGTCCCTGAGGGACTTCAGGTGCCCATCAGTGTTTCTCATTCCTCATATACAGAATGGACGCATTGCAGAGCCAGCTCCAGGGAGTCACCGGGAGAGAGAAACCCAGGCTCTGTGGGAGCAGAGGGCGGGGGAAGGTGTCTGGAGTCCTCGGGAAGTATTTGGCGACGGGTGCAGCAGACCCTCCCACCACAGGCCGCCTGGACAGGATGAGATGGCAGACTTTAGCCTCATCTGGCACAGACTGCCATCCCTCACATCACGTGACCAGGACAAAACCAGGGGCACAGGCAGCCTTCCTGCTGCCCTCACCAATGGCATTGAGGCAGAGGGCGAGGGGGCCTCGGGCCTCTGCAAGGGCTGTGGGGGACACCCTCCCTCCATGCTCTGCCCATGAAATCTCACACTGACTCCTTCCCACACAGAAACCACCCTCACCCGTAGGCTCCACAAGCTGGCCCTCCTGACTGAGTGCCCAAACCACATACACAACAACTGGGGGTTGCCTGGGACCTCTGGGAGGACTTAGGGGCTTGGGGACAGCCTTGTTACTCAGACAGATATGGAGGCCAGGGGCTTCATCAGGTGAGAGGGACTTGCTAAAGGGTGTGACCCCCCCTCAGCTGTCCGTCTTCCAAGTCACAGGGCACACAATCATTTAGGGTCCTGGGTGGTGAGGCCCCTAGGTGGGCTCCATCTGAGGCAGAGGAAGATTCTGCTGGGTGGAGGTGGTGGCTGGGGCCCCACACATTGTCTCAGAGCCTGGGCCTGAGTGTGACTGTCCCCAAGAGCAGGTTCCAGGCAGCAAGAGGCAGGCAGAGAACTTGAGTCAGCTCAACTTTGAGAACCAACAGCAGCAGCTCTGAAGCCCGGGCCAGAGATCCCAGCTTCCCTGGGGCGTGACTACACCAGGCAGCACCAGCCCCTGCTCCTGCCCTGCTGGTCCCTGCACATTGGACTTCTTCCTGTCCAGGAAGTGGAATGAGTGGCCCGAGACCACGGTCAGTGCTGCCCCTGACCCAAGCTCTGCCATCTCTCCCCAGCTGCATCTCTGTGTCCTGGAGCCCAGGACAGGACAGGACCTCACTGCATTCAGGCAGGGCAGGTTGGCCCCGTAATTTGACACACCACTTCTGGCTCCCGGAGGACTCTCTGGCATGAGGAGCAGTCAGGGCCAGCCTCCCCGCCATCTGTGGGCGGGCGGAGTGGCCTCTGCTGCTGGGCTGCAGGCACCCTTACATGCCACCATGCACGCGTTCACAGCTCACATGTGTGTGGCTTCCTGCCTGCACTTGCCCCTGGACACTGGTGTCCAGGGCGCCCCTGGGCCTGGTGAGGCGCTGAGCCACTACCAATGATGTGGGAGCTCTTCTCACCTCTGCCCTCCATGCAGACCCACCTCAAGCCCCTCAGACTCCATCCCGACATCAGCGCTGACGTTCTCCTGCTTCCTCCATCCTGCAGGCAGATGTGGGTGGCGGGCAGTGCGGTCAGGAAACAGATTCTGAACACACGCAAGTGCACAAGCACTCGGACACATGCACGAGCCCCCCGCTGCCACCTGTCTGCCCTGGCTCCCTGCGCATTCCCTGCTTGCGCCTGGTGTGCAGTTCCCCAGCCGGATCAGATCACGGTCCCTGCTCAGAGCCCGCCGGCGGCCCCACCTTGCTTCTCAGCACCCCTAGACCCGGCAACTCTGCCGCTCAAGCTTCCTGCCCTCCCCCCCTCGCGGGAGTGGAGGCTCCCCAGTTTCCCAGACTCAGCCTGCATTCCCCCTCCACCCAGGGCCCCTCAGGATCCTCCTGACTTTCTGCAAGGGTCCCCTTTCCTCAACCCGTCTGACTCTGCTCCACCTGCTCCTGTGAAGTCCTAGCACTGGAATGGACTCCTGGAGCCTCACAGGTGATCAGCGAATGTCTGGGCTGGGGAGCCCAGCACCTGCTGCCAGCCAGGCCCTGCCAGACACCACTGACTTCGCTAGATAAGCAGTATCTCTTTCACAGTGCTGCAGCCAATCCTCCCAACAGCCTAGGAAGGAGCCAATCCTAGCATCTCCATGGTCTCAGAGCCCGGGCCAGAGGGGTTGAGTAATCTGTCCAAGGCCACACAGCAGCAACTCAAGGCCAGGTGTCGGCCACTGTCCACACTAATGTGTAATCCTCAGCATGAACTTGGAGGTTTGGGGCATCCTCCCTCTGCACAGGTGAGGAAATGGGGGCTCAGAGCCTCTACATTGGCCCAGAGTCGCACATCTCATGTGCCCTTAGGTCAAGCAGGGACTCGGAGGTGGCCTGGGCTGGGCCTGCCCTATCTCCTGCACCAGGATCCTTGCCATCTCCGTTCTTTGGCCTGGAGAGAGGGGCTGCTGAGATTTGGAGTTTTTCCCGTAGGCACACTGCCACCCACACCCTCCCTCCAACGACGTTCAAGAAATATCACCTAATTAACTAATTGCTGGCTCTCGGTGCTGCCAAATCCCCTCCCGAGGCGTCTGGCCACAGACTGGGTGCACCCATATGCCAGTGGGCCCTGCCAGGGAGAGCTGGCGCCTGCTCCTGCTTGGCGCGCCTGCGGGCCAGGCAGGGACCCTGGCTGCTGTTTCTGGTTGGTTCCTGAGCACGTGGCATCCCGCCTGGCCATAGACCCCAACAGGCTGACTGGAGCCAGCCCAGGGCAGCCCCCTCCCCGGCTGGGCCCTATGCCGGGTCCTCCACCTCCAGCCCCAAGGCAGTGTTTCCCAGCCTCCAAGAAAGGAAATATCCCCTTCAGATCTCTCTCTCTCTCTCCCCCATAAGCCAAACATCCTCATTCCCTTAATGATTGGAGAACAGATTTTTCCCCCAAATAATTAGGCAATTTGAATCATACAATCTTTCTCTGAGAACTATATTTAACCCTGATTTGAATGTGATTTGCACATCGTGGCTCCCGTAAGCAGCTCTGAAAGCCAAAACATGGATCAAATATTTTTTAAATGTCAAATGCTGCTTAATTGTGGATTGCACTGAATTTATTTTGTATAGATAAGCATTTGATCTGATACTTCCTTCCCACCCAGAATAATTTTTCCATGATCTATATGATACCCCGACTTCTCTAATAGCTGGAGGATTGAAATGGTACGTAAGAGGCCCTTAAATCCGTGCAGTATTTTCAAAGATGCATATTCAAGATTGGAGCAGAAAAATCTCTAACGGGAGACTTTAGAGGAACTCATTAAGGCAAAAAGAATGTCGGTGCCATGAGCAACCAACCCAGGGGTCCCCGGGGAGGGAGACTGCTATGCTATACTGCCCGTTCTGTCTATGCCAAATAGTCCCTCATCCAGGACAGACCCCAGAGAGGCTCCAACCCGCCAAGGGTCTCTTCTGGTAGCTGCACTCCCCTCCTTTCCCCCCTCACTTAAAATACTTCGATAGGGGAGAGATGGACAGGGTCACACGTGAGGGCAGCAGAAGTGGTACAGATGGTGCCTGCAAGGCCAGGGAAGAAGGACTGGCCAAGGGGAGGCGGGGGCGGGGGGCGGTGAGGACAGGTGAAGTCTGTGCATGAGTCAACCTGGAGGTCAGTGATGACCTTCAAGAGAAAGCTAACGGCACCATCTGTAGCAATAAGCATATGCTAGATTCTGCTGCGATAACAAACATCCCCAGAATCTCCGTGTTTCCCATACCAAGTTTGTTTCTGGCTCACGTTTTGTGTAAGTGGTCGGCAGTTGCGATTCTCCCCATCACATCTTCTTCCTTCCGGGTTCCAGGTCCTCCTGTGACTGAGGGAAGGTGGATGTGGCACAATTTTGCTGTGCTCTTTATGTTGGTGAGGGGATGTGACATGGCCCAGGTGTGCTCCAGGCGAGCTGCATGCCCAAGCCTGCTGTGAGCACTGTGAGAAAGTCTGTGTTAATGCAGCAGCTCACCCTGCTAACCACCTATGCTCACTCATCTTGCTTCTCAGAACACACGGGAAATGAACCCAAAGTCTCATCCAACTCCCATATGAGAATCCAGGTCAAAATCCAGATTCCGATCCTGGCCTCAACGTCGGTTCTGAACACAGCTCCTCTCAACCCAGAGACTGTGACCTGAGAAAAAACCAGCTTCTGTTCATCACACAAGATGCCACAGTGGGACAGGCACAGGATGGGTGGAAGAGATATCCCTTGCCAAAGGCAGGACGAGGGGGCACCCAGCAGTCGCTCACCGACAGCAGCTGGCAAGATGTTTCTGGACCAGACTCCCATGATGACCACCCATACCAGTTCTTCTGGGACTGAGGGTTTTCCTAGGATGTGAGTCTCAGTGCTAAAATAAGGAAAGTCAACTGGGCATTCACGCTTGTAATCCTGGTATTTTGGGAGGCCGAGATGAGAGGATTGCTTGAACTCAGGAGTTCAAGACCAGCCTGAGTAACACAGCAAGACCTCATCTCTACAAAAAAAATTTTTTTTTAATTTAAAAAATTAGCTTAGCCGGGCTCAGTGGCTCAGCCTGTAGTCCCGCACCTTTGGGAGGCTGAGGTGAGTGGATTGCCTGAGCCCGCGGGTTCGAGACCCACCTGGGCAGGCGAGACCTCATCTCTACAATAAATCAAAAAATTAGCCAGGCGTGGTAGTGTGCACCTGTAGTTCCAGCTACTTAGAAGGCTGAGGCGGAAGGATTGCCAGAGCCCAGCAGGCCGAGGCTGTGGTGGCCGGGAGCGGCCACTGCACTCCAGTCTGGGCAACAGTGAGATTCCAACCCAAAAAAAAAAAAATTAGCTGGGCATGGTGGCACACTTGTAGTCCCAGCTACTCAGAAGGCTGAGGCAGAAATATTGCCTGGGTCCAAGAGGTCAAGGTTGTGGTGAGCCATAATCATGCCACTGCACTCCAGCCGGGGCAGCAGAGTGAGACTCTGACTCAAAAAAAAGGAAAGCCCCAGGCAAATCTCAATGAGTTGGTGAAGGTGTCTGGGTCTACTCTGTGGAGGGTAGAATCCAGATTCTTCTCCATGAGGTAGTCCCAAGCCACTGTTCCCTCGGCCCTCAGCTCCAGCCTCTGGAAGGCGCTTCCTCGTCCTTCCTGCTCTGGGCCCCATCTGAAGAAGACAGTGAAAAACAGGTCCTCCTTGGGGGCCTGCCTGAGTCCCCTTATGCCTCCTGTCCACAGAAGCCTGGAGGCTCAGATGTGGTTTCAGGTCACGGTCACCGCTATGCGGAGTTGGTTGTACAGGCCTCTCGACTCCCGGCTGGCCTCAACCCTCGGCTGACCTTGACTCCCAGACGGCCTCTACTACTGACTGGCCTCCTGTCTGCTTTTGGGGGGCATCCTGTGCCAACGGCCAATGCCACAGCAGGTCGGGAGCCATGCCTCGCTCTCTAGGTCTACTGACAGCTACCTGGAAGGTCGGGGGCTACCTCAGGGGAGCAAAGCACCCAATCTCCCTTCCTACAGAATTCCACCTGACTGCAACGGTGTTCCGGGTTGTCGCCTTCGTCTACCCAGCGCTGGAAACAAAAGGCCTGAGGTCACTCTCCCCCTCTTCACCAGCCCTGCCTGTGCCTGACTGGCCTTTGCTGAGCGGAGGTTTCTCCCTTCCAGTTTCACTGGTGAGAGATAAGGGAGCGCCGCCTCTCTCAAGGCAGTTTCCATCTGAGCCCATGCTCTCTCTAGCATCTTATCACGATCTCCAATAGCAACCAACATGCGCCAGTTAGCGCTTTGTTTCCAGCCCCCTTGCCCAAGTCCACCGCCTCCTGTGTTTTCTGCCTTCCTAGATATCGCAGATGATGGTTTTGTCAAACGTTTCCCTGCTGTGTCAAAGTGTTGCTTCCGGCCTCCAATTGCAGTTTCCCCACGGTCCCCCATCCCACCCCAACCAACGCCACAGATCACAGGCTTTATGTGTGGCAGCACCTGAATTATAGGTGCCAGTTTCTCTATGCTTCAGCAGATGCCAGGGTAGGTCGTGGTCCCAGCAATCTCAAAGTCTTAGTGATTTTCTTTTTTTTTTTTTTCTTTCTTTTTTTTTTTTTTTTTTTTGAGTCAGGGTCTCAATCTGTCCCCAAGACTAGAGTGCAATGGCATCATGAACACAGCTCACTGCAGCCTTGAACTCCTGGGCTCAGGTGATCCTCCCACCTCAGCATCCAACGACTACCAGTACACGCCACCACACTCAGTTAATTTTTCTACTTTTAATTTTGTAGAGACGAGGTCTCACTATGTTGCCTAGACTGGTCTTGAACTCCTGGACTCAAGCAATCCACCTGCTTCGGCCTCCCAAAGTGCTGGGGTTATAGATGTGAGCCACCGCACCCGGCTTCAGTGGATTTCAAGAGACATTTTTTCCTCACACAGGCTATGCAGCAGCCATAGGTCAGCCATGCACTGGCTGTCCACCCACACCCAGGCTGGAGGAACAGCCCCTGGCAGGATGATTCCATTCTCACAGCAGAGAAAGCCTGTCTCTTAAGATTTCTTCTTCTGCCTATATTCTATTAGCCACAGCAAGTCACGTGGCAAACCTGGTATCATCAAGGGAGGCAAAAATAAGCCCCTGTGAGACTGGGGGCAGGTGAGCAGGATGTGGGGGATGGACAAACTGACTCCATGGGCAGACGCAGGTATTGCCCTGTTTTGCAGCCTTGCAAATAGCCACTGGCCCACAGTCAAGCAAAGGACTCGCTGGCAAGTGGGAAACCACAGAGCCCCAGTAGACGCCATTAAACGTACTTATGTCCCTTTTATAGTCCCTGCTTCAACAGAGCCTGGCCTGTCATTCTAAACAACAAATCGTCAAAATGTCTGAGGCAAAAGCTAGTAGAACTGAAAGGGGAAACAGACAATCTGTCGGAAGAACGGAGTCTTCAACAGGCCTCGTTCAGGATGAAGCAGTCAGAAAATTAATGACACGGTGAACACTGTCAACCAATTCTGTCAGCTGATGATTTTAGAACAGTGCCCCAATGACATGGAACACTCATCAGGATGGACCCTGTGCTGGGCCACAGAACACACTGCCACAAAGATAAAGAAATCTAAATCATGTAAAGTATGTTCTTAAGCCACCGTGGGAATCAAACTAGAAATCAAAAACAGAGAAGACAGCTGTAAATTTCCCAAATATTTAGAGATTAAGCAACACACTTCTCAATAACACAGGGGTCAAAGGAGAAATCTCAAGATAAATTTTTAAATATTTTGAAATAAATGAAAACACAACTTATCGAAGTGTGCAGGTTGCAGCCAAAGCAGTGCTGGAGGGACATGCATAGCATAAATGGGCGTGTTAGAAAAGAAGAAGATCTAAAATAAATAGTCTAAGCTTCTATCTCAGAAAACTCAAAATAAAAAAAGCATAAGACTATGGCAAGCAGGAGAAAAGAAATAATAAAAATCAGAGCAGAAATCAATGAAATTGAAAATAGGAAAGCAACAGAAAAAAATCAATAAAATATCAATGAAATGGATAAGTCACCAGTCAGGCTAAGAAAAAATAAGAGAGAAGACATACATTGCCAGTCTCGGAAATGGAAGCGGGTCATCACTACAGATTCCATGGACATTAGAAGACTAATAAAGGAATACCATATCAATACTAATACCTATACCAACAAACTTGAAAACTTAGGATGAAATAGGCCAATTCTTTAAAAGACACAAACTACCAAAACTCACACAAGGAAAATGGATAACCCAAACAGGTTTTTATCTATTAAGGAAGTTGAAATGATAATTAATAGCCTTCAAAAACGAAAGCACCAGGCTCAGATGACTTCATTGGTGAATACTACCAACTATTTAAGGAAGAAATGCCAATACCCTACAATCTCTCATGAAAAATAGCAGCAGAGGGAATACTTTCTAACCCATTCTATGAGGACAGCCTCACCTTAATACCAAAACAGTTCAAGACAGTCCAAGAATACTACCAGCCAATAACTCTCATGAATCTAGACACAAAAATCATCAACAAAATATTATTAAATCCAATCCAACAATGTGAAACCACAATTACACACCACAGCCAAGTGGGATTTATTCCTGGTGTGATTTCCACATTACAAAAGCCATCTATGATATATGAATGAATGAATTGATGGATGAATGAATGAACCTATCTCCTGGAACAAAAAAGCAAGCATAGTGAGTTTGGAAAACACAAGGTTGGTATACAAAAATCAAGTCCTTTCCTATATGCCAGCAATAAACAACTAAGAGTTGAAATTTTTAAAACTGTTAGTTACAGTAGAACCCCCCAAAATGAAATCCCTAGGTATACCTAACAAAGCATATACAGACTCTGTTTGCTGAGAACTACACAAGTCTGATGAAAGAGATAAAAAAACATGGGACATGGAGACATATTCTGTCTAGGAAGATAGCACCATTCTGTCAGTTCTTCCAAATGTGACTGTAGATTCAAAGCAATCCCTTTCCAAATCCCAGCAACCTGTTTGGTGGATATTGACAACCTGAGTTCTCAAGTTTACACAGAAAGTCAAAAGATCAGAAGGACTCAATGCAATAGTGAAGGATAAGTTTCAGGACATGCATTACCCCATCTCAGGCCCTGCTACAAGACTACAGCATCAAAGCAGTATACTATTGGGGAAAGAACAGATCAATAGGTCAATGGCACAGAATAGAGACCCAACAGCAAGCCACGCAAATGTTGTCTGCTGAGTTTTCACAAAGGAGAAAGGATAATCCAACGGAGAAAGGTTGTCTTTTCAACAAATGGTGCTGGGACACTTGGACATCCAATGCAAAACCAGTCAATCAATCAAGACACAGACTGAAGACACTTTCCACAAAAATTACCTCAAAATGGATTATAGACCTGATGTAAACTATAAAACTTCTAGAAGGAAACATGGGGCCGGGCACAGTGGCTCACTCCTGTATTCCAGCACTTTGGGAGGCCGAAGAGAGAGGATTGCTTGAGCTCGGGAGCTAGAGGCCAACCTGGGCAACAGAGCAAGACCTCATCTCTACAAAAAAAGTTTTTAAATCAGCCATGGTGGTACGTGCCTGTAGTCTCAGCTACTGGGGAAGCTGAGGTCGGAGGAGTGCCTGAGCCCAGAAGGTAGAGACAGCGGTGAGCTGTGATCCTGCCACTGCACTCCAGCCTGGGCAACAGAGTGAGACTCTGACTAAAAAAAGAAAGAAAGAGCAAGAGAGAAAGAGAGAGAGAGAAAAAAAGAAAGGAAGGAAGGGAGGAAGGAAGGAAGGAAGGAAGGAAGGAAGGAAGGAAGGAAGGAAGGAAGGAAGGAAGGGAGAAAGAAAGAGAGAGAAAGAAAGAAACATGAAAACATGGGTCCTGCATGACCTGAGGTCTTAGGATGAGCTTTTGGTTACAACACCAAAAAGACAATCTCTGGGGGGGGGGAAAGTTGGACTTTTTGAAATTAAAAACTTCTGCCCTGCAAAAAAAAAAAAACTGTAAAAATAATAAAAAGACAAGCCACAGACTGGGAGAAAATCTTTGCAAAATGCATATCAGATAAAGGACTTGTATCCAAAATATACAAAGAAATTTCAAACTCAACAATTAGAGGCTGGGCTCAGTGGCTCATTCTGTAACCCCAGCACTTTGGGAGGCTGAGGTGAGTGGATTGCCTGAGCCTGAGGGTTCAAGACCAGGCCAGGCAACTTGGCGAGACCTTGTCTCTACAATAAGTCAAAAATTAGCCAGGTGTGGTAGTGCATGCCTGTAGTTCCAGCTACTTGGAAGGCTGAGGTGGAAGAATCGCCGGAGTTCGGCAGGTCAACGCTGGGGTGGCTGTGAGTGTGCCACTGCACTCCAGCCTGGACAACGGAGTGAGACGTCATCTCAAAAACAAAACAAAACAAAAAAATTAGAAAACAATTCAATTTTAAAATGAGAGAAAGGTCTCCACAAACACCTCACTCAAAAAAGGATAAACAAATGGCAAATAAATGTGTAAAACGATGCTCAGGACCATTGTTCATTAAGGAAATGCAAATTAAAACAACGAGAGACACCACTCTCTGCCTGTCAGAATAGCTAAGAACCAGATCATGACCATATGGATGGCTGGTGGCTGTCCAGCCACAGGGACTCCATCCTCTGCTGGTGGGAACAGAAACCATACAGCCACTTTGGAAGACAACCTAGCAGTTCCCTCACAAAGCTAAACACAGTCTTGCCATATGATCCAGCAGTCGAATTCCTAGGTATTTACCCAACTAATTTGAAAACTTATGTCCACACAAAAGCTTGCGTGCAAATGTTTATAGCAGCTTTATTCATAATTAGCAAAAATGGGAAGCAACCAAGATGTCCTTCCATAGATGAATGGATAAACAAATGCTGGTACATCCATCCTGACAATGGAATATTATTCAGTAATAAGAATAAATGAACTATCAAGCCGAAAAAATGCATGAAACTTACAATGAGTATTACTCAATGAGAGAAGACAGTCTGAAAAGTTTACATGCTATGAATTCAACTCACGACATAGAGATGGTAAAAAGATCCATGGTGGCAGGGGAACAGAGGGATCAGAAGGTACAGGCAAGGGGAGGAGGCTGAGTTGGGGAGGGGATTTTTGGGGCAGTGACACTACTCTGAATGATACTGCAATGGTGGGTATGTGACATTATGCACTCATCCAAACCCATGGAGATTTATGGCAGAAGAGTGAGCCTTCATGGAGACAAATGTGAAAAGTCAGTTCAGAGGTTGGAGATCCCAGGATGGAATGCAGACTGTGTGTGACAAGAACATCTCACTGTGTTAGGAACGCAGGGGCGGTCTCACTGAAAGTGGTGTGGAAGGTGCTGACCTAAGTGACTTTGGGAACGATGAAGTCTGTAAAACCAGAAGCTAAAAGAACTGCATGTAAACTCTGTGCTCTGGCGGATAAACCTCTCCCTCGCGGAGCACAGATGAACAACCTGGCACCAGGTGGATGGGCGGTGGGGTGGGGCTGGGTGCTTCCCTGCTGGGGTGGGTACAGATGAGCAGAGGCAGGGACTGGAACCCCTCTTGTGGTCATGGGTGGGAGATGGAGCCATGGCAGCTACTCGTCTTAGCTTACTCCAGATGCAGGCAGCAAGACAGTCGCTGTATGTGTCCACTCGACTGGCCACTGGCACCGAATTAAATGTTCTTTTTGGGTAGCTCCATAGAGCCAATAAAGCGGATGCCCTCCCCAGGGTGGGTGGCACCACCAAGTCCTCCAGGGCCCAAATACAACAAAAGGCAGAGGGGGGGAGTCTGCCCCATCTTTTTCACCCAGCTGCTGAGCTGGGCACCTCAGCCCGCCTTCTCAGGCCTCAGTCTGGGACTGACACCATCAGTCCCGCTTCTCAGGCCGAGACTGACACTGTCAGCCCTGGTTCTCAGGCCTCAGGTTGGGGCTGACACCATCAGACCCAGTTCTCCAGCCCTCAGACGTAACCGAATAACACCCGCCTCCCGGGGGCCTGAACTCACAGAAGGCCCGGGACTCATGATGGCCGATTCTTCACGATGACTCCCCTGCGTGAGTCTCTGCGTATACGTGTCCTGCTGGCTTTGCTTCTCTGGAGACCCCTGGCCAAGGCAGATGGCCACATGCAGAAGCATGTGCAGATGTGTGTTAATACATGCAGACATGCTGGTCACGTGTCTCCTGCCCAGCCCTAGACCAGCCAAAGGTCTGGAGGAAACCACACCTGGCATCAAGCACCCCCATGCCCAGACTTTTGTGTCGAGCAGGTCCCCCCAGTGGAGGGTGTCAAGCCTCCTGGTGACATGGCTGGTCTAGGGCTGGGCAGGAAACACGTGACCAGCCCAGGGCTCCTTGCAGTTCTGACCATGAGGAAGAGCTCAAAAAAGGGGACAGATATGTGCCAAGGTGACACAGAGGCCAGAGCTAGAGTGACCTGAGCAAAGAAATAAAGTAGTATCAGTTCATGACCCAAAATATGACATGAACGTCCATGCATCAGCACTGATGGCAATCACTGACTGGATCAATAACTGAGTGGGAGACAAATCTCCCATGCAAGAGAACACCAGATGTTTATGTAGGTGTCACTGGCATGATGGCTCACACCTGTAATTCTAGCACTTTGGGAGGCCAAGATGGGAGGACGACTTGAGGCCAGGAGTTCAAGACCAGCCTGGGTAGCATAGCAAGACTCCATCCCTTCAAAAAAGTAATTTAAAAATTAGCTGGGTGTGGCAGTGCACACTGAGGCGGGAGGATCATTTGAGCCCAGGAGTTCGAGGCCACAGTGAGCTATGGTCATGCCACTGTACTCCAGCACAAGACCCTGTCTCTTAAAATATTTTTTGTTAATTATGTAGGTGTCCATGCTCAAGGAAGAGGACCAGAACCCTTCACTGTTTAGGCATAGGCTATGCATGGTGACTCCTTCCAAAGAACACCATGGGGAAGGGGGTGAGGCATGACTTTACAGAGGAGAAACCTATATCAGCCCACAGTCAAAGCCAACATCAACAGCAACATCATGTTAGTAGGGTACATCCTTGACTGGAGAGGATGATGATGACGTTTTACCTCTGTGGTCTTCCTCCCAAACCCAGAAGCCCAGTCTAATCATGAGAAAAATGGCAGATACATCCGAATGGAAGGACAGTCTGCAAAATCCCTGACCAGGATGCCTTAAAACTGTGCAAGTCCTTACAAGAGAGGTCTGAGAAACTGACTCCATCCAGAAAGTCCTAAGGAGACAGAACAGTTAAATGTCACGTGGTGTCCTGCAACAGGGAAAAGATATTAGGAAAAGCCAAGGGAACCAGAACCATGTGTGGACTTTAGTTCATGCTAATGGATCGATACTGGTTCAGGAGCTGTCTCGAATGTGCCCTGCTAACATGAAGTGTAGTGACAGAGGGACTGAGCCTGGAGACTTGGGGAAGCTCTTGCCATCACACTATTTCTCTGTCAATCTAAAACAGTTCTCAAAAATAAAACCTACTTAAAAAAAAAAAGCCACATTTTATTGCAGGAAATTACACCTCAATAAAGTTGGTTTTTTATGTTAAAAAAAAATAGTTCTCTGGAGCTTCGGTTTCCTGAAATAGAATGATAATAAAGAAGATAAAAGCATCTACTAGGACGGGTGGTGACTCTGAATCGAAATCAACAGGGAGGAGGCGGCAGACTGAGCAGAGAGCTTTGGGGTGAGGGACTTGAGACAGCCCTGAGGCCTGTGCTCTTCAATCCCCAAGGCCCCAGTGCTCGGAGCACCAACCCCAGCCCATGCTTGTCCCCGGGGCTGGGGGAGTCCCCTTGTAATCACAGAACAGGACTCAGCCCGGAGCTGGGACAGCCCAGCCCCTGGAGCTGCGTAGGATCCATGTGGGGTGTCACAAAGGCATTTTGTTTACTGGAGGAAGACGGAAGCTCCTCGGCACCAGACACGGTTCCTAGCACTTGGCCATGATCACAGGCTGTGTCAGGACGGCCACCATTCCTGTGTCCACCGGTTTCTAGGAACATGGCCCGGGGCCCAGCAGGAACCAAAGTCATGTCCCAGAGGAGCACCAACCCCAGCCCATGCCTCCCGCCTCCAAAACACACTCTGCGTTAAGTGTAATGGGTTTTAGGGAATTTATTTTGCCAATTTTAGAACCTACCATAAAGAAGAAATACGAGAGCATTTTATGAGGTGTACTGTATATCTTTAATACTCGTATTTTTTTCTCGAAATGCTGAGAATATCAATTACGTTTATGGCTTTGTGAGGAGATGCTGCAAGCCCTTGGCTGGCAAACTGAGTCTGAGCAGAAAATAAACAGCAGTGGGCACAGGCTACAGTGCCCGGGGGCTCTGAGGGCCCGTGGTGGTAGAGGACCCAGCCAGCTTCAGACAAACCCGGGTCTGCCATTCAGGGAAATGAATGTGTGTGCACATGTGCATGTGTCTATGTGCATGCAAGAGTGTGTACATGTGTCTGTGTGCAGGTGAGTATGTGTGTGCCGGTGTGTATGCATGAGTGTGCACGTGTGTGGTGCATGTGCGCCTATGTGTGCAGGAGTGTGCTCATGTGACTGTGTGTGAGTATATGTGCACATGCCCATGTATGCGTATGTGCCTGTGTACATGAATGTATTGTAGTATATGTGTGAGTGTGTACATGTGTGCAAATGTGTGTGAATGCATTTGTACACATGTGCATGTGTGTGTATGTGTGCACATGTGTGTGATGCATGAGTGCGTGTGTATGTGAGTATCCATGAGTGTGTAATGTGTTCATGCACCTATGCGCATGTGTGAGTGCATGTAGGCACATGCGTGTCTGTGGCTGCCTGTGTGTGTGCTTGTGGGCACATGTGTATGCCTGTACCTATGGGTGTGCATGCATGCTGGTCTGCTCCAGTTTTGTTGTTTCCTTACAGAGGGTGACCCCAGGACAGGAAAGGTGAAAGGGACCCTTAAAACAGAGGGCAGCTGCAGCCTCCATGCAGGAGACAGGAGGCTCTTCCTGAGAGATGGCCCCACCCACATGCCCAGGACCAGAGCCTCAGCGTCACCGAAGAACAAAGTCGGGGAGTCTGAGAAGCAGAACCTGCAACTCTGGGGCCCACTCTTACCCTACAGATGTTCCACCCTACAGACATCCTTATCCTTCCGGGGCCTCCACCCTACAGATGCCCCCATCCTAGAGACACCCCATTTTACAGAGAGACATCCCATCCTACAGGTGCCACAACCTACAAACACCCCATCCTACAGATGCCCTCATCCTAGAGACACTCCATCCTACAGACACCACATCCTACAGATGCCCCATTCTACAGTCAGACTGCCCACCCTATAAATGCCCCCATCCTACAGACACCCTCATTCTACAGATGCCCTTGTCCTACAGAGATGCCCATCCTATAGACACTTTATCCTATAGACAATTTATCCTGCAGAATCCCCACTCTATAGATACCAGGTTCCACAGACACCCCATCCTACAGAAACTTCATCCTACAGACATTTCATCCAGTAGATGCTCCCATCCTGCAGACACCTCCATCCCACAGACGCCCCCCACCACCTGCAGACACCTCCATCCTACAGATGTCTCCATCCTACAGATGTGTTTTGGGCACCGAGTCCCAAAGAGCAATGACCTTTCTGGGCCGTGCACACCGATGGGCTGGGAAGCTTGCACACCCCCACTGCTTGGACATGGCCGCACACATGTGTACACACATCCACATATGTGCTTATCCTCACAGGCACACATTTTCCCACTGACTTGCCCAGACCACCCAACACGCACCCACTGGCCTTGGTGGCTCCTACCCTCGTGACTCTCACACTCCCAGGACAAACCCCTGCCCTGCCGGTCTCCACCCAGAGACACCGGGGGCAGGCCCTGCCCAGCAGCCATGGCTGTGCCCCCCAGGGTGATCTGTGCAGCACCCCCCCACCCCCACCCCTTACACTACTTAAAGTTATTTATGGCTCCGGCGGTCCCGTTGGTTAAAACTGCTCAAGATTCCTCCCCTCCGCCACTTACCCAGCCATTATCGGCCATCGCAAAAGTGCTGAAGAGAGAGTCATAAACTCGTGATTTATGACACAGCTGAACATGGGATGAACGGGACAAAATTAGATCCTCTACCTGGGCGATCATTTACGAGCTCAGCCAACGCACGGACTGCGATGAATAGTGGCTTGGGGCGCTTGTTAAGTGTCCAACCTGGGCCAGTCAGACGCGGTCCTCCCGCCAGGGACCATGGTCAGCCCTCCTCCCCCGGCCGGCTTGTGGTGGGACTAGCTCAGAACCGAACCTTGGGGCTGTGCCCTGGTCCAGGACCCCTCCAACTTGCTGTGTGCCCTTGGAATGTCCCTTTCCTCTCTGGGCCTCTGCCCCTGTCTGGGCCTCAGTTTTACCCTCTGAGTCAAAGAGAGGAGTCGACAGGGGGTCCCAGGGACTGTGCCAGTCAAGAGTAAGCTGGAGGCACCTGTCCCCACCACACCCCAGGCATTCTTGTCCGGGCCCCGCGCCTTGGCCTGGCCTACCTTGTGGCCAGTGTCTTCAGGGTCACCCACCATAAGCCACTCCCAGCATGTTCTGGACCTGGCACCTGCCTGGCTTGTCCACGGCCCTCTCTGCTGCTGGGTGGGCCCCACATCTTGGGCCAAAGGAGGAGGACAAACTGTGTCCCAGTCCCCATCTCACCCAGCCTTTTACAAGGGACTCTCCTCTCCCTTCTGTCCTCCCCACCCTGTCAAGGAAGATCCAGGCCTCCCTCTGCTGTCGCCATTTTTCAGGTGGGACAGACTTGCCTCAGCTGAGTCCTCTTAGGAAAGGGACGGACCAAAGAAGTCCGGAGCTCAGATCCCACTTAGGCCCCGGGCTGGAGACCCTCAGAGGTGAGAGGAGACTAACAGGCGGTGCAGTCGGGGAGCCTGGTGGGCACTGGTCAGATCAGGGCTACAGGCCCTTGAGAAACCTGTTCAACCAGCAGCCATGACCCTGGGATGTGCCCACTGCCAGGGGCTGCGAGAAGAGGGAGGGGCCGGGGGTCCCTAGACCATGTGATACTTCGGAGATATCAGGCCAGGAAAGGAACCCAAGGAGGGCTCTCACACGAGGAGGGTGAAAGGGCTTTGGGCCCTGGGACAGGAGGGGAGGACCCCTGCCAGAAGCCGTGGAGTAGACGCCCCAGATCCCAAAGGTCCCGCCTTCTGGTTCCCAACCCCCCGTCTGCACTGTCACTCAGGGCCCACATTTGCCTGTCAGACCCAGGGAGGGTTCCAGCCCAGGGGCTTGGGGGAAACCAAGATCTTCCTTGCACCCTGAGCCGGCAGGCCCCAGGGCCTGTGTTCTGTTTTGTGTGGTTTCTGCTGCTTTAAAAAAGAAAAATGCCAGGCGGTGCAATTGCCCATAAAGCTTTATGTGGGCTTAGAAATGAGCAGGGTGCTTTCTGAGAAAAAAAGATTTCTATCTTGCAACTGTTACAGACTGTGCCTGAGCTTCCAAAAAGCCCCATCACCCCGGGCACCATCCATAGGGTGCTGTAAATTCACGTCCTGGGCCACAGAGACCACAGTCAGCAGGGAGGGCTGGCCCAAGCCCAGGCCCTGCTGGGTGCCACCCTCTCCAGGAAGCCCCCTCGGTCTGCATTGCCCTGGGTGGGCTCAGTTCCCTGGGCTTGAAGCCTCTCCCCAGCACCCAGGTTAGCTCACCCTTGAACTGACGTTCTCACGCAGGGCTGGGGAAGCCCAGGGACAGGAGGAGGTGGCAGGGCAGGGCTGACAAGGGAGTGCCCCTCAGACACCGGCGGCCACCTCTCCCAGCCTATAATGCTAGACTCCTGCCTCAACACCCCAGCCTGGGGCCCTGTCAGACCTCACCCTCGTCTCCCATGCCAGGCTGTTCGTTAGAGGGGCTCTGGCCACGCCCGCCCTGCAATTCCCATACCTTGGTACTGAGGAGGAAGACAGCTGGCTCTGCCTGGGGACTTCCCCATCCTACCAGCAGCCAGTGCCTGCCAGACCCACAACAAGATGCCTATATTGAGGGAAGCCAGAACAAAGGGCCCTGGGAGGACCCAGAGGAAGGGACACAGGAGATAGAGAGATGAGGCCTGTGGCAGCGGCAACAGCCCCCAGAGAAAGTAGCGACCTCTAGAATGGAGTACTGGAGGAGGCCCGTACCCTGCCCTGGTGTGAGCATCTGAGATCAGGACAAGCTGGAACCATCTGAGAGGGTTTGATGGGACCCCCAAGCCTCCTGGGAAGCATGCAGCTGGTGTAAGGACTTGGCAACTTATGGAATCATGAATTGCATGTAATTCTTGGGTAGCTTCTCTCTCTCACTTCAGGTTAGGGACAACAAGGCTCAGATAAGCCCCACCCACAGGTACACCCGTCCTGAGCGTCTGGGTGTCCGGCGCAGGGGTGGCAGGGCCAGCCATGGCAGTGGCGCTTCGTGACCTGCCAGGCAGGGCTGAGGCAGGCCAGGACTGGCGCGTCCACCTTGGGGCCTGGAGGATGGGTCTTCCCCTGTTCTCCACTTAAAGTATAGGTTGGCGCTCTCCTTACTTTGTCCCATCTGTCCCTTGGGCGAAATTGAGCAAACCCATAAAAGCCAAATGGCTCTGACTGCAGAGGACAGTCCATGGCCCAGCCTCGCGTTGGGACTCCTGAGGCCGAGTTGATAAAAATGTAACGAGTTCCGACCCGGGAGCGGTGTGATGGGGGCACAGTGTGGCCATGTAACTGTGCTCACGTTTAATTAGCTTCTCGTGCCGTTCATTAGGTGCTGTGATTTACGAGGCCGGGCGCCGCGCACTCGTAATCGCCAAGGGAAGACAGGATGGAAGCCCCACAGAGGTGTCCCTGGCACGAGCGGTGCACCCCGCGTGCCCAGCCCCCTGAGATGGCAACTGGCACAGGCCTGGTTCCTGTGTGGGCCCCTGCCAGGGTCTCACGGTGGAGCAGCTGTGGTTGCTGTAGGATTGTTCTCTTTGTGATTGGAAATAATTGTATTTGTGGTTTGCTCAGAAATCCTGTAACATATTGATTTTTCAATTACGCCGGCAAGAAAACGAGAATGAGACGAAGGGAGTGATATTGCTTCCTGAGCAGCTCTGAGTCGGGCTACGGTGGCACTAGAATAGGTGACCCCAGGTGGCCCAGTGAGGACCCAGCCTCAGCAGGGAGCCCTGGCAGGCCCGTGACCTTGGGCCAGTCACCATCTCAGGGCTTCAGAGTGACCAGTGACCTCACACTTACGTACTTTGTCCAGTTAGGAGAAACTGAGGCCCAGGGTGGGGAAGGGCCCTGCCCATGGGCAGGCGGTAGGGGTGGCCCATGCCCTGCCCTGGGGTGAACATCTGAGATCAAGACAAGTTGGAACCTTCTGAGAGAGTCTGGTGGGGCCCTCAAGCCCCCCGGGAAGCGTGCAGCTGGTATAAGGACTTGGCAACTTATGGAATCATGAATTATATTTATTTCTTGTGTAACTTCTTTCTCTCAGTAGACAATCTGCTACTTGCCATTTATCTGTGTCACTGTGTGTATCAGTAGCTGATTTCTTTTCACTACTGAGTGGTACCATTGCATGGACGTACCACCTTTTATGTACCCACTCAGCTGAGGAGGGACATTTGGGTTGTGTCCAGTTTGAGGTTGTGACAAAGGAAGCTGCCATGAACACTCATGAGGGCTCTACATGGAAATGTGTCTTCATTTCTCCTAGGGTGGAATGACTGAATGGCATGGCAGGTGTATGCCTATGATTTAAGGAACCGCCAACAAGTTTTCCAAAGTGATTGTTCCCTTTTCCATTCCTACCAGCAGCGCGGGAGAGTTCCAATTCCTCTGTCTCCTCACAGATACGCGGTGTGGTCGGTCTTTGCAACATTAGCTCTTTCACGAAGTGTGTAGTCTTCTCCATTATGGCTTTAATCTCCATTTCCTAATGACCGACTACATTGAGCAGTTTCTCCTGTGCTTATGTGCAATCTGTACATCATTACTGGTTAAGTGGTATTATTTTCTTCTTTGTATTTAATTCATCAGTTAAGCCACCTGGGCTTGGAGTTTTCTGCATTAAAAGGTTTTTAGCTGCAGATTCAATTTATTTCACAGGCATAAGGATATTTGGCTATGTCGTTTTGCACATGCTTTGGTAATTTGTGTCTTTCGGGAAATTCATCCATTCAGAGTAGTTGAGTTTTTTGGCATAAAGTTGTAGATAACGTTGCTTCCTTACTGATAATGGTAACTTTTGTCTTCTCTCTCTTTTTACTGATCAGCCTAGCTATATGTGTGTTAATTTTACTGTTCATCTCAAAAACTCTGCTTTGGGTTTCATTGATTTTTAGCTATTGTTTTTCTGTTCACCATGTCATTGATTTTCTACTTTGATCTTTAGTTCTCCTTTTTGTCTTCTTACTTTTGATTTTGTCTGCTCTTCTTTTTCTGGTTCTTTAAGGTAAAAGCTGAGGTAATCGATTTGAGACAGTCTTCTTTTCTAGTCTAGGCACTTAATGTTATGAATTTCCCCCTAAATAGTGCTTTAGCTAAATCCCGCAAGTCTTGATATACTATGCTTTCCTTTTTATTCAGTTCAAAATACTTTCTATTTCCCTTTTGATTTCTTCTTTGACTCATAGGTTATCAAGAAGTATGTTAATTCATTTCCAAATTTGGGGGGATTTTGAGAAATTTCTCAGTTTTCAATTTTAATTTAATTGATCAGATAATGCTTATTATGACTTGGATTCTTTTGTGTTTTTTGGACTTGTTTTATGACCCAGAATATTGTCTATCTTAGTCAATGTTCCAAGTGTATTTGAAGAGAATGGGTAATCTGCTGTTGGGTGAAGTTTTGACACATGCCAGTCAAATCTGCTCCTCAAGCCTTATATACTGAAAGTCAGGTATTCACATTCCTGGCATAATTGTGGGATGTCTAATTCTCCTTGTAGTTCTATCAGTTTTTGTTTCGCTGATGCTGAAGCTGTGTTATTAGGTGCATAAATATTTAATATTGCTGTGTTCTCTTGATGGGTTGACTTCATTATCATTATGAAGCTATTCTTTATCCCTAGTAATATTCTGCACTATGAAACCTACTTTGTCAGATGTTCAGGTAGCCACTCCAGAGTTTTATAAAAATCAGTGGTAGCATGGTATATATTTTGCCATTCCTTTACTTTCAGATTATTTGTATCTTAATGTTTAGCAAGCCCGTGCCTCTAGAAATTCACCAGTTCTTCTCAGATCCCCCTTCTTGGGTGGGACAGGACAGTTGGAGGGGGCTGGAGTTGGGTATTTCCCTTCTCCCAGGAAAATTAGGTGCTGATAAAACCACAGAAGTGTAGGCTCTAGTAAGAAGGACAGACGTTCTGGCATATTTCAAAATGGTTCCTTTTTCCCTCCCCCTGCTGGAAGCACAAGGGGATTTGTGTGAACCTGGGCAGGTTTGGGGAGGAAAGCTTCCTGAAAGCTGGGGACGGGGGGCAATGACCAGGCCACCCTGGAGTTTGAAGCTCTCATACTTGTTCACACTGAGCCTCTGGCAATTTTTCCATTACAGTTTAGGTCTTCTCATCCCAGAGCTGGTTCCTACAGAGGTTTCTGCTCCAGTTAGTTGTGATTTTCCGTGTTTGTCTGTCTCTCCAACGTGGGGGACGGCAGCTTGCCCTGTGACTTCACTCCTCTTGAGATTCTAAGAGGAGTTGTTGTCTCTTTTCTGTCTGTTCAACTTTCTACTTGTGATTAGGATAGAGTGGTGACTTCCAATCTCTTGACATTCCAGGCAAGAAACCAAGAATTCTGAGACTGCATGTTTAACATGTGTTTGTTATAGGCAGCATATAGTTGGGCCTTGCTTTTTTATCCTTTTTGTCAATCTGCCTCTTAACGTATTATTGGTAAATTTAAGTCTACTATCTTGCTATTTATTTTCTATTTGCCCCATCTGCTTTTCCCTTTTGCTCCTTTTTCACCCTCTTTAAGATGGATGAAAAACTTTTTTACAATTCTATGTTTTCTATTTTGTTGATTTGTTAGCTATAACACTGTTTTATAATTTATTGGTTGCTTTGTGGCTCATAGTAAATATATCTAACTCATCACAGGACATCTTCAAGTGTTATTATACCACTTCACATATAATATAAGAACATTATAACAGTATATTTTCATTTCTCTCCTCTAAAAACTTTGTGATGTGGTTTTTTGACATGAATTTTACTTTTTATATGTCTTAAATCCCACACTACATTATTGTTCATGCTTAGACTATCAATTATCTTTTAAAGAAATTTAAATAATAAAAATAAATCTCATGCATTTTCCTATAAGAAAAAGTACAAGACCCAGTACTTTCCATTCTTTTAGGTAGACCTATATTTCTACCTGGTGTCATTTTTCTTTCTATCTGAAATGCTTCCTTTAACATTTCTTGTAGTATAGGTCTTCTGGTGAGAAATTCTCTCTGCTTTCATGTGCTTGTAAAAGTTTATCTGGCCTTAGGTTTTGAAAGATATACTTACTAGTCATTAATTCTAGGTTAATAGATTATTTTTTCTTTCAGTACTTTAATGATGCTGATCCATGGTCCCAGCTAATAGGTAGCCCTTGTGTTCAGCAAGAATCAAAGTGCGAGTCAAAGACTAGGAAAAAAGACACATAACCAGGACTACAATTCCCACAATGCACTTCATGGGATTCACTTGGGATGTGTTCTTGGGAAATGTAGTCCACTGTGGAGCAAGATTTACAAATGCAGGTGACTGTTGTACTTTAGAGAACTTAACTAACACCTTGGATAGATATTAACTCAAGACTATAAATCCACAAGCCATTTTTTGAGTCAAAATAAATATTAAGGAACACACATTATTAAGTTAAAAACTTGTGATGTGTTAAGCATAAAAAAAATATGTTGGTCTACCTTCTTCTGGCCTGCATTATTTTCCACAAGAAGTCTGCTGTCATTCTTACATCTGTGGAACTATTCAAGTCTTGTTTTTTATTTGCTGGTTGCCTTTTAAGATTTTCTTTTTTTCACTGGCTTTGAGCATTCTGGTTATGGTTCTTCTTGGTGTAGATTTTTTTCATGTGTCTTGTACTTGGTCTTTGTTGAGCTTCTTCACTTCATGGATTTGTAGGTTTCATGTGTAGAATGTATTTGGGCATTATTTCTGCAAGTATTTTTTTCCATCTCCATCTCTCTCTCCTCTCCTTCACATACTCTAAAAGAACAGATTAGGCCACTTGACACTCTCTCAAAGTTCATTGATACTCTTTTAACTTTTAAATCAACATTCTCTTTCTGCTTCATTTTGGATCATTTCTATTGCTATGTCTTCAAGGGTGCTACTCATTTCTTCTTCAATGTCTAATCAGACAATAGTTTAATCCAATATATTTTAAAATCATACATATTGTAGTTTTTAATCTCTAGAAATTTGGTGAGAGTATTTTCCATATCTTCCATATCTCTACTTAACCTTTTGAACATATGGAATACAGTTACAATAAGTGTTTTAATGCTCTTGTCTGCTAATTCTAACATCTGTGTCAGTCAGTTCTGGGTTGGTTTTGTGGATTTATCTCCTCATTATGGGTTGCATATTCTTGCTTCTTTGCATGCTTGTTAATTTTTTATGGGATTCCAGACATTGTGAATGTTATATTGTTCAGTGTTGGATTCTTGAGCTTTTTCTGAGACATAGGAAAGTCTCTCAGAAGCAATTTGACCCTTTAGGAGCTTACTCTGAAGACTGGTTAGGCAGAACTAGAGCAGTGTTCTGTCTAGGGATAATCATCTCCTAATACAGAGGCATGACACTTCTGAGTGCTCTACCCAATGTGCCTGAAATTACGACACTTTTCAGTCTCACTGTTGGGAATAGATACTATTCATGGCCTTGAGTGAATACCAGGCCTTATTAGTTCTAAACTTGTTTAGTGTTTTTTCTCCCACTAAGTTTCCCATACTCAAGTGATGTTCAGTCCTCAACTGAATCCCCAAAGGAATGCTCTATGACTCTCCAGAGTTCCGTGTGCAGGTATCTCTTCTGCAGTGCTCTGTTCTAGAAATCCTCACCACCTTGATCTCATGCTCAACTCAGGGAGTCCACTGGGCTCTGCCTGGATTCCCACTCCATGGCCTGGAAATTCTCTGAAGCTGGGATGATTGCAGGGTTTGTCTCATTTGTTTCTTGCTTCTTACCATACTTACTTCTTGTTTACTGTGCCTTGAGAACTGATTTTTCATATACTTTTGTCCATTTCTTACTTGTTGCAGGTGGGAGGGTAAATCCAACTCATATTACTCCATCTTGGTTGGAAGCAGAAATCCTAGTTTTATTTAACTGTATTTAATTTTAATTTAAATAGATACATGTTGGGCAGCATGGCTCAAGACTGTAGGTTCTATGGGGACAGAAGCCATGGTAGGCTGACTCCCCACTGGCACAAACAGGGTGCTCAAGAAAGTTTGTTTAGAGGACATTCACGTCATGAGCATGAGCCTTGGGCCTTGGGGAAGGATAAGAGGGCTCCAAAAAGGCTGTTCCCAAGGTCCTTCCCTCACAAGCACTACAGCCAAGGTCCTTTAAGCCATACTGTCATCCACTAGGGAGTTCTCCAGAACATGGGACTGCCCATGGCCCCTGTGGCCAGGGAGGCTTTGCCATCCTTCAGCATCCCATCTGCCATCATTGTCCCTTCCACTGGCTCTCTCATGTCCTAATGCCCCCTAATACCCACACCCAGACTCCCTTCTCATCCTTGGATCCAGGGCCCCTGCATGTTAAACCCTGTCTGATGAGACCCAGCCTGGCAGTGTTCCTGCCCTTCATGATTTAGGAAGAAAGACCTCAGCAAGGTTGGAGGTCCCACCCCAAAAATGAACAAAGGACTTGCATGGACCATTTCTCCAAAGAAGTTACACAAATGGTCAATAAGCACATGAAAAACTGCTTAACACCATTAGTCATCAGAAAAATGCAAATCACAGCCACAAGGAGATCCTACTGCATACCTACTGGGATGGCAATCATTAACAAATCAGAGAATAAAGATGTGGAGAAATTGAAGCCCTTGTGCACTGTTGGTGGGAATGGAAGGTGGTGCAACCACTGTAGAAAACAGTCTGACAGTCTTCACAGAATTAAATATGAGGCAGGACCCAAAAAACGGAATTTACTTATAAAAATTGTGTATTTATTCTTGTATATTTAAACTTCAGCTGTCTTCAAAGTATGCTACATTTGATGCAATAGACCTATCAAGACACTTTTTCTGCAGCTCAAAACAGTCTTTGAATTTGCCAGTTTTGATGCTTTTTAATGCTTCTGCCATTTTGGGAGGGGATAGGTTCACTTCTTCCACATCAACAAAACATTCCCTTTTGAGGATTTTTCATCCAGGGAAACAACAAAAAAAAAGCTCTTAGGGCATGATCAGGTGAATAGGGAGGATGGAGCGCAGGGGTTAAAAACTGCTGAACACTCAGCGTGGTTTGGGCAGGTTCATTGTCATGGTGAAAGAACTAGTCACCAGTTTGCCACAACTTGGGACATTCCTTCCCCAAATCATTTTGCAACCTTCTCAAAACTTCCAGATAAAAACTTGGGTTGACCATTTGATATGGAGAAACAAATTCCCAAGTGTACTACAAGAGTCCCAACCTCCAAAAGATAATTCTGGACTTTGGGGGGGTTACCATGTGACCCAGCAATCTCACTACAAGTTATGGGCCCCAAAGAATAGAAAGCAGGTTCTTGAAGATGTCTTTGTAAACCCATGCTCATCACAGAGCTGTTCACAAGAACCAAAATGTGGGGGCAACACAAATGGTCCTCAACAGATGGATGGATAAACTCCGTGTGGTCTGTCCACATGAGGGAATATTACTCAGCCTTGAAAGAAAATTCCAACACCTGCGACAGCATGGAGGAACCTTAATGCCATAATGCTGAGTGAAGTAAGCCCGTCACAAAAGAACAGATACCACATGACTCCACTTACATGAGGGTCCTGGAGTAGGCAAACTCACAGAGAAAGAAAGTAGAATAAAGGTTACCAGGGGTAACCATTTGAGAAGATGAAGCATTTTGGGTGTAGACTGAGGTGATGGTTGCACAGTGCCGTGGATGCATTTAATGCCACTGAAGTGTACACTTACAAATGGCTGAAATGGTAAAGACTATGTGTATCTTAATACAATAAGAAAGGCAGGCTGGAGGTGTTTGTCCATATCGGCCGTGTGTGGTCTCAGGCCAACACTATCACAGAGGGTGAAGCCAGTATTCCCAGACACTGAAGTGTCCTGGGAGGGAAATGGGGCTCCTTGCCCCTGCACGAGTTCCTCTCCACTCTCACTGAGGGTGTACATCTTCCCTGACTGCGTGGAAGCAGCAGCTGCCCGAGGCTCATGGCGTTCTGAGCACCCATATTTCAGGGGTGCCAGCAGAGGTACATTCCTGTCTGGGCTGGAGCTGAGGGCATGTCCATCCCCAAGTCAGGGCAGTGGATGGGCGGGTAGAAGGGGCCCCACGCCCCTCCCCGGCAAGTGGTTCTGGCTGGTTTCATGGCACTCTACGAAGTGAAGAACCTCCCTCGGTCCAGCCTCTCTCATCACCTCCAGCCTTCTGTCTCCCTGCCTGTCACCCCGCCTCGGCCCTGCCTCGGTTTCCCACCTGCACCAGAGAGGGTGACTTTCGCCCCCGTGGGTCCTCAACTCTGACCCTCCGGTTCCTCTCCCACCCACCCGCATTAGTGATAAGCATGGCGCCCTCTCCCTGTGTTGGGTGCACTTTGCCCAAATGCAGGACTGGGTAGTGGGACCCCAGTTCACCACTGAGAATCCCACTGGAGGCACCAAGACACAAAGATAGCACACGTGGACACACAGACACAGATACATACTTGCACGGGTGTGCTCACAGACACATGCACACACAGACACAGATACACACTTGCAGAGTTGTGCTAACAGTTATTAAGATACACAGACACATAGGGGCACACACAGACACATGCATATGCACAAATACACACTCACGGACACATGTGCTCACACACAGAGAGATGCAGACAGTACACACACGTACACATGCACACAGATACACACAGACACACAGAGAGACACATGCATACACACACGTGCACACACACCAGAAGACCGGGCATCCAAGTGCTTCTTACAAATGCAAGAAGCAGCATCCAGCCCACAGCCTCCCCAGAGGGGCTTCTTGGGAATCCCCAGGGGCTCCTGCCCTGCTAAGCCCATGGCAGGATGCACAGGCACACCAGGGCTGCCTGCTCCCTGCCAGAGGAGCACTGTGCCTGCTGGCCCCAGGGGGCTGTGGGGATTAAGGTTGAAATTGTCTGTCCAAACACAGCATCTGCAGCCTACCCCGGCTCCCAGCCCCCATGCTGAGGACTCTCCCTCGCAGCCCCTCCACCTCTTGAGCCGCCTGCACACCCAGCAACCAGACAGCCATGGCAGGGCCACAGCTGAGTCCTCTGGGTCTGAGCTCTGCAGAGGGTCAAGCCTGTGGGAGGTGTCAGGGCAGGTCTCCACATGGCTCACACCCACAGCCCTGCACTGATGGGCCTGTCAGCGTCAGGGTATCCTGTCCCGTCCGCACCCCGGATAGTGTCTTCCTCCCTTTCCCCCGGTTCCCCCCAACCCCAGATGGCAGTAACCCCTGCCGTTTAGCCTTCTTGAAGCCTCCCTTACCGCATCTTGGTTTAAAAGGCACTGAGTTCACTGCCAACATTTCTAGACAGATTTCAGATCAAAGCCCATGTTTCTGGCTTCTCTTGACTTGAAAGCCCCAGACACTGGCAAACAGCAGCTGCTAACAGCACAAGGGAGGCTCAGGCCACAGCCTGGCCCTGGGCTCTCAAGGGTCCCCCAATCCCCAGGGTCTCAAGAGCAACAGTGTTCACAGGCTGGCACAAGGGCCAGGGATGAATGGGCATGGGCAGCCTGCCGGGAGCGGTGGTCTCTACAGTGGGGATTCAGAATGCTGGGAGCTTTGGAACCCTGATCCCAGGGCCAGCAGGAGCAATGCCCACAGTCCAAGGAAGCATCAGGCCAACTGAGCCGCAGTGATGCCCCTCAAGTGTGCCCACTGTAGAGGGCCCAGCATGAGTCAGGAAGAGCCAGCCAGACAGGCAGAGCCATAGGTGCCAGCTGGAGCAGCCAGAGGCCTCTGGGAAAGTCTGTGGGCAGGAAGGTATCAGCCATGGGTGCTGCAGGCTGGGCCCATATGGGAGAGGCACATACAGTCAACGTGATCTAATCAGGCCCATTTTCAGCATGGAGACACCGAGGCTCACAGATGTAATACAGCATCTATTTTGCCAAGTTCGTGGCTAGGAGGCAGCAGAGCGAAGTTTTAGGTCTCTCCCTGCCTGCGACACAAGGTGATGTTCAAAGACCTTGGAGGTCAGGGAAGGAGGAAAAGGCCCACACCGCTCCAGTCCTCAGCCCCTACCAGTGTCCGCCCAGCATCCCTTCCTCCGCGGCTATGACATTGCAGGTAGAATCCGGGGTCTCTCCTCGGGACACAGTGAGTCCAGGCTCCAGTTCAAGTGCACTTGCTCCTGGTGGAACATCAGCCTGCTTCCCAGGACCCCAGGCAGGGCCAGACGTGGAAGCCCCAGTTTTTGTGAGGGGGCGGGGGAGGTGCCACCCACCTTGGGGTCTGAGGGAGCCCTGAGGAGGAGGTGGGCCCAGGGTTTGCTCTAGAGGGAATGGCTTACCCTAGGCACTTGTCCAAGAACTGGATCCCGAGGTCCCTGGCCCTGAAGTCACCCGTACCCTTACAGGGGAGCCGTTAATGAGAGCCCAGACGTGGACCCCAGGCAGAGCCCCGTGCACAGTGGGGCAGGGCCAGCCAGACAAAGGCAGCCAAGCAGAAGCTGTGCTGGCCCTGAAGGGCCTGACGTGATAATTGGGCCAGGCTGTAAGGTGTCCGTGGGAGGCGAGGAGGGACCTTAATTGGAAACGGCGGAGAGGAAAAAGGAGCTGGAGGTGGCTGGGTCCAGCAGCCGGGGAGGCCAAACAAAGGCAGCGGGCTGGTATAGGGGCCTCGCCGCCAGCTGGAGGGACCCCACCCCGCCCCCATCCTCACCGGAGGGACCCCACGTGCCCACTATTCTGGAGGGACATCGCCCCATCCCCACCCTCCTTGGAGGGACTGCCATGCCCCCACTGCCCTGGAGAGACGCCTCCCGCACCCAACTCCCTGTGGGGCCCTCTTCCCTCACTCCCTGCTCTGTCCTGTCCCTGTTCTCCCTCCCTCTGGCCCCTGTCCTGTCCTCCCCCCTTCTCTCCTCTGGCCTGCACTCTCCCTCCCACCCTCCTTCCCTGCCTCCCTCCTCTGTTCTACCCCCTCCCTCTCTGCCGCCCTATCTCCCTCCCCCATCCCATCCCCCCACCACCTTTGCTAGGTACTCACCTCTTCACACAGAATTCAGCCTGACGCTGCCCTCCGATCCTCTCTGTGACACGGACCCTGGCAGCCCTCAGCCACCCCCACCAGACAGGCCATCCGGAGTCAGCCCAGGCCAACCCAGCCTTGTAGAAGTGACATTCAGGGCTCACTCTGTTACCCAGGGGAGGGGACCACCACTTCATACCCTGCCTCTCCATCATCCCCAGGTCTTGGGCACCTGTGCTGGCCACCCCGCTGTAGGCTCCAGCTGCCCCAGGGACCCCTTCCCCATACCTGACTCACCTGGGTATTCCTGCCCAAGGGCCACCTAAACCCTGGCAGGCAGGAGGCCTTCCTGACAGCCCCATCCCCCAGCTCTCCCTATCAACCGTCAGATGGAAAGGTCAGTGGTCACAGCACAAGAAGACTGGGCCGGCCACACCCAGGCCCCAGTGCAGCCCCACCCCTGTCCTGTTAGTCATGGAGGGTGTCAGGTCCCTTCCCACCTCTGAGCCTCAGTTTCCCCACTGAAACGTGAGAGCAGCAGCCCCTCAACCTGGGTTTGGTGCCGGGCCCTATGAGATGGTTGGCACCATGTCCTGTGCAGGGTCACCATCAGTACACAGGGACACGTCCCCCACCCAGACACCCCCACTCCCATCACCCCCCACAGCAGCCTCACTGGGGGGCAGCAGCCCCTAAGAGTGGGACCTCTGCTGTCACTATCACAAGGCGTCCATGTGGTCAGAGGGGCGGCCGGAGGCCTGGACCCACCCGGCGACCTTCGCAATGGGGGAAGAGAGGGCAGGGCTGCTCCCCTGGCTGCCCCCTCCCAGCTCCGACTGCCTCCGGGCACAAATTCCCCAGAACAACCCTTGGGCCAGTGACTGGTCCCTTTCTGCTTCAAAAACCTTTAATTCATCAAAGAAAAAACAAACAAAAACTGTAAAAAGCTTAAATTCATCAGAATACACTGTAATGTATCTGTAACCTGCCTTTATGAAATAGTTCCTGTGTAGCTTGATGGCCCCCGGCGGGCCGCAGGAGAGCAGCTCAGATCATTCACTGAATCACCTCGTTTCTCCTCGAGCTGGTGGTGAGGTCAGGTGGGGGCTCAGGGCACCCTCCTGGCAGGCAGGTGGGCGGGCTCCCCACCCGCATGCTGCCTCAGGCTGGGTCCCCTAAGGCGGGCTCAGGACCAAGCCCCGGCCAGGCCTGGGTCCCAGTGCTGATCCCTCACTCTGGCTGGGTCCTTGTGTGTGGAACCAGGCTCCCAATAGCCAGTTTTCTCGTGGGGTCGTGGACACAGCCGCTCCAGGGCCTCTGGGGAGTTGTTTGAGATCATGTATGAGAAGGAGCCCACCTAGGCGCTACAGCCGGTAGGGACTCAGTGAATGGTGGCGACAATCATGATGAGGATAACGGTGATGTCTCCAGGAGGAACAGGTGGACCCCCACCTCACAGGGAATTTGCCCATCTGTAGGAAGAGCATCTGACCTCCCACCTCTTGGGCTGCATTGTGTCTTCCCAAAACTCTTGGAGTCAAGACCTCAGAATGTGCCTGCATTCGGAGGCTGGGCCTTTACAAAGGGCACTGAGGTTGAATGAGGTCACTGTGGTGAGCTGTGTCCTCACAAGAAGATTAGGGCCTACACAGGGATGGCCCTGTGAGGACACAGAGAGGAGGCGGTGACTACAGACCAAGGGGGGAGGCTTTGGGTGGCCAGACCCACGACCACCTGGCTCTGGGACCTGCAGGGCAGTGGGTGGGTGATGTCTGCTGCTTGTGCGTCTGTGGTCCTCTGCTTCAGCACCCTCCGACCCTTTTTAGGAAAACACTAAGGCTCTGCAGGTCCTGCCCCCTTCTGACACCCAAGGTGGGGGTGCAGACCTGCCCTGACTCCTCCAGACACAGGGAGGGGGCAGTTTCCTAGGGAGAGAACCTTAGCATCTCCTAAGGTTGCCATGCCAGGGTGGCCACTGAGAAACCATCCCACTCTGTGCCTGCCACAAACAGGAGTTGCTGGTCCTGCGCCCGCCCTCAGCAGAGCTGGTGGCTCTGAGCACAGCCCCTCCTCACCGCAGGGAGTCCGGTCTCCCTAGAGCCTCAGGTGGGAGATGGTCTCTCCCCCTCCAGGGGCGGAGATCTGTGGTCCCGTCCAGCCCCTGGCCTGGCCACAATGTAGGGACAGGCCTACAATGTAGGGCAGGCCCGGGAGGACACTCCTTGGCATCCAGCATCCATCTGCAGAGATTTCAACGATATCTCAACTGCCCAGCAAGCCAAGGAGGCTCCAGTAACGAAGATCTGGAGGAGGGATCAGGTATTGATTTTCTCTGTCTCATGAGCTGTCATGTCCCGAAGGCTTTCAGGAGGCTGTTAAGAGTAGCACTTCCACAAAAGAACAAATTACGTGCAAATCAGGCAGCTGAGATTTATTCTCCTACGAACCCTTGTTAGAAGGAGGCTGGGGGCAGGGCGCGCACAGCTTGAGGCCGCCTAGGGCTAAGGCTGGGAGCCCAGGAAGAGCCCGTCCCCCCAGGAAGCCTGTCCCCTGCAGGACGATAGGGCAGAGCCAACCCTCTGCCGCCTACCCAGCTCCACTGCCCCAGGCAGGGGAAGGGGCCCAGCAACCTCCCCAGAAGACTCTGCTGGCAAGTCCACCCCACCACAGCAGGGCCACAGTGTCACCTGCATGGTCATCTTGCTGCAAGGAGTCCCTCGCCCGGCCGTGCACTCCCCAGAGCCCTCCGGCCTGCACCCACCCAGCTTTGCTTGGCCTGCCCTCTCCCAGAGCCCCACTCCTGCCCAGGCCCCTGTGGGGTGACTGCACAGTATGTCATTGTGCGCCCCCTCTTGCCTTGCCTCTAGGCACTGGAGCTGAGGGCCCTGTCCCCTCAAAGAAGCCCCCGCAGCCAGTGGCCTCAGCAGGGAGCACGTCCCATGGCCTCCCAGACCATTCCCTCCTGCCCTGTCCCCAGGGACCATGGCGAGCACAGAATGGGGCCCTGGCAAGGGTCTTGGGGTCTCTCCTTGTTCTGAGCACACAGCTGGCTCTCCTGACGGAAGGGGGTGGTGCCCAGGGTGAGGATCCCTCTTGAGGTGAAGACCCTCAATGACCCAAAACTCTGTGGGGCACGGCCCTGTCCATGGCTGCAGGAGGGCCCCCCCACACGACTCACAGACTTGTGCTCTGCAAGGGTCAGAGCCGGAGGCCACTGTGGAGCCCACCCGCAGCGCCTGTCTCCTTCTCAGGTGGCACACGCACGTTCGTACACCATGGTGCACACTCACAGACACACACCAAAGCACACACTCCTGCATTCACATACTTGCACACACATGTACACCATAGTGTGCACTCACACACGGATACACATCAACGCACACACTCTCACCTTCACACCCTTGCACGTACACACTCATACACCATAGTGTGCACTCACAGAGAGACACACTCCAACACACACTCATATTCACACACTCACACACATAACTGTACACCATGGTGTGCACTCACACACAGACACACATCACTGCACACATTCTCACCTTCACACACTTGCACATACACATTGATACACCATAGTGTGCATTCACAGACACTCACCTTCACACACTTGCATGTACACACTCGTACACTATAGTGTGCACTCACACACAGACACACCAACGCACACACTCTCAATTTGCATACTCACACACACTCATACATCATGGTTGGTACTCACATACCAGCAGACACACCAGTGCTCACACGCAATCTCCCATTCACACACTCACACATACACCCCGACAGCCCAGCAGGGGGCCCTGGCACTGCCCCTTGACTCCCTAGCCAGGACCTTCCACCGGCCCCAGCTTCTCTGGTGGGGCTGCCCCTCTCAGGCCCCAGGCCAATGACAGCACCATGCACCTTCAGAGTGTTGAGCAGGCCCTTTTTTGACAGCCTGAGGGAGGCAGGAAGCCACGAGGCCTGAGCCTGGGCTCCCCAGCCGAGAAGGCAGAAATCACTCACTCCGGTGTGCTCCATCTGTTTTCTTCCTGTGTGGCCCCTGACCACCTCTGAGCCAGCACAGGCTGTGCTCAAGGTCCTCTCTGTATTAGGACGCAGTCTTAACAGTGGTCAGAGTTCTGGTCCAGGCCTGGGAGTGGCACATGAGGGGGCCAAACACCTGTCCCTGCCTCAGCAGACCCTGGCCTCAGGGACAGGCTGCAGCATCATCCTGCTGCATGTGGGGATACCTAGTGTTAACACCAGCTTCTCTTGTGCTTGCTGCTGGGTTCATGTGTCCCCACTCAAGGATATAGTGTGCCCTGCTGAGGTCATTGCAGCACCGATGAAAATCAAGTCCAGAAATCAGCCTGGGAATCCTCTCAGTGGCAGCCCCAACCACTGTTATCCAGCAGGATCAGGGACCCTGCCCAGAGAAAAGTGGGTGCTTCCCTGCCCCTTGATGGCAAGGGACTTCAAGTGAGCCATGACTCTCCCTTGAGTGCTTGTGCTCATTCGGTTCTTCTGTGTAAAATGCGGTAGCCAGGGCTCTGAATTAAGAACTCAGTCAGGAACCCAGAGACCCAACTCACTGGTTCCCTGGAGTCTTAGTTTATTCCCTGTGGAATGAGATTTTTTCCTTTTATCCAGTTATTCTTTAGCAATTAATGACTCCTATGTGGCTGGTCAAATGCAAGGAACTCAAACTCTTATACCACTGTACACTAAACATGAATGTGCCAGAGCCCCAAGGAAAGAGCTTGGGACCAGGTATGAGGATGGCTGAGGCCACATACCTTCCACTCAGCAAACAGATGTTGTATAGTAGATGGTTCAAAGTCAAGGGCAACGGTGTGGGCTGTCCAACCAGATGCTACTGTTTGATGCCAGCCTCAGCCTTGGTGAATGTCTGTAACCTTGGGCAAGTTACTTAAACCCCATGCCTTGTTTTCCTCCTACAGAGAATGGGAACAATAGTTAGAGCCACTCACAGGTTGTTGGGAGACCAGATGGACTTCTCTGTGGACAGAGCCTGGCCAGGATGATGCTTGGGTGGCCCAGCCATGGTTATCGTTGTCCTCCACACTATTGCTAGGTCCCAGCTGGCTCTGCCTGGCCACTGGAGCTGCAGAGGGTGCCAAATGCCAGTGACCATGGGTCATTCTCCATCCATGGGCCACTGCCAACCAAGGGGCATGAGGAGGACCAATGTAGAAAGCAGGAAACCCAGGGACCTCTTCTGGGATCACCCTGGGGCTGGTCTCCCATGCTGTCCAGAACACAATGGTCACCAGGGAGAGGTCCTTACCTGCTTGCAGTTGAATGAGGCTGGTGTGCCCCCTCAGTGATGTCCTCACATCCCACTTCCTCCCACCAGCCTCAGCCTCCTGCTCTGTGTTCCATCTGCCTCCTGTGACTGGGAAGAGGATCACACCAGGCCATGTCTGTGTAAAGAGGAAGTACCACCTATGGGCAGGGACTGGGTGTCCAGTGACCACCTGCTGTCCTGGCCTGAGCAGCCATACTACATGGGAAGGCCAGGGCATTTGACCCCCAGCCTTCTCCTAGTGGGAGGTGGTGGGTGGCTGCTCACATCCCCAGGAGGGTAACAGGTTCCCACTCAGCATCGAGCAGACCCCAAGAGGCTAGGGCCCAGCAGCACACACCTCGCCCATAGCCACAGAGTCTCCCAGGGTCTGCTGCTTCAAGACCCCTCCAAGGCCACCTCCTCATCTCAGGCCCCTCAGCTCTCCCATCTGCTGTGGCCATAGGGGGACAGCGGGGCACAGACCTCGAGGAGCCACAGCCCTGGGGCCACAGCATACTTCTGGCCTGGGCAGGAATTCAGGGTAGGGGGAAAGACTAATTATGGCTCAAGGATAAATCCTGAGCCGGGCAGCTGTGCGTGGAAGGAATTCTCCCCTTGGAGACACATTTTCTGATTCCTGGGCTGCCGGGGATGCATTCTGTGGCATTTATGAGGCCCGGACTCCCCATAAACCCAGATTCCACAAAGGCTGACAGCTGGCCTGGTCCCTAGAATGCAAGGTTGTGGTCCAGGTCCCGGGGCAGTTATGAGGGGCACGTTGGCCTTTGCTCTGCTGGGAGGAGCCTTGCCCTGAGGCTGCTAACATTTCCCGAGCTCCGACCAGCCCAGTCCGCTCAGTAACTCAAAAAGGGGGGGGGGGGGTCTGCGCCTTCAGCAGCTGGGAGGCCATGGCTGGGAGCTGGTGGTCGCCAGCTTCTGTCCCTCTGTCCCTGACCACACTCTGTCCTGTGCATAACTGACCCTGTCCACTGGCACCACAGGCCCTGGGCTGGCTCCATTATGCATTTTATAACAATAATAATGAAATTGAAAATAAATTCCCCAACCATCTTGAGGATGGTTGATTTTTTTTTTTCCTTTTTCTTCCTTTTCTACATTTTGCATTTTTCCCACAGTGACTGTACATTATTGTTTTTTGTTTTGTTTTGTTATGTTTTGTTTGAGTTGGAGTCTCATTCTGTCGCCCAGGCTGGGGCACAGTGGCATACTCACGGCCTCCCCACCATCAACCTGCTGGGCTCCAGCGATCCTTCCGCCTCAGCCTTCCAAGTCGCCAGAACTACAGGCACATGCTACCACACCTGACTAATTTTTTATTTATTGTAGAGACAAGGCCTCGCCAAGTTGCCTGGGCTGATCTCGAACCTGTGGGCTCAGGCAATCCACTCAACTCCACCTCCCAAAGTTTTGGGATGACAGATTGAGCCACCAAGCCCAGCCCACATTATTCTTATCAGAGAAAATAGGAGACTTCTATGTCTGGTGAGAGCAGGCTGGGTGATCGGGACCAATTCTTCCATGGAAGACAGCTAGAAAAGCCACATAAACACGTTTCAATCTTCTTTAAAAGAGCAACTCAAATAGCTAGCAATACACAACCAGGCCAAGACTTCAGAGGGGCCAAGAGCTGGGTAAGGCAGGCCCAGGCTTGGCACTGAGTCCAAGTTTGTAACACTCTGTGCACGACTGCCACTAAATTAAGAGAAAAGACGACTTTATTCAAAGAGCCAGCAAATCAAGAGGGTGCTGACTAGAGTCCAAAAAACCCCACCTGGAGTAGCGCAGGTTTCAGGCTCTTTTTAAGTTGAAGGTGGGTGGCGGGGTGGAGTCAAGAGGTGACCAACAAACACAGACATCTGGGTGCAGGCAAGGATCTGAGAAGCTTGGAAAGCTTCTTTGCCCTTAGGCCATGTATTCCTGTAAGTCTTTTTTAAAATTATTATTTATTTGTTTATTTATTTTAGAGATAGAGTCTTGCTATGTTGCCCAGGTTACTCTCGAACTCCTGAGCAATCCTCCCACCTCGGCCTCCCAGAGTGCTGAAATGACAGGTGTGAGCCACCACACCTGGCCTATGATGTTCCTATAATAAGTTAGGGGTGTGCATACTCTCTTTGTCTTTTCCCAGGTTGGTTTTGGGAAAGGGACTGTTACCATCTCTCCTAAACTTGAACTATAAACTAAATTCCTTCTAAAATTAGCTGGTCTACGTGCAAAGCTAAGCAGAAGCTTTTTAACCTAAAGGATATTACCATGGTGAGGGGTGGTGGAGGGGCGGTAGTGGAGTCAGTCACACCAAGCCTCCCTCCGCTGTTACACAAGCAGCTTTTGCTTTAAAGAATTTGGCAGCCTTTATCCAGTCCAGCTTCGATGGGCAACATGGTTGGTTCCATGTTTTTGCTGTTGTGAATAGATCTGCACCAAACATACGTGTGCAGGTATCTTCTTTGTAGAATTATTTGAGTTCCTCCAGGTACATATACACAATGGAGTATTATGCAGCCATAAAGAAGGACAAATCTATGGACTTTGCAGCAATTTGGATGGATTTGGAGTCGATCATACTCAGTGATCTATTACAGAAACAAAGAACAGAATACCATATGTTCTCACTCATCAGCGGATCTTGAATAATTATAATACTATAAGAAAGTGTTTGGCAGTAATGGGAAACTGTCGGGTGGGGTGGGATTGGCAGTTGAGGGAAACCGCTAGGGGAGGGAGGGGCATACCTCATCAACAAGTGTACCTGCATTATCAATATTTGTATAGTCAACCCTGAATTGTACCCCACATCTTTATAATAAAAAAAAAATAATAAAAGAATTCAAGATTTTTAAAAAAAGAATTTGGCAGCCTAATGACTGTCACTCGCACAGGTTCCCTCAATGGGCAGGTAAGGGACAGCCAGTATGACTGGAGCCAGCTCACAGGACTCATACAAGCCAGCTTAGGACGTCCTTTCCCAGCCCTGCAGTCAACGATGCTGTGTTGGTGACTCGAAGTCAGCTGCGGTGGCAGCATTTATACCATGGGAATCAGTAGATGCTACTAATCAGGCCCTTTTTTCCCTGAAGAACCAGTAGTTAAGTATTTACCAGCACAGCACTGAGGATAACAGAGAATTCTGACAACACCCCAGCTCTAAGCCCAAAGGCCATTTCCTCATGCCCAGAGTAAATCGGAAGGAAATCAGTCCTGGTGTGGCTTTCAGTGTGCGATAGTGACCTTAATGGTCCTGGTGCAGGAAATTTCAAGGCTTACATGTCACCTAAAATAGTTCCAGATGGGTAGTCCCCCGCCAAGCCTCTGGAAAAAGCAAACCAACATCTTTAAAGTTACTAACATCTGGCCAGGCGCGGTGGCTCACACCTGTAATCCCAGCAGTTTAGGAGGTTGAGATGAGAAAATCACTTGCGCCCAGGAGTTTGAGGACAGCCTGGGCAACATAACAAGACTTCATCTCTACAATAAATCCGAAAAATTGGCTGGGCATGATGGTGCGTTCCTATAGTCTTAGTTACTCAGGAGGCTGAGACAGAAGGATCTCCTGAGCCCAGGAGGTCAAGGCTGTGGTGAGTCATAGGTGCCACTGCACTACAGCCGGGTGACAGAGTGAGGTCCCAATTCAAAAAAGAAAGAAAGAAAGTTATCATCATTTGAGACTGAAATTATTCTTAGGAGTACTTTTTCAAATACAATCTTAGTACACAAAAATAACCTTGCACACAATAAAACAAAATTCATGATCAAAAGTCAGCAAAAGCCAAGGAAAACAGATGCACGAAGACTTGAGGTTTTGGAATTATAAGCAGAAGATATGAAATAATGATGCTTACTAAGTTTAAAGATAAAAAAATTCAAAAATATCTATAAGAGACTGAAAACTGTAAAACATGTCAGGGGAAATTATCAAAAAGAGGCTGGGTATGGAGGCTCATGCCTATAATCCCAGCACCTCAGGAGGCTGGGATGGGAAGGATATCTTGAGGTCAGCCTGGACAACACAGCGAGATCCCTTTTCTACAAAAATAATGTTTTCAATTAGCTAGGCATAGTGGTACATACCTGCAATCCCAGCTACTTGGGAGGCTGAGGCAAGAGGCTCTCTTGAGGCCAGGAGTTTGAGGCCAACCTGGGCAACATAGCAAGACCCATCTCTAAAAAAAAAAAAATTAAAAATTAGCTGGGTGTGGTGGCACATACCTGTAGTCCCAGCTACTCAGGAGCATGAGGAGACCGCCCAAGCCCAGGAGTTCAAGGCTGCAGTAAACTAAATTGTGCTACTGCACTTCAGCCTGGGTGACAGAGAGAGACCCTGTCGCAAAACAAACGAACGAAAAAGTCTTTAGCAAAAAATTAACCAAAAATTAGAATTAAATGCAAGAGTTTTGCAGCAGATTTCATACAGCTGAGAGAGAAGGAATAAACTAGAAGATGATTCTGAAGATCTTGTCCAGAATGCAAAAAATGAGACAAAATCCACAACAAAATAAAGGGAAACAAATGCTCATTCTGTGTCTTCATCAACAAGCAAACAGAAAGTGTCATTTAAAAGAATATTGGGTAACTAAGAACAGACCTAACAAAGTGATACAAGACTTCAGTTAACAAGACTAAAAGTTGTATCAAGAGAATTTAAGGAACCAAATAGCCACAAACCAATTGTGTATTCCCATTGAAGGATACAATGTTCTAAAGATGACAGTTCTTTCAAAGTTGCTTTGGTTCAACAAATTCCAACCAAAATCCCAGCAGGCCTTGCGTCTGTGTCTATGGGGAGTTTAACATACAAACCTGACAGTGTGCATAGAATTCAGAGAGCGCAGAACAGCCCGCACCCTCAAGAGAGAAGGAGGTGGTGTGGAATTTGGGGAAACAGATTCCCAGATGAGTTTCAAAGCGATTCCGACAATGTGGCTTCCATGCAGGAACAAGCAAGTCGGCCGTGGTATAGTATGGAAATCCCAAACTCCAACTTGGAAATCAATGGCCACTTGATTTGTGGCTGAGGCAGAGCCTCACAGCCATGGAGAGCAAGCAGCCTTTTTACTGACTGGTGTCATGTCAATAGCCATCCATGTGGGGAAGCGGATCTGGACCTCTCCTCGGTTATGAACAAAGGTAACTCCAAGTCGATGTCCAGACCAAAGGATGACAGGCAAAACCACTTCCCAGAGCCGTGGGAAGTCAGTGCAGGGTGTTGGCACCATGACCCCAGTACAGGGAATGTTACTAAGAGAGACGCTGAAAGCATTGGCCAGAAGGAAAGGTCAATACATCAACCACATAAAGATTAAGAAATTCTGTTCCTGGGAAGTCCCCATAACAAGAGTGAAAAGACACCCTGTGCAATGTGGAGGATGCAACCACCAAGGACTTTGTGTCAAGGATATCTCAGGGACAATGGTCATCCAGAAAAAGAGAAACAACCCAAATGCAGCCTAAAGAAGCCAACAGGCATGTCACCAAAGAGAAGATCCACATACCAAACACACATATGAAGAGGTGCCCAGCCTCATTCACAGTCAATAAAATGCCTAATCAAAGCTCAGTAATGAGACCCTTCCCTCCATCCACCAAATGGGCAAAAATTGTACGTTGGACGACACTTGGTGTGGCACGTCAGGAAGCCCACCGGTATAGCAACTTTGACAGATTGGGCAAAGCACAGGGACTGCGTAGGGTAGTAACACTGCTGTGTATGACACTGTCCAGGAGCACAAGACAGCAGAAACGGGGAAAGTACCGTACAAAGAGTGTGTCCTAGTGTAGAAAGTGGCTTATAGGCAATAATGATGCATCCACAGGGAGTCATCAGTTGTGACAAATACACTACACCAGTGTGAGATGCTAGCCTAGGATGCTATTGGGGGAGGAAGAAGATAGGAACTCCTTGTACTTTTTGCTCAGTTTTTCTGTAAACCCAAAACTGCTCAAAAAAATAAAGTCTATTGTTCTCCTCCAGCCAGAGGGAAGAGCTCACACCTGTCATCCCAGCACTTTGGGAGGCCAAGGTGAAAGGATTGTTTGAGCTCAGGAGACAAAGACCAGCCTGGGCAACTTGGTGGGACCTTGTCTCTACAAAAGTCAAATTAGCCAGTTTAATGGTGTACACCTATAGTTCCTACTATTCAAGAGGCTGAAGTGAAAGGGTTGCCTAAGCCCAGGAGGTTGAGGTTGCGGTGAGCCACGATTGTGCTGCTTTGCTTCAGCCTGGGCAACAGAGTGAGACTCTGACTCAAAAAAACAAGCAAAACAAAAAGAACACTAGACTGGCATTATCTTAAAGGATGGAGGACAAACACACCCCGTGACCCATCAGTTCCACACTCAGGGAAGGATTCGGAAAGCCTGGGCCCTGTGGGCAAGGATGCCTGAAGTAGCATTGGCCACCTGGTCATATCTGGAAGCAACCCAATTTTGCATCATTCACGAGATGAATGAAAAAGCTGGGGCGTCTCCATGCCACAGAACACCGCAGAACTGTGTACAGGCTGCAGCTAGGAAAACTGAGACCCAGAGATGTCCTGCGTCCATGTGTGGGAGGTCATGATGTCATAGAGGTTGGCTGGACATCACGACAAATGACAGGTGCAAGGAATCAGGAGCAGAGGGAGAACTGAGTGTAATTCCATTTAAGTGAAGCTTGCCCATAGGGACCACCAAATGAGCTTGCGTGGGGTCCTGAGGGCAGGAGCCACTCACATAGGGACAATCGGGTGGGCGTCCACGCAGCTGAGAAGAGGGGTTCACACAGGGGAAGGGCGGGGCCAGGAGCAGTAGCCACACAGGTGTGTGCCTTGCAGTGACAAATCACATGGTGCATCCGGAACCTATGATCCTTTCTGTGTGTGTTGTGTTTAACCTTAAAAAGTTAAGCATTAAAAGCAGCAAAGATGGGCTTTGTTCTCTTATTTGGTTTATTCTACTAAACTGATGTGCGAATCACCAGCCACTGTCATAGCTCTGGGTCCTGGCACTGGCAGAACGGCGTGGGCACCTCTGGTGTTTCTGGATGAGGGGACTGGCCAGCTGCAGCCTCCCAGTCATGCTGAGGTTCCCTCCCCACAACACCCGGGGCCTGGGGTCAGTCTCAGCCTGCAGCTTCCAACATTCTCCCCCAGGCAGCTGCCACCTGTCACTCCTACCTCCCCAGTGCTGAAATAGCCCCGTGCTGGGAAGCTCCACGCGAGTCTGGGCTTCTTCCCCATACATGCAGAGAGATGTGACAGATAGGGAGTCATCACCATGGGGGTCCCCCCGCTCCGCCAGCGCCCACAGTGAAAACCTCACGCGGGTCGAGGGGACTCAGCAATCAGGCATGTGCCGCGCTGATCAATAATTAATCTGAAGGTTAAAAAGCATTTTCTTTGCCTGTCAAGGAGCTGATTGCTGAAGGTACCGGGGCCCCGAAGTCATTATTCTCCTTTCTCTTCCTATGGAAATTGTTCTCCTCCAGCCAGAGGGAAGAGCCCAGGTCTGCCTGCGTCGGGGGGCCCCCTGCTGCCCCTCCACAAGGGGCACCCCACCCCGCAACCTCTGAGGCTCCCGAGCCCCCAGCCTCTTACTCCAGCTCTCCCCTCACTGCTTCAGACCTTCCTCCTCAGGGTTCTGCCCCCTGCCCCGCGGGGCCCAGGACTCAACAGTCCCCCTCCCACCTCTCGCAGGATTGATACCAACTTGTCCCACCCCCTACAGCCTTCAAGGGCCAGCTCAAGAATCCCCCCACCCATGGGCACCGCCCCTCTCCGTATGCCCACCCAGCCTCCTGGCAATGCCCACGGCCTACAGGCACATCCAAAATAACCTGAGCATGAGGGGTCACTCCATGACCTCCAGATCGAACCAAAGGGATTGAGGCAAGGTTCTCAAGATGCCCACATACCAGGGCAGCTTGAAACAGACATACTTACCCTGGGTTCTTCCTCTGGGCCCTGTCATACCCTGAGCCCACATGTGGCTTTCCTTTTCGAAAAATACCTCATGGCATTCACCAGGGTCTGCCCTATCCCCACCCTGAACCGTGAGAAAAGGACAGGGACAACCACTCCCATTGTATAGACAGCAGAACTGAGGCTGCAGGAGAAGCTACCTGCAAAGACAACACAGCAAGTGGTCACCCAGGTTGTCTTTAGAGAGGAGCCAATGTGTTCGCCACAGAAGGGTCCTGACAGCGGGGGTAGCCATAGTGTGGACAGAGCTCACTAATGGGATGTCTAGCATAGGGTCATCAGTGCATGGCTGGTGCCATCACACCCCACAGAGGCCCCTGCAGATGTGGCCCACTCCTTCTCAGGGCCACACACATCTTTCTCTTCTTGCTGAGGCTGACACCTGGCTCTCCCCAGAGCCCCACTGTCCTCAAGGTCCCCACAGCCCCGACTCCAGTCCTGAAGTGGTGTCCCCCTTTGCCACGGCTGCTGCTTGTCACTCACGGATGGCTTCAGTCCCTGGGTCACTCACTGGGAGGGGTTTCTTGAAGCCCTAACCCCGGGACGTCAGAACGTGGCTGTATTTGGGAATAGGGTCTTTAAAGAGCTTACTAAGTTAAAATGACACCATTAGGTGGGCCCTTATCCAAACTGTTTAGTGTCCTTATAAAAAGAAGAGATTAGGACACACACAGAAGGATGACCATGCAAATACACAGGGAGAAGGCGGCCGTCTGCGTGCTGAGTCAGCCCTACCAACGCCTGGACCTTGGACTTCTGGCATCCAAAATACTGAGAAAACCCATTTGTTTTTGATCCTGCCCAGCCTGTGGCATGCGTTCTGGCAGTCCTGGAAGGAGACATTCTGAGCATCCCTGCGATGGCCCGTCCATGTCCCCTGACCCGTTGACTGCAACCACCATTGCCTCTTCCCCAGCTCCTCCCTCCCCGACAAGTACACCTCCAGCGTCCATGACCACCATGGCCACCTGCCTCACTCCTGCCCTCTAGACTCAAGCATCAACCTTTTCCTCATAGGGCTCTTGGAGTCATGGACCACCACCATCTGACGCTTCCCCTGGGGCATGCCTGGCCCTTCCCACCTTGTCCACATCGGAGCCCATGGCTCATCAGAGCAGCCACTCCCTTGTCCCCCACCTGCTTTGCACTTCCTAAAATCTCTTAGTCCTCCCACCGTGAGCAGCTGCAAAAGTGGGTGAAAATATGAGATAACTGCACCACTAAGCACCCTGTAGTCAGCACACTGAAAACCAGTGAAGAAGAGAGAAATGTTGATATGTAACTAGAGAAGGGGAAAAGCCCAAATATACTCTCATGCAATTAGCCTGCCTCTCTCTCTCTCTCTCTCTCTCCTGCACTTTAATTTCTCCCTTTCTCTGTGCCTGCTCTGTTGAGACGAATTCATTTCTTAACAACCTCCTTCTTCAACTATGTCTTTCTTCAGTTACTGTCTTCTCCTGAGCAACTCTTGGGTTTCAGACTTGTGAAGTGAAACCAACTTCCCCTCGACTTTTCCACTTGAGGAACTAGCAATAGCTGCATGCTGAACAAAGAAAGAAACAGAGAGGGAGGGAGGGAGGAAGGAAGGAAGGAAGGCAGGCAGGAAGGAAAAACCCAGTCCCATTATAGCCCAAGTCTCCCATCATTCATCTGAGGATCCCCGGGAGACTTTATCCACTAGCTGTGCCTGGGTCAGGATGATGTTCTCTCCAGCCCCAGCCTGAGCTGAACGAAGGCATCTTCATGTAGAAAGTGGCCAAACATGTCATCGTCAACTGGAGCCCCTCCTCCTGCTTTGAGGAGCAGCAGCCGGGTGGACCCCACCCTGCTTTCATACTCCCCTCCTCCCCATCAGCAGACCCCACACCAGGTACCACAGCTCCACCGCCTTAAGCTTCAAGCTATCCCCATGCAGACTGCAGCCCACCAGCCTGGTTGGAGCAAGCCAGTGTCCAAAGCTCTGGTGGGGGGGGACCTGCTTCGGTCCCACCGACAAATGCCGGCACATGGAGCCCAGGGTTTGAGCCACTTTGACCAGGGCCCAGCTGCATAGTCGGCAGCCAGATGAGCCACCTCCATTGAAGGCTGGACCCGGGAAACAAATAGAGGCAAGCAAGGATGGAATCAGCATCACCAGATCTCTCTGGGCTGGGGTCAAAACTGCATTACCTGTCAAGCTGATGACGATAACAATGACAGAGACAATGACGATGACGATGATAATAGTGATACTGATGACGAGGATGATGGTGATGATGATCATGATGACAGCTATCTTTTATTAGCCACCAGTTGTATGCTGGGTCCTCCGATGAACAGACTCATTTGATCCTCTCAGTCCCTCAGGAAGGTGAACAGCGTGTCCTCCCCCTGACACCACCACATTAAATGTTCACCAAAAGCCGGGCTCAGTGGCTCAGCCTGTAATCCCGCGCCTTTGGGAGGCTGAGGTGAGTGGATTGCCTGAGCCCGCGGGTTCGAGACCCGCCTGGGCAGCGAGACCTCATCTCTACAATAAATCAAAAAATCAGCCGGGCATGCGAGCGCATGCCTGTCATTCCGACTACTCAGAAGGCTGAGGCGGAAGGATCGCCGGATCCCAGCAGGTCGAGGCTGCGGTGGCCGGGACGGCCACTGCACTCCAGTCTGGGCGACAGAGTGAGACTCCAGCTCAAAAAAATATATATGTTCACCAAATTGGGCCCAGAGCTGGAGTCAAGCTCAGGGCTCCGGCTGGCCTTCCCTGGCCCAGCCCCTACCACAGAGTGGTGGCCCAAGCTGGAATGCACAAGCCTTCAGCACTGCCATCTGAATTAACTCGGCAAGTCTGATATGGGTCTCATTTTACCGATGAGCAAAGTGGGTCCCAGAAGGGCTAAGACACTTCACAAAGGTTGGAGCTCCACCAGCAAGTGGCAGATGTGAGGCTGGCAGACCTTGGCCACTTGAGAGCTGTGAGCTTCTGTCTCCTCACCTGTCGTCGTAATGGTGGGTCACCCTGACCCCCTTACAGGTGGCTGAGAGACACACACAGACTGCCAGGCACCCACTGGGTGCTCCGTGAGGCCATCAGAGTCTGACTCTAGGTGATGCCAACATGACTCTCAGTCCAATGCTCCTGTCCATCACTGACCTTGCCCTTTCTGGCCATACCTCCAAGACCACTAGTGAACTCATGCCACAGCCTAAGAAAATGCAAACCTGGGAGAGGAGGCACAGGGTGAGGGGAAGCTAGAGGCTGGCCCTCCTCCGACTGGGACAGCCCAGCCAGCAGTGAAATGGTTAAAGCCTCCCAGTCCTGCGAATCGGCTCATTATCATTTCTAATACCAATCAATATTCCCTAGGCCTCTGACAAAGCCAGCAGCCCCCAGCTCCCTCCCTGCCCTCTAAACATAAAAGACCCCCTAAGCCGCACAGCGGGCTCCAGCCCTGGCCTCCTCCCCCAGCCTCTTCTCTATATTGTCCTTAATCAAATCATGGGGGAAAGATGCAAATCGATAGACCCTCATTGATCACCTCCCCTCCCCCCATCCTGCTGACATGTTGTCAGCCCCTCCCCCCACTAGCCAGTCAGGCTAATGGGGGTCCCTGCCTCCCACATACGTGGGGCGCCTCTCGAAAGCCTGATTGCTCCGCGAGACCCTGGGCTTCCGTCACAGCGAGGGCCACGACACAACATATGCCAACTGCCTGCCGACTTTGTCTCCAATGATAAAAACAGGATTTCTCTCTCATCTCAGCCCTGGGTCCAATTTATCAGGCCTGGCGCCAATAATTTGCTTCCCCCACGGGTGGCAGGACTTGGCGGATAGACAGAGGCAAGTGGGTGTGGAATGACCATGATCAGGTCTCCGGGCCAGGAACAAAAGCCACATCTCACTCTTTAGGACGCGTCTCCAGCACGGCAGGCACACAAAGGGGCCAGGAGGGGAAGGGCAGGACCCTACAATTCCACGTGGAGACTCCAGGCCAGGTTCCCTTGGGCGAGTCACCTGCCACCTCCAGCCTCAGTTTCCCCTCAGGGACACCCACCTCACAGGGCCATCATGAGTACTCAAGAAGAGAATAAATCAAAGGGTGTGTCATTGAGCCTAGCAGACAGTGGTGCTCAATAATGGCAGCTTGGACAGCTGCCCTTAACAGCACGACTGTCCCTATCTCGGTGTGCCTTTCAGCACACACATGTCATACATCAGACGCCACATCCATGCTGAGTACCTGGAACAGAGACAGCAGGTCCACGCCCCACAGAAGCGTCAGTGAACAGTCAGCACCCTTGTCTGTCCTCAGACGTCACCTCTGGAGCTGCCCCCTGCAAGCCACGGCAAGCATCCCTGTCAAGGCGGGCACCGGGCAGATTGATGCCTGCTTGTGCCAGGAGTCACGACGGCACTGCACAACATCTCAACAAATGTTCCCAGACAGGAGTCCCTATGGAAGCCGATCAAACACCATAAATACTGTGCCCCAAGGCCGTGACTGCATTACCGCGTGTAAGTAAATAACGGGCCCAGCGGAAACACCTCGGGAACAGCCTCCAGCTGAGTAATTTATGCTCCTGTAAAACTGGATTAGAGCCTGGCTCAGTAATGCTGGGACTCGTGACCACTTTCGGAGGGAGAGTGGGTGAGCAGAATCATAAGCCATGTGTGACGGACATGGGGACGTCATTCTCTCCGAGAATGAACCACTCCACTCCAGGCCGGGCATCCTGTCAGCTGGCTGGGGCCGCCGCCTGGGGGATATCCTGCTGTCTTGGGGACTTTGGGTACCAGGGCTGTGATCCCACTTTAACCAGCAGAGGGGAGATGTCCTGCAGATCTGCCTAGCCAGGACTGAGGGACACCCCGTCGGCAGCCCTCGGAGTGGAGCAGGGTTCCATGTCCCTGCACAATCCAGCCTAAATGTAGACATGAGTTCAGCCGAGGACCCCAGTAAGGAGCCACCGTCAGCAGCAGGGTTGACATCACATGTATCCTCTTGGGCAAAGAGGGCATGGCCCAGGGGCAGGGATGGCTCTCAGCCCAGGAGGCAGGCCAGGGGGTCTAGGCCTGCCCTGCCTCACACCGACTCTGCTGGCCTGACACGGTCAGTGGGGTCTGTGGGAGGCAAATAGGCAGCTGGAGGGCCAGACACATCCTAGGCCATGAGACGGCACCCGCACCGTCCACGAATAACCGACAGCCAAGTCCTGCCTCGGAAGGGGCAGCTTCTCCCTAGGGTCTCACTACCTGCTGCTCAGCTCCATGGTCCCTTCCCAGGGGCTCTACCCATGGCTGCTGCCCCCCATGGCCATTTCCCATGGCCACCACCCCCGTGGCCATTTCCGTGGCTGCCGCCCCGTGGCCGTAGCTCACTCTTCTCTCCTGTGCCTCGCCCTGGGCTTCCCTCTGATCTGGCCTCTCACCAGGTAGTCAGGGGCACCCTGGAGGCAGACCTGGGCTTAGCGACTCTGCACAGGATCAAAGCCCAGCATGGCATTAGCTGAATGACCTGAGCAAGCAAGCAACCTCAGCCTCAGTTTACTCCTGGCAAAAAGGACAAACAGTAGCACCACCCCTGGCGGGGAGGACCCAAGTGAGAGAGAAAGGGTACAGGAAGCAAGTGCAGTGGGGCCACCTGGCTGGGGTTGGGGGGAGGTTCGGGGCTCACAACCCAGAGGAATCACAGCTGCACTAGGACCCGGGCATGCTGGAGCCACCTCCCGCTGGCACCACCCTGGGCAAGGAGCTTTACCTCTCTGAGCTCCCAGGCCCTGCCCACCTGTCCTCACAGAACCATGAGAGGGGCCTCAAGCCTAGTGGCCTCTTCTCTGCCCAGGGCTGAGTCCACCCCAGGGGTGCAAACGCGGGCTTTCCAGCTGCCCCAGGAAGCCTCATCAGGCCATCCTGTCCTCTGCTGCTCTGTGGTTTGAGGGGTTTAGGGAGGGACGGGTTCACCCAAGGAACCTCCCTCCCTGTACGGAGTTCCCCGCTAGCCAGAGCCCTGCCTGAGTCCCAGCTCAGCCCTCCTGGCCATCCCTCACTGCCCACCATTGCTCCCCACCCCACCAGAGAGGATGGCAGGACTCCTCACCAGAGCCTGCCAGGGCCTGCTCCTTCCTCCTGCCTAGCCAGCACCCTCGTGTCTCCAGGAATGCCTACACATAGCAGGACGGGGCCAGGTCACTCTGTGGCCGGGGCACCCCGTGGAGGTGCTTCTGCTGTCCACAACCCTGGTTCCTCTGCCCTCCAGAGGGGGCTTTGGGCTCCATCTGACTCGACTTCATACCAGCTCAGTGCCGGCAGGCTCTGACCCCGACAAAGCCTCCTCTCTGAACCTCCCTAAGTCTCCCTCCCCCAACCTGGGAGTGGGGGAGCTCACCCACCAGGCTGGGCTGCTATGAGGTGAGCAGGTACCCACAGGGTGGTGGCTAGCAGATGGTGTCGAGGCCCTCTCTGGAGGACCGTGACATCCAGAGTCAGGCCGTCTATCGCTAGGTCCCATGCCTGGGAGCCCAGGCCCCCGGAAGGGAGTCAAGGCCAGTGCCTGCAGTGCAGCTTAGCAATCCCACCCAACTCGGGACCCTGCCCCCGAGTTGCCCAGTGGCCACTGTCTTGTTAGCCTGTCCATCCTCAGGCACTGCTTTCTCCAGCGGCCAGAGACAGGCTTGGGCCTGGAAACCTCCTTTCTTCCCCAGGAGTCTTACAGCCCATGGTTGACCACTGCCCTGTCCGCTGCCTGGAAAACAAGCCAAAGCCATGAGGGTGAGACTATCTGATCTGAGGGGGTGGATGGAGCCTGGGGTCTCTGAGCCCTGAAGCACCCTGGGGCCCAGACAGATCCAGAGACCCCAGACCTGAAGCCAAACATCATGGTATGGCGAGGGGGTCTAAGACAGGTGCCCACTCACTGTGAATGGGACTAGAGGACTAGAAAGTCTACCTTGGCAGTCAGGAGGGCCCAGCTGTGGTCACTGCTGGTCAAATGGCCGGGCCCACAGGCTGGCTCTGAGGGGGCCCCACCCACACCCTTTCTGTTCATCTTCCAGATGCACACAGTTCCTCAATGTTCTGTTCAGACCTCAGGCCATGTGTCCAGCTCGTCTCCCACTGACATCCGGCCTCGACCTCAGCCCCCTGCCCAGCCCTTCCAGCACATTCCAGCTACAAGCTTCTGCACCAAATCAAATCTAGCCCCGTGAGCTTCCTGTGGAGAATGAGCGAGGGGCCAGTCAGGAGACAGATCCACCAATCTCCTGGAGACACTTGCCAAGATGTCAGATTCCTCGTTCTCAACAGCAGCTCATCTGAGTGTCCAGAAAATAGTCCCAAGGGCCACAGAGCACCTAGTAGGGGCTTTGGGAGAACAGACCCGGGACAAGCAGCCACCACAGGGTCTGCCTTCTGTGTCTTTTGCTTTAACTACAGTTTAACCATAGGTCCACCCTCAGTGTCCAGGGTAGGGGGAGCTGAGGTCCTTCATCCATAAGAGGAATAATAGGGTATGGTGACAGAGGAGGGGACAGCAGGTGGCCAGGCCACCTCAGGAGAGGGTGCAGGAGTGTCACTGTGGCCAGCGACCTGTCTGTGCTGCCAGGAGGCTCCATAGCCTATGGCAGTTCCCGCCACTCAGCAAAATCCGCCCCTGGGAGGAATCTTCCAGAAACTTCTAAGACCAACCCAGCCCTTTCCCAGGTCTGGTGTCTCCTCCCCTCTTCTCTGTGGCCCCTTGCTGATTCCCCAACTTCCTTGCTCATGTCTTGGCTGTGGGTCATCCTGCTAACAGGCTGAGGGGAACAGGGCTGGACATGTGCCTCAATGTTCCCTGATCTCCTCCCTGAACTTGAGAATAGGGGACAGTTCCAAGACTGGGGACTTCCCCGTAGCCCAGCACAGATGTGCTTCTGCGGGTCGAGGAGCAATCAGAGAGGACAGCCACGGTGACAACACAGTGGCTTCATCAGAGCTGAAACAGGTCCACGACGTTGGCTCTACACAGGCTGGGCATGACACACAGGCGGGGTGGGCTGCCATGCCACGCTGGGGTCTCCACCAAGTAAACTGGGGTGGCCCAGGTAGCTACAAGGTCACCTGGTCTCCATGGCAACAACCCCAGGACACCTAAGTCAGAGAGGGGAGGAGGCAGCTGGGTGGGGGGGCACACAGGCTGCAGGAGCAGGAAGGGCAGGGTACGGAGGGACTTTGGGGGGCAGGGGTCTGGGAGTGACCCCAGCCCTGTTTCCCTCAGCCTGTCAGCAGGGTGACCCACGGCGGAGATATGAGCAAGGAAGTTGGGGAGTCAGCAAGGGACCACAGAGAAGAGGGGAGGAGACACCAGCCCTGTGTTCTTGACAGTGCCACCTGCCCTGGGCAAGGACAGGGTTGGTCTTAGAAGTTTCTGGAAGCTTCCTGTGTGCAACACTCAGAGTGCCAGTCTGGGGATCCAAGGGTCGGTCAACAGGGACCCCCAGGCTCACAGATGAGTAATCTCGGAGACTGGGAACAGAAGCTCTCCCCAAATACCCTCAACGATTTGCATGGACCAGGCATGGTGGCTCACACCTGTAATCCCAGACTTCAGGAAGCTGAGGCAGGAAGATTGCTTGAACTCAGGAGTTCAAGACCAACCTGAGCAACATAGTGAGACCTCTTCTCTACAAAAAATAAAAAATAAAATAAAATAAAATAAAGATTCTCTCCGGAGCCCAGCGGGTCAAGGCTGCGGTGGCTGGGAGCAGCCACTGCACTCCAGTCTGGGCGACAGAGTGAGACTCCAACTCAAAAAACAAAAAACAAAGATTCTCCTGAGCAAAGGAAGAAGGTGCTCTGCTGCCCCTGCCCAGAGGCCTGTGCCTGGGACCCCAGCATCTCCCTCACGTGCCGGGGCCCTCCTCCCAGGCAGAACCCGGTTGTGGCTGCGCCTGTGCCCAGGGAGGTGACACCAGGGTGGGAGCATGAGAGCCAGTCTTTAACCTGTGCTCCAGGTGAACAGGAAGGTCTTTTTCCAATTATCCTCGACACACGAGCCTGGTCTTCCATGTCAGAGAACAAGCATTCCATCATGTTTATCTTTCCTGTCGGGCCGAGTGACTGGTTTACAGAACCCTCAGGAGGCAGTGCTGTGCGAAGCCATCAGAGGGGGTTCAGGCCGCCAGAGAGCTGCAGGGACACTCCCAGCCTGTCAGATGGCAATGACCTGGGGCAGACAATTGCAAAGGAAAGCGGAAGGGCTGGCCCCACCCCAAGGCACAGACTCCCAGCAGGCCTGAGTCCCAGTGTCCTGGTACCCTAAGGGACACCAGGCCAGCCACTGCCCAGCCCTGCCAGGATCACCCTCAGCCTGGGTCCCCCACAGGCCACCCTCCCCACCTGTAGCACCAGGTTGCCCTCTTCACCTGGCATCCAAGCCTCCTCAGTCAGCCTCTTAAAGGATTCTCAGTGTGCACCTGCCCAGGCCGGACCCCCTACGCTGTTCAGTGCATGCCTCTGCCTCCCCATGCCAGTGCCAGAGGTGCACACCGTGTACTGGCGAGCCTCTGCCCACCACATCCCCAGTTCCTGAACCCTCCCCCAACTGATTACTTGCCAGCTGTGAGCTCCCAGCAGGCTGATGCTGTACCCAGCTGGGCCTGGCACAGAGGAGGCTCACAGAACGGGACTTGGCTGACAGGAGCAGAGACCTGAAGAGGGACTTTGCAGCCCTCGACTCCCACCTCTCTTCCAACCACCAGTGCCCCAGGGGTTGCCTGCTGTGTGGCCTTGGTGGGCTGCCCCCCTCATTGGGTGGGCTCTGATAACATCCCAGCTGCAGACCCCACTCACAGCCATGCCCCCCGAGCCCCATGCAGCCTGAGGAGCAAGGGCTCCGGGACTCTTGGGAAGGGTGCCCAGCAGCTGTGCTGGCACACAGAGGTTCTGCAGGGGCATGTGGAGGGCACAGGCAGGGCCTCAGCCTGGAGGAGGCTGGGGGACTGTACCCAGCCCCATGCACTCCAAGAGCCCTGGGGTGGTGGGTCTGGGGCTCAGGGCTGCATCCCATAGGGTAGAGGGGGGTTGAAGGGTCCCCAATGCCTCACACTCCTAGCTGTTCCCAAGACGTGGCCGCCTCCGTCCCCATGTGCAGAGGGGAACATAGAGGCCCAGAGCAGCTAAGTTCCCACCCGTGTCGAGGGACCCGGGACCCTGCTGTCAGCTCTCAGATTCAAATCTGCTCCTGAGTGCAGCTACCCACCCCCAGTCCAGCACCCTCTCCTTCTGGAGGGCACACACTGTAAAGCAGGATCCTTGCCCAGAGACACCCCTTCACCCTGCCCTTTCTGGGAAAGCATGTGCAGCCCCCGGAAGGACAGAGTGACCCCAGCTGTCCCTACAATGCTGAACCCCATTGGAGGGCCAGTAGGCCACACACAGGGCTCCTGCTGGCCTAAGCCTGATGGTCGTGAAATGGGCTTTTGTTGTCATTGTCTCTCGCAGTCTTCCCATGTCCTGGAGGATGAAGGGAGCCGGCCCCAGAGAGGACCCTGGGGAGGGCTCGGGGCTGTCCCATCTTCAAGGAAATGAGCCCACTGGGCCATCCCCCCCCAGGGTGCCCACCCTGCCAGGGAGCAAGCCCAGTCCCCTCCAATCCCCCTCAACCAAACACTCCTTGGGGCTGAGTCAACAGGACCTTGGGGCGACCTTTATGAAGGACTGTACATCCACCGGAGGAATCATCCCAGGGTCCTGGAGCCTCCCATCTCGGCAGAGCGGGCTGTCACTAGCATCTCAGCTGCCTCTTTCCCAGCCAGCTCTGGTCAGCACACGGGACTACGAGTCGCAGGGAAGCCACCAACACAGCGCAGGCCGAACCTCCTAAAGTTTGAGTTATTTATAGACACAAATCCAGACCCAGAGACGCATGGCAGCATCGAACTGACTCCCCAGTCCCTGCCCTGTCACTCCTTTCTATGTATTCATCCACTGTCCCCAGAGGCTGTCACCAAGCCACCTTATTTACCGACATCCCTGTCTCCAGCCAGCGTGGGCAGCAGCACCAAGCCACAGCATCATGGACATGGACATGGGTGGATTTCTCTCAAAGAGGCTCGAATTCCAAAAAGCCAGTGGGCAGCCGCTTGCAATACCATGGGTGTGGGAGCGGCTGGGTGGTTTCCCGCTCTGCAGAGCCTGTAAAGGGGCCCGTGCACCGCCCAGTGTGATCTGGCTTCTGGGCAGCTGCTGAACCAAATTAAATGCTGCCGCCCCGAGTCTCCAAGAGAGGACACACCTGGGACCTCCTCCTCTCTTCCAGCCTTCCTGGAGAGGGGCCCCTCACCCCTTCGTGGTTCCAGCCCACCCCCAGAGCCCCCTCCCAGCCAGCAACATAGAGAGGAGGCCCCGCCCGCCTCCATCTGCAGCCCTCCCAGACATCCGCAGGCTGCTAATTGTGCAGCCGCTGGTGTCAGAGTCTTCCTAGATTGTTAAAATTCATCACTGCACTCCAGTGCGACTGCGGTCAGCCAGCCCGCCCAGCCAATCGCTGGCCACCTCAGCCCACCGAGGAGGTGATCTGTGCACATGGGCACCTGCCGAGACCTCTGTCGCTGTCACATTAGAAGGGTCCCCAGAAGGACTCTCACCGAAAGCATCCCACAGCCTGCCATTAAATATTGATAAAAAGCGAGAGGGGAGAATGCTATGCAAATTATGTCTCAATCTTCCACATGCAGGCTGAGCTAATTGAGGGGCCGAGGGGAGCGAGGGGCTGGGGGTGACTCCGTACCAACCTGGCATGGGACGTGGACGGGAGGTGTGGTACGGGGAGGGCCCACGGACAGCGAGGCTGCGTCCCGCACACCTGTGCCTGAAGGTCAGCTGTGCTGCTCACTTGCTTTCGGTTTGTTGTTTTTTAAATAAAGTATTTGGGGGCTTTTTTGGTTTTTTTGTTTGTTTGGTTTTTTTGGAGTTGGAGTCTCACTCTGTCGCCCAGACTGGAGTGCAGTGGCCGCTCCCGGCCACCGCAGCCTTGCCTGCTGGCTCCGGCGATCCTTCCGCCTCAGCCTACCGAGTAGCTGGAATTACAGGCATGCGCTACCACGCCCGGTTGATTTTTTGATTTATTGTAGAGATGAGGTCTCGCTGCCCAGGCGGGTCTCGAACCTGCAGGCTCAGGCAATCCACTCACCTCAGCCTCCCAAAGGCGCGGGATTACAGGCTGAGCCACCGAGCCCGGCTAAGTATTTGGTTTTTAATCTACTAAAAAATGATTTGCATATGTTTAGGAATGAGCGCTGTGTATATCTGAAAATCGCCTTTGCACAAGATCTCTTAATAGCTGAATTCTGTATCTGCTTTAAAGAACCGAATGCTTAAGTTGTCAAAAGGAGCCGGGCATGGGGGCTCATGCCTGTAATCCCAGTACTTTGGGAGGCTGAGGCAAGAGGATCGCTTGAGCCCGGGAGTTTGAGATCAGCCTGGGCAACATAACAAGAGCTCCTTTCTACAAAAAAAATGCAAAAATTAGCTGGGCGTGGTGGCACACACCTGTAGTCCCAGCTACTCAGGAGCTGAGCCCAGGAGGCTGAGGCTGCAGTGAACCAGGATCATGCTATGGCGCTCCAGCCCGGGTGAAAGAGTGAGATTCTAACTCAAAAAATAATAACAAAGAATGAAGAAGTGTCTGCCTTTTGAGTGACGAGGCAGAGGCTCTGGCAGACCTGGCTTCCCACTGTAAAAGGTGAGACTGGAACCTTAAAGAGGGTCAACAGTGACCAGTGAGGTCACAGGCCTCTAAGAGATTTCCTACCCTTTCTAGTGGAAGGGTAATGCTTCTGGAACATTCTGAGTTTCCAATGGCATTGCCTCAGGGTGGCTCCGGGCACCTTACATGTCTTGTCTCCTTTAATCCTAAGTGAGCCCAGCAGCCTGGCCAGGCCCTGTTATCCCTGTTTAACCAGCTGGGCTGAGATGGGGCCAGTTTGCAAACCCACATCTGTGGAACCCCAGACCCCACCACCAGGGACCCCAGCAAGGCCCTATGTCTTTCTGCTTAAGGAAACAGCAGGCTCATCCTTCACTCTAGAGAGATTTGGATGCAAGATGGGCCCTTTCAAAAGTAGGGTTTCTTTAAGAAGCAACTGCTCTACTACCCGGAAACCTCTGTTTTCTGAAACCCATGTCCTTGCCGGAGATTCCTGTCCCAGCCCTACCCACACCAAGGACTCTTGTCCCCAGACTCCTCAGTCCCCGGAGTCCTGGAGACAGAGCCAGGGCAGGCAGTTGTCTGTTTCTTCAGCCAAGATTTAACCGTCCAATCCCCCATTGTACAGATGTGAAAACTGAGGCCAGGGAAAAGCCAGAATAGGCCCCAGCTTCCTCTAGCGAGTCAGGACAGAGCTGAGCTCCTGACCTCAGCTAAGGACATGACCTGAACTCTCCTTCCCACAGACCCAAGCAAGGCCTCTGCGCTGGCCTCTAAGGTTCAGCCTCCACCACAAGACGTGCTGCTGGTTCCAGGACCAGATGGAAGCCAGGCAGGACAAAAGATCCCTTCCCCGAGAAGCTGATAGTGGCTTGTTTACAAGGCCCCGGGAGACCTTGAGATGAGCAGGAATAAGCTGAGCCGAGAAATCCCAGCTGACGAGTATGGGGACACCCATCTATCCATCCCCAGCCCCCAGAGCCCCAGTAATCCTCTTCCAACCACCCTCCACCCCCTGCTAAGGAAAAGCCCCAACCCAGAAGCCCAGCACCCTCCACGTCCCTTCAGGCAGGGGCATATAGCTGGCGGTTTAGACCCTCCTCTCAGGAGGGCCCGGGAGAGCACTGCTGGTCAAATGGCCGGGCCCACAGGCCCTCGCCCAGGCCGGAGTCAGAGTCCAGGACAGCAGATATCACCGCCTGTTTCCCTTCTTCATCCCTGGCCTGGTTTCTGTTTCTGCCTCCTGCCCCCTCCCCTAGGGTCCCTCGGTGCCCCACCCCCCACAACCTGGCAGTCAGAGAGAACCTTGGAGTCAAAGGCCTGGGTTCCAGCCCCAATCCATCGCAAGGTACAGGCAGAACCCAGACCAGCAGCAGCCTCGGTTTCCCCAGGAGGCCAATGGAGGTAATACGCAGCCCCTACCTGACTGAACTCCTGGATCAGGGAGGCCATTGTGTGCACAGGCTGGGTGCCCTGGGAACCCTCTGGAGCCCCTGCCTCAGCATGTCCTCATTCACCACAGGGCGGGCAGTCCATGGCCCCCAGACCAAAGCTACCTCGTGCAACAGGGGTGGAAGGTGGGGAGGTGGGGGCAGGGGGTGGCTTTTCCAGCCATGTGTCTGGGTTCAAATCCCAGCTTGAGATACTCAGTCAAGAGACTGAGTTATTTAGTCTCCCATGCCTCACATGTAAAATGGGGGTAATACTAGTATCTACCTCTGAATACGGTTTTGAGGCGCAAAAGAGTTGATGCTTGGGAAAGGCTCAGGATGATACCGGGGTATAGACTTTGCACCTGCTGAGGGCCGCTGTTGTGAAGGGGAGGCCTGGACAGGTAGCCCAGGGTGGGATCTGCCATCTCCCCCACCTCCTGGGGTTGTCCAGCCCCAGGAACACTTAGGGAGAGAGGGGCAGCCTGAAGAGGTGACCTGAGTCCTGACTTCCCAGACAGAGTGGGCGTGGGGGTGGGACTCAGGTGCAGAATGGGCATGGAGGTCGGACGTGGATGCAGAATGGGCATGGGGGCTGCATATGGGCACAGAGTGGGCAAGGGGGTCGGACACAGATGCAGAGTGGGCGTGGGGGTTGAATTCGGCTATAAAGTGGGCATGGGGGTTGGACTCGGGTACAGAGGAGGTGTGGGGGTTGGACACAGACACAGAGTAGCAGAGTGGGCATGGGGTGGGTCTCGGAGCCCTGTTCACCACAGGGGCTGGGGACCGGGTACTCAGGCTTTGCTTCCATCCCAACCGAGTCTCCAGCATTGGATGCAGCCGGCCCACCACAGGGCATCCCTGATGGCCCCCAGCATCCACCCAGCGCCAATGCACCCCTCTCATCCCCCCAAGTTGTGGGTGTGGGTTCCCCTAGCTGACCTCAATGCCCCTCCGAAGTCATCACTGACCCAGCAGGTCCTATGCCAGTGTGACCTGGCAGGGCCGGGGACCTTCAGGGCAGAAGCCAGGGCCTTGTGAGGGAGCAGGAGAGCAGGGGGGCTCAGGAGAGACCGCCCCACCACCTGCTGTGTACCTTGAGCGTGTTGCTGACAGTTCGACAGGTCGGTGTCCTGTGGGCCTGGCCAGCCACTCCTTCCAGTTCATTTCAAGGTGTTAAGAGGCAGACAGCGGGCAGGCGGGAGGTGTGAGGACCATGGAACACAGCGTTGCCGCCATCCCCCAGCCCCCACCCAACCAGCATCTACGTCCCTCTCCCAGAACCCAGCCACACACCCAGCCTTTGTCCCATTCACAGAGACTCGTCCGGTGGAAATAATTAACGCAAAATGAAACCGACAGCAATTGAAACTCTCCTGGAAAAAGCCGCGCCTGGACACAACCTGACAGGCAGCTTCCTGAGCAGTTCAGGGTCATGGTCAGGACCCAGCTCCTGCAGAACCTGTGGGCGTGTCCACAAAGCAGGCATTCGCCACAGAACACGTGCGGGAAACTACAGACCAGGAAGGCTGCAGCGAGAGGAGAGTGTTTACAGAGAAAGCTGGAAGTGACTTCACTATTCTGCAAAGCAAATCAATCCAGAAATTCTTTTTTTTTCTTAGAGTCAAGGTCTTCCCACTGTATCAGCCAGGCTGAAGTGAAGTGGCATGCTCATGGCTCACTGTAGCATCAAAATCCTGGGCTCAAGCAATACTGCCACCTCAGCCTCCCAAGCAGCGGGACTACAGACATGTGCTACCATGCCCAGATAATTCTTTTAAAAAAAAATTTTAGGCCAGGCTCCATGGCTCAGCCTATAATCCCATGCTTTGGGAGGCTGAGGTGAGTGAACTGCCTGAGCCTGCGGGTTCGAGACTCCCCTGGGCAACTTGGTGAGACCTCATCTCTACAATAAATGAAAAAAATTAGCTGGGCATAGTAGTTCGTGCCTGTAGTTCCAGCTCCTTGGAAGGCTGAGGCGGAAGGATCACCAGAGCCCAGCAGGTCGAGGCTGCGGTGGCTGGGAGCGTGCCACTATCCTCCAGTCTGGGCGATAGAGTGAGACTCTAAAATAAAATAAAATAAAATTTATATAGAGACGAGGTCTTGCTATGTTGCCCAGGCCAGAGTGCAGTAGCATGATCATAGCTCACTGTAGCCTCAAATTCCTGGGCTCTACTGATCCTCCTCCCTCAGCCTCCCAAGAAGCTGGGATGACATGTGTGTGCCACCATGACCAGCTTCTAATCATTTCTGAGGCTGAATCGTGGCCCCAAAGATATCACAACCCATCCCTGGAACCGATGGACGTGACATTATTTGGTAAGAGAGTCTTTGCAAATGTAATTAAGAATCATGAGATGAGGAAGCTTTCGGGCCATCCCAGGTTATCCTGGTGAATCCTAAATGTGACCATGTAGGTCTCACTCTAGGGAGGCAGAAGGAGGTCTGGCATGTGGAGGAGGCCGTGCGAAGATAGCAGCACGGGCCACGTACCAGGGCACGCCTGGGGCCACAGAAGTCGAGTGAGGCAGGGAAGGGGCCTCAGCGGTGGCCCCCAACAAAACACAGCCATGCAGTAATGGGAAACTGTCAGGGGAGGGGGAGTGGGATTGGCAGTTGAGGGAAACCGCTAGGGGAGGGAGGGGCATACCTCATCAACAAGGGGACCTGCATAATCAATGTTTGTATGTCTAACCCCGAATTGTACCCCACATCTTTATAATTTAAAAAAAAATAACACAGCCATGAACCAAACTTTTCTACTGCTTCAGCCTCCACATTTGTGGTCATTTGCTGCCCCAACTTCAGGATTCCAATATAAGGCGTGTTTTCCAGAAAAATGTCCCATCAGGGTAGCAGATTCATTCCTTGTGCCATGTGGCAAACGTCTCAAAGCAGCATGTGGAGGAGCTCTCGGTCTGCCGGCCAGACGCCCGCTTAACTGGATTTTCTGCTCCAGCCTGAGTGGAGGGGGTGGGTAGGACAAGCTCCAGCAGAGGGTGTCCACTTCACTGGAAGCTCCAGCAGCGAGGGTCCACTTCCAGGACCCACTAGGGGGCTGGCAGAATTCAGTGTCCTGAGCTGCAGGAGGAGGTCCCATGTTCTCACTGGCTATTGACTGGGGGGGGCCCTCAAGCAGCCCCACTTGCACCAGCAGTGATGCCTAGAACTCCCTGGACTGACATGGGTACCATCTCCTTCCCCAAAGTGACATGGGTACAATCTCCTTCCCAGCCTGGCCCTTCAAAGTGAGCTTCCCCGTGTGGGGCCCCAGCCTCCCACCTCTGTCTACCGTAGAGTTCACGGTAAGAAGACCTTGACCCCCGGAGGATGGGGTACAGCCCCCCTAGCACCCTGAGCACCCAGCTGCGCCCGCCCCCAGGTCTTCTCCAGGTCCCTGACCCACTCTCACGATTCCCAAGTCAGGCCCTTCTCAGCCTGGTCCTGGTCCCCTCTGGACCTGAGCTGACCACATGCCCACGGGTGAGGTCTGGAAACCGAGTCTGTCTCTGCCCTGGCTCGCCTGGCTGGTGGGTGAAGCACCCACTGTGCCAGGGGCCATGGGCGCCTGATCCAGGCTCAGCTACCCCAGGGGTCAAGCAAGGACCCGCGTGCTCCACGTGGATTTTGTTTCTGGGAAGCTGCTGCAGCTGTTGCTGGTGGTGCCCTCAGGTTAACCTCTTGGGCCTCATACATTTGGGGGCATCCCCTCTCCATCCCCGGGAGCAGCCCTCGGCCTGTGACAGCGGGACTTGGAGGATGAATATCCCAGTCCCTGGTCCCTCGGCTGCGTCAATATCCCCTGTGGGCCAGCCCCTTCCATGTCTGCACCCTCCCGTCTTCCCGTGGTCCCCAGATCGCTCTCCAAAGTCACCACTTGCCCTGAGTTCTGGCTTCAGGGCACTCTTCTAGGGTACGTGACCTAACATTGCGCGGATGGTGAGGGAGGCGGCCCCTTTTCCAGATGAAGAAACGGAGGCAAAAGCAAGAAGAATAACCTGCCCGAGCTGACGGAACCAGTAACTTACAGAGCAGAACCAGCTCAGGTTCTGCTCTAAGCCCCACCCCCCCACCCACCCCCGACCCCCTTCCGCCTCCCTGGGGAGTCGGGTACTAACCTCAGAACGTCCATTTCCTCAGAAACAGTCGGAGCACGTGAGCAGAAGGCCACGGCTGACCCCAGAGGAGGGGCAGTAGCCTATGGCCCGCCCAGGCTTCCCGCGAGTGCTCCATGCCCCAGGCCGCCCCCATGCCCCACCTGGTCCCTGCCCACAGGTTGTCATTTGTGAATTCCTCCAGACGGATGAGCCAGGCACATCTTCGAGGCTGGAGCCACGGGATTTATGTACTGAAAAGTCTATTTCTAAAGCCTACAATAGTTGCGGAGCAATTTCTGCACAATAAATTCTGCCTTCAACACGCCGGGATCTTCTTTTTGCTGATTTGTCACATTCACAGCTTCTTGCAGGGATCAGAATCCCATCATGGGCGTCTGAGGGGCAGGCATGATGGATGGATGGAGTGCTTGCCTACTCAGAAGGGGCCCTGGGTGTGGACACGAGCATGGATCCCTGCCTTGGGGGAGGCCCTGGAGGGCCCCAGTGCTCTCGGGAGGGAGGACATAAACCCCTCACAGAGATTTCACCAGACACCTCCTTGCTGAAGGCCCCACATCAATATTCTCGGGTCTCCCTGGGTAGAGTCAGTGCCCCTTGCTGGACGTCCAACTCCGACTGAGGTCCCCAGACCCACCCACACGGGCTCCCATGCTGTACTACCTCCTGCCCTAGCTGGCTGGCTCCTCCTGGCCCCACCTCAGTCCCCAGCCTTAAGACTTCTCCATGTGCGGACAGACCCTCTAGTGCTGGCGGGAACCTTCCGCACCCCCACTCAGTCCCCCCTCCCCTCCCAGTCCTGCTCCCTGGAATTCTAGAATCTTTGCTCTGCGTGCCCAGAGCCCCCACCCCCTCACTGCTCTCTGAGCCCCCAGTGCTGCTTCCTCTCCGGGCTGGGGTGGGGACTCCCTGGACCCTGCTGAGGTTCTGATGCCTGGTCCTGCTGGGTCCTGACACAAAACAGCGCAAAAGGCACGCTTGTCGCTGGAAAGGGAGAAAGCGCCGACAAGTCCACACACACAGCAATTGAATCCTCTGCCTGACGTGCATTCAGCAGAGCTGTAATTAAAGCGCTTTTGGGAAGCACTTACTTGTGTCTAATTAGAACTTGTTGGTTTCTATGGAGATCCCTTTGCTTGTGGCAGGAATACCGCCATCCCTGATTGTGGCCAGGACGGCAGGAGCACGTGCAGACAGAACCTGCCCAGCCAACGGTGGCTCATTTCCCTCACCATGTCACACACCCCAGGGATATCCACTCTGTCTGGGACATCCAGGTGGGGCCAAGCTGCCCACAACAGCTCCTGTGGCTGGTTGGCTTCCCAAGAGGGAGTCCCAGGCTCCCTCCCCCGGGGTCCCCACCCTATCCTCCAAGAAGGAAGTCACCCAGGCTGGGGAGACCTTGAGTGTCAGAGCACCAGTCCGCCCCCAGCCTAGGGAGCACCCAGTTCTCTCTTCAGGAGAGCCCAGCTCCAGGCAGCCTCCTGCCCTTCCACACGCAGTGCAGGCTAGAGACGGCCATGAGATGGCCAGCCACCAAGTCTCATCCAGACGGATGGACAGAGGATGGACGTCTGTAAGGCCAAAAGTCTCTTGACAAGGAGCGCAGACAGGCCTTGCAAGTCAATGTCCTTCCTCTCTGTGTGTGACGTCCCCACACGCAGTGTGACCCCTGCAGGTGCTTTCAGAGAGGTTTGCAAGCAGCCTAGGAGGGTGGGACGCAGAGAAACTGGCAGCACCGAGAGAGGCCACCTCAGGAAGCTCACTCCGTTTCATTGACCAGGAAACTGAGGCAGAACAGCTCAGGCCAGAGAAGGGGTGGGGTTTTCATAGACTCTCGCGGTCAGTTAGTCTCAAGAGACCCAGTTCTTGAGTCTTCCTGCTGGACCAGGAAGTGGAGTAGGGCAGAGTGGTCATGAGGGCAGGGGCGTGGGGTCATGGAGGCCAAGGAGCAGGATGGGCAAGTGCGGGGGCACTTCAAATGCTGGGGAGGGAAGCCTGGTTGGTGAGGGGTGGGCAGCGGGAAGGAAGGAGAATGCCCACACTCACAGCACCCCCTGTCTAGCTGGGGCCCTGTGCTGAGGCTGTCAAGGGGGCCACCAGGCACTGCAAAGTGCAGCAGGGCTCGTGGAACTAAGGGAACTCTTGAACCCAAGACTACACCACACAGCTGCTCTCCCCAGCTTCTGGGCACGCGGCGGCAGTTTAGCCAACCAGCTGTACCACAGGAAATGGCGCGGCCATGCTGCGCCCTCGTCACCAGCCCAGGGTTGCACCTGGGTGGGCAGGCACAGGGGCTGGTGTGGGACTATCTCGGGGCTGGGAGGAGATAGGCCACAGGAGGTTGGAGAGCCTTGGAGTCCTGGCCAGGCAGGGAGGATGGGTGCCAGGTGGGAGCTTGGAATGCACCCAGAAAGACCTCCCTGCCAGGCCCGGCCAGCCATCCTGTCCCATCCATGCCCCAAGCCACCCGCCCCAAGCCACCCAGGCCAACATTGCCCCCAGGTCAGCACCCTGAGAGCCCTCTGCAAGGGGAGCCCCAGGAAGCCCCCAGAGCCTAGGAGGAGAGGGCTCCCCAGCTACAGTCTCCTCTTCTGTAGGAGGGCCCGGCCATCTTGAAAGACCTTGACCTCCTTCACCTGGCCCAAGCAGGGCCTGGGCATCCCAGGGCTTTTCCCTTCACAGGGAGCAGGGCTCTCATCACACATGCATGCACACACACACACACACACACACACGCACACACACACACGTGCACTACACATGCACCACATATGTCCATCCACATGTGTGCCTGCACACTTGCACACATGTATAAGCACAGCGCACCATGCACACAGGCATACATGTGCTATACATGCATTGCATATGCCCATCCACTATGTGTATGCACACTTCCGGCATATACAGGCACAGCACACACACAGGCACACAAGTGCTGCACATGTATTGCATATATACATACATATATCCATGTGTGTGCCTGCATGCTTGCGCACATATACAGGCATGGCACATTCACATGCATACAGGCACACACAGCAGTACTCATTAGGGGCAGCTGGGGACAGATCTAATTGTTGAATTTACATGAGGCCACCACCCGCCCCAGTAGACTCGTAATTGGACTTGGCGCTACTGGGCAGGCAGCCGGGAAGGCGGCGTTTGATCCTGCAGCTGGGGCGGGTGCGGCCGCCTGGGGAGTGTGGGCGAGGGGCCATAATTAACATCTCCTCCCTCCTGCTTGGGCTTGCTGGCTGGCTTTCATCTGAAGGACAGGTCGGGTCGCACACTTGCCTCGCTCCGCCCAGGTCCCCACGTCCCCCCACCGCGCACCCACGCCCTGTGCTTTCTGGCGCTCACCCTTGCAAAGCGGGGTCACTCTACGGTCTCTGCTCGTCGACCAGCCCTGCCCTCCAGGTCTCGACTCCCTGAGACCAGGATGGATCTGCTCTAGTCACCCACAGTGGCATCCATGTCTGAACGATCCCTATTGCATGGATGAGGAAACAGGCTCAGAGAGGAGAGAGTGAGACTCAGAGGACACAGGAAGCCAGGGTCAGCGCCGGCCTGGGACTTTCTCCAGAAGACCCTTCTACGAGGAGGACAGAGGCATGTGGGGGCCACTCTGACAAGGACAGTGTCCAGTGGCAAGCAGGGGCCCAGCTTATGATCACCCCTGCCTAGCCCTGCATGGCCAGAGACGACGTCCCGGCACAGTTGAATCTGCTCCGATGAACCCACACTCTGCCCCCTAGAGACTCATCTCAGAGCCATCCCAGGGGCCCTCGCGGGTCACTGCAATCCAGGGCCCAGAGCCTGGGCTCCTGATCATGTGCCAAGTTCATAGCCAGGAAGGGAGAGAGAAAGCACCTAGCTGGGGGACCCCACTCGTCAAAGCTGGAGCAGAAAAGTGGCCTGGGACAGCCAAGGTGGCCAGGACTGCCCGCCTGCTGGTCTCACCTCCTCTAACCCCAGCAGTTTCCCAAAGAGCCCTCGACACTCTCAAAGGTGGAGGGGAGGACTTGAGCTGGAGAAGGAGGCTGTGACTCAGGGTGGTCTGCCTCACTTCTCCCCTCCCTCCCCCTCAGACACGGGCCCTCAGGCCTCATCCAGGCCCAGCCCTTCTGGGCCATGGCAGAGTCCTTGTCCTCCCTATGTACCCTGAAAATGAGCCAAGGTCAGGAGACATGGCAAAGAGAAAGACGGAGGATCATGGGAGGAGGGAGCCAGGTGCCTGAAGACCTGCCCAGACCAGGCTTCCTCACTCGTAGGAGGGACAAAACCACAGCAGACGCAGGGCAGTGGCCACAGTGACACCTGGGGAGGTACCAGTGCCATCCCATGGCTGATGTGTCCAGGCCCTTCCAGGATCCAGATGTGTACCCAGACCAAGGCCACGCTGCTGAGGCTTGGCCATCCCCTCAGGAAGAAGCCCTCCTGCAGGGCAGCCTCCCCTCACACCACTCCCCACCTCCCCTACACTGCCCTCCCTCTTCCCCAGATGCCCAGCCTGGCTGGCTCAATGCCCATTAACTCTAAAAACAGGTGGGGTATGGTGGCTCTTACCTGTAATCCCAGCACTTTGGGAGGCCAAGGTAGGCAGATTGCTTGCACCCAGGCAACGCAGTAAAACCTAGTCCCTACAAAAAATAAAAAATAAATTAGCAGGACACGGTGGTACATGCCTGTAGTTCCAGTTACTTAGGATGTTGAAGTGGAAGGATCACCTGATCCCTGGTGGTCGAGGCTGCCGTGAGCCATGATCATCATGATCGTGCCACTGCACTCCAGCCTGAGTGACAGGATGAGACCCTAATTCAAAAAAAAAAAATACTCCAGAAACACCAGGTCCAGGCACTCCCGTGTCTGGGCACACCCACTGGGGCCTGCTGTGGTTCTCCCAGTCCCTGTTCTCCCTATCTAAGGGCCACAGCACTGTGGATCACAATGGCCTGATTGGTGGCCTCATGGGCTAGGACCAAAACTGGGCAAGGGAAGAGGTAATGGTTGGAAGGATGGATGGAAGAAGGGAGGGAGGAAGAAGAGATGGATGGATGGATGGAAGGAAGGGAGGAAGAAAGGATAATTCAATGGATAAATCCATAAATGGATGGACAGATTCAAAGGGAAGGAAAGATGAATGGAAGGATGGAAGATAGGCTAGATCAATGGAATAAAGGAAGAAGGAGGGAGCTGAGGATGTCAGAGACTGATGGGAGAACTCCCTCCTTCCCCAACCTTCCATCATGAACTCTCTCAGCACCAGCCTCAGTGCACCAAGATCCATCATCCCAGCCACTCTCCTGCCCACAGCCACGTGGGGTGCAACAGAGGGAACCAGGGAGAGCCCCGCACACCCACTGCCACCCCCAGGTGTGGCACAACCCAGGCCAACCCCCTGAGCGAGGACTGGCCATGCTCCCCAGCCCTCCTGACAACCGTGCTTCCTGCAAACTTGGTTCCCTCTGACAGCTTTGGGTGAACCAGACATGAGAGGTCCCCAGCAGGCTGTCCACCAGGTGTGAGTGGGGAGGGAGCCAGCAGCTGTGGGCTGGCCTTCACGGGTCAGGAGGGCCAGGGACGTGGAGCCCAGGGAGACAGAACAGGAGTCAAGGAGGCAGGGACCAGGGAGGGAGCCAAGGAGGGGAACTGGGGAGCACACCCTCCTCTTCCTCTGTGACCCTTACTTAAGCCTCAGGGCCGAAAATGCCACAGCCTCCTGGGCACAGAGCATCTGCGGACAGACCTGCAGGGTACGGGCACACTCCTCCAGGCCTTTTCTGGCGCTCTAGCTGAAAGTAACCACTCCTTTCTCTTTCTAGAGCTTTCTCTGCCCCTCTCATGCCATGTGTCCCTCTCACCCTTCTGCCAGCATCATGTGTGCAGCATCTTGTACCCCCAGCCCCATCCCATGAGCTCCGTGATGCCAGCACCCCCAATTTCCTTGTCTCCCTAACCCCCCACCCAGGAACTGCTCCTGCAGGCGAGACAGCACCCGATGTGTCCCCAACTGTGAGGTGGTCGTCTGTACCACCTGGCAGCTATCAGTCGTGCACCCTTTCATCCAAATCACACACATACTCCCATGCCCATGCCTGGCACGCATGCATCCCTGTGAAGCAATTAGCTGGACCCGACACCACCCCATAAAAGTCCCCAGATTGCGGAGCGGAATGTGCCTCCATACAGGGCGGCGCCAAGCACCCCCAGGACGGCCATTGGGATGGTCGGACATGCAGGGCTGGGCCGCGGCCCATGCAAATGAGGCCTTTAATGGCCGGGCCAGGTGCCAAGCTGCTTGGCATTCACCAGGCAGAGGGACGGCCTGCCCCGGCCGGGAGTCTCAAACGGCCCACCAGCAGCGGGTTCCCACAGCGGAGCACAGCGGGAGGAGGACACGGAGCCACTACCCATAAAACCTACACCTGTCGCACTTCTGTTGCAGCCACACAGGAGCTGCCCGCTGGGCGGGGCCCAGCTGTGCTGCCAGAACATGGCAGAAGGTGGGCGTGCGCAGTAGGAACAAGTGTCAGCCTTGGGGGACCCCAGGAGTGCAGCGACCCCACCCAGGGAGCCTCCCAGCTGTGAGGGTCCGAAAAGGGGGCTGCATCCCAGTCTCCAAGTCTCCTCCTGGCCCCTACTGGCTGCAGGCCTCCCAGAGTCCATCCAAAATAAAAAATCGAACACCAGGAAGAGGCAGCAGAGGGAGAGAAGAAATCCAGATGGCAGCTGGTTACTCCTTCCGGGCACCTCCTGAGGGGCACCCCAGCCTGGGAAGGGGGTCCCAGGCCTCTGCCATCCCTCCGTCCCCACTGCCCTTCTCTACTTCCTGGGCTTGTAACCAGGCTCAGGTCCTCCCTCCTGCTTCTCTGAGGACAGACCCACCCCAGAGGCTCAGGGACACCCAAGGCCACATAGCAATGAGCAGCGCTGGGTGGTGACTCCCAGTTGGGGCCTCCCTAGAGTGTCTGGGGCAGGTAGATTGAGGCCAAAGAAGGGGTACGAGAGAGGGCTCCTATACCACATCTTGAGTGGCAGCTCAGTGGGGGAGGGTGCCAGGGACCCATGGCCAGGGAAGGTCCCCTCTCTCTGAGCTTGCTGGGACTCCTATCCACCTCAGACTCCCTGTCCTTGGGCGTGTCTATGTAGCACAATATGTTGGGGTGAGACGAGCCTGTTTCTGGGGTCTTCCAGGGAGGGATCCCACCTGGGACTCAGCCTGCAGTGTGGATAGCTGGGGCCTCAGGAGCAACCCAGTAGGCCACTCACATCCCAAATCCCCATCAGAAGGCACTCCAGCCCTGCGTGACTAGCTGGAGGTAACAGTGCCTGGCATACCCAGCCTAGCTCCTCAGAGGTACCCACCCGAGGAGGGCCTGCTCCGCCACAAGCCACCAAGGCCAGGCTCCAGCAGGGCTACACTACCTGGCCACACCACCCCCCCCCACATAACTGGGCATGGGATGTGGGCTCAGACTCGGGCCAAGGGTGCAGCCAGGGAGCTCGGGGGGCTCTTCCAAGGCACAGAGACAGGACTCCAACACACACCACGCTGCCTCCTTCCCAAGGAGGCTGTAATTGGAGGCCCCAGGGACAGCAGGCCCCGCTGACCAGACACAAAATGCCCACTGGCTGATCCCCCAACAGAGATCAGGCTGGACACGGACCTCTAATCCACCTCCCTGTCCCTGGAGGGTGCCCAGGTGCCCTGACTAAGGCCAGGGCTTCACTAAGGGGCTCTAATTGGCAGGCCCAGACAGGACAGACCCAAGGGGCCCCTCTCCCGGCACAGAAGGCCCAGAGCAGGTGAGGAAGGGGTGTGAGCCAGGGCAAGGGTGGGCTGGGCCGGGCCCTGCTGTACACCTGTGCCCTGCAACCTTTCCTAGTGTCCTAGGAGTGGGGATAGCCAGCACTGTGTTGCGCCCTGCCAACAGGGCTCAGGAGCTGATGAGTCCTGATCTGCCTGTTCCCCAGGCAGGTGGCAACCCAGGAGATGGGGGTTCTGGCAGCTCCAAAGGTGGCCCGAGCACAGAGCATGCACCATCTGTGGGGAGATGGAGGCACCGAACCTCCTTTCTGGCCTAACACCTGCCGGTAATGGTCACCCCTTTGTCTCAGACTCTACTTTGGGGGAACCAGGTGAGGAGAGGGTAGAGGCACCCAAGCAGAGAAGTCCTGGCCTAGCTCTGGGGAGTCCATACCCCCCACTTCCTTCACTCTAGGCCCCCCAAGGGACACCCCAGCCCCCCGTATCCCGGTCAGATGCCCCAGACTCCTGGCCCTTCTTCCCACAGGGCCCACCCATCTCTCTGTAGGGGCCCGCCCTGTCTCTTCTCCCTGGCCCACACCCACTGCCTCGGGCCTCAGCCTGCTGGCCTCTGCACCCTACTCTGCCCCCCATCCCCCTTCCCCAGAGGCTGTGATCATTCTCTAGAGCAAATCTGAGCTAGCCTCGAAGGCTGTCTCCCAAGCCTCTGCATCCCACTATCGCCCCTGCTGAGTTCACTGCTGACCACACTCGAGGTCTGACCTAGAGATAAGCCATCCTCTGCCGTGGTCCCGGAGGACAGACCCCAGGGGTCACACTGCAGTTCCAGAAGGGCCCACCCAGGCCAGATCTGCCGAGAGCAGAGCCCTTCCCGGGCAAACACACCCAGCACACACACACACACGTGTGCACACTGGCACTCAGTCAGGGCACAGAAAGGACAGAGCTCTGGCTGGACAATCAGGGCCAGTGCCCCCCCACCCCAATCTCTGTGTGACCTGCAGGAGTTCCCCCCCTTAAGGCTCTCTGCTCCGGAGATTGAAAGCTGGACCCCCTCGGACCCCCACTGCCCTGCCCAGTGGTTCTGTAGGCAGTGTTCTGGCCATCCTCGGAACATGGGGCTGCAGAGGTAATTGATGATGCTGGTGCGGGCGGGGTGTGCGTGAGCTCTAAACCATTCATCGTGCCCCTGCTGACCCCAGACAGCCCTGCACCACAGACAAAGACGACACGTTCCCCTCAACGCATAATTTATCCTCCATTAGTGCTCCCGACAACCTGACAAATTAAATCTCTTTTAAATTTAATCTGCCTCTAATAGTCAGCAGAGGAAGGGGGGAAAGCCCCACACTGGCTTTGAATATTTAAACCTCCATATACAAATTTTAGACCCCGGGAGCGTGGTGCATGAAGGAGCCTAATAGTATCTTTGGGGAACAAGAGCTACTCACTACCATTCACTCCCCCCCCATGCAAATGTCCCGTTTTTATCTGTGCCTTACAGGCGTGTCACAAATAGGATTAGGAAACCATTTCCTGAAATGGAAACGAACAAGACTTAATGGAAAAACCAAAAGCTGGCCCAAGACCCATTTTTCTTGCCTGATATTTCTGGCCAGGAGGGTCTCCTGACTCACCTTCCAGGCTGGCTCCCCAGGACACCTGCTCCCCAGGTAGGACAAAAGCCCCAGATGACAGATCAAGGGGACCCCAGTGAGGAGGGGGCCGAGACTTGAGGACAGAAGGCCGGTCCTCGCTTAGCCCGGGAGCCATGGCTCCATTGATCCCCCAGTGAAATTCACTTAACGGCTTGATTGCCATGAACGACTTAATCCTTGGCCCTGGAAGTCCATGCTGCATCCCATGGGGACCACTCTTCCATCCCCCTGGGCCCAGAAATGACCTAACTGGGCACGCTGACCTGCAGGACAGCCCCATACCCAGAAGGAGGGCCTGTGACGTGGGGCTGGTCCGCTGACCCTACCTGCTGCTTCCCTCTGGTACCCGGTAGGCCCAAGCCCTGGCCCCCATGACACCTGACAGATAGCTGCAGTTGGATCTGGTGACCCTCATCTCATCCCTTCCTCCCAAATGCCAAAGGTAAGGAGACAGAATTCCAGAGTCTTCATTGTGGCTCCCCAGGACCCCTGTGCCCTGGCTCTACCCAGTGGGCCCCACTGCCCTCCCGCCCACGCCCTCCCTGAACACCTCCTCTCACTGTGGGGCCACTTGTCCCCACCAGGCTGTCCCAGCAGGTCTCACTGAGTTCCTGCCCTAACCTCTGTCTGGGGCCCCGCCCAGATCCCCAGGCTGGCCCCAAACTGGGAATGGCACTTAGCTCCCTCCCCTCTCCCACCCCACCAGGTCAGGTCAGTTGATTCCCAAAAGACCCCACCCAGCACCTCCTCTCACCTCTCATTGATGCCTCCTAGTCCATGGTGGGTTCACCTGCCTCATCTGCCCACCCCCACCCTGCCAGTCCGCCCTTCCCTTCTGTGGCCAGACCAGTCCCTGCCCAGACACCCGTGTGGCCCTCAAGTGGCCCTCCAGCCCGTGACTTGGCCTCACAGCTCCCTGTACCCCGACTCTGCCCACCTCCTGCCTGGCACCCGCTGGTCTCTCTAGCTAGAGGGCCTGTCCCTTCTGTTTCCTGGCAAGACCCAGTCCAGGTGCCACCTCCTCCAAGCAGCCTGCAGGCGTGACCTCTGGCACTGTCCCTCAACTGCTCCTGCAGTACTGCCTTTCCACAGCCTGCCATGGCCACAGGTAGGTCTGTCCTAGTCATGGACATCGGTGGATTGCGGGGTGACCCAGTCCTGAGCCAGGCCTGTCTCTGAGTGACCTGGTCTCTCTCCTCCAGCCTCAGTTTCCCCAGGTGAGCAACAAGAGGGTGGGTCAGAAGGGTCTCAGGGTCTCGGGGCTCTGCCCCACACTCCTCACGGGCTCTGGCAGCCTCTCCCACCCACCAGTCCTCTAGGGCACGCGGCATCCATCCTCACCCCCAGCACATACTCTGTTGTCACCCCACAGGACACCAGCCCTGGAAGGCAGAGCCCCCTCACCTCCTGACCCCCTTCTCCCTCCTCTTCCCACTCCAGCAGTGCTGTGTGTGCCCTCAGGGCAGCAGGCGGGGTAGACGCCATCTGGTGACAGCATGCAGACCCAGATTCCGTGCGGTAGAGCAGGCTGCAGGTGCAGGAAGGAGGCTGCTCCAAGAGCAAGGTGCCTGGCAGGGAGGCCAGGAAAGGGGCAGAGCCCTCGAGGGCATGGGGAAGGGCTCAGACTCCCAGCTGGAGGGCCGGGCCCACGGGGGCTACCAGTCCTGCACAAGATCCAGGCATCTCAGATGGACAGGCGTCTCCCATCTTCCACGTGGAGGGCCGGCTTGCACTGAAGAGGCCTGAGCAAGGAGGCTCACCCCACCTGGACACTCACTCTGCAGGAAGAGGGTGGATGGGTGAATTGGGGGAGGGAGGGAGAGGTGGTTGGATGAATGGAAAGATCAGTGAATGGAGGAGAGAATGAACGGATAGAAGGAGAGAGAGAGGGAAGAAAGGCAGACACATGAGTGGATGAACGTGGTCCAGGGGCCCCAGCTCTGTCCAGGGCTTGAGTCTCTGAGTCCCCAGCATTCCCAACAGTGTGTTCCACAGCCCACCATTCACATGGCTGTCCATGGTTTTGGACTCCCTGACTCTGGTCCCAAGTCCAGGGTCCTCGGCATCCGTGAACATGGGGGTGTTTCTGGGGAAAATGAAGTGGCTGGGATGAGTGGGCCCCTCCCTCCAGCAAAGGTTCCAGAGGGCACAGGGGCCCAGGCTGTGTCAAAGGGGTGGGAGGGATGGGACAGTGCGCCCTGGGACCGAGTGAACCATTTCATAGTCTCCGGTGTGGAGTTCGCTGAAGAGACCAGAGCTAGGAGACCAGATGGACCCAAACGCTGAAGGCGGGTCAGAGGGCCAAGTTGACCACAAGGAGGATGTTAGGAGGCTGAACAGCACACCCAAAATGCATATATTGAAGCCCTAAACCCCAATACTTCAGATGGAATGGTATTTAGCGATGGGGTCCCTGAAAAGACAATTGAATTAACATGAGACCGTCTCCATCCAATCCGACTGGCATCCTTAAAAGAGAAAATCTGGACTCACAGAGACACCAGGGAGGTGGGACTGCACAGAGGCAGATCTGGTGAGGGTATGGGGGAGCCAGCTGTCTGCACACCGAGGAGAGAGATCTCAGGGGACCCAACCCACAGACCCTGCCATCTCAGACTTCCAGCCTCCAGAGTTTAAAGGGATGAGCACCTGCTGTTTGAGCTGCCCTATCTGCAGTATTTATTGCAGTGGCCAGAGCAGACAGAGGCAGATGTTGGGACCAAGAGGTGAGGCCAAGGCTGGACAGCGGGCCGACGGGCAGGGAGGCCACACTCAGCCTCCCAGCTCAGCCTCCAGTCTGGCTACCAGAATCCCAGCCCCAGCACCTCAACCTAGACGGCCTCCACACCGCCCCCACCACAGCCCCTGCCAGTCCAGCAGTCCTGGGAACACTGGGGACCAACCCTCTCCTCCCCTAGCCCACCCCACACCAGCCTTTGCCAAACACAGTCAATAAATTATTCAGTTTGCAGAATGGCATTGTGTGTGAGTTTACTTAATTGAATAGAATAATTTATGGTAAAACCTGGGAAGGAAAGATCGATGAGGAAGGCACAGAAGAATGATTGAGTTTCAGTGAAGGCAATTTGATTTTTATCCCTCATTATAATAATGTTAAGGGGAAAACATCAACTTGGGTCAGAATCAATATTTGCGGAGTGGCTGGACCATGAATTTTAACTGGAGGTGGCGAGGGGTGACCAGGCACAGCCGTAATGAATGTCGCGTCTGCTGCCACAGAGAACGGCTGGGTTTGGGTACAAATGCCCGCCACCCGCTGCCTCGCTGGTGACTGTAAAAGATAATTTAGGAACAGGGCTGTTGGTGGTGCATATGCAACACCCCAGTGTGACTCAGGACATGGGAACACAACGCTTCCCCACAAATCACCCGAAGACAGCTGGCGCGACTTCCCCATGTCTGCTCCCGCAAGCCCTGCAGCCAGTGCCAGGCTCTGACCAACTCACTATGTCCAGGACACAGCTAACCAGTCACTCTACAGCTCAGATGACCAGAAAGCAGCGAGAGGGTGACTTGGGGACAGACATCCCAGCATAACAGGCACAGGGACCACCCCCAGTTGTGGAACCCCGGGTGCATGCCCCCTAGCTGGCAGCCTCAGACCTCTTTCCTGGAAAGCAAGGCTGACTCCCCGACACCCATGTCAAATCAGGGACGGCTGTGTCTGCACCAAGGGAGCATATCACTGCTGGAGTCCTCTTACTGAAAAGCTTCTGGATCCGATGTGTTCACCCTAGACATCTACCCAGATCCCATATACAGCTGCAGGTGTAGACACCTGTAGAGAAAACCACTGACTTCGGCTCTACAGGTCTGGGGAGCAGCAGAGTTGCCTGAGCCTCCCCAGGAGTGACTCATTGAGCCCAAGTCCCCAAACTTCCTGCACCCTGGAACCAGCACCAGACCCCTCCCAAGCTCCTGAGAGACCCTACTGTCTCACAGTCAGCTCCAGCAGCCTGGGGCCCCTTAAACACATCCCCATTTTATGGATGAAAACACTGAGGCTCAGGAAAGCTGAGGGTCTTGCCATCAGGGGTGGCAGAGCCAGGCTCCCACCCTCTCCAGATGGTCTCGTTCCCACGAAGCCCAGCTCCAGGATGCTCTGGAAGTAGGGGTGAACGAGCAGAGGCAGACACAGCTCTGGTGCCCTGGCAAAGGGCCCAGCCACAGTCACTATTTCAGGCCTCTTTGGGGACCAGGTACATCTTCCCCAAATGGAAAGCACAGGCAGCTATCAACCTCCCAGGGAGGGAGGGTGGGACCTAGGTGGAGTTCACTGGGTAACTTTGGGCACAGTCCTCCCCACTCTGACCTGACCCATAGAGCCTTGTCTCAGGACCTCACCAAGCTCTCAGTGTCCCCTAGGCCTGACTTGGGCTGGGCCGTGTGAGTGCCTCACCCCTCAAGAGTGGTAGGGCCAGGAAGTCGCACAAGTATGGTCAATGGGCAACACAGGAAACCAGAGAGTCACTGCCCCACCAAGGGGAGCCCTGTGCATCACCATTTTCGCCTCTGCAGAGCAGATCAGCCACGTCCAGTTCAGGCCCCATCGAGACCCAAGTGGTCCACATGTCTTAAGATCTGGGCAAACCCCACAGACACATTTCCCACACTGTACTCAGGAAGGAGGACCATGGATGCCTCTCTCACAGACTGAGGGATCTCTGAGGACAGGTGCCCCCAGTCCTGCCTTGAGTCCAGCACAAAGTAAGCCTTGATTGCCACTAGATGGCAATTCAAGTGACCTTTATATTCAGTCCAACTCAGCTACAAAAGAACACAAGTTTTTAAGACTTTCTAAATGATTGCTCTAATATAACCAAAATGCCCACTTTGCAGCCTATAACGGATGGATGGATGGATGGATGGATGGATGGATGGATGGATGGGTGGGGGAGGGAGGGAGAGGTGGGTGGATGAATGGAAAGATGAGTGGATAGATGAATGGATGGAAGGAGAGAGAGGGAAGAAGAGATAGATGAGTGGACAGATGGATGGAGAGAGAGGGAGGGATGATGGTTGATTGACAGATGGTGGACAAATGGGCAGATGATGGGATGGATGGATGGAGGGAGGGAGGGATGATGGTTGATTGACAGATGGTGGACAAATGGGCAGATGAGAGAATGGCTGAGTAGACAGGTGGGAGTATGGAAAATGGTCTGGAGAATGACTGACAGAAAGAGAGAAAAGAAGGATGGATGGAGAGATGGATGGGTGGGCAAACGGGAGAGGGGTTTGGCTCCAGGAGGGCGAGGCCATACTTGGGCAACTTCCAGGCTCCAAACACCTACTCAATAGATGTTTGTCAAATGACTAATAAGCGAGTAGACAGGGAAGGCAGGTAGGTGGGGTAGTGGGAGCAGCTATCCCACCCTCTGCCACCATGCTAGAAAGACAGAGGGAGCCCAGAGCTCTGACTTCACTGTCGCTTCTAGCATTGTGGAGGGGAAAACTGGGATAAACCTCAAGACCAGTACCCCAGGTCCCCCTTCACCCAGTGGGGATGGTGAGGCCCAGAGAGAAGGGGTAGCCCAAGCCTCATGGCATGCCTGGCCCCAGTCTCTGATGCAGCCCTGCCTCTCAGGTCTCCGTAGATCCCATAAGCTCTTGGGGTGGGCCAGGGACAGTGACCCCTCCCCATCCTTCTCAGCTTCTGGTCTGTTGACCTCTCAACAAGCCAGGGAGCGGCTGCCCTCAGAGAGCCACATCACTGCACTCGTGACCCTTGGGGACCGACAGAGACTGACATGCAAGCTGGGGTGCCATCCTGACAGCACCACTCATGCTAGGCGTCCTGCTTGGGATGGGCTCTTGGGATGCCTGTCAGCGTGGGGACAAGCAAAGGTGGGTACAGGGGTGGGTGAGAGCTAACACAGGGGCCCACGCCCCTGCCACCTGTCATGACAAAGAATGAAGGACCCTGACAGAAACGGCCTGGAGGGAAGTTGGTGGAACAGGCTTTGCAAATGAGAAAAGCCACTAGATCAGAGTCCATAACCACAGCCACCTCCCCGTCACCCAAGCCCTGTGGCCATGCCTCCAGTGCCCTCTCCTCTCCACCCAACCGTGACCAAAGCCACCGCCCTCACCTCCCTCAGCCTCCTCTTTGGAAGCCCTGTCCCTCACTCACCCACCCATCCATCTTTGCCTTCTCCCTGTCCCTACCTGGATACATCCCAAACACCCTCTGCCCCACCCTAAGGCGTCCCTCCCACCCTCTGAAACACCTTCCTTCCCCGCCCCCACCCCCAGGACTGTGCTGGTGAATGCCTAACAACTGGCTCTCTGAAAACAAACAAAAAAACAAACAACATAGGCCTGAATACGTGTAGGCACGTTGATGGTAGATGTTACTGCTGTAAAAGATGTGTGTGCACAATTTACAAATAATCCAGACGTGCACGGCTCTTGTCGGTGAGTTCAACCTGCCCGATCCCCACAGAGGCTCTGCCGACCCTACTCCTCTGGTCGGCCCACAGCCACCGCTTACGAAACTTGACAGCTGAAGCCACATTGCTTCCCCAGCAAACTCATTGTCATTACATCTGACGTGTGACCCTCTGCTCGCCCGTCTCCCACCCTCGCACACATTTTATTCATTCAGCTGAAGCCGCCGGCATGCCGAGGGGCCGTCGGGAGGGTGCTTGTTAGCTTTTCGTGTCGTGGCAGGAACTGGGACATGATTCGATTCTATGTTATTTAATGACAAATATGTTGAACAACTGGCTCACAAAAGCCCTGGAAACTTAGCGACTGCTCACGCCAGCCAGGAGGAGCCAGCTCCCAGCACAGCCCCCTCCCCGCCCACAGCTTCCTGGCACCAAAGGATGAATAAATGAACGAACGAATGAATGAATGAATGAACGAATGAATGAAGGGGAAGACTGTGTCAGCCCAGTCTGGAGCTGCTTATGGGTCACCTCCCTTGGACAATCTAAAGCATTTCAAGCTAAACAAGGACCCCAAACCCGCACTGGCCCCAGGCCTCCTGCCTCACCAGTCGGCCAGACCAGACCTGTCTGTGCCATGCCTGATGGCCCTCAGCCCCCTCCGCTCCTGCACAAGACTGGCCGCACCCTCAGCTCTGCCATCCTCCTGTGCTGGGGGCCTTAGCGCTTTTTCATTTATTAACTCTTTCATCGACTGCCCCTTCTCCAGAAGAGGGCTTCAGGGTCAGCTGGCCCTGTGCCTGGCTCTCCTTACGGCCCCCTCACCCACCCGAAGAGATCCGGTGTCTGCAGATTATCCTGGGTGGAGTTTCCCCGCCCTGGGCAAACTCAGGACCACGGACACCCCGCAGACATTGGTCCTTCTGTGCATAGGAGTCCGGCGGCTGGTGGCAGCGAACCCCCCCGTGATGCGTGTGGTTCTGTCCCGGGGCACAGGGCCTCATCCCGCCCTCCCACTCAGTCCTTCACACACCTCTTTCCTGCCCCACCCATGCCCGGCTCTGAAGTCTCCTTGGAACTGGAAATGAGGGGTGATGGGGAGGGTCTGCTGGTGGTCTGGGCACGGCTGGGATTCCCAAACAGCAAGCAGGCCACTCTGCCTGCTGCCGGCGCTGCAAAGCTGTCCCAGGCACCCTGCAGTGCTGCAGGGTCCACGTGTGCAGGGTGATCTATGGAAAGACCAGGGACTTGGGGCGGGGCCGTGAGGGGTGACTGGGGCCCTGGGTGTTTGTTGACATGGCTGTAAGACTCCCAGCAACAAACACCGAGAGCAGCAGCCAGCATGCTACTCCTCCTATGGCCCATCCCCAGCTGGCTGCCCCAAATGACCTCTGCACCCCCACAGCCCAGCCCTCTGCCGCGCACATCTGCCCCCTGCAACTAACACCTACCTCATCCCTGCAATTCTGGCTGTCTCTGCCTTCCAACTCCCCCTGAGCATCTCCTCTTCCGGGAAGTCTTCCCTAATCACCCTACCCAGCTGGAAGGAACTCCCTTCCTCTGAGTCCCTTTTATACACTTTATCTGCCCTCTCTCCTGGCCTAGATCACCTGCTAGAACATAGGTCACCTGTCAAGTCACAGGTCACCTCTGCACTGCACATACCCTGCTGGACCAGAGACTCTTAAGAGCAAAGTCGAGTCTGATCTCACCCTCTCCACCCAGCCCCGACACATGGTTCTTGCTCACAGAGCTTGTGTTTAGAATTCAAGAAGAACTGGAAGAGTTTGGCTTCAGTTAAGCCCACTGTGTGCAGGGCACCTGGGCCATCCTCTAAGATGCAGGGACCTCTCCCCAGCTCACAGAAAAGAACACAGCTGCCCTGTGAGAGCCCAGCCCAGCCTCTCCACTCCAGAGCCTGAGCAGGCAGACTCCTTCAGCCCAGGACCAGCAGGTACCCAGCCAGGGATGCAGCAAGACAGGCACCGCTCCAGGATGCACAGCCATGCTCCAGAGTGATGGGCTGCAGACTGAGACCATCTCTGCAGAAGCCACTCCTCCCCCTTCCCTCCACCTGACTCTGACTCCTCACAGCAGAGGACACTCAGGCCACCCTGGGACTGAGCCCAGAATAGAGAAACCTGTGCAAATATTTGTTTCTTTAAAAAGAAAAAATCGGGCTCGGTGGCTGTAATCCCACGCCTTTGGGAGGCTGAGGTGAGTGGATTGCCTGAGCCCTGCCTGGGCAGGCGAGACCTCATCGCTACAATAAAATCAAAAAATTAGCTGGGCGTGGTAGCGCGCGCTTGTAATTCCGGCTACTTGGAAGGCTGAGGCGGAAGGGTCGCCGGAGACCAGCAGGTCGAGGCTGCGGTGACCGGGAGTGGCCACTGCACTCCAGTCTGGGCGACAGAGTGAGACTCCAACTCAAAAAAAAAAAAGAAAAAGAAAAAAAGGCCAGGCATAGTGGCACATGCCTGCAATCCCAGTACTTTGGGAGGCTGAGGCTAAAGGACTGCTTGAGACCAGGAGCTCAAGAACAGCCTGGGCAACATAGTGAGACCTCATCTCTACAAAAAACATTGAAAAAATAATAAAATTTAAAAAGCCTCTCTGGTAGATGCAGAGGTGGGAGCAGGTCTGAGGGACTGGAGAACCCAAGAGACTCGGGGCAAATGCCCAGGGGATTGCAGACCTGGGGTTGAGGGGAGAGGGCCACAGGGCAGGACAGGTGGCCCAGGAGGTGCGGGGCGGAGTGCAGGACTGCAGGTGACCAAAGGGCAGACCAGGGGCCACCCATAGGGGCCAAGGAGAAGTGGGGGCCAGATGCTGAATGAGGTCTCTGGGATCCTTTTTTTTTTGAGTTGGGGTCTCACTCTGTCGCCCAGGCTAGAGTGTAGTGGCACAATCAGGGTTCACCACAGCCTTGATCTCCTGAGCTCAAGTGATGCTTCTGCCTCGGCCTCCTGAATAGCTGGACCTACAAGCGTACACCATCATGCCTGGCTAATCCTTAAAAATTTATTCTTATTATTATTATTTGTAGAGACAAGGTCTTGAACTCAAGCAGGATTGAGTGCTGGGATTACAGGTGTAAGCCACCTCACCTGGCCTGGGGTTCTGCCTTTGAAGACTGCTGAGAGATCTCACCAGCCAGACGGCAACAGTGAGGCAATCTGACATCAGTTTCCCCAGGGGCATGATGGAGTGATGTCCCATGAGCAGGGCAGAGGTCTCATGCTAGGCCTCCCTGGTTGTAGGGAGCTCATTTGCAAGTCTAAGCAACCTTGTTCTGACTCTGCATTCACACTCCATATATTGACACCCAAAGCCAAGCTGCCTGCCGCCTGAATGAGCTGTGACTATGAGCTCACAAGTGTGGGAGGGCCCCTTTCATGCAGCCTGCAGCAGAGGGACTGGGAGGGAGAGCCAATGCCACAGGCGTGGCCGTCCCAGCCCCTGTATCGGCTCTGGGTGAGGCCCTTGGGAGGCAGCACCAGGACAGTCCCAGGGCTGGGCAGGGGGCCCAGGCTAGGCTAGGCCGGAGCTGGAGGGCTTCCCAGAGGAGGGGGCCAGGAGCACACAGAGGCAGGGCTCTCTCCCCACCTTTATCCTTCCACAGCCCATGACAGGACCACCCTCCATGCATGCTCCCCTCCCTGCCCAGCGCCCAGCACCTAACCCCTCTCCTCCACCCCGGCTTCACCTCACCCTTACAGCCCCCGCCCCAGGTCCTCCTGCAGGCCTGCTCTGGGATGCTGAGCTGCTCCAGAGATTCAGGACGACAGGCTGTCAGACAGAAGCCTCTGAATAGCCAGTCTCAGGGAGCGGGAGAAGGCTCTTCTGTACCCCCAGTGCACTGCTGGCACCACTGTGCTCACCCCAGTTGGGCCAGCTCCCTCACAGCCCCTCATCTTCCTGCCCAGGTCCCACAGACCAAGGCAAGGCTGTGGGTGAGGCGGGGGGAGGCCAGGCTCCTGCAAACATGCAAACGGCTTCCACCCTTCTCTGTGCCAGAGGCTGGCCAGCTCCCCTGGACCCGCCTTCCTGGTCTGTAGAATGGGTGGCCCTGATGCCAGGCCAGGCCTTAACACAGAGGCCCTGATGAATGCCCGTGGCAATGGCAACAAATAACCACAGCCCTGCAGAGGACAGGACAGTGGCTCCTGGTGTCCAGCCCCCATGCGCTGACTTGGAGCACATTACAGGCCTGTTCTACTTCCCAGACTCAGAGCGGGTCAGCACAGCCGGTAAGAGCAGAGCCTGGCTGTGGGCAGAGGGAGGCTGCACTGCCCCATCCCCGCCCGTGCCGTCCCCATCTGAACCAAATCCCTGCTGCTCACTATATGCCAGGGACCATGAGTCCCCTTAGCCACATCAAATCATTTAATGAAGGCCAGTGAGGCAGGGGGACACACATCTCCATTTTTAGAGGAGCGCACGTGGCACAGAGGGGTTCAGTCGCAGGCCTGGGGTCACACAGCCGGTAGGAACTTGCATCCAAACAGTCCAGTCGGTCCAGACACTGAGGCCAGTCACTGCCCAGCATTGCGTCTGTGTCTCTGTGACCCTGGGTGAGCCCCGCCTGGACCTGGAGGCAGGGAATGTCTGGCGGCAGGCAGGGTCCCAGGCAAAGCCATCCCCTGCTCCTGCTGGATGAGGGACCCGCCAGACCCAGGAGGTGAGCACTCGTGGCCACTCGGTGGACGGTCACAGTTCATCTGACAGCAGCTTGGATTTACAAGCAGCTTCTCCATCCTTCCATGGTGGCCAAGCCACTGCATCTGTCCCAGCCCTGGAGGCCCGTCTCCAGACCTCGAGGGGAACTCAACTCACCTGCTCCTTGCTCCCCTGGAGGCAGATGCATGGGGACGTCTAGCGCAGGGCCCCCTGCAGGGTAAGACCCCCACTTTGGCCCCTCACTCCCTGCATCTCCTCCACCCAAAACCTTCCCTTCTGCCCAGAGACTCACCGTCCCCACTGTCCAGGGTATCCAGGCTTCTAGGTGCCTGTTTCTCCAGTGGGGAAACTGAGGTCCAGAGAGCTGAGGTCACAGGTCAGAGCTGGTTCTTGCAGTCCAGGCTGTGGCCCTCTGTTGATTAAGAGATCATGGGGCTTCCCTAGGTCACACAACTTATGGGTGCTGTATCTGGAACTAGAGTGCCCCCCACCCCCCAGCCTGATTCAGTGTTGGGGAGAGGGGGGAGGGGGAGGAGACAGGACGGAGACCACGGGGATTGAGGACAGTACACAGCAGGTGGGGTTCAGCCCAACTCCCCCAGGGCAGGAAGTAGGAATGGGAACAGCCAGCCCTCAACTCGGGACCACCTCGCCTGCCCTCCGAGGGGGACTTCCTGCCCTAGAGCCCCCTTTTCATGTCCTGCTATGTAACGTGGGTCAGAGCCCAGTTCAAAGTGGAAATGCTAGTCCCGGAGTCCAGGTGTGAAGTGCTTCAAGACAGCAACACCTGGGCATCAACACAGTGAGGGCCCTTCTGGGTTCAACCCCATGGCCGACCCGTCCCTGCTGTGTCCTGCCTCCTCCACCTGCATCCCACCCAGCAGCCTCCCTGCCCCCCCTCTCCCCGGGCTCCACAGGGGCAGACTCCTCAGGGTCCAGTCCACCCTTGGGACCTCTGGGTGTCTGGGCCAGTCCACCCAGGACTCCAGCCTGGCAGCCCCTGAGCACAGCTGGCCACAGGCCACCTGAGGCCGCCTTCCCAGTAAAGGCCTGCTGTGGTGCAGCCCTGACGTCAACAGCAGCCCAGCAGAAGCTTCTAGAAGACAATGCTATATTCTACTCCAGGTTCTTTCCAGGGAGACTCCAAAGCGGCCCAGGGCCTGAGCTGGACCCTGATTCTCAGTTCTCCCAAATCCTCCACCCTCAGACGTTCAGACTTCAAGACCCTCAGAGCCCAGAGCCCAGCCTCCCTTCTCTGGAAGTGGCTCAGGAAAACACAGGCCTCCATCCAGTGTCTGGCCCAAGCATCCAGTGGTGCTGGTTTGGGCACCCAACCCACCAGGCCCCTCTCACATCCATACTGCATTGCTCAGAGAGACACCACTGGAGCTGCTGGGGCCGGGGGGGACAAGATCAAGATGTGGCCGAGCTGGGCATGGTGGCTCAGTCTGTAATCTCGCACTTTGGGAGGCTGAGGTGAGTGAATTGCCTGAGCCTGCGGGTTCGGGACCTCATCTCTACAATAAATAAAAAAATTAGCTAGGAGTGGTAGCACATGCCTGTAGTTCCAGCTACTTGGAAGGCTGAGGCGGAAGGATCGCCGGAGCCCAGCAGGTCGAGGCTGCGGTGGCTGGAAGCGGCCACTGCACTCCAGTCTGGGTGACGGAGTGAGACTCCAACTCAAAAAAAAAAGAAAAAAGATGTGGCTCGGTGGCTCAGCCTGTAATCCCGCGCCTTTGGGAGGCTGAGGTGAGTGGATTGCCTGAGCCTGCAGGTTCGAGACCCGCCTGGGCAGCGAGACCTCATCTCTACAATAAATCAAAAAATCAGCCGGGCGTGGTAGCGCATGCCTGTAATTCCGGCTACTCGGAAGGCTGAGGCGGAAGGATCACCGGAGCCCAGGAGGTGAGGCTGCCGTGGCCGGAAGCGGCCACTGCACTCCAGTCTGGGCGACAGAGTGAGACTCCAACTCAAAAAAAAAAAAAAAAAAAAGATGTGGCCGAGTCCCCCCACACTCACACCCTGCCATCCAAGAGTGGGAACCCTGGGTCCCTTGGAAGCAGCCATTTGTGTGTGGGGACCCTCCCACCTGGCACCTGGGCTCTCAGGGGCAGTTGTGCTCTCTGAGTTCAAGTCTGTGGGAACCAAAACAGCTCCTCTATGCCCACAGGCTTGCCAGGAAGAGAAGGATGCAGGATAGAGAACAAGAAAGAGCCCCCACGCCAGGGCTCCAAGCAGGGATGTAAAGCATGGTGTGTCAGCCCACAACTCCCACATGTGCGTGCCTGCATGTGTGCATATGTGTGTGTGTTCAGGTGAGGGTGCACACATGTGCATGTGTGTGTGTGTGCCCACGTTTGTGTGCATGTGTGTGCATGCCCACACACCAAGAGGTAAATCCAGCAAGAGCAGCCGGACCCGGTCTCCAGATTAGTTCAGCATAGGGGGAAGCACTGCTGCATGGCCACCTTCTATCCTGCCCCTGCCCCTGCCCCTGCCAGCCCCCAGGCCCCTGTGGACTGGGTGAGCCTGCATGCCCCTCCCCCTCGAGGGCTCAGAGCTGTGGCCATACTCAGCTCGAGGCTATAGGAGCCTGCGACCCCTCAGGACTCTTTCAGGATCCCAGCCCCCTCACACAGCCACCAGCTGTGGGGTAAGCTGACAGGCCCTCATGACCCCTGGCTGCTACATGGAGACAGTGGACACGGCCACATGGAAGCCCAGTGGGAGACCCTAGAGACTGACTGTGTGAGGGCCTTGCTCTCCCAGGCCCCTCCAGGCCAGCAAAGCCTGTCTCTGCCCACCCCAGGGTACCTCCCTGCAGCCAGCCTCCTGGACCTGGCTGATGACAGTGTGGTGAGTCCTCTCCCAAGACAGGGTAGAGCCAGCAGGGCAGCCTGGCAGCTCCCAGGGGCAGGACGGGGACAATGCTGCCTGAAATTGAGAAGCTGCCACCAGCCCAGACCCAGGCTTGTCCTACAGCCCAGAGGCCCTGTCCAGCAGTCTGGGGGCCAGAGGGTCCACTCAGGGCCTTCCTCACACGGGCCTTCCAGGCCCTTGGGGTGTCCTCAGCCAGGCGGCACCACCCCAGCACCTCCTAAGCGCATGACAGTGTCCCTCTGATTGGACCCATGGGAGGTGGGTCAGAGTGGTGACTAGGTCTCTGTCCATGTCCCTGGAAGGAACCATCCTGCCCAGTCCCAGGAAAGCCCTGGAAGCCACTGTAGCTTCCAGGGCACCCACCCTTCCATCCTTCCCCAAATAACACATCACCGAGCACTACACAGTCAGACCCCCACCTCCATCCTAAGAAGCTGGTGAGCTTGTTCTCACTTCCCGAGAAGAGGTGGAGGCTCAGAAAGAGAGGTCACTCTCCAGCATCACACAGAATCAGTGCTGGGATTAAGCCGCAGACCTGGCATTGGAGTTTGGCTGCCATGAGTGTGCCTGAGTTTTGGGCTTTCTGACAGGCTGAGCAGGTGAGTGTGTTGACTGAGCCTGGATCCCACCAGAGGAGAGGCACATGCTCGGCCTAGAGAGCCATCCTGCCGATGCTCCCTTCCAGAGGTCAAAGCAGGGCTCCCCTGTGTGCAGGTGGCTTAGGGGCCAGAACCCACCAGAGGGGACCCAGACTGTGGCACATGGGGTACATATGTAGGGTGATCTGGAAGGGCAGGAGTGGGCCCTGACTAGGGGACTTCCCTTGAAGCCCGGTCTAGAGAGATGGACACACGTACCAATGGGGCCGCAGTTCTTGGGACAGGAGGCCAGGGCCTCGGCGGGAGCCCAGGCCGGACATTGGGCATCAAGTCTCGGGAAATTCCAACAACATGCCTGCTGGATCAGTCACCCACATGAAGAGACTAGCAGGGACACAAATGTCACCGTGACTCCCAAGTGTTACCACTCCAGAGAGGGCTCCCAGAGGTGCTGGGAACAATGTGTGCCCCCCAAGGTCAGTTTCCCACCCCAGCACTAGTCTCTTCTCAGACACTCAGCCTGGCACTGCCCACCCCCAGGAAACCCACCTTCTGCCCACAGGGTCTCAGACAAAGGGGTCCTCACACTGGTCCCTTCACCTGCATTGGCCAGAGATCCCACCCAGGTGAGCTCAGGGCAGCTCAGCCCCTACCCACTGTGCAGGGACCACATCCTGACTACACCCTTCAGGGGAGACTCTCTTCATTAAACTCGCAAATCCCTAAAAGAAGAGCACCAGAAACTTGAGGAGAAGGCTCCACCCACAGGGGTGGGGGAGGAGGGTGCCCGGCCTTAGGGTAACAGAGGCCTGCCCTTGCTGAACTCACACCTGCACACCATGTGCGAGACATAACGCACATGTAACTCTTCTAGTCCTCCCTACAGCCTCATCTGCCCACTTTACAGCCGGTGAGACAGGCCCAGCAATGTGAAGTTGCAGCCCCAGGTGGTAGGTGGCAGAGCTGGGACTGGAACCCAGGCGCCTTCCAGCCCCATGCCCTGTGGGCTGTCTTGGAATCACAGTGTGGGATGCCCCTAGTCTCGTGCACATTCCAGGCCAGCCCTGAAGGATCCCTCCTGACTTAGGAAAAGGGTGTGGCCTTTCTAAGCCCCCAGGAAGCCTGAGTTCCCTTTGAGCAGGACCTGGGTCTCCATCTGTCCCCTCCCAGCTCAATTTAGCCCATAGCCAGGCCCTTGGGGCTTGAGCAATCCCCCCTCTGACGGTGGCGTCCTGTGAAAACCCCTTCCGCAAGCCAAACCCAAGACCCAAGCCACAGGAGGCTAACACCTGCCTGCCCCTGCCTGGGCCCAGCACTGAGGGGTGGGGACAGAGGGTATGCCTGGTAGACGGGCTGGCAGCTCAGGCTGTAGATCACACCCAGCCTGCCCAGCCCCTCAGCCGAGGCGCATCTGCCTCGTAAAAACGCCAGCGCCCCGCGCCAGCACAGCCAGGCCACAAATCAGCACCAGGCACAGGATTTAGAGTGTCACCCGCTGCCAGGCAGATTAGCTTCCCGAGACAGCGTTGAAGCCTCAAGAAATACGGCCCATCACCCCCGCTGCTGGAAAAACAGGAAAGATTTATTCCAAACCACAGAGATCCGAGTCCAACGGCTGGGACAACTCAGAGGCAGCCCAGCAGCATCTCCTGCTATGGGAGAAGAAACCAAGGCACAGTGGGAGGAACCTGCCCAAGACCCACAGTGCAGTGGCCGAAAAAGCCTGTGGTCCCTTCTGGCCAGTTATGTGGGGGCCCTGTGGGGGCCCACGTCACCAAGGCCCCACCCGGGAGTGCCCCCTGCAGGACACGCTGCTCTCTCCTTCCAAGGGCAGCCAGACCCGGTCGTGAACCTAGCCTGAGTGTTTCCCCAAGGGGCAGCCTCCAGGCTCCTCCAACCATGACTAGCAGTGGGAGCAGGCTCATGTCTTCCACCCCAGGGCACCTGCCAGCCAGGCCCACGGGACACAGATGGATGGTAGGAGGCCTGGCACCTGGGGCAGCACCTCCTGTCTGACCTCACACTCCCGAGGTGACAGTGACAACAGCGTAAAGTGATGCAACGATGTGATCCAGAAGCTGCCCTGTGGTTTCTCAGTAATGTCACTGCCCCAGCACTGGACCGGGCCACCCAGGCCACTCCAACCGTGAGCCCAGCATTACCCTGTCCCAGAAGCCACAGCTCCTCCCACACCGCCCTTCACCCACTCTTGGCACCTAGCTCACCTGGGAGGTCCCAGCCTGGCACCCAGCTGTGGCCCTAGGAGGACCCAACCCAGAGGACCCAGCTCTGCTCAGACCACCCCAGACAAGGGGCCTGAGATAATCAGGGGCATGGGACTGGGTCCCTGTTCTTGGGATCCTGGGCTGGTCAGGATCTTGGGGATGGGGTCCCTTCTCCAAGGGTCCTTGCTCTTGGGATCCTGTGTAGGGCAGAGAGCTTGGAGACGGGCTTCTTGTTTTCAGGGTCCCTGCTCCTGGGGTCCTGGGCTGGTCAGGGGCCTTGGGGATGGGATCTCTGCTTTCAGGGTCCTGGGCTGGTCGGGGGCAGGATCCCTGCTCTCAGGGTCCTGGTTCCCAGACAATTCCTCTCCCCAGGAGCTCCCATCTGCTCAGAGAGCCCAGGTGACAGGGGCAAATTAGGCCCAATTGTGGCTCCCCAACCTGGATGCTCAGAGACCTTGGCCCATCCCTAGGCTTTGGCCTTCATGTCCCCTCACGTCTGCCATTCAAGTGGAGTCCACTTAATGCAAGTGTCACCTGCAAGGCAAGGCCACAGGGACACTGCCGCCACACATCTGGTGGAGGTGGATGATCAGAAGGCCTTGAGCTGGGCAGCACAGCATGTCTCCGGGCTACAGAAGCCTCGGAGTGATGGTCAAGGACCCAGGAACAATGCCGACCAACTGAACAGCTCCCAGCAGCCAGAGTTGGAAGAATCTTGGTAAAAAACAAGAGTGTTGGATCACGACTCAAAGCCCAAGACAGGTATCTGGGAGTCCATACGGGTGCAAATGAGCACTAGAACAACCTCTTCAACAGGAACAAAGAGACAAACCCTCACCCGCACAGAATTCCCAGGAGGAAGCAGAATTCCCACCCTAAGTGGGATGTCAGGTGGGATCCCAAGATAGGACAAGGATACTGGGGAATGAGGGACACCGGGGTGATGCTGGCTCCAGCTGACACCCACATGTGGACGCCAGCTGGTCCATCAGGACAATGTAAGGCACAGCATGGGACATGGACGTGAGGGAGTGAGATGGCTGGGGCTGTCTGGAGAAACTTTCTGTTAGCCCAAAGTCACATCGTTTTTGAAGGATGACTCTTAAACACAGCACAGCCAGAGGCTGAGGTCTGAGGTCAGGCCCGAGGGAGCCTTGGCAGGAGAGCATCTTGGGAGGACACTCTGGCTGTCCAAGCCCGGAGTTGAGCCCCTACCCTGTCCCCCCCCGCCCAGAAGCCCCTGAAACCACAAATGTCCCCTACTCATAGGCCCTTGTGCTGGCCACAGAGCCCACTCTGTCCCCTGCCCTGCTCCATGTGAGGGGGAGACAGACTCCAGCCTGGGCCTCAGTGGCCTCACTGACCACATGAGTGGGTCCTGCCCCACACCCTGGATCCCCCAGAGCCCCTCTGGGCTCTGAGCTGCCTTCCCCCCCCACCCCATGCCTCTACCCCACCCACCGTACCCCACATCTCCTCCCCCACCCTGCACTTCCACCTCCACTCTCTCCCCACCTCCACCCCACCCCACATACCCACCTCACCCTATACCTCGACTCTCACTTTCTCCCTACCCTATCACTACCCAAGTCTCCACTCCACCCCCACTCTCTCTACCCCGCCCCACCCAACTTCCCCATCTGCACCCCACACCCCGCCCCATCCAATTCCCCGCCCCCCACTCCCTAACCCACAGGAAGTCTCAGCTTCTTGGCCCGCCCAGGGAATTCCTTCCCAGGCTTCCTGTGTAGAATCAGGCCTGGATTGCCTGAGTTAACACATTCTCAGGAGGGAGAAGTCACCGGGAGCTTCCTGTTTGCTGGGAGCAGATCCCAGGCCCAGGCTGAGCCCCAGGGACCCCAGGCTCCTTCGTGCCAGGGTGGGGGCTGCTCTGCCCTGCTCATGCTCTGGCTCCCCGCAGGGGAGGAATCTCTGGCCCGAGAGGCACCCTCCCACACCCAGGGCAGCAGGGAGGTCCCGTGGGGGTGGAGGCCCCAAGGCTGGGCCACTTCTGGGGAGCCAGAACGCCCTGTACTGGAGGCAGCCAGGATTGGCCTTGGGGGGAGACCCAGGCAGGTACAGACACCACACCGAGACCAGAGGAGGAAACTGGGGCTCAGAGACACAGGGAGGCAGTGGAACCCCGCCCCCTGCCCCAGACTCTAGGAGAGTACAGCATTGTCAGGTCACGATCCCTCTAGTATTTCTTAGGGGTCTCACTCCATCAACCCAGGCTGCCCATTCAGTCACCGGGCTTGGGACCCAGCTAAACTCCTTGCAGGCTGCTGATGGGACCTTGCACCCACTTCCTAGGAGAGAAGGGGCCATGAGGGGACCAGGCCCCATGCCACCTTCCAGCCGTCCTCGCTAGGGCTGGAGACCATGAGACAGACAGGCCCAGGGCAAAGAAGGGACCAGGCAGGCCAGGCGGAAGAGACACGGGCCACAGTGTGGGTTCCAGGCTTCCTGGATCTCCGACCCCATTCCTAGGAGTGCTGCTGCCCCACCGATCGCCCCACTCCAGTCACCGCCATCCTCCTAGCCACCGGTCCTGCACTACCACCACCCTCTCAGTGGTAGCGACCACAGCCACCACACCACCCATGTCCCTTTCCCATTGCCATCACTGTGGGTCACCTCTACTGTCCATGTGATAGTGACCACAGCTAGACGCACAGGAAACTTCTGAGAGCCACACATCACAAGTTAAGCAGGAAACTTCTGGGAGCCCAGCTGCTCCCCTGTCTCCAGGGGGGGGGGCCACACGGGTTTCTACCCAGACAGAGGGATTCTAAATCTGGGCGCTTCACCCCCACCCCACCACTGGCCCCAGGCCTTGGAGAAGGGAAGTTCCCCACACTCCCTGCAAGGAGAGCAGCCTCATAGGGCAACAGGCCTGGCAGGGAACCAGGGAGCCAGACCACACCCCTAAACCTCTCCCCTCACTCTGGGTACTGGTGGGGTGGCTCCTGGAGACCATGCCCGCCTATTCATCCCACCCCAGTTCAGGTCACCCGTGAGCCCTTTCCCCCCTTCCACCCTGCCTCATCTCCCCACATGGCCTCCCAGTGCCCGGGCTGGGGTGGGCAGGGTGGTCAGAGCAGGCCTGAACCTCTGGATGGGTTGGGCAGGACAAGTAGCAGGCTAGCCTCAAAGAGACCCACCCGGGGGGCCCCTGTCTCCCAATCCCTGCTTCCTGGCCGCCACAATCAGCAGCTGGCTAGGTATCCAGCGGGCCAGCACTTCAATTCCTCACAGCTGATCCTGACCCTCCCACCCTGACCCTACATGATCCAAATCCACTCCTCCCCTAGGGGAACACCCAATGGGAGTTTAAGCAACCTCTACTCTCTTTGGTCCTCAGTCTCCCCAGATGTTCCACAAGCAGGAGGCACAGCGTCCTTACAGACTGCTTTGGCTGGCTTTGGCTTCAACACCAGAGCTGGGTCCCGGGCAGCTGCAGCTTTCCCATCCATAAAATGGGCGTCCTCACACTTGCGGCTGCTCCCCAGCGGGTTCCCAGCCAGTAATGACAGGGCTGAGGGCTTTCATGTCCCAGATGAAAGGCTGTTCTGGCTCCCAGGCTGGCCCCAGGACCGCGGATTCCCTGTCCAGAAAAGTAGGCACCACCCTCCTCGAGCTTGGCCAGAACCAGGGAAAGAGGGCTCCACCTGGTTCGCACCAGAGGCTGGCCTCCCCCACAGGGTCCCCAGCCAGGAAAGGCCATTGGACAGGGAGGACCCAAAAGAAGCAGGCTCTGGACCCCTCCAATGATTCAGGAGCAGGGGAGGGGCAGAGTGCTCTCCACTAAAGGCAGAGACCCACTGGACAAGCCCCAAGCTCCCACCTATCCCCTGCAGGAAAGCCAGCCCAGTGCATGCTGGGAGTGAGAGCCTCATGGTGGGTCCAGGGTGCTAGGGCAGCTCCTCAATATCTCTCCTGGCCCCGCCTAGGCCCAGCACTGCCCTGGACCCTGAGCACAGGTTCCCTTGACCCACCTGACCCACCTGACCCCACACTACCCTGGCCCCAAAGCACGGGGTACCCTGACCTACCTGACCCCACCCAGATCCCACACTGCCCTGGTCCCTGAGGATGGGATTCCCTGACTCACCTGACCCCTCCCAACCACCCACTGCCCTCATCCTCAAGCATGGGCTACCCTGACCCACTTGACTCCATCTGACCCCACATGCCCTGGTCCCTGAGGACTGAGTGGCCTGACCCACCTGACTCCACATGCCTTGATTCCCGAAGATGGAGTATCCTGACCCACCTGACCCCACTGAGACTCCACTGCCCTAGACCCAAGGAGAGGGTGCCCGGGTGGTGCCTCTGACAGGCCAGGGGTCACGGGCAGCTGCACCGTGTTTTCAGGGCTGTGGGCCAGGTGGGCTTCCCACCCTTTCCTCTGAGAGCAGGGTCCTGAGAGTATCTCCCCTGTCCCAGCAGCAGAAGCCAGTCGGGGCAGTACTTGCTGGTCAGGAATAACCTTGCCCCCACATGAGTCTGCATATTCTCAAAATGGAAAGGAACAGATAGGGCGGGGGTCAGGGCCCGAGCTGTCCCAGGCTGCCAGTGGCCCCTGCTGCTGGGGCTGGCATCCCAAGAGACATCTACAGTGGTGAGCAGAGTCCGGGGTGAGGGGGTGCCTGTGGCCTGGTACATGGGCCCACATGGCCAAGAGCAGGACAGGGTCTGCTTGGGGACGGCTGTGGGTCCAGCGGGAGGCTCTCTGCCAGCTGTTGAGTGCTGTCCACCCCAGCCAGCTGCTGCCCTCGTCAAGGAGATGCAGTCATTCCTCCACTCATTCATTCCTTCTTCATCCAGTGCTCCATACCCCCCCAGGCCCAGCTCTGTGCCCATGCCGGGGTGCAGTGATGACTCAAACCACACAGGGTGGGACGTGTCCCAGTGGAGGGGCCCCTGGTTGCAGAGGGCTCCACACCCACCACCTGGAGCCAGGGAGGGGGCAAGGGGCGGGGATGGCTACGGAGTGGGAGTCCCAGGCATAGGATAGGGGCTGCAGAGGCCCAGCTGCTGGGTAGGGCTGAGATTCCTGGGGAGCTGGGAGGGGGGTGCAGCCCAGAAAAGGAGGTACAAGGAGTGGGACACCGTGGGAGGAAGCAGCACAGGGAAAGGGGTGCAGCATAGTGGGGGGATACGGCAAGAGGAGGGGTTACAGTACAGGGGACAGGGTGCAGGGGGTGGAACACTGAGGGGGGGAAACAGCCCAGAGGGGGAGGAGCACAGGGGAGAAGGTTCAGGGCGGTGGAGCGCTGTGGTGGAAACAGCACAGAGGAGGCAAGTGCAGCACAGGGCAGGAGGTGCAGGGGGTTGGAGGACCGTGGGGGGAAGCAGCCCACAGGAGGCGGATGCAGTACAGGAGTGGGGTGTGGGGCTTGGAGCACTGTGAGGAAATACTGCACAGAGGAGGGGAAGGGATGCAGCACAGCGGGGGATAAACAGCACAGGGGAGGAGTTACAGCAAGGGGTTAGGAGTGCAGCACTGGGGGATGCTCAGGGCCAGGACCACAGCCTGAGTCCCAGCTGGGGCAGTCCCAGGCCAGCAGAAAGCTGCACGGAGGGGGCCGTATCCAGAGGCAGCCTCGGCAGACCTGGCAGGTGGGGACACCGATGGGACGGAACAGACCTGGGGAAGCTAGCTGGTTCTGCTGGGGACACACTGAGTGTAAGCCACACCCTAGAGTCCAGGAGGCAACCACAGCCCTTGCCCCAGTGGCCCGGGAGGGCAGGCGAGGCTACAAGCTCAGAGCTCAAAGGGGTGAGTCTCCCCCAAGGGCCCGGGGTCTCTGACCATGGGACAGCTCAGCACTCTGAGGTCAAGACAGAACCCCCACAGGAGGGGTTGGCCCTGCTGCGCGGGGAGCTCAGGGCCCTGAGCCTTGAGGTGTCCACATGTGTGTCCACTCCTATTTCCCTGAAAGGCAGGCGGGGATGAGGCTCTCCAGAGGGGCTGCCATCACCCCTGCCTTGGTTTCCCCAGAAACACAGCCCAATGGGAAGGGAGCCAGGAGCCCCCAGAAAAGTCTGCTTCCTGCCAGCCAGGCCCCAAGCCTGGCTGCCAGCCCATCTCAGGACCCCAAGATCTGGGAGAGTCAACAGGAAATAGCCTGGGGGGTTAGAGAGGAAATGTGGGTTTGCATTCCCTCCTCAGCTGCCTGCCACCTTCTCTGAAGGGCACTCGCCAGCACAGCAGTTCCCGCAGGGGCTGAGGGCAAGTCCCCAGCACGACGTCCCGAAGCCCTCAGGTCCTGGGGACACACCCCTCCAATGCCTGCTGCACCCTTCCCCAGGGACCCTCAGAGGGCAGCACGTCCAGCTCAGGGCTGCCTAGTGAACCCCAGAACCACCGGAACAACCGATGCATCTTTTATTCACAAATAAAAACCGCAGCAAGGAGTTATCTACATGTTTGTACAAAGGTCTGGACGCCCTCTAATATGAACTCAAACCTGCCACGCGGGGGACGTCGCAAACATTGGCAGGCTCACCCCTCGGCTACATTTGGCAAGATGCACCATCCAAGGATCCCCAACCCTGCCCGGGGTGTCCCCAGAAGGCGCCACCCCCGTAGCTGGAGGGAGCCCATCCCTAGGGACCCCTTTTCGTAGAAAACCCTAAAAACATAGATCATTTGTCTTCAAATTCTCATGGCAAACTTCGCATTTATAGGCAAAATGATATAAAAATATGAACCTAACAGAACCTTACAAAACCCTAACCCCCATCTTTGTTGTTAGTGGTGGTTTTCTTTTTTGCTTGTGGTTTTGGTAAAAATTCCTGGCATGGACGGCATCGTGTGCCGTGGCTCAGCCCTTGTGTGCTGTTTGTGGCATCCTCAGGACAGAGTGGCAGACTCAGGAAGGGAGGGGACTCAAGGTTGGCCACCCCTGCCCGGGAGACCGCCCAGCATGGACCTGTGCTGGGAACACGCAGACCGCAGGGACTGGGAACCCCAATACATGCCCTGCCCAGAGGAAACCGCCATGAGGAAAAGTGATCCTGAATCCTAAAAAAGAGCCCTGGGGTGCAGGTCTGTCCTGCCACCTAAAACCGCTCCACTGCCCAGAAGACAAGACCCATGCGGATGCAGCTGGCCTCAGGCCCGGCCCAGAGGCTCAGTGCTGCGGGGCCCCGGCTGCAGCACTCACTTGCTGGTGTCTTGAGTCATGTAGCACCAAATGCAAAAAGGAGAAATGTCCAAGTCAAAGTCAAAGGCACTTGCGTTGCTCTCGGGTGTTGACGGTCTTCTGGTCACCGCGCACCCCGCTCCATCCACCCTCCCTCCCCGCCCTCCACCTCCTCTCTCAGATCCCATCCTGCACAAAAGCCCTCTGTGTCCTCCTCCCGAAACCCCACCACATTCTCGCTCCGTCTCACGTCCCGCTCTCACGCTCCCCACACATCCCCTCCCCTGCGTCCATGTCCAGCCTCAGACGTCCACCTCCTGCGGCCCTGGGACGGCAGCTGTGGTGGCAACACTGATGTCGAAGCAGGTGACCATCATGACGTGGGCCTTGCACAAGTTCACGCACTGTTCCAGGGCGGCTGTCACCCGTTCCAGGGCTGCCAGGTACTCGGCTGACTCAGGTTCCAGCTCTGGGTCCACCTCAACTGGAGGGGGTGGGGCAGCGGGCACAGGTCAGCCACCTGTCCCCCCACCCCCGAAGACCCCAGGAGAGGTGTCCTGGCCCGACTGACCCTGCCCCTGGCCTCCCTGACATGGGATACGTAACAGCAACTTGGGTTCGGGGAGGGGTGTGGTGGCTAGGGCAGGGGTTTCTGGGGTGCAGGGCCCGTCTGGACCCCGGCACGGCTCTGAGACACCCTCCCTACCAGGTGGAATGCCAAGGGGCAGCACTGGTGGCCCCAGGAGCTCCTCCGCCGCCCACGGCCGCTCAAGGGTGATGTTAGGGGTACCAGGTCTGGGCTGGGCAGGGCCAAGTGAGACTCACACTGCTCCAACCAGCGGCCTGGCTCCACCATCAGGCGGCCCTGGGTCTCCGCCAGTTCCTCACACAGGTGTTCATGCCTGGCCCGCACCTCCCGAAGTCGCTGCTGCCTGCGTTCCACCAGCCGCAGCTTTGCGCCCGCACACACCAAGCCCTGGGTGTTGGAGCAGGGGCTCAGCAGGAGAACCCAGCGCTCCCCGGTGGGCAGGGACCCCCACCGTGGCCACATGCCTCCCCACATCCACCAGTCTGGGAGGGCACACGGGGGGGGCCTCAGAGGTGGCAAGGTACAGGTGGGGCCCCCACCAGGGCTCCCAGGGCACCCCCCAGTGCCCATCTGGATCCTGGCACAGCTCCAGGACACCTCCACCAAGTAGAATTCCAGGGGACAGTGGTGGTGGCCACAGGACCCCTCCAGTCACCCACCCGCTGCCCACGGGAGACATGAAGGCCACCAGGTTCAGGCTGAGGAGGACTGGTTCCTACCTTTGTGTCCTGGGACAGCTGTGGACAAGAGGGGAAAGTGAGGTCAGGGGCTGCCCCATCACATCCCCAGAAGCCCAGTGAGCCTGTCGGATGGCCCACTCTGCCATCTGGAGTCAGGCGGTGCCCTTGGGGCTCACAGATCAACTCTCCAACCCGCCCAGCCCTGACCTCAGCAGGGTTCTCCCGCAGGGCTGGGCGCGGCCGCTGCAGACGCTCCACATCGTCAATCTCGTACACCTTGATCTCGAAGGGCTCCTTCAGAGAGCCAGCCAGGGGTGGGGGCAGGTCCACCCACTGGCCAGGGAGGCCAGGCTTGCGGCCCAGGGCAGCGGCATCTGGCAGTGGGGCTGGGATCAGCCGTCGCCGCTGCAGACCTGGAATGGAAAGCCGGGTGCAGGTTGGGAAGAGGCCGGGGCACAGCCTGGATGCCAGCCCCTGGCCAGGGGACGAGGGGAGCTAACCAGGGGCCTGACCGGGAGAGCTTAAAGGCCCAGTCCATAAATCCTTAGCCTGGAACCTGGCTGGGGCCTCCACCACCCCTGCCACAGTGGATTAGGCCCCATGCAGCACAGGGACAGGATCTCGCCTCCAATGCCCAGGGTGACCCAGGGTGACCCTGCCTCTTGCTCCCCGGGACTGTCAGACACCATCATTCCTACCTCAAAATGACCCCCCACCCCCAGAACTCGTGTTCCCTCAGCCACGCCCAGCCCTCTCACCTGAACAGCCATACCAGCTGCCTATACAGCAGCTGCCGCATGGCCAGCTATCCCAGGAGGGGGGCCCTGACACCCTAGCTGGTCACACCACTCTACCTCACAACGCTCCCTTGCTCTCGAGGCCCCAAGACAGAGAAAGGGCCAACCCCCAGACAGGCCCACAGGCCCTCGCTGGCACCCTGGTCCTGCCCCGACAAGCGTCCCTCGCTTTTCCAACCTTGGCCCCCAAAAGGCAGGCCAGGCAGGAGGCTGCCAGCAGTCAGGCACTAACCAGCAAGGCACCAGGCCTGGGACGCAAACCCAAGTCCTTTCCCAGCTCCCAGTGTCCGAGCTGCGCCACCCGTGCAGGGTTGCCTGCACTTACTCTGACATGGAGGAGGGCTAGCCTCTGGGGCAGCATGGGGATCAGAGAAGGGGATGAGTGCATTTACAAACTGTAGAGGGCTGTGCATGCATATACACTGGCATGTCTGTCCGCTGCCAAAGGCCGCGTGCCTCTGAGATCTATGATGATTGAGTCTGTCTGCCAAGCATTCCTCAGCTCTACAAACTGCAGAAGGCTGTGCATGTCTACATGCTGAAAACCTCAGGCACGTTTGCCCACTGTCAAGGGCTGCATGTCTCTGAGATCTGTGATGAACCAGTCCATCTGTCAAGCATCTCCCGAATCTACAAACTGTAGAAGGCTGTGCGTGCCTACCTGCTGGAAAGCCCCAGGCACGTTTGTCCACTGTCAAAGGCTGCGTGCCTCCTGATCTGGTATGGTCGTGTCTGTCCGTCAAGCGTCCCCCAGTTCTGCAAACTGCAGAGGCTGTGCCCACCGCAGGGCTGGCGCCACCACCCACCTGTGGCCCTCTTCTTGGGGGACCTGAGGCTGCGGGAGCGGGCGCCTGGGGAAGCAGCCCCGCTCTCACTCATGGAGTCGGGGGCGGAGGAGGCACTGCCGGTGGCCTCGCTGTCGCGCATCATGCTCTCGTAGCCGCTGCTGCCACCGCTGTGGTAGAAGAGGGCAGTGCGGCCCATGGCGGGCGGGAGCTCCCCGCTGAGCACACTGCTGTTGTCGCTGCCATGGCCGCTGCTGTAGCGCTGGGGCCTCCGTGGCGCCGTCACCTTGCTGTAGGGGGAGGGCAGGGCCGGACCCACGGGCGGCCGCTCTTCCCCCAGGTTCACACCACTGTCATTGCCACTGTCCGAGTCGGCTGAGCCCCACGAGGGGCTGCCTCGGCCAGGGACCCCACTGGCTGCCAGCTCGTTGACACGGCTGTGGGCAGCCTGCAGCGCCTGCTTGGTACCCATGATGGTGCCCCGGCCGGCCTTGGCCCCAATGCCAGGCCCAGCTCGTGGGGCTGCCCTGGGACCCGTCACGGGGCTGCCAGGACTCCTGCCCACCACAGAGGTCAGCGGCTTTACTGAAGCACCCAGAGCCCGTGACCCACTGGTCGCCAGGCTACGGCCCTTGCCCCCACCCACCGGCGGCTTGGGGGCTCCCAGGTCCTTGGCCAGGCTGCTCCTACAGGCCGGAGTCAGCCCAGGCGCAGGACTGGCAGGCGGCACACCCAACTTGGGCACAGCCCGGGGCAGCCGGCCAGGGGATTCCCTAGCCTTGCCACTGCCATGCACCAGGCCCTCATACTGCTCCAAGGATGTGTGGCCAGCAGGACGGTGTGCCACCTCCACCTTGCCAGGCCGGGCCTTCAGGCTGGATGTGGCCCTGGGGGCAGAGTGGTCAGTGCGGCTGCCAGACATGGCATCCTCCTCTCCCCGGAAGGTGGCAGGGGCCCCGACCCATGTCAGGCCCATGGCCTGGGTAGGTGCCAGGGCTGGGCCATTCTTGTGTTCCAGGCTGGATTTGCGCACAGGCGGAGCTGGGGGGGCCGCCCCGTTGGGCCTCGGGAAGAAGGGCCCTTTGGGAGCTATACTCTTCTTGCTGGTGGGGGAGGCCTTCGGGCTGCCTGAGCAGGTGGCCTCTGCTGAAGGGTCCCCCCAGGACATGGTGGGCGTGGTCACGCCCAGTGTGGTGGCACCCCTCCGCAGTGGCGGGATCCAAGCCATGGCCTCAGGCCTTCGAGCCGCCCTGGCTGCCACCTCACACCCGTCCACCACCCTCTGAGCACAAGCTGGCATTGCTGGGGCCTCAGGCAGCCGGGGGAAGCCTGGGGTGAGGCTGGGAGCAGAGGCCACCTGGAGCGTGTCACATTCCCCTGCCCGGAGCAGCCATGGGTCTTCAAACAGGCTTCCATGGCCAGGCGGGCTCTGGCTTAGGTGTGTGCAGCCCCCACGACCAGCTGTGGCGTTAGTCCTCGACTTCCGGGGTAGGCTGGAATGGAGGGTCTGTGCCACAGGCCCCCCACGTGGAGACCCAGTTCGGGACTCTCGGCCCGGTCGAGTCGGGGATGCTGCAGCCACCTCACCGGGGCGAAGACTCCGGGCCGGGCTGGGCCCATCGGGTCTGTCGTGCTCTAGGAACCTGTGGCTGCTGTCCTGCAGGAAGCTGTCCGGGCCAGGGGCACCCAGGGGCGAGTCAGGGCTGAAGGAGGACTGCAGCGTGGAGCCGCGGCTGTCAGCGGTGCAGACGCTGACCTCACTGAGCCAGGAGCTGATAGAGGAGCCGTAGCTCCCGCCAGACCACGCTGTGCCACCCTGGGGCCCTCCCGCACCAGCCGGGACTTCGGGGGCCTGCGAGGTGTAGGCGTCGAATTCGTCATTGAGGCTGCTGATGATGCTGACTGGCCGGGAGCCTGAGGCCAGGGCCTGCAGGGAGCAGTCACTGCCGAGGCTGGCCAGGCTGGAGGGCCGCGCAGCACCGGCCAGCCCACCCAGGGACAGCTCCTCCACCACCGTGAACACCAGCTCGTCCTCGCCATTCAGCTCCACGGGCTGCTGCAGGGTCACCGTAGTGGTCAGCAGGCCTCGCTCCAGACGGCGGCCCTGGGCGGACGGGCAGGGGCCAGCGGCATCCGGTAGCAGTGGGGGCTGGCCTGCCTGCCCACTCATGCCCACAGGGGGTGTCCGCACAACACCATCAGCGGCCCCTCCCCCAGGATCCTCCAGGACTCCGTGGGTTTCTGGTGGCTGAGGGGGCGGGGGGGCCGGACTGGGCAGCGGCCTCCTGCCTCCGCCCCCTGGTGCCTTGTCCAGGATGGGCAGCTCAGGCTGGGCACTGCCATCTCTCTCTGGTCACCCCGGGTGTTGGCCTTGGAAGGATGGTCTGGGCCAGGGCTGCCTCGAGGGGTGCTGGTGGCCATCGGGGATCCCACGGCCTTCCTGGGGGAGGCGGCCTCAGGGGGTGAGGACCTCCTGCCAGCTCGAGCAGGGCTGGCCTGGGCCAAGTTTCGGCCGCCGGGGGTTCCCGAGGGGCCCTCATGGCCGTCGATGCATTCCAGCCGCTCCTGCAGCTCGGCGAAGGTGCTGCAGCGGAAGTGGTCGGCATCCCGAGGGCCGGTGGCCGGCCGGCAGCGGCTCAGGGCCGGGATGATGGGCACAAAGTCAGGGGGGCCCTCGTCATCCGTGAGCTCCCGGTCAGACAGCGCCACCCCACCAGGCCCCACGTAGATGACCGTGTCACAGGACTGCTCACTGCTAGACGAGTAATCAGGGTCGCCGGGAAGGCCAGGGGCTGAGCGCTCAGAGTCCAGGGCCATGGTGCGAGGGTGGAAGGGTCTCAGGGGTGGTGGCCGGCGGGCCCGGCTCTCCTCACAGGAGCTCTCCCCGCCTGAGGAGCTGGAGGCATACTGGGGACGGAGCAGGCCCATGAGCCAACCTCCTCTGAGCACCCTACCCGACTGCCTCCGGCTCTCCCTGGGACCCAGTCCTGTCAGATGCTGGGAGCTGCTAAGCCTTGGGCGAGACCCTCAGTGACCCAGAGCGACCATGCAAGGAAACAGCATCACCATGTCACAGGGCAGGAAAGATGCTCAGAAAACCAGAGTATTCCCACAGACACACGACCTACAGTCGCACTGGACTCATGCCCGGGGCCCTCCAACCCCAGCACCCGAACTCCACCCTCTGGCTCCCAGAACAGGAGCTTGGGAAGTCTTGGCTGGGTTGGTGCGGCTCTCCAGAAGGCCCAGGGCCCGGTGCTGGGGCCGCAAGCTGGAGAGTTCTGGCTGCCGCGAGCCCTCAGTAAATAGCTCTCAGGTCAGGCAGGGCCACCCAGGCTCCAAGGTCTGTCTGCTCCCCTCCCCCACCATGCCCAGCAGGGGTCTGCAGGGGACACAGAGACCAGGGAGGAGTCCTCAGTAGGGTGTGTGGGAGACAGCCTCACCTTGGCCTTCTTTCTGTGCAGGCGGTGGATGCGAGCGGCCAGCTGCACTGTGCTGAGCGTCTCAGCGTGGTGAGCTGGTGCGTCCGAGACATGAGCGATCATGGTGGTGCGGCAGCTGGTGGTGGCCAGGGATTCCCGCAGCAGCATGGTGAGCCTGTGATCCCTGGGGACCAAGGAGTCTGAGACTCTGAGGGTTCCGGTGAAAGGCTGGGCACAGGGCAACCCCGGGGTCCAGTCTGGCTCCCACCTGAGACCCAGGACCCTCCACCAGCCCAGCACTGGGCCCAGGGGCACCATCCGGCAGAGAGGCCCATCAGGCAGTGCAGGAGTCAGGCCCAGGGATGTACGGAGCACACTAGACTGGAGTCCGGTCCCCATCAAGGAGTCACCCTGGCCAGCATCCACAAAAGCACCCACACTCACCGGTAGGGCACATGCTTGGCTCCATTGACCAGGGCCAAAATGACACTGCCCAGAGCTGACAGGGATAGGCACAGGGGTCCCCCGGTCGTCTCCCCACCTCTTCCAGATGCTGCCTCGCAGCTGCCCAGGTCAATGAGGTGGAGGCGGCTGCGGCCTCCAGACACTGAAATGGCAGGACAGGAAAGTGGCGGCTCGGTCTGGGCCCCTGGCCCTAGCCCCGGCCAAGCAGGAGTGCTCAGGGAACACTCCAGGGGACACCCTAGAGGACGGTGGGTGACCAGGACCCCGGGCTCAGCAGGCAGGCACCTACTTCCCCCACGGCCACACTTGTCCATGCGGTACTGGTAGACGTGCAGCGTGAACAGCATGTGGGAGCTGTGCCGGGCATCCTCCCCACAGCCACCCCGGCTGGTGCTGCGGGCAGCCAGTGCTGCATCCAGGTAGAAGGCCGCCTTCTCGGCCGTGGGCGCCCGCAGCTCACTCTGGTTCTGCAGCTGCAGGAGATGAGGGGAATGCGCCTTCAGCGGTTCAGGTGAGCACAGTCCCGACCCCCACCCTCCCACCCCCCCACGGGCTGGTGGGCCAACACACCTGTGCCCCAGACACAGGGTCCTCCCGCAGGTACACGCCTGGAGACTGGGCATCCTGGAGGCTACCAGAGGCCACCTCGGCCAGCAGGTCCCGCAAGCTCTGGTCACGGCCGCACACCTCCACGGCCGAGACCCGGACAGAGAAGCGAGTGCCCATCCGCTCCTTGCGCTGGTCAATGAGCCGGAAGAGCCAGGAGATGGCGCAGGGCATGATGCCCAGGCTCTGGGGGGAGCTGTCCTTCCCGATCATGGTGTATGATTTGCCTGGGGGCCAGGCGGGCACATCAGGGACCCCCAGCTCTGCACAAGCCTTCAGAGTCAAGTGAGACTTGGGGACCAACTCCCCAGCCCTGCCAGGGATCCTCAGAGCCAACCTGGAGCCACTGAGCCCTCAGGGGCCTCCTCTGCTCCATCCCAAGGCCTCCGGTTTCCTCTCCTCGAGCTCCTCTCCCCCATGCCCATGCTCTGCCCACATGGAGAACCGCCCCCCCTTCCCCACAGGAGCCCAGCCCAGCAACCGCAGTGACAAAGATGGCTGAGGGACATAGTCAGCAGACTTCATCTAGGGCAGGACAGGGCACTCACCAAGGCTCACGTGGCCGAAGGAAAAAATGCAGCCATCAGCACCACTGACCACCGACTGCAGCACATCAGCCACAGTCCCCGAGCAGACTTCCGCCTGGGGGAGAGGCACAGAGGATCAGGCAGGCTCCAGGGCCGCCGGGCTGTGGCCACCACCTTGGGCCACATCTGGCAGCCCCAGGCCTGTCTGTCACGGCACATGCAGGTAGCCCATGGGGTGGCCGGGCTGGCACACTTGGAACCAAAGACAGATCTGCCATGTACACGCAGAAAGCATAGAACACACATGAATAGGACACGGAATACACACCACATACAGGATATCTGGACAGACACATGCATACACAGACACACACCCCATCAAATCCAGAAGTCCTGCTGCCAAGGTGGACACATGCCTGGGACAGACCATAACACACGCAGACGCGCACATGGCCACACTGGACACGTGTCCATGGCCATGCCAGACGTGCACACAGCTGCACCAGGCATGCCTATGGCAATGCTGGACATGCACACGGTCATGTCAGTTGTGCACACATGGTTATGCAATGAACGGCACACCCAGGGGAGCACTGGGTACCCTGACCCCACAGTGAAGCATGATGCTGCTCAGGAAGCTTCTGGGAAGGGTGGGTTCCATAAAGCCAGCCTTTCCCCAGGGACTCAGCCTGGAGCAGCAGCAGGAGGTGGGCTGAGGCACCCAGGGCACCAGCCAGCTGTGGAGGGGCTGTGGCTACGGGTAGCTGGGCCTGCTCACCTCTCCTCCCGCTCTCCTCACAGAGCAGCAACAAGATCTGCCTTGCCATTACAAACGGGCAACCTAGGCTCCCAGGACACCTGGTCCACCCATGTACCTGCTCAGAGTCCTGGGGGAAGACGGCATCAAAGGCGAACATCTTGGGGACCGACATGGTGGCAGCACGCCGGGGGCCAGTGCTGCCCGGCGGACCGGCAGCTGGGTCGTAGAGGGTCACCTGCTTCTTCCGAGGATCCACCTTCAGGAAGGACATGGCCTCGGCCGAGCGCTGGACTCCCTGTGCAGGCCAGATCCGCAGCATGACCTTCACCTGGGGGGAACAGCATCTAAGCAGCCACCCCCATGCAGCGGGCTCTGACAACCAGACAGGAGCCATGCATGGTGGGTGGCAGGCCAGGTGGCACAGGCACCCACACTGCAGGAACACAGGCACTGCACCTGTGTTCCAGGTAGGCCAGACCTCACGTGAGGTCAGCAGAGCAGCGAGAAGATGAACCCAGGAGGGGGAGGCTGTGCAGAAGCAATAGGCACAGGACAGGAGACATGGGGCGGGGACATGAGACAGGATGGGGAGACAGGATGGGGACACAGATTGGGGACGGGGATGGGGCATGGGATGGGGACATGGGATGGAGGACATGGGATTGGGACACAGGACAAGGGCACGGGAAGGAGTCATGAAACAGGGACATGGGACAAGAACATGGGACAGGGGCACGGGATGGGGACAAGGTGTGGGGACTGAAGACAGGGACACAGAATGGGGACAAAGGACAGGGCACAGGGCAGAGGGACAGGATGGGGACACGGGGTGCATGGGACAGGGACTCAGGACAAGGATGTGGGATGGGGACATGGGGTGGGAGCAAGGAGCGGGGACACAGGCAGGGACATGGGACGGGGCATAGAACAGGGAAACAGAATAGGGGCATAGAACAGGGTCACAGGATGGGGACACGGGACAGGGACACAGGATGGGGGCACAGAACAGGGACACAGGACAGGAGGCATAGAGAACCAGGGGACAGCAGGCTCCAGACACCCCTGTACACAGAGGGACGCTCAAGTCCAGTAGAGCAGCTCTCTCCAGGCGAGGACAGGAGGGAAGAGCTCACGCTGGCCACAACCCCCAGACTCTCCTCCCCCAGAACCCACCAGCCCTGGCCCAAGTCCTTGAGGGCCCTTGAGGGCCCTTGAGGGCCGGAGCCCTGGCTGAGCAGGAGCACTCTAAGGAGGAGGGAATGGATGGCCCCACGGAAGGGAGGTGGCCCCAGAGGGCAGGCGGTGGCCTTGGGGGACTTCCAGCTCTGACCCAGGGCAGCTGGGGAAGTCATGCTATCCCCATGCCTGGCCTGGCAGGACTCGTGTGGCAGACAGGAGGAGGAAACCCTCTCCAACACAGGCTGGGAGGGACAAGGGACGATGTAAAGCAGGGCAGTCTGTGCCTCACAAGCCAGCAGCGTGGGCAGGGGGAGACAGGCTGGGGACAGTCAGGGGAGGTTAGGCTTCCAGTCTGAGCTCCAGGCCCGCCAGGCGTTCAGGCAGCCCTGGCTCGGGGCAGAACCCACAGTGCCTCTAAAGCAAATAGCAGAACCCAACCCCAGCCTGAAGCAGGTGTCCGAAAGCTTGGGGAGGGCCTGAGTTGCCGGCCCAACACTCCTGGAGGGAATAGACACTGGGGGAGGGAGGCCAAGACACCAGAGCCTGAGCAAGCTTCTTGGCACACACCCCAAAAACCTACGTGCAGGTGCATCTTGGGTATCGACACCAGCGGGGCCTGGCACCATTCACATGCCGGCACCACCCCGAATCAGATTTCCCCTAGGGGCCAGGCCTGGGCCCCATTTCCCACTGGAGGCCCCCATGGTCCACTCTTCGATGAAATCTCTGATTTCTCCACGACAGGATAAATCAAATTACCCGAGACTCATTTCGGAGTCAATATTTTTCACGGATTTAATTGTAAGTGACAGATACATAACACCGGCAAAACGGTTTACCGTGGGCAGTTCGCACCATGCGCCCGAGACTCCCCCTGGGCATGTGGCAAATTGATATGCAAACCCGCAGCCGTCCAGAGGGCCCCCTCTCCGGGGAGCAGGTGGAGAAACACTTTTCTATTGTACGACTCTGAGCCCAGCTCCATTAGGCGAGAATCGATTCTTTTATTCCCCGACGACACGAACAAAACTATTTCATTTCCAAACGCCACCGCCAAGCAGACGAGAACGTGCACTTCCCGGTAATTTTTGGCAATTTTTTTTCCAGCGTGAACTAGCCGCCACCTCAGGAGCCAAATGGCTTCTGCAGGCTCAAGTGGATTCTTAGCGGGAAGGAGCTGCCGGAGGAAGCCCATGGCCCGCCCCAGACATCTGCTAGCTGCCCTCTCTGCAGGCGGTGCTGACCCCAGAATCAGGCTCACAACCAGGAAGGAGGACCACACAGCCTCCCGGGGAGGGACAAAGCAGCCCCACGATGAAGACACCGGCCCTTCAGCCCGCCCCATGCCACCCCGTCCCAGTGCCGGGTCATTGTCTGTCAAGAGACACCTCTGTCGTTATCACAGAGGAAGTGACAGGGTCTTACAGCAAGCTTCTCCCCTAAATGTTCACTTATTACAAAGCCCCACTGAATAGCTGCCTGGCAGAGGGAGAAAACACATTCTGCATTTTTTTTTTTAAAGGGGGCTTCCAGCTCCTGGCAGGGGAGGGGGGAGGGGCACTGCACCGCACCCACCCAGGGAGGGATGTCTTTTTTAATACCACAATGTGATGAATTATCTTAAGTAGCACATTAATGTCAGAAACGAAACGTCATCTAACTCCTTTTCTGTGACAGTATTAAACGCCTTTCAGGAGGCATTTCTGACGATGTGGCATTAGTGCTAATAACACCCAAAGAGCTGGGAGGGGCACAGTGGAATGCGGGGAGGACGGATGGCTGGTGGTCAGGGTTCCTTGTGTCTGGGAAGGCGCTGAGTGGTCCAGACAGGGACGGGGCTGTGTCTGCCACAGAGAGAAGGGAGAAGCGCTCCAAGGCCAGCCTGAGAGGTGGGCAGATGGGAACTGGCCCCTGGGGAATACAACCGTAAGAATAAGGGCAGTTCGGAGCTGGGGTGCCCACTAGGGAGCTGGTAGCCCCTCAGCCCCTCACCCCACCCACTTCAGATGATTCAAAAGGCTGAGTGACCAGACCCAGGTCAGAGCCGGGGATCCCAACACAGCTCTGCAGCCCCTGTGGCCAGAGCAGCAGCATCCTGGCCCATAGGACCCCACACGCTCTGTCTTATGGGTGGGAGGACACTGGGTACCCGAGCCAGCCAGACCCAGGCCCAAAACCCAGGGTTAGGCCACATGCCTGCCATGTGAAACCACTGGAGAAACAGTGTGCAGCAAAACCACTGGAGAAATAGTGTGCAGAGGGCAGGTACACACGGCAGGCCATCCGCCTTCGTACCATCCAGTGGTACCTAAGAGGCAGGTGACCTCACCAGGTAGGAGCACTGCCTTGCCCCTGACCTCCAGGCTGGGCAGAGCCTGCCACTCCAGGATATAGCACCATCTGACGTGGAGTCTCTAATCCACAGAGTGTCCATGTCAGAAGGACCCAGAGATGGCCAGGTGTCCAACCAGTCCCCACCTCGCCACAGACAGGGTGACTAGGGTCAAGAGGGGACAAGTGATCGATGCAGAGCCTGGCAGCCAGAAGGCACACAAGGTGGACACCGGAGCTGGGCAGGTCAGAGGCCAGCTCCACACTCCCAGCCTGGTCATATGCCCCACCCCCCACTAGACACATACACAGCTACATACAGCCACCAGCCTGGCACAACCCCAACAGCCTTAGCCCCAGGGTTGGTCAAAACGGCCAGTTCCACCCCACATCCTCACCTCACCCCACAGGCCAGCCCAGGGCCACCTGTGCCCACAGTGGTCACTCCTGGAAACAACCTCCCTAGGGAACCCCAGAGCAACTGCCCAGGGATGGGGGCTCCAGGTACAGCCACTCCGTGACTCTCCCTGTAGCCAGTTTGCTCTGACCCCCTCCCCTCCCCCACCCGTGGCTCTGCCACCTCTGGAACTCCAGCAAGAACCCAAGCTGCCTGAGCAGCCGGGAGGCTTTGGGGGCTGGATCCATCCCAGGCATGAGTGCCCAGGAAGCCCCCAGGGGTGACAGGATGAGGGAAGGAAGGCTTCCCAGGCTGTGCACCAACTGCAGAGGTGGGAGTGTCAAGCAGGTCCTCGCCATGGCCAGGGGGAGGGACGCCCCCTGATAGGGCTGCCCAGACAGGCTCTCACTGGAGGGCAGTGGGGAGAGGCCCATCATGGAAGGTCCAGGGACAGGGGCCCCCGCCAGGGGTCTCCAGTGTGTAAGCACAGCTTCCCCTCTAGACCTTGCCACTGGGGGCACTTTCAGCCTGGGAGGCCAGGGACAACTGAGCCCAGCCAAACAGTGGGGGCAGAGCCCAAGGCCTCCTCCTCAGAGTCCCAGAGACCCCGGGCAGTGCCAGGGTGGATGGTCCAGCCCCACACTCTCATGGCCCCGGAGTGGCTAGCCACGGAGCAGGCAGAGAGTCAGGGAAAAGCCCTCAGAGGCACAGTAGGGATGCGGGGTCCAATTCTCACCCCCCAGAGGCATGTGGCTCTGTCTCTCCACCCTCACTCCATCACTCAGGAGCCTGGTGCCCACACAGCCCCCAGTAGGCAGAGGGCCCATTGACTGGGGCCAGTTTTTTCCCCAGCCTGGGAGTGGGCAGCCCAGACAGAACCCATAGGCCCCAGGGGCAGAGGACCTGGGGGAGCCAGGAGCTGGCCAGCTTGTCCTGTCGTCAGTCACAGCCCTTGCCCTCTCCAGACCTCAGTTTCCCCAACCGAAACAAGGCAACCTCGACCAGCCCATCACACACACACTCCCCCCTTTTCCCTGTGACTTGAGAGCTGAGAGTCCACAACCTGTCCCTGCCCGCCTCGGGGTGCTGTCCCAGAGGCGCTGCGGCAAAAGGTCCCCTGGTCAAGCCCACCCCCTACTCCCACGAAGTCCCCCACCCCGGCTGTCTCCCCAACACTGCCCTGGGACTCGTGAGGACACGTGACTCCCCACCCATCCCCGCTGCCCTCTGAGCAGGGTACTGCTCCCCTGGGCCTGCGTCTCCCCATCTATATGTCTGCTGACCACCCTCGCCCAGCCTGGGAAGAGGAAACGGGAGCCCCTCCACCCTCCTTCGCAGACACCCCCTGGCCTCCGTCCCCCACGGCTGCCCTAAGTTGGGGCTGGGCCTACCTTTCCGAGGCTGCTGGGGTTGTCCTTGGACTTGGAGGCGGCCCTGAGCAGGCAGGGGGGCGCCGGGGGCGGGCACAGCTGCAGGACCCCGCTGAAGTCAGTGGGGTAGGTAGAGGTGCCACGGGTGGCTGGAGGCGGCGGCGGGTGTGGCTTCTTGCGCTTGGAGGCCAGGCTGAGCTTCTGTGCGGCCCTGGGAAGGAGAACAGCAGGCGCTCAGTGGCACCGGCAGCCATCTTTGCCCTTCCCTCACCCCCGTCCCCAGCCCGCGCGAGGCTCCAGATCTCTCGCCCTCGGGCTGCACTGGCCACTGCCAGGAGATGAGACCCAGGACACACGGCCAGAGTGGGGTCTGGCCTCCTGTCTGCAGGCCAAAGGCTGTGGCTGGAGCCTCCACAGGGGCATCTCCCTGTGCTCCACCCCGCATTCGAGCCAAGCCGGAGGCAGAGGGTTCAGCAGCACAGGCCAGGCGCCCCTTCCTGCACACATGGCCCTCCCCACAGAGCCTCATCCCCAGCTGGCAACGACAGCAGTCTGGCCAGACAGCCCAGGCTGCAACTGGCATGTTGCCATAGTCTCCCTGTGCCTCAGTTTCCCCATCTCTGAAATGGTAGGGCATAATCCCTAGAGGCCTTGGTGTGGTCCTGATGTACGAATGCTCTCAAGGCACCCAGCATGGTGCCCACATACAGAAGGAGCTCCATTAATGCTGCTATCATAACTACCCGGTCCCCCAGGCCCTGGGTCGGAGGCTGCCTTGCCTTCCCTTACACCAAGGCCCCAGATCTGTCCTGGAGGTGCCACCCTGCTGCCCAGCCACCCTCATCACCAGGCCTCTGCTGCTGCTGTGGCCCCAGCCCAGTGACATGCCTCCCACCCACAGCTCAGCCTGCACATGTCCACCAGGAAGCTCGCAGAAATGCAGAGTCTCAGCAGACCCTGAATACAGAGCCTTTGGGGTAAGGCTGACACCTGGGCCTTAACACGCCTTCGAGGGGATTCTGACGCACGTTTGGGAGCCTCTGGGTGACACCCAGACACACACACACACACACACACACACACACAGACACACAAACACAGAGACACACACAAAACACACAGTCACACAGACATACACACACACACAGAGACATGAACACACACAGACACAGACACACAGGTGCACACAGAGATGCACACAGAGAGACACACACACACAGAGAGACATGAACATAGAGACACACAGGCGCACAGAGACACAGGGGCACAAACACACAGAGACATACACACACTCACATACACACAGAGACACATGAACATACACTCACACAGAGCTACACAAGCACACAGACACAAAGACACAAACACACAAAGACACAAACACACAAAGACAAACTCACAGAGACACCCAGAGAGACACTCACTCACACACCACACAGGCCCACCCCACCCGAGGCCTTGCTCACAGAACCCCGCTGCTAGGAACATGCCCAGGGGCCTCCCTGTGCCACTCCTTCCCCAGGGTGGGTTTCTCTGTGGCCCCCTGCCCCTTCCCTGAGGGCCCCCAGCCCCCCATGCATGTTCTGCCACAGGCACCCCAGAGCCCCCAGCCCAGCTCATGCCCCCCTACCAGACACAGCACCAGGCATCAGGGGTGAGGGAACACACACACTGGTGGCCTTGGTCGAGCTCTGGCTCTGGGCTCCCCTTTCAAACCGGAAGTGCCTCCGAGGGGGCAGGTGGCCAGGTGCCACCCAGCTAAGGGCTGCATGAACACGAATGGGGTGTCCCCCATCCGGCCTGGGCTCCTCCTCGATCCTGACTGGCCCCGCCCTTCCCCTCCCAAAGCCTGAGGGCGTCTCAAGCCTACCTCAGACCCTGAAAAGGACCCAGCGTGGCGGGGCCTGCACCCAGGAGCCAGCCCTCCCACTGCAGGCAATCCGCCGCTGGCACTTGCTAAACTCCTCATCCTTAATAGGAGCTGTCTTTTAAGAGACCCCAGGGACGGCGTTCCTCCTAGTGAGGTGTCATTGTGGAAAATAAAAGTAATCTACGATGCATGGCGGGTCCTCAACAGAGCAGGGGTGGGCGAGGCGGGGGCGGAGGAGTGAGAGTCCCAGGAACAGAACCCCAGGCTGCCCAGGTGTCCAGATGCCTGCAGGCATGGGGAGTCCACAGCCTTGGGTACTTGGGCTCCTGGCCGCAGCTGGCCACAGCCAAGGCATCACCATCCCAAGGGCCAGGGCCTGTGTCTGAGACCCTCAGACCTCACATGGTGTCAGGAACAGCCCCCCAATATCTCACCTGAGCCATGTATTTGTAAACCTGGAAAACTGCCTTCCAGGGGGTTCCTTGTCCCCATTTGTCCAGGATCACATGGCAAAGCAGCGCAGGATGGAAGCCAATACTGTCCCTGGGCACCAACTGCGCGTCTGTCCACAGAATGAGGAGCCCAAGAAAGAAGGGACTTCTTGGAAGTGCCACCCTGCCCCAAACTGCAAAGTGACCCACCATGGGGAACAGGGAGACAGGCGGGAGACAGGCGGGGCCCACGGAAGCCAGAGGCAGGCAAGGCTCCGCCTGCCCGTCTAGAGCCAGGGACAGGAGCAGGCTTGGATTTTGTCAGAGTGTTGACTCCTGTGCTCTTCCCGCTGTCCCCCACTGCAGCCTTGGTCTGCGGTCCTGAGGACCCTCATAAAGGACAAGGAGGCTCCCTGGACTCATTTCCTCATCTGTAAATGGGCGTGGTGACACCAGCCCTGGCCCTGGCCCAGCCCTCAAGTGGACAAGTCAGCAGACAGCCACGGCCAAGGCCTGAGCCAGCACTTCTTCTTCATTCCTCGTCCTCACCTGTTCCATACAACCAGGTCCTGCCCCCCAGGCGCCTCCCAGGTTTGGGTAGGGTCGGGTAACCAGCCAGCTCCTGCACTCATGCCCTCAAGCCTCCAGGGGACACGGAGGCCAGGGGTGGACCTGTAACTGACTGGCGAGGCATCTAGAGAGACCGGAGAGAGGTTGAGGCTGGAGCCTCAGGTCTGCAGAGGCCAAGGCCAAGCCAAGGCTGTGCCCCATCAGCAAATGGGGCAGGACTCACAGCGGCTCTGTCCCCTCCAGTAGTCATCTCAGGGGCCAGGAGCCTACAGCACAGACCTAGGGTGCACCCAGTCATGCAGAGTGGGGCACATCCAGCCCCTGGGCCGCATGGACAGCGCTGTGCTGGTGGCCTCTGTAGTTCTGCCAGCCTGAGAGCCTGAAGGGTTACTCGCCAGGGGTCTACACCCCACGATCTGCCCTAACTTGGGGCACCCCTTCTCCCCCTGCCCAGCACTGATCCCCAAGGAGCTGGGAGCTGACAGGCGGCACCCCAGGCCACCTCAGTCTCCCAGAGTATGTTTCCCTGGGCTCGTGTCACGAGGCACAACTCAAAGGCAAGACACCAATTAATGAGGCCCGGGAGCATCACTTTCCGCTTTGATGAAACACAGGCACCGTAAAACTAGGACAAACTCCCATGAGACACGGCAACCACCCCCCCGCCCCAGACAACTGCAGCTGGACCCGTACGGGCCTCAGGGGGTGCTGGGGTTCCAGGCCTGCCCTCGAGGACCCCTATCCTCTCAGGGGCACAAACCTGGTCTCTGAGCAGTGGGGCAGGGATAAAAGGCAGGGACCCGCATAGTTCAGTGGGGGGTCCACCCCACCCCAGGCTACAACAAAACAGGTGCCTTGCCCAGAAGCACAAACACCCCTGTGCTATTGGGAAGCAGCGGGCACTCTGGGGAGTAGGGACGCAAATCAGAGCAGCTAGGCTCTGAGGGGAAGACTTGGAAAAGCAAGAACTTCACAGGCAAACACAGGCTTCCCCATCCACACAGGACACCACCTCCAGGAAGCCTGCCTTGATGCACCAAACTGGGCGCCCCAACTCCGTGCCTCCTCCTACTATAGAAACCAACCCCCTCCCACCTGGTCAGTCTGCATAGCCATGTCCCCACCAGTGGGGGCTCTGGGGACAGATGCTCACCCAGCCCAGGCCTGGCTCCCAGGAAAAGCACAGAGCAGGCCTGGGAGAGAAAAGGAGACGTGGACATCCCCCGCAACCCCACAGCCTTCCCAGGCTCCCTGGCACTGGTCATCGATTCATGGAAGCAGTGAGGGAAACGGTTTTGCCTTTTTACGAAGAAAAATCACCTGTTCCAAACAAGAAGAGGTAATTTCACAGGCAGTTGGCCTTGATGGTGAGGTCCTTAATTACTCCACACGGGCCTGTCCCAAAGAGTGCAGGGATGGCGTAGGCTGGACTGTGACGAGGATGGTGGGCCGCGCCTGCCCTCACCTTCACCCACTAGGGGGGCCTGTCCCATCAGGGAACCAGGGCTGGGCCCTGCAGAGCCGGAAGCAGCTGAGGCCTGAGGCCAGTGACCACAGCTAGCAGCCCCAATTCCCAGCCCTTCCGTGGCCGGCATGTCCCAAGTCACCTGGGACCTCCACCTGGAGGCCAGGAGGCCACCTCTCCAAAGAGCCCTTCCCACCTGGGTCTGCAAGGGCTCAGGCGCCTCTGGGAGCCTGTGGGCAATGCCCACCCTGGTCCTGCCCCTCTGCTGGGTGCCAGCCTGTCCACAGGCCTGGGCATCTGGCAGACACCAGGGGGCTCCACTGAGGCCATCATGGGTGGGTGCCACGGAGTGGGGCCCTCGGAGACTTTTGGGCACAGTGAGGAGGGCCGTGCCAAGGAAGCCCCACCACTCCCCCCACCCCGAGCCTCCAAGGAGACGCCTTGCCAGCGGTTCTTCCCAGGACATCTAGGTTCCGGAGGCTGGGAGGGGACACCCCTAGAAATGCAGAAGGGACCTCCTGGCGCTGGTGGCAAGGCCATGAAGAGATCCAGAAGTGGCATCACAGTCGCCAGGGTCTCTGGAGAAAACCTAGTCCTGGAGAGGGCACACGGAGCTCCGTCACCTGGCTGGGCCGGTGTGGGTGTGCAGGCCTGTGCTCTACACCCCGTAAGCACGAACAGGGTCCGGGGCACCCAGGCACCCTCATGACCCCTCCACACCTCAGTTTGCCCATATGGAGGTGAGAAGTGCAGAGGTCCCTAGAAGGATCAGGGAAGGCCTGAGGTTCTGCCCAGGAGAGGGGTGCGGCAGGGGCCATGGCAGAGCCAAGACTGACCTCAGGACTGCGTGCTTCACGAACCTGAACTCCTGTCCCCACCCCATTCTGCCCATTCTGTCTCCACATGTTACTTGCCAGACTCCTACTCGAAGCCCCATGGCCCAAGCGCTGAGGAGCCACTCTGCTCTGGCCCCTTCACGGATCCCACACCGCCGTCAAAGGCTGCTCCACAGAGGCACCGCACGGCACCCCCAGCCTGCAAACCTCCTAGGGGCAGGGCCTGGGATAGGGGAGTTCAGCTCCTCCAGGTCCTCTGTGGGGGTGGGAGGGTAAGGATGGGAACACAGACAGATGCTTAGCACAGGGCAGGGGCTGAAGCTCCATCGGCTCAGTGGACTCGGGACAAGGCTCTTCCCTACTCTCAGCCACAGCCCCCACTCCCCCGCCTTAAAATCAGGGAGGGGATGCACAGTCACACCCTCCAACCCAGCCCCGATGGCTGAGGGCATTGCAGTCCCACAGAGCAGGTCTCCCCCAACGACCAGCCCAAAGACCACCACAGCCAGAACATCCACCCCCCCCAGGCTGACCTGCCACCCGCTGTGGCCTTCAGGAAGCTGCTGGGATTCAGGGTGTCTAACAGGCTGGAAGTAATGGCAGTGGCAGCACCCCACCCTCCCCCCACAAACCTGCCTCCGCCCCCCAGCCTCTAAGCCTGTTTCTATGGCAACTTCCCAAGGTCAGCAGGCAGCGCAGGCAACACGGGCCTCGGCTCCCAGACAAAAGGCAGCAGCACCGGCTCTGCAGGGACTCTGGGTCCCCGGTGAGCCAGGCTGGGAGGCCAACACCCTGACCTGCACAGCCTGGGGACAGATCCCCCCCAGGACATGGGGGGCTTGGCACAGGGGCAGACACTTGGGGCCACTGGAGCTGTTCCTTCTTTGCTAAACGTCTCAGTCTTTCAAATCCTCCCGCCAAGCACAGCCCAGAGAAGCATGGCCGCCAGGGCCATGGCCAAAGCCAGAAGAGAGGTCCTTCCCACCGGGACAAAGCAGGCCAGGTGTGGCCGGCCCCCACGGATCTGCCCCCGCTTGCTCCCTATCCCCTGCTGACTGCTGATGGGTGTGGAGGGGGATCCCTGAGTGGGCTGGGCATGATACCAACCCGCCCTCACCCAGCAGAGACTACACTGGTCACACGCAGCGGCTGCTCGTGCTCCACCGCGTGGTGTGTCCATCAGCCCAGCACACAACAAGGCCCTAATCATATGCCCCGTCACTCTCCAATCAGGACATACAGTCCCCGCGGGCTGGTGCTGATAAGGCGCCCTCCACCCTGGCTGCCCGCATGTGATTCATGGACAAGCTTATCAGCACCCGCATGGGGCTGCTAATGGGACAGTGACCCACAGCCCAGCCTGCCATTACCACTCATTACCAAGATTACATCCTGTAATCCACAGTCTCACACCACTGGCAGGGGTGGGGGGGCTCGCCAGTCTTGGCAGAACCAAGGCCCTGTGGGGGGCTGGGTAGGACTGTTCATGGCAGGACACAGTCCTGCAGGCACCGAGCTCCTACAGGCTCGCCCCTACCCTCACTCACACTGCTCCCTCTGCCTGGCCACCATATCCACCCTGGCTGATATCCCCAGGACCAGGACCTGGTGTCTGCAAGCCCCAAGCTAGGCATCTCAAGAGCCCAAAGCGGGGCACCTCAAGCTCAGGGCCTGAGACAGGAGCCCCACGACATCAGACATGGCCACCCCACCACAGGATGCTCCTGGCTCCTGGTAGAGCTAGACCTGCCACCCATGAGCTCTGCTGGGCTGTGGCTGTCCACCAAGAGAGAGGCAGCGGTAGGCAGAGGTCCCTCTAGCCCCTGTAGCCTTCTCCCCAGCCCCCGGCCCCATCCTTCCCCTTGTGTTCCCTGACTACTGGAACTCCCCTGAAGGTCAGCTGTGTCACCTCCAGGGTCCCAGCCTGCGCCAGCCCAGGGCAGGCCCTGATGTCCACAGTTGCAGAGACATTCACCTGCCATACTCGAAATGGTTCTGTGAAGAGGACCCCAGCTGAAAGGGGAGGAAACTGAGGCACAGAGAGTTTCCACGACTTGCCCACAATTGCACAGCTCTGAACGGTTAAGGACAGAGCTCCAACCCAGGCAGGACCCTGCCCCTGACCCCACGGCCTCTCCCTGGCAGTGTCCACACCCACGGGACAAGCACCATCTTTGCACAGGGTCCAGGAGGCCAGCTAAACCTTTGCCAAAAGCAGCTCAGCAGCTGTGAGCACTTTTATCCACTCAACTCAGAGGCCGACAAGGCCACGGGGCCCCCCAGGAACAGTCCATAGCCTCCAGAGCCAGGAGTCGAGGGCCCCCACGCCCACCCACACACAGTCACTCCGAAACTGCTGCCCAGACGTACCTTATAAAGAAGGAGGCTGCGGCCGAAGGGCCTGTGGAGCCCCCAGCCGAGGAGCCCGGGGCTGGGGTGATCAAGGCTGACGTGCAGGCCCCAGCGCGGCCCCAGGCCTTCGACAAGCCATCAGGGCCCGCCATAGGGGACCCGTCTCGGACCGTGTCTGCTACTGCCACCGCAGCCACCGCCGCCTCTGCCTGGAGGGAAGGAGAAAGTCCATGTGAGGAGCAGGTGGGTGAGCGGAGAGGCCACTGCCCCGAGGCCCAAACCCACAGGACCCAGCCGGCATGACAGGGAGGACCAAGGAGTCGGGGCTGGGGGACAGGGCCAGCAGGAAAGGCAGGAGGACCAAGGTCCTGGCCCTGAGTATGTGAGTAGTCTGCCCGGCAGAGCCCTGTGCAGGCAGAGGTGGACACAGACCACCCGGAGAGGATGTCCCACCCCTCCCCCTTCAAGCTCCAGGAACACAGGGACCACAGCAGCCACAGTAGGTGGACACGAGCCCCTACACCCCTCTCACCCCGGGGCCATCTGGAAGCCCCACAGGCATAATTAGAGAGGAAACCACAATAAATATTTGGCAGGAGCGCTAATTGCCCCACGTAGGATAACATACATGCTCCCGCAGTGTGAAATACTACTCTGGCATTTCCAACTAATTAGCTAAAATAAATTCCAGAAAGGGAGACAGCCTCAGCGCACGTAATTCAATGCCCCAGGACAGGCCAGCAACTCGAAGCCTCTGCATATCACATTCACACGCACATGTCGGCCCTGGACCCTGAGCTGGACTGGCCCTGGGTGGGGTGCGGGGATGCAACCAACCCCAGGCAGCAGGCCTCAGCCTCCCACCCACAAGGGCCCACTGCTCCCAGCCCTACCAGGGTCCCCTGGGCACCAGGGGCACCAGCTCCACTCAGCCCAAGCATCCAGTCAACAAATACCACCAGAAGCATCCTCTGTGCCCAGGCTGGCAGAGGTCCCTATGTTGAGAGGACACAGGGTTGTGAGGAGCCCAGTGGTGGCTCTGGAGCGCCCAGTCTCCCCGGGGTCTCCCAAGTGGCCCAGGCCAAAGGCCAGGCATGGCATGTCAACAGAACAAGCCACCCTGGGCCCCGGGAGGAATGTTCCAGAAGACCTGGCTGCCCCAGGGCAGCTTCCCTCTTGGCCACAGTGGAGGGTCGTCCTGCCCAAGCCACGGCCAGCACTCACTTTTAAACCCCTCTTGGGACACGGAACAGAACACTGTCTGAAAAGGAAGCTGAGCACCTCCCCACCCCGCAGCCCCTGGGGCACCGACCACTCCCCCGGGCTTCAAGGACAGGTCAGTAGCAGAAAAGGGTGGACCTGAAAAAGAAGGGTGAACCTGGAACCGCTCACCAGCACTGAGCCAGCACATCCCACATCCCACCACCTGCCAGCAAGGCAGAACTCCTACAGAACCCTCCAAACCCGGCCTGACCAATCCTCACCTTCTCTATGCCACTCCCTCACCTCAAGTATGAATGCCCTTTTTTATCACTTAATATATGTGTTCCCTGTGAAAGCCCTAAATTCCTTTGCTGAGCACAGTGTGGCAGGACAGAGTTAATTTTAAAGTGATGAGACGACCACCCGGGCCTGAGCTCCAGGGAGCAGAGCTGAGCCTGGCTGAGCACCGGGGTGGGGGTGCATAGCTGGCAGCCCACCTGGTACCTGGCTGGCCTCCAGCCCCGTGATGACACCACCATGGGGACCATACTTGGCACCTGGGCCAGGCCCATCACGCCACTCACTGAGGCACCAGGACACCCTGCCTGCCCGGCCGGACACAAACGACCAAGGCTGCAGGGGTCACAAGGAGACAGAGCCGCCGCCCCATGACCCTGCAGGCCCCTCCCCGCTCTCCCACGGGCCCAAGCCACCCGCGTCTCCACCTCCAGCCAGAAGGTTCCAGCCCACGACGCTGCAGGCCTGCGGCCGGGCCTCCCGCACTGACCTGTCTCAGGAGTCCCGCACACGCCTCGGCTCCACCGTCCCACGCACGCGCTGCCGGGACAGGCTCCGTCCCACGGGACGGCCACGGCCGATTCCTGGCGGAAGCAGAGCCCAGGCATGCGAAAAGAAGCCGTCTGGCGAAGCGAGAGCCGGGGCGGGGGGAGGGCGGCGAGAGGGAAGACCACAACACGAGGGGAGCAGAGAGGGGGTGGGCGGCCGAACAGAAGATGTGATGGAGGGCGCCACAGCAGCAACGAAAGGAAAGCGAGGAGAGAGCAGCGCGTGAGGCGGCGGCCCGAGCACAGCCCAGCGGGACCCACCCAGGCGGCAGCCTTCCCAGAGAACCTGCCAACCTCAAGGAACACTGGGGTTCCGTGGAGCACACTTTAGGAACCACCACACCGGCCCACTTCCCGGGAACCCCCAAACCAGAACCCCACGTCTGTAAAATGCTGGCGCATGGGCGACACCCACCCCTCCTGAAAGATGACAAACACATCACCAGGTGCTGTTCAGCTCAGGGCTAAACACAGATGCCAGCCTCACCCACACATGGGGCGCAGGGGCACCATTCCGTGGGCATGTGTCCCCATCTCCAGAGCCTCCTCGGGGCAGCTCCCCACCCCCGGAGGCTCCAGCCTCGTCACTCAAAGAGCTCACAGGCGTGGACAGCCCCTAGCTGGGAAAGTCCCACCCCTGCCCGGGCCTGTCTGGCCCTGAGGGTTCCCTGCAACCTCATGTGGAGAGGGCACCATTCTGTCCACCCTCCACTCTGCGGGGAGGTAAACTGAGGCCTGCATGGGGGCCCCAGCAATGGGTCGGGGAACAGAGAGCCCGGCCGGAACCCAGCCAAAGCTCCCCACATCCCAAGCGCCCAGCCTGAGGGCAGGGTGTACGCACCACGTGCCCAGCACAAGAAATGCCGGAACCCCCAAGCTGGTGCCACCCAACCACTGTGGGCAGAGGGACCCTGGCGGAGGGACCAAGATGACGTCCCACTCCGAATTTCAAGGCCACGGCAGCACCTCCCACGAAGCCCTCCATCCTCTCTAGCAGGCCAGGCCTTCACTGCACCACCTCTCAGGGCCTAGCCCGTGTGCTGTGGACTCAGGAAGGTTTGCAGGGCCCCTCGGCGTGGTAGCATCCACCCTCCTCACTTGACTCCCATCCGATGCCCTGGCCCATGTCACCTTCTGGTCCTCCTCACTGCTCACTGGACTGCCCCTCGGTGGGCGTCCACTGAGGGCTCAGGAGGCCAAAGCCTCCGTCTCGTGGCATCTGGGTCCAAAACAAGCTGCGGTTTACAGGGTGTCCCAGGCCCTGGTGGTCCCTGATGGCAAAGCCTGGCATACGGCAGTGGGGGGGTGACCCCCATGACCACTCTCCAGTGTTCTCAGGACAGACTAGGCAGGGCACAAACCCAGAGCCTAGCTCTGGCGACCTCTGGCCTCCATAGTAGCAGAGCTGCCTCCACCCAACAGTCTGGAAAGAACTGCTGGCCAGCCCTGCTGGGCAGGTCCACAGCCTAGAAGTATCACTGGACACTCAAGATGTGAAATGTCCCAGGGCCTGCCTATGGCTTCTGGGGCCCCGGGAGCCTGGGTCATCCACTACCCCTCCGAGAACCAGCATTCCTGCCAGGCCCAGTCACAGTCTCCAGCAACCGTCACCAGGTCTCAGCCAAAATAAAGGCGTCCACCCGCCTCCTCTGCGTGCCCTAGAACAGAGGGGCTGCAGCCTGCCCTGTCCCCTCTGCTGGTCACAGATCAATGTCCGCCTCAAAACAGTCCCTCTGGCAGCATGGCTGGTGGCCAGCGGGGGTTCACAGTGTGTCTCTCCAGGAGAACCCAACTCTGCATCCGGCAGGCAGCATCACCGTTCCAGGTCTACCCCCAGGGATCGATGCCGGGCAGGGAGCACCCTGGAACACTACTCATGGCTCTAATCATCGACCCACTGATCGCCAGGGTTGCTGTGTAATTATAAATCCATTCCCGCCCACCCCGACACATAAACCTGGGAGAGGGCGCCTTAAATGCCCATGTTTTATGATGTGCTGGCCACCGGCAGAGCTGCCCAGCAAGAGGCCAGTGACCCCCTCCCCTGCAGCCTCCATCCCATCCCACGTGGAGGCATCAAGACCACCAATGCCGGCTTTGCTGGATCTCCTGTCAGACACACAGCTAGGGACAGGCTGGCGGTGGGGCCTCCTGGGCCAGGGGGACCGAAGGAGGAGTGAGGACATCTGTGCCCCACCAGCCTGGGTCTTGGGTCTAAAGCTCCCCTCCAGATTCAACTCAATACCACCTCCACCAGGAAGCCAACCTGCTTCCCACTCAGAGCTGACCTCTTGCTTCTTGGCCACACCAGAGAGTTAATAACCTGAGAGTGTGATGCCAAAGCCAGGAGTAGCAGGCCACTGTGGGATCGTCGCACCAGCTGGTGACCAGTGCCCCTGTGCACCCTGACCCCAATGACAGGGCGACCTGGGAAGCCCGGGCCTCAGCCACCAGCCCCAGGGATAGCTCCCACCTGCAGCAGGACTCCACACCCAGACACTGTCTCCCAACGCAGTGGGGCCAGCATGCCCGGAGGTGGGGCAGGGTCTGTCCTGCACCATGTGGGATCTGCAGTCTCCCTGTGCCTCTGTCCACCCCAGGAAATGTCACTAGGCCTGGAGACAGAGGGAGACAGCCTGCCCGTTTGGAGGCACCATCACAGAGCAAGCTTGTGAGACAGCTCCATGGTGCCCGGAGCATGTGGAGAGCAGAAACTCGGCTTTCCCAGCTGGCCACAGACCCAGGGATCCACAGGGCAGGCAGGGAGCCTTCTCCATGCAGCCATGCACAACTGTGCAGCACAACCAAGGGTCTGCTGCCCCCTCGCCTACCCCTGCCCCATCCCCACCGGTCTGCGCCCCCCATTCCTCCACACCAGCCACTCCCTCTGCTGGGAAGGTCCTTTCCACCCAGTATGCCTTGCAAACCTGGATCTCCAGAACAACAGGCATAGTCAGCCCTGTGCCTGCAACCTCCATTCTCACAACAGGGACACAGTTCCCCAGAGAAGGTACACCCATGTCGGGCAGGGTTTGTGAGGAGCAGCTAATGTGCCCTCCGGGGAAGGCCCGCCCCGAGTCCCGTCGCAGGTTCCCCAAACCCTGAATAACTCCCGCCAGCGACCCAAGGAAGCTCCAACCCCACAGCCCACCCTCTCCTGACCCTCCGTCCTGGGACCCCTTCTCCCAGACGGAAATCCAGGGGATGCCGAAAGCACTTAGGAGAGAGGACTTCGCCGCAGGGCCCCACACCGCCCAGGGAGCCAGGCTCGCTGCTAAGAGGACAGTCCCAGATACGCACCAGGGTCCCCCTGGTGAGCCCTGTGGGGAGGGAAGGTTTGAGGCGCATTCTCCAATCAGTCAACTGAGTGAAGGCAGCGCCTCAGAGGCCAGGCCCATCATGGAGGCGGGCTTGAACCCCTGCTGTCCCAGCAGGCCTCAGCCTTTGCTCCAGGCTGTGTCGCCTGTCCACATGGCGTGTCCGTGTCACCTAGGCCGTGGCCCTGGGGGTGGCCTGGCATGGTGGGCTTCTTACAGAGATACCCCTTCACCCCAACCCCAGGGATGCAGGTCTGGTTCATTCCTGGAGCCCTCAAGGACCCGTCAGCCCACAGCTTCACTAGGGGTCTCTGGAGCAAGGCTAGCCAAACAGTCCCCAACAGTGGCTCCTGGGGATGCAAGAGCGTCCTGCCCCCCCGCCCATCCAGGGAGGAACACATGTGGGGCCCCAGGAGTGTCCGAGGACTCCCGACACCCACAGCACCCTCCCTCAGAGGCCACCGAACTGCAGGCACCCAGAGGTAGACAGAGACCCTGGAAAGAAGCCCCGTTCAGACCAAGCTACTGCCAGCCCCGCAGGGCGGTCCCAGAAGGCCAGCAGTCCCCCAAGCCCCCAACCCTGCCCAAGACACCTACCAGGCATGAGGGCGGGAGGAAACTGTTGACCCGAGAGACACTCCACATGCCCTCCAGGCACTGCTGGGCCTGGATGGTGACGGTGCTCAGTGCCCCTCCCAGGCCCGCCGGTGCCACCGACACCTGGACGCTGGGCCCAGGGGGCCAGGCCAGCCCCTTCATCCTGTCAGGGACCGCCCTGCCCGGCTGTCTCCCCGCTGGGCCCACTGGGCCTGGAGTGTCCTTCAGGCTCGTCACGGCACCAGCACCGGGGGCGGTGGGGCCTCCGTGCGGGGTGTCCGGGTCCTCGTGGCTGGCAGGGCCCTGCAGCAGGTGCCAGGCCTCCCGTGTGAGCTGCTGCAGGTGTGTGGCGCAGACGTCACAGCGGCGCTCGGCCTCCGGGCGGCAGGCAGGCAGGGCCCCGGGTGCTGGGAGCTTGTCAAGGAGCAGGGCTGAGAGGCAGGGATCCTGAGGACAGGAGGGGACAAAGCCACAATCAGTGCTGGGCCAGCCTCCCGCACCTCACCCTTCGTGATGGCGCGTACTCCGGTGGCAGCTGCGGTGCCATCCGTCACTGAGTAATCAGTCCCGGCTGCTTCACCAGCGTGAGTCTGGCAGGAAAACAACGATGGGGGCTGAGCAGGAGGCTCGGGGTACCCTTGCTGATGGCCCACCACCCCCCGTCGCCACCCCCCAGCTTGCTGCTAATCCACGGGCTTTCGGTTCCCTGACGACCGGACCGCCATCAGCACAGGCCGCCAGCCGGGGGACCACCAGGAGGCTGGCGAGAGGCAGGTCCTCTCCAGAACCACCAGGGTCTCCTCACTCACACTCCCTCCTGCTGAGATGGGGGGCTGGGACCCGCCCTCCACCCCCGAGGACCCGGCAGGATCAGGAGGAAAACGATATCTGGGGCTGCTGTCAGCACGTCCACAGAAGTCCCAGCACTCAGTGAAGCACCCGGAGGGCAGATGAGGTCATGCCAGAGAGGAAGACATGGGAGGCGTGGCCAGGCACCAGTGCACCTCCCCCCGCAGGTGGGAACGCCCCCTCGGGTCTGAGCTGGGGGACACAGGAGCCCCTCTAGCCATGAGACTGGTGTCCAGAGATGGTTGAGAATAGGAGCCAGGGGAGTCCAGAGGAGGCTCCTCGCCCGGACTCAAGGTCAGGGAGGGCTTCCTTTCAGAAGGAGGAGGAGGAGGAGGAAGGAGCCAGTATGCAGAGCAAATCTCACCACGAGGGTAACTGCTGAGAGGCTTGCTCCTGTGGCCCTCTTGTGGCCCTTAACCGCCCCCACCAGGCTCTGTCTGCCCCAGTCTGGGGCAGCTCTGCAAGTCACGGTCTGAGCCAAGGCCAGCATCTGTCCTGCTCTGGTCCCAGCCCCACCCATTGGCATCTGTATCCCCTCCTCAAGGCTCGAGCCCCAACTATAGGGTATGTGGCCCAGCAGGCCCTAGAACAGCACCTGCCCAGCCCTGCTGTGGCCATATCCACCCAGGGCTTTTCCAAGCGCCACTCTGCCGGAGCTCGGGGACCCTGCCAGCAGGTTGACTCTGCCAGCCCCCCTCCGTCCCCTTCACCCCAGCCTGGGCCTCCTTACTGTCCTGGCCCCAAGGAGTTCCCTGCTCCATGGCCGGCCACGTGACCCCTAGGGGATTCCAGGCAAGACCTGGCTCCAATCCAGTCACCCTGGGCCACAAAAGGGACCACAGCCTCCTCAAACATGCCCACCTCTCAGATGAGGAAGCTGAGACCATCATCCCAAAAGGGTGTCTCACCCCACCCATGCTCCCTGTGCCTGTCCCATGGCCAGCTGGGCCCTCAGCCACAGGGTGACCAGTGCTCTCCTGTCCCCAGGACCGCCCCAGTCTCCCTGCAGTCATTCTCCCTAGGCAGGCCAGGTGGCATGAAAGGGTGACCCCTGCCGGGCCCAGCTGCCTGACGTATGGCCACTCCGGAAGGCCTGGACTTCCTCCAGCCAGGGCCTCAGAGCTCTGAAGCGCCCGCCTGGCGTGTCTGGTCCAAATGAGCTGGTGCCCCCACGCCCTCCACGCCCCCATGGGAATTCGCTGAGGTCAGCCTTCAGAGGCCCAGCAGAGGGAGAGGGGCCCACCAGGGCCTGATGTGGCAGGCCCCTCCCTCAGCCCCACTGACACAGCTGATGGACACGCAGGCCCACACGCAGGCCCACATGTGGACCCCAGACGCCCTCGGGGACTGCAGCCACTGCCACCCGCCCGGCCCTGGCCTCAGTCCCCAGTCATAGGCTGAGGCACACAGGCCTGTTTTCCAGTTCCGACTGGATTACGCTGATTTTCCACGTGGCAGGAGGCTGCTGATGGAGCCAGCATGAAGGGGAAGGAAGCCCCCACCCACCGGAGCCATGAGCCGGGCTTGAGAGACCTAGACCCCCATCCAGCTCCAACTCGGGTCTCGGGTCCAGCAGCCCCTTGCTCTGGGGCCTCTGGACAGTCCAGGAGGTCTCTGCCAGTCTTGTGGGCTTTAGGCCTCTGGAGGAGCCCCCAGCCCTCTGCCGCAGCCCTCCCCAGACTGCACAGCAGGAGGCAGGAAGGAAATCGGAGGGTAGAGCAGAGGAGGGACTGACGACTCGAGAATGCTCCAGCCCCCAGTGGCCTGGCCAAGCCGGAGGAGGCAGGGAAAAGGTGACAGGAAGCTACAGTAGCCCCAGCCCAGTGCCCCCCACCCAAGTCCCCATCAAGTTGGTCATCAGGAACTCAGGCAGCAGCTGCCAGGAAGGCCCAGCCCTACTCGGGCCTCAGAACATCAGGTGGGAACCATGGGGGTCTGCAGGGTGGGGTGGCCCATCCAGCTCACGCCTCCACTGAGGGGACAGCCCAAGGCTTCCCAGCCACCCACTCAAGTCAGCTGGCAGCCTGGGCATCTGGGCCAGCACACCCTCTCCAGCAGCTGCCAGGCACCCCAAGTCCTACTCCACAGCATGCATCCCTGGAAGCCGGACCCCATGGCCAAAGATCACTTTTGGGCCATGCACCCCTCCCCAGGACCCAGTTCTGGGGATTCTTACCATGCTCACCCCAGTCAAGCAGTCTCCATGGGGGGCACCCAGAGGGCCCAGCCTGATGCTCCAGGACCGGGCAGGGGCTGTCTCTCCAACTCTGGTCACATACTTGAGATGAGGCAGAGGTTAGAGAACCAGAGAGACCAGCCTGGGCAGCACAGCATCAACTCTGAGTGGAGCCCAGGGTCCTGGCCTTAAACCCTGCACGGACCAGGCAGCCAGGCCAGGCACAGCACAGAGTAGAAACAGACCCACCAGGCGGTCTAGGCCCTCGCTGCACGCCCGGGGCCCTCAGAACCACACTCCTCACTCCAGGGGACCCGAGGCCTCTGTCTGCCACATCAGCCCGGGGCCCAGCATGCTCTGGGGCTGCAGCAGGAGAGCCCAGACCCCCCGGCGGCACCCCTGACTCTCACGCAGGGCTCCCAGGAAGAGCTCAGGGAAGGCGCCTCTTCCGGGGGGCGGACACTGGTGACTCCAGGGTCAAGTACCTCGGGATGGTCTTCCCCATGAGCAGCCTCTCTTGGTCCCACACATGGTCCTCAGAGAGACAAAGGTGTCCTGCAGCCCCGTTCACCCCACACCATAGCACACCCCCCAATAGCAAATCCGGCCTGGGCCACTTCCTGTACCTTCCAAGACCTCTGTGAGGGCGGCAGCCAGGCCAGGCCCCTCTGGGAGCCACAGACCCAAGCTCCAGAAGGGTTCTGGCGTCCAGTTTTCAGGAATTTGGACCCTTGGAAGCCCCAGCCACCAGGCCTGCCCGTCACCTAGCCCTTCCAAAGCCCCATGCCTTCAGGAAGACAGTAATTACCCCATTGAAAAATATTACTTTTAATTTCCTCTTTATGGTCTAATTAAACAGATATTTTACTTGCATTTGGAAAATGTTTTTCTTCATTTGATTCAATTTAGCATCATGCACAGCCCACCTCCCTCCTCACCGCCTCCCCCCATTCCCTCCCCCCCAGCTCCCCGGCCACACGCCTGGGCTTAGGGAGCCTCCCCCCACTTAAAAATGATGACTTCATTTTTATTTTGTTTCTGGGTCTCTGAGTTGCCTTAAGTAATCCTTCCATTTTCTCCTGCCTGGGAGGCCCGGAGGGACTTTACCGGGGACGATTCCATTGTCACTGCCGGGAGAGAAGTCTCCCAGCTCCAGAGTCCACCCAGCCACCCCGATAGGACAGACAAGAGCTGACCAGAGCACCCCCTCCCCCAGCTGAGGCTGCCATGGGGGGAGGGGAGAGGTCCTGTTCCCAGTTCAGAGAATCCAGGAGACCAGGCCGTGGCTGTGTGACAACCTCGCTGAGCCCCCATCGCCCGACTCCGCAAAAGGGGCGCCAGCTCCCATGGAAGGACCTGGGCCCCGCCCCACCACACAGCCAGGCATGCATGTGTGGGTAGCCCAGACCACGGACCCCACCGGCCCAGCCCCTCCAACTTGCCCTCCCTTCCCTTCCTAAACAAAGCATGCTGGGCTGTGACCCCGTGCAGCCACTGCTTCCGGAGTTGACAACAGGTCCAGGAAGGGACCCCCGGCTGCTGGGCAGGTCCCGCTGTTGAGGATGTTCCATATCTCACACAGCCTGGCGGGCGGGGTTGAGGAGCCAGGGGCTGGACAGTCTAGCCTGGACACCGGCCGGTCACCCCTTGGCTGCCCCATGGCCTCCCACCCAGCAGGCAGCTCACCGAAGGCCTGGACCTTCCCTGGTCCACTCACAAGAAGCCCTGGACCACCCCCATCCCAAGGAGCCACCGCTCTCAGGGGCCCCCGCCACCCAAGCCTTCCTCCCCCGCCTCAAGGGAGGGGAGCAGGGCGCAGCCCAGCCCACCTAGCACTGGCCGGCACGCCATCCCCGGGGCCGTGTGCCCGCCACCAGCCCAGCTGGACAGTCCAGCACAGACAAGCTCATTGAGGCCCTCCTCCCCTCAATGGCCTGCCCTGTCCTCCACCCGATGCCGTGCTGGGTGCTGGGGCCCTGAGGGCTAAAGGAGAGATGGGCAAGATGGCCCCAGCGGGTGGAGTGACAGCAGGGCCAGCTCATCGGGACCTCTGAGGTTTAGAGGCATGCTCGGGCACTGCAGGGGCGTGAGGCCGCCCGGACCCTCCATCCAATTGCGCCACAGGCAGCAGCCCCTCGGCAAAGCACAGAACACCACGGACCTCAGTCCTCTCATCTGCGCAGTGGGGCCAGGCACTGGCCTGGTGGCCCAGCCAGGAAGGGGCGCATGCAGATCCAAATTAGCCCCTACCTTCCAGCCAGGTGCAGGTGGCCCTGGAGACACCTGGAGACCAGGGCACACCAGGAGTCACAGGGCCAGGCAGCAGCCCCGCCCACAAAGCGGCCAAGGGCACCCAGGACCCCAGGGCTGGAGCCTGACCCCACTGCAACCCACCCAGCAGAGTTCCCACCCAGCCCACTTCCCGTCACCCTACCTGCCCCCCACAATGGTCTCCACATGAGCTCCAGGCACCCCCATCTCAGAGCTCTCCATGCGCCCACCCCTTGGAGAAGCTCACCCCATCTCCTGAGTTTAATCCTAATCAAGATCAAATGCTGTCTCCAAGAGGGCCTCCGGGAGGGCCTCCAGGATGTCCCAGCTGCACTTGCCAGACTACAGCACTTGGCTTACAGGACACACTGTAGAAGGAGAAGCCGGGGAGAGTCTGGCTTTGGGGCCATCAGCGTCACTCACACCCTGGGCCCCCTCCTCCCTCCCAACCATGCCTGCGGGGATAGCTCAGTGGCACACGCAGAGGGTCTGCAGTGCTAGGCCCCACCCCTCCCAGGTGTCCGGCTTCTGGCTCTCCTGCCCCACACAGTGCAGGGCAGGCCAGAGGGCCTAGCTGGCAGCACAGGGGGAGCTCAGTCTCCCACCCTCCCACCCTGTGCTTCCTCCTCACTGGGCCTCTGTGGCACCTGCCAAGGGCAAGGACCCCAGGCCCCTCTCACAGCACCAACACAGCCGTGGCACTGGAGGACCAGCTGACCCTCTTCCCAATCACCCAGCAGAGAAGAGATGCCAGACAGGGTGGGCCCTTGGCACCAGCCCAAGATCCACACCCAGATACATGCCTGCCAGCACCCCAGGCTCCCCGAGGAACTGCCCACCCCCAGGCTCCCACCTTGCTCTTTGGCTACCATGAGCATGCGCCCTTTACAGACTGAGGCTCAGAGAGGCTGAGACACTGGCCTGAGGCCGCACAGTCAGGGGGCATCAGAGCATGGGTTTGAACCCAGGTCTAGGACCCTCTTGCCACCTCCTGGTTGGCCCCACCTTGGGGAGCCTCCAGGCTGATGGGGGAGCGCCAGCGCCATCCTCAGGAGAAGGGGGAAGCCAAAGCCTTGAAGATGAAAAACTTGGAACTAGGTCGCTTGACAGTTCCTCCAGCTGGAGTCCAGTGTGGCGGCGCAGGCAGGGGAACCAGAGGTGAGGGCAGGAGGGAACTTGTGCTGAGCTGAGCACCCCCCTCCCGAACAGGCTCAGCCAGGAAAGCTTTAGGACAGTCCCTGGGGTCTTGCACAGGTTGTGTGTGTGTCGGGGGGCGGGGGTAGGGAGGTCAGGGTCAGGACATTTATGGAGGGCTCCGGCAGGGCAGTGGGGAGGGCCAGACCTGGCATGCTCCACCAGAAACAGAGACCGCAGCCGGGCGGGCCTCCACCACCCAGGTCAGAGGCTATGGCATGGACACAGAGGGTGGAGCTGCTGGCACTGGGCCCCGCAGGGCCAGAAACCTGCCAGCCCCGGAGCCCAGCTGGGCCACCCATCCCCGGCCCAGCCCCACCGCCAAAGCCTGGGCTGCCAGAGAAGGACAGGCAGCCAGGTGCCCTCCCAGGGAGTGCCGGCGCCCCACTGACAGCCTTGGGCCACCCCATCCAGAGGACGCTGACCTGGGGAAGCAGCTGTGGCCAGAGCCTGTGTGTCCCCAAAACGGGAAGCAAAGGTACCTCTTAGCCCCAGGAAAGCAAGAGCAACAGTTCAGCCCAAGGACTCTCTTCACCAGGTGGGGAAACTGAGGCCCTGCCTAGGTGATCGAGCCATGGGAAATGTGGCTTCTTCCTCCTGCCTGGGAGAGTCTTGACAAGCTCGGCACTCACCCCAGTGGGAAGGCAGAGCCCTAAGCTCAGAGGCAGGTGATGTGGGAGTGGCTGTTTTAGACCCCGGGGCTCCCAGAGGCCAGACCACCCAGCCTGACTGCCACCAGGATCCCACAGAGGACAGCCACACCCCTCCACTGTAGGGCTCCCAGGCATGGACCAGATGGGCAGGCAAACGCCCGAGAGCACCATCAGTCTGCAGTGTTCTGTTTATAAGCCTGCAGCCCACACCGTCCTGTCCAAAGATTGTGTGGTGGATTCCAGGAACTACACAATGCAGGTTAAAAACAAATCCACTCAATGAGAGACAGTCACCATGAGAACAAACAGAAATGGTCAGTTCCCACAGAAGACATAAGACAAGTGTCATGTGGTCCAGAGCTGAATAGTAGGTTTGCTGCGAGCTTCCTAGCAGACAAAGGAAAGGGGAACTGGACTTTTCTTGCTATGTAAGGGAAGAACCAGTTCTTCTGACTCTCGAGTATAAAATCCTTCCAGGACACTCCAGGGAGCCTCGGGAAGGCCTGGATCCATTCCACTACTCCACTTCAAACCACCACAAGCCCCTCCAGCACGACTCTGAGGAGCTCAAGGTTCAGGGATGACTTGCAGTCTCTCTCCTTCCCTGTCTATCACCTCTCAGTAGAGTGGTCGTGAGGCTAGAACCACAGCAACCTCCCCTGAAGTAAGCCCCCTCCCCCAACACACAAAGCTTGTGCTGGGACCCGCCAGCTGCCAGTCCTCCGCCTGCTTCTGGCTGACATCCAGGGGACAGGAGTTCACATCCCTAAAGCTCAACCCCTCCACCCCAGTCCCTGAAACCTCAGACCCACAAAAGAGGTAAGACAGCCACAAGGACGGACCCCGGTGCCACCACCTACCAAGCCCAAGAGAGTCCCCGGGGACACCACCACCCCCTGGGGACACCACCCGCCAGGGAGAAGGGGGCCCACCCAGGTCTCACAGAGGCTGCATGGTGCAGCCAGCTGACCAGGCCCACTTCAGCCCCTGCGCAGGTGATCTGAGCCCTCCACTCCCTGCCTCCAGCTCACAGCAGGTCCCGTCCCCGCTGAGTCACCTCATGCCCTGCCAGCTGGGAGAACACCTGGGTGTGGGCCAGGCCCAGGGAGCCCCACCCCTCGTACCTCCCCTGGCTGCCACCTGGGCTCAGCTGGGAATACTGCTGACACCAGGTGCCCCACCCTGAGAAGCCCTGAAGTGCACATCACTGCCCCACACAGAGGTGGCCCAGCGGTGGATGGCCCTCAGGCCAGGCTCAGCAGTGGCGTGGGGAAGTGGGGCGACATCCTGGGGGTCCAGAGACTCTCACCCCAGGTAGCAAACTTCCATCATCGACAAGTCAGGCTCAGCCACCACCATCACAGCCAACTTGGGGGTGATAGACCCAGACCCCGCAATCTGTGCCCTCAGAACGGCCCATCCAGGAGCCAAGAGGGTTTCCTAGGAGAAGTGACAGAGCTGGCAGGACCCCAAGTCACATGAGAGGGTAAGGAAGGGCAACACTGACGGATTGCCAAGAGGCTCCTGGGACAAGCAGACACCAGCCAGGCCACAGATGGGCAGGAGGACTCGGGCTCTCACCCACACCCACGAGAGTCAACTCCCAGCATCCAGAGATGCCTGCAGCCAGGGCTCAGCACCTGGAGCTGCACGGGGATGGGAGCCAGGGTCACTGTCCAGCCCAGCATGGACGGGTGGACACTGACAGTCGTTCTGGAGAGGAACCCCTGCCTGGGTGAGCCAGAGAGCTACAAAAGCTAAATAAGAATAGATCATTTTCCCAGCAGGAGTGATAATCAATTCAGTGCCGGTACTGACACTTCGAATGTCACCTGGTCTCCAGAGGAGTCACCACCTCCTCGTGACACAGCTGGGCAGCAGCTGGAAGGGATCTCCAAGCAGGATGCCCCTCCCACAGCAGAAAATGTTCCTTCGTGGGGGAGCGGGCCATGACTTTGTGGGACAAAGAGCCAGAATCCAGCCCCAGCAGCTCTTGGGGTGACCACCGGCAGGGAACAGGAGGAAAAGTCTGGTCACTCAGTCATTCAGCAAACATCTCCCAGTGACCAGGAACCCATTTCTGACCTGGCAGAGCTACCACATAGAGTGGCACCCTGGACTGGGGTGGGGGACGAAGAAAGGGGTCTTGTGGCCAGTTCATGGTGATGGCTGAGGACCCGGACAAGGAGGCAGGAAGAGGACAGGCCTGCCTTCAGCCCTTCTGCTGAGTAGAAGGCGCTGGGCTGTGAGCCCCCACAGGGGCATCTCAGAGTTGAGGGGAACACCTAGGAAGGGGAAACTTCAGGGCCTCATGCCAGAGAGACTGGGAGGCTGGGGAGGAGGACAGTCTCTAGGGGCAGAGTTGGTGGGGCTACCAGGAAAAAAAGGGTCCATGGAGGCCACGAGCCAGTCCACAGAGCATGGCTCCAGATCACAGGCCCCGAAACCATCACCTGAGAGGCAAGACCTGGGGACTCCGGTGAGAGCAGAGGGTGGCACAGTGGAGGCACGGTGCGGAGCAGGGGCACAGCCAGAGGCCCCACTGGGACATCCCCCCACACCCAGGCCCAACACATGCCCTCCCCCCTAGCCAAGATGGGGACTGGGGCTCAAAAAGAGGTGAAGGGCACTGGATAGCCCCAGGGGGACCATGGTCACCCTCACTGCCCAGACAAGGAAACTGAGACAGGCTCTGGGAGATGAGCGTGCAGGGCAGCACGAGAGAAGCAGGCCTAAGACCCAGGCCACTGGATGGCCAGCCAGGCTCCAGCCACCACATCCAACCCTCGACAGGCACGCAAAGCCCCAGACCCAGCAAGAGCCTCCTGCCCTCCTCAGCTAACAGCAGCACAGCAGTTACGGGCTGAGAGTGTGCCCCACCTGGTCCCTGCTCTATAAACCTGAGCGAAGGATACAAAAGTGGTCCCCTGACCCAGAGGAGGACACCAAGGCCAAGAGGTCTCCAGGAACCCACTCGAGGCCCCACCATAGGGAGCTGTCAACTGGCAGTAGAATAGGACAGCCCTGACAGGGACCCTGGGAACAGAGTGTGGGGTGGCCACAGGCTGGCTTAAGGACCAAGTTTGAGGTGACCCACCAGGGTAGTCCTGGATTCTCTAAACCATCTCTCCAACAAGGAGCCCCAAGGTGAGGGTCTCTGAGGCCAATCAGGGGTCCCAGCCCCAGCCCCGGGCCCCCTGTGGGAGTCCAACAAGCCACCCACATCTCTTGAACTCAGTAGAGCCAAGCGTGAGACAGGCAGATGGAGGCAAACCAAAATTGTCTACAAACTGTCAAGTGCTGTCCTCAAGGAAGCTCATCTCCCCATGATATAAAACAAGAAACAGACACCTGGGGAAAATCCAAGAATACTAACTCTAAGCCCCAGTGTCACCCTGGCCTTGGAGAGCAAAGTCCACAGTCCCAGATAGTGTGCCGGGTTCCAAGGAGCATCCACTGGGGCTCGCCCACAGCCGGGTCCCCTCAGCCCCGAAGAGATCTCCCTCCAAACCAGAAGCAGAAGCACCACCACCACCCACCACATCCCAGCCACCACCTCCACATCCCTGAAGGAAGCTCTGGGGAAGGCAGGGTAGGGCTGTAGGCAGAGGCTCAGCTGGGGGTGGGGGAGTCGTAGGCCACACAGGCAACAAGACAGTGAGGCCTCAGCTCAGAGAGAAGCGCCCAGACTCTGTGGAGAAACAATGAGCAATGAGACCCCCTTCCCTCAGGCACAGCACCCTACAGGTTGGGCCCATGTGACAAAGGAGAGCTGCAGGTCACGTCAGTCCCTGGAGAACACACACAGCAGGGGACAGGAACCCCCAGAGCAGAACAAAGCCCTAGCCCACATTCCCCACCAGGACCCTGGTCTGCGGAGTGTCAGGGGCAGCCGGGAATGGGGTAAGCCCCAACTTGGCACTGATGAGTAGACAGTGTCAAAGGCCAAACTCAGGGAGGCCACAGATGAGTGGCTAGGGGCTTCCAGGCTGAGCTGTTTGTGGGAAGAGACCACTGACATCTTTCCCCCCCATAAGGAGCCTCAAATCCTCCAGGAACTGACGTGACCTGCAGCTCTCTACATGGGACCCCCCCCAGGCCTGCCTGCCACCACTGGCCTCCTCTTCTCATCTGGTCTAGGATAGGACCACAGCCTGGGGTCTGTCAGTGTCCCCAACCAAGGCCCACTCCAAGAGTGGGGAGGCCAGCTGGGCCACACACATCCCTCCTGTCTCTGAACTGTTTCCCTTAGTGGGGAAGCAAGATGACCCTGTAGCTCTGGCCAGCCCTCAGGCGATCTGTCCCAAATCACCCTCTCCGAGAGGCCTGCCAGGGTCCTCTGCCATCTTGTAAACTAGACACGGGTGGTCTGGGGCACAGAGCCTGACAAAGGCTGCAGCCTTCCCACAGCAGCAGATGCCCATGGGTCCTCTCCCAGCCACAAAGAGAAGCTGTGGCACCTCAACCCCAGTCGAGGTTCCCAAGGCCTGGAGAGGGAGCCCAGAGCAGAAACCAGCCTGGCACATCGTTCCCCTCTGCTCTGCCCCAGACAGGGAACTCAGGGTCTCACCCCACCCCCAGCCCCAGCCCTCCTTGGACAGCTATATTTAGATTCAATGGGGATTATGTGGACTTCCCAGGAACTCTTTCAAAAAGGCTTAAGGTCAGGCAGGCGGCTTCCTCTGGAGACCCCCACCTCCCCAGCCTCTGCAAACTTCCAGTGTGCATTGTTCTGGAACAATGGTCCCTGCTCCTTCCAAGACCAAGGCCAGCCCATTCGCTGGAAGACCCAGCAGAACCCTCTCCCAGCCCACACCTGCCGGTAGGGCTGGAACCTGGGGAGCCCAGAGGCCCACCAAGCCAGCTCGCAGACAGGTGGCCCCTGCCTGGGGTGATTGCGGGATGTGTGAGACCACAGTTCTTATCCACCACACTTGGAGAAGGCAGGCAGAGATCCCCCACCCAGCTGATGGGAGGGCATCCACTCTGTCACCCTCCATGCCCCAGGTGTGCAATTTCCAGACGCCTGGCTGGGGGCCCAGGTTCCCGAAGGGCCACAAGGAACCAGATAACCTCTGGATGCTGGCAGGGTAGGAGCCGCCTCCCCCTGGGTGGAGTCCCTGCCACGGGTTGGCTCCCTTTCCCCTCCCATGCCTACGTGTGTTCCAGCTGTGAGCCACCTGCCTGGGGGAGAAACGCCAACACACCCCTTCCCATTCCCTTAGGATAAGCTGTTCCAACTCACACACATAACAGATGGGGAAACTAAGGCCCACAGAGGAGAAGAGCCCTGTTGCAGCAGGGCTGGAGTGGAATGCGCCTCCCGCCAAGTCCCGAGGTCTCCCCAGCTGCAGAGTGGCCCTGCCTGGAGGGCCAGGTCTGAGTGAGATCACTTACCCGGAGAGGCGTCCCGGGCCCGCTGACCAGCTTCCAGGCCTGTCGCTTGAGCTCCACGAGCTTCGTGTGGCAGTGGCGGCACCAGCCGCCTCCGCCGGCCGAGTGGCCCTGCTCCGCGCCGGGCCCGGCACCCTCGGGCGCCGGGCGGCTGCAACATGGGTCCTGGTCGGGCCCAGCGGGGAGCCTCCTGCGAGGGGACGCCTCCAGCAGCGGCGGCGGCTCGCGGGTCGGGCCACCCTCAGCCACCTGCGGGGGTGGGGGCGGAAAGGGACAGTGAGCCTGGGCAGTCCGGCGACCCCAGACCCCGGCGCCCAGCCCCAGGGGCACGCTTTCGCCAAAGTTACGGGCGCCAAGCGCTAACTCGGCGCCCACCCTCTCTGCAGCCCCGGAGGTCCCGGGCGCGGGTCCCCCCATCAGGCGGTCCGGCGCCCCGCCGCGCTGCCCTCCCGGCCCGGCCCAGGAGCCCCAGCGCCCGGCGAGCATCTTCGCGTCCCGCGTCTGCCCCGGGAGCGCCCGCGGGCCCCGCCGCCGCCCTCTCCAGGCCCCACCGCGCGTACCGCGGGCTGCGCCGCACACAGGGGGGCGCCGCGGCCGCCCATGGCCCGGGCGTAGGAGGGGCCGGCGGGCGCTGCGGGCCGCGCTGGCTCTCCTGGGCGCCGCGGCTACGTGATCCGGCCCGGGGGCGGCCCCATGGCCCGGCCCCGGTGCTCGGAAGTTCGCGGCGCCGCGAGCGGCCCGGAGCGCGCGGTGGCAGAGGCGGCCGCGCTCGGAGAGAGGGCGGGGCCGGGGCGGGGCGGGGCGGGGCTCCCGGGCGGGCGGGCGGGCGGTGGGGGGCGGGGGCCTGGGGGAGTTCCGCTTCCTGCACGGCCCCTCCCGCTCCAAAGACCCAACCTGTCAGGTGAGCCCCGGCGCGAAGGAGGGGTGCTGGGGGCCGTGGCGAGACACGAGGGACAGGCGCGCATGCGCCTCCCGCTCCCCTCCCGGGACACCGGGTGTGTACGACTCCCCCATCACTTCGCCGGCGGGAACACCGGGGCCGCAGAGGGGAAGGGCGGGCCCACGTCCCACAGCGAGATGAGAGGAGGAAGGGGCGGGACCCTGGCTCCCAGACGCCTAGTCGCTTTCCCCAGCAAATCCAGTGCCCCCGAGTGCCGCTGGCCACACTGCGAGCCTAACTGCCGCGCGTGAGTGAGCGACGCCTCGGTGTGCGCCTCCGGACGTGCAGCGTCCGGGCTGGCATGTGTCTTGGTGTCCACGAACGGCACGTGTCTTTGCAGCCGCGCGTGTGCCCGAAAGTGAGTGTGCGCGCCGCGCCACCGGGGAAGCGAGACGAGATGAAGCGGCTGGTCCTGCGGGTGTACGCGGGACCTGTTGTCAGCGGGCCTGGCAGATGGGAACTTAGCTCCGGAATTAATTGCCTGTTTGTCTCCAGCTGGGAGGTCGCCCTTCTTCCCCAGCGACCAGTTGCTCCCGCCCCAGCCGGGCCCCCAATGTCCCCGCCACCCGGGGCAGCAAGCGGGTCCAGGGCCGGACGCCGCCGGGTCAGCCCGAAACCCTGGGTCGCGCTGGGCGGGCGCGGCGGCCGAGCTCCCCATGACGCCGGCGCCCCCTGCCGGCCGCCGCGCACACGGCTCCGGGCCTCGGGAGCGTCCCCGCCACGCGTCCCAGGCCGGAGGCGCACCCGGAAGGTCTGGAGCAGCCGAGGCGGAGCACCGGCCCGCGGCTCCGCGCGCACACAGCGAGCCCTGAGCGCGACTCCCCCGTGCCGCCACGTTTCGCCCTCCCCTTTCACTTGGATAGTCCTGCCCGCCCAGGCATGTACTCCCCAAGAAAGTGGAGAGGATGAGCTCCTGGAATCCGAGTCGTTTGTGAGCTCAGAGGCTGGGAAACGCGAAGGGGTGAGGGATAAAGTGGGCAGGGGCTCCCCACTCCACACTGCCATCTCAGAGCCTCCAGACCCTGCCTCCTAGACTGGGCCCTGGAAGCTCTTCCTCTCCCCATCTCCTCGCAACCTCGAGGAAGACAACGGGCGTCTGCCCCCATCCGGATCTCGGGACCCCAGGCCCCACCCCCACCCTCAGCCAACCCCACCCCACCCACCCCCAGCCCCACCCTACCCCGCACTGCCTGCAGACAGCACCGCCCCCGCCGCTCCGGAAGCGCGGCTCACACACCCTCCGTATCCACACACACGCGCCCCAGAAACGCCCCTCCGCCGGAGCCCTGGCCCTGCGCCCATGGCCGGCCACACCCGCAACTTCAGTTCTCCCATGGTTGCAGCGCTCCGGGAAGCACAAGCTCACACGCGACCCTGGGCTCCCTCCCCGAGGGGGCCTAGTCACAGTCCGCAGACCCGCAGGTGCACGAGGAAGCTGGAGTCACCTCAGGGGCTCAGGATCATGCTGGGGACCCCCGGCCCGCCGCCTCCCCCATCCCAGCAAGGTGAGCCCCGAAGTCCTGCGCTGCCTTCTGCGCCCCCGCCAACTGCTCCGGATCGGTCCGATCGGGACGCAGCCTTGAATGGAGAGGAAGTCGGGGGAGGCGTGCGGCGGCACGTCCGCGTCCCGAGCCGCGGGACTCAGCTCGGGACCTGCGCCTCCCTCCCCGCGCCGCACCCGCAGCCGCGCGAGCCGCGCCGCAAAGTGGCGGGACAGCGCCTCCACCTCCAGCCCGGCCCGCCAGCCTCACCTTGCCTCGCCGCCGCAGGAGGTGGCTGGTGAAGCCCAGGATGATCTCCGAGTCCAGGCAGAGCGCCCCCATCTCCAGCAGGCTGGGAGCCTTGCGGGGCGCGCCGCGGGGCGGCTCGGGCGGCCCGGGCAGCGCCATGGAGGAGCGGAGCGCCGGGAGCTGCCCGAGCGCCTCCCGCCGCCGCCGCCGCCGCCCCGCCCGCGCGCTCGCCAGCCGCGCGCTCGCCCCCCGGCCTCCGCGGCCCGCGCCCCCGGCCCCGCGCTCGCTCCGCGCCGCGCGCCCCCGCGCTCCGGCTGCGCCCGCCCCTGCCCACAGCGCCCCCTCCGCCCGGGCGGCGAGCCAGACGCCCGGACGTGCGGACTCGAGGTGGGGGGCGACGGCCCCTCCCGCGGCAGGGCAGAGGAGGGGGTCCAAGAGCGGGTCCCTTCGGCGCCCACCGGTCTCGCGCGCCCCCACACGTCGGCGTCTCCTGCCGGCTATTCTGGGCAGCGCAGGAAGGGGGCGGCGCGGCTCCTCAAAACCTCGGCGGATGGGGGCATGATCGCAGCTCCTTCCCTCTCCCATCGGTGCTGGGGACTTCGCGCCTCGGTGCCGGTCTGTGGAGACGTTTAGGGAGCCCAGTGACCCGGTGCTCCCCACTCTGCCCGCTCAGGGCACTCTTGTCTGGGGCGGCTCTTCGGATGCCCCCTTTCCCAACGTCCCAACTTTGTACCATGGACCCCCAAGGCCCACCCCGCCCAGACCACGGAGCGCGCAGCGGGACCCGAGGTCTCTGCGCCTCCACTCCAGGATCCCGATTCTGCCGCTACCCGTGGTCTTCCCTGGCCCTGACCCCGACCCCCGGGGGCAGTTCCCCTGACTCCCCGCGGGCTGGAAGACAACTGCTGGCCGCCAGGCACGACTGATTTGCTTTCAGAGTCCAGAATCGGAGGCAGGGGTTGCGGGGAAGCTGTCTGCCAGGGTACAAACCCAAGTCCAGATTCCGCACTCCCAGGCTTCTGTGCGGGAGGGTGGGACACCAGGCTGGGAGTGCGCGCGGTCAACGGAAAGAGAGAGTCGCCTAAATAACCCCAGACCCGCGGGGAAGGCCTCTGGAAGTTCAGGGGGTGTCAGGGACCCCGCGGGGGAGATGATGAGTCTTGAGCGTACTTGGAACCCTTTCAGAGGCGCCGGTGCGCACCTGACGCCCGGCTGGGGCGCTAAGGCGCGGCTAGACGGGTCGTGCTCTCTCCCTTCTCCCCCGCACTCCTCCGGGGGGCCCGTGGCGTCCCCCACTCCGACTGCACGGGTGCCTAAAGACTCTCATGCTGGCCATGTCCCTCCCTTGACTCCCCCCAGTGGCAATGGGAGGACATTGCCTCAACCTGGCTTGCTCGGAGCCCTGTGCTAGACCGACAAACTCGTCCGCGCTGTATTTGCGGCCCAAAATGACCACCTGCTTAGCACCCAACTCGGGCTTCCGGTCAGGAGCCTGGCAGGGAAGAGCTTCCCCCTCCCTGCCGCTCAGCCACTCCTGGCCTGGGATCAGGGCAATTTATAAAGGGGCCCAGAGTCTCCCCTGTCTCCCTGTCCCCTCTTCAGGAGGATACTGCACCCTCCTCCTTCCTTCCTTCTCCACTGGCATGGAACTGGGGGGGACTGTCCTGCCCTCCTCTGCCCCCATCTTGTCTCTTCCAAGATGTGGGGGAGGGGGGCTTCCTCCAGTGGACCAAGGGCTTCTGGGAGGAGGCCACTCGCCATCTCAGTGGATTGATTAAAGTCATTGTGGGGATTTTTTTTAACATTTAATTTATCAGGCATGTCTCGGCCGGTCAGAGCTGTCCCCAGGGAAATCTAGACCCTCGGAGCAAAAGAGAAAAAAACCTCTTCTCATTGAGCAGAGCCCCCCTGATGGGATTAATTGCTGGAGCTCAGCGTCCAATCAGACCCCACGTGGCAATATTTCAGGGAGGCAGGAGGCCGTGGGGCTGGAGTGGTCAGATTCCTGCACTGAGTTCTTGGAGCCCCAGGCCCTCCTACCGCAATCCTTCCCTAGCCTGCTGGTAACATTAGGACCCCATGCCTCCCACATGTGGGCCTCTCCACATGCTGGAGAAACCTGGACACAAAGCAGACCGGTCCCTCCAGAGCCCAGGCCTTGGGCAGCCTCCAACCTGCCCCACCCTCACCTTTAAAAGAAGGACCCAGTTCCTTCTGCCTGAAATGTGAGAGCTGGAAGGGCACCCCGGACACCCTCCCATGGAAAGTGGACCCCTGACAGAGGTCAAATGGCCAATTCTAACACCTCATGGTGGCTACAGTGGCTGGATGGCAGGTGGAACACCAGCTCTCGGAATGATCTAGGCATGGAAGAGGGGTAGGCACTGTGGAGCGCGGCAAGGCTACATTCGTGTTTTTAGGGAAGGTTTATGCTCATAAACCTCCTGGGAGGGACACAAGAAGTGGGTAAAAGTCATCGTCTCGGGGGGAAAAGGCAGGGGCTGGGCCCAGCAGGGTCCTTTCCTTCCATTTCTTCTTCCAATCTCCTTTGTGATTTCGACTTTTGTGGATTTTTTAACCATTCCTTTTAGCATTTAATCAAGAGATAAGGAAGGGTTGCAGGCCCTGAGCTGCCCTAGATGAAATGCTCCAAAGCCCCAGGACCACACTCAGTGTCAGAGAGACCCTCATCCCCTCCAAGAATGGGGAGACCGGGCTCTGTTCACTCATTTAACAAGATTCACTTGCTTAATCCTCAAAGCAGTGCTAGGAGAGGGTACTGCTATGATCTCCATCTTGCAGATGAGGAAACTAGGGCTCAGAGTGGTGAAGTAACTGGCCGGAATTTATCCCAGGTGGTCTGGAGAAGCTGTGCTCCTAATCCCTGTGCTGCCTTTGCGCCCAGGGTCTGGCCTCGGGAGTAAGGAGGGGAGAACCCGGCCCTGACCCGGGAGCTCCTGGCCCGGGGACAAAGCAGAAGCAAGGAGAGTCAGCTCTGCAGTGGGCTGTGGAAGCCCAGCCAGGATCCTGCTGAGGCCACTGTGCTAAGGGTTTGTCAAGGAGAGAGACCGGAGTGGTCAGGTCGCTAGCCAAGCAGAATGGGGACACTCACTGTTCACTAGGACAGACCCTTCTCCCCCTGCTTTCCACTTCCCACTCTCTCTGCCACCGGCCTCACCCTACACGGGAGGGACCCAGGTCCAGAGCACTAGGACAGCCCAGGCCACGAGGCTTCAGCACCTTGGCCAGCGCCATGAGCGGGGCTTCCGCTGGGCCTGGGTGGGTGGGGGAGGGGTGGAAGAGGGCGTCTCCTAGGGTGTGAGTTTTCCATCATTCATTCATTCATTCACTCAGCTTGATCGCCCTGGAGTCATCCTCCACTCCTCACTCGTCCCCACATCCTAGCCGTCAGGACCTCCTGTCCCTCCCTCTTAACTGCTTGTCATGCCCCTGCTGCAGCAGCTCGGCGGCCCTCATGTCCCTCCTGTCCCGTCTCAGCACAGCTACCTGGGCTGGCTTTTGAGGTGGGTGGGGTCACTTCACCCCCTCAAAGCCTCAGCGTCCCATCTCTTGCTGGCTGAGCCCCGAAGCCCTGCTCAGACTGGCCTGCGAAGCTTTTCCCTGCCCCATCTTCTCCCTGAGCCCCATCCACATTCCCCCACCCCCTCCCACCTTCCATTCCCTCCTGAGCACCTTCCACGAGCTTACTTCCAGTTTTTTTTTGTTTTTTTTTTTGGTCTTGTTGATCGTCTGTCGTCCCCATTGGAGTATCAGTCAAATCAAGGGAGGAAACGCGGCTTCCCCAGCACTTGGCATGGAGAGAAACGCATTGCTGCTGGTAGAAGAAATGAAGGGTGCATGAATCTCAGTCCTGTGAAGGTCAATCTCTGTGACCTCTGTGAAGGTCAGCTCCTATGTGATGGCCCCCTGCAGAGGGGCTCCTGTCCCTGCCATCCCTGCCTCGCCTCAGCTTGCCTCTCCCCCAGTCTGGATTTCTGCTCTTGCCTCCTCCCTGGCCCCAGACTGGCCTCTCCACCCCACCCAGAGCAAGGCTGCAGTGTAGACCATGCTCTCGGGATGCCTGGCCCAGGCCCATGCAGTCCGGCCCTAAGTCAGCCAGGTTGACCCCATGTGACCCACAAGCCAGCATGTGGTTCCCAGCTGTCTGAGCCTGAGGATGCTTCCCGGGCCCAGGTGGAAAAATCCCTGATCTTCCGGCACCTCCCAGTTCTCTGAGGAGCCCCCAGACCTCCCAGGCAGGGCCCTCACCACCACCAGGGGAAGCCCTGGCCTCCAGCCCAGCCTGCAAGACCCCAGCCTCTCTCGGCCTGGCTTCTTGCTCCTCCTCCTTCTCAAGGCCAACTTTCCTCCAACTCTGCCTCAACTTCCTTCCATACCCCCAACAACCAAGCCCTGGCAGGACACCTGAGTCTCTGTCCTTCTTGGCCACATCTGGAACGAGGACACTGCCACTTGTGGCCAGCAGATGGCATGCTTTGGCCACCATCTGTAGTCAGAGAAAGACTAAGGGATAGATCACTTGGTTCAGCCTCCCTCTTATGCAGATTAGGAAGCTGAGGCCCCAAGAGGGGCGAGGGTTTGCCCTAGACCCTGAGAGAGTGAAGGGTACACCGGAGCATGGGCCCCAGGGCTCTTGCCTCCATAGCCCAAGTGTCCCCCTCACTCACACCCCTGACTTCCTTCTCTTACCCCCCCCAATTCCTGCTCCTTCATCCTCTCTCCTTGTAGGCTGGACTCAGCCTCCAACCTGAGGACAGGCAGTCATGGGGCAGAAGGACACAGGGGGTAGAATCCTCCCAAGCCCCCCAGCCCCTTACCTGAGGGTGTGACCTGGAAAATGTTGGGAAACTCCCATGCCCCCAACTCAAGTGCATCACTGCGTGGCCCTGCCACCATGCCAGAGAGGCCCCACTGCTTCCTGAAGAGCCCTTTTGAGTGACTCTCACAAACAAGACACGCCTGCCTCCCCACCTCTCCCCTAGCTTCCCCAGAGTAAAGGGAGTCAGGCTCAGATATAGTTCTGCAGGGACCAGGGATGGTCCTGAAGGCAGCCTCAGAAAGATACAGTGTGTGTGTGCATGTGTGTGTGTAACATTGCTTACACAAGTGAGTACAGCACGAATATGCCACATAGAGAATGAGGACAGCATGAGGTGTTGAGCTAGATGAGTGGAGATGAGGATGCGGAGGGACCCACTCTCTCCAGTCCTGGGGTCCAGGCAGCACCACTGACCACATGGAGGATGTCCATACATATCAGGATGGCCCCCTAAGGATATGGCATCTCCGCAATGAGTCCTAGGCATGACCACAGAGTTTTCTCAAAGAAAGAAGCACTTGGAAAATAAATATAAAATGGCAGAGATAAAATTCAAAGGAAGGACTGAAAGATAAAGTCAGAAATTTCACAGAAAAAAAGGAGTTGTAAAATAAAAAGGGAAAAAATACAGGAGAGTGGAAAGTTCAATGTCTGAATAACAGAAGTTCCAAAAAAAGAGAACAGAAAAAATGTGAGTGAAGGAATAGTGAAAAAAAAAATTCCCAGAAATAAGCACTAGAAGTCTTCAATGCCTAGCACAATAAAGGTGGGGGGAGATGCCAACATTCTATAAAATTTCAAAATAGCATCAGGAACAAATAGAAGATTCTAAAAGCTTCTGAGAGGTCGGGGAGAGGGAGGGTGCAGCTCCCACATAAAGACTCAGGAAACAGATTGACATTCCACTTCTCAACAGTAGCAATGGAAGATGGAAGAATATGGAGCTAGATGTTCAAGTGGAAGGAAAGTGATACCCTGTCTAGGTCTCATACCCAGCTAAACTATCCGCTGAGCACAAAAGTAGGTAAAGATGAAAAGGTTGGCCTTCAATGTTTCCCTTCCTTGAAGCTCTTGGATGATGAGCTCCCCCACAACAAGGAACTAAGCCAAAGAAATAGATGACGTGGAATCAAGGAAATAGGCTTTAACCCAAGAAAGAAGCAGCAGGTGTTTCAAGTTGGTGGTGAATGGAGAAAGTGCAAGGATGCCTGCTGAGCTGCAGTCCCAGGGGACCATATTGGAACAGGCACTCAGGACACTCTACAGGGAGGCACAAGGAATAAGGGAGGGAGGGGGAGGGAAAAAGAAGGAAGGGGAGGGAGGAAGGAAAGGAATGAAGGAATTAGATTATTTGATGTATTTAAACACATTTAGAAGAGATTTAAACTTCTATCAAAGAGCATGGGAATTATTTGCTCTACATAAAAAATAATGTTAATTTTTTTTAAAGTGAGACTTTTTTCTATTTTTAGCCAAGCACAGCAGCTCATGCCTATAATCCCAGCACTTTGGGAGGCTGAGGCAGGAGGACTGCTTGAAGCCAGGAATTCGAGACCAGCCTGGGAACACGAGACCAGTCTGGGAACACGAGGCCCCACCTTACACAAAATAGAGAAATTAGACAGGCATGGTGACAGAGCCATGCAGTCCCAGCTATTTGGGAGGCTGAGGCAGGAGGATCACTGAGCTCAGGAGGTCGAGGCTGCAGTGAGCTGTGATCATGTGATGCCAATGCACTCCTGTCTCAAAAACGTTGTCTCAAAAAAAAAATTAAGTCATTTCAGAAAGGAATCGTGATCATAATCTGCTACAAGGCTCAGCTGAGAATTCTCTTTATGTAACTCACAGTACTCACAATAAACTCAGAGTGCTGATTTAGTCAAAAATTGTGACCAAGATATAGGAAGGGTAGGAGCGGAGTGGGCTGGAAGATTGATCAGAGAGATATAAAATCCTCAGCCTCCCTAGTAGGTCCCCAGGGAGTACATAAAATGGAATATAAAAATGACAGGAAAAGCAGGCAATTTGGAATACAGAGGTAAGCAGTCGAAGCCACTGAGAAAGGTTGCCGCCACGGAGCGGGGCTGGAGCGGGAACAGGCAGGGCAGGAGGCTTCCGTGTTTCTTCCAAGGCCTAGACTCATTTGACTTTTTAAAATCATAGCTGTGTTTATATTCATTGTTAAAGAAGGTATTTGTTTAATTAATAGGTAGATAAAAATAAAAATATGTTTCTAAGTAACTCCGAAATCCCAATGGAAATGACAAAGAAAGCAACAGAACATTGCATATCGCCATGTGTGGCCTGAGACCAAAGTGATTCTCCAAGGAAAATTAAATACTTACATGCATGTATCATAAAACCAGAAGGAGGAAAGATCAAATAAGACAGGCCTTGCAAAATGCGCTGCCAGGTGTCGCCTTGGCCACAGGTGTCGCCATGGCCTTCCCAAGACACTATTCAGTCAAGGGGGGATGTGGGTGAGGTTTTGCCTGCAGCTGGGGTGAGGGGTAAGTTCGGGGTGGGGAAATCACCAGGAGCATTCCCTCAGAAGGGGCTGCGCTCCTCAGACGACACCCAGCAGCCCCCTCGGAAGGCAGCCTCCCCTGCCCAGCTCCTCAGCCGACCCCACGCCCTCAGGAAAGTTGTGTGTGTATGAAACGCTCCATGTGCACGTGACTTGGCTATGACGGGGGAGACGTGTCCTACCTCTGAGCAAGTCTGGTGTAGCGGAGCCCCCAGGAAAATCCAACAGAAACACAAGGAGTCCGGCAAATGTCTGGTTGGGAATGAAGGCATGACAAAGACCACCAGGGTATACATAACAACACTGGCATGCCTCGGGGACGGCCAGAATGTCTCAGGGAAAGGAATGTGGTGGACGAATGTCAACCATGTAGGCCAAATACGGTGGCTCATGCCTGTAATCCCAGCACTTTGGGAGGCAGAGGTAGGAGGACCACTTGAGGCCAGCGTGCAATACCAGCCTGGGAAACATAGCAAGACCTCATCTCTATACAAAAAAAGAAAAGAAAAAATTAGTCGGCATGATAGCACACAACTTGTCATCTCAGTTACTCAGGTGGCTGATGCAAGAGGATTGCCTGAGTCCAAGAAGTAGACTGCAGTGAGCCATGATTGTGCCACTGCACTCCAGCCTGGGCAACAGTGTGAGACGCTGACTCAAACAATAAAACAAAACAAAAAAAAAACATGGGTAGAAACAGAGTCAATGTTCTTGGGGGTAATAAGGAGGAGAGTAAGGACTTCCACTTTGGGCCAGGATAGCATAACAGGACTAGATTCACACTCTCACCAGAAATAACTTAAAAATCGGGTAAATCATATTTACAGACACTGGCTGTCAGGTAGAGCAGAGAGTGATCCCTGAGAGAGATGAGCCCCGTGACTGCCCCACTCCCCACCTGGAGAGAGTTGGCAGGCCTCAGCAAGGAAGGGAGGGCCCGGGAGGAGCTCACGGGTGACCCTGAACAGAGGAGGAACCTGGAAAGGCCAAGGTTGCCGGAGATGGCAGAGGGGGTCCCCTTGAAGCCTCAGTTGGGTAGAGAGGGATGCATGGGGGGTGAGTAATGCGCCCAAGGCTGGGGTGGAGCCCCCTGAGAGGAGCTGAGGGGAAGCCGCCCACACTGCACACCACACTGGGAACTGAGATCCACGCACACCCATGTTCAAGCAGCCAGGGTAGCCAGAGGCGAGGCAGCCCAAGTGGCCGCTGACGCATGACTGGTGAAAACAACGTGGTGTTTACACACAATGGAATATCATTCAGCCTCGAAAAGGCAGGTCTTACTGGCTCATGCTGCATCACTGACGGATCTTGAAGTTGTTCTGCCGAACAAAACAAGCCAGTCGAGAAAGACATATACAGCCCAACTCCATGTGGATGAGGTGCCAGAGCAGACATGTTCATAGAGACAGAAAGTAGGAGGGTGGTGGACAGGGATGGGGGATGAGGAGGAGAGGGAAATGGGGAATTTGTGTTTAATAATGGGGAGAGAGTTTCAGTTTGGGAAGATAGTGATGTTCTGGAGATGGGCGGTGTTAAATGGCAGTGATGGTTGCACAACAATGTGAATACACTTCATGTCACTGCACTGTACACTTAAAAATGATTTAAGGCTGGGCTCATGCCTGTAATCCCAGCTCTTTGGGAGGCCAAGGAGGGAGGGTCGCTTGAGCCTAGGAGCTAGAGACCAACCAACCTAGGCAACACAGCAAGACCTCATCTCCACAAACAATTTCTTAAAAAATTAAGCCAGAAGTGATGGTGCACACCTGTAATCCCCAGTTACTCGGGAGGCTGAGGTGGAAAGATCACCTGAGCCCAGGGGGTCAAGGCTGCAGTGAGCCATGATGGTGCCATTGCACTCCAGTCTGGGTGACAGGGTGAGATCCCAACTCAAAAAAGTAATAAAAATGAAAATAAAATAATAAAAATACTTTATTCAGCCGGGCTCAGTGGCTCAGCCTGTAATCCCGCGCCTTTGGGAGGCTGAGGTGAGTGGATTGCCTGAGCCCGCGGGTTCGAGACCCGCCTGGGCAGCGAGACCTCATCTCTGCAATAAATCAAAAAATCAGCCGGGCGTGGTAGCACATGCCTGTAATTCTGGCTACTTAGAAGGCTGAGGCAGAAGGATCGCCGGAGCCCAGCAGGTCGAGGCTACGGTGGTCGGGAGCGGCCACTGCACTCCAGTCTGGGCGACAGAGTGAGACTCTAACTCAAAAAAAAAACAACAACTTTATTCAAAATGACTTAAGAAGAAGAAGGAAGAAAAAAGAAAAAATGATGTAAATGGTAACTTTTTTGTTATGTATTTTCGCATTATTAACAAAAAAATGTTTTTATATATATCAATATTTTTTATTTTGATATTGTGGGGTACAGTTCAGGGTTAGGTATACAAATATGCTTCGTTCAGGCACCGTTGTTGATAAGGGGTGTCTCCCCATGAAAAATTTTAATCCAAAGCCCCATGCTGGGAATGGCTTGTGTTCTCATTGACCAGAAGGAAAAGGCCTGTGCTGTGGGCTCCTCTGGTGAGGGACAGAGGCATTGAGATTGGTTTCTGCTCTGGGCTCCCATTCCCATAGGGATTAGAGGCCAGGACATCTCCCAAAGCCACAAGTTCAGGGCCTGTCTCCCCTTTCTCCCCCAGTCCCTTCTCTCCTTGCAACCTGCCGCTTAAGACCGAGGTTCTCAGTCTTGGGCGTTGAGCAGAACCACCAGGGATCTTGGTAAAGACTCAGATTCCCGGCCTGTCCTACCACACAGAGCCCAGGCCTCTGTGTTCTTTCTCAGCCCTCCCAGTGAGTCAGAACCACACACTTGGCATACTGGTTTAACTACTTTAATAGAGACCAAAATAACAGTGGCTTTAAAACACAGAAGGTTTATTTCTCTTACGGAAAAGACAAGCTCTGACGTGGCCCAAGCAGCGAGGGCAGTGTGTTCTGTGAGCTGGTCCAGCGTAGGGTGCCCGACCGTCCCCGTTTGCCTCAGGCCAGGTTGGGGGGGGGTTCCCAGAACACATGACTTTCAGTGCTAAATCTGAAAATCCCAGGCAGACCCAGACAGGTTGGTCAGCCCGTGCGGGGATGCTTGGCCCTGCCCCGGGCGTGGCCCTGCAGGTCTCAGAACATCAGCGTCCCAGGTCCACACAGCAGCACACTCCAAAGACAGGCGTGAAGCCCCAGCTGCCTCTCTGTTCACCTTCCCCTGAGCAGAAGGGAGTCATGTCCCCACACCAGCAGCCCAGAGAAGGGTCTGGGAAGTAGACTGGTGAGGCGCCGTGTGCCTGCGACCACTCGGGAGTTCCATTAATAAAGAGAGAGGACCTCAGCATCCTCCGCCTGCGTGGAGGGTCAAAGACTGGGGAGGCTGGTGGTGGAGGGGGCTGGGGAATGCCGGGATGCACAGGCCCAGTCTCTGCACAGTGGGAGTCTGTCCTCCTGGCGGCCCCAGGGACCAAGGAGGCCTGTGTGAGAACCCTCCATTGCCACCTGGCAAAAATGAGGCCCCTCCAGGGAGCCCCCTACTGACCCAGCACGAGGTAATCCCAGTCCCTGGGACAGCGCTAGCTCTGCTCCAGGTGAGTGCTCAGGGAGGCACTGCATCAGCTCAGAAGAGCCTCCGATGAGCCCCACCTCCTTCTAGAAGAGGAAGCAATCGGGGCTCTGTGCTCCAAGAGGATGAGGGGCTTGCTGAAGCCACTTGCTTGGAGGCACAGAACCGGAGTTCAAACCCATATGATTGACCTCAGTCCCCCTTGCCAGGGGCAGGGGGCAGGAGGGTGGGGGAAGAGGCCTCTGTCTCTTCACCCCCTCAGCCGTCCCACCTGCTCATGGCCAGGACCCCAAGGCCAGCCCATGGCCCCCAGCTGGGAATGGGTGAAGGCCAACCCAGTCCTCTCCCAGCCTGGCCCCCGGAGGCAGCGGCAGCCCAAGCCTGAGGAGGGAGGGTACCTAACCCAGCAGCCTGGCACCAACAGGTCCCTGCCACAAAAAAAGCCCACGACAGGAGCTGGGGGCTTCCCCAGAGACAAGTGCCAGAGTCAGGGCCAGGGCCAAAGGAGAGCCCTGGGGAAGGACCAGCCCCACCCCCATCCCCAATCCTCCTCAGCTCTGCTTCTCTGAGGTTAGAAGGAAAGCGTAGCTTGCTTGGAGGGAGAAGTCATGATGAGGCCCAGGACAAAAAACAACAATGGACCCCAAGGACACTGTGACACTATAGCACACATTTATTTTTTACCATTCTACAATGAGTCAAAGATACAGAATTATTTAAAGCTACAGGTAGGGACACCGTCCCCCCACTGGAGCCCAGCCCCTCTTCCTGGCTGTTGAGGGTTGGTGCCAGGGCACAGGAAGAAGGTGCTGTGAAAGGAAGCGGCCACCAGGTGGCCGGGGCAGGCGACAGGCAGCACCACCATGCAGACCCTGTGGCCCTCAGAGCACCACAGACCCTGCCCGGCACTGCCTTGCCTGCCCAGGGCCACGAGCTCTCAAGCCAATCCTGGAAGGTGCCATAGTGGCCTGCACTGGCCCAGGGTGGACACTTCTCCAGACCCTCGACCAGTTCACCTGGGTGGCTTGGAGGCCTCTGCCCTGCAGCCCACCCCGTCTGAAACAGCCCTCCAGTGACCTCATGTGTCCTCACACCCACCACGCCCCATGTGCAGGGAATGCTCAGAGAGGGCGGGTAACTGGCCCAAGGACGCACAGCTGGGAAAGGCTTTAGTGGGCTTCAGAGTCTGTCTGACCCACCACTGAGGGTGGCAGTCAGCTCCCTAAGCACAGGGCCAGGGAGGTGGGGACCCCACCATGCCAGAGGGTGCAGTCAGACCAGCAGGCCAGGCAGGCCCCAGGCAGGGCAGCCTCCTCTCCCAGGCAACCAGGGGCAGAAGCCACTTGGCAGGAGGTAGAGACAGAATGGACCCTTGGCTGAGTCCTTCCCAGTGCCCCCTGGGACTACCGCCCAGACCCCTGGGGTGAGTGCCACCAAGAGGAAAGTTCCCACACGAGGTGGCAGGCCCACCCGCTCCACCCCACCTGGGTCCCCAAACTTCCTCTCCTCCCCGTTTCTGTTCATTCATTCAACAGGCACTCACTGGACCCCTGCGGCCCTGCAGACGGCACAGGTTCTAGGGCCCTCTGGGAACCCCTCGCTGGGAACCCCCAGCCAGGGAAAGCCCTCAAAGCCTGCGCGGGCTGGTGTGGCTGCGGGGTCCCACCCGAGCAGCCCAGGGCAGGGAGCACCCCTTCGGCCTACCACCAGGTCCTCGCTGGGAATTCGGTGGAGTTTGAGAAGGGTGGGGCCCGCGGGGCGCAGGAGCGTGTTGGTGGTGTCCGGGCCGGCAGCGCGCCCGGGGCGTGGGCGACTCAGCGCGCCCCCACCCCAGCGGTTCCCAGAGCTGGGCGCGGCCCCGCTCGCTTGTCCTCCCCGCCCCCTCCTTTCCCCCTCTGCCCTCGGTTCTCAGGCGCGTCCTGGCCGGGGTCGCCTCTCGCCGGCAGAGGGGGCCTGCTGGGCGCGGCGCGGAGGGCTCTGGCCGGGCTGGGGCGCGATGAGCCGAGTTCGTGGCCCCCTCGATCCTCACCCCAGACTCCGACCCTGACCCCGACCGCGCGTGGACTCCGCGTCGCTGTCGCCGTCGCCGTCGCCGGCCCGCCGGGTCTAGTGGTCCTAAACATTTCACAATTGCGCTACAGAACTGTTGAACTGTTAAGAACCACTGGACCCGGCGCGCGGGTCGCGACGTCGCGGGTTCGCCGAGCTGCGAAGAGAGAGCCCCGCCGCCTGCGGGACCGGCCCCGCGCCCAGATGCCGCCCCGACGGCGCAGGGGGCGCGCAGCCGCCGGCCTGCCCGCCGCGTCCCCGCGCCCCCCCGTCCCCGCGTCCCCGGTCCCGCGGGCCCCGCGTGGCAGGGCGGCAGGCTCCGAGCGGCTGCGGCTCTTTTTATGCGCGGCCGCCCTCGCCGGCGCCCGGAATGCGCCCGCCGCGCTGGCCCGACCGGTTTTTCCGGGCGGGGCGGCTCCCGGGCCCGCGGGTCGCGCGGCGGGTCGTCCGCGGCGGGGCCCTGCTCGGCGCGCCCCGCGGGGGTGGCCCTGACTCACCGCCCCGCCCGCCCGGCGCCCCCGCCCCAGCGCCCGGCATGGGCGTACCTGGCCCGGGGTGGGCGCGGGGGCCTCGCCCGGCCGCGTCGCCTGTGCCCCGGGCTCGCGGAAGGGGCCGCGTCCGCGCGGGCCGAGGTGGCTGGCGGGGCGCCGGCAGGTGAGGACCAGAGGCAGGGCCCGTTTGATCTGGGGGGGGCGGACACGCCCTTCCCGGCCCCCCTCACTTCAAAGGGCACTTCGTGGGAGGGAGGAGGGCAGCGAAGAGAAAGTGAAACTGCAGGGAGGGAGGGCTGGTTTCTGCTGCTCGGCCCCTCGCTTCTTCCGTGGTAAGCGGGGCAGCCCTGACCCCGCAGCACTGGGGCCTCACTCCTGCCTCCCCACTGCAGGGGCTGAGCCCCAAGTGCCTGGCTCCGCCCACTTAGTCGCCTGGAGGTGTCCAGGGCCTGACTGGTGGCGGCTTCCAATGGCTCTGGGAGTTGGGGAGAAGGCTCGGCTTTAGGAACTAGAAAGAGCTTGGGGCGGTGACTCACCCCCCAGGAGCCGCTGGGGTGCCTGCAGGGGATTGGGCAGCAGGGGTGGTCATAATTCACTCCAGCGCGGTAGACCCGTGTCCTCTGTGCTCAGGAACCCAGCTTGGCCTCAGGCCAGGACACAGCCACCAAACTGGGACCCCTATGCCATGTGTAGTTTAACGACTGCAGCCACCCTGGAAAGGGAATGGTAAAGGTTTGTTTTTGTTGTTGCTTTGTTTGTTTTTGGTTAACAGTCTCACTCTGTCGCCCAGGCTAGAGTGCAGTGGCACACTCGCAGCCAGCAGCCACCCCAGTGTCAACCTACTGGGCTCCAGCGATCCTTCCGCCTCAGACTTCCAAGTAGCCAGAACTACAGGCACACGCTACCACACCTGGCTAATTTTTGACTTATTGTAGAGATGAGGTCTCGCCAAGGTGCCCAGGCTGGTCTGAAACCCACAGGCTCAGGCAATCCACTCGCCTCAGCCTCCCAAAGTGCTGGGAGCCAGCCTGACGGTTTTATTATTTCCATTTTGTAAGCAACTTCTCAGGGGTTGCACAGCTCCTTGTGGTAGAGAAGGGTCTGCAGGCTTTGGTGGCTCTTAGTCTGTAGGTCTGAGTGTGTGTGTGTGTGTGTGTGTGTGTGTGTGTGTGTGTGTGTGTGTAGCTGGGGGTGCTGCATGGGGGTGCGTAGGGGTAGGTGGGGGCACTTGGGGCCAAGCAGAGGAGCTTGGGGCTTTCTCTTCCAACTGACCGGAAGAAACCACCACTCCTGCTCTGAATTCTAAGCCCTGGTAGAGCCCAGGCCAGGCAGACCCTCCCCACACACCTGGGCCTAGGTGGACTGTCCTTCCCTAACAAAGGCAGCTCACTGTCAGAAGGGACTGACAGGAGATGGGAAGAGAGGGTGACAAGTACAACGCCTGTGGTTTTCACTTGTAGCAGAAAACACTGAGGTGTGACCAGGAGGGGAGCTTCCTAGCATGCAAGAGAACTCTTGATATCCACAGCTGGGGAGGGAGCCGAATGTTAGATAGAAATCGCTGGGAAACCTCCTTCTTGGCCACATGAAGGGAGACGCATCCCAGGACAACCCTGGCATCAGGTGACTCAAGACAGGCCGTGGGAGCCCAGGCCTCCCCCAGTGCGAAATTATGGGGTGCGGCACTGCCTGCTGTGGGGGGTCTGCTCCCCCTGGTCCTGCGGGCTCCGGTGCCTCCCATGTGCGTGGGGCCCCTGGCTGTGCCCGTCCTGCGTCTCACCCGGCCTCACACCACAGCACAAGAGAAAGAGGCTGGTTCTGGTGCCCGGCGACTCACAGCCTATCCCACCCACATGCCAATGCACAGCCCTGGCACAGGATAGATGGTCCTGTGCTTTGGTTTCTTCGCGGTAACATAGAAGGGATGTGGACCCAGCACGACCGAGAGGCGCGAGGGGACCAAGCACGCCCACATGTGGCTGCTCTCTGTCCGGGCGACTCCTGGTCCACACACAGGAGTCGGATGCCCTGGGAGGCAAGTCACTGCCCAGCCAGAGCTGAGGGAGCCAGAGAGAAGCCCTGTTCTGTCCCCCACCACTTCACAGCGGCTCTCAGGGGAGATCCCTGACCCAAGGCCAGCCTGACCTCTCCCCAAGGGGCACAGAAGGGCCCAGAGAAACCTTCCAGACATGGGCCTGCAACTCTGCTCAGCCTTCTGAGACACTGCCCTACCCACGTGAAAAGGCCCAAGCCTGGGGTCTGGCCGCCCAGCCTTGTGGGGAGCCCCCTGCTATCTGCCCAGCTGCTGGAGCCTCTCCCCCAACCCATCACCCCTGAGCCGTCTCTACCAAACTCGGTCAGTGACCCACTTGGGGTTGAGCCAGTTCAGCAAGTGCTCTCCACGGGACACTAGGAGACGTGGGCGTTTCTACACTGGCAGGTTGGCACCTGCTCTGGGAGGGTGCTGCCATGTGGGGTAACATGAGCCACCTGTGGCTTTCACAATCTGGGGCTCCCAGGGCCTGGGGAGTGCAGGGTGGGGGGTGGTGTGAGCGACAGGCCCTGCCGGCCCCTTGGGAGCTGTGGCAGGGGAGGGGAGCTACCAGAAGGCTGTTGTGTGCAGGGCACCAAAGCCAGGGTGGGATCAGCTGAGGACCCTGGAGGTGGCCTCACGCCCCCTACCTCACATGACAGTTGCCCTACCGCCTCCTCGATGCCCTCTGAGGGTGCCAGTCCTCCTGTGACTGCCAGGCTCCTGGCTCCTGGCCCCCTGTCCCCCTCCCTGCCTGCACCCCCAGGGGGCCTCCATCAGGGTGTGGGGCACAAGCTTTCCCGGCCCTACCATGCTCGTGTGGCGTCACCCAGTTGTGTAAGGCCCGGGCACACCTGTGTCTGGGCGAGGCGGTGCCAGCCAGGCCTGGGAACCAGGCTGAGGAGCCCTGGGTGCCTGTGCCATCTCTAGGGTCACGCTTTTGCCCAGTGTCTGCAGGGTGCATGCCCTCAGGCTGGGCCCCACCCTCTCAGCCCCCAGACAGACAGACTGGCAGACAGGAGTCCTCATGTGGCAGGTAGAAGGCCAGGAGGGAGGCAGCCCCCACATGCCTCACACCCTGCAAGGAGAGGCCAGCAACTGTTTGGGCCAGGGGGAGTCCCTGACCACCTCAGGCCAGTGCCCACATGCTGGGGCCTGTGCCCGGGCATGCCCTGCTCCGCTGAGCTGCTTAAAGTTTGGGCCCAGAACCAGCCAAGGGTCCAAACAGCCAATCTCAGCCCCAGCTGGGCCTTGAGCAAGTCCTGTGGCCGCCCTTGACCTCGGAGTGCCACAGGCCCAGCTTTGCTGCCCACGGGCACACCTGCCCACAGGCATATCTGCCCGTGGCCAGGCCCACCCACGTTGGCACAGCCAGGGCCGGCACAGACCACCCTCCCCTGCCTGCCCTGGAGGGGGCCTGGGTGCCGAATCAGGGGCTCCAGGCTGAGCGGGGACTGGAATAGAGCCTTCAAGGGGCTCATCGCCAGACTGCAAAATCCCCCTTGATGTCCACGGGTTTCCTCAGCCCCTCGGGAGCCCTGGCCTGTCCCTGGCCTGTGATGGGGATGGGTGGGGGAAGGCCGGGGCGATGGAAAACCAGACAGCAATCAGGAAGGGGCAGTCCAGAGAATTACATAGTCCAGGGAATCAAGCAGGGGCAGTGTGTGCGTCCAGATCGGGTGGTGGGCTACCTAGAGCAGGTGGCTTCAAGCTCCCAAGTAGGAGTAGGATGTGAGGGGGTGGACAGAGGTTGTCTGGAGGAGGGAACAGCCTGAGGAATGCAGGGAAGGGGGAGGGCAGCTGGAAAGGAGGACAGTTTGCCTCCCCCACCCCCACCGGCGCCTGGCCTGGCTCACACACTCAGCAGCCTGAGGAAGGATTGGCTAAGTGTCCCTCTCACCCCCAGGGTGCTGCAGACACGGCCTTCTGCCCCAGAACCTAGAGTCTGATTGCCCACACGCATACCCACAGTCCCAGACAGACCCATTCAGAGCCAGGCTTTGGGGACCTGGGAGGCAGCAGTCCCCAGAGCAACTTTATTACCATTCTGCCCAATAAAGTCCTTTGGGCTTTGCCTGAAACAGACAGGAAGCAGTCCCAGCAGTGGGGGTGCATCCCGGTGAGAGAGCCGGGGGCGGGGTGCCTGAGATTGCGCCAGCAGGTCCCAACAGGAAGGAATGGCTTGCACTACAGCAGGACAACTTCAAGTTAGACGCCAGGCAGCACTTCCTGAAAATATGAGGTCTCCTGAGACTTCCTTCCCGAGAACACGTAGAGGCCCAGGTAGTGACAAAGGCAAGGCAGAGAGGCAAGCCCAGGCACCCTGTTTGTGGGGCCCAGCCCCAGGGCCTGAGCCAACCCAGCCAGCTTTGAGACTACATAGGAGGGCCAGACACCGGAGTGGGGAGTGGGGGCGACCCCTGGGGCCCAGCTTGGGAGGCAGGTGGAAGCACCCAGCCCAGTGGTCCCGGTGGGCTGGGCGTGCGGTGTAGGCATCTGGAGCCCTCCATGCTGGGATCTGGCCCACGGGGCAGACCCACTAGACAGAATGAAGGAGGTCTGAGTCAGCCTTTCCTTCAGGAAGCTGTCCCTGCCTGCTCCCGTCTCCCTCTCCTCACCCCCAGAAGCCACAGGAAAGGATCGGCTGGCCCAGGACTGGCTTTGACCCACCTCAGCCTCCCAGGGCTCCATCCCCAGAACCGGCACTTGGATACATTCCCCGAGCCAAGATCCAGTCACGGGGCTAGGAGCTCATAAGGGGCTGTGGAGCGGAGGTCAGTCCTGCCCAGGGCGGGAACTTACTGGGCCTGGGGCCTGGGCACTAACACTACCTTCAAGGCTCTGTAGGAGGGCCACCACATCCAGGTTGCCAGCTGCCTCTGCCTGTGGGGGGCACAGGGGAGGGGCTGCCTCAGGGGCACTGGCCAGAAGCCTAGGCCAAACGACCCAGGTCCTGGACCCAGGTCCCCCAGGACACCCTCCCCTCCTCCTACCCAGACACACAGGGTCCCAGGGGCTCTCCCTTCTCCTGATCCCCACAGATACCAGGGAAGGGGACAGCTGCCTATGGTCCTGCACCAGGACAGATCCCGGAGAAGGGGTCAGCTTGGTCTGGCACCAGGAGAGCCAGGCATTTCCTGCTCCTGGGAGACGGGCATTTGGGGGGTAGGCAGAGGCAGAGGGGCTTGTGGAACTGTCAGGGCAGCCTTCCTGAAGGTGGCAGCCTTCCAAGAGGGCGCCGGGGGGATGGGGGCACTCACGACGTGCAGGGCGCTGCGCCCGTCATAGCCCGGCTGCCCCAGGTCGGCCCCCGCCTGCCACCATGCCTGCAGGCCTTCACTGTCTGCTCTGGATGCAAGTCTGGGGCGGGACGGAGCGGGGTTTGTCAGGGCCTGCTGGACACCATCCATCTGGCCCCCTGTTCCCCCCCCAGATGCCCTGGGCACTCTTACAAAGCCAGCCCCAAACAGCTGACCCAGCAGCAGCCCGCCCTGGGGCAGGAGTCACTGGGGGCCAGCAGGCGGCCTGGAGTCTGGTTTCACCCAGTGGGTGTGACTGTGACTCAGGTCAAGGGCGTGCACGCGCACGTGAGCGCGCGCGCGCGCGCACACACACACACAGGCACACACACATGCACACATATATACACCCCCCCCACCTGCTGAGTGCCCCTTGCCAGTTTCATATTTCACAACATCGCTCTCCTTGGGGCGGGGTCTGTGGAGGCGGAGAGGGAGACACAGGAGGTTCCCCGGGGTAGGGGGTTGGTCCTGGATCCCAGCAGGCTGCACGGGGTGGGGTCCTGGCTGGGGGGCACTCTGGACCCACCTGCCCTGGAGAAGGGATGTGGGGAGCACTTGTCTGGTCCTTACCGGGTCCCCATCACCCTGCCACCCCTCCCGGGAAGAGCCCAGCCCCCACCCTGAGAGGCCTCAGGACCCACCAGGTGTGCTAGGAGGCATGTGGCCTGGGGGAGGGTCCGCCCCTCCTCCAGAGGGCCCCCAGTGACTCTGCTTCTAAACAGGAAACAGCAGCAGCAGTCCCACTGTGGCAGTGGCTAATTTCAGGGGTGAATTGCACTGGATAACTTCATGGGTCCCTCCTGGGCCCACCCCCATGCCCCCCACGAGGGCTTGCCTGGGGAGACAAGGCCCCTAGGAAGACCCAGAGGGTCCCTGTCTCCCACACCCCAAGTCTAGCCAAGCAGCCTGGCTTGGCCAAGTCCCTTTCCAAGCAGAGTCCCAGAGGGGTCTAGTCCCATCTCCCATGTGATCGAACTGCTGCCTCAGTTTTCCCATCTGTCAGTGGAGCCAAGAAGGCCTTCTTGAGGTGTGGCCCTGGGTCAAGTCCCCCAGAAGTCCCTTCACAGCCAAGACAGTGGGTGTGGGCAGGCCCCAAAGGTTCAGCGCAAGCCCCTCCCTCCTGTGCCCACCAGAATCCACCTGGTGCCCCTAATCACTGGGAAGGGCAGGGACTGGACCAGAGAGCAACACGTGTGTCCCCTGGACATTGAAGATCAGGACAGGAGTGGCTGAGACTGGGGCCAGGGGGATTTCCCACCTCCCCCATCCCCAGGCCAGGGGGCCTTGAGGACGCCAAGGCATGGGGATGGGGCAGGGGCCAGCTCTGGGTCCTCCCCACATGGGCAGGCACCCCAGCCCACCCCTCCACCCCAGGCCTGGGGCCCCCGGTTTACAGAGACACTGGCCCAGCCACTTGCAGCAGTGGCCCCGGTCTTCCTCTGCCTCTGCTTCTCCCTTTTGGGTCTCTAGTGGTCTTGGAACCCGTCCCACCTGTAGGCAGCCCAGGCTAGGCACAGGAGGCGGCACCAAGTCTCGAAGCATAGGGTGGGGGAGGGGAAGGGGGCAATGATCCTGGCCACTGGGGGCAGAGCAGGGAGCTGAGCTCTGCAGCCCCAGCCTGCCCTCCACCGGGCCCCACCACACCCTCACCAGGGGCTTCCTTGTGCCTCAGTCTCCCCCAAAACAAAACGGTGGTCACTCTGGCAGCCATGAAGTCAGAAGGTACACTGGCCGGTGGCTGCTAGGAAGCCGGGTAGGAGGGTGCTGGGTCTGCAACCGGTTTATGCCAGGACAGGGGCCACGTGGGCACTCATCCCACTCGTGGACGTGAGGGACCTGGGGGACACCCTGCCAGGCAGTCAGCTCCCCTCCTCCCTGCCCACCCCCACCTTCTCAAATGCAGCTCCGGCTACAACCACGCCCAGTCCACCCCCCTGGCCCCTCTCCCACTCACACTCCGGCCCCTCCTCCAGCCCACCACACATGCACACACACACACACACACACACATGAACATGCATAGCCACATACACATGCACACACACACCCTTGCTGGACTGTGCTCTCCACCGGGAATCCCCCCAAACATGGTCTGCGCAGACACTTCCTCCTGTCAGCCGAGCTGATGCACACAGAGTGCAGGATGGGCTCTCATTCCTCCGAGGCCCCCTCACACGTTGCCCTGTCCCCTCACCTGCACAGCTCTGTCCCTGTGTCCTCCAGCTCCTGGGGGGACAGGCAGGCTCCGGCTGCCCGCAACAGCCCAATGATGCCCAGATGCCTACCAAAGAAGGGGCACACTGACTATCGGCCCCGCCACAGGGACCGAGGCCCGTCCGTCCGAAACTCCACAGCCCTGGCTCCAGGCAAGGGCTGAACCCCCAACCCTCTGCCCAGGCCCAGGCGATGCCGCCATCTGAGTCCCGCCACTTGTCCAGGGCCCCCTCCCAAGACACCTCGGGTGTGCAGGGGTCAGCTCTGAGGTGTTCTCTGCACTGGCTCCACGGTTGGAAGATGTGGGCCAGCCCCACACCAGGCCGATCAACCCCACTGCACCCCCAAGCACTGATCACAGACCACGAGGGGCCTTCTGGCCAGATTCAAGGCTTTGGGGACACAGAGCCCATCAGGCCCAACAGCCCTTGGGATAGGGTGGGATGAGGCCCTGGCAGACACATGGCAACTGTGGAGTCAGGCAGGCCAGGGGCCAGGGCTGGGGGCTGAGGGCAGTTTCCAGAGGCAGCATCACCCAAGCCAAACCAATGAGCCGTCTGCTGGGGATAGGGCAGGGCAGGGGCAGGCTCCAGCAAGGCAGCCACACAGCTCAGTGCCATGGGGGTGACTGTGCCCCGCCCTTACGGCACCGTAAATCACAGTCACCCCACTCTTTAGCCATGGAGTGAGTGTGCCCCCAGGCCTCCCCGCACCCCTCAGCAGAGCTCCCCCGTGCTCCCAGGCAGGACCAGATGGGCAGCCCCAGGGAGCTTGGTGGGGAACAAGGCTGGGAGACCAGTTTGGGGTGTGCAGTGAGCCGGGAGGGAAGGGGGGCAGGCCTGTGTGAGCTCATCTCAACGCGACCCACCCATGCCCAAGGCCGCCAAGGCTGGAGTCTCCAGCCCAGAGCACCCTAGCCTGGGTGCCAGGGCACACCTACAGCCTCTCACCCACCCATCCACCCACCAGGCCCGTTCTGAGACACCCTCAACACTACAAGGAGCCTAGAAAAAACACCCTCCTCCTAATGCCCCCTTTCTCAAAGGGCTACGCACCCACCCTAGGGCTCCCTTTTGGGAGGGGACCCAGGTCTAGCCACATCAGTATGGTGAGCTAGGGCTGCGACACTCCTGGGGTCACTCCATGGACTCATCAGCAGCCCCCCAAAATAACTCAGGGCAGGACAGCTCTGAGACACCCCTGAGGAACAGCCAGGTCTCAAGCTGCTAGGCCTGGGGCAGGAAGGTGGTGCTTCATGGGAATGTGAGGCCCCCAGAAGGGGCACAGGGCCTGTCTGCCCTCATGGCCACCTCTCCCACCTCCTCGGAGTTCTGACTGTCATTCATGCAGGTCAGGCCTGACCCCGGGAGAGACGCAGGAAGTGGGTATGTGACGGCCCCATTTCCAGGCCGGGCCTCCCAAGGGAAAGGAGACACCCACCCTCAGGAGAGGACATTCGGCCCAACCTTGTTGCTCCAGCCTCAGTGGCTGACGGCCCAGGCCCTGCACCCACCTGGGTCCACCCCAGGAAGAGGGTCCGGGGGCTGGGGCTGGGAGGCAGGAAAGCAAGGCCTGCTGGGTCCCGGGTCAGGGTTTCCAACCCTCTTGGTGGCCACCCAATTACAGGCCTTTTTCTTCAACAGGACTCCTCACAGGCCACCCCTACAAGGGGAAACACACAAGCACACATACAAGCACACTCGTGCCCAGGGCAAATGGGGAAACTGAGGCTCAGGGTGCAGAAGCCCAGGAAGAAGCCTACAGGTGACCCCATCCTATGGCCCTGGCCACAGGACCGGTGGTCCCATTGCCTTCTCTGCCCAGTGACCAGTGTCTCCCAACCCTTTTTGAAGGTGACCAGTCCTCTTACGCCCCCTCATGCTCTGTCCCTGGCACCTTTCTTTTCTGGAAACTCAGTTCTGGTGTCTTACCGGGCCCACTCAACTCAACCTAGAGGTCATCTTCTTCACAAAGTACCCCTGGCCACCCTGCCCAGAGCCAGGCCACTCTCTCTGGTCCTGTTCACATTCATATGGCTGCTGCTCCCACCTGGGACCCAGGCCAGGAAGGCATGGCTCTAGGAGCCAGGTGTCCTCAGCTTCTCTCAGTTCTGCCCAGGAAGGCATGGGACCATAGGAAATTGCCATCTCTGTGCCCAGCCTGCCCAAGGAGACTCTGTGCAGCCTGCGGCTCCCCCTACCTGCCCTTCACTGCCAGCAGCAGTGGGCTGAGGCCATCCTGGTCCCGGGTGTTCACATCCACACCTCTCTGCAACAGCATGGTGACCGCCCCAGCATGGCCCCCCCGGGCAGCCGCATGCAGTGGGGTTTGACCGTTAAAGTTATCCAGGTTCAGGTCACTGCCCTGGGGTGAGGAAAGGGCATGTGACCCCCTGAGGTAGGCCACAGGGAAGGTGTATCTCCAAGGGTGGGGCCCAGTGCAGCCCCTGTGCCCACCCCGAAACCAGGGTGAGGCCCTGCCAGCTGGCAGGGGTGAGAGGCTGTCCTGCCCACAGGAGCCCAGCGTGCCTGGGCCCTGGCCTGGTATGGCCAGGGCTGGACCCTGAGGGTGGGGTAGCTCACCAGCTCTATAAGCAACTGCAGAGCCTCCAGGTCACCAATGTGGGCTGCAGCACAGGCCAGGCTGGGCATCAGGGCGTCCCGCATAGCATCGGCCTCCTGGGTGGGGAGTGGCAACACCCTGGGACCCAGGCCTCCCTCTGGGGTCTTCAGCGCCCCTCAGGAGAATGACTGGGCTGCCATATCCCTGTGCTGCATGAACCCTGCCATCGCCCACACGGGCGGCTGTTGGTCCCATGGCATGGGGAGCTCAAATATCACTACCCTACCCAGAGGCCCACATTAGACCCCAACTCCTGGAAGCAAAGGCCAGGACACAATGACACCATCTGGCCCTGTCCTCACCAACTGTGTGACCAGGGCCTGCCACCCGCCCTCCAAGGTTCATTTCCTCATCTGTCTCCACTTTTGTTGGGGACAGAGTCTAAGCCACCTGTTGCAAGGCACGTGGGAAGGAGGCAGGCCCCCTGCCCTGGAAAGGAGGGCCCCTCTCCACATGGCTGCAGGCTCCCAGATCAGCCACCAGCACTCAGGTGTCCAGGGTCTCCCCAGGACGCCAGAAGGCCAGGCTTCCAGGAGAGGCCCCAGAGGTGCCACCAAGCCCAGCACACATGGCCCAGCCTGGTCACAAGGCTGCTCCACCAACACTTCCAGAGCACTGAGGCCCACGCAGTTGCCCTAATAACAGGCCACGCAGGCCAGTCCCTTTCATCTGGCTATCACCCGCCCCAGCAAGTGGCAGTTACCACCCCCGCACTGAGGCATGTGAGGCCTGCAGCAGACCTCGAGACAGCACTGGGAAGCAATGCTCTCTTGCCTGCCTGGGCCCCATGCCGGGCCTCAATGCTTGGCCCAGAGGCCAAAGGGGCATGTTGTGGGGTGCAGGGAGGTCCCCATCACCCTGTGGAACTCAGACCTTGAAGCAGGTCCCCAGCTGCCCACTCCATCCTAGATCTGGACACCTCAATTGCAAGGGGATATGTTCAGAGGCTGGACCACGACTGGGTGCAGGTGTGGGGCCTGGAACCTCCAGAGCCTGGGATACCCCTGAACAAGCCTCCTCCCTTCACTCTCTGGCATCCTGGACTAAGGACAGTGCTCCCAGTCAGAAAGCAGCAGCCCACTGCATGCCCACCATCTTCACGCTGACAAGATTCCACTACGTCACTCTAGCCCTTCCCACCACTGTCCCAGGGATCCTATATGTCCTTGCGCTGTGGACCCCAAGCCTTCCTCCCAGGCCTGGAACCCAGGCCGCACCTGGCTGTTTTCAGCTCATAGGCTGGCAGGGCCTCACACCTGTGTGTCCCGGGAGGACCGAGGGGGTGCATGGCCCCAGCCTGCCATGCAGGCCCCCGCACCACCCCATCTGCACCGCTGTTACCTGACTGCCACTCAGACTGAGGAGCCCTGTGACCCCACGTCCCAGCATGCTGTCCTGCAGCGAGGGCCGGTGCTCGGCCACCACAGGTGGCGTCATCTCCCCCCGAAGGTCCTTGGCCAGCAGCTGGGGAAGAGAACACTGAGGGCGTAGGCTCTGCCAGGGCCAGAGGAGCAGCCCCAACCAGCCTCGAGGGGCCAGGCTCCCCTAGGCATGGAGTAAGGGCCTGCCTGAAATGTGGCTTGTGTGTACCATTCCTCAGGCTGGAGTATGTGATGGCAGCCGGGACCCTGCACAAGGCCAAACTTGCTCTCCAGCCCCACCAGCTCAGGATCTCAGAGACCCCAATAGCCTCTGCCCAGCCCCAGGGGCTGGCAGCCTTAAGGCCTGGGACTGCTGTGCTTGAGCCACCGTGGGAAGGCTGGAAGCAGAGGAGGGTGTCCTGAGGACAGCTGGGGGAACCTCGCCTGGCGCCGGGACCCAAGTCTCTCCCAGAAGGTGCCGCATGGTGGGCTTGGGGTTGGAGAAGGGCTGGGTGGAGCCTGGGCCCCGGAGCCAGCCTTCCCCCCGCCCCATGGGGAGCCCCACATCCCTCCTCTTCCCACCAAGGCACTGGACTGGGCCCCCGACTCCTCCTGGTCACTCCAGGTGTGCACACGTGAGTGCTGCCCATGGCCAGAGCAGCACACGCACCTCCTTCCTAGCATCCAGGCTCAGTCCTGGCCGGCCCAGCACGTACGCCAGTTTGGCCAGGGCAGCCTCTGATGTCATGTCAAAGCCTGAGATGATGCCGGCCCCCACCATGGCCTGCAAAGACAAGGCGCCTGGGCAGGAAAGGGCGGCTAACCAGGGGTCCAGCCTGGGGTAACCCCACTCCCTCAGAACGTCTCCCCCATCCACCCCCCAGCGAGTGGGGCACAAGTCAGAGCCTGGCTCCTTCTGTACCCCTGGGCTCTCCCAGCCTCGGTTTCCCCACCCTTACCATGCCGGCTGCATAGTCCAAGGTCACAGTTCCCTGCAGGCAGTGGGTGCAGTTGATGATGACCAGGCCGCGCTCAGCGGCTGCCCGAAACTCCTGCAGCAGGTCGGGCTTGGTGGGCCCATTCCCTGAGCCGAAGGTCTCCAGGACCACACCTTTCAGCGGAGGCTGCAGGAAGGCCCGGACCTACAGGGGAGTGGGGTAGGGGGAGCGCCGGAAGAGGAGGGCCTCAGTTTCCTGCTCCAAAGTCGGAACCACCCAGGCTTGCCCTGTGCCTTCCACTGCCGTCCGGAGGGGAGGGGCCCCAAGCCAGATGCTGTGGGCACCTCCCCTGCCCAAGGCTGCGCAGGACACAGGGGCACACTTAGGGCTGTGGGCTGTTTCCACCATGCTCTCCAGCAGGATGCCCCATCTGCAGGGCTTGATGCCTGATGTAGCATGACAGGACACCGTGGAGACCCATCAGGGGACCTGGGAGGGCAGCAGCCGGGCAGCTCTACCCATGGCAGGGGGTGCTCTGAGTGATCAGCATGTGGGGAGGGGACGCTGCTGCAGAAACACATGAGGAGGCCACACCCTGAGAGGCTGTCGTCCTCCACCCAGGCAACAGAGGACAGGGCCTTGAGTCCCGTCACCATCTCAGAGAAGCAGGACAGAGGCAGCCACCCACCGACAGCTGGTGGCTGAGGGGCTGATGGCAGGAAGCAGATGGAGGGTGGCCCGAAAGCAGTGACAGGAGTCCTGGGACCACTCCCCGTTGACCCCGGAGGGACTGCTGGGACATAACACTATGTCCACCAGAGTCACACAGACAAGCCGTGTCCCAAATGAGGCCACAGGGCTCTGACAGTAGGGGAGGGACACATCCCAGGGCCCTTCACGCAAGCCAGGGGCAGCCTCGGGGGTGTTCTCTGGGCCTGAGCTTGGGACAGGCCTGGGGGTCAGAAGCAGAAGTGCTGCCAACGGGGCCACACTGTGGACACCCTGATTCCATGTGGGGTCTACGCCAGCCAGCTAGGGCACCAGGGAGAACACAGGGGCACGCGGTGCTGCAGGTTCAGGGTAGTTAGGTGATGCCTACCAGTGCAGCAGGGATCCCAGGGTAGAGACGCAGCACGCCCACATCGCGCTCCATGCCGCTGTGCACCACCAGCCCCTCCTGCCTGCCAACCTTCCGCACCAGCTGTCTGTTGACTGTGAGGACGACAGGGAAAGGCTGAGCATCCAGGCTCAGTCCTGGCCGGCCCAGCACATTCGCCAGTTTGGCCAGAGGGACCTCTGATGTCATGTCAAAGCCTGAGACGATGACATGTCAGAGGGACCCCAACCCGGCCCTCCAGGCTTTTAAGCAGGCCGCCTCCCTCAGCCTCCTGCCCTGCCTCCCCTCCCAGAGGCTCATGCTGGCCTGGGCCAAGCCCTGAGCACACCCTGGCCGGGGAGAAGGCACTCAAGGTACAGGAGGGAGACTGAGGCCGAGCAGTGGGTGACACACTGGCTAGGGTGACAGGCCCCGGGGGAAGCTGGGCTGGCTAGGTGAGGAGGACCCCACAGAGACAGAGGTCTGGCTGGGTCCTGGGGGCTGCATGGAGTGTGTACAGGGCAGGGTGAAGGCTTGAAGGCCTCAGGTGTGCCCAGGTGGGGACCCCAAGCTATCTCTACACTAGGTCCCAAGAGAAGCCAGGCAGCATCTTCTGACCAGCCAGTCACGTCTGTCCCCTGCTAGACACCTACTGTGCCACTGCCCATCGAGTCAGTGAGTGAAGGAATGAATGAGTCTTCTGGACCCCTCACCTCTGGAGAAAGAAAGCCTCCCTCTAATTCACCCTCAAATCCTAGAGACCTCACCTGTGCCCGTCACCCCTCCCCATGCCCAGGGTGCGTGATAGTGGCACTGCAGGCTCTGGAGAGTGGAGGGGGCAGACATCTGAGATCATGCCCCTTGAATGCAGCACACTAGAAGTTCACCAGGGGCCCCCCATGGTCTGAAGGCTGCTGCTCTCCAGTACCCAAAGCCCCAGGGGTCTCCTGGCCTCCCGCCTCCATGGATGGGGACAGGGGACTGACACCACAAGCCTGGCCTCTCAACCAGCAGGGGCCAGCCTCGAGGGAAGAGTCCCTTCCCTTGGCCCCTCCACACAGGACAGCCTGTGCACAACGTTACCACCGCAGTGCACAACATCAGAGTCGGTCCAGGCAGCAAGCACCCTGCAGTCCAGGGAAACCGAGGCCCGGAGAGGGGAACGCAGACGAGAACCAGGGCCCAGGACCTGGTAGGGCTCCTCCTCCCAGCCCTGCCTCCCACCCCCTGCAACAGCTCCCTGTGGATGTAAGCCCAAGTATCTCCTGCTACTTCCACCCTTGCTACTTCTACCACAGTCATTTCCAGAAGGACATTTCTGACAGTGGAGTCGAGTTGAAGGGGGTAGAAAGTGTGGGGGCCCTGGGGGAGGAGAGGGAGGGGATGAGGCTCCCACCTCCACCAGAGGCCGCAGCACCAATCAGCCCCCACGCAGCGGCAGCACAAGCTGTCCTTCAACTGAGGGACATGTGTCTCAGCTGGGCAAGCAGATAAGGTGTTGGGGGGGCGGGCGGCTGCCAAAGAGTTACAGCCGCAGAGGGACACTACACAGAGACAAAGGGGCCTGCGGTCAGCCCCTCACCTCCTGAGGTCTGTGGAGGCAACTCCTTGGAATCCTGGGTCCTTCCTGCCCGGGTCTGTTGGAGGGCAGGGGAATGGCTGTCCCCACACCCAGAGGCAGGGAGAGAGGAAGGATGGTGGCATCGTGACAGGCGAGGCCCTCTCGCTCAGTTCCTGAACAGCCCCGGCAAGAGGGACTGTGGCCCCCTTGTTCCACAGATCAGAAGCCCAGCACGGAGCTGCAGTGTGGCATCTGTGGCCCAAAGCCCAACATGGCCGAGCCCAGGCACTCTGGCATGTCTGGGAGAGAGGTGGCTTCTCCCAGTGCACAGAGGAAGGCACTGGGACCCTGCATGGGGTGACTGGTGTAAGGCTCAGAGACGATGAGTAACTGGTATGAGGTCCCAGAGTCAGGTAGCAGTGTCCCCTTCCCCGCCTTCTGTAGGGTGGGCCAGGGCTTAGCACAGAGGTGAGGGGCAGGAGGGGCTGAGGCTGAGAACGTGGATTTCCTGGGGGCCCAGCGTGGATGGCATGTGCCTCGGACACACAGGACAGCGGGGCCCCACCACTCCTGCCTGGGCACCCAGCAGACTGTCCCAGTGGCCTCCTGTGTACCCAGCCCACTGTGACTCCGTGGCCAGCCCAGTCCCACACCTTCCCAGAGGATAAGTCAAACTCCCAGTGTTCTACCAGCTGACTATGGAAGGGTAGCTGCCCAACCTGGGCCTCTCTCAGCCCCTGAGGCCCCCTCCCTAGGGGTCTAGCAGCCACACCCTGGGCAGGGTGTGGAGTTTCTCAACACCTGTGCCAGAACCGGCCTGGCAGCCTGACATCAGCGGGGCAGGCGGGACCTCGGGTTCCCACACACCCACACACATGGGAAACGCACTCCAGGACCATGGGCCAGGGGCAGGGGCAGCCTCTCCCTCAAGGTCAGCCTCAGCACTGTGCCCGGGAGCTGCCCGAACTCAGCATGTCCTGCATTGCTTGGCCTGGCCAGACTTGGTGCATGGCACTGGCAGAGTCCCTAGAATCCAGAGTGAAATCCTCTGTGCCCTGCAGGGGTGGGTTCCACCCACTGGCAGAAGTTCCACTCCCGAGCCCCAGATAAGGTGTGACTCAGTCTCCACAGGGGAGCCAGACCTTCGGGGCGGCCGCCCACACCACCACGCTGCTCCTCCTTCCTGGGTGGGAGGGGCCGAGGGCCACCACCCAGCCCTGGCAGGCAAGACAGGGCACCACGGCACCAGCTCCTGGGGCACCTCCTCCAAAAAGCCTTCCGGACTGCTCCAGCCCTCCGTGGACCCCTGCCCGGCCCCTGAGACCAGATGTGCTACTGATACACGGAGGTGTCTTGGGCTGTCCACTCCCTGGAAGGTTCTTGAGTGAACAGCAGGGGTAGAGAGTTGCAGGGTGACAGCCTCAGAATTATAGTCAAGGTTCAGGCTGAGCCAGCACCTCCCTGTGTGACCCTGCCCTTCTCTGCCTCAGTTTCCCACCTGTGGAAGCAGGACTTCTGTGGTTTCTTCCTGTTCTGTCTGGCTGAAGGGCTGAGGGGCAGCCTGGACTCCTGCCTTGGGATCCAAAGGTGCTGGGGCTATTGGAGTTTCCACGGACAGCCCCAGCCCCTCCTGCCCCCACTCTTTGGCAGGTGTGCCAGGAAGGTCCCTGCCCTGCCGGCCACATCCCAGGCCCCCTCTCTCCAGTACCTTGAGTCCAGGGAAACTTCCAGAAAGCCCTGCCCCAGGAGGTCAAGGCCCAGCTGCTCACAGCCCACCCCTCTCTCTGAAGGGATCTGGTCCTTCTTAAAAGACCTGAGGAGCTGGCCTCTCCCAGCCCCCAGGGACACCCCAGGTCTGCCCACCAGCTCTGCCACGGCCCAGGCCCAGACAGAGGTGTGGCATGGGTGAGGGGGCACCCCTGCCCTCCAAAGGGCTGGGGCGCTGCCATCATGAGGTCAAACGGGAACAGCTGCTCTGGTTCTGGAAGACAGCCTCACCCCACCACACATGGGGAGCCCAGCCCCAGGTGAGGCATCACAACCCCAAAACGCCCCCAAAGGAAGGCCAGTGCCTCCTCCGGCCGGGTCCCCAGGGACAGGACCCTGCAGTCAGGGGGATGAGGACAGGGAACCAGGTTGCCCTGGGCTACAAACCAGCCCCAAGATGCTCCCTCAGTAAGAAATGGATGAGACTCAGGTCTGGCCCTGAAATACCAGGGCCGGGGGCAAAAAGGCCTCAGAATCCCACTCACAGGAGAAGAGGGCAGATGTTCCTGCCTGCCCCCAGGAAGGGGCTGATGGGTGCCAGGGGAGTCAGAAGGGCTGGCCATGCCCACCATGAACCTAGAGGGGCAGGGACCGGGGAGAGGCTGAGGAACAGCCCAGATTCCAGGAAGGAGGGCTGCCTTAGGAGGGGACCTTCAGGTGAAGACACAGTGGCCCTGGGAGCTGCCCTGAGCCCTGCAGGAGGCCAGGGCACCAGTCTCTATGGCAAGGTCAAGGCCAGGCTTCCCCAGGGGAAAGTTTCAGGATTCAGGGTAGGTTCCAGCCGCAGAGGACAGAGAGATTCCCCTAAAACTCCCAGGTCCCAGGGAGCACAGCGGTGTGGGGGGGCAGAGCCAGACAGTCACTGAGAGGAGTTCCTGGGCATGGGGCTAGGGCAGGACACACAAGCGGCAGATCCCCCGAACCTCTCCTCCCAATCTCCAGCTCCAGCCTGCAGGGACCCCCAGTTCCGCAGCCACACAGCCCCCCTCGCCGTGTGCGGCCTGCCGGCTTCTCCTCTGACCAGGGCAGAACCGAGCAGGGGCAAGACAGGACCGCGAGCCATGCTCTCTCCGGTTCAGGGAACGCCTGCCCTGCGGAAGCCCAGGTGCCTCTCCCAGCAACAGCCCCCACGAGGCTCTGGTGCAGGCTCACTTGTGATATCAGCACCCACGGTGGCCAGAGGTGGCAGGTTGGGGGAGCAGAAAGCCGCGAACCTCCTTGCGTCCACCTTGGTGGTTCGATTGCCTCGAAACAGCTGATTCTGGAAGAACAGGCAGACCTGCGGGATGGGAGGGGCATGGCTCAGGGCCAGGGCTGGCCTGTCCTGGACCCCTTCTTCCCCACCGCCAGACCCAAGGGGAGGCTGGACTGTCACCTACCTGCCACAGGCGAGACCCTCCCAGTAGCAGCTCCCGCGGATGGCCGCTGCCCTCAGACACCCTCCTGCTTGGCCACCCACCCATGGGCAGACACAAGCCTACAGGAGTCTGGGACACCGGGGCACAGGGCATGCAGGGGGCTGGCTGCAGGAAGGGCTCCACATGCCCCTCCCTCTCCACCCCTGCTTCTCAGGGTGCCCTGGTGAGTTCAGCCCCAAGGGGCTGAGCGAGGTGACTCCAGGGACCCCTCCCTAGGGCGAGTCCCTGCAGGACCCTGCTCAGAAGTGGGGGGAGGCAGTCTCTGCCCCCCAGTCTCTGAGCTGCTCGAGATATGTTCCCCTGGAGAGATGCAGATGTGACCTGGGCAGTGGAACGGGGACAGAAAACACTGCCTTTGGTTAAGCTCCTTCCCAGGTGTGGCGCCTGCCTGCCCCAGAGGAAGACACTGAAGACAGAAACACTCCTACTTCTGCCCCTGCCCGAGTGAGGTGACAGGCAACATTTGTAAATATCTTGCCGTGATGCCACGTGACACAGGGAAACACATGAGAGAGGAGAAAATAACTTCAAAGCTATGTTGGCTTGAGCCCAGGAGTTCAAGTCCAGTCTGGGCAACATAGCAAGATTTCATCTCTACAAAAAAAATATTTTAAATTAGCTGGTCACAGTGGTTCACACCTATAATCCCTGCACTTTGGAAGGCCAAGGCAGAAGGATTGCTTGAGCCCAGGAGTTCCAGACCAGCCTGGGCAACACAGCAAGACTTCATCTCTACCAAAAAACAAAATTAGCTGGGCACGATGGCATGCACTTGCAGTCCCAGCTACTCGAGAGACTGAGGTAGAAGGATCACCCAGGCCCAGGAATTCAAGGCTGCAGTGAGCTGTGACCACGCCATTACACTCCAGTCTGGGCAACAGAGTGAGATCCTGACTCAAAAAAATGTGTGTGCGTGTGTGTGTGCGTGTGCGTGTGTTAGATGCAACCCATTTCATGGAAACTTACATACGTGTCTATAATATAAACACACAGAATACAAAATCTGGAAGAAAGCGCAACAAGTTGTTAACAGTGACATCTAGGGAGTGAGTTTGGGGGTGACTGTTTCCTTCTGCTTGGGAGCACACAGGCTCCGGCCCCCATCATCTGACCCTCCAACCCTGCCCCACCACACAGCAGCTAGTACCTCAGGGATCACGTACTGGCCTGCCATAAGCAGTGCTCCCAGCAGGTTCTCGCGGCCATCGCTCCACAGGGCATGGATGGACACCTGGGGAAGGCCAGGAGTGGCGCTGAGACCCAGGAAGCTTGGGAGGGCCAGCCAGTCTCCAGGCAAACCCCTCGGGAGTCTGGGACACAGAAAGGCCAGGGCAGGCTGGGGCTTGTGGGGAATGGCATGGAGTTGGGGGTTTTGGGGGAACAGGGCCACTCTGAGGAGCCGGGGTGACAGCCCATGTCCAAGGCCACCAACATCTGTCCCCGCCAATGATGCCAGCCTGGGGACTTGACCTGCCCGCCTGCCCCCTCTGCAGGCCTGAGTGTCCAGGCTGCGAGCCAGGCCCCACACTGGGAGGAACAGGACCCCTAGGGGCCCAGCCCAGCTCCCCGGCCCTAAGGACACAGCACTACCTCGGCAAAACTGTGGGCCACACAGAGGGTGGGCCTGCTGTGATGGAAAGAACTTCCTAAGCTATGCCTGGGCACAGTCCAGCTGTCCCCTGATGACGTGTCCTGTGTCTACCATGGGGCAGCGCCCCAAGGACGACTGAGCAGTGTGTCCCAGGAGAAGCAGACAAGCGGGCCTGTCATGGGGTGTGCAGAGGCCAAGATCCTCAGAAGGAGCTGGCGGGCAGTGGTCAGCAAAGGGATTCCTAGGGGAAAGTCCTGGCCTGGGGCAGCTACTCACACAGTGTACTGCTGTAGGTAAGCCCCTGGCCTGAGCCTCAGTTTCTCCATGGGCATAACAGGGATAAGAAAGCTTCACCACAGGCCAGTGGGAGGGTTAGCAGGACATGCGTGTGAACGTTCCTGGGTCCCACAGCACCCACGGCATGCCCCTTGTCCCCCAGGAGAGGCCGACAGGAGTCCCACTTCCCTGGAGCCCAGGAGGGTCTGGGAAGAGGCAGGTCCTCCTGAGCCTGTCCATCCTACACAAGCCCCAACACGGGAGGTGGCGTGTGCCAGGGTGACAAGAGCGGGAGGCTCCACTGCCAGCAGGTATGTGCAGCAGGCCCAGGCCTTCTCTGAGTGGGGCCATCGCACCGGAAGAACCTCTGGGGGAGGGGGAGATGGGCAGGGTGGACAGCCGGGGCATGCTGAGCCACCTCCCAGAATGGCACTGGCAGATCTGGCAAGAGGGCATCCCTAGAGCTGCACCAAGTTCTGTTCAGAGGGACACAGGTACCAGTTTCCCATGCAAGACCTTGTCCCTGCGGCTTCTGGGCTTTGCTCTTATGAAGCCACCTGCAGGCAACAGGGACCCCAAACCAGCCTCCAGTGGACCCTGCAGGGGGTCCAGACCCTGTCATCTCTCCTCAAAACCCAGCAGTTTTCCAGAACATTCCACGGCCTTTGCTGGGGGATGTGTGCTGGGTGAGGGAGAGACAGGGGCCTCAGGAGCCAGGCTCCCTGAGGACAGCCTAGTGGGAATAACAGTGGGAGGACTGACAAGAGGGACAAAGGCGGGGGAATGACTAGAGCCTTCTCGGGCACCTGCTCCGACAGCAGCCACCACGCAGAGCCCTAGGCCGCACAGTGGGCGGCAGACGTGAGGTCCATGGTAGAGGGTAGGCGGAAATGAAGCTTCGTGCTGATGGGGGTGAGCTGGGCCAGGCTCTGGGTGCTCCCAGGGCCTCACAGCGGCGCAAGGCATGGCCCCCGTCCGCAGGTGGTCGGGGCTGGCACCCTGGCCCCACAGACCCAGTAGGAGCACCCTTGGGAACCGCTGGGTGGAGCCAGAAGCGGGGGTCCCACCTCAGCCCCCAACAGCACTGACTTGCCCTGCAGATCCCTCGTCGGGGGTTACCTGGGCACCCGTGAGGATGACGGTCTTCTGCAGGTTTTCCAGCACGAAAGAGAGCACAGAGGCAGCGAAGGCCATGGTGTCGGTGCCATGAATGACCACAAAGCCATGGTACTGCTCGTAGTGTCTCTGTGGGAGGGGAAGTGCTCAGGGCAGGAGCCGGCGGGTGGAAAGGGCACAGATGCACAGGGAGGGCCTGGGAAGGCACCGCAGGATTCTGCCCTGCAGGTCCGGAAGGCCCTCTCTGGAAGGCGCACCCCGGCCTGGAGTCTCAGGACCCCCGTGCTCCCCTCGCCCTCCAGGACGGCTTCCCTGACCACTCGGCTGAGCCCATAACACTAGGGACATCCAGAGCCTCTGGACACTCCCTGGGGACAGGAATGGTCCCCCAGCCACCCCAGACGGGCCATGCCCAGCAGGGGGCCATGCCGGAACTCAGCCGATGCTCCAGAGAGTCTCTCAATGAGGTCCGTGCCTCAGGGACAGCAGGGCGCAGTGGAAGTGAGGAAGCTCGCCGTCCAGTGGGGGGTCAGGCATAGACAGAACGGATGGGCAGCGGGACGCCTGAGGGGTCAAGGCACAGTCGCTTCTAAGAGCAACAGGCGATCTGGTAGGCTGCATGGAAGCCCATCCGGGCAGACAGGCAGGCACAGATGGACTGGAGTGAGGCTGGCCTCTGGCCACCTACAGGGCTGCTGGCCCAGGCTGTGGCTGCTAGGGGCCAGAGTTCCAAGAGCCAGGGGCCCCACACCAAGCACAGACCTCCCCAAGCGGGCCTTCCCAGGTGGCCCATCAAAAGACCAAGCTGGGTGAGTCAGGAACAGCCAAGGAGCCGAGGATGCCACGGCAGGGCAGGGCGCCCTCTGCTGTCCACTTGCGGCAGGGTGGCTGGGCCAGGTGGCCACGGTGAGGCTGTACGTGGTGGGATGGCAGGACACCCTCGTGGGCCTCCGCAAAGGGGTCAGGCCTGGTTCCGCGGGGGCTGCCAGGCACAAACGGGGGGAGAAGCCTGCCCTGGACCGCCACTGTCCCAGGCAGCTGGGGTGGGGGGCAGGCCAAGGAAGCTGTTCTCCCCCGAGGCAGGAGACAAGGTGGGACTGCTCCCCCCACTGGCTGCCATGAAGGGGGAGTTCAAGTGATTTCACTCAGGGGAGCACGGGGCTCTTAGTGGAAGAGGTGAGAACGGGGACTAGAGGGGGTGGGAGGTCCCCCCACCCAGAGGAGGCAGCTGGGTCATAGAGAGCACCACGGTGATGGTGGGGATGGGGGGAAGAGAGAAGAAAAACCGACGGGTGAGAGGGAGGGTGTGGTTGGGGGAAAAGGGGTTCTGGCTGAGGGGTGAGCACCGGATGCTGTAAACCAAGAGACACTGCCAGGGGTTCAGTGGTTCTAAATCCACGATGACCGCAACTGGGGAGGGGCTTGGCAGAGGGGGATGGGCAGAGGGACACGGACCAGGCACGTGGAGCTTGTCAACCTTAAGGTAGCACTGCACACCACGCCCCCGAAACTCACTGGGACCAGCCAATTGCGTGAACAAACCAAGAGGGCTGTCCACACTGTTTCCTCATCATAGAATGGACGTGGCCCTCAGTACCGTGCCCACCCTCTGCTTGCATGGAGGAAAAGGCCTCACAGCCTTGCCCCTGAGGTGAAATGTTCCCGGGTCTTAGGCTGGGCGTGGCTGCTCCACTGCAGACCCGGTGGCTCCTGACCTGCAGAGTGGTTTTGCAGGCCGCACCACCCAGCCGCCCGCCCCGCCCTCGCTCCCCAACCCTGCCTTCCAGTCCCGCCCATACCTCCCAGCCCCGCCCATATTTCCCAGTCACGCCCACATCCATTAGTCCCACCCCAAGCCCCGCCCATGCTCTACAGTCCCGCCCGCCAGCCCTGCCCATGTGCCACAGCCCCGCCCACAGCCTCCAGGCCCGCCCTCCGGCCCCGCCCACACTCCACAGCCCTGCTACCTCTATGGTCTGGGCGATCTGAACCCACTCAGTGATGGTCATGTCACTGGAGTCGAAGAGGGGCTCGCACTCCAGCACCCTGTAGATGACCCTCTGGCCGGGGCTGGCAGGGCTGCAGGAGGCAGAACGGCAGACTCCCACTCTGTCCCCCCTCTTGCTCCGAAGCCCCCTGAGCCGCTCTGCTTCCCTCTGGCCCAGCTAGGGTCCCTGCACTAGTGGCCGTCTATCCTGGACTCTGAATGTAGCAAGTTCTCAGCACCTCGGGTACGGAAAAGGGCCCGGCCTCCTTTCCACCTGGAGTCCCCAGGGACTAGGATTTGGGTTCCCAAGAAGAGTGAGGATGTGGGCCAGGACAGGCTGTCCCAGAGCAGAGCCATCTTCGCAGTTCTGAGAGGGAGGCTGAGACCAGCCCATGACCAGCCAGGGGACACCTCTGGAAGGAGGCTCACTTGCAGGGAGGCCGGCCACCACAAGGGCGACTCCCAGCTCAGTCCCCAGCTGTGAGGGGCACCAGGGATAGACCCAAGAAATGGAGGAACCTGCACGCTGGTGGGAGGTAAGCCAACTGGGCAGCTGGCCGCTCGTGACGGGCACAGTCCCTAGACCTGGGTACCCTCATCAGCCTTGCTGAGCCAGCCCGGGCTCAGGGGGCCAGGGAAGAGGATGGGGGGGGAAAAAGAAGCAGGCACGTGCACAGCCGCAGGCCCTGCCCTCCTCCTGGGCCCTGTGAGGCTCAGGGAAAGTGAGTGATGTTAGACACAGGCTAATGCACGTGGCTCTCGTGGGCTGGGCCGGCAATGTGCAGTCTCAGGACCTGTGCCCCCACTCCCACTCCAGACAGCAGGGTCATCCCCTGCCCAGGACCCCAGAGGAGCCCACACTCACGGCAGCACCAGGACGTCCTCAGGCAGACCGCAGGCCCGGGCGTGCTCCTCGTCATGAAACATGGGCAGCGTCCTCAGGACAGCAGCCAGACCCCTGCTGGGGACGAGCACTGCAGAAGAGTCCAGGTGGAGTGCAGGGTCAGAGCTGGCAGCCTTACTTCCTCCCTCGATGGGGGCCAAACCCCGGCAGGGGCAGGGCTGCAGGACCAGGCTGGCCAGGTGGAGCTCCAGCCCTTATGGAGGCCGGAGGCCAGAAGGAAAGGCAATAGCTCTGAGACCCCTGGGAGGAGGGGCAGCTGTCCTGTGATGGGAAGTCATGGCTTCCTGCCTCGGAGCCAAAGTCGGCCACTCGTTCTACACCCAAATGCCCCCAGGAGCTCTGCCCAGATCTACGGCCACTTGTCCCAGGGCCTGCCTCTGCTTGCACCCCATCTTCAAATAAGTTCACCCTCCTGACCCAGGCTCGCAGGGGCCCTGGCCATCTCCAGCTTGTGTCTCACAACTCAGCCACATGCATCCACCCCCTAGAACACTCACAGATGCACTGCTGGCTCTGCCTGAAAGTCCTTCTGCGCTGCCCTCACTTTTCACCCGGCAGGTGCTTCAACTTGGGGCCACCTCCAGGAAACCTTCCACCTCCAGGAAGCCCTCCCAGATGCCCAGACCATAACGCTGTTCCCTCATGCTCCTTCACTGTCCTCCCGGAGGACATGACCTGTGCATGACTCACCCAGGGTCCAGCCCAGGTCTACTGCCCCAGCAGAACCAGAGGGCCTGGCACACAGCAGCTGCCCAGACAGGTTGCCCCATCCCCCACAGTTCTGCCACCTGCCTGCAGCCTCTGCATCTCAGAAGCACACATCTAAGGAGGCAATCTGCAGAAGTGGTGCCCCATCCTAAGGAAACCCTGAAAGGTCACAGGTGTGTTTCCTGAAAAACAAACAACCCTCAGCAAAGGATCCCAGAAAAAGCTGGATCCAAGTTCTGGCTTTTGCCCCCACACTGCTCCCTGCTGGCTCTGTGACCTTGGGCAGGTCAGCCAACCTCTCTGGGCACATCTGGCCCTCACCATGGTTCTGTTGAGCATCTCCCACATGCCTGGGCATCGGGGCACAGCAGTGAGAACAGGGTCCCTGTGAGAGAAGCAGCCTGGACTGAAGCCCTCAGCAGTCAGTCCTGGCATGGACTCGTCCTTGGCCTTCACCCCTGGATCCATTTCCTGAGCTTTGTAACACACCACCCCAGCTCAGTGGCTGAGAACAGCATCTCTTCATGATCCCCTGGTTCCGCAAGGGGAAAGCCCTGCTCAGGTGTCAGCAGGGCTGCACTCCTCACTGCAGGCTCCCACGAGGTTGGCAGAATCCAATTCTGTGTGGTGTTCCGGTGGGGTCCCTGCTTCCTCTGTCAGCGGGGTGGGGGGTCATTCTCAGCTTCTGGAGGCCTGTGGCCCTTCCTTCATCTTCAAAGCCAACCTCTCTCTGCTGCGTGTTTCAGGCTTCCTCTTCTGCAGCCAGCCAAGAAAGTTCTCCACTCATAAGCACTTGTGAATTGACTCATTAAAAAGTCGTGTGGCCGGGCTTGGGGTCTCAGCCTGTAATTCCAGCACTTTGGAAGGCCGAGGCAAGTGGATTGCCTGAGCCCGCAGGTTCGAGACCCACCCAGGCAACTTGGTAAGACCTCGTCTCTACAATAAATCAAAAAAATTTAGCTGGGCGTAGTAGCACAAACCTATAGTTCCAGCTACTTGGAAGGCTAAGACAGAAGGATCACTGGAGCCCAGCAGGACGAGGCTGTGGTGGCCAGGAGCATGCCATTGCACTCCAGTCTGGGCAACAGAGTGAGATTCCAACTCAAAAAAAAAAAAAAAAAAGTTGTATGGCCAGGCTCAGGGGCTCAGCCTGTAATCCCAGCACTTTGGGAGGCCAAGGCGAGTGGATTGTCTGAACCCATGGGTCATCTCTACAATAAAATAAAATTAAAAAAATTAGCCGGGTGTGGTAGCACACGCCTGTAGCTCCAGCTACTTGGAAGGCTAAGGCGGAAGGATTGCCAGAGTCCAGCAGGTTGACGCTGGGGTGGTCGTGAGTGTGCCACTGCACTCCAGCCTGGGCAACGGAGTGAGACTCCAACTCAAAAAAAAAAGTTGTGTATTTATTCTTACATGTTTAAACTTTAGTCACCTCCAGAGTACTCTCCGTTTGATGCAATACACCCATCAAGATACTTTTCCACTGCTCAAAACAGTTTTTGAGCTCATCAATTTGGATGCCTTTTAGTGCTTCTGCCATTTTTTTGTTTCACTTCTTCCATCCACATCTGCAAAATGTTTCCCTTTGAGGACTTTTTTCATCCAGGGAAACAAAAAAAAAAGTTGCTCAGGGAGAGATCAGATGAGTAGGGAAGGTGGGGAATGGGGGCATGCTGTTTTGGGTCAATAGCTGCTGAACACGCCGCACAGTGTGGGCAGGGGTGCTCGTAAATCACCCATCATGAAATGGGCAAACATATGTTTTGAAAGACTTCCCCCCAAAATAATCCCCTGAAGCCGAGCACAGCCTCTCACAATGACACCAGCTGGTCCACTGACGCCGATGGGTTCCTAGAACACTTACCTAGCAGGGGAAGCCTGTACTACAAGGAGACCTGCCCTCCAAAAGATAATTCCAGGTTTTGGGGGGTTGCCTCTCTTACACTGGGCCCATCCAGATAACCCAGGGTCACCTCCATCTCAGAGGCAGCAACTTTAATCTCCTCTGCAGAGTTCCTTTGCCATGTGAGGCCACACACTCACAGGTTCTGGGACGAGGACCTGGACGTCTCTGGGGTCTATGATTCCCCTGCCCACACAGGGTTTGAGGGGGGGCAGTGGAGAGAGGAGGAGCCTCCACCTCTGGGTCCACACAGAGGACAACAGGCCGGGGGGTCAGCTTGGTGTGAGCCTCCACCCAGAGCCCACCTTCCAAGCCCCCGTCTCAGATCCGCTTCCTCCTTTGTAAATTGCTGCTCTTACTCTCTCCGGCAAGGAGGTGTGGCTGGCTGGCCATGGGAGCCACAGAAAGCCATGGGTGAGGAGCTCCCAGGTCTGCTGGTCTCACCCATGAGGATGCTTGAGCCAGGCTCCCGCACAGCCCCCATCGCCCCACCCTCAGTCCATCCTTCCCCGCCTCCAACCTCACTATTACAGCGTGACCCCTCACCCTTCTGTTCTCGCCACTGAATGGAAACCTGCCCACACCACCCATTTCCTCGGGGTCGGCCACGCAGCACAAAGCCTTCAGCCCTCAGCCCACCCCTCCAGGACCCAGCAAGCCCCCATGTTCCTCCTGGCCCATCCTCCCCTGCAGCGACTCCCCGCCCGCCTGCAACTCCCAGGCTGCCTCCGGCTCTTCTCTCTTCGCTTCCTGCTGCCGCAAAACAAATTAACCCCAAACTCTGCGAATTCGAACACCGCCCCCATCCCGCCAGAGGAGAGCCCCTCACTCCCCAGCGTCACCCACCACAGCTCCACACACTCGTTCCCCGGCCCCGCTGGCACCGGCCTGTGGAGGTTTGTGGCACGTTCCGCCCCTCCCCAGGCCTTGCCCCTAGCCCCCCAGAGCCTCACGGACGTCAGTGGGAGGAGCGGACACCGTAGTTGGCTGAGTGCAGCTGCTTGTGAAAGCACCACGCCACCGGGGCCCAGTTCCCAGACAGGGAACCCAAGTTCCGGCATGCTTGCCTGTGTGTCTGACCTCGGAGATGCTGAGGTGCCACCAGAACACGGATCTGCCTCCACGGAGGTCTGGACCTGCCAGCCCTGTGTGCCTCAAGACCGACCACACTTCAGACCCTGGGCATTCAGGGGTTTCAGAAGCTACCAGGGTCACCCAGCGCTGGCGGCCAAGTATCCCCGCCCTGTTGTGTGTGCGGTGGGCTGAAAAACGGGCCCCCAAATATACCCATGTCCCAATCCCAGGGGCTGTGGATGCTGCCTTATATGGTCAAATCTTTGCAGATGTGATCATGTTAAGGATTCTGAGATGGGGAAATGACTCTGGATTATCTGGGTGGGCCCTAAATGCCATCATCTCGTGTATCCTTAGATGAGGGAGACCGGGTGAGGGCATTAGATGCACAGAGAAGACCGTGTGACAGGGTGGCAGAGACATTCAGAGTGGCTGGACTGGAAAACTCGAGTGATACAGCCATGAGTCACGGAACATGGCAGCCACCAAACGGTGGAAGAGGCAAGGAAAGCTTCTGGGACACCTCGGTCCAGCCCAGTGAAACAGACCTAGGCACTGGCCTCCAGAACTGAGTAAATTCCTGTCGTTTTAAGCCTGCTGACTCCTGTGGGACAAACAGCCTCCAGGGATGTTCCATGAGGCAGGGAGGTAGGAAGCAGCCCAGTCAGATGAGGATACAGCCCCTGCTGTCCCTGCCTGGGGGGTGTGTGGGTAGCACAGGCAACACCAGCCCAAAGAAGAAACGAAATTCTCCTTATACCCCATTCTGTGTGCAAAATTCTGCCAACATGTCACCACGAGGAAAACATAGAAAATGTGCCCACAAACAGTGGGGATACAGCTGGAGAGGAAGGTCAGGAAATTCACTAACAAAACTATTTTCCTGGCTTTCTAAAATATGTGATTTGTTGTGATTTTTTTTTTTTTTTTTGAGTCAGAGTCTCACTGTCGCCCAGGCTGAAGTCCAGTGGCATGCACACGGCTACCGCAACCTTGACCAATTGGGCTTAAAGCAATCTTTCCACCTCAGCCTTCCAAGTAGCTGGAACTACAAGCACATGCCACCATGCCCAGCTAATTTTTTTATTTATTGTAGAGATGAGGTCTCACCATGTTGCCCAGGATGGTCTCTAACCCATGGGCTCAGGCAATCTTCCCACCTCAGCTTCCCAAAGTGCTGGGATTACAGGCATGAGCCACTGCCACGTTCTACCTGGGGCCTCTTCCATGGCCCATCCAGGAAGATAACTGAGTTTACTGGTTGCCCAGAAACGTCTAGTCTCCCTGCAAAGTGAGCTTACTTGGAAGGAGAGTCTGCTCCCTAGGATGGCGGGGTCCCCGGAACCCTGCATGTGTGAAGCCACGTTTCAGAGGGTCCAGATGCCACACTGCAGTGCCCAAGAAGCCATGAGCATCACCCCGGCCAACGAGGCTTGACTGCTGGGACCAACTGTGGCTCACAGGCAGGGATGTATCCTCAGCTGCCTGGCCCAAGCTCTGTCCTCCTTGGTCAGGAGCCGGGCTCAGGAGGGACTTTGGGGCAGGGTGGCAGGCAGGTAGGGGCCCCAGTTTGACATAGGAGGCCCTTGGATTCCTTGGCTGCATGGACGTGGCCTTAGGCTTAGGGTTACTGGCTGTTTTTGGATTCACAATGGCCCTTGACCTGTGATATCTTCCCTGGACTCAAAAGGAGGGATGGGTCAGGGGGTGTCCCCGCTGCCACTGCCTCTACCCTCCCTGAACTTTGGCAGGGCTCTGACGTGCAGGCTGTGCCCTGCAGCAACTGTTTACCCCCAAACGCAGAAACTGTTACAACAGCGACAATCCAAACAGCTCGGCCTCAAAGCCACAGGTCCCCTCTCACCGACCCTGGGAGAGGCCAGGGCCCATGTCAGCAGTGCCCAAGGCGTTAATCATTGACGCCTGGCAGAGTCAGGACACTGGGCGGGCAGGGTCTGCAGTCACGGGAGCTTGTCTGGCCCCCGGGTCTGGCCCCTTCCCTGGCCTGTGGCACTGGCCTCATCTCTGAAGTCTCTTCAAGTCTCACACCAAAAGAGTCATGCTGCCCAGTCCCAGGCTGTGTGCCCCTGAAGGACAAGTGACTGCCAGTCACACAGGAGAGTGGGCATGAGGGTCTGCAAAGTGACACACACTCAGTGACAGCATAAGCACACCCTGGGTAAAGCCCCAAGCAGGGGGTTGGAGCCGGGGAAGGTCTTGAGGGTAGCCAGTCTGGGACACGGCCTTCCCACAGGACCCGGCTTGAGCATGCAGGTATTGCGGAGGCCATGTGTGACCGTCCTCTGCCAGCTGACCGCATCTGCATAGTGAGTGTCTTCCTTGAGGCAGTCACCCCTCCACCCCACCCCTCCCGCAGCTGGATGCTCACATCCTTAGGTTTCCTTGAGTCCACTTTTAGTTCATCATATTAAAAACCCCACGCTGGAGAGAAGTGCAGCCATCCGCATACACATGACGCGTGTATACGTACCTTCTCACACTATGCCTGGGCACCAGCGACCCCACCCTTTCCATGCTGAACCCCACACCCACACTCTGTGACATGCTGTATCACCTGTGGGCTTTTTACCATCAGGGTGGATTTTCACTGTTCAACGGCCACCTTCCTGAGTACGTAAGTTCCTGAGTAAAGCCCACATCTCGTCTGTTGTGCCTGGGTCATTTCTTTGGCCTCTCAGATGTAGTGCCTTCCCTTTGGGGGTCTTTGGGAGTCTGGCACTACAGGGCCCCCCTGGTCTCCCGTGACCCAGGCACCCTGGTCTTAGCTGCTCCGTGTGTGGGACAGCTGGAACCAGATCTCGGGTTACTTCCTCCTTCGTCCTCTGGGGGCTACACCCGTGGGCTCCCCGCAAGCCTTTCTTTTCTTTTACTTTTCCTTTTCTGGGAGTGTGAGAATCAGAAGAGCAGGCCATCTCCTCAGCTCCCTGTACCACTGGAGGCAGGGCCTCTACCCAGCAGCAAGACACCTCCAACATGTGTTCAGAGACTGGGCACCAAGATTCTATAGAGGGTCCTAGACCCCAGCAAAGCTACCAAAAGGGGGACAGTGTCCTCTCAGGTCACATTCATAGACTTCCTAGCAAGGAATAGGGTAGTGCATGGACTGAGAGGTTGGTCTTGAAAGCAGTTCTGAAGAGGACAGTAAAAAAGACATAGGCTGGAACAACCCTCTCCCTTTGGAAGCCTTTCTCTCCTCTCAATAAATTCTGCTTTCTAAAAAAAATAAATAAATAAAGACACAAGCAGTAGCTAGGATACTTTTGCACAGGCAGCAACATGGCTATTTATACACAGGCAGTGAGACAGCCTCCTTGGGCTTGCTTTCCGACCTTCTAATGGGGGATAGGGTAACCCTTGGACTCGCCAGTGAAGATGTTGTTTTATAATGGACAAGGCTGGGACGACAGGGAGCGATCCATTTGATGTAGCTCGTCGCAGATGATGAAGGTTAAAAGTGAGTCGAGAAAAGAGAGCCAAGCACCTTGTCTCTCTCCACGGAGAGACTTGGGCTGGGAAAGAGGAGAGAGAGAGAGTAGCAAATCCAGGTGGGACCTCCAACATGTTGGATCACACTCTCAGGGGGGGCCTCCAGAATGGCAGGTCAGTCCTGCCAGGGTATGGGTGTCTGATGCAATCTGGTACCATGTGAAAGATGCAAAGAACTGCACAAAAGCTAGATTGGAAAATATAGTTTATTTCGAAAATAAGTTAGAGAGAGAAAGAAGAGCGAGGAGATTCACTTCTCCCAGGTAGGAGAGGGGGCCAAAATTAGGAAACATGGCAGTCATGGCTCAAAGAGCCACGTGGACACACCAAAGCTTAGCAAGGCAATGCCCCATAAGCCTTTCTGAAGGGCAGAAGGGTCTGCAGAAGAAGCTGACAGTGGAGTCACGTGAAGGCCTGGGGCTGAGCAGCTGGTTCCTTCTGGAAGCCCTCAGCACAGAGCCTGGAGACAAACCTCCCCCAGTGCTGCCAGAACTTTCTCTGTACCACCAAAAGCAGTGCTTCTTTCTGCCCAGCAATAAGCGCACCTCCACTAGGGCCCAGAAGATAGTGTCCTCACTGGCTAGGACAGACTGGTCGCTCTGAGCTCCTGGGGTTGGGGGTAGGGGGTGGTGACGGCCACAAGCAGAAGGGGCTTCTGAGTACAGGCATGCCTGCTGACCTCCATCTCTCACTAGGGCCCAGAGATCCCAGTGCCCAGAGGCACAGCTCCCAAGGATCTTAGAAGACTTTCTTTTTTTTTTTTTTTGAGTTGGAGTCTCATTCTGTTGCCCAGACTAGAGTGCAGTGGCCGCTGCCGGCCACCGCAGCCTTGAACTGCCGGGCTCCGGCGATCCTTCCGCCTCAGCCTTCCGAGTAGCTGGAACTACAGGCCCGCACTACCACATCTGACTAAGTTTTTGATTTATTGTAGAGATGAGGTCTCGCCAAGTTCCCTAGGCGGCTCTCGAACCTGCGGGCTCAGGCAATCCACTCACCTCAGCCTCCCAAAGGCGCGGGATTACAGGCTGAGCCACCGAGCCTGGCTTCTCCCAAGGATCTTAGAAGACTTTCTAACACCCAAGACTCACGTTCGCTTTCTAGGCGCAGGACTTTGCAGCCTCCTTCAGAAACATAGCATGCATGCGTGAGGGAGCCAACAAGCTGCTGCCGTGGGCACGTGGGGGCATTCGGGCAAGGGGCACAGCACTCGTGCAGGTGCGATCATGATCAGAGTCCTCTTGTCCCTGCAGTCCCAACCACTCCAGAACTGTGGGTTGAGCTGGCCATGAGCCAAGCCTGAAGGGGTAGTGTCACAGGGGTGGGACAAGGCCCCAGAGTCCTCTGGGCCAGTTTCTGCTCAGGGACCTCGAAGCCACCCTCCCTGTTCAGCCCCGCAGGGGTTCTTCTGCCCTGGCCCTACCCACTCTCCCTCCTCTGTCCAGCTGGTCACTCCTCCCATGGGCCTCATACCAGTCCTAGAGAAGCCCTCCCCAACAGCCCCACCGCAACACACACACACACACACACACACACACACACACACACACACACACACACACACACACACACACACACACTGGGTCCAGGCCCTGTGAGGGGCCCCAGCACCCTGAGGCCCACTGTCAGAACCTGGTCCTCGTGGGATTCGCTCCGTAATGTGCATCATTCCCTCTCGTGTCAGTCTCTCTCTCTGGCTTGTGCGGGCCAAGCAGAGGGACTGTTTTGCTCCGCGTTAGTGGAGGGCCCTCTGGAGGTGTTCACCGTGCTGTGAACGACTGTGCCCCCATCACAGGCACAAGGAGGAGCAGCGGAGGGCAGGCCCTGGCAGCCTGGACAACCTCACCCCTCGTGCCCAAGCCCCTCTAGAACATGCCTGACTTGGGCCTGTCTTCCGGGCCACCTTGGATGGGGCCTCTAGATGTGCCTGCGCACCGACTGTCAGTGTTGCAGACAGAACCTTTGGGGACAGAGGACTGAGGGTCACCAAGGAAGTACTGGTGGGTTTGAAGTAGCCACTTCAGTGGAAAGGGGAGGAGTGAGTGGAAGGGAGGGAGGGAGGGTAGTGGGGAAGTGGCTGCCTGGACTGGCAAGGGCGGAAGAGAAAGTTCTGGCAGCACCGAGGGAGGTGCTGGGTTCCAGCGGGGCCCTGGAAGGAAGGGCATGCGCAGGAGCCAGAGAGGGTCTGTGCGGCTGTGAGGTGGCTCAGGTGTGAGAACCACAGTGGCACCACCGGGGGGTGGGGCCTTCGCAGGGAGCGCGGGGTGGGGGTGGGGCGGGCAGAGAAAAGCCCCCAGGGCCAGCAGGGAGTGTGGAGGGGAAGGGACCGGAAGGGGCTCCCGAGGGGAAGTCCCACGGTGGGCAGTCAAGAGGTGGCAAAGGGAACAAAGCCGAGGAGCTGTCCTGGCCCCCCAGGGAGGGAGCACCCCCACACAACCACCGTGGGTGCCGCGGGAGGGCCGGCAGGCTCCCGCTCTCCTGAGGCAGGTTCTAGGAGCCCCTCTGCAGCAGGCCTCTTCCCGTCCCTGGGGCCCCCAGGATCCCCAAAAGAGGGTCCGTCCTGTGCTCAGTCATGCCAGAGGCCCTGCTGCCTGAGGGCCCTCAAAGCTCTGGCTTCAGTCCAGGCCCCGACCCCCACCCCCAGCCCAGCCCAATCGCTGAGTCTTGGACTCCAATCAGGCCAACGCACATGGGCCAAAGCCACCTTCCGCACGTGAACGCCTGTCCCCAAATGTGTCGGGGAGTCTCCACCACTGTCCCAGACACTCTCCTGCCAGGTCAAGCTGAGGGAACTCAGGGGAGGGGGGAGGTGGCGTTGCACCTCTCGCGTGTCCCCATGAGGGTCCTGGCAGCCTCCTAACACCTGCCCACCGGCTGGCTGGCTTGTCCAGGGAAGGGGGTTACACATGTTCTGCGCCCCCCAGGCCCCATATTCCTGGTTCTAGGTGCTGGCCCTGAGGGGCACCGGCCACAGCACCGGGAGAGGCTGCGTCCCGGTCCCCAGGGTTCTGGCCCGGAGCGCCGTCCAGGGAAGGTCGCCGTCCCTCGCCCCTCTTCCCTCCAGGTGCAGGGCATCCGGCCTGGAAAGGGGGATGGGGTGACCCGGAAAGGCCGAGACCGCTCCCCAAGACCTGCGCCGGCCCGTCCAGACTCGGCTCTCGCTGAGTCCCAGGTGAGGGGCCAAGTTCGGAGACCGCCCCCCCACCCCGGGGCGCCGACGGCGACTCACCGCCCTGCTCGCTCCGCATGCCGATGGTGCCGCCAGTGTAGACGGCCAGCAGCCGCCGCTCGGGCCCGGCCGCGCGCGCCATTCCGGGTCCGCGGAGCCGCGGGGGCCTGGGTGGGGGCGCCGTGGGGGTCGCGGGGCGCTGCGGGACGCGGAGGACCTCGGGGGTCCGCCGAGGTCGGGGGCACGCGGTGGGGGGGCAGAGTCTGCCCGGGACTGTGCGGGGTGAGGGTGGCGGGGCCAGCCAGGGGCCGGGCAAGGGCGGGCGGGGCAGGGGGCAGGACCTGAGGGCGGGGTGGGCCAGGGCCTGTCGGAGGTGAGGGAGGGGCGGGGCCTGCGCGGGGGGGGGCGAGGCGGGGCCTGCGCGGGACGGAGGGATGGAGAGGGGGTGAGGGGGGCGGCAGGGCCCGTGCTTGAGGTGGGGGAGCCCCCGCCTGGGGCGGGGGAGTGGGTGGGGCCTGCTGGGGGGTGGGGAGCGCCTGTCCGCAGGCTGGGGGTGGCGGCGGGAAGGGCAAGGGTGGGGGCGGGGCGGGTTCTGGCGGCTTGTTCTCCTTGGTGAACCTGGGTGTTTGAGCAGCTGGGGCCTGTGGTGCCTCACGGACCCTAGCGCCCAGGACCTCGGCGAGCAGAGCGCAGACTGGGAAGCCCACCTCCCAAGCAGCCCCCACAGCCCAGGTGCTCTGGCAAGGCCGGCGCTGTCGACCAGGCCCCGGTGTGCACCCCACAGGCGGCCGAGGCCAGGCAGAGCCAGACCAGCCCCCGCTCAGTTCGCTCCTTTATGCAAGGGAAGGGAAGGGCTGGAGCCCACCCTGCCCCCCGCCCCAACCCTCTTTTTTAGCCCTTCTCCTTCTAGAGCATGGTTCTCAAAATGCAGCCCCTGGTCCAGCATCCTTTCCTGGAATCTGTGCAAAATGTGAATGAACCCCCAGGCCCCCAGGGACACACACTCCCACACCCCCTCCGGGTGACTGATGCAAGCATGAATTTGAGAACCATGGTCTAGACCAGGGGCCAGCACACCAGGGCTCAGGGGCCAGATCGGACCCACCTGTTTTTGTACACAAAGTGTTATCATGACAACCACACCAACTCGTGTGGATGGTGTAGGGGAGAGGCCAGGAGACAGCCCCTGGAAAGGACCTGCAGCTGTGTCGTGGTTGCAGAGGAAGCACCCGGGTGCCAGCAAGGGGGCCCTCAGGGACACCCTGCACTCAAGGCTCATCCTCAGCCACTCGCTGGGCGGGTCTTGGTCCCCGGATGGGACCTCCACCTTGAGACTGAAGGCCTCATGGGCCACGAGCCCTGATCTGTGAATCCCGACTCCACAGAGACAAATTGACACTCCACAAGACACACAGCAGTCAGTGTGGGTTAGGTACTGCCCCAGGACCCCACAAACATAGCTCATTTCCTCCTCACAGATGCGCCGCGGCTGATGACGGTGTTCCCGTCTGGCAGATGAGGGAATGGAGGCACTGAGGGTCCACAGCAGGTGGGTGGCCGCACTGGGCTTGTGGACACCATGTGGGTGCTGGCACTGTGTTGAAATGAGGGCTGTCCCTGCCTGGGTCAGTGGGCTGGAGGGGACACAGGGGACAGGAGGCCTAAGGGTAGGGAGAGGGTCTCGGAGCTCAGGTGAGGATCTGAGTAGAGCACGGGGGACCTTCACCAAAAGGCCGGGCCTGCACAGGGAGTGGGAGAAAGCACAAAGCATCGCCCAGCTCCAGGCACAGCACACAGTCCAAAGCCTGCCCTCCCATGACCTCAGGTGCTCTGAGACACCATGAGACCCCGAAGCACCTCAGCCACTGATCTGTGTGGGTCAGTCACTGGACACAGCCTCCCCCAGGAGAAAGTGTGGTAGCGTTTCTGCACGAAGCACAGTAAGAAAAATCCCCAGAAAGCACTGACAGCCGAGGGCCACCTTCCAGGAGCCCCAGCAGTTGGAGGAAAACAGCCATCATTTGGAGAGGGGAGCCCGGTGGGCTATCACAGCGTCCACCACACCACTTGGGAGAACAGGGAAGTCTTTTCAATAAATAGTGCTAGAACATCTGGACGGTCAGATGGAGAAAAAAAAAAAACAACCAAAAAAAATCTGGGTCCTTATCTCAACATACCCAAAGGCTAATTTGAGATGGGTCACAAGCCCAAATATAAAATGCTAACTCTACAAAGTTTCTAAAGGAAAACACAAAATAATCTGTGACCTAGTGTTGGGAGCCGGCCGTGGAGGCCTGCCTGAGCATTAGGGATCCAGGCAGGCTGTGGACCCTGAGACCGCTAGGACGAGTTCAGGAGCTGAAGGCCCATTCCCTCTTCCCTTTCTTTGCTGTTTTGGCACGTTTCACTAGCAGGGACTTTGCTGATCTAAGCATGAAGTTCTGAGAGTACAACAGGCATGGCTTACTTTAGGAGTCCATTGTTCCCGTTTCTCACAGACCACAGTTTCAGCTTTAAACTTAACATAATTCAAACTCAGGTCACATTTGGGAGCCTTTAATACGGTACAAGCTTGTTTAAAGATCTAATAGTATATTCATAGAATTAGTATATACATACAAAGTGCTGTTTCAACCTTAATAATACAGATAAGTATCTAGAGCTATGGCCCAGCACAAGCTTTGGGCTGGGCCACATTCCTAAAGGCCCAGCACGAGCTTTGGGCTGGGCCACATTCCTTAGGAATTGGTTTGGGCTATAATTAAGAGTTTCTATAGTGTAGATAGAATTAGCGTAAAATAGAGAGGAATTGGGATTTAGGTTGGTTATTAGGTGTTGCGTATGCATAGGTTTTAAAAGTTATTGATTATTAGAATATTATGATATTAGAATTGTTGTACTGCTTTTGAGAAATATTAACCAAGCATGAGGAACAGTGAGATCGTTTTGGAATCCTCATTCCTCATGCTTGGGGAAACACCTGGTCGGTGGGGGAACGCCCCTCATCCGCCTGGCTCTATGTTCATGTAAATGTCTTGTGATTTAATTGGGATTGCCCTCTTACTCCAGGAAACACCTGGTGGGTGAGGGATGCCCCTCATTCACCTGGCTTTGTGTTCATGTCGAAGTTTTGTGATTTAATTGAGATTGTTCTTCCTTATGCTTGAGGAAACACCTGATGGTGAGGGGGTGTCCCTCCTGCACCTGGCTGGTGTTCGTATGGAAGACTTGTAAGACTGCCTGTGTAAAATTTGAGATAAATACAAGCTGTAAACCCCCAATAAACGGCTTCCGGTCAATCCATTGAACAGATGTCCACTGTCTTTCTTTCTCTTTCTTTCTCTTTATATCTATCCCTCCATCTTTCTTTCTTTTAATATCTGTCCCTCCAGAAATAATCGCCGCACCTTCACACCTTCCAAGGGACCTCCTAAATCTCTTTTTGGGGGCGGGCCCCCCAAAACCTAGGAGTAAGCAAAGATTTCTTCGTTAGGAAACTCAAGGCACTGAACATAAAACGAAAGTTAAAAATCAATAAATCAGACTTCATCAAAATCCCAAACTTCTTTTCATCTAAGGACAAACGAATACACCACATACAAAAATGAATTTGAAATGGATGAAAACCTAAAGGTAAGACCTAAAATGATACAACTGCTAGAAGAAAACATTGAGGAAAGCACCACGACATTGCACTTGGCAGTGATTTCTTGGATACGACACCAAAAGCACAGGCAACAAAAGCAAAAAAAGACAAATGGGACTGCATCGTTTGTACATCAAGGGACACAATCAACAGAGTGGAAAGGTAACCCACAGAATGGGAAAATAATATTTGCAACTCATGTTTGATAAGGGTACATAATATTCAAAATATATTAAAGCGTCTGCAACTCAACAAAAAAAAAACTACGTGATTTTTAAATGTGCAAAGGACTTGACTAGACAGTTCTCCCAAGATGATGTAGTAATGGCCAACAAGAATTTGAAAAGATGCTCAGTATCACCAATCGTCTGAGAAATGCAAATGAAAACCATGATAGTCCACCTCACACTCATTGGGATGGCTACTATAAAAAGCAAAAAATAAAATAAAATAAAACCCAGAAAGTAAGTGTGAGGAGGTGAAGAAAGTGGGATTCTTGTGCACTGTTGGCATTGCAAAATGGTGCAGTCACTATGGAAAACTATGAGGCTCTCAAGTTATTAAAAATACAGATGAATGGATAAGCAAAAGGTGGTATGTGCATTGAAAAGGCAGGAAATCCTGTCACACGCTACAGCACAGGTGAAACTTGAGGACACTGTGCTAAGTGAAATAAGCTAATTTCAGAAAGACAAATGGGACACCATGGGAGTACGTCCCAACAAACCCCTTGTAAAGTTGCAAAATCTTAAGTTAAACCATCTTAAGTCAGGGGCCATCTGTACTAGGTAATTCCACTTCTATGAGGTACCTAGATGCTATGATCCGAATGTGTCGCCCAAAGTTTGTGTGCTGGAAGCTTAATTCCCAAGGCAACAGTGTTGGGGTCTTTTAGAAGGCGGTCAAGTCATAAGGCTCTGCTTTCATGTATGGGCTGATGCCATCACAGAAAGGTCTGACTGAGGGAGTTTGGTCCCTTTGCCCTTCGGCATTCTGCCCTGTGAGGACACACCAGTCAAAGCACTGTCCTGGAAGCAGAGACCAGATTCTCATCAGAGGCCAGTGCTTTGATCTTGGACTTTGCTGCCTCCAAAACTGTAAAATATGCATTTCTGTTAATTATGAGTCACTTGGTCTCAGGTACTGTTACAGCAGCGCAAAATGGACTAAGACCGCAGTCTTAGTTGCCAGTTTCCATTCTATCAGTTGCTTTTTCACTCTGTTGACTGTCTCCTTTGATGCATGACATTTTTAAGTTTGATGATAGCTGCCAGGAGAAGGGAATGAAATGTCGTTTAATGGGTACAGAGACTCAGGTTTGTAAGATGAAAAAGTTCTGGAGAGATGTCTTTCACAATGTGAATATACTTAACACTACTGAACTGTACTCTTAAAAATAGTTGTTACCCACAGGTTTGAGACCCGCCTGGACAACTTGGCGAGACCTCATCTCTACAATAAATCAAAAATTAGCCGGGCGTGATGGTGCATGCCTGTAATTCCAGCTACTTGGAAGGCTGAAGTGGAAGGATCGCCTGAGCCCAGCAGGTAGAGGCTGCGGTGGCCGTGAGCAACAGAGTGAGACTCTGACTTAAAAAAAAAAAAAAAAAAAAAAAAAGGGTAGTAGATTTTACATTTGGTGTTTTTTACCACAAGAGAAAATAAAAGGAATAGGAAGGACAGACCAGGAGATGTTCACAAAACATGTCATCTGAAAAAAGACGTGCATTCTGAATAAAGAACTCCTACACCTCATTAAAAATACAAACACCCTGGCTGGACTCAGTGGCTCAGCCTGTAATCCCAGCATTTGGGAGGCCAAGGTGAGTGGATCGCCTAAGCCCGTGGGTTTGAGACCAGCCCAGGCAACCTGGCGAGACCTCATCTCTACAAAAAATAAAAAATAAAAATATAAGCCAGGCGTGGTGGCGAATGCCTGTAGTCCCAGCTACTTAGAAGGTTGGGGAAGAAGGATCGCCAGAACCCAGTAGATCAACACTGGGGTGGACGTAAGTGTGCCACTGCACTCCAGCCTGGGCAACGGAGTGAGACTCCAACTCAAAAAAACCCAAAACAAAACAAAACAAAAATATAAACACCCTAAAATGGTCACAAGACTTGAACAGATACTTTACAAAGGAAGACATGGGTAAACTTAATACAAATAATTGTTAGCTAAAGGAATTAACCACTAACAAGGGTAAGAAGATTTCTAAAGAATACAGGAAGCAAAAATCTCTAGCACCAAGGCTAACACCCACGGCAGGAACAAACTTGGAAGACCCCAGAATGAGATGCAGATTTCACTGCAGAGAATGTGGCTGAGGCCACTGTATGGCTGGGGGTGGAAAGGCTGGGACTAGTGGACAGGAATCTGCTTAGGGCTGAGACTTACTGGGAAGCCACCTGCTGGCAAAGAAGAAAAGCACCAGAAACAGGAAGAGAAGCCCCCCCTCTTGCAGTGTCCCTCTAGTGTCCTCTATTGGCAAAGTCTAATATCACACCAGCTGGGAAAGAAATGTTGACAGGGTCCAGCTCCAGTAGGAAAGACAGCAAAGGATGGGCCAGGAGCTGAAAGACAGAAGCTCCAACCTGCAAAGTGGCTTTGCAGCCACTTTAGAAAATTTGGTAGCTTCTTATAAAGTTAACTACCCACCTGCTCTATGACCCAATATCCCACAACTCCTAGGTATATATCACAAAGTAATGAAACCATATATCTACAAAGACTTGTAGAAGACTCACAGTTTTATTCAAAATAGGCAAAAAGTGAACACAATCCAAATGCCCATCAGCAGAAGACTAAGTAAGCAGTCAAGGCCAGTGCGTATATATATATATACGTATATATATATATATATATATATATATATATATATGCACACACATATATATATAAATTTTTTGAAAGCACTTTTTTTTTTTTTAGTTGGAGTCTGACTCTGTTGCCCAGGTGGAGTGCAGTGGCACGCTCACAGGCACCACAGCCTCAACCTGCTGGGCTCAGGCAATCCTTCCACCTCAGCCTTTCAAGTAGCTGGAACTACAGGCATGTACCGCTACACCCAGCTAAAATTTTTTTATTTATTGTAGAGGCAAGATCTCGCCAAGTTGCCCTGGCTGGTCTCGAACCCATGAGCTCAGGCAGTCCTCTCACCTCAGCCTACCAAAGTGCTGGGATTATAGGCGTGAGTCACTAAGCCAGGCTGAAAGTAGGATTTGTTGAGAGGACAGAAAGCTTCCAGAGGAGAGGAGACTGGAGAGGGTTGCCCAAGCTGGTATATTTATATAATGGAAAATATAGTAACTTGACTTCTACTATCTTAGTCTGTTTTGTATTACTATAAGGCAAATAAACTTAAAAAACACGTTGACCAAAAGCAGCCAAGCACAAAACAGTACACACTGTAGGATGCCATGTATACAAACTTCTGCAACAATAAAAATTAATCTATAGTGAAAGCAATCAGAAGGGTGGTTGCTGCGTATGTGGCAATTTTGTGACAATGGAAATGTTATCCTAATAGAGATCCAGTTACAAGGAATTAGGAATTTATGAAAACTCATTGCACTATCATTCAGATTGGTGCATTTCCCAGTATGTAGCATTATATCTCTCTTTTTTTTTCTCTTTTTTTTAGAGACAAGGTCTTGCCAAGTTGACCACCTGGTCTCAAACCCATGAGCTCAGGCAATCCTCTTGCCTTAACCTCCCAAAGTGCTGGGATGACAGGCGTGAGCCACCATGCCTGGATAGCATTATATCTCAAACCATCATCATCATCTAGTTGGGATCTCACTCTGACACCCAGGCTGGAGTGCCGGGACACAAATCACGGCTCACTGCAGCCTTGAACTCCTAGGCCCAGCTGATCCTCCTGTCTCAGCCTCCTAAGTAGCTGGGACTACAGGCATGCACCACATCTGGCTAAGATTCTTAATTTTTTACAGAGACAAAGCCTCACTATGTTGCCTAGGCTGGTCCTGAACCCCTGAACTCAAGCAATCTTCCCTCCTCGGCCTCCCAAAGCACTGGGATTACAGGCATGAGCCACTGTACCACACCAGTTCCATTCTTTTATTTTTTATTTTTATTTTTTGTAGAGACTAGTTCTCATTATGTTGCACAGGCTGGTCTCAAACTCCTGAGCACAAATGATCCTCTCACTTTGGCCTCCCAAAGTGTTGGAATACAGACGTGAGCCACTGTGTCCGGTTCCTCAAACCATTTTGAATGAGGAAAAAAGAACCTTTGGTTTAAAGGTATATGAAAAAAGGAGGGACATAAACTACCAGTGCTGAAGTTCCATTTCTTCCCCTGGTAATAACACCATCATCCCAAATCAAAGTAATGTTGTAATAAACCTAAACAACCAATATAAGCAAACAACAAAACTCGTATCTAGCAACTCTCCAAAGTCTTTATAAAGATTCTTCCAAAAAGTCAGAAAAAGTTCTTCGTTTTTTTGTTTGTTTCTTTGTTTTTAGTTGGATTCTCACTCTGTCGCTCAGGCTGGAGTGTAGCAGCAAGCTCACAGCCACTGCAGCCTTGACCTGCTGGGCTCAGGCAATCCTTCCACCTCAGCCTTCCCAGTAGCTGGAACTACAGGCACGTGCTACCATGCCCAGCTTATTTTTTATTTACTGTAGAGTTCTCACCAATTTTCCCAGGTTGGTCTCGAACCCCTGAACTCAGGCAGTCCTCTTGCTTCGGCCTCTCAAAGTGTTGGGTTACAGTCTTGAGCCACCGTGCCTGGCCCAGTTCTGCATTTTTAACTTTCCATTATTTCCCATCAGTATTTCCAACTGTTGGGTTTTTTCAATCCTGAGGAATAAGCTACTAGTAATAGTTTGCAAGCTAATAATTAGAAAAGCTTGCCTAAACTTTTGCCTACAAACACTAACAGCTGCTGAGGCAAAACCTGCAGTTTTAAGAGAAACACACTAGATGGCAGTGCTGTTCTCTCACCAGCATTTCTCAATTTATAAGGAAAAAAATATTCCTTAGTCTTGAACTGGTTCACTGAAACCCAAGTCTAAGTAGCTCATTATGAAACACAATTTAAGCAGAAAATAGTATGTGAGAGATGATATGCCACCTTCTAATTACAGGTCTTCAAAAGCACGGTCTAATTTAAGATTCCCCTAAAATCTTTGTTGGATTTCAACATTATACTTAGTCTTGTGCCACAGAATGACATTTCTGTCAATGACTGACTACAGATACAACAGTGGTTCTATACAATTATAATACCATATTTTTATGGCATCTTTTCTATGTTTAGGTACACAAACACTGCGTTACAATTGCTTACAGTATCCAGTTTAGTAACATGCTGTACAGGTTTGTAGTCCAAGAGCAATAGGCTACACCATATAGCTTAGGTGTGCAGCAGCTAGGCCAGATCACGTAGGTTTATCTAAATGCACGCAGTGATGTTACCTGAATGATGAAATTGCCTAACACCACATTTCTCAAAATGTATTCCTGTCAAGTGACACATGACTATACTTCTCCGATGTTATAAGGGCCTCTTTCTCCTTTGCTTAAAAAAAATAATTTCAAGTTAATGTACTAATAATTATTCCAATACAAAAGTGAATCTAATGAAAATATTCTGTGATCTTATTAGAGGTGTGAAAAAAATATGTAATATATTTATTAAATATGTTAATATATATATAATATATATAATTTATATACATATTAATATATATATATATAAAAGCACAAACATGCCTAAAAGCTGTACCACTTATTGGGGTATCTAATTGCATAGTCTCTGCTATTAAACTCTAGTTTCTTGAGCCTTAACTTGATGTCAGAAACTGGATTATATACATCTTTTGTATCCTTAGAGCTGTTACTTAATGGTGGACAGAGAAGATGCTTAATAGCTGCTTGTCTGAATTCTGATGGTTCGCATACTCTCCATGCTTCTAATAGGAAATGAGCCCAAATTTTTCAGAATGGTGAGTAGGTATGGGTCAAGAGTTACTCTGTATTTAAACAGGTCTGAATCACCATAGCATGGAGGCATGTATCTATGACCACACGTAATCTAGGCTCTATCCATATGCTTTGGCTTCTAATTGTGACTTTTGATAATCCTTCTGTAGCATAGCACCTTGTTGGTTGGATGTGTATTCTTTAAATTTCTTGTGTTTTTAGTTTGTATTGTATCAAACAGGAACTATTTTTGGCTGCTTGTAACAGACCAAACAGCACAGGCTTTAAAATGTTAATTTCACGCCCACATTAAAAAAGTTCATAGGTAAGCAGTTCAGGGCTGGAGGGACGGCTCCATGGTTGAGAATAATCCAGATTCTGCCACGGTTTGTGGGTGGCTTCCATTCTTAAGGTCCTCTCAAGGTTGAAGAAGGCTTCTAAAACTCCAGCCATCAGGTGTGTGTTCCATGAAAGAAACAGGAAGATCTCTAAAGAACAAATGGCCATACCACCTTTCTCCCTTTTATTTTTATTTTTTTGGTGTTGGGATGACTTTGTATGTTGAAGCTGATCTAAAATGATATAATTCATGTCATATATAAGGTATAAATAGAGCATGTATATTATATCTTCTTTACTGACTTTTTAATCCCTGCGTTCTAATCAATTAGAACTCTCAGAATTGAAGAGAGGTACAAATGCCATTATCACAGTATTTACATGAAATTCTCCTAGGATTTCTAAAAACTTTGTTGTGAAAGAAATCAGAATCTTGGGACCCCAAACTCGCTGTGCCAAAGGGAAAGTGAAGCTTGGGAACTGAGTCGCGCCTTCCTTATGTTCCCCAATGGATGCAGCAATAGAAGGCCACACATCTCCTCAGATGGCCTCCTTCACAAATGGCTCACAAGGAAATTTCTTGTGGGCCCCCAGGTCTCTCAGAATACATGTCACCCCTGTCGACTGCCCTAAAGCAGAGTTTGGTTGGATTCTCACCCTGACCATGCAAATTAACAGCTTCACAGATCAGGGAACAGAATACCACTAAAAATCATCCCTCCACCCATTCCTAGATGAATACACCACTGACTTTTCTACTCTGTCTTTCCATGTTCACTTGATCTTACGTAAAATGTAGATTTACCAGGCACAAAATAATCCCTTTACCACTTCTTTTCATATGCAAAATGCAGCTTCACTACACCTCACAGGAATGGAACCACTCACCTTATTGCCTACCCTCCTTTTTTCTTCTTCTTTCTTCCCTCCCTGCTCACTGTTTCCCATTTAAATAATGAAGTCCTCAAAACCCTCTCTGGAAAAGGCATGCATCCCAGAGGCTCCTGTGACTTGTGTTTCTTCCCAGGTGCATTCTCAGCCTTGGCAAAATAAACCTCTATATCAACTGAGACCTGCCTCAGTCATGTTTCTGGTTTATGCTGTGTGTGTTACTGCATCACTTTACATGTTCATAACATAGAATCTCATGCTTCTCTGACATCTGGCCACTGTCTACTGGCATTGTTCAGACAGAAATTCCACCTGAGCCAACTGATGTAGAAGGCAGCTCTTATCAGGCTTATTGATGAAAGGTGCCAAACTCTGTAAAATGTTGTAGATGGTTTATTCTGAGCCAAATATAAGTAAGCTTTCGACCCGTGACACCTGCCCCCAGGAGTTCCTGAGAACATGTAGCCACTGTGATTGAATTGTATCTTGGTGATATATACATTTTAGGAAAAACAGAAGTTGCAAAAAACCATAAAGCAACACATGTGAGATTTACATTGGTTCAACTCTGGCTCCAGGAAGGCAGATCATCAAGTGGGGCTTGCAGGCTATAGGTGGATTCAAAGCTTTCTTGGTTGGCAATTAGTTACCAAGAGTTATCTAAGGAACTTTGAAAGCAATCAAGGAAATGGGCAACTTGAAGAATAAGGGAGTCAAGTTTCTTGATGTGCAGACGAAGCTTCATAGAAGACAGACTTCAGAGAATACAGGTAAGTCTCTCAAAATAAGATACCCAGAGTCCCCCAAAGACAGCTTTACAGGGTCATAAAATACTTTTATTTTCCTTCTTTATCTGTTATGTGGTGTTATGCCAGAGTCAGAGTGGAAAGTAAACTACATTACATAGTTAATAAAAAGCTCAGCTCTCCAGGCCCCTCAGGTAGGACTTTGGTAGGTAAAGAAAAAGGTTGGAGTTGAGTCCCCAGGCTCCTGAACAGTCTCATGGAGCCCAGGACGGGACTATGGCTAGAACCAAGCAAAGACTCAAATGTCCCTCAGAGGCCTCCTCCTCCCATCCCTGCTTCTCTGGGCCTGGTGGCGTTGGCTGTTGCTGCAGCCTGACTTTCTCCACACAGCAGAGAACATGGCTGCAGAACATCAGATCCTTTGGTTCTGGCCACATAACACAAAGTCAAATTCCATAATATTTACAGAGGCTTACTCTGAGTCAAATATGAGTGACCATGGCCCGGGGCAATCTCAGGAGGTCCTGAGAAAAAGTACCCAAGGTGGTTGGGTCACAGCTTGCTTTTACATGTTTTAGGGAGACGAAGTTTATAAGCAAGGACATAAATCAATACATGTAAGGTATACACTGGTTCATCCCTGAAAGGTGGGACTTTTATTATTTTTTTTTTGTTGAGTAGGAGTCTCACTCTGTCGCCCAGGCTTGAGTGCAGTAGCACACTCACAGACACCGTAGCCTCAGCCTGCTGGGCTCAGATGATCCTGCCGCTTCCAAATAGCTGGAACTATAGGCACTTACCACTGTGCCTGGCTTTTTTTTTTTTCTTAGTTGTAGAGACGAGGTCTCACCAAGGTGCCCAGGCCAGTCTCAAACCCCCAAACTCAAGCAATCCTCTCGTCTCCACCTCCCAAAGTGCTGGGATGACTGACATGAACCACCGCATCCAGTGCACAAGTGGGACATCTTGAAGCAGGGAGGGCTACAGGTCATAGGTGGAGTCAAAGATTTTGATTGGCAATTTATTAAAAGAGTTAAGCTCTGTCTAAAGAATTCTGAAGTCAGTAGAAAGAAATGCTTGACTTGGAAGCCAAGGCTCTTGTTAAGCCTCTGAGTAGCAGGCTTCAGAAAGAATAGGTGGTAAATGTCTTAAAAGGTATCAGACTCTTCCCAGGGAAGATTCTCTGCAGACACAAACCCCCCAGGAGAGGGATTGCTGAGCCATTCCAAAACATGTTCAAAAAATACATTTTGGGGTAAAGTACTTCTATTTCCTTTAGGGACTGCTGTCACGTGACGCTATACCAGAATCAGGTTGGAATCTGGTATCTTATTTCCACAGAGTCTGTTTTGTCAGCCTTATGATCTCTATTTTAATGTTAATGCTAGTCAGTTGTGCCTAAACTCCAAATGGGAGAGGGTATAACAAAGCGTGTCCAATCTCCTTTCCCATCATAGCCTAGAATTTAGGTTTTCAGGTATTCTGTGGGCCGGAAGGAGTTTGTTCAGGTGGTGGAGGGCTTAGAATTTTATTTTTGTTTACAGTGTTTGAGAGAGAGTGGCCTGGTGTCCTGACCTCCAATTTAAAAATCTAGAAGAGGGCAACCTCCTCAGATCCCCTCCCACTGTGGGAGCTTTTCTGTCTTCTCAATAAATCCTGATTTAAAAAAATAATAATAAAACAATAAAAATCTAGAAGAGCACATTAGTTCAGTGAAGGCCAGTGCCCACTTCTTGATCACTGAGGGACCCACAAAACAGACAGCATGAGGTGGAGTGGCAATATTCAGAATCAGGACATCTGGTGCAGAAATCGGGGGGGAGGGGGTTTGCAGGGCAGACAAAAGCACCCCCTGCTCTCTGCCTCTTCAGCTTTCTCTCTTGTGAATTCCTCTCTTTGATCCCACCCCAGTCACCCTGGAACTATTCAGCCCTCTACAATATGGGGGGGTTCTGTCTTCACACAAGATATTCAGAAGGGATGCAATGGCCCCCATCCCCCAGTCACTTTTTACACCTGATTCTGATTCTTCCTTCAACGCCCAATGGAAATGCCAGGTCCTTAAGGAAATGACCTGCCTGCCACAGCAGCCATTGGAGAGCAGCAGCCATGACCCTGCACTACCCCATGGCCGTGGGCCTCAACAAGGGCCGCAAGCTGACCAAGAACTCGAGCAAGCCAGGCACAGCTGCTGCCACGGGCGCATGACCAGGCACACCAAGTTCATGCCGGACATGATCCAAGAGGTGTGTGGCTTCGCTGGCACGAATAGCACACCACGGAGTTTCTCAAGGTCTCCGAGGACAAGCAGGCACTCAAGTTCATCAAGAAACAGGTGGGGACACACATCCACACCAAGAAGCAGCATGAGGAGTTGAGCAATGTCATGGCCGCCATGAGGAAGGCAGCGGCCAAGAAGGACTCAGCGCCCTGGGCCCCCAATAAAGCCTGTGTAGGAAAAAAAGGAAATATTCCAGATAGGGATGTCCACACACCCCGCCCACCAAGACAGAAACCAGGTGCAGAAGTCCTTGCCAGGAGCCCCTCCTGCGCTGCCCTGTGGCCACATGGGCCAGGAGTCCCTCCTGAACTGCCCACCTCTGTGACAGCATGGGCCAGGCATTTTTAGAGGGCTGCTTGTGTCTCCATACAAGACCATGAGTTCTTCTAGGCAGAAAGCCTCTTTTAGTTCTCTCTCTAGCACTTATATAATAACTTGGTACTTGGTAGGTACTCAGTTGTTTTTTTTCCTAGAATTATTCACATTCAAAATAATTTATTTCTGTACCTGTTAGTCATCGTGAGCTGCTGTGATCCCATCTTCTCAGTAATCCACTGTACACTGAACAGGTCGCTCTTACCTCTGAATCCAGCACACTCTGACATCTCCACAGCAGGCTGTCCCTGACAGAGGAGGCGGGGCATGCACATGACACGTGGGCTGCAAAGACCCTTGGGGAGATGGGCTGCCTGCCTCATCACTGCCCCACCTCATTCACCTGGCCCACCGCATCCTGCTGAGCCGACAAACACAAGGGGTCCCCCTCCAAGTCACTCCTCTCCTGTCAGACGTGGGCAGGTCTGCTCTGCCAAGCAGACAAGTAATTGCCTCCCTGAGGCACTGTATTTGAATTCCAACTGTATCTGAATATCAGTTAGGTGTCAGGTACTTCAGAGTCAGAAAGTAATAAAACACAGTGTTTACCCTCCATAGACCTATACTACAATGTGCAAACCTCTATGGAGAACGATGTGGCAACATCTCAGAGTTATTTACTAAATGCCCTATGACCCAGCAATTCCAATTCTAGGAACTTGTTGCACAACATATTATACACATGTAAAATGACAGCTGTACAAGGACATCCATTGTGACACTACACAATAGCAAGACTAGAAACTATCCAAATGTCCATCAGGGGAGATTAGTTAAGTCAATTATGAAACATCAATAAAATGATAAACCATGATGCACTTAAAAATAATGAGGCAGGCCGGGCATGGTGGCTCAAGCTTGTAATCCCAGCACTTTGGGAGGCCAAGGTGAGAGGATTGCCTAAGCCTGTGGGTTCGAGACCAGCCTGGGCAACATGATGAGACCTCATCTCTACAGTAAATCAAAAATTATCCAGGCGTGGTAGCATGTGCCTGTAGTTCTGGCTACTTGGAAGGCTGAGGCAGAAGGATTGTCTAAGCCCAGCAGGTTGACGCTGGAGTGGCCATGAGCATGCCACTGTACTCCAGCCTGGGTGACAGACACTTCAACTCAAAAATAAAAATGAGGCAACTCTTTGTGCAGTGATCTAGAAGCATAATCCACAACAGATATCGAGTGAAAAAATTAAGGCAGAGATCAACATACATAGTATGCCAACCCTTGTGAAAATAAACAAAATCTGCATCTATATATGTAAAGAGAGGATCTCTGGTTAGGTTAGTTCCCTAGGGCCACCAGAACACATCATCACAAACTGGGGTTTATACAAAAGAAATGGATCCTCACAGTTCTGGAGGCCGGAAGTCCCATACCAAGGTACCAAGGGACCACACTCCCTCTGAAGGCTCTGGGAAGAACCTGTCCTTGACTCTTCCAGCTTCCAGTGGCTCCAAGCCTTTCTCAGCTTGTGGCCACATCACTCCAATCTATCTCTGCCCCCATCTTCACATGACTGCTACTTCTGTGTGTCTCTTATAAGGACATGCCATTGGCTTTAGGCCCTACCCTGAATCCAGGATGATCTCACCTTGAGATCCTTAGCCACATCTGCAAAGACCCTATTCCCAAATATAGTCACATTTATAGGGGGTTATGAGGGCTGGGACACGGGCACAGCTTGGGGAAGAGGGTCACCATTCAGCCTACTCTACTGGTGCCACAGACAACTCTTTTCTCTGAGTCATGGTATATACTCATCTCCCCTCTAGTAAATGCCCCCACCCACTTCTGGCCAGCCCTACCCCTTCCATTGCTCCCTGGGCTTACCTGTGGTAGCTTTGCAACCAATGACCCATGTAGCAGTCAGAATGATCTTTCTCTAAAAGTCATCAAGGTAAGTCATTCTCTTGCTCAAGAGCTCTCCACCTCACTCACAGTGAACTACAACGTCTGCCTGCTGGCCCAGCTAGGCTGGCTTCTTACCTCACCTCCTGACCACTCTTGTCCTCTGTACTCCATGCCAGTCCTCCTGGCCGGCTCCTCGAGGGTGCCAGGTCTGTGCCTCCCCATGTCCTCCACATGGTGTTTCCTGCCTGGAGCACCTCTCCCCAGCTGCTCGGATGCAGCCCAGATAAGGCCTCTGCTCAAATGTTTCACTGGAAAGGCTTTCCCTGACCACTCTTCTGAAGCATCACCACTCCTTTCACCTTCTCTCTGTCACCGGTCAGCAAGCTACAACACTCAGACTCCAGTTTGACATCTGCTTTCATAAATCAAGTTTTGTTGTCCTGTTCATTTGCTTATGAACTGTTACAGCTACTTGATAGCTACATCTGCAGAGGCAAACAGGAGCAACAAAAACCAGATGATGTACAAACCTAAGACAAGTGTGCTCCGTCCTGTCACTTGCTTTAACCTCTCTCCAGCACCTGATATATCTATCATCTGTCTCTACCCACCATAATAAGTTCCTTGAGTAAAGGGCAACTTGGCACACTTTGTTCTGAGCTGAAGTTCAGTGCCTTTAACAGTGTCTGGAACACAGAAAGTGCTCAATAAACACCTACTAAAGGAATACACAAATGAAGAAGCAATGACTGTCTCTGAGCAGTATTCAGGGGCTAGGGAACAGGGATAAAAATGACTTTCGCTATACACCCTTTCAAACACTGTCATTTTATATCATATGCATGACTACTTGTTAAACACATAAATAATTTTTTAAAAAATACATGAATAGAGAATTTTGCAAGCGAAAAGCAAGGCAATTACCCTCTCAAATAAAGCTATAATAAGGAAGGAGGGGCAAAGTACATACTTGGCTTTGCAGAAAATAATTTTGTTATTTACAAAATCAGTATTATAAAATACACTGATTTAGTCAGCAACAATGATGTGACTGAATGGAGAAATGGAAAAAAGAAGGTGGAAAATAATGTAAAAGAGCTCAGTATACATCTATCCATCAGCAATTAAATAGATAATTACCAAAGTGGAAACCATGAAAAAGCAGAACAATAAAATCACTTAGCAAGATGAGGGCAATTCCAGAAAAAATAGGTAAAAGTTAGTATGGTTTCCCTTGAGGGCTGGGTATCTTTAAAAAAAAAAATAGGTTTCTTGGTACTATTTAAAAGTTTAACCATTACATTAAGTTTGGTTAAAAGACAGAAGGCGTGCTCAACTGCTGGGAGTGTCCTTCCCACTGTTAATATCACACTGTGATCACTTTACACACCGTACTAAGTACTCATACCCCAGCAAAAAACAAACAACAAAGTCAAAATGTCTGCTGCCTTTCACAGATGTCTTTCTGAAGACAGGGGACCCTGAACGTTAAAGCTAAACTAAGCATTAGACATGCTCAGGCATGTGTTGCTAACTTGATATTGCCACCTCGTATCTAAGGCTGGGAAGTACATTCCCAGAATCCCCTGACTGGTAGGATTTTTGGCTAGGACTGGCCCAAGGGGATGAGAGGACCTGGGCAAGGCTAGGAAGGCAGGAATGACACAGGACTGTGATGCAGTGACAGAGGTACAGGGTTGTCTGGTCACCCCAGTTCTCGGCTCGCTTCCCACTGGGTGTTCCCCACTTCCTGCTGCTGGTCAGTTGACCCACAGAGGTCAGCAGAGTGCCAGGCCTTGGCTGAGACCCCCAGTTCTAGCAATGCTCCCTAAGATGTGACAGTTTCTAAGACCTCTTATGATCCCACCCTGAAGTCCAGGTATGTGTGCATCTTTCTCGTGTTTCCTCACAAGTCTTCAAACTGTCCATCTGGGACAAATCGGCTTCAGCAGAGCATTTCTCTGACCCTTTAAGTCACCCTCCCACATGTGAGAGCTACTGACATACTGCATCTTTCACTGCCATATTTACAACAGCTCTGTTTTTCTGACCAAACCTTGAATGAGATAAGAGCTGACTTTTAAAAAAGAGGTCTATATCTCTGTTTCAGTTTTTATAAGTTCAGGTTTTTTTTTAGAACAAAATACATCTTAATCTCCTCCAACTAAAAACTGTCAAAACCAGAAATTTCATCTAATGCTTTTATTGTTTTAACATAGATATACTATTTCCCAGGTAATCTTATTTCCAAAATGTGGACCAAGAACTGTAACTCAACTAAAAACCTTAGAGAACTGAAGTTAGTTTTACCAAAATTAGATATTTTCCCTCATGGAAAAAAAAATCAGAAAATACCACATTTTAAAAAAAAGGTTTCCCCTGTGGTAAACTAGAAGGCCTGGTTTTTCCTGTACTCCAGGTTTAAATCACCATAACAGAATACAATATACAAGCACATTCCAGAACCTTACATGTAACATTAGCTAGTTACATTTACCTTAATAAATTTAAAGCAAAACATAACTCTTTTTCCCAAAAAATATTCTTTCAGAACAATTTTTCCCAACACATTTAATACAGTGATCTTCTATTTCTGGAAAAGACTAGACTTTCCAGTCCTTCCCACCCAAACAGAGACACCACTACTCAAATAGAAAATGAGCCAGGACGAGGAGGAATGCAGTGGGGAGACTTTCAGATGCAGTGGGGAGACTGTAATGCTCAGACGCAGAGAAGAGGCATCTGCAAATGAGACTTAATCCACTCTCCAGGCTTCTTCGGGCTGGGCTGGACACAATCTGTGGCTCATTCAGGGGTTGAGCACGACCAGCCTGTGAAGCTGGTAGAGAAAGGTGTTCTTCCTGCTGCTGCGCTCCTGGTCAACTGGCTCCATGACTAGCGCTGGATCAATCTGACGAGGCAGACCAAAGGACCAGTCAGGCTCTGTGACAGGGCTTTTCCAGGAATAAAATAAATAAGATCACACACACACACAGACACAGACATACATACACACACACACACACACACACACACACACACACACACACATCGCAGAAGGCATTCTTTCAGTTTTCTAAAAATACTTACAGAACACTTCTCTACTCACACACTTCATATTATATATTATACATTTTATATATTATATTATACATATATTATACATTTGATAACTCTTTTTTTTTTTGAGTTGGAGTCTCACTCTGTAGCCCAGGTTGGAGTGCAATGACACACTCGCGGCCACCCCAGCACTGACTTGCTGGACTCTGGTGATCCTTCTACCTCAGCCTTCCAAGAGGCCAGAACTACAGGCACACGCTACTGTACCAGGCTAATTTTTTATTTTATTGTAGAGACAAGGTCTTGCCAAGTTGCCAGGGCTGGTCTCGAACCCGTGGGCTCAGGCAATCCACTCACCACAGCCTCCCAAAGTGCTGGGATTACAGGCTGAGCCACTGAGCCTAACACTGATAATTCATTGTTAAATTTATGTTTAAAAAGATGGCAACCTTTACCGAGAATGCTCCCATATACTCCTACGTAAATGTGAACAGTAACTGCATTATAGGGATCCAAAACATGTATGTTTCTAAAACATACAAAACTCAAAATGAAATTCTATTTTCAAACTAAGTCCTGCTATTATGTCAACTTCAAACATGACTGTTGGAGCCTGATTCTGCAGGGGCTGGTGCACTACCTCGCATCACCCATGCAGGATTCTGTGCACAGTGGATCCAGCTCCAGGGACTAGCCCTGGGGTTCTAAAGAGGGAACTTACTCAAGGGGCACCAGGAGAAGCAGGTTGCCCTGCAGTGGAGGGAACCTTTAGACACAGATGAGAACACACACACCCAGAAGCGGGGTCTCACTTAAACTGCCAAAGGGATAAGGAAGTGCTGCCCCACTGGCTCATTTATAAAGACATCCTTGGTTCTAGAATTAGAGTTCCCGTTCCTGAAATCACATTGCATTCCATTTCTAGTCTTACAGATGGCAGGTGTCAAGGAGCCTAAGGTGGGCCTGCCCTGCTTCACAACTGAACTATGTCTCCACAAATTCCAGTCCCTCGTATGACAGTATTTGGAGATGGAGCCTTGGATAGGTAATGGGGTTATATGAGGTCACAAGGGTGGGGTCCCAAGATAGGATCAGTGCCCTAATAAGAAGAGACATCAAAGAGGTCACTGGCTTGCACTGTGCCATGTGAGACAGTGAGAAGACGATGAGCATCTGCGAGTCCTCACCCAAACCAACCATGCTGGCACCCTAATCTAAGGACTTCCAGTCCCCAGAACTAGGAGGAATAAATGTTTGTTGTTCACAAGCCACCCACCTACCCACTGTGGTACTCTGTTACAGTAGCCTGAGCAGATGAAGAAAACCATCAGTGGAGCCTAAGGCTGTAAGCCAGCCAATGGCCAAGGAGTGTTTTCACACAGACCACTAATCACTGAAAGGTCTAATCCAGATGCTCACAGCTATTTTTTCCCAAACTCCCAGGGCAATTATTCTGGTTTCTGATTTTCTGCCAAGGCACTCCACAGAGGATACTGCCCAGAAACAGCCTGACGGGTCTGATATCTGCCATTCACCAACTCAGTCATCCACTTTGCTTCCTGTTCACATTCTCTTGGACCCTTAGCCAACCCTGGCTCTGAGCCCAGTGTCCTCCTGGGGCTGCCCCCTCATCCGTGGACAACTGTTTGCATGGCCTCATTCCCACTCACCTGATTCCACTCGTAGGGTTTCTCATGCCACTTAGGAACAACCTTCTCTCTTGGTTTCATCTGACAGAACAAACTAGAATTTTAAAACAGGAAATTAAGTATCTTAATGATATATTAGTAACTGAAAACACTAATGTGATTTTTAGAGATTTAGGTCTCATATATTTCCCTCAGAATTAGGATTACAATAATCTTTAAAGGTCAAAATGTGCATAGTGATGATCAGAAAATATTTTAATCTACAGCACATTCAAAAGCAGGAAGATACGGAGTCAGCAGCTCTAGGAGACCAGCCCTGATTCCCTAAATTCCCTCGGCAACCAGTCGAGGGTGCTCCATTACCACAGATCGCTGCATTTAATGAGTCCTCTGAAATTTAATGAGACATGTTTTATCATTCTCTCTTAAGCAGTCATAATAAATTGGAAATATTCTCAGGGAGTAAAGAGGTCTGCAAAGTCCGCCCTCCTGCCCCAAGAAAACTATAAAACCAGACACAATTGTAAAAAAAACAAAAAAACTTTCTGCCAGGCAAGATGGTTCAAGCCTATAACCCCAGCACTTTGGAAGGCTGAGGTGAGAGGATTGCCTGAGACCATGGGTTGGAGAACAGCCTGGGCAACTTGTCAAGACTTCATCTCCACAATTAAAAAAAAAATTAGCTAGGCATGGTGGCATATTTCTGTAGTTCTGGCTACTTAGAAGACTGAGGCAGAAGGACTTGCCTGAGGCCAGCAGGTCGACGCTGGGTTGGCCATGAGCGTGCCACTGCACTCTAGCCTGGGCGATGGAGTGAGGCTCTAACTCAAAAAACAAAACCAAAAACAAAAACAAAAAACATCTGAAGGTCCTGGACATTAACCAAAGGCAAATAACAAATTAAGAAGCATTCATTCGGCAACCCCTTTGGGTCCCCTCCCACTGTGGGAGCTTTTCTGTCCTCTCAATAAATCCTGCTTAAAAAAAAAAAAAAAAAAAGAAGAAGAGGCATTCATTCATGACAACTGCCACACTCTAGGTGAGAACAGTGGAGTGTTTGGAGTTCTGGCCTGGGGCCACACACCCACCAGCTCAACCCAGCACTGCAGCTCTGACATATATTGCTGGTAGGAATATAATGCAGAAACCAGTTTGGCCATTTCTCTAAAAATTAACATCAACCTATCAATGCAACCTGCCAATTCCATTCACAGATTATCTACTCAAGAGAGACAAAAGATATGTTCACAAAAAGACTGTATATGACTATTCATAGCAGCATTATATATAATAGCCAAATACTGGAAATAATCCAAATATTTAATCAACTGCTGAATGGATACACAAACTAGACTATTATTTAGTAAAAACAGAACATGTCACGATGAGGGTGAACATCAAAAATACTAAGCTAAGTGAAAGAAATCAGATTGTAAAAAACATGATTTCATGTACACACATATGTCAGAACAGGCAAATCTACAGGCAGAAAGCAAAGCAGTGATTTCCTGGGGATGGAGAAGGGAACAGGAATTGAGTACAAATGGGCAGTAGAAACTTAGGTTTTTAAAGCAGCTTTAATGAGATATAATTTACATACCATAAAAACTCATCAATTTTAAGTATACAATTCAAAACTTTTAGTAAATTTACAGAGTTGTACAAACACCACAATTCTGTTTAAAAATATTTGTCGAGTAAGTGACATCTGCAGCTGTTCTCGGGAGAAGTCTGAGCATCCCTAGCCCCTGCACCTAGGCATTGGAGTCAGGTATGGGCTTTACTCACACAAAGAAGAATCTAGGCAAGATCAGCTCCAGTGGTGGGCACTGGCCCCATGGCCAGCAGGTCCCTCCCCGCAGCTGAGGCAGGGTCACTGGTCTGCAGACATCCCTCTCATGCAGCAGCAAGAAGACCCTGTCTCCCCCTGCAGTAGTGGGGTTGGCCAGGTGCTGCTGGCTGCACACACTTAAGCAGGACAAAGGACACACTGAGTCTGAAACAGGAAGAGGTCTTCTCACACGAGGTGACAAGCCCTAAACAGGCTATGAGAACCCTTTGTCTCATGGGAAGGAAGGCTTCCAGGCCCATGGCCCATTTGTAGATGGCTGAGAGGAGGTGGAAAGTGTGCATGAAGACTGCCTTTCCCTACAGTTATTAGTGAACTTTCAGGGATGACAGAAATGCCATAAAGCTAAGTTGTGTGGACGGACTTCACAACTACACATTCACTAAAGTAACTGAATTGTTAAAAAACAAAAACAAAAAACAAAACCCATCCATCTAGACATAACAAGGCAGGATGCAGTTATCCTCATTTGGGGGTGGGGAGTGGTGGTGGCCATGGTGCAGACCCAAGGGAGCATCGATCACTAGTGACATTGTTTCTGACCTTTGTGCTGGCCACATGGTGTGTACCTGTGTACATCATGTTAAACTTCAATATAAATTTTACATTACAATATTTTTACGTTAAAGTGAAGAGAGAAAACTAAAACTAGCCTTTCCCACAATTTCTAAGGCAGCTCTATATACTTAATATATTTTATAAAGTTCTTATTACACTAAAAGAAACCCACTCAAAATGTACAGAAAGGAGAAGAAAGTCATCGTGATATGAGATGTCCCCTTCTCTCATGTAGCTCTAAGTCCTGGCTAGCACAGAACACTGTAAGGCAAGGAAGGACTGGCCCCAGCCTGACACAAGTGCAGGATTCATTGGTAGGATATCTCTGTTTCTCTTTCACGATCACTCCCACTCTTCTGGGATGTCCCAGACCCTCAGTGATTTGAATTCATGGACTACACCCATGGGAGCCCTTGCCTTTGCATTCTGGTTGGTTTGGGCCCATGAAGAGTCCAGAAGGAGGTGAGTAGGAGAAGAAAGTCAAGTCAGGATGGTCCTTCTCTGACTTCTTCCCCTGCAGGGAGACTCAAGAAAGGGCCCAGTTCTCTCACTCATCCCTAAGACACCCACTGGGAATGGTGGGCACTGCATTATCCATTGCAGTCTTCTCACTCACTGCCCATGCTGTTTGTGATTATTGCCTTATTACACTCTCTTCAAGTTTTAAAACTAGAGTGTGTCCACTGTTTTCTGCCTGGATCCTTACTGACACACGGGACATGGGTGGATGTTCCCACAGTAAGTTGGTGCCTACATTCTGAGACGCCCCAGATCCTGTGTCCAGCACTGGAATTCTACATCTAGTGATCAATCTGTCATATCTCCTAAATAATTCAAAACATCTACAAGCTAAGATACTTAAGTGGGGGGAAGAAGCCCATGTTATCACACAACTTACCCTAGAAGTTTCTGACGAGCATCATCCTGTAACTGTGCCACTCTTTCTGACCCAGGATTTGCCAGTTCATTTGGTCCATCACATACGAGCTTGTTAATAGCAGCCCTGAGAATATTAACCTATAGATAAATGGCAACATTAATACTCATAAAGCTCCACTATGACTGAATTCCATTCCACATTATATAATCCATAGCATTCAGAGTTAGTATTCTATGACTATCATCAATACAGTTTCTGGGAAAATTATTAAAACAGAAAATACATCAGTAACCATTAACACAATTTAATAAAAACAGCAAAAAAAAATCAAAAATCAAGAAAGGTTCAAACTTTCTGGTGTATACACTTTCTAAACTTCTACATTAAAAGTCAGCATTGTTTATTTAACTCATGGGATTGCACAGTTGTGACCCGCATCACACACATTTCTTTGACCTGCTTGACAGGATGCACCCAGAAGCCTGGGAAATACCCTTCCACCTAGAAATACCACGTGCCATGTTTCACTACCAGGCTTTGTCATCTTTTTCAGAATAAACTTTCTATTTCTGAATAATGCTGGATTTACCTAAGAGCTGCAAAGATACAACAGACAGTTCCCCTCTGTCCCTCATCCAGGCACCCTACTGCTGACATCTCACATTCGTCACATACTATTCCCTAAACTCTGATTGGATTTGGAGCTGGCCAGACTTCTGATTATGTCTGCTACGGTTTGGATGTGGTTGGTCTGGTCCCACCAAGTCTCATGTTGAAATGTGTCCCCCCAGTGTTGGAGGTGGACTTAGTGGGAGGTGTCTGGACTGTGGGGCCCTTCTTGTGGCAGTGACTTCTCACTCTTAGTTCCCAGGAAAGCAGGTTGTTGAAAGAACCCAGCATCCCCCCTATTCTGCTTCCTCTTCCCCCAGGTGATCTCCACATGCATCAGCCCTCCTTCACCTTCTGCCATGCATGAAAGCAGCCTGGGGCCCTCACTAGAAGCAGATGCCTGCACCATGCTTCTTGTACAGCCTGCAGAACCATGAGAAAAATAAGCCTCTTTTCTATATAGGTTACCCAGACTCAGGTATTCCTTTATAGCAACACAGACTAAGACAATGTCTTATTTCTGTTACAAGATTCAATTCAGGACACCACATTGTACTTGTCATGTCTCTTCTGATACGGAACAGTTTCTCAGCCTTTTCTTGTTTTTTAAGACCCTCACAGTCTTGAGAAACCCTGGTCAGGTATTTTATAGAATGCCCCAGTTTGGGTTCATCTAATGTTTTTCTCATGATTACAGTGAGGTGAGGCAGCCTTCTTAACATATCACACAGGTGTGCATGCCATCACTGGGATGTATCACTGGTAATGTTGACCCTTATCACTTAGCTGAGGCCATGTTAGTCAGGCTTTCCACTGCGAAGGTCTCTTTCCCCTTCCCCACTGTTTTTTGGAAGCTGATCACAAGGTCTGGGCTGCCCTCAGGTATGGAAAGTACCTATATATTCTACTGGGAATTATCATTAAGGAAGATTTGTCTCCTCCTCCCTTAAGATATTCAATCATTTATTTATACCCACAGGTACACACGAATACTTTATACTTTGAGATATAATCCAATACTGCATTATTTACTTTGTTACTCAAGTTGGTTCAGCTTCGGCCAGTGGGGGCTCTTTCAGTTGGCTCCTGTGTCCCTTTCTTATGTCTCCCTTTGTTTTTTGAGCACATCCTCACTTTTGGGGACTATAAGAAGCTCCAGGGTCATCTTGTATTTCCCCTGCCCCAGCCCTTAGATCAGCCATTTCTCCAAGGAACCCTGTCTCCTTTTACTGGAGACTCCTATGAGAAATCACAACTATTGTTTCCAGAATCTCGCAGAGCTAGATCATATATGTGTGTTTATGAACTCTCACATACACATATACTTGAAACTGGTTCTGGATATATCCACCTCTATATGTGTTGCATTAACCCTGAATTCATATGATGTTTCCCACTCTATTCCAGTGCCACAAGCTTCATTCTAGCCTTCCTCTCTTGTTTTTTTTTAACTCCCCTCCCCAGTAATAAGAAACCTGGCTCCCATATCCATTTATTTATTTGACCAATCCCAGTAGCATGTAGAGCAGTTCCAGAATTAACTCCCCATGAGAAACACCGTACTAACCAGAGCAGAGTCCATATACAATGTCCCTTGTCTGAGCCTTACTGTGTCCAGGCAAAACACTGTTTTCCAAAACTCCTTTTCTTCTCATCGCACCCCTTCGATGCACTGTTTTTAGACCACATAACTAAAGTTCCACTCTTACAACAGACGATTCCATGGTTTTGACAAATGCAGAGAGTCATATATCCTCCACCACCCCAGCACCATGCAGCAAAGCTTCCTCACTTGCAAGGTCCCTATGTGATCCCTTGGAGTCAGTCACTTCCTATTCCCTTAGTAACCACTCATCTGTTTTCTATTCCTATAGTCTGACTTTTCCAAAATGCCATATGAATCAAATCACACAATATGTAGCCCTTTGGCTCTGGCTTCTTTCACTCAGTGCAATACATTTAGGACTCATCCCTACCATTGCATGAATCACTCATTCCTCTTTATCACTGAATAGTATTCTACAACATGGCTGCACCACAGTTTGTTCACACACTCCCCTGCTGAAGGGCATCTTGATTGCTCTGTTTTTAGCAATTATGAACAAATCTGCAATCAACATTCACATATAGGTTCTATGTGGATGTAAGTTTTCAGTTTTCTTATATAAATACCTACAGTTGGGATTACTGGGTCACATGATATAAATATATTTTTAAAATTTTATATGAAACTGTCTTCTAAAAGAGTAGTACACTCTGCACTCCCACCAGCAATGAACAAAAATTCCCACTGCTCCACATCCTTGCCGGTGTTGGTTACTGCCATTCTAACAAGTATGTAGTAGTATCTCATGGTAGTCCTTTTTTTTTTTTTTTTTTTTTAGTTGGAGTCTCATTTTTTCATCCAGGCTGCAGTGCAGTGGCACGCTCAGGGCCACCACAGCCTCGACCTGCTGGGCTCAGGTGATCCTTCTGCTTGAGGCTTCCAAATAGCTAGAACTACAGGCGTGCACCACCATGCCCAGCTAATTTTTTGATTTATTACAGCGACGAGATCTCACCATGTTGCTCAGGTTGGTCTTGAATCCGTGGGCTCAGGTAATCCTCTTGCTTCTGCCTCTCAAAGCAGAATTACAGGCATGAGCCACTGTGCCCAGCTTCATGGTAGTCTTACTTTACACTTTCCTAGTGACATATGATACCGAGTATCTATTTATGTGTTTATTGCCATCCATGTTTTAATGTAGTTAGTTGCTTGCTTTCTTATAATTGAGTTTTAACAGTTTCTTCCATACTGTGGATACAAGTCCTTCATCAGATATGTGATTTGTGAATATTTTCTCCTAGTGTGCAGCTTGTCTTCATCCTCTTAACAGGGTCTTTTGCAGAGCAAAAGTTTTAAATTTTGATAAATTCCAGCTTACCAGTTTTTTCTTTCACAGATTGTGCTTTCAGTATTGTATCCACACACTTATGTCAAACCCAAAGTCCCAAAGATTTCCTACATTAGCTTCTAGAATTTTTACAATTTTATACTTTACAATCGGGTCTATGATCTAAAGAGTATTTTTAAGCCCTTCATATAAGCCCATTGACTGTTTAAGGGTAGTCAATTTTTAACAGTTGTGAGATGCTGAATGACACCTGCCCCCGGGCACCATCAGTGTCTCTTCAGCTCCTTTTTTTCCCATCCCTGAGATGAGGCTGTACCAACCTCACCTATTTCATGAAACTTTTAAGAAAGGAAGGAGCTTGGGTACTACTCTGTAGTACACAGAGTAGTGTTTCTCAAACTGTCTAGGGTGAAGAATCAGTTTTGTTTTTCCCACTTTGTAAAATACAACAAAAATTAACTACTATAACGATGAAATATCTTTAAAAACATACAAACTACAAGCCCACATTTTTCACTGTTAGATTCAAAAGACATTCAAATACTTTGCGCACTTGCTTCACAGTTTCTAAAAGCCTCTGGCTTCTGCCTCTGCACCTCATGCTGGCACAGTGCACAGACATGCTATGGACGGCTCAGCTCTGTGCTCACATGTGCACCCAGCCCCCACCACCTTCCAACCACCACCAGACCGCAAGGCCACACAGGCTAGGAGAAGAACAGAGAGGAGGACCTTGTTTCCTCACTTCCCAGTTTGAATTAACAAGGATGTTCTACCACTCTTGAATTGGAATGAGACTTGGAAAGAGATCCACAGCAGTTCTATTGCCCTGGTGTTTAATTTGATTGCCCAGAAAAGTCTACTATGCCAGAAGATACTAAATGAGAACTTGATAGAGCCCCAGCTATCAGGAAGCTCCTTCTCACAGAAAACAGAAGTCAAATCAGCAAACTGAGGAGTGACCCCTCTGCACCGGGCAGTGTAGGTGGCACCAAGGAGGGCAAGATCTCCAGGAGTAGAGGTGAGCTTTTGTATTGAAGGGACTGCGTTCAGACACTGCACTCATCATCAACTAAGCAAAACCAGAGAAACAAATTACTATGACACTGAAATAAATACGCCACTCTTACCTCAACAACATCCTCCACGTTGAACTGAACATCAAACGCTAGCTCAATGTCATGCTCCGGCAGTATAGGTGTCCCTGTAGTTGGATTCCACCCCAGACCACAAAGGACTCCAGTATAGTATTTTCCATCCTGATCAATTCTAAATGAAATGTTTTGAGAAGAATTATTTCAAAATTGTTAAACCATTGTTTCAACATTAAACAATTGACTAATAAAATCATCCTAAATTCTGCCAGTCCCAGTAATGCAACTAATTTCATTTGTGCATTTTCTCTTCCAGTTTTTACACTAAAAATACAGATATCCTATATAGTTATAAGGATTATATAATATATAATTATAAGGACAATAAATTAAGCATTTTTTAAACCTGGATGGAACTAGAGTCTATAATACTGAGTGACCTCTCACAGAAACAAAGATCCGAGTATCACATGTTCTCACGCATATAATGGACCTTGAACATCCAATGTAATACTATAAGAAAATGACTGACGGTACTGGGAAACTATGGGGGGGGGATGGGATTAACAGTAGCAAATATCTTTCTGGGGACGGGGAAACACCTCTTATCAATAAGGGTACCTGAATGAAACATATTTGTATACCTAACCCTTAACTGTACCCCACAACATCATAATAAAAAATATTGATTATGAATTAATTAATTAATTAAGCATTTTTTAAACCCAATATTAAGTTTCTAATTCTCACTGTGGTAAATAATGAAAAGAATATCTTATCACATATAGGTTTTTCCCCCCTACCTTTGAATTCTTTCCATACGTTAAATTATTATTAGGGATATTTCTGGAGAAAAGGTTATACACATATTTAGGACTTGTGAGACAAGTCTAGCACATAGTAAAAACCTAAAAAGTGTCTGTTCCACCTCCCCTTTCTAATACAATTGTGCACACTTACAATACAAAGTTTTATATCCCAGTTTTACTAAAAACTCACCACTCCTCTCTGACCACCAGTGCATCCTGTCACTGCCACTTCTCAAAGTCTCTCTAAATCTGTTAGTCCTTCCATTACTGCTGCCACCAGCCTAATCCAAGCCACCACCATTTCTTGCCTAGGTGCATGTAATACCTTTCTGATCAATTTTCCCTACCTCTACTCCTGCTTCTTCCAATCTTTCTTCCGTACAGCCAGCAGGAGCAGCTTTTCAAAACAAATCCAGTAACATTACTCCCTTGCATAAGGGCCTTCAGTAGTTCCCCATACATCCTGAGTGATGCCAGGGCCTAAAACCACAGTGTGATCCAATTCTACTAGCACTGCTGCACCATCTCAGGCTCTCCTTGTCTGCCAGGGCCCAGCTTCCCTGGCTCCCCTTGGCGTCCCTCCAGTCTCTACTTTAGAGGGTCCTTCCCTGCCACCACCACCTCCCCTCTCCCCTCCCCAAGGCCCCAGAGCCCTCTGCCCACCAACGCTCACTTTCCAGGTATTATTATGAGCAGTGCCTTAACCCAAATAAGTTCAAAGAATTATACAAAGAATGAACAGACATTACTATGATATGTCTTTTAAAATATTCTGCCAGCGTTGTTCACAATAGCAAGAACCAAACAACCATGCTGCCCATCAAAAGAGGACTGGATTAAAAAAATGTGGTACATATACATGATGGAATACTACGCAGCCATAAAAAAGAACAAAATCATGAATTTCGCGGCAACCTGGATGGAACTAGAGTCTATAATACTGAGTGACCTCTCACAGAAACAAAGATCCGAGTATCACATGTTCTCACTCATATAATGGACCTTGAACATCCAATGCAATACTATAAGAAAATGACTTACAGTACTGGGAAACTATGGGGGGGAGGGGGATGGGATTAACGGTAGCAAATATCTGTCTGGGGATGGGAAAACACCTCTTATCAACAGGGTGCCTGAATGAAACGTAATTGTACACCTAACCCTTAACTGTACCCCACAAAACCATAATAAAAAATATTGATTAATAAAAAAATTAAAATAAAAAAAAATATTCTGCTAATTTTGACATGTTAATCAACTCAGAATTTTCCCCATCATCTGGATTAGTTTTTTTCCAGCTGGGGTGTAACTGATAAAAGTTATCCACATTTACGGTACACATATTCTGATATATATGTACACTATGAAATGATTACCACAAAAAAGTTGATTAACACACCCATCTCCTCATAGAGTTACCATTTTGTGTGTGTGATGAGAAGATCTACTCCTTTAGCAAATTTCAAGTACACAGTATAGAACTATTAACTACAGTCACCAAGCTGTATATTAGATTCCAGAATTTCATTTTATAACTGAAAATTTGTACAACAATTAAGTTTTGATGACAAAATCTAGGTAAAATAGTTTTCTTAGTCCTAAATACACATATATGTGTGTGTATACACACACACACACACACACACACACCAGGTTGCCAAAAAAATGTATATACGTTTTAAGAGATGTTATATATATATTACTTTTCAAATTTAATTATGGTAGCAATGTGTAACATGCAGAAGTCAAATGTGACTTGTATTCATCTTTTGTTATCGGTATATATTATTACAAAATACAGTTTTTTCCTTTCTTAAAATGTGTATACATTTTTTTGGCACCCTCTGGGTGTCTGTGTGTGTATGTGTGAGAATACACATACACATACACACACACACATTATCTCTCTTTTTATCTTTCAGTTCAATGAAAAAGAATTCTACTTTAAGCTCAAAGAAGAGATCTGGAATTCAGACTTATAAATTAGGTGTTGAGTATTTGCTTTATAAAGTAGTCATACAAATGTTTCTTTAAATAGAATGTTCTGCCCACTAAAAAGCAGGCAAAAAATATGAACTCAAAAAAAGACATACGAGCAGCCAACAGATACATTAAAAAATGCTCAGACTTACTAATCATCAAAGAAATGCAAATCAAAACTACACTGAGATACCTCCTAACTCTAGTCAGGATGGCCATTATTAATTACTGAAAAAACAACAGATGCTGGAGACGATGTGGAGAAAAGGGAACACTTCTACACTGTTGGTAGGAGTGTAAATTAGTACAACCTCTGTGGAAACCAGTGTGGCAATTTCTAAAAGATCTAAAAATCTACCTTCCATATGACTCACCAATCCCCCTTCTGGGAATATACACAGAAGAACTCAATCATTTTACAAAAAAGATACCTGCACATGCATGTTTATTGCAGCACTATTCACAATAGCAAAAACATGGAACCAACTATGCTGCCCATCAAAAGTAGACTGGATTTAAAAAGTGGTATATATACATGACAGAATATACATATTACACAGCCATAAAGAAGGACACACTTAGGGATTTGGCAGCAACTTGGATGGATTTAGAGTATATAGTATAACATACTCAGTGATCTAACACAGAAACAGAGAACTGAGTACCACATGTTCTCACTCATAAGTGAACCCTAAACATTTACCATAATACTACAAAAAAGGGATTGGCGGTAGTGGGGGGTGAGGGGGGACATAACCTCAGTACCTGATCCTAAATCAGGTGACATGAGATCCAATGGGAGGCCCAAACTTCACCTGTATGTTTACCACTTATGTACCTAATCCTGAATTATACACCACATCTTTAAAATAACATAAAATAAAATTGTACTCCACATCTTTAAAATAAAATTTAAAAATAGCATGCTCCTTTCAAAGTAACCAAGGGTTATTTCATCGATTTTAATAGAAATCACAGTACCTCAGCCTTACTGACAGTTACTATGAGCCTTAAACTGACTGCTTTCATGTAATAACATCTGTACTTCAACAAAGATAGTTTAAAAGATTTAGCCTTGAACTGACTCATACTAGGGTGGTTAATTCTTTGTGTATCTGCTCTAACTCCTAAGTGAATAAATGTAACCTAAGCACTGGGTTTAATTACCTTCTCGGAATCCTAAGTATTCATGTTAACTTAAGAAATACCAAGTAAGACCCTAGAAATAAGTCTAATTTAATTAAGATGTATATTTTAGACTAAAACTGAAAAGGGAAAAATGAAAAAATCATGACAGGAACAATATCAGCACATTCCATACAGAGTACAGTTAGGGCACGTTGTAGACATAATTCATCCTGAAATAACTGACATCAAGGAGTTGGAGTTTATATGAGCTGACGGTGGCTATGTTTGGAAGGGCTGACATCTTCGGACAATTATGTTTAAAACAAATAGAAGAGGAACTTCTATCGCAAGCTAGTATCCTAAGACTTCCTCTATGAGCCAAATAAAGAAATATATTCCTCAACAGGAGACAGGTCCCATGCAGGTGGGGGATAGAAAGGTGGGTCACAAGTGGAAAGAAAGGGGCGTGGGTACATAGTGTGGCCGCAGCTCTCAGGAGGTAGGCTCATGAGGACAGCCCCTCTCTGAGAGTACAACTAAGACACAGTGACAGGTCCCCCAGGCCAGTTCTGTACTTGAGAGCCCGTCCTGCACACCGCAGGACACTGAACTTCTGGAGCGAAAGGAAAAGAAAATGCTCACCCCCAAGTCAAATCTTTCTCTCATCTTCTGAAGTTTCTCAAAAATGGTTGCTACTGACAACAAATTTAAAAATCCATACAACTTTAATTAGAGGCAGAGTTTGTATGAAAATCTACCAGGTCCCCCTCTTCCCTTCCTGATAATCACCTTATTCAGCCTATGGATTCAAAGACACACTGACATATAAACTGACCCGATTCTGGCAGATTTAAGTTAAATTCACAAAATGAATACAAACCTTCATTTATGTACAAAGCACTGTGTACTGTTTATATAGAACCTTCTATTAATCTTGTTTTTGCTTTTTTAGAAAGATGATGTTTTAAATACCAATTAATTATTTCAGTATTCTTGAATGTTTATAACCTAACTACTTGTACTCTGGAGATTTAAAAATAACATACTGCATTACTGAAGTCCCAAAAAGCTTATATTTAAAAGAAAAGATTTGAAGCAGAGCCTGGTCTAGTTAAAAAGGCAAGAAAGGTACCAGAAGCAATTACAGAGGAATTTATCTATTTATTTAATGATTAATTAGGTCATGTCCCTAACTTGTGTAAAGTGTGATACTTTCTTATGAGATAATCCCACTGTCGCATATTATTTTTACATGTAGGTTTCCCCTACAAGGAGGGCTCTTTATTTACTTATTTTTTATTTAGAGACAGGGTCTCATTCTGTCACCCAGGTTGGAGTGCAGCAACACAATCATAGCTCACTGTAGTCTCAAATTCCTAAACTCAAGTGATTCCCCCGCTTCCAGTCTCCTAAGTAGCTAAGACTACAGATGCGTGCAACCACTCCTGGTTAATTGCTCTCACTATTTTGGTCAGCCTAGCAAGGACTTTAAAATACCTTAATTCACAGAGATATTTATCACATCATTGTTGCAAAATTAGAGAAAAGCCAAATTCTAACAATTAAAGACATATTAAATTCTTTTAGAGCAACAGCAGGTAAGAAACGAATATACACATGTAAATATAACAGAGCAATTTTTTTATCTTTTTGGAGTTAAGGTCTCACTCTGTTGCCCAGGCTGAAGTGCAGTGGCACAATCACAGCTCACCACAGCCTCAACCTGCTGGGCTCAGGCAATCTTTCTGCCTCAACCTTCCAAGTAGCCATGCCTCAGCTCACTGTAAATTTTTTTTGTAGAGACAGGGTCTTGCAATGTTGCCTAGGCTGCTCTCAAACTTCTAGGCTCAAGCAATCCTCACAACTTGGCTTCCCAAAGTGTTGGGATTATAGGTGTGAGCCATAGCACCCAGCCAGGGCAATGTTTATATAAGTCATTGTATGTCCATTCAGTGACATATGATGCAATTACCAAAACGTATATTTATAAAGATATCATAAAAATATGAAAAAGCTTATGACATTGTGGAAAAGGATACAGTATGACAAGAATCTAAAATCCAAATAAAATGTATATATAATTAAACAGTAAGTATACTAAATATATTTAAATTTAAGTAAAAATAAGATTTAAAGTGATTGTGTTCATTTTTTTCCCACTCCCTTTTCCTAGGCAGCATATATTTTAATGGGAAAACTATCTTTACAACTGAACAAAAACACTGAACATTTTCAAACTGTGATATTAGATCTGAACAGGCATCATGGCAGAGAGGACAGAGTCAACAGCAGAGTCCTTTCACCTACCTTGACCGACCTCAGTCCACTAGATCTATCCTCCATAACAATCCACTGACTAGAGAGAAGGGCAGCCTTCTACACCCCACACTTATACCAGGCCTCTACTTCAGCCTCGTCAGGCCATCTCCAACCTGCCCAGCAGAATGAGGACTCCTAGAGCCAAATCTTACTCTTTTCCTGGCCTCTCCTAACTCCTTCCCATTCTGCTAAAGCCTAAGTTCACCCACAGAGAGTGCTCTGTAAACACCTAGTATTCAAACAAAACCTTCCAAAGCGGCTACCCCTGCTGTTGGGATGTTTTCAAGAGCTCTGCTCACATTGTCACACAGTGTTTCTTTATTATAAAGTCTCAGGAGAAATCTCTTTTTTATCTTGGCACTAAACGAGATACAATCTGTTGGGCAATCTGTCTTCTGGCCTCACAGTTTCCACAGTAAGAGGGACTGACAAGGGCTCCTGTTTACAACTGGTCATCAGAAAACCTGGAATCACATTCACAGCGCATTCACATAAGGACGTCCATCACCAGGACATTTATTCCGAGCCTCATTCCATTTTTTATTTCTTTTGTCCCACTCTTACCTCAAACTCTGATGTGATAGTGTGTGTACCTTTATGCGCTTTCTGAGCGTCTTTCTGAAATAAGTCCCAACATAAACGTATCAGTAACAAAGGCTTAGTCGCAAGCAGCCAGGCATGCCACGGCCAAAATTTTTGCAAAGGCTTTCTCTCCAAAAGGAGTGAGGAGAGGCACCGCTTTCCCTACCCAGGATCTTATTTTACAAAAGCTTGCAGATGAAATGGATAGTCATCCCTTACCTTAACTCCATTACTGGTGCGAACAGCATGCTGAGGAGAACCGGGAGCCCAGGGATGTGAGGCATCAGAGAGGTTTCTCTCAGTAGCATGGTGGACCCTGTCAGACAGTCAACAAGTCAGCCACAGGCACGACACTGTACTCTTCAGGATGTCACTCGCTCCTGGCACACTCCTGCTCATCTTCAGGCATCCCCTCTCCTGCTGAGTCTGGCCCGTCCCCACAGGCCCACCCGGTAGTAAAGTTATCCCTGTTCTCTGTGCCCACGGCACCCTCCACACAGCCACTTCCTTATAATGCTTATATAACACAGCCACTTCCTTATAATGCTGAAACTTTGATCACACTTGGGATTAGCTCTTTTGTTTGGCTACTTTTTTCATCTCTTTCTCCTCATGAGGCTACTGGGTCTTCCTGGGGCCGAGAACTTGGGCTTATTCTCCTCTGTAGCGAAGTACAGTGGAATGAATGACTGACCAAGGTGTCAATCCCTACATCCTTGGATTACAAGGAAAAATGATCCTGCTCCATTTCTGAAACCTGCATCAGTCAAAGCCTTCAGAAAACAGCAAGAGTAGAGCATGCAAGCATCAATCTGCTTTCCATTACGGGATAAATTGTTCTAGTAACCGAAGTCAAGGAAAAGAAGAAAAGAGAGGACAAGGAGTCAACAGAAGCCCCTAAGTTACCAGTCGCATTGATTGACAGGGAAGCTGCAACCAGCATTCTCTGGTGAAGGTCTTCAGGAGCATCACTGATAATGACAGAGTTGATACTCTCCTTCTCGATCCAAACACTTCTAAAGGGAAGGAGGAGCAGGAGACAGGATTATTGAGCTACCAACCAGGCCACGTATTATGCCCATCCACAATCAATACCTTTCAGAAATATAGTTAAACATACAACTGCCATGACAGATGGCTGAGACATACTTAGTTTCCCACTTTCCCGCATGCCTCCTTCTCTGGACCATCTCCTCAAGCTAGAGGCCTCGAACTGGCCCTTGCTCTCTTCTCCACTCCCTCCTGTATGATCCCAACCCCTCCTGGACTTAGGTACCACCCACATGCTGAGGGGGTCCAAAACCTCTGCCTCTCCCTGAAACTCTCTGTCCTGCATTCCTAACCAATAATGGCCATCACCTGCATCCCAGCAGAGAAAATAGAGTGTGTCCACTCCCACTCCTCCTCTGTCACCTCTCAGCAGAGCCTGCAGCAACCCCAGCAAGGGTATCCTTAATTCTTTTTCTTTCCTCATCACTGACTCTAATCCAGCACAAACCTGCTGCTTCCAATCTTGAAAGTGCTTGTAAAGCCATCAGTATCTATATCTCTGGCCCAGACTCAGTCCACAATCTTCCACCCTGGATTTCACCAGTGACCAGCCTCTAATGGACGCTCCTGCCTGAGGTCCCTTCTAATCTGAAACCCAACACACTCTTCACACTGGGACTCAAGTTTTAGTATGCATGCACATCACCTGGAGGTCTTGTAAAAATGCAGACTCTAGTTCAAAAAGTCTAAGGAAGGGGTAAGGCCTGAGCAACTGCACTTCTAACAAGCTCCTAAGGGATGCCCACATTGCTGGTCTCTGGTTGATATTTTGAGAACACAATGCTTAGCCAAAGTGATCATTTAAGAATGCACATAGTAAGGGTTCCCAACTGTTTCACGATGAAATCTGTAAAGCTTGCCCCTGTCTTCCATAAGTTCTGCAGCCCTCTTCTACCCACCCAATTCTCCAATCATACCAAACTTACTCAAAATCCTCGGAAGCACAAATTCCCACATTTAGGTCTATGCATTTGCCGCAGGCACCATCCTCATCCCACATCTCCCCACAATCCCTTAATAACTGCACTCTGACGAACTCCTCTGCATCCTTCAGGTCTCAGAATTCTCTGGAAAATTCCCATGGTCTTCCAAGTGTGTTTGTGCCCCTCTATATGCTGTCATGATGTTCTGTGTCCTGCTAAGACCCTGTACCCTATATGTTATAATGACCAGTTTTCTCCTCCAAGTCACCCCCCACCCCACCCCCACAACTGAACCCATAATTTCCTTAAAGACAGCAACTGTATCTTGTTCACTAATGCACTACAGTTTCACCCAAACCACACACAGCTTTTGGCAGAGTAGGCACTCACAGTTTTGCTGAGTAACTACTGCAAAACAGAAAAAAATAAAGTATCTGATAAAAGACACTAAAAAAATGTCTTACATAAAATGGCTTGCATATAAGAGAGAAATATGTCAAATCTGGAGCTAGGAGAGACATTAGGAGTTAGAAAAGATAACACATTCCAACAGTTGCGATATAAAGATGGATTACTTTTTGATGAGGTCTATAGAGAGGCAGGAAAAAAATTTTCATGGAAAACTTATGTTAATCATACCTGAATTTGGATATTCTGTTCAAACTATGACACTTTAGTTCATAAGGGTTAAAAGGCCCATGGAGCAGTGCCTATATGCACAAAAGACAGGGAGTGTTACCAATAAGCAAGGTATCACCTAACATGAATCTTTAAAATCCAAAAGTCAGCTTATACTTATTTTAAAAGCTGCATCTCATTCATAACATCTTTGCAATTCTGTTAGGAAAAGTTGCCCTAAAGAAGGTATTTTTCAGGAACAAAACTGATTCCCTTCCATGATTTCACTTATGTGTGTGTGTGTGTGTATGTGTGTGTGTGTGTGTGTATTTATATATGTAAATTTATATTTTTATACGTAAATGTATTATATTTCTTAAATACGTATCTATTTAAGAAAGGCTTTGGTCAAAAAAGGAAACACTGTCAAATACCGAGGGTACCAAAAAATGTATGCACATTTTAAGAGATGTTATCTAAGCATTACTTTTAGTTAGAAATAATCAGAAGTGTCTAGATGCTGATGGTAACTACTTTGAGCACCTCTTGCAACTGAAGAATCAAAGTGACTTGTATTCATCTTTTGTTATCATTATGTATTGAGTATTACAATTTTAATCTCACTCTTGTCACCCAGGCTGAAGTGCAGCAGCACGCTCACAGCCTGACCACCACAGCCTCGACCTGCTGGGTTTAGGCAATCCTTCCACCTCAGCCTTCCAAGTATCTGGAACTATAGACAAATGCCACCACGCCCAGCTAGTTTTTGTGATTTACTGTAGACACGAAGTCTCAAGTTGCCCAGGCTGGTCTTGAACCCCTAGACTCAGGCAATCCTCTTGCCTTGGCCTCCCAAAGTGCTGGGATTACAGGCTGAGCCACAGCACCTGGCCAGTTTTCTCCTTTCTTAAAATGTGCATACTTTTTTTGGGGGGGGCACCCTCTGTATTTTAGTAACAGTGATATTCTTTCAATTGCAGCAGACCAATCTACTTGAATAGTTTGGCCTGAGACTGCACAGCTGAAGTGGAGTCCCTGAACAGGGAATGATAGCTTAGCCAGCCCTCCTCTCCAAGCAGGTGGGCAGCACCAATTCCAGTGGCCAGTCGAGAAAACCAAGGCTGGCACCAGTTCTCAAAAACACACATGCTGTTTTCCTTCAGTCTGGTAGACAAGCACACATTACCTTTGAAAAGGAAAGTTAAAATATAATATATATATATATTAGTCAAAGTTTGCTTCTAAATCCCATGAAACACTAAGCCCCAGGGTTTTTTCTTATAATATGGGAACCATTGTTAGAAAAGTAACAGCATCAAAAACCAGAAAAGGAAAAATCATCATGACTGCTGGCTACAAGTCATAGGAAAATGACACGAAGTTTTAAATTATATTTTTAAACAAGTCCTACACATCACCTTAGCGTTTGGAGAGCCCAGTTTATTGGAAGAAAAGCTCTCTAACAAAATCTGGATCAGATACTTCTCATCGTCTTTCACGGGAAGTGGCACTGACCCATCTGTCATGTTTTCCACTGATTTGGAAAAGAGATCCTTGAGAGCTTCATGGCTTTGCTGAACAAAACAAGACAAGTTTTAGCTACAAAAAATTATACTAAAAGCCCTTTATTCCAATCTAATCAAAATACTTCACAGGCATAATTTATCGAATTCATTTTAAAATTCAAGCAAAAGAAATAAGACAGGATTTACTACCTTGTTTCTTCAAGCAAAAGAAATTAGACAGCCTTCACTATATTTCAGCCATCAGAGAATTTAAGAGAAACATTTTTTAAACAACTTTTTTATACATAAATTTTTTGTTTTATGCTGGGAATATTAACATAATTCTCAGGTGTCTTGTATACATATTAAACCTTTGCACTCAGATGTCTCCCCTCTGAGGGGACATTGTAAATCTAGCAAACCACTTGGATGTCCCCTCTCAGAACAAACTTAAGCCAGCGCAAATTTTTCAAAAATGTATGTTTCCTTGAAGTTTTCCATTCAAATTTCATGAAAAAGCAAATAAAGATACAGAATATTTACTGAGATATGATCGATCAGCTGAAAAGTGTTTTTCAGGAATCACAAGTGCGTCCTTTCACATCTTCTTCAAACAACAGACTGGACAATAAATTACATAGTATTAATGTGGGAGGAAGAAAATGAGACTGCATTGTCTGCTTGAATAGAAAAACACCAGGTGGAAGATGTCAAACAAATTACTACTACACAACATGTGGCAATGAATCCAATGCCTGGCGGTGAGCGTTTCACATGTTGCCATACATCAGAAAGATGTAAGATATAAAATTTTGATTTTTGTCATAAATAAGTTCCTCAATGTCCAAAATTCCATTATAAGTCAAATATCATTATGATAAAATAATTGGTTCCAATGCTATACTGTTTAATATGAAGTGATTCATTTTTCACTATTTTATAAAAAGTGTGGTCAAGTTGCTGGTAGGTGATCTGCGAGATGTCTCTGAGTACAAAGGGTTAAATACAGAATTTCACCAGAACTTTGGCTAACATTTTGCCATTGTTTGTCCTCTTCCTGACTCCCAGCATACTTTATCCCCAGAAAACAACACAGAAGTGAAAGAAAAGACCTTAAACATCAGCTTCAAAAGTAACATTTCTGATCATCAATAGATGCAGAAAAAGCATTTGATAAAATTTAACATCCCTTCATGATAAAAACTCTCAACAAATCAGGCATAGAAGAAACATACCTCAATATAATAAAGGCCATATATGACAAACCCACAGCTAACATCATACTAAATGGGGAAAAGCTAAAAGCCTTTCCTCTAAAAACAGGAACAAGACAAGGATATCCACTTTTACCACTCTTATTCAGTATAGTATTGGAAGTCCTAACCAGAGTAATCAGGCAAGAAAAAGGAATAGAAATAATCCAAAACCAAAAAAGAAGAAATCAAACTGTCCCTCTTTGCAGATGACATGATCTTACATATAGAAAAACCTAAAGAGTTCACCAAAAAACTCCTAGAACTAATAAACAAATTCAGACAAGTTGCAAGATACAAAATTAGCATATAAAAATTAGTGGCATTTCTACATGCAAAAACAAACAAGCTAAAAAAAAAAAAGAAGTCAAAAAAGCAATCCCTCTTATACTACTTACAAAGAAATCAAAACAAAAAAAACAAAACGAACAAGCAAAAAAACCTAGACATAAATTTAACCAAGGAGGTGAACTGTCTCTACAATGAAAACTACACAAAATACTGATGAAAGCAACTGAAGGCCAGGCACACTGGTACATGCCTATATAATACCAGCACTTTGGGAAGCCAAGGTGGGAGGATCACTTGAGCCCAGGAGTTCGAGACCAGCCTGGGCAACATAGTGAGACCTTGTCTTTACAAAAAGTACAAAAATTAACTGAGCATGGTAGTGCTTGCCTGTGGTCCCAGCTACTTGGGAGGCTGAGGCAGAAGGATCACCTGTACTCAGTAGGTCAAGGCTGCAGCGAGCTGTGATTGTGTCACTGTACTCTAGCCTGAGTGACAGAGTGAGACGCTGATGCAAAAAAAAAAAGTAACTGAAGAAGACCAAACAAAGGGAAAGTCAAGATATGTTCATCAATTGGAAGAATTTATATTGCTAAAATCATCTACCCAAAGCAATCTACAGATTCAATGCAATTCTGATCAAAATACCAATGACATTCTTCACAAAAATAGAAAAAAAATCCTAAAACTCATAAGGAACCATAAAAGACCCCAGATAGCCAAAGCAATCCTGAGCAAAAAGAACACAGCTGGATGCATCACACTACCTGACTTTAAAATCCTACGAAGCTATAGCAACCAAGACAGAATGATATTGGTATAAAAACGGACATATAGACCAATAAAAGAGACTAGAGAACTCAGAAATAAAACCACATATTTATGGTCAACTGATTTTCGACAAAAGTGCCAAGAACATTCACTGGATATCCATGGGCAGAAGAATGAAACTAGACCACTATCTCTCACCATATACAAAAATTAATTCAATATGGATTAAAAACTAAAAAATGAGACAAAACCATAAAAACTACTAGAAGAATGCATAGGGAAAACACTTCAGGGTCTGGGCAAATATTTTATGGCTAAGAGTTCAAAAGCACAAGCAACAAAAACAAAAATAGACAAAGGGGAATATATTAAAGAGTTGGACTGAAAAAAAAATCAACAACCTGTACAAGGAGAGAAAATACTTGTGAACTACTCATCTGACAAAGAACGAATATCCAGAATATACAAGGAACTAAAACAATAACAAAAAAGCAAATAATCACATTTAAAGGTGAGCAAAGGATCTAAGTAGACATTTTTCAAAAGAAGACATACAAAAAGCCAAAAAATAAATGAACAATGCTCAGCATCACTAATCATCAGAGAAACGCAAATCAAAACCACAATGAGATATCACCTCATACATATTACAATGGCTATTATCAAAAAGACAAAAAATAACATATGCTAGCAAGGATGCAGAGAATTTATATTCCCACACTGTTGGTGGGAATGTAAATTAGTACAGCCTTTATGAAAAACAGTATGGAGGCTTCTCAAAAAACTAAAAATAGAACTACCATGCAATCCAGCACTCCCAGTACTGAGTATTTATCCAAAGGAATATAAATCATTATATCAAAGGCATACCTACACCCCCATGTTTATTGTGGTGCTATTCATAAAAACTGATATGAAACTACCCTAAACATCCATCAATAGACAAATGGATAAAGAAAGTGTGGTATATTTACACAATGAAATACTATTCAGCCATAAAAAAAGAGTAAAATCCTGTCATTCTTGGCAACATGGATGAAATAAACTAAGCAAAATTAGGCACAGAAAGATGAATACCATATGTTCTACTCATACGTGTGAGCTGAAAATAATTAAATTATGGAGGTAGAGAAAATTAATTGTGGGTATTAGAAGCTGGAATGAGCAGCGGGAGAAGAGGATAGGAAGAGCTTGGTTAAAAAACACAAAAGAACAGTCAGATAGAAGGAACAAGTTGAAGAGTTCTACAGCACTGTAGAGTGAATACAGTTAACTATAGCTTAACATACATTTTCAATAAGCTAGAAGAGAAGATTTTGAACATTTACAACACAAAGAAATAACAAACGTTTGAGGTGGTGAATTTGCTAATTAACTTAATTTGATCATTAGAACATATCAAAATACCACTCTTTATCCTATGAATACATACAATTATTAGACGTAAACAAAAAACAAAAAGAAAAAAGCAGCTTCTCTGAAACCTTCAGACCAAGAGAATGACTTCAGAACTGATTTTGAAAGAAATTTTGAAATATCTGAAATAAAAATTTTATTAATTACTTCTAATTAGTAAATCCTGGAGATAAATCCTGGAATCCATTTAAAACTTCCAAAATAGAATATTGTCAAATCTAACTTTAATTCTAAGAAGAAAAAAATAGCTAAATAGGGAACCAACAAAAACAATACTCAGCCACTATAATTTAATCCCAGAGAAATCTAGAAGGCATTAAGACATTTAAAATGTCACCACAGACTTTATACAAGTACAGTATACCAAATGATGAACAGAAACTCTATCCACCTATTCATCAATATCCTTAGAAAAAATGCCCCCTCCATTCTCTCATTCATTCACACACACGCATACACACGCATGCACGCACACATGCTCCAACACCAAGGACTAAAGCACGTACTTTGGACTCATAGGACTCCTCCGTGAGCTCAGCGTAGCCCTCCTGGATGAGGACATCTCTTATGTTGATGGCATCCTGGACTCGCAAGTACCGGTACACATCCACATGCAGGACATTGTGCACAACAGAGAAAACCTTCACGAGGAGAGGGCAGCCACTCACCAGGGAGGCAAACCACCGGCTGGCCCCACCACTCCAGTGCTCACCACAAACAAGAGACTTTGCCGATGGTCTCATTTTGCAAATCTTAAATTCCAAAGCCTACAGGACAGAAAGGCATGGCTGGAACAGTTTTACAAATGAATGAAACACTCATTCCAAATACCACTGAAAAGTGACTTTGTTCATATATCTTCAATGGCGTTCTCATAAAAATCCTACTAAAAGTAATTTGGGGATAGTAAGGATTTCCTAGTTAAGAAAACTTAGTTACAACAATAAAACAAAATAACAACAACAAAACAAAAGTTCAGAATAACATTTAGGCTGTTTTCATACTGGTGTAAAGGGTATGTGTGGATATGTCTCCAGCCCACCTAAACACTATATGGTTTCAATATAACCAGAAACCTTAGAAACAGTATTAGAAAACACTAGTCAAACAACAAATTTTTTGCTAAGTTTGAAGTCTTTCATATATTTTTGAAAGAGTAAACACCAAATTTGGGACGAGTGACAAAACAAGTTCCTTCCCTGTCCTGGGCCTTAGCTCCTCTATCTGTAAGCCGAAGAAGAGGGTCCACATGACCTTCAGAATCCTTTCTAGCATTCAAAATCCATTCCATGGAATTATCTCTATCTTACCTGAAATGGAAGTTCAAGAAATTGAGAAGGAATCTCCATTAAAAGATTGAGATCTACATGAGACCTATTACCATAATCTACAAAGAATACCTAGAAAACAAAAAAGTATACACTTAAATACAGGGTCAAAAACAATGTTCTACTTGAGCACCAGCAATGCAATGGTCTGCTTGAGTTCTCAGAGTGACCTGAGCTCACATCAACATATCAATGAAGGAAATAACTTAGACTACTTTTCCAACTATAATTATTTTACATTTAATTTTTGCCTATAATAACAAAAGATGTTCGATAAACTGCTATAAATTTGTCTCATTTCCCTTTGGATAACTTATTACAGAAAAACATACCTCAGCAACATTTCCAGAAACATAAAGGATCTGAGCTCTAAAGTAGCTTTCTTTATCAAAATCAGCAAAAGGTGCCAGACAGACCAAGTCTGGATGTGGGTGAATGGGCAAGGGTACCAATTTCCGTTGGTTTATTTCAGCAGTAAGCTTTTTCAGAATCTCGGAGTTTTTTTTATCAATCCTATACCCCCAAAAGTGTCCCACTTCAACCACCTAAAAAAGAAGGAAGAGATGAGATCTAGAGAGATTTCTGTAAGAAGGAATATAAGCTTAAATCCCAGGGCTGACATCCTGTACTGTACAGCATCTCATAAACTGTATTTCTTGAAACATAAGTCTCCTATGAGTTTTTAATAGGTGCTTATGAGAACAAAAGAGGGATGCCCTGGTCAACTAAGGTAAGGAAACGTGTGGACTATATTCTTTACTTGGAGTTACAAAATTCATTAGCATATAAAAGTACTAAAGGTTCTGAGAGGTCATAAAGAATCACTTCATCTTTGACCCCAGGATGAAAAGCCAATAGCACAGGGCCTACAGGTGCTCTCCCTGGTGAGAGCCCCAGCACAGAGTGAACACAGCATACTGGATGAGCAGTGCCAAGTGGGAGTGATGGAAGAGAAGATGTTCCATTTAAAAGGACACCACCAAGCAGCTCCTGCCCACTGCTGCCATGAAGGCCCACAATCACCATAGTTTTTCAATCTGCCTGGAACCCAGATTTCTAAATGAAATTTCCCAGTGAGGTGTACTTACAGATTTACCAGAAGCATACAAGTATTTTAATTGAAATTTTATTTTAAAAACAGGTCAGGTGCAGTAGCTCATGCCTGTAATCACAGTACTTTGGGAGGCTGAGGCAGGAGGATCACTTAAGGCCAGAAATTTGAGACCAGACTGGCAACATAGTAAGACCTCATCTCTACAAAAAAAAAAAAAGAAAAGAAAAAAGAAAAAAAATTATCCAGGCATGATGGCACACACCTACAGTCCCAGCTACTCAGGAGGATGAGGCAGGAGGAATGCCTGAGCCCAGGAGACTGATAACATAGTGAGTCATACTCATGCCACTGCACTCCAGCCTGGGCAACAGAGTGAGACCTCTACTCAAAAAAAAAGAAAAGAAAAAACATGCCCACATAATAATGATGTCAATGCTAGTTTTGTTGATACAAACGGAAACATACAGGCATATATCATTATGCCAATTAATATTTTTAACATATATCATACTAAATCTGATTATTTTAGCATTTTAAAAGTACCTGACAGTTTAAAAACTTTGATTCTAGAATACATATTTGTTTCATTGTCCATTTTAGTCACATTTTAACAAGTACAGTAATTCAAGCTCACCCACATTACTGATTGTGCATGTGTATATAAACTTATTTCATGTATACAACATGACAGCTTTAGATGAACAATAATGCCATTCTTACCTCTGTGACATCAATAGTGAGAAGGAGGTCTGTAACTGCCTGGGATCCGTTTAATGTGTTAAATGAGACCTGCATAGGATCCACTGTCTGCTTCTGGAAGTCCACATTCACCCTACAGAACATGAAGTTTTTAAAAAAGACAATAATAATGAAGGGTTACAAAGAAAGTATGTTTACTTCTATAAAGTTATCATTTGAACCATTCTAATATTTCTACAAGTAAAGAACATTTTAATAAAATATACCAGAGATGACAGATATGATTTCATCTCAAACATGAATTTACAGTGGCTTCCTGAGCTGCCTTGGTGGGGTATTCACTTAATGGTTATATGCCACCCATCAGGGACACATTCTGAAGGCCAAGACCATCAAGGAATATCCACTTTCAAGGGTATAAATGATAAATTCAGGACCTGCAATGTTTCCTAACTTGTGATTTCAGTAGCGAGTGGTTTTGACCATTAGAAAACTACAAGAATCTCACTCATAAGCAGACCCTGAACAATTATCATAATTCTGTAAGAAAGGGATTGGGCAACCCCTTTGGGTCCCCTCCCACTGTGGGAGCTTTTCTGTCCTCTCAATTAATCCTGCTTTTAAAAAAGAAAGAAAGAAAGGTATTGGCAGTAGTGGAAAACTTCCAGGGGAAGGGAGGGGGCACACCTCATCAATAAGGGTATCTGATCTCAAACCAGGTAAAGTGGGGACCAAAGGAGGCCCAAACTTTACCTATACAATGACAATTTGTATACCTAGCCCTGAATTGTACTCCACAACTTTAAAATAAAAGAAATAAGAGAAAAAGAAAACTACAAGAATCCATGTTTGGCTCAATACTATGTTAGAAAACACACAGGTGACTATCTAATACAACCAAGAAGTATCATTCATCCTTTAGTGCCATAAAAGAGTAAATGCTAAGGTTCAGAATACAAAAGACAAATTTGATAAAAATAAAAATTTCCTTTTCCAATACTTTTATTCCAAAATGAAAGGAATGAATAAGAAAGACTGATCCAACTCTTTTCAGTCTTCAGACCCATATATTAATGAGTGACTCCAGCAAAGTTCTCCAGCACTCAGTCACAAATGTAAATCAAGTCTGACTTTAACAAAGCAGGGCAGGTCTTCTCTATGCAAAGGACTGAGCAACTTGGCAAGACCTCATCTCTACAACGAATCAAAATGAGCCGGGCATGGTAGCGCGCGCCTGTAGTTCCAGCTACTTGGAAGGTTGAGGCGGAAGGATCACTGGAGCCCAGCAGGTTGAGGCTGCAGTGGCTGGGAGTGGCCACTGCACTCCAGTCTGGGTGACAGAGTGAGACTCCAACTCAAAAAAACAAAACAAAACAAAAGCAAAGGACTGAATCCACTACACTCCCAGACTCCCTTTCAGAAGCCAAAACATCACCAACAGATGAAACTAACTGAGCATATTTCCGTTCCTTCACTAATTCCTCAGATTCATGACAAGTTCCTCCTGTCCCTCAAAAGACTACATGTAAGAAATAATAAATGAGACTTCCTACTATATGTGACTGTGGGGATATGGCCAAAAAGGCAAAGCAATCTGTCATAAATACCATGGGTGATTTAATTTGGTCCAAGAGAATATCCATGACCCAGAAGGCAGCTGCCAAGTGGCAAGTGCCCCTGCTCTGGGCTGACCAACTCCGTGTGGGAAGTCCTAGCCTTGCACCATAGCCAACCAGTGTAGAAGAAAGATACATGAGGCCAGTGAGGACAGCTTGCACTGGCAAGCAATGAGGCGCTCCCAACTGCATCTCCATTTTGTCCCACTGTCTGCTCTGCAGAGAACAAAGAATATCCCTAATTGCTGAGAGAGTTCTCAAAAGGAAATGCATTACTGTAGGAGAAAGAAAGGAAATTAACATTAGATTTAACCCTTACTATTTCAATTAAAAGTTACATAAATGATTTCACTCAATCCCCTCCACAGCCTTGCACAATAGGTATCACAGCTACTAAACAAATAAAGAAAAGTTGAGAGACACTGAATAATGTGCCCAAACATGCACAGCGAGATGAAATCTGGATTCAAAGGCAGCTCCCCCTGGCTACAAAGCCAGTGCTTTTTAATGAAGGGTGAAAAAGATCAGATCAATAGTCATTTAAAAATATTGCCTAAAAATGTGAGAGCAGGTGGAGTGAGTCAGTCACCTCTCTCCTGCAAATACCTTGTGTTCCTGAGCTTTGAAACACTCCCTCCTCGCACCTTTCCTTCAATTTCCTCTGCAGAATGAACGCTGAGTCCAAGTGGGACTTTTAGTTGAAACATCTTAATTGCCATATACACTGCAGGAAGGGTTCTAAATCTCTCTGTCGGATTGCGCGAAAACTCCACAAAGGCTCTGCTCCACAAATGTAAATTTAAAAATAAAAAATAAACATATCAGGCATCTGATAAAAAAGAACTACATACTCACTTCTCTCCAGATTAGACAGAAATTTTCACTGTCAATCTCTCCTCAAAATGTGTACCCCACAATTTTAAAATATAAAAATTTTAAAAGTTAAAAAAAGTAAAATAAACAAGTATTTATTGATTTAAGGAAAAATTTTTCACTTAGAAATAAAAGTTACAATGACATGTCATTAAACTAAAATCAAGTGTAATCTTTGTACAATATAATGCAGAATAAACACTAAATTAAGATGGAATTTTGAGCTAAGAAATTTTAATTTTCATTATTACAACAGAATGACAGGCTTGCTTTCTTTTTACTATGATAAAATAAAACACAGATACAGAAAACACACAGACGTACAGCCCAATGATCTTTCTGATCTCCCTCCAAAAAAAGCATGAACTGTGTTTCTGAGCAACTTTGATAAAAGCCCTCCCATACCCTCCACCTCCCATATTTTGGGATCCTCGTCCACCTCTTCCTCTAGAGATGAGCAGCAATCATGCAGTAAGGGTGCCTGCTGGACATGCCCTGGCATAAAGAAAAAAGGCTTTATACTGACCTTGTTTATGTACGAGTGTCATAAAGCCCCTGGACTAAAACATCTATCACAGAACCCTGCAAATGGACTTACAACCCTTCCCACCATTCCAAAATCATTTGTGGTGAGCTCTCTCCCAGACATGTATATACTGAGTGATTTGGAAGGATACCCAGAAAAGGAGGAGTGTCAAGCGAGTCCAGGAATTAGGAGCGAGCTGCCGGCTCAGTCCATGCTCTGCCCATCCCAGTACACACTGCCTGCCCTCATCACCCCTGCAACCCTCCTTCACTGACTCTTGGCTTCTCCTCATTATTCAAGGCACGCACTTAACTTTGATCTACTGCCTGATTTATGCACTCCCATTTTTATCAGTTTTCCTCAAAGGACTCCTAAGTCACCCCTTTGAAGTCCTTGCTCATAATCTCTAGACCTCAGTGCCAGCTTCTCCTGGCAGCCCCATTCTCCTTGGCATCCAGGATGGAAAGCCTGACCCTCTTGGGTTTCCCTCTCTTCTTTGTCCTCTATATGCACTAACCAGCCAAATCCAAGAGCTCTTCCCTTCCACCTGTTGCTGCCTTTGCATTTCCAGTGGACCATACTGACTCTCATATCTCAGTGCTACCGCATGGGACTACTGCAAAGACTCCAGGCCAATTTCTTCTCCTCTTGTCTTGACCTACTTCTACTTAACCCTGATTAAGTCCCATAAAACACAATCTGAGCAGAACTTTCAGGGATCTACAAGTGCCCATCTGGTCATGTTCGCACTCATCAGTCTGCCACAGAAGACCATCCAAAAGTCAGTGTCTAACCTCCTCAAAACAGACTCCATTTAACACAAAGCAGCTCCCACCAGGATGGCTGCCAGCTGAGCCTGCACAATCCCACATTTCATGGCCAGGATCAGCTCACACTATCCCCTGCCGGAGCACCAACCTGACCCTGCTCCACTTGCCCAAGGCCTTGCATCCTCCTATGTCCACCCGCAGAAGTCCCAAATAAACGTCACTGTACTGACTTTGGGTCTCAGAAAGAATGTCTTCTTCTGACCTTCTGGGACTCTCCCATGACATTTCACAACAGGCAAATGTCTGTGGAACTAATTTCTCTACACCTGTACCACTAAGTTGAAAGCTTTTTATGAGAGAAAACTGTGTGCCTGGGTACCACCGTGCCCAAGTGCCCGCATGCCCTTTGCACCCCACACATATTCTGCACAAAATAGGTCCTGCTTTATCCCAAAAGGAATATGGTACTTATCCCTTTGAATTATATCTTGAATTATATCTTTCTTTGCCTTTAAGTTCCAAGAACTGGTCCTGTCTAACCAGAAAGAACACTGTTACTTCCCTCCAAAAAACTGGCACATTTGTATTGTGACTAAAAAGCTGCTAATATGAAGAATGCAATAAAATACAATTAAATACCTACAAAGAGGCCTCGGACAAGAAGAATGTGAAACAAACACAGAATCCAATCCAGTAGTAAAGATCAGTGAATAAAAATGCTGACCACTCAAACCAGGCAAAGGAACATCTGACCACTCAAACCAGGCAAAGGAACATCTGACCACTCAAACCAGGGGTCTGACCACTCAAACCAGGCAAAGGAACATCTGCATATAACTGGAACCTCAACCACATAAGTGGACTTCCAATATTCAAGCATGGTAGCGTAGCTGTGTGACTCCAGGCTTAAGTCAGCGATAGTACTTTCAGAGCAACAACCTCAGTACCACTGCATTACAGTACCCTCTTGGCACTGACCACACTCCACACTGACCACCAGTTTAATTCCTTCAGGAGGTTACTTAATTACTACTAGCCATAAGATAAACCAAAGCTACATTTTAAAAGCCACATGCAGAAGACCACATAAAAGCCAGGGACACCTGGTTTTAAGAACTGGTGTCTGCAAGCATTTAAAATTTTATATCTCTTTCATAATTGCAGCTGATTACAAAAATATACTACTTACTTTGCACCATCAAATACAATGGATTTGACTTGACCACACTGTCTAAAAAGAGACTGTAGTTGTTTATAGTAAAGAAATCCATAGGGAGGAATGTGCTTCAACTGTAAAACATAATACAGTATCAATTAGAGCAGATTATAGAGCACTAACAAAATAGCTCATATGTTCAAAACTGTTGCACATTATTTTAGTTCATAAAAATATAGCTTATTAACATTAACCAAAATATATAGACTCTAAAGATCAGTACATTTAATGGCTTTTAAATTATAACTAAGTTTTAACAATAAATATGTTAAATAAAGGCTATTTTCCCCCTGTTAAAATAGTGTAATAGTCTAATACAGCAAAATCAAGATTTCTACTTTATTTTACCTTAAAACCATCAAGCTGATTACATACAGCTTTTTAAAACATAACATTTCAACATTTATCATAATACTATAAGAAAAGGATTGGCAGCCGGGATCGGTGGCTCAGCCTGTAATCCCGCGCCTTTGGGAGGCTGAGGTGAGTGGATTGCCTGAGCCTGCAGGTTCGAGACCTGCCTGGGCAGCGAGACCTCATCTCTACAATAAATCAAAAAAATCAGCCGGGCGTGGTAGCGCATGCCTGTAACTCCGGCTACTCAGAAGGCTGAGGCGGAAGGATCGCCGGAGCCCAGCGGGTCAAGGTTGCGGTGGCCGGGAGCGGCCACTGCACTCCAGTCTGGGTGACAGAGTAAGACTCCAACTCAAAAAAAAAAAAAAAAAAGAAAAGGATTGGCAATAGCAGGATACTGCCAGGGAAGGGACATCACATCAATAAGGGTACATGATCTCAAACCAGGCAAAGTGGGGACCAAAGGGAGGCCCAAATCTGTTTGATGATCACGTGTATACCTAATCCTGAACTGTACACCACATCTTTAAAATAAAATAAAATAAAATAAATAAAACATAACACTTCTACTTAAGGAATAATGGAAACCTAAAAACATTGAAGGCAAATGTATAGGAGGGAGTGTTTCTTCATCACCACAGCTAGAAGGAAACTCTCACCCACTGCACCACAAGGGGTTACTGCAGCCCTTCCAGCACTCCATAAGCTCCCCCTGGGCCAGGGCGACCCTGTGCCAGCCCAGCTCTGCATGGACCCTGCCCCCGTAGCCAGCCCTGCCAATCTCAAAACACAACAGCTCCATGAGAGGCAGCAGGCAGTGAGGCGTGGCTAGGTACCAGGTCCAGTTCAGAGCTTGTCTTGTCGCTCCCTGGAGCTATGTATTTCCTTAGGTAAGTTACGGAGTTACTCCCAGACTCAAGTGCCACATCATGAAGTAAGGATGATGATGGGAAACCCCCAACTAAAAGGGTTAATGTGAGGTTCAAAAAGAATTAAAAATACTCAGCACATGGCCTCCCAAATAAGTGCTAAGTAAAGCTAGCTATTATTTAGCTTCCATGATGTACATGATAGTTAACTCTTGGTCCCCAGAGTGCACAATGGCCAGGCTGCCTGTGGTTGAAGAAGACAAGCACAGCTCCCTCGAGTCTGAGGAAACTCAACTCCTACCACACTCTTTCCCTAGTGTAGTTGGGGGAAGAAGACCTCCAAGGGCCAAAGAGTGAGAAGGGACACTGACCAGAGAACTTACAACTTTTTTTTTCTGTTTTAAGAGGGAAGATGTAATGTGATCTCTTATTCCTTTTTAAGTGGATGCACACAGCCGGGCTCGGTGGCTCAGCCTGTAATCCCGCGCCTTTGGGAGGCTGAGGTGAATGGATTGCCTGAGCCCGCAGGTTCGAGACCCACCTGGGCAGCGAGACCTCATCTCTACAATAAATCAAAAAATCAGCCGGGCGTGGTAGCGCATGCCTGTAGTTCCGGCTACTTGGAAGGCTGAGGCGGAAGGATAGCTGGAGCCCAGCAGGTCGAGGCTGTGCTGGCCGGGAGGGGCCACTGCACTCCAGTCTGGGTGACAGAGTGAGATTCCAACTCAAATAAATAAATAAATAAATAAATAAAAATAAATGGATGTACACCATTGCATTTTCTCCTAGGCTCTAAGCTGCGTACTCTTCCATTATTTAGTAATATTTTAGGCAAGCCTATGACAATTATACCAACAGTTTTCCTCAACCGCTACCACCCTGTTTTGCTTGTTCATACTCCCTTCACCCTTTTTTCTATTATCTCTGACATTCCTGCTTGTGGCTGAACGTAAAAAGCAATTCCAGGTTACAGCAAACTCAAAGGCCCCTGCTCCATAGCCTGGCCTCTGCTAAAGGAAGAAAAGGGGAAAAATATGAAGGGCTATCATGGGTTGTGACTAGACACTACCAGAAGCCCCAGCTTGTGTTCCAAAAACAGGCTCTTAGACATTTTTCCAGCAGATTAACTCTACACTGGCTTGGAGAACAGGAAGGACTATTTCACAAACACCACTGTGTTTGAATTTCTAGAGGCTACCCAGGCCAAGAATGCGTCCCTACAGTGCTTCACCACACACTCATTACTGCAGCATTCGTTGTCCCAGTTCTTGCAACAGGAGGGTTTTCACAACCAGCCCTTACACATCGAGGTTGGGGTGAGAGCATCACAGGAGACCCACTCAACAATTCAACATCCATCTAAGAAGGAGATTCAACCTCAAGAACTACATCTGTGATCGTCTCACAGACAGTCTCAGGAGAAGTTGCCTCTACTGCGTGAGCCTCAGGGCTGTTGTTCATAGGCTGCTCAGGACTACTTTCCACCACTGGTGGAACTAAAGTAGTCTCCATTTTATTTTCTTTTTCTTTCATTTTTTTTTTTTTTTTTTTTGAGTTGGAGTCTCACTATGTCGAGCAGTTTGGAGTGTAGTGGCCACTCTAGCGTCGACCTGCTGGACTTAGGCGATCCTTCCGCCTCAGCCTTCCAAGTAGCCAGAACTACAGGCGTGAGATACCACGCCCAGCTAATTTTTTGAGTTATTGTAGAGACAAGGTCCTGCCAAGATGCCCAGGCTGTTCTCGAACCCATGGGCTCAGGCCTCCCAAAGTGCTGGGATTACAGGCTTGAGTCCTCATATCCAACCTCCATTTTCAAAGTGGGTAGAGGCACACTTCTGATTTGTGGAGGAGGTTGCTGTGGCTGTAAATTGATTCAAACTTTCTGGGGTAGAGGCTGTTGCATAGCCTGAAGGGGGAGGAGGCTGCTGTAGAATGGTTACTTGGTGCTGACTTGGAGGCTGAGGCATCTGTTGTAATGGAGGGGGCTGTAGCTGGGGTGAAGGCAGTTGCACAGAAGCGGCAGCTGCTGCTCCCGCTGCTTCCTGCAACACCAACTGAGTAACAACCTAGGCTTGTTGACTGAGCTAGATAGTAGTTGTACTGGTTTGGCCTAACTGGAGCCTCCAGAAGGTCATCCCTGTGGCTGGGATAACAATAACCATCCCTCCTTGAGACATGGTAACAGAAGAGGGCAACATTTGTTTGATAATAATCAACTTGGTGATATTCGGTTGACCTTCAGCCCCAGAAGATGCCTGGTGTGCTACATAGGATGAAAGAGTAGAGTTAACACAATGGAACAGGGTAGGGGGCTCTGTTAAGTCTTTAATGACCCAGGAGATGCTGGGTTAACAGTAGCCACAGGAGGTAGAAAAGGAGTCTGATGATGGCACCAGATCCAGTTCCACTGTTTCCACAGTGGGCTGACACTCTGTCTTTATAAGCAGCCAGAATCTTCAGATACTCTTTCTTGGCAGCCTCAGTTTTCCTTTTATACATCGATTTTTGCTTCTCTCCAAGACAATCCCACATAGAGGCCACAATTTTTGAAACTTCTCCAAAAATGGCATTAGAATTCTGTCTCTTGATGGCAGCTTGTATATCACGAAAGAATAAAGCATATGCTGAAACTGGTTTCTGATGTTCATTGGGATCTCTTTTTTTCTCTTCTTTGGAGCCTTCTGTTTTTTCCCTGCTTCTACCACCACTGACTCCTGGCTGGGAAGTTGCCACTGGAAATGCTCAACATCATCCTCATGAAGCGAACTGGTAGGTGAAGGGATGGCTGAAAGAGATCCTCGGGTGACTGGGCAGGTAGCAGGATGGTGCCATTCTTTAAGCTCAAACCAACCTGAGAACTCAGTTCTGATTAATGGTGGTCAACAGGCTATGCTCCATCAAGCCAGATGTCATGTTTGTCATTGGTACATCAATTGTAACAGGTGGGTTGGCACTATACTGAGTTCTCTTAGAATAGTCCAAATCCATTGCCCCCACTCAGGAGCCCCCTTCCCTGCTCCATCAAGCCATGGGTCATGCCCACAGACATGTCCAGTGTCTGGACCCCACACCAGGCTGAAAAACTGCCACCCTGTGAGGAAGAAGGGTTTGCCAGGTCATCAAAGTGGCCAACCACATCTGAGATAGCCAGTGAGGGATCAGAATCCAAGGAGATAGGTGGGATTTCAAATTCCTCATTAACTAAGCTTGATTACTAACAACAGCACAGGGCCCAAGCAAACGATTCTCAACAACTATAAAAAAAATGCCCTTCCACAAGTATAAACTGTCCTCAGCTGCCTCATCAGATATCTCCAACTGCAATGCTCTATCCACCTATGTACGCCCTTTCCTCATGACAGCAGTGGTGGTAACCAGAATAAAAGCTGACAATGTACTTCCAGGAACAAACTTTAAGTTTTTTTCATTCCCCTTTACCAGACACAGGCATATGCTGGAGCCAAGTAGTTCAATAAAAGCCTAATTCCTTATTCCAGCTTTGAATGTCACCACTGCTAGAGTTTCAACAAATGGTCCACAAATGCTAATCCAATGGTCAGTGCCTGTAGCTAATCATTAGACTTAACCAAAGTACAAGTTGTAGGGGGAGTGGTGGGGGAGGGATTGGTGGTTAAGAGAAACTGCTAGGGGAGGGAAGGTTACCTGCATAATCAATCTTCATATACCTAACCCTGAATTGTACCCCACATCTTTATAATTTAAAAAAAAGAAATGTCAATTTCTAGGCCACACCTTCTTCTGCAGATCTTGTGAGACTCTCAAATCTGAATTTAAAAAAAAAAAAAAAAACACTCTCCTGGTGGCTCTGCTGGGCATCCCAGCTGGGGACCACCAGCCTAACCTGCAGTGCTCAGCTGCCAGTCAGTAGCACTTTATTTTGTGTAAAATGAAGTTGTGAATTAATAAAATATAGCCAGGTATGGTGGCTCACACCTGTAATTCCAGCACTTTGGGAAGCTGAGGCGAGACAATTGCCTGAACCCAGGAGTTTGAGACCAGCCTGGGCAACTAGGCAAGACCTCATCTATAAATAAATAAATAGCCAGGCATGGGCTTACACCTATAATTTCAGCTACTTGGAAGTCTGAGGTGGAAGGATCACTTGAGCCCAGTAGATTGAGGCTACAGTGGCTGTGAGCATGCCACTGCACTCCAGTCTGGGCAACAGAGTGAGACTCTAACTCAAAAAAAAAAAAGTTCTTAAACTTATAGAGAAGTGCCTTAAATCCTTCAAAATAGCATATGATCAAATCAGCATTAGCCACAAATATATAAATTCTCAAGGCTTCCATGGAAAGTCAGGTCTGTAAAAAGGGAGGCAAGAGACTGAGGGACAAGTAGATATATCTGAAAAGGTCAAACAAGCCTAACAGTCACTCTAGGGGAAATTCACTTAGTACTCACACAAATAGAAAGAATTAGAGAAATAAAACATTCCATACTGACCACATTAAAATGAAGCTCCATCTGAAAACTCCTGGCTCAGTCTACACCCCAGGCATGTCTTACCCCCTGCACCTACCATGACAGTCGTCTTCGGGTCTTTGCCCGCCAGCTCTCTGATTGCCATCTCCTCATCAGGCTGTCCAAAAGTAAAATAGTTTGGATAAAAAGCACCTGACAATACAACCTAGAAAAAAAACGTATTTTCATGAAGTAACAGCATTATTTTATCAGTTATTCTCACCAGTATGCTAATCTCATCCCAGCATGATATGATATCTATAAATGTAAAAGATGGGTATTGTTTGTATAAAATACTAGGCCTTTTACCGTCAAGCAGAAAGTCACATTTTTGGTGATTCTGCCATAACAGAAACACTTTTTACTCAGTTTGTCTTAAGAAAGAGCTCAAGTACTTCTCAGAATGAGGTTTAGGAAACAGTAGTGAGCTGAATAAGAATATAAACAATCCACACAAAGCCCCAGGGGTTAGTCAACTCTCTCCACTTTCTCCCCAACATGTCTATGGGCTGAGCATTCTCCCAGATGTTCAGATAAACTCCAATCAATTAGACCTGGGGCAGCAGGCTCACATCCACTATTCACCTCTAACAAGCACTCAGCAAAAATTTCCTTCTTCAATAAAAATATGTCCTATTTGAAACATACACCCACAGAAGACTCTCCCCACCCTTAAGGCAATTCTACATCCAGGAAAACACTCGCATTGCCAGCACACCCTGTTACCTCGAACTCATATCGTCATGCATCAGTCACCCATCCTCTGAAACCCTCCACCTGCCAATACACACTTCCCTCTACAAAACTCCTGTAAGGGTCCATCTAAATGCTAGTAATCTGAATCCAAGGCCTCCAAAGTTAAAAGAACATTTTCAGTGTAAGGGAATAGCTATGCCCACAGAACAGTATTAAGAACATTTTGGGCTGGGTGTGGTGGCTCAGTCCCAGCACTTTGGGAGGCCAAGGTGAGAGGATTGTCTGAGCCTAGGCGTCCAAGACCAGTCTGGGCAACTTGATGAGACCTCTTCTCTATAATAAATCAAAAAATTAGCTGGGCATGGTAGTGTGCACCTGTAGTTCCAGCTACTTGGAAGGTTGAGGCAGAAAGATCACCTGAGCCCAGCAGGTTGAGGCTGCAGTGGCCATGAGCGAGCCACCGCACTCCAGTCTGGGCAACAGAGTGAGACTGCTGCTACTCAAAAAAAAAGAGCATTTTGTACTTTCTTAAAAGTTAAAACAAAAGGATCTCTCCTGAAGCAGTAATAACAGCTGGTACTCCATAGAACCACTCCCCTGGAAATCAGAAATAGGTCTGAATTCATTAAATAAATAAAAACACCCTGACTAATAAATAAACACTCTCTAGATGGATCATCAACTCACTGACATGAAGGATGAAAACCATGAAAGGTAAGAATTTTTCTTAGTTTCCAAATGCAATATAAACATTGTGGACCTAAAATCTCCTTTGAGGCATGGTTGGTATCAGAAAGCAGAAGTAAACAATTTCTCAACCACAAAACCTCGTAAGCACAAAGAATCAGCAAAGAGATGTCCGGGAAACTCCAGCCCACCTGCAGAATGAATCGTTGCTTATATATGTACTCTTGATCCATGACAGGTCGCCGAGAACCAACATACATGTGGAATTGTGAGACTCTATTCTTCAACTCTTCATATAATTCAGCCACCTAAGGAAAACACATTGAAATCTGATGTCCCAGAGCACATGTGTTATCCTAATAGCAAAAACACTAGAAAGTAAGTGCACAATGGGAAAGTATTCATACATCTATAGAATGAAGACTTGCAGCTATTAAGAATCATCTTATTAAAGATTAATAAGGAATGCAAAATATGATCAATACAATATTAACAGAAAATAGCAGAATACAAAACCATATATGCGTCATGATCCCAGTTTATAAATATTCACCTCTGATCAAAACCAATGCAAATATGTAACTGGAATCACCTAGGGGTGTCAGAATAGCAGATAACTATGACCACAGCCTTTGCTTTAAGTCCTTTGAACACTTTCCAATCCTCTCATGAATGTGCTTTTGTGTTTAAAAACAAGGTAAGTGACCAATGGCTAAACAGTTCATTCAATTGGGGGAAAAAAATCAACATCCAGTTGTAACAAAAACTGTTTCATACAAAATGTCAAACTTTAAGTACACACACGAAGCCAAACACAGTGGCTCACACCTCTAATCCCAGCACTTTGGGAGGCTGAGGTGGGAGACTCGCTTGAGGCCAAGAGTTCAAGACCACCACCCAAGATGAGCCCCAGCTGTAAGCATAACAGCTTTTCTGAGTTCTGTAAGTCTTTCTAGTCAATCACTAAACCTAAGGGCGGTCTTGGGGACTCCCTTAAACACACAAATATAATCAAGAAACAATGAGAGTAAACATATGCGTGATATTTGGAACAAGAAAGATGTTACCACTTGACACAGATTTGAAATTAAGAAAATTACTAATAACTACATACCAATAAACTTGAGGATCTAGAAAAAAAGTACACTTTAATGAAAAATATAACTTATCAAGAAGGACTCCAGAAGAGTTAGAACCCAGAATGAATCAATAACTATCAGGAAAATTAAAAACGTTATTTAAAAAAAAAATCTATTTCTCAAAAAGGCACCAGTCCCAAGTGCTTTTATGGATGATTTCTACCAAACCTGTAAGAAACATATATTTCTAGTAATTATACTGTTAATTTAAACTTTTCCTGGGTATAGATGCTCAACCTATGACAGTAGTATAAACCTAATAATACCAAAATCTAATAATACTGTGCATGCACAAGTGTGCACATACAAACACACATATAAATCAGAGGCCAATTTTACTTATGAACATAAAGGCAAAATTTCTAGAGACGATATTGGCAATCAGAACCCAGCAAGTTTTGAGAGAACATATAACCAAGTAGAGCTCATTCCAAGAACACAATGTTGGATCAAAAGTAGGAAATCCATAATGTATTATACACCTACCAACGTCTTGGTCAATGATGAATCAAATATACAACAGTGGTCCCATTAAGATGAGAAAAGAACTAAAAAAAAAATTCCTATCGCCAAGTCATAGCCATCACAATACAATACATTGCCTACATGTTTGCAGTGATGCTGGTATAAACAAACCTACTGTGCTGCCATTCGTGTAAAGGATAGCATATACAGCATATACAGTATATATAGTACATAATGTGTGTGTTGGCCTTGAACAACATGGGGTTGAACTACCAGGGTCCACTTACACGCAGATTTTTTTTCAACCAAACATGGATTGAAAAAACAGTATTCACAGAGTGCAAAACCAGAGTAGATAGAGGGCTGACTTTTCATATACATGGGTTTGGCAGGGTTGACAATGGGACTTGAGTACGTGCAGCTTTTGGTATGGGGGGGTCCTGAAACCAATCCCCTGCATATAACAAGAGACAATTGTACTTGAGAATGACAATAAATAACTAGTTACTGGCTTATATATTTACTATATTTTATCATTATTTTAGAGTATACTCCTTCTACTTATTAAAAAAGAAGTTAACTATAAAATATCCTCAGGCAGGTCTTTCAGAAGGTATTTCAGAAGAAGGCACTGATATCACAGAAGATGACAGTTTCATGTGTGTGTGTGTTATTGACCCTGAAGACCTTTCAGTGAGACAAGACGTGGAAGTGTAAGATAGTGATGTTGATTATCTTGACCCTGTGTAGGTCTAGGCTAATGTGTATGCTTGTGTCTTCGTTTCATTTTATTTCATTTTTGAGTTAGGGTCTCACTCTGTTACCCAGGCTGGAGTGCAGTGGCATAATCATGGCCCGCCTCAGTCTCAAACTCCTGGGCTCAAGCAATCTTCCCATCTCGGTCTCCTGAGTAGCTAGGACTACAGGTACACAACACCACACCCAACTAATTTTGTTTTATTTTTTGTAGAGATGGGGTCTCGCTATGTTGCCAAGGCTGGTCTCGAATTCCTGGGCTCAAGTAATACTCCCACCTTGGCCTCCCAAAGTGCTAGGATTACAGGTGTGAGCCACCACACCCAGCCTGTGTCTTAGTTTTAAACAAAAAAGTTTAAAAAGTAAAAAACAATTAAAATGTTTAAAATAGAAAAAAGTCTACAGAATAAAGATACAAAGTATTTTTATACAACTGTGCAATGTTTTTGTTTTAAGCTAAATGTTATTACAAAAAAGTCCAAAAGTTAAAAAAAAATTTTAAGTTTTTTAAATAAAAAAGTTACAGTAAGCTAAGATTAACATATTAAGAAAGATAATTTTTTAAATCAATTTAGTGGAGACTGAAGTATACAGTGTTTATAAAGTCTACAGTAGTGTACAGTCATGTCCTAGAACTTCATGTTCACTCACCACTCACTCACTGACTCACCCAGAACTACTTCCAATCCTGCTGGATCCACTCATGGTAACTGCCCTATACAGGTGGACCATTTTTATCTTTGATATCATATTTTTACTGCACCTTTTCTATGTTTGGATGTACAAATACCATTGTGCTACAATTGCCTACAGTATTCAGTACATGCCACACAGGTTTGTAGCCTAGGAACAACAAGCTATCCCATACAGGCTAGGTATGTAGCAGGCTGTACCATCTGTGCATGTGTAAGTATACTCTATGATGTTTGCATAAGGACAAAATCACCTAATAACTCATTTCTCAGAATGTATCCCCATCATTAAGCAATGCATGACTATATTAATAAATTAAAAATTAAAAGACCAAATGTTTATCTTGATATATACCGAAACAACATATAGCAAGATTATACATCCATTCCTCATTAAATTATGTATGGGGGGAATATTCCTTACCTTGAAAAAGTATTAGAAATTCAAGTAGTTATATTGAAGGCGAATTACACCTACTAAAGTTAGAAACAGGCAAGAAATATACTTCTTGGAGTATTCAGCACTGCCCATGTATTGTTGGTACTTAATAAACATTTGGTAAGTCTATTTTATTTTCACCCATTTAGTTCAAAAATTTAACTTACCTCTCTAATTCTCTTGATTTGAATGTAATTTAACCGCCCCCAGTCAAGTTCATCCTTTAAGCATATAAAAACACAATATTCAATATTAAGGTAATAAATTTGAGTTTAATTTGGCTACTATAATACATATGTCTCATCCAAAAATTTAATGATAAATGTAAATTATTGAACTATTAAACAGTGTACTCAAGTTGACCATGGTATGCCCTCTCAGGAGCATCCAATTTTACACTGAAGCCAAAAACATAAGACCCAACCATAAGCATTATACAGAAACTTTCTTTTTTTTGAGTTGGAGTCTCACTCCATCGCCCAGGCTGGAGTGCAGTGGCATGCTCACGGCCACCCCAGCATCGATCTGCTGGGCTCTGGCGATGTTTTCACCTCAGCCTTCCAAGTAGCTGTAACTTTTTTTTTTTTTTTTTGAGTTGGAGTCTCACTCTGTCACCCAGGTTGGAGTGCAGTAGCATGCTCACAGCCACCACAGTCTCGACCTGCTGGGCTCAGGTGATCCTTCTGCCTCAGCCTTCCAAGTAGCTGGAACTACAGGCATGCACCACCATGCCCAACTAATTTTTTATTTATTGTAGAGATGAGGTCTCGCCAAGTTGCCCAAGCTGGTCTTAAACCCACAGGTTCAGGCAATCCTCTCACCTCAGCCTCCCAAAGTGCTGGGATTATAGGCGTGAGCCACAGCGCCCAGCCCAGAAACTCTTTCTATGAGTGTATTTCGCTCAAAAATTTAAGGTAGACTCAACTTGATTAACTTGGGAAAAGATGTCTGACAGATTGTATACCAACAAAAAAAATAATATGGTTAGTCTTGTAAAGGTGAATTTAAAGGATTAACTCATATACTTATTGATAAAGATACATCTAGACACAGCAAATTTACACACAGACAGACCTATATATAGTCTTTTGAACCAAATCAATTTAGGAAGAGAAGAACAAAACCTAACCAAAAAAAGAATAAAACGAAGGCTAACAGGTTAAGCTTCTTTTAAGTCCATTATCTAAAACTGAGACTAAAACAATGAAAAGCAAAGGCCACAGGGCTCTTAATTTTGGACCAACATGTCCAAACACCCATAGGTATGATATACTCCCAGCCAAAGAGGTTACAGGCATTACAGAAAGATCACTGCAACACAGAGTAGTAAAGCAAGCAGCATGGTTCCACGCAGGTCTGGAGAGCTGCCTTCTGAAAAGAGACTAAAGCAAAAGGATGAGGCCATCCAGACTATGGCCTGCTACTCTCAGGACAACCATGTGAGCCATCTATAGTGAACTCAACCCTGGTGACAGCACCATCATGATTCACGGGCAAGCTGAGACAGAGGCCGCAGGGAGTCTCTGATCACTCCCAGTCATCTACAAGGAAAAAAGGAAGCGGCTCACCAACCTTAGGATGCCGCAGCTCTCCTCTTTGTCGGCAGGCCTGCCATGTCTGAAAATAAAGGTTCCAGAGTTTCAAAATAATTTATGACGAGCTGAATTTTCTTAAGTCCAATTTCAATGCATTGTAACCATAGAAAGCTTACAAATTGAATTTTTTCAATGTTGTAAGATTGGGCTCCCACCCGCAGTCACTTCTTTCAGCACAGTTTATTTATTGGACACCAATAACCCTAGTAAAACTTTAGTGAGAGAAAATATTTTCTCTTTCTACAAGTTTATGGCATGAAAATGTACTAACAATCTATAGCAACTGCTTTCAGCTAAAAGGACAGAGCCCAAAATGGAGTTTCTCTGGTCACCTTAAGCTCATACACAACAATAAATACTTTCCTCGAACCCTGGGTAAGTCAGAAGACATTCAGATTAACATCTTTGTTCGAAGAATTTCTCTTTTACCTACTGACCCTGCCCTTCTCATCTATGTGACTGACCCACCCATCTAGCTGCCAGTCCACCTTTCTCTGTTTGCTGATGACCAACCTGCCCATCAGTCCCGTGACTGTGATGTCAGCTCCTGTGAATGCTTACCTGCTCCAACTCCCTGCAAAAAGTTTTAAAAACCCCTAGTCTCAAGCATTCACTGCCACACTTTCTTTAAGCATATGGCCTCCTCTCCAATCTCGGAGAGGTGGATCTACCCTTTTTTCTCTGATTTACTTTCTAAACAAAGTTTCTTTTCTAATCTAATTTCTGTGCAATTCTTTGCCTCTTACCCACAGCACCAGCCCACTGACCTAACACATAGGTTACACAACAGAAAACTTACTTTAAATGCTTCAACAAGTGCAATGCAGTCACTCTTACTATTTCCAGAGAAATTCACTTTGTTCCTATAAACAGATAACAAAAGCATCACTCAACACTACTTTAAAATGACTCTTGCTGTGCGTATTTTAAAGTAGTTAAATACTTAAATACCTGTATCCATCAAGGTGCTGTCGAAAAGGCACCACAAAAAAATTCTTCAAAGAAAGAGCTGCCGCTAACAACAGAAGAAACAAGAGGATATAAGATTGTTAGAGTGACATCACAGAAACTTCCCATTAGCATTTGTTCTTACACTTACCTATAATAAGACATTCATCAAGACATCCAAATACATGTCCAAGGACTATGAGTTTACCAAGTTGCTGATTAACAGGAAGTTGTGCTAAAACTCTTCCTAAGAAGGTCAATTCACCATCATGGGGGTTTTCATCTTCTCTCTGCCCGCTCACTGCAAGTGCTCCAATCTATATAAAATAAAATTAATGCTATCAGCAAGCAATGACTTATTCACATTCTTTTTTCCCTTAAGCCAGAGAGTCCAAAATGGAAAATGAATAAGGTTCTAAAAGAAAACTAAGTCAACTTATGAAAGGCTGATGCTAGCCGGGCTTGGTGGCTCAGCCTGTAATCCCGCGCCTTTGGGAGGCTGAGGTGAGTGGATTGCCTGAGCCCAAGGGTTCAAGATCCGCCTGGGCAACTTGGTGAGACCTCATCTCTACAATAAATCAAAATGAGCAGGCATGGTAGTGTGCGCCTGTAGTTCCAGCTACTTGGAAGGCTGAGGCAGAAGGATCGCCGGAGCCCAGCAGGTCGAGGCTGCGGTGGCCGAGAGCGGCCACTGCACTCCAGTCTGGGTGACAGAGTGAGACTCCAACTCAAAAAAAAAGAAAAAAAGAAAGGCTGATGCTACCAAAAGATTTTATTTTACTTTGTTCTTGAAACTTAGAACACAAAACACATTTTACTGTTTCCTAAAAAGTATGATACTGGTAAGTAACACTCAAGGATACTTCCACAAAAGTCTGTTTATTTCACAATTTAACAAATACAGCATGCACAGTAGTACTAAATGAGGGACCCCAATGACCATAACATGGTGGCCACTCACAACAAAAACTTACTAAATTATGTATAGGAAAAAAATTCCCTGAACTTGACATAGTGTATTTCATGGAAACCCAAGCAGGTATCATATTGGAAAGGTAAAACACCAGAGACATCCCCAATTTCCAGGGCCAGAATCAGAACATCCACAGCCCTAGCAAATAGTATGTAGACTGGGAAGCAGCTTGTATCAAGGCCTTGGTTACAAGTTGCAAGAGCAGAGCATGAGTTAAGTGAGTTGGTCAAAAATCCAAAGTGGAAAGAGCAGGGCTTCCAGGAATAGATAACGAAAGCTGGGAGATGAGTGAGGAGCAGACCGGGGGAGTCACAGCAGAAGAAAAGAGCTCTACGGATGCTGTTTCTGTCACTGCTCATCACAGACAACAAACAGCATGCATGGGGTGCTGTGGGGAAGCCGTGGAGAGGTAAGAGTAGAGGTTGTGAGTTTCAGCAAGACAACCAAAAAAGTTGCTGTAAACAACATGTACAAAACCTAGAATCAATTATTCAATCAAATGCTGATTATTTACAACAGTTAAAACATCTTAAACATATCCACATTGTAATAAAATAAAGGTTCTCCCCACAAAAAAAAATCTTAGCTTTTCCCAACACTAATAAACATCAGACAGTCCTACCTCCTTTAGTAGAAGAATAGTCCGTTCAACGTCACTCAGGCCAGGCGGGGATAGGGCAGTCGCCAGCAAAGCTCTTGGTTCACCCATGTCAAGTAATTTCACTTTCAATATTGTACTTCCTAATGGACAACGCTGAAAAGAATACAACTTAAATTATAAAATAGTAAAATAACTAAATCAATTAACCCATTCACATGACCCGTGCTTTTGAGAGAGACAGGAGGAGAGAAAAAGAAGCATGAAAAGTAGAGAAGATGGAAAAAGAGATGGGAAAGCGAGAAGGAAAAGGGGAAGACAGAAGGAGAGAGAACAAAAGAGAAAGGGGAAAGAGACAAAGGGAGAGAGAAAAGGAAAAAGAAAGAGAAGGAAAAGAAGGCTAATAAAGTAGGGGAGAAAAACACAGGAGGGAGAGAAAAACTAAAGAGGAAGATGAGAAAAGAGGAGAGAGACAGATAAGATGAAAGAAAAAAGCTGATTCCACAATTATTAATCATAAAAGGACATAGAAAACAGCAGCATTCGAAGACAATCCTATTACAGACCCAACGGACATTCCTCGCATTGAAAATGTAAAACTTGGTTAAAGTCCCTAAATTAGAGCCTGGTGCTTCATCAATGGTAAGCTAGTATTGTGATTAAAGACGAGCATGGGTGGGCGTGGAGGCTCACACCCGTACTCCCAGCACTTTGGGAGGCAGAACTGAGAACTGCCTGAGCCCAGGGCTTGAGACCAGCCTGGGCAACTTGGCAAGACATCATCTCTAAGATAAATCAAAAAATTAGCTGTGTATGGTGGCACACGCCTGTAGACCCAGCTACAGGGTGGGCAGAAGGGTGAGGCAGAAGGATCGCCTGAGCCTGGCAGGTCGAGGCTGCAGGAGTCATAAGTATGTCACTGCACTCCAGCCTGGGTGACAAGAGTCTCTGACTCAAAAATAAAATAAAATAAAAGATAAGCATGGTCAGATAATATTGTTTTCTGGAATCAAAATTATACAATACTTGAAATTATATCACTTAGATTATTCAGTAAAATTCTTATATATGAAAAATTAACTTGGACAATGGCCCAAGTGAATTACCAACATCTCAGGAACAACATGATCAGGGATGGAGTTGTCCCAGAAATCCTTGTGGATCAGTCTGTAACAGTACCCTCTGGACACTCGCCCAGCACGGCCTTCAAAGGAGAGATGTTCAAACACCATTTGGCATTAATTATCTTAATATTAACATGAAGATATGTTTTCAAACAGCCATTAAATTAATTAAGAAAAATCTTAATTACCTTCTACCTGACTAGGTCAGCAAAAACTTTAGAATAAGTCAGCGTATTAATAAAAATAAGTTATTTTTATTTTAAATAGGGTATTCTAAGTAAGAATTGCCACTGAAAACACTTAGAATAAGATTAAGTGCTGACCTCTACTCAGTGCCCAATATTACAAAATCCAATGCATATTTCTAAAGAAAACAACCTTGGCCCAACATGCAATAGAAACCAACCATTTTAAATGACACACATTTCCTGCAAATGCACAGTTCATACTAGAAAGTCATAAGGTTGGAAACAGGCCCTATAATAAGACCAAGTTGGTCATCAGGGCAGCTCAGGCTTCCCACTACTTCTGTCGCCAACCATCCTTGTACCACTGTGAGTTACCCCTCCAGGACATCAGCCATTATCCATTACATATCTGAGAAATGAACATTCAAAGGACTCAGAACCAAAGTTAGCTTCAGGAGACCATGATACAGACTGCTCCTCTCTTGTGACTTCATTACTTATAGCAATTCTAATCCTAACACTAATAAAATATAGGGGATGAGTAAAGGGAGAGGTGGAAAAGAGCCTTTAATAAATATTCAACTTTAAAAAGATTGACTGGCCCAGGGAGCTTTCCTTCCCCACCTGCAGGGTCAGGAAACTGAGGGAGAGACTGAACTCCTGTCCTTTCCATTCCCACCTGCCTTCCTGGGCCTCTCCCACCATTGCCAGGAGAATGCATCAAGAGTCTGCACTTCCTCCTCCACCACCTCCCATGATCACCACCATCACCCACAATATTTGGAAATGACAGAATGGTCTAAGAAAATCCCAGAGTAAGCACAAAAACAAACCAAAAAAATCTCTTCCTAGCAATAGTGAACTCAGAAAAGGTGGAGGATACAAAATCAACACATAAAAAATCAATCACGAGCTGGGCCCAGTGACTCAGCCTGTAATCCCCGCGCCTTTGGGAGGCTGAGGTGAGTGGATTGCCTGAGCCCGCGGGTTTGAGACCCACCTGGGCAGCGAGACCTCATCTCTACAATAAATAAATAAAAAATCAGCCGGGCATGGTAGCGCACGCCTGTAATTCCGGCTACTCAGAAGGCTGAGGTGGAAGGATCGCCAGAGCCCAGGAGGCAAGGCTGCGGCAGCCGGGAGCGGCCACTGCACTCCAGTCTGGGCGACCGAGTGAGACTCCAACTCAAAAAAATAAATAAATAAATCACGTATCTAGGTATTATTAATGAACATGTGGAAGCCAAAATTAAAACACAAATGCCAATACTTCAAAGCAAATGAAATACTTAGGTATAACTCGAACACAATACATATAGAATCTATATGTTGAAAATTACACAAAGCTGATAAAAGAAGCCAAAGACGGCCTAAATAAACGGACACATACTATAACCAATGCAAGCTCAGCCACTCACCACTTGTACACCAAAATAAACAAGTATAAGATGTAGTGAAAAGGTGATTTTATTTCAAAAGTCAGGTTCATACCCCAAAGAAACCATTTCAGCTATTTAGTCTGAGTACAAGGGTTTAAAAAGGGACACTTGGTAGAAACATGTGGGTGTGGCATAGGATGTGTCTTGTTGGCTTACCTTGGGTGAGGGATCCTCCCAGATGTCTGGTTGGTATTATCTCAGCCTCAGTCAGGCTATGTATCAACCATCTTGTGACCCCCTCCCAAGCGGGAGGGTCCTGCGATCAGGTTAGACAAGTGTGTATGGTAGAAAGAAGTTCCTAAAACATGCTTCAAGGCTTAAGATTGGGGGGGGGACTACAAAATACATTTTAAGGTTGAGATACTCAGTTTCAATACCATGTTCAGGGACTGGTTGAGTCAATATAGTAAATATGTGAATTTGTTGCAAATTGATCTACAGACTTAACATGATTCCTATCAAAATTACAAGAAAAATCTTTTGTAGATACAGACAAGCTTATTCTAAGATCCCTATGGAAAGATAAAAGACAGAAGAGGATGGACACGGTATCTCACACCTGTAATCCCAGCACTCTGGGAAGCCAAGGCAAGAGGACTGCCTGAGCCCAGGGGCTCGAGACCAGCCTGGACAACTTGGCCAGACCTTGTCTCTACAAACCAATCAATAAATCAGTCAATAATCCGGGCATGGTGGTACACATCTGTGGTTCCTGCTACTTGAAAGGCTGAAGCAGAAGGATTGCCTAAGCCCACCAGGTCGAGGCTGCAGTGGCTGTGAGTGTGCCACTGCACTCCAGTCTGGGTGACAGAGTGAGACTCCAACTCAAAACTAAAAAGTTCCAATCCATCATCAAGAAATATCCATCCTAAACACATATGCACTCTACATAGGAGCACTAACTTTCATAAAGCAGCTTCTAAGTAAACTAAAAAAAGATACTGACTCTAACACTATCATATCTGGGGACTTAAACACCCCACTAACAGCCCCAGACAGATCATCAAGACAAAAAGTCAACAAGGAGATCCAGAACTTCAATGTGACTCTTGACCAAATGAACTTAATTGATACCTACAGAACATTCCACCCAACAAGCACAGAATATACACTCTACTCATCACCACATGGAACATACCCTAAGCTTGACCACATCCTCTGCCATAAATCAAGCATAAACAAATTCCATAAGACTGAACTTCTGCCATGCACCCTCTCAGACCACAGTGGAATAAAATAAATACCAACACCAACAAAGTTCCCCCAAAACCCACAAAGACATGGAAATTAAACACCATGATGCCAAACAACTCCTGAGTCAACACAGAAATCAAAAGAGATTAAAAGATACCTGGAAATAAATGAAAATGAAGAAACATCTTACCAAAACCTATGGGATGCCATGAAAACAGTAATAAGAGGGGAACTAATATCTCTACGAACACACATGAAGAAAATGGAAAGACCACAAGTCAACAGCCTGACAAATCACCTAAGGAAGCTGGAAAAGCAAGACCACCAAAACCCCAACTTCAGCAGATGAATCCAGATCACCAAAATAAAAGTCCAAATTCAGGACATAGAAGACAAAAATATAATACAAAAAAATCAATGAAACCAAAAGCTGATTTTTTGGAAGGATAAAACAGATTGATGGACCCCTAACTAGACTGACCAAGAAAAAGAGAGAAAAAGCCCAAATAAACACAATCAGAAATGCAAAAGATGAAGTCACAACTGACCCCAAAGAAATACAAAAGATAATCAGAGATTACTATGTACACCTGTACGGAAACAAACTCAATAACCTAAAGAAAATGGAGGACTTTCTTACATCACACAACCTTTCCAGGTTGAAAGAAGAAGAAATCAAGACCCTAAATAGACCAATAACAACCCAGAAAATCTACTATGTCATAAGATAACTACATACAAAAAAAAGTCCTGGACCAAACGGCTTTCCAGCAGAATTCTACAAAACATACAAGTAGGAGCTGATGCCATACCTATTGAAAGTATTCCAGGCAATCGAGAAAGACGAACTCTCCCCAAATCATTTTATGAAGCTAACATCACACTGATACCCAAATCGGGTAACAATCCAACAAAGAAAGAGAACTACAGGCCAATATCCTTGATGAACACAGATGCTAAAATTCTCAACAAGATTCTAGCAAACTGGATCCAACAACACAGCTCAAAAATCATCCACATCCATGACCAAGTAGGCTTCATCCCACTGATGCAGAGCTGGTTCAATGTCCGCAAGACCATAAACACAATTAAATACATCAACAGATGCAAAGACAAAAACCACATGATTATATTATTAGAAGTAGAAAAAGCTTTCAATAAAACCCAGCACCTCTTCTTGATAAAAATCCTTGAGCATCTAGGTATAGATAGAACACACCTCAAAACAGTAAGAGCCATTTATGAGAAACCCACAGCCAACACACTGCTAAAAAGACAGAAACTGGAAGCATTTCCCTTGAAAACCGGAACAAGACAAGGATGCCCACTCTCACCCCTCCTGTTCAACACAGTACTGGAAGCCCTAGCTACAGCAATCAGATAAGAGAAGGAAGTCAGGGGTATAAAATAGGAAAAGGGGAAGTTAAGTTATCCCTCTTTGCAGATGACATGATTTTATACCTTGAAAACCCAAGAGAATCTGTCAAAAACCTCCTCGCACTGACAAAAGACTTTGGCAAAGTCTCAGGGTATAAAATCAACATGCAAAAGACAGTTACATTTCTATATACCAACAATAAACAAACAGAAACCCAAATAAAAAGTATAATCTCATTCACAATAGCCACACACAAAAAATGAAATACCTTGGAATCTTATTAACCAGAGATGTAAAAGTCTTTTACAACGAAAACTACAAAACACTGCTCAAAGAAATCAAAGATGACACAAACAAATGGAAAAATATTCCATGTTCATGAACTGGAAGAATCAGCATTGTTAAGATGTCCATTCTATCCAAGGTAATCTACAGATTTAACAAAATACCTATTAAATTACCAGCAGTATTCTTCTCAGACTTGAAAATGACAATACAGGAATTTATATGGAAACATAAACGACCACAACAATCCTCAGCAACAAACAAACAAAAAAGCAGGAGGCATCACACTCCCAGACTTTAAATTTTATTATAAAGCTACAATAATCAAAACAGCCTGGTATTGGTACAAGAACAGGCATACAGACCAACGGAACAGGACAGAGATTCCAGAAGCAAAACCTCAATTTCTCAACCAACTCATCTTTGATAAAGCCTCCACCACCCACCACTGGGGAGAGGAGAAACTATTCAGTAAATGGTGCTGGGAACATGCAGAAGATTAAAACAATATCCCTATCTATCACCATACACAAAAGTCAACCCTAAATGGATCAAAGACCTAAACATAAAATCTCAAACTATAAGAACCTTAGAAAATGCAGGAGATACCATTATGGAAACTGGAACTGGCAATCAGTTCTGATTAAAACCCTAAATGCCCATGCCATAAGAGATAAGACAGACAAGTGGGATATCATCAAACTGACAAGCTTCTGCAAAGCCAAAGAAACCATCAAGAGAGCAGGGAGACAGCCCACAGACTGGGAAAAAAATATTTGCCAATTTTTTATCTGACAAAGGTCTAACATCTAGCATCTACAAGCAACTCAAAGGTGCCAAAAAGAAAAAAACAAACAACCCCATTACAAAGTGGGCTAAAGATATGAATAGGCACTTCTCAAAAGAAGACATATGAGCAGCCAGCAGATACATGAAAAAATGCTCAGCCTCACTAGTTATCGGGAAAGGGGGACACTTCTACACTGCTAGTGGGAGTGTAAACTAGTACATCCTCTGTGGGAAACAGTTTGGTGATTCCTAAAAGGTCTAAAAATCGACACTCCATATGACCCCACAATCCACCTATTGGGAATACACCCAGAGGAACTCAAATCACTCTATGAGAAAGATACCTGTGTATGCATGTTTGTTGCAGCATTGTTCACAATAGCAAAAACACGGAACCAACCATGCTGCCTATCAAGAGGACTAGAATTTAAAAATGGGTACATATACACAATTAATATTATGCAGTCATAAAGAAGGACAAAATTATTAACTTCACAGCAACTTGAATGAACTTAGAGTACTATAATAATGAGTGATATACCACAGAAACAAAGAACTGAGTATCACCTGTTCTCATTCATAAGTGGACCTTGAACAGTTATTGAAATACTATAAGAAAAGAACTCAAAGAAAAAAAAAAAGAAAGAAAAGAATTTTCAGTAGTAGGAAATTGCTGGGGTGGGGTGGGGAGTGGGATTGGCAGTCAGTAGCGGGATACTGCTAGTCGGGGGGAGGGATCACCTCATCAACAAGGGTACCTACATAATGAACATTTGTATACTTAACCCTGAATTGTACCCCACATCTTTAAAATAAAAATAAAAAATTTAATTTTTTTTTAAAAAGACTTAGAACTGGGCACAGTGGCTCATGCCTATAATCCCAGCGCCTTGGGAGGTGGAGGCAAGGATTGCCTAAGCTCAGGGGTTCAAGACCAGCCTGAGAAACATGGCGAGACCTCACCTCTACAATAAGTCAAAAAAGTAGCTGGGCACAGTGGCACATGCCTGTAGTTCCAGCTACTTGGAAGGCTGAGGTGGAAGGATCACCTGAGCCCAGGAGGTCAAGGCTGTGGTGGCCATGAGCATGCCACTGCACTCCAGTCTGGGCAACAGAGACTCCAACTCAAAAAAAAAAAAGATTTAGAATAGCTAAAACAATTTTGAAAATGAAGAATAAAGCAGGAAGGATCACTCCATTTGATGCAAAGACTATTTCTACAGTAATCAAGATGACATGGCATTGGTGGAGGAAAAGAGACAGATCACTGGGACAGAATTAAGAACCTAGGAATAAGACTAACAAAAGCACACTCAACTGATTTTTTTACAAAAGTGTAAATGCAATTTATATTGTAAATGTATTTTGTTTTCTGTATAGTATGATGCTTTGCTATCCTTAAAAACTTTTTGGCTGAGTGAGACTGCCTCTCCCAGAGTCAGCCAATTCTTAGAGCAAGAGACCCATCTAGGAACACGTCTTTGATAGGCATACTAACCAATCTAGTGCCATACCTCCTCTATCTGGACTGTAGAACTAAGAGGTACTATTCCTCTGCCTTAATCACCCCAGGGCCAGGGATCACCCTTATAGTCTAAAGTCCACAGAAATTATTCAAACTAGACAATCCTAAACTATTCACCCTGCCCTGCCTTGCCTTCCTCTTAGAGACCCTGATAAAGGCAGTAGCCTAAACCCTCCCCTTGCTCCTGTCTTTCACCTCTTGCCCAAAACAGCTCTTCCCCATGTGGCCCTGAGCAGCAAGCTGTGTCTTCTGTCTGTCTACCTGTGAATATAATAAACTTCGTTTTCCTGAGACTCTCCTGTGTCTTCACTTGTGGCCACACCTGCCTGACCATCACATTAAAAAATATAAACATAAAACACGATCCAAGGGGAGGAGGATTCAGTGGTGCAGAACGTGTTGAATATCCACAGGCAAAGAAATGAACCTCAACTTAAACCTCACCCCTTGAACAAAAATTGACTTAAAACAGAAATTAGAATTAAATCATGAATGTAAATGTCAAACATAAAACTATGAAACTTTTAAAAGAAAACACAAGAGAAAAACCTTTGGGACCTAGGGCTACATCAAGAGTTCTTACACAATACTAAAAGCACAATGCATAAAAGAAAACCCTGGTTAAACTGGATCCCATTAAAATTTAAAGCTTTTTCTCTACAAAAGACCTTGGTAGGAGGATGAAAAAACAAACTACAGACTGGGGGGAAAAAACTTCAAACCACATATCTAACAAAGGATTACTATCCAGGTTATATAAAGAATACTCAAAACTCAACAGTAAAAATACAAACAATTCAATTAGAAAATGGGCAAAAGATATGAACAGACATTTCACTGAAGAGATACAGATAGCAAATAAGCACAGAAAAAGATATTTAACCTCATTAACCATTAAGGAAATGCAAATTAAAATGACAATGAGATATCATTATGTACCTATTATAATGGCTAAAATAAAAAAAATAGTGGTAACACTAAATGCTGGCAAGGATGTAGAAAAAATAGATCTCATACATTGCTAGTGGGAATGTAAAGCGGTACAGTCACCAGAGAAAGCATTACAAAACTAAACACATATTTACCATATGACCCAGTAATTACATTCCTGGGTGTTTATCCCAGAAAAATGAAAACTTACAGCCACACAAAAATCTGTACATGAATATTCACAGCTGCTTTATCCTTAATATCCAAGAATTAGAAAAAAACGGCAAATGTCCATCAACAGGTGAATGACCTTCAATGCACTACTACTAAGTAATAAAGAGGAATGAACTACTGACACAGGCAGCAACTTGGATGGCTCCTCAAGAATGTTACAGTGAATGAAAAAGCCAATCTCAAAAGGTCACATACTGTATGATTCCATTTATGTATCACCCTGGAAATGACAGAGCTACAGAGATAGAAGACAAAGAAGCGGTTGGCAGGGAGCATGTTGGGGGCAAATAAGACTGTAAAGGGGCAGCACAGGGCATACCCTACATGGTGGTGGGACAATTCTGTGCTGATTACGGTGATGGTTATATAAATCTACATATGGGATCAAACTGGAGAGAAACACACATATACACACACACAGAGTACATGTAAAACTAAAACTGCACAAGGTATGTAGTCTAACAATATTGCATGATATCAGTTTCTTGGTTCTGAGACCGTACTGTGCTTATATAATGTCCCATCATGGGAAGGTGGAAGAAGGATTCAAGGGATTCTGTGTACTATTTTGCAACTTCCTGTAGGGGAAAAATGTTATAATAAACATATTTGTAATTATGAAATTAGAAATTTGAACATATAAAAAGGAGACAAGAGTTTTGAAAACTTCTATAATCTCGAGACTGGTCCAAGATAATAACTTTAAACACTTTTGTATATTTATTTCTAGTCATTTTTCTTAATATAGTTTTTTGGGGACTTGGGGAGAAGGAGATTAAACACAGTGAGATGATTATAGTTTAATATCCTTTTTTCTCTTAACTTTAGTAAAATACATAACTCAAAATAAGGTGTTTCCAAAATGATGAGAAACTCTTTATGACCATATTTTAATGACTATTTAGTCACTCTCTCTTAACCCCTCTCCAGAAAAGTCATTTCAAGAGAGGTAATATAGTAAAGTGGCTAAGAATGTAGACTGAAGCCAGGTTTCTGGATCCAAATATCAGTATCAACACTTGCTAGCATAACCTTCAGTGAGTTACTATTCCTCTGCATATCATTTGCTTCATTAAGAAATGTAAATATTAATAAGTATACTATGTACTTAAGTCACAGAGTTGTTATGAGGATTAAATGAATAAATAACATACTTAGAAGAGTGTCTGACATATGTCACACATTCAATAAGTGTTGCCATTATTATTACCTATATTCTTGGAATGGTCTTTCACCTGCCCTCCCCAGGAGGTTCTCTAATAAAAAATAAGTCGCTTTTCAGTCCACATCAAGAACGCTGACCCCTAAAGCCAGCTCTTGCCGCATATGTCTTTTCTTTTAATTTTAATTTTTATTACAAAGATGTGGGATATATTTCAGGTTTAGGTATACAAACATTGATCATGCAGATACCCTTGTTGATGAGGTAGGCTCCTCCCTCCCCTAGCATATAATCTTAAAACCGTCTCAGGTATGTCATGAATACACCTCCATTGTGGTGGAGTTACCCCTGAAAAGTGACTTCACACCCTCATCTCTGCCCAGTGGTATGTGTGGCTGACGCAGCAAATTCTGAACCCTCTGCGGGACCAGCTGAGGAAAAATAACCCTAGAAAGATCAAAAATTGGAAAGAAGATAGATCACCAAAAATTAATGAAGTGATCCACTTGACTTCCATGACTATTCTCCAAAAACTTTTAAACTTCACTGTGAAAAATATGAGTGTTGAGATAACAGGGTGTTGATCCACTATGTTCACAGACTTCATACATTAGAGGAGAAACAGGGACTTACATGGAGATAGTGACAGCATCAGATGCTGTTACCAGAAACTCAAAACTGGTTCCAATTGAGAAAGTATCTGAGTAAGAATGAAAATGCAAAAAACCAAATTTTTAAAAGACACCTGAATGTGTCACTGTGTCATCATGATTGATTACTGTACTTGAACACAAATGTCTTACCTTTTCTTTGATTACAACTGGTTTTAGAGGCCCAACTCAAACGCAGGCTCTGATAATTTGTATCTTCATCATAGACCAGAGTTCTAGTCAAACAAAAATCTATAACTGCCATTAAAAAAAAAGAAATGTAAGCACCATGCTAACAAGAAAGCATTAAAATAAATCACAATGCACAGTGATGAAACAACACAAAACAGTCTTAAGAATTAGTGTATAAGGGGGACCCAAAAAACCCAGAATTTATTTATAAAAAAGTGTATATTAATTCTTACATGTTCAAACTTCAGTCTGCTTCAAAGTACTTGCCATTTGGCACAATACAGTTATCAAGACACTTTTTCTGCTGCACACAACAGTTTTTGAACTCATTAATTTTGATGCCTTTTAGTGCTTCTTCCATATTTTGTTTCACCTCTTCCACATTGACAAAACATTTCCATTTGAGGATGTTTTTCATCCGGAGAAACAAAAAAAAGTTGCTCAGGGTGAGACAAAGTGAATAGAGCGGGTAGGGCACCGGGATCATGCCAGTTTTAGTCAAAACCTGATGAACACTCAGTGTGGTGTGGTCAAGTACATTGCCATGGTGGAAGAACTAGCCACCTGTTTGCCACAACTCAGTATGTTTCTTCAGCAAATCATCTCTCACAACGATGCTAACTGGCATGCTAACACCAATGGGTTCCTAGAACACTTACCTAGCAAATAAAGTCTGTAGTATAAGGGGCCCACCTTCTGAAAGATAATTCCAGTTTTTTGGTGGGTGCCCCTCATACACACAAAAAGGTTTGGTAACATGCTTACTTACTTACTGCCCAGAGCAAGGCGTTCATGGTCACATTATTTATTGGTAAGAACTGGGAGTCTTTGGGCACAAAAGATACATAACCTGTAAGGTCCAATGTGTCATAAGAAGGGCCCAAGTGAACTGCACTCAAAAGAGGAATGTTATCCAAAAGAGTATCATTACAACAGCAGTACAGAAGAGTGGTTAATGCACTGGACTACCAGGATTCAAATCCTGTGTCTGCTTATCTGTGTGGGTTTGCATGGATGTGTAAAAGGGTGACTGGAGACAAGCTGAGTGTCTCTGAGTTTTATCACCTTCATCTGTAAAACTCAGGTGTGACAGAGTCCCTGCAACTTCTCCTGGAGAGTCCCTCCCATTTGACTATAGGAAGGGCTGTCCTCTGAAGATGAGGGCTGTCTTCTCTTCCCCACCCTCCCATGCTAAGCCTTAAGGGCAGCAGGGGTCCTCACTTCTCACTGCTATTTCCCTCCTCAGACTGTCCCATCACTGCCCTTCCAGCCCCAGGCTCCCAGTCCTCTCACTCTCCAACACCACACCTGCCATGATTTTTGGTAATTTCAATACCTAGAAAACAGTTCTGGCTGCACAAAGTTTCTCAGTTCCTTGAGTCCCTCTCCTCCAGTGACCTTGTCTCCACCTTGTCTTAGCAACTTCCTCCTGTAGCATGCCACCAGCAACCTCTGTTGGATCACAACTTCAAGCTTCAGTCTCTGGAGCCAGCACTCCTACACTTACACTTTCTGGCTCCTGAAGCCCACCTTCAGCCATCCTTCATCCCCACTGGGACCCCCATCCCTCCCTCTCACACCTATTAGCTATCCCTCACTTGCCACCTCATGGCCTCACTTCCCTCCCGACCCGTGACCACAAGTCCAGGAGCCACCAGTACAGTCACCCCTTGCGTGTACCTGGGACTCCCCCACCTCCTCCTCAGCTCCATCCTATGGGTCTGCTTCAGCCACTGCCCTGACTAGTGACTGCTCTGCACATACACTGCAGCTAACGTGGCTGAGGAGGAAAAAACAGAACCAGGCCAGTGTGCTGACTGCCCCTCCATTCCTGCTCACTGGCCTCAAGTGGCCCTCAGTACTCCCATTCCCAAAGCCAACCACTCTCTACCTTTGGATGTCTAGTTTGTCTTTTCTTCACACCTCCATGTTTGCCCCATTCTCGCTCTCAACTGATGCCTATGCTTCTAGCGTGCTGAGAAAGCAGAGGCAAGGATAAGGACTTCCACAAGCTCCCTGGGCCACAACTCCTTGCAAGCCTGCCCCATCCTCACACACTCAGTCTTGCCCCGTGACCACAGATCCACTGCCTGTCTGCATCACCAGCCACTGCACCATTGCCCTCACCCAGTGAAAATGCTGCTGGGCCTCCCATCAGGAACACAGGCTCTCTCAGTTCGGCCTCCCCTGCACCTACTACCCTGTTTCCTCTACTCCCACAGGGCAAAACACTTTTGGAGTGTGGTCCAACACAACCCCATCTGTTCTTAGTTTGCCTCCTCCCATTCTTTCTTGAGCCTATTCAAAGTAGATGTTTGCCTCCACCGAAACTGCTCTTGTCAACGTCCCTGATGGCAGCCATGGCGCCAACTCCCACAACAAAACTTCAGTCTCCTCCTGCCCGACCCATCATCAGCATCCAAAGTGCTCATCACCCCCCCAAAAAAACCCTTTCCTACTTGCTTTCTAGGCCTCCTTACTCCCCTGGTTTTCTCCCTGCTCCCCTGGCTGCCCCTCTGCAGCTCTTTTCTCCCACCTCTCAACACTGAGGCTGCCCTCTTCTCTGCATTCCTAGCTTCACATACCACTGACTGACTGACTGCCCCAGTTGCTGCCCTGCCCTGCCCTACTCTCTCTCCAGGCTCACACAGTCAATTCCTTCTGAAATATCACCAGCATCCAGCAGCTTCTCAGACCAAATCCCAGCTCTTCCCCACCCCACCCTGCCCTTTCCACAGGCTTTACCATCTCACAGGATACTCCATTTTTCCAGTTTCTTAGGTCACACGTTCTGAAAGTCAACCTTGCTAAGTCTCTCACAACCCCCATCAGATCCCTCAGCAAATCTTCCCGCCCTCAGAATCTTCCCCAGAATCTGCCCATATCTCCTGTCTTCTACTCCTGCTATTCTGTTCCAGACCATTGACTCTCACCAAGCTTATCATGACATCTTCAAACTCACCTCTGTCTTCTCTTCTTTGCCTCATTTTCATCTATTCCTGAAGTGATCCTATTAAGTGAACTTCAAGTGAAATCATTCCTATACTCAAAATGCTTCTTCTTACCTCACCCAGTACAGCAAAGTCTTGACCATGCCCCATAAGGCCCTGTGCAGCCCAGAATCCCTCATCCCCTGGAGTATCCTCTGACTCCTTTCTCCTTTGCTCACGCTGGTCCTGTTCCCCTGGTCTCCTTGCTGTTTGGGGACCACACCAAACATGCTCTCTCCTTAGGAGCTTTGTACTTTCCATTCCTCCTACCCAAAACACTCTTCCCCAATACCCACATGACTCGTTCCCTAACCTCCTTCAGGTATGTCTTGAATATCACCCTCTGTAGAAGTTTCCCTGGCTACTCCATCCACCTTTCAATGGCCCTTCCCTAATAAGCCCTATTCCACACTCCCTTACTTTTTCTTCTTATAGTGACCATCACTTTCTTGCTACCTATTTTCATTTATCTTACTTATTGCTTACCTTACCAATACCTACTCTTGAACGTATTATAAGAACAAAGGCCTTTTCTGTTTTGTTTACTACGATTTCCCTGGCAAAGATAAACACTCACTCTCACTCATCTGCCCCGGTTGATCCACTCCCGTCACACTGGCCTCTGGCAGGTCTTCACACCTGTCCCTGTGCCCGAACCACATTTTAGCATGACTTGTTCCTCATCCCACTCAGGTCCCTATTCAAATGTCACTGCCTCAAAGAGGTACTCCCACATCAACCTATCTACAAGATCATCTTTTTCCACTAGCTGTAATCCTTTCCCCTGATTTATTTTCCCACATAACAATTATCTCTACCTCAAATTATAGCTATTTACCTGCCAGTCATCTGTCTTTCCCACCAGAATGTAGTCAGTCACCATGAGGACTGGGACTAGGTCTTATTCACCACTGTACTCCCAGCATTAAGAACAGTGCCTGGCACATGTGTGAGTCTTCAAATATGAATTAACAAATTTTTAAAAATCACTAGAAACAATCTCACAAAGTAATCACAGATGCCTATGTAGAAGACCCAATGACCGAGAGGCTTGCTGCAGAGTTAACAGGGTATCCTTCCAAGCCTACTTTCAGAACAGAGATGGCTTGGGCTCCTCCTCTAACACCTGTCTCCCTCCATTCACAGAACTCTCCCTGATCAGCTCCAAAGCTTGTGGGAAATCCCACAAGGCCTCTTAAATTGCCCCCCAAATGCTTCTTGAGAGCAACCTTACCCAGAGCATGTTCAGAGGAGGAAGGGGTGAACTGAAAGTATGGGATAAGCTACTTTTCTAATGCTCTCTTCCAAAACAGGAAGAGATAGGGAGGAAGAGAAAGAACAATTCCTGAAGGGATGAATAAACCAATAATTACAGTACTACAGTTTGTGTCAGGTGGTAAAACAGAGAAGTATCTTACCATATTTGACATCTGGAACTGTGACAGAATTCTCTGCAATGTTGGTGGACAGAATAATCTGTCAAACATCAAGAAAAAAAAAAGCCGACATTCTTACTATATTCTGGACATAATTAGGCAAAGTTAAAAAAGAAACTTGAGGCCAGGTGCAGTGACCCACACCTATAATCCCAACACTTTGGGAGACTGAGGTAGACAGACTGCTTGAGCCCAGCCGAGGTCACAAGGCAATATAGTAAGACCTCTACAAAAACAATAAAAATAATAAAATAAAATTTAAAAATAAAGTAAAATAGCAAGGTGTGGTGGCACATGCCTGTAGTCTCAGCTACTCCGAAGGCTGAGGCAAAAAAGTTGCCTGAACCCAGGAGGTCGAGGTTGTGGTGAGCTGTGATCATGCCACTGCACTTCAGCCTTGGCGACAAAGTGAGATACTGACTCAAAAACAAAACAAAACAAAACAAATCTTGAACTCAAAAATTATTTAAAAGCTCCTTAATGTATATACTTAACTCCAACTTTGAAATTAGTCCGTTTTCTATTCCATACAAGTCACAATTGATCAAGTAGCCATATACAGCACAGCAGGTACTTAATCACAGGTAGGCAAGACACAAGGCAGAGACCTATTCCTGACCTCTGAATAGTAGCTTTGGGGGGTCCTGGAATTGCCCAGGGCAAAAAGCACAACCAGTTAAAATCCAGAAGAAGGGTTATAAGCCATACTTGCCCTGGAATACCATTCCAGGTCCAAGTGGCCCCTCTAGATTCCAAACATTCTCACTGAAATCAGTGGGGCTGAGCTGCAAGTTCAGGGTCTCTAATCATCTCCAGCAGCTCTAGAAGGGTCATGTTAAAATAATTTCATCATTCACACATAGCCTGAGATTAAAGAAATCCTCCTAAAGTGGGACTTAGGAAATGGCTTCTGACCAAAGTCACCAGAGTAGTACTAGGGAACTGGAACAGTCCCAAAGTTTGAGAAATGCCAAAGAATAAATAAAAGGAATCAAAATTCCTGAATTGAGGAGAAAAAAATCCTAGCTTTTTAGCAAACTGGTTTCCAAAATAAGGCAAAATTAAATAGCATACATGGTTCATCAGGCAAGTATTTGTTTAGGTGATAATCATAGCTACAGAAATACACTGCAAAAACAAGCTAAGGCACTAACATTTTTCACCAGTAAAGTCTCCAAGAAAAATGTACCTCAAGTGCTTAGAACCTGTCTTCCCAGCTTTCCTACCTTTCTGTACCCAGGAACTGGACTTAAAAACACATTATTCTGTTCTTCTAAAGTCACACTTGAATGGAGTGGATAGACATGCAACCTAAGAAACAAATTAGTAAAATAAAATATCCATAGAGAATACATATACATGAAATTTAAAAACCAGATAACCGTTAATTAAAATTATTTAAGGCGGCCGGGCTCGGTGGCTCAGCCTGTGATCCCAGTACTTTGGGAGGCCGAGGCGAGAGGATTGCCTGAGCCCGCGGGTTTGAGACCCGCCCAGGCAACTTGGTGAGACCTAGTCTCTATAACAAATCAAAAACTAGCCGAGCGTGGGCGCGCACGCCTGTAGTTACAGCTACTTGGAAGGCTGAGGCGGAAGGATTGCCAGAGCCCAGCAGGTCAAGGCTGCAGTGGTCGGGAGCGGCCACTGCACTCCAGCCTGGGTGACAGAGTGAGACTCCGACTAAAAAAAAAAAAAAAAAAAAAAATTATTTAAGGCAAAAATAGTGCAATGGTTTAAAAGTAAAAATAAAACTATATATTTAAATATACCTTTTGTGAACCATGTTTGTAAGAAGCCCATGCATATGGTTTATCTCACCCAGGCCTAGGGAAGAAAAAAGTAGAAATAAAAGGGGAAATAAACAGACTTGTATTTATTACCAAAACTAATCCTTAAATTAAAACAATGCCTTTTTCAGAGAAGGCCCTCCCCATTTTCTTTGACTTTTTATTCTCTTTACCCTAATATGTCAGAATCACAAGTAAAGAAGCACAATGGCGCCGGCTCAGTGGCTCAGCCTGTAATCCCATGCTTTGGGAGGTCGAGGAAGTGAATTGCCTGAGTTCGCGGGTTCGAGACCCACCTGGGCAACTTGGCGAGACCTCATCTCTACAATAAATCAAAAAAATTAGCAGGGCGTGGTAGCACGTGCCTGTAGTTCCAGCTACTTGGAAGGCTGAGGTGGAAGTATCGCTGGAGCCCAGTGGGTCAAGGCTGCAGTGGCCGGAAGTGGCCACTGCACTCCAGTCTGGGTGACAGAGTGAGACTCCGACTCAAAAATAAAATAAAATAACAAAATAAAATAAAAAGAAGCACAATGGCACTGATTAGTCAAAACTCAAAAATATGGGAAACATATTCTTCCAGTTTTCTTTTCCACAACAATGACTCCTTGTGGGTATTGGCTATATGAGGAATCGTATATATCTTTTTCCTCCCAGATTTTCCAAATTTTCTACAATGAGCATGTAAAATTGTTCCAATCAAAAATAATATTTTTAGGCCAGGCATGGTGGCTCAAACCTGTAATCCCAGCAGGTTGGGAGGCTGTGAAGGGATTGCCTGAGCCCACGGGTTCAGGAACAGCCTGGGCAACTTGGCAAGACCTCATCTCTACAATAAATACATTTTAAAAATTAGCTAGGCATGGTAGTGTGTGTCTATAGTTCCAGCTCCTTGGAAAGCTGAGGCAGAAAGATTGCCTGAGCCCAGTAGGTTGACACTGGGGTGACCATGAGCATGCCACTGCACTACAGTCTGGGCAACGGAGTGAGACTTCAACACAAAATAAGAAGAAGAAGAAGAAGAATATTTTTAAAGTCTTGGTCATAAAGATATGCTAAAATGTTTTCATTCAGTTTAAATAATGGTTTTAGTTAGGATTTTTTTGATATATAACACCAACATATTTCTTCCTTGTTTTTTTTTTTTCCTGGAATCAGGGTCTCACTCTGTCACTCAGGCTGGAATACAGTGGCATAGTCATGGCTCATCATAGTCTTTACCTCCTGGACTCAGGCAATCCTCCCACCTCAGCCTCCTGAGTAGCTGGGATTACAGACAAATGCTACCATGCCAGGCTAATTTTTTGTAGAGATAAGGTCTCACTATGTTGCCTAAGTTGTGTATGTGCTTTTGCCTCATCCTGGATTATCAAAATTCAAGCCTGTTATAGGCTTAATTGTCTCCCCTAAAAAAATATATTGAAGTCCCAACCCCAGGAACTCAGAATGTGACCTTATTTGGAAACAAATTCATAATTAGTAATTAAGATGATGCTATACTAGAGTAGAATGGGCCCTCAATCCAAGATGACTGGTATCCTTACAAGAAGGAAAGAGTCACAAACACACAGAGAGAAAATATTGTGACAACAGAGGCCGAGACAGGAGTGATGTAGCCACAAGTCAAGCAATGCCAAGAATTGATGACCACCACCAAAAGTGAGAAAGAGACTGGAAAGAATTCTAACCAAAGTCTGAAAAAGAGCATGCTGATTTTGCACTCCAATTTTGAAAATCTATCCTCCAGAACAGTGAGTGAATAAAGTACTGTTGTTTTAAGTCATCTGTTACAGCAGTCCTAGAAAACTAACACAGGGTCAGGGAAGTGAGGGTTGCACAGGGCCACGTCCATCACTGGCCTTAGTGCCCGGGGCAGGTGCCACTCCAACCTAGGTGACAGGTGACAGAGTGAGACCCTGACTCACACACCTGGCAAAAACACCAACACACTGCTTCGTTCCAACACAAACTGCGCACTTGACCGGGTCTTGTTCCTGTTAAAAAAAGTAATATGCACAAATATTAATCAAGACTATAACAGCTGTTGCCTTTTCAGAATCCTAAAATTACAGGCTTTTGATCTTGAAACACAGAAGCCCAAAGATATGAGAAAACACCCAAGGTCCCATGATCATTCAGGGTACACCAAGCCTCTTGCCTCCCATTATTTTGTCTTATAAAAACTCACTACCGAACCAGGCATGCTGGCTCATGCCTGTAATCCCAGCAACCCAGGAGGCTGAGGTAGAAGGATTACTTGAGGCCAGGAGTTCAAGACCAGCCTGGGCAATATAGTAAGATCTCATCTCTAAAAAAATTTTTTTCAATTAGCTGAGTACAGTGGCACATGCCTGTAGTCCCAGCTACTCAGGATAGTGAGACAAGAGGAACACTTGAGACCAGTTTGAGGTTACTGTGTCTACTGCACTTCAGCCTGGCTGACCCTTTTAGAGATAGAGCAAGATGATGTTTCTTAAAACAAAGCCTCCACATATTTATGGAAGGTTTTCTTTAAATTTTGTTATCGCAATCCAAAACTTCAAAATACAAAATATTTAACATAACTCGTCAAAGTTTAAACTTTAAGGAGTCCAAACTATTACTAGAAAGGATTTTTGACTGAGCGCAGTGGTTCACGCCTATAATCCCAGCAATTTGGGAGGCAGAGGTGAGAGGATTTCCCAAGCCCAGGGGTTCAAAACCAGCCTGGGCAACTTGGCAAAATCTCGTCTCTACAGTAAATCAAAAAAATTGCTGGATGTGGTGGCGTGCACCTGCAGCTGCAGCTACTTGGAAGTCTGAGGCAAAAGAATTCCCTAAACCCAGGAGGTCAAGGCTGCAGTAACTATGAGCATGCCACTGCACTGTGGCCTGGGCAAAAGAATGAGATTTCAACTTGGAAAAAAAAAAAGGATTTTTACAGACCAAGATCTCAAATCATCTACTTGCCTCTCCACTACTGTCAATATGTTTACTTTTGTGTGAAATTAGAACTTTCATTCCTCCACAAACCTGTGAGCCCTTCCCACACGCAAGACCCTCCTCTGTGCAGTCAGGATATAGCCATAACATGACAGACAAGATCCCTACCCTTTGGCGCTTACATTCTAGCTGGAGAGGCAGACACGAAACAAGAAAACAAGCAAGGTACCTTCAATTCAGCAACAAGATCATGAAAGGAATAAACAGAACACAACAAAGAAAGCTGAGAGGAAAGGCTCTGTATATGCTGTGCTCATTCAGAAAGAATGTTAGGAAAAGTCTCTCTGAGGAGGGAGCAGAGGAGCTAAGAAAGCAGCCTTGGAAAAGCCAAGAAACAGCAATTCAGACAATGCATGGGAACAGTCACTACAAAGGAGAAAGGGGTGCAACACAGGTGGCTCCATGTACCATGGCAACTGCGCCTGCTGCTTAGTCATCTCTCTCTGAACCATACCTACAGTTGGAGACAGCAGCTACCAAAATAAAAAACACAGGCCTGGTTGTGGATGGGCCCACCTGGATGCTGTCAACAGCCAGGAATGACCATCTGCAGCATCACAGCCTCACTCAGAGGAGACACTCACACATAGTGGAAAAGGGAACTCCTCCCCCTCCCCGCCATGAGAAGCAGCCAGACAGTACCTCTGGTGATCTACTTTGTGAGGTCAGGCTCACCCCAGTCAACAGGCTGAAGCTAGCAGGTTAGCCAGCTGGTCAGGGACTTGGAAATGACAAGACTAGAATCCTGATGATAAGGAGACCTGATGAAGAGGCAACTGGACCTCTGGAAGTGTCAAGAAAATGTCCACCACAAGGCAGCCACAATGGAGGAGATTTTCAGTCACCAAATGGCAGAAGGCCCTGCCTGTGGATGTTAGCCAGCCTCCTTACCCAGGCTCTCCAGGGCTGGTCAATGCACTAAGTAGTCATGGGAACAAGGAAGAAGGTTTGTCACAGACTCAACAACCCACTTGTTCTTAACCAAGGCTGATATGACTGCTGTCACTGCTGAGTACTAACCTGCCAAGGGGAGGGGCCAGTGCAAAGTCCCAAATGTGGCATCATTTCCTGGAGAAACATCTCAGTCAACTTATGTAAATTGATTGTATCATGAAGTGGACAGTTGTTTTTCTTTATGGGAATAGATACATATCCTATTCTGGTTTCAAATTTGCCTTCCCTGCACCTAAAGTTTCTGTCATACCACTGCCCATGGACCTATAGATGCCTTTTTCACTTTTGAAGTTTCCTACACAGCATGGCCTCCAGCCAAAGAATGCAATTTCAAGGTAAATGGGCTCATTAAATTCAATTGTACTGACACACACCCAAAGGCAGCTTGCTTCAAAGAATAATGAAAATGCCTACTAAAGGCTCAGTTATTGGGCCAGTTCTATGGGAAGTGGTAAATGCCATAAATAACCAAAGACAAAGAGAAAATCTTGAAAGCAGCAAGAGAAGAATGGCATGCCATGTACAAAGAAAACCCCAATAAGAGCCGGGCTCAGTGGCTCAGCCTGTAATCCCACACCTTTGGGAGGTTGAGGTGAATGGATTGCCTGAGCCCGTGGGTTCGAGACCCGCCTGGGCAACTTGGCAAGACCTCATCTCTACAACAAATCAAAAAATCAGCCAGGCATGGTAGTGTGTGCCTGTAATTCCGGCTACTCAGAAGGCTGAGGTGGAAGGATTGCCGGAGCCCAGCAGGTCGAGGCTGCAGTGGCCGGGAGTGGCCACTGCACTCCAGTCTGGGCGGCAGAGTGAGACTCCAACTCAAAAAAAAAAAAAAAAAAGAAAAGAAAACCCCAATAAGTTTAACAACTGACTTCTCAGTCAAAACCATGGAAACCAGAAAGCAATAGGATTACATATTCAAAGTGCTCAAAAAATTCTGTCAAACAAGATTCCTATATTCGGCAAAACTATCCTTCAGTATTGAGGGAAAATAAAGACTTTCCTAGATAAGTAAAACTGAGATAGTTTTTTGCTAACAGACCCACCTTACTAGAAATATTAAAGGAAGCTCTTCAATCTGAAAACTGGCCCCAGGCAGTATTTCAAAGTCACATGAACAAAGCTCTGATAAGGATAATTATGTAATGATAAAAGACACTATAAATACATATTTTACCTCCTTCCCTCTCTTAAATGATCTAAAACGTAACTGTATAAAATAACATATATATAATGTATTGCTGGGCCTATAACATAGAAATGTAATATATATGTAATATATTAGCCAAAGATATCACAAAGGAAGTCCTGCCTGTGGATGTCAGCCAGCCTCTTCCTTCTCCAGGTCCCCCAGGGTTGGGTAGGAACAGAACTGTAATGAGTTAAGGAAATGACAAAAGATGGCAAGGTAACTATTACAACTATGTATTGTTGAATTTGTAACACTAATAGATGCAATACGTATAAAAGTAGTAGTGAGAAGCCAGGTGCAGTGGCTCACGCCTGTAATCCCAGTACTTTGGGAAGCAAAGGTAAGAGGATTGCCTGAGCCTGCGGGTTTGAGACCAGCCTGGGCAACATGGCAGGACCTCATCTCTACAATAAAAAAACTACCTGGGCGTGGTGGCACACACCTGTAGTTCCAGCTACTTGGAAGACTGAGACAGAAGGATCATCTGAATCCAGCTGGTCAAGGTTGTGGTGGCCATGAGTGTGCCACTGCACTCCAACCTGAGCAACAAAGTGAAACTCCAACTCCAAAAAAAAAAAAAAAGTAATAGAAAAGGAAGAAAAAGGAATAGAGCTCTACAGAAGTTATGTTTCTATATAACACTGAATTAAACTAGTATAAATCTGAAGCCAACTTGTCAAGGTAAGGTGTATGTGGTAAACCCTATAGCAATGCCTAAAGAAAAAAGTAAAAATTCAGCAATGGAAGCAAAATGCTATATTACAAACTATTTAATGAATGCAAAAGAAAGCAATAAAATAGAAACAGGAATGAGAAGGGCATGAGACAGAGAGAAAACAAGAGGCAAATGGTCAACATAAACTATGCCAATGAAAATGGATTAAACAATCTAATTAAAAGGCAAAGATTGTTAGGCTAATGTTTAAAATATAGGTCAGGCACAGTGGCTCATGCCTGAAATCCCAGTAGCTTTGGAGACTGAAGCAGGAGAGCTACTTAAGCCCAGGAGTTCAAGACTAGTCTAGGCAGCATAGCAAGATCTTGTCTCCATAAAAAATTTCAAAAAATTAGCCATGTGAGCCGGGCTCGGTGGCTCAGCCTGTAATCCCGCGCCTTTGGGAGGCTGAGGTGAGTGGATTGCCTGAGCCCGCGGGTTCGAGACCCGCCCAGGCAGCGAGACCTCACCTCTACAATAAATCAAAAAATCAGCCGGGTGTGGTAGCGCATGCCTGTAATTCCGGCTACTCGGAAGGCTGAGGCGGAAGGATCGCCGGAGCCCAGCAGGTCGAGGCTGCGGTGGCCGGGAGCGGCCACTGCACTCCAGTCTGGGTGACAGAGTGAGACTCCAACTCAAAAAAAAAAAAAAAAAAAAATTAGCCATGTGTGGGTATGTGCCTGTAGTCCCAGCTAATCAAGAGGCTGAGGCAGAAGAATTGCCTGAGCCCAGGAGGTCAAGGCTGTGGCAAGCCCTTAGTATGCTACTGCACTCCAGCCTGGGTGACAGAGTGACATATATAGATCCCACTCAAACTGTGTTGTCTATAGAAGACACACTTTAGATTTAAAGACAAAAATTGACTGAAAATAAAAAGAAGAAAAAGCTCTTTCATGAAAACAGTAATAAAAAAATGGAATGCCTATACTAATATAATATAAAATAGACCTTAAAATTAAAAGTGTTACTAAGGCCAGGCTTGGTGGCTTAGCTGTAATCCCAGCACTTTGGAAAGCTGAGGTAAATGAATTGCCTGAGCCCATGGGTTCGAGACCAGCCCAGACAACTTGGTGAGACCTCATCACTACAATAAATCAAAAAAATTAGCAGGGTGTGGTAGCGTGCACCTGTAGTTTCGGTTACTTGGAAGGATGAGGCGGAAGAATCGCCAAGCCCAGCAGGTCGATGCTAGGGTGGCCATGAGTATGCTGCCATGAGCATGCTACAGGACTCCAGCCTGGGAGATGGAATGAGAATCCAACTCAAAAAAAAAAAAAAAGTTTTACTAAACATAAAGACATCTTAAAATGAAAAACAGGTCAATCAGGATGATATAACAATTGTAAACATATATGTATCTAACAACAGAGCACCAAAATACATGAAGCAAAAACTGACAGAAATCAACAAACAAAAAGACAATGCAATAACAATTGTTGAGGATTTCAATGCCTCACTTTCAATTATATATAGAACAATCAGGCAGAAGATCAACAAGGAAATAGAAAACTTGAACAACACTATAAACCAACTAGATTTAAGAGACAACTATAGCTGGATGCGGTGGCTCACACCTGTAATCCCAGTACTTTGGGAGGTAGAGGTGAGAGGACTGCCTGAGCCCAGGGGTTTGAGACCAGCCTGGACAACTTAGAAAGACTTCGTCTCTACAATAAATCAAAAAATTAGCTGGACGTGCTGGTGCACACCTGTAGTTCCAACTACTTGGAAGTCTGAGGTAGAAGGATCACCTGACCCCAACAGGTCGAGGCTGTGGTGACCATGAGCCACTGTACTCTAGCCTGGGCAACTAGAAAAAAATAAAAAAGAGACATCTATAAAGCACTCCACCCAGCAACAACAGAATATATATTCTTCTCAGGTGTAGATGAAATATTCTTCAGGACAGACTATAGATTAGAAGTAATATAAAATAGAATAGAAGTAACCTAAAATATGTTCTCTAGCTACAATGAAATGGAATACAAAATCAGTAACAGGAAATTTTGGGAAACACACAGATACGTGTAAATTAAACACATTAAACACACTCCTATAAAACCAGTGAGCCAAAGAAAAAATCAAAAGGGAAATCAGAAAATACTTTGAGATGAATGAAAAGGAAGATACAACATACCAAAACTTACAGGACACAGCTAAAGCAGAATTTAGCAGGAAATTTAGTAGATGAATACATAAACAAACTGTGACATCCAGACAATGGGATATTATCCAGCACTAAAAAGAAATGAGCTATCAAGCCATGAAAACACATAGAGAAAAGCTAAATGCATGTTACTTAGTAGAAGCCAATCTGAAAGGTTATATATTGTATGATTTCAACTTTATGACATTCTGGAAAAGGCATACAAAAGAGACAGTAAAAAGATCAGTTGGCAGGGGTTGGGAGAAGGGAGAGATAAACAGATGGAGTACAGAAAAAAAATTTTTTTTTTTTTTTGAGTTGGAGTCTCACTCTGTCGCCCAGACTGGAGTGCAGTGGCCGCTCCCGGCCACCGCAGCCTTGACCTGCTGGGCTCTGGCGATCCGTCCGCCTCAGCCTTCCGAGTAGCCGGAACTACAGGCATGCGCTACCACGCCCGGCTGATTTTTTGATTTACTGTAGAGATGAGGTCTCGCTGCCCAGGTGGGTCTCGAACCCGCAGGCTCAGGCAATCCACTCACCTCAGCCTCCCAAAGGCGCGAGATTACAGGCTGAGCCACTGAGCCCGGCTAGAAAATTTTTAAGCAGTGGAAATATTCTATATAATATCGTATTAGTGGACACATGTCATCATTCATTTCTCAAAACCAATCAAATGTACAAAACCAAGAATGAACCCTAATATAAACTGTAGACTTCAGGTGATAATGATGTATCCCTTGTAACAAATGTACCACCTCAGATGCAGGATGTTTGTAGTTGAGGTGGCTGTGCAGATATGAGGGCAGGAGGTATATGGGAAGTCTCTTCATACTCATTTTTTCTGTGCACCTAAAGCTTCTCTAAAAAATAAAGCCTACTTAAAAGGGGGGGAAAGCCGGGCTCGATGGCTCAGCCTGTAATCCCACACCTTTGGGAGGCTGAGGTGAGTGGATTGCCTGAGCCTGCGGGTTTGAGACCCGCCTGGGCAGCGATACCTCATCTCTACAATAAATTTTAAAAAAAATCAGCCGGGCATGGTAGCGCATGCCTATAATTCCGGCTGCTTGGAAGGCTGAGGCGGAAGGATCGCCAGAGCCCAGCAAGTCGAGGCTGCGGTGGCCGGGAGCAGCCACTGCACTCCAGTCTGGGCGACAGAGTGAGACTCCAACTCAAAAAAAAAAAAAAAAAAGGGGGGCAGGGGGAGTTCATTGTGACAGTTAAAAAGAGAAGGAGAAAAGCAGGGTAATAAAATAAAAATTATTCATTATAGAATAACCTCAGGAAATAAATATGGAACAAAAGGTAAAATAAGAACATCACTAATGAAATAACAGACTCAGGCAAGATTATCAGTGGATGCTAAAGTATTAGATGAAAAAGGTTATTGGGCAGAGTCAAAGACACCAATGTTGAGACTTAGTAAACCCACTGAACCTCAAACAGAGAAATGAAATCTATACCTACTCACAGCAGTGAAACCGTTGAACATGAAAGACAATGAATATATCTGAAAGCTAGTCAGAGCAAAAAGACAGATTTATTATAAAGAATAATTAGATCAAAAGGTAAGTCAGGCACAGTAGCTCGGGCCTGAGCTACTTGAGAGGCCAAGGCAGCACCACTTGAGCCCAGGAGCTTGAGGCTACAGTAAGCCAAGATCATGCCACTGAATTCCAGCCTGAGTGACAGAGTAGGAACTCATCTCTAAAAAACTTAAAATCCAAGGAAAAGGTAACTTCCTGCTATAATATAGAAGCCAGAAGATTAAGGGAAAATAACATCAAAATATAGGGGAAAAAACAAATTATAATGATCCAAAAAGAAAAGTCTATGAAGCCAGATGGAATTATAAATAAATAAAATGATATACATTTGGATAAATCAAAACATAGTGATGATATTTTTAAATAGCATCAAATTTGTGGAAGCTAAAAAACAGCCAAAATCATCTACAATTACAACTGCATGAATGCTAGAAATGACTAGAATACAGCTACCTCATTCTAAGATATTGTTCAGAAGGAAAGTAAGGCAATTAGTAGATTTAGATTTTATGTATGTTTAAATTTCACAATCTTGAAGAAGAGAAATATGGTATGTTTTGAAGTAGGGGAGGAATGACTAAGGACTATAAGAGAAAGCTGTCCCAGCATTCTAGTTCAGGTTGATATGAGGTGGTAAAATCTACATTCCCGTTTTTTATTGTTCCAAAATACAAATGGTATTTATACGGCCAGGTGCATTGGCTTACACCTGTAATCCCAGAACTTTGGGAGGCCTAGGCAGGAAGATTCCTTAGGACCAGGAGCTCAAGACAACATAGTGAACCCTGTCTCCACAAAAAAATTTTAACTTTAAAAATGTTATTTATATTTGAATAGTAGGAAACTCAGTAGGTGAATGGATTAAATCGTGGAATATCCGAATGATGCAGTATTATACAGTGCTAAATAAAAATGAGCTATCAAGTCATGAAAAGACATAAAGGGAAGCTAAATGCATAAAACTAAGTAAAAGAGGTCAGTCAGAAAAGGCTACATATTGCATGATTCCAACTATATGACATTCTGGTAAAGGCAAAACTATGAAGAGAGAGCTAGAGTAAAATTAACACAGTAAAGATTCAATGATAAGTTATAGTATGATATTTTTAAAATTGTAAACTCTAACCACCACTTATGACCTAAAACCATTCCCAAGAGAAAACATGTTCCAGTTTTCAAAGAATCACTAAATGAACGAATGTCTATGTTACAAAAGAAGGCTGCTTAGCGCCAGGGATATATCTTTAGAGAAAATGAAAACAAAGGCAAAGAAAGGTTTTCAACAGTATCTAATAATGTAGTACTTAAAGTTTTACCTCAAGGTTTTGAATGGTAGGTAGGACTTCTGCATGCCTGAAAAAATTATCTTCAGGCTATAAATCCTAGTTTTTAAAACTATCAGACATAAGACTGTATACAGCATGGCTTTAACTATTTCAAAGTAAAAGTTTCCAGTACAAAATTTCTAAAATACTAACTTGATTTTAAAATACATAGTGATTCAGGCCGGGCTCAGTGACTCAGCCTGTAATCCTAGCACTTTGGGAGGCCGAGGTGAGTGGATTGCCTGAGCCCGTGGGTTCGAGACCAGCCCGGGCAACTTGGCAAAACCTCATCTCTACAATAAATCAAAAATTAGCTGGACGTGGTGATGCACACCTGTAGTTCTGGCTACTTGGAAGGCTGAGGCAGAAGGATCGCCAGAGCCCAGCAGGTCAACACTGGGGTGGCTGTGAGTGTGCCACTGCACTTCAGTCTGGGCAATAGAGTGAGACTCCAACTCAAAAAATATAATAATATATAGTGATTCGTGTATGTAATATGAGTGTGAAAATTGATATAAATGAATGTATAACTGGGCAGTTTCATGGAACAATTCTTATCTTTACAACCTGTGTTACATCCCTAGACTAATTTTATTTCAATAGTTACCTTGATTGTGTTCGTGGTTATGCAAATCTACACAAGTGATAAAACTGCACAGATCCACACATATACACACACTCATGAGTGAATGTATTCTGGCAAAATCAGAATAAACTCTGAGGATTGCACCAATGTCAAGCTCTTGATTTTGATATTTTACTGTAGTTATGCAAGATGTTAGCATTGAGAGAGGTGGGGTAAAAGGTGCATGAAGCCTCCCTGTGTATTTCTTTGCAATATTCTGTGAGTAATAATTTCAAAATAAAATAATTCCGAATAAATTTCAATATTTTAATAGTTTCAAGATTAAAAATTTTAAAATAGAAAGTGGATTGGAACCTATGCAATTGGTTTCAAGACCAAAAAAATAAAAAAATAAAAAATATATAGTAATTGCTAAAAAAAGTCTACAGCTATTTCTGAATAGAGTAACTCCTCCACACACAAACCTTCAAGTTACAAGCTTTAAAGATGCACACCTGCATTGTTGTATGTATTCTTTCCACATAACAGTGTCAGTATAGTCTGTTCAATATATACAGTACTACATAGCGATTGTGTTCGTTGGGTACCTAGGCTAACTTTGTTAGACTTACAACAAATTAGAAACACTCTCAGAACAGAACTCATTCCATGTTGGGGGTCTTCCTGTGTTGCAAAAACACTAAAAAGCTTCCAAATGATTAACCAAGTTTTAAAATAGCAAATACATTTGGGAGGCTGAGGTGAGTGGACTGCTTGAGCCTGCGGGTTCGAGACCCGCCTGGGCAACTTGGTGAGACCTCATCTCTACAATAAATCAAAAAATCAGCCAGGCATGGTAGTGCATGCCTGTAATTCCAGTTACTCGGAAGGCTGAGGTGGAAGGATCACCAGAACCCAAAAGGTCGAGGCTACAGTTGCCGGAAAGCGGCCACTGCACTCCAGTCTGGGCGACAGAGTGAGACTCCAACTCAAAAATAAAATAAAATAGCAAATATATTAACATACACTGCCAAATGGAGTGTCTTACCCACTATCCTTCATATCCAAGTCATCAAACATCTGGATGAGAGAAATGGCAACTTCGTATATATCTTTAGTTATCACTGGTTCCTCCAGGAGATGAAGAGAAAGCTATAAACAGTAAAAGAAAAAAGTTGTGATACCAAAACAGGATTTCAGAGGAAATTCTAGCGTTGGATAGGTGACTCTCTTAATTAGTATTTCACTATAAATCCCCCCCAAAAAAATTAAAAATGTGTGGCTGGGCACAGTGTCTCATGTTTGTAATCCCAGCACTTTGGGAGGCTGAGGTGAGTGGATTACTTGAGCTCAGGAGTTTGAGGCCAGCCTGCATAACACAGCAATAACTCGTCTCTACAAAAAAAAATTTTTTTTTAATAGCTGGGCATGGTTGGTGTGGGCCTGTAGTCCCACCTACTTGGGAGGCTGAGGTGGAAGAATCACCTGAGCTCAGGAGGTGGAGGCTGCTGTGAGCTGTGATCGTCATGATCATGTCACTGCATTGCAGCCTGAGCAACAGAGTGAGATCCCAACTCAAAAAAATTAAAAAAAAAAAAAAAAAGAACCAAAAATTGGTATTTGCAGTCAGTATCTGAGTCCTCGCTGTATGTCAAGCACTACTCAGGACAAGAAACCTTATAATAAATAGGCTTTGTGTTAGATGATTTTGCCCAACTGTAGGCTAATGTAAGTGTTCTATGTACATTTAGGGTAGGATAGGCTAAACTATGATATTCAACAGGCTAGGTGTAGTAAATGCATTTTCAACTTAATGACAATTTCATTTACAATGAATTTATCAGTTTATCCCACCATAAGTCAAGGAACAACTACATACAGTTAAGTCCTGCATATTAATTCACTGAATGATTTACTGGGCATCTATCAAGTACCAAAAATAGGATGCTTGGTAAATATTGCTAAACCAGACAGCTTTTTTTATTATAAAGATGTGGGGTACAATTAAGGATTAGGTAGACAAACGTTGATTATACAGGTAGGTACCCTTGTTGATGAGATGCGCCCCTCCCGCCCCTAGCAGTTTCTCTCAACTGCCAATTCCACTCCCCCTACCCTGATAGTTTCTCACTACTGCCGATCCCTTTCTTATAGCATTATAATAATTGTTCAAGGTTTGCTTATGAGTGAAAACATATGGTACTCTGTTCTTTGCTTCTGTGATAGATCACTGAGTAGGATCAACTCTAAATCCATCCAAGTTGCTGCGAAGTCCATATGTTGGTCCTTCTTTATGGCTGCATAATATTCCACTGTGTATATGTAACACATATTTTTATCCAGTCTAGCTTCAATGGGCAACATGGTTGGTTCCATGTTTTTGCTATTGTGAATAGAGCTGCAACAAACATACATGTGCAGGTGTCTTTTTTGTAGAATGATTTGAGTTCCTCCGGGTATAATCCCAATAGGGGAATTGCTAGGTCATGTGGAAGGTCAATTTCTAGTTTTTCAGAAATCACCACACTGTCTTCCAAAGAGGTTACACTAGTTTGCATTTCCACCAGCAGTGTAGAAGCATTCCTTTTTCTCCATCCTCGCCTGCATCTGTTGTTGTTTGTTTTATTAATGATGGCCATTCTTACTGGGGTTAGGTGGTATCTCAATGTGGTTTTGAATTGCATTTCTCTGATGATGAGTGAGGCTGAGCACTTTTTCACATGTCTATTGGCTGCCCATATATCTCCTTTTGAGAAGTGTCTATTCATGTCTTTTGCTCACTTTTTAACGGGGCTTAAACCAGACATCTTCTAGCCTAGGAGTCCCCAACCCCCAGGCTATTAGTACTGGTCCATGGCCTATTAGGAACCAGGCCACACAGCAGGAGGTGAGTGCTGGGTGGGTGAGTGAGCGAAGCTTCATTTGTATTTACAGTTGTTCCCCATCACTCACTAATACTACCACCTGAGTTCTGCTTCCTGTCAGATTAGCAGTGGCATTAGATAATCATAGGAGCACAAACCCTACTGTGAAATGCACACACGAGGGATCTAGGCTACACGCTCTTTATGAGCAGCTAATCCCTGATGATTTGAGATCTCACTGTCTCCTGTCACCATCACCCCCAGATGGGGCCATCTGGTTGCAGGAAAACAACCTCATGGTTCCTCATTCTGCATTACGGTGAGTTGTATAATTATTTCATTATATATTACAATGTAATAATAAAAATAGAAATAAAGTACACAATAAATGTAATGCACTTGAATCATCCTAAAACTATCCTCTCAGTCATCCATTAAAAAATTGAATTCCATGAAACTCGACCTGATGCCAAAAAGGTTGGGTACCGCTGTTCTACCTTGCTCAACATAACCCACCCATGAGGGTGGTCTTTATCACACCAGCTGAGAACAAATGCCCTGGTCTGGCCCGACTCCTTAGGATGTCTCCCAGGAATCATCTAAACGTTGTGATCTCTGACAGAAAACACCTAATAAACATCAAGAGGAATTAACAGAACTTTGGCCAGTTGGAAGGAAAACTAGAGTAAACCATCATCATTCTCACATTTCAAAATGAGTCATAAAATGCAGCATTTTAAAATATAATAAATAAGTGCTCCCTCCTCCCCACCTTAAATAGGGCTATACTTGGCAACTTGTTTCTGAAGAGTACAGTATGGAAAGAAAGGGGAGAGTAACATGAAAGAGAAAAAACCTGGCAATCACCATCTCAACCTGGTGATTAAGGTCAACAACATCAGTACTATAGTTTGGATGTTTTACCCCTCCCAACATCATGTTGAAATTGTATTCCAATGTTGGAAATAAGGCCTAACAGGAGGTGTTCAGGTCTTGGGAGTGAATCCCTCATGAATAAATAAAGCCTCTCCTTGGGTCGGGGAGGGGACTGAATGAGTTTGCACTTTTATTCACTCCCATGAAAGTTCCTCTGACAGTCAGTTGTTTAAAAGAGCCTGGTACCTTACCTCTCTCTCTCTTGCCTCCTCTCTCCCCATGTGATCTACACACACACCAGCTCCCCTCCGCCATGAGTGGAGGCAGCCTGAGGCCCTTACCAGAACCTGAGCAGATACCAGTGCCATGATTCATGTACAGCCTGCAGCACCATGAGCCAAATAAATCTTTCCTTCATAAATTACCCAGCCTCAGGTATTCCTTTATAACAACACTAAATGTTATCTGCAATAGTCAAGATATGGAATCAACCTAAGGGGATGACAGATGAATGGATAAAATGGGGCCTGGCATGGTACCTCACACCTATAATCCCAACACTTTGGAAGTCTTGAAGCCCAGGAGTTCAAGACCAGCCTAGGCAACATAGAAAAACCTCATCTCCACAAAGAAAATCAATAAATTAGCCAGGCATGTAGTCCATGCTACACCTGTAGTCCATGCTACTCCAGAGGCTAAGGCAAAAGAATCACCTAAGCCCATGAGATTAAGGCTGCAAAGAGCTGTGATCATGCCACTGCCCTCCAGCCTAAGCATCAGAGTGAGACCATGACTCAAAAAAAAAAAAAAAGCAGCATATATATACACAATGAAATACTATTCAGCCAGAAAATAATGAAATCCTGTTATTCGCAACAATATGGATTACAACTAGAATTATGTTAAGTGAAATAAGCCAGGAACAGAAACTTAAATGCCACATGTTCTCATTCATATGTAGAAGCTAAAAAGAAGTTGATCTCATAGAAGTAAAAAGTAGAACAAAAGATACTACAGACTGGGAAAGAGAGGGAGAAATTTGTTAAAGGATACAAAATTACAGCTAGATAGGAAAGGTAAGTAAGTTCTAGTGTTCTACAGCATTGTGGGATGACTATAGTTAATAATGTATAGTTTCATATACCTATAAGGAAGATATTGAATGTTCCCAACACAAAGAAGTAATAAATGTTGAAGATGATGGATATTCTAATTACCCTGATCTGATCATCATACATCATATGTAGCACATTACTATGTACCCCATGAATATGCACAATTATTGTGCCAATTTAAAATTTTTAAATTACATAAGTTATCTACCTCATAAGCTACAAGGGAAAAAAACAACATTAAACAGACTTAGTGAATCAGTGATAAATCATGATGGTAAGCGTATACTGTTGATATATTATGAAAATGACACTTCGCCCTATGGTCTTCTTCCCCAAAACCCTAACCTCAGTAAAACCATGAGAAAAACATCAGCCAAATTCAAATATAAGGACATCCTACAGAATACCTGGCATATCCACATGAAGGAATATTATGTAGCTCTAAAAAAAGGAATTAAAATATCTGAAAAGTTAAGTGAAAAAAGAAAGGTAAGCATAGAATGCTACCATTTTGGCAGAAAGGAGAAACAACACATGCATATTTACTTGTGTGGGCATGAAAATTGTGAAAGGATTAATAGATTACCAATAATAGTTTCCTCTTGTTGGTAGAGTTGCTGGGAAGATAGAGAATAAATAGTAGGAAGAGGACATGTTGAAATATACCTGCTGGCCAGGCTCAGTGGCTCAGCCTATAATCCCAGCATTTTGGGAGGCCAAGGCTAGTGGATTGCCTGAGCCCGTGGGTTCGAGACCAGCCTGGGTAACTTGGCGAGACCTCGTCTCCACAATAAAATAAAAAATAGCCAGGTGTGGTAGCGCGTGTCTGTAGTTCCGGCTATCCAGAAGGCTGAGATGGAAGGATCGCTGGAGCCCAGCAGGTCGACACTGGGGTAGCCATGAGCAAGTATGCCACTGTATTCCAGCCTGGACAAAGGAGTGAGACTCCAACTCAAAAAAAAAGAAAGAAAGAAATACACCTGCTTTTACTTTTTGATTTTTGAACCCTCTAAATGTGTTACCCATATGAAAACAATTTTAAATCACATGTAACCTTTCCTAAGAATATGTTACCACAGTTCACTATTACAATACAATCCTCCTTCAGGTTTAGAGAAGCATAATTTATATTACAAAACTTAAGTTTAGTCCAAGTAAGTTTAAGTACTAACCCAAATAAAATTGAATTTGCATTTGAAATTACTTCCAAATTACTTCCTGCCCCAAATGAATCTATAATTTTGTAGCTAACCATATCTCATATCTTATTTTTCAACATCAACAAGTATAAAACTATACCAAGTCAGGTTCGGTGGCTCAGCCTGTAATCCCGCACCTTTGGGAGGCTGAGGTGAGTGGATTGCCTGAGCCCACAGGTTCAAGACCCGCCTGAGCAACTTGGCGAGACCTCATCTCTACAATAAATCAAAAATCAGTCGGACGTGGTAGTGCGCGCCTGCAATTCCGGCTACTCGGGAGGCTAAGGCGGAAGGATCACCAGAGCCCAGCAGGTCGAGGCTGCGGTGGCCGGGAGCGGCCACTGCACTCCAGTCTGGGCGACAGAGTGAGGCTTCAACTCAAAAAAAAAAAAAAAAAAAAAAAACTATACCAATAATTTTCACAGGGACATGCAGTGTATTTATTATGCTTACAATTTATAACAATAAACCAACTCAAGAGTTTCCTTCTTATTCTTCTCCAGTCCATTCCCAACCATCTCTCTGCTCTAATTTCTAGTTCCAAAAGGGCCTTACCAGCAACCTACCCCTAGCAACCTCACCCTCATGCCAGCCAAACAGCACTCATGTCCTCGGCCAGAGAAATATCCTAGTGAGCTCTCCCCCAGTGAGCAAGTCCCCAAGTCACCAAACCACTGCCCCCACACACCCCTAGTCAAAGAAACAGCCCAGTAGAGCCAGCTGCCCCACCATATGAACACATGTGCTCTTGACCTGAGAATGAGCCTAGTAAACCACCTCCCAGCAAAGCCACACCACCACCACCACCACAGTCCCACAGCTCAGACCACTGAGGCACACACAGATACCACTCATGAGGATTATAGCTGACAGTACTGCAGGGAGATCCCTATTCTGTCCACCCAGAATGAAAGCCAACACACCCTGCCCAACTGACACTCTAAGACTCAACTACAGAAATAGATATTTTCTATAAAGTTTACCCTATAAAATTGGAAAAAGTGACTGCTTCACCTCACAGATATAAATTTAGAAACATAAGAAATATGAAAAAGCAAGGAAACATGACACCACCAAAGGAACACAACAATTCTCTAGTAACAGACCCCAAAGAAGAGGAAATTCTCTAAATGTGAGAAAAGAAATTCAAAATAATGATCTTAAGGAAATTCAGTGAGATACAAGAGACTACAGATAGACAATTCAACAAAATCAGGAAGACAATTAATGATATGAATAAGAAATTCAACAAAGAGATGGATATCATAAAAAAGAAGAAATCTGGGTGCTGAAGAATTCCAAGAATTTAAAAAACACAACTGAGAGTCTCAACAACAGATTAGATTAAGCAGAATAAAAAATTTCTGAACTTGAAGGCAGGTGCTTTTTTTTTATAATCAATATTTTTTATTATGATATTGTGAGGTACAGTTAAGGGGTTAGGTATACAAATATGTTTCGTTCAGGTACCCTTATTGATAAGAGGTGTTTCCCCGTCCCTAGACAGATATTTACTACTGTTAATCCCATCTCCCTTCCTCCCCCCATAGTTTCCCACTACTGTCAGTCATTTTCTTATAGTATTACATTGGATGTTCAAGGTCGACTGTATGAGTGAGAACATGTGATACTCGGAACTTTGTTTCTGTGAGAGGTCACTCAGTAATATAGACTCTAGTTCCATCCAGGTTGCTGCAAAATTCATGATTTTCTTCTTTTTTATGGCTGCGTAGTATTCCATCATGTATATGTACCACATTTTTTTTAATCCAGTCCTCTTCTGATGGGCAGCATGGTTGCTTCCAGGTTCTTGCTATTATGTACAATGCTGCGATAAACAGACGTGTGCAGGTATCTTTTTTATAGAGTGATTTGAGTTCTTCCGGATACATGCCCAGTAGGGGGATTGAAGGGTCATATGGGAGGTTGATATTTAGAGCTTTTAGGAGTCACCACACTGCTTTCCACAGAGGTTGCACTAGTTTACACTCCCACTAACAGTGTAGAAGTGTTCCCTTTTCGCCACACCCTGTCCAGCAGCTGTTATTTTTTGAGTTGTTGGTAATTGTCATTCTGACTGGAGTTAGGTGGTATCTCAGTGTGGTTTTGATTTGCATCTCCCTGATGATTAGTGAAGTTGAACATTTCTTCATGTATCTGTTGGTTGCTCAGATGTCTTCCTTTGTGAAGTGTCTGTTCATATCTTTTGCCCATTTTATAATGGGGTTGTTTGGTTTTTTCTTTTCAGCACGTTTGAGTTCCTTGTAGATACAAGATGTGAAGCCTTTGTCAGACCTGGTGTGGGCAAATACTTTTTCCCAGTCCATAGGCTGTCTCCCTGCCCTCTTGATGGTTTCTTTGGCTTTGCAGAAGTTGGCTTTGCAGAAGCTTGTCAGTTTAATAAGGTCCCACTTGTCTATCTTCTCTCTTATGACCTGTGGGTTTCAGGTTTTGTTCAGGAATGGAATGCCAGTTCTGATTTTCATGAGGGTATGTCCTTCATTTTCTAAGGTTCTTATGGTTTGAGGTTTTACGTTTAGGTCTCTGATCCACCTGGAGTTAACTTTTGTGCATGGAGACACATATGGGTCCTGTTTCAATCTTCTGCATGTGGTCAGCCAGTTTTCCCAGCACCATTTACTGAATAGGTTCTCCTCTCCCCAGTGGTAGGTGGTGGAGGCTTTGTCGAAGGTGAGTTGGTTGAGAAACTGAGGTTTTGCTTCTGGAACCTCACTTCTATTCCATTGATCTATATGCCTGTTCCTATACCAATACCAAGCTGTTTTGATGACTGTAGCTTTATAGTAAAGTTTGAAGTCTAGTAATGTGATACCACCTGCTTTGTTTTTTTTTTGCTGAGGACGAATGGCTATTCTTGGATGTTTGTGTTTCCATATGAATTCCTGTGTTGTTTTTTCTAGGTCTGAGAAGAATGTTGCTGGTAATTTGATGGGTATTGCACTGAATTTGTAGATTGCCTTAGGTAAGATGGACATCTTCACAATGTTGATTCCTCCAATCCATGAGCATGGGATATTTTTCCACTTGTTTGTGTCATCTTTGATTTCTTTGAGCAGTGTTTTGTAGTTTTCATTGTAAAGGGCTTTCACATCTCTGGTTAGGAAGATGCCAAGGGATTTCATTTTTTTTGTGGCTATTGTGAATGGAATTGTGTTTTTTCTTTGGGTTTCTGTTTGTTTATTATTGGTGTAAAGAAATGTGATTGTCTTTTGCATATTTATTTTGTATCCTGAGACTTTGCCAAAGGCCTTTATCAGTGTAAGGAGGTTTTTGACAGATTCTCTTGGGTTTTCAAGGTACACAATCATACCGTCTCCAAAGAGAGATAACTTGACTTCCTCTTTTCCTATTTGGATACCCCTGATTGCCTTCTCTTCTGATTGCTCGAGCCAAGACTTCCAATACTATGTTGAACAGGAGGGGTGAGAGTGGGCATCCTTGTCTTGTTCCAATTTTCAGGGGAAATGGTTCCAATTTTTGTCCATTTAGGAGTATGCTGACTGTGGGTTTCTCGTAGATGGCTTTTACTATTTTGAGGTATATTCCCCATATGCCTAGATGTTCGAGGGTTTTTATCAAGAAGGGGTGCTGGATTTTATCAAAAGCTTTTTCTACATCTAATGATATAATCATGTGGTTTTTGTTTTGACATCTGTTGATGTATTTAATTACATTTATGGTTTTACGAATGTTGAACCAGCCTTGCATCCCAGGTATGAAGCCTACCTGGTCATGATGGATGATTTTTAAGACGTATTATTGAATCCGGCTTGCTAGGATCTTGTTGAGAATTTTAGCATCTATGTTCATCAAAGATATTGGCCTGTAGTTCTCCTGCTTTGTTGGATCTTTACCTGGCTTGGGTATCAATGTGATGTTGGCTCCGCAAAATGATTTGGGGAGAGTTCCATCTTTTTCAATCACCTGGAATACCTTCAGTAGGATTGGTATCAGCTCCTCCTTAAATGTCTTGTACAATTCTGCTGGAAAGCCATCTGGACCAGGTCTTTTTTTTGTAGGTAGTTTTCTTATTACGTAGTCGATTTCCTTGATTGTTATTGGTCTATTTAGGGTCTCAATTTCTTCTTGTTCCAGCCTAGGCAGGTTGTGTGATGTCAGAAAGTCTTCCATTTCCTTAAGGTTTTCAAGTTTGTTTCCATACAAGTGTACGTAGTAGTCTCTAATGATCTTTTGTATTTCTTCAGGGTCAGATGTGACTTCATCTTTTGTGTTTCTGATTGTGCTTATTTGGGTTTTTTCTTGTTTTTTCTTGGTCAGTCTAGTAGGGGACCATCGATCTTGTTTATTCTTTCAAAGAACCAGCTATTAGTTTAATTTATTTTTTGTATTATCTTTTTGTCTTCCATGTCCTGGATTTGGGCTTTTATTTTGGTGATTTGGATTCTTCTGCTGAAATTAGGGTTTTTGTGGTCTTGCTTTTCCAGCTTCTTTAGGTGGCTTGTTAGGCTGTTCATTTGTGTTCCTTCCATTTTCTTCATGTGTGTTTGCAGGGATATAAATTCCCCTCTTACTACAGCTTTTAAGGCGTCCCAGAGATTTTGGTAAGATGTTTCTTCATTTTCATTTGTTTCCAGGTATCTTTTGATCTCTGTTTTGATTTCATCATTGACCCAGGAGTTGTTTAGCATCATGCTGTTTAGTGTCCGTGTCTTTGTGGGTTCTGGGGGGACCTTGTTGGTGTCAATGTTTATTTTTACTCCACTGTGGTCTGAGAAGGTGCATGGTAGAATTTCAGTCCTTTTAAATTTGCTTGTGCTTGATTTATGGCCAATTATGTGGTCGATCTTAGAATACGTGCCATGCGGTGATGAGTAGAATGTGTATTCTGTGGTCTTTGGATGGAGTGTTCTGTAGGTATCAATTAAGTCCATTTGGTCCACAGTCACATTGAGGTTCTGGATCTCCTTGCTGATTTTTTGTCCTGATGATCTGTCTAAGGTTGTGAGTGGGGTATTAAAGTCCCCAGTTATGATGGGGTTAGAGTCAATATCTTTCTTTAGTTTTCCTAAAAGTTGATTTATGAAAGTTGGAGCACCTATGGTGGATTCATATATGTTTAGGATAGATATTTCTTGTTGATGGAGTGAACCTTTTATCATTAAGTAGTGGCCCTCTGTATTTTTTTAATTTTTGATAGCTTAAATGGTATTTTGTCTGAAATCAGGATCACGACTCCTCCTTTCTTTTGTGTTCCGTTTGCCTGAAAATTTGTTTCCCATCCTCTTACTTTGAGTCTATGTATGTCCTTTCTAGTGAGTTGGGTCTCTTGAAGGCAGTATATTGTTGCCTGGTGATATTTTATCCATTTTGCCATTCTATGTCTTTTCAGTGGTGCGCTTAGTCCATTCATATTCAGGCTAATTATTGAAATATGAGAGTTCATCCCTATCATAGAGTTCTTATAGAGTTGTTGTTCTTCCCGCTTGGTTTTTTTGTCTTTCTTTTGGTTTGGGGGTTGGTTCATGTATATTTTATTCTTTTCCCTATACTCTTGTGAAGAATGCTTTTCTTTTTTCCTTTTCTTCTGTGTTTAGTACTTTCTTAAGTGTTTCATGTAGAGGTGGTTTGGTGGCAGCATAAGTTCTTAGGGATTGGATATCTGGGAAAGATTTTAACTCTCCCTCACTGATGAAGCTTAGCTTGGCCGGGTAGGTTATTCTTGGTTGAAATTGTTTATCTTTTAGGACTTTGAAGATAGGGCTCCAAGCTCTGCTAGCCTGCAGGGTTTCTGTAGATAAATCTGATGCTATTCTGATTGGTCTTCCATGATAGGTGATCTGGCCTTTTTCTCTTGCTGCCTTTAGGATTTTTTCTTTTATGCCTACTTTGTTTAGGCAAATTATTACGTGTCTAGGAGTTGGTCTTCTCATTTTTTGTCTTGCAGGGGTTCTCTAAATCTCTTGTGTTTGAATTTTTGCATCACTGATTTGATACGGGAAGTTTTCTTGAATGATCTCATGGAAAGCTTGTTCCAGTGTGGTCTCTGTCTCTCTTTCTGCCTCAGGAAGGCCAATTACTCTTAGGTTCAGTCTCTTGAAGTAATCGCTCATCTCTTGAAGGTTTTGTTCTGTCTTTTTGAGCTTATTTTCCGTGTTTTTAGAGTTTGGGTCAGTTCTATATTTTGGTCCTCAAGCTCTGAGATTCTTTCTTCTGCTTGAGTAATTCTGCTTTCCGTGCTTATCAGTTTGTTATTTATTTCATTCACAGTATTCTTTATTACTGTTATCTCAGATATCAGCTCCTTCCTAGTTTCTTCTTGTGTCTCCTCAATTCTTTTTAATCTCTTCATTAATGTCTTGATATCTAGGTTTGTAATTTGAGACCCTTCATTCTGGGGGCTCTTCATTGTTTGCATTCCGAAGTCAGTTTTCTCAGTGGTCTGAGAGAGGGGTCTGAGAGAGACTCATACTCTTCTTTTGGTTTTTCTTCATTTGTGTAGATTTTTTTCTCTCTCCCCCTTTCCCTCCCCTTCTTTAATTCTGTTTTTGAGGGAAGGTGGGGTTGCTTTTATTTCTCTTTTGCAATATCCTGTTCTTCCTTATGAAGGTCTTCTGGCTTTGTTCACTTTTGAGGTTGGAGTGTGGGCTGCGGACTGTACTTTTTGCAGTTTTGAGGTTTAATTGAGGGGGAAGCTGTGGTTCAGAATGTATATGCTGATTCTAGCATCCACGAACAGGTGTACGAGCACACTGGAACCTATTTCCCTCTGCCTTACAATCTGTCCATGCAGCAGTATGTAGGCTTGGTCCCTAGATTAAAAAGGGGGTATAAAAGAGGAAAATAATGGAGGAAGTGAGGGGTCAATAGGAAGTTAGAAAGAGAAGAGCAAGAGGGAAAACAGACATACATACCAACTATCAGGTGAGAAAGAGACACAAGGCCGGAGAGAAGTGAAAAAAGACACAAAAGACAGATTCCCTAAAGAATACTGATAGCTACACGGAGACAGACCAATAAAATTATGAAACAGTGTAAGTTAGAAGGCAAACAACGAAAGTGATCAAAACAAACAGTCAAAATGATAAAATCATAAGTCAAAGTAAGAGATCAGACTAAAGTCACTTCAGCTCTGATCTCCAGCCTCTCCCCTTTGTTTTTCATTGCAGGCAGCTAGATTTACTCGCAGTTTGGGTTTTTGTTTTTTGGGGGTTTTTTTGAGTTGGAGTCTCACTCTGTCACCCAGACTGGAGTGCAGTGGCCGATCCTGGTCACCGCAGCCTCGCCTGCTGGGCTCCAGCGATCCTTCCACCTCAGCCTTCCAAGTAGCTGGAACTACAGGTGCACTGTTTTTTTTTTAGCCTGCTGCCTGGGAATTGCTTTTGTCTGATTCAGCATAGGGGTGGGGCTTTGTCTCCTGTTTAGCTACGTTACCTTAGGAACTGAGGTGGGGGTTGTTGATAGGTGGGCGGGGCAATGGAAATCTCTGCCTGGAGAATGGCCAAGGCAGATTCACTTTTGCAGATCCATTTCTCTCCGCTTGTCTGTGTCCCCAAGCTTGGGGTCACATGCTGAGTGCCTCAGCCAGGGTGGGCCCAGAGCTCCAGAGCTCCAAAGCTCCAAAGGGCAAGCGGTGAGTGGCGAGAGTGGCCCTGGGCCCCCCACAGGGTACTTCAGTCAGGAATGGGACCGGTGTCTCTGAGGGGCAGGTACCCAGAGCCTCCTTGAGTGACCAGCGGTTTGGTGGTGGGTGCTGGGGGAGAGACGATGTAGCCAGGGAGGGAGCTGAGACCCGAGACTCCCACACAGGCTGGAGTCACATATGGTGGAACAGTAGCAGCAGGGGGCCGCAATATCCAGCTCTGCGTGGGATAGAAGGTCCCCAGGCCTCGGACCAGCATGGCTGGTGGTGGGCTGGGGGATGGGGTAAGAAAAGTAAGAGTCTTTTTGGGAACTCACGTTCAGAGAATCTCACAAGTCCACCTATGCCGTCGCCATCTTACCAGAACCCCCAGGTGCTTTTGAAATAACCAAAGTGTACCAAAAAGAGAGACAGAGTGAGAGAGAGAAAGAGAGAAAATGAATTAAGAAAGTAAGAAAGCCTACAGGACTTATGAACCATTAAGCAAACAAATATTTACATTATGACAGATTCAGAAGGAAAAGGTATAAAAGGGCATCTAGAAAATCTATTCAATGAAATAATAGCTGAAAATTTCCCAAGCTTCTGAAGAGATATGGACATCCAAATAGAGGAAACTCAAAGTCCCAAATAGATTCAACCTGAAAAGGTCCTTTCCAAAGCACATTATAGTCAAATTGTCAAAAGTCAAGGACAAAGAGAAAATACTAACAATAGCAAAAGAAAAGCATCAAGTCACACATAAAGAAATCCTCATTAGACTTTCTCAGCAGAAACCTTACAGACCAAGACAGAATGGAATGATATATTTAAAATACTCCAAAAAAAGCAACAGCAAGCCAAAAATACTATGCCCAACTATCCTTCAGAATTGGGAGAGAAATAAATTATTTCCCAGACAAGCAAAGTCTGAGGGAATTCACCACCACTACACCAGCCATACAAGAAATGCTTAAGGAAGTCCTACATCTAGAAGCAAAAAAATAATAATAATAACTACCATCAAGAAAACATGTGGAAGTATAAAGCTCCCTGGTAGAGCAGACACACAAATGAGAAAGAGACAGGAATCAAACCTCATCACTACAAAAAAAAAAAAAAAACCCCACCAAACCACAAAGATAAATAATAAGAGAGGAAGAAAAAAACAAAGGATATACTAAAAAAATAGAAAACAATTAGCAAAATGATAGGAGTAGATCCTCACCTATCAATAATAACCCTGAATGTAAATAAATTAAATTCCCCAGTTAAAAGATACAGATGACTGAATGGGTATTTTTAAAAAGACCCAACTATATGCTGCCTACAAGAAACTCACTTCACCTGTAAAGATACACACAGACTGAAACTGAAGGAATAGAAAAAGATATTCTATGCAAATGGAAACCAAAAGCAAACAGGAGTAACTATATTTAGATAAAAAGACTTTAATTTAAAAACCGTAAAAAGAGACAAACAAGATCATTATATAATGATAAAGGGATCGATTCAGCAAGAAAATGTGACAATTCAAATATATATGCACCCAACACCAGAACACCAAGATATACACAGAAATATTACTAGATCTAAAGGGAGAGATATATTCTTATACAACAAGAGTTGGGGACCTCAGCACCTCATTTTAAGCATCAGATAGATCATCTAGACAGAAAATCACAAATAAATATCAAATTTAAACTGCACTACAAACCAAATAGACCAAATAGATACTTAAAGGACATTTCATCCAACAGCTGCCAAATACACATTCTTTTCAACAGAAGATGTAATATTCTCCAAGACTGACCATATTTTAGGTAATGAAACAAATCTCATCAAATTTTTAAAAATTAAAATCATATCAAGTATCTTTTCTGACCACAATAAAATTAGAAATCAATAACAAAAGAAAAAATTTGAGACTGTACAAAAATATGCAAGTTAAACAGCATGTTCCCGAATAACCAATAATTCAATGAAGAAATTAAGAAGGAAATTTACAAATTTATTGAAACAAATAAAAATAATAACACAACATACCAAAATCTATAGGATATGGCATAAGGATTATTAAGAGGGAAGTTAACAGCAAAAACACCTACATAAGAAGAGCAGAAAAAATTTCAACAATCCCTTAGCTAGTCTAAGAAAAAAGGAGAAAATACCCAATGCATAAAATCAGAAATGAAACAGGAGACATTACAACTAATAACAATACAAAGGACCAATAAAGATTATTATGAACAATGAATCAGAAAACCTAGAAGAAATGGATAAATTCCTGGAGATGTAAAAATTATCAAGAATGAATCTAGAAGAAATAGAAAACCTGAACAAACAAATAATGAGTAACAAAATTATATCAGTAATAAGTCTTCCAACAAAGAAAATCCAACGACCAGATAGATTCACAGTCATTCTACTAAACTTTGAAATAATTAACACCAATTTTTCTCAAGCTAGTTCAAAAAATTAAAGGGGAGGTTATGCTTCCAAACACATTCACAATGAGGTCAGAAATACCCTAATACCAAAACCAGATAAGGACACAACAAATAAAGAAAACTACAGGTTAATATCCTTGATGAAGATAGATACAAAATCTTCAATAAAATACTAGCAAATCAAATCCAACAACACATCAAAATGATTATATACCATGACCAAGTGGAATCTATCCCAAGGACGCAATGATGGTTCTACATACACAAATCAATAAACACGATACATCACATCAACAGAATGAAGAACAAAAACCATATGGTCATCTCAACAGATGCAGAAAAAAGCATTTATAAAAGTCAACATCCTTTCATGATAAAAACTCTCAGTAAGTTAAGCTGCTACAGATGTGTGCTAAAAATAAAAAAACAAATTACACACAAAAGGAATATACTTCAACACAATAAAGGTCACATATGACAAACCTACAGCTAACATCCTACTAAGAGCTGGAACAAGACAAGGATATCCACTCTCACCACTCTTATTCAGCATAGTACTAGAAGTCCTAGCCAAAGCAATTAGGCAAAAAAAAGATAAAGGGCCTCCAAATTGGAAAGGAGGAAGTCAAACTGTCCCTGTCTGCAGACAATATGATACAGAAAAACCTAAAAATGCCACAGAAAAACTCTTAGTACTAATAAACACATACAGTAAAGCTGCAGGATACAAAGTCAACATTAATAAATCAGTGACATTTCTATACAGCAAAAATGAACTATCTGAACAAGAAATCCCATTTTTATGAAAAAAATTAAATACTTAGGAATAAATTTAAACAAGGAGGTGAACAATCCCTATAGTAAAACACTTACAAAAGAAATTGAAGAGGACATAAAACATTAAAGTGCATCTCTCATTCTCATGGATTGGAAGCCTATTGTTAAAATGCTATCCAAAGTAATCTACAGATTCAATGCAATCCCTATCAAAATATATATGACATTCTTTACAGATATAGAAAAAAAATCCTAAAACTCATATGGAACCACAAAAGACCCTAAACAGCCAAAGAAATCCTGAACAGTAGTGCGTGCCTGTAATTCCGGCTACTTGGAAGGCTGAGGCGGAAGGATCGCCAGAGCCCAGCAGGTCGAGGCTGTGGTGGCCGGGAGCAGCCACTGCACTCCAGTCTGGGCGACAGAATGAGACTCCAACTCAAAAAAAAAATAAAGAAAGAAATCCTGAACAAAAAAAAAAAAAAACAAAGTTGGAGACATCACACTTTCTGACTTCAAAATACACTACAAAGCTATAATAACAAAAATAATGGTGTTGGCATAAAAACAGACACATAGATGATCAATGAAACAGAACAGAGAACCCAGAAATAAAACTATGTACTTAGAGCCAACTCATTTTTCACAAAGGTGCCAAGAACATTCACTAAGGAATGGAGAATCTCTTCCATAAATGGTGCTGGGAAAATTGGATATCCATATGTAGAAGAACGAAACTAGACCCTTCTCACTACATACAAAAATCAACTAAAAATGGATTAACTACTTAAATGTGAGTCCCAAAACTATGAAACTACTACAAGAAACATAGGAGAAAAGCTCAGGACATTGGTTCGGGCAAAAATTTCATGGATAAGCTCTCAAAAGCACAGGTGGAAAAAGCAAAAACAGACAAATGGAATTATGTCAAACTAAAAAGCTTCTGTACAGCAAAGGAAATAATCAACAAAGAGATAACCTGTAGAATGGGAGGAAATATTTGCAAAACTATTCATCTGACAAGAGATTAATATTCAGAATATATAAGGAATTCAACTCAACGGCAAAAAAAAATCTATCTAATTTTTAAATGGGCAAATGATCTGAATAGACATTTCTCAAAAGAAGCATACAACTGCTAATAAGTATATGAAAAATGCTCAATATCACTAATCATCAGGCAAATACAAATCAAAACTATATAGAGAGACTATCTCACATGTAATAGAATGGCTATTATCAAAAAGATAAAAAACAACAAATACTGGCAAGAATGCAGAGAAAGAGGAACTCTTAAATACTGTTGGTGGAAATGTGAATTGTAAAGCCATAAAGGATAGCAGTAAGGAGGATCCTCAAAAACCTAAACGCGGAACTACCATACAACCCAGCAATCTTACAGAATATATAACTAAAGGAAAAAAAATCAGTATGTTGAGGACATTTTTCCACTCTCCTGTTTACTGAAGTACTAATCACAATTGCCAAGATATGAAATTAACCTAAGTATACATCAACAAACAAATGGGTTTAAAAAATGCAGTATATATATATACAACAGAATACTATTCAGTCATTAAAGAAAAAAGAAATCCTATCATTCTCAGCAACATAGCTGAGCCTAGAGAACATTATGATAAGTGAAGTGAGTCAGGTACATAAATACTACATGATCTCATTTGTATGTAGAGTCTGATTTCATAGAAGTAGAGACGAGAATAAGAGGTTACTATAGATTGGGAAGGGGAGAGGGAAGGAGAAAGATGAGAAGTTGGTAAATAGATACAAAATTACAACTAAATAAGATAAATAATTTCTAGTGTTCTGTTTTTACAAGAGATAGTATTTCACTATAGTAGGACTACAGGCAAGAACCACAGAGTCCAACTTCATTGTTCTACAGCACTGTAGGGCGGCTATAGTTGACAACAATTTATTACATATTTTCAAATAGCTAGAACGGAAGATTTTAAATGTTCCCAACACAGAGAAATGATAAATGTTTGAGATGACAGATTTGTTTATTACCCTGAGTTGATGATTACGCATTGTACAAAGGTATCAAAATACCACACTGTACTACATAAATTCATATATGTCAATTAAAAATAATTTAAAAGGAGCCTTACAATCATAGGTGATGAGTACAGGTTTGATCAAATTCAAAAATACAAACACTATTTAAAAAAAAAACGCATTCCAACATACCCTGCTAGGATGAATGTGCCTCAAATCATTAAGATAATATTCTTCAATTGAGTGGGGCTTGCCTTCCACTTCAAAAATATATGCAGGATTCATCTTGTTCTGAATAGGAATGGCAAAGTAGTCTGCAAATTCTTTACAGTTGATGGTAGCTGACATCAGGACTATCTACAGAGTAAGAGAAAGCATTAAAATAAACAATGAGAATAATGATAACCAAAATATAATACTTTTTAAATTCCAGGCTTTTCTTCTGCTTCATTCCTGTATCTAATAACTTTTGAGGTTTTAAATAGACTACACTGAATCTCTAGTAAAATACAAATTATTGCAGTTTAAAGAAAGTTCAGAGATACCAACTTTTACCGTTTCTCTTTATTTTATCAAATGAGAAATTACATAGCTCCAATAAAGCTAAATTAAGACCACATATTTCTTTTTTTTTTTTTTTTTTTTTTTTTGAGTTGGAGTTTCACTCTGTGGCTGCTCCCGACCACTGCAGCCTCGATCTGCTGGGCTCTGGCGATCCTTCCGCCTCAACCTTCCAAGTAGCTGGAACTACAGGTGCGTGCTACCACACCCGGCTAATTTTTTTATTTTTATTGCAGAGATGAGGACTCGCCAAGTTGCCCAGGTGAGTCTCGAACCTGCGGGCTCAGGCAATCCACTCACCTCAGCCTCCCAAGGCACGGGATTACAGGCTGAGTCACCCGGCCCAGCTTAAGACCACATATTTCAAAGAAAACTTTGCATCAGGAAACTAAATTTAAAAAAATAAGTTCTGGCCAGGTTCGGTGGCTCAACCTGTTATCCCAGCACTTTGGGAGGCTGAGGTAAGTGGATTGCTTCAGCCTGCGGGTTCGAGATCCAGCCCAGACAACTTCACAAGACCTCATCTCTACAATAAATAAAAAATTAGTCGGGTGCGGTGGCACATGCCTACAGTTCTGGCTACTTGGAAGGCTGAGGCGGAAGGATAGCTGGAGCCCAGTAGGTCAATGCTGGGGTGGCCGTGAGTGTGCCACGGCACTCCAGCCTGGGTAACAGAGTGAGACTTAACTCAAAAAAAAAAAAAAAAAGTTCCTAGATGTTGTATTCCAGAAAAATGAGAGAATAAACCAGCAAAGAGGAAGACAAAAGATCTAGAAAACTTTGGTTTCATCCCAAAAAACTGGAGAAGCCCCAGGACAACAGCCATGCAGTAGCAGAGAGGAACAACCCCAGACCAGAGTAAGATGATTGACTGTGGCTTTCAGTTTTGTCAAAAAGCAAATATAAGATGATATCCTTAGGAAACTCAGCCACAAACTGCAGGAGCAGCACATCAGATGTGCCCAGAGAAGGTGGTAGCATTACAGAGGGTCTGCACCATTCAGCAATCTCCACAGGGGATGAGCAAGGTTCTCTGGCTGGCTGTGGACTACCTACTGCAAGCATATGGCAACTGTAGTTTTGTTTTTTGGTTTTTTGTTGTTGTTGCTTTCATCTTTGTATTGATAGTATAACCAGAGCTAGAGAAATGATTTAATGTATTCTATCAAATTAATAAATACAATAATTTAACTGTAAAAGGAAACAGTCTAGTTGGACATTTTAGCAGAAATTGCTAGAGGCAAGAAACTCTTGGCATACATTCTGTTTGGATAGAAAAGAACAGAACACAAGAGGAAAACTGGACAGTCCAGTATGGATTATTGACATTAGGAGTTCTGCAGAAAGAAAAGCGAATGTTCTGATTGCTCTTTTGAGGTAAGAACTCTGAAGAGTAAACCATTAAAAATGAAAAGCAATTTAACTGAGTAACCAACCTTAGGCAAAAAGAATAAATATGTGGCAACATTTTGTCTTTAGCTGCTAATCTGAGATTGGTTATGCTAGAAACGTGTAAGTAGCCTTTCTTATTAGATGAAAGGCAGGGTGGGGTACCCTAGACAGGCAAATTTAAGAATGCTGCTTTATTCTGGGCTTTCTGTACCAGCACCAACCACTAGCCCTTGGCAGCATAAATGGGATGAATATAAGGTTTATCCTTAGCATGATAAGGGAAAAAGAGTTACAAGCGGAGAAGATTAAAAGAAGAAAATAATGGAGCCACAAGAAGAAAACTAATAGCACAAGTCAGAACAAGGAGGATACATGAAGAACAAGCAATTTTCAATCTTTCTCCATTTCTTCAAGTCTAATGAGGAAAATAACTGAGCAAGGATTATCAGCCTATAAAGTTGAATGAAATAACGCAATGAAGTTGAGTGAAATGACAAAACTGTTTACTGACTTTCCAACCATGATGATCAGTGTGGTATCATCAATGTTACTGAGGATTTTGTTTCTGCCTCATTATAATGCATTGCCATGTATTTTGTCAGTACAGTAGAGACGTTTAAACATTCCAGTGACAATTATGACAATAGTTTTGGAAAGGCATCTATGATTATAGTCTTGGGAATCACACACTTTGAAAAGGGAATTTCTCCTAATGACATGGGATGTAAGCAAATTCAACACCTTAAGAATAACAAAAAGGAAAGAAGACTAAGAGACTAATGATGGTGAGGCAGGCACATTGTCCTCCTTTTGCTGAACTGGAACATGAGAAATTTAGCCTAACTATAAGTAGTGTTGGATAAGCTTTATGAGACATGAAGATATGAAGATGGCAAAAATTTCACTCGTTTCTCTTTTACTACTTTAATTTGCTTAAAAGTGCAAATGCTTGTGCTTGCAATAATTTTCTAAAAGCAGAAGTAGTATATCCTTTTACTACCTTAATAAAGCATTTGCCCTTTTGTTACAAATGAATTTTACTGTCTTAACAGCTGAAACCAGTGGCACAAAATGAGATGGTATTTACTGCAGCAAGGTCCCTGTAAATCAAAATCTGAGCTTTACATAAAAATCTTATTTATAAAAACTACGATGCCAAGTGCAGTGAGAATGGAGCACAGAGCAGCAATGCTGCCTGCCAGGGCCATGAAGAAGTGGCTTTTGCTACAGTGCTTGTTTAACGGCACAAGTGAAAAGCTGAATAAGGCAAACACTTGAAGAGGCAGTTGTTTTGTAAACTTCTGGGGTGGGGGTGGGATTCCTTCTGCAACTGTAGTTTTTTAAGTGTAAATCCTAGCCAAAGAATAAAAACTTTGGCTGGTCACAATGGCTCAAGCCTGTAATCCCAGAACTTTGGGAGGCTGAGGTGAGGAGACTACCTGAGCCCACGGGTTCGAGAACAGTCTGGGCAACTTGGTGAGACCTCATCTCTACAATAAATCAAAAAATTAACTGGGTGTGGTAGCACGTGCCTATAGTTTCAGCTACTTGGAAGGCTGGGGCAGAAGTATCGCTGGAGCCCAGCAGGTTGATGCTGGGGTGGCAGTGAGCGTGCTACTGCACTCCAGCCTGGGTTGGGCAACGGAGTGAGACTCCAACTCAAAAAAAAAAAAAAAAAAGAATAAAATCTTTATATAGGCATTATGAATGCAGTCACTGAGTAAATAAAACATCTGTATTTTCCCTTTTGGCATTAGATGCAAATGATAAAAACCATATTGACCAGGACTCACTTTAAGAAGAAATGGCTGAGACTGGAAAGAATGCTCTGAAATGCCACTCGGGATGGAAGAATGGTTCCCAAGGGACACACCCTGGTCCCAGTAGATGATCTCTAAGCTATCTTTTATGGAAAAGGGAAGCTAGTGAACTGCAGGGTTTGTGCTGAGTGCAGCATGCATACAAGAGGCCATACCTAAATGACTAGAGGCAAGAAGGACCCAGGTCAGCCACCTGCTCTGCCCTCCCTGGGCAGCCCACCGTCTCTCTTCCAAACTGACACGTCAGCAGGCTGCCCACTCACCTGTCTAGGGTGGGCCTGGGCTGAGTCTAGTCAGTTAGAGGTGACAGCAGAGTCAGTGGCTGAAAGATGGAATAGAGGAGGGATGGAGAAGCCAGGTCAGGGGAACCAATTGGGGCTCTAGGGGCTTGGGTGGAGAGGGTAAAGGGAGACCTTAAAGTCCAGCTGTCCATGCTCTTGAATCCAAATCCTCTGACAGCAACACTCTTTTTAAAAGGTAATAAATGACCCGCCTGGGCAGCGAGACCTCATCTCTACAATAAATAAAAAAAAAAAATCAGCCGGGCGTGGTAGCGCATGCCTGTAATTCTGGCTTCTCCGAAGGCTGAGGCGGAAGGATCGCCGGAGCCCAGCAGGCGAGGCTGCGGTGGCCGGGAGCGGCCACTGCACTCCACTCAAAAAAAAAAAAAAAGGTAATAAATGGCCGGGTTCGGGGCTCAGTCTGTAATCCCAGCACTTTGGGAGGCCGAGGTGAGTGGACTACCTGAGCCCACAGGTTCGAGATCAGCCTGGGAAACTAGGCAAGACCTCGTTTCTATAATAAATCAAAAATTAGCTGGGTGTGGTAGCACACACCTGTAGTTTCAGCTGCCTGGAAGGCTGAGGCAGAAGGATCACCAGAGCCCAGCAGGTAAACGCTGGGGTAGCCATGAGTGTGCCACTGTCCTCCAGCCTGGGCAACAGGGTGAGACTCCAACTCAAAAAAAAAAAAGGTAATAAATAAGGATTTTTTTGAGAGTTGTTAAAAAAAAAAAAACTTTTACAAAACTATTTAGAATGTGACTTCTAATTTATTGGCCCAACTATATTTAAGGTACTATATTTAGAAAATATGCTACTTCACACATTTTTTAATAAATCATAAATGTACTGAAACTGGCAAACCATTTCTTACTACTTATAAGTACCAAGCTCCTTATCACCATTTTCAGCAGTGTGGTAGAGTTTCTTTGTTTTTAATCCACTAATACTTTAACTCTCTTTACCACTGAAAATTTTAAAATGTGTAATCAAGTTATTATTTTGACTTGAGTAAAACAGAAAAGTCTTTAAATGACATTCAAGAGAGACGCCAATTTGTTGAATAATCTTCAATGACATCTTTTAGTTAAGATGTCAAAAAAGAACCAAAATAGCTAAATTATCTCATTCATTTCAGTCACCTCAAACAATAAGACAACCTATTGCAAATGTTAAGTTCCATTCATTCATTGCTCACCAAGTGAGAATATGAACATTCTCAGGTGGAAGTTTCCTCCCTTATGGGACATTGTGGAAGAAGATAGGAGAACTATTTCCCTAAACAAATAAACATTTGAAGATCAAAATACTTTATGATTTAGAAAGCAACTTTTCCAATTATAGCAAATCCTTTAATAGCCCCATTATAAAACAATATGCATATCCCAATCACTGCCACCTTTTATAAAGCTGGTTCCCAAAGACCTACTTAGCACAGCTAGGCTGAAGTGGACCTATGTTTAGATTTTTTTTAACAACTCTCAAAGAAATCCTTATTTATCATCTGTTTTTTGTTTTTGTTTTTGTTTTGAGTTGGAGTCTCACTCTGTTGCTCAGGCTAGAGTGCAGTGGCACGCTCATGGCCACCCCACTGCCGACCTGCTGGGCTCAAGTGATCCTTCCACCTCAGCCTTTCAAGTAGCTGGAACTACAGGCGCACGCAACCACACCTGGCTAATTTTTTATTTATTGTAGAGACGAGGTCTTGCCATGTTGCCCAGGCTGGTCTTGAACCCGCAGGCTCAGGCAATCCTCTCGCCTCAGCATCCCAAAGTGCCAGGATTACAGGCTTGAGCCACCACATCCAGTCCAAAGTTTTTTTAAATATAAAATTTAAAAATACAGTATACCTGCATGCAGCCTACTTGCATAGGTAACCCTTACCTGTACCCCACATCTCATAATAAAAATTTTTTAAAATACAGTATAACTATTTATATATCATTTGCATTTTATTATAATTAACCTAAAGATGATTTAAAGTATATGGGAGGATGTGTGTAGGTTACATACAAATACTGTACTACCCCATTTTATATCAGAAAAAGACTTGAGCATCCTCAGAGTTTGGTATCCACAGAGGGTCCTGGAATCCCCAACAAATCCCAAAGAATAACTATAGAGAGAAACAAAGCTAAACAATAAATCTTAGCCCTAAAGATTTCTGTTACATATGAAATCAAATTTACCTTCACAAAACGTGAATTTGTTCTTAAAAATTTGCGGACTACCAACAGCAGGAAATCCATTTCTTCAGTTCGCTCATGTACCTACAAAATAAAAAAGAAGGCACCCCCACATGGTATCAGGCAAGGCAAGAGTCACTGCTAAAACAATGGCACCCCTGGGAGACTAAATCAATTCTTTCTGCTAAATGCAATTCTTCAGGGGACTAGTATCAGTCCTGGTTAAGAAGAAGGAAAGAATACTGACCCAAAGACCAAAGAGTACCCATGTGGTCACTGTCCCTCTCAATGTTTCTCCTTAGGGCCTTCCTGGCATGTGGGCAGAGTAATGTTCAGCACCCATTGCCCTGTCCACTTAAAACCAATAGTACCCCAGGTCACTGTGACAACCACAAATTTTCCCACCCACCCCACACACAGAGAACCACTCCCATAGCCCCCCAGAGCCCCTGTCTGTCACACCCTCTGTCGGAACTTACAGGTATATTGTCATCTGAGCAAGTAAGTGAGAGAATGGAGATATGCCAGTCTAAAGGCGAACCTGCCTGACAGGTAATGTTCCACAATGTGTAGAACCGCAGTTCACAAGGGTGGGCAAGGGGTAGCCCTGGAAAAGTTGGGTCAGTCAAACAGGTAAAGCAGAACAAGGTTGTGAGGTCAACAACACTGACGCAGGAGAGCACTCGGGGAAAGCAGCTGCCTCACAGCCCTTCTCACTCAGAGACCTTACAGTAGGAGCCACCCCAAGGAGCCATACAATCCACTCTCCCCACCCTGCCCTACCCCAGAACCAGTTAGTGCCAAAGGGCTATGTCACATGTGGCTATTTTTCTAAAAGAAACCAGTTACTGTAGTTACTTAGGATACCTCACTGCACAAGGGAAAAATATGATTCTATCCTGCAACATTTCTTGGTCAAAGTGAAGAGATAGCTACTAAATTTGAACAAGGGAGCTCTCCTCTGCTCAGTGTAAAGGGCCTGCCAATTTATTCTATGCCTAATTCTATTCCAGTCCCTACCATCTCTGAATTTACCACTGAAGTAGATGTGTCGGGAAGAAGCATAGAGAAAAGAAAAAAAATCAGTAGCTGAGCAATATTTAGCAACATCATAAATCTAACTCTTATGCTATCACCAAGCTCCAGAACACTTTGTGAACATAAACATCCTGACTCTTCCTTGAGAAGAAAAATCAAGGCTATCATCAGGGAAGAGTCCCAAGGTGACCTCTTTCCAGCTTTGAGATCCCTCCACCTGTACTCATCGTGGCAGCCTCTCCCCTGAGTTCACACATTCATTTCCCCTCCTCTGCCTTGAGGCCCTACACAGGCTCTAGTTCCAGGATCCCTAGCCCTGTCCCTGAGCCAGCCTTTCTCCAAAGCACACAAATACATACACATCACAATGTACACCTCTACTGGAGAGCAGCTGAGAGTAGAAACGATGACTTAATTTGTCTTTATAACCTCAGCACCTAGTGAGGCATCTTTTTCATAGCAGTACTCAAAAAATGTTTGTTGAATGAGTGATTTACCTAAAGCTTTTTCAAGAACTAAGAAGTTAAAAATACTATTTCTGCCAGGCTTGGTGGGGCTCAGCCTATAATTCCGCGCCTTTGGGAGGCTGAGGTGAGTGGATTGCCTGAGCCCGCGGGTTCGACACCCGCCTGGGCAACTTGGCGAGACCTCATCTCTACAATAAATCGAAAAATTAGCCGGGTGTGGTAGCGCCTGTAGTTCCAGCTACTCAGAAGGCTGAGACGGAAGGATCGCTGGAGCCCAGCAGGTCAAGGCTGTGGTGGCCAGGAGCGTGCCACTGCCCTCCAGCCTGGGCGACAGAGTGAGACTCCAACTAAAAAAATAATAATAATACTATTCCTTTTTTAACTGCTTGCCCATCTTCAATTTCTGCTCTTGTGTTTCTTTTAAAATTCAAATCATCCCAGAAAATAAGAACAACACTATTTGTAAACCTAAAACTTCAGGTAGCTGAGCCTAATCCATTCATTTATTAAGAAAACAATTATCCAAACACTAGCAATATAGTGGAAGAGCAGGAGCAGGAAGTTACTATCACAGTGATGTGACAGTCCTCTGCTGGCTACTGCTACCCCGTATGTCAAGCTCTTGCAGAGAGCAGCCAACTTTTGTTCATCTATTATCGCACAGCTTCAGGAAAGAATGTAGTCAACACAGTATGAATGGGTTTATCTGTGTCACTCAAACATGTATGTGCAAAGAAAGCTACTTAGAACAATGTCAAAAGCACAGAAAATAAAGGTAGGCATTAGCACCATAGGTTCTTGAGTAAACAACCCCGGGATGAACCTGAGCACTGAACTTCTTTAAGCTATAGTTACCTTTAATGTAAAACAGGCTCAATTGTAATAAAAGGCCCAATAAATAACTATTGTAAACTTCATAATGCCACCTCTTGGCATTGCCTATTAAATTTAATTTGAGCCGGGCTCGGTGGCTCAGCCTGTAATCCCGCGCCTTTGGGAGGCTGAGGTGAGTGGATTGCCTGAGCCCGCGGGTTCGAGACCTGCCTGGGCAGCGAGACCTCATCTCTACAGTAAATCAAAAAATCAGCCGGGCGTGGTAGTGCATGCCTGTAATTCCAGCTACTCGGAAGGCTGAGGCGGAAGGATCGCCGGAGCCCAGCAGGTCGAGGCTGCGGTGGCCGGGAGCGGCCACTGCACTCCAGTCTGGGCGACAGAGTGAGACTCCAACTCAAAAAAAAAAAAAAAATTTAATTTGAGCTCTACCTCAAAACTGTCAAAAGTTCGTCACTGTATATCACACTATTTTGCAAGGAATAGTAGATCATTTTCACTGTCTCATATTCTCCCAAAACCACTGCAGTAATTCAAAACCAAGTAAATGTAAACGAGATTTTAAATGCACCGGGCTCGGTGGCTCAGCCTGTAATCCCGCACCTTTGGGAGGCTGAGGTGAGTGGATTGCCTGAGCCCACGGGTTCGAGACCCACCTGGGCAGCGAGACCTCATCTCTACAATAAATCAAAAAATCAGCCGGACATGGTAGCGCATGCCTGTAATTCCAGCTACTTGGAAGGCTGAGGCGGAAGGATCGCCAGAGCCCAGCAGTTCAAGGCTGTGGTGGCCAGGAGCGGCCACTGCACTCCAGTCTGGGCGACAGAGTGAGACTCCAACTCAAAAAAAAAAAGATTTTAAATGCACCAACACCAATTTATCTGTCATATATTTTGGTATTAGTAATTAGTAACACACATCAAGATAGAGTGGAGAAACCTTACCCTCAAAAGTTGCCCAAATGGTTTTATTTCAGACTCTATTAAGCACCCTAGCCCCATCTCACAACCTCCCACGAACTCTATTTGCTGATGTTTCTAATTCCCATAGAAATAAATCAAGCTTCTCAGGACAGAATTACTTATAAGGTTTAATCCACAAAAGTTTGGGATACAGCCAGTTCCAAAGTTCCTGGAAAAGTAGTTCAAACACAATATCCCCTTACCTTAAAAAAATCTTGTTTGAAATATAAACAAAATCAGTTAAATATTCCCTCCTTACTGAGAAAAGTCCAGAAAGTATAGGGGAAGGAAAAAATAAAGAAAGGTAAAATAGTCACAAAAACAGGGTTCAAAACAGAGGGGGATTTTTGCTGTTTTTTTTTTTTTTTTTTAAGAAAAGTAAATAAATCTGTATCTTGTATTTATTTTAATAATTTTTAAAAAGGTATTATTGTCCTTGATTTAGAGGGAAACTATCTATATACAAATGAAAACTTTTTAACTATCTGAGTGTGGCTAACACTGTAAACCAGAGGTTAGCAGGCTTTTCCTGTAAAAGTCAAGATAGAAAATATTTCCAGCATGGCAGGATATACAATCTCTGTTGCAACTCTGCTGTTGTAGTGCAGAAGCAACTACAAACAATACATAAACAAATGAGTGAAACTATGTTCCAGTGAAACTTTATTTATAAAAACAGGTGCCAAATTTGACCCAAGAGCTGTAGCCTGCCAAGCCCTGCTCTAAACAAGGAATCTTTTCATAGTCCTCAACATCCTCAACAATATTTCGGAACCAAGTCACAGACAAATTAAGCAAATATAGATTCAAAATGTTTCATGACCCTTTACAGATAGATAGCATTTGCAGTACCTTATACAATATTGTCTTATATAAGGACATAAGAGCAGAGCTACACGAAATACACACTTACCTCATCAATGAAAACATGCGTGAATTCCATCAAACTCTTAGCACTAACTATTTTCTGAAGAAGGACTCCAGTTGTCATATAAATCAGCCTAGTGTCCTCCGTTGCTATTTTCTCTAGCCCTACCTAAAATTGGGGAAGGAAAAGAGAAAGAAGAAAGAGTTCAGGTTTAAATGATGTTTCACTACCCAAGAATGTTATGTTCATTTTATAATGGAGGTAAAAAAGGGAACAAAATTATAATACAAAGGTATTATATTTCAAAAGATATATAGGGTCCAAATTAAAAGTGAAGTTCTCAAGTTGATTTCCTTTTTTGCGTGTGAAGGAGGTAGCTTTTCTAACAATACTGCCTATAAAATTTTGATATTAAAATAATTATGTATCAAGACATCTTCTAGAATATAAAGATATAACTCAAAGGATAAAATTATAGAAGTCATGAGCCTGAGGATTTTCACTTCTTTCCTATTCAACTGGGAAAGAAATTAAAAGTTATTTTCAAGAGTTCAGTTTCACTATTACTATTATTTTTATTTTTATTTTTTTAGTTGGAGTCTCACTCTGTCGCCCAGGCTGAAGTGCAGTGGCACACTCACAGCCACCCCAGCATCGATCTGCTGAGCTCCAGCAATCCTTCTACCGCAACCTTCTAAGATGCTAGAACTACAGGCACATGCTACCACACCCAGCTAATGTGTGTGTGTGTGTGTGTGTGTGTGAGAGAGAGAGAGAGAGAGAGAGAGAGAGAGAGAGAGAGAGAGAGAAAGCAGGATTTATTTGGAGGACAGAAAAACTCCCACAGTGGGAGGGGACCCAAAGAGGTTGACCCTAACTTTTTTTTATTTATTGTAGAGACGATCTTGCCAAGTTGCCTGGGTCTTGCCAAGTTGCCTGGGCAGGTCTCAAACCCGCAGGTTCAGGCAATCCACTCACCTCTGCCTCCCAAAGTGCTGGGATTACAGGCTGAGCCACTGAGCCTGGGCTACTGTTTTTTTAAATTATGCCACAGTTCTGCTCTATAAGCAACTGGCTACATATTAATTTCCTGCAGAAAATAGCCATGTACTATCATCAACTTACATAGAAAAAAATTAACAAAGAGAGAGACGGTTGGCTTTCTCTCCCTCTCTTCCCCCCAGTCTCACCTGATAGCCTACCAGACCCCCCAGAGTCCAAGAGCGCTCTTTACTAATCCATCTGGCAATGCTGCTGGCCCCTATCTTCCGTGGCTGAGTAACCACAATGTTGCAGTAAGTAGAGCGTTGAATATAGTGATCCAAGATATATTGTGGAAGCTGAGTACTTTTACCACTTCCTGTGGCACCGTGTATAATTACCACAGAATTACTTTCTATCAAAGAAATAACCTAGAATTAAAAAAAAATTCTCTTTCAAAATTGCAACAAAACAAACAGTGATGTAAAGTATCATCTATGTTGGGAAGATTTTCTGGATTTATTTTTTGTATTTAAGTTAGACTTAATTAATCATTCTAAATATCACAAAAGAGAGCAAGTATACAAATGGTTGCTACATTACAAACCAATTCTACACCTATATAACAGTAGCTATTAATAGCCATGGAAAAATCAGGCCAAGTTAATTTCAGTTCCCTGGGTCTCAGTTGCTGCTATCAAAATGAAAATATAAAATTGGGTTTCTATAGCCTTTACTAACTCTAAGTGTCTATATTATTTAAAAATTGTGTAACAAGTCTGCATATAATTCTACTGAAAAACATGAAAACAAAGCTGTTGTTATACTCAAGTGGTTTTAAAATTCCATTTTAATTTTTTTTTTTTTTTTTTGAGTTGGAGTCTCACTCTGTTGCCCAGACTGGAGTGCAGTGGCCGCTCCCGGCCACCACAGCCTCGACCTGCTGGGCTCCGGCGATCCTTCCACTTCAGCCTTCCAAGTAGCTGGAACTACAGGTGCGCACTACCACGCCCAGCTAATTTTTTTTTTTTTTTTTTTATTGTAGAGATGAGGTCTTGCCAAGTTGCCCAGGTGGATCTCGAACCCGCGGGCTCAGGCAATTCACTCACCTCGGTCTCCCAAAGCGCAGGATTACAGGCTGAGCCACCGAGCTCGGCCCATTTGAAATTCTTGAGACACAATTTTTTTTTTTTTTTTTTGAGTTGGAGTCTCACTCTGTCGCCCAGACTGGAGTGCAGTGGCCGCTCCCGGCCACCGCAGCCTCGACCTGCTGGGCGATCCTTCTGCCTCAGCCTCCCAAGTAGCCGGAATTACAGGCACACACTACCACGTCCGGCTAATTTTTTTATTTTATTGTAGAGATGAGGTCTTGCCTGCCCAGGCGGGTCTCGAACCCGCAGGCTTTACATTTTTAAACAATTAGTTTTCACTTTTCCACTTAAAGATTAAATAAGGTGGGGTGCGGTGGCTGAAGCCTGTAATCCCAGCACTTTGGGAGGCTGAGGCAAAAGGAATGCCTAAGCCTGTGGGTTTGAAAACAGCCTGGGCAACTTGGCAAGATCTCATCTCTAAAATAAATAAAAAAATCAGCCGGGGGAGTTAGTGCGCACCTGTAGTTCTGGCTACTTGGAAGGCTGAGGCAGAAGGATCGCCTAAGCCCAGTGGGTCGATGCTGGGGTGGCTGTGAGCGTGCCACTGCTCTCACTCAGCCTGGGCGATGGAGTAAGGCTCCAGTTAAAAAATAATAATAATAATAATAAAAGAATTAGATGAAGTTTTTTTGTTTTTTGTTTTGTTGAGTCAGAGTCTCACTCCATCACCCAGACCGGAGTGCAGTGGCACCCTTGCGGCCACCCCAGCATCAATCTGCTGGGCTCAGGCAATTCTGCTGACTCAGCCTCCCAAGTAGCGGGAACTACAGGCATGCTACCACTCCCAGCTAATTTTTTAATTTATTGTAGAGATGAGGTCTTACCATGTTGCCCAGGTTGATCGCAAACCCACAGGCTCAGGCAATCCTCTCACCTCGGCCCCCAAAGTGCTGGGATTACAGGCTTGAGTCACTGCCCCCAGCCAAAATGAAGCATTTTAAAAACGCTAATCCAATTCTTCCTCCACCATTCCCCCATCTCCACCCTAAACTTATTTAAGCTCTTATTTTTCCAGCAATTAATTTTTAGAGGCCAGTATTCTTGAATACTGGCCTCTAAAAATTAATTCATAAAGTATATCTCCTCTATAAAGTTGTATACTTCAATCTAAAGCAAAATAAAAATTAAATCTGAAATATTTCCAGTTTTATCTATAGCTCTACTAGTTTAGTTAATAAAGGCTTCAATACACTTACTTTTAGCTATGTTTAATAACATGCAACTAATTAGAAATTTAATCATTCTACTACTATAGTTGGCCTGGTATTGTTAATGTAATATGTCAATGATTGATCAAATCAATCAATAAGCAGAAAAAAATGGGCAACACTGTATAGAAACCCAATGGAAACGCTAGGGTGTGTCATTTGCTTTATAAAAAAATTAGGCAGTGACTATCTTTAAATAAGAAGCTCTCCTGGGGAAAGACAGTGCTTACTTATGGATATTTTGAAGGAGGGAAAAACTAGATAACAAACTAAATGTGAGGAGATATACTCAGGTAAAGGTTAAACAAATTAAAGCGCAGGTCAAAAGAAAAATCATCAATCTGGCCGTTACACAAAATCATCTCCACATCACCCTGAGCACACACCCTCCTCTTATCTGTCACAGAACCTTGCATGCCATAATGTTTTCACCTGGCACCTGGTAACTTTGAAATTATAAACCAAAAATGTTGGGCCTAAGGCATTTAATCAAACAGCAAAATTACAGTATGACAAAAATAATTTTACCTCTTCCTTACATCGATTTATAGGCAAATCAGGATATTTATAAGTTGTCTCTGGGATGCATGTTACATTGCTTAATTTAGCCAAAAGTGGCCTTGGACCTGGATTCAGACAAAACAAACAAATATTATGTTCCTTGTTATCTGATCAAAGACAATGTAAATAGCACAATGTAACATCTATATATACAACATACACACACACACACACATACAAAAATACACTTTGTTTATTTATTTATTTTTTTTGAGTTGGAGTCTCACTCTGGTGCCCAGGCTGGAATGCAGTGGCATGCTCCCAGCCATTGCAGCCTCGACCTGCTGGGCTCCGGCGATCCTTCCACCTCAGCCTTCCAAGTAGCTGGAACTACAGGCATGCGCTCTCATGCCCGGCTAATTTTTTATGTATTGTAGAGACAAGGTCTCACCAAATTGCCCAGGTGGGTCTCCAACCTGCGAGCTCAGACAATCCACTCGCCTTGGCCTCCCAGAGTGCTGGGATTACAGGTTGAGCTACCGAGCCCAGCCCAAAAATATACTTTCTACAGGCTATTACAGGTTGAGCTACCGAGCCCGGCCCAAAAATATACTTTCTACAGGCTAATATTGCTAGCAGGGTAATTAATAGCCCACTATTAATAATGTGTAGCAATGAACTGAGAACATTCCTATCCCTCCATCACAGCAACTAATACTGCAGGCTTAGCACTAACTTCTAAGATAACAGGTCCATAAAAGACAGTACTCATCACTTGATTAAATGGTAATTAAAACAACTAAAGATAAAACCTTTCCTTGAAATTTCTTTTGAAATTTCAAAAGAATGCATCAATTTATTAAATGTGCATTCCTTGCTACTACAATCAGTGATCCCAACAGATAAATCAAACGTAGCTTAGGAACAACAGGAATCATGAAAAATGGCAATTTTTGCCTGAGCCCGCAGGTTCGAGACCCACCTGGGCAACTTGGCGAGACCTCATCTCTACAATAAATCAAAAATCAGCCAGGAGTGGTAGCACGTGCCTGTAATTCCGGCTACTCGGAAGGCTGAGGCAGAAGGATCGCCGGAGCCCAGTGGGTCAAGGCTGTGGTGGCCGGGAGCAGCCACTGCACTCCAGTCTGGGTGATGGAGTGAAGCTCCAACTCAAAAAAAAAGAAAAAGGGCAATTTTACCCAGTACAGATGCATGCTCTGGTGCTCTGACCAGGCATGCTTATCATCCTCTTGTAAGCTCATGCCCTGCTCTCTGGCTACATATTTGATAACTGGAACTCTGGTCATCACTTGACAAACTAACGAATCATCAAAATTCACAAACTTTTCCTGAAAATAAGTTTTTACTCCCCAAATAAGTAAACTCTTAAGCCTCCCTGTCTCTCTCCCAAATTTAGCACCACACTCATTCCCTACCCTCACAGTCACCTTCCCTTTCCCCAGCCCCCATGTCTGTCCCAACATCTCCTTATCTATGTGCTGCCATTGGCCCTTCCTGCTGATAAAACATGCAGCCAAGCAGTTCTTTTGCTATCCTACATATTTTTCCTTACATATAGTCTCACTTTCATAATTGGTCTAATAATTATCATTAAAACACGGCAGTTTTCCTATAGCTGAATCAAGGTGTGTGGTACTTGTTCTCAATTTTACGAAGAAGCCAGATCTGTCATAATCCCTCAAAGCAGAAACAGCCTGTTTGTGGTCAGCTGTTCTTCCCACACCATTAGTGACCATTGACTCAGGGGGAAGGTTCCCTAAGTCCTGCCTGTATAGCTTTCTAATCTTCTGATCAACCTCACTAGTGACAGTCAAGCTCACTATCACAGGGCCTTTCTTTCCATTATCGCATCTCGCTGGCCCTTCACAACTCTTCTCCGTTCTATCACAATCACTGATGCTGTCTTATTTTCCCAACTGGTGTACCGAGGCTTATTTAAGCATAACACATGAAAGAAAGGAGAATCTCCATGACCCCTGAGAATCAAGACCGACTAAGAGGGAGAAGCCCTTGACCCCAAACACAGCTAGGAGACAGAGGGATAGGCAAGCAGTTGGGGACAGAGTAGGAGTGATAAGCTGAGGAATAACTATTCAAAGGGAGAGAAAATGACAAAGATTCTTTTAGAAAGACAAAAAAAGAAGGCAGCTATAGTCTTTTTGCTAAAAGATATTAAGCCCTGGTTCACGTTCACCATACTGCTAAACGAGCCTGTTATTTGACAATATTGACAGGTCTCACATTACTTGATTACATGCATTTTGAAGGTTGCTACTTAAAGACAGAAATTTTACAAGAAAAAAAAATGCCAAATCCTAACTGTGCTGTCTACACCATAACCCCTTCTCCATGTAATGCAAAACACAAGCTGACGTTTTTAGGTCACTGGCTGAAGCAGACCCAGCACAGATTAAGTTCTGCCTCCACATATACTGCCAAAGGGTGGACAAGAAACCAAATGGCAGAATTGTTCACAGCTGTATGGCTTTTTCATCTCTATATTAGCAACAAAGTAAAAGGAAAACCATCAAGTAATCTAAGGTAAATCAATAAACTACATATGAAAAATTGAAATCCAAAAATGGTCTAAGAAATACCTCAACCTCCAAATTTGCTATTCTTACTTTCCAGTTATCTCTTAATCCTACATTATTAACATTAAAATATTTACATAAACTGGGAAAAACTGAAAATCATTAAAACTGCTAGTTCTGGCCAGGTGCGGTGGCTCACACCTGTAACCCTAGTGCTTTAGAAGCCGGGGTAGGAGTATCACTTAAGGCTAGGAGTTCAAGACCAGTCTGGGCAACAAAGCAAGACCCCCATCTCTACAAAAAAATTCAAAATTAGTTGGGCATAGTGGCACACGCCTGTAGTCCCAGCTACTTGGGAGGCTAAGGCAGGAGAATCTTTGAAGCCCAGGAGTTGGAGGCTGTAGTGAGCTGTGATAGTGCCACTGCACTCCAGTCTGGGCAACAGAGCAAGACCCTGTATGTAAAAAACAAAAATTTTTAATTGCTAGTTCTCGTCACTAACCCACACCACTATATCATCAACAACAAAATATAAAATCAAACCAAAAAGTTCAGCAATTAGAGGTTTCAAACAGCATATAACAGATTTTACTATATTACTGATTTAACCCCAAAATTAAATCTTCAAAATAGATAATTATATATCGCTTTTCTAAGTATGGGACAGCATTCTGAATACAGAATTAAACTTAACCTGAAGGGAGAATAAGGTTTCCCTTTCAGCTATTAGACATTGCACATAGGCCATTCTCTTAAAATCAGAAGTTAAAAGGGAGATGAAAACAACTAAATATATCATCAAATTAAAAAGGAGGCAGCATCATGGTCTATAATCACAACCTAAAGACACTATCCCAGTACAAATTCAAATTGTCATGTGAAAGCAACAGAACCCTGCAGGAGTTCACAGTCTGGAATCAAGCTCACACTGCTAGGAAAGATTTCATTTATCAGTACTATTAAATATCAATTTTTTTAAAAATGATTAACCTATAGTTATGTAAAATGACCTCAATGACCTATAGAAATTCACTGAATGTGTGTCCTTGGACCTATATTTAGAAAAAAATTTTAAAAACATTTATAAGTGAAATAACAGCAATGCACAGTGGCTCAAGCCTATAATCCCAGAACTGTGGGAGGCCGAGGCAAGAGGACTGCCTGAGTCCAGGAGTTCGAGACCAGCCTGGGCAACTTGGCAAGACCTTGTCTCTAAAAAAGAAAAAAGAGAAAAAAGAAAGAAAAAAATAAGAAGTGAAATAATATCCGTATCACACCAAAACTGGAAGAATTTTACATCAAAGCAATTTATAGCAGGATATAATAAAATGTTCATGTTGAAACCTGTGGTGCTGGTCTGTAATTAGAAGCTTCGGTGTGATCTCATGGTTTTAATATAAATAGACATAGAAAAGGCTTTATGTCTACACACACGTACATACAAGTATGTGTATATACACACAATATAATCTGATCTCATTTCCTCGATGCTCTAGAGGCACATGAGTACTACGAAAACATGGGCAGCATCTTCCTACCTCCTGTGGCCCCTTCTCCCTCACTCCCTGTGCCCAAAGTATCACCAAGTCTGGCCAGTTTGTCCCTCAACTGGCTCTCTGTCTCCACTGCCATCACCCTGGTCAAAGGCACCATCGAGTCTCATTAAACTTAACCTGAAGGAAGAGCTGGACTTGTGCAATTCCTACTGTCCTCCTCAAGTCCACTCTGGCCCCCTCCAACCCATTCTCAAAAACATGGCCAGTGTTCTTTTCAAAACTCAAATCTAATCACATGACACCTATCTTCTCCCTTCACACTCATCCTTAGAAAAACATAGACCCTTTCATTGCTTCCTACTGCTCTGAGTATCAAGACCAAAATTCTTAGTATGGCCCAAAGGCCCTATTACTGATCTCGTCTATCTGAGCCAACCACATCCAACTGTTATTAGTCTTCTACTGCTACTGTAACATATTATCACAAACTCAGTAGCCAAACAACACTCATTTATTATCTGACAGTTCTGAAAGTCAGTAGTCTAAAATCAGTCTCACACTGGGCTAAGATCAAGATGTCAACAGGGCTGGTTCCTTCTGGAGGTTCTGTGAGGAAGAATCAGTTCCCTTATCTTTTCAGCTTCTAGAAGCTACCTGAATTCCTTGGCTCGTGGCCTCTTCCTCACATCACTCCAACTTATAGCTTCTATTGTCACATCTCCTACTACTGATTCTGATAGTCCTGCTTCCCTCTTATAAAAACTATGATGACATTGGGCCCACCTGGACAATCCCATCTTAAGATCCTTAACTTACATCTGCAAAGTCCCTTTTACCATAAAGGTAACAAATTCACAGGTTCTGGGGACAAAGACATAGACCTCTTTGGGAGGCTATTATTGAGCCTCTGGCTGACCCTGCCCAGCTTTCCATACCCTATCTCTATTCCCTAGCAACACCAGCCCCTCTTTCAGGGCTGGAACACTGGGCTTTCTTCTACAACAAGGCCTCTGCACACATTTCCCCTCACCCCTGATAAAATGCCTAGGTAAGGTCTACTTACTCTTCAGCTCCTACGCTCAGTTGTCACTTTCCTGATACCCCAACCCAAATCAGAAATCCTTGTTTTATGCCCTCACTGAGCTATCTTTCAGAACACTTATCTCCAGAAGCATTTATCTGTATAACTGCAAGATTAAATAATCTCTATAAAAGGGTCCAAGTCTTTTTTACTTGTCATATTCTTATGGCCTCATATAGTCCCTGGCATACAACTTGATAATATCAGTGGCTGAGTGAATCCTCCACATGTAGCCAAAGTTATAGTTTATGTGACTGCTGAATGGAAAGATCCTAGAGAAATATATTAAGATGTCATGGATAGAGAAGACAAAGACAGTATCACATATGACTCTAAATCAAAAGCTACAAGAACAGACACTTTGAATTGCAGGCATTCATTTATATATTTCTAAATAGTGGCAATCCATTCACACACTACAGGTCCAGCATGTACAGTGCACTGAGTTCACGCATGTGCTCCTGGGCCAGTACATGGGTGTGACAAGACAGATCACATCACACAGTCATCTATAGGCTAACGAATGTGTTTCCCAAATGGAAAACACATTTTGTTGTTTGGGATTTTGTTTGTTTGTTTGTTTGAGATGGAATCTCACTCTGTCGTCCAGGCTGGAGTGCAGTGGCACACTCATGGCCACCCCAGCGTTGACCTGCTTGGTTCAGGCGATCCTTCTGCCTCAGCCTTCCAAGCAGCCAGAACTACAGGTGCATGCTACCACGCTCGGCTAAACCTTTTATTTATTTATTGTAGAGATGAAGTCTCACCAAGTTTCCCAGGCTGGTCTCAAACCCCAGGGCTCAGGCAGTCTACTCGCCTCAGCCTCCCAGAGTGCTGGGATTACAGGCTAAGCCACTGAGCCCAGCCCCAAATGGAAATATTAGATGATGGATCTCTTCCCAAAGTAACACATATGGCTATTTTATGCCTCTATAGAAGCTGCACAGTACTCCACTAACGGATAAAGAAAGTCACCAATCTTCTGTTTACTGACATTTAAGAGACTTCTAAGACTTCCCATAGATAAGTAACGATGCAATAAACATTCTTATACATACGACTTTGTACTTTCCTTAGCATAAATAGAAACTGGATCAAAGAGTACACATCTTTTGAAAGATCACTTGTGGTAATAATGGACTGCGTTGTTCAGACAAATCTCCCTCCCTCCTGAGGGCAACTAAAGTTTCCAGATGAAATACACAAACATCTCCTTGAAAGCACTAAAGGGTTGATGAGATAGAGGAGACACCAGGTCAAAGCCTGTAATAACACAGCAAGGAAGGCAAAGAACTCAAGGCTGCTTTTTGCCTCTAAGGTGAAAGATAAATGATAAATTAACCAGAATACAGCATGAAAACCAAAAAAAAAAAAAAAAAAAAAAAAAAAGAAAGAAAGAAAAATGCAAAACTAAATGAGAGAGTGGGGGCTGGGCTCGGTGGCTCAGCCTGTAATCCCACGCCTTGGGAGGCCGAGGTGAGTGGACTGCCTGAGCCCGTGGGTTTGAGACCCGCCTGGGCAACTTGACAAGAATTCATCTCTACAATAAATCAAAAAAATCAGCCAGGCGTGGTAGCGCGCGCCTGTAATTCCAGCTACTCAGAAGGCTGAGGCGGAAGGATCGCTGAAGCCCAGCAGGTCGAGGCTGCGGTGGCTGGGAGCAACCACTGCACTCCAGTCTGGGCGACAGAGTGAGACTCCAACTCAAAAATAAATAAATAAAATAAAATAAAAAATAAATAAATGAGAGAGTGGGGCATAGATGAAAGCTCAGAATTTTCCAGAATTAATGAAAAAATACCAATTGACATTGTCAAGAGGCCCAAATAAATCCCAAGGAGGAGAAGGATTAATACAATGTTTTGTATAGACTGTATTTCATAACTTTCAAAAGTCTAAAAAACAAATGTCACTTGAACCCACATGTGTGTCCATATGTACACAGGATGGAGGGTAGGAAGCAGAGCTTCTCAGATGAATTGGCAGGAAGTCTGTGACAGATAACATCTTATAATGAATAGCACCTGATGCTAATAAGATAATTCTCTCAGGAAAAGAAATTTCATACTCTTGAAAGTAACTTAATTCCAAACTGCACAGTTGTACCCTTGGGGAAGGAACATTTAAGAAGAACTTTTTATTTTATACATTTCTATATTGTTTAAAAATTTTTTTAGTACGTTCATTGTTTTGGGGAGTTTTCAGAGATGGAGTCTCACTCTGTCGCCCAGGCTGGAGTGCAGTGGCATACTTGTGGCAACCCCAGCCTCAACCTACTGGGCTCAGGCAATCCTTCTGCCTCAGCCTTTCAAATAGCTGGAACTACAGGCACGTGCCACTATGCCCAGTTAATTTTTTGATTTATTGTAGAGACGAGATCTTGCCAAGTTGCCTAAGCTGGTCTTGAACCCCTGGGCTTAAAAATTCCACTTGCCTCCGCCTCCCAAAGTCCTGGGATTACAAGCATAAGCCACCGTGCCTGGCCTGTTTACTGTTTTTAAAAAGCTCTTGTAAGTTTTTAAATATAAATGTCAAATAGTTTTATTTAATAGTAAGGCAAGATACCCTATTAGTCTTCCAAAGAGAAGACTATTTAGAAACTATAAGATTGGAAAAAGCCAGCCTCGGTGGCTCAGCCTGTAATCCCGCGCCTTTGGGAGGCTGAGGTGAGCGGATTGCCTGAGCCCGTGGGTTCGAGACCCACCCGGGCAGCAAGACCTCATCTCTACAATAAATCAAAAAATCAGCCGGGTGTGGTAGCACATGCCTGTAATTCCGGCTACTTGGAAGGCTGAGGCGGAAGGATCGCCGGAGCCCAGCAGGTCGAGGCTGCGGTGGCCGGGAGTGGCCACTGCACTCCAGTCTGGGCGACAGAGTGAGACTCCAACTCAAAAAACAAAAACAAAAACAAAAAAAGATAGGAAAAAATGAACATTTTACAACATATCATATACTCATTCCCAAAAAAATCCTGAATTTACAAGCAGTATGGATTCCTTACTGTGACCAAAATACTATATTTCTTAAAGACTTTTAAGAACTTTATTTTTCTTTTTAGAGATGGGATCTCATTATGCTGCTCAGGAGTAGCTGGATTTCAAGCATGTGTCACCACACATAGCTATGAACTTAATGTCTGTTTTTGTTGTTGTTGTTGTTGTTGTTTGTTTTTTGTGTTTTTTTGTGTGTTTTTTGTTTTTTTCTGAGTTGGAGTCTCACTCTGTCGCCCAGACTGGAGTGCAGTGTCCGCTTCCGGCCACCGCAACCTCGACCTGCTGGGCTCCGGCGATCCTTCCGCCTCAGCCTTCCAAGTAGCTGGAATTACAGGCATGCGCTACCACACCCGGCTGATTTTTTGATTTATTGTAGAGATGAGGTCTCGCTGCCCAGGCGGGTCTCAAACCTGCGGGTTCAGGCAATCCACTCACCTCAGCCTCCCAAAGGCACGGGATTACACGTTGAGCCACCGAGCCCGGCTTGAACTTAATGTCTTAATGTGGAAACCACTCACACATATAGGACATTTAAAGATACCAGTTTACCTGGCCTACTCGTTGGTCGATCATTGCCATACATATCAAGTTCTTGTGCTTCAAGTTGTCTATATTCATTAATATACTCCATTTCTGAGCTCCTTTGACTGAGTGACCTGAAAAGAACAGTAAAAGTTAGAATACTTTTTTTTTTTTTTTTTTTTTTTTGAGTTGGAGTCTCACTCTATCACCCAGACTGGAGTGCAGTGGCTGCTCCCGGCCACCGCAACCTCGACCTGCTGGGCTCTGGCGATCCTTCCGCCTCAGCCTTCCTAGTAGCCGGAATTACAGGCATGCGCTACCACACCCGGCTGATTTTTTGATTTTTTGTAGAGATGAGGTCTCGCCAAGTTGCCCAGGCGGGTCTCGAACCCGCGGGCTCAGGCAATCCACTCACCTCAGCCTCCCAAAGGCGCGGGATTACAGGCTGAGCCACCGAGCCCAGCTTAGAATACTTTTTACAAAAAAGAAAGAAAGAAAGAAATTCCTGGCAACTGGAGAAGTTTTTGAATCATTATTTTACATTAAGTCATGGGGAAAAAAGGCTAATAGTCAATAAACAAATGAAAATATGGTCAAACTCATAGTTACTAGGTAGATGCAAATTAAAACTATGAGAAACCATTTTTTAAACATCAAATTGGCAAAAAAGGTACATATTCTCAGAATATTTATGGGGAAAGAATGGTAAACAGGTTAGGCCATTTATTCTGACGGACAATCTACAGTGTCTATTAAAACTTAAAACACACATCTCTACAATTCAACACCTTCCCTCAGCATCTTTCTTAAAGAAATATTTGGACACATAAACAAAGAAGCATGTGAAGACATGTACACAAGCACTTATTTATTCAGCAAATATTTACTGAACACCTACCACATGCAAGGCATAGTCTGACACTAGATGCCTAGCAGGAAACAAAATATAAGTCCTTGCCCTCATGAAACTGCCATTCCAATGAAGGAGACATGATATATATCTAAGATGTTGATTATTCATGTGGGGAAAAAATAAAACTGGGTGAGAACATAAAGGATTTCAGGGAGGAATGGTACTTTTTCATAATATTTATCATTAAAGTCTGAAAAAATTGTCCAACAGAGGGCAAGCTAAAATACTTTTAGTTAATGTATATCATTTTTAAAGAATTTCATGGCTCAATTCATGCCAATAGAAAAAAGTGTCCAGAAAAGTAAGTGAAAAAAAGACATTTGTCATGATAGACATAATATGCTAATATCATTGTTTTTCTTATTAATGTCTACCTTAAATGCACCATTGTCAGAGGAGACAGTATGATACTGATTCTTGAAATTTGAGACTTTATGTGATAATTTTTTATGTGTTTTATGGTTAGTTTTCTATGTGTCAACTTGATTGTGCTAAGGGATGTTCAAATAGATGGTAAAACACTATTTCTGGCTGTATCTATGAGGGTGTTTCCAGAGAGATTACCATTTTAATCAGAAGACTGAGTAAAGATCTGCCCTAACCAATACAGGCGGACATCATCAAATTCATTGAGTGCACATCCAGGGAAAACAAAAAGGATGAAGAAGAGTGAAGTCTCTCTCTATTCCTTCTCAAACTGGACATCCTGCTTCTCCTGCCTGGGGACATTGAAGTTCCTGGTTCTCAGGCCTTCAACTCCAGGACTTACACCAAGAAGCCCTTCATCCCAGGGTCTCAGGCTTTCAGCCTTGGACTGGGAGTTACACCATCAGCTCCCCTGGTTCCCAGGCCTTCAAACTCAAGACTGAATTACACCACCAGCTTTCCTTGTTCTCCATCTTGTAGAAGATATATAGTGTGACTTCCAGAATCATGTAAGCCAATTATCATACTATATCTCCTCTTATAGATCTCTATATATCCTACTGGTTCTGTTTCTCTGGAGAACCCTAACTAATACACTTTAATAAGATGTTGTTTGCAACAAAGTCAACTTTTGCCTGATACTAACAATTGTATCAACATTCTTCTGGCTACTCTTTCCTGATATTTGCTCATTAATTCACTCAACAAATAAGAGTGCTCCAGGTGAAGTCAAAGGAGGGTCAGGAGGCCTAGATGGCTCTCACATGAGTAGTCAAGAAAAGGATGGTAAGAGATGGGGAGAAAGAAGGGTATGGGGAAGAGCCAAAGGGTATTGGGGAGGGGCTAGAAACAATTTTAAAGATTTTAGCTTTTGTTCTAAGATGGGTTTTGAACAGAGAGAGAAATAACAATATCTGACTTTTATTTTAATAAATATGACTCTGACCAGGTGAAGGGGAGCAGGTGATCACCTGGGAAAAACAACTGCAAAATATAACAAAGCACATTAAGAATTCCTATAAGCCGGGCTCGGTGGCTCAGCCTGTAATCCCGCACTTTGGGAGGCTGAGGTGAGTGGATTGTCTGAGCCCATGGGTCCGAGTCCCACCTGGGCAACTTGGCGAGACCTCATCTCTACAATAAATCAAAAAATTAGCTGGGTGTGGTAGCGCACGCCTGTAGTTCCAGCTACTTGGAAGGCTGAGGCAGAAGGATCACCAGAGCACAGCAGGTTGAGGCTGCAGTGGCTGGGAGCGTGTCACTGCACTCCAGTCTGGGCGACAGAGTGAGACTCCAACTCAAAAAAAAAAAAAGAATTCCTATAAATCGCTATTATGAAAAAAACATAGAAATGTGATTTAACTTTCAAAAAGTAAATGCATGAGTATTTTAATTAAAAAAAATTTTTTTTGAGTTTGAGTTTCACTCTGTCACCCAGGCTAAAGTGCACTGGCATGCTCACGGCCACCGCAGCTTCAACCTGCTGGGCTCAGGCAATCCTTCCATGTTGTCTGCAAAGTAGCTGGAACTACAGGTGCATGCTACTACACCCAGCTAATTTTTTGATTTACTGTAGAGACGAGGTCTTGCCAAGTAACCTAGGCTAGTCTTGAACCCTTGGGCTCAGGCAATCCTCTTACCTCCGCCTCCCAAAGTGCTGGGATTACAGCCACCATGTGTGGCTAATAAAAGTATTTTAAAGAAGAAACAGTACTGAGGAAAAAAATTAATATCATAGTTTCACCTCAAAATTTTTTTTAATTTCATTAGCTTTGGGTAATACAAATAGTTTTTGGTCTGAACTTTAAGAGTACCCATGCCGGGAGCAGTGGCTCAAGCCTGTAATCCCAGCACTTTGGGAGACTGAGGTGAGAGGATTGCCTGAGTTCACGGGTTTGAGACCAGCCTGGGCAACTTCGCAAGACCTCATCTCTACAATAAAAAAAAAAAAAAGAGAGAGAGAGAGTATCCACTATCCCCATCTGTACACACTGTACCCAATAGGTGATTTTTTTTTTTTTTTGGTCTCTCCATCCTTTCCCCCTCTCCCTTCTGAGTCTCTCGTGTCCATTATACCATTCTCTATGTTCTTGTATATTCTTAAATTTAGTTCCTACTTATAAGTGAGAACATGCAGTGTTTGGTTTTCTATTCCTGAGTTAATTCACTTAGGATGATGTTCTCCAATTCCATCCAAGTTGCTGCAAAAGATATTATTTCATTACTTTTGATAGCTGAATGGTATTCCATAATGTATATGCCACATCTTCACTAACCGCTGATCAGCTGTTGGCATTTAGGTTGATTCCATATCTTTGCAATTGTGAACTGTGCTGTGATAAACATGTGGGTGCAGGTGTCTTTTTTATATAACTACCACTGTTCCTTAGGTTAGATACCTGGTAGTGGGATTGCTGGATCAAATGGTAGACAAAATTTTAGTTATCTGACTAATCTCCATACCACTTTCCATAGAGGTTGTACTAAATTACACTCCCACCAACAGCATATAAGTGATTCCTTTTCTCCGCATTCACATCCATTTTTTTATTTTTTATTATTTATTTATTTATTTGAGTTGAAGTCTCACTCAGTCACCCAGACTGGAGTGCAGTGGCCGCTTCCGGCCACCACAGCCTCGACCTGCTGGGCTCTGGCGATCCTTCCCCCTCAGCCTTCCAAGTAGCTGGAACTACAGGTGCGCGCTACCACACACAGCTAATTTTTTTTTATTTTTATTGTAGAGATGAAGTCTTGCCAAGTTGTCCAGGCGGATCTCGAACCCACGGGCTCAGGCAATTCACTCACCTTGGCCTCCCAAAGGCGCGGTTACAGGCTGAGCCACCAAGTCCAGGCTTTTTATTTTTTAATAATGGTCATTTTGACTGGTATAAGGTGGTATCTCATTGTGGTTTTAATCTGCATTTCCCTGATGATGAGTGATGTTGAGATTTTTTCATAAGTTTGTTAGCCATCTGTATATCTTCTTTTGAGAGATGTCTGTTCATGTCATTTGTCCACTTTCCCCACCCTCCTTACTCATTTTTTTATGGGGTATTTGCTTTTTTCTTGCTGATTTGTCTTCTTTGCAGTTCTAAATATCAGTCCTTTATCAAGTTTGTGAATATCTTCTCCCATCCTGAAATGACCATATGATTTTTGTTTTTAATTCTATTTATGTAGTGAATCACATTTATTGACTTGCATATGTTAATCTACCCTTGCATCCCTGGGATAAAACCCACTTGGGTCACAGTGTATTTTTTTATGTGCTGTTTAACTCAGTTTGCTGATGTATTTTGTTGAGGATTTTGGTGTCTATGTTCATAAGGGATACTGGTCTGTAATTTTCTTTTTTTGTTGTGTCTTTTCCTGGCTTTGATATCAGAGTGCTACTGGCCTCATAGAATGAATTAGGGAGGATTCTCCCCTCTTCAATCTTGTGAAATAGCCTCAGTAAAATTGTTACCAGTTCTTCTTTGAAAGTATGGTAGAATTCAGCTGTGAGTCCGTCAAGTCCTGGACTTTTTTTGTTGGGAGACTTCTAATTACTGTTTCAATCTCATTACTTGTTATTAGCCTGTTCAGGGTTTCTATTTCTTCCTGATTCACGGTTAGGGGTTGCATGTTTCCAAAAATTTATCCATTTCCTCTAGATTGTCTAGTTCAGGAGTCCCCAACCCCCAGGCCATGGACCAGTATCAGTTAGGAACTGGGTCACACAGCAGGAGATGAGCGGCAGGCAAGCTTCATTTGTATTTATAGCCACTCTTCATTGCTCACATTACTGCCTGAGCTCCATCTCCTGTCAGATCAGCAGTGGCATGAGATTCTCATAGGAATGTAAACTCTACTGTGAACTGCACATATGAGGGATCTAGGTTGCACACTCCTTATGAGAATCTAATGCCTGTTGGATCTGAGGTGGAGCTGAGGCAGTGATGCTAGTGCTGGGTAACTGCTGCAAATACAGATTAACATTAGCAGTGAGGTTCGACTGCACATCCTCCCTCCCCCCATCTGTGGAAAAACTGTCTTCCACTAAACCAGTCCCTAATGCCAAAAAGGTTGTGGACCACTGATCTAGTTTGTTTGCACAGAGGTATTCATAATAGTCTCAGGTGACCTTTTGAATTTCCATCATATCAGTTATAATGCTTCCATTTTCATTTCTCATTGAGCTAATTTGAGTCTTCTTTGTTTTTTAATCTAGTTAGTGGTCTATCAATTTTATCTTTAAAAAAAAACAATTTTTTGTTTCATTGATCCTTTGTATCTTTTATTTCCATTTCATTTAATTCTGCTCTGACCCTACTTCTTTTCTTCTACTAGCTTTGGGTTTGGTTTGTTCATGTTTTTCTGGTTAGCTAAGTAGTATAAAATGTTATAAGACTTGAAGTCAACACTGGGGTGGCGGTGAGTGTGCCACTGCACTCCAGCATGGGCAATGGAGTGAGACTCCAACACCCCCCCCAAAAAAAAAACAGAATAAATGACAAATCCTGCTTTATTTGCAATCAAATGCTATATAAGGCAGCCTTGATTTTAATTCATAAAAACTTATGCCTGGCTCTTTAGAGCTTGTTCTTCAAGGTTCTAAAATTTTGTCTTTCTAGACTTCTCTTTTTATGTACTTCCTTACAGATATTAACATTTTATATAGACAAAAACACATATTGTGAATAATAATGGTCCTGTTTTACTTCAAGTCTTATAACATTTTATACTACTTAGCTAACAAGAAGTAGCCTATAAAACCATGACAATGACCAAAAAGAAATGATCTAATTAGCAGTTTAAGCTTTATATCTTCCACACAAAATATCCTAACAAGGCTGTAATTCACTAGAAACAATTCACTTATTCAATTTATTAAAATGTTTAATAAATAAAATCCATTTTTAATCTGGTTATACCCTGATAACAGGAAAGATTAATTAAAAGGTACTTCCTTACTTCAACTTACAAATATTTATGTTCTCAAGCTAATGACAATAAGGGAAATTCTGTAATCAGATAATGATATTTGGTGTCCACTTCAATCTGATAATTTCAAGAGACAGGACAAAAAAATAAAATTTGTAATGCAAGTAGCACACACTGAGTACCAGAAAAATTGGTTTACACAATTTTTTTTTTGAGTTGGAGTCTCACTCTGTCACCCAGACTGGCGTGCAGTGACCACTCCCGGCCACCGCAGCCTCGACCTGCTGGGCTCCGGCGATCCTTCCACCTCAGCCTTCCAAGTAGCTAGAACTACAGGCACACACTACCACGCCCGGCTAATTTTTTGTTTTATTGTAGAGATGAGGTCTCACCAAGTTTCCCAGGAGGGTCTCGAACCCGCTACCATGCTCGGCTGATTTTTGATTTATTGTAGAGATGAGGTCTCGACAAGTTGCTCAGGTGGGTCTTGAACCCGTGGGCTCAGGCAATCCACTCACTTCAACCTCCCAAAGTGTGGGATTATAGGCTGAGCCACCGAGCCTGGCCCAGCCTCTCTTCTAAAATACTTTTTCTTTTTATTCTTTGGGTATTCACATAGTAATTCTCTTTTTCAGGGACTCAAACATCAACTATTTTTTCTTCTGAGAGTAAACATCAACACTTTTCTTTGACCCTCCTTTTCCTTTGAACTCTGGCTTTATATTTACTGTTAAACTTAAGGAAAGACTGGGCTATGTTCCTGTTCTATGGTCTTCTCCCTTTTTTCTAATGCATTTTGATTAGATTCTGCTGTGTCCTCTACTGTAATTACTGGCTTTCAGTGACTCAGGAGATACTACTGAATGGTGTGACTTGTTTGGTTAGGAATTGGGTTGCATTGGTGAACAAGACGGATCTAGTTCCTATTCCTATGGAGCCAGCCCTTTCAATAGGAAGACAAATATAAGTACATGAATCTCATATCATAAGGTAAGTATAGATCATCATGGGTTATTTAATATACTTGAAGCACTTCCTCCTCTTAGATGTTAGGGAAGGCCTTTCTGAGTGGGATGTCCTTTGAGCAGAGATGTAAACATCAATGAGCTACCCATTCAAAGAGTTCCTTGAGGTTAATCTCCTTTATCCTCTTACTTATTTGACTCTTGTCTTGGTGTTGACACCATTATCCAAGTATGACCTTCACAGAACTTTTCTTATCCCCTCAGCTCATATGGGATACACTTTCCTTTGAACTTAATTGTGTAAACCAGCCGGGCTCGGTGGCTCAGCCTGTAATCCCAGCACTTTGGGAGGCTGAGGTGAGTGGATTGCCTGGGTCCGCAGGATCGAGGCTATGATGAGCCATGATCATGCCACTGCACTCCACCTGGACAAGAGTGAGAATTCCCCCAACTCAAAAATGAAAGACAAGACAGAGTCAGTTGACCCTAAACTGAAGGGTCAGAAGTGAGCATGGCAAGAGTTGGAGAACAGTAAGGCCTAGCTGAAACAAAAGATGCACTAGGGTAGAGCAACAAAACAAGCCAGGAAGGAAGAAATAATGCAAGACCAAAGAGGGCCTTGAAGATAAATCTGGTTTATGTTCCATATCCAATGTATTGATATTTTAGTTACCACTTCAGAGAAGAAAAAACTTTCAGTAGTAACAAGAAGGTTATTCAAAGAAGGAAGTGGCAAGACTCACTGTAATTTTAGTATAAAATTTGTAAGGACATTTCTGTCATGATAAACTTTACTCCTTTCCTTCTCATAGTACTATATGCAATGTAATGTGAAAACCCTCTACTTGAAGATAATGAATCTTGACATCTGGCTTTTTCTAACATATAAGAAATAGGAACTGTAGGATGATCACACATATCACTCTTGATCATCCACGACATGCAGGTCTGATGTAAACAATGTCTATTCTTCACAGCTCGTTTGAAGGGAAAAGCAACAGAAGAAACAAAATATTATAAAAGGAAAAACCACCATGTAGTCATTTAACAGAGAACTAGAGAGTAAAAGACATTATTATACTCTATCCACTCTTTAGCAAAAGACAAACACTTGAATAGAAAATTAGCACAATAAAGACAATTACACACTTGTACTCTCCTAAATAGTAAGTATAAGTGTTTCATCTTCAGTTCCAAAAGAAAATACTAAAATGATTTAAAATTAAAAAATTTTTTAAATTAAATGATTTTTGATGATAAGATTTTGTTTTGAACTTTGTATGTTCTTATGTCTCTATTTTCTCCCAACAACTCATTATTGCCTTATCACCATGTTTTCAAAAACATCATAAAGTATATTTTAAAGTTGTCTACTTAAGTGTTTATAATGTCCTCTAGTATTTCAACTTGCTTAAATACACAAATTTAACTATTTTGCAAGAAAAAAAGAATATAGAATGTAACATTTGGCAAATATTTTACATATGACTGATATTAGCATTCTTTGCCTATTTTGCTCAATTACAACCATCTTTTTCAGAATTATTTTGCAAATAGTCAAGTTTGATCTCTTTTTCCTGCTTTCATGAGAGGGGACAGTGACCTGGCTTCTAAATGGCCTGAAAGTTAAGCTGAAGAATGAAAGCAACATGGTTATTTTTAGAACTCTACAGGCATAAAAATACAGCTCTAAACTGTGACCTACAGCTATGCACAGCAAAGCATCACATCATGCGACAGTCTTCACTTTAGCTAGGAGCACATCTGTGGTGTTTCAGACGACCATTCTTCATTTCATTACCAAAGACATGTCGGAATGCATTTAGGACCAGCAACCATAGCTGCCGGCATCCTTTTCAAATAGACTGAGCTACATTCAAAAGGCAGAACATTATATAATTGTGATGATTAAATAGTAAGTTATTTTTGCCATTTCTTCTAGCTTACTTAAAAAGTGAATTAATGAGCATACTCTCCAAATGAAGACATCACAACCTCATTCCTAACATAACAAGTTATTTATTCCAAATACAGTTTCAGTACGTAAATAAGGAGGCTCATTTTCTCAACAGAGGATACATCCAGGAGAACAGTCTGCCCGAGTGAAACACAGCTTCACCACCAGCTTACTTGAGTAAACTCTTTGGCAACATCACATTGCACTCATCAACTTAACAGGTAAGCTTTAAACCTTTTCTGTATAAGATATAAATCAAAAATGTATTCGTAGACAGTACTTTACCATATATTAATATTTTAAACCTCCAAAGAACTTTTAAGAGCAAGTGTTAGTGTTATTTTCAGAAACTGTTCAGTCTGTAGATTATCTCTGACTTTGTAAATCTAATTTCTGCTTAGCTACATAAAAATATTCTCAAACCTTGGTTTTTGCCACTGACCTAGTTAAAAATTAAGACTTTAATCCATGTTCTAATCTTATTTTGACCTGCATATCTAGCTAGTGAAAAACTCATGTATGTCTCTGGCAAATTTATTGTAAAAAAATCAAATATTTGCTCATCAGAACCATAACATTTGATGCAAATAAGCAAGTGATAATATTTCCATAGGCTAAAAATGCCACTTTTTGGCTGGATGAAGTGGTCAAAAAATGATTCCTATAAACTCACACACTATCCTGGATCAGACATAGTGACAAAGACTCTGCTTCGGGAATTAAAATGGCACCTCAAGGAACGAGAAAGATTAATACAAGAGATCGAAAATGAACAAAAAGTGAAAAAAACAGGTGTGGATTACAACTGGCTCAGAAACTACCAGAATCCCCACATGACTATCCCAGCGACTGAACAAAGACAACTTGAAGTTCTTTGCTCGCAAGTTCAACCTTGCCAAACCGGAACTATTCTCAGCAGGTAAAATTACTATGTTGCCGTTATGTGCTATTTGCCAAGAAACTACTGCCAAGTCCAAGTTTCTCATATATTTAGACTAGAAATTGTATTCTATCATGTAAATTATTTAATCATGTATACCAAATACCCCACCACCAAAATCACTAGGGATAGGCTAAACAAAAATATCTGCTGATATCTTACTAGTGGAAAAATGTTCTAAATTACAGTCAAAATTTATTTACTGAAAGCATAATTTTAAAGCAGTATGTATACTACTCAAAAGGTGGATAACCAGTATACAAATACATTATTTAAGCTGTATTTGGAGATAAAGAGATATTACAAAAGAAATTTTCTCAACTGAATATTAATTACCACATTTCTTCTAGATTTCGAGAAGTTTTGGCAGAAAATGATGTACTGCCATGGGAAATAGTCTACATCTTCAAGCAAGTTCTGAAAGACTTCCTAAGCAGTACTGACAAAGGGAGTCAGCAAGAGGATATGGAGGATCCAGGGAGCACAGACTGTCCTGTTTCTTTCACAATCCCAGGTGAAAGCCCCAAGAGGTCAGACAAAGATGAAATACCTACTATTTCCAGTTATGTAGACAAAAACACAAAGAACAGGTTCCCAACATTCTCACACAGGATATGGAATCTACCATATTATTATCCATCAAGTTAAGGTATTTACAACGAGAGGAGTTTTAAATAACCATCTTAGAATCAGAACTCTTAATATTATGAGTAAGAAAAAGTGGTGTGATTTCAAGTTTCTCTTTGTGACAAGGTCAGAAGTTAAAATTCCTGTGGATGTATCCTATGTTTTAAATAGTGTTCTTTTTTTTACCACTCTAAACATGTAATGTTTTCATTGAGCAGTATACTTTTAACTAAAATGTTTCTTAAATATTTTGAAAAAATGTTTGAAGTATTTTCTTATGCCTCAAACACATCTCACAGGAACTAAGGCAATTTTATTTAGTATAAAGTTTGACAACTTCTGTATGAAACTTAGACACTAACCTTGATTTTTGTTTGAAAATGAAGCTATATATAGAATAAACTAAATGATTTTTGTTTTAAAATGAAGCTATATATAGAATAAACTAAATGATTAATGTGACTCATCTTTATAACATAACATTGAAGTGAAAAGAAGTCAACATCTCATTATGCAATCATCATCCTCAGCAGGGGATGGGGGAAAGGGGCAGCAACGAAAGAGATAATGCACTGTTTAAAAACAAAGTAATGCTTTATCCCAACGTTCAGATTTGTTTTTAATCACAATACTTTTAATCTCAACATTAAAGGAAAGTTTAATAAAACACAGCTCTATATCAGTAAAAACAAATAGACTGATTTAACATTAGTAGCTGCTACTCTTAAAGGAAAATTCAATGTTTCTAATAATTAAAGCCTATATTCTGCTCATGAAAAAAGAGCAAAATATTTAATATATAAAATTCAACATTTCATAACTTCATTAAAAGTAAGAAACTATGCATTAGTCAAATTTACTTTTTTGATAAAGAATCTTAGCCAGGCTCAGTGGCTCAGCCTGTAATCCCAACACTTTGCGAGGCCGAGGCGAGTGGATTGCCTGAGCCCGCAGATTCAAGACCAGTCCAGGCAACTTGGCAAGACCTCGTCTCTACCATAAATAAAAAAATTAGCTGGGTGTGGTAGCGTGCGCCTGTAGTTCCAGCTACTTGGAAGACTGAGACGGAAGGATCATGGGAGCCAGCAGGTTGACAGTGGGGTGGCCATGAGCATGCCACTGTACTCCAGCCTGGGTGATGGAGTGAGACTCCAACTCAAAAGAAAAAAAAAAAGAAACTTTACCATTCCTGGCCGGGCTCAGTGGCTCAGCCTGTAATCCCAGCGCTTTGGGAAGCCGAGGCAAGTGGATTGCCTGAGCCCACAGGTTGGAGACCAGTCAGGCACCTAGGCAAGACCTCGTCTCTAAAATAAATCAAAAATTAGCCAGCTACTTGGAAGGCTGAGGCGGAAGGATTGCCAGAGCCCAGCAGGTCAACGCTAGGGTGGCCGGGAGTGTGCCACTGCACTCCAGCCTGGGCGACAGAGTAAGATTCCAACTCAAAACAAAGAAATCTTTACCATTCTTAAAGGTAAATCCAAGGAATCTAATGTTTATAACTTTATATTTGGAGATTTGGGGGGAGGTTCTTTCATCTAAACAAAAAAATCATGGTAACTTAAAGATGCCAAAAAAATATGTATGTATTTTACATACATGTGCATATATATATCATTATTGGAACTAAATAAACAGTACAAAACTAAAACCTTCTAACTCTATTCTCCCTACATTCTTGACCAACTTCTGTACAATTTTCAATTGACCTCAATTTAATCTTAAATCCCAATCATGTAATAAATGGTATCTCCCCAACCAGGGTTTAATAAGATCAGGTAAATGGAAGCACAGTCCTAAGTGGATCTAAAATAAAGACAGCTCTCATTCCTCTTCCCTTTTCATTCAGTTTTCTTGTGTGTGTGTGTGTGTGTGTGTGTGTGTGTGTGTGTGTGTGTGTGTGTCTTTAAAAAGTGACACTGTTTTATTACTACCCGTGGAAGGGGCTTGCATGGGGTGGCGGGTGTGCTGGGCTCAGGGGATGTGTGGGCTATGAGAAGGAGGTGATGACAGAGGCTGGAAGGAAGGGGTGAGTTTGGAGGCCAGGTCCAAGGGGTCCTCAGATCCGCTTCGAGGCATGGGCAGCCTTGAGAAACGAGTCACGGCAAGTCACAGCCAAGCCACCAATCAGATTAAGAAATTCCTGGAAATCTAGCTGCCCATCGCTGTTGGTGTCCAGTTTCTTCATCAAGCGGTCAAGGACACCAGGGTCCTGATTCTTTGTAAAGGCAGCCAGTTCTGTATTCATGAAGTTTCGGAACTCCATCTTGGACAGAGTGTAGCTGTTTCCATCCTTTCCAGCATACTTCTGGAAGACAGCAATCAGGGACTTGATGCACCGCTCCGTCTCTGTAGGGTTGGAGATTTTTGCCAAGTGGAGCTGAGCGAGGCACAGGAGGTTGTGGCTGCAAGCGGCGCGGAGAGCTCTAGGCGTGCGGCATGTCTCATTCAGTTTTTTTTTTGAGTTGGAGTCTCACTCTGTCACCCAGACTGGAGTGCAGTGGCTGCTCCCAGCCACCGCAGCCGACCTGCTGGGCTCTGGCGATCCTTCCACCTCAGCCTTCCACTCATTCAGTTTTCATGACACACTTTCTACCTTCAGCTTCTTCAATCACTCATTAGAAGATTTCTTAGAGAGAAAATTATTTGTGCGAGAGATAAATGCCCTGAAAAGTACACAATTGCTTACCAATGTGCAGTGAATATAAAAAAGTAGCAAACATGAGTTTTGGGGGAGTTTTTTAGAGACAAAGTCTTACTGTGTTGTCCAGGCTGGTCTTGAACTCCTGGCCTCAATTGATCCTCTCATCTCAGTCTCCCAAAGTGCTGGGTTATAGGCATGAGCCACCATATGCAGGCACAAACATGAGTTTTAAGAAAATAGTATAGCTTTAATGATGAGAACAAACTCTTGTTTTAAACAGAACTTGGACTTGGTCTATGAAGCCCAGTACTAGAAATGATAACCTTGCCATATATATCAGGAAACATATGCCACAAAAAGGTCCAAAACGTGTCATTCTCTCTACCAAGCACCTCAAACAGACACTGAACAAAGTCATACCACTTGCAAGAGAAGGCCATCCTCCATATTCAGACTAGAAGAAGATGATTTTTTAATAGCTCCCATCAAAAAGTTTACAGTGATTGAGGAAGTTGTAAACAATTATATCATTCCACTAGTTCAGGATGAAAATGAACCCCATGCCACTCTAAGTCACCCACAAGCAGTTAATTAAACTTACAATCAGACTTGAAAAGGGAATGGAAAAATACACTAAGTCCTAAGTTTCTATCTCTCACTTTGTTGTTGACAATGACCTAATAACCATGTTTCCTGAAACAGTAGGAGCATATGTAATTTAAAACTATAGTTGTTTCTAGAAAATCAAATCAAATAGAAATTTTAACACAAATAACTTCCTGACTATTAATAGATCCTTGTTTTTATACACTGGGCTATTTATAATACCTAAAACTGGCAAAGGAATCAGGGTCAAAAATATAAAGGGAAGTACAGATGGGGAGAGGATTCCTGGGAATGCTTCAGGTATGTTTAATCTAGAAAAAAGTAGTATTAGCATAGTATCTAAAACATTTAGCTAGTGAATAGTAAGAACACATAAATCCATGTAAAAGCATTCTGCATAGTATGTGACATATAATAGGCCCTAAAAATTAGCATTACTAACCAACCCAATCCATTTAATAATATTAAATGCCTGCAACCCCAGCCCTTTGAGAGGCCAAGGCAGAAGGATCATGTGAGGTCAGGAGTTCAAGACCAGCCTGGGCAACACAATGAGATCTCATCACTACAAAAAAAATTAAAAATTATCTGTGCATAGTGGCATGTACCTGTAGTCTCAGTCTCAGGAGGCTAAGGTAAGAGGCTCACTTGAGTCTAGGAATTCCACACTGCAATAAGCCATGATTGCACCACTACATTCCAGCCTGGATGACAGAATGAGACACTGTCTCTAATACATAAATAAATATAAACAAAGTAATACTTCTACATGCCAGCCACTGTGTTAATCACTGTATGTACACTATATGCAAACAGCCTCAGGCACATCAGATGGCTTCCCCAGTACAACTAACTGGTAGTGCTGGGATTCACATCTAGACTGCTATACCCCTGCCCCAATTTACCCTCTGAGCTCCAAATGCATATAGCCATTGACTATGTGACAACCTTAAAATCAACATGCTCTGCCTATAATTCCGGCTACTTAGAAGACTGAGGCGGAAGGATCGCCTGAGCTCAGCAGGTTGAGGTTGTGGTGGTTGGGAGCGCGCCACTCTACTCCAACCTGGACGACAGAGTGAGACTCCAACTCAAAAAAAAAAAAAAATTAGCCGGGCTCAGTGGCTCAGCCTGTAATTCCACGCTTTGGGAGGCTGAGGTGAGTGGATTGCCTGAGCCTGTGGGTTTGAGACCAGCCTGGGCAACTTGGCGAGACCTCATCTCTACAATAAATCAAAAAATTAGCCAGGTGTGGTAGCACGCACCTGTAGTTCCAGCTACTTGGAAGGATGAGCAGGAGGATCGCCGGAGTCCAGCAGGTTGAGGTTGCGGTGGCCAGGAGCGGCCACCGCACTCCAGTCTGGGTGACAGGGTGAGACTCCAATTCAAAAAAAAAAAAAAGTTAACATGCTCAAAACCAAAGTCATAGAGGTCTGTTTGTACGCTAAGAGGGTAAGTAAAATTCTAGAACAGAATCAGCTAGTGCCAACATACACATACAAACTAAAAGCATAACTCCTCAGACACTTCATCAACTCATATTTTATATGTCAGTAAATGACAGCACTGCCTATCTTCTCAATCCTACATGCCAGAAATCTCAGAATCATTCTGGTTCCCTTGGGGTGGTGGAGGGGCCAAAACACAATACAAACAAGTGCAAAGATAATTGGCAAAGTTGTCTTTGGTTATCACAAGCAAGATTGGGGGCAAGGGTTTAAGTGCTTGGAGAAGGGGAAACAGCTGAAATAAACTAGAGATTGGGAAAGGAAGTGAGGGAGGACTGCTTTAGCTACAGACAAAGATCACAGAAAACTTCTCTAAGGAGTAGATATTTGAAAAGGGCCCTGAATTATCCTGCCATGGAAGAAAGGGAGTGAGGGAAAGCACTGCACACAGGTGAAAGAGCAAATGCAGAAGCTGCAAGGTGGGGATGAACTTAGTATCTTCAAGACACAGAAAAAATGCCAACATGACTGGAGTACAGCAAAAGAGAGAAGCAGATTAGGAGGAGTCAGAGGGAGGAATGCTTGCTAAACCGTGACATAAAGTCTAAATTTTAATCTAAAAGTAATCCATGTCACAGAGAGTCACACACATTCTCAAAGAACCTTAGGTGTGAATGTTTACTCAAGCATTTGTTCACTCAACAAATATTAACCTCATGCGAGGGATTCTTCTAGGTGTTAGAAAAGATTACTGGGGGCAAGGATGAAAAGCCAAGAGACCAAAAAATGCAATAATCCAGGCAAGAGAAGATAACAGTAAGTTGGCCTAGTGTGGTGACAGTGTAAACAACAAGAAGCACTCTTATTCTGGAAATATAGTATAGTTGCTAGGACATTCTGATTTTTATTGAATTGATTGTATACCCCCATATGCACTCACACATACCCCTTTGGGAATCAGCTATAGCCAGAGGAATAAGGCAGATTTTATGATTCAATCAGGGCAGGAAAGGATGAGGAAGCAACTCTCACCATGTCTAGAATAAGGACCTGGCATATTGTAACCACCCGATAATTGGGACTGACTAAGGCAGTTCACTCATTCAAACAAATATCTGAGTTCCTAAAATTGTCAGGTACTGCACCAAGAGGTGGAGATTCAGTGATAATCTGTGCCCTCAGTAAGTCTTTATATGGGGAAAACAACACCTAAAATAATTCCTTACAAGTACTAAGAGATCCACATTCAGGGTACTAAGCAAACAACTGTTTATTTAAGTGGACTCACTCATCACCTGGTTTTCCTGTGACCCTTCCTGCTGGTTCTTCTCAATCCCCTTTGCTCATTACAGTTCCACCTCTAAACACTCAAACACCCCAGATGGACCCCTGGACCTATTTTCTCTACACCCATCTACTAGGGTCTGGCACCTGGAGTCTGATCTCAACACATTAGTCTCAAAGCCTTCAACTCCCAAATGTCTAACTTCACCTGACTTCTTTCCTCAATGCCGAACTGCCTATATATATTTCAAAAGTTAACACATCCAGAATGAAATTCCTGGTCATTCCCCATAAACCAATTTCTCCTGAAGTCCTGACTTCCATAGTTTACAGCAACACCTCCCATTTGCTCATCCAAAAGACTTGGTGTTACCTGCAACTGCTTCCCCATTCACATCCTATATCTGCTCCAGTTAAAGAACATATTTCTTTTTTCTTTTTCTTTTTTCTTTTTTTTTGAGTTGGAGTCTCACTCTGTCGCTCAGACTGGAGTGCAGTGGCCGCTCCCGGCCACCACAGCCTCAACCTACTGGGTTCCAGCGATCCTTCCAGCCTTCCAAGTAGCTGGATCTACAGATGCGCGCTATCACGCCTGGCTAATTTTCTATTTATTGTAGAGATGAGGTCTCGCCAAGTTGCCCAGGTGGGTCTCGAACCCGCGGACTTAGGCAATCCACTCACCTCAGCCTCTCAAAGGCACGGGATTACAGGCTGAGCCACCGAGCCCGGTTAAGAACATATTTCTAAGTCAGACCTGGTGGCTCATGCCTGCAATCCTAGAACTGTGGGATTTGAGAGGCCAAATGGAGAACTGCTTGAGACCAGGAGTTCAAGACCAGCCTCGGCAACATAGCAAGATCTTGTCTTTAGTCTTAAAAAAAAATACACACACGCACACACACATACACACACCAAATTAACCATTGCATACTACCATCACTCTGCTCCCACCTCCCTAATCTAAGCCATCATCCTACCTCTGGCTTGGAGGATGTGTTAGTCAGAGTTCTCCAGAGAAACAGAACCAACAGGATGTGGAGAGAGAGATTTGTTTTAAGGAATTAGCTAACGTGACTATAGAGTTACAAGTCCAAAATCTGCAGGGTAGGCCAGAGCCCAAGGAAAAGTTGCAGTCCAAGTCCAAAGACAGTCTGCTAGCAGAAGTTCCTCTGACCCAGAGGAGGTGTTTTTGTTGTATTCAGGTCTTCAACTGATTGGAAGAGGCCCACCCAAACCATGCAGGGCAATCTGCTTTACTCAGTCCACAAATTTAAACAGTAATTTCATCTAAAAAGCACCTTCAGAGAAACATCCAGAGTAGTGTTTGACCAAACATCTGTTCACTGTTGCCCAGACAAGTTAGCATATAAAATTAACCATCACAGTCTATCAATAGACTCTTCCTTGACCTTCCTGTTTCTGCCCTTGGTCCCCTTCAATCTACTCAACACAATAGTGATCTTGTGAGCCAGAAATCACATCATGTCACAGCTCTGCTTAAACCCCCAAAGCCACCTCATGCGGTTTGCAGGCTTCCTCAAACAAAACAGCAAACTCTTCATTATGGTTTAACAGCTAGCTCTCAATCTCTGGTTACCTCACCAATCTTATTTATTATCTCCCTGCCATCGCTCCTCTAGCTACATATAGGAGATACAGAAGAGATGCTTCAATACCTAATCGGAAATTACCTAATAAACTAAATCTGAGAGCCAGACAAAAAGGTATTTTTAAAATAAGACCTCATCTCTACAATATATTTTTAAAAATTCGCTGGGCGTGGTAGTGCGTGCCTGTAGTTCCAGCTACTTGGAAGGCTGAGGCGGAAGGATCATGGGAGCCCAGCAGGTCAAGGCTGCTGTGGCCGGGAGTGGCCACTGAACTCTAGTCTGGGTGACAAAGTGAGACTCTTACTCAAAAAAATAAAAAATAGCCGGGCTCAGTGGCTCAGCCTGTAACCCCGCGCTTTGGGAGGCTGAGGTGAGTGGATTGTCTGAGCCCGCGAGTTCGTGACCCTCCTGGGCAACTTGGTGAGACCTCATCTCTACAATAAATCAAAAAATCAGCCAGGCTTGGTAGTGCGTGCCTGTAATTCTGGCTACTCGGAAGGCTGAGGCAGAAGGATTGCTGGAGCCCAGCAGGTCGAGGCTGCAGTGGCCGGGAGCGGCCACTGCACTCCATCTGGGCGACAGAGTGAGACTCCAACTCAAAAATAATAATAATAATAATTAATAAATAAAATAGATAAAAATAAAAAATAAAATGTCAACTTTAGCCAGACACTGTGGCTCACACCTATAATCTCAGCACTTTGGGAGGCCGAGGTGAGAGGATTGCCTGAGTCTGCGGGTTCGAGACCAACCTGGGCAACTTGGCGAGACCTCACCTCTACAATAAATCAAAAAAAAGGTCAACTTTGTGGATGAATAGAAAATAGCAATCCTTGGAGAGTTACAGAGGCATATGCTTAACATCTATGTGAGGCCTGTATACCAAAAAAGCAACAAGGCAAAAATAAAAAAGTAATATGCTTTGGAGTCAAACACGCCCAATCTACAACATAACACATATGAGCACTGGGACAAGGTAAGTCTCTCAACTTCTCTAATCCTAACTTCCCCTGTCTGTTAGAAGGACTGAGACTGCTGGCATTGCCTGTGTCATTAGGCATTCAGCTTCAGTAAGTCACACTAAAAAAATCAAAATTAAGAAAAAAAGGAATTGGGTGAAAGTAATCACCAGATATTGGAAATCTGAAAGTTTTCTATAGTGGAGCCTTCTCTGGGACAAAGACATTTTAAGGTGTTAAAGACTCAAAGACACAAAACTGAGAATTAAGCAAGAATGTCACGAGCCAGGAGTTAATGTGAATTGTGAAGAGAGAGGTAAGTTCACCACAGGAAGAACCAAGAAACACTGGGCAGGACACTGGTAGAGGTGCAAAGCCCCCAGCCACAACCTGAGGACCCTGGGCTCCAGGCAAAGGAAAGCTGCCACTGGTGACTCTGGAGAATGCCCAAATGACACAACACAACCCCTGAGGTTGTCTTTTCCATATGCCAGGGTGAAGAAATGGAATGTTAAGGACAGCAGAGCATATAATCCTCAATCAGCACAAAAGAATAAAATATGATACTATGTGGAAAAGGAGAAATGGGGAAATCCATACAATCTTTGGAAATATACTCTACAAACTACTCACCCACTTGACCAGCCCCTCCCCATAGGCATGCAGACAATGCTTTTGTCTGGGAGAAAGAACTCATGCTGGGACCCCACAGTACCCAGATCATCTCACACAATTCTTATCTGAACACCTATGATACAATCTGGCATTTTCTATTTCTGTTTTTTTAATATTGGTGGTCACCACTCATGAAGCTGATTTAACAATGCTCTCTCAGACTAGGCTGCAGTGATTCAGTGCAAGCTAATTTTACCACTAAGTGACTATCCCTACCATTTTACTGTTAAATACCTTATGCTTATAAAATACTTCCTTCCCCTGTGTCCAATGTTTTCTAGCTGATGTTGCAAACTCGTTTGAAATTCTTCCTTTCCTGGAAAGACATCATTCAACAAATATCTGAACATTCACTGTGTGCCAGGCATTGCACCAGGCTTACCCTAAATCAGAACCCCAACTCTACCACTGCATCAGTATCCTAATACAGTGCTGACATGACAGCTCACCACAAATGTAGCAGTTTAAAACAACACAAATTTATTATTTCACAAGTCCATGTGGACTCAACTGAGTCTTCTGCTTAGGGTCTCATAAGGTCAAAAGCAAGGTGTTCACAGGACTACATTCCCTACTGGCGGCTTGTTCAGGTTGTTGGTCAAAATCAGTTCCTTGCAATTATAGGAATGAGGTATCCATTTCCTTACTGGCTGTCAGCCAGAATCTAGCCTTTGCTCCACATTCCTTCTCATGCTTTCCATGTGCCCCCCAACCCAACAGACACACACAAGCAATGAAGTTTTAAATCTGACTCCTGTCTGAGAAAGTTCTCTGCTTTAAAGGGCTCGTGTGAGCCGGGCTCAGTTATATAAAACACATATTTTTTTCTTAGTTGAGTCTCTCCTGCATGTTGGAAACTTGGGCACTGCATATACATGTGTTTGGAGCCCAGGAAGGTACTTGCAGAGGAATGTCATCAAACCTAGCACTATTCACAGACCAACACCGTTTGCCTGTCTTGTCACTAGTTAAGTACAGAAGTTAAAACATTTATGGCATATGTGAACTTGTAAAATTTCACATAAGTAAAATCTAATAATTTTTGTAAATGGGATTTGTATGTTGTCTTTTTTATTTCATTGCTCTGAAAATTCATTTTTATTGATTTTATAAAAGTCTCAGGCCAGGCTCGGGGGCTCAGCCTGTAATCCCAGCGCTTTGGGAGGTCAAGGTGAGTGGATTGCCTGAGCCCGTGGGTTCGAGACCCGCCTAGGCAACTTGGAGAGACCTCATCTCTACAATCAATTAAAAATTAGCCAGTCGTGATAGCATGCACTTGTAGTTCCAGCTACTTAGAAGGCTGAGGCGGAAGGATCGCCGAAGCCCAGCAGGTCGAGGCTGCAGTGGCCAGGAGCGGCCACTGCACTCCAGTCTGGATGACAGAGTGAGACTCCAACTCAAAAAAAAAAAAAAAAAGAAAGTCTCAGTCCATGAAGTACTAGAAATTTTAAAAACTAGTCCTTAGTAGCTAAGATCATACTTAAATTTATACTTTAGTTTCTCACAAGTTCGGTAATAATTTACTTCCAACATCACGAGATATTTAATAGAAAGTTTATTCAGTCCGCTCATTAAGTCTAAAGAGTATAGTAGCAGAGCATTAGTTAGGGGAGGTGACCTATAGGATCATTCACCAGAATAATTCAAGGAAATGAAGTGTAAAAAAATATAAACAAAACAGCCACTCTAAAGCTGCACAAGGGGTCCCTTTGTTCCCTCTGTGTCTCCAAGAAATAAATTTACCAAACATCTAAAGGGTGCATTCAAAAGGCTTGAAGCAACCCACCAAAACTTGTCCCATTGTCTGGGCCTAACCATCAAATCGGATGTGACCAACAAACAGGAGTAAATTTTTTTTTTTTTTTTTTTTGAGTTGGAGTCTCACTCTGTCGCCCAGACTGGAGTGCAGTGGCCGCTCCCGGCCACCGCAGCCCCGACCTGCTGGGCTCTGGCGATCCTTCCGCCTCAGCCTTCCGAGTAGCTGGAATTACAGGCATGCGCTGCCACGCCCGGCTGATTTTTTGATTTATTGTAGAGATGAGGTCTCGCTGCCCAGGCGGGTCTCGAACCCCCAGGTTCAGGCAATCCACTCACCTCAGCCTCCCGAAGGCGCGGGATTACAGGCTGAGCCACCGAGCCCAGCTAGGAGTAAGTTTTTAAAAGTTAAAAACAAAAACCACCCTCTCAACTGTAAAGGTTATTGAACTTGGGGGTTGGGTGGGAGTGATGGGGATACTCCAAGCTAGGGGCACTTCTCTCACTGGTTTTCTTTCAAAAGGGAGCAGGAGCTTCTACTCACAGATCTAGGTCTTTCTTGCCTTTTTATTTCCCCCAAAATCATGTGAGCAGAATCACCAATAGCAGCTACTTAACTCAAAAAATAGTGAGAAGAGGGTTCATGAAACTGAACAAAGACTCAGCCTTCTTGGTATTTACCCAGTGAGTACTTACATCCACACAAAAACCTGCACACATGAGCAAAGCTATTTATATCAGCTTTATTCATTAACTGCCAAAACTTGGAATCAACCAAGATGTCCTTCAGTCAGTGAATAGATAAATAAGCTGTGGTACATCCAGAAATAGAATATTAGTGCTAAAAAGAAATGAGCTATCGAATTATGGAAAGACATGGAGGAAACTCAGATGCATGCTACTAAGGGAGAGAAGGTCAACCATAAAGGTAACATACAAAGGATTCCAACCAGATGACTGCATGGAAAAGGCAAAATGATGGAGACAGCAAAAAGATTGGTAATTTCCAGGTGGTGGGGGAAGAGGGTGAGCAGAGGGGGCACAGGGGATTTGTAGGGCAGTAAAACTAGTCTGTAGGACTGTGATGGTGGACACACGTCACCATGCATCTGTCCAAACACACAGAACATACAACACTAAGAGTGAACACTAATGCAACTATGGGCTTTGGGTGATAATACTGTATTGGTTCATCGGTTGTGACAAATTACCACACTGACACAGGACAGTGGAAACCAAAGGAAGAAAGGGGATATGTGGGAACTCTACCCTCCACTCAACTCTTCCGGAAACCTAAATCTTCTTCAAAATATAGAATCAAACTCATTAAAAAAAAAAAAAGTAAAAACTGAACAAAACTCTAGCTCAGCTTCCCATGGGGAAACACGGGAGGAACACCTGGACGGCTCACCTACTCTAAGCCGTGGGTTGGGCTCATTTGGCAAACAGCTCACTGCGGGACAGTCAGTGGTCACTAGAGCAGCTAAGAAAGGCCCACCAGCTAGAGAGGAGAGCTTGGGATGGCCCAAGCCCTCGGCACCCAGGCCTCGCTCGGCCCACCTGCTGCCGCAAGCCCACCGTCCCCAACCCCACCCGCGTCCTACCTCCCAAACTCTGCAGCCCGCCGCGTCGGGGCCGGGGCCGCAAGGCCGGCACCTGGGGCCGCGTCCTTGTGCTGGGCCTCCTCCCTGGCCACCTCGGTGGGCAAAGCGGGTGGTGAGCCCAGCAACTCCACATTCGTCACGGTCTTGCCAATGGTGAACCAGTCGTTGATCTGGTCGAGGGTGAGTTTGCACAGCATGCTGGAAGCCCGGGGCGTCAACGACTCCTCCACCTCAAGGTTCCAGCGGCGGGAACAGGCAACGGCGGAAACACGCCCGGAAGCCCGCCCCCGCTCGAGTCCCTCCAATCACAACGCGAAACGCGCCAACGGGGGCGGGATCCGACCCTGAGAGTACCGCTTGCGCTGCCTGGGCCTCGAGCCGCCTGCCCCGCCCAGCTGCGCGCCAGGCCCGCTGGGAGCCACTGCGTGCCACGCGCCAGCTCGGCAGGGAGCGGCTACCTGAGGCCAAGTACCTCCCGGGCGGTCACCGCAGCTGTCCTGGGACTCAGTTTGACAGGAGTACCGAAGCAGCCCCTGGGCCTCTGGGCGTACAATAAAAAGGCCTCGACTTAATACTCTCAGCCCTATTCATTTGTGATTACTATGTCTGGGGCTTGCGCATTTCTTTTTTTTTTTTTTGAGTTGGAGTCTCACTCTGTCGCCCAGGCTGGAATGCAGTGGTGCACTCACGGCCACCCCAGCATTGACCTGCTGGGCTCCGACAATCCTTCTGCCTCAGCCTTCCAAGTAGCGGGACCTACAGGCACTCACTACCACGCCCAGCTAATTTTTAAAAATTTATTGTAGAGACGAGGTCCCGCCAAGTTGCCCGAGCTTGTCTTGAACCCGTGGGCTCAGGCAATTCACTCACCTTGGCCTCCCAAAGTGCTAGGATTATTACGGGCTGAGCCACCGAGCCCAGCCTTTTTTTTTTTTTTTGAGTCAGAATTTCACTCTGTCACCCAGGCTGAAGTGCAGTGAAGTGCACGGCCACCACAGCCTCTACCTTCCGGACTCAGGAGATCCTTCTGCCTCAGCCTTCCAAGTAGCTGGAACTACAGGCATACGCCACCAAGCCTGGCTAATTTTTGATGTATTGTAGAGACAAGGTCTTTCCAAGCTGCCCAGGCTGATCTCGAATCCCTAGACTCAGGCAATCCTCTTACCTCTGCCTCCCAAAGTGCTGGGATTACCGGCATGAGCCACCATGCCCAGCTACTTCTACATTTTTTGAGTGTACATTTTAATTGTATAAGATTTAATCTACAATTTACAATATCTTACTAAGGCCAAAAACTTTTAAGTTCCCTTTTTGTCTTGGGCCTAGGATAATTGACTATTTTAGTTATTTTTTCAGGGTTGATTTTTTGTTTGCCTGTACTAATCAAATGTCTAAGATATTTAACTTTTTGTTTTACAAATTGTAACTTACTTTTGGAAGCTCTTAGTCTCTGCTGTCCTAGAAAGTTAAGCAAATTTATGATTGTATTAGAAACTTGGAGTTTACTTACTCCTGAAATTAGGAGATCATCATATTGTAAGAAGTTAGTGTCAAAGGTAGAAACCCTTCCAGTACAGTTTTTACAATTTGGCCAAATAAATTGAGAGAGTTAATGAAACTTTGAAGCAACATAGTCTAGTGAAATTGCTGGTTTTATTTTTATAAAATTTTCCCATTCAAAGACAAAGAGATTTTTATTTTTAGGGGCTAGTGGGCAGGCTCAGAAAGTGTCCTTAAGATCCACTATATTAAACCATTTATGTTTATGAGGAATCTTATTTAGGTATAGCGATTTGGAACCACAGGGGGGTTGGGTCAGAACTATTTGGTTTATGGCTCGTAAATCCTGTATTAGAAGGTATGGTATGTCAGGCTTTTTTACTGGAAGTATAGGAGTATTATACAGTGACATGTATGGTTCTAAAAACCCATCCCTAAGAAGACCTTTAATCATGAGTTGGAGCCCTTTTCTTCCCTCCATAGGAACAGGATATTGTTTTTTGCATATAACTTTATCAGGCTGTTTTTAAAAAATCTAAACTGGAGTAATTTGTAATCCCCCTCGGGGTTTTTTGTTTTGTTTTTACACATACTTCTGGGTTAGCATTCTGGTTTTTTGTTTGTTTGTTTTTCCTGTGAGGTGTGCTATCCTGACTGTGAGTCGCCCTTGTTTTGGTCTCACATTAAGATTTAATGGAACAATTAGGTCCCTATCTAAAAGGTTGAGTCCAGCCTCTGAGACAAATGCAAGTAATCTAATTAATGTTTTAGTCTCAGTTTTTATAGGCATGGGTTTAAATATAAGCAGTAAAAATCCCTTTTTTTAAACCCCAGAAACATGAAACTTTTTTTGTGAGAAATGGACATTTTGAGGTTTAAAGATTAAGGAAGAATGTGCTGCTCCAATATCCAAAAGGAAAGTGGCAGTTTTCTTTTCTTTTTTTTTTTTTTTTTTTGAGTCCAAGACTCACTCTGACACCAAGGCTGGAATGCAGTGGCACACTCACAGCTATTCCAGCATTGACCTGCCGGGTGCTAGTGATCCTTCTGCCTCAACCTTCCAAGTAGCTGGAACTACAGGCACACGCTACCACGCCTGGCTAAGTTTTGATTATTGTAGAGACAAAGTCTGGCCAAATTGCCTGGGCTGGTCTCAAACCCGCAGTCTCATGCAATCCACTCATCTCAGCCTCCCAAAGTGCTGGGAGTACAGGCTGAGCCACCAAGCCTGGCCTCTCCAGTTTTTTAAAGGGCCTTTCATTCCATCCCTTTAGCTTTTTAGCAATGTCAGACCAGTTTCTAGTAACAAAGTTTACTTTTAATAATTCTTGTCCTACGAGGTTTTCTGGATCTAATCCAGAATATTTTTTCATTTGGTCCCTGAGTCATTGTAGAAAAGGCTGTGGGAGGTTTTTCTCTTTTTTGTCGAATTTTAAAACCCTTAGAAACATTTTGAGACCTTGGGGCAGATTTTTGAATGTCTTTAATCATTAGTTCCCTCAAGTCTTGCATTCTTACCCTATCTCCTGGGTTATTATTGTTCCATCTAGGGTCAGCATTTGGATATTTTTGTTCAGCAGATTATACATCTGGGGAGGATGATTTTGTTTCCAGATGGACATAGCCGCTCACCTAATCATTCCTCTTTCCTCCCCAGTAGACAAAATATTTATAATTGACATTAGTTTTACCCAAGCATATATGTTAGGTTTAAGGAATTGATAACTTAGCCGGGCATGGTAGCGCATGCCTGTAATTCCGGCTACTTGGAAGGCTGAGGCGGAAGGATCGCCGGAGCCCAGCAGGTTGAGGCTGCACAGTGGCCGGGAGCGGCCACTGCACTCCAGTCTGGGCGACAGAGTGAGACTCTAACTAAAAAAAAAAAAGGGAATTGATTAACTTGATCAGGCAATCCCAGTGGGTCCTCTAGGAGTGATTTTTTTTTTTTTTTTCTCATTTTTGTACTGGTGAGTGGAACACTTACAAAACCATTTTTTTTGGTCCCAGTGGAACTTCCCTTAAGGGGAATAGTTTTGACTTTTTGCCTGAATCCTCAGGAGGAAAGGGAAACCTTGCAGTATCTTTTTGGCATTGTTCCAAGTCCCTTTTCAAGTTAGGATAGGTATGCCGGGAGCTTAGGGGTTTTGACTCCCAAATTTCTGATAGATCCTTGTTTCTGGCCATTTTCCCCCCCTCACATTGCTGGTTTTTCTGAGGATCATAGGCAGGAGTCACAAGAAACTGGATCCCAAGGCTTTTTCCTTTTTTTCTGGGGGTTCAGAGTTGTTGTTGTTGTTTTTTCCCCTCTCCATATTTCCCGTTTTAAGGGGAAACATGGGAGGGACCTGTGGTAGCCAACAAAGGTCAGAGTCTTTTTTCTCAGATGAAACAGAGGTCTTATTATTTATATAAATTACTAAAGTTTGGCAAAGTCAATCCTTATTAGGACCAAACTCTGACCAAATGACTGAGGGCTGATGTAGAGGTTTTCTTGTTTACACAAAACAGTAAAATTTAATCATTTTCTTCTTTCCCTTTTTTTTTGTAGTTTTGGAGTCATTTTTCCAACTTTTCAATATCTGCCCCAGCAAACTATCTGGGAAAATTTTTTTTTTTTTTTTTTTTTTTTGAGTTGGAGTCTCACTCTGTCGCCCAGACTGGAGTGCAGTGGCCGCTCCTGGCCACCGCAGCCTTGACCCGCTGGGCTCCGACGATCCTTCCGCCTCAGCCTTCCGAGTAGCTGGAATTACAGGCACGCGCTACCACGCCTGGCTGATTTTTTTATTTATTGTAGAGAGGAGGTCTCGCCGCCCAGGCGGGTCTCGAACCCACGGGCTCAGGCAATCCACTCACCTCAGCCTTCCAAAAGCGCAGGATTATCTTAGCCACCGAGCCCGGCTTATCTGGGGGAATTTTAAGGGAGTCCTTTCAACCTCCTTTTTTAGGCCTAGACTGTTTATTCTTGGTTATCGGGCTAGTCTGTGCAATTTTGGAGTTTTTCAAAAGGGTGCTCCATCTCCCATAATGGAGATTTTTTGCAGACCTTAAGACTCTGGGTCCTTCCTGAAAGTCTCAAGCTCCTCTACTAGAGGTCTTTTGTAGATTTCAGGGCCCTTTCCTGAAAGATTCAACCCCCCTTTAATGGAGGTCTCTTGCAGATTTCAGGATTAAAACTACCTTGTATCCTATGATATGTGTTAGTTGTAAAAACTCAACCCCCAAGAATCTTCCCAACCCCCAAGGCAGTATTTATAGTCCAATTTTTTTGTTTGTTTTTTTTGAGTTGGAGTCTCACTCTGTCGCCCAGACTGGAGCGCAGCAGCCTCGACCTGCTGGGCTCCAGCAATCTTTCCGCCTCAGTCTCCCAAGGAGCTGGAACTACAGGCACGCGCTACCACGCCCGGCTCATTTTTTGATTTATTGTAGAGATGAGGTCTCGCCAAGTTGCCCAGGCAGGTCTCGAGCCTGCGGACTCAGGCAATCCATTCACCTCAGCCTCCCAAAGGCGCGGGATTACAGGCTGAGCCACTGAGCCCGGCTCCAATTTTTTTTACCTTGACTCGTGCACAAGGTTGCCAAGTTGCCACAGTGGTGCCTTTATTTATTTATTTATTTATTTATTTAGCTTATCCTCCACCGAATTTCCTGCAACAGCCTTGGGCTTATTTGTAGAACTGTGAGGGCCAGAGGCACCCAACTGGAGCAGACCACCTAAAATTAGGTGGAACACGTCTCCTCCTCCAATGGAGATCCGGTCCCACAGACAAAGATATCCCAGACAAGCCCCCAACTGCTAGAAATGGAAGTCCTAGGGGACACCCCCATCTCCAGACTGGGTTGTCCAAAACCAACAAGGAAACTCGGAGATCAGTAGAATGAAGCAGCTTTTTAAAAATAATGCTTTTGCAAGAACAGGTGTGACTTAGATGAGCAGGCACACCGAAGCAGTTTTAGCCAGAGTATTTAAGCCCTAAAATGCAAGTCCCTTCCCTGTTGCTGGGAACTTCCAGAGGTTACATCAGTTTCCCACACATCACCTACATGTCATATATAGATTGGTTTACATGGTTAGTTTATTTGCATATCTTACTTGCCAATTGACTTGCAAGATTTTGTTTTAATTGGTTCCTGTTGAAGTTTAAATGAAACAGCCCACCAAAGTAAAAGCCCACAAAAAGAGAACAAGAAGCAGGAAGTGACTCAGCAAAAAGCAGTTACGTACAGCTTGTGGCTTACTGTGAAAATAAATCATTCTTTTCTTACATTAAGCACCTGCAGCATCCCCAGTGTGGACGCTGGGAGTGCCGCACATGACTGCCTGCTAAACAGAATATCCTTGCACCAGGAGATGGAGGCAAGGAGAAGGAAAAGAAAGTCTTAGAAAAAATGGTACCTGAGTGACCCCCCAAAGGATAACCAGGAATATGCTGGGAGAAGGAGGACCCGGAGAGAGAATTACAGGGGAGGCAAGTCCGTGGATGAAGGCCTGAGGACAAGCAGCCCTAATGGCGGAGTTGAGGACCTGGAAGAAGTTCTTTGGCACTAGCACAAAACTAAATTCATCTTCCTTCCTAAATCTGCATCCCACGTGGCAGTGTAGGACACACAGCTGGACCAAACAGGTGCAGCAAAAAGTACAGATATGGGGTCATCAGCAAATGGATGGTGGTTAAAACGCTGAGAGCAGCTGAGATGGTCCAGGCAGGCTCTACAAGAGTAAGGGTAGAGAACAGTACCTTAGCAAATGCCCAGAAAGAAGGAGTGGAGGAATAAATCCAGTAACTTACAGGAAGGAAGAGCCAAAAGAGAGACATGACTGCCTGCCCTCTGTCCCACCCCCAGAACCAGGACGGTGCCTGGCACATGCGGGCCCTGAGGAGAGAGCCATATGACTGAATACACAGAGAGTGTGCAGAGCATGGCACCAGTCAACAATGTGAAGCCCAAGCAGTTAAGGACAGGAAAATGCCCCCAAAGAGTGGCAGATAAGAGACCAGTTGCAGAGCATTGTAGACAGAAGTCAGACCAGGTAGGGTTAAGCTATTGGTGTCTCAAAAAATGAACCCAACTTAATACTAAGCCAGAATTCCTGGCTCCAAACTCTGGTCTGATTTATATAATGAATTTTGGGCCCAGATTCTGACTTTCCAAATACCACAGCCTCTAAAAAGTGCCAACACACTTTGGAAATGAACTTGTTTTTCAATAAATAAGAGAAATAGTAATCATAAGGTCATTGAGACTCAATATGTCATTCAGCATTGATTGGACAATATTGCAACTTCATACTTTCTGTGAAGGCTAAGACATAATTTTAAATCCCACAAAATACATTGAAACCACTTGAAGCAACTCCAGAACCCACTGACATGTGTTTTTTCCTGGTATGTTGCTGTTCCCACGTAATGCCATCCTTTGTTCATATCATAATGAATACGTTTTCAAGTGGAAGATGCTCTTCATTTCAAACAAACATTTTCTGGGGGGGAATTTTCTGTCTTCTTGATCACTTTGGATACTAACTGATTTTCTTAAGTTTTGAGTTTCTAACTGCAATCTAGGGACACTGTCTTGATGCTTCTTCAGTTTGGAAATTTGTTCTCAGTTAATAGCCATTTTCCTGACTAACCTCTGGTTAACATTCTGTGTTGAAACAGACCAAATGGCTCTGAGCTCCCTTCATTTGATTGAGTAGTTCTTGGTGCACCCTACTCGCTTGGCCCAGCTTATCTTGCATTCTGTCTCAAGTTCATAATTAAAGGAACAGCATGACATCAGGCAGTTCTTTTTTTTTTTTTGAGTTAGAGTCTCACTCTGTCGCCCAGACTGAAGTGCAGTGGCCGCTCCTGGCCACCACAGCCTCGACCTGCTGGGCTCTGGCGATCCTTCCGCCTCAGTCTTCCAAGTAGCTGGAATTACAGGCATGTGCTACCACGCCTGGCTGATTTTTGATTTATTGTAGAGATGAGGTCTCACTGCCCAGGCGGGTCTCGAACCCGTGGGCTCAGGCAATCCACTCACCTCAGCCTCCCAAAGGCGCAGGATTACAGGCTGAGTCACCGAGCCAGGCTAGGCAGTTCTTAATAGGCTTGTCGACATCTACACTAAGCACATGGGAAAGCCACTGAACCCCTAGTAGAACTTGGTGTTCGGGAGGTTTTGCATATTTGCATTCATCAAGCAGCTTGAGCTGAACTGCAGACTAAAAGGGAAAACAAACAGCCCAGAGCAGGTATAAATAATAATAATGTCCAAAAGAATGATGTCAGTGCAATGAAGCAGCACTCAGAATAAAGCAGGAGAAGCTGTGCTCAAAGGATCTTTCTGGCTTCCCTGACCCACCTAGCCACAAGATGCATCATCTACACTTTGAATAAATCTGCCAAGGTGGCCCTTACCTTAAACATGTTGGGGTTTGGGGGGGTTCTTTTTCTCTGGTGCTGTGACTCAGATGGGTTTTTGTTTGTTTGTTTTAAGATGTGTTGTTCTTAGGGTGTTTCGGATTTGAGCCTAAAGACACTAAAAGTCTGCTGATCTCAGCCGGGCTCAGTGGCTCAGCCTGTAAACCCGCGCCTTTGGGAGGTGAGTGGATTGCCTAAGCCCGCAGGTTCGAGAACCCCTGGGCAACTTGGCGAGACCTCATCTCTACAATAAATTTAAAAAAAAAATTAGCCTGGCGTGGTAGCGCGTGCCTGTAGTTCCAGCTACTTGGAAGGCTGAGGCGGAAGGATCGCTGGAGCCCAGCAGGTCAAGGCTGTGGTGGCTGGGAGCAGCTACTGCACTCCAGAAAAAAAGTCTGTTGATCTCAAGGCTAGTTTGAAGTATAAAAGCTCTGTCTTAAAATCACATTCCATGATGTTCTTCGTAAGTTTTCCCAAAATGCTTGTTCTTGTCCTTTGCAGTTTCCTAAGTCATTATAATGCTAAAAGTTCTTTATCTCAAACCTGGTCTTGGCCTCAGGACCCTTTTACACTCTTTTTTTTTTTTTTTTGGAGTTGGAGTTGGAGTCTCACTCCATCGCCCAGGCTAGAGTGCAGTGGCATGCTCATGGCCACCCTACCATCAACCTGCTGGGCTTAGGCAATCCTCTCACCTCGGCCTCCCAAAGTGGTAGGATTACAGGCTTGAGCCACCACACCTGGCCCCTATTATACTCTTAAAAGTCACTAAAGGCTGGGCTCAGTGGCTCAGCCTGTAATCCCAGCACTTTGGGAGGCCGAGGTGAGTAGACTGCCTGAGCCTGAGGGTTCGAGACCTCAAGACCCACCCGGGCAACTTGGTGAGACCTTGTCTCTACAAAAAAATCAAAGATTATCCAGGCATGGTAGCACACACCTGTAATTCTGGCTACTTAGAAGGCTGAGGCAGAAGGATTGCCAGAGCCCAGCAAGTCGAGGCTGCGGTGGCTGGGAGTGTGCCGCTCACTCCAGTCTGGGTGACACAGTGAGACTCCAACTCAAAAAAAAAAAAAAAAAAGTTACTGGAGACTCTGAAGGGCTTTTCATTATGTGGGTTATATCTACTTTATTAGGATTGCAACTGATAAATGCTTTATTTTCTTATTAGTTCTTTTAAAATAACAGGAATAAACCCATTTAATGTTAAAGAGGTTTTGGGGGGTTTTTTGAGTCAGACTCTCATTCTATTGCCCAGACTGGCATGCAGTGGCACAGTCACAGCTCACTGCAAGCTCAACCTCCTAGGCCCAGATGATCCTCCTGCCTCAGCCTCCATAGTAGCTGGAACTACAAATGCACACCACAATGCCCAGCTAATTTTTAAAATTTTTGTAGAGATGGATTCTCGCTGTATTGCCCAGACTGGTCTTGATCTCCTGGGCTCAAGCAGCCCTCCTGCCTCAGCCCCTCAAAGTGCTAGGATTACAGGCATGAGCTACCACCTGACTCAAAAGTATATTTTGGTAGAAAGTCACCATGTTTCAAAAAATTTTATATGAGAGAAATGACACTTTTACATTTTCTCAGGTTTCTTAGTGTCTGGATGAATGGGAGACAGCTAGATTCTCAAATCTGTCTCTGCATTTATTCTCTTGTGACATCACAAGTCATATGGCTTCTGGAAAACTCCTCTGTACACTCGTGAGAGAGTCCTAGTGAAAAAGACAAACAAACCAGGCTCGGTGGCTCAGCCTGTAATCCCGCGCCTTTGGGAGGCTGAAGTGAGTGGATTGCCTGAGCCCGCGGGTTCGAGACCCACCTCAGCAACTTGGCAAGACCTCATCTCTACAATAAATCAAAAATTAGCCAGGTGTAGCGCGTGCCTGTAGTTCCAGCTACTTGGAAGGCTGACGCGGAGGATCGCCGGAGCCCAGCAGGTCGCGGCTGCGGTGGCCGGGAGCAGCCACTGCACTCCAGGCTGGGCGACAGAGTGAGACTCCAACTCAAAAAAAAAAAAAAAAAAAAAGACAAACAATATCTTACTATTATGATGAAAATAGTTTTAACCCACAAGGGCACTGGAAACCTCCAAACCACACTTAGTGAGTTACTACCCCAAAATAGCAAGCTGTCAAGTTTTGCATGCAGCTTCATTTGATCCCAAGCTTTTTTCCCCCTTGAAGCAGGATCATGTTTATTGTTCTTCATTCCTTCTTGCATCCCCATCCTTCCATTTGTGAAAGGAAAATAAAATTTCAGGACCTTCCAAATGTATTATTCCAAGGGGAAAAGTTAAGCCCTGGAAACTGAGTCATGCAGCAGGGCTGTTTTCTTCTCTGAAGCATGACCATTATTTCCTGACCTTTGTGTTATGCATTAACTAGACCCCTTGTTCTTAATTCAAACCAAGACTAAATGATGTGTGAGATAGAGACCCTTGTGGTTGTTAACGCCTTACAACATGTTAAGCTTCCCCCTTAAAGTGTAATCAAATAGTAGCTGATCAAATCTTATGTAAGCCTTTGAATGGAAAATGTCATGAATCCGTTCAGCACCTCCAGTTTTTCCTATATACATGATCCTTGCTTTTCCCCATACTGAGAGCACTGATCACCATTCATTGATGTCTCCGTGTACCTGGACAGTCACCCTCATACTTTTCGCTTGAATAAGCTCTTTTTAACTGGTTCTTGAGCCTTTTAATTATTTTAGGTTGACACATTTGAGCTCATTATCCTTCTGCCTGAGTAATGAGTTAATATTTCTTTTACTGTGGATCTGCTGGTGATTAGTCCTTCAGTCTTTCTTTGCTAAAAACTGTCTATATCACCTTCTTTACTGAATGCCATTTCCCCTATATAGAGAATTCTTGATTGGCAGTTATTTTCTTTGAGATTTTTTTCTTTGCCTTTAGATGGCTATGGTTTTATTGTGAGATTTCATGGTTTTTTATTTATTTTCATTTATCTGCCTCTCTGGTCTCTGTAAGACTTTTTAATCTTTGGCATAATTTTTATCATCACTTTTGGAAAATTCTCAGTCAGCCATTATCTCTTCAAATATTTCTGCCTCGCCTCTCTTTCATTTCCTTTAAGACTCTAATTACATGAGTTTCAAGTCAAGGCTAAGTGAAAAAATAATAATAGTAATAAAGAATACTCCAATCAGCCGGGCGTGGTAGTGCATGCCTGTAATTCTGGCTACTCGGAAGGCTGAAGTGGAAGGATTGCCGGAGCCCGGCAGGCGAGGCTGCGGTGGCCGGGAGCGGCCACTGCACTCCAGCCTGGGCGACTGAGTGAGACTCCAACTCAAAAAAAAAAAAAAAAAAAAGAATACTCCAATTACACATACGATTAACTTATTTGCTGTATCCTCTTTTGTCTCTCTATGCTTCTGAATGGTTTCTTCTAACCTACCTTGCAATTCAGTAATTCTTCAACTGTCTAATCTTCTGCCAAGCCCATCCAATTTTTATTTGACCCCTTTAAAATCAACTAAGTGGTTTTTGTTCATTACAATTTCCAGTTTTCTGCTTAAATTTTCAACTTTTTTTTTAATTTCCTGAGACATAGTAAGCATGGTTATCTTTAAAGACTGTGTCTGTTAGGGCCAGTGTCTGGACCCCCTATGGAAATTTTATATTGTCTGTTGAGAAGAATTAATACGCACAGAATAAACGCATAAAAATATGCAGAGCGAAAAAAGTCAGTACAAGAGGAGGTGGCAAACACACCACTGAGACGGGAGACTTGACCTATCTACCTTTAACATATCAGGTAAAGAAGGTTCCTTTTTTTCAGGCTGACCAATCCGTCTGGTTGGTCTAGAACTTTCCCGGGTTCACTGTTGAAAGTCCCGTGTTCCGGAAAACCCATCAGTCCTGGGAAAATCTGGACAGTTAGTCAACCTATTGTGATACACACAGACACAGCCCCCGCCCCGCCCGCTGCACCAGGGCGGCCGCCGGGGGCGCTGTGGTGCGCAAGCGCGACTTGGGAGGCGCTCTGGCCTTGGCGCGTCGCTGCTTCTTCCGCCTTCCCGGCAGCCTCCGCGCTGCGGCTGCGCACTCGATGACCTTTCCGAGTTGTTGGCTGTAGGGTCTGGTACGGCCTGAGCCGTTGGTCCTGCGCCGAGGTGAGTGCGGAAACCTGGGTCCGGCTCCTCTGCTCAGGGCATCCTGGATCGTAGAGGGGACAAGACGGGGGCCGTGGGGTTCAGGCCTGGCCTCCACAGAGGGAACCGGCGGCGGCCCGGGTAGGCTCCTTGGCTCCCGCTGACCTTGGGGTCCAAGCCCTCCGGCGCACACACTCGCTTCGCTGCTCGAGTCCCAAACTGTAAAGGGGGTTCGTGGGGATTGGCTACTAGTGGGAGGTGTTGCTTAAGCTTGCGTTACGCTTTCCTCCTTGGCGTTAACGCGCTTAATGCACCTGGATTCTGGAGCGCTTTGACAAGGAGCGCAAGATCCACAGTAAAGGAAGGATTAACGGTCATTGTCAGGCAGAAAGAACGTGAGCTCAGATGTGTCGGCCTAACGTAACCAAAAGGTGCAGGGTCCAGTTAAAAGTTTATTCAAGCGAGAAGTGTGTGTGCAGACGACCGTCTGGGGATACAGGGACACTAATGAATAGTAATCAGTGCTCTCAGTGTAGGGGAAAGTGAGGATCGTTTATACGGGCAAAAACGGAGGTGCTGAACAAATTACATTTTCCGTACAAAGTGCCTTAAGAGACTCAGCTTCCTGACCAAGAGGCCACACAACGAATTAGCGCTGAAGCCAGAAATTCTCACCCCACATCTCGTAGTGCACTCTCTCTCCTACCTCAGGCTTCCTTGCAACACACTTGTCCTCCAAATTTTGCTGTGTGTATGACAGGGCCCTGGGAGGAGGGAAAGGGGGAACTAAAACATGCTTAAATGGTGATGATAAAAATTGTATGGAACTCAGACTGTAAACCCCACAATGGGGTTCAGAGGACCAGACATTTGCTGTTCTCAGTTCAGGTAATAGTATGCAGTTAATGTTTTTGTGCCAAAACTTTGCAGACTCAAATGGATGCAGTAGACACCCTTTTGAATAGGATAGACCTTTAAAGGATCCAGTGCTGAAAAACGGATACTGCTAGGGAATGTGGCTGAGTAAAATGGACTCAGGTGGAAAAAAAAAAAAAAAGAGGCCCTCAGCCTCATTTTATTAAATATTGAGAACACGTCACTTGTCCAGCCAAGTATAGCAACTTTAACCAAAGTAACCTCAAGAGAAAAGGAGGGGAGATGTTAGATATTTGCAATATGCTGTGTAGCAGGACCTTACTTCACTGGGGACCGAAGGCAGTTCAGGGTTAGGAGACACTATACCAAGGTACCTGGGCCCAGAGCACACTATCAAGAGAATTAGGTTTCCTTGGTCCCTGCTTAGCGCATTTGCACCCTCCAATTTACTTTGCTCTTTTCCTTCTAGACCCTCATCTGACCTTACTCTTTCTAAAACCCCAGACCTGGCCTAAATGAGGGTATCTTTTTAAGTTCTCCTTTCTTAGAATCCCAGTGGCATGGTGTTATTGCCATCAGCTAGGTATTTGTAGTAGTTCTTTCTATTACTGCAGTGAATACTGAATTCTTACTCCATACCAGGCACTAGGCTGGTGTATCACTATGGGAGTTCTATGCAAACCTGAGAAGCCGAAGAAAGAGGCAGGCATATCCAGTTTCTTAGAAAGAAACATTTAATAGGATTTAGTGAACAAAAGCCATGTCTGTCTCGGGTGGCGAGACAAGATGGTGGACCCTGCACCATCACCCCAGACCCAGGGCTTATATACCATAGGGAAAGGGACGTATAGAACAGTTGAAGTACAGTGACTTCAAGTTTGTTTGACCCAAGGGCAGTATTCATGATAAGTATGTAATGTTACACAAGGAACAGTAGATAAACTGGAAATCTCAGAGGTCTTCCCAGAACTAGGGTCAATCAGAAGCCAACATGGTGGATGAGCATCCAAGATGGAGTTGCTTGGGCCTCCACAGCTGGGTTCTTTATGTTTCCTCCTTCCCAGTTATTGCTGGTCCCAGGGAGGAGAGGAATTTTCTCCACAACTCTGAACTAGTCTGGGGCTTCCAGAGGCCTCCTCTGGGTCCCGTTTTGATCCTCTGTGACATTTTCTCAAGACTGGGCTGTTGGTTTCTTGGAACCTCATGCTCTGTCAGAAGTACAGTCTGAAGACAGGAATTTGAGGAAAGACATATCTGCAAAGGGTTCCAGGAGAAGGACACAGTCCCATCCTTTAAGGATGTTCTTGAGGCTAGCCTTCAGGACACTTCCTCAGCCTGAATAACCCTGAATGGGGAGGAGAGGACATCAGACCTTGGAGGCCGACTCATGACCAGGAGCTTGGACCTTGGGGGCTTAGAGCTTCGGTGTGAGTCTAGTCCTGCTATCCTGCTGTGGCATTGTGGGCAGCTTTGTTCAAGTATCCACTTCATTGGGGTAGGAAGTAGTGCAGGGAATGGTATATAAAGCACTTAGTAAGTGCTGTTAAATTGGGGAAACATCCTTAGAGGAAAAGCCAAACTCTACCATAGCCTTCAAGGCCCTAAATGACCTGACCCATCTTCTTTTCCATGATCCAGCCATGGTATTTTATACAACAAGCATTTGTTATGTGATACCAGACACTAAACACTTTAGTCTTTATAGCTGCCCTTTGAGGTGGGTATTGTTTTATCCCTGATTTATAGATGAGGAAACTGAGGCAATTTAAGTTAGGTAGTAAGTGACAGAGCCAGGACTTGAATCTGGGCAATCACTGTGGCCTTTTTTCCATTCCTCCCAGCATTCCAAAATTATTCTGACCTTGGGGTCTTGGCAAATAGGCCTCTGCTGAGGACACTTCTCCCCCAGGTATGGTGACTGTTACTGTTTCTCAGTTCCTAAAACAGCATCTTGCACCTAGTATATGCTCAGTTCACATTTGCTGACTGAATAAATGACCACACAATCCAGATTTCGGTGACTTGAATAGGTCAGGCTTTTGAAGTACTACTCAGTGCTATAAAACCAACAAACAGGGCCAGGAAATGTGGAAAAGCAGAAAAGCCCAAGGAGTGATGTGAAAGGGGCAGGGAGCGGAGTCAGTGTTCCTGACCACAGCCAAAGCAGAGTATCCAGTGAAATGAGAAGGCCATTTTTTTTTTTTTTTTTTTTGAGTTGGAGTCTCACTCTGTCACCCAGACTGGAGTGCAGTGGCACACTTCCGGCCACCACAACCTCGACCTGCTGGGCTCCGGTGATCCTTCCGCCTCAGCCTTCCAAGTAGCTGGAACTACAGGGGCGCGCTACCACGCCCGGCTAGTTTTTTTGATTTATTGTGGGGATGAGGTCTCGCCAAGTTGCCCAGGTGGGTCTCGAACCCACGGGCTCAGGCAATCCACTCACCTCAGCCTCCCAAAGCATGGGATTACAGACTGAGCCACCAAGCTCGGCTGAGAAGGCCATTTTTGACAACTGTTAAGTCAAGTCCCTCCTGACAACTATTTGAATAACTGTAATTTAATGAACCACTCCAGATGTTACAAAACCTATTAAAATGAAAATGAGGGCATCTAATTTGGGTCTGTAGTAAAGTAGATTGTAAAAGTAATGAAAGCCAGGCATGGTGACTCAAGCCTGTAATCCAAGCACTTTGGGATGCTGAGGGGAGAGGATTACCTGAGTTCACAGGTTCAAGACCAGCCTGGGCAACATGGTGAGATGTCATCACTACAATAAATAAATAAATAAGAATTAGCCGTGCATGGTTGCGCACACCTGTAGTTCCAGCTATTTGGAAGGCTGAGGCAGAAGGATTGCCGGAGTCCAGTGGGTCGATGCTGGGGTGACCATGAGCATGCTACTGCACTCCAGCCTAGGCGATGGAGTGAGACTCCAACTCAAAAAAAAAAAGGTAATGAAAAACATTATTTTGAGACGTGCACTTATAAAAGCAAACAGTTCAGAATGTAATGGCTTTTCCCAATTAAACCCAGTAATTAAATATTTTTATTCACTAAATAAGTTCTGTCTTAGGAAATGACCTCGTCTTCCTGTACCATCTGCTTTGTATTTAGCAGTAGACTTCAGGACTGAGATTCAGCTACTGAAAGTGTGTCCAAGCCCAGGCATTTATTTCACAAGGAAATTGCCATGTCCTTACTGTTCTTGTTCAGCTTTGAGTGCCAACACTCTTAACAAGAGGATGAGAACATACTAGTGTTTGCATTTAGATGTTAAGAGAAAGATGTGCAGTTTGAGGCATAGTAATTTAGTGGATGTGAGGAATGAGGTGATGAGTGCCAAAATGGCCAAAGGAGGGGCACAGGGACAGTCAGCTTGCAGAACTTTGGAGAGTACAGAGCCCCCGTGTGTGAGTGGGGAAGGGGTCTCACACAGGTGAGACTGCCTGTTGAATACCTGTGGGAAGTAGTGTTGAACTTAATAATTAAAATCTCAGCCGGGCTCAGTGGCTCAGCCTGTAATCCCGCGCTTTGGGAGGCTGAGGTGAGTGGATTGCCTGAGCCCACAGGTTCGAGACCCGCCTGGGCAATTTGGGCAAGACCTCTACAATAAACCAAAAAAACTAGCTGGGCGTGGTAGCGCGCACCTGTAGTTCCAGCTACTTGGAAGGCTGAGGCGGAAGGATCGCTGGAGCCCAGCAGGTCGAGGCTGCGGTGGCCGGGAGCGGCCACTGCACTCCAGTCTGGGTGACAGAGTGAGACTCCAACTCAAAAATAATAATAATAATAATGAAAATCTCCTACCAGCTAGGTCTAGAACAATAGTCATCTTGATTTTTATCACTGTGTTCACTTCCAGATGCTTCAGAGCATTATTAAAAATGTTTGGATCCCTATGAAGCCCTACTATACGGAAGTTTACCAGGAGATTTGGATGGGAATGGGGTTGATGAGCTTCATCGTGTATAAGATCAGGAGTGCTGGTAAGTGTCTGTGTTTCGTGCATTTGAGGTCAGGAAGACAATAATTTTCAGAAAGAATCACAATTTACGTTGAAAAGGTAAATTTCTTAATAAGGTGTAAACGTCAGGAATCACCTGCAGTCCTTTGTGAAAATACAGGAAGCACCTGTCAGCTATAGAAGACATTTGGGGATAGTTGGGGACATTTGAGCAAGACTGACATCAGGAAATTGTGAATTTTCTTAGGTGAGGTTGATATTACAAATAGGAAGTGTCCTTCATTTTAAGAGATGAAGACTGAAATATTTAGAGATACAGTGTCGTGGTGTGTGGTATTTTATTGTACCTTTTCAACTTCTGAAAAAAAATGATAATAATAAACCAGGTGTGGTGGCTCATGCCTGTAATTCCAGCACTTTGAGAGGCCAAGGCAGGTGGATTGCTTGAGCCCAGGAGTTCTATCCAGCCTGGACAATGTAGCAAGACCTTGTCTCTACAAAACACAAAATTATGAATTTTTTTTCATAGTAAAATTTGGAGAGAATAACCATTTGACTCTCAGTAGAGCAGGAAGATAAGGCCTAGTCATGTGTTACTAAACCACTGACTAAAAGGAGGAAGGAAAGAGGAAAACTTTAAACTGCAAGGCTAGAGTTTAGGATATGTAGGGAGTGAAGAGCCCTGCAAATTCCAAAGAACTCTTAGCTGTTCATAGAACACCTTCGGTAGAAGTTTCACCACTCCTGAATATGAGACACTATGGTAACTTTCATATTTTCTGAAAACTTCCTATATGTAATTGCTTTACCTAAGCTGTGAAGCCTTTGACCAAATGTTAATTTTGACAGAAGCATTTTTGTAAAGCATTGATGTGACCAACTTTTTCCTTCCTTTTATTTTAGATAAAAGAAGTAAAGCTTTGAAAGGTAAGATTTTTGCTTTTTAAGATGGTTGGGGAATGAAAAGCACCATCCTGTCATTTCAGGACAAAGTGTATCATTGTTCTGAGTTTAAATTGGCATATAGTTCACTAGATATATATGATGCAATGGAAATGCTTCAGAACATGAAGGCTGCTTTGCCTGCTGGAAAGAGAGTTCTGAATGTCTGCTTTTTGTACTCTAATGTTAAAGCCATTGCTGCCCACCTTGAGTCAAGTAAAACATCCAGGAGTCATAGAAAAATGGGTTAATCAAAGGTAGCTGATGCCACCAATAAGGAAGCACAAGTCATCTGTGCAAGCATGATGCCCTGTGCAATTCCCTCTGGCATGTTTTGAAAGGAAGTACCTTATAAATGTATACCCTAGTGCTGGACGTTTCTTCACTTTGTTTCCCCAATGACAATGAAAGTGTAGTCGTTTGAGTCTTACACAAGCCCAGGACTGACTTCATGAGCTGTGAGGAAGAGGCATTTCCTTGCCACCTCACCTCTGCCCCGTGGTGAGCTGCTGCCTGTGTGCCACCATTGCACGAGCCCTTAAACACGGGTGCTCCTTGTGAAAATAGTCTCCCACACTTTCTTACAGTATTGAAGATTGCCACTTACTCTTTTTGACTTGTTGATACTTGCCTAATAAACTCCATTCTACTTGTTCCTTCCTTCCTAAATTGTACCTTCTATTACATATCTCTTTCAAAAGCTCCTGCGCCTGCTCATGGTCATCACTAACCAGCTTTCCTTGGAGTACACATGAGATGAAACACCAGTCCGCCTGTAAATCTGAGCAAGCTGTGTTAGATGGGAACGTGAAACATCACTGTACACTTGTCTAAGTACCATTAACCTTGTGGCATGAATAAATATGTTTGTGAGATGCACCACTACCTGGTACTGCTTCTGGTGTGTTCCCCTGGCTCCTTCCTGTGTGTCAGGTGTGCTCTTAGTAGCTGATTTGAAGTGCAGCAGGTGTGATCAAAATCTCACTGATACTGGTACTGTTCAATAAATATTAAATATGGTTTGACTACTTATTTTGTGAGCTCTCATCTGAGCTTCTGTTTTCTTGTTTGTAAGGTGGAGATGTTATATAAGTTCTAACTTCATGTTTTATGAGGATTAATAGGAAAAGGGATGGGAAAGCATTATTTAAACCATAAAATACTTTAGAAATAAGGTAGCCTTAAACCACAGAGTAGTGAAGTTATAAGCTCTAAGGGAAATTTTTTATGAGGAAACATCATTTATAAGGCAAAGTACATAATATAAAAGAGCTGATTGATGTTTCTTCTAGTTGGGCTAATTTACATGAATACTGCATAATATTTACCTCCATCTAACGCAATTACCAAAACTCCTAGAGTTGCCATACTAAAAAGATTCTAAAGCAGTAGGTGCAAGGCCAGAATGGAGTCCAGTTTGAGCTCTGGCATTATGCACTGTGGTGGAAGTCCAGCCTTGGAGAGAAGTGATGGCCCATCCTGCGTGGCCTTTCTCCTTAAGGGCACAGACCTCCCTGGGGCTCCAACATTTAGCATCAGGTCCAGCTCAAGGTAGGTGCCTGATAACTGACAGCCACTTACTGTGGGGATCTCCCTGAGCTTGGTTCTTTTGTCTTGCCTTGTCTACCTAACTGGCAGCTCAGGGCTTGGGGCGCAATGAGAGGTCTGCATGTTTCCCCTAGTACACCCTAGACTCTGGCCCATGCAGCACATCTTGGTGCATGCAGTCCTCAGGAGCAAATGAGGCGTCAGTCCCCGGTTTACAGAAGAGGAAACAGGCTAAGAGGCAGTAACAGGCCCAAGGGTTGCTGTGACTAGTGGCAGACTGGAATGTGGACTTGGAGTGCAAACTTCCCAGAGAGAAAGATGAGGACAGGAGGTACAAGCTCCTGTAGCAGATAGACGGTTGGTGTGTCCCCCAGGAGCACATCTCCACGAGGGCTGAGCCGTTCTGTTCTCCCTCCACTGCATAAGGATTCCTTCAGCTAAAATCATTCCTAGATGAGAGGATTGCCTGAACTCGGGTTCAAGGCCAGCCTGAGCAACATGCCAAGACCTCGTCTCTACAATAAATCAAAAAATTAGCTGGGCGTGGTGGTGCATGCCTGTGCTTCCAACTACTTGGAAGGCTGAAGTGGAAGGACCACATGAGCCCAACAGGTTGAGGCTGCTGCAGTAGCCGTGAGCATTCTACGGCACTCCAGCCTAGGTGACAGAAAAAAATAAATAAATAAAATCATTAATCTGCCCAAGATGCTTATCACCCATTATGGGCCAGCACCTGTGCCATGTCTTGAATTGTATTTGCCATCCCAGAGCCCACAGGCACATTTCAAATTCTCAAGGTTTTAGAAGCAACCAGGTCTTGCCCTGAAAATGCCTGTAGGTGGAGCCAGAGCAGCCACCAGCGAGCTGTCACTCCTACCTTCCCTGTGGGCAGGGAGTACAGGTGCGGTGGGATGGGAGCATGTTTGAAGGAGCATTTGGAGAGTGATACCTGTGAATGAATGGCATGTACAGGGAGATATGGGGACAGGGGAGGACAGTCAGTTTGAGGAAGGAATCCAGGGAGGCTTTTGTCCTAAGCACACAGTACACATCCATCCAGTTCTTCATGCAGCATTTTTCTTTTTCCTTTTTTTTTTTTTTTTTTTTTTTGGAGTTGGAGTCTCACTCTGTCACCCAGACTGGAGTGCAGTGGCCACTTCCGGCCACCGCAGCCTCGACCTGCTGGGCTCCGGCGATTCTTCCTCCTTAGCCTTCCAAGTAACTGGAACTACAGGCGTGCGCTACCATGCCTGGCTAATTTTTTTGATTTATTGTAGAGATGAGGTCTCGCCAAGTTGCCCAGGCGGGTCTCGAACCCACAGGCTCAGGCAATCCACTCACCTCAGCCTCCCAAAGTGCGGGATTACAGGCTGAGCCACCAAGCCTGGCTAGCATTTTTCAAAGTATCCTGCAGAGGAACCCTGAGGATGGGGGAGAATGGCACATGGGTCCCAGGCATCTGGAGATGCAGTTTTAGCAATGCGCTTTAACTGAGCCCCAAGTGAGCCTCTGGGAGGAGGTACCATGTTTCTTGCCTGTCGCTGTATATCCCAGGTACCCGCGCACCCCAGTCAGAGACCTTGGAGTGTGTGATTCCTGCCTCCCTCAGTGAGGTGGTGTCTGCAGAGGTCTCAAGTACTGAGTACTGAAGGGCCCAGCTGCAGTCTCACTGCTTTGCATTTAACTCATGTACACAACACCCTAGGAGCTACTACTATTACCCCATTTCACAGCTGAAGAAGTAGAGGCCCAGACAGATTAGTTAGCTTACATTAGAGGGTAATTACTTGGTTAACTAACTGGTTAACTGGATAGACCAGGCTTCAGAATCTGACTCTTGGGCCTCAGAATCAGGATGTGGCCTATAGGCTGGCTTCAGATAATGGCTTTATCTGTGCTAGGCCATGTGTTGCTATTGGGAACACAGCAATAGTTATGAGACAGGATATAGCTAGAAAAAGGCTAGGCAGACAAACAGGCCGGTCCTCTGGTAACAATGTGGTGAATTCCCTGCAAGCCTCTCAGGCTCAGCATTGGTAAACAAGCTCCCTGTGAGCCTCTCAAGCTAAAGCTTAGGTTCTCACTACTGGTATCAAAAAACAACCAATCAGCTCACCATTAGGTCCCTACCTCCTGCTGATTGGTCTTTAATACTGACCAATCAGAACAGCAACAACTCTAGCCAATCAGCTTGGACTTAGGGCTATATAAGCACCAAGTTTCAACCCCAGAGAAGGGCAACCTCTTTGGGTCTCCTCCCGCATGGGGTCTTCTCAATAAATCTTGCTTTCTCACTTCCGGCTGTCTGTGTCCCTTATTCTTCCTGAGCGTAGACAAGAACCTTGATCCTGAAGAGCTACAACCTGAAGAACTGCAGAAGATGGTTAGAGCTGAAGAGCCATACACCCCAGAGACTGTCTTGCCAGCTGATGGAGCCGGCTCAACCAGGAGAGCTGCCAGGAGAAGGCAAGACTCTCAAGTTGAGACACCCAGGAGGCTAGCAACACTCTCAGGACTTGGCTCGCCAGCCCGTTAGAGCCAACACCCCAGAGGTTGTGTTTGCCAACCCACCGGATGGCAACACTCTCAGGGCTTGGCTTGCCAGCCCATTAAAGCTGATACTTCTGGAGCTAGACTTACCAGTCCAGGGGTCCTCAAACTATGGCCCGCGGGCCGCATGCGACCCGCCGAGGACATTTATCCGGCCCGCCGGGTGTTTTTACCGCCTTAACTTGTTATGACTAGCAGTGACAAATATGGAACTGGACATTGACCATCTCATTAGCCAACAGCAGGCCCATAGTTCCCATTGAAATACTGGTAAGTTTGTTGATTTAACTTTACTTGTTCTTCATTTTAAATATTGTATTTGTTCCCATTTTGTTTTTCACTTCAAAATAAGATATGTGCAGTGTGCATAGGAATTTGTTCATAGTTTTTTTTTTAAACTATAGTCCACCCCTCCAACGGTCTGAAGGGCAGTGAGCTGGCCCCCTGTTTTAAAAGTTTGAGGACCCCTGTACCAGCCCCTCGACGACCCTCTTTGGGGCTTGGCTGTCCCATTGAACTGACACTCTTGAAGCCCAAGCTGACCTGAAAAATCTCCATCAGTTTGTGCAGTCCCTTCACTCCCTGAATTGAGAGTCTATAGAGCAGATGGGAGCAGATCATGACAGTACTCAGCAGCACACACACAGTCAGATGGGCATGACTTCAGGCCTCGTGGCACCTGGGGGCCTGTTTGTTGTGAACCCAGCGTCTGCTCAATAGCCAGCTCTGATGCAGGGACTGGCTCGGATGCCTCTTCAGACAAATTGGCGACAAAAAGGCATTTCTGGTTCATGTAGGGAAATCTAAACATGGACTGGGTATTAAGTGATATCAAAGAATTATTCATGTGTTAGTTTATTCACTATCACAATAATGGTATCGCGTTTGTGTGGTTATTGAAGAAAATGTCTTTGGTTTTAGAAATGCAGATGCAATTATGTAGATGTGACATGACACCCAGGATATACTTTACATCAGCAAATATGAGACGATCAAAACAGACCAGCATATGGAGGTATGGATGGAACAAAACTGGCCATAAGGTGTGGGGCGTGGGGGACACTTAACATGGGGATGCAGTAGATGGTCTTCTCTCACTTGATAGGTTTCAACGTCTCACAATAAAAAGTTTCTAAAAATACTTCAGCAAACCCCAAACCATGCAATGGAAGCGTCAGTACCATACCTCTTTGAAAAGCTGCCCCTATGCAGCCCCAGGAAACTCAGGTAACAGCTCTGCAAAACGCAGTGGATTCTGTCGTGCCATGACCACTCTTCACAAGAATCATCTCCCAGCATCTGTTACTAAAGTGACCAGAGTCAGTTTTGTCATGTTACCCTCCTGAAGAGTGGCTTAAGATGGGCCTGAGTTCATGAACACCTAATTGCTGAGGGAAAATAATGTTGGGAAGCCCTCATTTAATTAGGAGAACAACAACTTATTTTTAAAATTAAAATTACAGCTCAAATTGAAATGTCATTAAATGTTTCTAATCTCTCATCACCTTGGTATGCCTCTTCCTTTCAAACATAACAACATATTTGGTCTTTTCCTGCCATCTTATGTTCAAAAAATATATTCTACTACTTAGTAAAAAGGCAGAGTATGCAATTTGAAAAGCTCCCAGTGTAGCATGTCAGCTTAACGTTTGGCTAAGAAAAAAAAATTAATTTACATGTTATTTTAAAGGAAAAATACAGTCAAATGGCTAAAAATATTTCAGCAGTTGGTACCTGGGTGTCTTAGAAACCATCAAAGGAAGAGGCAAAGGTTGAAACCACTCACAGCTCCAGAGCATGAGCCTCAGCCTGGCATCATGGCATCCTCCCGAGCTGCACTCACCACCCTGGGAGCACCTCGGGACTCCAAGATGGAACTAGAGAAAGCAAGTAGCAAGCAGAGTTTGAAGTGGCATCCAAACAGATGAGCTCCCTCCCTCCTCACTCTGGCATCCAGAGGAGGTGGATTTTGCTGAATGGGTAGAGTGTATCTTGGAGAGGAAGTTTTCCACACAGCCATTTCCATAACCCCAAGCAGTTCAGGCTCCTGAGACAGTTCATCAAACCCTACCAACACCAGCCTGACGGCTGCACTCTGGAGACAGTTTTGTGAGGAGGATGCAAGCAGGCTCCCAAAGACCTCGCTCCCCACCCCCAGCAGAAAGCACCGGGCAGCCAGCCAGCCTCCAGCACTTGCACCCACTCCCACTGGTGCCAAAGGCAAGGCACGGGGAAGGGGCCAGAGTCTCATAGCCACTTGCCATGCTTCCTGATACCTGTGCTGTGCACACTGTGCCAGGGGCAGTGGACACCAAGAGGAAATAGATCTGTTCCCAACTCCAGTAAAAACTGTGGATTAGCTCATGATGTGGCTGGAATATACAGGCGTCTGTAGAGCTGATGGAAATTAGGGGTGGTAAAAATGAATCATAAACATCAAATAGGGCACGCGCAAAATATTTTTCTGGTGTTTTCTTTGATTTGTTTTGGTTTTGGTTATTTTGTTTGTCTTTTGAGTCAGAGTCTCACTCTATCACCCAGGCTGGAATGCAGTGGCATGATCACAGCTCACCTGCTGGACTCAGACGATCCTTCTGCCTCAGCCTTCCAAGTAGCTGGGACTACAGGTATGTGCCACCATGCCCAGCTAATTTTTTTTTTAATTTATTTTAGAGACAAGGTTTCACCGTGTCGCCTAGACAGGTCTTGAACTCCTGGGCTCAGGCAATCCTCTCACCTCAGTCTCCAAAAGTGCTGGGATTAATGGTGTGAGCCACCGTGCCCAGCTCACTTTTCTGATCTTATCATGCCATGTAAAAAGGTTTTCATGCCTATAATCCCAGCTACTCAGGAGGCTGAGATGGGAGGATCACTGAGCTACGATCACACCACTGCACCCCAGCCTGGGCAACAGAGCAAGACCCTGTCTCAAAAACAAGTGTTCCTATTAGTTGCAGTCTTTCAGGGGATAGTTTTATTAAGGGTTTGATCTTGTGATCATTTTTTAAAACTGACAGTATGTGCCAAAATGATTTTAAGTCACAGATATATTTGAAGCAACAACCACATAAACCGAAGCTTCCTTCAACACACATTTTAATAAGCTCTTTGTATCTGTCATGCACCTGCCATGCTTCCCATCAGGAATCCTGCCACATGAAATAGCATGTGTTTGTAACAGTTTATATCAAAGGAGATTTCTTCAAATGTCTTGGTAGTGCACAGCTTGTATCCCTGTGTGTCTGAGAACATTCATTCAGACAAGTTGGATTCCGGTTCTAGCTGGAGCTACCGCTTATCATTTATGTGGTCCCTGGCAAACTCCTTACCTTCCCTGGGCCTCAGCTTCCCATCTCTAAATTAAGGCCTCCAGAGTCTCTCTCAGCTCTATAATTCTATAGTTAATGATTTGTAATGAACCTAAATTCCATTACCCCCAAAAAAAAAAACTGAATTGTAAAGCAACTCAACTGTAGGATGACAGGTGATAAAATTGCAGGTTTATGTAAAGGACATGAATTCATCTTTTGTAAGCTTGATATCCAACATAGGACCAGGCACTTACAGTAGGTACTCAGATTTTTAAATGAATTTAGTTGAATAAGGATGCCAGTTTTTAAAAGTTGCCTATTGATTGCCTGAGCCCGCGGGTTCGAGACCCGCCTGGGCAACTTGGCGAGACCTCATCTCTACAATAAATCAAAAATTAGCCGGGCGTGGTAGCACACGCCTGTAGTTCCAGTTACTCGGAAGGCTGAGGCAGAAGGATCGCCGGAGCCCAGCAGGTCGAGGCTGCAGTGGCCGGGAGCGGCCACTACACTCCAGTCTGGGCGACGAAGTGAGACTCCAACTCAAAAAAAATTTTTTTAATAAATAAATAAATAAAAATAAAAGTTGCCTATTGGTAAAATAAAATATGGAATGGCTTTCATATTAACAATTGCTGTTGAAAATGAGAAAATAGTTTCTAACTTCACTGGCGAGGCCAGATGGGAGAACCAGGAATCTGGTCCTTTCCTTTGCCAGGACAGAAACTTGTTTTAGTCCATCCTCAGAGCTAATCAATCTAGAACCAACAGGTCTCACATAATTGAACTTGAAGATACTGCTGCCTAATATACATATTGCTGGGTTAATTAACAGAAATAAAACTGCTAAGTGGACCAGATATCAAGACTTAAGAAACTACAAGCCGGGCATGGTGGCATGTGTCTGTAGTTCCAGCTACTTGGAAGGCTGAGGCAGAAGGATCGCCGGAGCCCAGCGGGTCGAGGATGCGGTGACTGTGAGCGAGCCACTGCACTCCAACCTGGATGACACAGTGAGATTCCAACTCAAAAAAAGAAAAAAGAAAAGAAAGTCGGGCTCGGTGGCTCAGCCTGAAATCCCGCGCCTTTGGGAGGCTGAGGTGAGTGGATTGCCTGAGCCCGCGGGTTTGAGACCCGCCTGGGCAGCAAGACCTCATCTCTACAATAAATCAAAAAATCAGCCGGATGTGGTAGCACATGCCTGTAATTCCGGCTACTCGGAAGGCTGAGGCGGAACGATCGCTGGAGCCCAGGAGGTCGAGGCTGCGGTGGCCGGGAGCGGCCACTGCACTCCAGTCTGGGTGACAGAGTGAGACTCCAACTCAAAAAAAAAAAAAAGAAAAGGAAAGAAAAGAAAGACAGAAACTACAAAGGAAAGAACAAATTACATCCAAAGCAAGCAAAAGCTAGGAAATAGTAAAGATAAAAAATGAAAAATTTTGGCTGGGCTCAGTGGTTCAGCCTGTAATCCCAGCGCTTTGGGAAACCGAGGTGAGTGGATTGCCTGAGCCCGCGAGTTCAAGACCCACTTGGGCAACTTGGCGAGACCTCATCTCCACAATAAATCAAAAATTAGCCAGGCGTGGTAGCACGTGCCTGTAGTTCCAGCTACTTGGAAGGCTGAGGCGGAAGGATCACTGGAGCCCAGCAGGTTGAGGCTGCGGTGGCCAGGAGTGGCCACTGCACTCCAGTCTAGGTGACAGAGTGAGACTCCAACTCAAAAAAAAAAAAAGAAAAGAAAAATTTCCATGAAATAGAAAACAAAACAATGGAGACAGATCAGTGAAACCAAAAGCTAGTTCTTTGAGACAATGAATAATCCTCTAGCCAGACTGATTTTTTTAAAATAGAGAAGTTTTAGCAAATAAGAGCAGTGCCATTACTACAAATTCTACAAATATTAAAAGGATAATAAGGAAATATTATGAACAGCTTTATGCCAATAAATTCTATAGGCTATATGAAATGGACAAATCCCTTGCAAGATGCAAACTTCCAAAGCTCACTCCAGAAGAAGTAGATTGCAGGTGTGGTGGCTCATGCCTGCAATCCCAGCATTTTGGGAGGCCAAGGTGGGAGGATTGCTTGAGCCCAGGACTTCAAGATCAGCCTGCACAACATCGTGAGACCTCATCTCTACCAAAAATAAAAATAAAAAACTCAGGTGTGGTGGCATGCGCCTGTAGGCCCAGCTACTGGGGAGGCTGAGGTGAGAGAATCACCTGAGACCAAGAGTTTGAGGCTGTATGAGCTGTGATCATGCCACTGCACTCCAGCCTGGGTGACAGAGTGAGACTCTGACTCAAAAAAAGAACAAAAGAAGAAATAGAGAAGTTGAATAGCCATATGTCTATTAAAAGAAATTGAACTTGTAATTAAAAACTTTCTCACAAAATAAACTCCAGGCCTAGATGACTTCATTGGTGAATTCCACCAAATATTTAAAAGCAAAATAATGTCAACTGTAAATGAATTCTTTTTTTTTTTTTTGAGTTGGAGTCTCACTCTGTCGCCAAGACTGGAGTGCATTGGCCGCTCCCGGCCACTGTAGCCTCGACCTGCTGAGTCTCCGGCGATCCTTCCACCTCAGCCTTCCAAGTAGCTAGAACTACAGGCACACGCTACCACGCTCGGCTAATTTTTTTATTTATTGTAGAGATGAGGTCTCACCAAGTTGCCCAGGCGGGTCTCGAACCCGCGGGCTCAGGCAATCCACTCACCTTGGCCTCCCAAAGTGCTGGGATTACAGGCTGAGCCACCGAGCCCGGCCAAATTATTTCTTAATAGAAGGAAACATGTCCCAACTCATTCTATGAGGCCAGCATTATCCTGATACAAAAATAAACTGAAAGACATTAAAGAAAACTGTAAGCCAATATTCCTCATCAGTATAGATATAAAATTCTTACAAAATTTTAGCAAATTCAATCCAACAACACATAACAAGGATAATACATTATAAACAAATAGGCTTTATCCCAGGAATGCAGGATTGGTTTTGCTAAATTCAAACATCAATCTATGTCATTCACTATATTAATAGAATGAAAAGAAGAAAACTATATAATCATGTCAATAGATACAAAATAAAGCATTGGACAAAATTAAACATCCACTCATGTTAAAAGCTCTGAGCATACTAGGAATAGAGAGGAACTCCTGCCATTTCAGTGCATCTGTGAAACTCCTATAGCTAACATATTGCTTTATGGTGAAAGATGGTATTTTTCCTTTATGATTAGCAGCAAAGCAAGGATAACCACTCTGACTACTCAACATTATCCCACAAGTTCTAACCATTGCAATAAAGCAAGAAAAATATATTAAAGCTATGGATATTGGAAGGAAGCAAACTTTATTTACAGTATCATGATCATTTCTATAGATGATCTTAAGGAATCTACCACAAAGCTACCAAACCTATTAAGTATGTTTAGCGAGATTGCAGAATCAAAGATCAATATACAAAAAATCAGTTGTATTTCTATATAATAGCAATAAACAAATAGAAACGGGAACTTTTAAACATATCATTCACAATATTACCACAATAGAAATATGACACACAGGCTGGGTGCGATGGCTTAAGCCCATAATCCTAGCACTTTAGGAGGCCAAGGCAAGAGGATTGCCTGAGCCTAGGGGTTCGAGACCAGCCTGGACAACATGGTGAGACCTCGTCTCTACAATAAATCAAAAAATTAGTCATGCATGGTAGTGCACGCCTGTACTTCCAGCTACTTGGAAGGTTGAGGCAGAAGGATCACCTGAGCCCAGCAGGTCGAGGCTGTGGTGGCCATGAGCACGCCACTGCACTCCAGCCTGGGTGACAGAGTGAGACTCCAACTCAAAAAAAAAAAAGAAATATGACACAGATAAACTTGACAAAAAATGTGCAAAACCCCCAGGTGCAGTGGCTCACACCTATAACCTCAGTACTTTGAGAGGTGGAGGCAAGAGGATTGCCTGAGCCCATGGTTTCAAGACCAGCCTGGGAAACTTGATGACATCTCGTCTCTACAATAAATCAAAGAATTAGCCGGTTGTGGTGGCACACACCTGTAGTTCCAACTACTTAAAAGGCTGAAGCAGAAGGATCGCCTGAGTCTAGCAAGTGAGTGTGCCACTGCACTCCAGCCTGGGCAACAGAGTGAGACTCCAACTCAAAAAAAAAAAAAAAGTGCAAAAGCTTAATACTGAAAACCAAAAACATCACTAAGAGAAATGAAAGATCTAAATAAATGGAGAGATATACAGTGCTCATAAATCAAGAGCCTCAGTCTTGTTACTGTATTAAGCTTCCCTAAATTGATCCATAGAATCAGGGCAATCACAGTCAAAATCCCAGGAGGCTTTGTAAAAATTGCTGAAGTGATTCTACAAGTAATATATAAATGAAAAGGATCCAGAATAGCCAAAACATTTTTGAAAAGAAATACAAATTTGGAAGACTTAGACTACCTGATTTCAAGACTTAATATAAAGCTATGGAAATGAAAGTGGAGCCGGGCTCGGTGGCTCAGCCTGTAATCCCGCGCCTTTGGGAGGCTGAGGTGAGTGGATTACCTGAGCCCGCGGGTTCGAGACCCACCTGGGCAACTTGGCGAGACCTCATCTCTACAATAAATCAAAAAATTAGCCGGGCTCGGTGGCTCAGCCTGTAATACCCCGCCTTTGGGAGGCTGAGGTGAGTGGATTGCCTGAGCCCATGGGTTCGAGACCTGCCCGGGCAACTTGGCAAGACCTCGTCTCTACAATAAATCAAAAAATTAGCTGGGTGTGGTAGCACGCGCTTGTAGTTCCAGCTGCTTGGAAGGCTGAGGCGGAAGGATCGCCGGAGCCCCAGCAGGTCGAGGCTGCGGTGGCCGGGAGCGGCCACTGCACTCCAGTCTGGGCGACAGAGTGAGACTCCAACTCAAAAAAAAAAAGAAAGTGGTATGCAAGAAGTGAAAAGGTAGACATGTACACCTATGGAGCAGGGTGAGTAGTCCAGGAATAGATCCATACATCCGTGCTTATTACATTTCCATTAAGATACTATGGCTGGGGAAAAGGATTGTTTTTCCCAATCTCCACAAGTGTTCCTACAATATAGTTGGGTATCCAAATGAGAAAGAAAAGAACTATTACTCTAAATAGATCATAGACATAATTGTAAGAGTAGACATTATAAAACTTCCTGAAAAAACCCTTAGTAATCTCAGGTTATTGGGCTAGATAAAGATTTCTCTTTTTTGTTTTGTTTCGTTTTTCTCTTCTTTTTCTTTTTCTTTTTAAATCAGAGTTTCACTCTGTCACTCAGGCTGAAGGACAATGGCACGATTATGGCTCATCACAATCTCAATCTTCAGGACTCAGGTGATCCTTCTACCTCTGCCTCCTGAGTAGCTAGGACTACAGGTAGGACTATACACCACCATGCCCAGTTAATTTTTTTTGTTTTTTGAGTTGGAGTCTCACTCTGTTGCCCAGATTGGAGTGCAGTGGCACGCTCCTGGCCACCACAGCCTCGACCTGCTGGGCTCAGGTGATCCTTCTGCCTCAGTCTTCCAAGTAGCTGAAACTACAGGCGTGAGCTACCATGCCCTGCTAATTTTTGATGCATAGTTAGAGACGAGGTCTCACCAGGTTACCCGGCTGGGTCTCGAACACAGAGGCTCAGTCAATCCCCTCAGCCTCCCAAAACGCTGGGATTACAGGCTGAGTCACCGAGCCCAGCCAATTTTTTTATTTTTGGCAGAGACAGGCTCTCTGCCTAGGATAGTCTCGAACTCCTGGGCTCAAACAATCCTTCCACCTCGGTCTCCCAGAGTGTTGGGATTACAGGCATGAGCAAAGATTTGTGTAGACAAAGATTTCTTTTTCTTTTCTTTTCTTTTCTTTTTTTTTTTTAGTAGGAGTCTCACTCTGTCACCCAGGCTGGAGTGCAGTGGCACACTCACAACCGCTGCAGTCTCGACCTGCTGGGCTCAGGTGATCCTTCCAAGTAGCTGGAACCACAGGCGTGCACCACCACACCCAGCTAATTTTTTTTATTTATTGTAGAGACGAAGTCTCGCCAAGTTACCCAGGCTGGTCTCGAATCCCTGGACTGAGGCAATCCTCTTGCCTCCACCACCCAAAGTGCTGGGATTACAGGCATGAGCCACCACCCCCAGCCAAAGATTTCTTTTTTTTTTTTATTTTAAAGATGTGGGGTACAATTCAGGGTTAGGTATACAAATGTTCATTATGCCAGTACACTTGTTGATGAGGTATGCCCCTCCCTCCCCTGGCAGTTTCCCACTACTGCTGATCCCTTTCTTACAGTATTATGATAATTGTTCAAGATCCACTTATGAGTGAGAACATATGATACTCTGTTCTTTGTTTCTGTGTTAGATCACTGAGTATGATCGACTCTAAATCCATCCAAGTTGCTGAGAAGTCCATATGTTTGTCCTTCTTTATGGCAACATAATATTCCATTGTGTATATGTACCACATTTTTTTTATTCAGTCTAGCTTCAATGGGTAACATGGTTGGTTCCATATTTTTGTTATTATGAGTAGAGCTGCAACAAACATGTGTGTGCAGGTGTCTTTTCTTAAATAGAACACCACAAGCACTTACTGTAAAAGAAAAAATGATAAATTAAAAACTACTAAAAGGTTTGAATAGATGCCTCATCAAAAAAACATACAAATGGCAAATCACCAAAAAAATTGCTGAGTATCATTAGTCATTAAAGAATTACTAATTAAAATTATAATTACATGTCACCACATACTCCCTAGAGTGGCTAACATTGAAAAGACTGTTCATAGCCGGGTTCGGTGGCTCAGCCTGTAATCCTGTGCCTTTGGGAGGCTGAGGTGAGTGGATTGCCTGAGCCCGCGGGTTCGAGACCTGCCTGGGCAGGCAAGACCTCATCTCTACAATAAATCAAAAAAAATTAGCCGGGTGTAGTAGCACGCACCTGTAGTTCCTGCTACTTGGAAGGCTGAGGCGGAAGGATCGCGGAGCCCAGCAGGTCGAGGCTGCAGTGGCCGGGAGTGGCCACTGCACTGCAGTCTGGGTGACAGAGTGAGACTCCAACTCAAAAAAATAAATAGAAAAGACTGTTCATGGCCGAGCATGTTGGCTCAAGCCTGTAATCCCAGCACTTTGGGAGGCTGAGGCAAGAAGATTGCCTGAGCCCAGGAATTTGAGACCAGCCTGGGCAACTTGGTGAGACCTCATCTCTACAATATATCCACACAAAAAAATTACCCAGGCATGATAGGGTATGCCTGTAGTTCCAGCAACTTGGAAGGCTGAGGTAGAAGGATCACCTGAGTCCAGCAGGTCGACACTGGAGTGTCCGTGAGTGTGCCACTGCACTCCAGCCTGGGCAACAGTGAGACTCTGACTCAAGAAAAAAAAAGACTGTTCATACCAGATGTTGGTGAGAATGTAGAGCAACAGGAACTTCCACATTGATGGTGAAACCACGAAATGGTACGGCCACTTGGGAAAACAATTTTCTCATCTCTTAAAATTTTAAACATACACCTACCACCTGATCCAGCCCTTACCCAAAAGAATATCTACCCAACAGAAATAAAAGCATATATTCACACAAAAAGTTGTACATTGGCCAGGTGCTGTAGCACACACCTGTAATCCCAGCTTCTCAGGAGGCAGGAGGGTCTCTTGAGTCCAGGAGTTTGAAGCCACATGAGCTAAGACCACACCACTGTACTCCAGCCTGGGCAACAAAGCAAGATGATGTCTCTGAAAAATGAAATAAAAATTAACTTGTACATGAATATTCATAGCAACTTTATTTGTAATTGATAAAAGCAAGAAAGCCAAATGTCCATCAACAGGTGAATGGATAAACTAACTGCGGTATAGCCACACAACAGACCATTACTCAACATTAAAAACAATTACTGGGCTGGGTGCTGTGGTGCACGCCTATAATCCCAGCACTTCGGGAAACTGAGGCGAGAGGGTTGCCAGAGCCTGCGGGTTCCAGACTAGCCTGGGCAACATGGCGGGACCTTGTCTCTACAATAAATCAAAAAATTAGCTGGGTGTGGTGGTACAGGCCTATAGTTCCAGCTGCTTAGAAGGCTGAGGCGGAAGGATCACCTGAGCCCACCAGGTCGAGGCTACAGTGGCTGTGAGCAGCGTGCCACTGCACTCCAGCCTGATTGACATAGTGAGACTCTGACTCAAGAAAAAAAAAAAAACCGGATACAACAACTTGGTGAGTCTCAAAATCATTATGCTCAGTGAAAGAAGCCAGACAAACATCAATAAAAGCTATATGGTTATATTCATATAAAATTCTCAAAAATGTACTGTACTCTGTAATGCCATAAATAAGATCAGTGGTTGCCTGGGGGCAAAGAAGGAAGGGAAGAGATGGATCACAAAAGGGCAGAAGGGAACTTTTGGGGGTGATGGATCTGTTTGTTTTCTTGACTATAATGATGGTTTAACTAGTATATACATATGCCAGAACTCATCAAATTGTGCAGTTATATGTGAAATTTATTGTAAATCAATAACCTCTATATTATGTAAACATATGTGAAAATATTAGACCTCAATAAAGCTATAAAAAATCTTTTAAAATTCTAGACAGCTGGGTGCAGTGGATCACGCCTGTAATCCCAGCACTTTGGGATGCGGAAGCGAGAGGATTGCTTAAGAACAGGGGCTCAAGACTAGCTGGGCAACCTGGCAAGACCTCATCTCTACAATATATCAAAAAAAAAAGTTAGCCAGGCATGGTGGTACACTTCTGTAGTTTCAGCTACTTGGAAGGCTGAGGCAGAAGGATTGCCTGAGCCCAGCAGGCCAAGGTTGCGGTAACCATGAGTGTACCATTGCATTCCACCCTGGGTGACAGAATGAGACTTTGACTCACAAAAAAAAAAAAAAATTCTAGACAAACCCTCAGGAAATAGAGACCTAGTTGTTCAATGAGTGAAGAGTACCTAAAGTGGTATATTCAGTTGTCCACTTATTTGATTATTTTTCTCTTTCTTTCTTTCTTTTTTTTTTTTTGAGTTGGAGTCTCACTGTCACCCAAGCTGGAGTGTAGTGGCACACTCACGGTCACCCCAGTGTCGATCTGCTGGGCTCCAGTGGTCCTTCTGCCTCAGTCTTCCAAGTAACTGGAACTATAGGCACGCACCACCCATGCCCAGCTAATTTTTTTATTTATTGTAGAAATGAGGTCTCGCCAAGCCACCCAGGCTGGTCTTGAACCCATGGACTCAGGCAATCCTCTCACCTCAGCCTCCCAAAGTGTTGGGATTATAGGCATGAGCCACCGTTCCTGGCAGTGTTCACTTATTTTAAAACCAGTGATAATTCTCTCAGTGCCTGGGCTGAAATGTACCTTTATTTGAGCAAATAATTTCTTAGTATATGGGGAAATTTTGTGTTATTTAAATAGTTATGCAGTAGTATTAAAATACCTGAGGGTCCTAAAACGTAAGTACCCATAGCATTTAGAAGTACTGACCCGCCAGGCTCGGTGGCTCAGCCTGTAATCCCGCGCCTTTGGGAGGCTGAGGTGAGTGGATTGCCTGAGCCCGCAGGTTCGAGACCCGCCTGGGCAGGCGAGACCTCATCTCTACAATAGATAAAAAAAAGTAGCCAGGCGTGGTAGCGCGCGCCTGTAATTCCGGCTACTCGGAAGGCTGAGGCGGAAGGATCGCCGGAGCGGACACTGCACTCCAGTCTGGGCGACAGAGTGAGACTCCAACTCAAAAAAAAAAAAAAAAAAAAAGAAGTACTGACCCACAAATAAATGTGTGGAGTGGTAACCACAAGCTTCATCCTCAACCAGTATTCCAGGTTTGAGATAACCCTGTGAGCTTCCGGCAGCAAAAAGGAGAGCGATGCCTTCTTCATACGATTGAGGATCAAGATGAGATATGTCGATAATCCTTATTTTAAAAAATAAATCATTGTTCAGTTTTATATAACCCAAACTTACTTTCTCTGCAGTTCCATGAATGACGTTTCTTTCATTATATTCACTGGTTGAATTCAAAACAGAATTCACTTCAGGCTGATTTGGAAGCCTAGCATACTTGGAACACAGCAGACAACTATGACTGCCACTCACGAACATCCTGGGGGTTCTAAATCAAGATTTCCCAAGGTATGTTCTAGGGAACATTATTCTCTCCCATAGGCGGTATGTCAAGAAGCTAGGGGTGCTTGGGGAAGTGGCTTTGGGGATCACGCTCCCTGCTGGAGGGATCACAGAGCACAGTAGCATGTAGGCGAAGGAGGCAGGGCCACGAGGCAGGGCCAGGTCCCACCAGAACGGCTCACATCTGTCTGTCACCCTGAGGCCTGTTCTTCCTGGAAACACGCTGGGATGCTGGTGTTCCCAGCCCCCAGGAGTCTCATGGTCTTCCTGTGTGCCGCACCTCCTGTTGAACAGCTCTTCTTAAGCTGATCACCACTCACCTGGGGCCCAGGGTCAGCCCCAGAAGGCCCCAAGATGAAATGCACATACGTGCTATTCTCGACCACACTCTAACTCACCTTTCTGATGTCTCAAAGCCCATTACACATCTTGGTTGGTTAAAAGAAGAATTTCAAGGATGTCTTCCTTCCTGGCTTGAGGGGTTTAGGAAGGGCCCAGGTGTCATTGGCCCCAGGCTCCCAGGATCCACTTTCCATCCCTGAGTGGCCTCCTGGATTTGCTGGCTTCCCCTAGTGGCTGCCCCTGCAACAGTGCTTCTGAGAACTGACCCAGGGCAGAGCCGAGGGTGCTGGGCGTTCATTCACACCAGGTCAACCTGTGACTACTGACTGCCCAAGAACATGTTGGAATTAGGCTACTGCTCCCCTGACAGGATGTGGAATGAAACCCTGCACTGGTTTGACTTCTTTTCATTTTTTTTTCATTTATTTTTGTAGAAATGGGATCTCACTATGTTTCCCAGACTGGCCTTGAACTCCTGGCCTCAACTGATCCTTCCACTTCAACCTCCCAAAATGCTGGATTACCGGCATGAACCACCACACCAGGCCTTGGATTGGCGCTGCTGTAAGCGTTTAGAAGCCTGCTCCCCCACCCCCAGTAAGCTACCTGCCCATGAAACCCCACCTCAGTAGACGCAGACAACACACAGATGTCATGGTGTGTTTGCCCTACCCACACCTCCCACTGTGCCCTCCTCCACCCTTCACGCCCCCTGCCTTCAGGTGACTCGATATCCCAAAATGGGCTTGGGAACATCACCAAGGACCTATCACTGTCCTGAAGTATCCAGGAAACTGGCAGGAAGCCCATCACCTCCCCCTGCCCCACAAAGGGACTACTGTGGGGACAGCAAGGGGTCCCACAGAGGAGCCGTCTGTCCTGGCCGGCTCAGGTTCTCACTGGGCCGAGAACAATCGTGAGACTAAGGAAGACACTGCCACTGAAATCCAGGCTTTCTCTCTTTTGAAAAGGGTAGAGAGGGAGCCTTGTGTTTGCATCTCCTCTCTGGCCTTGAAACCAAGTGTCTTTTCCAGTGAAACCAGCACCCGTGGCCTCCCGTGCACCCACCCAGGGAACCTGAGCAATTCTGAAGTTCTTCCTGCTCCAAGGGGCTGCGGCCATGAAACGTGGCCAGCTGCACCTCATCACTGAGGCAGGCTCTTCTTCCCCGCCTCTACCCCCCACACCACAAGACAGCTCTGCCTGAGCCACGGGCCCAGCTGGACCCTCTCCCCACACCACCCAGAGGAGTCTGGGGCTCTGCCCTCACACAGACCCCTTCTCTCTGGCCTAAGCACCACAAAACCATAGGGAGAGAACTGTTTCACTTTTTTTTTTTTTTTTGAGTTGGAGTCTCACTCTGTCACCCAGACTGGAGTGCTGTGGCCGCTCCCCGCCACCACAGCCTTGACTTGCCGGGCTCTGGCGATCCTTCAGCCTCAGCCTTCCAAGTAGCTAGCTGGAACTACAGGCGCGAGCTACCACGCCCGGGTAATTTTTGATTTACTGTAGAGATGAGGTCTCGCCAAGTTGCCCAGGCTGGTCTTGAACCCGTGGGCTCCCAAAGCACTGGGAATACAGGCTGAGCCACTGAGCCCAGCCTGTTTCATTTTCATTAAGAAGGCTCCTTCCCTAGGAACTGTTAATGTGTGACTGTTTGCAGACTCCTACCTGAGATAGCCCATGGGGCACAGCCACAGCCGTACTCTCACAGTGAGATCCTGGGCTCCACACAGCTCGACTCCTACCTGAGACAGCCCATGCAGCACAGCCACAGTCATAGCTCTCATGGTGAGATCCAATGAGATCCAGGGGCCTCTGCAGAGCCATAGTAGCAGCAGCAGCATCTGAACACTTGTCAGAAATGCAGATTCTCGGATCCCACCTCAGACCTGAGCCAGACACTGTGTTCTAAAGAGCCCTCCGGGAGCCTCCAATGCATACGCAAGTGCAGACCACCGCCCGGAAGAGCCTGGTGCAAGGCTGTGTGCAGAGATATTAACCACCTGCAGTTCTGCCAGGCAGCAAAGCAGAGTTGCTTTAGCAGATTTTCCTAAGGCAGCACGGGGGTGCACCTCTCTTCAAATGTAAGCTCCTTATGGCCCCAGCTTCCATGGGTTGTGAGGAAAGTGAGGCTGCACACCTGAGCGCCAGCCTCACTCCTCCCCTGCCTGCCCTGCCTGTACCTGTGCTGATGATGGCTAGACGCATTCAAAGAGCCCTCTCCCTCCAGTGCCCAGGGCGCATTTGGTCTTATCCTAAGCTCAATTTCTGGTAGATCTGGAGGGAGGCCCCGGTGCCACCCTCAGTCTGCCCTCCGGCTCCCTCTCTGCACATCTAGCTGGTGGGCTGGTCTTTCATCCTATTTTCCTGTCCTGATTTGAGCATCAGAGATCTTGCCTTTCTCCCTGTTGCAATCCCCTCTGGGAGGAGAGGAACTTTCTCTTCCAATCTCCAGTTAGTGGCTAATATGAAAGGGAAACCCCCAAAAAAACTGGACTTATTTTTTGGAGGGCAGGTCCCTTGTAGTACATCCCCTTGCCCCACCACCGCTAGTATGTGTTCTAGGAACCCATTGTCATCAGTGTACCAGGCAGTATTGTTTTGAAAGACCGCATTCGACTTCAGGGAATTTTTTGTTTTTGTTTTTTGAGTTGGAGTCTCACTCTGTTGCCCAGGCTGGAGTACAGTAGCACACTCACGGCCACTGCAGCCTTGACTCCTTGGGCTCAGGGGATCCTTCCACCTCAGCCTTCCAAGTAGCTGGAACTACAGGCATGCGCCAACTCGCCTGCTAATTTTTTGATTTATTGTAAAGATGAGGTCTCATCAAGTTGCCCAGGCTGATCTTGAACCCCAAGGATTGGTTTCAAACAATCCTCTCACCTCAGCCTCCCAAAGTGCTGGGATTATAGGCATGAGCCACCGCACCTGGTGACTTCGGGGAATTTTTTGGGGAGATTCTTCCAACTTGTTTGCCCATTTCATGATGGGTCATTTACACGAGCAACCTGCCCACACCAAACTGAATGTTTGGCCGTGTTTGACCAAAAACGCCATGACCCCCATGCCCCACCCTCCCTATTCCCCCATCTCACCCCAAGCAACTCTTTTGTTAGTTTGTTTCCCCAGATGAAAAAAGTCCCCAAAGGGAAATGTTTTGCCAATGTGGAAGAGGTGAAACAAAAAACGGCAGAAGCACTCAAAGACATCAAAATTGACAAGTTCAAAAACTGTTGTGAGCAGTGGAAAAAGCATCTTGATAGGTGCGCTTCAAATGGAGAGTACTTTGAAAGTGACTTAAATTTAAACATGTAAGAATAAATACACAATTTTGTATAAATAAAGTCCAGGTTTTTTGGATCCCCCTCATGTACATAGATAGATATAGATTTATAAAGTTCCCAGTTTCATGTAGTTTCATTTAATCTTTAAAGGTGGACATGTCAGTTGAGCTCAGTGGCTCAGCCTGTAATCCCACGCTTTGGGAGGCTGAGGTGAAAGGATTGCCTGAGCCCACGAGTTCGAGACTAGCCTGGACAACATGGCAAGACCTTGTCTTTCTACAATAAATCAAAAAATCAGCCAGGCGTGGTGGTACAAACCCATAATTTTGGCTACTTGGGAGGCTGAAGCAAGAGGATCACTTGAGCCCAGCAAGTCGAGGCTGCAGTAGTCACGAGCATGCCACTGCACTCCAGCCTGGGTGTCAGAGTGAGATTCCAACTCAAAATTAATTAATTAATTAACTGGATGTGGTGTCGTACACCTGTAGTTCCAGCTACTTGGAAGACTGAGGCAGAAGAATTGCCCTTGCCCAGCAGGTCATGGCTGCGGTGGCTGTGAGAACGCCACTACACTCCAGCCTGGGCGACAGAGTGAGACTTCAACTCAGAAAAAGAAAGTGGACATGTCTTGGTATCACCCCAGTGACCCTAATCTAGAAGTCCAGGTTGGGGTGGCAATGGGTGTGCTCTGGGCCTCCGTGCCACGGGCTGACCTGGCAATGCAAACATACCTCCCCACTAGGAGCCCATGTTGACTGAGTTCTCTCCAAGGGCCTGGGGTGATGGGGGCGGAACAGACAGGTTTCTCACTGCAGCGAGCCTCTGGTGTCACTGTCTACTCCCCACTGGCTCCTGGAAGGCTGGAAGGAGTGGCCACCATGCTCTGGTTCTCAGGGCAATGCCAGTGGGGGGAGGCCAAGGCTCTGCAACAACCACCCCCACTCCTCCTTGACTGCCAGTGGGGGTGGCTAATAACACCTGGGCTGGCTGTGGCAACGCCTCTCTTCCAGGAAATTAGTTCAGAAGAGCTTCATGGCCTGGATCGAGTCACCTGTTAAAGAGTAACTTATACCCCATATTACATTCGAGTTCCGGGAGTAAGTATCCCAGGGAAGTGTTTATTTTAATGAGCGAACAAAGTATTCTTTGTCCACCTCCTCCGCCAATGCCAGGCTCTCCTTTGATAGGAGCTGGCTTGCTCAGTCTCCAGGAAATGTACAGCCTTGTGGTGGCCTGCTAACCTCTTTCTGGGGTTGGCTCACCCCTTGTGGGGCAGCACCCTCTCTGGTAGGCCTGAGGGATTTCGACTTCTCCCTGGTATATCCCCCACAACTCCCACAAGGGAGGTGAGGGGTGAGGGGATCTAATTTCACGTAGTGGGCTTCACCTCAGGGCTTCTCTCCTCATCTGGGGCAAGGTGGTATCTGCCCCTTGGATTAGGGACAGGGTGGCAACTCCCATCTGTTCTGGGTTCTTGCCGTGTCTCTCAGATCCTCCTGGCTGCACCTCCAAGTCTTCCAGGGAGCTTTGCTAAAATATACCTTTTCTCGGCCCCACCCTGGATAATTGAATTAAATTCCTGGGGTGAGAGTTAAAAAAAAAAAATCTCAGGTTGCTTCAAAGAATATAGGAAAAAGGGAACTGGAGAGAGTAAATAAAACAGGATGGGTCATGAGCTCCCAATGGAAACGAGTTCATGAAGGTTTGTATAAATTGCCTCCTTCTCTAAGAAGTTTGATATATAAAATATCAGCAATGTTTGAAACCTTCCAAAATGAAAGTCTTTTTAAAAAAACTTTTTTTAAAAACAAGAATCCTGCTCTGTAGCCAGGTGAGAACGCCGGGGGATACCAAGGGATCTGATGGGCCTCGGACCTCGTGGGCAGGGACACCAGCTCAGACAGAAGGGAGCACCACTGGACCCCAGCATGAGAGCCTGCACATACAGGGCACAGCTCAGGGTACATGGGCCTTCAGACCAACCCGAGGATCTGTGGGGCAGGACACCTCCTCCTGGGGACCCACCCTTTGTGGGTGTGTCCCCAGGGACACCCTTTACCTGCTGTTCACCAGCAGCCTCGTGAATAAGCCGATATCCTCCGAGGAGACGGGAACAAGGTGGCCAGGGAACAAAATGGCCTAGGAGAAACCAGGACCCTCCACCCTGGGGGTCCCCTTGGCCTTAGTGAGCCCCACGCCTGGAACTAGAGGTGGGTCCACCAAGGCAGACCTATCTGGGGAGAATGGGGCAAGGACCGTGACCTGTCAGATGCCCCCAGTTTGGGGCCCTTGAGTGGATGGTGGTGAGTGGGCCAGCATTGAGTCAGAAGGAAGCAGGGCTTGGGGAAGCTGAGGCCACTTCCCGGCGTTCTTCCTTCTCCTCGGGAATCTGCCCTAATTACACCCTGGCCAGTTGGGTCCTCATGGGATCATTGCAAGTCACACCCATGGCCCGCCCAGCAGCCTGGCCCTGACCCAAGTCCAAGGGACAGATGCCCAGCAGAGAGGCCATGCCTTGCTGGTGTGGTGATGAGGATTCATGTTCTTCACGGGACATGCAGCAGCAGGACCTGGCCTACACTTGGGCCACCTGTCCCGGAGGAAGGACCAACCAAGGAGCCCCCAGAGCTGGGTGCCTGGAGGAGGGAGCCTGTGACTGGCCTGAGTGATTCCTCAGCATCCCCAGAGCATTCCATGTCATGCCCAGACTGCAGCCAGAATCCACAGACTTCCCGAGTGCCCAGATGCCCCCGTGTGGCATTCGGGCCCTGACTTTGGCCCCTGGGCTTGCTGCTCCTTGCTCCACGTCCTAGGCTCACCCAGAGGTCCCCAACCTTTTTAGCATCCAAAACCGGTTTTGTGGGTGGCAGTTTTTCCACCAGTTGGGGAGGTTGGTGTTGGGGGGATCATCAGGTATGAGATTTTCATAAGGAGCATGCAACCTAGATCCTTCATGTGCACAGTTCACAATAGGATCCGTGCTCTTATGAGAATCTAATATTACTGCTGACCTGACAGAAGGCATCCACCACTCACCTCCTGCTGTGTAGCCTGGTTCTTAAGAGTCCATGGACAACTGCATCCCCCAGGCTTGGACCCCTCCACTCACAGCTCACATCTCTCAGTGCTTCCTCAGTCTCGGACCCTTACAGTGGGAAAGTCACAATTCCTCTCTAATCTTCAACTTCCTCATCCACAAAACAGGATGTGCATTTCTGTGGTGACATCCCCTGTGGGCTGGGGGTCCTCTTGGTGGTTGCAGACCATAAAGCAGATCTCCAGGGTCTAGTTAGCCATGGGGAGGTGATTACCCGGTGACAGATAGAGTGAGGTCACTTGGTTTTCAGCACAGGTGCACACACATGCACAAAACTAAAACTACAGATTCATATGGGCATATACATTTTGGTAGGTGCCGCATGGGACGGAGTCCAACCAAGCTGCAGACACCAAGGCAAGACAGTGAATGCACCAGGAAGGGGGCAAAGCTGGGGGGATTGATCAAGGTGAATTTGAATTGTATTGGTAATGCCTTAAGTTTTATCAGACTATGTTCAAGAATCACTATATGATTTTGAATAAAGAAAATGTAAAATAGCCCCCTTCGGGCCACACCCTAAGGGCCTAATGAGGGCCTCACCTTCTGCTCTCACTTCTCCACCTCCTCAGTACCTCCCCTCCCGGTCATTTATTCACTCAACAAACATGCCTTGCTGCCTCCTCTAGGCTGGCCTCGAGCTGGACCCTGGGTCAGCGATGGTTCCAAGGTGGGCACGGCAGGAGAGGCTGGCAGCCCCACTGGAGGCTTTGGCGAGAACTGCACTAGAGGGAACTTCACACCCAGTCCTGGTCCTTGGGGATCACATCAACCATGTGTTCTACAGTAAGTATCTGGAGCTGCCAGAACATCCAACAACACTGTTGAACATGAGACCTTCCTAGATGCTCGTTGAACACCCTGCTGATCGCCACGCCCACTGAGTTCTGCAGCTGGTCCTCCTAGACAACCAAAGCCTTCCTGATGACTTTTCCCAAGCTGTCCCATGGGCCCAGATTCCTAGGTGTTTCTAAGCCAGCCAGGTGTGCCCACCATCCACCCCATCCCGTGGGCCATTCAGCAAACACTGCTAGTGTTCAGCAGAGCCAGCCTTCTGCCTGGCAGGCATCTGAAGCCAGGACCCCAGCTGTCAGCACAGAAGACCTGCTCTGGGCCAGCCTCCGGGGCTGCAGCCTCCAGCCACAAGCCCAGATTCCTAGGCTTCCCGTGGGCTCTGGTGGGTTCCCCAGATCTGGTCACCTTAGCCGGAAGGATCCCACCAAGGTCTGAGAGAAATGTGCGTGTGTCAGGCCCAGTGGAATGCAGTCCCCAGGAGGGCACCAAGAAAAACAAGTTCCAGGGCAGCCTTCCGCAGAACCACACCTGCTGCCCAAGGACTGCTAGGCTCTAGGGAGTGTCTGGGAGGCTTTGTTCCCTATAGACCAGCAGCAATGTGGAAAGCAGAGTTGGGGGCTTAGGGAGAGCCGAGGGGGAGGGCTTGAAAAGGTACTTTTAAAGGCCAGAGGAGGAGGCTGCCTGGGCAGACAGGATGACAGAGCCCAGGCCCAGAGAAGTCCCTGGCAGGTGAGAGGGAACCAGGGCTCAGGCCAGGGCCTGAGGCTCGCAAGGAGACCCTGGCTGAGGCCAGGTCTGGGAAAGAAAATGCAGGAGCGAGGTGAATCGGAAGCTCCTGGCATTCCTGGTCTGAGTCCACTCTGTCCATGCTCACTGGAGACCAGTGGACGACAAGCACCTGAGGTTACCCCAACCCCTGGGAAGACAGGGCTTGGGGCAGCCTCCGTGGGAATGGGGACAGGAAGACAAGTAAGACAGAGGCCCTGGTGCCACTCAAGGAGTTACTGCTGCATGCCAAGCCCTGTGCCCAACACCAAGCCAACCAGGGAGCAGCCTCCCCCAGGACCCTAGCCAGGAAGTGTGGCCTCTGGGAGCCCGGCCATAGGGGCTTCGCACTAGGGTGGACACTCCTAACCCTCCTCCCCCCACATCCACAATCATGGTCCGAATTCCAACCCAGGCACTGCATCGCTTCAGTGAATCCTCACAACAGCACATGAGGTGTGCAAGGTCGTCATCCCCACCCTCCAGATGAGAAACTGAGGCTCAAAGAGAGTAAGTAGCCTGGGCTTGGTGGCTCAGTCTGTAATCCCAGTACTTTGGGAGGCTGAGATGAGTGGATTGCCTGAGCCTGCGGGTTCAAGACCCACCGGGAAACTTGGTGAGACCTCATCTCTACAATAAATAAATAAATAGCTGGGCGTAGTAGCGTGCTCCTGTAGTTCTGGCTACTCGGAAGGCTGAGGTGGAAGGATCGCCGGAGCCCAGCAGGTCGAGGCTGCAGTGGCCGGGAGTGTGCCACTGCACTCCAGTCTGAGCAACAGAGTGAGACTCCAACTCAAAAAAAAAAAGAGGATAAGTACTCAGTCTAAAGACACATGGCTAGTGTTCAGCAGAGCCAGCACTCAGCACCACAAGGGCAGGCAATCTGAGGCCAGGCCAGAATGCCAGCTCTCAGCACCACGCTGTGTACCCTCTACCCCAAAGCAGTGTCAGAACAAGTGGTCTGGCCCTGGGTTAGGCTGCCGACTCTCTCACCAGCTCCTACCTCACAGCTGCCCACCCCTGTCTGCCAGCGTGGCAGTAAGATGAATGGCTTGGCATCACGCGACACCGGGTTCAAGTCAGATTCAGCCACTTAATAGCGTGTAACTTTGAGCAAGTGAACTTCACCTCCACCCTCGGGTTCCTCACATGTAAGATGGGGTTGTCATGTCCATGTCGGGGGACCTGGTGAGGTTGCATGAGAATGAACTGAGGTGACCTGTGTTCCTCAGGACACAGCAGTCAGAGACAGGGAGGTGTGTGTGTAGGAGGGAGTGTCAACCCTAAAATCAGGGCCAGGAAACATCCTGACACAGAAGAACTTCTGTGCTCCCTAGAGGAGCCTCTCACTGGCTGGCCTAGAGCAAGCCTTCAGAGCCTTCACATAGAGGCGGGAGCTCCCAGCTTTCAGTGGTCTCCTTCATCCTGGGGGACCACCAGGACATCAGAGCTGCCCTGAGCTTTGCTCCAATGAAGGGGGGAAGGGAAATGGGCGGAAGTTCCCGTCCCACCCTGCCCCAGACCCGCAGCAGGAAGCAGCTGTAGAAACAAGACTGTATCTCAGTGTAGTTTTAATTTGCTTCCCCTTGATGATTAGTGAGGTTGAAGATTTTTTCATGTGTCTGTTGGCCGCTTGGATGTCTTCTTTTGAGAAGTATCTGTTCATATCTTTTGCCCACTTTATAATGGGGTTGTCTGTTTTTTTCTTTTCAGCATGTTTGAGTTCCTTGTAGATCCAAGATGTCAGGTCTTTGTCAGACATGGAGTTGGCAAATACTTTTTCTTCCCAGTCTGTGGGCTGTCTCCCTGCTCTCTTGATGGTTTCTTTGGCTTTGAAGAAGCTTGTCAGTTTAATGAGGTTTCACTTGTCTATCTTCTCTCTTATGACCCGTGCGTTTCGGGTTTTGTTCAGGAATTGGATGCCAGTTCCAATTTCCATGAGGGTGTATCCTGCATTTTCTAAGGTTCTTATGGTTTGAGGTTTTACATTTAGGTCTCTGATCCATTTGGAGTTCATTTTTGTGTATGGGGATAGATAGGGATCTTGTTTGAATCTTCTGCCAGTTTTCCCAGCACCATTTACTGAACAGGTCCTCCTCTCCCCAGTGGTAGATGGTGGAGGCTTTGTCGAAGATGAGTTGGTTGAGAAATTGAGGTTTTGCTTCTGGAATCTCAATTATATTCCATTGGTCTATATGCCTGTTCCTGTACCACTACCAAGCTGTTTTGATTACTGGAGTCAGAATGGCAATTATCAATAACAAAAAATAACAGATGCTGGAGAAGATGTGGTGAAAAGGGAATGCTGTTACACTGTTGGTGGGAGTGCAAACTAGTGCACCCTCTATGGAAAACAGTGTGGCGTTTCCTAAAAGCTCTCCCATATGACCTCCCATATGACCCCGCAATCCCCCTACTGTGAATATATCCTGAAGAACTCAAATCACTCTATCAAAAAGATACCTGCGCATGTATATTTATCACAGCATTGTTCACAATAGCAAGAACCTGGAACCAACCATGCTGTCCATCAAAAGAGGACTGGATTTTAAAAATGTGGTACATATACGCAATGGAATACTACGCAGCCATAAAAAAGAACAAAATCATGAATTTCGCAGCAACCTGGATGGAACTAGAGTCTATAATACTGAGTGACCTCTCACAGAAACAAAGATCTGAGTGATTTCTCACTCATATAGTGGACCTTGAACATCTATCATAATATTATAAGAAAAGGATTGACAGTGGTGGGAAACTATGGGGGGGTAGGGAGGGGAAGGGAGGTGGGATTAACGGTAGTCAATACCTGTCTGGGGACGGGGAGACACCCCTTATCAACAAGGGTGCCTGAATAATACATATTTGTATACCTAACCCTTAACTGTATCCCCACAATTTTAAAATAAAAAATATGTCTATTAAAAAAAAAAAAGGAGCCAGGCTCGGTGGCTCAGCCTGTAATCCCGCGCCTTTGGGAGGCTGAGGTGAGTGGATTGCCTGAGCCCGCAGGTTCGAGACCCACCTGGGCAGCGAGACCTCATCTCTACAATAAATCAAAAAATCAGCCGGGCCTGGTAGCGCATGCCTGTAATTCCAGCTACTCGGAAGGCTGAGGCGGAAGGATCGCCGGAGCCCAGCAGGTCGAGGTTGCGGTGGCCGGGAGCGGCCACTGCACTCCAGTCTGGGAGACAGAGTTAGACTCCAACTAAAAAAAAATAAAAAATACAAAGGAACAAGACAGGCAGCTGCACTGCAGGCCACAGGCATGGTCACCACAACTTGGGGACCAGCTGACCTGCACCCACTCTTAGCCCTGCTCCTGCCCCAACGGGTCATCCAAAAAATACCCATATTTTTGGCCGACTTTAGGGTGGGAGAGGCTGGCTCACCAAGCCTCTCTTCCAGTGGCCTTGCCAGTGAAGGATCCCAAGGGACAGTAACTAAGTCCTTTTGTTGTCACTGCTGCTGATACTGATGGATTGCGATGGGACGAGTCACCACCCATCCAAGAACTGGAGCTAATAACACACCCACTCGGTGCTTAAAGGTCTCCATCATGAGTGCACACCACCTCTGTAATCAGAAAATAACAACAGGGCACTTCAAAAACAATAAAATAATAGCTCCCCAGCCAGCCAGGGCAGGACCCGGTGATAAGATCACATCAGGGAGGGGCTTTGTGAACTCCCAGTCAGGTCAGCGTGCAGATGTCTGATGTCACCAGCCTGATCACCCTGGCAGCAAGTGCTGGTGTTGTGACCACAGCCGAGCCCCACAGCCCCGAGGAGGCCTGCAGGATTACCCAGCTGGTCCCTGTTGTCCTGCTCTTTAGTAGGCGGCTGTGCTGGGCCCTCATTCCATCTCAGCCCCCTTTCCCCCCACACTGGGGCTATGCCAAGGCTGCCTCCCACCAGGAAGGAAAAACAAACCCTACTTGCAGTCTGCCCTTGGTATCCAGGCAGTGTGAGTGGGTCAGGAGCCTTGGGCACCACCCCTCACACTGGTATGCACCCCACTGAGCAGCACTCCTGACCGCTCTATCCCAGATGAATAGGTGTGTTAGTGGCCTCAGTTTCCCCCGTGTACAAAGAGGAGCTTGTGGGGCTGGGTATAGTGAGTGATGCTCCTGGGTACGGCATTGCGGGTCCACGGGATCCCACAAGGCTTCCACGCAGCCCTTCTGCGGAGACCATCTCAGGGGCTTTCCCAAGGGCCTCCGAAGCCAGAGTCACTTGCACTTATGAGGATTTGGGTTTTTTTAAAAAAGGAAGGGCAGATGCCAGCCGGAGTTCCAAAACCACGCTATACTTGGAAGTTTACATTCCACTGGCCTGAACCTCTACGGGTAACCTCATGGAGAATGTGCTAAAGGCGCATAGCTGAGGTCCTTGGCAAGGGTGGCTCTGGACAGGCCCTGCCCCCCTGCCCACCGAGGCCCCCCGCCTCCCGCTTTGTACCCATGATTCCCACCGGCCTGGACTCAGTCCTCGGCCCCTGGTTCTTTTGGCCATGGGGCCCAGCACAGACCACTGGGTGGATGGAGGATGGACAGAGGAGCCGCCACGGGAAACCTGGCAGGTGTGACGTGACATCATTCTCGTGCTCTGACCTCGTGGTGACAGCCCTGAACGTGACCCGTTTCCTCCTCTGGGCTCCAGTGACTCATGGCACCTTCCTCTCCCTGGGCCGTCATTGTGTCTGACTCACCACAGCATCAGTTGAGCTTGGCCAGAAGATGACTGACTCCATGAGGATCCAAAGCTGGAAGGCAGAGGTGACTGGGGTCATCCCAGCAGGAGCTCCAGGTGCTCCTGCTTTCTGTGGGGATGCAGCTTCTCGTGGTTTGCACAGTTCAGCCCCATTCCCTCACAGAGGCAGCAACGGAGACTCTAGGCGAACCCTGACTGCCTGACCACGGTGGCCTGAGTGGACAGCTGGCCTCCTGGCTTTGATCCCGGTGCCTTCACAGGCAGGCCAGGCTCCAGTCCCGGGTCCTCACTGGATAGTGAGAGGAGCAGGGACAGTGGCTAGAATGGGAGCACGACAGGTGCTGGGCCCAGAGGAATTTCACAAGCCCCCACCAGAACTTTGGTCTAATCTGCCTGGCAGGGAAAGGTCACAGGTCAGAGGCAGTTGGGGAAGGGGTCAGCGCATCTGAGATATGTCTCATATGGGGAAGGGACAAGGGGAGACCCACTGTGTGCTCGATGCCTGTCTCACAACAGCCCTGGTGAGTTACCATTGCCACCACAGATGTTCAGGTGTGGAACGGCCTGTCCAAGCTCTCCTGGCTTGGAAGACTGAGGGGCCTTGGCTTCTGCCCCGTCTGCTGGTTCCCATACTCCCATGCTCCTGCAGGGCCAGCCACTAAGGGGCTGCAAGGCCCGATCCATGCAAGAGGGAGGGCCCAGTTCCTCCACCCAGATCCACCTCACAGGACCAGCTTAGCCCTGTCCATCTGGGCCTGGCTGGTCACCCCCATGAATCCCAGTGGCCCTTCCACAGTGTTCAGCATAGATGACCTTGGTGTCCCAGAAGGTACCCAGGGAGCTAGGGGTGGGAGGCTCAGGAGGCACCGAAGCCGGTGATGGGCATGCCGGAGCCCAGCCTCCAGGAGGACGGAAGATGTGGCGCCGCCGACCCCAGGTCTACCCAGACTGGCTGGAGCTTCTATTTTTACACACACACTTCCTGCCTCTTTTCCCGTTCTGGGCAAAGGCTGAGGGGCTCCCTGGGGCCTGGAGGAGCTGGAGGCAACCCTGTACCAGGTCCTGCTCTCTGGACAGAACTGTGAAATGTGCGACTCCTTCCCACCTCCCCAGAGGGGACTGTCCCACTGCAGGGTGGACTCACCAGGGCCACACAGGGGTGCACATCCCTGGATGCTGGAGGAGCTCATCCTGTGCCCAGGGGCGGGCACCTGAGGGGTCTGGAGCAGTCGCTGCCCACTGCCCTCCCTCACCCCAGACTCATTCTCTCACACCCGCCCTGCATGACCCCAGGGAACCATAGAGGAAGGAAAGAGTAGGCTGGAGAAATTAGGAAGAAGCTGCTTAACTTTTTACACAAATTTTAATTTTGAAGATGGCGGGGTCTCTGTTGCCCAGGCTGGAGTGCCCGAACATAGCTTACTGCAGCCTCGGCTTCCTGGGCTCAGTGATCCTCCTGCCTCAGCCTCCCTGAGTAGCTGGGACTACAGACCCACACCACCACACCTGGCCTCACTTTCTTTTTTTTTTTTTTAAAACTACTTATTTATTTATTTTTATTATTATTATTTTTAATTTTTTATTTATTTTTTGAGTTGGAGTCTCACTCTGTCACCCAGACTGGAGTGCAGTGGCCGCTCCCGGCCACCGCAGCCTCGACCTGCTGGGCTCCGGCGATCCTTCCGCCTCAGCCTTCCAAGTAGCCGGAATTACAGGCATGCGCTACCACGCCCGGTTGATTTTTTGATTTATTGTAGAGATGAGGTCTCGCTGCCCAGGTGGGTCTCGAACCCGCGGGCTCAGGCAATCCACTCACCTCAGCCGCCCAAGACGCGGGATTACAGGCTGAGCCACCAAGCCTGGCCGCTCACTTTCTTTAAAAAGACCAATTCTGAGTGTTCTCTCTGGGACCCTGGTGTACATCCACGGAAGGTGTGTTTGCGTCTCCCTTGGTCGGGGCCCTGGGCAAGGCAGCTAACCCTTCAGATCTGTGTCTTCACCTGTGAAATGAACTTCTGGCTGTGGCAGTGATGAGTGATACAGCCAAGTTCACGGGTCATGGCCGTGGTGGAAGGGTGGTTATTCATTCTTTCAGCCACCAGCACGCAGACACCAGTTCTGAACAACTCCAGGGCAAAGTAGACTCCACTAGAAGGAGGTGAGGTGTCCCTGGGTGAAAGGAGGCCCTTGGGTTTGAGTCTGCACTGTGGAGGCGAGACCAACTCTAGGCGGGCCGAGGTCTCCAGGAGGCCCCGCAGGCATAGTGCCAGGGCCCACGGTGCTTCCAGGGGGCCACGGAAATGGTTCCATTTCTTCTAAAGTCAGAAGGAGCTGGGTGTGATGGTGTGATGGCTCACACCTGTAATCCCAGCACTTTGGGAGGTGGAGGCAAGAGGATTGCCTGAGCCCAGAGGTTCTAGACCAGCCTGGAAACTTGACAAGATCTCGTTTCTACAATAAATAAATAAAAAATAGCTGACATGGTGGTTTGCGCCTGTGATTCCAGCTACTTGAAAGACTGAGATGGAATGGTCGCCTGAGCCCAGCAGGTCAAGGTTGCGGTGGCCGTAAACTTGCCATTGCACTTCAGCCTGGGCAACAATGAGACTCTGATTAAAAAAAAAAAAAAGTCAGAAGGAGAAAACAAACTTTTAGGTTGGAAAAAACATTTTAATGTATACTATTAACAAAGTCATCTTTATACCATGCAGTTGTGGCCCTGCCTCCAGGGTGTCACCCTTAGGGCATACCCAGAGGCTCCTCTGTGGACCAACCCCAAGTCAGATTTTCAGGAGGGACACTCTGATGGGTCAGCTTGAGTCAGGGGCCCACACAGGACCGATCAGCTGAAGCTAATGGGACAGGATGACCTGGCCCAGACTTGGCCACTGGGCCACCCATGCAAGGGACATTCCTGGAGAACAAGAGTGGCTGGAACCTCCCACGGTGAGGGTCTACAATGATCACTGCAGCCCCTGTGGCAGCTGCCATCAGAATCTCCCACCTCTGGCCGGGCTCGGTGGCTCAACCTGTAATCCTAGCACTTTGGGAGGCCGAGGTGAGTGGATTGCCTGAGCCCGCGGGTTCAAGACCTGCCTGGGCAACTTGGCGAGACCTCATCTCTACAATAAATCAAAAAATTAGCCGGGTGTGGTAGCGTGCACCTGTAGTTCTAGCTACTTGTAAGGCTGAAGTGGAAGGATCGCCGGAGCCCAGCAGGTCGAGGCTGCAGTGGCCAGGAGCAGCCACTGCACTCCAGTCTGGGCGGCTGAGTGAGACTCCAACTCAAAAAAAAAAAAAAAAAGAATCTCCCACCTTCAAGCTGTCCCCGCCCTTTGCTTGCCCCGTGTGCTCTCAAGGACAAGTACCCGAAAGTGGAGGCTGACAGGAACCTCCCTGAGGGCAGGAAACTCTAGGCTGCAGGCAGAACTGGAGTCCTCACCCACCACCAGTTTTGGATCTGCTGCCTTCAGAGCAGACCAGCAGAGACCACTGTGGCCATGACTGCTTTCCAGGTCAGCATCTTCAGCCCTGACCTGGGCCATAGGAAGCCTCAAGAGTGGTCCCGAACACACTAGAGTTTACTGGAGGGACCACCAGAGTGAGTCCTCTACCAGGCCCCTCTGACAACTGATAGGGAGCATGGGAGGACACTTTGGGACAAAACAACTCAGGATATGGTATGAGATGGGTCTTCCTTATTGGCCATAAGTGGAGCCAAGATCAACTGTCCTTTGGCCCTTTCTTTGGTCCCCTAAGATAACATCATCAGGCCAGGGCAGAGTCCACTGGAGGGATGGGGGAGTGGATGACAAGTGTCCTTTCCCTCCAACAGCTCCTGAGTGGGCTGGGGTGGGGCTAGGATCGTCAGGTGTACAGGGAAGGGTCAGACAGTTTCCCTGACCAGACTGCTGCTCACATGCCATCCTCTCACCCAGGAGCAGGCTCTACTTGGCACTGAACTGGAGTGGGCTGTGGGGATGTGTCTCCAAGCCAGGAGGGGAGCACCTGTGGCCAGGCGGGGTTCCCCAGGGCTGGTCCTCACAGGCCCTCCCACAGATGCTGGCAGGGCCCAAGGGACCCCACCCAGGCCTGCAGCCTGCCTGCTGTACCTCCCTCCTGCCCCAGGGCCCAAACGTTGCCACTTGGCACATACACAAAGCATTCAGCAGGCACTCAGCCTGGGCAGGACCAGGAGTGGAAGGCAACTCCCTAAACATCTGGGAAACATCACCTCTTTCTTCCATGTGCTGGAGACAACACAGACTGTTTGTTGGGAGAGATGCACCTTCCCTGACTGTGCCTGGAGCCAGACCTTTTTGTCCAAGCTGTGTTTTTAGTGATGACCCCTCCTTAGGAGGGCCACACTCCTGTTTTCTTCAAAGGCTTTAAGGTTGTTGTTTACACATAGCCCTTTAATCCCTCCAGAATGAATCTCTGTGAACAGTGTGAAATAAACCAGCTTTCCCACTTGAGAATTGTTCAGACTCTATTGACAGAATATCCTCTCTCCACTGACCTGCAAAGTTGCCTCTTTGTGGGTATTTAAGTTCTTTAAGGCATTAGGTGTAGCTGGACACGGTGACTCATACCTGTAACCCCAGCACTTTGGGAGGCCAGGCAAGAGGATTGCCTGAGCCCAGGGGTTGGAGAACAGCCTGGGCAACTTGGCAAGACCTCGTCTCTACAGTAAATCAAACAATTAGCTGGGCGTGGTGGCGCACGCCTGTAGTTCCAGCTACTTGGAAGCCTGAGGCAGAAAGATCACCTGAATCTAGCAGGTCGAGGCTTTGGTTGCCATGAGTGTGCCACTGCACTCCAGCCTGGGCAACAGAGTGAGACTCCAACTCAAAAAAAAAGGCTTTAGGTGTGATCCTAAAAGCAACAGAGACGAGTAAACGACTTGACTCTCAGCCCGGGGTGGGGGCCTGAGGGAGCACGGGTGCAGAGCAAAAGCCTGGTGGGGAGCCCTGCTGGGCAGCACTGCTCTCATCCCTGAGGTGGGGGGATAGGGAGGCAGCAGGGGTACCATGAGGGGACGGGCACGGAATGAACTGGGAGGGTCTGTTCTGGGGAGACCCCGACTGTCTTCCCTAGGAGCACTCCTTCAGGTGGGGTCTGCTCTCCCCTGGCAGAGCCAGGACCAGGGCGCGGAGTCCTTGAAAGGCAAAGTCGTGCTTGGACCTTCTGCCTTGGTGCTCCTTAATATCTGGATTCCAGGAGGATTCCTGGGAGACAGTGGGCAAGCCCTAAATAGGGGTGTGCCCATCCTGCCACTCTGGTCAGCCCTTCCGGCGACTCACGAGAGACTGGGTGGAGTTTCTAAGTGTGTCTGGCCATCTGGAGTCAGAGGCTGGTAAGTAGAAAGGCCTCAGAGTTCTCTTAGGCTCCAAGCCTCCGAAAACAGCAGAGAAACCAAGTCCAGGGACTGACCCACAGTCACAGAGTAGAGCTATACCAGGAGGGCCTGCGGCTATTGGGAGATAAACAGACAGTGATGTGGCTGGTGCCCAGGCGCTGGCCCTGAGCCTCTGTGTGGTCTGGGCCCCTCAGCCCCTTCCTGTCTGAAAGCGTTTAACCGACCAGCCTCCAGGTTCCAGAGGGTACGAGGCTGTGCTAGGCCAGGTGCTGACCGCACAGTCATCCCTGAGCCAGACCCACAGGGCACTGGCATCACAGCAGAGGACGAGGCAGACATAGGCTACAGGTGACAGGCCCGTCTGAAGGAGAATTAGCAGCATCCCAGAGGTAAAGGCAGAATCTGAGGTTTCAGTCTGTTTCCCGGGGGCTGGGGTAGGGGCAGGCCTTGGGAGGGAGAAATGTGGGGAAATGCCAGATGGTTCTGGATGTCTCAGGAGGGAGGGCTGGCAAGGTGCCCTGTGACGTTGACCCTTGGGCTTCAGCATTCAGGCTGGGCTATGGGGGTCAGGCTGCATCTAGACAGAGGTGACGGGATTGGGGGGAACTAAGGAGTGTGAAGAGGGGGAGCCATGCTCAGGGAGGGAACCGGGGTATCTGGAGGGTTCCCAGGGAGAAGGGAGAGGGTCCTGGCAGGATACAGGGAGACTGATGACCCTGCTCCCAAGCAGACCTCTCTAAACCGCCCCTCCCTTCCAGCCAGCTGCCCCCAGAATGCTGGGGCAGCAAAACACGGCAGTGGTGGTGGCTGGCTCATTTGGGAGGCCCCTGCTCCTGACGCTGCTGTCCTCTGGAGAGGACAATGGGGTTAGGGTGGGCATCTAGCCAGCTGTCTCAGAGGTCAGGGGAAGGAGAGAGAGGCCTGGGCATCGGGTCCCACTGGTGACTTCCAGGGAGTAGAGTTAATGGGCACTGGTCACCCCCAAAGCTCCTCCCAGGGAGAATCCTTCTTCCCAGGACTGATGGCAGGTGGGCATTGCTGCTGGACCCCTGCCTGGACTAGGAGGGTGGGGAAGGCATTTATCTTAGCAGCTTCTCACTTGGGGTCCCTAGAACAGGGCACAATGATCTACAGGGAGTGGGTCAACCCTAAACACGACACATGGGGGTGTTGCATGGAAGGGGCTACAAACACACCAAGCAGCTTCATTGCTGGGCCACATTTTAAAGCAAATTTTCTAGAAGCCATTTCACAGTCTTCAAGAGGCGGGCCCCTCAGTTACCCCCCAGGGAGCCCCAGATGCCAAGAGACCAGTGCCAGTTAATGGACCCCTCTTTATTCCAGCTTTATCAGCTAATGGCAGCTAAAAGTGATTTTACACAAAATAATGTGTCAGAGATAATTGCTCCTGGGCACAGGTCCCAAATTCCAGCCTGCAACCAAAGGCCAAACGTGCCCATTAACAATTAAGCCGCTGGAGTCAGTGCTCAGGGACATTGCACAGGGAACAGCCATGTGTGTCCGCCAAGGCTCCTGGGAGGGGAGGCTGGAGTAGGGGGAAGTGCCCCAGCACCGCCCTGCAGGAACCGGTTCCTCCCTGATGGGGGAGGGGAAATGCTTTTCCACCAAGGGAAAACTAAATATTGTCTAATTCCAGCACCCGGGACAGCAAACAGGCTTCCCATTGTCTGCCACGCAACAGGTCTAAGTCACAGCCCAGGTGCACCCACATGAGGTTATGAGACCCAGGAAAGTTGAGGCATCCTGGGGAGGAGGCCCTGTCTCTACTATGTTCCTTTGCACCAAGGGACTATCTCAGGAAGGGTCTAAGTGCAGAAAGGGCTTCACCACATAAAAGGAATGAGTATACGTGGCCACCAGCATAAGAAAACGCATCCTTTGCAACAGAAAGCAAGTGTGGGGATGGGATTCAGATCACAAGAAGTTGTTCTCCAAGGTGGTCGTGAGTTTGGAAACTCCAAGATTGCTGGGGCCCAGTGGTTCACACCTGTAATCCCAGCACTTTGCAAGGCGGAGGCAAGAGGATTGCCTAAGCCCACGGGTTCAAGACCAGCCTGAGCAACATGGTGAGACCTCATCTCTACAATCAATCAAAAGATTAGCCGGACATGGTGGCACATACCTGTAGTTGCAGCTACTTGGAAGGTTGAAGCAGAAGGATCACCTGAGCCCAGCAGGTCGAGGTTGTCGTGGCCGTGAGCATGGCACTGCACTCCAGCCTGGGCGACAGAGTGAGATTCCAATTAAAAAAAAAAAGGCTGGGCATGGTGGCTCAAGCCTGCAATTCCACACTTTGGGGGGCCAAGGCAAGGGGATTGCCTGAGCCCCTGGATTCGAGACCAGCCTGGGCAACATGGTGAGACTTCATCTCTACAATAAATCAAAAAATTAACTGGGCGTGGTAGCGCGCACCTATATTTCCATCAACTGGGAAGGTTGAGACGGAAGGATCTCCAGAGCCCCGCAGGTTGACGCTGGGGTGGCCGTGAGCGTGCTATTGCTCTCCAGCCTGGGCAACGGAGTGAGATTCTTAACTGAAAAAGAAAAAAAGCATCTGTTCCTTTATGAGATCCTGTCCAACCTTAGCCTCCTATCTTATGCTGGTGTTTGTTTGCAGGCTGATTGATGTTAGACCGTGTTTACATTCCACACTTGGGATGGACCAAGGAAAGATCAGGAAGTGGAAGGGAAGGTACTGAAACCTTGTCTTCCCAAGAGGATGTTGAAAGTCAGTGTGACAGTACACATATTAGGCTGGATGCGGTGGCTCACATGTGTAATCCCAGCACTTTGGGAGGTGAGAGAAGGGGAGAGGATTGCCTGAGCCCAGAGGTTTGTGATTAGCCTGGGCAACTTGGAGAGACCTTGTTTCTACAATAAATCAAAAAATTAGCCAGGCATGGTGGTGCACGCTTGTGGTTCCAGCTACTTGAAAGGCTGAGGCTGAAGGATCACCTGAGCCCAGCAGGTTGAGGCTACGGTGGCCATGAGCGTGCCACTACTCTCCAGCCTGGGTGACAGAGTGAGACTCCAACTCAAAACAGAAAAAAAAGAAAGTACACATATTCTTACATCTAGCAACTTCAGAGACCCATAACTTACATACCAAAAAAGTACTCTTTCAAAATGTGCAATTCAGTGGGTTTTAGTAAATTCACAAGGCTGCGCAACCATCACTACTATGCCATTCTATCATTTTCACCCCAAAAATAAACCTGGTCCCTACGAGCAGTTATTTCCCCATTCTCCCTTTCCCACAGTCCTTGACAACCACTAATCTACTTTCTCTATATATAGATTTCCCTACTGAACATTTCATGTAAATGGAATTATAGTAGTCACTCCCGCATTTATGCATTCAATTATCTGAGGCTAACCACGGTCTGAAAACAGGTGAGTACAGTACATTAAGATATTTTGAGGTCAGGTGTGGTGGCTTACACCTGTAATCCCAGCACTTTGGGAGGCCAAGGCAGGCGGATTGCTTGAGACCAGGAGTTAGAGATTATCCCAGGCAACATAGCAAGACTTCATCTCTACAAGACTTAAAAATTAGCTGAAGCCGGGTTGGTGGCTCAGCCTGTAATCCCGCACCTTTGGGAGGTTGAGGTGAGTGGATTGCCTGAGCCCGCAAGTTCGAGACCCGCCTGGGCAGCGAGACCTCATCTCTACAATAAATCAAAAAATCAGCCGGGCGTGGTAGCGCATGCCTGTAATTCCAGCTACTTGGAAGGCTGAGACAGAAGCATCGCCGGAGCCCAGCAGGTCGAGGCTGTGGTGGCCGGGAGCGGCCACTGCACTCCAGTCTGGGCGACAGAGTGAGACTCCAACTCAAAAAAAAAAAAAAATTAGCTGGATATGGTGGTGCATGCCTGTAGTCCCAGTTATTGGGAAGCTGACACAGGAGGATCACCTGAGCCCAGGAGTTGGAGGTTGTGGTGAGCTATGATTATACCACTGTACTCCAGCCTAGGCAACAGAGTGAGACCCAGAATTTAAAAAAAACAAGACCAGGCGTGGTGGCTCACTCCTATAATCCCAGCACTTTGGGAGGACGAGTTTAGAGGATTGCCTGAGTTCACAGATTCGAGATCCGCCTGGGCAACTTGGCGAGACCTGATCTCCACAATAAATCTAAAATTTAGCCAGGCGTGGTGGTGTGTGCCTGTAGTTCCAACTACTTGGAAGGCTGAAGCGGAAGGATTGCCTGAGCCCAGCAGGTCGAGACTGCAGCGGCTGTGAGTGTGCCACTGTGCTCCAGCCTGGGCCACAGAGTGAGACTCCAGCTAAAAAAAAAAGATATATTGTTACAATTGTTCTATTTCATTATCATTTTTGCTAATCTTTTACTCTAATTTATAAATTAAACTTTATCATCAATATATATGCATAGGAAAAAGCATAGTATATATAGTGTTGGGTACTATCCACGTTATGTCTGACTTCTTTTACTTAGCACAATGTTATCAATGGTGTAACACATGTCAGTACTTCCTTCCTATTTATGACTGCGTATTATTCTAATGTATGGATATACTACATTTTGCATATCCATTCATCGGTTAATGGACTTTTGGGTTGCTTCCACCTTTTTGGCTATTGCAAATAATATTGCTAACAAACATTTACATACCGATATTTGTGCGGATGTATGTTTTAATTTATCTTAGATATGTACCTAAGAGTAGAATTGCTGAGTTCTAGGGAAGAAAGAGTTGCTTAAAGTTGCATTTAAAAAGCAATAGAGGCTGGGCTCAGTGGCTCAGCCTGTAATTCCAACAACTTGGGAGCCCGAGGCAAGTGGATTGTCTGAGCCCACAGGTTCGAGACCAGCCTGGGCAACTTGGCGAGACCTTGTCTCAACAATAAATAAATAAATAAATTAGCCAGGAGTGGTAGCACATGCCTGTAGTTCCGCCTACTTGGAAGGCTGAGGTGCAAGGATTGACAGAGCCCAGCAGGTCGACACTGGGGTGGCTGTGAGTGAGCCACTGCACTCCAGCCTGGGCGATGGAGTGAGACCCCCAACTCAAAAATAATAATAAATAAAAATAAAAAAATAAAAAGCAATAGAAGAAATAAAAGTAATTACACAAGCAATAAAAGTAAGATGGTAACGTAATTTTACTAAGTTTCTATCTTCCATATTGAACAGTCAATAGTGTCTAAAACTTGGTAAGTCCAGGGAAAGAGATACTGTGTATTAGGTAGAGCTGTAGTGGTAACTGTGGTCAGAACTAAGTATGGCAGGAGTTCAAAGAAGCATACTTTGGAAAGACCCTGGGGAGAGTCACTGGGATGTGGAGGGTGGGGAAGGGACACAGTGTTACTTCACATTGAAGCATCTCTATGTCATTTCTGACTATGAGTGTACTGCTTTCATTTATTTATTATCCTTTTTTTTTTTTTTTTTGAGATAGGATCTTGCTCTGGCACCCAGGCTGGAGTGCAATGACGTGATCATAGCTCATAGCACCCTTGAACTCCTAGGCTCGAACAATCTTGCCTCAGCCTCCCTAACAGCTAGGAGTATGCCCAGCTATTTTATTTTAGAGAGACAGAGATCTTGCTATGTTGGTCAAGCTGGTCTTGAACTCCTGGCCTCAAGCAATCCTCCTGCCGTGGTCTCCTAAAGTGCTGGAATTATAGGCATGAGTCACCATGCCCAGCCTGTGTTGCTTTCATTTATTTTGTTTGTTTGTTTGTTTTTTTTTTGAGTTGGAGTCTCACTCTGTCGCGCAGACTGGAGTGCAGTGGCCGCTCCCAGCCACTGCAGCCTCGATCTGCTGGGCTCCAGCAATCCTGCTATCTCAGCCTTCCGAGTAGCCGGAATTACAGGCGTGCGCTACCACACCAGTTGATTTTTTGATTTATTGCAGAGATGAGGTCTCGCCAAGTTGCCCAGGCAGGTCTCGAACCTGCGGGCTCAGGCAATCCACTCACCTCAGCCTCCCAAAGTGTCTGGATTACAGGCTGAGCCACTGAGTTCATTTAAAAGATACTTTGTTGACCAGGCTCGGTGGCTCAGCCTGTAATCCCAGCACTTTGGGAGGTTGAGGTGAGTGGATTGCCTGAGCCCGTGGGTTCGAGACCAACCTGAGCTACTTGGCAAGACTTTGTCTCTACAATAAATGAAAAAAACTAGCTGGTCGTGGTAGTGTGTGCCTATAGTTCTGGCTACTTGGAAGGGTGTGGCGGAAGGATCGCCGGAGCCCAGCAGGTTGACACTGGGGTGGCCATGAGTGTGCCATTGCACTCCAGCCTGGGTGACAGAGTGAGAAAAGATACTTTGTTAATTATCAAATGTTTGGAATCACTGACCACTTCAAAACTAAAAATGTAAATTAGCAGGAAAATCAGGTTCAATTTACCATTTGGCAGAAACACAGCAATAGAAGGTGTCCCTAGGCAGATGGTACTCAGAGTGTACAAGGAGACAGGGTGGTCTTCCAGCCACTGCTGGGAACATGACATTCACCCATCCATCCATCTGTCCATCCATCCATCCACCCACCCAACCATTCATCCACCCACCCACCCATTCATCCATCCATCCATCCACTCATCCATCCATCCATCTACCCACCCACCCACACGACTATCCACCTATCAATCCATTCATCCCCATTCATCCATTCATCCACCCACCCATCCATTCACCCATCCCAATTCATCCATCCACCCACCCATCCATTCATCCATCCCAATTCATCCATCCACCTACCCATCCACCCATCCACCCATCCATCCATCCACCTACCCACCCACCCATCCATCCACCCAGGATGTGGTCTGTAGTTCAGGCCTTGAGCCCCTCCTACTCGGGTCTTGGACTGCCTCTCCAGTCAGGAGTTCAACCTTGAGCCATGACTTGAGCTTCCTGAGCCTCCAATGTCTCCCATGTATAAATGGGAAACAAGATCCACTATGAAATGTTATTGGTGGCTTGTTTGACCAGAGTTTATTGAGTACCTGATACAGTCAAACACAGTTCTGGGCTCTGGGATACAGATATGAGCCAAAGGTCTGCCCTGAGGGCTCTGTGAATTGCAGAAAGGGCATCAAAAGCCCACAACACACAGTAGGGGCTCAAAAACCAGTATCCTCAGGTATTATCTTCTGCGACAGTAATGCAGATGTAAAAGGAGCACACACCAAGCACAAGACCCCAGGCTTTGCTCTAGGTAGGGTGCTGTGAGCCCCCTCTAGCCCCTTCTTTGGTCAGTGAGTAATGTGTTCCCACAGATTCCGCTGGTGGAGACCTTCAGTGGTACTGGAAACTTCCTTTCCCCCTAAAAAAAAAAAAAAGACCTCCTAGGTGTGGTTTGAGGGAGGGAGCAAACAGATGAGATGTGGTCCTTCCTCCCCGCAGTCCTAATCCTGCCCATTCTTTCCTATTTTTAAAAAACATATTTTAAAGCATGTTTTATAATATAGAGACAAGGTCTTGCTGTGTTGCCTAGGCTAGTGTCAAATTCCTAAACTCAAGTGATCCTCTCTCCTCAGCCTCCCAAACTGCTGGGATTATAGGTGTGAGCCACCAAGCCCAGCCCTGCCCATTCATTTAAATCTCCTCTGGCTCCTGGGGAGGATTCGCTTCCTCAGCATCCAGGTCCCTCAGGGCCACAAGTCACGATGCTGTGGGATGAGTTCATCCTAAGTCTCCTAGGAAAAGATCCTATGGCCAAGTTGGGCCATGTTGGCGATGGCCACCATGGAAGTGATCTACTAAGCGCCAGCAGGGATGGTGTATCTGATTGGCCCAGAGTGCCCACTCACAGCCCCAGCACTGCCTGGATACTAGGCCTTCTTCCATAAGACCTGGAGGACTTCCGTAACCACATGACCCTCTGCCCTCTGCAGGAGGTAGCCCCTGTGTCTGGGAGGCAATGGCAGAGTGTGATCCTTCGGGAGTGAAGACATTAAACTGGGTCCCCCCTGTCCTCCCCAAAACTCCCTTCTCCTCCACCCTGGGGTAGGGCGGAGTGGGGCAGATGGGGATGTGTGGTGAGGATCCACCAGGCAAGCGGCCTGGGAAAGGGGGAAGGTGTTTCAGGAAAAGCCCAGGCTTGCCTTATTGTTCAAGTTGTCATTGTCACCAAGTCAGGACACAGGATTAGAGAAGGGAGTGGCTATGTGAGGCAAGGCCTGGGCTGGATCGAAAGGGGCGTGGGGAGGAGGGGAGGAGGGGGAGGGGGGAAGAACAGCAGGACTCCGTCTGGAGAGCACACAAGCCCCCCAACAGGAAGGAAATGTAGCCGGCAGGAGGTGCCTTCTAGGCTCAGGAAAGGGAAGGAGGCCTGGAAGGTGGGGAGAGGCCACGCCCACCCGAGTCCACGCCCACCCGAGTCCACGCCCCATCTCGTCAGAACACAGGGCACATCCGCAACCAAAAGCTCGACCTCCCCCCCGGAACCCCGCTGACCGGCCGCCTGCGCCGTGTCCTCTGCACCCGGGCGTTCAGGAAGGTGTGCGCCGGGGTCCTCAGCCCCCGCCCCATCCACACACCGGGTCCTCGCAGGTATAGAGCACGGCGGGACCACTGCCTCATGACACGGTTCTCGCTGCCTGGGACATTCACAGACCCCCTGGAGGGCCTGTCAGATGTGACCCCAGGAGATGGAAAGTATTCAGGAACGCACAGAGCTAGGGGTTGCTCACTCGCCTGCCTCAGGGTGAGGCTCTGCCTGACTGGGCCACTGGGCCTTTCTCCTGGACCCCCTCCTGGAACAAGAATCATTGACCCCTGGAGCCAGGGATGAGGTGCAGCGCAAAACCCGTAGGTTCTTTGGCTCATTCCTAAAATGGATTTTAGAGCAGGCAGCAAAGTTTTAAAGCAGTTTATTAGCAAGAAGAGTGGAAGGAAAAGGGAAGATTCATGGCAGAAAGACCTGTCATGGGCAAGTTTCTCAAAAGGGAAAAACTGTAGTTTTGCTCTCAACTACAAGCTAGATAAAGCTACCTGGTTATTGATATGCTAATAAGGGTGGAGCACAGGTAACTGCTGCCCTCTGGCCTCTGCTGGGAGGAGGGCTGGTCTTATTTCTATGGTTTTGATCAGTTAAGGGGTGGAATTGAGCCTTCTGCCTTGAACAGGGAACCTGAAGGATTTTTAGTGATTATGAGCTGAAAGGTTGGGCTGTCCTATTCTTACGACTGGTGGGATTTTCTTTTAATTGGCTGAGGGGGTGGGGTAGGCTGCCAGTTTGGCCTGCAGTAGAATGTAACTTAAAAAATGTCTGAACCAGGCTTGGTGGCTCAGCCTGTAATCCGCGCCTTTGGAGGCTGCGGTGAGTGGATTGCCTGAGTCCGCAGGTTTGAGACCCGCCTGGGCAACTTGGCGAGACCTCATCTCTACAATAAATCAAAAATCAGCCGGGTGTGGTAGTGCACGCCTATAATTCTGGCTACTCAGAAGGCTGAGGTGGAAGGATCGCTGGAGGCCAGTGGGTCGAGGCTGTGGTGACCAGGAGCAGCCATTGCACTCCAGTCTGGGCGACGGAGTGAAACTCCAACTCAAAAAAAAAAAAAAAAAAGTCTGAGCCTGGCTCAGTGGCTCAGCCTGTAATCCCAGCATTTTAGAAGGCCGAGATGAGTGGATTGCCTGAGCCCGCAGGTTTGAAACCAGCCTGGGCAACTTGGTGAGACCTCGTCTCTACAATAAATCAAAAATTAGCCGGGTAGCTGGGTGTGGTAGCGCATGCCTGTAGTTCTGGCTACTTGGAAGGCTGAGGCAGAAGGATCGCCGGAGCCCACCGCAGGTCGAGGCTGCGGTGGCCAGGAGCGGCCACTGCACTCCAGTCTGGGCGACAGAGCGAGACTCCAACTCAAAAAAAAAAAAAAAAATTAGCCGGGTGTGGTAGAGAGCGCCTGTAGCTCCAGCTATTGAAAGGCTGAGGCGGAAGGATCTCTGGAACCCAGTAGGTCGACGTTGGGGTGGCCGTGAGCGTGTCACTGCACTCCATCCAACCTGGACGATGGAGTGAGCCTCCAACTCAAATAAATAGATAAATAAATAAATATGTCTGAACGCCAGCTGGGTGTGTAGCTGTAGTTCCAACTACTTAAAAGGCTGAGGCAGAAGGATCGCCTAGTCCAGCGGGACAACAGAGTGAGACTGACTCATAAAAAATAAAAATAAAAATGTCCGAACACTTCCTAAAACCTCCCTACATGAAATATATCTATCTATGTCTAGCCTGTGCTAGCTACCCTGCCTCAGTAAACACGGGTAAGACACTAGCCACAGTTGTCACAGTGGCCACCATGACTGAGATGCACTCACCTGGGAGCTGTTACTTAACAGGTGGTTCTGCCTGGCAAGCCAGTGTCCAGGGGCCATGCAGGGAGGCCCTAGAGCCCTCCAGAAGGCAGGCAGAGCCAGCACAGGCATGGGATGGGTCCCCTGCTGGCAAAGGACAGCAGGGAGGGTGGGCCTCAGGGCAGAATGTGACCAGGGGCTCTGACCCAGAGCAAGACTGCAGCCTGAAAGGCCCACGCAGGGTCAGGTGGACAGGGACTAACAGGCCTGGCATCAGAGCAGGAAACCCATCCTCACTGGATGGGCTGGGAGGGGATTCTGTGCTGAACTGCAGCACAGGGACTGACCTGGACAAGCCCCTCGGGCCTCAGATCTGGTTTGGGCCCTGGGTGAGGCTGGAGCCAAGCAGGGGGTTGGGAGAGAAGGACAAGTCACATGACTCTCATGATCCTGGGCCGGGGAGCCAGATCAGGCCTGAGACTCCATCTGCATTAGTCCAAGGCCCAGTTCTGGGCCCCACACACCATCCTCTAGCCAACCTCCAGGCTGTTCTGACCGAGGCCCAACCTTTCCTGCAAGGTCCTGAGACCAGGTCTGGGGTGGTGGAAAGGCGCTGGAAAGTGGAGCCCCAGGAAACCTACATCTAGACAAGGCTCTGCACTGCCACCTCCCACTCCTCCTCTCTTCAGGGCAGTCCAGACATTGAAGGCAGAGGCAAAAAGTCTTGAAAGCCTTAAAAAGGAGGTTGGACTTTATCCTGCAGGCAATCAGAAGCTAGAAGGTTTCAGGATGGTCAGATTTGTGTTTCAACAGGCCACGGTGTGAACACACATGGAGAGTGTTGTTAGGGATAGGAAACCCAGTGACGGCACTACCGTCCACGGGGCAGCAGGGGCTGGACTGGGCAGGGACCAAGGTGGTACCGTAAAGGGGCTGATATCCCGGGAGTGCCCCTAGATGCCTGGGGTTGAATCCTACCACCAAAGGTTTTAAGACTGTCCCTTTCCTTGAGACCCTGCTAAGTGGACACTGCTGCACTTCCCAAAAGCCTTTTCTGGAGAGAGGCCCGCCACAACCCCTACCCCTGCCACCCATGCTGCTACAGACACCCAGATATCTATGCTCCAGTCAGGGCAGGCTACCAGGACCCATAGCTGTGTCCCCAGGATGCCTCACACACTGTCCTTGAAAACTGACCTGTAACTGCAGCTCTTGGAGCCTTCCAGAACCCAGATCCCCACCTGAGATCAAACCAAAGACCTGGTTTAAGGTCCCTTGTTTGGCTTGCTGCCTCTTACGCTGTCCCACTTCACCGTGTCCTTGGGCCAACCCCTGGCCTCCCTGTACCCCGGCTTTTCAGGTACAGAATGAGAGGGAGTCAGCAGGACCCTCCGACCTCCCTGCGCCCCCGTGTGTGTAATGAGAGGGGTCCAGCATGATTGCCCAACCTCCCTGTGTCCCGGCTTCCCCATATGTAGAATGAGAAGGGGCCAGTGGGTTTCTAGATCCTTCCTCACCCTCAACCCGTGCACGTCTAGGTGCCAGCCCCTTGCAGTGATGGGGTCACAGAGTGGAAGGATAGACATGTGCATGTATATGTGACCATGGAGACACAGAAGAGGGAGGGGAAGGGGTCTGGGGTGGTGTCAGAGTTGGTGCTTGAAGCTGGGATGAGGCAGAGCCTGGGGTTGCTGTCTCCTCCCTCTCCCCAGGCACCAGCACCCAGCACACAGGCAGATTGAGGAACAAAGCAAGTTGCCATTAGTAGCAGTTACCAGTACCGACCAGTAGGTGGGAAGCCCAGGCCTGGCACTCTGCAGCCTGCCTTCTGTCATTATCTCCAGTTCAGACTCTCCAGGTCAGAGTGACATAAGTCATGCCAGTAGCTATGCAGTGTGGGTTAGGAGTAGCCCCGGGGGACCAGGGTAGGCAGGGTGCTGAGGACCCATCCGTGGAGCCCTGGGCAGCCAGGCATGTCCAGCCAGAGCTAGAGCATCTCCAGGACAGGGGACCTTCCTTCCCTGTGACCTGCCCTGAGTTTTGGAGCTAGGTGACCAGGGCCCAGGAGAGCAGAAAGTGTGGGTGAGGCTGGGCTCCCTGAGCCTAGGTGGATCAAGGACAGCTTCTTGGACTGAGCTTTGAAGTATCTGGACTGAGCCTTGAAAGCCACATCAAATTTTTAGCTAGAAAAGTTGGGAGCTCAAGCATCCTGGGGTCAACCAGGAACCAGAGCAAAGATGGACCTGGGGGCAGCAAGGAAGTGACAGGGGAGTCTGGAGGTGAGTGGGGCCTACCCAAGGAACTGGCATGGAGGGCCAAGGGAATCAGGAGCCGGGATAGGAGCCGGGACAGGCCAGGACAGGCCCCTTCAGTACAGGAGCCAGGACAGGCCCCTTCAGTACATGGGACCCCAGGGACACTGACAGGTCACTTCCATGTCAAACTCTGAAGTGCCACCAAGGAGTCCTGGGGAACCACCTCCCAGACCACGCACCTTACTTAGTTTGCCTGCAAGACCAAGCCTCCTGGGGCAGCACTGATGCCCAACTATGACTGAGTTGGGTCATTGTCTCTGGCCAGGAGTGCTTGGGAACAGGGAAGGAGGGGTTTGGGGACCAGGAGCGCTACACCAGAGATACCTTGGAGGAGCCAGCTTCACTGACCAGTCCCCACAGCTGGCCAGTGGCAAGCACCCCTCTGAGGAGGGGAGAAATCCGATCTGACAGCCAGCCAGATGGGGCTGTTTTTCTCGAGCCAGCAGGCACCAAGCCAGCCTTCAGCCCCGCCTCCCGCCTGGCACCTCCTGGCACTCCACTCAGCTGGGCCCCAGGCAGACTGCTTTGATGGTGGAACTGCAAGCAGTCACATCGCCTACGGTTTGGGAGAACCTGGATCTGATCCCAAGACTGCAGGGGCTCCAGGCCCCGTCCTGCCTGTGTGACTTCAGGCGGCAGATGAAGTCACACAGCCTTGGTTTCCTCATCCATCAAATGGGATGATAGTAGTGCTCATTTCTGGGAGGCTGCTGAGGATGAGAGAGACCACGTGTGCAGAAGGGCCCAAAACACTCAGCCAGGGAGGCTGGGGAGGAAGAATTAGGCAGCATACCGCAAAGCCATGACAGAGATATCCAACAAGTCTACACAACCTTTGAGGAGGTCACGAGGCAGCGGAGGCACCTGGGAAGGCTTCCAACAGGAAGATTCTGGAGTGTAATCTGGTACTTGAACCCCTCTTAGCATCACTCCAATGACGGAGTTCCTTGCCCCCTCCAGGTGTGATCCCAGTTCCTCCCATCTGCTGCGGGTATGGTGGGATCTCCTAGCCCACTCTGAGATCTGCAGTGTGTCCCTGGACTTTTGAGACTGGAAAGGGGCCGGGCACGGTGGCACCCAGCTCCAAAAATGGACTTTTGAAGGAGAAAGCTGCAGCTGAGAAAGGGCGAGGGGCCTGATTGGCCAGGCAGCGTGAGTAGGGGGTTCTAGCCACTGCCTCCCAGAGGGACTGGCAGGAAGGCTGCAGGGACAGCACCAGGAAAGAGACACCAGGCATGAGAGAGCCAGACAACCTAAAGGTCAGAGGCAGCTGGAGACTGACTTGGCAGATCTGACAAACTTGCAGCCCAAGAACCTGCAGAGGGGAACCTGTGGGAAGAAAGGTCATTCTCTCATTCATTCATCCATGAATTTGTTCATTCGATGTTTATTGAGCATCTGTTTTGTGCTGGGCACTATTCCAGGTCCTGGGAGGTTTCCCCTTCATGGAGAACCTGCTGCAGAGGTGAGAGGCAGAAATTAGACGATACATAGAATGCCCTCTGGAGTTCTCTGGAGAGGGTCAACACAAGGAACGGGGAAAGGGCAAAGGGCAAAGAGCAAAGGACATGCCAGAGGCAGGGGTGGGGAGAGGTGGACTCACTGATGAGAGGACATTTGAGCAGATACCTGACTGAACGTGTGTGTACAGGACCAGTGTGGTCAGGCAGCCCCTAACTCAGGAGGCCCACACCTCAGGCCTTCCATTCAGAAGGCCAACACCTGGGTCTATCAACTCCCTTCACTTAAGGTGATATTATTTTTAGGTATATCCCTTTTGCTGTGTGTGTATCAGTTAGCTTGTTCCTTTTTTTATTTTTTTGAGTTGGGTTCTCACTCTGTTGCCCAGTCTGGAGTGCAGTGGCACATTCAAGGTCACTGCAACCTCAACCTGCTGGTCTCAAGTGATCCTTCTGCCTCAGCCTTCCAAGGAGCTGGAACTACAGGTGCACGCCACCATGCCCAGCTAATTTTTTTATTTATTGTAGAGTTGAGGTCTCACCAAGTTGCCCAGGTTGGTCTCAAACCCCAGGACTCAGGCAATCCTCTTGCCTTGGCCTCCCAAACTGCTGGTATTACAGACTTGAGCCACCATGCCCAGCCAGGTTGTTCCTTTTTATTGCCAAGTTACTTTCTGGTGTATAGCTCTACCACATCCACCAAGTGAATGGACATTAGGTTATTTCTGGTTGGGGTTATGATGACCAAGGGTATACAGCCATCCACATGTAGGTCTTAATGTAAGGATATAATTTCATATCTCGAGAGTAGATGGGCCAGGCGCAGTGGATCATGCCTATAATCCCAGCACTTTGGGAGGCTGAGGTGAGAGGATTGCCTGAGCCCACGGGTTCGAGACCAGCCTGGGCAACTTGGTGAGACCTTGTCTCTACAATAAGTTAAAAAATTAGCTAAGGGTGGTGGCACATGCCTATAGTTCCAGCTACTTGGGAGGCTGAAGTGGAAAGATTGTCTGAACCCTGCAGGTTGAGGCTGCGGTTGCTGGGAGTGTGCCACTGCCCTCCAGCCTGGGTGACAGAGTGAGACTCTGACTCAAAAAAATAAAAAGAGTAGATGACTGGAAGTGGTACTGTATGTACACCCACACACATAAAGTTTTATAGGAAAATGCCACGCTGTTTTCCAAAGGGGCTGCACCATTTTGCAATCCCCCCAGGGGTACATGGGAGTTCCAGGTACCCCACATCCTCACCATCACATGATACTGTTGGTCTTGCTCATTTCAGTCTTTTCTAGCAGGTCTGATGACAGCAAATGAGGATCTTTTCATGTGCTGATATGTCACCCATATCTCTGCTGAAAATAATTTGGCTCATTTTTTATTAGGTTGTTTATCTTATTGGGTTATGAGTGTTTTTTATCTTATTGAGTTATGAGTGTTTTTTATCTTATTGAGTTATGAGTGTTTTTTATATATTCTGGATACAAGTTTTGTTTTGTTTTGTTTTAATTAGGTTTGTGTTTTGCCTCTTGGAACCTTGTAACCAGAGCCCTAATAAAATCGATGATACTAATAAAAATACCAACACAGTAATTTCTCCTCTGGCATTGGCCACAATGGGTCCCTCCTTTGCAGCTTATGTTTCCTCTTTGGAGATGGAGGTGCTTGAAGACATTTACCTCTTACGCAGGCCAGTTTCATCAAAATTTAAAATACAGGCCAGGCACAGTGGCTCACACCTATAATCCCAGCACTTTGGTAGGCTAAAGTGAGAGGATTACTTGAGCCCAGAAGTTTAAGACTAGCCTGGGCAACATAGAGCGAATTCATCTCTACAAAAAATAAAAATATTAACCGGGTGTGGTGGCACATGCTTGTAATTCCAGCTACTCAGGAGGTTGAAGTGGAATGACTGCCTGAGCCCAGGAGGTCCAGGCTGTGGTGAGCCACGATCATGTCACTGCACTCCAGTCTGGGTGACAGAATGAGACCCCGACTAAAAACAAATTGTTCTAATACAATTTAGTGGTAGCTTTCTTTATCAATTTAAAAGCAAACAAGCCGGGCTCGGTGGCTCAGCCTGTAATCCCGTGCCTTTGGGAGGCTGAGGTGAGTGGATTGCCTGAGCCTGCGGGTTCGAGACCCGCCTGGGCAGGCGAGACCTCATCTCTACAATAAATAAAAAAATCAGCCGGGCGTGGTAGCGCATGCCTATAATTCCGGCTACTTGGAAGGCTGAGGCAGAAGGATCGCCGAAGCCCAGCAGATGGAGGCTGCGGTGGCCGGGAGCAGCCACTGCACTCCAGTCTGGGCGACAGAGGTAGACTCCAACTCAAAATAAATAAATAAATAAAAGCAAACAAAGGCTAGGCATGGTGGCTCATGCCTGTAATCCCAGCACTTTGGGAGACCGACACAGGAGGATCATTTGAGACCAGGAGTTCAAGACCAGCCTGGACAAGATAGCAAGACCTCATCTCTACCAAAAAAAAAAAAAAAAATTAGCCAGGCATCATGGTGCAGGCTGTAGTCCCAGCTACTCAGGGGCTGCAGGATCATTGGAGCCCAGAAGGTTGGGGCTGCAGAGAGCTATGATCACGCCACTGCACTCCAGTCTGGGAGGCAAAATGAGACCCTGCCTCTTAAAAAACAAAACAAAAAACCTTTAACAAGATGTTTTCCCAGGGGGACATCTTCTCCACTCCCTCATCTGCACACTCATCCTCCCCAGATAGACTGAACAGAAGGGAGGTAGAGCAGTTCAGCAGAATTTTCAGCTTGCCTTGTATTTTGAATACCCTGACTTGATCGGTTGGACTTTAGAATATATTTATTTGTTAGTTTATTTATTTTTGAAGATGAGTTCTTGCTCTGTCCCCCAAGCTGGAATGCAGTGGTGCGATCACAGCTCACTGAAGCCTCAAACTCCTGGGCTCAAGCAGTCCTCTCACCTCAGTGTCCTGAGTAGCTGGGACTACCAGTGTACACCACTATGCATGGCTAATTTTTAAATGTTTGTAGAGATGAGAGTCTTGCTGTGTTGCCCAGGCTGGTCTCAAACTCCTGGCCTCAAGCGATCCTCCTGCCTTGGTCTCCAAAGTGCTGGGATTACAGGTGTTAGCCATCATGCCTGGCCCTAATTTATTTATTTGTTTATTTTTAGAGACAGGGTTGGGCTCTGCACCCAGGCTGGAGTGCAGTGGTCATGGCTCACTGCAGCTTTGAATTCCTAGGCTCTAGTGATCCTCCTGCCTCAGCCTCCCAAAGTGCTGGGATCACAGGCATGAGCCACCAGGCCTGGCCAACTTGCTTTATTTTTAAGGCCTTTGTTTTTAACTAAGGTTCTCTTTTTAATTGTTGGAATGATTGCTCCGGATGGCTCCATAGCTTAACATCGTGGGAAAAACTGTATGAACAACTCGATTTCTGGGTTGTGTTGACATCATTCCCCTGTTTACAAACCACTTGTGAGCTAATTTGCATTAATAAGACATGTTATAGCAAAACAGTCTGTACACAGTTTGGATCAACAATGAACAGTATTTATATAGGCACAATAGGCCAGGTTTGGTGGCTCATTCTGTCATCCCAGCACTTTGGGAGGCTGAGGTGAGTGGATTGCCTGAGCCCGTGGGTTCGAGACCCACCTGGGTAACTTGGCAAGACCTCATCTCTACAATAAATCAAAAGAATTAGCCGGGTGTGGTAGCGCACGCCTGTAGTTCTGGCTACTTGGAAGGCTGAGGCAGAAGGATCGCCAGAGCCCAGCGGGTCAAGGCTGCAGTGGCCGGAAGCGAGCCACTGCTCTCCAGCCTGAGTGACAGAGACTCCAACTCAAAAAATAAAAATAAAAAAATATAAGCACAATAATGGAATCCTAAATATTGATTTAACTAATAATACAATACAATTATATTGGGAGCAGGTAAGATTGCTCAATTCTCACCTGCCATAGTAGGGAGCTAGCTGATTATATTTAGAATTGAAAACCAAGATATAACAGTATAAGCATAAGATTTAGAATATGAAGATAAAACCAAAACACACACACAAGAAAACCCCACAAAAGCCTAAAAGAATTGAAAGAGCTTGTTCGCAGGGCGTGTAATTTAGGGATGGGCCTGGGTCTGCTGTTTTTCACCAGAAGACTTCCTACGTTATTTATCTGATTAATCAAGTACATAGGCCAGGCGTGGTGGCTCACTACCATGCTTGAATCCAGGAGTTTGATACTAGTCTGGGCAACATAGTAAAACCGTGTCTCTACCAAAAAAAATTGTAATTAGCCAGCTATAGTGGTACTGTCCTGTAATTCCAGCTACTCAGGAGACTGAAGCAGAAAGATCCCTCGAGCCTTGGAGTCTGAGCCCAGCGAGCTGTAATCTCGCCACTGCATTTCAGCCTGGGTGACAGAGATTCCAACTCAAAAAAAAAAAAAAGCCAATTTGGAGATGACAAGAAGCAAGTAATATGCTGCAACCTGTACCAGTGTTTGTTTGTGTGTATGTGTGCGTACACACACACAGATTCCCCTTCTGGCCTGGCCAGATCCATCTGTCAAGACCAATGTTCTCCAGCAAAGCCCTCCATGCCCTTGCTGTTCAGCTAAGCCCCCTACCCTGCTTAGCCAGGCAGGTTAGGGGGTTGGAAGACTAAGGGAGTCACCAGGCTAGGGTCACTTCCCTTTGGAGACACTGGGAGCTGTGCTCCGTGTCCTCCCTTCTCATTTCAGAGGCATTTCTGAATCTTTTCGGGACCATCGCAGACACCCCAGCACAAGTCACAACAGTGAGTCGCATTATCTCCAAATACCAAAAGGGCCAGGCTGCTGCCAGATGCCTTCTTTGGTACTGGCAGAAAGGACAGATCACCCTGTTCCTGCATGTGCACGTGTCTGTGTGGGGGGAGGCTGGTGCGGGTGAGTGAGTGAGAGAAGACACTGCTATTCAGATGGTGGGGGTGTTTCAAGGTCAGGTTGACACCCATGGCAGATTGGCGGATAAGGTCTGGAGACCCAGGACCCTCCCTACCACACAGCACTGTCTCACTCCATGCAGGGAAACCGCAAATGCCTATGTGACATCTACCATGTGACACCTCCACCATTTTATGTCATTCTGACAAAAACCCATCTTAGAGATATGAAAACCAAGGCATAGAGAGGTTACACAAATTGTCCAAAATCACACAGCCAGAAGTAGCAGATATTCCAGCTGTGCAGTCCAAGTTCATGGATGCCATGTGAAAGAAAACACATTGCGTTAACTTCTTGCTACAAATAGAATGGACCCTGAGCTGTTAAAATAATTCAGCGTGTGTACATTGTAGTGAGTGCAGAATTTAGAGTTAGAAGAACTGAATTTGAATCTTGACTCTGGCTCAGGGGTTGCAAGACCAGGGAAGCCTTCATTTCCTCATCTCTAATGAGGGAGAAATGTTATTTCCTTTGCAGGTTACAGTGACTGGCAAATGAGATAAAATCTGTTGAGACACCTGGGAATGGTGCAATGACAATTTTTTTTTAGTAGGATTCTCATTCTGTCGTCCAGACTGGAGTGTAGTGGCATGCTCACAGTCACTGCAATGTCGATCTCAGTCTGCCAATAGCTGGAACCACAGGTGACCTTGATTTAAAAATTGTCATTGTGCTGGGCACGGTGGCTCACGCCTGTAATTTCAGTACTTTAGGAGCCAGAGGCGAGAGGATTGCCTAAGCTCAGGGGTCTGAGACCAGCCTGAGCAACTTGGTGATGCACGCCTGTAGTTTCGGCTACTTGGAAGGCTGAGGTGGAAGGATCACCTGAACCCAGCAGGTCAAGGCTGCGGTGGCTGTGAGCGTGCCACTGCACTCCAGCCTGGGCACAGAGTAAAACTCCGACTAAAAAAAAAAAAAAAAAAAAAGCTGGGTCTGGTGGTTCATGCCTATAGTCCCAGTTACTCAGGTGGGAATATCACTTGAGCTCAGGAGGTTAAGACTGCAGTGGGCTGTGATTGCACAACAGTACCCCAGCCTGGGTGACAGAGTGAAACTTTGTGGGAAGGAAGGAAGGAGGGAGGAAGGAAGAAAGGATGATTCTCAGGCCTGTCACAGACCTACTAGACCAGACACTCTGGGGGCCACCAGGAGTTGGGGGGCCACTACAAGTGAGGTCACCAGGCCTGGGGCTCTGCATGGGAGGTCACCAGGTGTGGCTGTTACATGACAGGTATTGATGATACCACAGCTGGGTCTTTTTTTTTTAACCTAAATTTTATTATTATTATTATTATTTTTTTTTTTGAGTTGGAGTCTCACTCTGTCGCCCAGACTGGAGTGCAGTGGCCGCTCCCGGCCATCGCAGCCTCAACCTCCTGGGCTCCGGCGATCCTTCCTCCTCAGCCTTCCGAGTAGCTGGAACTACAGGCACGCGCTACCACACCCGGCTAACACAGCTGGGTCTTAAGTGAAGAAGTGGTACACATGTTTTTGACACTTGTTAAGATGCAGTTGCTAGGCTGCGCGCGATGACTCAAGCCTGTAATCCCAGCACTTTGGGAGGCCGAGGCAAGAGGATTGCCTAAGCTCAGGGGTTCGAGACCAGCCTGAACAACTTGGTGAAACCTCGTCTCTACAATAAATCAAAAAATAAGCCGGGTGTGGTAGCACATGCCTGTAGTTCCAGCTACTTGGAAGGCTGAGGTGGAAGGATCACCTGAGCCCAGCAGGTCCAGGAAGCAGTGGCCGCGAGCATACCACTGCACTCTAGCCTGGGTAACAGAGTGAGACTCCAACTCAAAAAAAAAAAAGGCAGTCACTCTTATGACCAAGAAGGCTCCAACCCAGGAATTCACTGGCCAGCTCTTATACCACAGAAATGCCCTGCAGAGAGGAAAGGTATCCGCACAGACTCTCCTGCCACACAGTGCCTGGGGTTGGCCTTTGTCCTTCTATCACTGCTCCACCCTTCACCCCGCTTTTGTCTTGGAAGGCCAACTCCAAGAACGGCATCCACAGGTTGCTGGCTCTCAGTCCCATGGGGTTGGCACTCCTCCGGGATTTCAGGGTGAGGCTGAAGGTTGAAGTCAAGGAATCCATTCTGCTCCTCCCAGTGGGGTTGCCTGGAGAGGGCTGTATCACTGACCAAATGTCATTGCTCTTGAGGCCTAGCCTCCTCTGGGTGACTGCCTTCTTTCATTTACTGGTGACCTCCCTCCCTTCCTCTTCCTTCCAGCCCTGGACTCAAAACAGTCCCCTCCCTCCTCACTCCCCCCCAACCCCCGATCCCTGTCCCAGGGTTCCACACTCCCCTTGGGTTCCCCAGTCCTTCTGTAAGCAGCCCCCTTTGTAAACAGGCCTCCCGGAATTTCCCTGACTTGCGGAAGCCATCTGTTTCCCCAGGGGACCTTGAGTGCTGTGACAGCATCGTGAATAACGGCGGAAACTGGAAGCACCTGGGGGCGGTGGTGGTGGTGGGGGAAGGGGGCACTCGCTGACAGCACTGCTGCCAGTGCAGGTGAGAACGGTAGGAAAAACCCGAAATAAGGGCAGGGGGGTGGATGCCGAGGGTGGGAGGCTTGATGAACAAAAGGCAGGAGAGAAACCACCCACGACGAGACCTCCAGAGGCGGAGCGTCCAGTGTGCAGGGACTCAGTCCTCGGTCTAGCCCGGAGCACACAGGAAAGGTCAGGAATTAATGAATTAATTAATGGATGAATGGAGTGTCCCGGCCCAGCACAGGACTGTCTCCTCCCCACAAGGGCCCCACATAGATCCCAGAAGGAGGGGGGAAATGTGGTTTAGACGCCAGAGCACCAGCGGTGTGTGACCCAGCGAACGCTCCCCAAGCCAGGAGGTCCCGCCCCTCGCCTGAGGTGGGCGGAGTCTGAGGGGCGGTGAGACTCTGAAGGCAGCGAGTGGTCGCTGCGCGAGGCCACAGGCTTAGCCTTGAGTTCGAGCCCCAGTCCCGGTAGATCTCTGCTCTGTGTCCCTGGGCGAGTGGCAATACCTCTCGGGGCTCCGGAGAACGCCCGCCTTCCGGAATCCTTGCAGGGATGAGACAAGGCTCTAGTTGGCTGGACGCTTGCTGCATTCTAGGCACGGGGAGCCCCGCCCCGGGCGTTGACCCTGCGACAGAGAACTATCGTAGGAATGAAAACAGGCGGTCTGCTCCTGAGGTCCAAGACTCCTTGTATGTGAACTCCTGACAAGAACACCCTGTTCTGCCGTCTGGGGGTGATTGTCCTTGAGTTTTCAGTTGTATTTACTTTAGTGGAGGCAGCAATGAAGTCTTGGCTCCATGGACATTTATTGGGTGCCCACTGTGTACTGGACGCTGGGGATCCAGTGGTGGACACACAGGTGCAGCTCTGCTGGCTCAGGGACCGCCCATGGCCCAACAAAAAACAAAAAACAAGCAGATCGCTGGGTGTGTTCGTGCCAAGTTCTTTTCTAACCTTGGTAACAAAAATATTACCTAATGCCCCAGAGGAGCGAATGGAACCACGACTGGTTCACAGCCAACAGTTGTGAAAACAGGTTTCCCCGGGCAGCTCTGGGGGCGGAACTGTAGTCTGTGTCCCCATTGTCCCACTGTCCCCACCCCCACGCTGGAAGGAGAAGGCTGCTAGCTGGGCAGAGGGTGGGGTTGGGGTTGGGAATTGACCTGGGGTGGGGGAAGGTGGGGGCCTGTGCGTAGGGGTGGGGGGAATGAGGTTGGAAAACAGGAGACCCACACCCTCAGACGTTTAACTACCACCCCTTGGCCCCAGAGGGCTGTGGGGAGGCTGTAAGGGGTCCCAGTAGGTAGGGAGTAGCTGGGTCTGAATTTCTGGCAGGAGGGCGGCTCCAGTGGGTGGGGCAGGAGAGGAAGGGGGGGTGCTGGGAAGTGTTGCTTGCATTGGCTGCAGTGAGGGGTGCACGGCAGAGGTGGGGGTGGGGGCATGACCAGGCTGGACAGAGGAAGGGTGTCCTGAAAAGTGGCCTCCAGGGAACACACAGCAAAGCGGATGGAAGCAGGGAGATGAGGACATCTTTTGGCTAAATGGGGGTGGGGGAGTGGGAGGTGCTGTGGGTATCAAATAGCAGATCTGCACTGGGGCCATCCTGACTCCTTCCTCTCCTCCTCCCCAACTGTCACCCTTCAAACCACATCCCATGTTGGATCCCTGAGCCCCCGTCCATTTCCTCCATCTCAGTTCCTTAAGGGGCCTTCCTCCTCCACTAGGCCTGCACTAGAACATTCAAAAATATACATCAGGCTAGGCATGGTGGCTCATGCCTATAATTCCAGTACTTTGGGAGACCAAAACAGGAGCATCGCTTGAGCCAGGAGTTCAAGAACAGCCTAGGCCACATAGCAAGACCCTGTCTCTACCAAAAAAATACACACAAAATAATTAACTGGGTGTGATGGTGCCCATACCTCTAGTCCTAGCTACTTGGGAGGCTGAGGCAGGAGGATTGCTTAAGTCCAGGAGTTTGAGCCTGCAGTGAGCAGCCAGTGATCATGTCACTGCACTCTATCCTGGGTGACAGAATGAAACCCTATCCGAAAAAAAAAAAGTTTGAGACCAGCCTGGGCAATTTGACAAGACCTAGTTTCTACAATAAATTTAAAAATTAGCTGGGTGTGGTGGTGAGTGCCTGTGTTCCAGTTACTTGGAAGGTTGAGGCAGAAGGATTGCCTGAGCCCAGCAGTCTGAGGCTGGGGTGACCAAGAGTATGCTGCTGCACTCCAGCCTGGGTAACAGAGTGAGACTCCAACTCAAAAAAAAAAAAGAGGAAGAAAAATATACAGCACACCTCATAGATTCCACTGGAAACTCACCAGAAGAGAATCCAGACTGGCCATACTGGCCATGGCCACAAACCCAAACCTAGTCTCACCTCCCTCCACTCTCCCTGCTCCCTGGCTTAGCCCCCAGCCTGTCAGGCACTCCAGGGCCTTCCCTTCTCACCTGTTCCTTCTCTCCTCCTTCCCTCTCCTCTCCTGGAGCCCCACAAGGCTGCCTCCTCAGTATTCAGGTCCCAACTCAAATGTTGCCTACTTCAGTCATGTTATCTGGCTTTATTATGTTTTTTAATACTTACCAGTGTTTGTGTTCTTATTTATCATCTTCTCTCCTGAGCAGAAAACAAACTGAGGACAGGGAAACCTCATCTGCTTTGCTTAAGGCTGTGTCACCAAGGCCTGAACTGGGGCAGGGCACATGGAAGAAACCCAGTGGACACTTGGTAATGGAGCCAAGCTTACTGCCCTCCTGAGGGAGACAGATACACTGACAGCTCCAAGGTGACAGATTGTGATGGGTGACCCAGAGCTGGGAAATCAGGGAGAAGGTGGGGAGGTGCATTATCCCTAGGGATTCAGAGAAACCCTGTAGAAGGATTTGAAGGGAACAGGTAGCACTCCTGAGGGATCAGGCATAGTGCCTTCTCACACATGGGTAGAGTGGGCCCATGGAGGAAGGTCTGGAGATAGGGCCTTTTTTTTTTTTTTTTTGAGTTGGAGTCTCACTCTGTTGTCCAGGCTGGAGTACAGAGTCACACTCATGGCCACTGCAGCCTCAACCTGCTGGGCTCAGGAGATCCTTCCATCTCAGCCTTCCAAGTAGCCGGAACCACAAGTGTGCGTCACCATGCCCAGCTAATTTTATGATTTATTGTAGAGATGAGGTCTCGCCAAGTTGCCCAGGCTGGTCTCGAAGCCCTGGGCTCAGGCAATCCTCTTGCCTCCACCTCCAAAGTGCTGGGATTACAGGAGCCGTCATGTCTGACTGGAGTTAGAGTATTTAGAGAGGTCATGAGGTTAAATGAAGTGCTAGGTTGGGCCCTTATCCAATGTGACTGGGAGAGAGACACCAGGAATGTGAGCACACAGGAAAAAATGTCATGTGGAGAGCCAGCAAGAAAGCAGCCATCAGCCGGGCTCAGTGGCTCAGCCTGTAATCCCGCACCTTGGGAGGCTAAGGTGAGTGGATTGCCTGAGCCCGCGGGTTCAAGACCCGCCTGGGCAACTTGGCAAGACCTCATCTCTACAATAAACCAAAAAATCAGCCAGGCGTGGTAGCACGTGCCTGTAGTTCCAGCTACTTGGAAGGCTGAGGTGGAAGGATCGCTGGAGCCCAGCAGCTTGAGGCTGCGGTGGCCAGGAGCAGCCATTGCACTCCAATCTGGGCGACAGAGTGAGACTCCAACTCAAAAAAAAAGAAAGCAGTCATCTGCAAGCCAGGGAGAGAGGCCTCAGAAGAGCCCAAACTTGCTGGCACCTTGATCTTGGATTTCCAGCCTCCAAAACTCTGTGAAAATAAATTTCTATTGTTTAAGCTTTCCACCTCCCCGCCCCCCCTGCAAACCAATATAGGTCTTGAGTTTGTTTATTTATTTTTGAGTCGGAGTTTCACTCTGTTGTCCTTGCTAGAGTACAGTGGCATGATCATGGCTCACTGCAGCCTCAGTCTATTGGACTTAAGAAATCCTTCTGCCTCAACCTCCCAAGTGGCTGGGACTACAGGCACGTATAACCACACCTAGCTAATTTTTTTTTGAGTTGGAGTCTCACTCTGTTGCCCAGACTGGAGTGCAGTGGCTGCGCCCGGCCACCGCAGCCTCAACCTGCTGGGCTCCGGCGATCCTTCCGCCTCAGCCTTCCAAGTAGCCAGAATTACAGGCATGCGCTACCACGCCCGGCTGATTTTTTGATTTATTATAGAGATGAGGTCTCACTGCCCAGGCGGGTCTTGAACCCGCAGGCTCAGGCAATCCACTCACCTCAGCCTCCCAAAGGCGCGGGATTACAGGCTGAGCCACTGAGCCCGGCTTTTTTAAAAATTTATTGTAAAGATGAGGTCTTGCTATGTTTCCCAGGATGGTCTCAAATTCCTGGGCTCAGGCAATTCTCTCACTTCAGCCTCCCAAAGTGCTGGGATTATAGTTGTGAGCCACTGCACCCAGCCTAAATTTTTATTTTAATACCACCTGATTCAAAATCAAACATGAAATGTAATATTTAAAAATGCAATATGGGTGCTAGAGGCCTATGTCAATAGCAATGTCATGTTGATGGTCCATGCCCTTGATATGAGGTTGGCCCTTTACCTCTGTTGTCTTCCTCCCTAAAAACTCTTAACTCTACAGTGGAGAAACCTGACAAATGCTACGTCAGCCAGGTGACAGAGGTCCACATCAATAGTGTTAAGTCATGTTGATGGCATGTACCCTTAGACGTGAAGAGAAAGGCCCTTTCTTTACCTCTGTGGTCTTCTTCTCCTAGAGTCAGAACCTCAGTCCAATCATGAAAGAAACATCAGATGAATCTCTGTTGACAAACATTCTACAAAACACCTGACCATTACTCCTCAAAACTGCTAAAGCCATACAATACAAGGAATGTCAGAGAAAGGGTGTCAGAGTAAAAGCCTAAAGACACATGATATCTAAATGTAATATGGTGTCCTGGAACAAAGGACGTTAAGTAAAAACTAAGGAAATCTGAAAAAAGTATGGACTTTAGCCAGGCATGGCTCACGTCTGTAATCCCAGCACTTTGGGGGGCAGAGACAAGAGGATTGCCTGAGCTGAGGGGTTCGAGACCAGCCTGAGCAATATGGCAAGACCTCGTCTCCACAGTAAATAAAAAAATTAGCTGGGCTCGGTGGCTCAGCCTGTAATCCCGCACCTTTGGGAGGCTGAGGTGAGTGGATTGCCTGAGCCTGTGGGTTTGAGACCCACCTGGGCAGCAAAACCTCATCTCTACAATAAATCAAAAAATCAGCCGGGCGTGGTAGCCCATGCCTGCAATTCTGGCTACTTGGAAGGCTGAGGCAGAAGGATCGCCAGAGCCCTGCAGGTCGAGGCTGCGGTGGCCGGGAGCGGCCACTGCACTCCAGTCTGGGTGACAGAGTGAGACTCCAACTCAAAAAATAAACAAATAAATAAATAAACAACAGATGCTGGTGAGGATGTGGAGAAAAAGGAACACTTCTACACTGCTGGTGGGAATGCAAACTAGTGCAACCTCTTTGGAAGATAGTGTAGCGATTTCTGAAAGAACTAGAAATTGACATTCCACATGACCCAGCAATTCCCCTATTGGGAATATACCCGGAGGAACTCAAATCATTCTACCAAAAAGATACCTGCACATGTATGTTTGTTCCAGCTCTATTCACAATAGCAAAAACATGGAACCAACTATGTTGCCCATCGAAGCTGGACTGGATAAAAAAAAAGTGGTACATATACACAGTGGAGTATTATGCAGCCGTAAAGAAGGATAAACATATGGACTTTGCAGCAACTTGGATGGATTTAGAATCGATCATACTCAGTGATCTATCACAGAAACATAGAGTACCATATGTTGTCACACATAAGCAGACCTTGAACAATTATAATACTGTAAGAAAGGGATTGGCAATAGTGGGAAACTGTCGGGGAGGAGGGATGGGATTGGCAGCTGAGGGAAACCACTAGGGGAGGGAGGGGCATACCTCATCAACAAGGGTACCTGCATAATCAGTGTTGTATGCCTAACCCTGAATTGTACTCCACATCTTTATAATAAAAATAAATAAAATAAAATCTCAAAAAAATAATAACATGTGGATACTGGTTTGTTAGTTGTAACAGATGTACCATACTAATGCAAGCTGTTAAAAACAGCAAAAGCTGGATGGGGGCAAGGGGAATCTGAGCAATCTCCGTATTGTAAATCTGTTGCAATTTTTTTTTTCTTTTTTTTTTGAGTTGGAGTCTCACTCTGTCACCAAGACTGGAGTGCAGTGGCCGCTCCCGGCCACCGCAGCCTTGACCTGCTGGGCTCCGGCGATCCTTCCGCCTCAGCCTTCCGAGTAGCCGGAATTACAGGCATGCGCTACCATGCCCGGCTGATTTTTTGATTTATTGTAGAGATGAGGTCTCTCTGCCCAGGCGGGTCTCGAACCCGCGGGCTCAGGCAATCCACTCACCTCAGCCTCCCAAAGGCGTGGGATTACAGGCTGAGCCACCGAGCCCGGCTGATTTTTTTTGATTTATTGTAGAGATGAGGTCTCGCTGCGCAATTTTTCTATAAAACTATTCTAAAAATAAAGTTTATTTTAAAAAATAATGGTGAAAAGTCTCACTCCAATTTCTGTCTCTTATCTACCTAGTTCCCATTCCTACTTGCAGTCATGACTTTATTAGTAGTCCATGGATCCTTCCAGAATGTCTTCATGTAAATTTGAATATATACTGATTTTCTCCCCAAAGGGCCTTTTATTTGCTTTAGAGAATATTTAATCATTTTTTTTTTTTTTGAGTTGGAGTCTCACTCTGTCACCCAGACTGTAGTGCGGTGGGCACTCCCGGCCACAGCAGTCTCGACCTGCTGGGCTCCAGCAATCCTTCCACCTCAGCCTTCCGAGTAGTGGAAATTACAGGCATGCGCTACCACGCCCGGCTGATTTTTTGATTTATTGTAGAGATGAGGTCTCGCTGCCCAGGCAGGTCTCGAACCTGCGGGCTCAGGCAATCCACTCACCTCAACCTCCCAAAGGCGCGGGATTACAGGCTGAGCCACCGAGCCCGGCTATTTAATCATTTTTAATAGAAAATATTTCAAACATACAAAGTACAGAGAAATGTACAATAGCCATCATCCAGACTCAGTATTAAAAACTTTCAGCTGGGTCTAGTGGCTCATGTCTGTAATCCCAGCACTTTGGGAAGTCTAGGCAGGAGGATCACTTGAACCCAGGAGTTCGATATCAACCTAGGCAACATAGTGAGACCTCCATCTCTACAAAAAATTTAAAAATTGACCAGGTGTGGTGGTGTATGCCTATAGTTCCAGTTATTTGGGAGGCTGAGGTGGGAAGATCACCTGAGCCCAGGAGGTTGAGGCTGTGATGAGTAATGATTGTGCTATCGCACTCCAGTCTGGAGGACAGAGTGAGACTCAGACTCAAAACAAAAAACAAACAAAAAAAGAACTCACTGCATATGCTTTGACCGTTTCTAACTGCCTCACTCTTTCCCTCTTGCTGGATTTTTAAAATTTTTTATTTTCTAATTTTTTTTTTTAGTTGAAGTCTCACTCTATCACCCAGACTGGAGTGCAGTGGCCGCTCCCGGCCACCACAGCCTCGACCTGCTGGGCTCCGGCGATCCTTCCGCCTCAGCCTTCCAAGTAGCTGGAACTACAGGTGCGCGCTACCACGCCCGTCTAATTTTTTATTTTATTGTAGAGATAAGCTCTCGCCAAGTTGCCCAGGCAGGTCTCGAACCTGCGGGCTCAGGCAATCCACTCACCTCAGCCTCCCAAAGCGCTGGGGTTACAGGCTGAGCCACCGAGCCCAGCTACTGCTGGATTGTTCTTAAGCAAATTTCAGATACCTTACCTATGCTAGAATACATCTCAACCATATGGACATCTTCCTGCATAACCCTGAAGCTTGTATCCCACCATTAGTTGCGATTCCTGAGGGACCTCTTGTGAACTTTAGTCTGGGTGATGGAGACACAGAAGGGCTTTTCCAGTGGGTGTGTATTTGTGACTAAATTCCATCTGCACTCCAGGAAGATTGCAGGCAGGAGCTTGTGGGGGCTGGTTGGCATGTGGAGGTTAGAGTAGGAGGCTAAAAATAAACTTTCTTGGTCCAGGTGTGAGGTAATGGAACCTGATGCCTGGTGGTGGCAGGCACAGGGCAGACGGGATGGAAGACCAGCTGGAGAGCCTCTGGGGGTGGGGGTGTGCTGGCCAGCCTGCCTCAAGTGGATGCATGCCTGGAGGATACAAGGGGCTTTGGTGTGAGGGCGGAGCAGATGCCACTGTCTATGCCCGCAGGCCTGACAGGCAAGAGTAGGGCCCTTGTGCTAATGCCCTCCTTCTCACCCCAGGGGGCACCTCTCTGCAGGGCCCTCAGCAAAGCCTGTCCTTTGCACACTTCATGGGCTAACATCATATCCCTTTGTGACTCATGGACATTAGTTTGTCGGAGCTGAAAAGCTCTGAGAGACCACAAAATCTAACACGAGATGGGGAAACTGAGGCCCAGAGGAGTGCAAGTTGCCTAAGGCCCACAGGAAGTCAGAAGCAGAGACAGCATTAGAACTCAGGTAAGGGCCCGGTGCAGTGGTTCAAGCCTGTAATCCCAGTACCTTGTGAGACCGAGGTGAGAGGATTGCCTGAGTTCAGGGGTTTGAGACCAGCCAGGGCAACTTGGTGACCCCTCATCTCTACAATAAAAAAAAAGAAAGAAAATGGTCGAGCATGGTGGAGCACGCCTGTGATTCCAGCTACTTGGAAGGCCTGCGCCCAGCAGGCCAAGGTTGCGGTGGCCATGAGCGTGCCACTGCACCCCAGTCCCAGCACTTTTGGGAGGCCGAGGCGAGTAGATTGCCTGAGCTCATGGGCTCAAGACCAGCCCTAGCAACTTGATGAGACCTCATCTCTACAGTAAATAAAAAATTGGCTGGGTGTAGTAGCATGCGCCTGTAGTTCCTAGCTACTTGGAAGGCTGAGGTGGAAGGATTCTGGACTCCAGCAGGTTGAAACTGGGGTGGCCGTGAATGTGCCACTGCATTCCAGCCTGGGCGACAGAGTGAGACTCCAACTCAAAAAAAGGAAAAAAGAACTCAGGTAGGTCTCTGATTTTTAGTCTAGGCTAACTCACTATCTAGCTTTCCAAACCCTGCTCCTAAAAGGAGAGGTGTCATTAGGCATTTATGCCCAGGTGTGAATGTTTAAAATTCCCAGGTACACTTGTGCACTACACCTCCTTGATAATAATGGCACAATTACATAATATATTATGGAGCAGCTACCATATGCCAGATTGTGCCAGGAGCTTTACATACATCATGCCTGAACTCCCCCTCCTCCACCATCATCCATGCAATCTCCCATCCTAGAGATGAGCACACTGATGAAGAGAGATGCAGTTTGTTTAATATCAAACAGCAAGGGTGTGGCAGAGGTGGTGCTGAACCAAGTCTAACTGGAAAGACCACACTTTTAAACACTAGCCCCCGTGGCCTCTCCACAAATGGGGATGGTGGTAACTCCCTGGCCTCCTCCCTTGCTCTGCCCCCACTCTGCAGCAGTTCTGAGTCTCTCAGAGGACCAGACAGGCTACAGACCCACCCTGACCAACACCTGCTGCCTTCTCCAAAGAGCTGGAGCTTCTCACGGTGGTTCACGACTTGGATGTTTGGGGCCATCCACAGACTTTCCCGTTCTGGGTGCTCACAGATGTCCAAGTGTTGCCGAAGGGAGCACATCGGTTACTCAGTCTCATCTCTGTCAGAGTGCAGGCGAATGGCACGATGTGGTGGGCACAGAAGGGGTGTCTGCCCCCCTGGCAGCCTTTACTGAGGGGCTGCTCCAGGTCCTGCCCTGGTCTCTGTCGCTCAGGCGCTCAGGCTGGAGGGGGAGGTGACTTCGGAGACAGGGCTGTAAGGAGAGACCTGGACCCTAGAGATGAGGATTGGGCCCTGCTCTGGGACGTTCGAACTGGACCTCGAAGGATGCTGGCACAGGTGGGCACAGGCCTTCTAGGCGGGGGAACGCTCGTGTGCGGGGCCGAGGCTCGAGAGCCGATGTGTGTGTCCAGGAAGACCGGCGCGGCCCGAGGGAGCACCGCATCCGGAGCCGGGAAAGACGTAAGAAGGGGAATCAGGTGCCCAGGGGCAGGGAGCGCCAGGCCTGTTCGCGGGTTCATCCTGAGCAGTGCAGAGCCGGGTCACGTGGATGCTTTAGGGGTGCACCCCGCGGCCCTCCCACCAGCCTCTCCCCTGCAGCTCCCCGGGGCGCCGGGGACCCTGGGGTCAGGCCGCGGTCAGAGCGCGGGCACGCGCGCGGGCGCCGCAGGGATACGCCCCGCCCACCCGTCGGCCTCCCGGGAGCCTGAGGTTCGAGTTCCCACCCTGCCGTGACTCGCTGCGGGGCCCCGGCCAGTTCTTCCCTCTTTGGGCCTCCATCTCCCTCCGTCCGAGGTCTCCGGGATTCGGGCCTGAAGTCCCCACGCGGCCGCAATCCCACGGGGGCACCGCGCGACTGGCGGGGGGCGGGGGCGGTAGCCCGGCGGCCGCAGCGCGCCCGCCCCTCCCCCGCCGCAGAGAGCGCGGACGCGCACGGGCGCGCTCGCACCTGGCCACGCCGAGAGCGAGGTTGGGCGGGGGGGGGAGGCCCCGCCCTCTTGACCCGCCCCCTCCACGCTGGGCCAATCAAATGCGGCGGCGGACCCCGTGTGGGGCGTCGCGCTGGGGGCGGGGCCTGCGGGGGCTGAGGAGCGAGCCTGGCGGGCGGGCCCGAGGCGGTCGGGCTCCGGCAGCGGCGGCGGTGGCGGGTCCCCGGGACAGCGACGCAGCACTCCGGCGGCCGCAACAGGGCCGGCGAGAGCCCCGCAGCCCGCCGCAGCCGCCGCCTCCGAGAGCGCCGCGGCGGGCTCGCGGCCTGTGCGGGCGGCCGGAGCTGCGGGCGCGGCGTGGCGCCGAGTGTCCTGTCAGGCGGCCGAGAGCGCCGCGGACCCGCGCCGCGATGATGCCGGTGGGTGCGGGCGGGCGGCGGCGGCTTCCTCCGCGGGCGGCCGGCCAAGCCGCCTTCCTCCCGCTGCTCCCCTCCCTCGCTGGCCCGTGCGAGGCCTGGCGGGCGGGGAAGGAAGTGGCTGGGCGGGCGCGCCCGGCCGCGGCGCCCCCCGGGCGGGCAGGTGGGGGCGGCGCCGGCTGTCAGCGCGGGGCGGGGGTCGGGGCCGGGACCAGCGGGACTTCCTGCCCGGCCTCCCGGCCGCGGGGTCTGCGGGGAGAGAGCGGGGCGATTCCGAGCCGGCCGTCTTTCCCATGCGTCCCGGCGAGCGGTCACCCGCGGGCACGGGGCGCGCGGCGCAGCGGCGACCCCGGCCCGAAATGTCCTGGGGTCGCGTGCGCGGGCGGCGGCGTGGACGCCTTCTCGTGGCGTTCCCACGCTCGGAGCTCCGTTTCCTGCGGTTCTTCGCCGCCTGTGACATGCTGCCGTATGGAGGAATGTCCTTAGTGCGTGGATCCGGAGAGCCATCTTAGGAATTCCCTTTTTCCGCGCCTTCGATATCCGCCGGTTTCGCGTTGACGGGTGCGTTCTCGCCGCGTTCTGAAGGGTTCGTTCGCCGCGATGGTGCCTTTGTCCTGCCCTTAAGGATGCCGGCGACTGGAACGACACGGGCCACTAGATTTGGCATCCTCTTTTTGTTTGGCTGTAATCTAAATAGCAGTGGGTGCTGACTTCTGATTTTTTTTTAATTTGGTTTTTTGTTAGAGGTAAACGTCATGACTTAAGAGAAAAGCTGGGACTGGATGTGTCCAGTTGGATGCACTGGATTTCTGAGCGCTTATATCCTAAGTAAAATCCTCGAACACGTTTCTAGTAGAGTAACAACACAGTCATTTTTTTTAACCTACTATTACTACATGGAAAATCACATTTCGCAGGGAAAGTGCAGTTTCTCTGCGTTTTCCACTCGAGTGCTGTTATCCAGCCATGCTGCAGTCAAGGACATTTAGATTAGATTCCCCCCCACCACCATCTTTCAAGTCATTTCCTCCTGTCTCTTGATAATCTCTTCTCCCCTTTTTGAGCTGATTCCAATACATCCTGTTTTCAGAGTCTTACGGTTTGACCTAGTTGATCCTTAGATTCTCAGCGTCAGGCTCGTTTGGTTTCTAAACATTTGTTTTTAAATAGATGCTTGCCTTGTAATGGAAAGAATTGGACAAGCATGAGAAGATCAGGGGTCAAATACTGGTTCTGCCATTTTTTAGCTGTATGACCTTGACCAAGTCAAGGTCTTTGAGCCTGGAATTACCTCTAAAGTAGGGATTAAAATATGCCAGTGTCTGAGGGCTGTCCAGAGGATCAAGTAGGATGATGTGTCCAAAAGTGCCTCTCTAACAGAATGTCTCGCAAATATTTGTGGTTGCTAATATGGCTTTGGTTTTTCAATTCCCAGTGTTAGCTTCTGTAGCACAAGGCGTTTGGGCGTTTGGAAACCGTTCTATCCCTAATTCTCACTGCTTAGGTTTTTGGAAGGCATTATGGTGTCTAGGAATTTTGAAAGCAGTTCTGGTTAAATCTTGTAATAGTTGATCAATGTGTTCATGCTATAGTAATGTTGAAGATTATCTGTAAATATTTTGACTGGTTTCATCATTGTATATTTAATTGTTAGTACCCTGCTATCGACTTGGCTTAAATTTCTCATATGGTTCATTCAGACATTTTACTTCTGTTACATGTGATTGGAGTTTTGAGTCTCTACCTTAACAGGTTTCCTTTCTGAGAATTTTGTTTAGCTGGTGATTGGGAAATTTCTTCAAATTACTCAAAACAGTTAAATACTGTTTTTAAAAAGTCAGGTCTATTCATATGTAAGACATTACTTTTGTTTTAAAATGTCTTTTAGAAGCAGATGGTATTTCTCTTAGTCCCTCTTTTGTTGCTTTTACTTTTATATTTCCTTCTTGACCCATAAGAATACTACTTGTAGGATTGAGTCCTTCCTCTATTAAACTACAGTTAGAATTGGTTGTAAATTTAATAGAAATTTTAAGGACATGCCATTCTTAGTAGGTAATATCTTAAATTATGTACCCAACATGTAAATAAGGTTTCCCTTGATTTATTGTGTATTTGGTGTTCATTGTCAGGATGAATCATCAGAGGAAGATTGGATATTTTGCATAGTTTGTATGGAGCAGCACTGTTCAACAGAAATGTAATACAAGCCACAAATGCAATTTTGAATTTTTTTAGTAGCTACATGAAAAAAGTTGAAAAAGTATTAATTTTAATATATTATCATTAATTCAGTATATCCAAAATGTTACCATTTTAACATGCAATCAACATGAAAAAAATCACAAATATGATATTTTTCTTTTTTTTTTTAGTACTAAGTCTGAAGTCTGGTGTGAATCCTGTGAAATTTTACATTTACAGCACATCTCAGTTCAGACTAGCATATTTCAAATGCTCAATAACTTCCAAGTGGTTACTGGCTACCTTACTGGACAACACAGGTTTAGTGTATATCTTATTTGGTAACTAGTGTATAATGTCTGTGGTAACTTTTAATTGATCACTTGGTTTAGAACAGCACCATCTCTTAGCTGTTGGGAATAAATGAGAATATCTGGCCAAATTCTCATCCGACACAATACAGTATTTGTAGAGGTCTTTGTTTGCTTGTTATACAAAGTTCCATGACTTTCTACTTTGTTGTTGTCATCGGAGTCTCACTCTGTCACCCAGGCTGGAATGCAGTGGCACACTCACGGCCACTGCAACCTTGACCTCCTGGACTCACCAATCCTTCCACCTCAGCCTTCCAAGGTATAAGCCACCATGCCCATCTAATTTTTCTTGATTTATTATAGAGACGAGGTCTCAGTTGCCCAGGCTGGTCTCAAACCCCTGGGCTCAGGCAATCCTCTCGCTTCTGCCTCCCAAAGTGCTGGGACTACAGGTGTGAGTCACCCGGTGAATTTCTACTTTTAAACAAAGTTATATTTTGGAATTTTTCCTTATGAAAATAATACTGCTTTCTGGTATCTGTAGTCACTCACCTTTTTGTCAGTGGGTGACATTTAAAAAACGTTTTCTCAAGGAAAAAAGGGGCAGTTTAGAGCATACTCTTCGTTTAGTCCCTAAGATCTGGGCCTCAAGGCATTTGGGCCATGCCTGTACAGCCATGATAGAAATAAAAACTTTGGTAAAAATGGAAAGCCTGATTCAGAAATGGAAAGGATGAAAACTGCCTTGATTCAGCATCATTCTTTTTGAAAGAGAGTGGACTTTTTGTAGCTGGTAAAACTTTTCAGGCAAAGATGAGACACACCTGGGGAATGGAGCTAAGGATACTTTTTTCTCTTCCAAAATTATGATGGCTTGAGTCAAAGTGTTCTATAGCTCTGAAGTGTCTATTATTCATAAGGAAGGCACTTTAGTGGTGGTGGTTTGGTGATGTTACCACTAAAATATCATATTCGTGATTTTTTCATGTTGATTTCATGAGACACTGTGCAGTGCGACTAGTAGATTCTACTGTTTTCCCTAGGAGCCCTTTGAGCTTGTTCACTGCAGGGTATGGGTTACATTAATTTGTGCTTAATAGGTAGCTTTCATTAAGCAGTCACTTATTACAAGTATTCATTTTCTTCCCAATTAAGTACAAACATTTTTAAGTACTAGAATGGGTCTTTCTATTTTTTTTATTTTTTAAATTATTATTATTATTTCAGTTGGAGTTTCACTCTTGCTGCCCAGGCTGGAGTGCAGCGGCATGCTCGCTGCCACCGCAGCCTTGACTTGCTGGTCTTAGGTGATCCTTCCACCTCAGCCTTCCAAGTAGCTGGAACTACAGATGCACGCCACCACGCCTGGCTAGTTTTTGTGATTTATTGTAGAGACGAGGTCTCACCAGTTTGCCCGGGCTAGTCTCGAACCCCCGGGCTCAGTCAGTCCTCTTGCCTTGGCTTCCCAAAGGGCTGGGGGCCTCTTTTTCTTTTTAAGTTGTCAGCTGTTGTGCCATCAACACAACTCGGAACTGAAAATAGGGAGACTCAGGTTCTAGTCCACACTTATTAGTAACTGGGTGACATTTGGACTTAATCTCCCTGGGCCTTAGTTTTTCCTCTGTAAAATGAGTTGAACTCGGTGATTTTCAAGTGTTTATGGTTGGTCTAATAGTTGATTTATCGCAGAGACTTTCATGAAGTTCTCTAATTATATTGGCTACGTCAAAGGTTAAGGCAACCTGACACTTGTTTTGGCAGCATCTTAGTAAGCTCTTTCATTGCCCAGGTATCTTTGTATGAGAGGAGCTCAGTAATTCCTTGCTGTTATTGTTTATTAATAATTAAGTCACTTGATAAGCTTGAATTTACAGCCTAATTCCATAAACAAAGTACCAAAGACTAGACAAGATTTAATTTTTTTTTTTTTTTTTGAGTTGGAGTTTCACTCTGTTGCCCAGGCTGGAGTGCAGTGGCACTCTCACGGCCACTGCAGCCTTGACCTGCTGGGCTCAGGGAATACTTCTGCCTCAGCCTTCCAAGCAGCTGGAACTACAGGCATGTACCACAACGCCCAGCTAATTTTTTGATTTATTGTAGAAACAAGATCTCACCAAGTTGCCCAGGCTGGTCTTGAATCCCTGAGCTCACGTAAATTTCTCGCCTTGGCTTCCCGAGGTTCTGGGATTACAGGCATGAGCCACCACGCCTGGCTCACTTAGACTATTTTTAAGTCAATAAAACTGTGATAATGGAAGCTTTTATATACACATCACTGAGGCTTTTCTTTTTCTTTTAGAAATTTTTGGATAGTCCAAGGCCGGAAATACATTATCCTAAATGATATTATATACAACTATGTACAAATATTATGGATCAATAAAAAAATTAAAAATAAATTAACCTGTGGTTCCAGGTACTAGGAAGACTGAGGTGGAAGGATTGCTTGAGCCCAGCAGATTGAGGCTACAGTGGCAGTGAGAGTGCTACTGCATTTCAGCCTGGGCAGTGGTGAGACTCTGACTCAAAAAAAAAAAAAAAAGAAATAGTCTAAGTGGATAGCTTTTCTAAAGGCTACAGTACAGCTGTAAGTTTTGCAGCTACTACATTCCTACAGTTCAGTTTGGTAATAATGAGCATCAGCAAATGGTGTTTGTCATTATGTGCTGGTACTCTGTCATAGGCTTTGTGGTGATGTCTCTGTTTTTATGGAGAACTGAGGCTTAAGAAATAAGGATATGAGCTGGACTCGGTGGCTCAACCTGTAATCCCGCGCCTTTGGGAGGCTGAAGTGAGTGGATTGCCTGAGCCCGCGGGTTTGAGACCCACCTGGGCAGCTTGGCAAGACCTCATCTCTACAATAAATCAGAAAATCAGCCGGGCGTGGTAGTGCATGCCTGTAATTCCGGCTACTCAGAATGCTGTTGCCAGAGCCCAGGAGGTCGAGGCTGTGGTGGCCGGAAGCGACCACTGCACTCCAGTCTGGGCGACAGGCTTGGTGGCTCAGCCTGTAATCCCAGAACTTTGGGAGACTGGGGCAAGTGGATTGCCTGAGCCGTGGGTTCAAGGCCAGCCTGGGCAACTTGGTGAGACCTCATCTCTACAATAAATAAAAAATTAGCCGGGTGTGGTAGCACACGCCTGTAGTTCCAGGTACTTGGAAGGCTAGAGGCGGAAGGGTTGCCGGAGCTCAGCAGGTGACACTGGGGTGACCGTGAGTGTGCCATTGTGCTCCAGCCTGGGCAACAGAGTGAACTCTAACTCAAAAAAGAAAAAGAAAAACAACTGTTTAAATCAAAAGCCTTTGCAGCCGGGCTCGGTGGCTCAGCCTGTAATCCCACACTTTGGGAGGCTGAGGTGAGTGGATTGCCTGAAACCCGCAGGTTCGAGACCCACCTCATCTCTACAATAAATAAAAAAATTAGCCGGGCGTGGTAGTGCGTGCCTGTTGTTCCAGCAACTTGGCAGGCTGAGGCGGAAGGATTGCCGGAGCCCAGCAGGTTGAGGCTGCGGTGACCAGGAGCGTGTCATTGCACTCCAGTCTGGGAGACAGAGTGAGACTCCAACTCAAAAAAAAAAAAAAAAAAAGCCTTTGCTTCTAACCTTCATGCCAGTCACTTAGGGAGTTTGCTATATAAAGGTATTTTGCCAGTGGTGATAGTAAATCGAATTTGGCCAACATTTTTTCCTTTTATGCTTGTCTCAAATGGAGCTTAATGTTAAAAAAAAAATCCCAAGGTGAATCTTTTTGATAAAAAAATGGTAGTTTTCTCCACCTCAAGTTTGGGGACAACTCAGTTTAAATTTAAGTGCATTAAATGTGTCAGTGTATCTTCTCAGCATCCTACTTTGAACAGTCTATGCCAGTATATACGCTTAACAGTTTCTTAGGATTTTTAGCAAGACAGGAACTTAAAATATCACTGGGTTATTGTATTGAAGTTATATAACTGGTTGTCAACATGCATTTGTGTGTTTGCACAGATGGAGAATAGTTTTCTCAGCAAAAGTGTGGTGGGATTTTGGTGCCTCGAAGTGCTGTTGTCATAGTTATTTCACAAACTGTGGTTCTAGGGTTAAACAGAGGAATGGTAGGAATCAGATTCTATTGTGACACTTTCTTGGCTTGATTGCTTTGCTTTATTTCACTGCAAAGATAGCTGTATAACTGTTGTTCATACTAATTGATAAGCAAAAGCTGGTGTTACTGGATTTTGAAGATAAAAATCTTGTGAAATGGCATCATATAGAACAATATACTGGAAAAATGAGGTAGTTTTTACTAATATTAATGATTAGCATTTGAAATATTAGTGTACAGTTCAGTACAGGCTCTTGTTAGTGGCATTGTTGGTGAGTGTAGAGAAAATGTTAACTGACGTTTTGGCAGAATTATCATTTGTGCCATATGTTGTGGTTGTAGTGATCATAGCTCAAGCAAATGCAAAGGCCCTGTGGTAGGAGCATGCCCAACATGTTGGTGAAACAACAGGAGTCCTATGTGGCTAGAGCAGTGTGTGTGAGGGGGAGAGTGGAGGAGAGAAGCCAGAGAGGTGAATGGGGGGTGGTGGAGGGCCTTCTAGGCTATTTTAAAGACAAAGGGAATGGAGAGAGATTTCTTTTATTAGAAATGAAGCACAGTGATCTGTTTATGCATCGTAAGTAGTTCTGGGTAGGCGGCATTCCTAGGTGACTTCCCTGCTTCAAGTTAGGGTATGGATCCTGGCCCCATCATTTTTTGGCTCACTGACCTTGAAGTTACTTGACCTTAAATTGTTCCTTGTCTAAATTGAGCATAATAACAGTAACCTCAGGGTTGGCAAGAGGATCAGGTGGACTGTTACAGTGAAAGATGCCTGGCATGTAGTAAGTGCTCAGTATGTTATTGTTTGTAGTAAGTAGTATTTCCTCTGGAAAACTTTCACCATCTCTACCTTGGCTGAATCCATCGTTGGAGGTGCTCAGCCCACTGTGTCTTTCTTGCAGAGTTATAATTCATATACCGCAAAACCCCCCATTTGGTGTGTACTGTTCATGGTTTTTAGTGTATGCACAAGGTAGTACAACCATTGTCACTGTCTAACCTGAGAGTATTTTGCCTGGTGTGTTTTTGCAGTACTGTTCTGGATGCAGTCTTAGACATTTGTGTGACTGGTTAATTTATGTTTCTTGTCCTGGACAAAGTTTCTTGAGAGCAGGCGTTCTCTCTTGATTTGTGTTATGCCACTGCCATCTGGCCTAATGACTGGCACAGAGTTGGTACTCTGTATTTGTTGAATGAAAGAAGATATGATATGGAAAGTAGTGTTGGGCCCCATTGTGGAGAGTTGTGTATGTGCAAGTACTGTAGGCAGCAATCCAGAAAACCAGAACACAACATTAAAAGTCTGTGGTTGATCAGGAACCACCAAGTGTTTTTGAAAAGTGGAGAGATGGAGTCAGATTTGTGTGATAGAAAGATGACTCTAGAGTTGGGAGGACAGATAAGTAGAGTAAGGGAGGTTAAGAAGAAACAGCAGGAGCAGGTAGGAAGCCAGTGGGTACAGTTCTGACTTTAACTGAAAGAGAAGAGGAAGGTCCAGCTGACAGGCAGTGAGACAGATCTGCTGGAGTGTGTGTGTGAGTGAGTACAGGCATGTGCAAGTGTGTGTGTGAGAGACAAAGAGGAAGGAAGGAAGTGCCGGAGGCTGAGTCTGGAGTCGAGGATAAAGTGTTTATGACTTCGGTGGCTGGGCCAGGCTTTCCTTCAGCTAAGGTTAGGAATGCTACTTGAAAAGGAATGGGTAGGCTGGGGAGAATCATGAGCTCTGTTTTAACTCTGTTGAGTTAGAGATTCCTACTACATCCAGAGATGCTACTATTGAATCTTTTTTTTTTTTTTTTTTTTTTGAGTCAGAATCTCACTCTGTTGCCCAGGCTGGCATGCAGGGGCACGTTGCTCATGGCCACCGCAGCCTTAACCTGCTGGTCTAGGCGATCCTTCCACCTCAACCTTCCAAGTAGCTGGAACTACAGGTGTGTGCCGCCACGTCCAGCTAACTTTTTGATTTATTATAGAGATGAGGGCTCACCAAGTTGCCCAGGCTGATCTCAAACCTGTGGGCTTAGGCAGTCCTCTCACCTTGGCCTTCCAAAGTGCTGGGATTATAGGCATGAGCCACTGTATCCAGTTTACTATTGAATCTTAAGGCAAAGTGGGTGTATCAAGCAAAGGAAATGTTTTGCTTTATGTTCAGTAGCCTTTAATGCTGTGTTTTGGCATTGCTGCCTGGGCATGCCACACACACAGCATGCCACACACACCACCCCTTGTCTTGCTGGTCAGCCTGATCAGCCTCACCCTGATCAGGGGCAACCCTGAGCCCACTAGACACAGCTCCGCAGTTCTCAGGGCAGCGGTGGCACAGGACTACCTCTTTCCTTGTGCTTCAGGCACCAGGCCAAGTCTATAGTACACTTTTTCTAGAGGTGTAATTTGGGTCTGCACTGATGGCTTGTGTTCTGCTCCTTACCTGGTTGTATTTCTATCTGATAACATTCTTGAAAATAATGTCAGTAAATAATAGCATCAAAAATGACTGAAGTGGCTGGTCTCAGTGGCTCAGCCTGTAATCCCAGCACTTTGGGGTGGCCAGGGCAAGTGGATTGGCTGAGCCCACGGGTTCAAGTCCAGCCTGGGCAACTTGGGGAAACCTCATCTCTACAATAAATAAAAAATTAGCCGGGTGTGGTAGCACATGCCTGTAGTTCTGGGCCCATGCCTACAGTTCCGACTACTTGGAAGGCTGAGGCAGAAGGATCGCTGGAGTCCAGCAGGTCGATACTAGAGTGGCTGTGAGCGTGTGCCACTGCACTCCAGCCTGGGTGATGGAGTGAGACTCCAACTCAGAAAAAAAAAAATGACTAAAGTACAAATGGAGATTTTTTTTTTTTTGAGTTGGAGTCTCTCTCTGTCGCCCAGACTAGAGTGCAGTGGCCGCTCCCAGCCACCGCAGCCTCGACCTGCTGGGCTCTGGTGATCCTTCCGCCTCAGCCTTCCGAGTAGCCGGAATTACAGGCGCGTGCTACCACGCCCAGCTGATTTTTTAATTTATTGTAGAGATGAGGTCTCGCCGCCCAGGTGGGTCTCGAACCCGCGGGCTCAGGCAGTCCAATCACCTCAGCCTCCCAAAGGCGTGGGATTACAGGCTGAGCCACCGAGCCCGGCTCAAATGGAGATTTTTGTGGTAGAACTAGAAGTGAGAATAAGTAAGTTTTGGTCAAAATTCAAGAAAGATAAAGTATAATTTGCTAACTTTAGAATTAATAGGAAAAGTAATAGGAACAAAAGAGTATTTTGTGATGGGAAATGCAAATATGAAACTGTGTAGCATAGTGGTTATCAGCAAGTCTGGAGCCAAAACTGTCTGGTTTCACATTCTGTCTTTGTCTCTTACTAACTCTATGACTTGAACAAATTATGAGGGGGACCCAAGAAACCCAGAATTTTTTTGGAGGGGGAACCCCTTGTAGTAAAAGCTTTCCCCACCAGCTAAATGTTCTAGGAACCCATTGGCATCAGAATGCAGACTAGTGTTGTGAGAGACTGTTTCTGGCTTCAGGGAATTTTTTTTTGAGATTCTTTCAGTGCATTTGCTCATTTCATGATGGGTGATTTACAAGTGCACTTGCCCACACCACACTGAATGTTCAGCAGTTTTTGACCAAAAAGCATGACTCCCATGCCCCACCTGATCTCACTCTGAGCAACTTTTTTTGTATCTTCAATGAAAAAGTCCTCAAAGAGAAACATTTTACCAATGTAGAGGAGGTGAAACAAGAAGCGGCAGAAGCAGTAAAAGGCAGCAAAATGGATGAGTTAAAAAACTGAGCAGTGGAAAAAGTATCTCGATAGGTATATTGCATCAAATGGAGAATGCTTTGAATGTTACTGAAGTTTAAACATGTAAAAATAAGTACACAATTTTTTATAAATAAATTCTGGAGTTTTTGGATCCCTCCTTTGTATTTAACCACTTTGTGCCTTATTTTTCTTTCCTTTAAAATGGGTTTAATAATAGTGTATTTAATAAGACTGTTGTGAGGATTGTCAAATGCTTAGAGCATTGAGCATTGTCTGCTGACATATGTAGTAAATATGTAAATGTTTGCTCTTCCTTTTTTTTTTTTTTTTTTTTTTTGAGTTGGAGTCTCACTCTGTCGCCCAGTCTGGAGTGCAGTGGCATGCTCACAGCCACCACAGCCTTGACCTGCTGGGCTCAGGCGGTCTTTCTACCTGCAGCGCACTCCAGCTGGACACAGACAAAAAAAAGTATTGAAGGATTGTTTTTGTGGTAAAATATATATAACATAAGATGTACCATTTTAACCATTTTTATTTTATTATTTTAAGTCAGAGTCTCACTCTGTTGTCCATGCTGGAGTGCAGTGGCACACTCATGGCCACTGTAGCCTTGACCTGCTGGGCTAAGGCGATCCTTCCGCCTCAGCCTTTCAAGTAGCTGGAGCACGCCCGACCGATTTTTTAAATTTGATTGTAGAGACGAGGTCTTGCCAAGTTTCCCAGGCTGGGCTCAAACCCCTGGACTCAGGCAATCCTCTCGCCTTCGCCTCCCAAAGTGCTGGAATTGCAGGCATGGGCCACTGCAGCCAGCATCTTAACCATTTTTAACTGTACAGTTCTGTGGCATTAAGTACATTCACATTGTTTAGCAACTACCATCCATATCTAGAACTTTTTCATCTTCTCAAACTGAAATTACTTTTGAGGGAATTTAAGCTGAGTTGTAAAGTGTTTCCATTTAAGTTAAGGTTGTTACTGAAGTTGAAGGGTAATAGAGGCAGAGAATGGTCTCTGAGTGATCAACATAGTTGTTAAAGAACCTGGGAAATGAAGCTGAGTTCAGCTTCTAGGAGACTCCTGCAAGCCCTCAAATAACCTTTATTCTTACATATCACACAATTCTAATTTACCTGGTGTATGTCATTAGAAGCTGCATCTGCGATTGCTAGAGGGGTATAGCTGTAAGCAGACAGACTGGCGGGAGTGTTTGGTCTCAGGCTGGAAATCATACAAAGACACAGCTTCAAGCACACCCTGAAGTTGTGGTCTGAGCCTGACCTTAGTCAACACTGAGAATATCACAATTACAGATTACAGATTACACACAGGGTAGTAGTTAAAGTTCCTCATGATGACTGAGTCATCAAGAAAAGAGTAAATAATATCAGTGATGTAGACAGCTGCTGGATACATTTTAGATGAGCTGTGTGTAGAGGAAACATAACGAGCCACAAATGCAATTTAAAATTTTCTAGGAGCCACATAAAAAAGTAAAAAGATACAGGTGAAATTAATTTTAATATATCTACCTATTATAGCCAAAACATGATTTCAACATGTAATTAATATTAAAACATTAGTGGGCTGTTTTACATTCTTTTTTCCTGCTTGTTTATTTGTTTATTTATTTTAGAGATAGGGTCTTGTTCTGTTGCACAGGCTGGAGTTCAGTTGTGCAATCATAGCTCACTGTAACCCTGAACTCCTAGGCTTAAGTGATCCTCCTGCCTCAGTCTCTGGAGTAGCTGGAACTACACGTGCTTGCCACCAGCCTGGCTAATTTTTATGTATTTATGGTAGAAAAGGGGTCTCACAATGTTACCCAAGCTGGTCTCGAACTCCTGGCCTCAAGTGAGCCTCCCACCTTAGCCTCCCAAAGCTCTGGAATTACAGACATGAGCCACCATGCCAACCCCTTTTTTCATACTAAATCTGTCAAATTTCAGAACATATTCTACATATATAGTACATCTCAATTTGAATTAATCACGCTTCAAGTCCAAGTCCTCAATAGCCACATGTGCCGATGCCCATCATATGGATAACATAGTTTCAGATTTTGCTTTAGACAGAAGAGTTAAACTCCCAGCTATTCAGAGAATGCTGTCATTCATAAGAATTAATTCCTTGAGGATTATAAATGGCTAGGGGTTTATTATAATAGTTTTCAGTTACTAATACTTGCTTTTATGTTTGAAAAACAATTGAGAGGCAGTATAGTACAGTAGTTAAAGAGCACAGATTTGGGGGCAGCTGTCTGGGCTTGAATCCCACTTCTGTCATTTCTTAGCTATGTAATCTTAGGCAAGTTACTTAATTTCTCTGTGTCTCAGTTTCCTCATCTGTAAAATGGAGGTGATAGCCAAGCTCATGCCTGTAGTCCCAGCACTTTGGGAGGTAGAGGTGAGAGGATTGTCTGAGCCCAGGGATTTGAGACCAGCCTGGGCAACTTGGTGAGACCTTGTCTCTACAGTTAAAAAAAAATAGCTGGGTGTGGTGGCGCGTGCCTGTAGTTCCAGCTGCTTGGAAGGATGAAGCAGAAGGATCACCTGAGCCTAGCAGGTGAGGCTACAGTAGCCATGAGTGTGCCACTGCACTCCAGTCTGGGCAGCAGAATGAGACTCTGACTCAAAAAATAAATAAAGTAAAATGGAGGTCATTATAGTACCTACCTCATTGGATTTTGTGAGGATTAAATTAGTTGTTATATATATAAAGAATCTATAAGAGTGGCTGGTTTATAGAAAGCACTATAGATGTGTGCTGTTATCAACCCAATCTTTATTATCTTCAAAATGTTAAATGATTTTGATTCAGTACAATTCAAAGACATTCTTGCTTTGGAGATTGCTTAATTTTAGATAGACATTTAACAAGTTTTCACAGGTGAAAAAAATGTTAAGTTGTCATTTTGTGAGGATGCTTTCTAATTGATGTCTTTGGATAACTAATTTTGTTTGTTGTAACATTAGAGTCTTCTTAACAACCACAGAGGTAGTGTAACTAATGATTAAAGAATTTAGGATTGTAATTAAAATTAGAAAAATTTTGAAAGAATTATTTTTTTATCAGCGTTTAATTACTATACTGCTATAATTAAACTCTTCTTTCTCTCAGAAATACTTTATTAGTCTTACTATGTATGTCTGGGGAAACTTCCTTGTTTTAACTTTTTTTGTAATTAGTATATTCTATTACACTGGTTTATTCTGAGAGTTTCAACTTCTATTATTCTTTGTAAATAGGGTAGAAAAGAGTAGCAAAAGTAAAGTCAAAATATAAAAAGGTTACTGTTATCACCTGGAAGACAGTTAAAAGGAGGACTTCTATCAGTTTTTAGAATGATGCTTGGTTAGAAGCAACCAAATCATGGCATGGTTATTTAAATGTCAGGTGTTGGCACAGGGGAGAGCAGCTTCTGATGGGGGTTTTTTTGATCCCCACTGTTTTCATCTGTCATTGATGAGCAGCCCATCCCTGATGTCCAATGTATTCTCTCTACTTAGGACACAATTCGCTCCACTCATTGCCGCCTATGGCTCATTCCTTTCTGTCTCAAACTGCATGTAGCGTCTTTTGGGAAGTCTTTCCTGAGTCTGGATCAGGTAGTGCTTCTGTGGGACCTCATGGCACTCTGCACTGTAATTGGTGTCTCTTCTCTGTGTCTACTCCAAGTTCACTGAGGGCAGAGGTTGGCCAGACTTGATTATGTGTGCCCAGAGCCTGGCCTAGGACCAGGTTAGGCTCAGTAAAATTTTCCTAAGTGAATGAATGAGTGATCCTGTAAATGTATTCAATATATGTGTTTTGTTTTGTTTTGTTTTTTTGAGCTGGAGTTTCACTGCCACCAAGCTCAAGTGCAGTGGCACTCTCATGCTCATGGTCACTGCAGCCTTGACCTGCTGGGCTCAGGCAATCCTTCCAGCTCAGCCTTACAAGTAGCTGGAACTGGCCGGTCATGGTGGCTCAAGCATGTAATCCCAGCACTTTGGGATACCGAGGTGAGAGGATTGCTCGAGCCCATGGGTTCAAGAATAGCTTGGGCAACTTGATGAGACCTCATCTTTACAATAAATCAAAAAATTAGCTGGGCGTGGTAGCGTGCACCTGTAGTTCTGGCTACTTGGAAGGCTGAGGCAGAAGGATCGCCTGAGCCCAGCAGGTCAACGCTGGGGTGGCTGTGAGTGTTCCACTGCACTCCAGCCTGGGCAATGGAGTGGGACTCCAACTCATAAAATAAAAAAAAAACAAGTAGCTGGAACCACTGGCATGCGCCACTATGTCCACCTATTTTTTTAGTTTATTGTAGCAAGGAGGTCTCAAACCCTGGGCTCAGGCAGTCCTCTTGCCTCTGCCTCCCAAAGTGCTGGGATTACAGGCATGAGCCACCGCATCCGGCCCCAATGTATGTTATATACAAGGTAACTCTTTATACTGTGAGTTTTGGCTCCTTGTGCCTATTACACTGCAATGTTTTGCTATAAAGCAACTACAAAAACAAACCCTAGAGTCTAATGTTAATCTCTTTATGTGGTTATTTGCATCTAGAATGGAGTAAACCCTTAGATATCACAGTTAATAGAGAATACCTTATGGTCCAATTGGTTTCTTGTCCTTTTTGAGAGTTGCTAGTAATTAGATATGAAGTCTTTTTTTTTTTTTTTTTTTTTGAGTTGGAGTCTCACTCTCTCGCCCAGACTGGAGTGCAGTGGCTGCTCCCAGCCACCGCAGCCTCGACCTGCTGGGCTCCGGCGATCCTTCCGCCTCAGCCTTCCAAGTAGCCGGAATTACAGGTATGCGCTACCATGCCCGGCTGATTTTTTGTAGAGATGAGGTCTCGCTGCCCAGGCGGGTCTCGAACCCGTGGGCTCAGGCAATCCACTCACCTCAGCCTCCCAAAGGCGCGGGATTACAGGCTGAGCCACCGAGCCCGGCTAGATACGAAGTCTTATATGGGCTAACTAGGAAGGAAAAATGGGAATTTTCTTTTTTTTTAAAGTTGGAGTCTCACTCCATCGCCCAGGCTGGAGTACAGTGGCATGCTTATGGCCACCCCAGCGTTGACCCACTGGGCTCAGGTCATCCTTCTGCCTCAGCCTTCCAAGTAACGGGAGCTACAGGCGTGCACTACCATGCCTGGCAAATTTTCTTTTTTTTTTATTTATTGTAGAGATGAGGTCTCACCAAGTTGCCCAAGCTGGTGTCGAACCTGTGGGCTCAGGCAAATCCCTTCAATTTGGCCTCCTAAAGTGCTGTGATTACAGGCTTGAGCCACCGCGCCTGGCCACATATTTTTATAATAGCAATAGTAGCTGCCCATGCTTTAGGTAGTAAAGTCAAAGTAGCTAAATTCCATGACTATTGGATCTAATGGAAAAATGAACTTTTGTTTTTTGCAATTTTTTTTTTTGCTGTGTAACAACTAATTGCTATTGAAGTCTTTAAAGCTTAAACCTTTATGGTTCATGATGTAATATAAGAACCTGTTTCCAGCAGTTTATGAGGTATTGGCTAATATTCAGAGTAGAAGTCTGGTGCTAGAAATTAGCAGAACCAGCATTCTGAACTACCATAGAGTTAGGCAGAACAAGGCTATAAACTGGGATTTCTTGGGTTTTTGGAGACTCAAATAGACATTTAGATCTTTGTAAAATCTCACTACCTTCATATTCTATCCCCTGCCCCAAGTAGTACAGAGCATAATCTAAACTTAAGTGCTTTATACTTTGGTTATGAAATTTTCAATTATTTCTTGTGGTTTGAGGCTTTATTGGTTTGTCATAAAACCACAGTTTATGATCTTTGTTACTGTAAAGCATGGAGGTATCCAGACCAATTACTGCTGAGGTCCTTTGCAGTGTGAATTTCTTGTGATATGTGAGTGGAGCCGAGAGCTCTCCACACAGAAAACCCCTGTTAGGGAACTCCTGGGGAAGCAGGCAGTTTCTGAGTGTGAGATGCATTTGTGTCCTGAGATCCAAGAAGGCCTGGTGGCCTGTGCTGGGCAAGGCATAGTTCTATACTGGATATTGGGTATGGACAGGCAGATCTCAGAGATATTGCAGGATTGGTTTCAGATACCACAATAAAGCTAATGTCACAATAAAGCAAGCTACACGAATCTTTTAGCTTCCCAGAGTATATAAAAATTATGTTTATACTGTACTGTAGTCTGTTAACTATGCAGTAGCATTATAGGTGTTTTTTTTTTTTTTTTGAGTTGGAGTCTCACTCTTGCCCAGACTGGAGTGCAGTGGCCGCTCCCGGCCACCACAACCTCGACCTGCTAGGCTCCGGCAATCCTTCCGCCTCAGCCTTCCCAGTAGCCGGAATTACAGGCATGCGCTACCACGCCCGGCTGATTTTTTGATTTACTGTGGAGATGAGGTCTCGCTGCCCAGGCGGGTCTCGAACCCATGGGCTCAGGCAATCCACTCACCTCAGCCTCCCAAAGGCGCGGGATTACAGGCTGAGCCACCGAGCCCAGCTTATAGGTGTTTTTTGTTTGGTCCTTTTTTTTTTTTTGTAGAGACAGAATTTCACTATGTTGCCCACACTGGTCTAGAACTGGTCTCAAGCAGTCCTCCTGCCTCAGCCTTCCATCATACAGGGATTATAGGTATGAGCCACTGCACCTGACCAGCATTATGTTTTTAAAAATGTACATACGTTAATTAAAAAATACTTTATTGCTTAAAAAATGCTAATGATCATCCGTGTTGGTAGGGGGTCTTGCCATAGTGTTGATGGCCACTGACTGATCAGAGTGGTGGTTGCTAAAGGTTGGAGTGGCTGTGGCAGTTTCTTAAAATAAGACAATAATGAAGTTGCCCATGTCGATGGACTCTTCCTTTTATGAAAGATTTCTCTGTCGATTGTAATGTTGTCTGATAGTATTTTACCCACAGTAGAACTTCTTTCAAAATTGGAGTCAGTCCTCTTAAACCCTGCTGCTGCTTTGTCAACTAAGTTTATGGAATTTTTGTTATCATTTCAACACTGTTCACAGCATCTTCACCAGTAGCTTCCATTTCAAGATATCACTTTCTTTTTTCTTTTTGGAAACGTGGTCTTACTGTGTTGTCCAGGCTGGAGTGCAGTGGCTATTCATAGACACCAGAGTATACTACAACCTTGAGTTCCTGGGCTCAAGTGATCTTCCTGACTCAACCTTCCAAGTACCTGGGATTATAGGTGTACACTACCAGCCTGGCAAGAAACCATTTTCTTTTTTTTTTTTTCTTTTTTTGAGTTGGAGTCTCACTGTCGCCCAGACTGGAGTGCAGTGGCTGCTCCCGGCCACCACAGCCTCGACCTGCTGGGCTCCGGCGATCCTTCCGCCTCAGCCTTCCAAGTAGCTGGAACTACAGGCACACGCTACCACGCCCAGCTATTTTTTTTTTTTTTTAATTTATTGTAGAGATGAGGTCTTGCCTGCCCAGGCGGGTCTTGAACCCGCGGGCTCAGGCATTCCACTCACCTCAGCCTCCCAGAGGCACGGGATTACAGGCTGAGCCACCGAGCCCGGCTAGGAAACCATTTTCTTTGCTGATCAGTAAGAGGTAACTTCTCATCTGTTAGCATTTTCTCATGAAATTGCAGCAATTCAGTCACATCTTCAGGCTCCACTTCTAGTTTTCTTGCTATTTTTAACATAGTTAAAAATATGTTAAAAGCTGTAGTTATTTCCTCCATTGAAGTCTTGAACCCCCTAAAGTCATCCATGAAGGTTGGAATCAACTTCTTCCAAATTCCTGTCAGTGTTGCTATTTTGACCTTCATGAATCACAAATGTTCTTTTTTCTTTGTTCTTTTTTTGAGAATGGGTCTCACTCAGTTTCCCAGCCTGGAGTGTAGTGGCGGTATCATAACTCACTGCCACTTTGAACTCCTAGGCTCAAGAGGTCGTCCTCTTGCCTCAGCCTCCCGAGTAGCTAGGACTACAGATGCTCACCACATTGCCCAACTAATGTTTATATATATTTTTGTAGAGACAGAGTCTTGCTATGTTGCCCAGGCTGTTCTTAAACTCCTGGCCTCAAGCAGTCCTTCCGCCTTGGTCTTCCAAAGTGTTGGGATTATAGTTATGAGCTACTATGCCCAGACTCACAAATGTTGTTTATGGCATCTACAATGGTGAATCCTTTCCAGAAGGTTTTCTTTTCTTCCTTTTTTCTTTTTTTTTTGAGTTGGAGTATCACTTTGTTGCCCAGGCTGGAGTGTAGTGGCATGCTTACGACCACCCCAGCGTCGACCTGCTGGACTCTGGCGATACTTCCACTCCAGCCTTCCAAGTAACCAGAACTACAGATACGCGCTACGAAGTCTAGCTAATTTTTTTGATTTCTTGTATAGACAACGTCTCGCCAAGTTGTCCAGGCTGATCTCAAACCTCTGGGTTCAGGCAGTCCTCTCACCTTCGCCTCCCAAAGTGCTGGGATTACAGGTGTGAGCTGCTGTGCCCAGCTTAAGTAGATCTTATAGATAACTTACTGCAGCTTCTCCATCAGCACTTGCTGTTTCACCTTGCACTTTTATGTTATGGAGATGGCGTCTTTCCTTAAACCTCATGAGCCAAGCTCTGCCAGCTTCCAACTTGTCTTTTGCGGCTTCCTCATCTCTCTCAGCCTTCATATAATTGTAGAGAGTTAGGGCCTTGCTCTGATTTAAGCTTTGGGTTTAGGGAATGTTGTGGCTGGTTTGATCATCTATCCAGATCACTAAAACTTTCTCCATATCAGCAATAAGGCTGTTTCACCACCTTATCATTTGTGTGCTCGTTGGAGTAGCACTTTTAATTTCTTTTAATAACTTTCCTTTGCATTCACAACCTGGCTTTATGGCACAGAGGTCTAGCTTTAAGCCTATCTTGACTTTCAACATGCCTTCCTCACTAAGCATAATCATTCTTAGCTTTTGACCTAAAGTAAGATAGTTGGGACTCTTTCACTCAAACACTTAGAGGCCATTGTAAGGTTATTAATTGGCCTAATTTCTTTATTTTTGTCTCAAGGAGGCCTGAGGAAAGGGAGAGAGAGGTGAATGACTAGTGTGTGGAGCAGTCAGAACATATACAACATTTATTGATGAAGTTTGCTATCTCATATGGGTGCTGTTTGTGGCACCCAAAACAAGGTTACAAAAATAACATCAAAGATCACTGATCTTGTATACCTAACCTGAATTGTACCCCACATCTTTAAAATAAAAAAAAATCACTGATCATTAATAACACCATAATAGATATAATAATAATGAAAAAGTTTCAGATATTGGGAGAATTACCAAAATGTGACACAGATATGGCGTGAGTGTATGCTGTTGGGAAATGGCATCAGCAGACCTGCTTGACACAGGGTGGCCACAAACCTTCAATTTGTTAAAAAAAAAAATCTGTGAAGCTCAGTAAAGTGGCATGCAATAAAACAAGGCTGGCCTGTACTTTCAACAAACATATTTGTGTACTGACTATATTCCAGCACATTGTGAAAGATGTGAATGGCCCAGTAGGAAACATATGTGGAATACAAAAGGAAAGTGATGTACGACAGGTACTTGTTACTTTTTATTATATACCCACACTGTGGTAGGCACTGCCGACCTGAAGGCACTAATTTACTGTCTTCAAGGGACTCGTAGTCTAGTTGTAACATACAGACCAGGTACATCATGGGGTAGGAGTATTTGAGGATACAGACTTTGAAATCAGATAGTCCTGCTCTCAGGCCTGGCTCTGCCACTTGCTTTGTGACCCTGGACAATTATGTAACCTTTTGGAGCTTATTTCTTCCTCTGCAAAATGAAAATAAAAATGCCTATCTCTAAATAAATTATTGTGTCATATGGGGAAGTAATCGAAAAATGAACATTTTATTTTATGTAGCCTCATTGTAAAAAAGAAGAAGACTATTTAGTGGTGTAGAAAAGGTCTCAAGGGATATTACCTGCTGTTTAAAGTGTGGGTCATTAGGGAACTGCCTATTTCCTCTATTGTTTGACTTTTTAAAAAAAGTTAGCTGGGTTCAGTGGCTCAGCCTGTAATCCCGTGCTTTGGGAGGCTGAGGTGAGTGGATTGCCTGAGCCTGCGGGTTCGAGACCCACCTGGGCAACTTGGCGAGACCTCATCTCTACAATAAATCAAAAAATTAGCTGGGCGTGGTAGCGCGCGCCTGTAGTTCCAGCTACTTGGAAGGCTGAGGTGGAAGGATCGCTGGAGCCCAGCAGGTCGAGGCTGCGGTGGCCGGGAGTGGCCACTGCACTCCAGTCTGGGCGACAGAGTGAGACTCCAACTCAAAAAATAAATAAATAAATAAATAAATAAAGTTATATGTATGTTAATTGTCACTTAAAAAATAAAGGTACCTTTTTAAAAAAGAAAAACTTTACAAGATTTTTGGCAGGACTGAAAGGTATTCTGTATGGAGAAGGCTCAGCCCTAGGTGTAGCACACAGTAAGTGTCAGTCAGTGGGTGCTATTATTGCTTTGTTGGAGGTGGCAGCTAGGGAAGGGAAAGGCTGCTGAACTGCACAGTCTTCATGGTTGAAATAGGGTTCTGGGGTTTTGAATTTCCAAGGTCATTGATTCCCCAGGGGTAGGATCTTGGTTGTCAGGTGGGGCTCAGAGTCCATGAGCTTTGGCTGGCCTCTCGTGAAGGAGGCAAGATGCAAGCCAGAGCTATGCTGAGTGTCCACTCCACTCCCTCCCTCTTCATCTCCTCCCCTCATCCTCCTTGAAGAATAATATGGTCTGTCCACCTCTCCTTGGAGGAGGGAGAAAGGTGACCTACCAAGTTTTGCCTGTCCTAAAAGAGTCCTGGGGACCCTCATGGGCAGTGGGATCTAGTCGGCTTTTGGAGTCATTCCTAGGTTTAGACTCTGGTTCCCAGCAAGACATCAGGTGCCTCTTGGATCTGCTTCTCCATCTGTAAGATGGGATGATGCCACCTGCCTCACTCATTTGTGTGTCATAAGTGCTTCTTTTCTGTGTTCCTGTTGGATGAAGGAAGGATTGGGAATAGAGTTTTTGAGGTGGAATTGGTAAGTCTGCTTATGAGGTTTACTTTTCATCTGCAGCTGATATAGGTATTGGGGCAAATTTTTATGAAAAAAATTTATTCTGTAGGTTTTTGCTGTTTTCAGACTCGATTTTAAACATATTTGTTGTTTTGTGGTACTCAACTCTGGGAGTATTTTTTGTGGCTGAAACAGTAGTTTTTCATAAGCATGATTTATACCAGGTGCCCACATATCCAGATGTACAAGGGAACGTATTGGTTTTTGCCTATTATCCTGGCAGTCTGTCCTGTTAGCTTCTTTTTTCATTTAGAAGTGGCATGTTTGGTTCTCAATTATATAGCACCTCAATTATATCCAGCTAAATGCCTTGGATTTTGTTACAGTGTCACTTAGCTTACATTTTCCTGAATCCCACTGGTAGTTATAGAGCCCTCCTATGATATTTTCAAAGCACGTTATAGGTCTATTTTATGATTATAAGCTACTCTTATAATTTGCACTTGATTATGTTTTCCATGTCAATTTTGTTTCATGACTCTCTGTTGTGACTTAATTTCAGTTCATTTCTATAATTTTATTTTATTTTATTTTTTTATTTTTTATTTTTTGAGTTGGAGTTTCACTCCGTTGCCCAGACTGGAGTGCAGTGGCTGCTCCCGGCCACCGCAGCCTCGTCCTGCTGGGCTCCGCGATCATTCTGCCTTAACCTTCCGAGTAGCCAGAGTTCCGGCGCATGCTATCACGCCCGGCTGATTTTTGATTTTTTTTTTTTTTTTTTTTTAGTTGGCGTCTCACTCTGTCGCCCAGACTGGAGTGCAGTGGCTGCTCCTGGCCACTGCAGCCTCGACCTGCTGGGCTCTGGTGATCCTTCCGCCTCAGCCTTCCGAGTAGCCAGAATTACAGGCGCATGCTATCACGCCCGGCTGATTTTTGATTTTTTTTTTTGAGTTAGAGTCTCACTCTGTCGCCCAGACTGAAGTGCAGTGGCCGCTCCCGGCCACCGCAGCCTCAACCTGCTGGGCTCCGGTGATCCTTCCGCCTCAGCCTTCCAAGTAGCTGGAATTACAGGCATGCGCTACCATGCTCGGCTGATTTTTTGATTTATTGTAGAGATGAGGTCTCGCTGCCCAGGCGGGTCTCGAACCTGCAGGCTCAGGCAATCCACTCACCTCAGCCTCCCAAAGGCGTGGGATTACAGGCTGAGCCACTGAGCCCAGCCGATTTTTGATTTATTATAGAGATGAGGTCTCGCCAAGTTGCCCAGACAGGTCTTGAACCCGCGTGCTCAGGCAATCCACTCACCTCAGCCTCCCAAAGGCACAGGATTACAGGCTGAGCCACCGAGCGGTTTCTATAATTTTGAAGGTGAGGGGGCCTTTCAACTTTTTCAGTGCCCCAAGTTGTCGAGTAATGAAATAAAAGAGGAAAGAAATTATATTCAGGAGAATATGGTATGTCCGCTTCGTGCTCAACATTTTATAGATCTTCTCATTTACTATAAAGTGAATGGGGTAACTAAGTGACTGCTGAGAGGGAAGCCACATCAGGGCTGAGAATTGAGAGACCTGGATTGCAGGCTTCATTTTGTTAATAGTAAGATTGATTAACCTTGACAAATTCCTTCTCTGGCTTCTGCTTCCTCATCTGTAAGATGCAGAAAGAGTGCTGATTAGATGAGGTTCTCGTCCACCTCTAAGATTTTATGACTCTTCTTGATAGTTTAAAGTTGTATTTTCAGCATATCCCTTTTTTTTTTTTTTTGAGTTGGAGTCTCACTCCGTCGTCCAGGCTGGAGTGCAGTGGCACGCTTATGGCCATCCCAGTATCAACCTGCAGGGCTCAGGTGATCCTTCCGTCTCGGCCTTCCAAGTAGCTGGAACTATAGGCATGTGTCACCATGCCTGGCTAATTTTTTTATTTATTGTAGAGATGAGATCTCACCAAGTTGCCCAGGCTGTTCTTTGGACCCGTGGGCTCAGTCAGTCCCCTCACCTCGGCCTCCCAAAGTACTGAGATTGCAGGCTTGAGCCACCATGCCTAGCCAGTTCCTTTTAATTGAATGCTTTTAAGAGAATTAAGAAGCAAGTGGTCATTGGCTTACTAACTCAAATTACACAAAATATTTTTATCTTTTTCCCCAAACAACTTCAGTGACTATTGAAAAAATTGAGATACCTATATACTATAGTCTCAAATCTGCAGTTTAAAATGTATGCCTTTTTTTTTTTTTTTGTGTTGCAGTCTCACTCTGTTGCCCAGGCTGGAGTGCCGTGGCATGTTTACGGCCACCCCAATGTCAACCTGCTGGGCTCAGGCTTTCCTTTCACTTCAGCCTTCCAAGTAGCTGGAACTACAGGCGCGCACTATCACATCCAGCTCATTTTTTATTTATTATAGAGACAAGGTTTTACCAAGTTGCCCAGGCTGGTCTCGAACCCCTGCGCTCAGGAAATCCTCTCGCCTTGTCTTCCCAAAGTGCTGGGATTATTGACTTGAGCCACCACGCCTGGCCCTATGCTTTTCTTTTAATAAGACTGGTGTGAGTGCTACCTTAGGGTACAAAATATTTTATTTTTGGGTCAAAATATGGATGGATCCTTGTGAGAACATCCTAAGCGCTGAGACAGTAATAGTACATTAATTGTGATATCAGAGATAGGGGAAACTATTTTGTGACTGTGGAAAGATGATAAGACAAAAGGAAAGGTAATCTGGCAACCTCAGCTTAGTTTTCTCTCCTCTCTGTGGAACAGCCAGAGCTTTCCGCCTGGTGGAGCTGGGACTCTCCTGTGTTTGCTGAACAGAGGAGCTGAGGGCTGGACCATAGGAGAGGAGGGGCGGTTCTCCAACAGGGCTGCTTGATTTTATACATATTTATTGTGTTTTCAGACTCGATTTTATATATTTTTGTTGTATGCTCCCTGCTCTGGGAGTTGCTGGGACTGAGCTGAGTTCTTGCTGACCTTTCCTTCCTGTCCCTCCCCCTTGTTTTTGTTTCCCACTCTTTGTACCTGCTGGCAGGTAGAGGACTACTCCAGGCCTCCAGGCAGTGTGGCTTAATGGAGCAAATGCAGACTTAGAGCTGGTCAGACTTGTGTTTAGATCTGGACTGTGGTATCTGGGATGAGTACTGAACCATTTTTATACCTTGGGTTTCTTTTTGTAAAATGATAACACTTGTAAGTTCATTTTGGTTGCAGTTGGCAGAAACCAACTCTTGTTTTCTAACTTCTTAGAAAAGAGGGGATTTATTGAAAGGACGCTGGATGACCAGGCGGATAACCGGGTTTCTGGGACTCTTGGCAGCAGGCTGGTAGACCTTCTCTCTAGGGCGTGACTCTCCCACAGTCCACAGCCGCTCCCTCAGCAGATCTTGGCAGAACGTTTAACACTATCTCTAGGGTTCCCACTCTCTCCTGGGTTCTTATATTAGTTTCCTCAGAGATCCTCCCATTTCTTTTTCCTTGTTTTTCTTTTCTTTTCTTTTTTTTCTTTTTCAGAGACCAGGGTCTTTCTCTGTTGCCCAGACTGGAGTGCAGTGATAAGATCGCAGCTCACTGCATCCTCCAACTCCTGGGCTCAATCAGTCCTGTCCCCTCAGCCTGCTGAGTAGCTGGGACTATGGGGATGAGCCACCATGCCTAGGTCTTCTTATTTCTGTGCTTGTTCCCCCTCAGTCTATTCTCAACAAAGCAGCCGGAGGTGAACCTGTGAATCTTTATGGCAAAATGTGCCCCCTCTCAGCTTAAAGCCCTCCAAGCGCTTCTAACTTGCCTCTGAGAAGAAGCTTATCTCTTATCTCTGGCTCCTCTCCCCTTTATTTCTCTGCTCCAGTCAAGTAGACTCCTTATTGGTTCTCAGTCTTGCCAGGCATTCATTCAGCCTCAGGGCCTTTTCACTGTTCCCTGTGCCTGAATGGTCTTCCTTTAAGCTGTTGCCTTTCTCTTCCTTCAGTGAGACTTTTTTTCCCTTTCAACTTAGAATTGTCCTTTAGCAGTGAGGCTTTTTTTTTTACCACCTTAATTAAAACTAAAATTACTCCATTCCCAATATTCTTTGTCTGCTTAGTTTTTTTCCATGCTGTATATCGTCATCTACTATACTTTGTTTTACCTATAGATATTGTCTCTTTCCTCCAACTATAATAAAAACTCCACAAGAGTAGGAACCCTGTCCGTTTTTGCCAGTGCAGAATCTCCAGCACCTGGCACTTAGAGGCACTCAATAAATACATGTGAGCCGGATTCGGTGGCTCAGTCTATAATCCTGCACCTTTGGGAGGCTGAGGTGAGTGGATTGCCTGAGCCCGCGGGTTCGAGACCCGCCTGGGCAGGCGAGACCTCATCTCTACAATAAAATCAAAAAATTAGCCGGGCGTGGTAGCACGCGCCTGTAATTCCGGCTACTCGGAAGACTGAGGCGGAAGGATCGCCGGAGCCCAGCAGGTCAAGGCTGCGGTGACCGGGAGCGGCCACTGCACTCTAGTCTGGGCGACAGAGTGAGACTCCAACTCAGAAAAAAAAAAAAAGAAACATGTGGAATGAAGAACATTTTTTATCAAGTGTCTTTCTTAGCTGAGTCAACAGTGGCAAGAGGGATGGGCCCTATAAGGTAAGCATGACCCCTGGGAACTCAGCTATCCCAGAGAAGAGGGAAGAGAATTGTCATCTGAAGGCCATCCCAGTTGATGTCTCTGGGGTTGCGGTGAGGACTAAATCAACTGGTGTATGATTGTCTAGTAGGTGGTAAGAAACCATTCTACTTTTTTTGTGAAAATATAACATTAGCATTCAGAAATTCAGACATTCTCCATAGTATAGGTGGTTGTTTGGAAGAGTAGAAATTATGGTCATAGAATAATATGAAATCTCATATGCAACCTGATGTTTCAATAAATAATGTAATATACAAATCTCTCTTCAAGCAATAGTATTGAAATTCTGCAAGTTATACATAGGTTTTTATAAGGCCTCTCCTGGTATCTGAGCAGACCCAAACCTCAGGGCCCAGATCAGGTTCGTAAAAGAGATGAATTCAGCTGGGTGTGATGGCTCATGCCTGTAAGTATCTTAGGAGGCTGAAGAGGGAAGATCACATGAGGCCAGGAGTTTGAGACCAGTCTAGGAAACATAGTGAGATCCCATTTCTAAAACAAAATACAAAAAACCTAGCCAGATGTGGTGGTGTATGCCTGTGGTCCCAGCTGCTTGAGAGGTTGAGTTGGGAGGATTGCAGGAACCTAGGAGTTCTAAGCTGCTGTGCACTATGATCATGCCACTGTACTCCAGCCTGGGCAACAGAGCAAGATCCTGACTCTTAAAAAAAAAAAAAAAAAAATGGCTGGGCTTGGTGGCTCAGCCTGTAATCCCAGCACTTTGGGAGGCAGAGGCAGGTGGATTGCCTGAGCCTGCGGGTTTGACACCAACCTGGGCAACTTGGGGAGACCTCATTTCTACAATAAATAAAATATTAGCTGGGTGTGGTAGCACGCACCTGTAGTTTCTGCTACTTGGAAGGCTGAGGTGGAAGGCTCTCTGGAGCCCAGTAGGCTGACGCTGGGGTGGCCATGAGTGTGCCACTACACTCCAGCCTAGGTAACAAAGTGAGACTCCAACTCAAAAAAAAAAAAAATAGGTAAATTAACAGAGTGGGAAGGAAGGCATTGATTGAAGTTTTTATTTCGTGTCTTTAGTAGGACATTTTTTGCCTGGAGGCAGTCTAGGCTGTATTTTCATCTTTGGATTTTATAGTGAATATCTAATTTGCACTTTTATATTCATACTTAGGTTTTGCTTTTCAAAGGCACATGTAGATTATATTATGGAGTAAGTTCTTTTGTTATAAAAAATAGTATGACTTTATGTTCCTATCTGATAACTTTTAGATAAAGATTATTTCCTACAGTTTCATCAGAGTGAAGAACCTGAATAGTTGGGTTGTTTAAGTTCATGAATTTTAGTACTGCTTTGTTCCTGAATTATTCGAATAGAAACTTAAGCTTTGGCATCAGACACTCTTGAGTTAGATTCTCCTTAGTCATGTGACCTTGGATAATACAGTGTCTGCAGCAATAGGATCATCCTAACACCTAGCTCCAAAGGCCTCTTGGGAGTTTAATAAAAAAGAGGGGAGGGGTTGTCTTCGAATATAGTAAGTACTAAAATAAAAGCTATTTTTTGTTTTGTTTTGTTTTTAGTTGGAGTCTCTCTCTGTTTTCCAGCCAAGAGTGCAATGGCATGCTCCCTGTCACCACAGCCTTGACCTAGTGAGCTCAGGAGATTCTTCCACCTCAGTCTTCCAAGGAGCTGGGACCATAGGCATGTGCCACCACGCCTGGCCAATTTTTTAATTTATTGTAGAGACAAGGTCCTGCCAAGTTGCCCAGGCTGTTCTCAAACCCCTGGACTCAGGCAGTCCTCTCACCTCCACCTCAAAGTGCTGGTATTACAAGCATGAGCCACTGCGCCTGGCTAAAAGCTGTTTAGTTGGGTTTTTTTTGAGTCAGAGTCTCACTCTGTCGCCTAGGCTGGGGTGCAGTGGCATGCTTGTGGCCACTGCAGCCTCAACCTGCTGGGCTTAGGCGATCCTTACACCTCAGCCTTCCAAGTAGCTGGAGTTACAGCCATGTGCTACCACACCCGGCTAATTTTTTGATTTATTGTGGAGACTAGCTCTTACAAGTTGCCCAGGCTGGTCTGAAACCTCTGGGCTCAGGCAATCCTCTCACCTCCACCTCCCAAATTATATTTGGGATTATAGGCATAAGCCACTGTGCCTGGCTAAAAGCTGTTTTTAATTACTAATAAATGGTAAAATTCTTTTGATGTTAAATATCTTGTTACACATTTCATTCTGATTTTAAGTATCTGAAATTTGTCAATAATAGCATATTTTGAACAAATAATTTTCATAAGCATAAATACGAAAAGAACATTTATTATGAAAACTTACCTTATAGTTTTTAGGTTTCACTTTTTAAAGTTTACAGCCAAACTTTAGACACATCTTTTGTTCTTTAAAATATAACAAGCTTTATATAGAGATTAGTCCATTTGTTTCGTTTTCATTTTGATAGTGATTTCTAGATACTGGTTGTAGTCGTTATTGAACAATGCTTCTACTGAACTTTTTCTTCTATGAAACTCACCTAATCAGGTGAAATTTTATCCACCATATCACTCTGCTGTAACAACGGTGGTCTGTCTTGTTTCATTAGGACGTCTTATCATGCATGGTTCATGTCATTAGTGCCTGAATTTAGATCCCACAAGGCCTGAAGGAAATCTAAGTATTTTTGCTTTATAAATGGCATAGATAATCTCCAAGCACTGGTGTTTTTGTTTTCCACACTTCACTTTTGCTTAATTTTCTAAGGACGAGAAACATTTTGGGAACTTCAGTGCATTGTAAGCAAATTCAAAGTAGCATCATGGCTTTCAAGAGCTGGCTTAAGTCTGAAAGAGGGAATAGACACAGAGTCATTTGTAAAAAGATAGAGGAGCTATTGAATTTACTTTTCCTTTGTAAATTGTATTCATCAGATGAATAGTATTTGTTGTAGCCTATCTATACACACAGTAGTATAAAACTGTTCTTATTTATATTATTTTGCTAATTATCTTTGTTGTTTTAAGCCCCATTACTGCTGGCAAAAGGATTAATATTGAATTTTTTATTTTTAGAGACATGAAAAATAAGGATTTGTAGAACTATAAATGCTTATTGCCTGAGAAAAAGAAAAACATATGCGAGGAAGTAATGTTTTATTTAAAGTTATTTCCATTGAGAAAAATATCTTACTGATTGTATAGGTTGAATAATTGGCAGGCCTAGATACTTTTTTTTTTTTTTTTTTTTTGAGTCGGAGTCTCACTCTGTCGTCCAGACTTGAGTGCAGTGGCCGCTCCCAGTCACCGCAGCCTTGACCTGCTGGGCTCTGGCGATCCTTCCGCCTCAGCCTTCCAAGTAGCTGGAATTACAGGCACGCACTACCACGCCCGGCTGATTTTTTGATTTATTGTAGAGATGAAGTTTCGCCAAGTTGCCCAGGCAGGTCTCGAATCCTCAGGCTCAGGCAATTCACTCACCTCGGCCTCCCAAAGCGCGGGATTACAGGCTGAGCCACCGAGCCCGGCCTTTTTTTTTTTTTTTTTAAATAAAAGCTTTACTTATACATAATTCACATACCACAAAATTCACCCTATCAGAATGTATACCTCATTGGTTTTTAGTATATTCACAGAGTCATGCCACCATCACCACTATCTAGTTTTAGAATGTTTTCATCACCCCTATATTCATTTTCAGTTACTTCTTGTCTCTCCTTCTCTCCTATGCTCCTGGCATTCACTAATCTACTTTCTATCTGTGAATTTGCCTCTTTTGGACATTTTATATAAATGGAACCATGCAATATATGAGTTTGGCATCTGGCTTCTCCCACTAGGCTTAATGTTTGCAAGTTTCATCTGTGTTGTAGCATTCACTTCATTCTCTTTTGTGGTCAAGTGATATTCCATTGTATGGGTGCACTGCATTTTGCTTAACCATTCATCAGTTTGGGTTATTTCCACTTTTTGGCTATGAATAATGCTGCTATAAACGTTTGTTTACAGGTTTCTGTATAAACATTTTTTGAGCAATTCTTTTGGGCATATAACTAGGAGTAGATAAATAAGTTTAAATATATGCTTATATAGGAACATATCTTCTTGAATTTTACACAGCAGCATTTAGAAAGAGGAAGATTTATTCTGAGAATTGTTTGTACACTTAAATTTTTGAAAGGTCAAGAAAATTTGGTTAGAACATTTATATGGTTTTAGTCAAATTATCTTTATAGTTGATTAATTAGAAAAAAATGCCATAATTCTTTGTTCTGACTCCCCTGTCTGTATAATGACTAGAAGAAAATGTTCTCACTTTTCATTTGCTAGCCTAAATATAATCACTAGGCTGAGCTCAGTGGCTCAGCCTGTAATCCCAGCACTTTGGGAGGCCGAGGCAAGTGGATTGCCTGAGCCCATAGGTTCGAGACCAGCCCAGGCAACTTAGGGAGACCTCATCTCTAAAATAAATAAAAAATTAGCCGGGCGTGGTAGTGCGTGCCTGCTACTTGGAAGGCTGAGGCAGAAGGGTCACCGGAGCCCAGAAGGTCAACGCTGGGGTAGCCGTGAGCATGCCATCGTACTCCAGCCTGGGCAAAGAGTGAGACTCCAACTCAGAAATAAAATAAAATAAAATAACTGAATAAAACTTGGTTGATTGAGAAGTTACTAAGTAATGGGGGAGTATGGTACAATTGGGGAGGTATTCATTAAAACTTTTGCTGCTTTTTCTATTTTATTTTAAAGCAGTTTAGAGTAAATAGTTCAGAGCATAAGCTTTGGAACCAGACCAACCAGGGTTAAATTCTGGCTGTTGTTTATTAGCTCAGTGACCTTGGACAGGGTATTCAACCTCTTCTCCCTAATCTGTAAAATGAAGAGTAGGACCTATCTCACAAGGGTGGTATGAAAATGGAGAATGTAAAGTACGTAACACAGTGCCTGATAATGAACACTGATAAATGGGAATGGAAATGGAAGTTTTTATCCTAGTGCAGTAATTTTTCATCTAGTTTTATGGAAATCCTAGTGGGTTTCATGAGGCCCTCAGTGCAGTATCTTTCAAGCTTTTTGGACCATCTCCCACATGAAGAAACCTTTTACAAGGTGACATAATTCTTATACACACATATCCACATGTTTATCTGTATATGTAGCCACAGTGTCAAGAAAAAACACTTGGCCTTACCATGTGCTGGGTACTGTTTTATTTTTTAGAGAAATTTTAGATATATGGGAAAATTAAGCAGAAAGTATCAAGTTCTATATACCTTTTACCCCCACCAACCTGTGATCTCCCAACTCTTTATTTCCCTGTTATTAACATCTTGCATTAGTGTGGCATATTTATTATGATTGATAGACAATATTTATACACTTTTGTTGACTAAAGTTCATAGCTTGCATCATGGCTTCCATTTTGTATTGTATAGTTTTGTGCGTTTGGACAAATGTATAGTGATATGTATCCACCACCATTGGGTCATACAGAATCAGGTCCCTGCCCTAAAACTCCTCTGTGTTCCATTTGCTCAGCTCTTCCCTTTCCAAGCCTCTGGCAGCCTCTGATTTGTGTCCATTGTTTTTCTTTTCCAGAATCTTTATAGTCTACACAGCATACTGTACACGCTGTTCATAGCATATAGCATGTACCTTTTCAGACTGGCTTCTTTCACTTAGCAATAGCATTTAAGGTCCTTTCATGTCTTTTTGTGACTTTTTGTTTAACTCTCTTCTGGGTTTGTGGATCATTTCTTTTTTATTGCTGAATAATATTCCATTGTCTGGATGTACCACAGTTTGTTTATCCATTCATTGACTGAAAGACATCTTGGTTGCTTCCAAGTTTTGGCCATCATAAACTGCCGTAAACATTGACATGCAGGTTTTTGTTTGGACATAAGTTTTCAGCTCCTTTGGGTAAATACCAGGGAGTAGGAATGCTGGATCATATAGTAAAAGTATGTTTAGTTTTATAAGAAACCGCCAAACTGTCTTCCAAAGTGTCTCTACAATTTTATATTCTCACTAGTAAGTCCCTTTTCTCTGTAGCCTCACCAGCATTTGGTGTTGTCAGTGTTTTGGATTTTGGCCGTTCAAATAGGTGTGTGGTGGTGTCTTGCTTTAATTTGCAGCTCCCTAATGGCCTGTGATGTTGAACATTCATATGCTTATTTGCCTCTGTATGTCATCTTGGGTGAGGCGTTTGTTCAGATCTTTTGCCCATTAAAAAAACTGGGTTGTTTTCTTATTATTGAGTTTTGAGAATTATGTATATATTTAGGATATAAGTCCTTTATCAAATATGTATTTTGCAAATATTTTCTCCTGGTCTGTGGTGTATCTTTTTATTATGTTAATACTATTTTATATTCTGTTCTGTTCTGTTTTTTAAAAAAAGCCTGAGCCTGCTGGTTTGAGACCAGCCTGGGCAACTTGGTGAGACCTTGTCTCTACAATAAATCAAAAATTAGCTGGGCATGGTAGTGTGTGCCTGTAGTTCTGGCTACTTGGAAGGGTGAGGTGGAAGGATCGCTGAAGCCCAGCAGGTCGATGCTGGGGTGGCTGTGGGTGTGCCACTGCATTCCAGCCTGGGTGATGGAGTGAGACTCCAACTCAAAAGCAAAAACAAAAAACTGGTCCTGAGATAGTAATTGATTTTACAGCCCACTAATAGGTTGTTGTCTGTGGTTTGAAATTCAGTGTTTGTTTTGCTTCCGTAATAGTCACATGAATACATAAGTAAAGGGACCATCATTTTGGGCAGTGATTCTCAATATTGATAAATAGTGGTGTCAGAAGTGATATAGCCTTTAAAAAAAAAAATTCTAGAGCATTCCTTTTTTTTTTTTTTAATTTAGTCAAAGTCTCACTCTGTTGCCCAGTCTGGAGTCCAGTGGCATAATCATGGCTCGGCACAACCTCTACTTCCTGGGCTCAGGTGATCCTTCTGCCTCAGCCTCCTGAGTAGCTGGGACTACAGGCACAAACCACCACACCCAGCTAATTTTTTTTTGATTTTTTTTTTTTTGTAGCGATGAGATCTTGTTCTATTATCCAGGCTGGTCTCAAACTCCTGGCCTCAAGCGATCCTGCCACCCTGACCTCCCAAAGTGCTGGGATTACAGATGTGAGCCACCATGCCCAGCTTCTGTTCTAGAATATTCTTTAAGTGTTAATGGATTAAATTTAGTCATTTGTATCACCTCCACACCCTGCAGTCATGGCACATCCAGGCATTTGTAAAGCTTCATGTATTGTGCATTTCTACAAGGTTTTAGAAAGGTTCCCTTTGATGTATATGCTTTTAAATACTGAAGGGGCTGAGTAGATCATGTAGAGGGAAGCAATGTGTCTATTTTATATTCCCAGGAATAACATATAAGCAGATGTCATCAGTACAGATTGCTGAGAGAATTTTTTTTTTTTTTTTTGAGTTGGAGTCTCACTTTGTCACCCAGACTGGAGTCCAGTGGCCACTCCCGGCCACTGCAGCCTCGACCTGCTGGGCTCCAGCGATCCTTCCGCCTCAGCCTTCCAAGGAGCTGGAACTACAGGCGCACTCTACCACGCCCGGCTAATTTTTTATTTATTGTAGACACGAGGTCTCACCAAGTTGCCCAGGCAGGTCTCGAACTCGCGGGCTCAGGCAGTCCACTCACCTCAGCCTCCCAAGGCACAGGATTATAGGCTGAGCCACCGAGCCCGGCTGAGAGAATTTTTATGTGATGGAATATATTTTTTTAAATGTTAAATTGGTCAAGCAAGTAAGACAGTGATTTGGACTAGCCAGAAACAATATGTTATTGAGGATCTAATTTAATGGCTATTTAACTTTGAGAAGATGCTATTAAAATATTTTAATACATGTGTCCTCTCAAGGGAGTTAAATATGTACTGCTGCATGCATAGTCTTAAACTTCTTAGTTATTTAGAAAAAAATTTTCTTTTCTAAGATCAATTCTATTTCTCTTCCAAAATAATACAATTTCCAATGAAAACTGAGCTTTATATTTTGCTAAACTAAACCTTTATTTTCCTTGGAGTTCTTTTCCCCCAAAATTTGCAGCAGGGATTGTAAAAAACTCAACCTCTGTTACTCTGCAGTGCCATCTTGTGGAAAGAGGGAGGGTTTTGCAGAGGCCTCTATTGTACACTAGGTTTGCATGAAATCTGCCAAACACCACATCTGGGTGTTCAAGGCTCCTGACTCACTCACACTTTTTAAGATTATTTTTATTCTCTCTGATGTAGACTAACTCAGTGATTAGAGGGGTGAAATATTGACTCTTTTTTTTCTATAGAGACCTTGAAGACGAGAAGACAAGCAAGTACCTACTCATCATGATTCAAAAGAACCTACTACAAAAAGACACTTTATATGTAATTGGGGGAGTTTATTGAGTGCATCTCATGTGCCAGGCACTGCTTCAGGCACCCTTATACAGCAGATGACTAAATGAACCTCCTACTGTGGGGGAGCTTATGTTCAGTGGCAGGAGACAGAGAATAGACAAATAAATATGTACGTAGATCATGTGGTACTGAGTGCTCAGTGGGCAGAAAAAAATCAAGCAGGGTGGAAGGTCAGAGCATAACAGAATGGTGCTATTTTTGGTAGATTGGTTAGGGAAAACTTCCCTGATGATATGCCTTTTGACCAGAGGCCTGAAGAAGGTAATATGACCATGTCAGTAACTGAGTAGAATGGGCTAGGCAGAGAACAGAAAGTGCAAAGTCCCTGAGGCTGGAGTTGGCTTGCTCTGGAGGAAGGGTGAAAAGGACAGTGTGGCTGGAGCAGGGAAATAAAGAGTTTGGTAAGAAGTTAGATCAGTGTGTGTGTGTTGCAGGTCTTGCAGGGCCTTGTAGGTATAGGTAGTAGTTAGGACTTTGGAATTTATTCTCAGGGAGAGGAAGTCCTGGGAGGGTTTTGAGTGACATGATTTATCTGAAGGGCAAGAGTGGAAACAGAGACCAAGGAGATTGCTCTTGCAGATGTCCTGAGAGTGGTCATGGCTGGGGCGGGGTGGTGGCAGTGGAGACAAGTCGTCGGATTCTGGGTATAGTCGACAATGTTACTGTATTGTGTGTGGAGAATGAGAGAGAAAGGAGTCAGGCCAGTCTTAATTTGATGCTCCTGATTCTGCAAGTGGGCCATAGCTCCTGGGTGTGTGTTTGTTTCAGTCATTGAGAGGCTGATTCAGGAGAGTAGGATGGAACATTTAAAGTGGTATCTTAGACTTCGTTTTACTTTACGGCTGTAATGTTTCTGAGTTTTTAAATTGGTGAACTGACTTGCAGCATGTCAGGGCCAGAAGGGAGCTTTTGGGGCATGTGGCCCGCTGGAGAGCCAGAGTGGTCTTTTGGTGTTCCTCTACTAGCACCAGCCATTTCTGTGGCTTTTAGAGCTATTTACTCATAACCTACCGCATAAATTATGACAAGTTATTAAAATTTGGCATAGCTTTTATCCTCCTATTTCTTGTCCTTTTTTTTTTTTTTGGTTTGTTTTGTTATCCCTATGTTCCTCTTCTGGTAGAAAGTAGAGAGTAGGTGGTATAGGTAGCTGGGGTAGTACTTGCTTTGCCTGAGTGGGTCAGGGCCAGAAAAGTCTGAGAGCTTTTGTCCTAAAAGCATGTCATTCATATCATCTGCTGAGCTCCTGCGAGAAACCAAGACCCAGAGAGGGACAAGGGAGCAGTTTCCCCTGCCCAGTGCAGCACAGTCAAGGGCAAAGCTGAGGAGAGCACTTAAGTTTCTTACTCCAGGGTTCCTTGTACCACATAAGTAGAGTTTATTTCCTTTCCTAGATATTTTATAGATCCTGTTTTTTTTTTTTTTTTTGAGTTGGAGTCTCACTCTGTCACCCAGACTGGAGTGCAGTGGACACTCCCGGCCACCGCAGACCTGCTGGGCTCCGGTGATCTTTCTACCTCAGCCTTCCAAGTAGCTGGAACTTCAGGCACGCGCTACCATGCCCGGCTAATTTTTTTGATTTATTTTTATTTTTATTTTTATTTTGAGTTGGAGTCTCACTCTGTCGCCTAGACTGGAGTGCGGTGGCCGCTCCTGGCCACCGCAACCTCGACCTGCTGGGCTCCGGCGATCCTTCCGCCTCAGCCTTCCAAGTAGCTGGAACTACAGGCGTGCGCTACCACACCCGGCTAGTTTTTTGGATTTATTGTAGAGATGAGGTCTCGCCAAGTTGCCCAGGCGGGTTTCAAACCCGCGGGCTCAGGCAATCCACTCACCTCAGCCTCCCAAAGCGCGGGATTACAGGCTGAGCCACCGAGCCCAGCTGATCCTACTTTTTAAAAATAGCTTTATTGAGGTAAATTTATGTGCCATAAAATTTATCTATTTTAAGTGAATAATTCAGTGATACTTAGTAAATTTACAGTTATGCAGCCATCATCACAGTCTAATCTTAGAACCTTTCTTTCATCCCAAAAAGAAATACTGTTCCTGTTTGCAGTTATGCCCTTTCCCAGTCCCAGGCAACCACTCATCTTTCCATTTCCTTGGATTTGCTGTTATGGACAGTTCATATAAATGGAATCATAAAATACGTGATCTTTTGTGTCCTGCCTCTTTCACCTAGCATGATATTTTTAAGATTTATCCATGTGGCATGCATCAATACTTTGTTACTTTTTATTGCTAAATAATATTCCATTGTATGACATACCACATTTATCCATTAGTTGATAGACATTATGATTATTTCTTTTTGGCTATTGTGAACAGTGCGGGTATGAACATTTGCATGTGAGACTTTGTGTAGACATATATTCTTATTTCTCTTGGGTAAGTATCTAGGTATGGAATTGCTGGGCCATATAATAAATGTATGTTTAACATTTTTTTTTTTAGAGTTGGAGTCACACTCTTGTCTCCCAGGCTGGAGTGCAGTGGCATACTCACAGCCACCGCAGCCTCAGCCTACTGGGCTTAGGCTATCCTTCTGCTTTAGCCTTCCAAGTAGCTGGAACTACAGACGCATGCTACCACCCCCCGGCTAGTTTCTATGATTTATTTTAGAGACGAAGTCTCACCAAGTTGCCCAGGCTGTTCTCAAACCGCCGAGCTCAGGCAGTCCTCTCGCCTCAGCTTCCCAAAGTGCTGAGATTATAGGCTGAGCCACTGTGTCTGGCCTATGTTTAGCATTTTAAGAAACTGCTGAACTGTTGTACAAAATGGCTAAACCATTTTACATTTCCACCACCAATGTATGAGGGTTTCAGTTCTCCACATTCTAGTCAATACTTGTTTATGTCTTTTTATTTTTTAGTAGAGATGGGGTCTTACTATGATGCCCAGATTGGTCTTGAACTCCTGGCATCAAGCAGTCCTCCTGTTTTAGTCTTCCAAAGCACTGGGGTTACCGGTGTGAGCCACCACACCCAACCTTGTCTGTTTTTTTGGTTATAGCATAGTTCCTGTTTTGGTGGCTTATTCTGTTTTGATAGTTTTAATTTGTGTTTTGCTTTGATTTCCTTGGACCCCCTAAGAAAATTGTTTAAATATCAAGTTTGTAAAAAATTTTAAAAGGTCTCAGTGGATTACTTAAATTAGTGATTATTTGATTCCAATTTATTATTTTTTTAGCTCAAATGTTCCAGAAGGGAAGTGTAAGGTGACCCCCTAAGTTATTTGATATGGCTATCCAGATATCTGCCTGCCTGCCCACCTCCATACTTCATTTACTGAGTACCACTGTGTGTCTAGCATGTATGTCCAGGCATTGAGTTAAAGAGAGAACACAAGTCTTGCCTCAGTGGCCCTAGTTCTAGGTTTCTCACATTTTTTTTTAATTAAAAAAAAGTATGGCTGGGCACTGTGGCTCATAGCTGTAATCCTAGCACTTTGGAAGGCCACAGCAAGAGGATTGCTTGAGCCCAGGAGTTTGACACTAGCCTGGGAAACATAGCAAGACCTTGTCTCTTCAAAACATACAAAAATTAGCTGGGCATGGTGGTGTGCGCCTGTAGTCCCAGCTACTCTGGAGGCGGGGCGGGAGGATCTCCTGAGTCAAGGAGGTCAAGACTGTGGTGAACCGTGATTGTGCCATTACACTGCAGCCTGGGTGAGAGTGAGACCCCAGCTCAAATAAATAAAAGTAAGATTTAAAAGTTACAGGTTGAAGCCGGGCTCGGTGTCTCAGCCTGTAATCCCGTGCCTTTGGGAGGCTGAGGTGAGTGGATTGCCTGAGCCCACGGGTTCAAGACCTGCCTGGGCAGCGAGACCTCATCTCTACAATAAATTAAAAAATCAGCCGGGCGTGGTAGCGCGTGCCTGTAATTCCGGCTACTCGGAAGGCTGAGGCGGAAGGATCACCGGAGCTCAGCAGGTCGAGGCTGTGGTGGCCGGGAGCGGCCACTGCACTCCAGTCTGGGCGACCAAGTGAGACTCCAACTCAAAAACAAACAAAAAAAAGTTACAGGTTGAAACATACTTAGATGTTTTCAAGAACAGGCAGTGGGTCACGCCTCACTGCTGTGAGTCACAGATACTGTTCTAGTAGAGGATGTAGTCACGAATACTATTGATTTAATGTAAGAAAGTTGTACTAGAAAGAGCTGCAGTCTGTTATAGGAGGGCAGAAGAGGAGGCTCTGAGAGTGGGTCAGGGTGGTTAGGCTGGTGCTGGGTCTGTGAGAGTGGGACAGGTTAGGTAGATGGTGGTGTTGGGTCTACCTGAAAAGGGTCAGGATGGGTATACAATATTGTCAGGGAACAGGGGCAAGCAGGATTTGTTTGATTTGTCTGGGCAGAGGAACAGTTTAAGGAAAGGCATGCATAAGGCCTCTTGTCATCACATGCTGCATTTGCTACAAGCACACAGTACAAATCTTTGTTTTCTTGATAGTAGCTAACAAATCTTTCATTTTCAACATATTCATCTTTTAGGAAGGCTAAACATGTTAACGTCTTTTTTTTCTTTAGTTCCCTTAATCCTATTGCGTTTCATCTGTTTTGTACATACTATTAGAGAAAAAATAGCACTACTCATTAAATTGCAATATGCTATCAATTGTGAGATATACTGTGGTTCCAAAGATATTAAAATGTAAATAAAAAGTTCATCTAGAATCACTACAACATATTTGTGTTGAAGCTTCTTTAGAATTTTTAAAGCAAAATAAATCTTGTTAGAATAACATTAGCAGTCACATGCCTTTTCGGCTTTAATTTTAGGTGATGCTTTAGGGATATGTGTACCATCCAGGTCAATACCAGCTTAATTTCTCTAGAAAGCTTTTAAATCTGTCATTATTTTAATGAAATTAGCTTCGAATAATAGAGATTACGAAAAATGAATTTTGCTAAAATTAGAAAAGACAAGGTTATTAAGGACTTAAAATGAATGTAAAAAATTGAAGTAATATTTAGTGACTTGGATAAGTTATTTGGGAATTCTTAGCTTTTAAAAATAAATTCAGATTTACAACTCTGCCATTTTGCCTCTCTCCTTCTCTCATCATATTGAACTTATTCATAGGCTTAAGAGTCTTGGTAATTCGAAAAGTACCCCAAAATAGTGTCATATCATCCTTCATTCTGACAGTGTACTCATAAAGCACTCTGCTTTTCAGAGCAAATGAGCACAAGCTGTGCCTTTGGGAATGCTGAAAGGCTGTGCTTTATACATGCTGTGTTCTTGAGTTCCTGCCTTCAGAGGCAGACGGTTGTGTCAACACTTCTCTAACTCAGAGTCCTTGAGAGCAAACCATGGGCTCAGTAGGCAGAGGGACCAGAGGTGAGGAGCAAAACCAACTGAGGGAATTCAGGTAAGCTTTTGACTATTAGTGAACTGTAGGACTTGCACTTAAAGGGAGGTAGTAAAAAATAAAAATAAAAAATATACTTGTTTATTAATTTGAAACTGATTTGTAAAGCATAATTTGGGAAAATATTTTATTAAGTTTTGAAAAGCATAGGCTATGAAATCATACTGCAAAATAGTTACCATTACAACTATAAAATAAATAAGAATACAAATATGTTCCAGTTTTTTCTGGTGAAACTGTTATAACATTCGTTTTGGGTTTGTTTGAACTGGATCCAGGAGTTGCCTATTTTATTCCAAATTCTGTAGATTCTTGGGTATTTATTTCAGTATGCAAAAGCCCCAATAATTTTTATAAATCCCTCTTATGGGTCATTGAGCAGAAATGGTTTTGTTGTTTGAGTTGGGGGTCTCACTCTGTCACCCAGACTAGAGTACAGTGGATCACAGCTCACTGCTGCCTTGAACTCTTGAGCTCAAGCAGTCCTTCCTTTTTAACCTCCCGAGTAGCTGGCATTACAGGCGCATGACACCATGCCCAGCTAGTTTTTTTACTTTATTTTTTTGTAGAGATGGGCTCTTGCTGTGTTGCCCAGACTGGTCTTGAGCTCCTGGCTTCTAGTGCTCCTCCTACTTCGGCCTCCCACAGTATTAGGATACAGGCATGAGCCTCTGTAGTAGATGGTAGTGGGAGCTGAGTACTGAAGGGTGAATAGGAATTCACAGCAAACAGGAAGAGCACTTGGGCAGAGGGACGGCTACTAGAGACCATGACTCCCTTGGCACTGATGGAGTTAGGTCCCGTGACTCTTGAGGAACTGGGACCTGGAAGGCTGGGAGTTTGTAATTTTTTTTTTTTTTGAGTTGTAGTCTCACTCTGTCGCCCAGACTGGAGTGCAGTGGCCGCTCCCAGCCACCGCAGCCTCGACCTGCTGGGCTCCGGCGGTCCTTCGGCCTCAACCTTCCAAGTAGCCGGAATTACAGGCATGCGCTACCACGCCCGGCTAATTTTTTGATTTATTGTAGAGATGTGGTCTCGCTGCCCAGGCGGGTGTCAAACCCGCGGGCTCAGGCAATCCACTCACCTCAGCCTCCCAAAGGCGCGGGATTACAGGCTGAGCCACCGAGCCCGGCTGGGAGTTTGTAATTTATTCTGTTTCTTAGAGTGTATTCTATGGAAATTTAAACCCCTTGAGATTCTCTGGGGAAAAATAATGATTCGCATGAATATTACAGCATTAGACTCTAAGAAGTGCTCAGTAAAGAAACCTGTTTCCTGTTTATATGCCAGAGATGTTTGCGAAGGGCTGCTCTTAGGCAGTGGGAGCTCTTGAATATTGAAGCAAGGGGATGACTTCACTTGATTTACATCTAGAGTGCAGTGAAGGGTTAGAGTGAAGGGAGATTGGTAGTAAGAAACCAGTTCAAAACTATTCTTGATTTTGGTTACATAAAATTTGACCATTGATATGAAGATGCTTAATCTCAAAATGTAGGAATTTAGGAGGCTTTTAAGAAAAGTAATTTTTTTTGTTTTGTTTTGTTTTTTGTTTTTTGTTTTTTGAGTTGGTGTTTCACTCTGTTGCCCACACTGGAGTGCAGTGACATGATCATGGCTCACCATACCTTTGAACTCCTGGGCTCAGGCGATCCTTCTCCTGCCTCAGCCTCCCAAGAAGTGGGAACTATGAGTGCATGCTACCATGCCCAGCTAATCTTTTTATTTCCAAAGAGATGAGGTCTTGCTGTGTTGCCTAGGCTAGTTTCAAACTCCTGTGTTCAAGCAATCCTCCTGCCTCGGCCTCCCAAAGTACTGGGATTACAAGTGTGAGCCACTGTGCATGGCCAGAAAAGGAATATTTTGATAACAAACTAAAATTAGTCTTAGTTAACAACAGAGATTTTAAGTAAGAGGAGAGTTTTGGGACAAATGCAGGTTTTGTTTCTGATCTTTAGTTAAAGATTAAGCAGAAATATACTTTCTGGTTAAAGAAAATCTTTGACTTAAATTTTACTTTAGGGGTATTTAAAAAAAAAAATCCCTTCCAATGTGATGTCTCAGGATCTGAGGTCAAAGAGACAGAATTGTTTTAAGGTTAAAAAAAATTGAGGCCAATTTTGGAAAAAACTTTTCAAATCTAATTTATTTTCCTGTTTAAGGACGATTTATTTTTCTTTTACTGTGATACATTAATTCATTTCTCTGGCCATTTTCTTTTAATGAATTGGGGTTTGGGTCTTTATCATTTTTTAGCAGCTCTTTATGTATTGAGGAAGTTAGCCATCTATCTGTTATATGAGTTGTAAATATATTCTTGCAGTTTGTCTTTTTGCTTTGTAAGAGATTCTTATATTTAATGTATTTGAGCATACATCTTTTAAAAAATAGTATCTTGTTTTTGATCTTAGTTGGAAAAGGATTCTGTACTCCAAGGTTATAAAAAAGAATTTACCCAGGTTTTATTCTAGAATTTTTATGGTTTTGTGATTGATGTCTAAATATTTGATCTGTTAGGAGCTTATGCTACTATATGATGTGGTATGAATCAATTTTTTTCTCAGATGGATATTTTAATTGCTCACACATCATTCATTATATAGTCACTTCTTTCTTTGATTTTGAGATGCCTCACTGATTTTTTTTTTTTTTTGAGTTGGAGTCTCACTCTGTTGCCCAGACTGGAGTGCAGTGGCCACTCCTGGCCACTGCAACCTTGACCTGCTGGACCCCGGTGATCCTTCCGCCTCAGCCTTCCAAGTAGCTGGAATTATAGGTGTGCGCTACCACACCTGGCTGATTTTTTAATTTATTTTAGAGATGAGGTCTTTCCAAGTTACCTAGGCGGGTGTCGAACCCGCGGGCTCAGGGAATCCACTCACCTCAGTCTCCCAAAGGCGCGGGATTACAGGCTGAGCCACCGAGCCCTCACTGATTATTTATCATTTTTCGTAGCTAATTGAGTCTATTTCTGATACATGAATTTGTTCCACTGATCTGTATATGTACTAGCCCTATATTGTTTTGAGGCTTTGTAATTACCTGGTAGTGCTAATTCTTTTTTAATACTCTCCTCATTTGGAATTTTCCTGACTTACCTTTTTTATTTTTTTACATGAACTTGAGAATCAGCTTACTTATTATTTCCAGTAAATAATCCTGTAGGCATTTCAGAGGGGAGGGGGTTACAGATAAATCTCTTTATGATAAAGAATCTAAATTATAAGCTTTAATCTTTTCTCTTACAGATGATATTAACTGTTTTCTTGAGCAACAATGAACAGATTTTAACAGAAGTTCCTATAACACCTGAAACAACCTGTCGAGATGTTGTAGAATTTTGCAAGGAACCTGGAGAAGGCAGTTGTCATTTAGCTGAAGTGTGGAGGGGAAATGGTATGTATTCGTTTCTGTAGAGATTGTTACATGATGAATAAAATCAAATGATCATTTTTCGGCTGAACTCTTGATGGATTTGCTTTTTTCTGATAAAACTGGAAAAAATATTACTAAATATATAGTGTTTACTATTTATCAAATGGAAAACATTGCTTCTGGCTCTTGGTTATCTGCAATAATAAGGACTTCAATAATTAAAATAAAAGCAATTCTATTACATGGGAATAGGATTTTACAAAACACTATTTGTAAAAAAAAAAAAAAAAAACCAAAAAACTAACATTATGTGATTTGAGACTTATGGCAGCCATTTGAGATAAGCTGATAAGTTATTGTGAGTCCTTTCTTCCTGATGTGACTAATTAGTAGTTTAATATTGGTTATTTGTCCTGTGAGACCTTTAGAGTGTTTTGTCTAATATGCGTCAAGCTATTTATCTACTCTTCTTTTCCCTTTAGTGACTTCATGAAGGCAGAAGCATTATGTTGTGTTTCCCTATGTATAAAAACCTATATAAGTAGTAGATCCTCCATAAATATTTGTTTATTAAATTGAGAAGAGTAAGATATTGGCTCTTACAATGAAGGAATTTGTCAGCTAGTTGGGCAGAGATCAGTAGAAGTAATATAATGCTGACTACAGAAAATTTTGCAAAATAGTTTGGACACTAAAGAAGGGCTTGAATTAGATAGGATGGCATGGACTAAGTAAGGGAAGCAATGTGAATGGAGGAAGAGAGAAGAGAGCAAACATGGCATGCTGCAAAGTCACTAAAGAGACTTCTTTGAGAGAAAGTGGGGAGCGGGCAGAGACTGAGGCAGCCCATGTGAGGCCCCCAGCACTGGTAGAGGGGTGGAGCATTTACTCAGCACGCAGAAAGAAGGAGTCTGGGTAGATTTTAAATAGGGAGTGATGTTCAAAAATAATGCTCACAAGGAACTATATCTGGCAACTGGGATATGTATGGGTCTGTACTGGACAGTTAAAGAATGATAGTGGGAACATGCTGTGTTTGAGGTGACACTGAGATGGGTGTCCAAATGGAAGTATTTAAAAGGCACTTAGAGATAATGAAGCCTTTTAAGTTTTTTAAAACAACCTTATTGAGATATAATTCACATCTCATACACTTTACACTTAAAGTGTGCAGTTCAGTGGCTTTAGTATACTCAGAGTTGGGGAATCATTACTACAGGCAAGTCTAGAACATTTTTGTTACCCTAAAAAGAAACTCCATACCCATTAGCAGTGACTCCTCATTCCCTGTCCTACCCACCTCAATCCTTAGATGACTACTATTTTCTGTCTCTATTAATTTGCCTATTCTGGACATGTCACCTAAATAAAATCATACAATGGATAGTCCTTTTTGACTAGCTTCTTTTACTTGGCATAATGTTTTCGAAGCTCATCCATGTTGAAGCATGTATCAGTAATTCATTCCTTTTTGTTACTGAAAAAAATTCCATTGCATGGCTGTGTACCACACTTTATCCATTTATCAGATGATGGATATTTGGGTTGTTTCCATTTTTAGCTATAATGAATAATGCTGCTGTGAACTTTCATGTACAAGTTTCTGTGTGGACATATATTTTAATATGTCTTAGGTATAAACCCAAGAATTGCTGGGTCATATGGTAATTATGTGTTTAACCTTTGGAGGAACTACTCAGACTGCTTTCTAAAGCAGTTGTTCCATTTTTCATTTCCTGCAGCAGTATATGAGGGTTCCAAATTATCCACATTCTCATCAACACGATATTGTGTGTTTGATTTTTTAGCTATATCTAGTGATTGTGAAAGGATAGCTTATTGTAGTTTTTTTTTTTTGAGTTGGAGTCTCACTCTGTCGCCCAGACTGGAGTGCAGTGGCCGCTCCCGGCCACCGCAGCCTCGACCTGCTGGGCTCCAGTGATCCTTCCGCCTCAGCCTTCCATGTAGCCGGAATTACAAGCGTGTGCTACCATGCCCAGCTGATTTTTTGATTTATTGTAGAGATGAGGTCTCGCTGCCCAGGCGGGTCTCGAATCCGCGGGCTCAGGCAATCCACTCACCTCAGCCTCCCAAAGGCGGGGGATTATAGGCTGAGCCACTGAGCCTGGCTCTCGTTGTAGTTTTGATTTGCATTTCTGTAATTACTAATGATGCTGAGCATCTTTTCATATGCTTATTGGCCATTTGTATATCTTTGGGGAAATGTCTATTCAGTTCCTTTGCCTTTATTTATTTATTTAATTATTTATTTGTGACGGGTCTTACTCTGCCTTCTAGGCTGGCGTACATAGCTTGCTGTTGCCTTGAACTTCTGGCCTCAAGCAGTCTCCCGTCTCAGCTCCTGAGTAGCTGGAACTACAGGCATGTGCCACCACACCTGGATAATTTTTTTTAGAGAAATTTTTGTAGAAGTGAGGTCTTGCTGTGGTGCCCAGGCGGGTCTTGAGCTTCTGGCCTCAAGCCATCCTCCCACCTTGGCCTCCCAAAGGTCTAGGAGTACAGGCAGGAGCTGCTGTGCCCTACCCTTTACCCATTTTAAAATGGGTTATTTTGCCAGGCTTGGTGGCTCAGCCTGTAATCCCCCGCCTTTGGGAGGCTGAGGTGAGTGGATTGCCTGAGCCCGCGGGTTCAACACCCGCCTGGGCAGCGAGACCTCATCTCTACAATAAATCAAAAAATCAGCCAGGCGTGGTAGCGCATGCCTGTAATTCCGGCCACTTGGAAGGCTGAGGCGGAAGGATCGCTGGAGCCCAGCAGGTTGAGGCTGCGGTGGCCGGGAGCGGCCACTGCACTCCAATCTGGGTGACAGAGTGAGACTCCAACTCAAAAAAAAATAAAAAATAAAAATAAATAAAATGGGTTATTTGTTTGTTATTGAAAGTTTGTTATTGAAAGTTCTTTATATATTCTAGATACAAATCCCTTATCAGGTATATGACTTGTAAATATTTCCTTCCAAAGTACTGTGCTTTTAATGTTATCCTTAGAATCCAGAGTGAAGATTTTTGAGGACATGGAAAGAGCATGGACTTTGATAGATGTTGAACTATTGCTAAACTAGAAGTAGAAGGACAGGTCCTCAGTTGTCAGCCTGATGACAGCTACAGGAAGGGAGGCAGTTAAGTAATTGTAATTCATGTTTTTTACGGGACCAATATTAGAGCCTGATCTTTCATTCCATCATTTCTTCTTCTCTGATCTCTTTGCTGTTTATTACTTACCACTTCTAATTCCTTATCTGTCCCCCCACCCCCATAAAGGAATAAAGGTTTTGCATAAGATTACAGCCCTAAATGGTCCATGGCCATTTGAAATGCTTATCTCCCTCATGTGAGTCATTTATTTGGTACCATCCTTGTCTCTAACCCGATCCCAAATTATAATGTTTGGTTCTACCTCATCAGAGATGAGGACTACTACCCTGGAACACAGAGGGTCACAGCATACAGCATTTGCCATGGACTTTTATACATGCTGTTTCCATTGTCTAGAATAGTCCTTGGGAGCTTGACTGATTTCTATCAATTCTTTGTCTCTCAATCTCTTCCTTGAACTGAAAGTATGTTGTGTCCCTCCCCTATGCTCTAATACCATCATGGTATTTATCAAAACATGGAGTGTGCATCTCTGTGTTGTTGGACTAAGATTCCTGAAGGCAGGAGCTTGTCTGTTTGTTCACCATCATATCCCCAGTGCCCAGGCTAATGCTCACAAAAGACACTTAGTAAACACTGAAATCAGTAAGTAAAACAGGCAGCAAGTCTGAATCTAGAAAGATCTTCAAGTGGATGCAGTTCGGGAAAGGGAATGCACTATAACAGCCTTTCTCAGTCTTTTTACCCCAGAGGAAACTTAAGGTGATTTTTAGTTTTCATAGAACACTTGTACAAAAATGTTATTTCATTAGTAACTCGTGGTATGTTAGTGTATCAGTATGTCGTAGGTATAATAACCTATAGTAATTATCAATACTTTTGAGTAGAGATATTTCTCTGTGGATATGGGAATCCGTTTGCTAAGGCTACCTTAACAAAGTACCACAGACTGGAAGGCTTAAACGATAAAAATTCATTCTCTCACAATGCCAGAGCCTGCATATCTGGTGTCAAGGTGTCAGCAGGCTTGGTTGATTCTAAGATCTCTCTCCTTGACTCCTCCCCGTGTCTTCCCTTTATGACTGTGTACAAATCTCCTGTTCTTACAAGGGCACTAGTCATATTGGATTAGGCCTACCCTAATGACCTCATTTTAGCTTATTACTTCTTTAAAGACCCTCTCTCCAAATACAGTTACTTTTTTTTTTTTGAGTTGGAGTCTCACTCTGTTGCCCAGACTGGAGTGCAGTGGCCGCTTCCGGCTCGACCTGCTGGACTCCGGCGATCCTTCCGCCTCAGCCTTCCAAGTAGCCGGAATTACAGGCATGCGCTACCACGCCTGGCTGATTTTTTTTTTTTTTAATTGTAGAGATGAGGTCTTGCTGCCCAGGCGGGTCTCAAACTCGCGGGCTCAGGCAATCCACTCACCTCAGCCTCCCAAAGGCATGGGATTACAGGCTGAGCCACTGAGCCCGGTTACTTTTTTTTTTTGAATCAGAGTCTCACTCTATTGCCCAGACTGGAGTGCAGTGGCATGCCCACGGCCATCACAGCATTGACCTGCTGGGCTCAGATGATCCTTCTGCCTCAGCCTTCCAAGTAGCTGGAACGACAGGGGTGCACTATCATGCCTGGCTTATTTTTTGATTTATAGTAGAGATCAGGGCTCACCAAGTTGCCCAGGCTGGTCTTGAACCCCTGAGCTCAGGCAACCATCTCACCTCAGCCTCCCAAAGTGCTGGGATTACAGGCTTGAGCCACTGCACCTTTTTTTTTTTTTTTGAGTTGGAGTCTCACTCTGTCACCCAGACTGGAGTGCAGTGACATATGCATAGCAGGCTTGACCTGCTGGGCTCAGGCAGTGTTTCTTCCTCAGCCTTTCAAGTAGCTGGAACTACAGGTGTGCATCACCACACCTGGCTATTTTTTTTTTTTATTGTAGAGACAAAGTCTCACCATGTTGCCCAGGCTGATCTCAAATCTGTGGTCTCAGACAGTTCTCTTGCCTCCGCCTCCCGAAGTGCTGGGATTAGAGGCATGAGCTACCTTACCCAGCTAAATACAGTTTACATTCTGAGGTTAGGATTTCTACATACGAATTTGGGAAGGGGACACTATTCTGCCTACAGCAGTCTGTTAATCTGACCAGTTTATTACTTACTTTTTTTTATAGTTCCCTACACAGGTGTCAGCTCTAATGCAAGTCAGTAGAGCAGATAGAACCTTCAGCTTTTCCCTTTTGCTAAATTTCCTACCTGATTTTTTTTTTTTTTACTTTATCCAGGAATGCCTAAGAGTCTTATAATGGATTTCCATTATATAAGATGCTAGTGAAATATATTTTATGTTACATGATCTGTTTAGAGTAGTGTCTAGTTAAGCTTTCTTTTTTGTTAATTCTTTTGTTTTATAATCATGGGATACATGCGAGGATTAGTTACATAGGTTTATTTTGCATAAAGGCCAGATTTGGGCTTCTGATGAGTCCACCCCCAAACTTTATTCTAATTTTAAAAAATAGCAAACCTTAGTTTACTTTCTTAAAATTAATCTTTCCTGTTCAAAATTTTATAAATTCATAAAGGGAAACAATAAATTTCTGTTAAATAACTGGCATAAGACAAAGTGGGATTTTATTTTTATTGTTATATTCAGACTTGGTAGATTTAAATTAGATTGTAAATTGATTTTAATTAATGTAAAAAAATGAAAATTTATTGACAATGTTTGCCGATAAATCAACTAAAAATAAAGCTGCTAAAACTATAAGCCAAAGCAATATGAATAAAAATGTGACCCCCACTGGACACAGGCAGTGGGGCTGGAATTGGGTTCCTGCGGAGGAGCAGGACTGAGGCGTGCTCCACCCACGTCAGACCAGGCTACGCTTATTGCTTGTTGCTGGGGTTGCTACTGTGATTCATGAGGCTTACACGATCCAGGTCCTCAGACAGGCGGGAGAGGGAGAAAAAAAACATCAATCCAAGAGAAATCAGAAAAGGGAAGCAAAAAAAGGAAGAAGAGACTAAAGACAGAGGCAAAGATGGAATAACTAAATCTAAACGTATCCATAACCTCACTTGAAGCCTTGCAGGTCAAGGCTGTGGTAAGCTATGATTGTGCCACTGTACTACAGCCTGGGTGATAGAGTGAGACTTGTTTCTTAAAAAATAAATAAGAAAAAGTAAAATAAAAGCACCCATAAGCCGGGCTCGGTGGCTCAGCTTGTAATCCCACGCCTTTGGGAGACTGAGGTGAGTGGATTGCCTGAGCCCGTGGGTTTGAGACCTGCCTGGACAACTTGGCGAGACCTCATCTCTACAATAAATCAAAAATTAGCTGGGCGTGGTAGTGTGCACCTGTAGTTCCAGCTGCTTGGAAGGCTGAGGCGGAAGGATCGGCAGAGCCCAGCAGGTCGAGGCTGTGGTGACCGGGAGCGGCCACTGCACTCCAGTCTGGGTGACAGAGTGAGTCTCCAACTCAAAAAACATCAAAAAACTAAAAACCCAAAACCTCCATAACTGTGTTAAATGTAAACAGATCAAATTTACCTATTAAGACAGGTACAGATTGGGTAAAAAGAAATACAGTCCAGCTATATGTCACTTACAAGAGACATATCAAACATAATGCCACCATAAATGTTGAAATGAAGAGAAAGGCTAGAAGAAAGCTTTTATAGCAACATTAATATGAGACAAAATAGAATTTAAAGCTAAAATATTAGAAAGGATAAATATGGGCACAGTGAAAGGAGTGTTACATCAAGAAGCTTAAGCAACCTTGAATAAACATATATTTAACAATGTCAGCTGAAAGATATAAAGTCAACATTTATAAAATTATAAAGAGTAATTTGATAAGCCCACAATCAAAATGGGAGATTTATAAACATATCTATTAGAAATTGATAAATCAAGCAGACAAAATAAGATTATGGAAGATTGAACAACATTATTAAAGTCTTATCAACCAGGTGTGGTGGCTCACTTCTGTAATTTCAGCATTCTGGGAGGCTGAGGTGGGAAGATTGCTTGAACCCTGGAGTTTGAGACCAGTCTAGGCAACATGTTGTAACCTCGTCTCTACAAGAAAGCAAAAAATTAGCTGAATGTAGTGGCATGCTCCTGTAATTCCAGCTACTCAGGAGGCTGAGATATGAGGATTGCTTGAGCTCAGGAGTTCGAGTCTGCAATGATCTGTGATCATGGACTATACTCCAGCCTCAGTGACAGAGTAAGACCCCAACTCAAAAAAAAAACAAAAGCAAAAACCCCCAAGATTTATCTATTAAGTAAGTTCTCTACATAGGAAACTTCAGGTTGTGATATTTCAAAGATGAGAATGTATGTAAGCATGTCCAATCACATAAGTTAGTTTACATGTCTGGTGTATATTGTCGTGTGCATGCATCCTCTACAAGTGGTTGTGCTTTTCTGTACGTTATAGTACTGTATAGAGTACAATAGTATGGTATCTTTATTTCAAGCCCAGGATGTCTGGAAGTGAGCATAAACGCAGTGGTGATGTACCTGATACTGTATAGCTGATTGTATTAGTTGGGTACCTAGGCTAACTTTGTTGTACTTAAGAACAAATTGGACTTATGAACGTGCTTTCGGAATGGAAGCTCGTTCATATGTAGGTGACTTACTGTAGTTGCCCTTTGACAATGCAGGGATAAGGGCCACCAACCCCCTGCACAGTAAAAAATTTGTGTATAACTTCTAGCTCCCTCAAAACTTAACAACTAATAGTTTATGTTAATTAGAAGCCCTACTGATAACATAGACAGCCAGTTAACACGTATTTTGTATCTTGTATGTATTATATACTGTGTTCTTACGATAAAGTAAGCTAGAGAAAAAAATATTAAGAAAATGATAAGGAAGAGAAAATATATTTATGATTTGTTAAGTGGAAATGGATTATCATCAAGGTCTTCATCATCATCTTCACATTAAGTAGGTGAGGAGAAAGAGGAAGTGTTAGTCTTGTTGTCTTGGATAGTAGAGGCAGGAGAAAATTTGCGTATGAGTGGATCCATGTAGTTCAAGCCCATGTTCAAGGGTCAGGTGCATACAGTATGCCACAGTTATATAAGATATCACTATTAGGGGAAAGTGGCCAGGCGCAGTGGCTCAAACCTGTAATCCTAGCATTTTGGGAGGCCAAAGCAAGAGGATTGCCTCTGCCCAGGGATTCGACACCAGACCTTGTTTCTACAATATATCAAAAAATTAGCCGGGTGTGGTAGCATGCGCCTGTAGTTCTAGCTACTTGGAAGGCTGAGGCGAAAGGATCGCCTGAGCCCAGTGGGTCAATGTTGGGGTAGCTGTGAGTGTGCCACTGTACTCCAGCCTGGGCGACAGAGTGAGACTCTGACTCAAAAAAAAAAAAAAAAAAAAGAAATTAGGGGAAAGTAGTGAAGGACACACAGGAACACTTTGTGCTGTCTTGGCAACTTCTCTATAAATCTAAAATTATTCCAAAATAGAACAATTATTTTTTAAAAGATAATATGTCCTTGTAAAACAAAAAATCAAGTTCGGAGGAATAAATTAAGATGTGCAAGACCTCTATTGTGAGACTTTTAAAACACAATCGTATTCATGGAGTGGAAAACTCAGTGTCACAAAGATGTCAGGTTTCCCCAAATTTATTAATAAATAATATTGTTTTAGTAAAAAATCCTACCTTGCCAAGCTGCTCCTAAAATGTATGTGAATGCAAAGGAATGAGAAATGCCAAGACAATTTGAAGCTAAGCCATGTGAAGAAAATTGACCTCCAAGTAGCAAAACTTATTTATTTATTTATTTTAGGTTAGAGTCTCACTCTGTCACAAGCTAGAGTCCAGTGGCATGATCACAGCGTACCACAGCCTCAACCCTCTAGGTTTAGGTTAGCCTTCTGTCTCAGCCTCCTAAGTAACTGGGACTACAGGTGTGCGCCACCATGCCTGGCTAATTTTTTTTTTTTTTTTGTAGAGATGAGGTCTCATTATGTTACCCAAGCTGGTCTTGAACCCCTGAGCTCAAGCAGTCCTCTCCCCTCAGCCTCTCAGAGTGCTAGGATTACAGGCATGAGCCATTGCACCCAGCCAAGATTTACTATAAAATGATAGTAATTAAGACAGTGGTATTGGCACAGAGGAGGTGGATAGCCAGCGGAACAGAAGAGACAGCTTGGAAAAAATCCCACGTATGTATGACATCCTGATACATGTCAGAGTTGGCAGTTATTTGTCTGTTGGAAAAGGATAGACTATTCAACAAACAATGTTGGGACTGTGGATTATACAAGTAAGAAAAAAGAGGCAGGCCAGGCTCAGTGGCTCAGTTTGTAATCCCAGTACTTCGAGAGGCCAAGGCGAGTGAATTGCCTGAGCCTGGGGGTTCAAGATCTGCCTGGGCAACTTGGCGAGACCTTGTTTCTACAATAAGTTAAAAACAGCCAGGTGTGGTAGCACGTGCCCGTTGTTCCAGCTACTTGGAAGGCTGAGGCAGAAGGATCACCAGAGTCCAACAGGTCGACACTGGGGTGAACGTGAGCATGCCACTGCACTCCAGCCTGGGCAGTGGAGTGAGACTCCAACTTAAAAAAAAAAAAAAAGGCAGACCTTTATGCCATATACAGAAATAAGTTCCATAAAGTCAATGAAAAGCTATACATTTGTAAAAAGATCTTAAGAGAATATCTTTTTGACCTTGGGATAGAGGAAGATTTATTGCACTAAAAAACAAACTAAAATTGGAAAAGACTGGTAACTGCTCACATTTAAAATTTTTAGATGTCTGTACAAAAAAAAATGATAACCAACAAAACTAAAAGATAAGTCTATTTTCAATACATGTAGCCAACCCAGGTAGCATCCAGAATATAAAAAATTCCTTCAGATAGCTAAGACACAGGCAAACAACCCAGATTTTTAGAAAATGGGCATAGTATCTGAATTCCCAAAGAAGGAAAACAGAATGCTTTGTAAAGGTAAAAGTAATGCTGTGTTAATGCTCTCCTCATGTAATTAGCTAAGAGGGATTGTGAACTTTGCTTTTTAAATATTATTTAAAATATATTTAATTTTGTAGAATTTTTTTTTTTTTAAATCTGTGTCTTTGTTACCCAGACTAGAGTGCAGTGGCATGATTATGGCTCACTGTAGCTGTGACCTCCTGGGCGCAAGCAATCTTCCTGTCTCAGCCTCCCAAGTGCTGGGATTGCAGGCATGAGCCACCATGTCAGGCCCAATTCTGTAAGATAACTTTTTTATTTTTATTTTTTGAATCAGAGTCTCACTCTGTTACCCAGGCTAGAGTGCAGTGGCACACTCACAGCTACCGCAGCCTCAACCTGCTGGGCTCAGGCGACTCTTCTGCCTTATTCTCCCAAGTAGCTGGAACTATAGGCATGTGTCACCATGCCCAGCTAATTCTTTTATTTATTGTAGAGACAATGTCTTGCCAAGTTGCCTAGGCTGGTCTCTAATCAGGGGGCTCAGGCAATCCTCTTTCCTCTGCCTCCCAAAGTGCTGGGATTACAGATGTGAACTATCGCACCCAGCTAGATTTAATTTTTATTGTTAACTTGGTGCTGCCAAACTTTCACAATAATGTTACCTGAATTGCCAGAAAGTGCAGTATCCAGCCTTTGTATGTCTGATTGCCACATGTAACATTTTAAGGAATAACATGATCAATTAGTTATGTTTCTTTGAAGAATGAGAGATGTATTTGTAATAAATATTGCATAGGGCATGTTTTTTAGTGTTCTTTTTTTTTTTTTTTTTTTTGAGTTGGAGTCTCACTCTGTCGCCTAGACTGGAGTGCAGTGGCCGCTTCCGGCCACCGCAGCCTTGACCTGCTGGGCTCCGGCGACCCTTCCACCTCAGCCTTCCAAGTAGCCAGAATTACAGGCATGCGCTACCACGCCCAGCTGATTTTTTGATTTATTGTAGAGGTGAGGTCTCGCTACCCAGGCGGGTCTTGAACCCGTGGGCTCAAGCAATCCACTCGCCTCAGCCTCCCAAAGGCGCAGGATTACAGGCTGAGCCACCGAGCCCGGCTAGTGTTCTCTTTTTAATGTTGCAAAATTGCTTTTATGGATACTTTTTGTGTGTATATGTTGCCTGCTTTTGTTCATGAATGTTAAAGTTCAGTGCTTGTAGTATTCTTGAATTCTAATATATAGACATATATGTGCATTTGTACATTTATTACATTTTTTTTTAATTTTAAAAATTTTGGTTGGAGTCATGTTCATTTTGGGAATGAGTTCAATGTGGTCTTTTTCCTAGAGCGGCCCATACCCTTTGATCACATGATGTATGAGCATCTGCAGAAGTGGGGACCGCGGAGGGAAGAAGTAAAATTTTTTCTTCGACACGAGGACTCTCCAGCTGAGAGCAGTGAACAAGGTAGAGAAATGCTTGCTTTCTTATTTGTTAATTTTTGCCATAAAGGTTAATTTATTTACTCCTAAAAATAGGAATAAATGTTACATTATTCGCACTTTTCCCCCTTTACTTACATGGGGTGAGAGGGAGAGTGTCGTTTCTTTAGCTTCTGTGACTGCAGTTTACTGTGGTGTCACACTGTGTAGTCACAGCCCTTCCTCCTCCTCAGGATCCACGTCAGTCCAAGGATATTTAAAGGATTTTTGATAAATACCAGATTGGTCTAGTAAATAGATTTCAAATGTACATAAAACCATGAAAGGATTAAAAAACATTCTGGGAGATGCTCTTTTTATTGTTAGAGTGAATAAGGCCTTTCTAAGTGTAATACTAAACTACAAAAGACAAGGCTGATGAATAATTTAAAACACAAACGGAAAAGACTACATGGAAATAATTGTCCTAAGCAAAGTCAAAGACAAATTCTAAACTGGGAAATAGTATTTATAGCTCATACTACAAAGGACTAATTCCCTTTACTTGTAGAGTTCCCAGAAGTGGATAAGAAAAAACTTAGTAAACTAATGGGGAAAATACACACATACACAATTCACCGAAAAGGAAATTATTTGTGGCCCTGGGATCTGTGAAAAGATCTTCAGCCTTACTCCTAAGAAAGAAATGCCGGGAAAACTACACTGAGATATACTGTATGTTCCCTTTCATATTGGCAGAGATGAGAATACTTCATAGCACAGTGTCAACGAGGATGCTGAGAAGTAGGCATTCTTCCACATCACTGTGGGGAGGGGTCAGCTGGTGACTTCTGTACGGGGCAATTTGGAAATAGCTGTTAAATTTGCAAAACATAAAACTTTTCATCCAGTAATTTCACTTCTGAGAATTTATCCTGAAGCTGTGCCGGACACATGCAAAATGACATATATACACAGTGCTGCTCAATGAGCAGTGCTGACAACCTAAGTGCTGCCAGAGGAGCTGGGCTACAGAAAGTGCAGTCCTTCCACTCAGTGAGATGCTCTGCAGCCATCAATAGTGAAGGTGCTCTGTGCCCTGACCCAGACTATCTCCTAGACATGTGAAGTAAGTTAAGCATGGTGCACAAGTGTACACACTGAGCAGCTTTCTGTGTCAAAGTGACCAAAGAATTACTCTGTACACACATCTGCTTGTATGTGTAAAGCATCTTGGGAAGGATCTGTAAGAAACTGGTAAGGTTGTTATCCTGGGGGAAGCAGGGAAGGGAAGAGCAGTGCCACTGAGGAGCAGAGCAGGGTGGGTTGTTCATTGTAACTTTTTTGTTTTGTTCCTTTTGAACTTTGAACCATGGAAACATACTATGTCTTTTTTAATTAAAATTTAAAGAAATAAGGAAGTCTTTTGTTTAGATTGGAAAATACAGTTTATTTAGAAAGTAGATTAGAGAGAGAGAAGAGAGAGGAGAGTCACCTCCCCAAGATAGAGGAGGGGGCCAAAACTAAGAAAACATGGCATCCATAGTCAAAGAGCACATGGCCAGACCATAGCCTAGCAGAGCAGTGGCTGAGATCTTTCTTTTCTGAATGCATATACACTGTACAATGAAGAGATCTTTAACTTGTTATTTAACAGTGATTATGTATTACTTCTGGTATTTTTTAAAAGCTCAAAAGAACATTACTTTGTAAAGAAAAGATTTCTTTATTGCAAGTTATTCCCCTTTACTTGCATTTTGTATTAAAGGAAATGTTGCCCTTGAATGAGCTACTGGTTACTTAAAAATCATCTTTCCATAGCTGTAGATATTATTGTAGTGCTGTCTTTTGTATACACCATGACGTCCGGGCTTTTTTTTGCTGCTTCTGGTCATCTAGAGCCAGGAACCAGGACATGGAGGCTGCAGGCACAGCTCTTTATCCACTGTTAGCTTAGACCAGGGCCTTCCTTTCTGGGAAAGTTTCCCTGAGGAGGGTTAGACTGATGGACAGTTGAGGTGATGTCCTGGTGCTAAGGGTTTATTTTAAGACTCGCTACGTGAGTTCTCCAGCCACCTATACCCTCCTTGCCTAATTATGCTAAAATCAGAAGACTCACTTTTTACTTTTATTGATGCAATATGTGCGCATAACCTGTAGTGTCCTGGGGGAGAAGAGCTTTTTTCTCCTAGAAATGTTAGGGATGCTTAGAGAATCATCAGAGTCATTAGGAAGGTGATGGTGCTAGCCATCAGGCTGACTTTCGTGGTCACAGCAAGTGCTGTTCATCTGGTTGTGGCAGGAGCATATGTACGCCACATGGGCACAGCGGGTACCAAGTACTGTGGCCTAGGAGATGGCCATCAATGTGGAGAAACCTGAGAGGATGCCCTGCAGGATATGGGGCTCAGAGTGGACCCTGAGGAAGAGTGGGATTTGTGGGGGAGAATTCAGCACTGCTGTGTTCTGGGAGGGGCTAGGATATGAAGGACACGCCAGGCGACCTGAGTGAGATGTGGGGACCAGGGACACACCTTTTCCACCTGGGCTGGCACAGGTGATTGGTCAGGATCGAAAGAATCAGATTCATCACATACCTGTCATGACTATTCAGAGCTTTCAGCTTCCCTGTTTATCAGTCCTCAGGTTAGCTTTGGTGGCATTTGTAATGTGTCCCTGTGAGCTTCAACCTCCTTGTCTCTTCCAACCACAATCTTTCTTGCCCATTTGTTATCTTTCATGCTCTGACTCAGAATTCCATCTCCCCATCTCCAATGCCATGCCCTCTGCCCCTTTTCCTCTACTTAATGAGGTGGCATAGAGAGCAGTGCACATGGGTGCTGTGTTCCCTGTTATGTTTTGCTTTTACTAACTGAACTTCTCTCTTCAGCTTATTTATGTTCTAAGGAGCCAGAGTTTAGATCCCAGACTCATGTTTCTTGCTTGGGGCAAGGCAGGTGTTACTATTTGATATTATTTAAAGGGAGTAAGGCCAGGCATGGTGGCTCACACTTGTAATCCTAGCACTTTGGGAGGCTGAAGCAGGAGGACCACCTGAGGTGAGGAGTTTGAGATCAGCCTGGGCCACATACCAAGATCCTGTCTCTACAAAAAGTTAAAAAAAAAAAAAAAAAAGGCCAGGTGTGGTGGTATGCACATGTAGTCCCATTTGCTTAGGAGACTGACACAGGAGGATCACTTGAGCCCAGGAGTTCAAGGGTGTAGTGAACTGTGATTATGCCACAGAATTCCAGCGATAAAGGGAGACCCTGTGTCTTTATTTTAAAAATGAATAAAATAGTCCAAGCACTTTGGGAGGCCAAGGCAGGAAGATTGCTTGAGCCCAACAGTTAAAGACAGCATAGCAAGACCGCATCTCTATAAAAACTAAGAAAATTAGCTGGGCATGGTGGCACGAGCCTGTAGTCCCACTACTCAGGAGGCTGATGCAGGAGGATCGCTTGAGCCCAGGAGTTGGAGTGCAGTTGTGCCACTGCACTCCAACCTGGGCAATAGAGTGAGACCCTGACTTAAAATAATAATAAATAAAGAGGATTGCACTTGAGTGTTTATTGTGTGTAGAGCTACAGGACATAACAAAAAGAAGTAAAAGACATTCCTCAACTGAAAGGATGAGAATTCTCTATTTAGAATCTGGAGGAGAATGTGGAGGACGTTTACCTCAACCCCCTTTTACACTTAAGGAAACAGAAGCTTAGAGTAACTCAATGAAGCTCATACAACCAGCTAGTTGCAGAGCATAAACTAGAACCCGGGAGATGATGTGATGGGGTTAGGAGTGAGCCCGAGTTCAGCCTTGACCTGTTTTTTACTTAGGGGGGGACCTTGGCAAGTGACTTCACCTTCTTGTGCTTTGGTTTCCCTGTCAGCCTTTTAGAGTTGTGGGTGAATGACATGTGCTGTGACGTGCTTAGAGGTTCATGGGCATAGTAAGTACTTACTGATGGTAGTTTATCATTCATTATTTTCTGACTCTGAAATGCAGGATCATCAGGTTTCTCCTTTACCATCAAAGATTAGGTGGCACTTGGTATAATTTTAATGCTGTGTATTTATAGTATTCTGATTTCTTAATAGCTTGTTGTCTGGAAAGGTAGCAATTGAAGAATATTAAATCAACCTTAATACCCTATTCCTTAAAAATACTCAGAACAATTAAGAATTTAATTTATCTGTAAACTGATAGATGCCATAGGTTTCATAATCTCTTTTTAATTGTCACCCCCTAAGGAACCTATTTTGGTTTTGTTTGTTTGTTTGTTTTAGTTGGAGTCTCACTCTGTCGCCCAGACTGGAAAGTGCAGTGGCCGCTCCCGGCCACCGCAGCCTTGACCTGCTGGGCTCCAGCGATCCTTCTGCCTCAGCCTTCCAAGGAACTGGAACTACAGGCGCGCGCTACCACACCCAGCTAATTTTGAGGTCTCGCCAAGTTGCCCAGGCGGGTCTCGAACCCGCGGGCTCAGGCAATCCACTCACCTCAGCCTCCCAAAGCGCGGGATTACAGGCTAAGCCACCGAGCCCGGCAGGAATCTCTTTTGAACATTGTGTTCTAACATGTCTCCACCTCCTCCCATTAAATATACTGTATATCCACTTACGTACTATATATCTGGGCTTTATTTATTTATTTATTTTGAGTTGGAGTCTCATGCTGTCACCCAGACTAGAATGCAGTGGCATGCTCCTGACTATCGCAGCCTTGACCTGCTGGGCTCCAGCGATCCTTCTGCCTCAGCCTTCCAAGTAGCTGGAACTACAGGCGTGCGCTATCACGCCTGGCTAATTTTTTATTTATTGTAGAGATGAGGTCTCGCCAAGTTACCCAGGCAGGTCTTGAACCCGCGAGCTCAGGCCATCTACTCACCTCCGCCTCCCAAAGCGCTGGGATTGCAGGCTGAGCCACTAAGCCCAGCTATATCTTGGCTTTATGTATAATAGTAATTTTTTTTTTATTTCCTAAGAACGAATTTTTGTCTTTTTTAAGGTGGGACATCACCCTCTTAGAAAATGCATGGTTTAAGGTGAAGCACAACCGGGCTCAGTGGCTTAGCCTGTAACCCCGCTCCTTGGGAGGCTGAGGTGAGTGTATTGCCTGAGCCCGCGGGTTCAAGACCTGCCTGGGCAACTTGGCGAGACCTCATCTCTACAATAAATCAAAAAATTAGCCAGGCGTGGTAGCGCGCGCCTGTAGTTCCAGCTCCTTGGAAGGCTGAGGCAGAAGGATTGCCGGAGCCCAGCAGGTCGAGGCTGCAGTGGTCGGGAGCAGCCACTGCACTCCAGTCTGGGTGACAGAATGAGACTCCAACTCTAAAAATAAAAATAAAAAATAAAAATAAGGTGAAGCAATATTTTCATATTATGATTTTTCCAGAATTTTTTTCAGGTGCTCTCTCTCTCTCTTCTTTCTTTCTTTCTTTCTTTCTTTCTTTCTTTCTTTCTTTCTTTCTTTCTTTCTTTCTTTCTTTCTTTCTTTCTTTCCTTCTTTCTTTCTTTCTCTCTATCTCTTTTTTCTTTCTCTCTCTCTCCCTCTCTCTTTCTCTCTCTCTTTTTCATTCTTTCTTTCTTTCTCTCTATCTCTCTCTTTCTCTCTCTCTCCCTCTCTCTCTCTTTCTTTCTTTCTCTCTATCTCTCTCTTTTTCTTTCTCCCTCTCTCTCCCTCTCTCTTTCTCTCTCTCTCTTTTTCTTTCTTTTTTTCTTTCTCTCTCTCTCCCCTCTCTCTTTCTTTCTCTTTGCTTTCTTTCTTTCTCTCTCTTTTTCTTTTGCTCTCTCCCTCTCTCTTTCTTTCTCTCTCTCTGTCTTTTTATTTCTTTCTTTCTCTCTATCTCTCTCTCTTTCTTTCTCTCTCTCTCCCCTCTCTCTCTCTCTTTCTTTCTCTCTCCCCTCTTTCTTTCTCTCTCTCTCTTTTTCTTTCTTTCTCTCTCTCTCTTTTTCTTTCTCTCTCTCCCTCTCTCTTTCTTTCTCTCTCTCTCTCCCTCTTTCTTTCTTTCTCTCTCTCTCCCTCTCTCTCTCTCTCCCCCTCTCTCTTTCTTTCTTTCTCTCTCTCTCTTTTTCTCTCTCTCTCTCTCCCTCTCTCTCTCTTTCTCTCTCTCTCTACCTCTTTCTTTCTCTCTCTCCCCTCTCTCTCTCTCCCCCCTTTCTCTTTCTCTCTCTGTCTCTCCCTCTCTCTTTCTTTCTCTCTCTTTTTCTTTCTTTCTTTCTCTCTCTCCCCCCCTCTCCCTCCCCCCCTCCCCCCCAGACTGGAGTACAGTGGCATACTCATGGCCACCCCAGCATCGACCTGCTGAGCTCCGGTGATCCTTCCACCTCAGTCTTCCAAGTAACCGGAACTACAGGGCGTGCTGCCATGCTGGCTAGTTTTTTACTTATCGTAGAGATGAGGTCTCACCAAGTTGCCTGGGCTGGTCTTGATCCCGCGGGCCTTGGCCTCCCAAAGTGCTGGGATTACAGGCTGAGCCACCAAACCTGGCCTGCGTTTTTCTTTTTTAACAGTTTTAATTTTTATGGAACAAAGGGGAGTTCGTAAGACTGCCAGATTGGATATGGTATCCCTTTGGGCATCCATTTTTTTTTTCACTGCTGAATATAACTTCTAATTTTAGTTTCTTCTACAATGTAAGAGCCTTTTTGAAAAAAAAGTCTTTATTTTTAATTGTAGTTAAAACGCACCATAATACCGTCTTTGCCATTTAAAACGATAAAAGCTTTTTGATAAGTCAATTTCAAGATTCTGACATAGGACGTAAAAAGAAAATATTTCATTTAAACAGCTTTATATGTAAATGATCCATTTAAAAACATTTTCAACTGTACAAGGTCTTGAATTTCTCAGCTTGGTATTTTATACTTGGGTTCAATAATTATTTGAATACGTGAAGAAATAGGAGAATATCATTTTTTCTAGTATGTCTTTTAGTAAATTTGGTCCTTTCATTTCTTTAGGTGGCCGTCAGACTCAAGAGCAACGAACTCAGAGAAATGTAATAAATGTACCTGGAGAAAAACGCACTGAAAATGGGGTAAGTGATAATGAATTAAACTGAATTTTTTTTTTTTTTTTTTTTTGAGTTGGACTCTCACTCTGTCACCCAGACTGGAATGCAGTGGCATGCTCACGGCCATGTACAGCCTTGACCTGCTGGGCTCAGGTGATCCTTCTACCTCAGCCTTCCAAGTAGCTGGAGTTACAGGTGCACACCACCACCCCAGCTAATGTTTTGATTCTTTGTAGAGATGAGATCTCGTCAAGTTGTCCGAGATAGTCTCAAATCCCTGAACTCAGGCAATCCTCTTGCCTCCACCTTCCAAAGTGCTGGGATTATAGGTGTAAGCCACTGTGCCCAGCCAAATTGAATTTTTAAAGTTGCTTTTTGCCACTGCCAATGAGCTTGGGGTAATTTATAAGTAAATATTTTTGAGCTGGGCTTAGTGGCTCAGCCTGTAATCCCGCGCTTTGGGAGGCTGAGGTGAGTGGATTGCCTGAGTCCGCGGGTTTGAGACCCGCCTGGGCAACTTGGCGAGACCTCATCTCTACAATAAATCAAAAATTTAGCCGGGCGTGGTAGTGCGCGCCTGTAATTCCAGCTACTTGGAAGGCTGAGGCAGAAGGATCGCTGGAGCCCGGCAGGTCGAGGCTGCGGTGACCAGGAGCGGCCACTGCACTTCAGTCTGGGTGACAGAGTGAGACTCTAACTCAAAAAAATAAAAAATATTTTTGGAGTGGAAATTGTCATCTTTGTTGAATGTTTCAAAACATTATATGCAGTCATAAAGAAGTGATCACTGAGTGGTTTTGTCAGTTCACACAGTAGTCCATGAACTAGATCAAGTCTCCCTTGGGGCAGCCCTCTGCGTGCCCTTCAGGTACTGCTGCCATAGCCTCTCCTGGATCGACAGTGAGTTCCTCTGTGCACATGACAATGACTCGTCTCTGTGGCAGCAGATGGGCTCAGCATAGACTGAGAGTTGAGCAGGCAGACTTGCTTTGCATCTTCATTGTTGGTTCTGGCTCCTTTGTCAGGTTTTGAGAGGCCAAGAGGATGGTGGATTGCAGGAGTTTCCTGTCATTGTGGTGTAGAGTTGGAGAACAGGTAGACCACTCAGCACAGGTCAGGGAGGATGTGGGGGCTCTTTGTCAGATGTGTTAGTAGTGTGTGCTGAAAGAATGAGAAGGTAGGGACATTTTAACCTGGTCTTTCTACAAACTTTAGTAATAACTTTTCCAGATGCTATTAAGATTAGAGAATTAGTTGGCTTCTTTTTCTGGCTCTACCACTAGTGGGCATACAACCTTGGGCAAATTACTTCCCAGCACAGTGCTTAGCCCAGTTAGGTGCTGGTGAAGGACATGAGTCTGGAGTGTGAACAGCAGGCTGGCTTCAGGGCTTTCTAATTAGCTACATTGGAGCAAGTTACTTTGCCTCTCTACTTCCCAACTTGCTACTGAATTTCTATTTTAGATCTTTTAATGGCTCCATTTGTGACTCTAACTGATTTACTAAAATCTCTGTTTCTTTGTACCATCAGTTTTTTGGGGTTTTTTTGAGTTGGAGTCTCACTCTGTCGCCCAGACTGGAGTGCAGTGGCCGCTTCCGGCCACCGCAGCCTTGACCTGCTGGGCTCCGGCGATCCTTCCGCCTTAGCCTTCCAAGTAGCCGGAACTACAGGCATGCGCTACCATGCTCGGCTGATTTTTTTTATTTATTGTAGAGATGAGGTCTTGCTGCCCAAGCGGGTCTCGAACCCACGGGCTCAGGCAATCCACTCACCTCAGCCTCCCAAAGGTGCGGTATTACAGGCTGAGCCACCGAGCCCAGCTTGTACCATCAGTTTTAAACATCTTCCTTCCCTCCTTCCAACTCTTTCAGCTGTACCAGGCTTTTATGTTGTCAAGATTGACAATATTTGTGAACTGTTGTCTAACTATAATTAAGCTTTTTATTTTCTGCCTATAGATTTGTTATAAAGTTGAAAAACATTTAGTTTTGTTATTTTATGTTTTGCAGGTATTATCCACTGCAGAGTCATGTGGTATACTCTTTGGTTTCAATATCATAGTCCTTGTGTCACTCAAGGAGAAATATTCCTAATGTCAAGATTATAGATTGTACTTCCTTACTCCAATTTCTAAAAATTGTTGCACAACTTTTCTTCTCCTGCCCTATGATATACTTGTCCACTCCAAATCCAGCGCCTCTACAGAGTTCTTCCAGGCATACCTGCTTCAGGATTCTTAAGAAATAGAGGAACAGACCCCACTTGGAAGAAATTTTCATTCAGTAAAACTGGAGTGGGGGCTAGGAAATCCCTCCATGTGATTGTGTTGCCCTGCCAGGTTTGGGAGCCTTCAGGTGCATCTGTAGCTTATTTGTCCAACAGAATGTTGGCGCTTCTTTGAGTTCTAAGGTTTACCATGACTTGAACTTCAGAGACAATGACATATGTTGACTAGGCTGTGTGTAAAGTGGGGTGTGTATATACATGATGTGCAGAAGGGACTCAGAAGGAGAGGATTCCACAGGTATAATAAAGTAGGTAGACCAGTTTTAATGTGATGGGTCTGTGACCTCTTTCTTTATGAATTTGTCTCTGGTTAACATGGAGATAATGTGTACATTTTAGGTTCAACAAAACTGAGACCCAAAACCAAGATTTAAAGCATGTTTGTATTCTTTATGTGAGTTTATAATTAGAGGAAGGCATGAGAGCTACTCTGGAGGAATAATTTGTGCTGGAAGCATTACATCAAAGATAGTCCTGTATTTTATGACCCACACACCTGCCTTTTAAGCCCAACAATGCATTACCTTGCAAAGCACTTTATTGTCTGCAAAGCACTTTTACGTGCATTTTTAAGTTACTAAGATATTAAAAACATCTTTCCTTCAAAATGTTTCTGAGTGTATCTTGGTTGTAGAATAATGACACACTAAACCTTCTGCCTGGTGGGCTGAGCCAGCCAAGGACAGATCAAGCAGCCGTGGCGAGGGAGGGAGGGCGTGCATGTGGGAAGGGAAGGTAGGATGCTGTGCTGCTGTGATTCATGCCATCAACAGCTGGTGAGGTCGGATGCTGGGAGGCCCTGTTCTTGAAAACTGCAGGTCATCAGGTCAGGTGAGTCCCTGTGCTGGTTTCACAACATACTCTAAAGGCAGATTGATGTATCCTCATTCTATATGCCCGTATTGGTGTTGCCAAGACTACCCCCATGTTCCCTGATTCACTAGGAAGACTCAACACTTGACACATACTCGTACTTCTGGCTGTGATTTACTAGAGAGAAAGGATTCAGAGCCAAATCAGGAAAGGGAAAAGGCACATTCCACTTAGGTGTTCTGGAAGCATCCCTTCTTGTTTTCTCAGCTAACCAGGTTTAAAACCTGAGTCAGTTTCAGCTTTATTCTAGAGTGTCCAGCAAGTTGCTAAGGCATGTGTTTTCTTCTAAGAGTTTTATAGTTTTAGTTCTTACATTTAGTTCTATGATCTGTTTTGAATTAATTGTTGTATATGATGTGAGGTTGAGATTCCAGCTCATTCTTTTGCATGTAAATATCCAGTTGCCTGAGCAGTTCAACTTATGATCAAATTAATTGACCATAACTGTGATAGTTTATTTTTGGAAGCATTCATTATTAGTATAGTCATTCCCCCCATCCCCATTCCTAGATATAAGGAACTTATATCTAGAATATATAAAGAACACTCAGAACTCAGTAATAAATAACAAACAAATAACCCAATGTTAGAAAGAAATAGGCAGGCCGGGCTTGGTGGCTCAGCCTGTAATCCCAGCACTTTGGGAGGCCGAGGTGAGTGGATTGCCTGATCGCGCAGGTTCGAGACCCGCCTGGGCAACTTGGCAAGACCTCATCTCTACAATAAATCAAAAATTAGCTGGGCATGGTAGCGCGCGCCTGTAGTTCCAGCTACTTGGAAGGCTGAGGCAGAAGGATCGCTGGAGCCCAGCAGGTCGAGGCTGCAGTGGCCGGGAACAGCCACTGCACTCCAGTCTGCGTGACAGAGTGAGACTCCAGCTCAAAAAAAAAAAAAGAAGAAATAGGCAAAAGATTGGACATGTCCTCAAAGAAAATCTATGAATGCCAAGTAAGTGCATGGAAGCCTGTTCAGCATTGTTGGTCTTTAGGAAAATACAAATTAAAACCACAATGAAATACCATTACATGCCTATTAGAATGTTTAATGTTGCTGGGTGTGGTGGCTCACACCTTAATTCCAGCACTTTGGGAGGCAGAGGCAAGAGAATTGCCTGAGCCCACAGGTTTGAGACCAGCCTGTACAACTTGGCAAGACCTTGTCTCTATAATAAATAAGAAATTAGCGGGCATGGTGGCGTGCATCTGTAGTTCCAGCTACTTGGAAGGCTGAGGCAGAAGGATCCACCTGAGCCCAGCAGGTCAAGGCTGTGGTGGCCGAGAATGTGCCACTGCACTCCAGCCTGGGCAACAGAGTGAGACCCCCTACTCAAAAAAAAAAAAAAAGTGAAAAAGACTGATCATGACAAGTGTTAGTGAGAAATGGAGAAATTGGAACTCTTAACACATTCCTGGTGGGAATATAAAATGGCATAATGTGGAAAACAATTTGGCAGTTTCTTTAAAACTTTTAAACAGGCCAGGTGTGGTGGCTCATACCTGTAATCACAGCACTTTGGGAGACCCATGTGGGAGAATTGCTTGAGGCCAAGAGTTTGAGACCAGCCTGTGCAGCATAGTGAGACACCATCTTTAAAAAAAAGAAAAATTTAGAAATTAGCTGGTGGCATGTGTCTATAATCCTAGCAATTTGGAAGGTTGAAGGGGAAGACTGCTTGAGCTCAGGAGTTCAAGGTTACAGGGAGCTATGATCACATCACTGCAGTCCAGCCTGGATGACAGAGTGTGCACTGTCTCTAAAAATAAATAAATACATACAAAACAAAAGCCAAAAAAACTTAAACCTAAATCTGTTGTAGGACCCAGCAATTCTACTCCCAAATATTTACTCAGGAGAAATGGAAAGCAAATGTCTGTGCAAATTTGTACATGAATGCTCATAGCAGCTTGATTTGTTGAGGCCAAAATCTAGAAACAACCCAAATGTCTGTTAACAAGTGAGTAGGCGAATAGATTTTAGTATATCTATTCAGTGGAATATTGCTGAACAATCAAAAGGAAGGAACTACTGTGACATGCTGCAACATGGATGAACCTCTCAGTCATTATGCTGAAAGGAAGAAGCCAGGCAAGGAAGAACATACTGAATGGTGCAGGAGTTCATTTACCTCAAATCATCTCTGGTGACAGAAGGTAGTCGTTCAGGATTTGCCTGTGAATGGGGAGCCAGGGGAGGGGCATGGGGTGAAGGGAAGGGATTACAGAGGGGATGGGACGCTTGGGGAGATGGTGGATTCATGATGAGGATTTCATGGTTTATACATTTGTCAAGACATCAAATTGTATACTTTAGACATGTGTAGTTTATTATATGTTGATTATACCTCAATAAAGCTGTTTTAAAATTTATTAAAATTTTCAGTTCTTGAAGTTTTAGTTGGATCATTCTCAGATCTTCTTGGTTGCTCTTTGCTCATATTTTAAACACACTAAGCATAGTTATCTTATGTTCTACAACTAATAATTTTTGATAATAGTATGCTGCCTCTGCTGGTTTTTAATCATGGTGCCTTGATTGTTGTATGACTTGAATTTTGAGAATGAGTTGCTCCATTTCCTTGGAACTTTACCTCTGAGCATTCTTTGAGGCCTAGATGAAGGCTGGGTTTTCCTGAAAGGTTTGCCTTTGCTTTCGTCAGTAACTGGGCACAAGATAGGCTCACTCTCTACTGTGCTTTGTGGTTCATGAAACTTGTATGAGGTCTGTGTCATAATTACACATTTTTGGGGTTGTCCCTCCTCCCACTTACCGATGGGCAAGTTCCCACTGCCCCTTCTGTATGGGGTGTATTTCTTATCACCCTTACAATGAGGTTGGAGGTCTTTGGCTCCTGAATGTGTATATAGGCTTCTTCTGTTGGACTCTCTGCTTTGGAATGGACCCTAAGTCTTTATCTCCTAATGCCAGACTTAAGCAGCTGTTAGGGAGCCAAGTGTCCTGGTGGACAGAAACCCTTCAGGGCAAAAATCAGCTTTGGTGTTTCTTATTGCCCAAGGTTTTTACTTTCTCTTTATTTTTGGTCCCTATAACTTCCTTACTGTTGGGCAAGCTCAGTGATTTTCTTTTTTTTTTTTTTTCTGATTCGGTGTCTCACTCTGTCACCCAGGCTGGAGTGCAGTGGCACACTCATGGCCACCACAGCCTTGATCTGCTGGGCTCAGGTGATCCTTCTACCTCAGTCTTCCAAGTAGCTAGAACTACAGGTGTGCACTACCACACCTGGCTAATTTTTTTTATTTATTGTAGAGATGAGGTCATGTCATGTTGCCCAGGCTGGTCTCAAACCCTTAGGCTCAGGCAATCCTCTCACCTCCGCCTCCCTAAGTGCTGGGATTACAGGCATGAGTCACAGCTCTTGGCCTCAGTGATGTTTTAAAAACATGTTTTTGTGTTTTATCTTGCCTTTTAGATGTTGTTATCAGAGTGTGGATCAGGGTGTCCTGTCAGCCATACTGTTTGAAGCAGAGCAGTATCCTAGTGTTCTCCTAGTGCTCATGTGACATGGAATGCATTTTCTCTTTCCGGCTTTTGTGCACTTTGATAGCCTGTTTTTCTGCCGACCTTCCTAGCCTTACCCATTCCTAGCATCTTGCCCTGACTGTAAATGTGTGCTAAACTGAACTGAATTGATACGGGTGAATTTTAATCATTGGAGTAATTCACATTTATAGAATAAAATAGCATGTTGTAGTAGTATTGCAGGGAGTGGGTGCTGTATGAATTTAGCTGTCTAATTGGCTCTTACTAATTTGTGAGACTTAGTCACTGTTGGAATATAAAATATTCTGACTCCAGAATAATAATGAGATGTTAGAGAGGCTTGGTTTTACTGAACATTTTATGTGATAAAATAAGCATCCATGTTTATAATGTATCTTGATATCATTATCACCTATTTTTTGTTTGCTAAATAAGCAAAACTTACTCTCCAAACCTGAAATAATTTGAAGAGGAATGATCTTATATTGATGAATATTATGTGAGCATAAATAGGCTTTATTCTAATTATTTTGCCACAGTTTTGTTTTAGGGATGCCTGTCATTTTTGAAATGACATTATGCATTAGAAACCATTTATTCTTTAAAAAAAAAACTAGCTATAGTTGGTTTTTAAAAATCTTGTAATTAATTTACAAGATAGGATACTAGACATTTGATCTAATTCTTTTTATTCCTTATTGTATAATATATATACAGAAGGATGTATAAAATATGTATAGTTTAAAGAGTTGATAAGGAGACACTCAGGTGACTATCACCCAAGCTTAGAATTTTTCTTTTTATTCTTATTAAAGCAATTCTATCCAACTTAATTTAATTGTAAACAGACCAAAGACTTTAAGCAGCCTCCTTTCAGATTCCCCAGAGAAAGAGTGTTTCCGTAGCTCAGTGTATAAGCAAGTAAATCATGACAGTGTGAAAAGTTTAGGAAGAGTAAAACCAAAATAAAGGATATGATTTGATTCACTGTATCCAGGTGGATATCAAGAAAGATTTCCCAGAGGAATGAATCAGAGGCGTCTGCAGAGATAGAGGAAGAGGCATGAAACCCTGTGGTGGCAGAGCATTATGATCAGGATTGCCCAGAACCCACCATGGGGACAGGCAGAAGAGGGTCCCCAAGGAGGGGCAGCTGGAATACCAGCCCAGAGAGGCCAGTCTTCACTATGCTAAGAACTTAGACTGATATTGTAGGATTTTGAGCAAGATGTGTTTTAGCAAGATCTCATGGTGCTAACCTGCAAGAATTATATGTCGGGGTGGGTGGGAGATTAGGAAGGGATGGGAATGAGGCTGGAGATAAGAGCCTTGTGAGGTCATTGTTTGCTGTGCTTTACAGTGGACTCACAGCTACTTCAATCTCAGAAAGACTTACTTGTAAGGAAAGTACTTGAAAACGAAATTGTCAAGGTGTTGTAAGTACAAACGGCATCTAGTTATCTATAAACTACAAATTAGAAGAAATGTCACTTCTTGGGGGATGATAGCATAAACAAAAAAAGTTATTGCCAGCTAACAAAATGCTCTTTCTTTATAGAAATCTTAAAATACGTATATTTAGTTTATATGAGAACATTGTTGCTATCCAAGAAAAGAAATTCCTTGAGACCCATCTCAAGAATAATGATCATAACTGAGGTTTTAACATTAGTTGGTTCCTTCTTATAATTCATTTATATCACTTACATGAAGTTTTTCCAAGAAAGTCAAAGATAGAGGTAGGCTTTTTTAGACTTTCACAGGAGTAATATGAACAATAATAGGCAAGCCACCTCAGTTACTCTGTGTCACTCCAAAGCCCTTCAGTGTCACTGGACAGGCAACATTAAATCTATTTTGTCATTTCTCATAATCTTCCAAAAATAAAGAATTGCCTAGAGTTCTCATTATTCCTTTTATTTTATTTCTTTATTATTTTATTCTTGAGTCAAGTTAGCTTTAGTTTTTATATTTTTTAAGGGAGAAAAATTAATCCTTTCCTATTAATCTGAACCATATGAAATTGTTGTTTGATCATTTTTTAACCTACAAAAACAGCATTTTCATATTGTTCAAATTGCTAAGAAGTCTTCATTGTGTCTGGTGGGGTGTTTACCCTGCAACACAATAAATGGCTACTGACCAGGAGCAATCATGTGTGCCTAACTGAAGCCAGGTAAGGAGGCCATGACTCCAATGTGCAGGAAAGAGTACCTGCTTGCTGTTAGGATTTCCCCGCTAGAATCCTGGCACCACTGCTCACCTACTTTGGAAGCTGGTTTCAGAAAACCTGTAAATTCAACCAACTGCCCAGAGCCTTCACTCTTTCATCTGTCAAATAAGCTTAATAGCTTTCCTCCTACGGCTTTTGTAAGTATCAGCTAAGATAACTGTGAACTCAAGTATATATAAATGTCTGACGTGTAGCAGGCACTCATTAATGTTAATTGTTGAATCTCTAGAATGAATTCAGAGTTCATTTAAAAACACTGAGTTCTTCCCATCTCTGAAAGTGAATAAACATCCTGAATAACAGAATGATTGTATGAGAGATTCCTTAGAGAATCAGGAAAACCTCAGGAAGCAGATGGCATTGCAGCTAGATCTTAAACGATAGGTGAATTGTAGAAAGCGGGGGAAAGCACTGTAGACAACAGGAAGGGCGGGAGCAAAATACGGGTGTGGGAAAATGCTGGTTCTGGGATAGAGAGGCCAGCACAGTGAGAAGTGTCATGAAGAGCACTTGAGCAGCAGCAGGTGGCTCAAGGCAGAGATCTTGCTTAGGATTCTGGGAAAGTGCTAGAGCCATTAATAGAAGTAGGGAATTTAGGGGGGAAGTCAGACTTGGACAGAAAGAAGGGAGCTTAGCTGGTGAGAGACCAGGGTAGATGTGTGGGCATAGTGTGTTTTCCACGTAAACTAAGTGCAGAAAGGAATGTGCATGACAAACACTTGAACTATTTCATGTCATCTCACTGAAGCTTGAACGCTTAGGTTTATTTTTTTGTACCAAGTAATATTGTAGTGGCATTCTTGTCTATTATGACCAAGGGTGAAGTTATTTGACTGAATATTAAAATCAGCATGTCAGGATTAGAGACCTCCAAAGTGACCCATTTACCACTAGGTGTTTAGTTGCTGACAAAATCCACTAGCTTTTTTTTTTTTTTGAGTTGGAGTCTCACTCTGTAGCCCAGACTGGAGTGCAGTGACTGCTCCCAGCCACTGCAGCCTCAACCTGCTGGGCTCCGGCAATCCTTCCGCCTCAGCCTTCCAAGAAGCTGGAACTACAGGCACATGCTACCACGCCCGGCTAATTTTTTTGATTTATTGTAGAGATGGGGTCTTACCAAGTTGCCCACTCACCTCAGCGCCTCCCAAGGTGCGGATTACAGGCTGAGCCACCAAGCCCGGCTGCAAAATATTTTCAATAGAACATTTAATAGAATGTAAAACTAATCTTCTTACTAATATTTGGAAAAACTAAAAATCTACAAAAACATATCCTTAGTGGATTAAAATGGAAGACATATGTTCATCTTGCATAATTATCTACAATGATTTGTTTTAAGAACTTTTATCATATGTCTTTAATACCCAGATTGTTGACTGGGCATGGTGGCTCATGCCTGTAATCCCACCACTTTGGGAGGCAGAGGCCAGAGGATTGCTTGAGCCCATGGGTTCGAGACCAGCGTGGGCAACATGGCAAGACCTCATCTCTACAATAAATAAAAAATTAGCTGGGTGTGGTAGTGGACACCTGTAGTTCTAGCTTCTTGGAAGGCTGAAGCAGGATCACCTGAGCCCAGCGGGTTGAGGCTGCAGTGGCCATGAGCGTGCTACTGCACTCTAGCCTGGGCAACAGAGTGAGACTCAGACTCAAAACAAAACAAAACAAAAAAAACCTGGATTGTTGTACCACCAGCTTAAAAATTATATTTAGAATATTACCTGAGGAGGCAAAAAATTAATTTTATTAAAAGCCATATTACCAACTGACCTATGATCAAATGCTTTCAACTGTAATTATCAAGTAAGTTGTAGTTATTTAATATCTTTAAAAATCTAATTCTGATAGCCTGTTTTTCAAACAAACTTTATTTTGATAGCTTTCTGAATCATCATTCAACACATAATTATATAGATGAGAGATTTAAATGGGAAATAAGCCCCACCTCCTCCCTCCCTTCTTGCTCTCTCACCTGGGTTGGAGTGCAGTGGCACAATCATAGTTCACTGTAACTTTGAACTCTTGGACTCAAGTGATTCTCCCACCTCAGCCTCCAACTGGGACTATAGGTTTCCACCATGCCTGGCTAATTTTTAAAATTTTTTTGTAGAGATGGGGAGTCTTCTATGTTGCCCAGGCTGGTCTTGAATACCTGACCTCAAGTAATCCTCCCACCTTGGCCTTCCAAAGAGCTAGGATTATAGGCATGAGCCACCATGTCTGTCCTGGTCCCCTTTTTCATATCTAACTTTTGACAAATCATGGGCTAGCATGTTTATTAAAAATCTGATCCTGGGCAATCCCCTTGGGTCCTGCTGTGGGAACTTTTCTGTCCTCTCAATAAATCCTGCTTTCTCAGTTTAAAAAAAAAAACTGATCCTAATACATTTGAGATTGATAGTTTAATTATGAACATATTTATGCTTGCTTTTTTATTGTCACAATCTCATTTATTTGTTAATTCTTTTTTTTTTTGAGTCGGAATCTCACTCTGTTGTCCAAGCTGGGATGCAGTGACACGATCACAGCTCACCACAGCCTTTGATCTCCTGGTCCCATGAGCCTTCCCCCTCAGCCTCTCAAGTAGCTGGGACTAAGATGTGCACCACCACACCCAGCTATTTTTTGTAGAGATGAGATCTTGCTATGTTGCCCAGGCTGGTCTTAGACTCCTGCCAGCTACATATGAGAGTTCTAGCTCTTTCACAGCCTTGCAATACTTGGTGTTGTCACAAAAGCTTAATTGTAATTACCTTAGCCCATGATTAGGCTATTAGAATTAGATTTATAAAGATAGTAACAAACCATTGCAACTCACTTGATAATTGCAGTTGAGAACTTTTAATCACAGGTCAGTTGGTAATGTGGCTTTAATAAAATGAATTTTTTGTCTTCTCAGGTACTGTTTTAAATATAATTTTTAAGCTGGTGGTACAACAATCTGAGTATTTAAATACATATAGTAAAGTTTAATTTATAACAAAAAAAATCGTCTGTCAGTTTAGTGTAGTCTAAGTGTACAGTGTTTATGAAGTCAGCAGTTGTGTATGGCAGTGTCTTAGGCCTTCACATTCACTGACCACACATTTACCCACTCAACTAGAGCAACTTCAGTACTGCAGGCTCCATTCATGGTGAGTGCCCTGTACTGGTGGACTGTTGAAAATCTTATATATCATATTTTTACTGTGCCTTTACAATGTTTAAATGTACAAATACTTATGTTGCAATTCCCTACGGTGTTCAGTACAGCAACATGCTATTCAGGTGTGTAGCCTAGGAGCAATGGTAGACTATACTGTATAACCTAGGTGTGTAGTTGGCTGTGCCACCTAGGTTTGCATGAGTGCACTCTGATGTTCCCCCAATGACAAAATTGCCTGACAACACATTTCTTAGATATATCCCCATCATTAAACACAGCATGACTATGCTTTTTATTTTTATTTTTTTAAGTTGGAGTCTCACTCTATCACCCAGACTGGAGTGCAGTAGCACGCTCACAGCCATCACAGCCTTGACCTGTTGGGCTCAGGCAATCCTTTCATCTCAGCTTTCCAAGTAGCTGTAATTACAGGTGTGCGGCACCACCATGCCCAGCTAATTTTTTTTTTTTTTAATTGTAGAGACGAGCTCTTGCCAAGTTGCCCAGACTGGTCTCGAACCCATGGGCTCAGGCAGTCCCCTCGCTTTGGGCTCCCAAAGTGCTGGAATTAAAGCCACCATGCCTGACCAATGACTATGCTTTTTAAGTGGGTGTGTTTTGTTGTATGTAAATTATGCCTAAATAAAGTTGATTTTAAAAGTAAACATTGATTTTACTGTGTATTTCTTAAGCTGGCCTGTTCATTTAGTTTACTTATTAGCAGTAAAGCAGTTTCTGAAGTTTCATATCTGAAATAGACTAGAATCTGTACTTACCCTTGTTTTTCAAAGTTGATCATCTTAAATTTAGGAGGACCATAAATTAGAAAATTGTTTTATTAGCCGGGCTCGGTGGCTCAGCCTGTAATCCCGCGCCTTTGGGAGGCTGAGGTGAGTGGATTGCCTGAGCCTGCGGGTTCGAGACCTGCATGGGCAGCGAGACCTCATCTCTACAATAAATCAAAAAATTAGCTGGGTGTGGTAGCGCGTGCCTGTAGTTCCAGCTCCTTGGAAGACTGAGGCAGAAGGATCGCCGGAGCCCAGCAGGTCGAGGCTGCGGTGGCCGGGAGCAGCCACTGCACTCCAGTCTGGGCGACAGAGTGAGACTCCAACTAAAAAAAAAACCAAACAAACAAAAGAAAATTGTTTTATTTTTGTTTATTATGGATGTTATGAAATAATGTTTTCACTTCGAATTTCTGTAATATTCAGAATGATAGCATACAGAAGGTTTATCTTTTCATTTGGTGTGGGAGGATTAAGCGACTGCTTTCTCTTTCAGCCCATGATTCCCGTAACAACCGGCCCCAGCGTAGCTGAGTGGTGCAGTAGGCATCCTGCTCTCAAGTACTCCTCTGGTGGGGTCCCGCCTGAGCAGTGTACTGCCACCCTGGGAAGTGCTGTTTTTATTTCATGGTGGAAATATCAGTATAAAGAAAACCTGTGCTCGTTCTATTCCTCATAGTTGAGTTGGATGGGGTCATCTAATTGCTTCCCGTGTGAAACTCTCATCTCTCATTAGAAGAGTGGCTCATTAAAGGCCAGAGCTTACATTCTGCTTTTCTTGTATATTGCCTACGGTGTCTGGGATGACACCTGGCATCCAGAAGGGAAATGAATTGTCATAGCATTGTGGTATTGAATGTGGATAGTACTCAGGGAACACTTGTTCCCTGACACTTTCATGATGGCCTTGCCAAGTAGAGGAGGATGTTGTCCTGCCCTTGCTATGCTAGGTCTTGAGTACACCACTGAGCTGTTTCACCTGTAAAGTTCCAGTGCAGCACTGCTTCCAGCCTTTGTAGGCAGCCAGGAATTAGGGTACCTGGTTAGGAGGGAGGTGATGGGACCAGAGGCAATTTGAGTGTTGGGAAAGATCTGGAGGGACAGTTAAAATGGTGAGGAGGATGTAGACTTCGCCAGAGGAACACAGTGAAAAGAAATCTGGGCTTTTGAGTTGGAAAAGATGCCATCTGTGCTGGAATATGATGAGGATGTGGTGGGAGGACAAGGAGGTATTCCATTACTTATAAGTCCATTCCAGAAATGTTGATTGCTGATGCTGTGGCCAGGTGCTAGGGCTGGGACCTGTTGCTGTGGAGGCCCAGAGTCTCATGAAGTCTCTCTAGCCAGCGGGTCTCTGGTACATCTGATGGTATATTTGATGGTATATCTCCCATCAGGTAACTATTTTGTATATAAATATGTTGCATGTTAGCTAATAAAGTCTCTTAACTATAATCTCCTCAAGTAGATTTGTGGAAGTTTGAAGAAGGAAGAGAGTGAGTGATGTGATCAGACAAGTGGTCACAAAGTCTGCGGTGAGAGGCTCTGTTTTTCTCTGCTGATGCTGGAGTCTGGAGCAGGGTTGGTTAGGCCCGAAGTAGGGTGGGCCATGTTTGTTGTGGGAAACAAGGATGTCAGTGTTAGGCTGGAGAGTGAACTGTTCTTTGGGAACACAGTGGCTTTCCCTAGAATCCAGACTTGAGGTAGTGAAGGCTGCTGGCTGCAAAGGAGGCCTTGATTCCTGGGGTCGGTGGGTGTTTCCTCTCATCGGGTCCCGTGTGTGTAGGCACCTGCCTGGCTGTCACTGAGAGAACTTTTTGGCTAATCCCTCTCAGTTGCTCAGTGACTGCGTACTCCGTGTGACCTAGAGCTGAAGTCCTCAGGTCACTCTCCACAACTGGGATCCTTGAGGCGCCTGAGGGAATGTATTATGAATTGCAATGAAGAGAAATAGGGGGGAATTAGGGAAGTAGGCTAGTTTGGATAAGTTGAGTTCATGTGAAAAATTTTAAATTGTAAGTGGGGATTAGTTTACATGTAATGCAGTGATAGACCTGCTATAAAAGGATCAAATTTGTATTGACTCATTTCTGTTTTCTTTAAAAAAAAAAACAACTCTAAAAAGTACTTCTTTTTGCTAAATGTTCACTTTGCACAATTAAGGGAATATATAATTGTTACCTATTTGTTGACTTACAGGATTATGGCAGCTTGTGTTTTTATAACCGTTTAAAAAGCAGTTAAGGAGGCCAGGCTCAGTGGTTCACGCCTGTAATCCCAGCACTTTGGGAGGCCAAGGTGAGAGAATAGTTTGAAGCCAGGAGTTCAAAACCAGCTTGGGCAACATAGCAAGACTTCATCTCTCTAAAAAAAAAATTGTTGTTTAAATTATCTGGGTGTGGTGACATGCACCTGTAGTCCCAGCTACTTGGGAGGCTTAGGTGGGAAGATCATTTGAGCCCAGGAGTTTGAGGCTGCAGTGAGCTATGATTATGTCATTGTACTCCAGTCTGTCTCCAAAAACAACAACAACAACAAAACACAAGTGTTTAAGAAGTAAAAGTTCTGAACAAGTTTGTGTTGATTAGAAAATCTCAGTAGGTGGAAATTAGTAACCCTTTATTAGTGTTAAAGTAAAATAGTCTTTCAGTCATTTGGACACTTTTGTCAGACCTTTTTTTTTGTAGAATAAACTATTTTCTTTTTCTTTTTTTATTTTTTTTGAGTTGGAGTCTCACTCTGTCACCCAGACTGGAGTGCAGTGGCCGCTCCTGGCCACCGCAGCCTCGACCTGCTGGGCTCCAGTGATCCTTCCGACTCAGCCTTTCAAGTAGCTGGAACTACAGGCGCGCGCTACCATGCCCGGCTAATTTTTTGATTTATTGTAGAGATGAGGTCTCACCAAGTTGCCCAGGAGGGTCTCGAACCCACGGGCTCAGGCAATCCACTCACCTCAGCCTCCCAAGGCGTGGGCTTACAGGCTGAGCCACCGAGCCCGGCTTAGAATAAACTATTTTCAAATGGAAGTTTCTGTAATTTGGTAATTTAAAGTATCTGGTTCTGAAAAGAGACTTGCTCCATATTGCTTCCTCAAGACCTTTGGATAAACAGAAAAGGAGTTTCAGTTAAGATTGGTGAACAAACCCTGATCCCATTTTTCAAGAGTCAAGAAGGTGCTCAGATACCAGAAAAGTTTGAGAAGACATGGATCTGGGGTGATTGGAACGGACTATTTAGAATTATAAGAGGTTTAAGGGAGGTGGGAGGTAAAGGGGTCCTAAGGGTGTATGTCTGGGCCTAGGAGGAGAATGTGGAAGGTCTGAGGAAGGACTGTGGGGCCTCCATAGCTAGAACCCATGGGTTTGGAAGAAGACTAGCCTGTTGGCATGAGCTCTGCTGCTTCTGTGAGCTGTGTGTCTCCAGGCCCATTCCTTCTCCCTCCCTGGTGGTCCCTCTCCCAGAGTGGGGCTCATGTCCCCATCATGCAGACTTGTTCTGAAGAGCACACAGCCCAGTGCACGACATGCTGGCACAACATGCTATGTGGGCTTAGCAGACAGTGGACTCTGGGTGATGGTCAAGGACATGGACTTATCTCACTGCTCTGCCTCACACGAGCTAATGGCTCATGCTTGTTTTCTTATTGGTAAAGTGGGAGTTTAATAGTACTTATCTCATCAGCCATTCTGAGGCTGAACTGGATCCATCTATGTAAAACATTCAGTTCAGGGCATTGTCGGCAGAGAATAGGGACACGGGCAGTTGCACTCCCCTGGGCCTTCCCTTTTTGTGTTCATTTCACATATGTAATTCTCTGTCAGATGGTGTGTTCATTCTTCATGTAGGCCATACATATAGTGTTTTTAATGAGGTACCTGTATTTTAGAATATGCTACATATTTCAGTTTCTTGAAACCAGGTGATAGTGAGGTAACATTTGTCTTCAGGTGTTACCCACACATTTATTTTTTTGGTGTGTTTCCTTAAACATTTGTCAACTTCATTTGCTCAGACATGCCTTTTAACTCATCATTTCAAAAGGAGGACTGTCAACGTATAATACACATTTGCAAAATGTGTATGCTTAAAGTCGAGCTCCTTCCTCAATATTGTACCTAATATGTATGCCTTAGAAAAACTGTTACTCAATAAAAGCAGTCAACAATTAGGAAAAGATCTTATAAGTAAACAAACTAGTTTGTATTCTCCTAACTTTTAGGGAACCTGTCTAAAAACCTGCCATATGTGAGTTTTGTCACTAGAGAAAGACAATCGTGCAGACAAATGCACATTCCAAGATGAATGGTTTGTGTTCTCTGTAGGTTGGGAATCCACGTGTCGAGCTTACCCTCTCAGAGCTCCAGGATATGGCAGCTAGGCAACAGCAGCAGATTGAAAACCAGCAGCAGATGTTGGTTGCCAAGGTAAGTTATAAAAGCAAAGGTAGGGAAACATGGTTCTAAAACTACCGTTTTAGACTCGGAGTAATACATTCGTGGGTAACACTTGTAAAATGGGACCCTGCTACAGGAGTGCCAAGCAAAGTGTCTCTATTATCACTTCTGTAATCACATATGCATACTGAAGCGTCTAGAAGTTGGGAAGGCATCAAGCAAGAGCATCTGACTCTTGACAGCTCAACAAACACCCAGAATGGAAATGGCTGGCCTTATTCAAATCATAACTGAAATTTGGGAAGAAAGGATGCTTTTTGCTGTTTTCTCCTTTTTCCTCTGGGTGTATTCCGCCTGGCGGTGTGGATGATATTTGTGTTCTAGAGGAAACCTGTAATCCATGATGGAAGTACTGGTCAGGGGCCCCAAAGTCAGTGACAGCTGGCTAATGGGGCTTCCTGGAGTGCCACTCTAGGCTGAACGTGCTTGGTTTATGCCAGTGTAGGGCATAGTTAGTGCTCATTATGTACACCAAGTTCTACATTTGTTGCTGCAGCTCTGTGAAGCAGAATTTGGAATTTTTCTAAATAATTGTTTCAAGACTTTGTTAAAGAAATCAGACCTATTACTCATGCCTGCAGGAAGTGACTCATGTTGTGAGTGATCTATCTTGAAATATTCTGGAACTGATTTGAAGGGAACCTTTAGACATTACCAGTTAGGCTCGTACTGCTTTCTTCTGTAGAGATTTTCAAAATTAACAACAAATGTCCAATCTGACTTTTTTTCATTTATTGAATGACTGTGTAGTTCATTGTACTATCTGTTTTTATGTAAATAATAATTTAAGTTGGATTTGTTAAAAAAGTTGTCTCATAAAGTTCATTGGATTTATAAGAGTAAAAACATCCAAAAGTTAAGTAAATTGCAAAGTATTTTATCTCATTAATAAGATTTCGAAGATAAAATATACATAGTATTATGTAATTCTAAAATTTTCTAATTCTACTTTTTGTTTTCTTTCCAAATATTGGTTCAAGAGTATTGCTGTTAAAAAAAAATATATAGGTATTTTTAGCAATGTAAATCCCTAGTAATGCTGAGCCTTAAATATTGAAGCATATATTTTCTTATCTCAGAGTGATAGTGTGTATTGCCTGTATAATCATACCTTAAACCTCTCCTTATTTCGATATGTTTTATGCATGCATATGGGACCATGAATATCTAATGTTGTCTCTTATCCTTAAGGTATGTTTTTACATTAATAGGGAAAAAAAGGCCAGGCTCGGTGGCTCAGCCTGTAATCCCCCAGCACTTTGGGAGGCCGAGGCGAGTGAATTGCCTGAGTCCACGGGTTCAAGACCAGCCTGGGCAACTTGGCAAGACCTCATCTCTACAATAAAATAAAAAAATCAATAACTGGGTGTGGTAGCGTGCGCCTGTAGTTCCGGCTACTTGGAAGGCCAAAGTGGAAGGATCGCTGGAGCCCAGCAAGTTGACGCTGGGGTGGCTGTGAGCATGCCATGGTACTCCAGTCTGGGCGACACAGTGAGACTCCAACTCAAAAAATAAATAAATAAATAGGGGGAAAAAAAGAAAACCCTGTTGAAGAGTATTGCATATATTTTTATTTTGGAAATGTCTTGGTACTACTTGACATAAAATGTTCATTATTTTTGAATTAACAAATCCTGAAGAAAGAAAACACTTCATTGGTTGCTCAGTGTCATAGCACATTGGAGGTTTGTTTTCTTACCAATTACCTTATCTCTTTTCAGTGTAAAATCCTCTGCTGGTCAGCACTCATTTCCTTTAGGAAGTTAAATAAGGGGTTCTTGGAAGCCACTTTGTAGCAGCAGGAAATGTGTTACTGGCAGCAGGAAGCCAAGCTGGGACTGACATAGAGCAAAGATGAGGTTGTGTTAGCCAGTGCGTTTTCTCCTGCTGTCAGGCTTCTGCAGAAGCACTTACTTTAGATCAGTCTGAATAGTAAAATCCTCTCTTAAAAATCCCTAAACTCTTACCGTTTCATACTTACATGTGCCCAATAATTTCAGTTTTGTGTGTTCTGAAGTGTGCAAGATTCCTCTAGTGTTTCTTGAGTATTCGTTAAGATGAGTGATCCTGTGGACTACACTCACGTTTTTCTTTTTAGTGCATAAAAGTAATCCTAAGTTTTGATTTCGGTTATATTCTTCCTACTTTTGTTAGGAACAGCGTTTACATTTTCTGAAGCAACAGGAGCGCCGTCAGCAACAGTCTATTTCTGAAAATGAAAAGCTTCAGAAATTGAAAGAACGAGTTGAAGCCCAGGAAAACAAGCTGAAGAAAATCCGTGCCATGAGGGGACAAGTCGACTACAGCAAGATCATGAATGGCAATCTGTGTAGGTGCCCTCAACCCACTTGGCACCCACTCCCACTAGGCCCCGATCAGTCCCTAGTTCACCTTACTAATAGCAAGGGTGCCAAAGCTTTGCTGTTAACCACATCTAAAAGGTTAGGGTTGTTAGACTAAGTGATCTTTAAGGATCTCTTGCAGCCCTAGGATGTAGTAGAAAGCTCCTTTTCTTACATTGCTGACAGCAGCCCTCTGGGTTGGGGTAAGGATGCGCCAACTTGACTCACTCATTCCAAGGGTCTGTTTTCCTCAAACATCTTAACTTTTATCTGTCATGAAGATAAGCCATGCAGATGCTCACTCTTTTTCCCCTGTGTCAACTCTGTGATTTTACTCATCAGTTCAGGCAGTGCTACTTTGTGTCACAGTGACTCACAAAACAGACATGGATGACTCTGCCTTCACAAAACCTTCCATCTGTGCGTGCATTGAGATTCCTTTTTTTAAATATATAATCAATATTTTTTATTATGATATTGTGGGGTACAGTTAAGGGTTAGGTATACAAACATGCTTCGTTCCGGCACCCTTGTGATAAGAGGTGTCTCCCCGTCCCTAGACAGATACCCACTATCGTTAATCCCATCTCCCTTCCCCACCCCATAGTTTCCCACCACCGTCAGTCATTCCCCCATAGTATTACAGTGGATGTTCAAGGTCCACTATATGAGTGAGAACATGTGATACTCAGATCTTTGTTTCTGTGAGAGGTCACTCAGTATTATAGGCTCTAGTTCCATCCAGGTTGCTGCGAAATTCATGATTTTGTTCTTTTTATGGCTGCGTAGTATTCTATCGTGTATATGTACCACATTTTTAAAATTCAGTCCTCTTTTGATGGACAGCATGGTTGGTTCCAGGTTCTTGCTATTGTGAACAATGCTGTGATAAACATACGTGTGCAGGTATCTTTTTGATAGAGTGATTTGAGTTCTTCAGGGTATATTCTCAGTAGGGGGATTGCGAGGTCATATGGGAGGTTGATATTTAGAGCTTTTAGGAATCGCCACACTGCTTTCCACAGAGGTTGCACTAATTTACACTACCACCAACAGTGTAGAAGTGTTCCCTTTTCGTCACACCCTCTCCAGCAGCTGTTATTTTTTGAGTTATTGATAACTGCCATTCTGACTGGAGTTAGGTGGTATCTCAGTGTGGTTTTGATTTGCATTTCCCTGATGATCAGTGAGGTTGAACATTTCTTCATGTGTCTGTTGGCTGCTCGGATGTCTTCCTTTGTGAAGTGTCTGTTCATATCTTTTGCCCATTTTATAATGGGGTTGTTTGTTTTTTTCTTTTCAGCACGTTTGAGTTCCTTCCTAAGTGGCTTGGCCAAGCCAGGTTTTGGACCGAGTGCCCTAAAGAATATTCTGTAATTAATGCAAATACCATTGTTTGCTCTGTGAGCAGTCATAGCATGTGTTCCAGAAACTTGTTGAGATGTGTTTTGGATTACACATAGCTCAGTTTCTGCTCAGGTCTGGCACTAGATGATGCATGAGTGAGTTCAGTGTATAGAAATGAAAATATAGACTATTAACTAAACGATGTTCTTTGCTTATTTGGTGGGCAACTATAGCTGCTGAAATAGAAAGGTTCAGTGCCATGTTCCAGGAGAAGAAGCAGGAAGTACAGACTGCAATTTTAAGAGTTGATCAGCTGAGTCAGCAGTTGGAAGATTTAAAGAAAGGAAAACTGAATGGGTTCCAGTCTTACAATGGCAAGTTGACGGGGCCAGCGGCGGTGGAGTTAAAAAGATTGTACCAAGAGCTACAGGTAACTCTACTGGGTCTTGGGAATGGTTACCTTCAAACATCCTCATCTTTCTAGCTTTCTCCTAAGTCCAGGTTGGAAACCTTAGGAATTGGAAACAATGGCTTCTAGTTTTGTTTTTTGTTTTTTTAGTTGAAATCTCACTCCGCCACCTAGGCTGGAGTGCAGTGGCACACTCATGGCCACCCCAGTGTCTACTTGCTAGACTCCAGGATCCTTCCATCTCAGCCTTCCAATTAGCCGGAACTACAGGCATGCACTACCACGCCCGGCTAATTTTTTATTTATTGTAGAGACAAGGTCTCACCAAGTTGCATGGGCTGGTCTTGAACTTGCGGGCTCAGGCAATCCATTCTCCTTGGTTTCCCAAAGTGCTGGGATTATGGGCTGAGCCACCAAGACTGGCCACAAAATAATGTTTAAGTGGCTATATTGAGATATAATTCACACAGCATACAATTCATCAGGCTTGAACCATTGCACCCGGCCTAATTCACCCATTTCAAGTGTACAGTTCAGTGGCTTTTAGAACCTTTACAGAGTTGTGCATCCACCACCACAATTGATTTTGGAACATTTTCATTACCCTAAAAAGAAGCCCCATACTCTTAGCCATCACTCCATAGCCCCCATCTCCCAGAACCTGGCAATCATGAATCTACTTTCTCTATGGATTTGCCTATTCTGGACTTTTCATGTTAGTGGAATCAGGCAGCCCAGGTTGAGCATCCCTAATATGAAAATCCAAAATGCTTCAAAATCCGAAACTTTTTGAGTACCAATATGATGCTCAATGGAATCAAATGCTCATTGGAGCATTTTGGAGTTTGGATTTCCAGATTAGGAGGGATGCTCAGTTGGTAAATATAATGCACATAGGCCGGGTGTGGCCAGGTATGGCACTTTGGGAGGCCAAGATGAGAGGATTGCCTGAGCCAGGGGTTTGAGACCAGCCTAGGAAATTTGGCAAGACCTTGTCTGTACAATAAATCAAAAAATTAGCTAGGCATGGTAGCATGTAGTTCCAGCTACTTGGAAGACTGAGGCGGAAGGATTGCCTGAGCCCAGCAGGTTGACGCTGGGGTGGCTGCGCACACGCCACTGCACTCCAGCCTGGATGACAGAGTGAGACTCCAACTAAAAAAAAAAAAGTTTTTAAAATATATATATAGTGCCCATATTTCAAAACCTGAAAAAGTCCAAAATCTTCTGGGTCTCAAGCATTTCAGGTAAAGGACACTCAACCTGTATGTGATCCTTTGTGACTGTCTTCTTTCACTTTGCATGTTTTCAGTACAAAATAACTTGATTAGCAAGGTAATAAATCAGTAAAGAATTAAGCTTTAGACTATATTTAAGTCCTCTGTGTAAGCTATTTTGATGAACTAGATGCTTATTTTTTTTTTTAATTGGAGTTTCACTCTGTCATCCTGGATTGAGTGCAGTGGCGTGCTCACTGCCACCACAGCCTCAGCCTTTTGGGCTCAGGCGATCCTTCCACTTCAGCCTTCCAAGTAGCTGCAACTACAGGTGTGTGCCACCGCACTCGGCTACTTTTTTGATTTATTGTAGAGACGAGGTCTCACTAAGTTGGCCAGACTGATTTGGAACCCCTGAGCTCAGGCAGTCCTCTCCCTCTGCCTCCCAAAGTGCTAGGATTACAGGCATGAGCCACTGTACCTGGACAATGCCTATTGTTAAGTCCTCTCTCAGCTCAGGCTGCTATAACATAATACCCATAGACTGGGGGGCTTAAACAGCAGGCATTTCTCACAGATCTGGAGGCTGGAAGCCCAAGATCAAGGTGTCAGAAGATCCAGTTCCAGTGAGAGTTCACTTCCTGGCTTGCAGCCAGCTGCTTTCCCACTGTGTCCTTACAACCTGCTGGGCTCAGGCAATCATTCTGCCTCAGTCTTCCAAGTAGCTGGAACTACAGGCATGCACCACCATGCCTGGCTAATTTTTTTTTTACTTATTGTAGAGGTGAGGTCTCACCAAGTCTGCCTCAGCCTTCCAAGTTACATGGTGGAGAGAGAGTTCTGGGTTTCTTTCCTCTTCTTATAAAGATACGGATCCCATCATGGGGCCCCCACTCTCATGATCTCATCTAAACTTAATTACCTCCTAAGGCCTCACCCCCAATTACTATCACATTGGAGTTATGACTGCAACATATGGATTTGGGGGTAACACAAACATTCAGTTCATAATAATCCTCAAGATTTTCATTTCTCAAAGTTGTCATTTAGCAGGTGATTCTTCAAGCCAGAAACAAGTTTTGTGATATTTATTAGCTCTTGAAGTATTGTATCATTTTATGAAATGAGGGTATTTACAGAGTAGAATCACTTGTGGTTGCTGTTAATTCTTTAACATAAATACATAGAAGTAACAAAGTAAAACTGGGTGCTGTGGTTCATGCCTATAATCCCAGTACTTTGGGAGGCCGAGATGAGAGGATTGCCTGAGCCCAGATTTGAGACCAGTCTGGGCAACTTGGTGAGACCTCATCTCCACAAGAAATAAAAAAAATTAGCCGGGCATGGTGGTGCATGCCTGTAGTTCCAGCTACTTGGAAGACTGAGGCGGAATGATTGCCTGAGCCCAGCAGGTTGAGGCTACAGTGACCAGAAGCATGCCATTGCCCTCCAGCCTACTATGACAAAGTGAGACTCTGACTCAAAAAAAAAAGAAAAGAAATAATAAAGTATTATAAGAATTTGTAACTACTTTTGCTTTAAGCAGTTGTTAAAAGTGCATGGTTTTTAAGGATACGTTGGTGATGTATGATGAATGTAATAAAATAATATCATTTATTTCCAACTTCATGAACTGCAATCCAGTTTTTTTGTTTTTTGTTTTGTTTTGAGTTGGAGTCTTGCTCTGTCATCCAGGCTGGAGTGCAGTGGCACACTCACGGCCACCCCAGCATTGACCTGCTGGGCTCTGGCGAGCCTTCTGCCTCAGCCTTCCAAGTAGCCAGAACTCCAGGTGTGCTCTATCTCGCCTGGCTAAATTTTTATTTGTTGTAGAGATGAGGTCTTGCCAAGTTGCCCAGACTGATCTCGAACCAGCAGGCTCAGGCAGTCCACTTGCCTCGGCCTCACAGAGTGCTGGGATTACAGGCTGAGCCACCAAGCCCGGCCCAATCTAGCTTTTAAAAGTACATTTTACCTTCTGTCGAATATACACATGAAGTATGTATGCACTAGTGCTGTGGGCATCCAAGAGCTCAGCAAGATTGTACTTAGCTTCTTGTGGGAGGTACATGCTGATGTTTTCTGTTCTCTCCTATTTCATCTCTTAAAAATGCTGGCTGCAACCCATCAGTAGTATACAAGGGCTTTACCTGGTGATTCCGTTGTCCTCTGTGAACTTCCTGCTGCTCCCCAGGAAGGGGCCTTATGTGGTGGGCTAGGACATGAAGCAGCTTGTGGGTGGAGCAGATTGGCTCCTTGGTTCATGAAAGTCCCTGAGACCAGTTGGTGTCATGTCAGCGTTACCGGCACTAGTTATTCTGTGTGCTTTGAAGATGTGTTACAGATATTTTCTCTTTCTGTGCTCCATAAGAACTCTGTTCTGGCTTCATCAGTGCTGTACCTGTAAGATATTCAGCACTAGATGGCAATGCATCATATAGGTACACATCAGAACTAAATGCTCCTTTTTCTTTTTTAATCTTCCTAAAGGAATTAATGGTAATGTGATTTTTTAATAAATGCAAATCATAAAAGTTGTATTTTGTGATTTGCAGATTCGTAACCAGCTTAACCAGGAACAGAATTCAAAACTCCAGCAACAGAAGGAGCTCTTAAATAAGCGCAACATGGAGGTGGCCATGATGGACAAACGCATTAACGAACTGCGTGAACGTCTTTATGGGAAGAAAATCCAGGCATGTGAAAAAGAAAGTTCCTGTAAGATAAATAGATGATTCATCTGGTTTTGGATGGTTCATCCAAAAATTGTTCATCTTCTCTAAGAGGCATTATGCTCCCCCTATTGCCACAGCTGATAAAACATAAATTGACCACAAAGCATTAAAAATGACAGTAGAAGAAAGTTCACTTTCCCAAAGAGTCGTCCTAGTGTATGGAGTCAAAACATATGCAGCCTTGGACTTGGTGTCCTCACCCTCCATTTCCCTGTGTGCTTCTGTCTCTTCTCCATTGGAGGACGCTGTTGGCTCTGGAGTCACAGCACCCAGCATGGTCCTCATACTGCTGTTTTAAGCTGGGCCACTTTGAGCAAGTTCCTTGACTTGTGTAGACATGTGTCCTTGCTGTAAAGTGAATTGTCCTACCTGCCCCAGGAGTTGTTAGCAATAACCCATGTGGAAGGGTTTTGTAAGCTCTCAAGAAAAATGCTATATAAGGGGTTATACTTAAAACAAAACAAAAAACCCTTCACTTGGTATTTTGGATACAAAGTTAATAAATCCTTACTGAAAAAAAAAGTACAGGAATAGTTAAAGAGAAATGTGAAAGTCCTTTCCACACTGTTCTCCAGAGGTGATAGCTGTTCATGGTTGTGATCTTTTGCAGTAGAGAACTTTGGGGAGGATGTCATAACACATCTTAATGCAGACACAGCAGTATAGAACTTTGAGAATGGGAGTGTAATAACTGTATTAGTCACACTGTCTCTCCTAGTCTTTTTTAACTGCAACATAGGTATCTTCCGAGGTCATTACCTTGTTCTCGTTGTACCATCTGAATGCTGTTCCATGGTCCCGGGGCCTGTCACCTCTTTGCTGTGCCCTGTAGTCAGGCAGGGTGACCCAAGTCATACTGTCATTCACAATGCATTGGTGAGCACACGTATAGCTGAGTGCCTGTGCATATGAATTGCTGCTGCACTGTGTGTCTAGTTGGCTGTGGACTCCCCAGTGAGGGGAGAGTACCTGGTACAGAGAGGATTGCACCCTGCCCTTGGGGCAGGAGAGGGGACAGACAGCCAACTCGCAAGGACATCTGCCCCAGATTGCTCTTCTGCAGACTCAGTGGTCATTGTCCTCTTGTCTGCTCTGAAGATACTCTGAGGAGGTTGGCATGGGCTTAGGGGCTCTGTCCGGGGTTGGGGTTTGGGCTTGGAGGATGGCAGAGGAGGACAGGGACTGCCACTTCTGTGGACATTACAGTGAATCTCTTACTTACAAATCTACCATTTTATTTTAACCAGCAGATTTGAAGGTCAGTCATTAATTTGTATAACTCTATGGTTTCAGATGTCGATTTTCCTTTTCCTCTCAAGATTAGTAACAGAGACCATGAGAGGCTGCAGGCATGTTCTTGATGTTTACTTGCATTACATTCTTTAGTAATGGTGTAGTAGGCAGGGTTCTCCAGAGAAACAGCCAATAGCATGTGTGTATAGGAAGAGAGAGATTTAGCCTAAGGAGCTGGCTCGTGTGATCATGGAGGCTGGTGACTCCGAGTCCTGCAAGGTAGCCTGCAGCCTGGAGACTAGGGTGAGTTGGGTCTGAGCTTGAACCTGAGGGCTGTCTACAGGCAGAATTCCCCTTCCTAGTGATTTCAGGCACTTTCTAAGGCCATTGTTTGGGTGAGGCCCACACGCCTTATGGTGGGGGGTCTGCTTTACTCAGAATCTACTCACTTAAAAGTTAATCTTATCTAAAAAATGACTTTACAGCAACATCCAGGCTGGTGTTTGACCTAATTTCTGGGTATTATGGTCTGGCCAAGCTCATGCAGAACATCAACCATCACAAATGGCTAGATCCATTCCACCTGATGTTTTGAGGGATCTCCTCAAAGAAGTGGGTACTTTTGCAGAGATGTATGTCTACCCGAAGGGCCTAGGTACCTTTGAGCAATTGTAAATGTCATGATCCCCTACCCCAAAATGGCATATGCTCCTGCATGTAGAATCTTGCAGACAATTGCAGAGCTTATGAGTCCTCATCTAGAGCCTGTCCTGAGGCCCTTAGGAGTCAGTGGTTTTCTAGGTAGATCCCTGTTTCAGGCACCTCTGTTCTTGGGAGTCAGAGCCCTTGCCTGGTCACTGCCCCGAGTAACTCACACAGTCCTTACAACGGCCCTTATCCTGACTTTACGGATGTGTGGGCACAGAGGCTCAGCGAGGTTAAATCACTTGCCCAAGGCAGTACAGCAAATAAGTGGAGGAACAGGATTTGTTTGGTGCCTTTGTGCCTCCCCCTGCCCAGGGAAGTGTCCTCCAAGTGAGAGGGAGGCTGCATGTGGGTCATGTGGACGTTGCTTTGCCATCACATCAGCTCTGCATACTTACGGCTCACAAATGGGCAGGTGTGACTGGAGAGAACTGCTCATGTGGGCAATGGGTCGAGTTCCTTCTCTGAAGCTTCCCCTTTTCTGCTGACTTCCAGGGTGATGGGCTTCCCATGTACTGGTTATCAAGTGAGTGGTTGATGTCTGAGCTAGCAGTCTCTTGCACTAGGCTTGGGATTTCTTTCAATTAGTAGAATCTTGACCCATATCTTTCCCATTTATAGCTGAATCGTGTGAATGGCACTTCATCACCGCAGTCACCCCTGAGCACATCGGGCAGGGTCGCTGCTGTGGGGCCTTACATCCAAGTTCCCAGTGCCGGAAGCTTTCCTGTCCCAGGGGACCCCATAAAGCCCCAGTCTCTCACTATTGCCTCAAATGCTGCCCATGGAAGATCCAAATCAGGTGAGTGATCCTGGCTCTCTTCCTGGGGGGGAATTCGTGAGCTGGGAGAGGGCCTGGGGGGTGGTGCAGCAGGGTAGAGGCCAGGGCTCCTGAGGTTCCACCTCTGTATCAAGCTCCAGGCTCAGTCTCCCCCTGGGCACTTAGGGGAGCTGTGTGCACCCTGATAAGGACCCTGAAACAAGAAGATTTTCTTTATTGAACTGAAGGTCTGTACCATGTGGCTTTTCAGAACGTGAAAAAAAGCCTTGAGTGTCCTCTCCTGCTGCAGGCTTGTTCACCCTGAGGGATGGAGAGCCCAGCTGGCCAGCCAACCGGCTATGGATGCCTCCCGGAGGCTCAGGCTGCTCATCTTGGCACAAGTGCGGCCTGGCAGGGCCTGCCCCTGTACACCAGGCACTGTCGCCAGGTTTCATTCTCCCCTCACATCAGTCTTCACTGGCCAGGGGTGGTGATCCCTTGCTCAGATCTTTGACTGTACCCCCGTGCTGTGTAATGACCTTAGGCCCAGCCATGCATGGAGCAGGTTCTCCATGGAAAGTCTGATTGTTTTTTAACCAAGTGCATTTAAAAAGTCAGGTCTTCTTTGCCTTTTTTTTAGTTCTCATCCATCTCCCTCTTCGCAAAAGGAGATTCTTTGCCATAAGACTTCCTTGCAAAAGTCTCATTGCAAAGGAGTTGGCACATTTCCCTGTAATACACAGTATCCAGAATCCATGTCCCGACACAGCAAAACATTCCTTTCTTATGGAGACAGCATTGCTCCTCTGGCCATCAGGCCTGTATTTGAAGTCCTTTTCCAGGATTGGTGCTGGTCTTTTATTTGCTTCATTTTTTCTTGCCTGGCATCTGGTATGAACAGCAACACATTTGCTGCCCCTGCTGGGAGCTCGAGCTTGTTTCTGAACCTGGCAAGAGGAGGGCATCACCAGCCCTTCTGGGCCATGAGTGTCCATCGGGTCCCTTATGGCTGCATCTCAGCAGCCCTGTGGAGTCTGGTCAGCATGAGTCCTGACTGTGGCTGTCTTTGATAAGCTGTTCTTTCCGGTTTGACCCAGTCTGTGTAGTTGTGGATGTCCATCTGCTTCTATCAGCAGGTAGTTAGCTTAGCCAGCTCCTTCTCTACTAGCTTCATTTGAATAGTCCCCAAGGGAGAACACCTCCCAGCTTCCTCTCCTCAGTGTGTGCTGTGTCACTCACAGGGGTTACAAAAAGAAGATGCCCTTACCAAGCCCTACCTAGCCTTGGTCTCTTTATGATGGTTTAAAGTGACTGGACACAGGAAGCCTGTGCCAGCCTCAAAGTGAGGGCAGAATGTTGGTTCACAGGTAGAGCTGGGGGTGGAATCTCCCAGTGGGGACGCTAGCCCCTCGATGCCTGCTATCCTGGTTCTGTGTCACGCAGATGGCCATAGTAAACCCAGAGTGACCAGCTCGTGGACAGTGTCAGACCTCGACGTCGGGCCTGACTGTGGCCTCTCGCAATCCTCTGCAAGCCCCTTTATAAACCGTATGTTGCTGACTGGCCTAGTGGGAAGCTTGTGATTCTCTGCAGTGCATACAAAATCAACAATCACTTGTTTTTCCAAACTGACAAAGGTCTGCATATCACATGTGTCTTGAAAAAGATGCCACACAAATGTAATTTGTCCCTTTGACAGGTGTGAAGTCTGGGCAGGGCCACACATACCTGATCATCCTCAGAAAGAGTGATACCAAGGGACAGATGCTGGCACAGCAAGGATTTTTGTTTTGTTTTGTGTTTGTTTGTTTTTTAATTGAGATGATTTTCTGAGTTAATTACGAGACTTTTATTTTTATCATCATGAAGATAATTCCTATAAATAAAAATAAGTGATTGTCCTTCTGTACCTCCTGCCTTGTCCTAAGGAAAGAAGAAAAGTACCCCCTGTGGTTGATTTCCATTAAATTTCCCTTGCTGGGGGATTTTGGAAACAGCTGGACAGCCACATTGCCTGTGACCCTGAGAGTGGGCACAGAAATCCCACTCCCTGAGCACCATCCCACTCCCTCCTGGTCTTAAGCAGGCTGAGTTTGCACTGCAGTGTGTCCTTGGTGAGCCTGCGACTCTGACTCCCACATCCTCTGAATCTAAGGTATAGCCAAGAGGGGATGAAAGCAGCGCATTCCAGGCCTGGAATTGCTGTAGGCCACATGGCATGACCCAGACCTTGGAATGCCTCCACAGGGCTTGGCTGGAGCTGCCTTGGAGCTCTGCCCCTGCAGCCCAGAGTGATAGCAGCACAGTAGTGACACAGCACAGTGGCGAATGCAGCAGGTCTGCAATGCTGCTGCCTTGGGTCAGCTTGGCTTCAGAGCAGGCCGACACAGCTGCCACCAGGGCCCAGCCTCTTGGCCTGTGTGGGCTGCTCAGAGTGGGGTTGAGTAGCTTTGTGTTCCGTGGGCCACGACTTCAGCCCAAGTGTTGTCATGGGGACCAGTGACTTCCCTGCTGCTTTTGAGTGTTCCCCTCCTGCCAATGCTGGTCGAGAGGATGGTGGGGTATGCTTTTCTTGCCAGGAGGCCCCCATGCAGCCCCTCTGGGTTCTGTCTCTACATATTGTTAAGGGGGCTGGGAGCATTGACTGCCTCAGTGCAGTTCAGCACCTGTGCCTGTTAAAGAACAAGGGTCCGAGTCATGGGCTGTACACCCAGCCCTACAGATGTGGGGAGGACTTAGGTCACTGTGAGGAACCCTGCATTGCCAGGGATGTCTTTGCATCTTTTTCAGTTTGAAAACACTCCACAAAGAACGTCTCATTCGTTGGCTTTTCTGACAGCTTGGGATTGATGACTGGCTTTCTAATCACTGCAGCAGAATGACAGCCTGCTCCTCCTGCTACCAAATAATTGGGGACTTGCATTGGCCTCCTGTGATCATGAATTATTTAGAAGATAGAAATTCCTAACATTAAAGTCGAATTCTTATTTTGACAGTGAAAGTGATACAGGTCAAACTGGAGTCAGAAGAGAAATCTGTTGTTATTGCTACACGTAATTGTATTTATGAACTGTGTTTGAAAAGTGACTGCCAACGGGTATGTCAGTGGTGTTGATGTCAAGAATTTGACCTGTGTTTAGTGACATGCATCCCTGGCCTGTACCAGCTGAACCTTGGTTTGGTTTGTGAGCCTCTGGTAATAATTTAATAATTCACTTAAAAACGATTTGGACATTGGCAAGGAGCTGCCAGCAGAGGCTATCCCTAGGTCTTGTGCCTAGGTCTGTGGGCATCTGAGGAGATCAGTGGCTCTGTGTATGGGTGGTGATCGGCTGAGTGGTTCATGGCAGAATGGGATGTCCCAGTGCTGTTCTTGTTTCTGGCAAGGTATTATTCCTAGTTTGGTTCAACTAATTTCAAGAAACATTGTTGCTTAAGTTCTATGTTCTTTCCAAGCTAATGATGGAAACTGGCCAACATTAAAACAGAACTCTAGCTCTTCAGTGAAACCAACACAGATGGCCAGTGTGGAGTGGAAGGATCCGAGTGTGGAGGGGGCCCTCAAGCAGGGCACCATCTCAAGCCAGCCTCTGCCCTTCTCAGTGCCAGGAGCTGCCGAGAAGCCGGTAGGCTGTTGTCTTTATCACCTTCATCTTAAGCTCAGGGGTTGGGTTGGCAATTAGTCCTATCAGTGTCCAGATGACACCCAGAGTCCTGGAGGAGGGAGTAGACCTTAGTCCTGAGCATTGTACAAGCACATGTGTCTTTTGATCGGGACTTTGGCAGACAAGCGATGAGCCCAACACTGCCCTGTGTCCAGGTTGCAAGCTGATTTGAGTGATTACAGATCCTACTGTGTATTCTCTGAGGACTATGGATAGAAATATGCTTAACTTTTCAAAGGGTGACTTTGTTTTTCTTCTTAAATATAGGGCATCGACATTGGCAAAGTGCCGCCACCCATCCCTGGTGTAGGCAAGCAGCTGCCTCCAAGCTATGGGACATACCCAAGTCCCATGCCTCTGGGTCCAGGGTCAACAAGCTCCCTTGAGAGGAGGAAAGAAGGCAGCTTGCCCAGACCTGGCACAGGCCTGCCGAGTCGCCAGAAGCCCAGCCCACCGCCCTTGGCAGGCAGTGTCTCCCAGCCAGGCTCCTCGCAGCAGATTCAGCAGAGGATTTCTGTGCCACCAAGTCCTACGTACCCGCCTGCAGGGCCACCTGCATTCCCAGCTGGAGATGGTAAACCTGAGCTCCCGCTGACAGTGGCCATTAGGCCCTTCCTGGCTGATAAGGGGTCAAGGCCACAGTCTCCCAGGAAAGGACCCCAGACGGTGAATTCAAGTTCCATATACTCCATGTACCTCCAGCAAGCTACGCCACCTAAGAATTACCAGCCGGCAGCACACAGCGCCTCAAATAAGTCAGTTAAAGCAGGTACAATGGCTTTGGTACTTTCCTCTTGGGGTTGGGAAATTATGCTTTTAATTCAGAAAATACTACTCCACATCCTTACACTATGGCTGAATACTGGGAGTAAACTTAATTCTGACATAAAAGAACACCTTGGTTGTCAGTGTGAGATGGGAATGGGAGGAGCAAGGCCAGAGCGAGTGTTTTGCAGCTGGGCCATAGCTCTGCCTCTCAGGAAATCCAGCTCTGGGAAAGGTGAGATTTCAGGCGTTTCCTTTTTCTTCTTCCTGCTTTGTAGTGACTTGTGCCAGGAGCTCTCCAGAGTTTCTGGGGTGGCCTTGATTATGGGTCCTCCTGGCAGTGGCTGAGCCAGAGATTCCTGGGAATGGGCTAGTCAAGAGGGTATCTGCTGCTTAGGAACCTCCCCAGAGCATGGGGAAGCAAAGCCCTGACTTGGAGTTATGGATCTAAGAGGTTCTGAGAAGGCAGCTGAGGAAATGCAGCCCTGCTTCACACCCGCCACAGAGGCTGATGGTGTTTCCAACGAGGCTGGGGCCTCGTGAGACATTCTTGGGCTTTGGCTGCAGACTTATGGTTCAGGGATCCCTGGGCATGCCCAGTTGCCCACCACCCAGGGACATTCAAGCGGTGGTGCAGTGCTTACCTTTACCAGAGTTCTGGCCCCGGTGCAAAGGCCTCACATTCTCGGGAGCTCCTGGGCTACCAGATAGAACCCTTCTCTGAGGAGGCATGTGCTTTTATATCATTTGAGTTAGTCCAAGGATCAGATGTATGTTTACTGGTTTTGTCTTTTTACTTGGTCAGAAAATAAGGCAGGCTTGTTTAAGGCAGGAAATCAGGTTAGCAACTTTTTTTTTCTTTTGGAAAAGCCCCAATTCTGGAAACCCAAATGTAAAAACTGATACATTAGAGAGACACACTTCACTTCTCAGAAGGAGTCACGGAGGCTCTTGGAACAGGTTTCTTTGGGATTTAAAATCAGAATTTAAGCCAGGTGTGGTGGCTCACACCATAATCCCAGCACTTTGGAAGGTGGAGGCAAAGGGATTGCCTGAGTGAGTCCAGGGGTTTGAGACCAGCCTGGACAGCTTGATGAGACCTCGTCTCTACAGTAAATCAAAAAATTAGCCGGGCCTAGTGATATACACCTGTAGTTCCAGCTACTTGGAAGGCTGAGGTGGAAGGATCGCCTGAGCCCAACAGGTCAAGGCTGAGGTGGCCATGAGCATGTCACTGCACTGCAGCCTGGGTGACAGAGACTCCAACTCAAATAAATAAGGTCAAAATTTAGCAACAGCAGCAGATTCTCATTCTTTGTAGAAGTCTGTCTCTGGTGAATCAAAGATAATTAGTGACCCCAGCAGCAGTGCTGAAATGACCCTGTCCTTTGTTTTTCTTCCAGTGTATGGTAAGCCCGTTTTACCCTCGGGTTCAACGTCCCCATCACCGTTACCATTTCTTCATGGGTCCCTGTCCACAGGCGCGCCACAGCCCCAACAGTCTTTGGAAAGTGCTGAGAAAGAGCCTGAGCAGGACCCCACAGCACCCGCAGATGGTGGTGCTGTGGAAAGCCTGCCGCGGCCACTCAGTCCCACCAAGCTCACACCCATTGTGCACTCGCCGCTGCGCTACCAGAGTGATGCGGACCTGGAGGCCCTCCGCAGGAAGCTGGCCAATGCTCCCCGGCCCCTGAAGAAGCGCAGCTCCATCACGGAGCCCGAGGGCCCCGGCGGGCCCAACATCCAGAAGCTGCTGTACCAGCGCTTCAATACCCTGGCTGGTGGCATGGAGGGCACTCCTTTCTACCAGCCCAGCCCCTCGCAGGACTTCATGGGCACCTTGGCTGATGTGGACAATGGAAATACCAATGCCAATGGGAACCTGGAGGAGTCTACCCCTGCCCCACCCACTGCCCCACTCCCTGATGAGCCCGCCCCCTCATCAGATGCCAATGACAACGAGCTCCCGTCCCCTGAGCCAGTGGAGCTCATCTGTCCCCAGACCACCCACCAGATTGCTGAGCCTGCAGAGGACGATAACAACAATGTGGCCACCGTGCCCTCCACGGAACAGATCCCAAGCCCTGTGGCCGAGGCCCCATCGCCAGGGGACGAGCAAGTTCCTCCATCACCTCTCCCCCTTGTCATCCCCGCACCTGCAGCTTCCACGGTGGGTGTCACTGCTAGACCAAGCCAGGCCTTTCTGGTCACCCATGCAGCCAGGGCCTTCAGGGCACTTCCCATTAGGCTGTGCTGAGAATGGTAGGAGCCAGGCACATCCCTCTCCCTGAGTTAGGCCTGGTGGGGAGGACAGTCACGTGGCCACAGGTGGAGCATGAGGCGGGATGCCAGGGAGCTCAGAAGGCTGTCCTGAGGAAGGAGAGCTGCAGCTGGAACTGAAGTGGAGAGGGAAGGACCATCTAGACAAAGGCCTCTGGTGGGAGGTCAGTGCTGACAGAGGGAGAGGGTGCTGAGCATCACCTCAGGGAGTCTTCACAAGATCCCTCCGCTGGGATCTGGTGCCACGGCAGGAAGAACCCTGTCGCCTGTCACAGGAATGAGTTGAGGACTCACTTGGGCTGACATCCAGTCCACACCCCCTTGCACAGGATCTTCTGAGAAGGAATGGCCGGCAGCCAAATGTAGCCCTCTATCAGCATGAGCCACCCTTGGGAGTAGCTTGGGGTGGCCCGGGTGGCCACTCGGCTCCAGGGGCTGCTCTTGGAGAGCTGCTGCCATGGACTTTAGTTCCCACGCTCCTCCAACCACGTGGGAGGAGGTCCCCTGTAAGCTGAGAATGTGCTTCCTTCCCAATAGAGTAAGCGGACCAACCTGAAGAAGCCCAACTCTGAGCGAACGGGGCACGGGCTGAGGGTCCGGTTCAACCCCCTGGCACTGCTCCTTGATGCTTCTCTGGAGGGGGAGTTTGATCTGGTGCAGAGGATCATCTATGAGGTGAGCTGTGGTGTCCACCACCACATGTGCCACAGAGCCGGGCAGGGCGGGGCACGGTGCTCATGGCCATGTGTCCTAGGTGGAAGATCCCAGCAAGCCCAATGACGAGGGGATCACCCCGCTGCACAATGCTGTCTGCGCTGGTCACCATCATATCGTGAAGTTTCTGCTGGACTTTGGGGTCAACGTGAATGCCGCTGACAGTGATGGATGGTGAGGCCTTTGGCAGTAGGGTGGAGAAGTTGACTTCCTCATCTTCCAGAAGGAAGAGGACAGCTGGGGAATGTGGAGACAGAGAGCAAGATGCCCGTAGCATCCTGGAAAGATAGCCGCTGTTTTCCCTTGCTTGTCTTTCCAGCCCATTCTCTTGATTTTATTAAAGACACGGCTGTGGTTATGTTCTCATTGTGAACATTGTAATCTCCACATTCTGCTATTCCGTCTTTGTCTTTTCATGTATTCTATATGAAATATATGAAACTTATGGAAGGTAACTCAGCTGTTCCCCTCCCGCAGACATTCAGGTTGCTCAAGTTTTTGTTTCCTTTGCCTTCAGGGCAAGGCTTTGCTGCTGGGTGGGCCCCATGGTCCCTGCAGGGGCATTCTGAACTTCAAGCAGCTGTCACTCTGCTGTATTTGAACTGCGGCAAAATACACGTAACATAAAATCCACCATCCTGGCCATTTAAAAATGTACATTACAGTGTGCTGTGAGCATTTACGAACATCTTTCAATAGGTCGTTTCTAAAGTCATTTCCTGTCCCCTTTTTTCAAAAATTCATGTGGTTCAAAATAACGTATTAGTAGAAATTACACCATTTTAAAACAGCAGCACAGGGATATGCTTGGTGCAGAGGACGGCACCCCCTGAGGATCCTTAGAGGGCCGTGTCAGCCCTCAGCAGTGCCAGCCCCACACTTTCCCCCCTCTGCTTCCAGGACACCGCTGCATTGCGCCGCTTCTTGTAACAGTGTCCATCTCTGCAAGCAGCTGGTGGAGAGCGGCGCTGCCATTTTTGCCTCAACCATCAGCGATATTGAAACTGCTGCAGACAAGTGTGAGGAGATGGAAGAAGGCTACATCCAGTGCTCCCAGTTTTTATATGGTATGTGGGCGGCCTGGGCTGTGCCCACAGTGTCTTCCCTGGGGCTGCAGTGGTGCTGTGTCCGCGGCACTGCCACCTTGACCAGCCAGGCCTGGAGTTGGACTTCGCCACCTTCTTCAGGGGCAGCCAGAAAGTCTCATTGGAGCAGAGGCCACACTGCCTTTGCATGAATTCCTGAAAACGTGTTTGAAAATCCCTGTTGTTAGACTGATCCTGTGTCTGATTGCTAAGAAAACAAGTGACTTGGCTGTGTTGTGTGCAGATGTGGCCCCTTGGGCAGGGGAGCCAGGGGGTGTGCTGGGTGGGCAGTGCCTCATCTGTACACTTACTGCAGGAAGCCGGGCCAGCTCCATCCCTGTGGTCCCTGAAGCTTGGCCCTTTGTCCGAGAGCCATTGATAAGTAAAGCTCATGTCCTGATGAAAGCTACTTTAGCCAGGGTCGGATTTCCCAAGGGCTTGAGCAGCTTCTCTATTCTGAGGGCAGAGCAGACCCACTAGTCACTTGATAACCTGGGTGGCATCATACTCCCACAGCAGAACTTGCAAGGGTCTCAAGGGCCACTCAGTGGAGCCTGGAGGCACGTTGGTCCCCAGGGTGTGGCACCCACTTGGGGAGAGACTGCAGTGACACGCACCTACAGGGGCGGGAGGCTGCCTGGCAGTTATTGTGACTGGCGTCCAAGAAGCAAAGTGTCCGCAGAAGGGCCCTTTCTTGCGCACCCTGAGGAGCGGCTTCCTCAGCAGCCTGTCTCAGTCCCATGCAGTCTGTTCACTGCTCTCCAAGAGTCACTGCTCCTATAGTTACTGAATTCCGGAAGCTTGTTCTAGATGTGCCTTCACCTCTGGGGTTTAGAGCCCATGGAAGCACTGTTGAGCAGGACATGAGAGGGGAGCACGTCCAGCCAAGGGGCCTGGGGAGGCGCTCTCAGCCTCTCACCTGGGCCTCCTGCCTCGACAGTAGCGCATCCACCCTGTTCCTGAGTGGGCCCCCTCTGCAGACCGCCCTCCGCCGAGGCCTGACCATTGCTCTCTGGTCCTAGGGGTGCAGGAGAAGCTGGGTGTGATGAACAAAGGCATGGTGTATGCTCTGTGGGACTACGAGGCCCAGAACAGCGATGAGCTGTCCTTCCACGAAGGGGATGCCCTCACCATCCTGAGACGCAAGGACGAGAGTGAGACTGAGTGGTGGTGGGCACGCCTTGGAGACCGGGAGGGCTATGTGCCCCAAAACCTGCTGGGGGTAAGTGTTGAGCTCGCTTGGCAGATAGTGCTGGGCATTAAGCTGACCATGGGGCCCTCTCCTGGAGGCCAGGCAGGGAGCCCCCTCTGTACATAGGCAAGTACCCACTTGGCAGAGCTGGCATGAGGCTCAGGCAGAAGCCCTGGAGGTGCCAGGCCTGTGTCCACACTGCAGGAGTAGCTAAGGCGCTGGTGAGGCCCATGTGGAGGCTGAGAGCCCGAGGGGCTGCGCAGTGGGCTCTGTTCACGAACTTCAGCAAACAGCTCATCTCACCCCATCTGGACTTCTTCCAATCTAGAATTCCCTACAGCCCAGAACTTTCTCAGATGGCGGGGGTGGGGGGGTGGAGAGTACACAGAGTCAAGTTGCTGATTCTGTTGCGTCTATAGTGGCATCGATCTCCTGCATGCCTCAGAGGGGCTGGCACATGCCCCTTGTTCACTCAGCCAGCTTTCCCTGGGCCCTGGGTATCCACCAGGCAATGAGTGAACCAGGTACACACCTGTCCGTGGGAGCTTGCGTCCTGGGGCCCACAGGCAGGGACAAATTTTTAGGTGGTATGAAGTGCTAAGAGAGCCAAGACAGAATACTTGGGGGTGGGGCACCTTTTTAAGGGGGGTTAGAGTGGATCTCAGAGTGAAGTCATGACTGCTGGGTATAGGCTAAGGGAGGAGTGAGCCACATGGCCATTGGGGTGGCATGCAGAGGTGTGGGGCAGAGGCCCACCGGGTGTACCTGGGGGCTGGTCCCGCTCCGTGTCTTCTCCACATGTGCTGGTCTCTGTTGCTTCCCAGTTATACCCACGGATCAAGCCCCGGCAGCGAACGCTGGCCTGAGTTCCGTTTGGAGCACACTGCACGCCTCGCCAGCTGCCAGGAGCCCCTGAAGATTCTTGTGCCGTTTCCCCAGGAAGCTGAAGCTGGAACTGGCTCTCATGGTGCTCGCTTCAGCAGAAGGCGTCCACAGTGTGAATCCTGCAGTGTTCGGGTGAGGCCCTTTCTCCAGCCTGCCCTTAACTGGGAGAGGCTCTTCACCTCCAAGAGGACTGAATTTTGCCAATTACTGTAAATCCAAATAAACACCCAGCTTTCAAAAAACACCCACCCCTGTTGCCAATAAGCAACCCTGTAAGTAACCCCTGGTTGGTTGCCAGTGATGACAGAAGCTTTTACTGACCTGGCCCCAAAGCCATCACTATCGTAGATGTCACCCACCCCAACAGTGAACACTCGCAGTGCTGTAAGGCCTGCTCCCCCTCCAGCCCTGCCTTCCTGTTACAGAAAGTCAGACCCCCATCCTTCCTCACATGCCATTCTTCCTTTCATCGCCAAAGGAGCCCTGTATGGACACTTCTGTCCAGTGTTGTTGCCTAATGTGTATGTCCCTCAGTGACCACCCTGCTTGACAGCCTTGGGGTACTCTCCTCCCTGTCCTGTTGTTGGTCTAGTTCATCTAAAGGCTGATTGTGCCAACCACACCATGGGCACCAGAGCCCTGAGACCTGGTGACAAAGTCAGGAGAGCCTCAGAGCATACTGTCCTCCTCTGACCTCACAGCCCCTTGCTGCCAGTGTGGTTCTTACCCCTACAGCATGGGTGTAGTTATGTGTGCAGACACTGGCGCCCACGGGCAACAAGGGCTGAGGTTCGGGGGGCGATGGTGGGCGTGAGGGCAGAGCAGGGCCTAGTCAGGCTGTTGTATGCCTGAAGGATTGCAGATGCCTGGCAGCAGGAGGGATGCTGAGGGGCAGCAGCTCTGTGCCCACCCCCTGCCACCAGCCTTTCTGCCTCTACTGGCCTCCCCTGCCTGGGCCGGCGGTGACACCATCACCTTTGACCCAGGCCTAGCCTCAAGGCAAGGAGGGCACTTCACTGAAGTGTGAATTGTACGTACAGGCTTTTTATATACCAAAAGTATTTTTTGACTAGACCATTCGAATCTACCAGAACTATGTTGGAAATGTTTTTTTTCTTTAAAATACAGGACCTTAGGCTTTATTTTTCATGTACGAGTCATGTGTATACTTTATGTATAGATGTGTGTATAGTCCTGGACGCAGTGCTGCAGCCATCACCTGAGCATTGACTGTACATAGTGTGGTGATGACATCCGCTCCACTGTGGAGCAGCCTCGTGACGGGAGTGTAGCCTCTGTGGCCCGATGCTGCTGACACCGTGTAAACATGCATAATAAACCACTGTCTAACCCCGACGACTACGAGTCTTGTGTTCTGGAACCAGATGGCCATGGCACTGGTGCTCAGGTGACCACACAGGGAAGCAAGGGCTCATCTACGTTCAAAATAGGTTTTAATCATAATAGCTTTATGTACAAATTGCTGTACATTTTAATAAAGTGAAATAGTGAAAAGTACAAACACAAAGCCAGCGCCTTCCCCTTAGTGAAGTATCAAAGGATGTTCATAGCCAAAGTTAGCAACCAAGTAAGTGGACAGTCTGTAGAACAGGCTAAGGCAAGTGCGTAAACTGGCTGTGAGAGACGGAGCAGGTGCCACTACCAGTCAGAGGTCTGAGTCAGTACTACCCAGATGGACCAACCTGGGAACTCATGAAAACATGGCACAGATTATGCAAAAGATAGCTTAGCAGTAGTGTAGTAGTGGAGCTCAGTCTCTCCTACCCCCAGTTAATATCAACAAGATAATCCACAAATTCTAAAATATCAAACTGTTTAAAGCGTTAATAATCTGTGTACATATTGCACTAGGTAAGTGAACACTTCCATTTCTCCAGTATGTAAATTGCAATTCCCAGCACAAGCAGGAGTCACCCTGCTATTCCACGTGTCTCGGACCTGGTAGCCAGATGTACTCCAAGCCCTTGCCCACAAGGCATCACTGGTCCCGAGATTCGTAGAGGAGCTTGGTGGCCTGCAGGTGACCAAAGACACACAGTGAGATATGCTTGGGCCTGTGCCTGATGGTACTGAGCCTACATGAGTTTCAGGGAAGCTACTAGGGAGACAGGTGGGGTGCCTGGAGGGCCAACAGCAGGGATGGATCTTCCTCTGGGAAGGTTGTGCTCTGAGCTGAAGGGCCCAGCCTCCCCGGCCCGGCCACAGTACCTTGTGCATGGCTGCCAGCCACGCCACCGCCTGCCTCCTGCCAGCATTAGCATCCTCCCCGGCTGTCAGCTTCAGCTGGGCCACACCCTCTGTCCCTGGCACTGTGTACTGCAGGCACATGCCCGTGGCCCGTGTGTTGCCTCCTAGAGGAAAGAGAGGAGGTAAGAAGGCCCACGGGGATCCTGAGTGCCCAAAACGCCACGAGCCCCTATGCAGTGGTGGCCAGAGCACCTTCCTAACTTTGGGATGCTCGAGGAAGCAGCCTGGTGGTGAGTGAACACGGCCTCCCTGTGCCTGTCTCTGGTGGGAGACCCCAAGTTCACAGAGGTGGGAAAGGGACCAAGACAGGGACCATGACACCGGGCCTACTGACCTCTAGGGCCTGATACAAATAAATTGAATCGTGTCACTGAGAGCTGCATGACAGACCTTGTTCCCAGGCCAGAAACTGTTGGACCTCCCAACCCTGTACAGGGATTCCTGCCTTCAGAGAATCCCCAGGGAAAGCTGGAACCCTGTGTCCAGGGCTGATGGAAGCGCAGAGGCCACCCTGACAGTGCCTGGCCACTGGAGACAGGCCATGTGGATGCTCATGTTACAACTGGCCTGACACCCAGAGGGCAGAGGCTTCAGCAGGCCCACTACTGAGAACTAGGGCCCATGCGCAGAAGAGCATCAGACCTGGCACAGAGGCCCACAAACACTGGTGCTGGGATAGGCCCAGTGGGATACAGCCTCCCCTTCTTTGGGCCATGACCAGCTAATCCAGTGACAATGACTTGATCCTAGCACCTACTGTGAGAATAATCGGAACAGATGGCCTTCATAGTCAACCACAGAGTAAAACTCACAGCAAACTTGACCTGCAGCTGTTCTGCTTTGCAACTTAGGGAGGAAAACTCCGCTCTGAGCGATCATCTCCCTCTCAGGAGATGCCCCATCAGATGTGAGGCACTCGAGTGAGTGCCTGGACTGTGCTTACTTGAGAAGGCCTGGCCTGACGAACACCACACTTCACAAGCTACACTGTTTGGAAACACAGCCCCCATGGGAAGTCTTGCCTGTCAGCCTGAGGTCCCCAACTGGGCTCCCTTGGGTCTCCTACCTTTGTTCTGGACAGGCCCGCCACTGCTCTGCCCATACCTGCTCTTGTGAATGAAGTGTCACTGGGTCACAGCTATGGTTATCGGTTGCCTGCTGTCTGCTGCTGCTTCTGCCTTTGTGACAGCATGTGTGGCTGGCAAAAGTTTACCCTCTGGCCAGTGACAGAACAAGCATGCAGCCCTGCTCTAGGGGACCAGGCTGGTGGGCAACCCCTCAGTGCCTCGCCTGTTCCCAAAACCACCATAAAGGGGTACATAGTGCCAGAAGCCCCCAGGGCTGCCCAGGAGCAAGCCAAGGACAGGCTGTGAGCACGGGCAAGATGACACCAGAAGCCATAACTGTACCCTGGAGGGGCTGCAGCAAGTTGCCTCCCTGAGCCTCGGGCTCCCCAGGAGGAAGCAGGCTGAGGGGCACCTGGGCTGGCTTCTCCAGACCCTGGGGCTTCACCTCACAGCCTGCCAAAGGCAACCAGCTTGATGCCATCCTGCACCAAGCACAAGCCTGTGCTCGAGACAGGGCAAAACACTGGCCTAGCCTCAAGGCAAGGAGGGCTTCATGGGAGTGGGAATTGTACGTACAGGCTTTTTATATACCAAAAGCATTTTTTGACTAGGCCTCTCACTGCCCCACGCAGCAGGCTGGACGGGAATGCCAAGAATCAGAGAGTCCCGGGAGCCCACAGTGTGTGGGGTGAGTGTGGCCAAGAGGGCAGGGCGGTGCTGGGAGACTCCTGGCAGGCCACTGTGCCCCTGCCTCAGCCTGCTCAAGGGCTGGTAGATACAGCTGTCAGCTACAGGGCAATGCCTTCCTCCCCACATAGCAGAACTGAGTGTGAGATATTTTCATGCTCTCCAGAACCATGTACTGGACCCAAGGTCACTCTTACATCAACCAAAAGAAGTGAACGTGAGCTTCGCAAATAATCTTGGCTGGTTTACCTCCCCCCATGGACAGGAGCAGAGCAGCAAGGGAGGCGCAGGGCCCCCCCCCCCCGCACACGGGAGGAAGCTGACCTTCAGAAGCGGGCTGGCTCCCCAGGAGGCTGATGTGAGTGGGAATGTCTTTTTCTACGTCAAGAAGGTAGGCAGGCAGTGAAGAAAGAGAAGGAACAACCAAGAGCTGGTCAGAAGACGGAAAGCAATTCAGAGCATGTCATGTGCCTCTCGGCAAGGTTTGCAGGTGAAGGCCCACTCCCCCAGGGGGCCGCAGCCACCGAGAGTGCAAGGCAAGCAGGCCAGGACCAGGCTGGGCTCACACTCCTGAGGAAATGCACACAGGACTTGGTCTGCACAGACGCCTGCAGGAGAAGGGGTGTACTGGTCCCGACTGGCCGCCACTACAGGGCTCTTAGAAACCCACTTATCGCATCTGGAGCTTTACCCTTGGCTGGATCCAGCAGTAATGATGTGATGCGAGAGAGCCCTGAAGCCAATGGGAGACCATCATGCATGCTTGGGCAAACCTTCCTGTGGCCTCACAGTTCAAGCCCCCACTCGTCTGGCGAGCTCTGGATCCCTGACTAATGCAAGCCCAGACAAGGAAGACAGACTTTCCTGAGAGCCAGCAGGTGCTGCTCCCTGGGGCAGATGCCTGTCGGATGCCTGTCGTGAAAGCCACTCCTCCTACCACCCGCTCACGGTCCAAACCTCCTGCTCAGGAGACGACATGCCAGCATTTACCTCCAGGAGGGAAGCCTTCCGTGAGGATCTGCACAGTTGAGATGTGTGCGATTTCGATCTCATGGTGGCTGTCTCCATCCAAAAACAAGTATCTACAGCAAACCAAAATTTCCAAATCATGTGACTATCAGGCTCAGTGTGACTGAGGTCCACAGTCTGTGACATCACGGCCCAGTGCCTGGTAGGATTTGGCTCTTACCTCTGGTTGTTGGAAAGACGACAAGTCATAGTCTCAGATTTCTCTGAGCTTCCAAAAGTTACAAGGAAGGTGGCACCTTGGGATACAAAAGCAAAGTGAGAGCAGGACCTGCTTGTCGTCCACTAACCCCCAGCCTTGCACCAGTCAAAGCTGCGCACAGGGAGAAGAAAAGTGAGGACTGGTGAGAAAGAGACAGCAGCTCTGCTCCCACGCCCTCCAGCAGTGTGAAAGGCAGCAGTGGGTTAAGGGCTCAAGAGGTAAACAGAAAGCGCTGCTTTAAGGTAGATTCTGCTTCCTTCCAAAGCTCCTAGGAATTGTTTTATGTCCTTCAAAGAAAGGGTGCTAGGAATTCGTTACAAAAGTCCAGATCAGAGAACAATACCCCCACACACATGTCTGAGAGCCAACAAGGACAAGAGCAACATTGTAGAGAGAAGGCACAGCAAAACCCTAAGGTCACCATCCCACCAGGATGGGGCTGGAGCAGAAAGGCTGGGCTACCTAAGGCAGGCCTGCAGGACAGTGGGCAGGAGTGCCGGGCACAGCAGAGCTGGGAAGGGTGCTGGTTTCTCAGGCTCCCGACTGGAAGCAGGCCCTCACCCTCTGGAGAACCCCCTTCCCCACATTGTGCCCCCTGCAGCTGGCTCAGAACCCCAGTCTGCAGTATGCCACTGGGCGAAGGATTCTGGACCTCTTCTCAGGGCCACAGTCACAAAGGCGCGACCACCAGCAACAGCATTCCACTTAGAGGTGTTGCTGTGTGGTCCAGGGCTGCCCTCCCACCTGGTGGATGAGCCCAGCGGAGTCAGGACCATTTTAGATGACATTTCCATCTCTGAAGAGGACGATCCAGAAGACAAGAGAGAAGGTGAGAGCATGACGGAGAAAAGGACACACAGACACACAGGCATGTGTCACCCTGCAGGAGGCACATGGGATGCCACCAGGCTGCTTACCACTCAGGAGCACCTTGAGCTGCTTGTCATAGAACTCCACCTCCTTGTGGGACACCAGGGCACACTCTGCACACTGACGCACAGGGTCCACAAAGCACATGCGTCGCAGTGGCACCTTCTGGCTGCAGCACCGGTCACAGAAGCACCTCCCACAGCGGCGACAGTGGTGCTGGGTGGGTGGCCAAAGGCAGCAGTGAGGTGGGGCCAGGGACGAGGGTCCCCAGGACCCACCCTGCTGGCCTGGGATGCCTCGACCACTCCCTGAATGTGCCAAAGACAACATGCTGGGCCCCCTGCATGCACATCTGCTGACATTGGCCTGAGATGTGGGCCACCCGGGAGCCCAGAGAGGGCCCATGCAGCAGGCTCTGCTACACTAGGGCGGAGGCCTTGATAAAATAAGAGATCAGACGGCTCAACTCTTTCAACCACCCAGATCTGTGAGCAAGACACCCTGCCTTGGTGCTGCTACACACCACGGCGTTTTAGGAACAAGGCCCCCCCCACGTCTGGGCCGCACTCAGCAGGGGATGGTGCTGCACAGGCATCATGTAAGCACACACGTGTCATGCAAGCATACAGGCACTTGGCAAGTCACTCGGAATCACCTTCTCCTGATCCTCAGTCCCCCAAAGCAGAGGGCACAGCTGACATTCAAAATGACTCCTGCAGTACCCATGCTGCCAAGGAGCTGGCCTTCCCCAAAGAGCACCTGCTGCCCTGCTGGGGCCCACCCAGGCCACTCGCTGGCCTCACTCACCTTTCTGGTGATAAAGTCAAACTTGGCATCACACTGCATACATCTTGGACACTAAGGAAGAAGATGACAAAGTGTTAAAATCCAGCCCAGTCACTAAGCTCCATAGCAGAGGCAAGGCTGAGAGGCCTCAGGAGGGCCCCTTTCACTTGGCTCCTGCCTCCCCATGCCCAAGGCTGGGCTGCAGGCAGGCTTCTGACAAGGACGAGGGCATGGGGCTGTCCAAGGCCTACAGGAGGTGTGCCCAGGGCATCGATAGGATCTGGTCCTGAGGACCACCTGGGGCAGGGTGGACCCGCACAGCCCTGAGGGCTCACACTCAACAACCTTGCGGCTGAGGCATGTCCCTGTGGTTTCAATCTCCCGACAGCAGCTCACTCCAGCAACTCCCTTTAGGACCTAGGCCTGGTTCCTAGAACCAAAGGTCAGTGCCATGAGATGGCCATAAAATTCCACAGCAGGAACTAACCAGGCCAGGAGAGGACATACCGTCACCCCACTTAACAGATGGAGGAGGCACAGTAAGTCTGTATATCAAGGGCATGCCAGGGGACAAAAGCCCACACATCAAGGATGCAACGCTCATTCTGGCTCTTCATGGTTTCAGGCACGTGCCCCGGCTGCAGCCTGGAAGGAGTATTTGGAGAAGGTAGCAGGATATGGAGTGATGGGTCTCGTAGGTGGACACAGACCTGGAAATGCTGGAAGATGCTGCCCAGGCCGGAGCTTGACAGGAAAAGGCCTGAGAGCCACAACCCAGGGCACAAGGCCGGGCTTTCTCAGCAAAGAGAAGTCTATGCACACAGAGTGCGAGTGCAGAGAGAAGCAAGGGTGGCTGCTGGGTGGCTGGCTCAGGGCGGACGAGGAGTGCCAGCCCCAAAGAGACCTGGCATGGAAGCCATTTATCAAGAGCCACATTGTGTCAACCTCAGCTGGTCCCTGGGTGGCTACGTCAAAGTCGAACATCAACCAGTCGGAATTGCCAGGCTTTGATCCCTCACGTGCACAGCGGGAATCCTAACCCTCACAAAAAGGAGGTCACTGTGGGACCCCCTCAAGCCCTGGCTCATGCAGACAGCTCCCTCATGGCTTTCCTGCCACTGTCTACCTTGCAGGTACTCAACAAACCTGTTTTTCTACTTTAATCTGACCTGGGCAAATTCTCTCACGGCCCAGGACACTGGGGATGGCCTACCTCCTCCAGAGTCACAAGACAGGCCTGGAGCCCTGAGACGCAGTGGCCTGCCCTGAGCCGACTACTCTGTGAGTTCCCTCACACCAGTGGCAGTGAGGTGAGGTGACCACGCTGCGGATGGGGCTGTTTGTGCTGGGTTTGAAACACACTGGAATGTCTTTGGCTGCCTCAGCAGAACCTCAGAACTGCCTGTACAATTGTCTAGGACTGTCCATGGGTGTCACTTCATACCACCACCAGCATGGAGAGCAAACTACTCTCAAAGTGGCCCAATGCCACTGGAATCTGGGGGACAAGATGTCCCCAAACACCCTAGGACCTTGGGACCCTGTGACCAGCTACTGGGTGCTGTTAGGGTCGCCATGACCTGCTGCTGCCCAGGAAGGAGGAGGACATGCGGTGGTGGCCCTGCCTGGCTGGGAGCTTGTGCTCAATCCACACTAGCAGGGCTTGATCGAAGTGAGTCCAAGACAGTCACCTTCGTTACTGTTTAAAATAAACCCATGTCCCTGGGCCTGTCATGCATGTAACACTGGGGAGGACTCCGGGTAGCCTGTGTACCGAAGGCTGGCCAAGCCTTTAGACAGCTGAGGTGGCTCACGCCTCAAGACAGAGCAGGGCAGAGAACCTGCCTCAACATGGGATGCCTGAAGGCAGAGAACCCACTCCAAAAGAGCCCTAGTCTGCACTCCTACTCCGGAAAGAGCCCTCCAATCCGTGCTCCCACTCTAGGAGCCTTCTAGCCCATACTGCAGACAATCTGACCTGCGGGCAAGGGGGAGCCGAAATCAAGGTAGCTCGAGCTGAAATGCTCACTGACTTCCATGTTTCACTCGGCCAGCCAGAAACACTCTCACTGTGCGTTTCCCAAGCGGTGCACAGTCACGCACACGTGGTGGCCTGTGGCCATCTGCCTAGGACCCCTGAGAGAGTGAGGGCCCATCCAGGCCCTGCCAACCCTCAGCTCTCTGCCCTTGCCAGGAGACTGTCCCTGACACACCCTGCTTGGGCAGCCTTGGCCATGGAATGACTCCTTGGAAGAACCAGCCCAGCCTCCTGCTCCCCTTGAGATGGTCCCAGCCCAGCAGCTCGTCTCCCAGGTGAGAGCATTGCCTGATGAGCTTCCCACTCAGGCACACCTGCTGCTGCAGAGCCTGCTTCCAGGAGCCAAACTGCAGGGCTGCGGAAACCCCACTCCCTGCACAAACATCCCACCCTGTGACAGCAGGTTGAGGGCCCCAGAAACTCGCGGCACCAAGGCACAGAACCCCAGGCCTCGACTCAAGAGGCTCCATCCCAGCCGGGCTTCCTGCTCACTGAGATGGCAGGAGGGCCTGAGGCGAGCTTGGAGCACAGGCAGCAATGATGCCACCACTGACAGACCCTCCATGAAGCCATCACTGCCCTCCTCTAGCAGTGGGTATCAGGAGGTGCCTGGCACTAGACCCCAGCTGAAGGCATTAAGACTGCAGCCCTGAAAGAGTTCTGTCACTGTATGTCCTTTGAAGAGACTGAAGAACACTTCTGCCATGAAAATAGTATCCCCGACTTGATGAACGGTGACACCTTTGTCTTAAGCCACGTGCATCAGTGCTGCCACCTGCTCCCCCTCCCCTACAGGACCTCTAGCAGCTCACTGGGTAGGGGCCTAGACACCAGCTGCCCCTACTTCATTTCCTCCTCTGGAGGCCTGAGGACAGGTCCTCCTCCTTCAGGACCCTTGAAGGACTGAACAAGGGTGCTGGCGGGACTGCAAGTGGTATCCCAGGGTTGAAATCTAGCATGATGGGCCCCTCCCACCACGGTCACCACTGTCAAAGACCCCTGTTTTGGGGTGTCGGCCCTAGTGGCAGGTGGTGACCTGGAACAAATGTGAGTAAATGATCCAGTGAGTGACTGAATGGTGTGATCACAGGGGCTTTGTTGGCCTTTTTGCTCTTGACGACTAAGGAATTGGCTGAATCTTCTAGCATTTGCCAGAAATTGTCCATGTTCAAAACACGGTAACGCTCAAGGAGACTAAGAGGATTCCCCTCCACCATGGGCTCCCTTCTCTTTCCAGTGGGGAAGAAGGAAGAGGCCGTTGGCCAAGACAGTTACTGTAAGAGCATGATGGAGGATACACAGTTTCCAGGAGGCGGCGGGACTGGAAATACCACAGCATCACCAAGTTAGAGAGCTCAAGCTTCTCATCTTACAAGAGAGTCATTTTCAGATCCCATCACCAAGGTTGTGACAGCGCTGACAAGGCACTGACAAGGCTCAGTGCACTCAGCATCCCTTGGTGAGCGCTGTTCCTGGACACAAATATATAATAACTGCCCACTGCCCTGAGACAGAACACCAAACACCGCAGGTGCCAGTGTCCACAACTGGCAAACCTGGGCGTGCTCAGCAGTCCAGGCTTGTCATCCTGTCCTGGCCAACCAGGCCAGGCAAGGAACATGGGAACTGTGGCCAGGAACTTTCTAGGACACAGGCCATTGGGTCTGAGTGGGGGCAGGACCAGAAAGAGCAGCACCTGGTCTCTAGGGTCACTCTGGTCAGCTGGCGCACTCAGGTCCTGGAGCCCACAGGGGCACCCTGCCTCCCAGGGGCTCTCTGCCAGCTGCCTGCCCTCACATGCAGACCCCCAGAGCAGACCCCAGAGGAGGAACTGCTCAGGACATGGAGCCACAGCCACCTACTGCCCTCTTGTTGCCGCAAGCCTTGCCTGTGGACACATGCCTGGCTCCACACTGGTAATCACTCCCCAGAAGTCACAAAATGGGCAGCTTTGAGGAAACTCACATCAGTGCCAAGTGCCCATTCTTTGTAGCTGGCAAAACAGAGTCTGGTGGTCTCTCAGGACTCTGCAGGTGCTTCTAGGAGGAGACCTGGGATCCGTAGCCACAAGCGTGCCATCACTGTGGAGGGTTGGAGGTCCGGCATGTGGGGCACACCAGGGGCCTTCAGACATCACTGTGCAGCAAGGGCGGGCACATAGTGAGCTGCCCGTGACACCCTCAGCCCCGAGTTCCATGTGGTCGCCACCCCCATGCCGGCATGGTCCTTAAGCTTCTGAGATCCCATGACTAACATTTTCTTGCTTCCTCTTGGCACTTAAGCTGATTTCTGGGCTTGGAAACCAGTCTGGCCCATCCCGGCCTTCTAGAAGCATCCACAGGTTCAGCTAACAGCCCTGCTAGGGCTCTGAAGAACCATGGGCTCTGGGGGTGGACTGGCTATTGCTGTTCGCGAAGCTTCTGCCTCGCTCAGCCCCAGCCCTGAGTGTGTCTGTCAGCTCTGGGCATGCCGCGTGCTCCACAGTGACACAGTCCCTTCCTTGATCCACAGAATCCAATAAAGAAAGCCTCATGGTGGCTCTAACTAGCGACGTTAAGCAAATAGGAGAGCCCATGATCACCAAGTCCTAGCGAGGAGGCCTGTTCTGTGGCCACTCGATACCCCACCATGGCACTCGTGGGAGGGGCACAAGCTGAAAGGCCAATTTCTTTCTTTCTTTTTTTTTCTTGAGTTGGAGTCTCAGTCTGTCGCCCAGACTGGAGTGCAGTGGCCACTCCCGGCCACCGCAGCCTCGACCTGCTGGGCTCTGGTGATCCTTCCACCTCAGCCTTCTAAGTAGCTGGAACTACAGGTGCGTGCTACCATGCCCGGATAATTTTTTGATTTATTGTAGAGACGAAGTCTCACCAAGTTGCCCAGGCGGGTCTCGAACCCGCGGGCTCAGGCAATCCACTCACCTCAGCCTCCCAAAGCACAGGATTACAGGCTGAGCCACCGAGTCCGGCTGAAAGGCCAATTTCTAAACATGAGGCCATGCCTAAGATCTCAGTTTGCTCCCTTAGGCATATAAGTGGTCCAGAAGTATTTTTATTACTCTAAATAAGCAATGAGCTTCTTCAGAAAATCTCAGGTATTTAAACAAAGCAATTTCCTGCTGATCATATTAGGGAAAATAAAATTTTTAAATGATCAACAGAACAATTTAATATGAAAAGTGAATAAGGAAATAAAGCGACAGGTGAAGCTGCAAGTGACCTGACTGCCAGATCGTGGCTCCTCGCAGGCATCAAGCCTCCAAAGGAGCACAGACGCCAGGCTCTCTTCACACAGACGCAGCAGCTCTGAGGGTACCTAAAACCGCTATTTTAGGAGACAGAGAGAATACAGCCAAAGCCCAAGCCAAGCATGATTCATCCATTTCCACCCATGGAGCAAGGGTGTGTGAAATGCCAACCTCAGTGTGCGTCACTCTCAGACCCACACATGTCACCACTGGGGTGGGCTGAGCTGAATTTCAAACCAGCAGTCCCCAGGGGGCCAAGACCTGTAAGGACAGACCCAAGTGAGCAGACCTCAGGGAGCTCAGTGAGGCCACCAGACACAGGCACAGCTGTGGCAAATACACAGAGACACAGAGAGTGAGGCAGAGTCCATGTGGACAGTGGTCCTAAGGACACTCATCTGCTATCTGAGCCCTGGCCGGGGCTGGACAGACAGCACCCACCAGGATTGACAGCAGCACCCCCACGTTTCCTGAGAGTCTTGCTCCCCATGAGCAGCATCACACAAAACGGCCTCCACCCAGCCCCTCTGGACCCCACACACCTACAGGACCCTCCACCATCACCTCCAGCTGAGTGCAAGCCTCCAGGGTGAGCTGAGTGGTCACCAGATGCCAGAGGGAGCCAGGAGGCAGGGCAGGTACATGTAGACAGCTCCCAGCAAAATTCCAGAACACAACATATCACATGGTTGGGCGACTCAGAGCCCCGCCCACTCGTCCACTCCTGTTGGCTCAGGAAACCGACAGCTGATGGGCACCCACTCCGGCACATGGAGCATCCGAGGAGATCGAGGTAGATGTAAATGCAGCTTCTCAGTGGATAAGTGAGATGGCTACACAATAAAAGGAGAAGCCAGAAAGGGCCAGGGGTAAACCCGGGCCTGGATCACAGTTAAATGCACCCAGATGGTCCTCAGAGGCCAGGAAATACACCCTTTGTGGAGAGACACCCGGGCACAGCTGCTGAGAGACCCACGGGGCCAGACCCACTGTCCCACGCCAGGGCGGCCCTAGAGCTCACAGGGCAACTCCTGAGAACCAGCCCTGGCCTGTCCCCAAAGGCTACCTGGAGACATAGGAAGCCAAACGTGTCTCCACCAAGGTTAATAAAATCTGACACAGAGTTCAGAGAGTTTATGTCCAAAATATTTACTATAAAAAGAAAAAAGTCTTAGGACACATACCAGGCCTTCCTCTGAGGCTGGGGTGACAAAAGACGGTCAGGCTGTCCCACGCTGTCCTCCCTCAGCACTACTGTGAGCAGGCTGGCAGCAGGCCCTCACAGTCAGTGCTCTCAAGTTCCTCAAAACTCCTGCCAGCATACACCATCTTTAAAAATATACATAACCCAGCCGGGCTCGGTGGCTCAGCCTGTAATCCCGTGCCTTTGGGAGGCTGAGGTGAGTGGATTGCCTGAGCCCGCGGGTTCGAGACCCGCCTGGGCAGGCGAGACCTCATCTCTACAATAAATCAAAAATTAGCCGGGCGTGGTAGTGCACGCCTGTAGTTCCAGCTACTTGGAAGGCTGAGGCGGAAGGATCGCTGGAGCCCAGCAGGTCGAGGCTGCGGTGGTCGGAAGTGGCCACTGCACTCCAGTCTGGGCGACAGAGTGAGACTCCAACTCAAAAAAAAAAAAAAAAAAAAAAAAATATATATATATATATATATATATACACACACACACGTAACAGTCAGGTGTGGTGGCTCACGCCTATAATCCCAGTACTCTGGGAGGCTGAGGTGAGAGGACTGCCTGAGTCCAGGGCTTCAAGACCTGCCTGGGCAACTTGGCGAGATCTCATCTCTACAATAAACAAAAAAATTAGCCAGGTATGGTGGTGTGTGCCTGTGGTTCCAGCTACTTGGAAGGGTGAGGTGGAAAGATCATCTGAGCCCGGCAGGTGGAGGCTGTGGTGGCCATGAGCGTGACACTGCACTCCAGCCTGGGCGACACAGTGAGAATCCTACTTAAAAAAAAAATAAATAATACATGTATCAAGGTACCTTTACTGAAAGCAATCATTTTTAAAGGGTGAGAGCATAACGCCTATAAATAGAAAATGAACCTGTGTCAAAGAGTTAATTCATTATCAAGGAAGGACCCAACAGATGCCAAGAACCCAGCTCAAAGGAGGATCCAAACAGCAGAAATATACACAGGCCACAAGGAATGAAGAAATGAATTGGATGAAAGATGAGAACTGGCTTCTCTCCCAAGGACTCCACGGCATGTGAGGAGGAGGGTGGGGAGAAGGGCAGAGGGAGGGAGGGAGGCTGATTGTGCCTCCAAAGGACAGAATTCACCCATCTCATGCTCTAAAGAGACCTGTATCACTATTAGCTATCCACAGCTTACAGGGCTGTCAAACAGCAAAGATGTGACAGATACCAGACTGTCACATCTGGGAGGGGTGCGCAGACCTGCCCAGCATTCCACAGGATGCCAGGGAGCCTCTCTGCAAAGGTACAATTCTTCCTAACACCAGAAGATGCTTTAGCCAGCCTGAGGAGCTCTCCCATTCCCCGTGGTATCTCATGAAGGTTCGCTGGGGAGCCTCTGGCTGCCTGCGGTACCTCACAGGGCGAACGTGACCCAGGCCCTGTGATCCTGAAAAGTGATGAAATCCCCCAAGGTGTCCCGAAAGTGTGCCCTGCCAAGAAGCCCCCTCCCCACATGACCCAGATAAGATCGCCCACAACCCCCCCATTCACCCATGACAAGGCTCACCAGATTCCCATTCCATGCTCCATAAAGCAGCAGCTGAACTATGTCCCCGATGGAACACGACGCCCTTATCCGGCCTTGAGCACACTATGGTGTGGCCTGCACTGTCCCTCGGTCCCCAAACTGACCCACCTTAGCCTCCAGGCTGGCCTTTCAGATCTACTATCAGATCCTGTTCCCTCCTCCCCACAGAACAAAAGCCCTTTCCTATAGGGCCTGAGACACTCAGAACCCCTGGACAGCCCTCTCCCTCCCGCAGCAATTTTTTTTTTTTTTTTGTCAGAGACTCATTCTATCACCCAGGCTGGAGTGCAGTGGCACACACACGGCCACCACAGCCTCAACCTGCTGGGTTCGGGCAATCCTTCCACCTCAGTCTTCCAAGTAGCTGGAACTACAGAGACGCGCCACCACACCCAGTTAATTTTTTGATTTATTGTAGAGATGAGGTCTCACCAAGTTGCCTGGGCTGGTCTCGAACCCGTGGACTCAGTCAACCCTCTCACCTCGGCCTCCCAAAGTGCTGGGATTATAGGTGTGAGCCACCGTGCCTAGCCTTATTTTTTTAGTAGATGGCAACAGGGTCTCGATATGTTCCTCAGGCTGGTCTCAAACTCCTGGACACAGGCAATCCTCTCACTTCAGCCTCCCAAAGTGCTGGGATTATAGGCGTGAGCCACCATGCCCGGCCAGGCTTGGTTTTATTCGACACACATGGGCTGTCTCCTGACTGCATCAGAGCATCCAAGCATATGAGAGAACAGAGCCGCCACAGTCGCTGCTTATACCCAGTGCCACCTACAGATGGGGGGATAAGAGACTGCATGGGTTTTAAGGACAGAACTCAAGACCACGGGCTGCTTGTGATGAGCCCTCATGGCTGCATGCCCGGACGGCCCATCCCATACCCATCTTGCCATCGGATACTTCCATGCCAGAGTGAGACAAGCCCAAGATCACCCGCGGTGGCCGAAGCTTCCCTCGCATTCCTACATCCAAACTGGTGCAGCACGAAGCTTCACACACCTGCCTCTGCCTTCCCTGCAGGCATGAGGTGGCACAGGCTCCCTCCTCTCCGTGTCTACACTAGAGTGTCTCAGTCAGCCCGGAGGTTGTGAGCCCCTTGAGAACAGCCACCTCCTGGGAAGAAGGCGCATGTGCGCACACACCCTAATTTGGGGACAACATTAAGGGATAATCCTGACAGGCCCAAACTGATGACCTGGCACACAGCAGGCTCTGGCCAGTACCCAGCAGAGGCGTGAGGGCACACTGGGGCAGACCCAGCTGAACTGAGCCCCACTGAAAGGAGGGACACACTTACAGATAATGACACTCTGCCCTTGGCCATGGAGAAGGGGCAGGAGGAAGCTGAGGACAATGTTACCGCCCGCCATGTTCCACCTCATTCTCCTCCACCCATTCCAGCCCACTGCAGGTGTCCCTGTTTCTTGAGACTGGCTCTCTGCAGCTCTGGCGTGCAATGACCTTGGTGCCCACAAGCACCAAAGGCCCAGTGACTATTAAGTGAGTGTCCCCCTCAAGCTGTCACTTTATTCCAAGTCTCCCTGCCTAAAATGCTCCATCCAAGTTCCTCCAGAACTACCTGATAACTTCTGGACTCCAGGACCATGCCCCAACAAAGTGCCAAACACAAAACCCAGAGAGGAAGGTCCCGCCCTGACTTGGCCACCTTCTCCCCTCCTCCAGGATCCCGCACTCCAGGCTCTTTCTCAGCAGCTCCCATCACAGTGGATCATAATTCAACACGCTAGGCGGTCCTGAGGGTGCCCTGCCATTACAACAGTGTGGGAGGGAGGCTCTCTAACTTCGTTAGAAGTTCCATTTGGTAGCTTATGTAGGGTGAACAGGAGAAATGGGGAACTCAGCTGACACCAAAAGGCTCTGGGAGAGGGACTGTGAGGGACAATAGTTAACCAAGAACCATTCAGAACCTTAAAACAGGGCTTGTGCACAACAGGGGAAATGGCATGGTCCAGACCCCGTTCTCACCCCACAAGCGGTCATGCCGGTATGGGGCACTTCTGTGCAATGAAAGTTTCAGGGGGTACCCCATAAATTCATGCACTTCTCACTTGTCAACTGGAAAACACATGTAAACATATTTCATGGGGGATGATTAGGAACAAAATGTCTACAAAGGCTTCTGGGGAGACAGTAATGGGAAGGTGAGAAGCTGGCCTGGACTCTGGAGCACAGAGGACTGTCCGGTTACAGCTGCAGGCGTGCAAATCCCGCCTGTCCGGAGGCTCCACGCTCCCTCCCCAGCTCGCCTCCACTTGCGCTATTTTGACTCTCTCTGAACTGGTTATGACATCTGTTCAGTTCCCTAACTCAGTGGATTAAACGAAAGCGTAACACGTGTTCATTTAACTCTATACGAGAGCCCCAGTCCCTTCTTTTCGTTATCTTCTCCCCCAGTCTTGAATGTGGTAAAACACACATAACAAAAACGTGTGGTGGTAACCACTTTTAAGCCCCCAGCTCAAGAGTACTAAACATACCTACGTCGTTCTGTTCGTTCAACGAGAACACGCGCCCAGAGTATAAAACCAGAAAGCCAGGGCGGTGGCCTGTCCTGGACGTGGCCTGTCCAGGACGGTGGCCCGCTCGGTGACCCAGCCCACACCCCAGGATTTCCAGGGGGGCCCGGGCAACTCCCACTCCGCGGGCCTCGGGGAAGAGCGCTGACCTGCGGAGCCTCTTTCAAACTCCCAAGTCGGCGGCCGATCTGATTGGGGCTGGAGGGTGGTGCAGCGCGGGGAAGGCAGGGTGGCTGGGGTGTGGGTGCGCGGCCCTCCTCCCGGCCTCGGACTCCCCTGCATGGCGAGGCGGCTTCCCAGCGGCCACCCGCTCGCCACCTGATTTCAATCCTGCGCCGAAACGTGCGGGGCTGCGCCGCCCACAGGGCCTCGCGGAGCCTGGCCGAGCGCGGGCCCCGGGGCGGGGCGACTTCAGGCGTCTCCAGAACCCGAGAGCGCTTCCAAGTCCCTGGGACACATCTGATAACGCCGAGATAAGGTCACAAGGAATGCGCCAAGTGATTCCATCTTCTCGGAAGTGGCGGGGCTTGGCGGAGTCCAGAACCACCGGCCTCGGGACGGAGTGCAAACTCCCCGACACGGCACCCACGGGCCTCCGGAGGCCGCACTCGCCCGCGACCGCCGGCTCGTGGCCTCGCGCCTGGGCAGGTGCGGGACCCCCACCCCCGCTCCCGCCTCGCCTCCACCTGGAAGGGCTGCTTGCTCTCCCGGGCGGGGGGGACCGGAGGAAGCGGCTCGGGGAGCGCCGGAGCGGCGGACGAGGTCCCCGTGGGAAAGGGGAGTCGGGGGGCTGGCGGGAACGGGGAAGCCCCGAGGGGACCGCCGAGAAGGCAGGGCGGGCCAGAGCGCGGAGCGGGCGGGTGGCGGCCACGTACCTCCTTGTCCGGGACCCACTGCGGCTCCTCCAGGCCGAACGGGCTTCCGAAGGCGCGGTGCTCGGGCACCATGCGCAGGCCGCTGGGGGAGCGCACCAGCTTCTTGGCGTCGCGCCGCGCGGACACCTCCGAGGACATGACGCCGCCTCAACCGCTCGGCCCGCGGGCCCGCACCCGGACCCCCTCACCCAGCCGGGCGGTCCCTCCCCCACGCCCCGCGCACGGCTGACAGCGCCGGTGTCCAATCGCCGAGCCCAGTTCCGGGCGCGAACCAATCAGAGCTTGGACTCCGCCTCATCGCTGCTCCCTCCAATCCGTGCGAGGGCACCTCCCCTGCCACTCCGCGGAGGGTCACCAATCGGCGGAGGGGGCAGGCCCAGGCACGCTCCGCCCCTCTAGGGGAAATTGAGACTTTGGATTGGTTAGTTATTCAGCCACGTAGGCGCCGCTTCACAGGGTTGGCGTAGCCGTCCCGGGGTGCACGGCGCTCATTGGAAGAGGAAGCTGAGAGGGGCGGGACGACGCGGAAGAGTGTGAAGCGCGCGGGAGGTAAGCGCGGCGTCTCGGGTGGCTGGCGGCTAACCGGGTCTGGGTGGAGGCTGCCGTGGTCAGGTGTGAAGGGCGGGGTCGGAGGGTCGGGGGGTCGGGATGGGGAACTCGTGGAGGCAGCGCAGGGGAGCGGGTCTTTGTTGCCTCGGAGCCTAGGGGTCGCCCCGGGCGAGCTGGGCGGAAAGGACAGGCCGGAGCTCGAAAGGAGCGAGTGAGGCCTGCGACCGGCGGAGAGACCAAACGGCGGCGGTCTTCGGGCTGTCCCCCACGGGGCTGGAGGAGACCCTGCTCTTCGCAGCCGGCTTGAGTTATGGTGGCAATCCGGGGCCAGTGGGTGAGTCCTCAACCCTGCGAAGCTGGGCCGAGGGCGTCGGTTGGAATATGTTCCAGGGATGAGAGGGCAGGCTGGAGGAGGACCCTGGTGTCCTGGCTTGAGTGGTGGTCGACAGTCACCGAGACAGGGCACCGTGGTGCCCTGGGTGGAGGCTGCCGTGGTCAGGTGTGAAGGGCAGGTGTGTGGAGGGAGTCTCAGCTCTGTCGTGGCTGAGGTGGGTCCTCAGGGCACCCTGGGTGGCCCCGGCCGAGCTCCACTGGGCCTGCAGGCAGGGCTGGGGAGTCATTGGTGAATGGGGAGTGCTCAGAGCCATGGGGTGCGGTCACCGGGGACGGAAAAAAGAAGAGACCCTTCGAAGAGGAAGAGGGGCCCTCCCAAGGCAAGAGGAAGTGAGGGTCTCAGAAGTCCAGTGGGGCAGTTCTGGAGATAGCACAGTGGTAGCCCAGGCATGGGAGGACTGGGATGGCCACCCAAGGTCTCTGGTAAGGAAAGCTCCCTTCTAGAGTTCTAGCCTGCAGGGGCGGTCAGAATAAGATGGTTGAAGAGCTGCAGGAATCCAGAAGCTCACCACCCTCTTCTGAGAGGAAAGAGGAAAAGGAGTCAAACCCTGAGACTGGGCTGCCCCCAGGGCACTGGACCTTGCAGGCATTCGGCCTCCAGGGAACTGAGTTTTGGAGAGTGTAGAGACCCATCAGTCCTCTTGGCCTAGCTGACAGATAGGCGGAGGACAAGGAGTAAGAGCTCAGACTCAGGTGACACAGGTCGGGGCTCAGAACAGTCCCTGCAACTTGCTGCCTGCACCTGAGTCCTGAGCCAGCCACTTGCTGGCGCTGTGACCTTAGCTGTTACCTAACCATTCTGCTTCCCTTTTCAGCAAAGTGGAGATCGTGTTCTTGTTGTGGGGTTTGAGTGACTTAATATCTGTGAAGGGCTTAGAACAGTCTGCAGAACTTACTAAGTGTTGGATAAACACCAGCGCTGGGCACTTCCCTGTGCAGACTATAGGGAGATGTCACTAGAGCTGACTTGCCCTACCTGACAGTAGCTTTGAACTTGGCAAGAGAAAGGAAAATAACAGTCCCAGTGGCGTGGGTGCTTCAGCCACTGTCTCCTCAACCTGGGAGGCCCCGGGTGAGCCAGACAGAAACTGCACTCCTCCTCGGGTATTTGGGTGGCTGGTACCAGGAACTGGTGTGGCACTGAAGTGGGAGAGGTCTGGACACATTCATTTTAGTGCATTCGTTTTGGAAGAAGATCTTGGTTCATCCTGCCTGTAATTCGTTATTAAGATGCGTATATGAGCCAGGCTCAGTGGCTCAGCCTGTAATCCCACGCCTTTGGGAGGCTGAGGTGAGTGGATTGCCTGAGCCCGCGGGTTCGAGACCCGCCTGGGCATCAAGACCTCATCTCTACAATAAATCAAAAACTCAGCCGGGCGTGGTAGCGCGCGCCTGTAGTTCCAGCTACTTGAAAGGCTGAGGCGGAAGGATCGCCGGAGCCCAGCAGGTCGAGGCTGCGGTGGCCGGGAGCGGCCACTGCACTCCAGTCTGGGCGACAGAGTGAGACTCCGACTCAAAAAAAAAGCGTATATGAAAGTAACGTTTGAAGCCTGAGCTAGGCTGTAGGGCAAGAGGGGTGTCCCCAGCGGGCATGGGCAGTGCAGGGGCCCTGTTGCCTGTGGGGAAATGAGGAGTTGCTCAAAGTGTGATTCATGAACCACACGGTTTAGTGCCAAAAAGGATTTTTTTTGAGGTCCAAAGGCTTAAAAGAGGGGGAGAAAAAGGGGAGCAGACCTCCCAGGGAACAAGTCCCTGAATGGAGGAGGGTGCTGGCAATGGCATGTGTATACTCTGGGCTGGTAGAAGTCCACCTCTTGGCAGGCCTCCGGAGAACAAAGTGGGCTTCAAGTCTGAGGTGTCCCTTTATAGAGCAGTGCCCAAGAGCGGCTGGCTTGACCCACAGCTGAGCTCCACAACTGCCTGCCTGAGTCTTCGGACCAGCCCTGAGGCCAGCAGAGCGCAGCCTGCCACGGCCTCCACCTGTGGTGTCTGTCGGCTTTCGAGTTTACACACGTTTCTGCCATCCAGCAGTTGAAGTCAGCAACTCCCGTGTGGGGGGGTCCAATAAGGGGAAGGGGCTCTCGTGTGTGAGGTCTGATGAGACGTCACACTCCAAAGGGGGAGTTCACTCCAAGCATCAGACTTTGTAAGTGTTCAGAGTCGTGTCAAAGCCACATAACAGGTCCCCAAGCCCCAAGGCAGAGGAGTGACACTGCCTGGGAAAGCTCAGGGCCACTCTGGGCAGTGACCACAGCATGGCTGAGTCTCACTTGGAGCCTCACAGGTTGTTCTGAGGTTGTGTCCTCTTGTGGTGCGCGTCCATCCTCACCCAGAGCCTGTGGTGTTAACTCTCCACCAAAATCTTGGCTCAGCTCAGATGTTCCAGGAAGATGTGCTGGCCGTCCTAGGCCTATTCCTTGCCCACTACAAAGAGCACCCTGCATATAACCTTTACCTTGGTGGAAGGGACAGGCTGGTCATATCCCTGACCCTCACAGAGGCAGGAGGGCAGGGTACCCATGCTTGGTGTTAAAAAAATTATTCGACTAGGCACTGTGGCGCACACCTGTAATCCCATCACTTTGGGAGGCAGAGGCAAGAGAATGACCTGAACTCAGGGGTTCGAGACCAGCCTGAGCAACATGGCGAGACCTTATCTCTACAATAAATCAAAAAATTAGCCTGGCATGGTGGCACATGCCTGTGGTTCCAGCTACTTGGAAGACTGAGGTGGAAGGATCTGAGCCCAGCAGGTCGAGGCTGTGGTGGCCATGAGTGTGCCACTGCACTCCAGCCTGAGCGACAGAGTGAGACTCCAACTCAGAAAAAAAAAAAAGTATTCAATGATACATTTTAAGACAGACCACGCTTCTATTCAGAACCATTGTGAGAGGTGCAGGTATCTCACAGTGGGAGAGACTGGGCTTAACTCCCAGCACGGTGCAGGCCAGTGGGAGTCACAGCCAAGGAGCCAGGTGGGTCAGAGGATGGACAGTTACTAAGTCCAGTGGAGTGAGGGGGATGCTGGCTAAGCTAAAGTGTCCTACCAGGATTCTTGAAAAGCAGTCCTCCGTCGGGGAAGGCAGGGGACGAGGAGCTGATCAGGTGTCATGGTGAGCAGATACGGAGAGTGGGGGTCCTTGCTAAAGCTGGAGTTGACAAGGAAGCACACAGACAGGTATAGGAGGAGACTCAGGAGCTGGATTGTGCTTTGGCCCAGCAGAGACTGTCATCAGGCCATGGTTGCTCTGCTGACAGGTTCCTGGCTCACAAGCTGGAGGTTTGGCGTGTGCTGGCCTCCTGGTGCCCTGCCAGTGTCCAGCTGCATGGTAGAATCTGAGTTTTGTATCCAGGATTGGCCCAAGGCAGCAGCCTCCTGACAGCCCCAGGCTCAGGCCGTCTGCAGCAGTGAAAGCCCTGCTGGGAGCCTTCCCATTCAGTGCACAGAACTCTAGGATGTGCCAAGAACAAGTTCGTCTGTTACCTAGAAGCTTTGTTTTAGGTGGTACCTTGGATGCCGTGGGTCCCCTGCCAGCCCCCAGGTTCCCACTGCCCCTCAGGCCTCCTCCTGTCCTCAGGGTTTGGAAACTCATGTTCTGAAAGTGGTGTTCCTCCAGCGGGCAAGGCCTGGCCACATGTCCTTCGGCAGCATATACATTTCCTGGAGACATGTTCCTCTTATTTGGTCTTTGTCCTGAGGAAGCCAGCATCCTCACCCTGGCCAGCTCTGTCAGCACATTTTGAGCTGGTTAAAATCCCTAGAACACAGGACTAGCTGCTGATTTGGAAAACCCAGGGGCCCCGGGAGCCTGATGAGTGGCAGGAAAGTGCCAGAGTGCCAGCTTCCTCCTGCCCAGGCTGCTTCAGGGGTTGTGGGTAACAAGGTACCATGCTGGGGATGCCCTGTCTGGCAGGACCCCATGCTGTGCCCTCAGCCTGGGGCTCATACTGTCTGTTCTCCACATCTCAGCCTTGCTGGTGCCAGGCCTGTGTCTCCCTTGACCAGACTGGAAACTGGAATGCAAGTGACCCAGTTCCTGAAGCTTCACACCAGTGTGTTGTCCAGGCCGATGTCATGTTCCCAGTTTCTAGAGGGAAAGCCCACAGTGGCCTGCCCCTCCCTCCACTGAGTTACAGCCAAGAGCACTGGGCCTTGCAGAGGACGTGGAAGTTGGTGGTCCCTCATGGCTGCTGCCCTCATGTTTCCCAGCTTGTCTTGTACATCCAGGCCTTGCTATCTGGGAGGCCATGAGGGAGGACAGACTGCCTGCGGGAAAGGCCCAGGTGAGGCCCTGGACAGCCAGCCCAAGGCTGGAGGCGAGAAAGCCATTTCTCTGTGTGCAGAGCTGACGACACACTGTGGAAGGGCTGCCAGCTCCTCCCTCCTGCCAACAGGAGAGTCAGTCATTAGCTGAAATAGCTCAGTGGCCCTGAGGTGCGCGTTCCTGAGCATCTTGAGAAATCCCTAACTGATTTTCTCTACTCCTTCCAGAATTCCCACAGAGCACTGTGGGGGGAATGCAGTCGGAGAATGCAAGACACTCAGCCGGTGAGCCTGGTGTGAAGGGACTGTTGGCGTCCTGGAGCCCGAAGGCAGTGAGTCGCAGGTGCCCACCTGAACCCCATGGGGACAGGCCGATTCTGACACTTCCTGTGAGGATGTGCTGCTGTTGTCTTCAGGGTGTCAGTGGGTTGGGGGAGTCCTGTCAAATGCATCGGAGTCTGGGGTGAATCCAGGGGGTCCAAGTTGCCAAGCAATTCCTGGAGGTGAATTACAGCAAAACTGCCTTGGCCTTGGCTAGACAGCATTCCCCACGTAGCTACATCTTTCTTCACTCTGGGGGGATGGCCCCAGTCACATGGATGGGGAGTGTAGTCACATGGGGATCACATGCCATGGCTGCGTCACTGCTCTCTGCCCACAGGTGGTTTGAGGTGACAGCAAGTGCCTTGGGATTTGTGTCCATTGTTTGGTCTGTCCCTGAGAAGTCCCTCATCCTGGTTATCAACCCACTGAGGAAATGGATTTGGATCTGTTGGACTTGAATCCCAGAATTCTTGCTGCAGTTAAGAAAGGTATATTTATTTGTATTTACATAAAGTAGATGTGTGACATCAAATATACGGATATACATATATGAGGGGGGACCAAAAAAAACCCAAAGTTATTTTCTGGAGTGTAGGACCATTGTAGTGCAGGCTTCCCCCACTAGGTAAATACCTAGGAAGCCATCAGCATCATTGTACCAGCTGGTGATGTCGTGAGAGGCTGCGTTCAGCATCAGTGAATTTTTTTTTTTTTTAGATTCTTTCAGTGTGTTTGCCAATTTCATGATGGGTGATTTCCATGGACAACCTGCGCCCACCATGTTGAGTGTTCAGCAGTTTTTGACCCGCAACGGCATGACCCCCATGCCCTACCCTCCCTATTCACCCGATCTCATCCTGGTCAACATTTTCTTTTTCCCGGAAGAAAAAAGTCCTCGAAGGGAAACCTTTTGCTGATGTGGAAGAGGTGGAACAAAAAATGGTGGAAGCACTAAAAGTCATCAAAATTAACAAGTTCAAAAACTGTTTTGATGAGCAGTGGAGGTGTCTTGATAGGTGTATAACATCAGAGAGCAAAGATGACAAGTTTAAACATGTAAGGATACACAGTTTTTTATAAATAAATTCTGGGGTTTTTTGGGTCCCCTCTCATACACTTTACATAAATCAAGTTCACAAAGTATTGCCAAGCCTGGCTCTTCCTCCCTTTGCTTCCTCACTCTTCCCTGAAAGACACCTAGTCTGACGGCTGCAGTGATGCTGAATATGCTGCAGGTTTTTCAGAGGGGTGTGTGTGTGTGTTGTTTAACTGCAAGGACGTTTATAAAAGTTAATTTTATTTTTATCAAAGTAATACATGCATATCTGGCTGGTCATGGTGGTTCACACCTGCAACCCCAGCACTTTTGGAGGCTGAGGCAAGAGGATTACCTGAGCCTGGGAGCTTGAGACTGGCCTAAACAACACGGTAAGACCTTGCCTCTACAATAAATTTTTTTTTTTTGAGTTGGAGTCTCACTCTGTCACCCAGACTAGAGTGCAGTGGCCGTTCCTGGTCACCGCAGCCTCGACCCACTGGGCTCCGGCAATCCTTCCACCTCTGCCTTCCAAGTAGCTGGAACTACAGGCACGTGCTACCACACCCGGCTCATTTTGATTTATTGTAGAGATGAGGTCTCACCAAGTTGCCCAGGCGGGTCACGAACCCGCGGGCTCAGACAATCCACTCACCTCAGCCTCCCAAAGCCGCGGGATTACAGGCTGAGCCACCAAGCCCGGCTTATCAGCTCTTTTCTAAACTCCTGTCTGTTTCCTGGCACTTCCATCCCCGGCCATCCTGGCAACCTCTAGCCCCCCTGCTCCAATCTGCACTGGCCTGCACTGGCTCCAAGCTGCCCTCCAGGCCTGCTGCACATGTGGTCCTGGGACTCTCCTTTTGTCTTCCTGCTCCTGGCACCAGTTGGGGATGCTTAAATATTAGCATATTGTTGAGTACATGGTGAGGAACCCTGAGTATGCCCAGGGCTGCTGCAGCAGCTTGGTGACAGGCAGGAAGATCTGCCCTGTCCTGCCCCTTCATCCTTGGCTATTGGCCACCTCATGATCACAGAATGACTGCCACAGCTTCAAAAATAATGCCTGCAGTTCAGGGACAGAGATGGGAAAGCAGACTCTGCCAGGGAGTTCCTGTCTCACCTGTGTCTCTTGTCAGAAAACAAACTTTTCCAGAAGCTCCAGCAGACCTTCCAGCTGTAAAGGGAGCCAGGCCATGAGGCCTGACCAGAGGAGCCATCCCACAGATCCAAGCCAAGCCCTTAGGCTCCCCATAGAACCTTCCTCTCCAGCAGAACTTTTCGCCTGAAGCCCGTCTGCTTTGATCTGATGGGACCTGCGGGAGCTTGTTACTTCCAATCTTTTTTTTTTTTTTTAGTTGGAGTCTCACTCAGTCACCCAGACTGGAGTGCAGTGGCCGCTCCCAGCCACCGCAGCCTCGACCTGCTGGGCTCCGGCGATCCTTCCGCCTCAGCCTTCCAAGTACTCGGAATTACAGGCATGCGCTACCACGCCCAGCTGATTTTTTTAAATTATTATTTATTGTAGAGATGCGGTCTCACCAAGTTGCCCAGGCGGGTCTTGAACCCGTGGGCGCAGGCAATTCACTCACCTCGGCCTCCCAAAGCGCGGGATTACAGGCTGAGCCACCGAGCCTGGCCAGCCCTTCTATAGTTTGTTTTCTCTGCTGCTTTTTCAAAAAGCTCCCTAGTAGCCAAGTCTTATTTTTCCTTTCATCCTGTCTGATGATCTCTGTCTTAAGTGGAGAATTCAGGACATGTGTATCGAAGGCACTTCCGAGATGTCGGGGTTGGAATCTCCCTTCTGGGGTGAGCTATCTGCCCCCTTCTAGATCACTTAGAGATATTTGTGACATTTGTTTTCTTTCTGCTAGTTTGAAAGTAGAAAGCCATGCACTTATCCAAGCCCCAGTTAACTCGTCTACTCTCAGAACAGCAGGTCCTCAGGGTCTGTCCCTCTATGACCCGCACACTCCCTAATTCCCGCGTGCTCTGCGCCCCCCAGGCTACTCTGACCATCCTGCACAGCTCATGTTTGCTTGGACCCAGGCTTTGCTTTCCTTGGGTGTCTGTCCCTCGGGCACATCTCCATGGCCATGGCTCAGCCATCAACCTCGCAGGGTGTGCAGGCCTATGGGTGGGCGGGGTGGTAAGCCTCAGTGTTGGTAATTTTATGCTGCCTCTTTCTTGAGATGTTTCCAGCAGGTGTGGAACTGGGTGATGGCCACTTCCTCCTGGCATCTGGGATTTGCCCTTCCCCATCCTCTGGCTTCTGTTGCTGCTTGGGTGAGGCTGGCACCTGCCCACAGTCCACAGCCCAGGGCAGAAGTGTCCAGTGGTCCCTTCCCTCTTGTCTATCTCTGTCACACTCTGTTCAGGATTTCCTGTGAGCTTCAGGGAGCGGGCAGGCCTGGTCCCCACTGCACTGAGTTGGAAGCAAAGCGCTCTCACAACCTTTTCCCAGGACTCTCTTGTCACTGCTGTGTTGCCTCGTGTAGCTGTAGTCTGACTTTTTTTTTTTTAAGTTGGAGTCTCACTCTGTTGCACAGGCTAGAGTGCAGTGGCCACGCTCTCAGCCACCACAGCCTCGACTTGCTGGGCTCAGGTGATCCCTCTGCCTCAATCTTCCAAGTAGCTGGAAACACAGGCATGCGCCACCACACCAGGCTAGTTTTTTTTATTGAGACGAGATCTTGCCAGGTTGCCCAGGCTGGCCTTGAACCCCCGGACTCTGGCAGTCTTCTCTCCTCTGCCTCCCAAAGTGCTGGGATTACACGTGTGAGCCACTGTGCCCAGCTGTAGTCTTACTTTTTGCTGGAATGTATCTGTGCAATTCCAGCCAAACTTAAATCAGTAAAGGACGTGTTGCATTTTTCTGGACCGGACTTGCAGAGACTGACCAACCTCTCCAGCCCCGAGGTCCAGCACTTGCTGAGAACTGCCTCCTTACACCTTCGGGGAAGCCGCGTCTGTACAGGTGGGTGAACATTCACACTGGTGGCCTGAGGTTTCTGCTGGGTGACCAGTGGCTGTGCACAGACTCTACCCAGGAGCACCCTACTGGCGGTTGCTCTGAGCTAGAAGCTCTGGTCTCGCTTGTCCTATACCTGCTGGGCTGTGGTCACAGCATTGGGTTGGAGGACACATTGGGAAGATACAGAAGGGCTGCAGGGCCTCAGGGAGCCCTTTCCTCTTGGGCCACAGGAGAGGGTACAAAGTGGGGGCCACAAGCAGGGGCAGAGTTGGCAGTCAGAATCCAGAGCCCCTGGGGCTGCCTGGCCAGGAGCAGAAGGCTGCAGGGCAGTACCTGAGGGGTTGCAGCCAGGAGGGGTTGGGGCCTGCCTGGGATCCCACCATGGGGTGTGATCTGGGTCTGGGCCTCCCGCATACAGCCCAGGCCTGCAGGGGAGGGAGAGACCCCAGCTGGTTCCTGTGCTGGGGAGCCTGGGCTGCTTGCTGGCTCCTGGTGAGCCCTGTGTGCCCAGTGAATGAGGCATCTGAGCCACCCTTATAGACAGCCAGGGTCCTCCCTCCCGTGCAGATGACCCCGTGGGTCTGTTGAGCTTGGGACTGCCATGGTGAGCCCCACAGCCATGTGCAGCTCTGCTGACGCTCTCTCATGGGCCGGGCTTCCTGCTGTGGGTCGGACTCCCTGTGGCCTTGCTCTTGTGTTGCCTGCTCCTCCTGGCTGGGGTGCCCCTGGCACCATGTGTCCCGCCTTGAACCTTCCCCAAGAGGCCCTTGGTATCACTGAGGAGGAGGTGTCAAATGGCTCATGCAAGGCCATGTGGCCCAGAGGCTGTGACCGGGATCCTTCTAGAGCTGCATCTGTCACCAAGACTGACTGGCATGGGGGCGCTGGATGCAAGTCAGGCTACAAAGCCCTTCCCCTAGGAAATGCCCCACCTGCCCCCTAGAGGAGGCACTTACAGGAGACAAGGCTGGGGTCCAAGTGGCTCCCTTCAGGAGGCATCCGTGGAAGTCTCTTGCTGCAGGACATGCCTCCTACATGATTTTTGTTTTACCTCATCGATATTTGAGCCAACTTAAAGCCTACTCAAACAGCCCTGTTAATTTCTCTGAATATTGAGACAGTCAGGGAGCACCTTAGATCTCTCCGGAAGCAGTGATGCAAGCGTCCCGCTCTGGTTGCCCCACTGGGGTGAGAGGCCGATCTGCGCTCTGGGCCCTGTGCAGCTGGCAAGTCTTCCTTAGGCACATGTCCAGTGGGGCTGTGGCATGACGACACTGAGTCTGATGGGCAGTGCTGCTGGTCCATGTCTTGTGCACACTTGCCTCCCAACCCAGCCACCCCACCCTGCCCTGGGCACCCTGCCCACCCCATGTGCCCACGGTCACCTGTCCTCCAGCCACACTGTGCCTAGCAAGGGCAGTAGTGGATGTGGAGGATGGGGGGGCGTGGGCGCCTGGCAGGGACCCAGGCCTGACATGTCTCTGCCCTGCAGTGCTGCACCTGCATCTACAGAAGGAGCGCTTCCCTGCACAGCATCAGCGCCTGAGCCTCGGCTGCCCTGTGCTGGACAGGCTCCTCCGTGGTGGCCTGCCCCTGGAGGGCATCACAGAGCTGGCCGGCCACAGCTCAGCAGGGAAGACCCAGCTGGCACTGCAGCTCTGCCTGGCCGTGCAGTTTCCACGGCGGCATGGAGGCCTGGAGGCTGGTGAGTGACTGCCCCTTCCCCTGGGGGGCTGGGGCGGGCAGGGACCCTGTTCTGGACAAAGTCCCATGAAGGTGGGTGAGCAACCACCTTTCAGCAGCACCATGCCACCCCCACTGTCCTCCATCTTCAAATCTCTGCCGCCCTCCTTCTGGAGGTGAGGGCCAGTGAAGCCGGGCTGGGGGATGGAAGGACAGGTGGGTGGGCACAGAGCCCTGTGCAAAGCTCCTTCCCCCGTGGACAGTGGCCCCACACGTGCACTTGCAGGCACGCATCAGCATGGGCACCGTGGGGGGGGTGTTACCTCATTGATATTTGAGCCAAAGAAAGCCTATTCAAGCTGTCCGGTGGCCCCGGGACCTCACAGTTTGTTGTAAATGTTAATTTCTCTGCATACTGACAGTGAGAAAGGGTGTTCCCAGGTGGCTCCGCAGGGCTTGTGTCATGATCTGTGGAACAAGAAGCAGGAGGCCTTGCTGAGCTGAGTGAAGTGACCAAAGCCTTCCTGCTTGGGTCTCACTGTTAAAACTGCAGGTCATTTCTAGCATATCAGTTACAAGGAGGGAAAACGTGTTTCTCAGTTGCTCTTTTTTGTTTACGCCAATTCTGTGGTGCTGATGATTCTCATGTCCCCCTCTCAATCTGCATGAATGCAGGACAGCATATTTTAGCCTGTGGTGTGCGCCTCAAGGGTGCCCCACCTGGCTGGCAGGGGGTGAGGTTTGGAATCTCACCTCTACTGCCTTTGGGTCAACGTCATCCCCTGGAGCCCCAGTGTAGGGTGTAGTGGAGGAGTTATCCTGACCACATGCAGGGATCCCCCCAGCTGGGATCTGTTCACCATAGGCAAGTGTTTTGTCCCTGCAGACCTGGGGAGGGGTGCCTCCCCACAGATTCCTGGGCATTCTGGCTGGTGTGAGGCTGCCCTGGCACCTGGGAGGAAAGGACTTGGTCTTGAGAGAGTGGGAGCCACTGGCTCACCCACAAAAGAGCTACCATAGCCAAGACAGAACTTGAGTGTGCTCAGGAACGAGACCAGGGCCCCTTCATTCTCCAGGGTCCCCAGGGCCAGGCTCTGGGCAGACTTGCCTTTTGCTGCAGCCTACTCTGAGCTTCTGCCCTGCTCGCCTTCCCAAGGGAGTGCTGGGCCAGGCAGCCCACAGACCTGCCCTAAGCCATGTGAGGGGCAGCAGGGGACGGGGCAGCATCTCGCCTGAGCCCGACCCAACCTCAGCACTGGCCCCGCCCCTCTGGCCTGCCCCTGCCCCACAGCCCACGCTGCAGCATCTCCCACTCCTCTGTGGTCTCCTTTCCTCCTCGATGAAGCCCACAATCCCCCAACCCCAGCAATGTGGAGGCATCTCCCCATCCCTGCATCCCCATTTGTGCCCAGCCCAGTGGGGGCCTCAAGGGTCCCAGGTCACTGCTGGGTCCAGGCCCGGGTCTGAGTCTGCATGGGACAAGCCTCGCACACAGCAGGCACCTCCTGGTCTGTGTGGGGTAGTGAAGGATGTGACCGCCCTTGGGTGGGCAGTCCCCAGAGCCGCCTGGGCCAGCATGTGGACACTGAGACCCAAGTGCCGGGGCGTGCCCTTCACGCCCCTCCCAACTCCTCAGGGCATATGCACTCAGCATCCCAGCAAAGCCTGCCTCCTGCATCACAGATGTCCCATCTGGGCCTGCATGTGGCCTAATGACCAGGCCTTCGGTGGAGAAGCTGCCCTGTCCTGCTGGTCGGGATGGGTTCCCCTCCTCTGCTCCTAGGTAACAGTTACATCACCTGTCATGAATTTCTCGTGACTCCCTCCCCCACCACTCCCAGAAACCCTAGGGTCAGGGCATGGGCAGAGCAGTGGCACCCCACTAGGTGGCCCAAGGTTTGTGTCCTAAGCCGGCAGCCTCCATGAGCGTCCCCAACAGGTGAGGCAGGTACATAAGATTTCAGGAGCTGTCAATATGACGCTGAGGCCAGGATAAGCAGAATTCCTGAGAGACCAGTGAGATTCCGGGAAGACTGTCCAGGATTCAGAAGAATGAGCGAGGCAGGAGCCTCTGGCAGACACAGGCAGTGTCCAGGCTGACCTCAGTATCTGATTCCAGAGATGCCACACTTAGTGGTGACGTGAGGCGCCAATGATGAGTCTACCACAATGAGTGCCATGAGAAGAGGGGAGAAGCTTCCAGCAGGGTAGGGGGATGCCTGATGGTGACCACATCAACATTGTTGTTCTAAGCTGCAGACTTTCCTGAAGAAATGACTTCAATTCCCAGATGAAACCTAAAGGTCCTACTTTTAAAAAGAAACAGTACATTGGGAGTCCTGTGTTTAAAAATGCATACGGCACCTCTCCCAGGCAGCAGTGCAGCCCCCACATGCGTTGTCTACAAAAACTCTGGGGACAAAGCAGATGCAGATGTGACTTCTTCCAATACTCCCGCCAGCCCTCTCCTGGTCAGCAGGACAGAGAAAACAGCAGCCACCACTGCTTCCTGGCTGACCGTGGCCTTCTGACTGGGGGCGCAGTTATGTCTGGGGCAGCAGGGGGGGAACCAGCACCGCAAGGGACGTGGCCTCCTGAGGCAGCATTTACTCCCCAGGAGTGATCTGGAATGTTCCAAGGAAGGTTAAAGATGCTGATCTCCAGAGCTTAGCACTGATACGGAATCAAAGTTGGGAGTCTCTTGTCCTATTTGCAACTCTTCTCAACATCTAAAATTCTGTCACAGCAAAATCAGATTACAATGGCACACACACTCACAAACAGGCTGCACAACACAGTGCGGGAGCTTCTGGCTCCCCATCTTCCTCCCATGGCTGTGCTGTGTACCTGCCTGAGGACTGGGAAGAACCACCCAGATGCTGGGTCCTGGCCTGGCCACGGGCAGCTTTCAGGGCACAGTCGGTATCCAGAATGCTCACTGGTCTGGTTTTGTTTTTTTATTTAACTGATAATTCACGTACCATAAATTCACTCTTCGGTATACATTTCAGTGCTTTTTAGTATATTCACAAAGTTGCATACCCATTGCCAATATCTAATTCCAGAATTTTACCACCCCAAAAAGAAACCCTGCCCATGAGCAGTCACTCCCCAGGCTACCTCCCCAGAGTGTGAAACCCTAGTCTACTTTCCATCTCTGGATTTGCCTGTTCTGGGCATTCATGTAGGGAGAGTCATGCAGTATGTGGTCTGTTGTGACTGGTTCCTTCACTTGGCGTGATGTCATCAAGGTTCATCCATGTTGTAGCATGTCAGAACTTCTTTCCGTCTTAAGGGTGAATAACATTCCATAGTGAAGACAGACCATATTCTGTGTGTCCATTTACCAGTTGATGGGCATTTGGGTCATCTTTCCTTTTGGCTATTGTGAATAGTGCTGGTGTGAACATGCGTATACATGTCTTCAGGTGGGCACACGTTGGCACTTCTCATGGGCATGTACTTGGAGTAGAACTGCTGGGTCATAAGGGAATTCTGTGTTTAACTTTTTGAGGAGATGCCAGACTTTTCTACAGCAGCTTTACTGTTTTACATTCCCATCGGCAGTGTATAAAGATTCTGGTTTCTCGACAATCTCACCAACACTTGTCTTTTTTAATCATGGCCATCGTGGTGGGTGTGAAGTGGAATAACTGTGGCTGTGATTTGCCTTTCTCTGATCACTAATAATGTGCATCTTTTCATGTGCATATTGGCCATTTGTGTGTCTTCTTTGGAAAAATATCTATTAGATCTTTTGCCCGTTTAAAAATTATTTTTGTTACTGAGTTTTAAGAAATCTTTATGAGCCAGGCTCGGTGGCTCAGCCTGTAATCCCGCGCCTTGGGAGGCTGAGGTGAGTGGATTGCCTGAGCCCGCGGGTTCGAGACCTGCCTGGGCAACTTGGAGAGACCTCATCTCTACAATAAATCAAAAAATTAGCCAGGCGTGGTAGCGCATGCCTGTAGCTCCAGCTACTTGGAAGGCTGAGGCGGAAGGATCGCCAGAGCCCAGCGGGTCGAGGCTGCGGTGGCTGGGAGCGGCCACTGCACTCCAGTCTGGGCGACAGAGTGAGACTCCAACTCAAAAAAAAAAAAAAGAAAGAAATCTTTATATATTATGCATACAAAACTCTTCTCAGATATGTGATTAGCAAATATTTTCTCTTTGGATTGTCCTTTCATTTTCTTGATAGTATCTTTTTTTTTTTTTTGACAGGCTTGATTCACTTTATTTTTTTATATAAAAGCCCTATTTTGCCACAGCTGGAGCCTGGGTTCTCTGCACTCTGGTGTGGGTCTTGACAAGATGATTGGTGAATTCCTGATAGGCAGATTTGGTGAATACAGTCTCTTTCCAGAGGTCAGGGGTCAAGCAAGCTATGTGTCTCAGAGATAGCACCAAAGGTGGCCTTGGCAAAGTTGCCCAGGGTGGCAGTATAGCTCCTGGCCGTGGTGTAGCAGTCGTCACTACCAGCAATCATCACTACCAGCCATTAGCAGCAGCTTCTTGGGCTTGGGGGCCGAGACTATGCTAGTGCCCTGGGGGCAGGGCTAAGTAAGGCACACCAGCACAGAGCCACAGTGGTCAGTAAACTTTGCAAGGGATGCTGTGGGACTTGCTGACCTTCCCCCAGTAGCCTCTCTGCACAGGGACAATAGAGAGCATGGCCAGGATAATGGCCCCTCAGATGGCAGTGGCTGCTTCCTTGGAACACTTAACTCCCAGACTGACATGGCCATTGCACCCCCATGGCAACAAACACCTTGAACCTGGTCTGTGGGTCAGCTTTTGCATTGGCATGATCTTCAAAACCCTATCCTTCAGAGATGCCCCTAGGAAGAAGTCAGTGGTCTCAGACTCCTTGATGGGCAGGGAGAAGAGGCAGCTCTCCTCCAGCAACTTGATCTTTATGTCCTTGACCAGGCAGCCCGTTGTCCACTCCTGGTCCTCGGTCGTGTCTCCACAAGTTCCACGGTCTTGGCCCTGACCACAGCTGCAACCTCGGCCTGGGAGGCCACTGCCGAACCTCCACAAAAGGCACCACGGCCTTCCATTCCTGAGCCCCCCAGCCCTCCTGCTGCACCGGGTCATCTGCCATTTGGTGTTTTCTCAGAAAAGATGGGCCCATTTTCTTGTTAGTGTCCTTTGAAGTCCAAACATTTTTCATCTTTTTTTTTTTTTGAGTCAGTCTCACTTTGTCGCCCAGGCTGGAGTGCAGTGGCACACTCATGGCCACTCCAGCCTCGAACTGCTGGGCTCAGGCAATCCTTCTGCTTCAGCCTTCCAAGTAGCTGCAACTACAGGGGCACACTACCATGACATTATTTTGTTGTTGTTTGTTTTTAATTTTATTGTAGAGTCAAGGTCTCACCAAGTTGCTCAGGCTGGTCTTGAACTCCTGAGCTCAGGCAATCCTCTGGCCTCGGCCTCCCAAAGTGCTGGGACTACAGGCTTGAGCATCTCCACCCGGCCACATTTTTTATCTTTATGAAGTCCAGTTTCTTAAGTTGCTTGTGCTTTTGGTGTCACATCTAAGAAACATTGCCTGATCTAAGGTAGTGAAGACTTAGCTCTCATATTTGACCCATTTTGACTTATTATTTGTATATGGTAGGAGGTAAGGGTCCAATTTCATTGCTTTGCATGGGGATATTCAGTTGTTCCAATACTGCTTGTTGAAAAAAAAGATTCTTTCCTCGCATTGAGTACTCCTGGCATCTGTGTTGAAAACCACCTGCTCATGAGCGTAAGGGTCTGTTTCAGGTGGCACTTAGCTCTTTTTAGCTGTGAAACTCTCAGGGTCTGTTTTCTGCTGGAGGACCCGGGCCCAGGCCAGCCTGTTGTCCCGGTGGGGTGTTCAGGCCCCGATGACTGACTTGCATAGCCCAGACTGCAGGAGCCTTGAGAGTGGAGCAGAGGAAACATCTGCTCGACGGAACCTCTGGGAGCAGCCATGTGTGTGAGGCAGGGGGCATTTCCAAAAGTCCACAGGCCTTGTTACTTCCAAACTCCCCTGCCCAGCAGCAGGACAGGAGATGCACTCACCGGGTGTCAGAGTTGAGGCCCATGTTTCTGACGGGCTGCATGGCCCAAGGTGGCTGCAGTAGGAGCGTAGGAACCAGCAGCAGCTGCTTCCTCTGCTGTTGGGGGTGAACCCACCAGCGGCAAAGGGTTGGACACTGAGGGCAGATTTTGGCATTGGGTCTGCATGGCGGTCACAGGGGCATCTCGGGCCCTCTGGGCACATGGGTGGGTCCTCTGGCTTCCCAGGTGCCGTCTACATCTGCACGGAGGATGCCTTCCCCAGCAGGCGCCTGCAGCAGCTCATCGAGCAGCAGCCGCAACTGCGCACAGACATCCCAGGGGAGCTGGTCCGCACAATCAAGTTTGGCAACCAGATCTTCATCGAGCACGCAGCTGACGTGGTGAGTGCCCTCAGTTCCCCAGCCCCCCATGTTGAAAGCAGCAGCAAAGAAACAACTCACTGACGTGGGGCTTTGCTGAGAGTGGGAGCTTACACAGGCCATGCACAGGATCAGAGTTCATCCTGTGGCCAGGGAGCAGGACAGGAGGGGCTAGGGTTTGATCCTCACGGCCAGGGAGGCAGCACAGTGACCAGGTCAGCTTTGACTCAGAAGGAGAAGCAATGAGCAAAAAGGACTCAGAGGGAAAGATGGGACGTTTTGGATAAACCTATACACCAGAGGCCGAGGTGGGAGGATCACTTGAGCCCAGCAGCCAGTCCAGACAAGGTAGGGAGACTGTCTCTCAAATATAAAAAAGCCCAGACACCAGAAGTAAATAAGGAAATTATGCCCTGTGCATGGGGAGCACCTGTGTGCCCAGCCCACCCTGGGTGCCTCCTCCTGGGCCTTTCCTTTTTTGCGGGGGGAGGGGAGGACTCTCACTCTGTTGCTCAGGCTGGAGTGCAGTGGCATGCTGACAGCCACTGCAGCCTGGACCTGATGGGCTCAGGTGATCCTTCTGCCTCAACCTCTCAACCTTCCCAGTAGCTGGATCTACAGGCATGCACCACCACACCTGGCTAATTTTTGACTTATTGTAGAGATGAGGTCTTGCCCAAGTTGCCCGGGCTGGTTTCTAACCCTTGAGCTCAGGCAATCCTCTTGCCTCGACCTCCCAAAGTGCTGGGGTTACATTATAGGTGTGAGCCACTGCACCCAGCCACTTTTTCTGTTTTTTAGAGACAGGGTCTAAAGCCCAGCATGGTGTCTCATGGCTATGATACCAGCACTTTGGGAGGCGGAGGCAAGAGGATTGCCTGAGCCCAGGGATTCAAGACCAGCCTGGGCAACATGGCGAGACCTCGTCCCTACAATAAATCAAAAATTTGGGTGTGGTGGCAAATGCCTGTAGTTCCAGCTACTTGGAAATTTGAGGTGGAAGGATTGCCTGAGCCTTGCAGGTCAAGGTTGCAGTGGCCATGAACATACCACTGCACTCCAGTCTGGGCAACAGACTCCGACTCAAAAAATATAAAATAAAATAAAAATAGAGACATGGTCTTGCTCTGGCATCCAGGTGGAGCGCAGTGGTGTGATCCTAAGCTCACTGCAGCTTTGACCTGTTGGGCTCAAGCAGTCCTCCCACCTCAGCCTCCCAACATGCCAAGATTATAGGCATGAGCTACCACACCCAGCCATTCCCCTACTTTGGCAAGGTGTTATAAGAAAAAACTTTCAAGTAAAGCATAAGGCATATAAACTTTTAATTTAAAAAATTTACAATAAAATACATATCACACAATATGGTAAAGTAACGTGAGAAGTGAGGCTCAGAGCCCCAGTGGGTGCAAGGATCACTTGGGGGTCTCCCGGGAGGGGCGGGGCTGCACCAGGGCAAACACCTAGCCAAGCCTCACCCAAGGCCCTGCCAGCAATGTGGTTATTAGTATCGTGCCCCACACACACAGACACAAGAACAGAATTAGTGCCAGGCTCCTGGCCAGGGGGCCCTCCCTGCTACCCTGGCTGTCCCAGGGCTGGCTCCGCGCCACACTTGGCCTCATCCTGGAGCAGGGCTGGGCCGGAGTCACTGCAAAAGAAGACCAGAGGTCAGGGCCCAGCTGTTGAGACCCACTGGTGTTTCCAAGTTGTGTTCTGGAAACAGTTACCTGGGGGCAGCTCCCTGCCTGCCTAGAGGAGGGGTTTTGCTGGGTGTGGGCCTTCTTAGGGCCAAGGTCTGTACTCTCTGAAGTACCAAGGGCCTGCATCTGAACGGAAGTGAGGCCCAGTCACTGTGGGGGACCCCCTGGTGACACATCTGGCTGCAGACAATGGAGTCTAAAGGGGACATGAAGATCCCCTTCTGTGTAAGCAGAACCTGGGGCCAAAACTGACTCCCGGGCCTCCTCTGTGGCCCTCGAGTGAGGATGGGGTCTCATCCAGGCCCCTCTTGGAGGCCCAACCTGCAGCCTGTTCCCAGGTCCCTCATTCCACAGCACCTCCAGTGCCCCCTCTGCCCAGAAACACAAGTGTAGACTCACGTTAGCGGGGGCGTCTTCCAGGCCGCTGCTGCCGCTGTCGTTCTCCACAAAGAGAGGCTCTGCTGGGAGCGCCCTGGGGACAAGCACAGACTGCATTTCACTCAGGGTGGGCACACCCTCACATCTCCAGGTTTATGGACACCATGCCAGTGTCTGGCCACAGACCTTGGACTCGAGGGACATGGGGACACCTCACCCACCCCAGTGCCCACTAGGGGCCTCTGTCCTGCTCAGTGTCCAGGAGCTGCTGTCTGACCTTCCTCCCCCATTGCCCCAGCTGTGCCAAGCTCTGCAGTCAGAGGCCAGCCCAGCTGTGCTGATGACCGCCGGCCCCGCTGCCAGCAGAGCTCAGTACCCCAAGGGAGGCTCTAGGACACCTGCCCTCCCTGGGGAGCCCTTCCCACAACTGATAGGCTGGGGCCATTTCCACACCCTGGCCAGGCCAGGGCTGCTTGGGGCTGCACAGCGCTACGGTCTCAAGAGGTGCTGGCCCTGCGGCATCTCCACCCACAGCCCTACCCTGCCCCCTACATGGCCTCCCACATTCACATCTGGGGTGAGGCCTCACTGAGTAGCCAGGCAGGGATGCCCTCCAGACCCGCCTGAGAAGAGCAGAGCTCAGGTGATCATGTCGGCTAGAGGTCAGCATTAGAGAGGCGGCTGGGTCCTGGTGGTCTCAACACCTGATGTGGAGCCACAAAGGGGAAGACTAGTCACTGCTGACCCAAGGGGGGCAAAGGGGGGCATGAGAGGGGAAACTATGGTGGATGGCAGGGGGAGGTCAGGCTCAAGGGCGCAGAAGGTGGAAGCCTGGCACTAGGATGCTGGGTGGGCAGGCACAGGGGACGGGAATCTGGGCAAAGGATGCCTTTGAAAGGAGTGGACCAGGCACTGCTGAGGGAGACTGCTTGGGAGGGATCAGGCTGTGCAGGCCTGGAGCTTGGATAACTGAAGCTTTTGTAGGAAAGGAAAGTACACAATTGAGCTCAGGGTGTCGGGGCCCCGGGTAGACAGGAGGCAGCAAGCAGCACAGCGCTGGTGGCTGGGGGTCAGAAATCGAGGTGACATGGCTAGAAGGGGTCTGGTTACCTAGGGTGGGGAGCTGCCAGCCAGCACAAGCAGTGACAGCCATCCCCTCATTCCCACAGGACACCCTGTTGGAGTGTGTGACTAAGAAGGTCCCTGTCCTGCTGTCCCATGGCATGGCCCGCCTGGTGGTTATCGACTCAGTGGCAGCCCCATTCCGCTGTGAATTCGATGTCCAAGCCTCAGCCCTCAAGGCCAAGTGTCTGCAGTCCCTGGGGGCGGCACTGCGGGCACTGAGCAGCACCTTCCAGAGCCCCGTGCTGTGCATCAACCAGGTACACCATGCCCTGATAGCAGTTTGCTCGCCCGACGGGTCGTCTTTTAGCCAGGACTCAAAGCAGGATCAGGCTGGAGGTGGGGCGAGCAGCAGGGCAGTGGCCTCTGGCTCCTTGTAGGCAGCAGCTTGTGCCTAAACTTTGGGAAGATGACCTAGATTTGGATCTTCCAGGTTACAGAAGCCATGGAGGAGCACGGTGCAGCACCCAGGCCACCAGGGTGAGTATGGCTGCATCTTAGTACACAGGCGGAGGTGGGGGAGAGGTGGGGGTTGGCAAGCACACAGGATGAGTGGCTGGGCCGAGGTGAGCAGGCCCTCATATTTTCTGAGCACCTGGGGCCTGCTTCTGTTTCTCAGTGTCTGGGATGAGCGCGTTTCTCCAGCCCTTGGCATCACCTGGGCCAACCAGCTCCTGGTGAGACTCATGGCTGACCGGTCCCGCGAGCAAGAGGCCACCCTTGGCCCACCCAGCCACCCAGCCCGGACCCTGCGGGTACTCTTTGCACCTCACCTGCCCCCTTCCTCCTGTTGCTACATGGTCAGCGTGGAAGGGGTGCAAGGGATGCCTGGGACTGAGTCCTCCTGACACTGGCGGCTGCAGAACAGCCGAACTTGCCAAGAAATGTGAGGCTGGCAGCCTTTGAAACTCCATCTGACCCAGCCTCGACACAGCTGTGAGGCTAGTTCAGGTCTCTCCTTGAGGACATCTGCTCCACTTTCCAACCGAAGATGCTGACCACGGCTTGACCCCATCTGAGACAGGGCTGCTGTTCCCTCCCTGGGTTCAGGACATAGCCAGCTTGCTGGACCTAGGCATTTGAGGACAGGGACCTGACCACTTGGGGTGTTCCTTGATTACCAGGGAACTGGCAGCTTGGGATATCCACAGTGACTCCTGGGAGCCCTAGCCTCTGCTTTCCACATTAACACCCACCAGGTCAACAGTCTGCCCTGGGCCTCAACTTCCCCAGGCCTTGGGATCTACCTACAGGGGTCCCTTCCCTCCCTTGCTGCTGGGCCTACAGCGAGGCCCTTGGGTTTGGTGCAACGGAGGAAGCATATCAAGCCAACCTTGGACTCAGGGTCTGGAAGGACTGGGCGTGGCTGCCTTGACTTTTGTGCTGCCCACATCACCACTGCAGCCAGACCGAGGAGCACAGGCAGCGTGGGCAGGGGTGTGACAAGCTGACCAGTGTGTTGGGGAAAACTGTTCGGGGCAGAGGATACAATCTTTAAAAGGCAGTGTCCTGGTGTGCCCTGTGTCTCCCCCAAGCCTAGCACCAGTGGTCTGGACATGCCTGGACTGGCACAGTATCCACTCTCGCAGAGACATGACAGGTACCTGGCAGGGCCACCTGCAGACCCAGCCCCCGCAGAGTGTCTGGGCCTCACTTCCAGATAGAAAGTGGGACCAGCCGGGCTCGGTGGCTCAGCCTGTAATCCTGCGCCTTGGGAGGCCGAGGTGAGTGAATTGCCTGAGCCCGTGACCCGCCTGGGCAACTTGGCAAGACCTCATCTCTACAATAAATAAAAAATCAGCCGGGCGTGGTAGCGTGCACCTGTAGTTCCGGCTACTTGGAAGGCTGAGGCGGAAGGATCACCGGAGCCCAGCAGGTCGAGGCTGTGGTGGCCGGGAGCGTGCCACTGCACTCCAGTCTGGGCGACAGAGTGAGACTCCAATTCAAAAAAAAAAGAAAGTGAGTGGGACCTCCTGGCTGTAGATGCTAGAATCTGCCCAGTGGTCACTGAGGAGCGTGGCCTCCACATGGGCAGGGCTGTGGCCATCTTGATCCCCACTTACCCCATTCATACCTCCACATGCTGCCTGGCACCTAGTAGGTCTCTGACAAATAAATGTGCTAAGTGGATGAAATGGCAGGACTTGATTCTTGCTATTTGCCAGGCTCTGCTCTAAGTATAATATTTTTGCAAGATAGGCACTACTATTATAGGCGACTGTTCTCCCATGACCCTGAGGCAGACACCCCCTGCACCCAGGGTGAGCCTGTGGGTGTCCCCTTCGTGGGAGGAAGAGGAGGTGAGGGCCAGGGTCTGTAAACCCCTGTACTATGCAGACTTCCTGTTTGTGCATTTTTCTAGGGCAGCACAACCCACTTAAAACTTCTATTAGATTGTCAAGACTCTCTGACCCTATAAAGTTAAGAATCACTGACATAAAGACAGGAAAAGGTTACTTTGGGGTTGGATTTTTATGAAACAACCTTCCTGCAAGAGGGTAGGGTCTTTACAACAGGAAATGAAACAATTTTATTTTTGTAATTAAATATAAATAAATGCTTTTTTTAGGCAAGCCATGCCAACAATTAGGAAATAAAACTTCAGCTCCAAAACAATGGTACCTTTAATAGAAACACTTCTGGAGGCCCACGTAGGAACGGGCTTCAAGATCCCAGCAGCAGCCCACCTTGAGGATCAGGACACAGACCAGGAACACTACTGACTCCCTCGTTAGGAAGGCAGAGCAGGAGGAGCCACAACCTGGGCACCTCTGGCCCCAGGGAACTTTGACCTCTGAGATCCTCCCACAGGGACCATCTGCATGGCCCTGGCAGATCTGCCTGCCCCTGAGCTTTATTTCCTCACCATTTTCTCGACTTTAAAACCACAGAAGTTCTTCCCCACACTGCTGGAGATCTAACTAAACAGAATATGTGTGACAGCAGACCCAGCTATGTGCATAAGTGTGGCCCTGGTGAGACCTGCCTGCCACTGCAGCCTCCTCCAGTGTTCGGAAATCTGACCACAGAGTACACGTAGTCCAAAGGAAGTGCAAATACAAGCTCACAGATGCCAGTTTTATATGTGTAACATCCTCCTCAGAAAATTTCATCAAGTTATGACAACAGAAAGCCTCTTATACATTGTAAACATATATCCTTAGTAATATTTGATATATTTTACCAAAACACTGAATTTCTAATTACATGATCTTTCTAGCAGCTTTCTGTCCAAATAACAGAATCGTTTTAATTCCAGAGAATAACTATGTGAATCCTTCTAATACTGTAAACACATGAGATCAACCATGGTCAGCCCCATGGCAGCACCCACAAACTGCCCACAGGCACCACCCAGGTCTCTGAGGACCCCTGGGTCACACATTCTGCCTCAGGGAAGCACCAGGTCACAGGGCCTCCCCAGAGGCCTGGCCTCTGCTGCAGCTGAGCTAACGACCTACATACCACCCTATGCCATCCACCCTTGGCCACAGACTTGCCTGCAGGACGGTCACTGTAGCCAGCACTGCACACACGGTGGCCACCCACTGCCTGCCTGCCGCTGGCCTGGGTGGCTTTTAACTTACATCTATTTGACAGCAACTATGAAGAAACAGGAGCTGGCTCTCATTCAGGGTCCCCTCCCCAAAGGAAAACAGGGCCAGCCGGGCCCAGGGCTTCTCTCCTCACAATGCTGAAGTGTAGCTACCAGATGAGACAGCGCTGGCCACAGCTTCTCTTCTACTGGGATGGGAACTCAAAAATCAGGAACTACAGCGTCCCCCGAAACACCAAGTTTGCTTTACAACCTGGCTCCAGGGAGGCCCTCTTCTGCCCCCATAGACAGCGTTGCAAAGGCCACATGCACCCCAAGGCCCAGGCCAGGTCGGAGCCCAGTTGGCTTCCACAACAGCCACTGCAGAGCCTTGTCTGCGCCCTCAGTCTTGAAACCAAGTTTGTGTTTTCTAAATGCACTTTGTCTTTCAGGAGAGAACTGTCAAAGGGGAAACTGTCCAGACTTCAAATACTGCCCCCTCCACCATAGAGGGAAAGGGTAGCTCCCTACCCCCCAACCCCACCATCTGCACACAGACACAACACACTACACCAGGAGCCATGTGGCCCCAAAGCTTCTATGCTGTGATTTCTAAGGAGCCACAGCACCTGTGAGGGGAAAGTGCTCCACACTTTTTTCTTTCTGAGGGGATGGCTTCTCACAACTCCTGGGACTTTAAAAACACCTGTAGAGAGATTTTGAAAGTAAATTCCTGCAATTTAAATGCTGCAAAACGAGTCAAGCCCAAGAAAGGAGCCAGGGCCAAAGGTGACTGGCTCGGGCACAGTGTCAGCACTTGCTAGTAACTGCACCAAGAGCCTCAGTGGGAACAGACACCTCTCCACACATAGCTGTCTGTAACAGGAAACAAAATAAAAGGAAGCTTTTCAAGATATTTTCAAGTCTAGTCTTGTAACAAAATCCCAGGATGCTCTGTCTCTAGCTCTCGGCCACGCACCCCACGGAGGGGCTCCTACCCTCGCCCCATGCAACTCAACGAGGAGAGGCTTCAAGTGGTTGTAAGCAACAGAAATAAGTGCCTTTACTGTGATGTCACCTATCTCATTCAATTAAAATGAAAGCCTGACATTTCAAAGGATGGTCAGAGTTTTCCAACTGCCCCTTCAACTCAGAAGTCTAGGGTAGAATTACTGTTCACCTGGTCACCTGTTGTGTATGCTCTTAGCCTACGGGTTAGCCTTGCAGATGACCTTGAGGAATAATGCCTTCAGGTTGATTTGAAAATGTTCCTGCCAAAATCCATCCCATGTTATACTATAAAGAAAAAGCTTTTTAAAAATAAAATGCATGTCTCTATGTGCTTAGCATACAGGAGCCTCCAGGAGTGAGAACACTTACTCAAAAGGGGTGGGCATGGGACCTAAGCATCCAGCAGATCCCAGGCCGCGAGTGTCCAGCCACAGACACTGCGGCTTGAGGAGCAGAGGCCCTGAAGAAGCGGAGTCCCTGCCCAGAGGTGACTTCTTTCTCCCCACTTTTTGCCAACCACTGTCATCCAAGTTCTAGGCTTTACTGCTAAGATCACTAAATGCCTGTCATCCTAAAAGGATGCCATTTACGTTTCCAGATTCTTCATTTGCAGCCTTATAACAATATTAAAATTTAAAATAGGCTTTGGTGTCATGGAAAAAGCTGGCAGGCAGGAAGTGCAACGGCGTCCATGAGTAGCGGCCAGTCCCAACCGCGCTGAAGCTGCCCGCGGGTGCCACGTCCACCTCCCTGGGCCAGCCTGGCTGGGTCAGTCTCAGCAGCTCACAGCACTAGGACTGAGGCTGGGTGACAGAGTTCTGGGGCACAGCTGCCCGGGTCTTTTTAAAAGGCACCTCCAGAGGCTGGTGGACGTCATTATCTAGGAAAGGGAGCCAAGGAGAGCGGCCTGGCGCCTCCGGCCAGGGTGGTGCAGACGGGGCCAGCTGGGCGGGTCTCTCAGGGCTTATCTAGGCTGCCTGACCTCAGTGGGCCAGGTCAGTGTGGCTGGCACTCAGAGCTCTCGAGTCTGCCAGACAATTATTTCGTTCCTGCATGAAAAAAACAAATGGAAAAATTATACTTAACCAGTACTTGAAATGATACCAACTTCAAGTGATCTCAGGCCTGACAGTACTAACTAGCTGCATAACCCTGAGTCAGCATGCGAGAGCCAGGGGCCCCCATGCACCCGGAGGCATCACGAACTCCATGTCTGTGTATAGATTACAGGCCTTCGGGTTTTTCCTCTCACTGCTGGGTATGTGTCACGCAAACTTCACAGTATCCTACCAGCCTCCAGTTGCCCCCTATATGCCTGGTAGCAAGTATTCCTTGGGTGCTGGCTCCCAAGGTTTGGCGAGGATTGGCCAACATTTTACTAGCTGGATGTGGGAGGTTGGGAGAGCATTGCTGCCAGGAAGCCCAGCCACTGTCACAGGTTCTAAGTGCAGCACAGGGGCAGTGACGGCCAGGTCCCAGCAGCTGGAGATGCTAGGCAAGCTCAAAACTCCTGAGAAACAGGCAAGTTCCATAGCCCCCAGGGGCCTGGTCACACCCAACAGGTTGGAAGGAATAAAAACTAGAAAGGCCTTTGTGATGGAGTGGGGATGCCAACACTTTTAACTGTGAAGATGAAACAAGTGTGACATGTATGTGTGAGACTTGGACAGTTTGACCAAGTGCTCAAGATCGTAGTGTAAAAGTGACATGTGAGTAATCATGTTAGTAAAGCTTTGAAAAGTTTTAAAACATGGAACGTTGAACAACTTAACTAGACAATTAGTTATAAACGTCTTAGAGGCTAACATCATAAAAGTTAGTCACACAAATTAATAACTGATCAAGCTTTGAAATTACCTTAAAATAAATTAATTATGTCAAACTATTTTTTAAGATCATTATTAGATCATTAATTAATATGCTGAGGATGTTCACAGTATGAACACTACCCTAATTCACATACTCAACAGTTATGGAGAGTATCAAGACACTATTGTCAGGACTGTCTGTCTAGTCACAGAATCGCTGATGTGTCCATAGTGCTGTGGGCCGAGCGTTCATCTGCAACAGACCTGCCACGCGGTCTGGGCAGCCCGGGACATGGCGGGATAGGCTCCTTACTTGGACACGGTCTTCAGCGGCCTTGCCACCCTCGTTAAGAACGTTCAGAGAGCTGGCGCGCTTCATGCTGCAACCGGACACAGACATGCAAGGACAAACGGATCAGCACATCAATCAACCAGAAACTGGAAGCAAGTGAAGCTGTTCCTCAAAGCCTGTTACCCTGGGCCTTCATCTCACTCAAACTGGGCCATTCACCCAGGCCTTTATGCGGGGTGAGTCCTGCGTCTGTCTCTGTTTTGTGCCCAGGAAAAAAACAGCACAGCTTATGTACATCTTTCACACAAAAATGCTTGTCTTCAAGGACCACAGTAAACTCAGTGTTGTTATACTTGCACATTAAAAAAGTGGCTTGTCTGGGAGCAGAGAGGCCCTGCCGTCAGTCTGATGGGTTTCAGGGCGAGCTCGAGGCTCACACCAGACACATCACCCTGAGGGATGCCTGGAAGAGACACTCGGAGCTCATTGCTAAGAGATCCAAGATGCAAACACACAATCTATTTTCTCTTTCCATATTAAAAGTGGGTCAAAAAATTTTGTCATTAGTTAAATAAACTTTGAAGGCAGTATTTCTCTACTTAGAAACCAAAATTTAAAATAAATTTCATAGCTCTATATTTAAAGAAATACAGGTATGTATTTATATACTTTTTCCTTGCATTTGACATCTTTAGAATACCTGATGTAATTGCTTACAAATTACCTATGAATTTACATTATGGCTGGTTATAACTTTACTGTACTTGTTTACCACCACCAAGGACGCCCTTGAACATAAATTCACCTTATGTTTTAAAGCTAAAATAATGAATGTTAAGGGTTATCTTAAGTGTTTTTGGTGGGATTTGTAATTTCAAACATAAACTGCATATGACATGAACAGTGAGCTCTGGGCGAGCTGAGGGCAGTGCTTTGGGGCGGGTACGGGCCTGCAAAGATGGACAGCAGGGACAGACACACAAGACACTGGGAAAAGGGCCTAAAGACCAGGGCCTCCACCCACGTGTCAGCACACTGTGAGCACAGCACCTGGCATGCAGCAGACACTCAGCTAATTCTCGCTGAACAGCTACACAAAAGCAAAGACCATAATTTACTTGTCCCCAAACAAAACTCACCCTCAAGATGTCCTAACCAGGACAAATATACCAGTGAAGCCCCTCCAAACATTGCTAGAGTCCTAAACAAGCTTTTCTCTACCTAGAACTACTCAAAATATAAAAACAAAGTATAAAATCAAACACATCACAAGTAAATTATGTCCTAACACATTCCATTATTCTTGCTACTATGCAAATGGACAATTAACTTTTCTAAGAAAGCTACACGATCTTTTTCCTCCAACCCTTTCCCCATAGGAGAAAGTGAGAGCAATCAGACCCCCAACATCTCTTCCTCAGACTCTCCAGAGCTGTATCACTTGAACGCATGGCATTCAAAACCATTTAGCACAATGGCTGTCAGGAGTCAGGCCCAACAGCGAGCTGCACAAGCCCCACCCCAGTAAGTTCAGCTCAGTGATTCTCAGAGAGCAGCCCCACGCCACCAAGCACCAGCACTATGGGAACTAGTGAGAAAGGCAAATTCCAGAGTCACTCAGGGGTGAACCCAGCAGTCTGTGTCTGCACAAAGCTTCCAGAGATATTTGTGGTCTAGTTAATAAGAACAGTTACTCTCACTCGGAGAGATTATTCAATTTTGTGCATTTTATGGGATAAAATCTCCAAAGTCACTTAGAAAAAGATGAAATGCATGCATCAGTTCAGGCTGGCAGAGTACTGTAGCCCCTTGAGTACTGACCATAGTTCTAAATTTGGGGAGTGGTCACATACTGCTTACATTTAAAAAAAATCATGGTAAAGACACAAAATATGGAAAATACAACAATTCTGAGCACTCTCATGTGGGAAGTGTAGTCTGTGTTATAGTCTCAGCACCAGACTGGACTCTGCACTTAAAATGCCTCAAAATGGCTGGGTGTAGTAGCTCACACCTATAATCCCAATACTTTGGGAGGCTGAGGCAAGAGAATCGCTTGAGCTCAGGAAGTCGAGGCTGCAGTGAGCCATGTGATCACACCACTGTACGCCAACCTGGGCAAAAGCAAGACCTATCTGTAAAAAAAAGAAAAGAAAAGAAAAGAAAAACCTTCAAAACATCTAGAACCTCAAATAACCAGTGTGTTTCTCCTCAAGGAAGTAAATAATGCCAGACAGAGAGAGAGAGAGAGAGAGAGAGAGAGAGAGAGAAAGCGAGAGCGAGCGAGTGCACGAGCATTCTGATGTACAAATCATCTCCACTTGTCAGATCATTCAAAGGGAAACTAAGCTGTCATGCAATACCGTTCATATCCTCTTAATGTTGTAAGAAAAGAATGTTTAATCTTTCAAAACGCGTAAAGAGGGAGACACTAACCTATCATTTTGGTTCTGAAAATCTGGAAACATTTAAAAATAAGAGCACAATTCCAAAGGCAAATTAGACTATTCTCCCCAAATAAGAGTTCATTTGTTTCATCACAGGCAGCTTGCTGCTAAGTCCTCACAAACTTCTAGAAGCCCAGACACGAAAATGACCCAGGCGGTTCCAGAGTTCAACTTGGCATGAACACTCACGGAGGTCCCACAGCTCCCTCTCCAGACACAGGGTGGCAGACAGTTGTGGGAAGCGAGTGATAGCTCCTCACAAAAGCTTCATCACGCCAGGGCCCCACATGTCTCATAAACCATTAAGAGAAGTTTCATCCACAAGCAGAGAGATCCCTAGAGGACACAGCAGACAGCAGGGCTAAGCCCTCCCCACAAGCAGGCTGGACTGTTTCTCAGCCTACTCTGCCCATCTGTGTGGCAGCAAGTCTCAGGGACACAGAGGGATGAGAGTGGACATAGTTTTTAAAAAATTGTTTTTAAAAGACAAAATAGGCTGGGCTGGTGGCTCAGCCTGTAATCCCAGCATTTTGGGAGGCCGAGGTGAGTGGATTGCCTGAGCCTGTGGTTTCGAGACCAGCCCATGCAATTTGGTGAGACCTCGTCTCTATAATAAAAATGAAAAAATTTAGCCGGGCATGGTAGCACACATCTGTAGTTACAACTACTTGGAAGGCTGAGGCGGAAGAATCATCAGAGCCCAGGAGGTCGACGCTGGGGTAGCTGTGAGCTTGCGTCCCACTGTACTCTAGCCTGGGTGACAGAGTAAGACTCCAATTCAAAAATAAAAATAAGAATAAATAAAAGACAAAATAAAACAACTGAAAGGCACATAATTTTAATATTTACAGTATGTTCTCCAGCAGAACTCAATTTCACAGTCCTGAGACAACTAGAATGCTTACCAACAGAGCAGAAAGTAAGATCACTTTTAAAACAGACTTTTACTAAGAATCAACCTTTTAAAAGTAGATACCAGGCATGGGGGCTCTCATCTATAATCCCAGCATTTTGGGAAGCGGAGATGAGAAGACTGTCTGAGCCCCGGGGTTCGAGACCAGCCTGGGCCACTTGGCAAGACCTCATCTATATAATAAATCAAAAAATTAGTCGGGTGTGGTGGCATGTGCCTGTGATTCCAGCTGCTTGAAAGGCTGAGGCAGAAGGATCACCTGAGTCCAGCAGGTCAAGGCTGTGGTGGCCATGAATGTGCCACTGCACTCCATGCCTGAGTGACAGACACTCTGACTCAAAAATAAATAAATAAAAGTAGGTGCTACTTGGGAAGTCAGAGTTACACAGAACAGAACAGCTGGCAAAAGCTGCTTCCATGAGAAACGTATCCAGGAGGACCATCTAAGACCAGGACAGCTGCACCAGAGGTGACCCAGACGGGGGCAATTTGTCATCAAGGTAACAGACCCATGACTCAAACTTTTTTTTTTTTTTTTTGAGCTAGAGTCTCATTCTGTCCCCCAGCCTCGACCTGCTAGGCTCAGGTGACCCTTCTGCCTCAGTCTTCCACCACATAGCTGGACCCACAGGCGGGCACCACCATGCCCGGCTAATTTATTTATTTATTGTAGAGAGGAGGTCTCATCAAGTTGCCCAGGCTGGTCTCAAACCCCTAGGCTTAGGAAAGCCTCTCACCTCTGACTCTCAAAGTGCTGGGATTACAGGTATGAGCCACTGCACTCAGCCACAAATATTTTTTCAAAGATATATAAAACCTAAGGTTTTGAAAATCTCCTTGTAAGAAGATTTTAAAATTGTGAGTCTTCTATATAAAACCATTTTTTCTCCCCCTGGCAATACCTGTATGAGATTTAATATAGTCATAGCTAACATCTGGTTTTAAAAGATTGAAGTTTTATAGGATAATGCTAATTTTAAAAATAAATAATGCATATCTAGAGTAAACAAGTTTAAAATCCTCAGTGTTTTAATAGTAAATTTCCCTGTTTCACTGTTTAGGCTTCCTTTGAACATGTAACAAGATCAAAGAATTCCATAAATTTCTTAAAAGCAATGGCCCTTTCAGCCACAACAGGAAGTTTTGCCATTATTTCTCCACCTATTCTGGGAAAAAGTTAGATGGAAACTATTAAACCATTCCATTGCTAAAATGCAGGAAACAAACTGGAATGTCTTTTCTGAAGTCAGTGGGTGAGAATGGCTGTGCCAGAAAGGGAACCGGCCGGCGGCCATGTGCAGGGAGAGAGGAGAGCTGGGAGAGATAGTTACCCAGGGTTCCTTGGCTCACTCTCTCGTGAACTTCCTCCCTTCAGCTTCCTAACCAGCTTCTCACTGCTGCGTCTAATGGAAGCCCGGAGTTTGCTAAAGGAACCACTGCGCTTTAAAGATCCAGTGCCATCCTGAAAGAAATGTGAACAAACGTGAAGCTGCAGGTGCTCTCCCGCCCACCCACTAGAGGGACAGCCAGCACACTTCGGCCAAAACCGAAGGAGTCGCTGGGGATCCACGGCCTGAAGAAACCACCAGTGTCACAACATACATGCTCGCTTATGTGTTCATGTATATGCCATGTACACACATGCTTTACATAGAAACTGTCCATTTTAAAGTTCATTAACGATAATCCAATGACCATGAAAACCTTTTAACATGAGGAAGCTCATTCAAACAAAATTAATCACATCCCAAAAGGAAAATGATTTACATTACTATTCTGAGACAAAAGACAACACAAAGTTACAAGAAAATTAAAGAAGCTTCTAGGAATATCACCAAAATCAAATTCCACATTTAATAAATATGTAAGCATCCGGTTCAGATAACAGTACAGGACCCAAAACATTTAGGTCTGACAGAGGCAATTCCATTCACAATGTTATCTAAATTCAATATTTAGATGTACTGTTTCCTTCAGTAAATTTTACAGAATAGTTTCATTAAATGTTGATTATAAGTGTAGTTAGAAAATTAAATAAAATGCTCATTCTATGCAGATAACTAAAAATCTTTAGACGCCTTGGAGGAAGTGGGTAAGAGAGCCCTGCCCTCATCTTGGTTCAGACATCAGTCAGTGAAATACTTGGCAGTATCAGGACATGAAAACCAAAAATGCAGAGTGAAAAGAATGTATACATAGCAACATTTTTTTCTCAGATGAGTCGTTTAGTGAGATTAACAGTCCCCCTGTTACTTCTAAAAGCGATATCATGCTGCAGTCCACAGAAGAGTGAGAAGATCTATCAGCAGACAGACACTGAGACACAGGTCAGTTGGAGTGAGTTTATTAGAAGTTAGAAAGACACAAATACACAAATCACTGAGCACTTAAAGATTAGTAGAGAAAAGCAGAATGCCCAATTTTCACACACAGACTACACAGCAAATGCTACTGGGGCGTATCCTAGGGAGACCCAGAGTCCAGGGGCTCCCATGGCTCTAAGTACCACGGAGCACGTGCGGCACATGCCTTGCTTTTACAGCTTAGTTATGTCAACAGGTCACCGTCATGCCATTGCAATAACACCTTGTGTGACACTTAACTACCTGTTATCAGAGTGAACAGCTAATCGCTCTTAATTTTTAAACTCGTGTATTACACAGTAAATGGATTTTTTATTAATACAGTTTATATTACTAAGTACATATCTGGCAAAGCTACATGTATACAGAAATCAGGAACCCCCCAAAAAGGACAGCAGCACCGAAAGGAATGGCCAGTCACAGAGAGGTGCAGCTCGGACAAGATCCTAGGGGACTGCTAGACACAGCGGGCAGCGCTGGAGAGAGAAGGAGAGCTGGAGAGGCCGCCCGTCATGCAGGAGACAGTGTGAGAGTCACACGGGGCGGCTAGGCCTGTCAGACAGAAACGAGAGAGAAAACCCACGTGAGACCGTGGTGAGGAAAGGGCAGTGGCTCCACCTAGCACAGCTTGGGTTACAGTATTTCTAGGTCACAAGCCTTAGCAGCCCTTGAGTGGCTTTTGCCTGAGGTTACCTTCTACCTGGTTCTACCAGCCCAGCATGACACAAGTGCTGGACCTCATGGTGTATTTTACAGAATCTAGACTGGTCACTCCTAAGAGTCATCAAAGTACAAGTCAACATTTTTAGAACATGTATTAGCATTATGTTAGAAATCTCCTTGATACTTAGTGTAAAAGGCTTTACAAATAACTACATAAAGGAGATTCTGCAATGAAAAACATCTAGAAAGACCAAAATAAAGGCTACAGGTTTTGACTTTCATTCTCTTAAAAACACATTTTTTTCATTTCAGAAACTTTAAGAAACTACTGACTTTAAAAGTCTACAGCACATTGTAAACATGCAGTTGATAATCCAAAAAAGAATGAATTTCCACAGGCAGCACTGCATCCTGGGTCCTGCCAGATTGGAAAGCCGACGGTCTCGACAGAAGCACCAGACAGCGGGGACCTGCGCCCTGCCCGCTCGGACTCACCATGGGACGCTGAGCAAGTCATTTAACCAGCCCGAGCTTCATTTTTCTCATCTTTAAAATGGAAAAATAAAACTTGTTACCAACACCTCAAGAATGTTGGGAGGACAAGAAAACATGACTTCTTGCTGCTCTTCAGAAAAAGAACACTAAGATGCTAACATAGTTCCATAAATAGTGCAGCTCTTGCTATTTATTTCAAAATTCAAGGCCACACTGCAGTAGTGTTATTTATAAAACACCTGAACTGGATACTTGGCCGAATATGGAAGATTCATCTCACTCGGATTCCAAAAATATTTCATGTTTTACACACACACACACACACACACACACACACACACACACACACACACACACACACACAGCTGTTAAATGGCAAGCTGACAGCTAGGCAATGGGGCCAAAATGAGTATCAGGCTCAGGGTCCAGGCAGCTGCCTCCTTCTCCCGTAGGCCTCCGCTGACCTGGATTAGTACGTGGTTCCTGGTGGCCAGGTCGTGTTCCTGGCTGGCAGTGGAGTAGGTCTGCCCACTTCCAGGTCAATCTGCCCCCATCTCTGCACTCACCAACTGAGCACCTCTGCCCATGAGAACCTGGGAGAAGGCCTACCCTCAACTCCAGGCAGATTTCTATTCAATGTGGGCCGGAGGGCCTGGGAGGTTTCACTGCATTTTAACACTTTCAAAAACTGTCTGTCTTCTTACACTGCCATGATAGAATATTCACATTACAAAGGTGGGTTTCTGAATAGATTAACAGTATAATGTATTGGTTAAAAAATGTACAGCAGGAAAAAAAGTACAGCAGTAACTATTATATATGTACAGGAGGATTTCAGATGACTTGGTGTTTTTTATTCTAGTTGTCTCCCTAGTGTAATTTTTTAAAAATAAAAATTAATCTATTTCTAATTAGCAATATACCCTATTCCTCAATACTCCTGGGTAAGAATTTAGAGTATTAAAAACTTGTAGAAATCAAAACATGGGAGCAGTATGACAAGACTGGGAGGCAGAGGTGGAGACTCCTTCGGAAGCTCAGGCTCCCCCCAGAACGTGGGGTGTGTGATGTGGTACTGCATGTCTCATGGGACACTACAAAGACAACCGCTCAACAACGAGACAGCCCAAGGGGCCCACATCCTGGGGGCACCCCGTGCTGTAACTGACACATGCATATCATACAGAGAACATGAAACCACGTGGAGAGAGATTAAAGGAACCCAATTTTATCCAGGAAGGGATTCGTGTGCACAAAGCAGTCACACTTCAGGTCATAAGAGAGCCAGACCATCAGGCCTCCAGATCTGCACACTTTATACAAGACTGAGTCAAGGACATGACAGTGTCATGCAGTATAATCCTGATCTCTACAACACATATTTCAAGGAACACAACTGTCCTTCTCTGAACAAGTGACCTACATGCCAAGAATTTGATTCAAACACTCCCTCTGAATTATTAACATGTCACTCACTACCTTGCTTTTCTCCTGAATTCTGTGTGACACCAATGCCCAAGGGTTACAAGGGGGCAATTATTATTTTCTAGCTTGCCTTTTACTTGACCACATTACCCTTATAAGTGTCATTTCTGAACATGGAAAAAAATCAAGCCCAATATCGTGTGGATATGTCATGCCTACTCCCTGCAGTCACCCTGCTGAAGCTGGGACTTGCACAGGAAAACACAATGTGATTTCCTATGGTTATAATTTTCAATGTTTTAAAAAGCATTAAAATCCTTTTTAAAAATTAAAATCTTATGTAGAACCCCAATATAAAATAAAATCTAAATAACAAGTTATTCTAATAAAGTAAGCCAATAAGAACAACGAAGTTATCTTTATAAAACAAAATTTGAAATATAAAGTTAGAGATGAGGGGTATAGTCTTTACATATCCTTAACACCCAATTTTTTTTCTATTTTATCTTGATTGCATAATACTGAAAAAAATTTGAATGCTCACAAATAAGTGATTGAAAATGGCAACAGTCTTTACACCATTTGCAATCTCAGGGAATCTCCATTTAAGCAGAAACAGCATAAGAAACTTTATTCTAACATCTGTACAAAGACAAAGTTATGTGCTGGACCACATGTGTTAATGTACAACTCAAACTTGACACTTAAAATAGGCTCCTTTTACTGCATGTAATTATACCTCAATAAAGTTGATTAAAAAGAAACACCTAAGTGTGCATACTGCCAACACTGCCTTTTTAAAAACAGAGTGTGCTCTGAAAATAAAATTAAAATCAAAAGTTGATTAAGCCTGAGGTCCAAGGCCTTCCTGTGAAGACTCAAAGCAGCCTCATTGCCCCTCAGAGAATTCTCTCACCTGATCCAAGTATCCATGTGAAAAAGAGACTCCCTACACTGGCTCAAAGGGTGTTTAGGAACCACTGTGCTGGATGACAAGATTCATAGGCTGTTTCAGGAGGCCAACCCATGGCCTCTGTGCTCTGGGATGAACTGTATCAAAGCCATGCTGCTCAGGAAAAGGTCACATCTGAAGCACAACCTATGCATGGCCTACATGTCATGTGTCCAAAGGAGGAAGGAAGCATGGGATAGGAAGTTGGCACGTGTCCAGGAGCAGTTGCTTTCGCCCATTTCAACTGTACTTCCAGCCCACATCCCCTCCCCAGTGGATAGAAGCATCTCGTCTCATCCTCAAGTCCATCTTTAAGACAATAACAGAACTCTAAACTATCAACAATTTTATTACATTATTTCATAGAAATATGGACCTAGAAATACTGTCTTAAGAGACAAGTTCCTCTAGAACTTGATTCAAGAGTATCAAAATCTGCGCCCTGGCTTCTAAAGACTAGAGAAAGGACTCGGCCTTCTACACAAAGCATGCAGGTACAACAGCAACCAAGAGAAGAGTACAGTACACAGTTGTGACAGAACGTGGGCAACAGAAGGACTCAGTCATTCTTTCAGTTTTGGGCTATTGCCCAACAGGTTGAATGGGCAAAGCAGATGCTGATTGGTTGTCTTGGCGCAGGAAAAAAACCAAAGCAAGAAAGCTGCTGCCAGATAAAGACAGTCGAGAGAATGTTCTCCCTAAATTTTGGCTACTAACATTTTTTACAAAATGTTTATTTAGAATACTAACTCCTACCAAATTGCTACAACTATAGAAAATCCTAAAGAATAACTAGATTCAAAAAATAAGATTATAAAAAAGCCCCAAACTACAACCTGGCAAAAACAGCTGTACAATTACACCTAATCAAACTGTACTACTGCAACTTCAAAAAATTCCACAGTGCCCCTAAGTTCTGCATTCAACTCTCCCTGATAAAAGCAAAATTTCAAAAATACCAGAGATTAAAAAAAAAAAAAAAATTCCATGTATTTAAAAATTCACCAGAGAGACGATGTCCAGAATATTACATGCTCCTTGGCAACCACTGGATAAACAGCAGTGTAAGAATTCCCAGAGGCAAACTAGTGAGACCCAGAGGCAGAGCCCACCCAGACCCGAAAACCTCAGCCAGGCAGCTGTGACAGTGCTGACTGGCTGGGCGCTCTCTTGAGTGGAAGCACGTGACATCCAGGGCTGAGGTGGACATCAAGAAGAACAGCCACCCTAAGGGTCTTGTTTTTGAGCTGTTCTTTTCTAAAAACAAATTCCATTTAAACAGCATCTCCCTTCAAGGAAGCATTTTAATTCATTCTGACAAAAGCTGGAGCAGCCTGGTCAGTGTAGTTAGAAGCACCAGAGTTAGCAATGAAATGGGTAAGTTAAAGCAGGTTAGTTTTCTCTGCCACAATGAGCCCAATATTAAAATGAAACTGGATTATGGAATATGCTTTAAATAGCCAGGACACTCAATCAGCATTTAAATGCTCAGAGTTAAGCCAAACAGCTTTCATGGATTCCTAAGGAGAAGAAAATTACTACTTTAAACATTAGCAGAAGTGAAGAACTTACAGAAAGCTTAACTGGCACTTAATTTGAGAAAAGGAGAACGTCTAGCACACGAGACAGGAGAGAGGCGTGGCTAGCGCCGGGGCGCCACCCTGAGTGCGTGCCCGCTGTGTACTGTACTTACCCCGTTCCACTCTACGCTCATACTCACTTCCTCGCCTCCGTCAGGGCCACTCTCGTACTTGACCACGTCCATGTTGAGGCTCTCACGGCTTCGGCGCTTCTCCATGTTCTCAGGGTCATTGAGCACTTCGGCCACTCTCTGTTTGTGAACATTGTCAAGACCCTGTGAGCCAGGCAAGGGGAAAACGGGTTGACCCATTAGTACTTAAAGTTTTATGAGGTATTTCTGAGATACTTAAGTTTTACTAGAAGATAAAGTACCATATCTTAATCAGGACAATGGTTCCTCTGAGCGGGCAAGGGCAGGGCTAGAAAGATAGAAGGGCCTCCAACAGTGACAGTGTGTGCCCATGTGCAGTTCTTCCAAGTATACACCTAGGAGCAGAACTGCTGGGTCATCACCAGTTTAACTTTCAGATGAATCTCAAACTATTTTTACTTTACATTCATACCAGCAAGGCATGAGGGTTCCATTTTCTCTACTTCCTCCTCAACACTTGCTATTTCCCATTTGTTTTGTTTTGTTGTTTTGTTTTGTTTTTTTTTTTTGAGTTGGAGTCTCACTCTGTCACCCAGACTGGAGTGCAGTGGCACGCTCCTGGCCACTGCAGCCTCGACCTGCTGGGTTCTGGCAATCCTTCCACCCCAGCCTTCCAAGTAGCCAGAACTACAGGCGCACGCTACCTTGCCTGGCTAGTTTTTGATTTACTGTAGAGACAAGGTCTCGCCAACTTGCCCAGGTGGGTCTTGAACCTGCGGACTCAGGCAATCCACTCAGCCTCCCAAAGTGCTGGGATTACAGGCTGAGCCACTGACCCCGGCCTTGTTTTGTTTTTTATAGCCATACTAGTGGGTGTGAGGTAGCACCTCGCTATGGTTTCAGTCAGCATTTCCCTAATGACTAAAGATGTCGAGCATCTTTGCATGTGCTTGTTGACCATTTGTAGACCATCTACAAAGAAATGTCTGTTCAGGTCCTTTGCTTGTTCTGAGCTGCCTTTCTCTCTGGATACTAGAACCTTATCAGATATATGACTTACAAATATTTTCCCCATTGTATGGGCTGTCTTTTCACTTACTTGATGGTGTCCTGAAATGCACAAGTTTTAAATTTGGTGAATTTATCTTGTTTCTCTTTTGCTGTTCATTCTTTTAATGTCATATTTATGATCTTTTAAACAATATACTTTATTTGTACAACCAAAACATTTAAGATTTTCTACTTCTAAATCAAACAATCAATAAAAGTTACCTAAAAGAGAATCATTAAATTCAAAGTTCATTTAAAGACGAAAAGAATGACTTACCTGTTTACGTGACCTCATGGCAGCTTCTTCTAATGTTTCTGCAGCTTCAAATTTGCCTTGACGTCTATAAAGTGCCCCAAGGTTTTTTAAGGTAGTTGTAACAGTTGGACTATAAAAAAGCATAGGATATACAGGAACTATTAAATCTAAGTTTTAGAGTAACCACTATCAACAGCACATAATCCAAAAGACTAACAGGCTTACGTTTTTGGTCTGAATATACCTTAACTTGCTCTGGTACTTTTTTTGAGTGTAAGATTCTAAAAAGCTCTTCTACCTCAAGCAGCCCTGCCTCCCAGGACCCTGATGCTTCCTGTAGACATCCTGAGGGTCAGGCTAACTCCGTACTCCGTCCAGGATGGGGGGTGCTCACAGAGCCCCTCTGTCAACAGAAATGTCTGGGCAGAGTGTCTGGTGACCAGCATGCTTTCCCTGGAGACAGAGGCTAGTCTGTCCACAGTAATGAGGACAGTGTTTTAAATGCCACTGCTCACTTGCTCCTGTCTCTCCACAAGGTCAGCACACAGCAGACGTGCACTGAGTGGAAAGAGGTCAGAGCACCAGGCTCCATGCACGTGGGAAGCAGTGAGCAGGTGGCAGGCAGGACGCCTGTGTTTCTGCATTCTCTTTTATTTTTCTTTTTGCTTATTTTTCCAAGAAAAAATGTTTCTACATTCTTGATAGAGTGGTTCTATAAAAAAATTAGAAATAAACCTAGATCCATTTCAGTAAAGAGATGTACTTTGAGAGATTTCTCTTACTTATGATAGGCACTTTAGGAACAGAAACAAAGAAGCTATCTACCATATCTCTGAGACAATCACACAATAGTGGGAAAATAAAAGATGTGAATTTAATATGTTATAGTAAGTGCTACAGAGAACCCAGGGGGAGAGGTGTTTACTCTAAACTAGGATTCAGAGAGCTTTACTGAAACAGATGCATGGTAAGCTCAGTTTGGTTTTTTTTGTTTTGTTTTGTTTTGAGCTGTAGTCTCACTGTGTTGCCCAGACTGGAGTGCAGTGGCACATTCATAGCCACCACAGCCTCGACCTGCTGGACCTAGGAGATCCTTCCACCTCAGCCTTCCAAGTAGCTGGAACTACAGGTGCGTGCCACCACACCTGGCTATTTTTTTTTTTTTTGAGCTGGAGTCTCACTCTGGAGCCCAGACTGGAGTGTAGTGGCCACTCCCGGCCACTGCAGCCTCGACCGCTGGGCTCCGGTGATCCTTCCGCCTCAGCCTTCCAAGTAGCCGGAATTACAGGCATGCGCTACCACGCCCGGCTGATTTTTTTGATTTATTGTAGAGATGAGGTCTCGCTGCCCAGGTGGGTCTCAAACCCGCGGGCTCAGGCAATCCACTCACCTCAGCCTCCCAAAGGCGCGGGATTACAGGCTGAGCCACCGAGCCCAGCTCTAATTTTTTGATTTATTGTAGAGATGAGGTCTCACCAAGTTGCCCAGGCTGGTCCCAAACCCCTGAGCTCAGGCAATCCTCTCACCTCGGCCTCTAAAAGTGCTAGGATTACAGGCTTACCCCCAGCCGGTAAGCTCAGTCTTAAAGGATGAGGAAAGTTAAAACTGGAAGGACAGCAGGCAAGGTGTGCTACTCAGACCCAGGACAGCAGCCTTGCAGGGCACAGTGTGTGCAGGTGGTGAGCACAGGCTCAGGGCTCAGGAGGCGAGGCACTTGGGCTGATGACAGAGGGCCTACATTTTCCCCAGAGGAACACCAGGCCCCACAGGCTATAAAGAAAGGACAGGTGTGTAGGGGTCAGTGTTCCTCATGTTGTGTGACAGAGTTGGCTATTCCAGGCCTCCTGGTACACATGCCATGAGTCTGCTCTATGTCTACTGTAGACATGCCTTTCCTATGCAGGTACTTCCTTTTCTTTCAGTTTGGTAGCTCTCCTTGAACAAAGCAGTATTAATTGACAGAAACTATCATATGACACAGGATTCATATTACATGGGGGGAGGTTTGTACATGTGAATGATCTCATTACAATGTTAAAGGGGTTTTCAATTGAAAATCTGGGGAAAACACAGACTATACAACCATAACACTTCAAAGAGCTTTACACATTTGGTCATTTACATCTGCCCTTTAGAACACAATGGCCTTCCCCTGCTTTTTGTTTTTTCCAGCTACACAAACATACCTATCAACTTTGCAGGCTTTGTACCAGCCGCCATACTCGCCAAACGTTGTCCCGTCCTTTTGCTTTCCCTAAATTACAGCAAATAATTGCAAATGAATATCTTGAATGTAGTACATATACTTCAGAAAAATCTCAAAATAGTAAATTCTTACTTTGCATTCTTCTCTTTCTTCAGCATGCATCCAAATGGGTTTATTTTCATCTAGGGAAGAAAAAAAAATAGTATGCAGGCTGAGTATCCCAAATCCAAAAATTCAAAATCTGAACTGCTCCAATGAGCATCTCCTTTTAGTGTCAAGTCAGTGCTCAAAAAGTTTCAAATTTTCTTCAAATAAGAAATACTCAACCTGCACTATAAACTAAAGCATAAGAGAGCCCATTAAGTAGACTAGAAGTTGTTAAGTCTCAGTGATTGCAAGTTTTTGTTTTGGTTTTTGTATGCTCCTTTTAGATATCATTTTTCCAACATGGACAGTTGAAGTTCAATACCGGAGCAAACACCTATGGAAGGCGGAAGCAGATACCAAGCAACAAAGAAGAGATGTTCATTCCCACCTGGCCTTGCACACAGAATGCAGAACAAATGTACCTAGACAGGGTGAGCAACTGTCAAGACATATCAACAAATTCTAGGGCACTATAGTGTAACTTATTAAATGCCAGATCCTCAAATAGCACCATGAAGTATTGAGCCTTAAGCAAAAGCACACAGAAAAGTCTAAGAAAAAGTAAGATGTTGCAAGCAAAGGTAGAAAAGATACAAATCAGTACTCCTTTAAGGTCTCAACTTCTTAGAACAGTAAAACATACCACTCACCTGAGTTTCTAGACAACCCACAAACCCAAGTCATGGAGGAAAATGCAATCTTAAAAACAATGTTTAAAACATCAAGAAAATAAGCAGTCTACATGACCATACAGAGAGTATAGTTTCAATTCTGTAAATCAACAGACACAGAAGGAAGGAAAGACATTAACAATGTTAAAAGTGAACTGGGGTGATTCCCATGTTCCTATCTCTATGTGAGTTTTCCAGGTTTCTGCACTGAGAATACCCTTGGCTTTTGATGCTCCAATCCCAGACTAAACACTTCTCAGCTACCTAACCTTGGGCAAGTCACTTAGTCTGTGGTATTCTTGCTTCTAAAACAGGGTAATGTTCAGCCTAACTCACAGGACTGCTATGAAAGTTAAATGAGGTCACACATTTAAACTGCTTAACTTAGTGACTCACAGAGGCATTCACCAATGAGTAAATAAATGAATGAACACCCAGCCTGTCTTTTCTTTAATTTTTTTTTTAAATTCAGGTTCTCACTCTGTCCCCAGGCTGGAGTGCAGAGGCACAAGCACAGCTCACCACAGTCCAGACCTTCCACCTCAGGATGTTGCTATGCTGCCCAGGCTGTTGCTATGCTGCCCAGGCTGGTTTCAAACTCTCAGGTTTAAGCAACCCTCCCGTTTGGCCTCCACAACTGCTGGAATTATAGATGTGAGCTATTGCACCTGGCCTATGTCTTCTCTTCTAAGTGCTATTTGGAAAACTGTTCCTAAAATTCAAATTAAACTCTATCTTGAAAATACTGTGATGACCTGGGTATTACCAACTTCAAGGTGGAAGTCGCTGTTTTTAATGCATTATACAACTAAATCTGCTAAGAAACAGGAATATGTTTCTTACCATCTACAGAACCAAACTCCCTTTCATGTGCACGAGTGAGAATTTCTTTGTACAGTGTTTCTGCTTGCTTGAACTTTCCTTGTTTCAGATAACAGGATGCCTTAAAATAAAATAAAATATTTAGTAGCCTTCATATATAAGTAACGCACACATAACTATAGGTTAAATTATAAAACATTGGACTTTGGCAAGAACACACTCCTGACCAAATCCCTAGCCCCATGCCTGTCAACATACCAGGTTATTTTTTGTCTTGGCTACATTGGGGTCATCGGGTCCCAATTTGGTCTGGTAGATCTCAAGGGCTCTTTGATAATAATATTCTACTTCTTCATACTTGCCCTGGTTCTGGCACAGTAAGGCCAAGTTATTTAACTGCTTAGCAACATCGGGGTGATCCTTTCCCAAAACCTGGTAATAAAAAACAACATATTAGAAACACTTGTTTCTTTGCTATCATCCATTCCATTCTTCACCCTACTGTCACAGAAGGACCTTTTCAAAACACAAACACGATTGTGCTACATTTCCAGGTTTTACAATTTTTAAATGGCTCCCCATACCATGTAATAATAAAAATAATCAGAATTTATCAAATTATCATTTTTCTCCTGTAGCTTCATTTCATTTCATTTCATTTCATTTTAAAGATGTGGGGGCTGGGCCCAGTGGCTCAGCCTGTAATCCCAGCACTTTGGGAGGTCGAGGTGAGTGGACTGCCTGAGCCTGCGGGTTTGAGACCCGCCTTGGCAACTTGGCGAGACCTCATCTCTACAATAAATCAAAAATTAGCTGGGCTCGGTGGCTTAGCCTGTAATCCTGCGCCTTTGGGAGGCTGAGGTGAGTGGATTGCCTGAGCCCGCGGGTTGGAGACCTGCCTGGGGAACTTGATGAGACCTCATCTCTACAATAAATCAAAAAATGAGCTGGGCGTGGTAGCGCACGCCTGTAGTTCCAGCTACATGGAAGGCTGAGTGGAAGGATGCCGGAGCCCAGCAGGTCGAGGCTGCGGTGGCCAGGAGCAGCCACTGCACTCCAGTCTGGGTGACAGAGTGAGACTCCAACTCAAAAAAAAAAAAAAATTAGCCGGGCGTGGTAAGCCCACGCCTGTAGTTCCAGCTACTTGGAAGGCCAAGGTGGAAGGATTACTGGAGCCCAGTAGGTCGAGGCCACAGTGGCCGACAGCGGCCACTGCACTCCAGTCTGGGTGACAGAGTGAGACTCCAACTCAAAAAAAAAAAAAAAGATGTGGGGTACAATTCAAGATTAGATAGATAAGTGGTCATCATACAGGCAAAGTTTAGGTCTCCCTTTGGTCCCCGCTTCACCTGGTTTAAGATGAGGTACCCCTATTGATGTTATGTGCCCTGTACCCCTTCCCTCCCTGGCAGTGTCCCATTATTGCCAAATCCTTTCTTATGGTGTTATGATAAATGTTCAGGGTCCACTTATAAGTGAGAACATGTGGTACTCAGTTCTTTGTTTCTGTGATAGATCACCGAGTATGATAGACTCTGAATCCAACCAAGTTTCCGTGAAGTCCACAATTTTGTCCTTCTTTATGGCTGCATAATATTCTATCATGTATATGTGTCATTTTTTTTATCCAGTTCATTTTCAATGGGCAGCACTATTGGTTCCATGTTTTTGCTATAGTGAATAATGCTGCATATAAACATGTGCGTGCAGGTATCTTTTTTATAGAATGATTTGAGTTCCTCCAGGTATATTTCCAGAAGGGGGATTGATGGGTCGTATGGAAGGTCAATTTTTAGATCTTTAGAAATCGCTACACTGTTTTCCATAGAGGTTATTATTAGTTTATGCTCCCACCAACAATATAAAAGTGTTTCCTTTTTCCTGAATCCTCTCTAGCATCTGCTGTTTTTTGAGTTATTGATGATGGCCATCGGGAAGTAACTGTGCTGATTTTCTTTAGCTGCTTGAAGTTCCTTAATGCTCATAGCAATCCTTCATGGTAGGTCCACAGCATTATTACACACATTTTGAAGACAAAGAAAACGGGCTTTATAAAGGATATGTTGGTTTGACTGCCAGGTTCTCGAACAGCGCAAACTCACTGTCTTAGCTGCTACCAACTACTTGTCCTTCAGTCCCCCTCAGAAGGGACTTCCCTACACCAAGTCAAGGAAGCCTTCACCCCACCCATCCTGTTAACTCACAAGCACATCACACCCGGTTCTTCCTTCTTGCTTTTAAGAATCACTACCCATCGGGCTCGGTGGCTCAGCCTATAATCCCGCACCTTTGGGATTGCCTGAGCCCGCGGGTTCAAGACCCGCCTGGCAGCGAGACCTCATCTCTACAATAAATCAAAAAATCAGCTGGGCGTGGTAGCGCATGCCTGTAATCCCGGCTACTTGGAAGGCTGAGGTGGAAGGATCGCCGGAGCCCAGCAGGTCGAGGCTGTGGTGGCCGGGAGCGGCCACTGCACTCCAGTCCAGGCAACACAGTGAGACTCCAACTCAAAAAAAAAAAAAAAAAAGAGTCACTACCCAGCCAGGCATGGCAGCTCAAGCCTGTAATCCCAGCACTTTGGGAGGCCAAGGCAAGAGGATGTCTGAGCTCAGGGGTTTGAGACCAGCCTGGGCAACTTGAGACCGTGCCTCTACAATAAATCAAAAAAATAAGCCAGGCACAGTAGAGCGCACCTATATTTCCAGGCGAGCCTTCTACCTCAGCCTTCCAAGTAGCTGGAACCACAGGCGTGCACCACCACACCCAGCTAATTTTTTTATTTATTGTAGAGATGAAGTCTTGCCAAGTTGCCCAGGCTGGTCTCGAACCCCTGGGCTCATGCAATTACTTTCACCTCTGCCTCCCAAAGTGCTGGAATTACAGGTGTGAGCCACCATACCCAGCTAGCTGAATTTAATTTTATTTTTTTATTTTATTTTTTTGAGTTGGGAGTCTCACTCTGTCACCCAGACTGGAGTGCAGTGGCTGCTCCCGGCCACCGCAGCCTCGACCTGCTGGGCTCCGGCGATCCTTCCGCCTCAGCCCTCCAAGTAGAGGCATGCGCTACCATGCCTGGCTGACTTTTTTTTTTTTTTTTTTTTGAGTTGGAGTCTCACTCTGTTGCCCAGACTGGAGTGCAGTGGCTGCTCCCGGTCACCGCAGCCTCCACCTGCTGGGCTCCGGCGATCCTTCTGGCTCAAACTTCCAAGTAGCTGGAACTACAGGCACACACTACCATGCCCAGCTAGTTTTTTGATTTATTGTAGAGATGAGGTCTCACCAAGTTGCCCAGGCGGGTCTCGAACCCACGGGCTCAGGCAATTCACTCACCTCAGCCTCCCAAGGCGCAGGATTACAGGCTAAGCCGCCGAGCCCGGCTCTGAATTTATTTTTAAACATAATGTTTTTCTTACTGACAAGCACAGGTCCCACTGTCATATGCAATGCTCCTGGCTTTCTGCCTTTAGTCCTCAGAAATGCCCTCTTCAATGACAGTTATTTCGGAGCCACATCAGGCTAGTGGAGGGCACCACACTCAGGACTGCACTCTCCTGAAGACACACTCCTTTTAACCCGGTCTTAAACACTGACTCGTATGGGCCACTCTGGCTTTGTCTGCCTTACTACATGAGTTATTTCAAGTAAATAATCAGTAAAAGGCATATTAGTCATTATTTCTCAAAATCAAAAACTGATACATGTTTTAAAAACACAAACAACTAAACCTCAGAGAACAAGAATTACTGGTTGTTCTGTACCTTTTCTCTGATCTCCAGGGCTCTCTTACACAATGGTTCAGCTTCTTTATACTTCCCTCTTTTACCATAAAGGACTGCAAGGTTATTCAAAGTTGCCGCCACCTAGCAACACAGAGAAAACCACTAAGAGCAGTAAAAGATAACAAAATAAAGGGTACTGACACACCTCCTATTCACACATACTCGATATGTACAGTAAAGTATTCTTAACTGGATAAAAGAATATGACTTAAGTTGAAAGAAAACAGCAATTCACTATATTATAGGTTATACAAAGTAGAATACTAGAATTAAACAAATCAACAGGATCTTGATTTTTTTTTTAATCTCTCCAGAAGCCACAAAGCCAACCAAACAGACCTGTATGTATATCTGAACAGATTTTAATTAAAATTAATTTAAAAACAACATAAATTCTTCAGGAAAAAATTCTAGAAATACATGCAATTTGATTTAGATCAAAAAACACAGTAGGTGATCCATTTGAGGTGGCAATTATAAACAAATTAGGTATGCACTGGTCTGGCATTGGCACTGAGTAAGTGAAGACCTCCTAGCTGCACCATCTAGAGAAAAGGCAGCACTTAAACTTTCTCTGTTGAGTTTAATATTAAAGTGAGTTGGATAAAAAAAATGTACTGGGGAAAGTAAAATATGAAAGCAATAGATATACAAACCGCAGGGTGATCTTTGCCCAAAGTTTTTTCACGAATAGCCAAGGCATCATTCAGTAGATTAGCTGCATCTTTGTATTTATTCTGATCCCTAAATTGAAACACACATTAAATGTTTTAAAGGTAGATTACCACATCTTTTTGGGGGGGGGTTGGAGTCTCACTCTGTCGCCCAGGATGAAGTACAGTAACATGCTCATAACCAGTGCAGCCTCGACCTGCTAGGCTCAAGTGATCCTTCCACCTCAGCCTTCCAAGCAGCTGGAATTACAGGCACGAGTCACCACACACGACTAATTTTTTTTATTTATTGAAGAGCACTTTGGGAGGCCGAGGTGAGGGGACTGCCTGAGCCCACGGGTTCAAGAACAGCCAGGGCAACTTTGCAAGTCCTCATCTCTACAATAAATCAAAAAACTAGCTGGGCACAGTAGCGCACGCCTGTAAGTTCCAGTTACTTGGAAGGCTGAAGCGGAAGGATCACCTGAGCCCAGCAGGTCAAGGCTGTGGTAGCCGTGAGCATGCCACTGCATTCCAACCTGGGCAACGGAGTGAGACTCCAACTCAAAAAAAAAAAGAAATTACTTATGCATATAAATAGCTGTATCACTGCATTTATCTTCAAGAGACATTGGGCCCATGCTCTCTTCTTCATCCATACCATTCCCATCCTTGCTCAGGTCCCCTCTTCACACCCCAGCAACCTGACATAAGCCTCAATAGACCCCTGCCTCCTGCTCCAATCCCCTATTATATCCTGGGCACTAAGCCAAAGGAACCCTTCCACTACACCACTCGCAGTCCACAGGCGCCCTTCAGTAGAGGTGAAGTTGGGAGATCACAAAGGTGCAAAGGGCAAGTGGAATCCTAGATTTCCAGAAGGAGAAAAGTTAACCAGGTCTTCAAAAGATGGGAAGGATACTGACAGGTAAGGTGGGAAGGCTGCTTAGACAAAAGAAACCTAGTGCACAGTCTTATGGAAAAAGTTTAGTTTGGCTTGGAATGAAGGGTACATGTGGGCTACTCTAAAAAGGCAGAACTGGGTAGTTTCAGGCAGTGTCTGTTCTGACTCAGTGATACCTTTGTCACAGAGCTTGCTAAATATTTTGAATATAACCGCTGGCTGTTTAAAGAGAAGTAGATAGCCGGGCTCGGTGGCTCAGCCTGTAATCCCGTGCCTTTGGGAGGCTGAGGTGAGTGGATTGCCTGAGCCTGCGGGTTCAGGACCCGCCTGGGCAGCAAGACCTCATCTCTACAATAAATCAAAAAATCAGCCAGGCGTGGTAGCGCATGCCTGTAATTCCGGCTACTCGGAAGGCTGAGGCAGAAGGATCGCCGGAGCCCAGCAGGTTGAGGCTGCGATGGCCGGGAGCGGCCACTGCACTCCAGTCTGGGTGACAGAGTGAGACTCCAACTCAAAAAAAAAAAAAAAAAAAGAGAAGTAGATATGGCTGAAAAGTAGTTTATACAGACTTATACAAATATATGTTAAGGGGCAAATAGGCTAAAACATTGTCGCCAGGTAAAATTCCATAGATAAATGAAAATTACTCACCTATAGACCAAGGCCAGGATGTTGAGCATGGTGGCCACGTCCGGGTGGTCATGTCCCGAAGTCTTCTCCAAGTCCTCCAGCGCCTGCTTGCAGAGGGGCACGGCCACCTCATAGCGCCCCTGTGAGGCATACTGGATCACCAGGTTGTGGAGCGTGCGCAGCCGTGCAGGGATCTCATAGCCCCCCTGCTGGGCAGCTGCAGCTGCACTGCTGTGCTGCTGCTGGACTGCATGACAAAGGGCACATCAGGGGGTTGTAAAAAGAGCCAATGAGTTAGTTCCTTCACAGTTTTCTTCATTAGCTGTGGTTCAAGTTAGCATTTAGCCCCAGTGCTACATAAATCTTTTCCTACTACTGCCTGGGCAGGCAACATAACAGCAGTGACTTATCAAGGGTGGTACCACAGCCACTGACAGTGCCATGAGACTTCTCTTGGCACCATGAAACCAGCAGAAAAAGTAATTTTGACCTCTTTGTCCTGAAAGAACTCTCTACAATCATATCTGAACTGTGTATGCATGTCCCTGTTTCCCAGGACTCATCTAACATACTACTATATCCCAACAAGCAAAAATTGCTTAAGTTCTCTTGTGAAACAAAAGGCACAGGCTTTTGTGAGGTAAGCTACCCGTACTAAGGTTCCACTAACAACTAAATGATATGATGCCCTAAGAGGGAAAAACACCTCTCTATTGCCCATGACACATGCCCACATCATGCATCACTCACTTCCTTGCCCTGGATCATCTTCATCATTGGGGAAAAGGTCGTCCAGAGGCTCTTTGGCAGAATCGTTATCTTTGTCCTCCTATAAAACAGACCCAGAGCAACCCTTCATCTTACATGTACTATACAGCCTGTCCTTAAAATATTTCATATTAAATCCATTTTAATTAAAAATCTCAGAAAAGATGATCTGTTTTTAACATCAAATGTAGGATCATTCTCAGTTTGGCTTATCCATCAGTTTAAGGAGTAATAAACCAGGCATGGTGGCTCACGCCTGTAAATCCAGCACTTTGGGAGGTGAAGGTGAGGGATTGCCTGAGCCCAGGGGTTCAAGACCAGCCTGGGCAATTGGTGAGACCTCATCTCTACAATAAATTAAAAAATTAGCCAGGCATGGTGGTAGGCACCTGTGGCTTCAGCTACTTGTAAGGCTGAGGTGGAAGGATCACTTGAGCCTAGTAGGTTTAAGGCTGTGGTGGCCATGAGCATGCCACTGCACCCCAGGCTGGGCAACAGGGAGACTCTGACTCAAAAAAAAAGGAGTAATAAGCAGCTCACTAGACTAGAGCACAATCAAAAGCAGGCCAGTGTTGGACAATATAGGCTGTGATTATATTTCTATGCCTTAAGACTCTCTGGAAGGGCCAGAAGCACAGGAAAACCCTGACTTGAAACAAAATCTTATTTGGAAACCAAGTTTGTAGAAACAAAGTAACACAGAGCATTGCAGACCACCACAGAAATGGAGGGGCTAGACCCCCACCACAACAGGCCCCAGCAGGATCCTGAGAGTTGAAACCTCCCAGCTTCAAAAGTCTTGCGACTTGAGTGTATATGTTGGTGGAGATTAAAAAATACTAAAAATAAAAGTCTGTAACTCATGTTTCCTCACATGGAGCTGATTAGTGCAGAGTAAAACGAGTGACTACACAATGTAGAAAATAGGCAACAGCTTCACCAGGTGAGAAATTAGCATCATCATGGGGCAGATGAAGAGGGTTTGGCTCCGGGAGGGGCAATCTGATAAAAACACATCATTTCCATAATATTCCTGCCTGGGATGCATATTCCAAACATAAACAAACCCACATTGAGGAATGATGTATATAGTAACTGGCCTGCATTCTTCAGAACACCCGTGTCATGAAAGCCAGACACAGACTGAGACCCTGTTCCAGATGAAAAACAATCAAAGAGACGTGACAACTACATGCAGGATGTTATCCTGAGCAGGACCCTGGAAAGGATTGAAAAATGTTGTGAAGGATGTGTTAAGACAGTCAGTGAAAGCAGAGCATGGACCACAAAAGAGATAAAATGCTGGGTCTGTGTGCATCGTCCTGAGTGCCCCTGGCCCTGGGTCTGTATGCACCATCCTGAGTGCCCCTGGCCTTGGACTGCCACAGGAGAGCCCCTTCTCCCTAGGGAAGGGTGCCCGGCAGCAGTAAGGAGAAGTGGCATACATTATGCCACCAAGTAAACACAGTTCAAAAAAAACAATCACTCATAGTATCCTGAAAGGGTAGGGATAGTTAGCTTATTGTATATCCAAGTTTGATGTTTTTCCAAAATAAAAAATTGTTTAAGTCTCCAACACCGTGAAATCAGATTTCCCTTCTCAATGTTCTAAAGGGTCCCAGGTCAGTCACTCCTGACACCAACAGCTCCAAGTGATTTTATTCCCATAGCAACCTACAGCAGTGGGTCTTCTAAATCAAAACATTTAGTTGGCCGGGCTCCGTGGCTCAGCCTGTAATCCCAGCACTTTGGGAGGCCGAGGTGAGTGGAATGCCTGAGCCTGTGGATTCGAGACCCGCCTGGGCAACTTGGCGAGACCTCATCTCTACAATAAATCAAAAATTAGCCGGGTGTGGCAGTGCATGCCTGTAGTTTCAGCTACTTGGAAGGCTGAGCTGGAAGGCTGAGCTGGAAGGATCGCCGGAGCCCAGCAGGTCGAGGCTGCAGTGGCCAGGAGCGGCCACTGCACTCCAGTCTGGGTGAGTTGAGTGAGACTCCAACTCAAAAAAAAAACAAACAAAAAAACATTTAGTTGCCTCCCCACCTAGGGAAGACATGAGGGAGAAATGGTAAGCCTATTGAAGTAGGATGTCACCAACTGAACTGTGTTCTCCACAAATTCCTATGTTGAAGTCCTAATTCTCAATGTGGATAGCATTTGGAGATGGAGCCTTTGGGAGGAGATTATGGTTAGAGGAAATCACAAGGGTGGGGCTCTCATCATGGGAGTAGCATCTTTATGAGAAGAAATGCCACAAATTTACTCCTTCTCTCCCCACCACGTGAGAACAGAGAGAGAAGGTGGCAGTCTGCAAGCCAGGAAGAAAGCCAACACCAAGTCAGACCCTGTTGGCACCCTGATCTTAGACTTCCAGCCCCTAGAACTGTGGGAAAAGAACTCTTTAAGCACCCAGACTATCTTATTTCTTATGGCAGCCCAAGCAGATAAAGACAGTGGGTAAGTGTAGATATGCTGGTACTACGCAAAAAACTGTTCCAGTAGCCTAAGGATGGGGATTTGAATTAGAGACACAAATGTGGAACTCTCTGGTATATTAGTTATATATGTGAACATGCCTGGCACTAGGTAGGCATTTTTAAAAGTTAGCTCTAATTGCAATCCTAGAATTCTGGACTGGGTGCTAGCACAGAAAAGGGACACTAGTGGAAGGACCAGTGACGTCCAAATCAAGTCTGTGGTTCACAGTAGAAAAGCAGCGATGTTAATGGCTTACTTCTGACCAATGTTCTATGGTTATATAAGATGTTAACATTAGGGGTAAAGGGCATATGAACATTGTCTAGCTTTTCAACTTTTTTGACAATCTAAAATTATGGCAGAAATAAAAGTTTTCTTAGAAAATTAGCTAACTGAATCAGAAACAGTGAGTGAGAAATAATTGAGACTAGGATAAGCATCCAAATAGAGCCAAATAAAAAAAGACCAGTATCTGTGAAGAACCCTAACATTCCAGAAAGAGAAAGATACGGAGGCAAAAGAGGCCAAGGGGAGGCATGAGAGGTGGCTGGAGAGCCAGGTGGTGTCGTGGGAGCAGGGGAGAGAGTTCCAAAGAGAAAGGTGACACCAAAAGCACAAGCAGCAGAGATCCATCCAGAGTCAGGATGAGGCAGCTAGACTGGGTCACTACTGCTGACCCAGCAGATGATGGGTGTGGAGCCACTACAGAGGGGCAGGGAAGCTCCAATCACGCTGGGGCAAACCTTACTGCAGGCACTGGCACCTCTCTGCATTGTGCCTTATAGTTACAAAGCATTTCTGCATCTTCTTACCATTGTTCTAACAATCACATGTGAAAAGAACCTGGCAAATAGAACTCTATGACTTGCCCAGGGACACCGTGTCCAGACCCACATGCCCTGACCCTGTTAAATGCAATCACTAGGGTGGAGAAGAGTGTACTCTCAGCTCAACTGCAATACTTCACTAACCACAGCATGGCAAATGTCAGCAGCACATTCACTACAGAGTCACTCACGGATGGGGAAATGTCATCATCATATTTTTTTAGCTGATTCATAAATTCTAGGTGCTTCTTTTCTTCCTCCAGTTGAGCCACAGACTGCTCACTCTTCTGTAGTTTCTGCTGCGTATTGGCCAGTTCATCCCGCAGCCACTGATTCTCCTGGCACAGACGACGAACCTGCGCACGCAATTTCTGTTTCTCTGACTCCACGGCATTCAGGTGGTTTGACAAAGCCATCATAACCTGAGCAGACAGAAACATTTACTGCAGTATGCTATCCAACAGCATAAGTCCTTGCCATCTACAGGAACAGTCTATGTTGTAGCTCTAGCTTATGCTCACAGGAGTTTTCTCCAGAGTACACAGAAGTACAATCTGCCATTTATTTCTCTTTTCCCTTCAGCCATAAAATATCAAATACTCAGAACACACACACAAAAACTATTTTTTTATTTGAGAGCATCTCAGATGGACTAGCAATGAACAGCTACTTTTCTGATGAAATGTTATTATTTTACTTTCTATGAGAATGACTTCAACCTAACTTTCATAGACCCTTTCCCCTGTGTGAGACCGTGAGTATGCACATGCAGATGTACACAGAGTGTAGGTTGGTGAGGGGCTGGTGGTGGGGTCGGGGAAAGGGGGCACATGCAGATCATCCTCCATGTTCCAAGGTGAAGGAGGACATCTCTGTAGCTACCACCAAGAGTCTGAATGCCCTGGGGCACACATGAACTTATGTCACATCATGTAATCCAGCAGCTGCTCCAGGGCTCTACCGGAAGTGCTTGTTAGTTTCTTGAACAGGACTGCCTGAGGCCATAAGCAGTTCCTGGGAGTGTAAGAGTAGAAAGAGCTGTGTGGGAGCCAGAGGGCCCAGTCTGTCCTTGCTTTAGATCATGTATCTGCTCTTTCTCTCATAATATAACAACCTCATTTTTACCCTCCCAGGTTTAAAACCTTAAACTCCAGATGGTGGGGCTTTTCCTTCCTTCTTTTCTAAGATATCTGGCTTATCTCCCAAACTAAAAAAGTAAGTTCAAGTTCATATCGCCTTTTAACAACAGAACTTGAGAAAAATAGGTTCACAATATCCAAGCAAAGCTACAGTTCTACAACTTGAGCCAGTAACATGGTTAGGATGCGGAACTCTAAAATTGGGGGCGGACAGCACTTCCTCTATGAAAGCAGACACTGGTGAGCAGCAGCCCCTCTTCTGCTCTATCCACTTGAGCACAATAGAAACAAAAGTTAATCAACACGTGAAGCAATCTGACCCCGAGGTACTACAGTGCCACCAGCTGCTGGCCAGTGTCCATTCTCCTCTCCTTACATGCTCCTTAGGCTCCAAACACAGCATGCAAGTGGGAAGACACCATTCCCCAGCCTCCCTCACACCTAAGTGTGGCCATGGAAGGAAGTTCTGGCCAATGAAATGTAAGAAGAGTTATACATAATTTCAAGGAAGCAGCCTTCAAGAGAGGAGGCACACCCTTCCTGTCCCTTCCCTTGTGCTATAACAGTCATGTGGCTGTGGCCAGAGCACCCTCTTAATCCCCTAGACAGGCTACCAAGGTGTAGTGTGGCAGATGGCAGAAGCCCTGATGGCAGAGCAGCTACAGACCCTGACCAGGACAGCGCACCTTGGCACTTGTTTTACATGTCTGTTTTGTTTTTGATATAGGCAGCCAAATCAAATCTTAAATGATACACAATAGTACCCACTATTCTAGCTCTGCTTTTTGAAATTCAGATATGCCCAAATCAATAGTCATTTATATAACACACACAACATATAATTGGATCGGTTATTTTATAAGCAACTTCCTTCTCCTTCAGTGAAACTGCATATTCCAAACAAAGTCTCCATTTTTCCAAACCATCAAGTTCACGTTCACATCTAAGACATTCTCACTCGTACCTGTGCCTCACTCAAGCCAAGCTCTAACATCTCCAGTGACTTCCGGATCATGTTTGATTTCTCTTCCACCAAGTTACTTTCATCATCTTTCTTTAAACACTTCAATGTCTCCAGTAAGCTCTGTAAAATGGAATTGTGCTCATTCTTCAGAGCTTCTAGCCCCTGAATTACTTGCTTTGTCTTAGAAATAATCTCATCCTGTGTAAGCTTCTCCAACTTGTCTTCCTTTATATACACCATTGTGGACATGTTGTCATACATTCTAGAACAGAAAAAGAAATTAGACACCTCATTGTAAACTTCATTTCTGCTACATCTTTAACAAAGTAAGCATCAGTGAAAACATTTATGTTTGCATTTTATAGGGAAATAATAAATATGTGCATTTGTAATTTGTGATCTTGAAATATCATGTTCTGCACTGTTTCTGTTTTTCTTTTCCCCACCCATTTAATTACATTTCTGGTTTATGTCTGAATTCTTTTTTACGACAGCAACTGAAATTAATGCCAAAGATTAAAAGCAGCAAAACATCCAAATGGCATTTCCCAAACACATAACATCTGTGAACAAAATCTTCCCTGAATGTTTGCAAGGTTTTTCTCTTAATGAAATGTAGAAGGCACATTAAAATTTTGGTTAACACTTTAACCAGACAAAGCCTTGAGAAGTGATAACACAGCTGGATGAAAGAAAAATCAGCCAAAGAACATGGAACGAAAGAGCAACAGGGAGGGGCAGACTCAAAAGACAGGGGGTCACCAGGGACAGGAATAGGATGGTCACTGGGCAGGCTCACCTGGTGATGGTCAATGGTGTAAAGCGCCATGGGGACAGGGCCAGGGAGAGGCCCAGGGTGATGTGATATAGTGTCTGGGACTGGCTTTGAAACACCAAAGGAAGAAAAAAAAGGGGAGGAGGAAGGGGCATATAAAACACTAGCAGCTGTTGTGTCAGACAACTGCTGGCACAGAGCGACAGCTCCCTTTATTAACCTCTCTAGTTCTGCATATGGCTTAAAATCCTATAATTAAGTTTAAACAACTGAAAGGTCACAAGCAGTAATCTTTTCAGCAGTGCAACAGGGATGGAGGCCAGGTTACACGTGAGAGTTATCTTCTTCAGAGCACTACCACCATCTGAAATCTCATGTGTTTAACAAAGTGTCTTATATCCCCTTGAATATAAGCTCTATTAAAATGGCAAGGACATAATCTTGTTGAATGCACAGCACCTAGGACAGCTCCCACCGAGACAGACCATCTGTGAATCGACAGACTAAAAGCCCAAGAAAGAGAAAAAGCTCCAAATAAACACAATCAGAAACGCAAAGGATCAAGTCACAACTGGCCCTGAAGAAATATTATCAGAGGTTAACAAAAGATTATCAGAGGTTACTATGCACAACTATACAGAAACAAACTCAAAAACCTAAATGAAATGGAGGACTTTCTGACATCACACAACCTCCCAAGGCTGAAATAAGACGATATTGAGACCCTAAATAGACCCAGGAAATTGACTCTGTCATAAGAAAACTACCTACCACAAAAAGTCCTGGACCAGACAGCTTTCCAGTGGAATTCTACAAACCAAACAAGGAGGAGCTAATACCAATTCTATTGAAAGTATTCCAGGCAACTCTCCCCAAATCATTTTATGAAGCTAACATCATATTGATACCCAGACCAGGTAAAGATCCAACAAAGAAAGAGAACTAGAGGCTAATATCCCTGATGAGCATAGAAGCAAAAATTCTCAACAAGATTCTAGAAAATCGGATCCAACAACACATCTCAGAAATCATCCATCATGATCAAGTAGGCTTCATCTCTGGGATGCAGGGCTGGTTCAACACCTGCAAGACCATAGATGTAATTAAATACATCAACAGACGTAAAAGAACCATGTGATTACATTATTAGATACAGACAAAGCTTTCAATAAAATCCAGCATAACTTCTTGATAAAAATCCCTGAACACCAAGATATAAAAGAGAACATACCTCAAACTAGTAAAAGCCACCTACAATAAATCCATCGTCAACATATTGCTAAACGGTTGGAAGTTTGAAGCATTTCCCCTGAAAACCAGAACAAGACAGGCCTGCCCACTCTCAGTCCTCCTATTCAACATAGTGTTGGAAGTCCTAGCTAGAGCAATCGGACAAGAGAAGGAAATCAAGGTTATCCAAATGGAAAAGAGGAAGTTAAGTTATCTCTCTTTGCTGACAATATGATCCTATAACTTGAAAACTCAAAAGAATCTGTCAAAACCTCCTTGCATTCATAAAGGACTTCGGCAAAGTCTCAGGGTACAAAATAACCGTGCAAAAGACAGTCACATTTTTACACATCAACAACAAACAGGCAGAGAACCAAATAAAAAACACAATCCCCGCCAGACTTGGTGGCTCAGCCTGTAATTCCAGCACTTTGGGAGGCCAAGGTGAGTGGATTACCTGAGCCTGAGGGCTTGAGACCAGCCCCAGCAACTTGGCCAAGCCTCATCTCTACAATAAAAAAAAAAAAATTAGCCAGGCATGGTAGTGCATGCTTATAGTTCCGGCTACTTGGAAGGCTGAGGCAGAAGGATCACCAGAGCCCAGCAGGTCGACACTAGGGTGGCCGTGAGTATGCCACTGCACTCCAGCCTTGGCGATGGAGTGAGACTACAATTCAGAAAAGAAAAAAAAGCACAATCCTACCAGGCTCGGTGGCTCAGCCTGTAATCCCAGCACTTTGGGAGGCCGAGGCAAGTGGATTGCCTGAGCCTGCAGGTTTGAGACCAGCCTGGGCAACTTGGCGAGATCTTGTATCTACAATAAATAAAAAATTAGCACGTGCTGTAGTTCTGGCTTCTTAGAAGGCTGGGATGGAAGGATCTCCAAAGCCCAGCAGGTAGCCGCTGGGGTGGTCGTTGAGTGTGCTAATGCACTTCACCCTGGGCAACGGAGTGAGACTCCAACTCAAAAAAAAACCCAACAACACAATTCCATTCAAAATAGTCACAAAAAAATGATATACCTTGGTATCTTCCTAGTCAAGAAGTGAAAGACCTTTACAATGAAAACTACAAAACACTGCTCAAAGAAATCAAAGAAGTCACAAACAAATGGAAAAATATTCCACGCTCATGGGCTGGAAGAATCAACACTGTAGCCGGGCTCAGTGGCTCAGCCTGTAATCCTGCACCTTTGAGAGGCTGAGGTGAGTGGATTGCCTGAGCCTGCGGGTTTGAGACCCCCCTGGGCAGGCGAGACCTCATCTCTACAATAAAATAAAAATATTAGCCGGGCGTGGTAGCACGCACCTGTAATTCCAGTTACTCGGAAGGCTGAGGCGGAAGGATTGCCGGAGCCCAGTAGGTCGAGGCTGTGGTGGCCAGAGTGACCACTGCACTCTAGTCTGGGCGACAGAGTGAGACTCCAACTCAAAAAAACAAAAAAAAGAATCAACACTGTTAAGATGTCCATCCTAAGCCAGGCTCGGTGGCCCAGCCTGTAATTCCACGCCTTTGGGAGGCTGAGGTGGGTGGATTGCCTGAGCCCACGGGTTCGAGACCCGCCTAGGCAGCGAGACCTCATCTCTACAATAAATCAAAAAAAAAATCGGCCAGGCGTGGTAGCGCATGCCTGTAATTCCAGCTACTTGGAAGGCTGAGGGGGAAGGATCACCAGAGCCCAGTAGGTTGAGGCTGCGGTGGCCGGGAGTGGCCACTGCATTCCAGTCTGGGCGACAGAGTGAGACTCCAACTCAAAAAAAAAAAGATGTCCATCCTACCAAAGGCAATCTATAGATTGAACACAATACCCATCAAATTACCAATATCATTCTTCTTAGACCTGGAAATGACAAAACAGAAATTCATATGGAAACAGAAAAGACCACGAATAGATGAAACAATCCTTAGCAAAAGAAAAAAAGTGGGAGGTATCATACTTGCAAATTTTAAACTTTACTATACGGCTACAATAATCAAAACAGTCTGGTACTGGTACACGAACAGGTACATGGAGCAGGATAGAGATTACAGAAGCAAAACCTCAATTTCTTTTTTTTTTTTTAACTCTAAAGCTGTGGGTTACTATTCAGGATTAGATATACAAGTGGTCATCGTACAGGTAAAGTTTGGGTCTCCCTTTGGTCCCTATTTCGCCTAGTCTGAGATCAAGTATGCTTACTGATATCCCCCTTTACCCATGTCCCCCCCTAACCCACGCTCCCGTGGCAGTTTCTGGCTACTGCCAATCCCTTTCTTATAGTATTATGGTAAATGTCCAGGGTCAGTTTATGAGTAAAAGCATGTGGTTATTCAGTTCTTTGTTTCTGTGATAAATCACTGAGTATTATAGACTCCAAGTCCATTCGAGTTGCTGCGAAGTCCATAATTTTGTTCTTTAGGGCTGAATAATATTTCAAGTATATGTACCACATTTTTTTATCCAATCCAGTTTCAATGGGCAGCACAGTTGGCTCCATGTTTTTGCTATTGTTAAGAGTGCTGCAATAAACATGCGTGTGCAGGTATCTTTTTTGTAGAGTGATTTAAGTTCCTCTGGGTATATTCCCAGAAAGGAGATTGCTGGATTGTATGGAAGGTCAATTCCTAGTTCTTTTAGGAAGCACCACACTGTTTTCCACAGAGGTTGAACTAGTTTGCATTCCCACCAACAGTGTACAAGCATTCCCTTTTCTCTGCATCCTCACCAACATCTGTTACAAAACCTCAATTTCTCAACTAACTCATCTTTCACAACTCATCTTCAACAAAGCCTCCACCAAAAACCACTGGGAGAGGAGAACCTAATCAGTATGTGGTGCTGGGAAATCTGGCTAGCCACATGCAGAAGACTGAAACAGGCCCCTACCTATTAGCATACACAAAAATCAATTCCTCAAACTATAAGAATCTTAGAAAATGCAGAAGATACCCTTACAGAAATCAGAACAGTTAACCAATTCCGGATCAAAACCCAAATGCCCACGCCATAAGAGATAAGATAGACAAATGGGACCTCATCAAACTGAAAAGTTTCTGCAAAGCCAAAGAAACCACTAAGAGAGCAGGGAGACAACCCACAAAAAAGGAAAAAATATTTACCAACTATATATCTGACAAAGACCTAATATGCAGGATCTACAAGGAACTCAAATATGCCAAAAGGAAAAAAAAACCAAACAGCCCTATTAGAAATTGGGCAAAAGATACGAATAGAAACTTCTCAAAAAAAAATATTCAAGCAGCCCACAAATACATGAAAAAATGCTCAGCCTCGCTAATCATCGAAGAAATGCAAATTAAAACATACCAACTCAAAAAAAAAAAGAGATATCTACAGAGGCAGGTTTATTGTAACATAAACATTCACAATATTCACAATAGCAAAAACAAGGAACGAATTGTGCTGCCCATAAAAACTGAACTGGATTTTTTAAAATGTGGGCCAGGTGCAGTGGCTCACACCTATAATCCCAGCACTTTAGGAGGCTGAGGTGAGAAGACTGCCTGAGCCCACAGGTTCGAGACCAGCTTGGGCAACTTGGCGAGACCTCATCTCTACAATAAATCAAAAAATTAGCCGGGCATGATGGCGCACGCCTGTAGTTCCAGCTACTTGGAAGGCTGAGGTGGAAGGATCACCTGAGCCCAGCAGGTCGAGGCTGTGGTGGCAGTGAGCGTGCCCCTGCACTCCAGCCTGGGCAACAGAGTGAGGCTCCAACTCGAAAAAACAAAATAAAATGTGGAAGGAACGGCAGGGGGGCAAAAACAAAAATAAAAAGAGGTGGTACATATACATGATAGAAATATTAAGCAGCCATAAAGAAGGACAAAATTATGCACTCCACAGTAACTTGGATGGATTTAAAGTTTATCACACTCGCCGGGCTCGGTGGCTCAGCCTGTAATCCCGCACCTTGGGAGGCTGAGGTGAGTGGATTGCCTGAGCCCGCGGGTTCGAGACCCGCCTGGGCAGCAGGACCTCATCTCTACAATAAGTCAAAAAATCAGCCGGGCGTGGTAGCGCATGCCTGTAATTCCAGCTACTCGGAAGGCTGAGGCGGAAGGATCGCCGGAGCCTGTAATTCCAGCTACTTGGAAGGCTGAGGCGGAAGGATCGCCGGAGCCCAGCAGGTCGAGGCTGCGGTGGCCGGGAGCGGCCACTGCACTCCAGTCTGGGTGACAGAGTGAGACTCCAACTCAAAAAAATAAAAAAATAAAAGAATAAAAAGTTTATCACACTCAGTGATCTATCACAGAAACAAAGAGCTGAGTACACTACATGTTGTCACTTATAAGTGGACCCTGAACATTTATCATAATACTATAAGAAAGGGTTTTGCAGTAGCAGGATGCTGCTGAGGGGAGGTACATAGCATCAATAAAGGTACCTGATTGCAAACCAGGCACAGTGGGGACCAAAGGGAGAACCAAACTTTACCTGTATGATGATCGTTATCTACCTAACCCTAAATTGTACCCCAAATTGTACCCCACATGTTTAAAATAATAAAAATAAAATTTTTTTGAAAAGGCCCTGGATGAAGAAAGAAAGGCCAAATATCAGATACAGACTACACATTCCAGATTTGGGAGAGAAAGCTGTGAATATTTGAGAACAAAATCATGTTAGTCTCTGCATCACCAATCTCACTGGAAAAATGACTTTTTGCATAAATATGAAGACTAAATTATTTCTGAAATTTGGAAGTTATCTGGAAGACTATTCAGAAATCCACCTCCACATCACTAACAGAGCCCAGAAAACAGCAGAAGAACTAAGGCGACTGTTTCACCTGACAGTACATCCTCTAACATGTGTTTACTTGGCATGAGGCTCTCCCCAGCTCCAGTGTAGCTCATCCATGCTGGGGGCCCGCTAGGGAGTACACTGCCACTCCACTAGGGGTCCCACCCATCTCTTTCAGTAATTCACTCCCAGCCTGGTATATAATACACACTTGCTACATGAGTGAATGAAACACTTTAGGACCAATTTTCAACAAACAGGATTAAACTGCACTAGATTAAAGTGAACAGCTGAACACTGAGGTTCTTTAGGTTCCTATGAGTGAAGGGAAGGAGGTCTCCCAGATTGGTATCCCCAGAGAAGGAAAAAATAAAATTTAAGTCCTCCGCCGGGCTCGGTGGCTCAGCCTATAATCCCGCGCCTTTGGGAGGCTGAGGTGAGTGGATTGCCTGAGCCCACAGGGTTCGAGACCCACCTGGGCAACTTGGTGAGACCTCATCTCTACAATAAATCAAAAATTACCGGGTGTGGTAGCACACGCCTATAGTTCCAGCTACCTGGAAGGCTGAGGCAGAAGGATCGCCGGAGCCCAGCAGGTCGAGGCTGCAGTGACCAGGAGTGGCCACTGTACTCCAGTCTGGGCGACAGAGTGAGACTCCAACTCAAAAAAAAAAAAAATTAAGTCCTCCTCCACCCTGGCGGCAGTCTTTCTGTTTGATACCCAAATGATATGACATGTATTCTTTTGTTTTGCTCAAAGTAGCAGATCCCAATGTTTTACTAAAACTCCCTCTGAGCTAAGCCTGGAACATACAGATGGATAAGGGCCTCACATTTGGGGACATGCAGGCAAGCAAAAGACAAGCTATACAAACAGGTGTACAAAGAGCGAAAGGTCCTTGGGACCACGACTGTACAATGGAGCCCGATGATGAGGGGCAATGGTCAGTTCCCCTCTGGGAGAGGGGAGAACCATCCAAGGCAAGTCACTCTTACTACAGCCCGTCTCAAGGCAGGGCTGCAAAGGGCACTGCCAGCCAGTGGCAAAAGGACCCAAGACCAAGATGTGACTGTGCCCACTGTGGGAAGCAGCTGCTCATCACTGTGAAGTCAGACTCAGCACCAAGGCCACTGGAGAAGAGGGCAGAGAGAGCACAGAAGACCTGCCCCCCAGTCACCACCATACAAATGTAAATACATATGCCACCTCCTCAGACAGGAAAACATGATGGCATATACACTCCTTGGTATCTCTTTCTTGATATCACTCTTGATATACTGCTTGATCTCTCTCTTTGCTTCCAGGCTATGCCATTATAACCAAAGGTGGGTTATATAATAAACATTGTTAAGGTAACTGGCTACTTAGGAAAAAATAAAGTTAGACTTCTACCCTCACTATACACTACAATAAATTCCAGATTAATAAAATAATTAAATTTTTTTTTAAATTCACAGAAACCAGAAGAATATATAGGCAAAGGTCTATATGCATGTAGGTCAAAGTAAAGGACGTTTTACAATAAAAGCAACAGCAGAAAACTGGAAAAGACTTACAAGAGTCTTCTCAAAATAAGAAACTTCTAAAGTTGGATGCAAAACCTAAACACATTTCTGAGAGAACACTCTTTTGCAGTTCTTCACAGTGACAAGTTCGAAAGCACAGGCTCCAAGAGCTAAGGGTTATACTAAGGTTATACTGATTTCTAAAAGGACAAAATGACTAGGAGTCTAAGTTGACTTGAATGTTTTGTCAGCCTATAAATCACACTGTCCCTACACCTTCTCTCCATCTTACTCTGCACATGTCTCGAAGTGACTAGGTGGAACAAGAAACCAGTCAGAACAATGTCTGGCATCCCTGGGCATGCAACAAAGATGTATTCAAAGGACCAGTGAAGCAGCTTTGCAGCTGGTGCATGCTGTGCTCACCTGCCACGGGACCTGCTGGAGGCTCAGTCTCCCCAAAGGTCAAGTGCACCATTACTCGCCTGACCTGAAACAGAACAAGCTCAAAAATATTCCTTTCTCTATTCTTCCCACCTGAAACAAAAGCTATCTGGTCCCAATTTATCCTAATTAACTGAAGAAAAATTTTTATTATGCCTTTATTTCCAAATCAGTCCTATTTTAAGTTCCAGTATTTTCTCTGTGAGAACAAAATAACTCAATGCAAAGTCTCCAGTGTAGAACCTGATAAATCTGAATTAAACTCCTAAAACACAAGAAGTCTTTCTTAGTTATCAAACCTCTTAAAGTCATTGTTCAACTGACAAAGCTACTATAGCCTACTGAATTTAAAGTCTCAGGATTCAAGTAAGCCTAAGTAAGAATTCTGTACTATACCTTCAGATTTTAAGAGTCACTGCCTAACATAATGAAGACCTAAAAACCCCTACAGCGTAATCTTTATTTTTATCTAATTTTAGAGCTTCATTTTGTATCCATTATTTTAGCTTTTAGCTAGTGATTCAATCTTTGCAATTGGGTAGTATAATTGTTCTCATATATATTTGTTTTATTTTATTTTATTTTTTAAGAGATGGAGGGAGGGTCTCACTATGTTGTCCAGGCTGGACTCAAACCGCTGGGCTCAAGCAATCCTCCTGCCTTAGCCTCCTATTAGCTGCGACTACAGATGCTCACCACTGCACCCAGTAGTATATGTATCTTTAATGTATATGATTCACATGTCCAATCACTTCAATAATTCACTCAAACTACCACACTGTGAAGACATAAACAGGAATGATAAGAACCTATCCCATCTAACTCCACATCCAGACCTCTGGTTAAATTCTGGCTGTATCACAGCTTGCTAGTAGTAAAAATGAAATGAAACAAAGTAAAAATCCTGACTATAGCATTTTGTAACTTAGAAATAAAACAATACTGACTCTTTTAAAAATGTCATTTGAAAAGCAATTTAAAACAGACATGGTCTTTCACAAACTACCCCAATAAGGCAGAAATAAGGAAGTACAATGTTATATTTTCTTTTGTGTGTGTGTGTTAGAGTCTCACTCTGTCGCCCAGATTGGAGTGCAATGGCACGCTTCCAGCCACCGCAGCCTCCACCTGCTGGGCTCCAGCAATCCTTCCGCCTCAGCCTTCCAAGTAGTTGGAACTACAGGCGCACACTACCACACTCAGCTAATTTTTCATTTATCGTAGAGATGAGGTCTCGCCAAGTTGCCCAGGCTGGTCTTGAACCCGTGTGCTCAGGCAATCCACTCACCTCGGCCTCTCAAAGTGCTGGGATTACAGGCTGAGCCACCAAGCCTGGCCTACAATGTTATACTTTCAAGGGGCTGACCTGCCCTTTGGAAACAGAAAACCAAAAAAAAGGTTCTTGATAAAGAAGGTAACTAAAAATCCATGCTTAACTGACTCATGCATGTAATCCAAGCACTTTGTGAGGCCAAGTTGGGAGGATCACCTGAGTCTAGGAGTTCGAGACCAGCCTAGGCAACATAGTGAGACTTTATCTCTACAAAAAAAATTAAAAATTAAAAAATTAGCCAGGCATTGTGGAGTATACCTGTAGTGCCACCTACTCGGGAGGATGAAGTGGAAGGATCACCTGAACATGGGAAGGAGATCAAAGCCACAGTGAGCTGTGATCTTGCCACTGCACTCCAGCCTAGGGACAGAGCAGGACCCTGATTCAAAACAACAACAACAAAAACAAACAAACAAAAAACCCAATACTTGAAATAAGATTTAACAGTTCAGATAGACAAAGTAGAACTATAGCATCTTTCTATGTATTCTTCAGCATCCTACTTAGCAGGTAAGGATGTGTACCTCTACAGTAACTGAAAAGGAATGGCCATCAACGATACCTAATATGCAGGCCTGCAATTCATGCTCCATCACTCAGCTTTCACAAAAACACCAGACAAGAATATTAATTTGCACATTCAGTTGCTTTACTTCTACTGTGAAGTAATTGAGCAGGGGTAATATGCAAGATAGAAAGTAGCTCCCACTACACACTTAAAATGTACTTTTAACTTGTCCTTTATGACAAGTTTTTTTTTTTTTGAGTTGGAGTCTCACTCTGTCGCCCAGACTGGAGTGCAGCGGCCGCTCCCGGCCACCGCAGCCTCAACCTGCTGGGCTCTGGCAATCCTTCCGCCTCAGCCTTACAAGTAGCTGGAACTACAGGCACGCACTACCATGCCCGGCTGATTTTTTAATTTATTGTAGAGATGAGGTCTCGCTGCCCAGGCGGGTCTCGAACCCGCGGGCTAGGGTAATCCACTCACCTCAGCCTCCCAAAGGCACGGGATTACAGGCTGAGCCACCGAGCCCGGCTAAGAGTGATTTTTTTACTTTAACACACTAGTGCCTTAAAGAGAAAACCTTCAGAATTACAATTAACTCTGTGGTAAAAATGGTAGAAACTGACAAATTTGGAGAAGACAATACTGTACAATGCTATTATGTGCTACGTAACAACACTTCCATCAACAACCAGTCATATATGTGACCATGGTCCCATAAGATTATAAAGCCTATTTTTACTGCACAAAACACCACTGCGTTACAATCACCCACAGTATTCAATATAGTAACATCCTCGACATGTGTGCAGTCCAGGAGCAGTAGGCTACCCTACATAGCCCAGGTGTGTAGCAGGCTGTACCTTCTGGGTTGTGTCAGTTTACTCCATGATAGTCCCATAACCACAATAGCCTAACAAAGCATTTCTCAGAATGCATCCCCACCATTAAGCATGGCAGACGCATTTACACTGACAAATGCAATGCTATGTCCACTACAAACACAGGAGGGAATTGCAAGAAGAATTGAACTAGGCAGCAGAGAACCTAGAAGACTCCCAACCCCCAACCACCACTTTGTTTGTAGAATAATGGCAGCCAGGTCTTTGTCTCCAAAAGGGTGGATTCCCCTCTAAGAAATCTGACCAGCCTCAAAATAGTAACATCAATCCATTCATTACATAAATGTTTATGGAGCCCCCACTCTATGGCCAGGCACTGTTCTAGGCATAGGGGTAGGATTCTACCCCACAAAAAAACTGTTTTAAGAAAATAAAAATACTGCTGAGGTGAGTGGATTGTCTGAGCCCGCGGGTTCAAGACCAGCCTGGGCAACTTGGCGAGACCTCGTCTCTACAATAAATCAAAAATTAGCCAGGCATGGTAGAGCATGCCTGTAGTTCCAGCTTCTTAGAAGGCTGAGACGGAAGGATCGCCAGAGCCCAGCAGGTCAACTCTGGGGTGGACAGGAGTGTGCCACTGCACTCCAGCCTGGGTGACAGAGTGAGATTCCAACTAAAAAAAAAAAAAAAAAAAAAATTACCTCCCATGCACCCTTTCTCAGGCTGGTGAAAGATGTGCTCAAACAAAGCAAAAGGAAACATCAAGAAAGAAAAGTAGGATACAAGAAGAGAGGACACGGGACTTCAGTACAAAAGAGGAGTCCTCCACAGCAGGGAGGGACTCCAAGCTTGGCACCAGTCACAGAGAATACATGCTAAAGGCTAGACTTGCACTAGTGCAAACTCTAAATACAACACCAAAGAAAACAGAGTGAGAAGGAAAAGCAATCACAGTGTGTTTCATGACTCAGCTATGGTATTTAGAGTCATACAGATTAAGCAGTAAAGACAGATTCAACCAGAATTAAGGTACGATTACACCGAGAACATGTGGAGGGGCAGATGTACAGGAGTGATGAGGAAGAGTCAAGAAGGAGACAGATCCTAAATCTCTAAAGTGGAAAGTGAGTAACTGAAAAATCCTCAGGTAGCCAGATAAGCATGTCATTTAGAAATTATAGTTATGGAAAAATCATTATTTCACTTAAATGAAGTATGAACAGTTACTTCTGGGACACAGGGAGAACAAATGAGTAATAAAACCCAAATCTTATAAAACTATGTGACTCTAAAAAACGTACTTGAACAATTCTCATCACATTGTATCAAGGGCACATGCTACACACAGGTTTTACAGCTAGCAAAGTCAGCCCTGACCACCTAGCTCATGCAGTGTTTGTAGGCTTAACCACCGTGAGATCAGCCCCACACACTCTTGGTTCCTTCCATACGCTTAGGAAGCAAGTAAGTCCCCAAGTGCAGCCCACATTCAAGGGGGATGGAAGAAGGGAGTACCTACACTTACTTGGAATTCTTCTGTAAGACAGGTCTGTCTATTCTCTGTTCCTTTCCTCATTTATTTATTCAATCATTTATAGCAATATAGACTTGTAGATATTTATTCGTACTTTATATTTTTTAACCTTTTTTTTTTGAGTTGGAGTCTCACTCTGTCGCCCAGACTGGAGTGTAGTGGCACGCTCCCGGCCACTGCAACCTTGACCTGCTGGGCTCTGGCGATCCTTCTGCCTCAGCCTTCCAAGTAGCCGGAACTACAGGAGCATACTACCACGCCCAGCTATTTATTTATTTATTTATTGTAGAGATGAGTTCTCGCCAAGTTGCCCGGACAGGTCTCAAACTTGCAGGTTCAGGCAATCCACTCGCCTTGGTCTCTCAAAGTGCTGGGACTACAGACTGAGCCACTGAGCCCAGCCTTTTTAACTTTTATTTTTGCAGAAACAAGGTCTTGCTATATGGCCCAGGCAGGTCTCAAGGGATCCTCCTGCCTCCCAAAGTAAGGGGATTACAGCTGTGAGCCACTGTGCCTGGTCTATACTTTAGGTTATATCTAAATAATACTAAGTTTTAAAAATACAATGTTATTTACTTTGTTGCTCAAGTTGGTCTAGCTTCAGCCAGTGGGAGCTCTTTCAGTTGGCTCCTGTGTCCCTTTCTCATGTCTCCCTTTGTTTTTTGAGTACATCCTCACTTTTGGGCACTATAAGAAGCTCCAGGCTCATCTTGTATTTTCCTTACCCCAGCCCTAGATCAGTCATTACCCAAATGAGCCCTGGTTTATTTTATGGTGGAATTAAATTAGAATTCAAAATGGGAGTCAGGTATGGTGATACACTTTTAGTTCCAGTTGTTTAAGATGCTGGGGTGGGAGGATCGCTTGAGCCCAGGAATTGGAGGTTATGGTACACAATGATCTCGCCCGTGAATAACCACTGCATTCCAGCCTGGGCAACACAGGGAGACCACAGATCTAAAAAATAAAAAAGAATCCAAAATTGGGCAAAGTTGTCTTTCTCCTAAAAAACCATAACCTTGGCCTAAACTTGGAAAAACATCAAGATGAACTCAAACTGAAGGACATTCTACAAAATGCCTGAGCAGCACTCCTCAAAGTTATCAAGGTCATTGCAATGGCCTGAATATGCCAACACCCCCTCTTCCCCCCCAATTCGTAAGCTAAAATCCTAACTCCCAGGCGATGGTATTACGAGGTGGAGCCTTTGAGAGGTGATTAGGTCACCAGGAGAGCCTTGATAGGATTAAGGTCCTTATAACAGGGAACCACAGAGCCTTTCACCATATGAAGAAACAACTAGATGTCGGCAGTCTGAAAGCAGGAGGAGGGGCCTCACCAGAACCTGACTGTGCAGGCACCCCGATCCCAGGCACCCAGCCTCTAGAACTGTGAAAAGTATTGCTCACAGCCACCCAGTATGTGGTGCTTTGTTACATCAGCCCTAAAAACTAAGGGGGTCAACAAAAACAAGGCAAATATAAGAACTGTCACTGACCAGGAGGCACGATGACTAAATGTGATGCGGTATCTTGGATGGAATCCTGGGATAGAACAAGGACATGAGGGAAAAACCAGTGACATCTCAGTAAAGCAGTTTAGTTAGCAATAATGAACCAATATTGCTTCCTTGGTTGTCACAAACGTACTATAGTAACGTAGGATGTTAATATCAGGGGAAACTGGGTGTAAAGTATGTGAGAACTCTCTGTACTATCTTTGGAACTTTTCTATAAACCTATAACTACTCTAAAATAAAAGGTCTATTTTTAAAATCCATATACAAAGAATACAAAAAGTACACGCATAACTTGCTAAAACCAAAACCAAAAAAAGGATACATGCAATATGCATATTAAGAACTCAGCTGGGCTCGGTGGCTCAGCCTGTAATCCCGTGCCTTTGGGAGGCTGAGGTGAGTGGATTGCCTGAGCCTGTGGGTTCGAAATCCGCCTGGGCAGCGAGACCTCATCTCTACAATAAATTAAAAAATCACCCGGGCGTGGTAGCGCACGCCTGTAATTCCGGCTACTTGGAAAGCTGAGGCGGAAGGATCGCCGGAACCCAACAGGTCAAGGCGGCGGTGGCCGGAAGCGGCCACTGCACTCCAGTCTGGGCGACAGAGTGAGACTCCAACTCAAAAAAAAAAAAACAAAAAGAACTCAAAGCCGGGCTCAGTGGCTTTGTAATCCTGTAATCCCACGCCTTTGGGAGGCTGAGGTGAGTGGATTGCCTGAGGTCACGGGTTCAAGACCCGCCTGGGCAACTTGGCAAGACCTCATCTCTACAATAAATCAAAAAAATTAGCCAGGCGTGGTAGCACGCGCCTATAGTTCCAGCTACTTGGGAGGCTGAGGTGGAAGAATCGCCAGAGCCCAACAGGTTGAGGCTGCGGTGGCCGGGAGCAGCCACTGCACTCCAGTCTGGGTGACAGAGTGAGACTCCAACTCAAAAAAAAAAAAAGAACTCAAAACGATCCAGCATTCTCATTTTCAGAACATTTTCACATATGTGATATTTTATTGGAACCACAAAGTCTGTAGGTAGTTTAGTTAACCGTCATCATAATTTCCATTTATAACTGAGGAAGGTGAGACAGCTAAAGCAACTTAGGCCAGCTCTATCTACAACAGGAACAGGATCCAAACTCTCTCCATCCTGACTGAGGGACCTTCTGCTTCAGGAACCATGATGCTGTGCACACCCACACATGTACATGTACACACACTCCACTATGCTCACTCACACATACACACACATTTACTGATTTTGACAGTTCATCAATGAGAAAAAACAATACTTAGCTGGGCATGGTGGTTCACACCTGCAATCTCAGCACTTTGGGTGGCTGAAGAGAGAGGACTGCCTCAGCCCAGAAATTTGTGACCAGCCTGGGCAACATAGCGAGACCTCATCTCTACAGTAAATCAAAAAATTTGTGGGTGTGGTGGCATGTGCCTATGTCCCAGCTACTCAGGAAGCCGAGGCGGAAGGATCGCCTGAGCCCAGGAGGTGAAGGCTGCAGGGAGCCATGACTGGGCCACTGCACTCCAACCTGGGTGACAGAGTGAGACTCTAACTCAAAAAAAAAAAAAACAAAAAAAAAGGAAAAGCGATGTCTAACTGGGCAGTCTATTTTTAGCAACAGGGTCTCACTCTATTACCTAGGCTGCAGTGCAATGGCACAATAAGAGCTCACTGCAGTCTCATACTCCTCAACTTAGCAGGCTTTTTCTTAAACCACAAATAGAGATCTTGACACTTCTGCTACAATAAAAATAGATCAACCTAACACTGAGACAAGAATAAAAATGTTAAATACACTTAATTTTAAGAGACAGGATCACCAGGCTGGAGTGCAATGGCATGATTATAGCTCACCACAGCAACTCCCCAGTTCAAGTGATCCTCCTGCCTCAGCCTCCTGAGTAGCTGAGTAGCAGACAGCACCATATCCAGTTAATTTTTTTTTATGTTTTGTAGAAATGGGGTCTTGCCTTGCTGCCCTGGCTGGTCTTGAATTCCTGGCCTCAAGCAATTCTCCTGCCTTAGTCTCCCCAAGTTCTGGGATTACAGGCATGAGACACCATGCTGTGCCAGAATTTTTTTTTTTTTTTTTTTTGAGTTGGAGTCTCACTCTGTCGCCCAGACTGGAGTGCAATGGCCGCTCCCGGCCACCGCAGCCTCGACCCGCTGGGCTCCGGCGATCCTTCCGCCTCAGCCTTCCGAGTAGCCGGAATTACAGGCATGCAGTACCACACCCGGCTGATTTTTTGATTTATTGTAGAGATGAGGTCTTGCTGCCCAGGCGGGTCTCAAACCCGCGAGAATTTTTTACATTAAATGATATAGACCAGAAAAAACAAAACACAAAAACCAATTTTGTGACCTAATCTTTTCCAGCTTTGTCAAGGAGTCACAGAAGCTTTACTTCTCAATCTTTTTATTCTGTGCTCCCCTTTTAATATGTAACATCAACAAAAAAACTTAAGCTGTCTTTAATATTTAGAAATTTCCAGGATGGGCTTCGTGGCTCATCCTGTAATCCCAGCACTTTGGGAGGCCGAGGTGAGTGAATTGCCTGAGCCCGCAGATTCAAGACCAGCCCGGGCAACTTGGCAAGACCTCGTCTCTACAATAAATCAAAAATTAGCCGGGCGTGATAGCACACGCCTGTAGTTCCAGCTACTTGGAAGGCTGAGGTGGAAGGATCGCTGGAGCCCAGCAGATTGATGCTGGGGTAGCCATGAGCATGCTACTGCACTCCAGCTTGGGAGACAGAACGAGAGTCCAACTCAAAAAAAAAAAAAAAGAAGAATAGAAATGTCCAAATATACTAACTACTGTGACTAAAAAGCAAAGTAAGCAATGATAATATTAGTAGGGGAAAAATATATCTATATTTCGGATCTGAACTTTAAGAATAAAAATAATATAGTGAAGAGTCAAAGGAGGAATACAACTTAAAAAGTAGGTGAAAACGCTGGGCTCGGTGGCTCAGTCTGCAATCCCACGCCTTTGGGAGGCTGAGGTGAGTGGATTGCCTGAGCACGCGGGTTCGAGACCCGCCCGGGCAGCAAGACCTCATCTCTACAATAAATCAAAAAATCAGCCGGGCGTGGTAACGCATGCCTGTAATTCCGGCTACTTGGAAGGCTGAGGCGGAAGGATCGCCGAAGCCCAGCAGGTCGAGGCTGCGGTGGCCGGGAGCGGCCACTGCACCCCAGTCTGGGTGACAGAATGAGACTCCAACTCAAAAAAAAAAAAAAAAAGATTTGTGTTTGAGAAAGAGCCAAAAAGGTCTCCTGAAGGCTCTTAATTTTTTTCAACCTGACATCTTTGAATAAACGTACAAATGTCACTTTTCTGTAGTTTGTATTACAATAGTGCGATTTTCTAAATATAAAACCATATTACCAGAGACTCAATATTAAAAGCACAATCCCATTCACAATAGTCACAAAAAAATGAAATACCTTGGCATCTTCCTAACCAGAGAAGTGAAAGACCTTTACAATGAGAACTACAAGCCGGGCTCGGTGGCTCAGCCTGTAATCCCGCGCCTTTGGGAGGCTGAGGTGAGTGGATTGCCTGAGCCCACGGGTTCGAGACCCGCCTGGGCAGTGAGACCTCATCTCTACAATAAATCAAAAAATCAGCCGGGCATGGTAGTGCATGCCTGTAATTCCAGCTACTCGGAAGGCTGAGGCGGAAGGATCGCCGGAGCCCAGCAGGTCGAGGCTGCGGTGGCCGGGAGCGGCCACTGCACTCCAGTCTGGGCGACAGAGTGAGACTCCAACTCAAAAAAAAAAATAAAAAAAAAAAAAACAATGAGAACTACAAAACACTGCTCAAAGAAATCAAAGAAGACACAAACAAATGGAAAGATATTCCGTGCTCATGGATGGGAAGAATCAACATTGTTAAAATGTCCATCCTACCAAAGGCAATCTACAGATTCAACTCAATACCCACTAAGTTACCAACATCGTTCTAAGACCTGGAAATGACAATACAGAAACTCATATGGAAACATAAACAACCACAAATAGCCAAAATAATCCTTAGCAAAAGAAACAAAGCAGGAGTTATCACACTTCCAGACTTCAAACTTTACTATAAGGCTACAGTAATCAAAACAGTCTGGTATTGGTACAAAAACAGGCATATAGACCAATAAAGCAGGATAGAGATTCCAGAAGCAAAGCCTCAACTTCTCAACCAATTCATCTTTGACAAAGCCTCCAACAACAACCAATGGGGAGAGGAGAACCTATTCAGTAAATGGTGCTGCGAAAACCGGCTGATCACATGCAGAAGATTGAAACAGGAACCCTACCTATCACCATACACAGAAATTAACTCTAAATGGATCAAAGACCTAAACGTAAAACCTCAAGTATAAGAATCTTAGAAAATGCAGGAGACACCCTTATGGAAATTGAAACTGGCAACCAATTCCTATCAGAACCCTAAATGCCCAGATCTTAAGAAATAAAATAGACAAGTGGGACCTCATCAAACTAACGAGCTTCTGTAAAGCAAAAGAAACCATCAAAAGAGCAGGGAGACAGCCCACAGAATGGGAAAAAATATTTGCCAACTGTATATCTGACAAAGGCCTAACATCCAGGATCTACAAGGAACTCGAACGCACCAAAAGGAAAAAAAAACAAACAGCCCCATTAAAAAGTGGGCAAAAGACATGAATAGACACTTCTCAGAAGATATATAGGCAGCCAACAGACACATGAAAAAGTGCTCAGCCTCACTCATCATCGGAGAAATGCAAATCAAAACCACTTTGAGATATCACCTAACCTCAGTAAGAATGGACATCATTGCCGGGCTCGGTGGCTCAGCCTGTAATCCCGCACCTTTGGGAGGCTGAGGTGAGTGGATTGCCTGAGCCCGCGGGTTCGAGACCCGCCTGGGCAGTGAGACCTCATCTCTACAATAACAAAATATCAGCCGGGCGTGGTAGCGCATGCCTGTAATTCCGGCTACTCGGAAGGCTGAGGCGGAAGGATCGCCCGAGCCCAGCAGTTCGAGGCTGCGGTGGCCGGGAGCAGCCACTGCGCTCCAGTCTGGGCGACAGAGTGAGACTCCAACTCAAAAAAAAAAAAAAAGAATGGACATCATTAATAAAACAAACAACAGATGCTGGTGAGGATGTGGAGAAAAAGGAACACTTCTACACTGCTGCTGGGAATGCAAACTAGTGTAACCTCTTGGAAGACAGTGTGGTAATTTCTAGAAGAACCAGAAATTGACGTTCCATATGACCCAGCAATTCCTCTACTGGTATTATACCCGGAGGAACTCAAATCATTCTACAAAAAGATAACTGCACATGTATTGCAGCTCTACTCACAATAGCAAAAACATGGAACCAACCATGTTGCCCATCAAAGCTGCACTGGATTTTAAAAATGTGGTACATATACGCAATGGAATATTACGTCGCCACAAAGAAGGACAAACATATGGACTTCACAGCAACTTGAATGGATTTAGTCAATCATACTCAGTGATCTATCACAGAAACAAAGAAGAGTACCACATGTTCTCACTCATAAGCAGATCTTGAATAATTATAATACTATAGGAAAGGGATTGGCAGTAGCGGCAAACTGTCAGGGGAGGGGAAGTGGGATTGGCAGCTGAGGGAAACCACTAGGGTTACCTCATCAACAAGGGTACCTGCATAATCAACGTTTGTATACCTCATCCTGAATTGTACCCCACATCTTTATTTTTTTTTAAGTCATATTATAATAGTTCCCTTCCCCTTTAGCCATGGATTCACTTTCAGAGATTTCAGTTATTCATGGTCAACTGAGGTCCAAAATAAGCAAGCAGGCTCAGTGTGGTGGCTCACGCCTATAATCCCAGCACTCTGGGGTATCAAGGCAGGAGGAATTCTTTGAGCCCAGGAGTTCGGGACTAGCCCTCATCTCTACAAAAAAATAAAAAATTAAGGCTGGGCCAGGGGGCTCACGCCTATAATCCCAGGGCTTTGGGAGGCCGAGGTGAGAGGAGTGCCTGAGCCCATGGGTTCGAGACCAGCCCGGGCAACTTAACAAGACCTCATCTCTACAATTAGCTGAGCAAAATCAGCTGGGCGTGGTGGCACATGCCTGTAGTTCCAGCTACTTTGAAAGCTGAGGCGGAAGGATAGCCTAGCTCAGCAGGTCAAGGCTCCTGGACTCCAGCCTGGGCGTCAGAGTGAGACTCCAACTCAAAAAAAATAAAAAATAAAAAATTAGCCAGGCATGATCGCGTACATCTATAGTCCCAAGCTACTCAGGAAGCTAAGGTGGGAGAATCGCCTGAGTCCAGGAGATCTGGGCTGCAGTAAGCACTGATCATGCCACCGCACTTCAGGCTGGGCAACAGAGTGAGACCCTTATTCAAACCAAACACAAGAACAGGTGAATAAGGCCAAGCACAGTGGCTCACACCTGTAATCCCAGCACTTTGGGAAGCTGAGGCGGGAGGATTGCTTGAGGTCAGGAGTTTAAGACCAACCTAGGCAACATAGTGAGACCTTGTCTCTACAAAAAAACCAAGTGGAGCGTGGTGGTGCATGACTGTAGTGAGGCGGGAATAGTACTTGAGGCCAGGAGTTCAAGACTAGCCTAGGCAACATAGTTAGACCTTATGTCTCCAAATAAAATCAAACAGTGGGGCATGGTGGCACATGCCTGTAATCCCAGACACTTGGGAGGCTAAGATGGAAAGATCACCTAAGCTCAGGAGGTTGAGGTTATGGTAAGTTGTGAATGTGCCACTGCACCCCAGGCTGGGAGATAGTGAAACCCCAACTCAAAAAAAAAAAAAGGTGAGCACAGTACAATAAGATATCTTATTACAGTATAGTTGTTTTATTGTATTCTTAACTGTTCTTGGCAATCTCTTACTGTAGTTAATTTATAAAAGAAATTTTATAATAGGTATGTATGTATAGGAAAAAATATATTATGTACATACAGATGGTCCCTAACTTACAGGTCCCAATTTACAATGGTTCCACTTTTTTGACTTTACAATGGTATGAAAGCAATAAGCATTCGGTAGAATACAACCACCCAATTTTTCATATTCAGTACAGTATTGAATAAATTACTTGAGATACTCAACACTTTTATTATATAATTGGTTTTGTATTAGATCATCTGCCCAACTGTAGGCTAACATAAGCGTTCTGAGCACATTTAAGGTAGGCTAGACTAAGCTATGATGTTCAGTAGCATCATAAAATGCATTGAATGCATTTTCAATTTATCACATTTTCAATTTATCTCATTTTCAAATTACAATGGAACATAACCCCCATCATAAGTCAAGAACTATCTATCCTCAGTGCTATCCACTGGGGGTATTGGAACTTACTCCCGCAGAAAGAAGGGGCTACCGTATAATACTAAATATCTCTTATCCAGCTACTCTTCCTCAATTAAAAATCAGCACATTCTTTTCGTTCAGGCACCCTTGTTGATAAGAGGTGTCTCCCCAGTGCATTCTACTGAAGGAAAAATGTACTCCATCATCTACCTTCTGAGCAGAAAGTTCAGCTCTGGGCCTTGAACTGATATGGGCAGCTGAGAAAAACAATTCTAGAGCTTCCCAAAAAGAACTATTATTAAAGACGAAAAATGTATTGACTCATCACTTTCTACTTGTAACACAGTATCTCCTCTTACATAATTTCTCACCCTAATCTCACCTAACCTAGTATAATCCTTTTATCTTCTCTACTAAACTTGAACTGCAGCCAAGAACAATAGCTCACACCTGTAATCCCAACTGTTTGGGAGGCAGAGGAAGGAGGATCACTTGAGGCCAGAAGATCAAGAACAGCTTGAACAACATAGACCTCATCTCTACCCCAAAAAATATATTAGCTGGGCATCATGACACGGACCTGTAGTCCCAGTCACTTGTGAGGCTGAGTTGGAGGACCACTTGAGCCCAAGAGTTAGAGGCTGTGGTGAGCTAGGATTGTGCCACTGTACTCCTGGGTGACAGAATGAGATTCTGTCTCTTAAAAAAGAAAAAGACATTATCTTAAAAAAGATTATAAACCGGGCTTGGTGGCTCAGCCTGTAATCCCGTGCCTTTGGGAGGCTGAGGTAAGTGGATTGCCTGAGCCCCGCGGGTTTGAGACCCGCCTGGGCAGTGAGACCTCATCTCTACAAAAAATCAAAAAATCAGCCGGGTGTGGTAGCGCATGCCTGTAATTCCGGCTACTCGGAAGGCTGAGGCGGAAGGATCGCCGGAGCCCAGCAGGTCGAGGCTGTGGTGGCCGGGAGCGGCCACTGCACTCCAGTCTGGGCGACTGAGTGAGACTCAAACTCAAAAAAAAAAAAAAAGATTATAGATGACTCATACCTATAATCCTAGCACTTTGGAGGCAGAGGAAGGAGGATCACTTGAGGCCAGAAGATCAAGAACAGCCTGAACAACATAGACCTCATCTCTACCCCAAAAAATACATTAGCTGGGCATCGTGACACGGACCTGTAGTCCCAGTCACTTGTGAGGCTGAGTTGTAGGATCACTTGAGCCCAAGAGTTAGAAGCTGTGGTGAGCTAGGATTGTGCCACTGTACTCCAGCCTGGGTGACAGAATGAGACTCTGTCTCTTAAAAAAGAAAAAGACATTATCTTAAAAAAGATTATAGATGACTCATACCTATAATCCTAGCACTTTGGGAGGCCAAGGTAAGAGGACAGCTGCACCCATGGGTTCAAGACTAGCCTGAGCAACTTGGCGAGACCTCTTCTCTACAATAAATCAAAAACATTAGCCCAGTGTGGTAGCACATGCCTGTAGTTCCAACTACTTGGAAGGCTGAGGTGGAAGGATCTCCTGAGCCCAGCAAGTTAAGGTTGCGGTGGCCATGAGCATGCCACTGCACTCCAGCCTGGGTGACAGACTCCAACTCAAAAAAAAAAGAGAGAAAAAAGAAAGAAATCCAAAGAGGCCTATCGATAACGAAGGCTGCACCTGAAAAAAGAGATTTTTACAAACACGCCACTTCCCTGACCAGCTGTCAGGTGCCAACCCCTTGCCGACCCCAGACCGATGGTCCCTTGGCCAGGGTCAGACGAAGCACTGGGTCACCTAATTTGCCACAGGACCACAGGCTTATCTCTTGAGATACAAATTCTAAGCACAAGACACTACAGGGAGAACACGCTTTTTCCCTAAACAAGAATGAGTAAATCCTAATGACGCAAATGCCTCTATTACAAGTCTTTGGCTAAGCAAGCAGAAAGAAAAAAATCTTCACATGGCTGTGTGACTAAGATAACATAACAGGGTGATACAGGAGGATGGGGCAAAAGATACAAATATAGACTGCATTAATTCTACAGTAGAAAAAGCCTTTTTAAATTGAATATTAAAAAATCCCATAGGATTACTGTAATACCATACGTCTATGTATTTAAGTGCCAAACAATGGAATAATGTTCTTTACTAATTAAAGAAAAGCAAGTAAAGAAAATATTTTTTTAAAGTTCTCTTAGGAGACAGAAGATGGGACAATTCTCACTGACAACTTTTACCTTTGTGTATCATGAGTTTCCCAAAAGAGTATACATTTTTTAATGATTTAAAAACATGGGTAACCCCTTCGAGTTCCCTCCCACTGTGGGAGCTTTTCTGTCCTCTCAATAAATCCTACTTTTAAAAAAAATGTAAACAGACTGGGTGCAGTGGCTCACACCCATAATCCCAGTACTTTTGGAGGCTAATGTGAGAGGACTGCCTGAGTCCAGGGATTTGAGACCAGCCTTGGTGAAACCTCATCTACACAATAAATTTTTAAAAAATTAGCCAAGCATGATGGTGTGTACCTGTAGTTCCAGCTGCTTGGAAGGCTGAGGTATAAGGATCTCGTGAGCCCAACACAGCTGCAGTAACCATGATAGGGCCACTGTACTCCACACTGAGTGACAGAGTATGATTCTGACTCAAAAAAAAAAAAAAAAGACAACAAAATGCATGAACCATAAAAAAACTGATAAATTAGACATCATCAAAATTCTATAGCCAGGCACAGTGGTTCAAGCCTGTAATCCCAGCACTTTGGGAGGCCGAGGCGAGAGGAGTACCTGAGCTCAAGACCAGCCTGGGCAACTTGGTGAGATCTGGTCTCTACAGTAAATTAAAGAATAAGCTGGGTTTGGTAGTGCACACCTGTAGTTCCAGCTATTTGGAAGGCTGAAGCAGAAGGATCACCTGAGTCCAGCAGGTTGAGGCTGCGGTGGCCATGAACGTGCCACTGCACTCCAGCCTGGGCAACAGAATAAGACTCCGACACACACACACAAAATTTTTATTTACTTATTTTTTTAACTTTTTAATTCTATTTTAAAGATGGTACAATTCAGGATTAGGTAGACAAGTGGTCATCATACAGGTAAAGTTTGGGCCTCCCTTTGGTCTCCATTTTGCCTGGTTTGAGATCAGATACCCTTATTGATGTTGTGTCTCCCCCCACCCATCATAAAAATTTTAAAGTATTGATTTCTTAAAAATCACAACCAAAAAAATAAAGCAAAGCCACAGATAGGGGGAAAAAAATATTTGTAGCACATATATCTGGCAAAGAGCATGAATCCAAAATATGTAAAGAAGTCTTGCCAGGGGCGGAGGCTCATGCCTGTAATCCCAGCGCTTTGGGAAGCGGACGCAAGAGGATTGCCTGAGCTCAGGGATTAGAGCCCAGCCTGAGCAACACAGCCAGACTGCATCTCTACAATAACAAAGAAATCAGCCAGGCGTGGTGACGCATGCTTGTGGTTCCAGCTACTTGGAATGCTGAGGCGGAAGAATCACCTTAGCCCAGCAGGACAAGGCTGCAGTGGCGATGAGAGTGCTACTGCACTCCAGTGTAGGCGACAGAGTGAGACTCCAACTCAAAAAAATAAGTTAAAAAAAAAAATTTTTTAAGTTCCTTACTGATGTACCCTATGAGCAATTCTACTCCTAGGTGCATATTTATTTAAAAGAAATGAACAAGCCGGGCTCGGTGGCTTGTTCAGCCCGTAATCCCGCGCCTTTGGGAGGCTGAGGTGAGTGAATTGCCTGAGCCCGCGGGTTCGAGACCCGCCTGGGCAGCGAGACCTCATCTCTACAATAAATCAAAAAATCAGCTGGGCGTGGTGGCGCATGCCAGTAATTCCAGCTACTCGGAAGGCTGAGGCGGAAGGATCGCCGGAGCCCAGCAGGCCGAGGCTGCGGTGGCCGGGAGCGGCCACTGCGCTCCAGTCTGGGCGACAGTGAGACTCTAACTCAAAAAAAAAAAAAGAAATGAACAAGCCGGGCTCGGTGGCTCAGCCTGTAATTCTGTGCCTTTGGGAGGCTGAGGTGAGTGGATTGCCTGAGCCCGTGGGTTCGAGACCCGCCTGGGCAACTTGGCAAGACCTCATCTCTACAATAAATAAAAAATTAGCCGGGCGTGGTAGCGCGCGCCTGTAGTTCCAGCTACTTGGAAGGCTGAGGCAGCAGAATCGCCGGCGCCCAGCAGGTCGAGGCTGTGGTGGCCAGGAGCGGCCACTGCACTCCAGTCTGGGCGACAGAGTGAGACTCCAGCTCAAAAAAAGAAAAGAAGATGTATGTTCATATAGTTTTGTACAGGAGCAGCTCCCCGACCCTCTAGTTGTGACTCTAGAAGAATGGCTAACCTGTGGCATATTCACACAATAGAACATCGCTCAGGATTAGAAAGGAACACACCATCAATGCAACATGACTATTACGCTGAACAAATGAAGCTGGGTGAAAAAATATATATAGTCTATATCTCATTTATATGAAATTCTAGAATAGGCAAACTAAACCTGTGGTGATGGAAACCAGATCAGTGTTGCTTGAAGGGGGGATGATTAATGATTAGCAAGGGACATAAAGGAACTTGCTGGGCTATACTTTGATATGAATTTATCAATACTCACTAAACAGTAAAGTCTAAGCATTTCACTGTATGTAAATCATTTCCATTTTTTAAACAGAGTTTCCTAATATATACTGCTATATGTATAAATTGCTACTGTGATATTAACTGAAAGATGGATACAAATGGCTTTCTTCTGAGAACACAATAAAACTGTGCAGTGCTGTGGTAGGTAGATTAAGCATCCCCTTCCCCAGGACTCCTGGTGTACATACACTTTCTGGTTATTACACCAGGCACTAAGCTATGAATAGCTGTAGAGGGAGTCTGCAGGTGCAGCTGAGGTCCCAGATCTCATCTAGGTGGGCCTTGCTCCATCACAGGAGCCACAATCTAGGTCTAGGATCCAAGACAAAGGAATTCCAAGTGAGGGAATTCTCCGTGGCTGGGTTTGAGAGCTGGAGGAGCCCAGAGCACATGGGCAGCTCCAGGAACTGAGCCAGTCAGCAAGGAAAGGAGTACACCAGTCCTGCCACCAGAAGACCTAAATACTGTCACAACCACAAGAGCTGGCTAGAGCTCCCTAAAAAAACCACAGCCACACACGAAAACTCCAATGATAGGAAACCTGAACAGACTCCTCACCATGGAAACTGAGATAATTAGGGGGATTGTTTTAAGTTGCTAAATTTGCAGTAATAGCTGTACAGTTAATAGAAAACGCATATAAAAAGCTTTAGAATACTAATGTTTTAGTTAGAACACAGACTATAAGCCGGGCATGGTGGCTCAAGTCTGTAATCCCAGCTCTTTGGGAAGCTGAGGCAAGAGGATTGCCTGAGTGCAGGGATTCGAGACCAGTCTGGACAACTTGCCGAGCGTGGTGGCATGTGCCTGTAGTTCCAGCTACTTAGAAGGCTGAGGTGGAAGGACCACCTGAGCCCAGCAGGAGAGGCTGCAGTGGCCTGAGTGTGCCACTGCACTCCAACCTGGGCAACACAGTGAGACTCTAACTCAACAAACAAACAAACAAACAAAAACCAAATTATGTATGAGCCTTAAGGAACTACGCTAAATGAAATAAGCAAGTCACAAATGGACAAACACTGTATGGCTCCACTCATATGAAGTACCTGAAGTAGTCAAAATCATAGAGACAGAAAGTAGAGCAGGGGTTACTAAGGGCTGGGAAGAGAAGAAGCAGGTGTTAGTGTTCATGGATAGTCTCAGTGCTGCAGAACTAATGAGTTCTAGAGACATGGCAAAACATGTGGGTACCCTCAACACTACTATACACTCATAAATGATTAAAATGGCAAACCTTCGGCTGGGCTCGGTGGCTCAGCCTATAATCCCAGCACTTTGGGAGGCAGAGGCAAGTGAATTGCCTGAGCCCGTGGGTTTGAGACCAGTCGGGACAACTTGGCGAGACCTCATCTCTACAATAAATCAAAAAATTAGCCGGGTATAGTAGCACGCACCTGTAGTTCCGGCTAAATGGAAGGCTGAGGCGGAAGGACCTCCGGAGCCCAGTGGGTCGACACTGGGGTGGCCATGAGTGTGCCACTGCACTCCAGCCTGGGCAACAGATTGAGACTCCAACTCAAAAAATAAATAAATAAATAAATAAATAATAAAATGGCAAACTTTTGTTAAAAAATGGTAGCAGAGCAAGGTCTTTCCACTGGGCTCTGGTGATTCTTCCACCTCAGCCTCTTAAGTAGATGGGACTACAGACACACACCAACAGGCCTCATTAATTTTATTTGTTATTGTTTTTTGTTTTTTTTTGAGTTGGAGTCTCACTCTGTTACCCAGACTGGAGTGCAGTGGCCGCTCCCGGCCACCGCAGCCTCGACCTACTGGGCTCCGGCGATCTTTCCGCCTCAGCCTTCCAAGTAGCCGGAATTACAGGCATGCGCTACCATGCCCGGCTGATTTTTTGATTTATTGTAGAGATGAGGTCTCGCTGCCCAGGCGGGTCTTGAACCCGTGGGCTCAGGCAATCCACTCACCTCAGCCTCCCAAAGGCGTGGGATTACAGGCTGAGTCACCGAGCCCGGCTATTTGTTATTATTACTTTTGTAGAGACGTGGTCTCACTGTGCTGCCCAGGCTGGTCTTGAACTCCTGGGCTCAAATGATCCTCCCGCCTCAGTCTCTCAAAGTGTTGGGATTACAGGCATGCGTCACTGCACCTAGCCTTATTTTATTTTTATTTTTTATTAGGAGATGAGGGTCTCACTATATTCCCCAGGCTTGTTTCAGACTCCTTGGCTCAAGTGATTCTTCCACCTCAGGCTCCGGAATAACTGGTACTATAGGCATGTCCTTGGTTTTACAATACCTATTTTATCTGCAACAGTGCAAACTTCACCTGTGAAATTTTGTTAGTGGTAGTATAGTGAACTTCAGATAGGCCTGCACAGAAATTCACATTATGCAACTGAAGGCAGGGAACAATTCATGATTTAAATTAAGGTAGCTAGGTGCTTGCCTCAGCAGCACATACACTAAAATTGGAACGATACAGAGATTAGCATGGCCCCTATGCAAGGATGACACGCACATTCGTGAAGTGTTCCGTATCTTAAAGAAAGGGAAAAAAAGATAAATTAAGGTAACTGGGATATTTCAGAACCAGGGAAATAACTTCTACTTTACATATGCACATAACTCAGCTTAACACGTGTGCTCCATTGATACTTATCTGCTGCTTTATTTTTTTAAGTTCAGAGAGCAAACTAAGCAAATTCAAAAAGCACAGATTCAAATTGTTTTCATCTGCCTCCAAAAATTAGTTAAGCCAAAATAAAATCAGAATTTACTTTTGATCTGTGAGTCTGACTACTAGGAGGCTACAGGGAGGAATGACACAAGGATGCTTAGGGAGAAAAAATGCAGGCATCTCTGAACTCACCTCCTGCCTTGGAATGTAATGTTCCCAGCAAACATTTGCAAGGTCACTAGTAAGCTCTTAGAAGCCAAACCCATTAGGGACTTTTCAATCCAACTCTTCCTTGACCTCTAGCCAATCTGATAATGACCTCCTCTCTCCCCTTCTCTTGGTTTCCCAGGGTGTTCTCTCCTCTTAGGGCCACTCAGCCTCTACCAGATGGACTTAACACCACTGGCTCAAAAACATGATGTGGTATCTCCAGCCTTTATCTCTAGCCTCAGTCTTTGTCTTGAGCTCCAGACCTGTATCTTCAACTGCCACTGGCCCACTTAGCTGTACCACAAGCACTTCGGTTTAATACATTCAAAAATAGGCTAGGCGTGTGGCTCAAGCCTGTAATCTCAGCACTTTGGGAGGCCGAGGCAAGAGGATTAGCTGAGTCCAAGGGTTCGAGACCAGCCTGGACAATTTGGCAAGACCTCGTCTCTACAATAAATCAAAAACAGCCAGGCGTGGTAACACGAGCCTGTAGTTCCAGCTACTCAAAAGACTGAGGAGGGAGGATCACCTGAGCCCAGGAGGTCAAGGCTGCAGTGGCCATGAGCGTGCACTGCACTCCAGCCTGGATGACAGAATGACAATCCAACTCAAACAAAACAAAACCACATTCAAAAACAAACTCACTGTTTCATCCTCCCATTTGCCCTATCTTGGTAGGTGTCACCAGCCAGTGAGCCCCCACAAGTTAGAGATGAGGAAGTAGCTGGACTCGGTGGCTCAGCCTGTAATCCCACACCTTTGGGAGGCAGAGGTGAGTGGACTGCCTGAGCTCGCAGGTTCGAGACCCGCCTGGGCAACTTGGCGAGACCTCATCTCTACAATAAATCAAAAAAATTAGCCTGGCGTGGTAGCGCATGCCTGTAGTTCCAGCTACTTGGAAGACTGAGGTGGAAGGATGGCCGGAGCCCAGCAGGTCGAGGCTGTGGTGGCCGGGAGCGGCCACTGCATTCTAGTCTGGGTGACAGAGTGAGGACTCCAACTCAAAAAAAAAAAAAAAAAAGAGAGAGGAGGAAGTGATTCTAAATGCATTCCTTCAACAAACATTTATGAGGTGTCTATTATGTGCCAAGCACTGGCACTGAATACAAGAGACAAAAATCCCTACCCTGTGGAAATGAGTAATCTAATACAGTAGTTTAAGATAGTGAGGAGTACTAAGGAGAAAAATCAGGCAGGGCAGAGGCTAAGGAGCATGCGACATGCAGATAAGCAAGTCCCAATCACAACTCTGGATGCACCTGGGAGGGGTTAGACAGGGCCAGAATAAGAAGATGGAAAGAGGTGGGGTGGTGTGCTTAGAGAACACTGAAAAAAACCCCAACGGGGGAGTGGCATGACCTGACTTGACTTCACAGAATGGCTCTGCCTACAGATGCTGAAGTTTTCTCTGTCAATCTCTCTCCCTTCCAGCCTGCAGCCCCTTCTTTACCCCAGTCTAATCAGCCCCAAATCAGGTCCACTGTAACACTTAGCCACCCCCAGCCAGCTCCCCCTCTGCCCTGAGGTCAGTATTCTGAGGCTCTGGCAGTCCTTGCTTGGGGCTGATGACTTCCTAACTAATCTCCTAGTTTACAGCACCTGCCACACCAGTCACTACCTATACTTTTTCTAAAATGTCACCTGGCTCCTTAGAATCCTCAAACCCTCCTTTCAAACCTCAGAAAGAAAGCGACCTCCTAGGCAAGTCATTTGAGGCCTATTCTCAACCTCATCTTTCCACTCTCACCCTCACACGCCCTTCCCAATATCCACAGCATGATCTCAGGGGGGGCTTCCTCCACAGGATCAACAATCCAAATCCCACCTCCACTTACACACTCTCCTTCAAGTCTTGTGTGAAGAAGTACCTCCTTGTTGGTTCATCACACCAGTTAACCTGATCTGTGTACCTGTTCAGATGGACTGTGAGCTCCCAGAGGACCATGGCTATCTTTCATCAACATACCCATGACTATTCTACCAGTACCTGCCATTCAGTTGGTTTTCAATAGACACTGAAGATCATGCTTTCATTTGAGTCATTTTTATTCCATGCCCTGAAATTGGGCACTTAGAACTTGCCAAGTACTCTTGGTTAGGCTATTACTGATCACATCTCTGCTATACCAAATACTAGTTTCTTATGCTTCTTATATACACTTATCTACTAAGAATGTTTCCAGGTTATGGTAATACTACATCTCATTCAACTTTTAACTTTTCCTGTTTTCTTTTTACACAAATATGTTTTAAAAGAGTTTAGCAGCAGCCAGGCTCGGTGGCTCAGCCTGTAATCCCAGCACTTTGGGAGGCTGAGGTGAGTGGATTGCCTGAGCCCGCAGGTTCGAGACCTGCCTGGGCAACTTGGTGAGACCTCATCTCTACAATAAAATCAAAAATTAGCTGGGCGTGGTAGTGCACACCTGTAGTTCCAGCTTCTTGGAAGGCGGAGGCAGAAGGATTGCCAGAGCCCAGCAAGTCGAGGCTGCAGTGGCTGGGAGCAGCCACTGCACTCCAGTCTGGGTGACAAAGTGAGACTCCAACTCAAAAAAAAAAAAAAAAAAAAAGAGTTTAGCTGGGTGCAGTGGCTCACATCTGTATCCTAGCACTTTGGGAGGCAAAGGTGAGAGAACTGCCTGAGCCCACAGGTTTGAGACCAGTCTGGGCACCGTGGTGAAACCTTGTCTCTTCAATTCATTAAAAAAAAATGGCTGGGCTCAGTGGCTCAGCATGTAATCCCAGCACTTTGGGATGCTGAGACGAGTGGAATGCCTAAACCCGCGGTTCGAGACCCACCTGGGCAACTTGGCGAGACCTGTCTCTACAATAAATCAAAAATTAGCCAGGTGTGCTAGAGCACGCCTACAGTTCTGGCTACTTGGAAGGCTGAGGTGGAAAGATCGCTGGAGCCCAGCAGGTTGAGGCTGTGGTGGCCATGAGTGTGCCACTGCACTCCAGTCTGGGTGACAAAGTGAGACTCTAACTCAAAAAACAAAAATTTGCTGGGTGTGGTTGCACACATCTGTAGTTCCAGCTACCTGGAAGATTGAGGTGAAGGATCGCCTGAGCCCAGCAGGTCGTCTGTGGTGGCCATGAGTGTGCCACTGCACTCCAGTCTAGGAGACAGAGTGAGACTCCAACTCAAAAAAAAAAAATTATAGCTCTAAATAAGAAAGTTACACTGACATTTTCCAACATTGCAAAGCATGCTTATGAATGTATATATTTCACTAGGCATGGTGGCTCACACCTGTAATTCCAGAAATTTAGGAGGCGGAGGCAAGAGGATTGCCTGAATCCACAGGTTCAAGACCAGCCTGGGCAAGGTGGTAAGACCTCGTATCTACAAAAAATCAAAAATTAGCCAGGCATGGTAGCATATGCCTGTAGTTACAGCTACTTGAAAGGCTGAGGCAAAAGGATCGCCTGAGCCCAGAAAGCTGAGGCTGTGGTGGCTATCAGTGTGCCACTGCACTCCAGTCTGGGTGACAGAGTGAAACTCTGACTCAAAGAAAAGAAAAAAAAAAAGAATGTTTCCCTTTCTAAAATGTATAAATTTAAACTGCAGTTATTTATTATGAAACACAAGATACTATGTGTCCCAACCCAGTGGCATTCCCTCCCTTCTTGCTAGAGGTGAACACTGTCCAGATTCCTACGCATGTCTTTGTGCTTTTCCAATGTATTGTCCTACAGCACTTTGACAAGACGCTGCCCAGCAAGATGAACCAGAGGCTGCAGTGAGGTCAGAGCCTACCATCCAGGTCCTCCCCCCACTGGGTACCACCACAGGGTTACTAGACTCCACTGCAACATGATGTTGCATTCTTTGATGACATGGAGAAACCACCACCCTCCCACACATAATCACACACAATCTCAATTTTTTTAATACATAGTATCCTTGTATTCTTACAAATACTTAGGAAATGGAACAATTAAACAAATTTCCCACCATAATTTAGGATTGTTGCCAGTACCTGAAAGAAGTAAGTCCATAACCGTAACATGATTAGGGGACTTAAGGAGTGGTTTCAGTTTCCTAATGGGTTTTTCACTGAACCATTACAATGTATTTTGCGCTGATTGTGATCGATGGCTTAGTCATGCTGTACAAAAAAACCAAAAAACCCTTGGAATTTAACTAATGCAAAGAATCAAAGATCCAACTGCCCTTTTAGAGAGCATGGTATGTCTCAAATTTTCTGTTCTCACACTTTTTAAAAACATCATTTTGATGCGTACTCCTTATCAAGTGCTTAACATGTAAATTCTTAAAGCGTTAAAATAATAAGACAAAGACAGGCAGCAGCAATTCTCACACAAATATACCTGGAAATGGTCTACAAACCTTAAGTTATAAAACCATTCACTCCAACACGCATTAATTTCACTTTTTCAAGGTTTTATTTTAATTTTTTAAGGAACAGGGTGCACCAAATGCCACACCAAATAAGCATTCCAGGTCGGGGGCTACTGCAAGTTTAGCTGGAGAGACGCCAGCCTAGGTGAACAGGGTCGCCTGAAACCGGCTACCGGTTCGCATCTGGCTGCTGGAAAAAGGGGATGCCAGGGAGGCGAGGCGGATGACAGGCGCGCCCGCTCAGGGCGGTGCCGCGGCAGCGGGCGGGGGCCGGAAGGAAGAGGAATCGGACAAAGCCAGCCCGCCCGGCCTCCCCGCCCGCCGCGTTCCCGGGGGTGGCCCAGCCCCGGCGCGCGGCCCGCGGGGTCCGCAGCTGTTCCCGGGAACGGCCGCTCCCGCCCGCAGCTGGGCCGGGCCAGGCACCTGGACAGGGATGGGGACCAGAACCTGCAGAAAGACGCGGACGGCGCCGGGGCGGACACCGGGATGGGTACGGGCAGGGGCCGGGACCTGACGCGGAACGGGGACGGGACAGCGAGCAAGGAGAAGGGGCCGGGGCCGGGACTCACCGTCCTGCTGCTGCGGGCCGCGCTCGCTCGCGCTGTCAGTACCGGGAGGGGCCGCGGGCGCGTGCGCGGAGCAGACCCTGCGCGCCGGGCCCGCAGCCTCGGCCGCCTCAGGCGCGGCGCAGCTGTCACGAGCAAGGGGCGCCGGCGCGGCCGCCCCGCGGCATCCTCGGCTGCCCGCGCGCTGTCCCCTCTGCCGCCGACGCGGCTCCTCCTCACGGCTTCAGCCCAGCCGCCCCGGCCGGTCCGCTCCGCCGCCCGCGCCGCTCCCGCCGCTCCCGCCACCGAAAATGGCGTCTCCGCGTCGCTCCCCCGGCCCCCGCCCCGCCCGCCCGTCCCACAATGCCGCGCGCCAGAATGACGTCATCGGGTCCCTCGCACCGCCCGGGGTGGGGCGCTGAGAGCTGGGGGAAACTGAGGCCGAGCGGATCCCCGCAAACTTTCGGCGAGCTGGGGACGGGAGGACTTGGCGGTCATTCGAGTGGGCGACTCCAGTGAGGTGGGCGGTGGGCGCGGGGCTCTGTCTGCCCTGGGCGAGGCGCTCGGGGCAGGCGAAGTGCCGGCAGTGGGGTGCCGAGGCCGCGGGGTGGCCCGGCCCGGGCCTCCCGGACGCAGCAGCTGCTATGTCCAAGCGCTGGGCGGCTGCTCCTCCCAGCCGGGCAGTGGGGCCCGACCGGAATGCGGCCGGGGAAGGGCTGGTCCAGCCACCGACATGCCACTCCGTCTCCAGTGCTTTGTGTGCTTATTTAAACCTTTCCCGAACCCCACAAAGAAGGCTTTCGTAAGCCCCTAGAAAGGCAAGCTCCCGGCCAGGCGAGCCTCAGCCTGTGGCTGGGAAGCCTTCGGTCAAGACCCTGATCCCCTAGCCCCACGGTCCCCCCTCCCCATCTCATTAATCTCTCTCCTCGGGGCTTTTGGACCCTCAGGATCAGCTCGAGGGCACGTTCCAGGCGCTCCCCCTCGGACATAAACTGCAATCCGGCAGTGGAAGGGAAGGGCCAGGGTGCTGAACCGACAGTGCCGGGTGAGAGGGAGGATGCCCACCTTCTGCCGGGGCTCCCCCACGCAGCCACCCCTGGCACAGCCCCTGTCTGCAGGGCCTCGACCTCCAGTCCCCGTTGAAGGGCAGTGCTTCCAGATTCCAGAGGCTCCTGGGTCTGTCCTGCTGCATCACCAATTCTGCAGACCTGAGTCAGCAGCGGCCAGGAGGTCGAGGCTTGCTGTCTCTGCCTGCCACCAGCTTGGGGAAACCCTGCAGGTCCCAGCAGACCTTATTTAACACGGAGGAGTTGCTGGGCCTGTCCCCTTGCCCCTTTTGTGAACTGCTGTCCTGTTCTGATGTTACCAGCCGCACCTGCAGCCCTGTTTTGAGCCCTGCAGTTATGCTTGTGGTCACCAGGTTGTCACTGAGGTTCAGTCACTCTGATCTCATTTGTCAATGCAAAGGTGGGAGCTTCTGGGGTGATATAGCCGTTTGGATCTGCTGAGCTGAGGGAGGGGCAGTGAGTCAGGGTCAGACAAGCCCCTCCATACTGCAGGATGCTAGTGATTCCAGCCAAACTTCAGCTTGAGTGTCATCAGCTCCTCAGCAACCACTCCTGGGCTGGACACCAGCAAAGTGTCTGCCAGCTTGTTGTCAGGTGTTCTGGCAGAGGCTCATTCTTTCTGTAACTCTGGGTCCAGTAGCAGTCCCCTGTGCTCACCCATCACCTCAGGAAGAAACCTGGGATGCCTGTGTCCCCTTCCTTATGCCCCACTTACAATGGATGGCCAAGAGTCTACCTCCTCAATATATTTTTTATTAATTTTTAAAAAATTATATAGCCGGGCTCGGTGGCTCAGCCTGTAATCCCGCGCCTTGGGAGGCTGAGGTGAGTGGATTGCCTGAGCCTGCGGGTTCGAGACCCGCCTGGGCAACTTGGTGAGACCTCATCTCTGCAATAAGTCAAAAATCAGCCAGGCGTGGTAGCACGCGCCTGTAGTTCCAGCTACTTGGAAGGTTGAGGCGGAAGGATCGCCAGAGCCCAGCAGGTCGAGGCTGCAGTGGCCAGGAGCGGCCACTGCACTCCAGTCTGGGTGACAGAGTGAGACTCCAACTCAAAAAAAAAATTAGCTGGAGTCTCACTCTATTGCTCAGGCTGGAGAGTATGACCATGGCTCACCACAGCGTGGACCTCTAGGACTCAGGCAGTCCTTCCACCTTGGTCTCCTGGGGCTATAGGCCACACCACCATGCCCAGCTAATTTTTTGATTTTTTTATAGAATCAATGTCTTGCTATGATGCCCAGGCTGGTCTTGAACTCCTGGACTCAAGCAATTCTCCCATCTCGGCCTCCCGAAGTGCTGGAATTACAGACATGAGCCATCACACCTGGCTTGCTATTTTTTTAAGCATTCATCTTTCTCTTTTTTTTTTTTTTTGAATTGGAGTCTCACTCTGTCGCCCAGATTGGAGTGCAGTGGCCACTCCTGGCCACCGCAGCCTCGTCTGCTGGGCTCCGGCGATCCTTCCGCCTCAGCCTTCTGAGTAGCCAGAATTACAAGCATGCGCTACCACGCCCGGCTGAGTTTTGATTTATTGTAGAGATGAGGTCTCGCTGCCCAGGCGGGTCTCGAACCCGCGGGCTCAGGCAATCCACTCACCTCGGCCTCCCAAAGGCACGGGATTACAGGCTGAGCCACTGAGCCCGGCTCATCTTTCTTTCCTTATTTATTTTTGAGTTGGAGTCTCACTCTGTCGGAGTA